>OZ020312.1:43471534-46376607 GCA_963971305.1 Arcuatula senhousia
ATCATTATTTAACCATCTTTAAAGAAAAATACTTGAACACTTAACTATGAGATATGCATACTACCCCTCTTTTAAGATCACCTGGCCAAAGGCCATGTGACCAATTGCCATCACTTGGCGTCCATTGTCCAATTTTTCAAAAATTTTCTTCTCTAAAACAGCTTGACCAAATGTTATAAAACTTGGTAGGGTTGTTTCATAGTATATATTTTACAAAACTGTTGTTAAGATTTTTGATTTGAAGAAAACATGGCCTTTAATGGCCCCCCCAAAAAACAAGAGTTAACACTAAAGTATGTCTCGCCTGCCGGCACCATCAGAAACAATAATTCTTTCTTACTTCAACTATATTTTGAATTTACACAGATTTTCAGTTTTCTGAGATCAAAAGATGTTTATAGAACTTAAACATTGCAAATATATGCAATAAAAATAATCAAAGTCACTCAACCCAAAAATCAAGGTCAAGGTTAAAAGATTGGGATGCAACTGTGCTAAGCTACTACTGGGGCATATGCATACCAAGTTTCATCAACCTAGGACCTATAGTTCTTGAGATATGGAGGTGCTCGCAAAACTTTTCCATTGCTATTATATGTATTGAAAATTGTCAAAGTTACTCAACCGAAAATCAAGGTCAAGGTTAAAAGATGGGGATGCAACTGTGCTAAGCTACTACTGGGGCATATGCATACCAAGTTTCATCAACTTAGGACCTATAGTTCTTGATATATGGAGGTGCTCGCAAAACTTTTCCATTGCTTTTATATGTATTGAAAATTGTCAAAGTCACTCAACCGGAAAATCAAGGTCAAGGTCAAAAGATGGGAATGCAATGGTGCTAAGCTACTACTGGGGCATATGCATACCAAGTTTAATCAACCTAGGACCTATAGTTCTTGAGATATGGAGGTGCTCACAAAACTTTTCCATTGCTTTTATATGTATTGAAAATTGTCAAAGTCACTCTACCGGAAAATCAAGGTCAAAGTCAAAAGATGGGGATGCAACTGTGCTAAGCTACTACTGGAGCATATGCATACCAAGTTTCATCAACCCAGGACCTATAGTTCTTGAGATATGGAGGTGCGCATAAAACTTTTCCAAAAAGTTAACGCCGCCGCCGGTAAAGTAACACCTATGTCCCGCTCTGCTTCGCAGGCGTGACAAAAACCCAAACAATTTAGTTTTTTGCTAATAACTCCAAAATAGTCACATTCCTTCAGCTTATAAGTATCATTTAAAAACAGATGAGTGACTCAGGCTCCTAGGAGCCTCTAGTTATTTAAACACTAAGATTGGCATAGGTTAGTCTTAGTTTTGACATCATCTCTGATATTTTTGGACTTACCGATGATAATGTGCTCTTTATATTCTAGTTTCTTTTGCCTCAATTCAACTTTTGGCTTTAGCATCTGTGATGAGTCTTTATGATAGATAAATGTTGGTAAGATTAAGTTTACAATATGCCTAGAATTTTGTTATAAATTGTCAAAAATGTTTGCTCACTTGATTAAAATCAATTGGCTTGCTTCAATTTAGAAGAAAAAGTGTGGACTGACAACCACACAAAGAAATCTTCAGAAAATTGAAAACACAAGTCAATGATGTAACTAATCAATACTCTTGTTTCATGTGTATGTAAAAATCATTTATACTACCCCCAGAATGAGTCATACACTGATGCAAACTGTTTCTCAATCAGAATTGACATTCAAAATATGAAGAAGATTTTCCCATCTGATAATGAATATAGAACGTTTTATCAAGAAACAAAGAATGATGTTTGAAAATCTATCTTAGTTTGTTTTGGATCCTGCTGAAGTTTATGTTGTAATCTCAAGACTTTGAACTTGGTCCAGAAACTTTCACTTTGTCGACTGTTCACTAATCATTACAATGGGTTTTGTTTAAAGAAAATGAAAAAGTTCCAAAGAATGCTTTATTCCTGGGGCACAAAATCTTAAGGCTAATTTAGAAGTAAAATTACAAGGCTCTGAGTGATATAAGATATTCTTTAAACTGATGAAGTTTAGGCCATAATAAAACATTTCTTAGATTCTCATCCAAATTCTTGATAATATGGGGCAGACAGCAAATTTTTTTATTTATTTTTATTCATTTTGATAAAATATTTTGCCATTTTAGAGAAGAAAAAAATCCAAAAATGGACGAAATTTGCCAAAAAATAAAAATAATATTTTTTTGGGGCGGCTGAGAAAATTGGGACGGGAGGGGATGAGAATTTATGATTTTTTTTTATATTACGCTTACAAGGTACATATAAATTATAACACAAAGCAATACAAATTCAATTTTAAGATGGATTTTCTTTGAATTCTTTCATAAATTTCAATAGATTCACACAGCTATACATATTGATTACATTTTACATGTACATAAACTGAAAACTCTATACAACTAATATTAATTATTCGAGATGAAATTCATAATCAATTTTGTATTACTTAAAAAGTTTTTTTTTTAATCTATAGGCATGCGTCACGCAGCGTGATCATTTGAAATACATCCCAAGACAGTAACATAAAAAAATATTTTACATGGATGAACTCAAAAAAATTATTTAACATTTCTTACCTTTTAAAATTAACAGCAATTTCTTTCAATGAAGAATGATTAACTTTTCCTGTATGCGTCAGTAAACAATTCAAATTATTTTACCAAAATTACATAATTCCCAACTCCTTCCATTAGCATTGGTTCTTCATCAAAACAAAACAACATATCCACCAGATGAATAACACAGCAAAGCAATAAACCAAAAACTGCCTGCCGTGAAAAGTTTTAATAACTTTCTCAGCATTTTACAGACATCATGTATGATAAAAAAGTCTTTGTACAAATGAAGAACAGCTGTTACAGAGAGTTTAATGAAATCTGGGATAATTCAGGACAAATGTAATTGACATTATGTTGATGAGAATGTATCTATTCAAAATCCATAGATCATCATTTTGTGGTGATAGGACTTAAGTGATAAACTAGAGGCTCCATTGATTGAATGATATATTGAATACATGTACAAGTCTTTTCAATCATGTTTCTAAAATAATACTAGTATCTAAGATTGTAGTTGGGCGGTCATAAAAGTTTTTTCACTGAGCAAAGGGAGGATGTAATTTTTTAAGTGTTTTTTATGTGGATTTTGTACCCCCCCCCCCCCCCAAAAAAAAAACAGAAGTAAAAGTTTTGAGAATTTGAGAATGTTAGGGGGGGACGCCAGCCCTTCTAAATCTGTGCCTGATTACCGTGATTAATTTTCAGCATCATATGAATCAAAAATCAATTATATAATTTCATAAATCATTATCAGTCATATATCCTCATTGATGACAAGACAATTAATAATAACAGTAAATGTGACCTTTAAACAGTAAAATAAATGATACTAAAGAATGGTATAAAATCACATATTATGAAAGAATACCAAGTTTTGCAAGCTCTCTGAAATATTACCTTATCATAACATATCAGGTGTCTGAATAGAAACTTCCATGCTTTAAATCAATATTATGTAAAATTTCTATAGCTACTGCAATTGGCATATTTTTCAAACTACATGTATATAATATATTTGATATGAGAAAAGAGTTTGACATGAGTTAAAAAACCATCTAGGACAAAAAAAATGTGTTTAACAAGGTCTTAATTAATATTTTATTCACAATCCCCTTTTATGCGACCTGCATGTAATTCCATTATTTCATGCACTTACCTCGAATTGATATGATGTTGATTGAAAAATCCCTACTGTTTGCAGTTGAAATCGGGCTTGTACCATTGCATAAAATCTGTGAACAAAGCTGTGAACATAGAGATAAATCTAATAATCAGTACTAAAATCTACATGTATAAGCCCTCAAAAATCATAATACCTACAGGCTATGTTGTTAAAATATTGAACATATTAAAGCAAGAGATTTGTCTTAATTTTTGATATATATTAATGTATTAGAATACTATCTAATATACATCACCAGGGATCTTACCCTGACCATCCCAGTGACAAGCCCCAAGCATGTTCCAAATGAACTAAAGGTAGAGTTGATAAGGGGGTCCTGATCACAAATCACGAAGAATAAAAAGATGCAAATAACGAAACACGGAAATATGGCTAAATTTTTGTTCACATAAAACTTTGACTGTGTATTACTGTAAAGCATGCCTAAAACGAATAACGGACAAAATACTTTGCTGAGAACAGTTCATGTGCAATATCCAATCACGATGCACGGAAAAATATTTCAACAAATCACAATTCATGGAAAATAAAAATTGCCAATAATGGAGAACGAAATAAACCCATTGGCACCCTCTGATAACACTTGTGGCTTCATTTTACCTACCAGGTACTAAAACACAGGTACATGTACACATGTTTATGATGAACTTACTGTCCCGTAACACTTCTCCCTCCTCAAGAGTCTTCAAATTTCAATGAATGACTCTTAACAACTCACAACTATCATTTTACATAGTGGATTTTTAGTTGGGCCACAAATGTAACCCGAGAGCATGATGGGACTCCATGTTGATACTGACTATTAAAATATCAAGATGCTGTGATACATGTACAATGTAACTTGTTGTTGATAAACTTCAACTAATGGCAGAGTACACAGAGAACAGCTAGCGGTTTTCCTAACATCACATCAATTCACTATTGTCATTCCTTTTCCATTTTTTATCGTCTTCTTTTTATTTTTTAAGCATCCGCCTACCAAGTTACAAGTTACAAAGTGAACAATACAAGAGTAATTTTACACATGAGTGATCGTACAGTACACCACAGTCTGCACCAAAAACTTTTTCAACAACTAGTCCGACAGCAAGTTTTAAAGGTTTTTCCTTAAATGTCTATATAAAATCTTGGCTATTTTTCACTAGTCCGAACATATTTTTACTAGTCTGGGGCATCGGACTAGTGGCTTACAGTGCAGACTGCACCAGAGAACACCTGTGTCAAAAGTTTATGACACATGCAGAAAACAGATAAACGGTTACAAAAATATTTTCCCAGCCTGGCTATCGCCCGCCTCTGCCCGACCTTCACCATTTAATAACCCAGATTGTTCACTAAGCTCCGTGAAATCCAGGGTAAAGGGTGATGAATTTATTCAGTTATTGACATCAATGACAATGAAACTTGTGCAAATTTGTGTGCAGATTGCAGGCATCTATGAACAGATGAATATGATGTATCATTGTATGTATGATCTCACATATATGCTAATAAAACTGTTCTTTTTGGGTTAAAGACACGTGAACACTTAGATTTGAAGCACATCATCAAGATATAAACTTTTTACCTTTCTATTTTCTTCTCTGAAGTCTTCGCAGCATCAGCATCCATGTTACATGGGAGGTAACTCTATGGCAGAAGAAAAGGCGGGAAACTTTTAATTTAAAAAAATTGAAACTCTAACCAATTGAATATATAAAAAAATATGAACCACACCATATATATTGAAAATCAATGATAGAAAACAAATGGTGTCATCATGAACAAAATGCAATTTGCCTTATACTTAAATTTGTACTGTTGAAAGAGAGATAACTGTTTTTTAATTCTGTACAATTTTTGTTGGAGCAAATAAGGGGGGGGCAAGGGGGGTCCAATAACACCTTAACAGGGAATTGGTTTTCCCAATAACAGATAACAGAGAATTGATATCCTCAATAACAGATAACAGCATTTAAAAAGTCAAAAACAGTTAATATGTACAAATGTAAGTATAAAAGCCAATAACAGCTAAAAACTATGTGAGCTTTGTTAACACTTTCACAGTTCTACCACTTTTGGACTGACCATTTCAATTTAGCTAACATACTATTTTTAATAACAGATAACATAAAATTATATTATTCAATAACAGGTAACAGAAAACTGAATTTCTTCAATAACAGTTAACACAAAACTGGTCAATAACAGTTAACATTAAATCTTATATCTGCAATAACATCTAACAGAGAACCAAAATAAGCCAATAACACAGGAACAGCTAACCCCCTTGCCCCCCCCCCCAAAATAAGAAAAAATATTCTGATGCTAATTTGTTTTCTGGCATCAGACTTTAAAAATAAATCTTTATAAGAATTTCTGCAATATAAAGTAATAAAAAACATTGTTTTGACACCTTTAAAAAATGTATGACCAGATGGTAAAACCAAGGCCCCCCCTTTCAAGTAAAATGTTCATTACCTATCAGATACCAATGGATTATGATGACGACATCAATGACTGCATCATACTGTAATATATCAGCAATTTTTTTGCGATTATATAAAAACATAGACCTGTATTAGAATATATCTAATATACAGGTCTATAATAAAAAGTGCCCTAGTGATTTTGACATAACTCTAAACCAAGGAATTACATAGAAGGAAAAGAATCTCATGACAGTTTACACACTATGTAAACAAACTTGTTTCAAGGCAAGATTTGGATGAGATTACCCATAATGCAACACATATTGGTGTTATTTTTGATAAAAATACATTTTAATTTTATTTTTGTTAAACACTAAATGTAAACTTTTACATAAAAATTAATTTCAAAGTTAATTTTTGAATTATTTATTACCGTTTGTTAACTTTGATGAAAATAAATGCCATATATTGATGTATTTCTCTTCAATTTTCCCCAAGTGGCGCCTTGCGAGAAAAGGTGAGATTTCACGAGATTCAATTCCTTCTATATAATTCCTTGTCTAAACATACCGTAAGTTTTGACACAATTTCTAATGTCTGTAAATCTTTATCTTTAGCACTATAGCTATCAGTCACAAAAAAGACTTTTGATGGTATTATGTTTTTTTGTTTGTTTCTGTAATGATTTTGTTTATATTTTTTTTTGTGGCAAGTCATCATTAGTAATAAGTAGTTTTTACAAGAATGGCAAACCATTTGGTGAAAAGCCATCTTAAGTTTCAATCTCTTTTCAAACTAATATGGTTACATATGGATATTGTTTATGGCACCTGCATACAATGTTTCAACGTATTCATGAACCTGAATTGAAGACTTTTGATTTAAAAGGTACCCCTAAAAAACTCAGATAATGCATATATCCATCTTCATGGATACCCTGCAAGTGTGTAGAGAACTATATACATGTATATCTAACATTTTGCTTTCCATAGTAGCAATAAAACTTGCTTTGTGTTATTCACAAATTATATATCAAATAAATAATGAAATAAAATCTGGTCAAAGGGAGATAAATCAAAAATGCAACATTGGACCATAATTTTGATACTTGACAGACACTATTTCATTTGACAATATTTTGCTTAATAATATACAGATTTTAACAACATTGGAACAAAATAACATCAACATAAGCCTACACTTACAGGTTGAGGAATCCAGTACCAACTACAATACAGCAAGCCACTCAAATTAGGAAGACAGTTTGTGTTGTCCATTGCATGTTTTCATTCATGGATGCTGCTACATGAACATATATTCAAAATCCTATTACTTTATGAAATGGTCTCTTGTGCTTAACCTAATTTTAGACAAATATTGGATTTCTATCTCTCAAATGAGTACAGATTTTGCTTTATTTGACACACTGAATTGGAAATTAACAACACGACGGGTGTGCTATAGCAGGCAGGAACCGCTTACTCTTCCAGAGCACCTGAGTTCACTTATTTTGTGTTTTGTGTTTTTTTGTGCTGTTCTTGTTTGTGTTTAGCTTTTTGGTTGTTGCCCTTTCGGACTTTTGACACTTGAATATTGGTGCCTCTTTGATCTATAAATGTACTGACCAAATTTTCCCAAACCTTTCAACAAAAGTCCTTCATTTTTTTTGTCTAGTCTGTGAAGCAAAGCAAGACATGGATATTACTTTACTGATGTCAGTACAGTCATGTGACAGTTGAATTGCCATCTTTTGACCCTGACCTTGATTTTCCAGTTGAGTGACTTTGACACATTTTTAATACATATAATAGCAATGTTCAAGTTTTATGAACAAATCCATATCTCATGAACTATTCCTAGGTTGGTGAAACTTGGTATGCATATGCTCATGTAGTAGCTTAGCACAGCTGCATCACATTTTAGCGACTTCTGATATAACTTAGTATGCAAATGCCCCAATAGCTGATCGCAGTAGAATCGCCATCTTTTGACCTTGACCTTGATTTACCAGTTGTGTGACTTTGACAATTTTTAATACATATAATAGTGATGTTAAAGTTTTATGAGCAACTCCATATCTCAAGAACTATTCCTAGGTTTGTGAAAATTGGTATGCATATGCTAAAATAATAGCTAAGCAACAGCTGCATCCCAATCTTTTGACCTTGACAATTTCCAATACATAACCATTTTATTTTTTTTCTAAATGAACTATCTGTTCTAGGTTAATAAAACTTGATATGCTTATATGTCAAGGCTGCAACCTCTACTTTTGACCTTGACATTGGATTTTCATCTTGGTGAGTTTGATAGTTTTAATTGGTAGTTAGGGAGGATAAGAGGTCAGGTATTTTTCTCTCTAAAAAAATAATAAATTATAATTGAATAGTGAAATAACTTGGTATTCTGATGGTGCAGGCAGGTGAGACATACTTTAGTGTTAACTCTTGTGTTTATTTTTAAATAAGACTATTCCATTCTACTCATAATTCAAACAAAATGCTTATAAAAATCATTTCTTTATTGAATATATCACCTGGAACACTTCCACATTTATTGCACATTGCCATTCATATTACCTTCTAACAATGAGTCCAGTCCATACATTCAAAAAAATACATTTAAAGAAAATACTACTTAGAAAAGGAAAAATGTCCAGTCACATCATTGACAACAGATCTGAATGTTACATTTAGTACCTTGACTGTTTAAACCATTACTCTTACAAATAATGTTACAAAAGAACATTTCTAATAAATCATGATTTTGATATCCCTCCTGTTCTGACATTACTATAATTTATACATAAATATTCAAAACAGAGAAAATGCAAAAAAAATTAACAGGTATGAAAGCCACAAATAATGAAAGTGCATGAGTACCCTCCTATTTCTAAAATCATTTGTACGAAATGTGCCTGACTGCCTGACCTGTCATGTGAAAAATTAACAAATTAGCCTTCGGTAAGGTGAATTTGATCAAATTTACAGTTAAAATGTTCAGTCAGTCCTGCAGACCTTTGTTATTGGTCAGACGAGGAATTTCAACTTTCGCAAAGACTGTAAAATTTTGTTTTACTATTTTCTATAAAAAGTTGAAATTATCAAATAAAACCACACCATACTTGAACATACATTAAATATAATTGTATCAATGCTGTCAAAAATTCAAATTTAATAGTGACAAAATTTTGAGATTGAAAAATGTAACAAAAAACAGCTTTATTATAAACTGCTTAGAAAAAACAGATATGTTTACATGATTTTAATGTATCCTTTCCTCTAGTAAAAAGTTTGTCCACTATCTAAACATTGCTTAGGCGATACAAGCTATTTTCATTTTGTAGCTATGGTTAGATACATGTATTCAAAAACTTAAAACTAGTTTGTCCCATTTTTGTTCTGCTCTAAGAGGATTTATTGAAAACTGGAATATCTTAAACATGTAATATTCACCAACAACAATTAACATGTAAATACTGTTATAACAGCAAACCATTCAATAGTTAATTATACATAGGATATATATTATTCATCCCTCATCATTAAGCACCAAAATTAATAAAATACAGCCTACTCCTAAATAAGTCTGAAAGTTCACGTGGCAAACTAAACAATTTTGATGCTTTTAATCTTGATATACAATAAATAACTTAGTAACATAGGTTAATAAAAAGCTTTGCTGAGCGCAGCATGATACGACCGCAACATGTTGAACCCTGTACGTTTAAGGCCCAATATGGATAGTCAATTGCTCTGGTCAAATGCAGCCCATGGTGGACTGACAAAGGTTTTTGACACATGCAGCCTATGATGGATTTTCCAACAACATTATACAAGGAATTCAATGTGTTTTTTTTTTCCAAAGCAGACCCCCAAAAAATTACGGTTACAAAAATATTTACCCCTTTTGGTCCCAAATTAATGATATCTGCAACCTTACACTTAGCCCCTTTTGGCCCCTAACAGCAATTTGGGGGAGGGAAGTGTGGCAAAATTAATCCTCAATTTTGTAAATTCACTACAAGAATTTATTTGCAAAAACAAAATTGAAATGGGACAATAAATAAAAATTTGAATTTGGCCCCTTTTGGCCCCTAATACCACAATTTGGGGGGGGGGAGGTTGCAATAATTTATCCTCCATTTTGTATCCACTTTTTGACAAGACTTAACTTGCAAAACAATTTATTCAAAATTGGACTAGAAATAAAAAGTTGCATTTTTGGCCCCTTTTTGGGCCCCTCATTTCTAAATGAAAAAAGGGGGACCCAAAAATCAAATTTCATAGCAATTGGTCAACCAGAACCAAAGTTATTGCAGGAACAAATAAAATATTTGATTTTTTTGCCCCTTTTGGACCCTTTATTTCTAAACGAATAAAGAGGGGACCCCCAAAATGAATCCCCTTCATCATTGTACACTAAGAAACAATATTGTATAATTTCGCAGCATTTGGAAAACCAGAACACAAGTTATTGTGGGAACAAACAAACAAGTAGTATTTTTGACCCTTTTTTGGCCCCTAATTATTTAACGAAAAATGGGGGACCCCCAAAATCAATCCCATTCATCCTTTTATGGTAAGGAACATCGTTGTCAAATTTCAAAATTTCAAAGCAATTGGATAACTAGAACTAAAGTTATTGTGGTAACGCTAAAGTTAACAGACGACGTGGACAACGACGACAGCATCATACCATTATACGTCCACAAATTTTTTGCGGTCATAAAAAAACTCAGAAATGTATGAACTTTGTCAGTCCAGGATAATAGAGGGCATTTAAAACAGTTTAGAAATAATAATTTATGTTTTGCTGCACATTGTAAGTTTTTAAACGGTTTGTACAAAAAATTATCACAAAATCACACAATAAATCTGCATGTAAGAATAAGAATTCTATTATTTAATCAAGAACCTGTGAAGGGTATCATGTTACAAAAACAGTTTGTTTTAATACAGGGAGTAGTACATTATTAGAGTCAACGTGCCATACAAATAAAAAAATACTGGAAAAACAGAGAGCATGGCCTACTGGTCTTATTTAAGGCTGTTGGGTTTTTTAATTGTGGTCTTTTTAAACTGCTGCTTGTTTATGTGGCCTGTGTTATATAAACTTATTCTACTTCTCATTTAGTGAGTCATATAAATTCTTTTACTACTTAGGAAAGGATGTGAAATGCATGATTCAATTACCAGTACAGTTACTGTAAGAGAATCCAGTAATCAAATGGTGACACTCTTTATCGTTTTATAAATGCATGGACTCTAACAGAATACAGCTAAATGAGAAAAGTTCCTGTTAGTTAATTTAAATGAATATTTTTAAACACTTAAATCAGAGATGCATTACACGTATATGTATGTATTATGTAATAAATTCATAAATAAAACAAGTACATCGTACTTAAATTTAACCCTAGTTATAATTGAAAGTACCGGTAAATTACATGTTTAAATGCCCAACTTATATATATTTGTTAATATTTTACAAGCACTTTAAACAACCTATTTATATCATATACTAATACATTAAATATCATTTGGGAGAAATATCAACGCAATATTCAAAGAACAGCTTTTTATATGTTATTACATTATTGTAAGCCTTTTGAATAAAAAAAAAAACAAAAACAAAAACAAATAGCATACATCTACAAAGCAATTATAAAATCTTCAGAGCTATAAAACTCAAGTCTGTTTTAAAATGATTAAATATAGTCCCCATACACATGCCATAGTTCCCATCAAAACTACTACCTAAACTGTAATTGACTAAGTGATCAATACTGTGGTATCAATTAAAGATGAAATATTGGCTGATATATGTTCAATAAGGTTGACATAGTTTTTTACTAAACACTCAAAAAATAAAAAGTTTCACAACAAAGAATTGATTGTCTGAGGTGACAAATTAAATTGTATTTAATTACTTCTAATTACTTTTTAGGCTAGGGAAAACAACAATTATTTATACTGTAAAAAAAAACAAAATACATTAAAAATACATGTACATACAGTATCTATATCTAGGCCTTATAATGCAAATGCTACTTAAAAGAGGGTACTTTTTGAGATACCAGATCCTGAATAAACAAATAAGTCATATTTTCCACAGTCTTTGGTAATTTGTATTCTAATTCAAAATAATATTTGATCATAAATAAATAATAAATTAAAATTCAGAATAAATAAAGCAATCATCTCCATTAACAGCTGTTGTAGATATTAGAAAGTTTCAATTAATGTTCAACGATAATCCTTCAATAACTTCTATTTACAAAAGAAAGACTAAAAGCATTTACAATAAATCAACAAGAAAACAATGATAAGAATTGACAATTTTCAACTACAAATAAATAAGACCAACAAACATGAAAGACCATGTTAAATTCAACATGAACACTGATCCTTTTCACCAGCACTTCTTTCTTGACGCGAGACTAGTGTCACATTATTTGGATAATTTGTAGGTGCCTGGAAAGGTGTCATCATTGGTTTGGAATTTTTAAGCTTATGTGCCAGTGTCATGAAGATAGCTTCCACATGGTTGGCCTTTTCATCGTCTTTGGCTGAAGTTTCAAACAATGGCATGTTGTGAGAGTCAGCAAACTTTTGAGATAAATTTGTGTTCACTGCTACTTTTTCTTTCATATCACATTTGTTTCCCACTAGAATTCTGGGCAAATCTTTATTAAGGTTGTGTCGATCACACTCATCAATCCAGGCTGGCATACTTTCAAAAGAGCTCATCTTTGTGACGTCATAGACAAAGACCACAGCATGAACATTTCTATAGTAATGTTGAACCATCGACTTCCTGAACCTTTCCTGACCAGCTGTATCCCAAAGCTGCAACTGAAAAATAAATGAGAAAAAATACAACATTAAAACTAGCATTCAGACAGGATGGCACCAATGGCCAAAAAATCAATTTCTGAAATTTTAATTTACCCCCAACATGCTCAAGTGGTATTAAATCACTGTGAAAATAAAAAGCTACGCCGAGCGCAGCATGATACGACCGCAACAAGTTGAACCTTGTAGATTGGAGGCCCAATATGGATAGTCTATTGTTTTGGTCACATGCAGCCCATGGTGGACTTACAAAGCTTTTTGACACATGCATCCTGTGGTGGACTTTAAAATGCATATTTGACAAATATAGATTTACATTAACATTTACTAGTAATAGAAAAAATCTTATTTCTATATTTATTGACATTTTTGACACAATTGAGCCCCTTTTGGACCTTTTTTTAAAAATAATACAAACTCCAGATGCAATAAAAAGCTTCATTAAGTGGATATAATCATCATATTAAAACTTCATCATACATGTGACGGATCTGTGATGACAAAGCTGGAGATTTTGAATTTTTTGGCTGGAGATTGGACAAAAAAGCGGGAGATTTTCAACGCTCATTAAAATTGCATTTCAATGTCAATTGAGGGCACTAGCGTGTGCCAAATATACATGGCTTCACTGATTAATCTCAAACTGTTTATACAATCATCAGGTCAATTATGGCAATAAACTTTTAATTAACACCTATATCTGTTAATTTAACGCCTACCTAATTGACAAACCCCTAAAACACCGGAAATGTTTTATGGCTGATCAATTAAAATGTTTATAAAATTAAAATTTGGCCATGTCTTGAAAAAGCGGGAGATTACACAAAAAGTCGGGAGAACGGGAGATGGATCAAAAAGTCGGGAGATTTCGTCTCCCGGCGGGAGAATCACATGTATGCTTCATAGCAATTGGCTGGCCCACTACAGCTAAATTCATTTGCCTTGACCAACTGTTAAAAATGGCGTTTTTTGCCCCTTCAACCCTTATATCTCAAAAAACAGTAAGAGACATTGCAAATCTGATTGAAAAACGCTTGCAGGGATTTTCACAAGGATTCCAATGAAAAAAAATAAAAAGTTGATTTTTTGGGCCTGTCCCGTCTTTGGTCCCCTGTCGCAATGTAACGGTACAATAAACATCAAAACCATTGACACATTTTGTTGACAGAATTTAATGAGTAATTCAATAAAAAAAGAATTTTCAAAATCAAATGAATAATAAACATTCTACAACAGTTTTGTCAATACACCCGTTTTAGCTCCTTTTGGCCCTTTTTTCTAAAACGGTAGGAGCAACTAACCCCAAATACAATAGGAACCTTTTTCTAGTGGTTACAAACATCATATCAAAATTTCATAACAATTGGTCAATATTTACTTAAGTTATCACACGGAAACCAAATGTCCCCAGATGACGACACCAACGCCAACGACGACATCACCATAACATTATACAATCGCAAAAAATTTGCGGTCGTATAAAAATCACAACTGTATTCTTTATAGCATGCAGTTCTAGACTTCTAGTGCTCACAAGAGAAAAAGGTTGATGAACCAACAGACAGAATTCGAAGGACAAAGTGAAAACAATTGGATTTCCACTTTTTTATAGCCAATCAAATCTTCTGTTCCCCCAAGCTGAACAGGAGTTCATCAAAGTACTTTGGAGTACTGGTGCTTAATCTATCTATAGAATGTTGTAATAGTAGAAGTTAATCTTTTTGATCAGTTAAACTCGCACATTCATTGAAAATGAAAACTACTCATAGGTAGATGATTTTTACCTGAAGGAAAAAAACTCCTATCACTGAGAGAAAATTGCTTATATCTACGATTGTTGCAACAAAATAATATTTTTTTATGAATTTAATGCTTTAACCATGTTAACCAACTCTTTGACATTTATCTTTCACATTTTCTTTTCTATAAATATCCTTTTTAAGCTATTTTTTTCAATGTGAAATTTTCAACAGGTAAGTCTTTTATACTAGGAAAATTTTTCCTTCATACAACAAGATAATCTCCTCTCTATAGATGTGAGTTTAAACTGATCAGAGAGATTAACTTCCATTGTAACACATTCAATAGGAAGATTAAGTACGGGTACTCCAAAGTACCTTGATGAGTCCCTGTTCAGCTTGGGGTAATTAATCATTTCATTGGCTATAATGTAGTGACCTAACAAGACTGATGTTACTTGTTTTGTTATAGGTTTTATTATCATTAGGCAAAAAAAAAGTTGTGTATTTAGGGTGTTCTCCCCAGGCCCTTATAGCATCTCGGGACCGAGACGCTATCAGATTTTACCGAGATGCTATCAGTCTGTGCCGAGACGCTATAAAATTGCTTAAAATTTTTACAATGAAGCCATTCAGGACCATTGGGTAATTGACACCTTTACAACCCCAAGCCAATTATCAAATAAATAATTGGTCTGTTGACTGTTGTCAATAAATTGAAAGATATCGATTTTTAACTAATTAGACTTGATTACAGGTGATTTGCCGACAGTGGGCACCTGTCGCCGAGTGTTTTATTATGGTTGGACAACCAATCAGAATTGACCAAAATAAAAACAAACACAAGCCATGTGTTTGATACACGTGGGTTTTTGAACTTACATGAAAAATAAATGAAAACCAAAACTAAAAGACTGATCAAGATAAAAGAATGATTTTTTACCTTATGGAATGAATATTGATACCCGGTATCCGACCCTACCTTTAATTTTATGCCTACCCTTAAGTTATTTTGCCTATTTAAAAATAAGGACCGTTCTAGTCCCATGATCTAATGTAAAATAAGATCAGATTCAAGGTCCCCCACATCATGCATATGTTGATTTGAGAGGAAAAAAATCTAAGTCTGTTCCCTAAACAGGAAGTAGATGAGCCATAGATCTGAAAACGCATCCCACCATATGGAACTCCTACCTCAAGCTGCATACCAAATATTGGAAGCCTATGAATAATAGCTGATGAGAAATCTTTTATGAAAAAAAGTGTGATGGACAGACGCACACACACACACACACACACACCATGTTGCATACCCCAAACACACAATTTAATTTAAATTTTGGCCTTAGTGCGAACAATAATTTCATTAAAAAAAGAGATGAGATAGTATATTTATAATTGTAAATCGGAATGGCTGACAATCTCAGCTTCCTTTTATTTTTCGGTATGTAATTCTCCTTGTCATATATCACTTATGTCGAATTCTAGTGGATCCGTCCCATAGTTGATCCGGCCCCAAGTAGATCCGTCCTTGGTTGATCTGTCCCGTAGTTGATCTGTCCTCCAGTAGATCCGTCCCCAATAAAACATATACATTGTATTACATGTAGTTATACATGTTAATAGTTGACGGGTAAAGGCACATATTTTAGACATGTGCGGCATATATAGTAACTTAATTACGTGTTTAAATTGCAAGTTAACTTGTTAATTTGGAGAAAAAGTTTATAAATGTGATTTCAATTGATAAATGATGTTGTGGGCACAAATTTAGGTTCTATCTACTTTCCATCAATAAGTAATGATCATTATTGCTTTACATATTTTCAGGTTTGAACCTTAAGCGTGGTTTATATAGCAATTTATTTCAGATTATATCTCATGTCTAGGGATTTTATTTAATAGTTAAAGTTTTTACAACGGTTTGTTGAATAAACATGTTGGTCATGTTGGTGACAGGGCACAATCACAGGCGTATGGGGCCAGGATTTTATTTTTATTTACTGTGTTTAAATAAAACTAGAGGCTCCCAGGAGCCTGAATCGCTCACCTGATCTCTTATGCCAAAGTTTGAATAAATTTCACAAACTTTCAAGTATACAAAGTTGCAAAACAATCCTTTCAGTGATTTCAGAGAAGATTTTTGGAAATCAGTTTAAATCAATAGAAAAAAAACAGTTAAAGGACAATAACTCCTTTAAGGACCTTTTGATGCTGAACAAGAAAAGTTGCTTCGGATTTACTCTATCTCTTATACTTTCCGAGTTATAAGCCAAAAACAATGGTCTGACCCCCCTGTTCTATTTTTAGCAATGGCAGCCATGTTGGTTGGTCAACATCACAAACTTGGTAGATTAATCCTAAAGATCAAGTGTACCAAGTTTCAAAGCAATCCCTTCAGTGGTTTCAGAGAAGAAGATTTTTGAAAATCAGTTAAAATTAATGGGAAAAAAAACAGTTAAAGGGGAATAACTCTTAAACCGCTGATCTGACAATTTTGACCCTGAATCATTTTTGTAGATCTGAATGAGCTTCACAATTCTGCAATGCTAACTTTTCCTCTAGCTCTAACGGTTTTCAAGATATTGTCCAAAAACTGCAAAAATTGTCAATTTGACGTTTAAAGGGCAATAACTTCTATAAGGCGTTGTTTCACAATTTTGACTCAATGGAGAGATTTGTAGAGCTTTAGATGTTGAACATGAAAGGTTGCTTTGGATTTTCTCTTTCTCTTATACTTTTTGAGTTATAAGCCAAAAACATTGGCCTGACCCCCTGTTCTATTTTTAGCAACAGCGGCCATGTTGGTTGGTTGACGTGCATATAATTCAAAAACTTGGTAGAGGACATCCTAAAGATCAAGTATACCAAGTATCAGTGCAATCTCTTCAGTGGTTTCAGAGAAGAAGATTTTTGAAAATCAGTGTAAATTTATGGAAAAAAACAGTTAAAGGGGAATATCTCTTAAACGGCTGATCTGACAATTTTGACCCTGAAATCATTTTTGTAGATCTCAATGAGCTTAACAATTCTGCAATGCTTACTCTTCCTCTAGCTCTAACGGTTTTCAAGATTTAGTCCAAAAACTGCAAAAATGGTCAATTTTGATGATTAAAGGGCAATAACTCCTATAAGGAGTCATTTCACAACTTTGACTCAATGGAGAGACTTGTAGAGCTTTTGATGCTGAACAAGGAGGGTTGCTTCGGATTTTCTCTATCTCTTATACTTTTCGAGTTATAAGCCAAAAACAATGGTCTGACCCCCCTGTTCTATTTTTAGCAACGGCGGCCATGTTGGTTTGTCAACATTTATATAATTCACAAACTTGGTAGAGGACATCCTAAAGATCAAGTATACCAAGTTTCAATGCAATTCCTTCAGTGGTTTCAGAGAAGAAGATCTTTGAAGAAAAGTTAACGGACGGACGGACAACGGACGCTTAACGATGACAATAGCTCACATGACCCTTCGGGTCAGGTGAGCTAAAAATCTGACCCTCGCTATAATACTATTTCCACACAGGCGTATGGGGCCAAGATTTTATTTTTATTAACTGTGTTTAAATAAAAAAATCTTACCCTCACTATAATACTGTGGAAATAGTATAGAGATGAGATGAAAATTTTTATATACACGTTATTTATAATAAAATAAAATCCTGGACCCAAACGCCTGTGGGCACAATCAACACCTGTCAAAACACTGATCCAATTTTATAAAGCCAATTAGCAAAAAGCGAAATTAATAGGTTTCAAAATTCTCTTTTTTTTTTTTAGATAATAACCATTTCTTAAAATTTTATAACTTAAAAGTAATATGGTATTGTTCTTGAAAAAAAGACTATTTCATTAAATTCTGAAATGGGGACGGACCGACTAAGAACTAGAGGCCGGATCAACTAGGGGACGGATCTACTAAAACGGATCAACCCGGGGACGGAACCACCTGTGACCCTTATGTCATGTATAAACATACTTTGATCTGTTCTTTGTCAACATCAACTGTTCTTTCCCTAAAGTCAACACCTATGGTTGCCTCTGTTTTATCAGGAAATTTGCCACAACAAAATCTGTAGGTAAGACACGTTTTCCCTACATTTGAATCTCCTATTACTATGATTTTGAATATCCTTTTTTGGGTCTGTTTTTCAATGACTTGAACAGATGACTCAAATTGTTCTTCTTGTGTGTTGTCAGTACTCTTTTGACCTTCTGGTGGATTCATGACTAGCTTTTTTATAAATAAAGATCTAAAATTGCTTGCCAAATCTTCATATAAAGTGAGAAGATAAAAGATTTTAGTTTTTCTTGATTCTGAAAATCCACAAAAATCTGTCAACAAATCAACATCAAGTAAACGCTTGAATACGAGTAATCTTTCCTTGTCTTACAAACGCAATGATAACTTTTCAAATAAAAAATAGCAAGTGTCCGTCGAATAAGGGTTATATTTAAATTGTCATATTTTTAGATGAAATTTATCATGAATAACAGAAAAATATAATAGATTTACCCTTCAAATGAAAAAAAATATATTATCGGCTACGCGAGATTACCCGGAAATATTGCTTCCTCCATGTGAGCCTCTCCATGTTGGATAGCATCCTCGTGGTTTTGATTTAATTTTTCTATGGAAAAACTGTCCAAAAAGATCTTTTAATTTTGTTTCAATCCAAAAATGCCCACAAATAACCCATTGCCTCCTAAGGAGAACGCCCTTTTCAAGCGCATCTTGGTAAGTTTATCCGAAACTGATGAGTAAGCACCTTCACCCTTGGCTACAGCAAAGAATTTGCATGCCACTCATGTTTTTGCTTATGTAGGAGGTGATTAAAAGACCATGCTACTAAAATTCAAACAACTTAGTCGAAATTGCTCAGCCTAAGGCTTTTTGATTGTTAAAAATCTGGTCCAGGCGACTAATGAATGAACTACATGTACATTTTATGCCAATCATTTCTGAGCTGTTACGCTTCCGAAGGGAGCAAAAATTGTAGAAATGTCAATATTTTAGTTTTATTATGGCTGAATTTTCCTTCAACGTCCGGTTTAGCACATGCTTGTTTTCCTAAACTTTCTGCGTCTTTTTAACATTTTTATCTTTGAAAATTTTAGACGTCATTAAACGCTCACGTAACCCACAAGAAAAGCTAGTTTATTTTCAATACTCGGAACTGTTCATACTAACAGTTCTTATAGAGTATTACTGGATTTGGTTTGAGTTTGTGATAAGGTTCTGCGTGCGCTAAAAGATATAGTGCGTGATGAATGTTCAAATATTGAACGTTTTTTATTCACTAGTTACATCTATTGTTGGTCTGAATTGAACCTTTTCAAAATAGCGTTGTTCCATACCATTATAATGATAATTGAATGGTTAGTTTCAATTTTGTCAGCCAGTTATGTATTCCTACAGTTGTCCTAGCTGGACGACACTTTTTCCATTCGAATTTTATTAACAGTTATACACCATTAAATCCCATGCTTTGCTGTTTTCACCTAGAGATTTTTTTTCACAAAATAGTTATACTATCTATTTTTGATATAGATTTTAGGTATTATACATGTACTGGTCACTTATTTGACAAAATTTCGACAACTACCCATCCCCCTTTTTGCCCTTTTTTGTGTATTCTCAAAAGCCGGGGGCAATTTTTATAATAATAACTTTAATCAATGCATAGATATGTACCAAATTTATTACCTTATCAAATCAAAGATTGTACATACATGCAGCATACGAGATTCAAGACGTAAACAAATGTGTTAGAAATAAACAGTTAATATTCATCGATCTATAAATAACTTTGTATATACATCTTCCTCAATTGATATTGATCTATAAATACATTTGGTGTGCACACATACGAGACAATTATAAAACATCTACTTTGAATATTTCATTGATCGTTGATTGATTTGCACTTGTGTGAATGCGGCGATTTTTTTTTCAGTCTTCTGGATGATTATTAGAATGTAGTTTGTACATTCAGAATTAAAATAGGTGGACAGATTAGGGACCGACCATTTAACAATACTTGGTTTTTTTTTCCTTAATTATTTTTGATGAAAAAAATATTTTTGAAGCAGAGGGTTGGTAAAAATATTCTGAAGAAGGATTTTTGCCATATAAAATAATGCTATTAGGAAGGACCATTTAACTTAATTAAGGGGGGGCTTGTTTTTTTTTTATCAGATTTTTTTTTTTCACAGAGCGCGGACAAAATACTTATTTTTCAAAGGCGTCGCAACAGAATATCTTTTTTCATTATCAGCATTATTTTTATAGCAGAAATCCTTCTTCAGAATTTTTTTTTACCCTCAGCTGCCAAAATATTTGTTTCATCAAAAATAATTTTCAGAATATATATATTCTTGGGGGGAAAAACCAAGCCCCCCCTTTCAAGTTAAATGGTCGGTCCCTTAATGAAACAATATTCAGTCGCATCACCTTCGATTAATATATATTTTTTTCTTGCCAAAACGAAAAATCAAGCCCCCCCCCTTTTCAAGTTAAATGGTCTGTCCCTGAGGGCTTAATTTGTAATTGGTAAATGCTATGTTTTTAATTCGAAAATTTGGAAGTTTTTACTTGTATAATATTGGACAATATTCAGTGCAACTGTTAAGTTTTATTTATTAATTTGTGACATTTATCCAAAGTAACAAAAACTCTTTAACATGCTTGAACTTCATTCAAAATCCCATTAAACTATATATCCGACCGTGTGTTGCTAAGAATTTAAAGCGACATTATATTCGGCACATAAATGAATGTTAAAAAACTAAAAAACACATATCAAAGCAAGAACTGGTACCCTGACTTTAATTTAAGGTGTTTACTTTTCTTCTTGTCTTTTTACGTCTACTGAATCGTGATTTTGTCGTGTCATTTTATATAATAAATTTTCCGATTTTCGAACAACCCACTGGTACTTCTTTGCTTCATAAACAACTCATCTATTAAAAAATGTCATTATGTCACTTAAAACTATATTCGACCATTTGTACTACTAAGTCTTTACACAAAATATATTCGTAATTTGGTTAGCTATAGTTATTGCTTTTCTCTATATACATATCCGGGAGATTAACATGTAAGGGGCGATACAATAAACATGAAAGTGGAGAAAGTAGAGACAAAAGGCCAATGAGCAAGGAGAGTTTTGTATCACTGGTAAAAAGGAGTGATGGGAAGGGACTCGCAATTTTGCCTACTACAGGGGGATCCTACGGGTCCTATATATATACGCTCTCACGGACACCTGTTACAAGGTTGTTAAACGTGCAAGGAACGTGACAATTTTCCCAACACAGGGTGCACCAAAATAGTTTGCGTCAGGTTTTCCGTATTCATAGCCTGACGACCACGGCATTCATTATGACATTGCTGCCCCCATTCAACCACATAGGGCACACATCCCAGTCGATTTGTGGGTAAAGCTGCCTGACCTGATGTCAGGTCGGTGCACTTTTTCCGGCAAGCTTAGCGTTGCTGCGGGCCTAATCGCCTCCCAGGACCCGTAGGGTAAAATATTCGGCACATATAACTACTTTAAAACAAACAAACACATGTATACTAATGTTTAATATTTAAAAGATATAATAATGTTTATAAAAAAGCAGGAACTGATAATCCTTTTTAGGGAACACTGACTTCAAAATGCTAATTAATATTTAGTATTTTGTACGGTGATTTATGGTAAATGTCGGGTGCAGTGTCGGATCCAGAAGGGGGGTTCCGGGGGTCGGAACCCCCCCCTTTCCTCCGAAATTTTTTTAATTTTTGTGTAGATTTTCAGCAAAATTGGTCTGGACCCCCCCCTCTTTTGGCCCACAGAACCCAGTATGTGGGACCCCCTTTTTCGAAAATTTCTGGATCCGCCCCTGGGGTGACTAAAGAAATTTTCGTAACAGGTTTCTCAGAAACTACTGATCCCAGCCACTTGATATTTAGTGTACAGCATCAGGATGGAGTCTTATACCGTGGGATTTGATTTAAGATCTGTCGCTCATCTACATCCTGGTTTACGAAATCCGGCCATTTCTGTCTGGTAATTCTTTGCCTTAAAATCAAACACAAATGAACAAAAGTTTAACCGAGTATCTTTGGATATGGGTTTATACCCATATCTTTTCTTGTTTATTTTCAAACCCCCCAAAAAATAAATTAATTGAAACTACGGGAGCATAACAGGTTTTACCTTCCTCATATTAAATATATGAGATGGTATTGCCTTAAAAGAAGATAACAAAATAAAACATTCCATAGGTTGATGGGAGCAAGATATATAAGGGACAATGTGGCAGTATTTACTGCTATTTTTCAGTTCATGTGCAGATTATTTGGAAAACCATCAAAAATCCAAACACCAGTAAGATGGAATACTGGAAATCCTAAAGAAGAGAAGAACCCATCGTTTATCTGTTTTTACATGTAGCTTGCCAAAAAAGTTGCTCAACAATTTTTTTTTTTACATCTGGCTGTGTCTGTGTCCATCTTGAACTACATTTCAATTGTTGCATATTATTTCACACACAACAGATACATTTTTAGGCAAGCTTTAGATGCCTTATCATTTATGTAGTCATAAGGTTACTGCTGGCTTTCACATTTTTTTTTCCATCTAGATGGAGTAATCTGCCTACTTTATTCTTAAATATTTATGACTTTCAAAATATGATCAAATATTTTAGAATTTAATGCATTTGTTGTACATGTATATCTCCATTTTGAAACAACACACAGCAAGTTTTATTAATTCTTTTACAATTTACAAAACAAACTATTTATGATGGGCTCCAAAACATACATGAATATTTATCTGTAACATGATTGGTCGTGCACTTTGCCTTTAAATTTTGCTGTTGTTTCACCAGTTTATGCTACTCTGAGGTTCCTCTGGTTCATTCATAGAATTCAATATACAATTAATACACTAGTATATGCTGAATGAGTTCATTTTTATCGCAGGTTTTTTTAATTGATACCATTTGTGTACATACAATGCATGTACACCCTAAGATTATATAATTTTTATTTAAAACATTATTATATGTACATTAAATAATCTTCTGTGTCAAGGGGGGGGGGCACTAGAGTGTTCATTAACTTTGAAAACATATGCTATTTTAATAGTACAATGTACTTATATATTTTGCTTGCCTTTTAACGCTTTCACGCTTTGAATATGTATTTCATTCATTCTTTTGTAGAAATGTTACGAACAAAAACAGTACAAAAATGGCCTGAAGTTTGCCAAACAGATCTTGAGCAATTCAAAATTTGCAGAACATGGAGGTATGACAATCAATTTCAACTTTTAAAACACTTTTTATATATGATTTGCATACACGAAAATGCAAAAATAGACCTTGCATAGACGATATTGAAATGTGGAATAAGTGTATGCGACACAACAAACATAAACAAACAGCAATTCAAAAAATCATAACGGAAAACAGCAAGCAGTCTTCAACATGACCATATGCATGCATAAATTTTATACTACATGTATGAAGTCATGTATCTTAAGGTTACATCTGTATAAATAAGAATGTTCATTATGGATACATATAATCTGTCTTAAGAAGCAAACAAATATATTATATGTGATTAAAAAAATAAAATTAAATATGGTAGTATCATAATTTCAGAATTTACAAATTCACAATTACAGCATTTACCGACGTTTATTTTGCATGAAAATTTTATGTATTATTTTATCCAGTCAAAAGGAAGTGCAGAACACAATCATGACAATTTAAAAATAAAATCATTTTTCATGTTTCTATATCTTCTACAGAGACCCTTGCCATGAAAGGATTGACATTGAATTGTCTTGGGAGGAAAGAGGACGCTTTAGACCATGTAAAACGAGGATTAAGAAATGATCTAAAAAGCCATGTCTGTATCCTTTGTCGTCTACTCTGTCAAATATTTCAGGGATAATTGTCTGTGTGGAAATATAGAATGAAAAGGGAGGGGCATATGGTATATCTCTGTAAAAATGTTTCCCTCTATTTTAAAATACATGTTATAGAAGTAGAGGCACCAATGGAGCATTCGAGTGTCAAAAGTCCTAAAGGGCAACAACAATGCCGGTAAACACAAACAAGATCAGCACAATGAAACACAAAATCAGCTGAAAGGAAATCAACATCTCGATCTCAAATCTTATAGATATTGAGAAATGGCTTCTACAAAGTTTCAAGGAAAAAAAATCTTTGGGAAAGAAGGTTATAAATGTTTGCACCCATTGTCCATTGTCATTAAAAAAACACAAATGTGAAAAAAAAAATGAATGTCTTTCTATAATTCCCCAATCCTTAACAATTACAAGGTTGGCATGTCTATGGGCTGCTACAAAGATCTGAAAGGAAATATGACGAGGCCATCAAAGCTTACAGAAATGCTCTTAGGTGGGATAAGGTAAGTCCAATAAAATGTTAAATTGCCGTTTCAGAAATACTTCTATGGGAGGGATAATGTAAGTCCAATAAGAAATACCTATATGGGAGGTACTATTTAAAAAAGTAAAATACCAAAGGTAATAATAGTGGAATAAGTGTACCCTACGCAACCTACAAAATCAGCGGCAAGTTTTAAGAAATCCAAGACGGAAAACAACCAATTGTTGCTGCTCTCCATTTTGAAATTAGCCCTAGATAAAAACAAAAACAGAACAAAAACACCCACAAAGATATGATTCAAAAGTTGAAAATCAATCCCAAAATTGTAAAAGAGAGACCTGCTTTTGGATAAAGAACAATTGACAAATGTAAGCTTTGACGGATTCCTGAATATTTCTCATGATAAAGATTTGCCATCTTTTTTAGGACAATTTACAGATTTTGAGAGATTTATCTTTACTACAGATTCAGATGAGAGATCTTGAAGGTTATAGGGTATGTATAACATAGCTGTTGCATTTGTATTTATAGTATTTAGCAATAATTTCTATCAATTTTGGCTAGATTTCACAGAGTAAAAAAATCCAGGTTGTATAATGGTGGATGGTGAATGTTGGGCAGTATGCAGACAGGGAAACATTTTTTAACATTTTTCTTAGCAACTACTGTTGCAGCCTTTTGATATTTCGTATGAAAAATATCAGCATGTGATCTCACACCATGGGATTAGGGTTCAGATCTGTCTTTCACTTACTTCCTGTTCAATAAAATCTGTCTGTTTTTTACTTTTCCAAATTTTTAAATGAATAATGATACATGTATTTCTTACATCTGAAACCTTATATATATGCATAAGTTTTATGAACCACTTTACCAATGCTCAATTTTATAGTTAATTACATACTTATACATTGTATATCATGTATATGTCAAAATATTTGTCCAAGTTTAAGTCTGTAGATTCATCATGTGAAGCTGATGAAACTTCAAATGAAATTGCCATAATAATCCTTTCAACTAAATATTTCTGATTGTTTTCATGCCTCTATTTGTAGGACACTCGATACCAGCTCCTTGTATTGAGGTCAGGACAGAGGGCTTCATGGATAGGTTATGCCATGTCTTACCACCTTCTAAAAGATTATGATATGGCACTAAGTATCTTAGAGGAGTTTAGGAAAACACAGATGGTAAGAAAAGCAGTGATGTCAAGGTGTTTTTTGAGTGTTCTTTAATGGGACTTAGCAGGGGTTCAATGAATATTTAAACAACATATAAGAGCTACACAAGGTTTTGGTTCAGAATTATTTCCCTCATGCTGTCATTTTGTTTAACATTTCTAGGACTGCATTAAATTTGTGTCTGGATAAAAACTGAACATTGGAAAAGAATCACAAATCCAATAAATAAAAATGAATTGTTTGTCTTGATTAAAAAGCATCAACCATTTGTCTTATTGAAGGCTGCTGGATGTTTTCCAGAGTGGACTTTTAAATAGGTGTTGATTTTTATTCCACATCCCATTATTTTCTATTTCAGCCAAAGCCAGGAGACTACGAACACAGTGAACTGTTGATGTATCAAAACATGGTTATGAGGGAAGCTGGAATGTATGAGGAAGCATTCAACCATTTAGATAGATACGAAAGCCAAATTGTAGATAAACTGTCATTACAGGAAATCAGAGGTATATAATGTTTATAGAGATATGAAAGTCAAATAGACAAATTGCATTACGAGAAATTAAGATGTATATCATATATATAAGAGAGTTGAATCGTAGACAAACAGCATTTCAAGAAATTGTCGGTATAACCAGTCAGTTGGAATAGGTAATAGAAATTTCTTTCTAAATGGGTTTAATTTGACTTGGGAGACATGATCTATGAAGCATTATCTCTTTCAGTAGATATTCAGTTGATGTTTTTTTGCAGCTGAATTATTAATGCAAATGGGTAAAGTGGAAAAAGTTGGAGAGATATATAGAGACTTGATAACTAGAAATCCAGAAAATTGGGCCTATTATAAAGGCTTGGAAGATGCTGTCAAACCAGGTATGTTATATGAAAATTATTCTGATCTAAGGTAAACTTCATTGGATAATTGGCAAGTATTATTGTATATTGCTTCTAAAGTGTGTAGATAAATCATACACTATTGGCTGACAAACTAGTAATGTTGTAGTTTTCTTCTTGATAACATGACTGACCCATAAGAGTAAAAGAATGATTGATTTTTGTCTCCAATTGAAACTTGAAAAAAGTTTAATTTTCAGAGAAATTTTACTCTGTAAATCGTGTGAATTTATTTTGGAATAAGTTATAAAACAACACATCATAAAATATACAAAATGCTGCCTTAAAATCTTCTTTAATTTGTTGGTTCTTTATTGTTTTCCAGAGACAGAAGAAGAAAGGTTGAAGCTTTATTTATCTGTAGAGGAACAGTTTCCTAGAGCATCAGCTCCAAGAAGAATTCCCTTGTCCTTTACAACAGGTATAAAAAATAAGCTATATTTGAAAACTAAACTTTGGAGCATTGTCTGGTGTCTCTATAATCATTTTCTGGTGTATGCAGGGTTTCCACACCATCCTTGAATTCAAGGAAACCTTGAAAAGTCCTTGAATTTCATTTCAATGCTTAAAAAGCTGGAAAAACCCTTGAATTTTATCAAATTACCTTGAAAAACCTTGGAATTTTGTAATATGCAGATTTGATGACCGTTTGATTAAAAAAGGATGAAAAATATTGGATTTTTAAAATATTTGCGGACTATTTTAAACCTTGAAAATGACCTCAATACCCTTGAAAAGTCCTGGAAAAACCCTTGAATTTTGTGTAAAAAAATAGTGGGAACCCTGTGTATGGGTCCGCCTAATTTGTTACCAAACTCCTCTTTTAAACCAATTGAAGAAAGTTACATGTAAAAAGAACTTCATGTTTGTCTCTGGCTGTAAATGGAAAGTGGAAATCATTCTTAGTAGATATGTGAGCTTGATAGAGTCCAGAATGGAAAAATGGACATGTCACTGGTAGCTATTTTGTAAGTCTTTTCACTGTACATTATATATTATATCATTTGTTATGTTTACCCACCAACTTTATGTCATTTTTCAGGGGATCAATTCAAAGGACTGATGGATGTTTATTTAAGGAGAGCTTTCCACAAAGGTGTCCCACCACTATTTGTTACTGTTAAGAAATTATATGCAGATCAAGAAAAGGTGGGAAATAATTTCTAGAGTTCAATAGTAATTTTTACTGTAATAGTACGATCAAAGGCCTAGTCAGACATTTTTCTAGAACAGTATGATCAAATAAGAATTTATATCTTGAAGTCAATGAAACACAAAGACCAAAGCAAGACATTGAATACCGCATTCCAAAACAAAAATACAAAGCTCACCAAAGCTGCAAGAACCAGCTCAAACCCCAATAAAAATGCTTCAGATATCATATTTTTAAACATAACATGACATTGTATGTAATATTTTGTAAATGAATTATGTTTTTTTTTACAGATTCAAACAATAGAAGCAATGGTATTAGGTTATGCAGAAAGCCTTAAATCTTGTGAACGTTTCAACCCTTCAGGTTTGTACTTGGAAGTTGGAATAGGTTTTATTAATAGAAAAATTCAGTATTTATGTCAAATCTTTTGAAAAGTAGAAATACAATCTTTATACTAGTGAAGTTCCTTTTAAACTAGAAGTTTATCTCACAAAGTCTTCATTATGCGCCTGCAACATGTTGCAAAGAAACATATAGGAGTCACTTTGATGCAATTTGTCGTCTTGCTTCTTCCTGTGACCTGTGGTGTCACAAAAATTTCCACAGCAGTTTTCTGGGCAACAACATGACACAGCCTCTTGATATATGTTACTTGGCTTTCTCCTATAGTACTATATGGTGTAAAGCAGTTTTATCTACTTCCTGTTTACAGATTTAAGGATGCAGGCAACATGTGTCTTCCATTCTAGTTTAAAATACAATAATTCTATTTCAAATTTTTTTGTTTCAGATGAAGGAGAATTGGAACCTCCTACCACGTTACTATGGGTATACTTTTACCTAGCTTGTCATTTTGACTTTACTGGAGATACAATGAAGTCTGTCCAGTACATAGACTTAGCACTGCAACATACACCACTTCTCATAGAGTTGTATGCTCTTAAAGCTAAAATCTTTAAGGTAAGTTCTGTTGTATACTACCTACATGTACCTTGGTCTATTTATGAACATAGGGCAAGGACTAAGTCAGTCTTTTCAGGTTCATCTCAACATGCACAATAAGTGCTATATTACAATTCAATTTAATGTGTATACTCCTGCAGTAATGCTTCACTGACTGACTTTTGAGGTCTGTAATTCCCATTGAAAGTGTTTTTTGACATCAATGAGTCTTGGTATATATATTTTTTTTAAAATTATTAGATGGTAGATCATCAAGTTCTGTTGTGGTGTCACCCATCAAGACATACTCTTACTGTGTCCACACTTATGTTAAGTTTTAATGTTGTTTCAGCATGCTGGAGATATAGAAGAAGCAGTAAGATTGATGGACGAGGCTCAGTCATTAGACACAGCTGACAGATACATTAATTCCAAGTGTGCCAAATATATGTTGAAAGCCAACTTAATTACAGAGTCTGCTGATATGTGTTCAAAATTTACGAGGGTAATTAATTACTAGTAGATATTTAACATCAAAATCAAAAGACAATGATGGCAAACAACTTTAACACGATTAAACAACTGCTCAAGTGAAAGATACACAATTTCAGTCTATTTTGCATTTTGATAAGACATGTTATTTATGCATAAAATTGATTGAAAATGAGCTTCTTTAATGAATAGCAAGTATGTTTGACTGATTTTAAAAATCATTTAAAAGATATTCAAAAGGTTTTGTTTTAGATTGTGAACTTTTTGTGTGTGTTTAAGATTGTGAACTTTTTATGTATGTGAATGGCAAGCTACGGTATTCTTGTTCAACTGTCCATCCAGTGTACCATGTTCAAGGTCTTGATTAATGTCCTTATCTCAGGTACTTTATTGAAACTTCAGAAGTGGAATAGTCTTGGGAAGTACAACAGGGTTTCCTAATGAATGGGTCACCTTAACCTACATTCACTGTTTGAACAACTTTTAAAAAAAATTGTTGAAAATTACATAGGAGTTATGTACTCTGTTAAGGGGATAATTGATACAGGTTCTTGGTACTACAGTAATGTAATTTCCTTTACAGGAAGGAGTGTCTGCAGTGGATAATCTGAACGAGATGCAGTGCATGTGGTTCCAGATAGAGAGTGCGGCTGCCTACCAAAGAATGGGTAAATGGGGAGATGCACTTAAAAAGTGCCATGAAATAGATAGGGTAGGTTTAACTTAAATTATACCCCCACTCTTTATTGCAATCATCTTGTCTGTCCATCTGAATGTCCAGTTCAAACTTCCATAAAAGCTTTCTCTGCTTCTACTGAAGGGATTGATTTCAAATTTGGTACATGTAAACAGCAAGAGCATGATGGGTTGTACTGTGTCTCACCTTGCCAGGTCCATCAGTCATCTACTTCTTGTTTTCTGAGCCAATTTAGACTTTTTAAGGGTGGAAAATGTGAAATTTTTCATATAAGATTCCTCGTCTGCTACTGAAGGGATTGATTGAAGATTTGGTACACAGCTGTAGCATGATGAGTTGTTTACTCTGCCTCTCCTTTCCAGTTTTTAGCTCACCATGTGTGCTATTGCTATCACTTGGCGTCCGTCATTGTCCTCGTTAACTTTTCTTCAAACTTTTTCTCCTCTGAAACGACTGCACAGATTCAAACCAAATTTGGTCTGGTGGTACTTAAGGGGAAACCTCCACAGAACTGATGTGGGGAATTTTTATTCGTCAAAAAAACATGGCTGCCGTTGCTTAAAATAGACCAGGGGGTCAGACTACTGTTTTTGGCTTGTAAATCAAAAAGTATAAAAGATAGCTGATGCCACCCTACTGCTTCAGCATCAAAAGCTCTACAAAAGTCTGTATTTGGTCCAAGTTGTCAGATGACCCTTTGTAGGAGTTACAGCCCCTTAAAGGTGAAAAATAGCATTTTTTCATGTTTTGGCCCTATAGTATGAAAACTATTGCAGATAGAAAAAAGCTGTTGCTTGCTTAAATGTTCAGCTCATTTAGCTCTACAAAAGTCTTCATAGGGTCAATGTTGTCAGATGACTTCTTAAAGGGGTTACGGCGCCTAAAATAACATTTTTTATTCTTTTTGGCCTATGGAATGAAAACTATTGCAGATAGAGAGAAGCTGTTGCTTGCTTAAATGTTTGGCTCATTTAGCTCTACAAAAGTCTCCATAGTGTCGACGACGTCAGATGACCCCTTATAGGGGTTACAGCCAATAAAATAACATTTTTTCCATGTTTTTATACCCTCAGTTTTTTTCGGTGTCTGTCCATCCGTCCGTCCGTCCCCCGAAGGTTTCCGACCAATAACTTGAAAACGTGTCAAAGGATTTGAATGATATTTTGCACAGCTGTTTAGTACAGTAAAATACAGGTCAAGTTCGATTTCCAGCATGATTCAAAAAATAGTTTTCGAGATAGGCCACTTTGAAAAATCAAATTTCATGAAATTTTGAGTTTCCGACCAATGACTTGAAAACACGTCATGGGATTCAAATTATATTTTGTACAGCTCTTGAGTACAATAAAATACAGGTCGAGTTTAATTTCCAGCATGATCCGAAAAACAGTTTTCGAGATAGGCCACTTTGAAATCAAATTTTATGAACTTTTGATATTATAACGTGGCAGGGTATCATTTAATGTCCCTTTGTATGCCATATTTTTGGCTTATGGAATGAAAAGTTTAGCTCATTTAGCTGTTCAAAAGTCTCCATTTGGTCCAAGTTGGCAGATGACCAATTATAGTGGTTACAGTCCCTTAAAGGTGAAAAATAGTGTTTTTGGTCACAGTCTTGTATTGTTTTTCCCATAGACTTCTATAGTAAACCTGAGATTTTTTGAATTTTTTTTAAAATAGTTAAAATGATTCAATACAACTTTTGCTATATTTTTTCAATAAAGGAAGTGTCAGAAAACATTTTAAAGGGTGGGCCGAAAAAAAGTCGCACGAAGATAAGAAAACCACAGTTGATTGAACTAAAAATAGATTTTTTCCTACTTTCACTTTAACTTCCATTTTAAAAATACCCCCCTTTTCATGAGAACTGTTTTATTTAATAATGCAATTTTTACATTTCAAAAAGTTAGTGATGTCAAAGTTTGGTGTCTTACCTTCAATTTAAGCCAAAAGTTAGAAAAAATGCATGAAAAGCAATGCTGCAAACGACTCAGGGAAAAGGCACTACATTTTAATAGCCTCCATGTTTTGACGTCCACCCGCGCAAGAACTTGCAATACAAGACTGGTACCTATTAGGATCAAAGATGATTTGATATTTCTAAATAAAGTTGTTTTTCTGTTTCTTTATACATTTTTCAATCAAATTAAGAAAAAACCATAGCAAAAATGCTTTCATTGACTTTTTTATTACAATTTTTAAAAGGGTACCCTCTTCAAGGTTTTGGCCAATTTTCTCTATATTGACTTAAAATGAACACTTAAATGTTCTGTCCTTGTTGGGTTATATTCAAATAGAATATGTGAGTTGAAGTGATGCCAATACTACCTTAGCAATGGATTGAGTGCAAAAATATTCTTTTATTGACAGTTTTAAGTTCTTGAAGTAGAAAAAACTATGTTAGGAACCCCATTTTTTACTACATACAAAGACAACTTGGAGCCTCTTGTTTATCCAAATATAGAAGGAGACCTATCAGTTGTTTGAACCTGACAAAATTGGCAAGATTATTGTAACAAAAACTATAAATGTGGAATAGAATACATTATTTGGAATACAATTGGATTTTATATACCAATTTAAGGATTTTTCAGGTAAAATTGGTGCCCCAGGCATACATAAATGGCCCATTTTTTTAAGGAATTCAGATACTAGGCTGATGAAACTTGAGTTGTTACATGGGAAGAAGGTGTAAAAGACAGAAATCACCAACATATTGTGCAAGGTTATCAGACTTGAAGAGAAAGTGGTCTTATTTACTGTAAAATTGCAGTTTTTAACTTACCGCATACAAAAAGCCAAAATTTTGCACATCACAAAACACCATAAAGAAAAAAATACTGAATTTGTTTGGAGTTTTTTTGCTGAAATCAGTCATAAAGTTTATCTAGAACATTTTCACACCATTTGTTTGGTTAGAAAGTCATTATGTTTAAAATCAGAACAGTTCCCATATGTGTGGAGAGGTAAAAAAAAAGCCTTCATTTCTTAGTTTGAACTGAACATATGCAAAGTGCTGAAAAAGTTACACCGGATAATATATGACAGTTTAAATTGCATATTAGCAGTGCAATAAAGTCATTCTTACTAAAGATAAAGAATATAGACATTTAAATCCACTGGTTCTCATAAAAGAGACAAAATCTATTTTAATGTCCAAATTTGGTCAAAAAGTACTATAATAGCAAAAACTGAAGGGTAGCTGAAACAAATTAAGCAAAATGTAAAAAAAATCTTTATAAAGTGTTCAAAGACATGATTTTCTTTAGAATAAAACAGATAATAAGCACTTATTTAATATTCAACTTTACTGTTAATCCCAGTAATCAGGTCACAGTCTTGTATTGTTTTTCCCATAGACTTCTATAGTAAACCTGAGATTTTTGGAATTTTTTTTAAAATAGTTAAAATGATTCAATACAACTTTTGCTATATTTTTTCAATTAAGGAAGTGTCAGAAAACATTTTAAAGGGTGGGCCGAAAAAAAGTCGCACGAAGATAAGAAAACCACAGTTGATTGAACTAAAAATAGATTTTTTCCTACTTTCACTTTAACTTCCATTTTAAAAATACCCCCCTTTTCATGAGAACTGTTTTATTTAATAATGCAATTTTCACATTTCAAAAAGTTAGTGATGTCAAAGTTTGGTGTCTTACCTTCAATTTAAGCCAAAAGTTAGAAAAAATGCATGAAAAGCAATGCTGCAAACGACTCAGGGAAAAGGCACTACATTTTAATAGCCTCCATGTTTTGACGTCCACCCGCGCAAGAACTTGCAATACAAGACTGGTACCTTTTGGCTTATAGAATGAAAACTCTTGCAGATAGAGAAAATCTGTTGCTTGCTTAAATATTCAGCTCATATAACTCTACAAAAGTCTTCATAGAATTGAAGTTTTCAGATCACCCCTTATAGGGGTTATGGGCCCTAAAATAATGTTTTTTTTCATGTTTTGGGCCTACAGAATGAAAACTATAGTAGATATAGAAAAGCTGTTGCTTGCTTAAATGTTCAGCTCATTTACCTCTACAAAAGTCTTTATAGTATCGACATGAAGACCAGGTGAGGGATTCAGGCTCCTGGGAGCCTCTTGTCTGAATTGTCAAGTGAGGGTATGTTATTTGGGACTTTTTACAACCCATTGTTGTAGTTGTTTAACATTGATTATTCATACAGCTTTCTAGAAATTGTACCTTAATACCTAAATACTTTGTTGAGATACACATTGAACATTTATTGTACATCCATGTTGTAGTACTAAGTTGTTTTAATGAGCAAAATATTCATGCATTGTTAAGAATTCCAAATATTCAAATATTGTGATATGAGAAAAGAAATTGTCCAGTAATGAACTGTTAAAAAAAAAGTTTTTTTTTCACCTGATACTGTTACCTTTTTCCCGTACATTTTTGTCTCGCCTGCGACGAATAGTCGCAGAAGGCGAGACATAGGTATTACTTTCCGGCGACGGCGGCGGCGACGGCGGCGGCGTAAACTTTTTTGTAAGACTTTTGTGGACAATGAATTGCTTGAAAAGTATAATAGCTAGGCATCTGATATTTAGTATACAGACAGTTCAGGTTATGGTCTACGCAACTGTCACCATGCCGTTTGACCCTGACCCCATGTTCACGCTCCAGTGACTCTGTGAACTTAGGTCTTTTTTCAGGCCGTAAACTTTTTTGTAAGACTTTTGTGGACGATGAATTGCTTGAAAAGTATAATAGCTAGGCATCTGATATTTGGTATACAGACAGTTCAGGTTATGGTCTACGCAACTGTCACCATGCCGTTTGACCCTGACCCCATTTTCATGCTCCAGTGACTCTGTGAACTTAGGTCTTTTTTCAGGCCGTAAACTTTTTTGTAAGACTTTTGTGGACGATGAATTGCTTGAAAAGTATAATAGCTAGGCATCTGATATTTGGTATACAGACAGTTCAGGTTATGGTCTACCCAACTGTCACCATGCCGTTTGACCCTGACCCCATTTTCACGCTCCAGTGACTCTGTGAACTTAGGTCTTTTTCAGGCCGAAAAAAATTTTTGTAAGACTTTTATGGAAGATGAATTGCTGGAAAGTTATAATAGCTAGGCATCTGATATTGGGTAAACAGACAGTTGCGGTTATGGACAACGCAACTGTCACCATGCCATGTGACCATGACCCCATTTTTACGCTCCAGTGACTCTGTGAACTTAGGTCTTTTTTCAGACAGAAAACTTTTTGTAATACTTGGTTGGACAATGGATTGCTTGAATAGTATAATAACTAGGCATCTGTTATTAGGTATACTAACACTTTTTGTGTTTATATCAAGAAATGAAAGCTTAGGTAGTTGATTTTAGCGATGGTGCCGGCAGGCGAGACATACTTTTAGTGGCCACACTTGTTTACACTAATCTATATCAACTCAGAAAACTTTTTTAATTTTAGAATATAGGCAAAGTACAATAATGTTTATGCTTTGTTTTGTTTTATAGCATTTTACAGAAATTAAAGAAGATCAGTTTGACTTTCACACATATTGTATGAGGAAAATGACTCTGCGAGCCTATGTAGGGTTATTACGACTAGAAGATGTACTTCATAATCACAATTTCTATTATAAAGCTGCTAAAATAGCTATAGAGGTAAGGCTGGTAATAGTACAACCATTAGTTTGTCCATGTAGACATTCTTGAAAGAATTAGGGGGAAAAATCAATAAGAAAAGATCATCACACTCCCACAACAAAATGCATTTAAACCCCCCACCAGCAGAAAAAAAACCCCAAAAAAACAACAGCTTTCCCACATCCATGTAGATTTAAATGTAACATCCCTGATTGATTTGAAGAGAAAATATTCAGACATTTCCCTTTGTGTTCAGAATGATATTAAATAGATGCATAAACAGCTTAAACACAAAAACCACAAAATTCAGTCATCTTTAAGCATGTAAGGTCAACAACACAATCATGTATTGTGTGGAGTTAAAAAATAAGCTAAAGATAAATAAATTTTATTACTTTAATACATATTATTAGCACAAAACCACCACTGCAGGCACTTAAAACTTTCTAAAATATGTATTTGATAATTACCAGTAAACTTTATGTCGAAGAAATTATTATGGTCCAAATTAATACTATTTCTATTCTATTTCAGATTTATTTACATTTACATGACCATCCTTTATCAGATTCTGATCTAGATAATAATCTGGATTCAGGTATGTATATAAATTATATTCTTAATCCGAGTATATTTCATAGTTCTGTATGAAAAAGTGCACGAAAGAAATTAACTTCAAGAAACTCGCTGCATGAATTTAAAGTAAAAGCCACATTTTTCTAAACTTTATTTTTTTTCCAATATAGAATTACTTAAACAGCTTGATGAATTTTGACAGAAGTTCAATTGCAGAAAAACATCAGGTGAAGATATGCACAAAGAAATTTCATCGCTCTCGAACATCATTTATTGAGGATAAATGGAATTAGGAGTCCAAGTTAAAATCTGGGCATCCTCAATGTGCTTGTTGATAGGTTTTGCTTAATCAAGAATATTTTACTCTTTATTTTCAGAAAATTTATCACCTAGTGAATTAAGAAAGTTGAAAAACAAACAGCGGAAGGCTAAGATTAGAGCCCAGGCACAGGAGAAACAGAAAGCTGAACAAGACAAGAAGGAAACACAGAGCAAGAAAACTCAGGATGGTGAAATGGATGGTCCTAAAGAGGAGGAACTAGTACCTGATAAATTAGCTAGGGTAATTAGAATAGAAAAATGCATCATAAAAACAGTAGAGGGGTGCTCACAAAAAAAGCATATGATGAATAGACAAAATTACCAAAGACAGCTGCAAAATCTCTACAGTGTTCCCATACTTCGAAACCTAAAAAAAAAAAATTCATTTTACAGACACTTTGGTTTTTGTCTCGCCTGCGAAGCAGAGCGGGACATAGGTGTTACTTTACTGGCGGGGGCGACGGCGGTGGCGGCGTTAACTTTTTGGAAAGAAAAAGAACTATAGGTCCTGGGTTGATGAAACTTGGTATGCATATGTTCCAGTGGTAGCTTAGCACAGTTGCATCCCCATCTTTTGACCTTGACCTTGATTTTCTGGTTGAGTGACTTTGACAATTTTCAATACATATAATAGCAATGGAAAAGTTTTGCGAGCACCTCCATATCTCAAGAACTATAGGTCCTGGGTTGATGAAACTTGGTATGCATATGTCCCAGTAGTAGCTTAGCACAGTTGCATCCCCATCTTTTGACCTTGAACTTTATTATACCCCCCACTTCAAAAGTGGGGGGTATATAGTGATAGGGATGTCCGTCCGTCCTTCCGTCCGTCCTTCCGTCCTTCCGTCCGTCCGTCCTTCCGTTACACTTCAGGGTACCCATCTCTTATCCGCAACTCCTCCTAAACCCCTTGGTGGATTTTCATGAAACTTACACACAATCTTTGTGACATAATGTAGATGTGCACCTACTATTTTAAAATTTGATCAGAATGATTTTTGGAGTTTCCCATAGCAAAACATGGACTTAGCCATTCGGCTACATGGGGGTACCCATCTCTTATCCGCAACTCCTCCTAAACCCCTTGATGGATTTTCATGAAACTTACACACAATCTTTGTGACATAATGTAGATGTGCACCTACTATTTTAAAATTTGATCAGAATGATTTTTGGGGTTTCCCATAGCAAAACATGGACTTAGCCATTCGGCTACATGGGGGTACCCATCTCTTATCCGCAACTCCTCCTAAACCCCTTGATGGATTTTCATGAAACTTACACACAATCTTTGAGACATAATGTAGATGTGCACCTACTATTTTTAAATTTGATCAGAATGATTTTTAGGGTTTCCCATAGCAAAACATGGACTTAGCCATTCGGCTACATGGGGGTACCCATCTCTTATCCGAAACTCCTCCTAAACCCCTTGATGGATTTTCATGAAACTTACACACAATCTTTGTGACATAATGTAGATGTGCATCTTCTATTTTGAAATTTTATCTGATTAATTTTTTTGGGGGGTGGGGGGTATTCATTTGTGAGCTGCGGCTCACAGTTTTTCTAGTTTTCTGCTGGAGTGACTTTGACAATTTTCAATACATATACTAGCAATGGAAAAGTTTTGCCAGCACTTCCATATCTCAAGAACTATAGGTCCTAGGTTGATGAAACTTGGTATGCATATGCCCCAGTAGTAGCTTTGCAAGCACCTCCATATCTCAAGAACTATAGGTCCTAGGTTGATGAAACTTGGTATGCATATGCCCAAGTAGTAGCTTAGCACAGTTACATCCTCATCTATTGACCTTGACCTTGATTTTCCAGTTGAGTGACTGATTATTTTTATTGCATATATTTGCAATGTTTAAGTTCTATAAACATCTTTTGATCTCAGAAACTGAAAATCCATGTAATTTCAAAATATAGTGGAAGTAAGAAAGAATAATTGTTTCTGATGGTGCCGACATGCGAGTCATACTTTAGTGTTAACTCTTGTTACAAATTTGAAACACCCTTGAAAAAGCCTGGAATTTAGTACAGAAAAATTTTGTCTCACACTGTACTACCTGATACATCACAACCCTACAGATGTGGTCAAAACCCATAGATTCTCATTTAAATGACAAAAGAAAATGATACATGAACACCCAGTGGATTATATCTTTTGTTATTTAAATGAGAGCAGACAGGTTTTGAGCGTATCTGTTTGATTTTGATGTATCAGGTAATACGGTATTTGTCTACTACTTTCATCCTTAAAATGACTAAGTAACCCTTGAAAATCCGAGAAAAAACTCTAAAAATTTATGATGCCACCACAATGATGGAAACCCTGTGGCTAAAAAGGACATGCTGGGGAAATCATTCAAATGTTGCTTGAAATGTTCCTGACATTGAACAGGCTAATAAAAAAAAGAAATGGTGTGTTGATATAAACCTCCCCTATTCTATTGTAGTCTTCAGGTTTGAGAGTAATAGAGCAACACAATATTATTGAAAGACACAATTCCTAAAATAAGGTTATTATCTGAAGCAAACAGCCAAAAACAAATTAAACCCATCTCATCTGTTAGCGACAGATCTTAAGAAAGGGTCTTAACATTTATTAGTTATTAACAAACTTAAAAATTCTCTTCTTATGCATTTATCTCCAGCTTCATTAGATTTTATATGAGTGTTCATTGTAAAGATGTTTATTTTCTATTTAACAGCCAGAAGATGCATTAGAACAGTCTCTGAAGTTTCTGAAACCATTACAGCTGCATGCAGCACAAGAAATACAAACACATATATTTGCTTATGAAATTTATTCTAGGAAAGGTAAAACAATTAGTAAATGAGTTTTGAAGTGTCATGTGAGTTCAATTTCTTGAAATCTATGTAAGATATTTGTGATATTTGAATATGTCATTGTAAAACACATCAAAATCAACAAATGTGTAATACGTTTTAAGTTGTAGGACCATTCATTTAAGGAGTTATTCCTCTTACATGCCAATATTTACCATCTTCAAGGCTTTTTCTTATTACATTGAAGACAGTTATAGCTAGAGAAAAACTTTAAGCTGTTTTCAAATAACTTCACCTTGGAGTTATGGCAAAGTTACCTATTGAATTAACAAAGTCAGATGTTACTTGGTCAATTGAAAGGGCTGTTAAACTTAATTTGACATTATTCTTATTAAACACCTAGTTAAAACATTTATGTTTAGTATGTTATCATACTCGAAACACATTATAGACTTTAAAGTTTCTTTTCATTGTAGGAAAACTGTTATTAATGTTACAGTCCTTAAAGAGAGGATGTCAAGTAGATAGAAATAACCCACAGTTACATGTTTGTTTGTTGAGATTTTTAATATTAGGTAAGATTGCTTTGATACCTTAATTAGTGTGTCCATGAGGACTTGTCAGAAATATATACATGATAAATAAATACGGCTAGTCAGAAATTAATTTCAGTTTATCAACTCATAACCATTAAAATGATAGCACAAGCATCAAGATTTATAATAATTCAAATACAAATTTGGTATAATTTACTCATGTTCATCTGATAACAATTCATTACTGGTGTAATGGTTACAATAGCGTATTGATTTACAATGCATTTTCCATAGGGGGGTACCCTGGTTTTCGATTTTTTTAAAAATAGATCTTACTCGAATTTTAATTTCTTTGGCACAGAACCTTTGTGTTGACATGCATATGTTTATTTTTAGCCAATAAAAAATTGGGGTTCGTGTGGCGTTTATGGGCGTAATTTTTGCTCAAAAAAAGGGAGGTGCTTTTTTAACGTTATTTTAATTGCACATTTTTACATTATTATGAGCCCATAGGTGACTTCAGAATTTCTTTGCCAGTATTACCCAAAAGGTTGCTTGGTGCTTTATTTAGAAACAACAAATATATCAACCAATGGAAATCATTTCTGTATTTTCTCCTACGCTTTATGTTGGGTTCAAAAACTTACCGGTGACCGGGATTTGCTAATGCGCAATTGTAACCTAATATGACAAGCATATTATAAAAGAAAAATTCCTTGGTTACAATTATGAACTTTAAGGTCAAATGATAAAAAGTTCAGTTCACAATACTTCAAATTATAAAGGAAATTGACCCTTTCATGTTTAGGGCTATTCCATTAAAAAGTAGGTACCAGGGTCGGAAGGTAATTTTCTAATACCCCCACAACCAAGGGGAATAAATAATAAAAATTGCCCCAAAATAACACAAACAACAAGAACCTACAGGAATTTTATTTCCTGCCTTCCGACCCTAGTACCTACTTTTTAATGGAATAGCCCTTATGTCAATGTATTTTTTATTTGCTTTTTCAGTTAAACAGAAAACAGATTTACCTGAACCTGTTAGCAAAGTTTTACATAAGGAAATGGAATCTATATACAATAACAAAGACCCTCTGACTCTTAATACAGAATTCTTAGAACAAAATATTAATTCCATTTTACATAGATTAGCAGGTAAGACATTATTTTAATCAGCTAGTGGAACAAACAATAAGTAATTAGGGCCCCGCAACTTTTTTGCGGACGCCCTATAGTAATCAGTCTGTCCGTGCGTCCATTTTTGGTATGTGAGTTTACCTTGATGAGGTACAGATCAAGTTTGAGTTTCGTGCCGGTCCACAAATTTTTATGGGAGTTATGGCCCTTTGAACTTTGAAAATTCATTAAAATTTCACTTTTCTGCACTTTTTTTCTAAACGCTTATAGTTAATGAACTGATTTGTGGTATGTGAGTTTACCTTGATGAGTTACAGATCAAGTTTGAGTTTCATGCCGGTCCACAAATTTTTATGGGAGTTATGGCCCTTTGAACTTTGAAAATTCACTAAAATTTCAGTTTTCCGGACTTTTTTTCTAAATGCTTATAGATAATGAACTGATTTTTGGTATGTGAGTTTACCTTGATGAGTAACAGATCCAAAGTTTCGTGCCGGTCCACAAATTTTTATGGGAGTTATGGCCCTTTGAACTTTGAAAATTCACTAAAATTTCAGTTTTCCGGACTTTTTTTCTAAAAGCTTATAGATAATGAACTGATTTTTGGTATGTGAGTTTACCTTGATGAGTTACAGATCAAGTTTGAGTTTCGTGCCGGTCCACAAATTTTTATGGGAGTTATGGCCCTTTGAAACTTGAAAATTCATTAAAATTTCAGTTTTCCGCACTTTTTTCTAAACGCTTATAGATAATGAACTGATTTTTGGTATGTGAGTTTACCTTGATGAGTTACAGATCAAGTTTGAGTTTGATGCCGGTCCACAATTTTTTATGGGAGCGGGGCCCTTGGAGATGGCTATCATCTCCCTGGTATCTAGTTGCCGTAAATTCATTTATTTTCTTGGATACCAATTTTCATGGTTTGATAAAATTGAAGCATTGTGGATTCTTAAATTCATGGTTCTGAAGCCTGCAGCATACAGATCAATTTCAAATTTACTTTTTGTTGGGGAATCAAATTACATGTGTCAACAACACCCATTAACCACAAAAATTGATACCCCACAAATAATAACTGCCAGTATGGTACATTGAATTTAAGTACACATAACACAACATTAATCAAACAACAGTAAAACTGCAAGGTACTTCCAAGAGGATATAAAAACCATCATCAATCAATCCACAAGCTACATCTCTGTTTCAAATAAATTCAAGCTTTATTCAGAAATATAGAATTTTATTAACAGGTATTTTATATGCTTCAAACATTCATGGACAATAAGTCAACAGGTTAAAAAAAAGAGAAGAAACTTAAATATAAGAAATTGGTGAATTCTAGTTATTTAATTGTTTGTTAGGTGACAGTCCGGATATTGACATACAGGGCAAGGACAAACATGTTGAACATTTATATAGCAACTATTTTTGACAGCCTTTTAATATTTTGTATGCAGTATCAACATTAGGTCCCATTCAATGAGATCTGATTTAAGGTCTTAAACATGCGGCTATTTTTTACTTAGGCAGATTTTCATAAATTGATATTAAAATACCACTTTATCTATAAATGACAGATCTATATATATGAAACTGCTAACTAAAGATTTTTTGTTCATGAACGAAGTAGTTATAGGATAAGCAATGGTTGACATTATGGATATGGTTTCAATATTATTGTATTATGATTGTAGGGGCCAGGATGATGTATGAACTGACTCCAACTCCAGAGAAACAAGAAGAGGCATTACGTTTAGCCACAAGTCTTTCACCTAGTTATACAGGAAAAAATCTTAGTGTAAGTCCAGCACAATTTTATAATGTATTTTTTATTTTCTGGTAATTTTGTCTCAAGTTATTCAGTTTGCTTGTTTGACCATCACACTCTAGTTAGATATGGTTGTTGAATATTCATGAAACTTTTTAGACAAATGCATTATGAGGAGAAATATAATCATTTATGGTGAAATTTTGGAATTTGTTGGTTTTGCATCTAGAAGGGCATCTGTGTCTCCAAGGAACATTTTCTTGCACTATAGGGGACACTAATATCTGCAAATATAGATTATTATTCAAATGTTTTTTTCACATATAAGTCATATACATGTCACAACAAACAATATAAGGATAACCGCACTACACCTTTCAATCTTGCAATGGTTTATGACAAAATGTGTGGGAACTAGACCTTTTGAATGGTTAAAACATTATTGAAAAAAACAAGATATCTATGTTGTATATGATTTATATCAAATATTTAATTTCTCGTTTTAGAATTGTATTGAAGTCTTAGAAGCAATGTGTCGTGGAGATTTCGGTAAATGTGAGTCTACAGCACAGAAGTACCAAGCTGACTGTCACAAACTCTTTCCTTTCTCGCCATCATTCATCATCCCAGCTAGCAATCAACCAGACCAGGTCAACGGTACGGCATCATGAGGCTCGACATGAACGTTAAACGTCGGACATCTTTTAATCCTGTGATAGTGCTATCATTACTGTGAACAGCTGTACTATTGGAGAAATCAAAATCAGCAGGTGGATTACTTCCGGGTTAAAGTTCACAGCATTGATCAACTCTTTGTCTAATGAATTAATGCATTGGTGCATTTTAAGAGAATGATTACTGTAGATTGTTTTCTTAATTTGAATCATATTCTTAGAGCTTTGTGTTTCTTTTTTTTTTCGGTAGGCCATATTTCATCAATTTTCTCAGATCAAGATTTTCCTTATTTGATGTGGATGTAATTTTTTTCTGTATTCCAATTACATATCTGATAAGGGTACATTATGTAGTTCACCAGTGATGAGCAAATCTGACTTGAGAGTTACTTAAAGACAGTTTTGGTCAACCATTTAAATTGATACCCTTATGTTCAGCTAAGAAAAAGTAAACAAGATTTTAAAAAATATTTTTGGATTTGAATTATCCTATAAGACATGAAAATCTTACCAAATTAGCAGTAGGACTGTTTCAGAATAAATGTTTTTAGAAGTTATGAAGGCACTTTTAGTTCACAACCACTTCCCATAGAATTATTTCCCATAGCTATAATAATAGAATATGACAAAACACCCACCACATGTAGAAATAAATACATACATGTGACGGATCTGTGATGACAAAGCTGGAGATTTTGATTTTTTTTTTGGCTGGAGATTGGACGAAAAAGCGGGAGATTTTCAATGCTCATTAAAATTGCATTTCAATGTCAATTGACGGCACTAGCGTGTGCCAAATATACATGGCTTCACTGATTAATGTCAAATCATCAGGTCAATTATGGCAATAAACCTTTAATTAACACCTTTATCTGTTAAATTAACGCCTACCTAATTGACAAACCCCTGAAACACCGGAAATGTTTTATAACTGAACAATTAAAACGTCTATAAAACTAAAATTTTGTCATGTCTTGAAAAAGCGGGAGATTAAACAAAAAGTCGGGAGAATGGGAGATGGATCAAAAAGTCAGGAGATTTCGTCTCTTGGCGGGAGAATCACATGTATGTAAATATAAACTGCCTTCAAACCCCTCATAGAACTTTAATGTGGAACAGCCTATTCTAGGAATGTAATGGTAAATTTAAATTTTTTGATCTTATCAGTCTGCTAAAAGAGTTGAATGCATTTCAATAGGTCAGATATTCATTCTACAAACATTGAGGAAAATCTTCAGATCTGAGAGGTTCATGAAGCTGGTCTGTGTTTTTGATCAAATCAATTCTGCATGAGTAATAGAGAGTGTGTGTTAGGCTTGATCAATTGGTTCAGTATTTCTTCATAGAAGCATTTTTTTATATTGCCGTGTATAAAACCTCAATATTTTGTATTTCATGGTATATGTGTAGTAATTTTTCATACAAGTTATACTATCCTAAAACCCTGGAAAGTCCTGTATTTTATAAACATTTCTTTACTCATTCTTAAATAACTTGGCATTTTATGGTTAAATATCAGACTTGTACGTTATGTATTTGTAAGTGTGCAATTTGAAATCTCTTAATTTCATTTCCTCAATATATATATATCTTGGTATTTTTAGTTGTTTTATAAATCCCCCAAGCTGTCATTATTCTGTTACTACTAAACAATTCCTTCCAACTTCAAGTTTTTCTTCAGAAATAAATTGAATCTTATTGTAGTTATGACATCATGCTAATAAGATATGATTTTTTGTATGCATAATACAGGTATATGATCATTACTTAGGCTGAACATGTGTAAATTAGAATACATGTAACTTTTACTTGCTTCATATATGCTATTGATTACAGTTACAGTGACAAATGACTTATAATTTTTAATGATTCTATAAAATCACTGCTTTACACTGTATGTCTAATTAGTTATTTTATATAGTATTTTATGCATAACTGTCTTCCACTCAAATTGGTAATGCTATTATGAATTTGATAAGTTCTGTTAAAAAAAAAGATTCCAAATTTCACAAGTTTTCTGTTTTATTTCTCTGTCTTAAAAAAGGAAAGGTTATGTTAACAAAACATGAATGAAATACACTATGAATTTTTTATACATAATGTGCATACATTTAATTTGCTTTGTTGAATTTTAGCTATTTAATACTTTGTGTTAAATGTCATTTATGATATTTGTACCAAAGAGAAATATATTTTAATACTATTTATTTAAGAAGAAAAAAAAAGTTTTTTCTGTTGAAATTATATTGAGTTTCCATATTTTAATAGTTATAATATTCATGGGGAGACCAAACCGGACAAAAATAATAGGGCAAGTGATGATAAATTGAAAAGCTTCTCTTAATTCTGACGTCCAAGTGACTATATTGTCTCTTTTACTATTTTCAGTTTTCAATATACTCTAACAGTAATATTTTTCATATTTTTTTGTGGGTCAGGCATACCACTATTGATTCCCAAACGTAAAGGAATATTCCACATTGATTTTAGGGTTAAGATGCACAAACTCTGGATTCATGAATCTTTGAAAATTGAAAGTATTCTCTCAGTAACAATAAATTTTAAAATTTTAAAAGGCATAGAAACTATTAATAGGTTTAAAGTAGAAAATCAGTAAGAGTTATTTAGTTCTCATTTCAGTAAATGAAAAACGTGTACTTCTAGTCTGAATGAACCTCATGTATACTTCATTACCAGAGTAATCTTTCAATACTGAAAAGAATGTCTGAACAATAGTTTGTGTCATCTAGTAGTCAATTGTAAGTGCAAAACTGTCGCTGTGAAATAAAAGACGAAACTTAAAACATACTTCATAATGTATTTGTTTTGGATAAAAAAAATAGGTCAAAGCAAATTTTATTTAAATTCTGGTGAATATGTTTATTTTGTCAGTACCCACTAATGAATATACGTCACATTACTGTTTTTAATTTCCTTCTACATTATAACCTCTACCATATTTCTTTCATTGTTTAACGTCATTCCCATGTAGTTCTATCAGTTCACTTTTCCATTTCAATTCAAGTTTGAATTTAAGAGTAAAAGTACAAGTCTAAAAATGCAATCCTCTCTAGTTTTAATTCTTGGATGCTGTCTTCAATTAAAACGAACACTGTCCCATGCAATGTAAAGGGGACATGATGTTTTACTCTATTTTATTCACAAGGTTAGGTGGAGCTTAAATTTCTCAGTGTTTTAAGTAAGATTTCAACAAAGAATCCCGAAATAATTGACCTGTTACCAACCCGGTCAATAAAATGGAGTAATATATTAAATAAAGGTCCTTTTATGAAACAAAACCAAGGATAATCGATTTAAGCCCCCTTCTAGAGTGGTAGGCTGCTTTTGCTGTAAACCATATTTTTACTGTAACATGTTCTATTGTTATGGTTCTGGTTGTGTCAGTTACTTTTATAACTTCTAAGATAGTTTACTACTTGTAATATTGTCTCAATATTAATTCAGTTTTCAGAAGAATTTCATTTCCCGCAAGTATAAAACATTGGTTGTGAATATCAGAAGTCAACTGAAATGCATACACTAGTGTTTTATGATGAACTAGTTGGAATACGTATATACATGTATTTGTTCTGATATTTTGAAAGAATGAATGAAAATGATACCATGAAATAACCTTCAAATAAAATATTTTACAACTGTGTAATTGTTATATCAATGTCCCAAGTAATCTGCTTAAATTCATGCAGCAGCAACATACATTCTTTCTCTCTCTGTATGGTGTGTGTGTTGGTGTTTATCGCCCCTCTGTCGACGCACCTGGGCAATATGGTGGAGGAACCACTGATCTTGGGCAGGTAACTGACAAACCCAATCACATACAGTTGGGGAAGTCCCTTTTTTGTTCAAAACAAACGGGACTCAAACACCAGCTGATAGGTGATAGGCTAGTGATCAATAGTGTGGTATTTAAACCAGCGCCTTAGACCACTTGGCCACCCAAGCCCCCTCTCTGTATGGTAGAATCATACAAGTTGTAGTTGGATACCACAGATGCTTACCTTAGTGAATGATCATGTATTATTGTTGAAAGACATAAATAGGTATCTGTGTTATATTTTCTGTAAGACCAAAATCCTTAAACTTTCAGTGATTACAGAAGCACTTAATGATGGGTATCTTCCATTCCTTTGGCAAATGGTTTCTGCAAGTTTTTACCTTGCTCACATCAGTATTTATTTGCCTGGCATGTAAAGATGGAGGTACACAAGGATTTTTGTTAGGTTGCAACAGAAGCATTTAATGTATTGTGCTCATCCTGAATTCACTTTATATGCATATGCCCCAGTACTTAAATAACACAGCTGCTTTCCCATCATTTGATTTTGGCTTTGAATATTTACACCTGAGCAACTCTGAAATCATTTAAGAAAGTTGGTGACAATGCTCACATAGACACCATTGTGAGTTATTGCCATCACTTGGCATCCGTCGTTGTTGTTGTTAACTTTTCTTCAAACTTCTTCTCCTCTGAAACGGCTGCACAGATTCAAACCAAATTTGGTCTGGTGGTACTTTAGGGTGTCCCCCACAGAACTGATATGGGGATTTTTGATTCGTCGAAAAACATGGCCACCGTTGCTAAAAATAGACCAGGGGGGCCAGACTACTGTTTTTGGCTTGTAAATCAAAAAGTATAAGAGATAGATGAAATCTGATGCCACACTACTGCTTCAGCATCAAAAGTTCTACAAGTCTCCATTTGGTCCAAGTTGTCAGATGACCCCTTATAGGGGTTACAGCCCCTTAAAGGTGAAAAATAGCGTTTTTTCATGTTTTTGCCCTATAGTATGAAAATTATTGCAGATAGAGAAAAGTTGTTGCTTGCTTAATTGTTCAGCTTATTTAGCTCTACAAAAGTCTCCATAGGGTCGAAGTTGTCAAATGACCCCTTATAGGGGTTATGGCCCTGTAAAGGCAAAAAAATAGAGTTTTTGGCCTACAGAATGAAAACTATTGCAGATAGAGAAAAGCTGTTGCTTGCTTAAATGTTCAGCTCGTTTAGCTCTACACAAGTCTCCATAAGGTCGAAGTTGTCAGATGACCCCTTATAGGGGTTACGGCCCCTTAAAGGCAAAAATAGTGTTTTTGGCCTATAGAATGAAAACTATTGCAGATAGAGAAAAGTTGTTGCTTGCTTATATGTTCAGCCTTTTTAGCTCTACAAAAGTCTCCATAGGGTCTAAGTTGTTAAACGACCACTTATAGGGGTTATGGCCCCTTAATGGTAAAAATATAGTTTTTAGCTCACCTGACCCGAAGGGTCATGTGAGCTATTGTCATCGTTAAGCGTCCTTCGTCCGTCCGTTAACTTTTCTTCAAACATCTTCTTCTCTGAAACCACCAATGGGATTGCTTTGAAACTTTGTACACTTGATCTTTAGGATGTCCCCTACCAAGTTTGTGAAATTTGTGAACGTCGACCAACCAACATGGCCGCTGATACTAAAAATAGAACAGGGGGGTCAGACCATAGTTTTTAGCTTATAGCTCAAAAAGTATAAGAGATAGAGAAAATCCGAAGCAACCATCAGTCTTCAGCATCAAAAGCTCTACAAAACTCCTCATTGAGTCAAAGTTGTGGGACGACTCCTTACAGGAGTTATTTCCCCTTAATTGTCAAAATTGACCATTTTCACAGTTTTTGGACTTTATCTTGAAAACTGTAAGTGCTAGAGGAAGAGTTAGCATTGCAAAATTGTTCAGCTCATTAAGATCTACAAAAATGATTCAGGGTCAAAATTGTCAGATCAACCGTTTAAGAGTTATCCCCCTTTAACTGATTTTTCTATCAATTTTAACTGATTTTTAAAAATCTTCTTCTCTGAAACCACTGGTGGGATTGCTGTAAAACTTTGTTCACTTGATCCTTAGGATGTCCTCTACCAAGTTTGTGAAATTTGTGAACGTCGACCAACCAACATGGCCGCCATTACTAAAAATAGAACAGGGGGGTCAGACCATAGTTTTTAGCTTATAGCTCAAAAAGTATAAGAGATAGAGAAAATCCGAAGCAACCATCTGTCTTCAGCATCAAAAGCTCTACAAAACTCTTCATTGAGTCAATGTTGTGGGACGACTCCTTATTAAAGGAGTCATTTCCCCTTAATCGTCAAAATTGACCATTTTCACAGTTTTTGGACTTAATCTTAAAATCCATAAGATTTAGAGGAATAGTTACCATTGCAAAATTGTTCAGCTCATTAAGATCTACAAAAATGATTTCAGGGTCAAAATTGTCAGATTATCCTTTGAAGTGTTTTCAATCAATTTTAACTTAATATGTTTGCTTATTTGTTTTTTTTTTAAATGGAAAGCTTTGTAACATTGTATTCTTGGTCTTAAAAGTGTTTTCTATCCTAACTAATCTCTTTAATGTTACTTACCAAGTACATGTAGACCATGTTGCACACTAGGTAAGAGACTTTAGCATACGAGATCAGGTGAGCGATTCAGGCTCCTAGGAGCCTCTAGTTGGCCTATAGAATGAAAACTATTGGAGATAAAGACAAGCTGTTGCTTGCTTAAATGTTCAGCTCATTTAGCTCTACAAAAGTCTTCATAGGGTCGAAGTTGTCAGATGACCCCTTATAGGGGTTATAGCCCTTTAAAGGCAACAAAGTGTTTTTGGCCTATAGAATGAAAACTATTGCAGATAGAGAAAAGCTGTTGCTTGCTGAAACGTTCAGCTCATTTAGCTCAACAAAAGTCTTCATAGGGTTGAAGTTGTCAGATGACCCCATATAGGGGTTACAGCTCCTTAAAGGCAAAAAAATAGTGTTTTTGACCTATAGAAAGAAAACTATTGCAGATAGAGAAAAGATGTTGCTTCCTTAAAAGTTCAGCTTAATTAGCACTACAAAAGTCTTCTTAGAGTCGAAGTTGTCAGATGACCCCTTTAAGGGTTATGGCCCTTTAAAGGTGAAAAATTGTGTTTTTTGCTTTGGAATGAAAACTATTGCAGATAGAGAAAAGCTTTTTATTGCTTAAACATTCAGCTCATTTAGCTATACAAAAGTCTTCAAAGGGTTGACATCAAGACCAGGTGAGCGATTCAGGCTCCTGGGAGCCTCTTGTTTAAATGTTGTTTGTGTCATGTACACTTGTTCCACATCTCTTTATTGTCTACTTTTACCTATAACTCCTGCAAGAATATGAATAAGAAGATGTCAAAAAGACATAAACATTTGGGATCAAACACTAAATATACTATATTATTTCGGTATTGAATTCAATATTATGCTTGTAATAAAAACATCGATTTCTTAAATTATTTTTATAGACTTTAACAATTGAGAGCTTGAAGCATAAAAATTGTACATGATTATAACATATGAACCCTGTTAAATGGTCATAAAAGTATCATAGCATATTGTTTTTCTACTACAGCAATCTATTTAGGAAAATTATAATAAGGATAAAGCTTAATATTCTGGATATTACAATTATCAAAATCTGTATCATGTTGAATAAATCAGGTCTGCCAACTATTGAAATTTTGAAATAGGGTTTTTAATTATTTTTGTGATGTTTCATGTTATTGTGTCGCCTGCAATGTGTTACAAAGAAACATATAGGAGTCACTCTTCTTGTGTCATCCTGCGTCGTCACAAATATTTCTGTCACATGTACAGTTTTCCGGGAAGCTACATGTCATAGCCGCTTGATATTTGGCATGAAGCTTCCTCCTGTAGTACATTATGGTGTTAAGCAATTTTATGCCCTAAACTCATCTTCCTGTTTACCGAATATTTTAAGACGCAGGTGATGAAGACTGCAATTCTAATATTCATTATAAATAAATAAAAGACCTGAATATCAGGAAGATTGGCAGTCCTGCATCACTGCTCAGTATCTGATTTTAAAATGTTGTGTTCATTATATCAAATTCTCTGTATTTTAAAGGTGATGCTTCACATATACATTGTGTCCTGAATCATTAGGGTGTTGTAGGGTATAATAAAAGTAATAAATGATGGCTTATTAACCAAATTTAAAAAGACTGTATAATTACTTGAAGAAATGATAAAGGTTTGTAAGGGACATATTACATGTAAATGTATATCCAGTACAACTCTTCATTTACATAATTTAAAACTATCAATTGTTTAAAATTGGGTTAAACTGAAAATTATTATAGAACAATGCTGTGACACTTGCAAGTGGGAAAATGTCCATGAGTAAATTTTCTTACAGTACATGCTATGTTGTAATATACATGTATTAGAGAAAATATATGGGTATTTATTTTATAAATATGCATGAAAAATTAACAAAACTTTGAAAGAATTTATATGTGTATTTGAAAAATACAAAAATACAACAAATACATGCACATCACTGGCTTTTATGTAAGGGCTATTCCAGAATTAATTGTAAGGGGGGGGGGTCCGAAGGCACTATAATTAAAATTGTATGAGTGGTGGTATTTTTAGATATTTCTCAAATGCAACATAAAGGGGGAAAAAATCAAAAATTTTATGCATGGTGGGTATAAAAAAAGTGCCGTCCGACTCCCCCATACATTTATTTCTGGAATAGCCCTAAGTATTTGATTTGTGTTATGGCACCTCTATTCAAGACCTTACAAAGGACATATAAAAATATCCATTTTACAACTTTATGGCACAATAGTATTTTACAAATACAAAAAGCACTTTTCTTACGATACATACAATCTACATCAACAGTGTATCTATATCTACAAGATCTACATTTGTACCATTGAGTACTAAGTACACTAGTATTTTGATACTAAAATGGGTTCCTTTATAAGGAAACTTGATCAATATTATATTTTATAAATATAAATACTGGTTGTTAAATATAAGAGCTTAAAGATCATTAATCTGACCATCTTCATAAGATTTATTCTTTGATACAGAAAACTGTTAAAAACAATGTAAAAATAGATACAAAACATTTTGAATGTTCTGTGCCAAGAAAGTCAAACCATAACCTTTCTCTTTCAATTTCATTTAAGCAATGCTGAAAGGTCTGTCTAAAAATATGGAATCTAATAATGGGATATTATATGGTAACCCACCACAATAATGTCAAAGCACTTTACAATTTTTTTTTTTTTAAATTGAGTTATCTTTCTTGGATAAAAAAAAAATCAGTGTCATATTTGATTTTTGTGCTGTGCAAAAATCTACATGTATTTACATGTATACTATGTTTAACTAAGTGCTATTATTCAAATTTATTTCATCTAATTATAGTAAGATACAAGAACATTTAGGCCTAGGCCCTTTGACAAAAGAAGATAAAAATTGAATTTTAATTACATTTTCTTATACATGGAATTTTTTTATATATCATCTTTATTTTGTAACTGTATGAGCATAGCCTGATATTCCCAGTCTTTTTTTGTGTAATATTTATAAGAAGAAGGCAGAAAAAATTTGCGACAACCTGTCAGTTTAGATAAATAGAGTAATACACATATGTACAACAAAAAATGTACACATTTCAAAATTTTACAATTAATATTTTATAAAATGAAGGCAAAATCAAGCATAAACACATTTACAATTGAATACAGGCTACCTGTTTGTTACACTCTCCAATGTTGAATACTCTTGGTACTTTAAAAAGTTGATCAAATGTTTTGGTAATGGAAGTTTATCAATATTTTTGTCAATACTGATAGGAATGCTGTTACGTATGGCAAGACGGCAGTGTTCCTTGAGAGATAACTGTGGAAACAAAAGGGAGGTTATCCATGGACCTATCTTATCGTAACTACTACACATATGAAGCTGTAAAAGTTTCTCTTCTAACTGTCCATGAACATTTGGTTTGAATCCAGCGGCTAACAGCAATTGCCATGACAACAATTCCTTACTGTTTGGACCAATGACTTCTGGATTTTCTAGAATTGACTTTGAGAAACTAAGAGAAACCAGTTCTGTCATTTCTTCAGATGAAACTTTTGCACCATAGGATAATAGAACTCTAATTTTATCTACAGAATTATGCACATAAGCGAAAATGACTGGCTTTTGTTTCTTCCACCCTCCTCCTTTATTGACATCAGCTCCTAAGCTAAGCAGAAGTTCTACAACATCACATTTAACACTCACAGAAGTACAGGCTGACCCTAGTGGTGTACACATATTATCATCCAGCATATTCACATCCATCCCTAGTTCAATCAGTTCTTTGACTAGACTTGGGTCTCCGAACTGCACGGCAGTCGGTAATAAAGTGGCTTCGGTCATGTTGGCATTGGCCTGTAGTAACATTTTAGTGATTTGAATAGGTGGAAATTCATTTGGGTCAACTTTGATGGCATTATTACATAAGGATCGTCCATGCCAATAAGACCAGAATTTAGCATTCCTACAAGCTACCTTCATAGCAGAGTACCCATTGACGGTATTAACATTTACGTCACATTTTGATTGGATGAGTAGTCTAACCATATCAATGTCGTCTACTTCACACGCTGTAAACAAAGGGGTACAACCCATATTATCTTTAACATCAACGTTAGCACCATGGTCTATCAAGTATTTTAAGATTTTAAAGAGCTGTCCCTTTTTTTCCTCTCGACGTTCGTCTCCTTCACAGACATAATGTAACGGTGTCTTCCCATCAGAACCAGGGGTTAACAAGTCTGCACCATACTCAAACAGATACTTGGCTATTTCGAAGTTTCCTCTGCGACAGGCAAGGCTAAGGGGAGGCATAAGATCCTCGTATTCAACAATGGCAGCATGGTTGACGTCTGCTCCACAGGATACAAAAGTTTTCACATCCTGCAGAGAATCTTTGTAGATGGCCTCTAATAAGTCATCACTGTCACATAAATCTAAACTGTCCATTATGAAGGAATGACGCCTGAAAATATAAATAAGAATACACATAAGTTCATTTCATATCAATGCCAAATATGTGTGAACCTATGTTATTATGTTTTAGTTTTCAAAAGGCACATCTGTAATTTAAAACATTAATTATCTTCATAAATAAGTAGGCTTAATTTTTGGGTCTTTTTACTAAAGTTGTTAATTGGGAACACTAGCATCAAGAGCATTATATTTTGACTGAGGACTTTAACATGTATTTATTTGATTTTAGAAATGTATTCATATTAAACAAATTTTCCATTTTTAGATCTTATATACTGAAAATAGCATTCATTTGTAAACAAAGTTATAAATCTATCATGTAAAGTGGAATAATTCATTATTGTTGTACATTAAATAACCTGTTACTATATAAAGCAGTATATAACAATGTCTATGAAGCTATTGTGAACAAATTATCTTTCTTTATCTAACCTATCAGAGACAGTAAAAAATCGTTAATACAGATTCACCCATGTTTGTTAAATCAAAGTTCTTTCACCATGTTTAAGTAATAAAACTAAAACAAATTACAATACATCAAGTCCTAAAAGGGTGACCTTACTTGATCCTAAACAAGTCTTACATGACATTACGTAAACTGGCCTCAATATTGGACATGTTTGTTTAATTAAATTTAGCCTATCAAGTAGGTTATCTAACCTCTAGTTCAGTGACTTTTATGATGATATAAAGTTATATCTGTTTTGATGCAAAACATTTTATGCACAGTCATTTGTCTTAGACCATGAAGGAAGAAAAACTAAAATATCAAAATTTGTAAAAATATAAATACATTGTAGTTACACCTAAATGATCTTCATTTTTTTGTGAAGATAAAACTCACAGTGCCCTTAAATACGTTTGTATTGGAAAATTCTGAAGAATGGTAATGATTAAATTATCTTAAAATACTAGGGGGGGGGCATGCCAATTAAACATTCTTAGAGTTTCCTTGGAGACTGAAACTCACTGGACTTCTAGATCTTACATATAATGGTACATATGAGATTAGCCATGTTGCAGATAAATCATTACAAACTAATCTTCTCTGAAAAATTGTTTTCAAAATCTGTAGATATGAAAGATGTTGTCTACTAACGAAGTTTGTGAAATTGATGCCGTCAAATGAACCATTGGCCACCATTGGTTAAAGATAGAACAGGGGGTTAAGACCATAGTTTTTGGCTTATAGTTAACAAAGATTATGAGATAGAGAAAATCTGAAGCAGCCTTCCTTCAACAGCATCAAAAGCTCTAACTTATAAGACTAATTGAGTCTTAGCTGCTTGACAACACCTTATATAGGAGTTGTTTCCCTTAATCATCAAATTGAGCTTTTTTGTAGTTTGGAAATGAAAAGTTACCATTATAAAACTGTTCAGCTTATTCTGATCTACAACAATGTATAATGGTCAAATTCGTCTAATCAACCATTAAAAAGTTATCCCCAATTAGGCAATAAAAAGGATGTGTGTTACTTGCCTGAAAAAAATAGGGTCAGTAGGTAGGGTTATTATTTTTTATTTTAATTTTTTACCCTAGGTTTATGGGAAGTAGATTTCAAGTATAACAGTGCTTATAAGCAAAAATTGCAACAAAAGGCTAGGGTCATGAAGAACTAAGGTAGGTAGGGAAACCAGAAACACACATATTTGTTTTATTTGGCCTTAACTGTTTAAACTAAATAATTGCTGTAGACCATGATGTACACTAAGTAACAAGATTAGAGATAAGTGAGCAATTTAGACTCCTGCGAGCCTCTTAATTTCCTTAGAGATTGGGCTATGGAGATCATTTTAGACACAAATTAATTTCAATGTTAATTGAGGGCACTATAGCATACATGCAAAAATATGGCATCTAATGGGACATTTAATGATACCCTGCCATTGGTAAAGGATTTGTCTTATCATAAGGAGTAATAATAATATGGTTATAGGGAGGGGATCTAAATATATTTCAGAATATAAGGTATAATTTTGTAATTTGAGGGGATGGGGCATGAACCCACTTTAAGATACGATACCAAATGATTTGCTATATCACATTAAGATCATATATATGGTAATAGGGCAAGAACACTTCTGGTTTTTACTCAGCCGGGAGAGAGAGAGAGAGAGAGAGAGAGAGCAGGTCGGGTTAACATTTGCCGGTGAAAGCTGATTTGAAGCTCTCTACACTTTGTCTTTAAACTGGTTCAACTCGATAATAGTTCTGACCAAGAATGAGTTTGAGTACTACCATGTTTTGCTCCGTGGCACTACAAGACACTTTGTGTTGTTTCTATCTTGTTTGTCAACAATAATGTTCGTTTGGCAGTCACTGAATGTTTTGGCTTTATGCAAAAGGGGGATAGGATTGCACCCAAGCCCACCAAGGCTCCCTCTTCCAACTTGCTAATTAAAATGAATCCTGAATATCAAAAGAAAATAAACAATCAAATTGTTGGATTGTTATACATTTTAGTTCATTATTTATTAAGTTAGCACTGTATTAAAACAATAAGTGGCAAATCAAGGCTATATGCAATATTCAGACATTGTTGAATCAACTGTTTCAAGTCAAAAATAGACAAAGTACTTACTAGTTCAATTGTTATGTGGAACAGCATCCCATGCATATGTACTACATCTGTAAGAAAATATGCAAATTATGTTTGTTTTGCTTTTTGCAAGAAGTGACATAATTTATTATCACTTTAAATAGGTCAAAAATGTGTTCATTCTGTCAACAGCTGATCCAGCTTCCTCCATTGGCCAACAGAAAGTAGCCAGTCAAAAGGAAACCAGTCTCATTTGCTGACTGGATCTGCAACAGAATCGGACCTTTTTTCCCTGGCTGATTTCGTTTAGCAAGAACCAGTTTAAAATTCGAGTCTCTCGGGGTTTTACTTAGGAAACAGTTAAACGCCATTTTATTTCGAAGGCGAAGTTGACATTTGACATTTTTATTAACTTACAGCACAAAAAGAACCTCAAAGACGTTCCAATGGAACGCTCAAACGTTCGATACGAAGTTGTGAGTAACGGTCAAAATTTAGTCTATGTCCATTAATTATCAATTCATTTATATTTTTCCAATTTCCAATGCATAATTTGCACAGACAGCTGTGTGCCTTACCCTAGACCTACTTGTATAGTATAGGAAGAATTGGTATTCATAGTAATGACTCTAAGGAATGCAACTCTGCAGCAGTTAATAATAATATGAGGCAGGTAAAACCTGTTACGCTCCCGAAGTTTCAATTAATTTTTTTTTTTTGGTTCGAAAATAAAAACAAACTAGCTTTTCTTGTGGGTTACGTGAGCGTTTAATGAAGTCTAAAATTTTCAAAGATAAAAACGTTATAAAGACGCATAAAGTTTGGGAAAAAAAGCGCGTGCTAAACTGGACGTTGAAGGAAAATTCAGCTCATAGTACATGTAGTACAACTAAAATATTGACATTTCTACCATTATCGCTCTCTTCGGGAGCGTATAAGAAAGGCATTTAATTTATTAATGTAAATTATATTTCTTATGTGCAGAGATAAACATAAAAGTTTTGTATCTTCTTTACATGAAAAACAGACAGCAGACTGAAACTTACTCAGATGAAATTCCCCTTCCTTTATGCCCTCAAAGTCCATATTTAATTAGACCAGTATATGGAGTAAAACTTCAACATTGCAATGATTTAGAATGAGGTTATCAGATTATAATGTAGACATGTACATTAATCTTTAATTTTTTACATTTAGCTGGTTGGCGAAGATGAAAGAGTACCAGCTGAGCCTGTTAACTTGACTTTGGTAGAACCACCACCAGAATATCATGAATACCAGTATCAAGTTACACATGGTAAACTTTAGATTAAGTCAGCACATATAAAATAATATGGCAAAATTTTTGTGACCAAATATCGAGGTATTTATTTTAGATTTTGTGCATAGTTTAATGACAAGCTTACATATATTGTACAATAATGTACTTGATATATATAGATTATTATTGTGTCCACAAAAAGTATTGCAATAATCTTTACTTAAGATTATTGCTCTAAATCGTTGTTATAAGTTACCAAGAAGTGACATGTCACTACAGTTAACATCCATCATACTACATTGTGTCTATTAAAGTGTTGAACAGTATCATTATTCCATCAGCAGCATTTAACCTGCACTGAAGTATATAATAAAATGATACAAAGAGGAAACATAACTTCTTAGTCACAATTGACCTGTATTGTATTTCATATACAAAGTAGCAGAAATGGCCAATATTAAACTTTTCTTTATTTCAATTGTTATTAATTTTAAGTGAATTCATAAGCATTATTGACACAAATGTATCATTAAAGGCATTTATTTTTTTAGAAAATGAAGGTCAAAACATGAAACTGCCAACTTATGTTGAGGCCACATCCTTACCAAGCTATGAAGAAGCAGAGAGAACAAAACTACAGAGAGAGGTACTTCCTAAATAGTGGTGAAATAGTTTGGATTTCTGACCAAATTTATTTAAGTACTTCATTCATGTTTTTGCATTTGACTAACAGTTTTATTTTGATGCCATTTTGTTTATTTCCTTTACTCTTGTCTCATTATTAGGCCTTTTTCATCTTCACTAGCCTAGGTTAATGATCTGCTATCTCTCATCTTCATATATGTGCTAGCGGATTGTAATCATGGCCCCATTAAGACAGACAATTATTGTTAGGTTTTAAGTTAAGGATGTTTTTTGTAAACAAAAACTTTTAGCAAAGTTGCAGGCCAAAGTTTTAATTGTGCACCAAAGCTTCCGTCTATACAAGACTCATGAGAAACACTTAACTGAAAAATGGTTCAATCCAACACCAACTATGTAGTGAAGGATGTTGACTGTTTTCCATCAAGAATTTTTATTTAAAGTGCAGCAGGTTTTTGCAGGTTGTTTTATTTACACATGTTTCACATCTCATTTTCTTCAACTATTGCTAAACAGCAATATATAGATTATTGTATTACGAAGCTAATCTACACAAGGTTGGTTGTTTCCTCCAGGTACTCTGGTTTTCTCTTCCATGAAAACTGATCGCTCCTATATGGCCCAGGTGCGTAAAAAAGGGTGTCAAACCCTAACACACACGCACAAACCTAATCTCAACTTTAATCTTGTGGGAAATGATATCTGTCTGAAATAAAAACAAACAATAATAATCTATAATTTTATGTTACAGACAGATGATGATTCCAGACCAGTATCAGATGAAAGACAGTTATCAAGGGAGATAATTGGCACAGATAGTATGTTCCTCTGTGCTTTTGTCTGTAAGTAAACCCAAGCCTGGCAGATACAGAGATTTACGGAAAAAAGAATCCTTCTCCTATGGAAAATAAAGCAGAGTTGAATTTGCGTACCGTGTTACTTCACTAAATTTTTAAATAGAAGTAAAAGAGAATGATTAGACATAAAAAACAAAAACAAAAAAACATTAAAAAAAAAATAGTGTATGATCAGTTTCTGAATGCACTAAGGTAGTACTCCACAATTAAGATTTTTTTCACAGTATTGTTTTCGTAGGTGGCCCCTGTGAACTTTTTTGTTAAATGAAAATATTGATTCGTTTTGGTCTTAAAATAAGAACAATAAAAAATCTGGACCCGTTATATAAAAATTACGATCCACGGTTATTGTTTTAAAGAATAATTTTGATAAAATCAATACCAATGCTCATAAAGCGTCGCTTCTGGCTGTGCACGGTGACCATCAGATGGGCTAAAATTTAAATGTGCTATTTTTAGATTTTTAAGTTTGAACAAATTAAGCAGAAAAAAGAGCCGAAGTCGAATAGGTTTATTTAGTCTTAAAAGAAAGGACTGTTTTCGGCTTTCATTTCATATATTTTACGTTTTGCCTGAAATGAAAGCTCGATTACTGGCAATGTTCAAAAAAAGGCCAAAACCCCAATTTTTGCGCATTTTTGTCCCCAAATTTTTCACATATATTAAGAGTTGCTAGGGGCAACGAGTACAACAAAGAAACCAAACACGGCACTAAACACGACTAAACATGCCGGAGTTTGGAACACCACCTAGTTTAAAGTGCAAATAGCAGTTTAAACGATTACAAGAACCCGGGACAAAATAGTCAACGTCAAGCACATGCCAAAATAAGCCAAATAAATTAATTGTGGAGTACTACCTAGAGGTACTCCTTGTGAAAACAAGAGGTTACGAGAAATATGAGAATACACAAATTTATCAGGATCCGTCATACATAATATTGATTTTGGTTGTACACGGTGAGTAAAGGACTAACACAGCAATAATATAGACCTGTAAATTTTGTATTATCTCATTTCAGTATCATTCTTCTTTAACTGGATCGGATTACTGTTTGCTATCTGTTTCTTCAACACTGTCGCTGGTCGCTGTGGTGCGCTGTCGGGACTTGGCTTATCCATTGTTAAGTGGGTGGCAATCTTTAAGGTAAGAATGTCACAGGTTGCGGTGCAATTTTTGAAAATTTTGCTGTTGATTTGTTTAGGTTATTTCATCTCAATAATGTTACATATGTCAGGCGCGTAGCTACCCGGAGGCACGGCAGCATGTGCATCCACATCGTTTTCACAAAAAAAAAAAACAAAAAAAAAAAAAAAAACGGTAAAAAAACCGTCCATTTCTAGCTAGTACGTTCACACTGTTGTTATGATTGTTATTGACTATAGTTTTAATATGAACGTTTTATTTTTGTGTTCTTAAACGTTCCTTTCTCGATATTTATGAAGGTGTTGTTACATGCAACGTCCGAGTTGTCGTATAGACATGCAGTGATGCACAAGTTCAACTCATATTTTTTTACTAAAGTTGGTTCAATCTGCTGCAAGCACTTCCGATACTTTTTCCATCGCAAATGCTACAACTCGTTCTTCAGAAGTAGGAGCATTGACCAACCCTTCCTCTTTAACCGTCAATACCACTTTACAAAAAGATCATGTTAAAGATAAATTTGCTGACGAAGTTCCATTTTGAAAAAAAATCAAATTTCAATTCAGGGAGTAAACTTAAACTTTTTTAATGTTTATCAAACACAAATTGCAGGAGACTCATAGTATTCATTCTGTTGAAATGCCTGTACCAAGTCAGGACCATTGCTATCTTCAAATTCCTCAATATGTTTTTGTTTTGTCTTTTTTTTCTTAGACACATGAGATTCACTATAGCAAACTGTATCCAAAATATTTTTGGATAAACTTTCGAATAACCTCATCCCCTTTTACTATTTGAAAGAGCCTGCTCAGGGGTTTACTAGAACACAAAAGTTTCATTCTTTTGGAAAAATGTGGTACATGATCCTGATCCTGTTCTATTCTGACATCATCGGCTAGCGAAACATTTTTTTCATCAGACAATAGATTCATTTTAGATAAAAATATATACTAAACATGTGTTTTGGAGTTTTAGCGTTATATATGAGAAGCGCGAACCCCAAAATGCGTTTACACATTAGAATATTGATGTCCAGAAAGTCATTGACGCATGCATAGTCGTAAAAAAAGTCATTTTGCCGACCATGCAGGATGAAGAACTAAATTAACTCCCGTTAATTATACATTTATTATGTTATTTATTTAACCTAATGAATATATATAACTATTTGTTGATCTAAAGCATTCGTAAAACAACTGTTTCTACCTAGATGAAGTTATTCAAGCTCTTTCTTAGAATTTACACTATGCAATGTCTACTCCTGTGTTCAGTTTCGTTCTGGCAGTATGTTCTAAACAATTTATCTTGGACGGTCACGGTTGAGTTTAATAAAAAATTTAGCCCTTGAAAATGCTATCTCTCAGGAGCTTCCGGGGGGGCTTCGCCCCTCTGGACCCCCTACCAGGGCTTTGCCCTGGACCCACTGGGGGCCTTAAGCGCCCCCCAGACCCCTCGCCGACTAGCTTGTGCATCCACTTCTTTCTTAGGGTAGCTACGCGCCTGTATGTACTTGTTATTTTAACAGAATTGTTTTCATCTTATTACAAAGTAATATACAATATGCTTTGTCCCTTTTTCGTCACATTAATATTTAATTATCACAAATGCAAATGTTTTTAAGCGAAGTAAGTGCTCCTCTGATCTTTGGATTTTACATGAAAAAAAACATGAACATCTTATGTTGTGTATAACAAACAGAGGAGCAAATTAACTTGAAGACCAGAGTTAATCAATTACAATTAAAAACAAGGTCAAATCATTAATGTGATCATTTGCATTATTTTGTATTTTTATTCATCCCCACTTTTGTTAGTTTTCTTTTTATTTTATGCATGCTACACCAGATACTTTTAGCTTCTTTTCTATTAAAACTGTTCTAATAACATCATGTATTTTTTTTCAGCACAATAAATGGGCTGATGGCTATGCTACTGAGGATTCCTTTATTTGGTGGTTGCTCATGCTCTGTGGTAGGTTTAAAGAGAAGCTTATTAAATTTAAATTGCAAATTTACATTTCATCAAGCCTATGAAGGCAGAGGGACATAAATTGTACAGGTCTGTCTGTCTATCTGTCTATTTCAAATCAGGTTTACTTTCAGTTATACATTACTTTTCCATGAAATAAGTACAATGTTTATCATCAAAATTTATGCACATTTTAACAAGGCTAAAAACAAAAAACATAAGGCTATAAACCCCTGTCATCAATTTTATGGTTCAGTGTTTGCAGGAAAAGGGTCATGCTGCTATAAGGTATCATGTTTTTGTAAATGTACTTGTTTTACATGATTTTTTTCAATGAAAGAATTTCCTGAGAAAGTTTTAAAACGGGTATTGCAGCAACACATTTAATATAGATCTTTGACAAATTTAACATATACAAGTAGGATTGGTTTTGTACATAACAAGTTAATCCTTACAAATGTAGAAAGAAGTACACAAAATTTGCTTTCCATTAATTTCTTTTTACATTGTGTATATGAGTAACTGTAATAAGCAGGTTTGAGAATTACTAAACAGTTATGTGATAAGGTATTCATACACAAACTTTCCATAGAGGATTTTCAAGCATGTGGGAATAGATATCATCAAAACAAGCCATTTAAGTACATGTTTTCAATAGCAATCAAAAGTTAATATCAAATAGCCGTAAAAATTTATTATTTTTCCATACCACACATTTTAGTTCAGGAATAAAACATGTACATGTATTGATATTTTCAATATTTGTATTTTTCAGGACTGTTTGTATTTTTAAGAGGAGCTATCCACTATGCTAAAGTGAAATATGACTGGCATAGATCACAAAGAGCTTATATGTTTACTATCTAATATGGACAGTAGTCTAGGACCAGAAACTTTGTGTTAAATTTTGTGGAATTTGTTTATTAAATCACATTTAAATGGAATTATAAACATCTAATTTTAAAAATAAGTTTTTGAAAGTTTAAGTGCAATACAAAGATTGTTCCTGTAAATTTATTGAAACAAGTTTTTAAGACAATTTGTAAACTCTATTTATATTCAATATAAAATTAAGTTGTGTATGTTTTTGATCTCTTAGCTAATTTTTTTGTTTGACAACTATTTTTTATTTATGATCTCCTTTTGAAATAAGTTAAATGGCTTCAAAATATTTTTAATACTAATTATTAATTTTTATATAACACCTTTTTGACTTGAATATACCTTAATACCTAGAGTATAAACACACTTATCTTTTACTATGTGCTTTATTAAATGAACCTTTTATATCTTTCCCCTGACGTTTGTCTTCATATAAAAACAAAACAAATGACATGATACGATGGACCAATTTGTTTTAGATGTTTCATCATTGAGATATAGAACAAGATTATCTGTTTTTGTGTTAATTAAGAATAATAAGGAAATTAATGTATCCCCCCTCCCCTACTACAGCCCCATCCCTCCACTTTTGTGGGTCACATAAGTCATCTAATAGGAAATATTTTCAAACCTCTTTTTCAACCTCTCTCTCAAACCCTCCATATTACCAGATTTTCCCCTACTAATTTAATGTTTACGTTTTGTTTTTAAAAAATATTATCTAATTGTCTTGTCAGTGGTGCTTTTCAATGGGGTTCTTCAGATATGATAGATCATGTTTTAGGGTTAAGTGTAGTCATTGAATTTAGGATTTGGGATTTTGAAATATTTTATTAAATTTGTGTTACAAAAGTTGCTTTTTACATATTTACAGGTTCTGGGCTGTCGGTCCTGTGCTTATTTCGATGACTGTAAAGTGTATGCATTGCCCATAGAATATTGCTTGCTCTTGCTATGGTAATCCCAGACAGTTTTGGTTGTGGAAAGTCAACCCTTCCAAATAACGGCTGGAAAATCTGTTTAGTTATGCGTTATCTTTCTAAGAAAGAAGTTATGTCAAAATAAAACTTTCCTTGTAAGTACAATCATGCTTTTAGACTTAGTAGAATTTCCCCTTTGTGGTGTTAGTACTTTTAACAATTCCAAATTGTAAATATAGTGATATGTCATACAGTTTCTATCTTTTACCATTTGATGAATATTTCTTTTATTCTTGAATCTTTACAGACCTTTTTTTTTTGACAAAATTATATTTTGTATGTGCTTGTTCAATCAATCTATCACCAGAGAGAGCGTCTATCAACACTGACCTCTATACTATCGCGCTAAGGATTGTGGGTAATATCCCCGAATTCGGGGATTGAATATCATTAAAATATTTCCCATGATCCTTAGCGCGATAGTATAGAGGTCAGTGTTGATAGACGCTCCCTCTGGTGAGAGATTGCTTGTTTAATGCTTTACCTTTTAATCAGCATGTTAAATCCATGTTAATATCATGAGTGCTGTTCTTTTTTCATTGTAAAAGTTATATTTGTTCTTCTTTTAGAATATGAATTTTACTCTTATGTATAAATTTTATGTACATGTATTGCCATTTTGATATTGGCATTATTTTACTGAACTTTTCCAATTTGACAAGTTAGAATGAATTTATTGTTACATGATTTTGAAGATGCTATTGTGACAATTAAGATAATGAAATTTTGATTTGTAGGGTTTATTGTAAAGGGGTAGGGGCTATAAGGTGCTTATTTGGCCCCAAATTTGTTATGAAAATAAATTTGGAGAACAGTCCAAGTTTATAGTGTAATTAATTAATGCTATGTATGGTTGTAATGCTAAAAGCGGAAATACACATATCATCATTGACATGATGTCTGGATTGATTGCTTAATGACGTCATATTTCAAGAAAAGCTAAAAAATGGTCAAAATTCACAAATTTTAGACCAGTTTTTCAAAAAATTAAATACCTCCGCATGCCTCCACCAAAAAGATATTTCACACACTGCAATATTGTGTCATCTTGCATGTACTTGCCAAGTTTCATTTTGGTGGAGGCCTGTGGAGGCATTCAAATTTAACAAAAACCAATGTAAAATATGACGTTTTTCACCATTTTGGACAAATTCTGTAAAATAGTCATATTTAACAGACCCGTATAGAGAAAAGCTCTCAACCTACAATGCCATAATTGCCAAACACTTTGTTTGCATCATTTTAAGAATGCAAATTAAACAAAGTTCATTCAAATAAAATACACTGAAATTATGGGGCCAAAATAGGGTCTTAGAGCCCCTACCCCTTTCTAGGTTTGTTGTTAAAACTGATTACAAATAAAACTGAGGTTATATCATTCTAATCTGATGGTTTATATTTTGTCTGTAAACCTGTTTGAAATTTCTGCACCATAAGAATTTTACCATATGACAAGAAAACATAAATACAACTTTTTTAATATTGATATTTATTTACATTAGAGGTAAAAAGAACGAAAATCCTGAGTTCTCTCATAAAGTGTATTGTCTCTCAGAATATAAATCATGTAATAATGCCTGGTATCACTTGCGGCCCTTTATTACAATTGTAACTGGTACAACAAAATGTACAGTCATATTCAATTCCTGTTCCAATGTTGACAAGTTTACACTGTGGTACACCAATTATATCTGTTCTACAATCTGGCTCATCTGCACACCTTAAATAAAGATAATCACAAAATTACCAAACTTGAAAAATCAATCTCAATGTCTAAGAATGTCAGTGGTTTAGTGGTTAATCATGAGTCTGGTTACCAACATCAAGGTTTGTGGTTCGATCGTCATCAGGAATGAAAATTTCAAGGACTTTCTTTTTACCTGCGTAGCCGAAGGCGAAAGCAGGTCTAGTAGCCGGGTCACTCCATCCGTCCGTCCGTCTGTCCGTCCGTCCCGCTATGGGGTGCCTGTCTTGTGTAATCTGAATCTCAAAAACCAAACACTAGATCTTTCTGAAATTTTACACAGTGATAACAGATATATTGAAGATGTGCACCTCCCCTTTTGGGGGCATTTTATAATTTCGTTTAGAAATTAGGGGCCCAAATGGGACCAAAAAAGCGACTTTTTAATTTTTTTTTCCACAATAACTTTTGTTCTGGTTGACCAAATGCTATGAAACTTTACAGTAATGTTACTTACCATAAAAGGAAGGGTTGGGCTGATTTTGGGTGTCCCCTCCGTTTTCGTTAAGAAATTAGGGGCCCAAAAGGGGCCAAAAAAGGGACTTTTTAATTTTTTTCCACAATAACTTTTGTTCTGGTTGACCAAATGCTATGAAACTTTACAGTAATGGGCTGATTTTGGATGTCCCCTCTTTTTTCGTTTAGAAGTTAGGGGCCAAAAAAGTGACTTTTTTTATTTGTTTCCACAATAACTTTTGTTCTGGTTGACCAAATGCTAAGAAACTTTACAGTTATATGTTACTTACCATAAATGGAAGGGTGGGAATGATTATGGGTGTCCCCTCTCTTTTTGTTTAGGAACGAGGGGTCCAAAAGGGGCAAAAATGTGACATTTTTTATTTATGGTCCAATTTAGAATTTTTTTTTTACAAGTTAATTTTGGTCATATATTGGATACAAAATGGAGGATACAATTCTTTCTTGACCAACCTTTTCTGTTTAGCAATAAGGGGACCAAAAGGGGAAAAAAATAGAAACTATTTTTTTGTCTATTTTTACAATATTGGGTGGCATGTGACAAATATTCTTTGTAAGTCCACCATAGGATGCAAGTGTCAAAATATTTTGACTGTCCATATTGGGCCTAGAACGTACAGGGTTCAACGTTTTGCCGAGCGACGCAGGGCCAGACATCGATTGGTCTTGTTTCTCTCTTGAAACCATTTGCAAGATTGGTCTAAAGAAATGATGCTTATCCTTCAGAAGGGATGAACAAAGTTTGTCCCTTGAGAGCAATACCCTGTGCACGTTAAAGACCTCTTTGTAGAGTTGGATAAGAGTAGGCTCAATGGGTGCTGCTCCAAAGGCCACATTCACAAACTGCATACTTGAGAAGGATTTATAGAAGCATGAAGATTGCCCAAATTCAGGATAAATAAATATGTTTAAACTAATGTCCAAGAAAAAAAGACAAAATAACATAAATGCATAACAGAGAATGAGGAGATTGCAATGATCCTGACTTGGTTCATGCATTAAGGATGTTCAAAAGTGATGGTTTTGAAATTAAGGCCTTAAATCATAAGGGAATAATTAAAAATACCAAATAAGCTAAAAAAAATTGATAGTGAAACAGATATTTATGATGTAATGAAGACCTTACACAAAAGAAAAATAGGGGTTACCGTGCAAAAAATTTTGCCTTATTTTGATGGAAAAAACCTGAGGATATCAAATAAATGTCAAAAATCTCAAAAGCTGATCCTCCAACATCCTTAAAACCTCCATCTACCATAAGAATTATATGATCTGATACAAACACATAACCACATTCAAAGTAAATATAAAATAGTTCAATACAAAATAAAGGTATTGTTGGAAGGAAATAGTATTATGGGTCATACATTGTCATAGTTGTCCTATAAAGACAGTCTTATTTTAGTTGAATAAATCCTATTCACACCCCTTGCTTGAAAAGTGGAGAGTGTGTAGTGAGAGGGGCGGCCATACCTACATCATTGTGTTTGTTTGACTGATTCACCTCAGGGCATCCATCTCTTATCCACAACTCCTCCTTAACCTCTTGATGGATTTTCATAAAACTTTCACACAATCTTTTTGACATAATTAAGATGTGCACCTTCTAATTTAAAAGTTTAATCTGATTGATTTTTTGGGTTTTCAATAGCATCTGTAACTCCTCCTAAACTTCTTGATGAATTTTCATAAAACTTTCACACAATCTTTGTGACATAATGCAGATGTGCACCTCCTACTAGTATTTGAAAATTGGATTAGAATGATTTTTGGTTTTCTCCCCATAATATAACATGGACTCTGTTGATAGCAATCGACCAGATACTAAGGTTAAAAGCAAATTAAGCACAAACCAAGGTTTAAAGCAAATTCAGCACAAACTAAGTTTAAAAGCAAATCCAGCACATACCCAGATTAAAAGCTAATCCAGCACATACCCAGATTAAAAGCTAATCCAGCACACATAATGCAGATGTGCACCTCCTACTAGTATTTGAAAATTGGATTAGAATGATTTTTGGTTTTCTCCCCATAATATAACATGGACTCTGTTGAAAGCAATCGACCAGATACTAAGGTTAAAAGCAAATTAAGCACAAACCAAAGTTTAAAGCAAATTCAGCACTTCACCAAGATTGAAAGCAAATCCAGCACATACCAACATTAAAAGCATATCCAGCACATACCAAGGTTAAAAGCAAATCTAGCACTTATAAGTCCTTATAAAGTAAAAAGCAAATCCGGCACATACCAAGGTCAAAAGCAAAGGCAGCACATACCAAGGTTAAAAGCAACATGGTTCAAGACAAATCTAGCACATACCAAGGTTAAAATTAAATCCAGCACATACCAAGGTTAAAAGCAAATCTAGCACTTATAAAGGTAAAAAGCAAATCCGGTACATACCAAGGTCAAAAGCAAAGGCAGCACATACCAAGGTTAAAAGCAACATGGTTCAAGACAAATCTAGCACATACCAAGGTTAAAAGTAAATCCAGCACATACCAACGTTAAAAGTAAATCCAGCACATACCAACGTTAAAAGTAAATTCAGCATATACTAAGATTAAAAGCAAATCGAGCACTTGCCATGGTTAAGACATACTAGCACATAACATGGTTAAAAACAAACCAGCACAAACTAAGGTTAAAGACAAATACAGCACTACCAAGGTTAAACGCAAATTCAGCACATGCCATGGTTAAAGACAAATCTACAAACCGAGGTTAAAGTATCAAGGTTTACATTGTACTTACTTTCTGGTGACTTGTCTACCAGTTTTAGTTTGTATTGTTGCTGTCATACAAAATCTCTCACCATTAGAGCATGCTACTGGTGTAGATGCGTTAACACAGTCAGTTCCGTTAAGACATTGTGTGCATGTAGCTGAAACAATACCATAACTACAATGAGAACTTGCCCCCAACGATGTCCATACTATTTAGCTAATGTGGACCTATGTACGTTATTGCCATTTACATGACACACATCATCGTCTGTAAACAAATTTTCAAAATCTGTTCGAACAAAATTTTATATGATTTGATTTTGCTTTGAATGACGAAAGAATTAAAAGCTCAACAAATGTCTTCATTCTGGTTGAAGAATAGGAGTTATGGTCCTAAAAAGTGAGATTTTTTTAGACATCAAAAATACAACAAAGTTCCAGCCAACAAATTTTGCTACGCCTGACGCGCGTTTCGTCTATTCACGACTCTTCAGAGGCGCCCTACCAAAAGATTAAAAATGCCAAACACAATATGAATATGAAGAGCATTGAACAATTAAACCCAAAATGCCGAACTGGGAACCAAATCATGACTAAGATCATCCTATGTCTGGGGCAGGAAGAACCTCAGGGTTTAACCATTTTTAAATTTAAACGAATAATTTGAAAGGTTTGGTGTGTTCTTTAACACAATAGTGTTGATGCCGGGGTGTTTGAACCTCCACCAGCAGCGCTAACCTTCACGGATGTTAGAAATCTTAGGTGGTCTCTAATCCTATTCAACAGAGCTATTAAAACCATAATTCTGTTCAGAGTGATTGCTAAGCCGGGTTGATCACATTAGTTCCATTTAATTACAATGAATTAACCCGGTCTACTGTCTGTAAAGGGTAGTCTGGAGAACAGAAATTCTTAACTTTTGTTCCTTCATGTTGTTGCTAGAATCTTTGAAATGTTTGCCATTTTATATCTTTGCAAGAAAACGTTACTTAATATTCACATAAAAGAGTAAAGAAATGGCTTACCTCTTAGATAAATGAAGCAAAATCACTTTGCTCCCTAGTTTTTCCATAGTAAATGGCAGCCATATTTGGGGATGCCAAATATTGTCAATAATCACTTTTTTTTAGAATTTTAGAAAATCATTCAGATCACTGAGATATTTTGTGATCAACTTGTTTTTGTTTACATCTGGGAGTGCACTTTGACGTCATATGACGTCACAATTAAAATTGACAATTTTTCCGCCATTTTTTTACAATGGGAAATCCCCATAGGCTTGCAAATATCTGCATTTTTTGGAAATGTATTTAACTTTCTGTAAAGTTGTTATATTTTTTAACTACGTCTTTTTGATACTAATAAGATTATGTAAACAAATTAAAGCAAAATGATTTTAGAAAAAAAATATTTTTGATTTTTCCATTCTCCAGACTACCCTTTACTATGGCAAGCCGAAGTGGACAAAAGTCGATATTTATTTATATTAATAATTCATTTATTAATATTTATAATTCATTTATTAATATAAATAATTCATTTATAAATATAAGCAATTCATTTATTAATATAAGCAATTCATTTATTTATATAAACAATTCATTTACTTATATCAATAAATGGCCGAATTACTTATATTAATAATTCATATATGTATATTTATAATTCATTTATGTATATTAATAATTCATTTATGTATATTTATAATTCATTTATTAATATCAATAATTCATTTATTAATATCAATAATTCGATTTATTAATATTAATAATTCATTTATTGATATAAACAATTCATTTATTTATATTAATAATTCAATTATTAATATAAACAATTCGATTTATTTATATTAATAATTCAAAGTGGAATTATTAATATAAATAATTAATTTATTTATATTAATAAATGAATTGTTTATATCAATAAATGAATTATTAATATTAATAAATGAATTATTAATATTAATAAATGAATTACTTATATAAATAAATGAATTATGAATATAAATAAATCTACTTTAATTATTTATATTAATAAAAGAATTATTGATATAAATAAAAGAATTATAAATATAAATAAAAGAATTATAAATATAAATAATGCATTTATTAATATAAATAAATGAATTATTTATATTAATAATTCCACTTTGAATTATTAATATAAATAAATCGAATTGTTTATATTAATAATTGAATTATTAATATAAATAAATGAATTATTTATATTAATAAATAATTATTTATATTAATAAATGAATTATTAATATAAATAAATATTGACTTTTGTCCAGTTTGGCTTGCCATACTTTACAGACAGTAAGCAACCGTCGTAAGGGCTACAGATTTAAGTTTCCCGTTTAAAGCATCAATACATTTTCACGGGTAGAAATGAAAAAAAAAACTAAACAGGATGCTCTAATGAGTCTGAATCGCTCACGTTGACGTATTCAAAGATATTGGGGCTTGTTTAGGGGGTACCAATATCCCATATCCCCGTAAATTTTCATCAAATATCCCATATCACAAAAAGTGCTTTTCCAGTATCCCATATCCCTGTAAATAAAATGGACTTAAATATCCCATATCCCAGTAAGTTTTGCCTCAAATATCCCATATCCCATGAAAAAATTGTGTGAATATCCCATATCCCAATATACCCTAAACAAACCTCGATATTGTATAACCATTTCCTCGAGCGTTATAATTTCTACAAACACATTTTGAATTTCCTGTAAAAGATATAAAGCTACAAAAATGTGTCATGTCAGGATGGTTCTTGCCAAATGTGGACTTGTGTATGAAAACTTTTTCTATCTGTAATAATTTTCATTCTAATCTAAGAAAATGAACATTATCAATATCTGATAGCTTGAATGCTTTGTTGAATATAAATCTTTACAGTCATAAAACATACCTGGTTGTAAACAATTAATATTGTCTGTATTGATGGAACTTGACATCAGGTTCTTATATTGTGTGCACACTCCGTACTTGTTTGTTTGCAGATCTAAAACAAAAATCAAGAATTTGAGTGCAATCATCGATGCTAAAACAAGAAACATATACCAACATTTGACACAACGTACAATCAAAAAACCACAATGAGAAATTACCAGCAGACTTTAATGTGACGGGTGGTCTGATTTTGGTCATGCAACATACAAGAAATATTCGAAGCTTTCAAATAGCAGCAAAGCAGGAACGTACAACCAGTGTGTGTTTAACACCCTTAATCGACGCACCTGGGCCATGTATGGCATTCAGTTTTAATGGCGGAGGAAACCGGAATACTTAGAGGAGACCAGCGACTTTGAATTGGTAACTGACAAACGTTATCAAATACAGTTGGGGAAGTCTCTTTTTGTAGATTACAAACGGGACTCGAACACCACTTGAGAGGTGATCGGCTAGTGATCAGTAGTGTGGCATTAAAATCAGCACCTTCGACCACTCGGCCACCCAGGCCCCAAGCAGGAACTGAGATTGAAGGACATTCGTGAATATACAAGGTACGTTAAGATAACTATTGTAATTTCGGGTGGTCTAGTGAAACGTAGTCGTCTTTATAGACGATAGTGTGTTTATACTCTGGTTATTATTGTCGCAGAAATTTTAAAGCACACCTGCATTTAGAAAAATAAGTAAAAGGAGCCCATGATACTTACAACTTGCTAGGTCATTAATGATGAGTTGGAGACATGTATCATGTCTATAGTAGTGAATTAATGAAAGGTCCTCTTTCAATGTTACTAGTCCAGACGCACTGGGACCTGAAATGAAATATAAGGATTGTTTAAAACACCAGGTTTCTTTCCTTGTATTGCACATGCTCAATATCCTAGGTGTTGGATTTGGCTTTTTTGTTCGACCGTTTTAAGTACTTTTCCTTCAATACTTTTGGTTTTCGCCCTCCGAATGTTTTTATTTTAATACTGCCGGTGAGAGGTTAATCATTGAAATATGCTTATTAGCATAACCAAAAAGAAACGTTTTCATACCGTTTTGTATTTTGTAATTGTTTTTAAATTAAGACTATAGTTCATATTGTATGGGTTTTGTCAATCTAATGGTACCAATCTCTTACCTGCAACTTACCTTCATTGAATTGATTTTTCATAAAACTTTGAAACTTTTAACACAATCTCTGCGACATATTAAGATTCTTATTATCTTCAGGAAATCCACAAACTTCGTTTTTTTAATGAAATAACCATAACAACTTTCCTAGTGCTATCTTTTGAAATATATATGTCTTATTTTTCTTGTCGATGTAAATCTGTCAAATTATTGTTTCCAAAATAAAAAATCATTTTTACCTGTTTTCGCATTGTTATACATTGTCTCGTCTGTATCTAAAGATAAAAAAGTCAGTTTCAATAAATTTCTGCATGATAATCCTGTATGATATGTATGATTGTTTTTAAAGGACAGAAAATAAAAAGATTGTTCTTATTTGCCAGTGTTTCCTCTACAAACAAATTAAAAAGGCAAGTCTGACCCGTTTAGCAGGAAAGTTTTATTTTCTAGTTTCTATCCAGGATTAGGAAACGAAGCTTTATGATTATGTGAATCCCTCTCCAGCTAGCATTTTGCGAGTGTGCATTTGTTTCGGCGAAAATTGAGCATACTCTTATTGGACCTAATTGTACTCTACAAATGGGTCTTGAATATGCACAGGTTATTGCTCTCCACATACACGGGATAACCTTTTATCGTCCCTTCCCAAGGACTAGCATTGTCTCTTGCAATTGACAACTGGCTCTCAATTGAAATCGAATAATTAGAAGGTTTTTTTTTAAAATATGTTAATCACATATCTTTTAAGCAAGGGTGACTCTGATGAATAGTCCACGAAATATCTACAGCTACTTCAAATGTTGTCAAGTTGTATGGTTTCGCTTTTTGTTCATAATGTAGCAATACTTATATTTTCATCTAAAGGTTTACCTACCCAGAGGAAGACTTAATAGCGACTTGGCGAAATTGGAACCAAGCTGTACATCTGTAACAGAAGACAAGAAGGTAACTTTTATCACAAATTATTCGAATCAAAACGAACAAAGATTTCTAGTCTTATGTTATAAAATAAAAACCTAATTTTATACATATACATATTTTACCAGTCGTTCTTCTATAAGCTTCTAGCTTTGATTACTTCTGGCTTCGTTTTGTCACTGAAAACTGATTTGTTGTTGTTGGAAGCGATGTTTCACCTTTGCATTTGGGCTAAAGAAATTATTTATAAAGCTTTAGAAAAAAAATCGCAACTAAATGCTGAATGGTTATTTTTCTTGTGAAAGGAGTTCGGAGAAAATTCACTAGCTTACGTAAATATTCCTTATTCGACATCATTGTCTTGATTGTCTCAACAGCATCTACAATAAGTAGTAAAAGTTTTAATGTACATTAATGTTCTACAATTTAATATATCAAGATGTTTTATTTAGATTTTATCCACAAATACACGACAACAATTTAAGAGTAAAATAAATGCATCAATTTGAACAGTAGTTAGGAATCATTGGGAGGTTTTGTGGATGTAGATCTATGACATAGCTTTCAAAGAAGACATCGCGATGGTCGCTATTTGCTATTTTTTTCTATTGCTCTAAGATTGGTGTGTGAAAGGTTAAAAGCCTCAAACGATCAGTGATCATTTGTAAAATGGTCATTTCAATTTCTAAAATGCAAAAATCTTGTAAAAAGCAAGTTTTTCAGTTTAAACATGTAAGTACAAAATATATATATATTACCTATGAATGTAGCAAAGTATGAACATTCGTCAGGTAGAGCTTGTCCACTGTCTATATAAAGCAAAATCAAAGCATTTATCAATATAATGATATACTTCAAGGAGATGAACATGGAAGGGGTGATAAAATGAACATGAAATGACGATGAAGTGGAGGAACAGGGAACACACGGCTAATCGAGGACGAGATATTTGACTGCCACAGGAAAAGGAGGGGTGAATAGGATCGGAAAACTTAACCTCCTGTGTAGTGATCCTACGAGCCCAACTCTTATCTGGACCTGCAGCAGGTTTATTTAACATGCGAGGAACGTGATATACAATGGGCTACCCATTCCACCATCTGGAGCACACCTCCCAGTCACAAAGCGGCCAGACCAGACGTCATATTTTTTTCTGAGCGCTTTTGTGTGGACTTTTACACACAAACTTTAGCGATTTTTCGGACCAATCGTCACCTGGAACCCGCATTTGTAAATTTTAGACTATTGTCACCCTCTCTTGTAATTGATTCTAAACTCTTGACTTTGTAGATGACGGAGGGGGGCAAAATAAGGAATCAATATGAGCTACCTAGACAGAGTGTTTATAAATGCCAAAAGTTTTTGTATTATATACCAGGGTCAAGTTGGTTATGTATTCAACGTTCATCACTCAATTTATATAAAAAAAAATAAGTTCAACAATGAACTAGTTTTCATATCTAAAATATTACTAAGTTCAATATTAAAGTAGATGTCAGTTCAACGTTCGAATAAATTCAAGCGTCAAGTTGGTTTAAGATCCAACATTCAACATTCGAAATTTTTCTAAGTTCAATAGCCAATATTTGGCAAAACTTCTGGAAAATCTGGTTTTCGCTCCTTCGTTTTGAGTTAGAAAAGCACTTTTACTTTTAGATATGTTGTGTCCCGTTTGTACCTGTTTTTTTTTTTGGTTACCCTATGGAAGAAAGACATATTTAGCAAAATGAAGCAAACACGTCCTCCAAGCACCAAGTTTCTGTACATATACCTTTTGTTGATTCATTTATTTTTCCACAGATAAATTTTCGCTGTTAACCAAAATAGGCCTAAAATTGAATTTTGGCGACACATGTTGTTACAATGAATAAATAGGTAAAATTGAAGTTTCGTTGAAATAATTTTCGTGACTTACCGTTACCTACGGAAACCATGAAAATTAATACTACTTGGATAACAATGCAAAGTCTATGTAATGGTTTTATAATTTGCTGTAAATTTGTGTAGGTTACTATATATACTGTACTGCTGAAGCTGTCTTATTATGTTCTTACCGCTCGGGCTCATTAGAAATGGACACACGAATAATGGACCTGAAAATTGAAAAAAAAAGATGACAAGATCATTAGATCTATGCTTAACATTTGGGGCATTTGATATTTGAAACCACCATGTGACATACTTGGGCCATATTGCTTTGGGATTTTTTATACAATTTCGATGAGAAATACTGATGCAACTATTGACAGTCTCTGTGCAAAGACCTACGGCACAGCGAATTTTTACTTAAATGCTGCCATTTGACGCTGATGACTTAATTGTATGATATATATATGTAAACGCATACATCTTTTATTTCAAATCCGTGCCTTATAACTATTACATTTTCATTTGTAATATATTGCCACCTACTTGCTTGCTCCCAAACTACTAAGAACTTCTGAAATGACTTACATATTGAAGCTAGAACAGTAGAAATGTATATCCATTGTGATAAATTGTCCATTTTGACCCTATTGTTCGTTTCTAGAAGATAAGACTATTTATGTAACGTACCATAATTATGTACTAATGTACCTAAAGCAGAGAACTGAACATGATTAAACTTGTGTAATTGGTCATAACCTAGCTATAATGACCTCTCTATATAAGTTAAGATAGGGTTTTGTCTCGCCTGTGAAGGAAGCGGGCAAAGTTTCGTTTTAAGTTTTCTTCGACATTCGTCCCGGCAATGCACTAGAAGGTCATAGGTGTTTTTGTTTAATCGCACTAGGAAGCAACACTAACACGATTTTGATTACTGAAATACAGTGGTCATGTAACTAAGAGAAATTTGGTCAGTGAGACAGACTTTTATGTCTGATCAAAAAGCTTTGTGTGTACTTTACCAAACAAATAATGATTTAAATAACATGTAAATGTAAGATTTTCTTATATGGACAAAATCAAAACACGTTTTTTGAAAAGTGTTATTTTGATCCAATGAAAACTTTGGTCGACAACAAGGAAATCCTTTTCTGTAAGTGCAATATCTAGTGCCTAAGAAGGACGGATATTATAACGTTGGAGTGATATGTCAAGTATTACTTCATTCATGCCTTTGTGTATCAAAAAGGAGGAAATATTTTTTATCATTTCCTAAAAATTATCAAATTGTATTGATTAGAATCTAAAATGGCCGAGGCAAGTCCAGGCGCACAAACTCCACTTTGTTGTCAGTTTTGTGAAATAAGCCATTATGTGAAATGGAAATGCTTTGATTGTCGACTGTTGCTTTGTAATGAATGCAAAGCAAAACTTCACTCAAAGGTGACCTTCGACAAAGAACATTCAATTTTCGACATTTGTAACTTGTCTGAAGAAGACATCGCTTTAACCAATGGAAAGGACTGTTGTTTACGGATACCATGTATCAACCATCCGTCAATGCTTTCTTGTTTATATTGTAAAGATTGTGAGGTGCTTATATGTTCGTCTTGTTTACTAGAAAGTCACAAGAGTCATGAGCTTGAGGAATTACATAAAGCTTTAGAGAGAAAGAAAGAAATTATCAAGACTGTCGTAGAAAACATAGACCAAGTGCTGCTTAAAGGAGTTCAAAATGCTCAAGAAAAACATGACGAACAGTGGGCTAATGTACAAAGACATCAACAAAATACGAGTCAAGAAATTGTAAATAAGGCGCAAAGCTTCATTCAATTGATACAAAAACAAAGTGACAGGCTCCTAGAAGAACACAGAACATTTTATATGGGGGTGAACAGATCTTTTGAATCAAGAAAGAAGATTTTAGACTCACAGGAACAAAACTTTCTGGACAAACGAAATGAATTCGAAACAGTATTGACATCAGATAATGCTACTGAAGTCTTATGTTTAGACGTGTCAGAACTGAACCTGTCAGAATATAAAGATGATTCCATAAGACAATACCAAAGGTCGTTATATTTCACAGAAGCGGGAGATTTCAATGACGTGGTTCCTAAGATTCTCGGAGGACTGGTACATTTTTCATGTATCCAATGTTATGAAACGGATTTGCTCGACATAAACCTGATTACGGCAAACTCAGAAAATGTATGGATAGCAAATAGAGAGAGAAAGATACTTAGGAAAATGAAAATGGGACAGGATTCTCTTGAAATTGAGACAAACATTGAAGACCTAGAAGTCAGTGGTTTGGGGTTAATGCCATCACAGGAGCTTGTTATCAAAGTGTCAAAATCAAATAAACTCCGAACGATTTCTCAAAATGGGAGGCAGAAAAATTTCAAGGACTTTTCTCCCATGAAGCCGACTTCACTCCACGTAACTTCCACAGGAAACATACTTGTTGGACTCAAAGAAAGTGGACCAAATTTCAGTTTGACTGACAACAGTAAAAGACAGGTCGTTGTTCTAGCAGCAGCATTGAATCACCGCCAAAACAAGGTTTTCGAATTCGAAAAATCAACGAAGAACCGACTGTTTACATACGTTTGGGCCATTACCAGCACTGGGAAGAGTGACATTTGCGTGATCGATAGACTATCGGACGAATTTAACGGCCGAATCCTATCTGTAAAACAAGACGATGGTAGCTTAAACTGGGTGTTTAACAGGAAACCAGGCAACGAACCAATTACTGGGCAGTTTAAACCTCGATCCATCGTATCTACCCCAAATGGAAAACTTATATTATCGGAAAGACTGAGCCACTCGCTTTACTTGATAGATTCCGAAAATGGCACTTTACTTACAGAAATCGACGCATCGCATTTTTGCGTTTATTTGCCCCAGTCGTTATGTTTGGACCCTTTTGGCAATCTGTGGATAGGTTGTAGCACTTACAGAGGTGGAAGACGGTGCGCTAAAGTCCATCTGACGAACATTGCATTTCTCAAGTAGTTTCGAAGGAAAGGCTTAAAACATGCACTGTAGAATTCAACATTTTGTATAATGAAATCGATGTTTTTCAATTAAAATGATTTAAATCTCATCAGCTTCCTCTATGTTCATTTTTAAAATACTTTTTTTATTTGCCCTATGGGTATTTTGCTAATTTTGCAATAACATTGTTCTTGTGGTATATTTCGTCTTCTTCGCAAACTAATTTTATTGATTGACATTACGTTGATGTGCAAAAATCTGTGTATAACTTTTTAAACTTAGAATTTACCAACTGTTGTTGGGTAAATGCTTCATTTGCACACCGAGTTCGTTCAGTGGAACACAAAAGACCAGCTTAAAATTGTATAACTGCGGCGTGGGTTTGTATTCAAAATTCAAAGTAACAAATGTTTTCAGATGGAGAACAATCTTAAACCCAGTCTTGTGTGTTCCAGCAGATTCAAAGTGTCCAAATACACTGCGGGATCCAAACAATGAGGTAAGACTGAGTGAGGGGCCACGCTAAAACAAGTAATCGCTAATGCTAATCAAGTAATCGTTAATGCTAATTGTTTCAAATACAAAACAAAAATTCGGGTTTTTATTTGTTTTTTTTTTTTTTTTTGGGGGGGGGGTATTTCTTTTTTAATAACGTTTTTGATATTTTTACCCATGATGTTCATATGATGTTGCTGATAACAAAAACACATAACAAGACATTTGTTGTTTAGCAAGCTTTATTTAATCATAATTTGTACAAAATCACAATTTGAACCCAACAATTACAAAATGGCACAAAACACCTAAAGGTTGGGAGTCCAACCCGTATTTTCTTTGGCATGTATTGGCAAACATGTAGTTTGAATTATGAAAATGCAGATCTTGCAAGAAGAGCTAATTATGATACACATTACAAAGTCTTAAAAAGAGTTTTATACAACTGAAAAAGTATTTAAAGGTTTAGAGAACAAACATTATTCATGTAATCCAAGCACCTTTAAAATTATTTAAAAAAGTGAAGAATGTCTACTAGCATGTACCGGTATTATCACAAACAATATTTTGTAAGTAAATTAAAGCTCTGCTACCATTTTAAAGCTACATGATCATAATGTATGTCTAATTGGATTTGAAAATAAAGTTTTCAATAAAATTATATTTCAAAATGATACAATAAATCATATAAAAGTCACTATGTGTTCATGATTGAAATTTAATACAAAATGACAATACTGATACTTATGATATGGCACTGAAAATTTGAATAATGCTGTACAGTTCATTTGGTAAAATGAAATGACAATGAATTCATCCTGTCTTAACAATCTCAACTTGTACATAAAACAAAAAAGTCAATTTTAAAAAGCATTTGAAAGAAATAACTTTAACGGCTAGCCAACTCTTGTATTTGACTTTCACATTAAAAGCCAATTACATCACCTTTTTTTTCAATACTTTAACAACAATAAGCTGTTTTAAAAGCAAAAATCAAAATGTTTATCCACAGCCAGCAATAATGTGAGAATAGTTCTTTGGTCATTTGATGTTGATATATTAAGCAATATCAGCAAACTCCATTTTCATCTGAAACAGAAAGAAGACATAAATAATACTTAAACCAACTCAAAAATATCACTTTTGACAAAACAGTGTAGTAATATTCAATCAAAAAATAAAACTAGATATCCCCTTGTGATGCATCATTTTATGAACAAACAATTCTTCCTGAGGCTTTGTTTTGCACTTGCAGTCAGGTTAAAACATGAGTGATACCACACTAATGTAGTATTATCAATAAATTGACAATGTATCATAAAGATAATCAAGCTATAATCAGGATATAAAAGATATGGACACTTTATGGCTATTGGCTAATGCCAATCTCAAAGCCACGTAGTAGTTTAGAATTTTTTTCTCAATGAAGAATAATATCACTCTCTTTTTAAATTTTTTATTGAATCTTCTGTAAGACTGTCTCATTCTAAACCAAGATTTGAAAAAAAATATTGAAGAATAGCCCTTACTTTTTCTACCCACCTTTTTTGATTTTGTGTTGAAGAAGAGCCTCTGATCCTTCTGTTGGGCCGTCAATGGAGTTAAATGTATATGTATCATGAGACAATGATGCTAAGTAGGTTTCTCTATCTTTCTCCTGACTAGGTCCCCAATTTTTATCTGGCTTACACAGGAAAAGTACTTTCTGAAATTTAAGAGAAGATTGTTATATTGGAACAAATTTTGCCATAGAACGACATTGCACTTAAAAACATTTTTATCTTCATTAGCATTTGAAACTATAAAACTTAAAACTTAGAAAAATAACCAATTAATCAATATTCATATACAAGTTTGGTTCAAAAGTTGCTGATGAGAGGTAACTCCTTATAAAATGCATATACAGCCAAATTTACCGTTTTATACTAAAATTGGAGCTTTGTATATAATAGAATTATTTTTATTGTCTTAATGCTGTTTACAACATTTAAAAAAACAAAGTTGCATTTCATTTGTGAATCTGAACTTTGTAGAATTCTTTTAATATTCTATTGAAAATATATTAACAGCACATAATGTGTATATTTTGGTATTTTTTACTTGCCTCTTTTAAGTTTTTACCATCAGTCTGGTAGATTTGTATGATCATCATTAGGGGAATTGGGACCAGTGATACCATTCCAAGTATCCATCCTAATGCTATGGCCCAACTTGGATAGCTCTTACCATCATATGTAACTGGACCTAAGGTTATAATGCTGAACAACCAAATACCCTGAATAATGAACAGATTTTTCAACATTTACATCAAATATAAACTTGTTCGAGTGTTTTATTTTTCAAAAAGGCGTTTTGCAAGTTTACTTGAGACAAGTGAGTTGGCTTAAAGATTCATCAAGACAAAATAATTGAAAGGTCAGTTTCTCACATTTTTTAAATCCACAAAACAGGGCTCAAAGTTCACAAGATATAGTTGCATATAAAAACATAAATACTTTCATAAAATAAGTCAAAATAAACTTAACTTTATTATTATACATAGTGCGTTTCTACTTATTTCCCCTAATTGTTTTACATTTTCTCATATTTTCGCTGCTTGTTTTATAGTGCACTGAACATTGGCACCAATACTGAAGTCCACTTACGAAGATAACTGATGGAGTTACATATCGCCACATATATTTCCAAATTTTGTGGGGTTGGTACCCAATCATCAACTCAATATCCTTAAAGAATCTATCAGTTCCTGTTAAATAAAAAAAACTTACCTTTCAATTTTGTCGACAGAAAGAAGAAAATACATATAGCTATTGGGTTTCAACCTTTAATACTTCGTGAATTTATGTTTTGATAAGGTAATAAAAACAAAAAGGCTGGCTTTACTCTAAAACATAACATTTACAAATACATGTATGCCTTGGCTTATTTACTCTCACCTTTTACAAATATAATTCAAATGAAAGATGAAACTACCATGTTCTATATAATACAATGATTTAGACTGGGCGTTTATCTTATATTCTTTGTACATTATATCTTATAATTTCTTACCATAAATCCATGCAATAGCAATACATTCTGTAAGTGAAATGATCATCAGTGAAAAACTGGCACAATACCAGTCCATTATCTGCAACACGTAGATTCCACCCTAAAGAGAGAGAAAACAACAGTACGAAAAGAGATATCATTTGAATAGTTTATGATTTAATAAGGAGATTAAAGAAATGAAATTAAATATACGCCGAACAGATTTTTTTTATATTTGAACACACAGACAGATTCTTTTCACAAATTTACCTATTAGAAAAATACGAAAAATAAAGTTTTCCTAAACAATCAAAAGGAAAAGAAACCCACCTTTTTCTAAAAATGTAAAAAGTCCATTTTAACATTTATGTCATTATTTCTAATTTCAAGATAGAGAAGTATTGTGAATCAATGTACAGTGCGGTACGTACCTGTGTGATACATGGCAGCCCAAGCAGAAACTCCACAGAACAACCAACTGCTGCCAATATAACACGTTTACTTCTCAGAAATCGAGGATATTCATCAATAAAAGAACTCAAACACGTTTCAAACATTCCAAACTAAAAATAGAGAATAGAAACATTGTAAAAACAGCTAACTCAATGATTGTGGAAGAAAGCGTTTACGAATTTGGTAAGTTCTTGAATATATTTTATCATTAAATTAAATGGAATAATCTGAGTTCTGAATATTATCAAAATCTTGAATAATTATAAAAAGGGATCTTAAAATGAACATGTATATGAGAAATGAAAATGATGTTACTAAAATAAGTTGAAGTATGGACCTGAAATGAAACAAAAACATATGAAACTTTCTTAATTTAAATAACTATCATATGGTATAGTTTAACTTTGTCGAGCCCAAACTCCCAAAAGATTTTTTATTCATCAAAACGAAATTTAGTTGAAAGAATTAAATTATTTAAATCAAATATATTTTTGTTGTTAAAATATTCCATAAGAATACGAATTTATAGATGTGCAAGCGTTAAAATATACCATAGATTTGTTGGGATGTAAAAAATAATAATACATAATACACACTTTTTATTCATGTTTTATCAGAAGGACATTGACAATTTCATATCTCTTTAGAAATATTGATCCAAATATATTTTGATATATTAGTTTTATGTTTTTGAAAAAGTAGTAATTGCCAGTGCCTTCAATGTGTAGTTTTAAAGTTATTTTTGATTCGGTGTAATACCTCATTACTACAATAAAAACCTATTTGGCGACGTGGCAAGCTGTCCTCACCCAACGCACCAGACATGTTTCAGCATCACCTGTGTTTTCAAAGAATCAGAGAGCAAAATAATGATTTATTGTTAATTTTCCCTCCCGAGAAATATTGGAATGGAAAAAATGACAAAATAACAAAAATCTTTAATCTATCATAATATTTTCCCCCCAAAAAAACAAAAGGAAAGTATTGGCAAAAATAATCTAATTGGATTAATACGTATAAGTTTTGTCTTATCATAATATTTGTTATAAAACGTGTTTTATGGAGGATATTTCCGAGTACTAAACAGGATAGGAAATTATCATGCTTGCATGCAATTTTTTATCTAAGAAAATGACAATTTCTTTTTAAACTTTGTTTTAAAATTAACATTTAATGGTCATCCTCAAACACACATATCTATCAGTTTTTAAGATGAATATAAGATGGAAATTTCTATACATATGACAAAGAATGCTCTTAAGTACAGTATATATTTGGATACTTTCCATGATTGAACACTAATGTTTGGCCAATTGGGGTCTCATAATTCCTTAACAGTCCAACCGCTGCGAAAATTTAATCCTTAACACCAAAAGAGCAAAAATGTCTATGTCAGTGTTCAGTCATGGAAGGTCTCTTTGTGTACCCTAGCATATTAGTACATCTATGATTAAAAATTTATGAAAAACACTTACAGAAAGAATGGCAAGTTTAACAGAAAAAATATTATTGTTACTCGTTAAACATTTACGATTCCTAAGTTTTTATTTACAATATTTATGATACAAAATAAAATATTTTAATATTCAGAATATGTATACTCTATAACAAAGATAGGAACAATAATTGTAGATAAGAGCTAAGAAATACTGAGAACTTTCATTACCTGGTACAGATTTTAACAATTTGATAGCTTACAATAATTATAACTGTATGAATACATTATTAATTAATTATATGTAAGTAAACCACATATCCACTGGCAAACTTTGTGAGGTAACTGGAAGGAAAGTCGCAGGAAAAAAGGTCACAGTTTTGATTGAAAAAAGTCACAGGAAAAAAGGTCAAAAGAAAAAAATGCACAGGAAATAAAGTCACAATGTATATAGTTTTTTTTCATCTAATCAGTAAAAAATTTTAAAATATATATATTGTGACTTTTTTATCCTGCGACTTTCCTACATTCCTTTATGAACATTTTATGAAGTCTAAAAAAAACCATTTAAAATCCCAGAAATTGTCCAGAAGCAAGAGTTTTATATCTTTAAAAGAAGCTAAAAGTCCTTCCTTGGAGACTTCAAATGGCAATATATATTTTTTTCGGGAAATTCTGCAACTCTCAACATGTAAAACATTTGTAAAAAATATCGCGCCACTTGTTAAAAATGCATTTTGTTTGAAATTTAACAAAAGCATATGTTTTACTGAAGTTATTAAAATAGGTATAAAATGTATTTTCTACCCAAACTGAGACCAGTGCAACTGCATCGACCTGTAACGAAATCAAAACTAATTAGCCAAGGGCTTATGTTTGTCTCCTAAGCTCATTGTTTTTGCAAGTAGGAAATCATTTGCTGTACTGAGATGATCACCTCAATATCCCTATTGTGTCTCACAACTATGTTGTGTTCTATGGTCATTACCGGATCCTTAGATCGCAATGGAAGAGGGAGGTTTGGCGCCATAAATTCTGGTTTAACCCACCATTTCTTTTGAAATGCCTGTACCAAGTCAGGACCATTGCGATCCACCAATTCTCCGGTATGACTGATTCGTTTTTGTCGTTTTCTCTGGACTATGAGATTGATCATCCAAGTTCGGTAGTTTTGTTATTACCTTTATTTAGATATCATTAAAGACAGAATTGAAAGTAAAATTGATAAAAGATAGTTATATTTTTAAATATTTTTGAGAATTGCAAATGTGTCCTTAAAGGGTGCTGGGTGGTTATCAAAATTTTTATTGCAGGTGAAATCCAAAGTAATTTTCTTAAAAGATAATCTGTTTGAATTATGATAATTGGAAGATAGATGGTACAAAGCGCAAAATAGACTTAAATTTTGTTTTGTGTAGAGGTAAGCTGATTTGCAGAGTTAATTGTAAAGGATCATAGGCCACCCATCTTGAATTTCCGAGAAGAAATATTAAGCCGAAAGAAGTCATATGGGAGGGGTTTTCAGTTGCATCATCCCTTATAGAGATGTGAAATTCTTGCCTCTGGAAAAAAAATCATTAGTAATTAACATAATACTATTCTGTCCACCAATCTTTTTTTATGTGCGTTTAAGTTTTTCGTTTGATGTCACTTAAGGCAACGAACCAATTTACGTTAAAATATCTATTGTGAATCATTATTACGTCAATACGTTTCAAGCATGAAGAATGAATATCAAAACCAATGTTAAAGGGGAAAACATAGGTAATCTATCGATTACGAAGCTCACCTCGTTAGAATTATTGTCACTAAGCGGGAATCGACTTAAGTGATCATCTAGCCAGAAAAAGGTTACAACCAGCATCTTGCTTAGCATCCCTAGATGCACCTACCATACTTTGGTTGATGTGGTACTTGTCTTTTAGCAGGAATGGATTAAACCATTCTTCTGTAAGTGTCTTCCATGTGGAAAATAAAGGTCACAGCCAGCATGCGAAGCATGCATTGTGCTAAGCATCACTAGGTGCACCTACCATACTAATATGGTTGATGATGCTCTTGTCAGTAATTGTGTATATATATGAACCTTCACCATTCTTCTGTGAATGGTCATTCAAGCGGAAAATATAGGTCAATGCCAGCATTCGAAACACATAAAATACCAATATGGTCTGTGTGGTACTTGTCAGTGAGCGGAAATTGACTTTCACCATTCTTCTGTAAGTGGTCATTCATGCGAAAAATGTAGGTCACAGTCAGCATCTGAAGCATTGTGTTGTGATTGAGCTAAGCATCACTAGGCGAATTAACCATACCAATATAGTTGATGTGGCACTTGACAGTAATTGTGTATGGACCTAATCCATTCTTCTGTATGTGGATCCGGACGCCGACGCTCGCTCGGGGTATCTCATAAGTCCCCTTACCTTTGTGATGAGGTGAGCTAAAAATGACACTAAAACCCATTGAAGCTTTTGGAAGCCTTGTTGAACAGCAAACATTTGTCGATGCATTTCATGGAAAATTTCAAAAAAAAATCTAATAGTTCATCTATATAGTTGATGAACTTCTATGGGTTCAAAAAAATCAAATGAAATTTTAATATAAATTGCATAAAAAACTGCCTTTTATCAATGTATGGCAATCCAACAATGCCAAAAAATTCGAAAGAGAAAAAAAATGGATGCAGTTGGCCAACAGACCTAAAAGACGTTCCGACTGCCACAAATATTGTTTAATAGTAATTTATATTCGAGTTTGCAGTTAGGAGTTTAATTGATGTTCCCGGATTTATCTACATGTATTGTGTATTGATCAATTACAATACTGAAAATCGTGAGTCAATGATTACATGGATAAATTAAATATAAAAACGGAGAACGTCCCAAAGCACATTTGTATAGGACTGCAATGCAGTTATGTTTTTTAACCTCAATAGTCGTCTAAACTACAATTTACCTCTAACAATGTATAATCTTTGTTATCAAGTATAGAAAAAAATAGCTTGATTACAATTGAAACCATATGAAGTTGTTAAAATCTGTATCTTAAGCTAAATAAATTTGTAATTGTAAACCTTTACAATGTTAATCAGAAACCAGAATTTAACAGGCTTTATTGGATACATATCCTAAAACTTAATGAGAATGGAATTAAGATTGTCCAATAACATTTTTTTGTCATATCATGTAAAAGTTTGTCAGTGTCAAAACAATTGCCAATTTAAGACATTTAAATGTTTTCAGGAATTTTGTTGTAGATTTTATGTTTATACATTTTGTGTTCTCAGTTTTCCTTATTATTATATAATTATATTCTCTAACAATAACAATTGAATATGTTACCTGACTGTCAAGACCAATGGTATATAACATAAGAAAGAACAAAACTGCCCATAATGGGGATATAGGCAGTTTGGCTACAGCTTCAGGATAGGCGACAAATGTCAACCCTGGTCCTAAAAAGATAAAATATATCATAGTAAAAAATAATTATGCGACATAAATGTATTTTCTTTTGAAAAACTATTTAATATTTTTAATATGATTTGCATCATACCATTGCCATCTTCAATTTATCCGGTATGTCTACCTTTTATGTGTTTTCTTTCAAACATTTGATTCTACAATTTCTGTATTTATTATTTTGCCTTTATCATCAACTCTTGCATTCATTCATTACCAAATAAAACTAAAATTACATTGTTAGATAAAAGGAAAAAATAAACATTAAAAAAATATATGTTTCCATAAGCGCACAATTTTTTTTCTCTTTTTCAATTTTATTTATCAACAATTCAAACCTTGCTTTACTACTTCGTCTACAGTTGTGCCAGCTGTATGAGCCATAAAACCAAGGACGGAAAAGATCACAAATCCAGCAAAAATACTCGTTCCACAATTTATGATTGGAACCAGCATAGCATCTCTGAAATATAAAAGGAAAAATAACTATGTTTACAAATTTTGGTGTAATGTTAGAAGAAAAAATTTCATAGGAAGGGAATTCTCCTGATGCTGTGAAATAATTCCAACTGACATCACAAGCAAATTGATGATTTCCCAAAGAGAAAAAAGAAACCATAGGAAAATTCCAGATGAATACACGGATACCATGCCTATAACAATGGTTTCTTTTTATAAAAAAAAATGAAAATAATAATGGACCATTTTTCTCAAATAGAATTTTATTTAGCTGTAATGAAGGGAAATAGAAAAGACATAAAATTACTGGTATAACAATGTTTTCTGACATTTGATCTGTACATTTTCCTCAAGAGACATAAAAGCCTTTACACTCGGTAATGAATGAGGAAATAAGACCAAAAAATAACTCTAAAGTAGAAGCATAACATTTCTTCCGTAAATGATCTTTAATTACCATGATTTATGGTGAAGGTCAATCAAATAACATGACCATCGACATGCAGAAATTTTCCACCATCATATAACAAGCCTAAATTCAAAGACAATCTTCGCCGAAATCAGATACATAAAGTTATTAGCAACCTTAAATATAGCTTGAGAATAATCGTTTCTGTCTGAATATTATAAGAATTCTTATCAAATATTGGATATTACTGACTTAATAACAAGTTTCTTTGAAAGAAAATATGTACATAAATAGAAATAATGAGTTTCAGAATATACAGCCTTTAATACTTTTCATCAATATTATATAAAGACCATTCATCAAAAAATTCTTTTTCTGATTATCTTTATCTTGTGTTTATTGACTTGAATTGGTATTTGATTTCATATTTAAATACTACTAGAAGATTTTCTAATGGGATTAACGAGATAAAAGGCAAAAAGACTTGATATACTTAACCTTTTCATGGCAATTAAGTGCAAATTTCATGTGAGTTTTTGGTCAATATATTTTCATATAAATAGGTATTGTTGTTAGTCTATACATGTCAAAGTACTTGTCCGATGATTTCTGCAGCAGAATTTGACTCAATGTTTGTGTTGTGAATGTCGTGTCATTTATCTACATCCCATTATAAACTAGCCCAACTGACGGACAACCAGAGTTTTCATTTCATGAGGTAAACACTTCTTTTATATTTATTTCCCTAATATGGCCAGTAGAATTGTTTTTATTGTTATGGTCCATTGTAAACCTTTGGAAATCAGGCCAATGCTAATACTTATGAAAGTTGTAAAAGATTCCTTGTTTGTTTACATGACTGACCTGTAACAATTATTGTTAAAGTTATTATAACTAGCCATTGTTATAATACCTCCCCATGCCATTCCAACGGAGTAGAAAATCTGTAATGCAGCGTCTCCCCATACCTAAAGACAATTAGAATTCGTTATATTGATTCTGTTTCTCTGACTTACTTGCTCTTTAACTTTTTTAAGATATATTTTCTCGGTTTAGTACTGCTTGTTAGCTTATTGTTCTCCTCAATGAAATTAAATATAAAGAAAAAATGAGTTTATCTGTTATAATACACTAGTTTTTCAGGACATTATCATTATCCAATTGTCTTGAGATTTTTTTTGGAAATCTCCACATCTATCAATACATGTGTCAGGTCTATACCACTATTTTATTGCAATGCCCTATTCATGTCAATACCAATGAAATCCTTAGATGCTTATTTTGCTGTGTATTTTTGACGTTTTTAACTAAAATGAGATATTTTTTGTAATCTCCAATTCTAATAAAATTAGGTCTAGTTCACTATATTATTTGAATATCTGTCAAAATAATAAAATTGCAATTTAGTATCCTTTGATCCATTTTCACCTCTTGGTAAATTTTTACTTTGTAAATTTTTTTTAAAGTAAACTATAAAATTTCTAACTTAATTGGTTCACACAAAAAATTAGTTCGCGATCGTTCAACTATTATTTTAATTTAGTGCAATATCATCGAAAATTTGTTTGTTTTAAGATTGTTCAAACACACTTTAATACCCTTTTCCTGTTTTTATAGATTGTGTTTCCTCACAGATATATTCTGATCAAACACAATTTTTACATCTAACTTACTTGGACATCTGCTAGTTTTTCAAATCTCGGGAAGATGTAGAATTTGATGCCATCTATAGCACCGGGAAGAGTTACACCACGAATCAACAGGACTGTTAAAACTAAGTATGGAAAAGGAGCAGCAAAATGCATTACCTTCAAAGAAAAATAAACATTAGTACAACATGATAGACTGAAAAGGAAAAGTCTATGTCTTAAAGATAAAACAAGATATAAAGGGATATTCCCGGGAGGAATAGTATAGTAACAGCATCATTAAAAATACAAAATTATCACATTCTCTTTAATTATGGAAAAGGAGAAGTAAAAGAAATCAGGGAATATCATTATGGGACCATTTCTTGTTCAAGTTATTTAGTTAGTCATTGCATTTCTGATCTTTACTCCCAAGCTGCACAAATTTGACTATATCAAGGATTTGGACATGAAAGGGATGAAAAAAATGAACACAAAATGATGATGATGAAGTGGAGGAAAAGGGGACAGAAGGCCATCGGGGGAAGAGAATTTTGACTGCCACTGGATCGGACAATTTAGCCATCATATGTGTCCTACTCTTATCGAGACCTGCAGTAGTAGGAAAAAACGTGACATTTTCTCAACACGGTGCACCACTGCGGTTTAAATACTAGGTTAATTACAAAAATATAGCTGGTGACGGTTATTCTACATAGGAGACAACACGAGCACAAGCACAAATGTCATGAACTAATCGCATATAAAGGTAATAACAAAAACTACCGAACTTGAATGATCAATCTCATAGTCCAGAGAAAATGACAAAAACGAATCAGTCATACCGGAGAATTGGTGGATCGCAATGGTCCTGAGTTGGTACAGGCATTTCAAACGAAATGGTTGGTTAAACCAGGTTTTATGGCGCCAAACTTCCCTCTTCCATTGCGATCTTCGGATCCGGTAATGACCATAGAACACAACATAGTTGTGACACACAATAGGGATGCTTTACATTAGGAAAATCTTTGAAATACACTATATCAATAGCCCCCAAAAAGTGAAGCAAGTAGATTCATCCTGTAGCAATTAAGTATAACGAAATGATAAGAGAGTATAGAATTCGCATGCATTTCGATGAAACATCTGGTAAATATAAATTCTTCCATCTGCAAAACCTAAAGGATCTGGACTATATGAAGAGATGTTTCACATGTTATGAAACAGTGGTTAGGATAACGTTCTTGAAAATTGAAATAACTAGCTACATTTTTACTTTCGTGTGTGGAATAATAGAACAAACGGTGCATCAAATTTTGTATAAACAAAGAACAAGGAATCTGAAAACAAGGGTTCATGTGCCCTCACGAACATCAATATTTTATGGTAGTGTAGTGCAAGTCATTGTGAAATCTCCTACTTTCCCGACTTCAATATAATTAATTATAAGTGAAACATAAGATGCACTTTTAAAGTGTGTTTCAAGATCACAACTGTTCATCGGTTTTGTGCATTCATAAAAAAATTGTTATATTCGTATCAAATTGTCCTAGACATCTCATATGTTTTGTCGAATGTCAAAAAATAGAAACTTTTTTACAAAGATTGTTTGATTTCATAAAGTGCTTTCCTCTTGTGCTATCAATAACGGAGAGTCAGTTATTCGCATTCGCCAACTTTCCCTTTTTGTGTAGCAACATTCAATATGCTCTAGCCTGTGGAGTATCAAAACTGATTCGTTATTCCAGAGCTTCTGAGGAGTATCATGACTTCCGTGATAGAGCGTCACGTCTGACAGGCAAAATGTTAACAGTTACGTTTTTCCCAGGTTGTTGTCGTCACTCATGAAATGTGACGGAAAACACCATGTGCTTTTAGACAAATACGGGATTTCTATCTATCAGATGAGCGCAGATGTTGGTTTGACATGGAAGTTTGTATGGTCATCTTTACCGGATTTGACCCATACTAAATCGATTGTTGTCAACCTGACAAGTGTGCTATAGCAGGCAGGAACTGTTTTACTTTTCCGAAGCACCTGAGTTCACTCTCGTTTCGACCTGGGTTCACGTTGCTAATTGCAGTTTGGTTGTTTTATGTGTGTGGTGGTGATTTTGTGTCAGATGTTTGATTGCCCCTTCGATACATTTTTGCCTCTTTATAAAAGTGTTTATGACCACCCTATTTGGCAGAAACGAGCATCAAATCAGTACCAATGTATACTGTGACAGCACTTACCAAAAATACTTTTACATACTTCTATGAATGTAAGATAAATCTACAGTAAACATTTATCAGTTTGGCGTTCATTTCTGAACAGATGTAGAATGTTTGTACAAAACAGATAGATTAGAGGAGATAGAATTATGGCATAACCAGAAAACCTGCCAAAATTAGAAATAGAACGCGTTTTTTTTTGGCACATTCAAGCTATGGATTTGATGTTTGTTTATATTTTTCGAATCTTACAAAGAATGCCACCTTGGTTGTTTTTAAATTATCTAAACTTTAGATAATTACTGTATAATTATTCGCTGGTTGGATTTTTTTTCTTTTAAATGTCTTTAAACAAATAGGGTATTTAGGGTTCAAGGTGAAAATTGTTATTAACACGCCTTACGTTTTGTTGAAAAGTCGTTGTATGACTTTAAAAGATATTTGATCATATGACCTATTTTTACAAAATATTTTAAGCCTCGTTCACGTGAACTCGTTGCAATGGAATATTATACAGGGTCATTTTAATTTGGTGAACAATTGCCTTCAGTGGAATTCGACAAAAATTTCCTGATATTATGTCTTAATCGTTAACTGAATAGAAAAAATATAACTATTCAAAAACGTAGACAACAATTAAAAATATGTAAAATAAAAAGTACAACACAGTCCCAGGCAATAAATTTTGCTACGCCTGACGTGCATTTCGACTCTTCAAGACTCATCAGAGGCGTTCTACCGAAAGATTGAAAACTACAAACACTATATAAATATGAAGAGTGAATGAGTTGGTGTTTTACGCCCCTGAAACACTATTTAGGTTATGTAAAGGGAACAACTACAATTTTCAAATTCACAAATTTGTAAGCTTAATGAATTCATTTTTTGTTTGTTTAGTAATACATTTTAACTTTGATTTCACCATTGTCTTATAAAGAAGTTCCAAACACTTTCAAGTATGTGCGTTTTATTTTTTTTTCATTTCAGACGTTTAAAAGTCGCTTTCGTTAGTTGGACGTAGTTCATATAGGTTGTGATTTGCTGGACCATTGATCTATTCAAAACTAACTCATGAACCATAAGAGGTACCGGCCACCAATTGCTATTTTAATGATGCAATAATGATTCCCAACTGAGACAATTAAACATTCAAACACATGGCGAATTACTTATTGCATATTCCTTATTTCTTTTTTTATTCTCTAGACACAAAATTGGGAATAAGTAACCGTTAAGAAACAAAAAGAAATAAGGAATAGAGAATAAGTAACTCCATATGTGACTTGTATGTTCTTATGAGAAAGAAAGTCCATAATCTTGTCATTAACTAAAAGAAGAAATATATGAAAGATAAATTGACTTGAACCACAATAGAAAATAATTAGATGTTAAATAAGTGTAGGCGACACAGCTCACATAACTTACGGTAGTTTGGAAAAAAAACAATGAAAAAAACACCTTAACAGAGGTCAAAATGTTTACCTTTCCTAGAACTTTGACCCCCTTGAACAGACAAAGGAATACACAGATCCATGCTAGTGATAAACAGATAAACAACTGCCATCTAACAGTGCCAGAGTCTTCTATACTGTCTGACAATTCTAAAACATGGTTCCTACAAAATAAGATATTTGAATTAAAAGTTGCCCTTTCAGTTTTTGTATACGGAAAAAGACCACAAGGATCACTACATCCTCTTAGAAAGGAAGAAGTACTACTGCTGTATGGTTCTACAAAGTTCATTATATTCGATCGATTTGTGGCCTACATGAAAAATATGCATTTTGAATAAAATAAGCATATTACAGAAATTATATTCAAAGATTGGGATGGAAGAACTTGTATCGGACACATACTCCCAGAACTGTTCGCTGGCCGTAACCTTAGTAACGTTCTTCGTGAAATTTCCAACCATTGAAGAATTCGTCCAGCTCGTTTGGTTGTTTGTTATTGTACTTCCAATGCCATCAACACAGTTTTCAGTGTTCCATGAGTTCCCACAATGACTCCATGGCAACGTCTCTCGGAATGACATAAACAGGTAATAAATTGTCCACGCAACAATGACATTGTAATAGATACAAACAATGGCTGACACTATTACCATTCCCATGCCTACACCTAAAAAAGAAATGGAATATGTCTTCAGCATTTTTAACACTCAGAGGTAATGAATATGATAATACTTTTGTTCTCTAACTTATGTTAACTCTAAAGTGGACGTTGATATGACACAGACTCTTATTGCTGATTCTTTCCTGAGTGATGTTTCTTGGTCTTTTTTTTGATTTTGAGCCTGCACATAGTTATATGGGAGCCGAACTTTATTTTATGCAGTTAGCTTAAAATATCTGCAATACATGTATATACATGGTAAAGCACTACATGCTTTAATGTATGTTTATTTGTTTTGCTTCAATTCCTTTCAGTTTCAAAATATTACATTTGCACGTTCATAGATAACCCTAATACCGTCATGTCTTAACTATTTATACCAAATGATACTTGTATACATGCACATAAACTGTTTAATCTGTAGTTGTATAAATTTATTCACTTACAAGGACGTATTTGTTTATAAAAGATAAACTTCATAAATGCTAATTCAAGGTATAAATGTCGAGCAAATAAACAGACTACCATAAATACGTGCTTAAATTGCTTTATGATTTCTAGAATTGAATAGAAACTATCTGGCAAGACTTATGGCCTTGACCTATATATCCTTTAGTTTCATTCATCTAGTCACAAACACGGTTCTCTTCGAAATATGAATAAACATCATCTAAACTTTGGAACTTACCATTTATATCGGAAACATTGATTGCGTTCCAAAAGTCAACTGCTATTAAACAAAAGGGTATTTTTGGTGATACTGATACTTAAATGGATGACAAAAATATGATTTTTGATAGGCTACAGGATGTGACCAGATTTTAGTTTTCCTGGCAACAGTTTTGGATACTTGAATTTAATGTATTTCCTTTCAAAAGCATGCTGTTACTCTTGTCTTAAGGAAAACAACACGTAGCATAACTTCTTGCTAAATGCCCTTAAAAAAGAAGTAGGGACTTTTATATTTAGCACCAGAAAATTTGAAACTCACTGAAAATAATGGTAACAAAAGTTTAATCGCTTACCCAGTCATAAGGGTCATTATTTTATGGACTGATCTGACAATTTTAACCTAATAAGGACTTTTGTAGAGCTTGAAATAAGCTGGGGGTTTAAGCAAGTAACAACTTTTCTACATCTGCATTTGTTTTTATTATATCGGGAAAAAAAGTTTAAAGAGCGATAAGCCCCATAAAGACCATAAAGGATCAGATCTGACAAGTTCGACCGTCAATGACCGTATGGAGACATTTTTTAATAAGCTGAAAGATTAAACAAGCAACAGTTTTTCTCTATCTGAAATAGTTTTCTTTTTTTGCCACAAAACACAAAAAACTCGCTATTTTGACCTTTAAAGGCCCATAACCCCTATAGGGTGTCACCTGACAACTTCGACCAAATGGAGACTTCTGTAAAGCTAAATCTTAACGAGCTTAATGAGCTGAAGGTTTTAGAAAGAAACTGCTTTTCTCTATTTCTAATAATTTCATTTTATAGGGCAAAAACATGTGAAAACGCTATTTCTTACCTATAAAGGGTCACGAGGGGGTTATATGACAACTTCGATCAAGTGGAGACTTTTGTAGAGTTTTCGATTCTGAAAAAGCTGATTTCCTTCGCATTTTTTCTATCTGTTAGAGTTCCTGATGCATAAGCCATGTTAATACATCGTACTAAATGTTCTTTTTTAGTAACAGCAATTATTATTTTATTGAAACATGTCATATATCAGACACATAGTGATGGTTCGGCCATGTGAGCTTTAAATGGTTGGTTTTTTTTCGAAAGTATATGAAGCACAATAACCAAGATATAAATCTAAATAGTATATTGATGAAGTTAACCATTATTCTAAAAGTTTACAAGTGAAAGGGGGAAACATACCTTTAAAGAGTGGACATATCCTCCAGATTGTCACGGGGCTAAGGCTAGAAAATTGTCCAAATGATACCTCCATGAAAAATAATGGAAATCCACAAAGAAGCAGAAACAGTATATAAGGAATGAAGAACGCACCTGCAAATAGATTAAAAGTTTAGTTTTTACTTTTTACAGAGTTTTATACGTAATATTGTATGAATGCAACTTTTTTAAAATAATTTCAAATTCAAATTTAATAAAAAATCGGTCAATATTGTTTAATATTGATATGTATGAATAAAAGTAAATTTATTAATATAAAAAGAAAATAATTAAGATCAGCTGATTTCTATTGAGGAACACGTATTTTTGTGACTCTTTTTATTTAAAAAAACAAACAAACAAACCTCCACCGCTTTTGTAACATAAGTAAGGAAAGCGCCATATGTTTCCCAAGCCGACGGCATATCCAATACAGGTCAAAATAAAGTCGAGTTTCCCATGCCAACCATCTCTGGACTTTATCTCCTTTTTCTTTATTTCCATTTTTTCTAAGCTTATAGTTGACTGCGAGCTACTAGTGGACATGACTGTCGTTTATCCTCTACAACAAAAAGAAATATGAAAACTAAAAATGAAAATATCATACAGATGCTTCGATGATCATGAGGGGTTTTATATTATCAAGAGAATATTAGAAAATAAAATGCAAAGACATTTATCGAGACCAGTTAGATCTGGCTGGAACAAGGTTTCTCAAGATAACAAATAAAAATAGTCTCTTCAAATATCTTCAAAACAAACAAAGGACACACATGCAACTTGACATTTATAAGGGAACGACCGATAACCTTCTGTGAGAAACTAACTGGCGAACTGGTGGCCATTTTGAAAAATTATGCTAGTAAGATTCTACAAAAATGAAAATAAAGATTCTTTACAAACTTCATTTTTAAGGATGTATTATATCTAAAACAGAAATTAAATAAAGTTGTTATTAGTAGGTTAACGTTTATCGATTAATCAGATAGGTAATTAGTTAGTTAGTTATTGCTTCAGATGTCGGCCATTTCATGGAGGTGAACATGAAAAAATGACAAAGCGGATAAAAAGGGGACACAAGCCTTTTGCCAATATGGGATAAGAGTTTTGACCGCCACTGGAAAAAAGAATTATGGGTAGCGACCGGCAATGTACCGCCTACGGGTCCTCCTATCGAGACCTGCAAAGGTTCTTTATAACTTGCGAGGGACGTGATCCCCCCCCCCCACACCACACACAATACACAGTCATGGTAGCTTGACGAACCTGGCATTCACTTTGACTTGGCTACTATTCAGCCACCTGAAACACATGCACATTCCAGTTGCTTTGTGAGAAAACACAGCCTGACCCGTTGTAAGGCTTCTGAGCGCACTTTAATGGACTTTTACTGACAAGCTTAGCGCTGCTGTTGGCATATTCGTCACCCGAAACCCTCAAGCACAATAGTTTAACATTGTCGAAACTTTTCTTAATTGTATCATCACAGATAAGGTGTATTTGTTTTCTTTGTTATACATAATCTGAAAATATCAATGCCAGAAAAAAAATCATCGCCGTAATAAAGAAAGTAAGTATAATTGATAGTTTGAATAGTTAAAATATTGCTTTATTTAAAACACAAATAAAATCCCCTGGTTAAAATGAAGCATAACAATAGGGAAAAATAATTGTACCATGTTTTCAAAGCTTTGCCTTTCAATTTTTCAGTACCAATTTTTTTCATATTTTTCATACTACATGCAGGTATTTTGTTTTTGCTTTTTTTACCATGTGTAACAACTCGTGTTTACCATTAAAATGAGAAAAATGACACATCCTTAATGAGATCTAAGACATATTGTACGCATATAGATATCGAAATATGGGCAATACATAGACTGCTCGAAAATTGTGTTTACAGTATAAATCATTATCAAATACAAGTATTTATTCCGCGATACAAGACATGGTAAAACTACACTCAAAAATGTGATCTGCAATACAAATTTCAAAGAAATTCGACAAAGGTTTTTTCAGCAAAGTGATAAGAATATTCGCTTTTCAGCAATGATCATGATGGTAATAAGAATATTATTCCACCTATTCGACGACATCCTTCGTCTTAAGCATGTTAATAGTGAGTGAGTAAGTTGGTGTTTTACGCCCGTGCATTACAGGAGATGAACATGAAAATGATGATAAAATGAACATGAAATGACGATGTTCAATGAAATATGGGGTGGGGTGGAAAACAAAGGAACAGTAATTTTTGAAGATATACGGAAAAGGGGGAGAGGTGGTTAGGGGCAAAAAAAAAACATGCGGTGCACTACTTGGCGGTCCACAAAGGGGCCTTATACGTGTATTAAGCGTGGCACTCTCCACACACGTTGGCCCACTCTTAATACGACAGTATCTTACGCGTTATACTTCTACGTGTTGGTATTGTTTTCATTATAATGGCATGTTTGCATGAATTTATTATGGTAAACAAATCAGATTAGTAAACAACTATGATCTATTATTGTTGTTTTAGTAGTACTCTAAAAAATAAAATAGAATAATGCCAAGATATTAGATGATTTAACATGACTTGACAATGTTTGTAGATTTATTTTATGTCGGTGAGTACAAACCAGTGTACATAAGTGAAAAGCTCTGTAAAGCTCTTGAATGCGTCAGGCTTGAAATAAGTAAAGTAAGCGACTAAATATCTTTGAAATTATATTTAATTTACTATGTTTTTGATATGGGAATCTTAAACTCCATTTTTTTTCGGAAATATAGCATATTTATATAAGACAAATCAATGCTTATATCTTAATCAACTAAAGATGTTTTCTTAGCAGAAGAACGCAAAAACAAATATGGCGCAAAAGTGTAGGTGTAAAGCTATACCCAAAACCAGATTCGATCTGATCGATGCTTCTTGTCTTTGAAGGTGTTACATTTTACAACCGACTCAGAGGAAAGGAAGCTTACATTTAAACACCAAACAAACACAACACATTTTACCTGTTTAAAAAGCCCTGTTTAAGACTCATCTGACTTTTAACTTCAAGTAGAGGAGCTTTTGTGTAGCCTATATTCAGCAGTTACCGAGACGTTATATTTCTATTAATTTTTAATTTCAAAGTGCCATTACCTGTCATAAAATTAAGAAGAGCCATTTATAATCTGATAATGTTTGAAATGACACACAAAAAAATTTCAGTAGAAAAAAGTCAGTAGGAAGTACGAAGTGCTTTTGGTCATTTTAGTATTTCCATTTTAAAATCTGAACACATACCAGTATATCTAAGAAACTGGATCTACTGCAGTATCAACGTATCTAGGTTGCCCTTCAATTGCAACTTTAAAACAGTATAAAATATTGAGTTTTCACAGAACTCTTACATAATATTTAGTTTTGTATAACGTTAACCAAAGTAGGAAGCCAAACTGGTATGCTTTTTTTCAATTATTGATCAATGTGTTACCATTCTAAAGTCACAGAGATAGCTTGAGCAAATGTTTAAGAGACTTTCAAACAATATCATTGAAGAAAAAATTCTAAAAACTAACAATGTACTATTGCAGTAACTATAAATAGTTGCGTGAGACAATCAAGTGACAGCCACGTATTACGTAAGACAATCTATTGTGTTCGTCTCAAGTTATTGGGGTTTCGGTTCTTTGAATTTATTCTACTACATATTAGTATAAAAAAGATATTGTTCGGGTTGTTTTATTTTATTTATTTATTTTTTTTTTGGGGGGGGGGTGTTTTTGTCTTCGTGTTTTTTTTTTATTTCGGACTTTTTCATAATGACGACAACTTAAGAAGAACGAATGTATACTATCTATAGTACTTTTGACTTTTATATCTAAGGATAATTTAAGTTAATATAAATAGCTAAAAACCTGTTTGTATTTTTGTCTCCTAATCACATCAAGGCCATCTACGGTCTTGTTTAGTTTTTTGAGTTTCAATGTTAGACTGAACGTCCTCTCAAATGCTTGAAATTCCATTGTGGAAAGAATCTCCCCCAGTATTAACACACTTTGTTGTATGTTTTTAATAACTTTAAATAGTGTACAAAATCTGCTTGGTTTAGTAAGAGTTTTCTGGTTTTCTTTGGGCCATAATGATTGAAATCAGCAACGGAAAGAATCTTGTTAAAATGTCACCTTTTCGGGGTGTAATTTCAAGCAATATTTACCCCCTCTCTCTTTACTTTGATTTCCCCAATGTTCTGTTAATGGTGGCCTATATCATTTATGAAATATAAGCCCCGTCAATGGGTATCTTTAACAATAATCTGATATTTCTCACTGCTTAAAACAATTAAAATAAATACATTAATTACCCATCTTCGCTAGCCAAGGATTACGATCCGCTATCTCTCATCTTCACCCTTGGCAGATATAGACGGATTTTTGTGGTCATACATTCTCTCATCTGATTGGATGCAGTGAAAGTTGGCTGCATCCAATCAAATTGCTCCATTTCCATTTTTAAACAATCTGTTAACAAACATGTGGGTTTACAAAGGTGATAAATAATTATTATCTTTGCAAAAAATATTAGCAGTTTGGATTGAATCTTACCAAAATTACCTTTATTTTATCTTTAGATAAATGTTTGTCGTGAATGGAATAAAATATCTCCTATTTTTGCAACTATCTGGATGAAAATAATTTTTTAAATTGGAATAGATATTGCTTCAAGGGAGATAATTAAAATGTTGAGATTACAAAAACCTTTTAGATCTGCCAAGGGTGAAGATGAGAGATAGCGGATCGTAACCCTTGGCTAGCGAAGATGTTAATTACCTTGCTTCCATAGTCGGTTTGATGAGAATTCATTCAAGTCATCATTATGTCATTATCATTAATAAATGTATAGCGAGTCCTATAATCTTGCATAGACCTGTAAATTCTAATATAAGGTCTACGAACATTTAGATTCAAATACTACATATTCTGATTCAAGCAAAATAAAAAAAAAACCTTTGTCTTTATTGTCATTGCCTGCAAAGGTCCTCGATAAATGTCTAATATGATAGTGTGTAATCTCTGGTGGTAAGAAATGAAGTTATCCGTATGTCGGAAATTGAATCGTCTTTAAAGACCAAAAAGTGCCGATCCGTGGATACGACCTATAGCGAAGGGAAAACAATGTATATTTCAATGCTTGGTGTTATCACCACAAACAGATATTTTCTAACAATTCATAATCTAAATCATTCTTTGACAAAAGTTCACGAACTTAAAAAATTAAGGAGGAACTATATTATATGGCACATATCCAGATTTTAATCAAAATAAACAGACACGTAGTTCTAAGTACATCACAACTGCAATTTCGCGGGAAATTCATGAAAATCGTAGAGGAAAAACACAACTTCAACGCCATTAACTTTGCCTATTTTAATATAACGCGGACTTGTGACTTGTAGTTAATGTATCTCCATGCACGTAAAAGATCCCTTTGTGGACCGCCAAGTATTGCACCACATGTGCTCAATTTTTTGCCCTACCCACCTCTCCCCTTTTCCTGTGGTTCTTCAAAATTTGCCGTTTCTTTGTTTCCAACCCCATCCCCATATTTCATTTATCATCATCATTTCATGTTCATTTTATCATCCTTTTGATATCTTCTGACCATATTCGACTTGTCAAACATATATATCCATAAAATAGAATAATCAACCTTTTATTCGAGTTCAAAAAATCTCATGAGGTTTTTGGGTAATTTAAACTTTTTAATTAGACGACTTTTTCGATATCCGCCGCTCGCCTAATAGTAGAGGTGAAGAAAACGGTCGCTCGTTACCCATTAACATGTGAAAATTCCATAGATAAGTACCGATCCAAAAGCAAATCAGATCTTTATAAAATATCTGTCTGAGAGGAAATCTTCTGAGTTCCTCGTCACGTTATTTTGCCATTAATTATTTGTATTACTGAACTGTCAAGCTCCTTAAGATGATACATCATATGTCTTCCTTATAACTGGTCTGATATAATGGCCCAGACTAAACATTTTGGTCATTTATTTTGTTCTATCTATTTTCTACATGTATATTTCGTAATGGTCATATTCATTTTAACAATCTTGTGATCGGTAACACATCAAACCAAATCAAAGACCAAACAGTTCACGTGAAACAGTTATAACTTGTGGATGAACACAGGATTCCTTGTACATATTCATGATATTTTTTTGCATTGCAACCAAATTCCAATGGTGGATTGACACAATAGATGATTTAGCATTCCAAACTGAGAGGTGCACATCTAAAATGTGTGTATAATTATGGTATTACATGTAGATAATAAAAAATATTCAGATTAGCGTTTTATAAAATAAGAGAACACATTGCAAGTATCCTAATTACATGTCAGATTTGAAAAGCTTAATTCATTTCAGACATGAAAAATAACTAAGTTCAATATTCCACTCAAATTTTATTTTAAGATCCGTGGGAGACCTAAACAGGTCCTTGGACTGATTATCTTTGGAAACCTAAACAGGAAGTGGAAGTCCGACAAGTCTGAAAATCCGTCGCTGATGACACTGCCGAATTCTAATTTATTTCCATATATATAGGTTTCTGAAAAAGTTTACCGAAATTTTCGGCGGACATACATAATAAAGAAAGTTCACCCTAGACATATGTTTTTTTCTTTACGGCGATGCAGATGAAAATGAATTACTAAGTTACCCTTTTTTAAGCAACATAAAATTTTAAATAATCTGTTCGCCAATTAAGATAAAAAATCATAACAATATGTGTTGATTTCTGTCAAACAATGTTGTTTATATTTATTCGATTATTTCTCAAGCACACATACGTGCCTGATCATATGTTGTACTAGCATAATAAATAATTATGAATAGTATTTTATAATATTTATTGCGCTTACACAATCAACTTATCCAGTGACGACAGACTTCTGTATAACTGACAAAGAAAATGAAATCTAATTCATTTTAAAATGTCCAAAATATTGAGACAGAAAATATATTTTTTTAATTTGATTGATAAAAACTACAACAAAAGTTTGCTACGCCTGACGCGCGTTTCGCCTATTCAAAACCCATTAGAGGCGCTCTACCAACCAGACAAGTTAGCATTGAACAATAAAATCATAAATACCGACTACGTCTGAGGCGTTTTTCGTCTATTCGAGACTTATCATCAGAGGCGCTCTACCCAAAATATTGAAAAAGCCAAACAAGTTCCAGATTATGTGGAGCAAATGTTAACTGTATACAAACAATAAAGAAGTACCCGGCAGTAATTTTTGCCGCACCTGACAAGCATTGCCGCAAATAAAGCAAAAATAAATCACCACAAAAAAGCGCTTTAAAAAGTAGTTGGTACAGGTTGACCAGTTTTAGAAAACTGTTGCGAATGGTATGTTTTGGACGGATAAAAGGACAAAGGTAATTATTCGAATGTTCATACACGAGTCAAAATTCTGGGTAGGTTGATCTTGACCCGAGCAAACATTCTTCCAATTTATACCATTACCTGTAAAAAATGTCAGTTCGCGCTTAAAATATTAAAAGCAGATCTAATGACATGGGACAAATGAGTAAAGCAGAAATTTCTCCGAACAGTTACTGCAAGTTTTTACACGTGTGTAATTAAAAATTTATTGAGATTTGCAAGTTTGAAAAACAATACGAGTCATAAATATGACATTAATTTCATACTTTAAAGTAATTTAAAGAAGATTACATAAGAAGATGCACTTTTCAAACAAGTATAACTATAAGACGCTACCGAAAAAACAAAAGAAAAATGATTGTTCAACATATGTTCCAAATTTCAATTCATTAAACCATCGGTTTGAAATAAGGTTGTTGAGATTGTCGCTAAATAACGTTTCAATATTTTGTAAAAGTAAATTTAGACGCTCGTGAAATGATTACTGCATGTATATGTCGTGTACATGTTATTATTTTGTAAAAGTTATAACCTGTATGAAAAATTTGTACAAGTTATTACTTGTATGATGACATCGTACAAGCTATAACCTGTACATTGATGCCCTCATACAAGTAATTACTTGTACGATTTTTTCATACAAGTTATAACTTGTACAAAATAATAACATGTACACGACAAAAACAAAAAACACCCAAAGTTCCAGGCGGTTGATTTGGCTACAATGCACCTGGGGCACATTTTCCTCTATTCAAGACTCATCAGAGAAGATTGAAAATGTTAAACACTAGATACCGAACTGGAAGATTGGAAATTTTTATATACGAAAATATTTAAGATTTTAAGGGAAAACCTGCATTTGAGACTCATAATCAAAAAAGATTTCAAAAGTGTTAAACAGTCATGCAATGTTGGGGCTTAGGTAGGATACCCGCACTTGAAACACCCAATCGAAGGCCTTTTTTTTTTGGTGAATTTCAAGGCAGTTTGTTAACAGGTCCGAGATTTAGAATGTCATGACGATCGCTTGTAAGATTATCAGGTTGCAAGTGACTGTTTTACCCTTATCATTAAAGTTTTGGGAAACGGATATAAAAGGCATCAATCAACATTTATTTGCAATGCGGTTTAAGATGAGCTTCGCTTACAATATTTCTTCCACGGTTATAGGTCAATCCAGGGTATATGCGGACAAACGGGTAGACGGACGGACAGACAGACAGGATGATTCCCCCCTCAAACTTTGCTTGTGTTGGATATTACTTATACTTGTAAGATAAAACACCATGCGTATGTGACCTATAAAACACTGGACAGTAAAGAAACAGAGCGGTACCAATTGGTCGTTCGAATGTCATATTCGTTTAGATTGCCTGGTTCCTTTGTCTGGGCACATGCAGTGACTGTGGAAACTACCCATGTGACGTCATATTAAAATTTGACTTTGGAAATTCCCCAAGTGACGTCATTATCTTTTATTTGTATGGAAAGCCATAAGGAACATGGTTTAATCTGACCCTTTTCTAACGTTATTTTAAAATAACATAAAATTACAAAATAAAAAATATCGAAATACATTATTAAATGGTCAGAAATGGATCTGATCCCAAGTTTACAACTTATTCTATAACGTTAATCAATGAATAGTTTGATCTAAAAAAAAAACAACATTCCAATGAATCTTTGGGTAACGTTAGTTAGGCTTAGTTTAACTTCGTATTGGCCTTTAATGTTTCATTATGCCATGATATAAGGACTTGACATTAAAGAATGTCTCGCTTGTCGGCACATAAGAAATATAATAAATTCCACATATATTCTTAATTTTTTTTAACTCTAATATTTCTCAAACTACTAGAGAAATGATTTATTGAGTAAAGTTGCTCGAAAACCAAAGGTCAAAAAATGAGTATGCAGCTATAGCAGTTTAGACTCACCTGACCAGTGCTCGATAATTTTGACAACATTTTCGAAAATTTCTCATTTTTGCCAAGCTTTAAATTGAAACCAAGTTTGTATCTCTTAGTCAGTCAATTAAGGGACAAAATCATCACAAAGGAATTTTCAAAATATGTTTTTCGCTGGAACATGGTGGCCAATGGAAGTCAGCGAGCCAAAAAAGCTAAAAATGCCATGTAACCCTACCAGTGCTCGATAATTGGGTAACAGGATGACAATTTTGATTTCTCAAATTTTTTTATCACATATATGAACTTCTCCCCTTGTTGTTGCATATATATGAACAAATGCTCAAACGAACCACAGGATCTCAAAATTTGGGGGTGGGAACGACCCTACCGTCAAATTTGTAGAATTTCAGAGAAAATACATCCTAAAATAAGTCAACCTCTATTATACAACCTGATGAAGCTTTTCAAAATGTTTTTGTGTTAAATGTGCACATTACATATATTTCTAAGAAACTAAACCAAAATTCCAGCAACCAACTCCAGCATATTTTATTCAGAGCAAATTATCGAGCACTGGTCAGGATAGTCTAGCTCTAGGGATGCAAAAACATTTCGTACTCATCCCTAAATATGAAGGTTTCCATAAAACTTAACATTGCTATTGTATAAACCATTTAACAAAATAAAAAATAATATTAAATCTTTTTTAAATAATATTATTAATGAGCACTACAAAGTAAAAACACTAGATAAATTATCAGCAACCTCTGAAAATTCTAAATTATTTTTATATGGTCAGATTAAGAAAGAAATTAAGATTGAAGATTACATAGCTTATCAACCTTTTAAAATAAGACAGCAGATCACTAAATACAGAGTTAGCGACCATTCCCTAGAAATTGAAATGGGCAGATACAAAAATATTCCCAGAAATCAACGTTTTTGTAGATATTGTCATGAGAACAAAGTTGAAGATGAGCTTCATTTCTTTATACACTGCTCTAAATATTCAGTTTTTCGATCTACTCTTTATAATAATATATCTAATATTAAATCAAACTTTTTAGAATTAGAACCTGCCCAGCAACTACTTGTTATTTTATCTGCTGAAAATGAACTTTTACCATTTATAAATGACTTAATAAAGCAGTCCTTGGAACTGCGAAGATAGGGTCCATATCGGTCGAACATTGCTTATCTCATTAATTACATGTCATTGTTTGAATGTAAATATGTTATATGTTGTATTGTGTTTGCTTGACCCCCATGGGTGTAATTTGCAAATAAAGTTGTTATTATTATATACTGCTTTGAAAATTGTCAAACACATGATCACTCAACCGGGAAATCAAGGTCAAGGTCGGGTGATACTTTAACCTTTCAATGTAATATGAAATATCATATGGCTATCTTCATATCATTCCCCATATCCCATACCCTAGAGGTAAAGCTCTCGGGTGAAATGAGCGTCTCGGAGAGAGATGAGATATGATATGAAAACTTAATAGGTAAACCCATGTCCCGATTTGTTTCGCAGGAGAGACAAAAGTTTACTTCTCAAATAAGTAAAGAAAAGATTTACACTGAAAAAAATTCTAAAATCTCATTGATTTCCAAAAGTATAAACAATCGTAACCATATTGTCTCAATTATATTTACGCTTTATACTTCTGTTAGTAATCGAGTCTGTGATTAACTTTTAAAATTCTGAAAACAAATTGAAATCAAATAAATATTCAACATTGACGACTTGTTTGAATTTCTTGAGTTTAGTTAATAGTAAAAAAAAGATATTATAATATATGAATCCCTTTTATCACACTTTAATAGCAAAAAAAAGAAATGAAAAAAGACTGTGAACTTTCCCGTCCTTATATATATGCTCGCTATATAAATAAAACGATTCTATTATTCTATGTACAGGCCTGCAAGTAATTAATAAACATTCAATAATGGTGTACCCTCATATATGTACAGACCCGACTGGAAAAAAAATACTCACGGCAGTGTTAATTAAATTAAAACATTGCGCTTGACTTGGGAATTTAGCAAAATTGACTCAAAACTGCTAAAATGGCATCAGTTTTTAATAAGCGGACTTGTGTCCCACTGAGATATTTCTAGGAAAATTAACTTAAAACTTAAGTCAGCCCCTGCTAATAGTTGTTCTAAATTTTACAAATTAAAAAAAAACAACCCTTTTTTTATTACATTTGACAAGATACAATTTGTCTATTAATCTTTGCGTATCACGAGTTAAATAAGTAAAGTTATAGCATTTTTATCGTGTTCAAGAAAACAAAGTCCTATTGCCATAGACCTGCATTTCTTATACACCATGATGGAATAAAATCGCGCCACAGGCACTGTGTATAATGGACTATAATACATTCATTTTTTACTGACAGACTGTTAAACTTCAATTACATCCAAGTGAGTTCAGCATGTTTAAAGTATTAAATTATTGTTTAAACAGTTCCAAATAAACTATTTAACATTTTATAAATCTTTACATTATAAATCTTAAAGTCCAATATAAACATGATAAAGACAAAGGAAATTTGACCTTTTCAGTTAACGAGCAGTTATATTGCATCCAGCAATGTGGATAAGAAGATCTTAGAAATCGATAAGAAGACCAAAAAAACATTTTTTCTGAAAAATATCATTTTACACAAACATTTTAAATATTTATAAGGAAATAATAACTAAAAAACAAAGGACATCGTAAAAAAACATTCTTCCGAATTTAATGTCACATTTAAAAAAATATTAACATTGATATTTTTTAAAACTATGCTATTTGTTACAAAATTCATGTAATTTCAAAGACTTATCGTGTATAAAAATGTATAGTTAAGAAATAGATATATAATTGCAATAGAGTATATAATATAGAGAAAACGAAGACACTTACCTTGCGCCACAATTGAGCTATTATTGATAATACGACGTAGCGTGATCGGACTGTCCCTAGCTATTGTGCTATAATTTTACATTACAAGGGGAATTTTCCATTACGTTTAAACCAAGTTCAAGGCGACCATATTGAATAATGCATATTGTCTGCCTCCAAAATTTCGTTACAAATCAGAAAATTAATTTTATCCGTTCGATTATGATTGTTTTTTCTTTACAATAGCTAACTTTAATACACTTTTACTAACCAGGGTAACGAATACGAAATTGGCGGTCGATTGTTCAGTCTTGTTAGCATATGCCATTTAATATCGAATTTCCAATTTCTACAAAAATCTCAGACAAGTTATCTTTACGACAGATTAACAGTGATTTATTTTACTTAATCTTTTCTGATGGTAATACGATAACACCAGCTGCATGCATTACAACTAATCAATCATATGCAATGCAAGTTATTTTCTGCATGTCTGCATGTACTTTTGATAATGACGTCTGGGGGAAAGAAAGAAGCACCAAAAAGCATTCAATCGTCGAAAGTCACAAAAAAAAACAAAACAAACCCACTTTTGTCGAAATTTTCTTAATTAATGCCTGATTGGCTGAATAACCCGGGTTATTTGCTTATGTTTTATTGGTAACTCTGCTTCTTGCTTCTTCGTGCAAATTTCAAAAAGTAACCTCTAGATTGAAGCTTCTTTCATTCCAAACTGTATACTAGAATACAAGTCTATGACATGATTAGGTACTGTTTCTAAAGTATCTAGTTCTTTTTCTATTAATACAAAACTGAATATAACATCCTTTTGAAAATAGGTTATACTGGATTTCTGATTTACTAGGACAAGAATTAATTGGCAGTATGATAGATACATATTAAATGTCACATTTGGAAGATATATTTTTCATCAACAATTTAAGTTGGCATTCAAATGGGCACGAACTGTGCCCCTCTCTTTGCCGTCTTGTTTTTTTCTACACTTACGAGACAGACTTTCTTCAAGAACTCGTAAAGAACAAGAAATGAAAAAAAAAATCCTTTTATCTCACTTTCAAATATATTAATGATGGTTCATTTGGTAGATAGATGGAGAAAGAGACAACCGTGTCTAATCACTTTACGTCATTCTTGGATTTGCATCCCGAAATTAACTCCGTTGGTAATCTCAGTACAAAACTATATAATAAAAGAGATTTTAATTTTCAACTTAGCTGGAAAGTAACATACCCACCTTACCAAACATATGGAGTGTATATTTTACAACTTTTTCGATATAACAGGGCTTGCACACATTTTTCTGATTTTTTTTTTACAGACACCATTGTCTCCGTGATAGGCTTTTATACCAAGGTAATAAGAAATTAAAAGGCCCCTAAAAAGTTTTTCTTTCGAAGGCAGCCTCTGAAGAAAAATTCAATTTTATATCAGACGAAATGATTCGTGATTGTTTTGGCTCTTTTTTGTACTGAGATTATCACTTCACTGTCCCTATTATATATATCCCAGCTGGGTTGTGTAATGTGATACCAGACAATAAGATCGCAATGGTACACGGGAAATTTTGACATACGTCTGAGGTGGCAAATAGGCCCACAGAAGCACTAGCGCTTATCCTGTCGGTAGAAGTCCACAAAATAGCACCAAGCACCTTACTTTGGGTCAGGCCACTATGCCAACATAACGACGTGAATGTGTGCGAAATCAAATCAAACATTTTTTTATTTGGTATTTTCCGGTGACAGTCAAAATTCGATCTGATTTTGTGGTCCCTTCACCAACTCTTCATCGTACGCTATTCATGTTCATCCGACAAATGAACCAATTCAGAAATTGTACGGCATTCTGGGATTGTGATTGTTCACGACGTTGCCGATTGGCTAAGGCAAATTTTACGAGTACGCTGCGACGTCGTTGATCGGTCCACCCAGATTTTACGAGTACGGAAGTTGAATTTCTGAATAGGTCCATTGACTGAATCATCAACGATGAACCATATCGATATGATGTTTATCCTCCGATGAATTGATAAAATTTAAAAAATAAACAGCTAGCAACCTTTCATAGACAGAGGTGGTCTATTAATTCCGTTCAGTACTTTTAAGTTAAACCGACGAAACAATCGTTATATTCAAACAAATAATCGACCTCCTTATGGAGATTTACAACTTGCATTGGTTATGTAATGCTTGATTGTCATCTGAACGACATATTTGTCTTGGTGACCGACTTAATAAAGATTAAATAAAAACCAAGGACCTTATTTTCTTTCGAGGCTATCCTGATTATCCAATGACTAAGAGACAGTCAAGCAGCCTCCTAAACAACAACTCAGTCATAAGCCAAATTTTTGCAGGAGTCTCAAATCACAAATTTCCTAAGCGTCATCCTAAATTTAGAATGGCAAATTAGGCGACTTTGAATTACTTCACTTTTAAGAATTCCATTTTTTGTATACAATACTGGTCTTCGATAAATCTTTTGGTCTCAAAATTTACCCCTCTGCATATACTAAAATGAATTATGTCTATGTCTTATATTCTTTCCCGCACTTCCGTTTTTTAGGCATTAGGAAAGTCTTGAAAATTTAAAGAAAAAAAAAACATTTTCTTTAATCTGACTAAGCAAGTTTTTGGTAAATGTCTCCTCGTTTCTCGCTTAGTTTAACTTCGCGATTCAAACTTTTACATGTTTTTTTACAATAAGAGAAAAATGCATTTTGTACCTATTATAAACAGCTTTTTAAAAGCGTGCTTGTGTTCAATTTCCAATAAATTGCATTTATAACAAGTAACATAATAATTAATAACAATTAAAAAAGCTTATTTTTAGTGTTTGCCACAAATGCAAGAAAAAATGAATAAAAAATGTGAAAGTAAATGAAAAAATGAAGAAATTCTCGTTTTTAGATGATAAAAAAAAGAAAGTATTTAAGTCTCTATGAAATGGCATTTCTTACTTTCTATGCTGGCCTAATTGTCTTGATACCAGCACTCATGACTTTTGGCCCTTTTTGACACATAATTTTATAAAAAAATTTCAATATAGAACCTGTTTGTTCAGTTGTTTCTAATGTTTGTTTTGTGTGGTAGTCTGGTAAATATTTAAAGAAAAATCTGTCGAAAAGTGGCTTTTAAAATTTTGCTCAAAATGGCCATAAACAACTTTAGGTCAGCAATCGCTATCCACCCTAAAAAAACTAAGTCCAACAAAAGCGATTACTGGCCATAAGATGTTTTTGGCCATTTTTGAGCAAAAATCTAAAAAAACACTTTTTCACAGATATTTCTAATAATTTTTACCTGCCTGCATTACAAGGCATTCATTAGAAACAACTGAACCATCAGGTTCTATATTGAACCACTTTTGTATAATCAAGTGACAAAAGGGGTCATGAAGCTCCTTTTGGCCCTTTGGCGAAAAGGGCCCAAAGTTATATTTTGAGTGCTTGTATCATGGCAATTAGGCCAGCATACAAAATTACCAACATCATTTCTCAGAGACTTAATTGCATTCTTTTGGCTAAATATTCAGTATGTTTGGCCTTATTTTTGATAAATCTGCTTTTACTATCTAAAAATGAGAATTTCTTAATTTTTTATTTACTTTTAAAAAGTACACATTTTGAGTCAATAATTTTTACATTTTTGGCGACACGAAAGGTAAACTTTTTTTATAATTGTAATAAACTATCATGTAACATGTTAAACATTCAATTTATTTGAAATTGAACACAATTATGTTTTTTAAAAAGTTGTTGATATTAGGTACAAAATGCATTTTCCTACAAAAAACAGACCGGGGCATTTTGATCGACCTGTAGTGATGTTGGAATTCAATTTCCACCAGTTGATTTTTGATATGTTTGTCTCTAAGGCATACATTTTGGAAATATGAAATAATTAATATTTGAAACGTCATATTAGACAGTATTTAGAGTTAAAAATCAAGCTTTATACTGTTTTTGATTTTTTTTGGAAAATTGCCAATGTGCTCCCTTAGGGTGCTGGATAATTGAAATTGTAATTATCAAAAAGTTTGTTGCAATTGAAAGTCAATGTGTGGCCCCTTAAAGATATGCTAATCAAATTTTAATAATTGGAAGGTAAGTTGGACAAAATTAACTTCAAAGTAGCCCTAATTTTGTGTTTAGTTCAGCTAATTTTGCCAAGAAACGCATGTTTACTGGTTTTAAGGCCCACAGGTCAACCATCTTGAATTTCCTGAAAAAAAATATTTTGCCAAAAGAAGTTTCTTAGCAAGGTCTTTCAGTTGCACCATCCCTTTTACAGATTTGAAAATCTTGCTTGTGAAAGAAATTGCATGGTTTAATCTGAGAAAAGCACTTAAAGTAGAATGATCCTATCTCCGTACAATTTAAATGGGCAAGGACATGTCTTAGGACTTAGATACCTTTATTGACCTAGCCCCTTGGAAATGAAATGATAAATTCAGACACCGAAGACAACGCATAACTTGTGAAAAAAAGGAAGGAAAAAACAAACAAATAAACAATCATCAAAACGCAACAAAAGCACATATAACAATTAAAGTAGTCGAAGCCGATTAATCGATTAAACAATAACCCAATCTTCACCCTACCTATAAAGTACAACGTTAAACTAATGCTTAGTACCGAAAACAAGTAACTTAATGAGGTTTGCTCCTCATATTTTGAGATTTTTATCAGATTTTCGAGATCCTCGGGGTTTATCCATCTATTATGCTTGAATTTTTTTGCCCATGAACCCCCTATTTTCTTTTTCTTATTCAAATTATGTCCACCAAATATGCACTTCACAATTTTTTATGTAATTTTATTTACTCTGTCATACATTTTAAAGAGTTTAAAGATACCAATCATTGGCAATGCAAAAGTAATGAAAAATCTAGAGAGAACATATTTCTCGCCAAAATTATTAACGCTTATAGCTTAAAAACAAACCCATGGACCTACATTTTTTCTTCCTTATTTTGATCATTTGTCCATATTCTTTAAAAAAGATGCAATTTTATTCATTTTTATTTACTTTAAGATACAGTAGCAAACCCCCTTAAATGGTGGTGGTTATCTATTATATCGCAAAGTGAATCAAAAGTTTAAACATAAGGAGTGTAGAAACTAAAACACAACTATAGACCAACAATTTCTTTAAGGACTAGCGGAAACATTTTTTTACATATGAAATGGGAATTTCTTTCAAATCGCAATTTGTTTCGTTTCTGTTTTTTTTTCTTATTCCTTTCATTCTCTTTCGTATTAATCATACATGTAATTTCATTATACAATTTCAATAGTTGCAAACTGTATTGGAAATAAAAAAAAAATTTAAAAAGCAGACATCCATATATATGTATTACTTATCTAAATTGAATGGGACAGTCTTGTCATAATGAATACCGGAGTCGTCAGTTTCTGCACAAACCATAATGGCGCAAAATGTCGCGTACCATGCAAGTTAAGAACCTTGCTGCAGGATAAGAGTAGGACACGTTTGATCCCCATACATGAGGCTATATTATCAAATTCTACCAAGCAACCCTTTTTCAGTGGCGGTCAAACTCTCATTCCCTATTGACCAATGTGTCCCCATTTCCCACACTTCATCATTTGATTATCATTTTCACCTCCCCCCTTTTCAGGCTCTCTCAGATATCATGGATATAGCCAACTTTGTGATGACCACAGGCGTAAGGCTCCATGATTTCTTTCCTTTATTATAAATAATGTGTATATAAAATTTTCATCTCGTCTTTATACTATAGCGAGGGTCAGATTTTTTTATATACACACAATAAGAAAAAAATCCTTGACCCAAACGCCTGTGGTGCTGACTGGGAAAAAACAATAACTATGTAACTGAATTCGTTCCAATTGTCTTAGTATTCCTATACAGATACCAAACATCGGTGTACTTTTAGCTGGAAAGAGTAAGACGTTAAAGTAGATTTAGTTTCACATTACAAACGCACCAAAGACTGATAAGTGAATACACAAGGTTGTATCTACATATAAAGCCATGTGTTTGCAATTGGCATGAAAGTTCTGGTTATTTTCTGTATAAAATATTTAATATTTAATATTTAAGGTTAAAGACAGTCAACTTAAATCTTTAATACCATGTGATTTTATTTATTTATTTATCTATTTGATTTAAATGCAAAAAGGAAGGACATAGTCTAAGTGACTTTCAGATAGATCAACACCACATAATGATATACTTGTCTTATATACCGTATCATTAGCATTGAAGTAGGGTATGTTTGTCAGCATTCTACAAAGACCCAACAAACTTACTGTCCAAAAAATGACATAGAATTAATAACATGTTTAAGATTTCCTAGGTAGAAATTTTTTGTTATATTGCCAGTCAAAAAATTATGACATCGAAAAAACCGCGAAAAACTGCCGAATTTGGGTTATTTGATGTTATGTCACAAAATTACAGGATAAATCATGAAATAAAACAAAGTGCAAGAACCTTGCTTTCATTGCTTTTCTTCATTTAAATAACAGAAAATGCAACAGAAATACATGTATTCAGAAGAACCAACTAGTTGCACATCTCAGTAAAATCACCCTAATATTGTATTTAGTTACAAATTTAACTATGAAATTCCTACCTGTTTTTGGAATGCCATTGTCCTTTAAATGTAGTAGGATTGTAACCTATTTATACCTGCTTTTATGGTATTGTTTAAAGGAATAAAATATTCCATTCAGCTGTTATCTTGTGAATGCTATACTACCACTGACCTTGTATAGGGCATATATAATACATTCAGTTAACAACAAAGTCACTGGGTTTCGAAAAAGATAATGATTCGAATGCAATCAGTTTGAATGGATACTGTAGTATATGCCTGGGTGCCACAATAGCTCTAGCTTACGCGACCTTTGGCCAGGTGAGATAAAAACAGCATATCGAATAAGATTAAATAAATTTTGTGAAATCAAGAAATTCTTTAGAACCTTTTGCATCGAATTCCTAGGGTCAATCTAAGAGCAATATACTGATAAAAGTACATCCTAAATTTAACTTGTGTGCAGTTGAATGCCCTTTTACAGTTCTACATTGTCTTCTTATCATTTAAATATTCCTATGAGCATGATGAGCACGTTTTCTATTTTTTCCATGTATAAATGTATAGATATATATTTATTGTTTGTTGCCTATAATAATGAATGTTACCTGTATTGAACCATGAGGACATGATAAACACGAAACAATTACTGAGCTAGCTCACAAAAGTATACCCCCGCTCGATGTGTGACTCTATATTGTCTACAAAAACTTAATTTGAATAAATTGAATAATGTCCTTTGAATTATATTCAAGCGCAATTAATCAAATCTCTTCATGCACATCTACATATAATGTACTTGCTTCATGCAAAGCATTGAATACCATCGATCTAGCAGTTTAGGACTAGTTGTTCATACGAGGTTTCCCATTTTCAAGAAAACTTAAATCCAATGATATCGAAGAGAAACGAAATTTCTTCATGCACATCTCATAATGTACTTGCTTCATGTAGTTTATCAAAATCCTTAAGCAGTTTAGGAGGAGTTGTGCTTATGAGATATGTGGACAGACGGACGGACAGACAGGGTGATTTCTATGAACCCAAAGTTTGGCGGTGTAATAATTGTGTACAAATATTGACATTTCTCAAAAAAGTTCATTTCCCTTTATCCCAAGTAAATGTTGAATTCGGGTCACATCACTCTGGAAAACAACTCGGTAGGAGATGCACTTCTATTCTTCATGGATAGGGAGGTGCCTTTTTATATACGTTTTGAATTTAAAGATAAAATACCTTATAATATATTTTACAAAAAAGAATCCTTTAATATTCCATAATTGAAGCGAGATAAAGATTGGTATCATTGGGTTCATCATGTATTAAGTTACAACTGTTCAAAGATGGTTATTCCGAATTTACATAGTACACTTTAACACGTGTATGAGCATAAGAAAAGATTTAAGGAAGATAATGAATTTGTTTCCTTATTCTTCTTTAAATTGAGATCTGGTCATTATAATGAGCAAGTAAATGTTATTGAATTGACCTTAATATCATATAATTATGTTTGTTTTCACCGCCTAACCACTTTTTTTCTGGCAAGCAATATGTGGTAACTTTTGTTTTAAGAAAACTAAGGAAAAGATGTTCTCTTAGAATGAAATTGATCACAATTTAAGCATTCTGAGAGTAAAATTGCAAAACAATACATAGTCCACTTCCGATCCCCATATTTCAGTGTTCAGATGGTAATACATTCTGTAATTCTGGTAAAAATCAATGAAACAAAAGAAAACATAAACTTCATTTTCTACAAGGGTTTTAATAGAAAAGGTGCGGAAAACTGAAATTTCTAAGAATCTAATTTTCAACAGTCAAATGGTTATTAATCCTGTAAAAAACATCTGTAACTCATCATGGTAGACTCAAGTACCAAAAATCGGATTCAAAGTTAAAAGGTCCATTACTCAAGTAAAAATTTGTGGACCAAAACGAAACAAACACCTGTTCTGTTACCCTTCATGGTAGACTCACATCAAAAATCAGTTCATTATCTATAAGGGTGAGGAAACAAGAGGCTCCCAGGAGCCTGAATCGCTCACCTGGTCTTGATGTTGACCCTATACTTTTGTAGAGCTGAATGAGCTGAACATATAAGCAAGCAACAGCTAATCTCTATGTGCAACAGTTTTCATTTTGTAGGCCAAAAACATGAAAAAACGCTATTTTTCAGGGGCCGTAACCCCTATAAGGGGTCATCTGACAACTTCGACCCTATGGAGAATTTTGTAAAGCTAAATGAGCTGAACATTTAAGCAAGCAACAGCTAATCTCTATCTGCAATAGTTTTCATTCTGTAGGCCAAAAACATGAAAAATCTTTATTTTTCAGGGGCCGTAACCCCTATAAGGGGTCATCTGAAAACTTCGACCCTATGGAGAATTTTGTAGAGCTAAATGAGCTGAAAATTTAAGCAAGCAACAGCTAATCATTATCTGCAATAGTTTTCATTCTGTAGGACAAAAACATGAAAAATCTTTATTTTTCAGGGGCCGTAACCCCTATAAGGGGTCATCTGAAAACTTCGACCCTATGGAGAATTTTGTAGAGCTAAATGAGCTGAACATTTAAGCAAGCAACAGCTAATCTTTATCTGCAATAGTTTTCATTCTGTAGGACAAAAACATGAAAAAACACTATTTTTCAGGGGCTGTAACCCCTATAAGGGAATATCTGACAACTTCAACCCTATGGAGACTTTTGTAGAGCTAAATGAGCTAAACATTTAAGCAAGCAACAGCTAATCTCTATCTGCAATAGTTTTCATTCTGTAGGCCAAAAACATGAAAAATGGCTATTTTTCACCTATAAGGGGCTGTAACCCCTATAAGGGGTCATCTGACAACTTCGACCCTATGGAGAATTTTGTTGAGTTAAATGAGCTGAACATTTAAGCAAGCAATAGCTAATCTCTATCTGCAATAGTTTTCATTCTGTAGGCCAAAAACATGAAAAAATGCTATTTATCACCTTTAAGGGGCCGTAACCCCTAGAAGGGGTTATCTGACAACTTTGACCAAATGGAGACTTTTGTAGAGCTTTTGATGCTGAATCAGTAGCGTGGCCTCAGATTTCCTCTATCGTTTATACTTTTTGATTTATAAGCCAAAAACAGTAGTCTCACCCCCCTAGTCTATTTTTAGTAACGGCGGCCATGTTTTTTAACGGATCAAAAATCAAAACACAAGTTTGGTGCAGGACACCCTAAGGATCACTCATACCAAGTTTCATTAAATTCTGTTTGGTAGTTTCAGAGGAGAAGATTTTTGAAAAATTGTTAACAGACGACGACGACGATGACAGACGACGACGACAGATGACGACGGACGCCAAGTGATGGTAATAGCTCACATGGACCTTCGGTCCAGGTGAGCTAAAAATGCTATTTTTCACCTTTAAGGAGCCGTAACCCCTATAAGGGGTCATCTGACAACTTTGACCAAATGGAGACTTTTGTAGAGCTTTTGATGCTGAATCAGTAGCGTGGCCTCAGATTTCCTCTATCTCTTATACTTTTTGATTTATAAGCCAAAAACAGTAGTCTGACCCCCCTAGTCTATTTTTAGTAACGGCGGCCATGTTTTTTAACGGATCAAAAATCAAAACACAAGTTTGGTGCAGGACACTCTAAGGATCATTCATACCAAGTTTCATTAAATTCTGTTTGGTTGTTTCAGAGGAGAAGATTTTTGAAAAATTGTTAACAGACGACGACGACAGACGACGACGACGACAGACGACAGACGACGACGACGGACGCCAAGTGATGGTAATAGCTCACATGGACCTTCGGTCCAGGTGAGCTAAAAAGTGGGGAAAACTGAAATTTCATTGAATTTTAAAAGTTCAAAGGGTCGTCATTTCCATAAAAATTTGCAGACCAAAATAAAATATCACCTTGATCTATGGTCATCTTAACTCATCATGGTTGACTCACTTACCGCCAGCACCTGAATCATGCATTGTGCTTAGCATTCTTTGATATACCTACCATACCAATATGGTTAATATGGCACTTCGTAGTAAGCAGGAATGGACTTCAAACATTCTTCTTACAGTGGTCATTCATGGGTAAACATCATCCGAAGTATTCATTGTGCTTCGCATCCTCAGGTGCACCTACCGTACCAATAATGTGGTTGATATGGCAATTGTCAATATTAAAGCAGTACTGAACTTGAACCATTTTTCTGTAAGTGGCCATTCATGTGGAAAATGAAGGTTACAGCCAGCATCAGAAGCATGCATTTTACATATCATCACTAGGTGCACCCACCATTCCAATATGGTTGATATGGCCCTTGTCAGTAAATGGGTAAGGAAGGAAGCAAAGGTGTACCAAAGGGGTAATCTGTATCATAAAACCGTAAAGACGAAGACAAAACCGGTAGTCAAAAAATCATCATAACAAAACAAACCACATAAAAACATAATACACACACACATAAAAACAAAACCGCATTCAGCAACGTGAACTCGAGTCGAAACGAGAGTGAACTCAGGTGCTCCAGAAGAGTAAGCAGTTCCTGCTTGCTATAGCACACCCGTCACGTTGCCAAAGATCGATTTAGTGTTGGTCAAATCCGGCAAAGGTGACATTACAAAACTCTATGTCAAACCAACATCTGTGCTCATCTGATCTAGAGATAGAAATCCCGTATTTGTATACAAGCACATGATGCATCTTAGGTGCACCTAAGGACCTTTATATTATAACCAATATGATGCAAGTGGATGCAGACGCCTATGCTGACACATCTATAAATGGCAATTCATGAAGAGCATGTAGGTCACACCCAGCATCCCAAACATGATTAGTATCACTATCTGCACCTACCATACCAATATGGTTGATTCAGCACTAGTCAGTAACTTGAAATAGACCTTAAACATTCTGACACCAATGCCCCCTGCACTTAGGGTGTCACATTAGGTGATTAGCCCACATTGCTTCATGAGGTGAGCTGAAAATTCTTATTATTACATTTTTTACTTTTTTTTAATTTGTTTTGTTAATAGTGTGTTGTATATATGTTTTTCTTCTACACATAAATATCCTTTATGAACATTCAAGTTAGGGTAATTTTCTCAGCAAAAAACAAAGTTTCAGCCACATGACACAAGTGACATTTCATTGAGGTATGAAAGGCAATTCCATGGGCCAATTATCATATGTACAGTTAACATAATTATTAAGTGGACATACTCATGATTCAGATTAACACTTAACAAGAAAATAAATATTTTATTTAATAAAACTAAGGACAATTTTAGTATAAATATCAATTGTAAAGTATTGATGAACAAAAATAACAAGTACAGTATGTATAATATTATGCTTATATAAAGGTTTACAAAAATTACATACAACAAATGATATTTTGAGCAACTTAAATTTAGATAGTACAACATTTTTATTAGAAAACAACAATATTCTTAGAAAATCACCGCACTTGATTTGCTTTCTAAAGCAAACTTTTTAAACTTTGCAATGCCTACAGTTCCAACTATTAGAATTACAAATACCAAAACGTGGTTTATAGAACTTAAACAAATGCTAATATATGCAATAAGAATTATCAAAGTCACTTAACCCGAAAATCAAGGTCAAGGTGAAAAGATGGGTATGCAACTGTGTAAGCTACTACTGAGGCATATGCATATTAAGTTTCATAAACCTAGGACCTATAGTTCTTGAGATATGGGGGTGCTCATAAAACCTAACCAAAAAAGTTAACGCCGCCACTGCTGTATAACACTTATGTCCCGCTCTACTTCTAAAGCGAGACATATATTATATTAAACAAATTTTAAATAGAAAACATCAATGTCCTTAAAAAATCACAGCAATTGATTAGCTTTCTAAAGCAAACTTTTTAACTAAATAATGCCTACATTTCCAGCTATTAGAAATTTGGGTTGGATGAGAAAGGTAAAGCATATTTTATACACAAATTCAAGATAATCTCCTTTTTTTATAATTTTTTTAAAAAGTGTTACAGAAATATGTGTAGTTTATACATATTAATCTTTTAGTGTTTTTTTGCAAATAAATCTCATTATTTTTTGTCATAAGTAGCATATTTGTACCTGCTTTAGAAAATGTTTGGCAAATTCCATCTTACAGCAGGTATGCGTGTTTCTTTTTAAATCTTGTTCCATCATTTTTTAAAGGTCTATGATATGCAATCAAGGAACCATATTATTTTAGAAAGAAATAGTGGAGAAAGCATGGGAGTACCATTAACCTCCCAACATAGAAAGAAAACAAGAGGCTCCCAGGAGCCTGAATCGCTCACCTGGTCTTGATGTCGACCCTATAAAAACTTTTCTAGAGCTAAATGAGCTGAATGTGTAAGCAAGAAAATGCTTTTCTCTATCTGTAATAGTTTTCATTTTAAAGGCCAAAAACATGAAAAAACGTTATTTTAAGGGTCGTAACCCCTATAAGGGGTAATCTGACAACTGTAACTTTTGTAGAGCTAAATGAACTCAACATTTAAGCAAGCAACAGCTTTTCTCTATCTGCTATAGTTTTCATTCTACAGGCCAAAAACATGAAAAAACATCATTTTAGGGGCCGAAACCCCTATAAGGGGACATCTGACAACTTCAACCCTATGGAGACTTTTGTAGAACTAAATATTCTCTCTATCTGCTATAGTTTTCATTCCATAGGCCAAAAATATAAAACAAGAGGCTCCCAGGAGCCTGAATCGCTCACCTGACATATGTGCCTGAAGTAAAGGTTATAAGGCAAAATCTATTTAACGTTGAAAGGGTCATAAGATTAATAAGGGGGTCATCTGACAATATGGTGGATCTAAAGGTGCTGATCACTTTTGTTCTCAATCAAAATCTAAAAATCTGTCACCCTTTTTGAGTTATTTGCAAAAAAATGCAGTTTAACCTAATGTTCTATTTTTAGCCACAGCAGCCATGTTTTACAACCAATCAAAAATCCCCACAACAGTTCTATACACCTAATAATAATAAACAATAATACTAAGTTTGGTTCCATTTGGACTTAAAGTGTCAGAGGAGTTAACATTTTCAATATAAGGAAATGCAGTTAAAATGCTCAATTTTGACGTTCCAAGGGCAATAACTACTCAAAGGAAAGGTCCTACAACGTTGACCCTGTTACAAATTTTGTAGATCTTGATGCGCTTAACAATATGCAATTTAAATTTCTCAAATATCTTGTATAGTTTTCAAGATATTGAGCTAAACAGGTGCAAAATTTGCAAAAAATCCACAAAAAGGGCAATAACTCCTACATGGGTTGTTGGATTTTCTTCAAAATTTCAGAGCTGGTAGATCTTGAGGTGCTGATCACTTTTGTTTCCAATCAAAATTTTAAAATCTGTCACCGTTTTAGAGTTATTTGCAAAAAACTGCTATTTACCCCTAGGTCCTATTTTTAGCCACAGCGGCCATGTTTTACGACCAAACAAAAATTCCCACATCAGTTCTATACACCTAATGCTAATAAACAACTATACCAAGTTTGGTTCCATTTGGACTTAAAGTGTCAGAGGAGTTAATGTTTTCAATGTAATGAGGAAAAGCTGTTAAAATGCTAAATTTTGGCGTTCTAAGGGCAATAACTCCTAAAAGGAAAGGTCCTACAACGTTGACCCTATTACATATTTTGTAGATCTTGATGTGCTTTACAATATGCAATTTAAATTTCTCAAATATCTAGTATAGTTTTCAAGATATTGAGCTAAACAGGTGCAAAATTTGCAAAAAATCCACAAAAAGGGCAATAACTCCTACATGGGTTGTTGGATTTTCTTCAAAATTTCAGAGCTGGTAGATCTTGAGGTGCTGATCACTTTTGTTCCCAATCAAAATTTTGAAATTTGTCACTGTTTTAGAGTTATTTGCAAAAAACTGCCATTTACCTCTATGTTCTATTTTTAGCCACAGCGGCCATGTTTTACGACCAATCAAAAATCCCCACATCTGTTCTATACACCTAATGCTAATAAACAACTATACCAAGTTTGGTTCCATTTGGACTTAAAGTGTCAGAGGAGTTAACGTTTTCAATTTAATGAGGAAATGCTGTTAAAATGCTAAATTTTGACGTTCTAAGGGCAATAACTCCTAAAAGGAAAGGTCCTACAACGTTGACCCCGTTACATATTTTGTAGATCTTGATGTGCTTAACAATATGCAATTTAAATTTCTCAAATATCTAGTATAGTTTTCAAGATATTGAGCTAAACAGGTGCAAAATTTGCAAAAAATACTAAAAAAGGGAAATAACTCCTACATGGGTCGTTGGATTTTCTTCAAAATTTCAGGGTAGGTAGATCTTGAGGTGCTGATCACTTTTACCTATGCCAGAATTTTGATATCTGTAGCCGTTTTTGAGTTATTTGCAAAAAACTGCATTTTACCCCTATGTTCTATTTTTAGCCATGGCGGCAAGTTTTACGACGAATCAAAAATCCCCACATCAGTTCTAAGCACCGAATGCTAATGAACAACCATACCAAGTTTGGTTGCAATTGGACTTATGGTGTCAGAGGAGTTAACGTTTTAAAAAGTTTACGGACGGACGCCAAGTGATGACAATAGCTCACATGACCCTTCGGGTCAGGTGAGCTAAAAACGTTATTTTAGGGGCTGTAACCCCTTTAAGGGGTCATCTGACAACTTCGACCCTATGGAGACTTTTGTAGGGCTACATGAGCTGAACATTTATGCAAGCAACAACTTTTCTCTATCTGTCATAGTTTTCATTTTATAAGCCAAAAACATGAAAAAATGCTATTTTTCACCTTTAAGGGGCCGTAACTCCTATAAGGGGTCATCTGACAACTTCGACTCAATGAAGACTTTTGTAGAGCTTTTGATGCTGAAACAGTAGCGTGGCATCAGATTTCTTCTATCTCTTATACTTTTTGATTTACAAGCCAAAAACAGTAGTCTGACCCCCCTGGTCTATTTTTAGTAACGGCCGCCATGTTGTTTAGAGGGCGGTCACCATTTGTGCAATCCTGGTAGAGGACATCCCATAGATGAAGTGTGCAAAGTTTCAAAGCAATCCCTTCAGTCGTTTCAGAGGAGAAGATTTTCAAAGAAAAGTTAACGACGACAGACGACGACGACGACGGACGACGACGGACGCCAAGTGATGGCAATAGCTCACATGGACCTTCGGTCCAGGTGAGCTAAAAAAGGACATGGTACTGTAAGAGCAATATTTGCCCCCCTCCCTATTTTACAAAAAAATAAATCCTGAGGAAAATGCACTTTATAAATGGAGGAAAATGGTTCAAATTTATGAATATGCTTTCAATTTCCAATAATCTTCTCAGTTTTTAAAATTTTATAGACGTCTAAAACAGAGAAAAATCAAAAAAATCGAGAAAAATGTAGATTTTTAGGGCTTACTGTAAAAGGTGATAATTTCCCATGGTTTAAATTTTGCATTTTCAGTACCAAAATGCATTGGCGAGGTTTTAGTTTTGCATTTTATTAGTTCATGGAATATTTTTTCCTTCTAAATGTAATTTATATGATATTTTCGTGAATTTGATATGATGGCAAAATTAGTGAAAATAAACCCCTCACGAAAATTTTCCCTTTTACAGCAGAGACCTCCCCCTACGTGACCCAGGGATTTCTTAACTGATTAAGACTTAAATTGAAGTGAATATTAGAATTCAGTAACAAAATGTCTGGGTCTAAAAGGCGGAAGAATCTAAAAATTGAAAAAAATGACAAAAAATTTCAGCCAGTTTGACAGAAATCTTACATGTTTGGTTTGTTTTAACCTCCTGTTTTTCATCCATAGATGATAAAGAGATTTGGAATAAGTGTACGCGACACAACCAACATTAAAGAAACAGCAATTTAAAAAATCACAATGGAAAACAGCCAGCAGTCTTCAACATGACCAGAGGTCACTGCTCGCCGTCTTGCATTGGCCCAAGACTAAAAATACAATACATAAGATTCAAACCATGTCAGATTATATTTAAAAAAATACTTGAAAAAAAAACTAGAACAAGTTTGTACATTCACTTGAACTTCTATATAGCATAAGAAATCTTTTCAATTTCACATTTGTAATTCTAGTCATAGAGGCCAAATATGGGCCCTACTGTACCTTGTTCTTTATGTATTTTATTCAGGTAAAGTATAAAACAATGATAAAATCAACAAACATAAATAATTGGAAAGTAAAAATACCTCTCAAAGCTTTTTGATTTAATGATGAACACAAAATGATACTATTTATACTAACTTTGAAAAATTTCTAAAACTTCTGCTTAATATCTGGGGTTACTGAACACACATTAAGTATCTCATCCACTTCTTCAGACAAGGGCTTGATATGGAAAAAGTCTAACAAATTATTTTTGATTCCTCTATCAAATGGAAATTTTACATCACCCTTTCTAGTCTCTGGTAATAGTTTGCTGTACTTTTTAAAAGTGATGTTTTCATTGGTGGTTAAATTGACTGTGGCTCGGTACAGCTGAAATAGAGAAAGGTTATGGTATTTTTATTACATGTATTAACTAAATGTCATTACAACATTTGATGAACCTGTCAATGTGTTTTGTACAAACAATCAGGAAAATGTCATCATTGTTTGTCATCATGAGGGCAGTTAGTAATATGGATATATACATATATAAACTGACAATCAACAAATAAATTCTGATGGAAAAAAAATAAATGTGTGTCAATAAAAATAATATTAGTTTAAATTAATGTCATTATTTGTAAAGTTTATAATATACAAATATTACTTATATAATTAAGTAGTTAAACTGACCTTTTGCAAATGTAGTGGAAAAAAAATCAAGATCTAGATTTACTACTAATTAAATTGATATCTTATTTACCATTTCAAATTAAATTACAAGTATAATTTACATGACTTTTAAATTTATCCATGATGAAAATAAATCCCTTTTCCTTTTGGAAATGTATATATGTTTACCAAAATGGACCTGAACCCCATTTCAATTTCAATTATAGACAGATTTTATATCTAAATTAATCCATAATAGATTGAAGGACAATAATGCTAATATACATTTTTGGTACAATAAAATCTAATTGTTGTTTCAGCCAACTGCCAATCTATATGACACAATGCTACAAATATTCATGAAATCCAAAGCATTTGTGTAAAAATATGTGTTACATGTTTAAAAGAAACATCACATTATTTACCAAATTTAATCAAGTCATAATACACCTAAGGGAATTAACTCTTGAAAGTTAATCAAATGTTTTAATTAAATATATTCTATGGAGAAAATTCAGGCTTGTGAGTGATCATAGTTAAATTCAAAGAAACTCCTTTATGTATAATTAACATGATTAATATGTGGTTCAATTTCCTTGAAATTTACAATAAATTTTCACTAAAATGAAATCTGTAGTTCAAGTCGTGGATCAAAAGAAAGGCTTACTGGGTGCACAATCCCTAAAACAGACAAAATTTTTTTACACAAAATAACACTAAAGCAACTTCGCACCTCCCTTCCCTCAACGAACAAAAAAAAATTATATAACACACACCTAAACTAAAATCCTAGATCTGCACCCGAGTAAACAAATTTTTAAAAGAAAATTAAAGTCCATCTTATTTTGGCCTTAAAAGGATACTTACTGCTTCCCCAAACAGAAACAATGTTGATACAGCATAGAAGAAAAACAAAACAACATAAAATCTGTAAATGATGTTCCACTCTAGATAGTATATAACAGTATACAGGGTAAAGAATGTGCTTAACCCACATTCCAGGGATATACTCAGAGAAAATATCAAAAAGGAGCCCCTGAAAATAATAAGAAAGTAATGTAAGCATAATCAATTATTATAATCTTAATGCATGAGGAATATAAACTTTTTAGAATTTAAATTGCATATTTTGTACAAATGTATTTATTTGGTATGGACTGGTTGGAAACGAGACAGACGATAAAGAGATGTGGAATAAGTGTACATGACACAACCAACATAAAGAAATGGCAATTTAAAAAATCACAATGGAAAACTGCCAGCAGTCTTCAACAACCCAAGAGGTTGCTGCTCCCCGTCTTCAATATTCACAACAAAAAATTATTCATGACTCTTTCTTGTTAATGTAATATATATTTATACACCATTGCTTTTTTATGTAAAAGAAATACCAATACAATAAAACCTAAAAATAGGGCATGTAATGGGACATTAAATGATACCCCGCCACGTTATAATATCAAAAGTTCATAAAATTTGATTTCAAAGTGGCCTTCCCTCGAAAACTATTTTTCATATCAAGCTGGAAATTGAACTTGACCTGTATTTTATTGTACTCAATAGCTGTACAAAATATCATTTGAATCCCATGAAGCGTTTTCAAGTTATTGGTCGGAAACTCAAAATTTCATGAAATTTGATTTTTCAAAGTTGCCTATCTCGAAAATTATTTATTGGATCATGCTGGAAATCAAACTTGACCTGTATTTTATTGTACTAAACAGCTGTGCAAAATATCATTCAAATCCTTTGACGCGTTTTCAAGTTATTGGACGGAAACTCAAAATTTCATGAAATCTGATTTTTCAAAGTGGCCTATCTCGAAAACTATTTTTTGGATCATGCTGGAAATCGAACTTGACCTGTATTTTATTGTACTAAACAGCTGTGCAAAATATCATTCAAATCCTTTGACGCGTTTTCAAGTTATTGGTCGGAAACTCAAAATTTCATGAAATTTGATTTTTCAAAGTGGCCTATCTCGAAAACTATTTTTTGGATAATGCTGGAAATCGAACTTGACCTGTATTTTATTGTACTAAACAGCTGTGCAAAATATCATTCAAATCCTTTGACGCGTTTTCAAGTTATTGGTCGGAAACCTTCGGGGGACGGACGGACAGACGGACGGACGGACGGACGGACGGACAGACACCGAAAAAACTGAGGGTATAACATAATACCCTGCCACTTCGTGTGGCGGGGTATAAAAAACTAGAACTGCAAGCAAACTTCATGGGGATTCCTTTCATTATTTTTGACTTAATATTGGTAAAAAATTCCAATTATCTCCAATTTAAGATCTCCTAAAGCAAATCAATGAGTAAATCTGTGAGCTTATGCCCTGCTCCCAAAATTATGCTTTGCATAAAAACCTAAGTATTTTGTAATCAGGAAGTAAATGATCTGGAAGAATGGCCATACACCATATGGTACTATAGGATAAAGCTTTATGCAAAATATTAGGCCTCTGCCCAATGTAGTTGCTGAGAAAACTGTGACGGAAATTTTGTTGCGGACGAACAAATAGACGAACAAACGGATGGACAAGATTGAAACAGTATACCACCCTCTTCTTCAAAGCAGGGGTATAAAAAAAATCTTAATGCACACCTCCATATTATGATGTATATCTCTTTCAGTTGTCAGTTTGCAGCTGCCAAGGGTATATTTCAAATGGGTTAAATGATTCTTATTCTTAAACTCTCTGATTAACAATTTAGTCTATTCAAGACCTGAATATTATAGTTCCTTGAGAGCAAAAGGTTGAAAAAAAGAAGGAAAATGAAATAAATAAAGAAAGAATGTGTCCATGGGACACGGATGCACCCGCTGGCCCCAAACAGGAAGTATATTTCTGACAGGTCTGAAAATCACTAAGGACCAACAGTTTGTCATACTGATCCATCCTACCAAGTTTCAAAACATTCTGGTATACAGTTCCTGAGAAAAACTTAAATTTTCATATCATGTTCACATATTTTAACACTGGCCTAAGTTCCAAACAGGAAGTAGATGTCTGACAGGTCTCAAAATCACATAGGACGTATAGTTTGTCATACTCAACCATCCTAACAAGTTTCAAATCATTTTCATGTACGGTTCCTGAGAAAAGCTTGACGGAAATTTTCATAGTCATGTTCAAATATTTTAACATATTTTAAGTCCCAAACAGGAAGTAGATATCTGACAGGTCTCTCTCAAAATTGCTTAGGACGTATAGTTTGTCATACTAAACCATCCTACCAAGTTTCAAATCATTCTCATGTAAGGTTCCTGAGAAAAGCTTGACAGAAATTTTCATAGTCATGTTCACATATTTTAACATTGGCCTAAGTCCCAAACAGGAAGTAGATGTCTGACAGGTCTAAAAATCGCTTAGGACGTATAATTTGTTATACTGAACCATCCTACCAAGTTTCAAATCATTCTCATGTAAGGTTCCTGAGAAAAGCTTGACGGAAATTTTCATAGTCATGTTCACATATTTTAACATTGGCCTAAGTCCCAAACAGGAAGTAGATGTCTGACAGGTCTAAAAATCGCTTAGGACGTATAATTTGTTATACTGAACCATCCTACCAAGTTTCAAATCATTCTCATGCATGGTTCCTGAGAAAAGCTTGACAAAAATTTATATAGTCATGTTCACATATTTTAACATTGGCCAAAGTCCCAAACAGGAAGTAGATGTCTGACAGGTCTCAAAATCGCTTAGGACGTATTGTTTGTCATACTCAACCATCCTACCAAGTTTCAAATCATTCTCATGTATGGTTACTGAGAAAAGCTTGACAAAAATTCGTACGGACGGACGGACATGAGTAAAACTTAATGCCCCCCGACATGTCGTCGTGGGGGCATAAAAACATTACATCTTTGTTCAGCTGAAAGTAATGAATTCCTTGCTAAATTTTCTTACCAGTAATTCAAGCTTGAAGCTGAATTTAATACATGAAAATGTTAAAAACAAGTAGGACTAAGTTTACAAAGTGTAAGGTTTTCCTCCAAAAAAATATAAACTTAACCATACCAGAATGCTTACCTATTATTATAGCCCACACAGTTGTATATATATGGACAATGGTGATCAAAGACTTTCACACATCTGTTACAGATCCTACAATGTTTTGATCGCAACGGCTTTACAAGACGACATGTATGACAAAGTCTTTTCAATAATTGTTCACCAGTATATCTATCTTCTATCAATGGCAGCTAAAAATGGTTAAAAAATTCACTATGAACAATTTGTTGATGAAACAGAAAATCATTGAAATTTTGTTTAATGTCATGCAATGTACATCATTAATATAAAGTGAGTTTGTAAAGCATCTCTTTATAATTGAATTTGTATTTGGAATTTTTTGTAATTTGCAAGTGGGCTAAGATATAGTTTAATTTGCCAAAATAGTCCATTTGTGGCCAGTTATATAACAAGAGGCTCCCATGAACATGGCTTTAATGACTTAATGTAACAATATTTAATGTGCCAACAGCCCGTCATGACATGAAACCATTAGAAAGCTCTATACAGCTGAGCATTTAAGCAAGCAAATTATGTGGCACATTCTTCTATGGTACATTATCTTTCACGTATAATCCACTATTTTTGGCATTTTAAGGGCCGCAACTCCTTAAATAGTCATCTGACAATTTTGGCCTAATGGACAATTTTGTAGAGTTCAATTAGCTGAACACTTAAGCAAACAAAACCTTTTTCACACCTTTATTTTGGGGGTTTAAGGGGCCATAACCCCTATAAGGGGTCATCTGACAATTTCAATCTAACGGAAAATTTTGTGGAGCTTAATTAGCTGAGCATTTAAGTAAGCAAAACCTTTTCCCTATCTCCTACTGTTCACATACTATAAAGCTATAACCACTATTTTTGGTATTTATGGGGTCATATCCCCTATATGGGGTCCACTGACAATTTCAATTCAATGGACAATTTTGTAGATCTCAATTAGCTGAACATTTTAGCAAGCAAAACCTTTTTCCTATCTTCTATCATTCACAATCTATATGGCTAAAACCACTATTTTTGGCGTTTAAAAGGCCATAAACCTTATAAGTGGTCATCTGACAATTTTGACCTAATGGACAATTTTGTAGATCTCAATTAGCTCAACATTTTAGCAACCAAAACCTTTTATCTATCTTCTATCGTTCACAATCTATAAGGCTTAAACCACCATTTTTGGCAGTTAAAGGTCATCTGACAATTTCGACCCATTAGAAAATTTTGTAGAGCTCACTTAGCTGAAAAATATGCAGTTGAAATCTTATATAGTTCTTGAGATATAAGACAAAGTAAGTGCAAAACGCAGAGATTCCAACAAATGGGGCAATAACTACCACATGGTTTGTTGGAATTTTTCAAATATTCAGGGTAGGTAGATCTTAACGTGCTGATCACTTTAACTAGCCAGAATTTTGATATCTGTTACCATTTTTGAGTTATTAGTAAAAAACTGCTGTTTTACCCCCTGTTCTATTTTTAGCAATGGCCGCCATGCTTTTTATCAAATCATTTCAAAATGAGAATTGTTTGTTGCAAACATGTTATATACCATTCCTGCAAAGTTTCGGTCAAATTGGTTCAGTGTTTTCAAAGGAGATTTTTGAAATTGTTAACGGATGACGGAGGACAAAGGACGCATAGTCATGCCAAATATCAAGAGGCTTTGACAGGAATTAAGTTGCCCAGAAAAGTGTGTCGAAAATTTTTGTGACACTGAAGGACGACACCGCAAGATGACAGATATTGTCAAAGTAAACCCTTTATGTTGCTTTGCAATAGTTGCAGACAACATAATGACAAAATTAAGTGGAATATCCTTTTACAGTATTTCATCTGTTTTTTTTTTTCATTACATGTTAATTTAGAAGTACCTGTTTGATTGCTCTATGATATTCTGATACATTTCTGGGTAAATAACCAGGATCTGTAGTACTGGCATGGAACATAGAAAACCACATGAAAACATTAATGATCTGGAACATCACATGTGTGAGGGGCATGTCTGACCAAGTCAAAGGTAGGCACTGGAATAATAAAATTAATGATCTGGGACATCACATGTGTGAGGGACATGTCTGACCAAGTCAAAGACAGGCACTGAAATAATAACATTAATGATCTGGGACATCACATGTGTGAGGGACATGTCTGACCAAGTCAAAGGCAGGCACTGGAATAATAACAAAATGATCTGGAACATCACATGTGTGAGGGGCATGTCTAACCATGTCAAAGGTAGGCACTGGAATAATAACAAAATGATCTGGAACATCACATGTGTGAGGGGCATGTCTGACCAAGTCAAAGGTAGGCACTGAAATAATAACATTAATGATCTGGGACATCACATGTGTGAGGGGTATGTCTGACCAAGTCAAAGGTAGGCACTGAAATAATAACATTAATGATCTGGGACATCACATGTGTGAGAGACATGTCTGACCAAGTCAAAGGTAGGCACTGGAATAATAACAAAATGATCTGGAACATCACATGTGTGAGGGGCATGTCTGACCAAGTCAAAGGTAGGCACTGAAATAATAACATTAATGATCTGGGACATCACATGTGTGAGGGGTATGTCTGACCAAGTCAAAGGTAGGCACTGAAATAATAACATTAATGATCTGGGACATCACATGTGTGAGGGACATGTCTGACCATGTCAAAGGTAGGCACTGAAATAAAAGCATTAATGATCTGGGACATCACATGTGTGAGGGACATGTCTGACCATGTCAAAGGTAGGCACTGAAATAATAACATTAATGATCTGGGACATCACATGTGTGAGGGGCATGTCTGACCAAGTCAAAGGCAGGCACTGAAATAGTAACAAGGAATACTGTGAGCAAGCTGAAACATCACATGTGTGAAGGGCATGTCTGACCAAGTCAAAGGTAGGAACATTAATGATCTGGAACATCATATGTGTGAGGGGCATGTCTGACCAAGTCAAAGGTAGGCACTGAAATAATAACATTAATGATCTGGGACATCACATGTGTGAGGGGCATGTCTGACCAAGTCAAAGGCAGGCACTGAAATAGTAGCAAGGAATACTGTGAGCAAGCTGAAACATCACATGTGTGAAGGGCATGTCTGACCAAGTCAAAGGTAGGAACATTAATGATCTGGAACATCATATGTGTGAGGGGCATGTCTGACCAAGTCAAAGGCAGGCACTGAAATAATTACATTAAAATCTGGGACATCACATGTGTGAGGGACATGTCTGACCAAGTCAAAGGTAGGCACTGAAATAATAACCTTAATGATTTGGAACATCACATGTGTGAGGGGCATGTCTGACCAAGTCAAAGGTAGGCACTGAAATAATAACATTAATGATTTGGAACATCACATGTGTGAGAGACATGTCTGACCAAGTCAAAGGTAGGCACTGAAATAATAACATAAATGATTTGGAACATCACATTTGTGAAGGACATGTCTGACCAAGTCAAAGGTAGGCACTGAAATAAAAATATTAATGATTTGGAACATCACATGTGTGAGGGACATGTCTGACCATGTCAAAGGTAGGCACTGAAATAAAAACATTAAAGATCTGGTACTGTGAGCAAGCTGCAACATCACATGTGTGAGGGACATGTCTGACCAAGTCAAAGGTAGGCACTGAAATAAAAGCATTAATGATCTGGGACATCACATGTGTGGGGGACATGTCTGACCAAGTCAAAGGTAGGCACTAAAATAATACTAAAATAATAACATTAATGATCTGGGACATCACATGTGTGAGGGACATGTCTGACCATGTCAAAGGTGGGCACTGAAATAATAACATTAATGATCTGGGACATCACATGTGTGAGGGACATGTCTGACCATGTCAAAGGTGGGCACTGAAATAATAACATTAATGATCTGGGACATCACATGTGTGAGGGACATGTCTGACCATGTCAAAGGTAGGCACTGAAATAAAAGCATTAATGATCTGGAACATCACATGTGTGAGGGACATGTCTGACCAAGTCAAAGGTAGGCACTGAAATAATAACATTAATCATTTGGAACATCACATGTGTGAGGAACATGTCTGACCAAGTCAAAGACAGGCACTGAAGTAAAAGCACTAAGACTTTTGAGATGAATTGTGTTTTTTTTTTTTTTGTGTACTGATTTAAAAGCAAGCAATGAAATATTATCATGCATAACATATACCAGTTCAAAGACATGTTCAAATCCCACAAAATACAATTAATCAATAAATCTTATAGTTCATGGCAACACTGAAAATACTTAAATTACAAGTATATTAATTGATAGACAGGCAACATCACTTTCAAGACAAGCAGTAAAAGTTCAAGTCAATCATCTAAAAGATAAGCACTTAATACAAATTATTTATTTAGTACTACTAAATGTAAAAGTAAATATAGATTGATTTACTACTTATTTTAAGTTAAAAGTATAAATTATTTAATAGATCTAGTAATTATGCATGTCACAAGAATCACATAATAAACAACGCAAAGGAACCAGGCTTTTATTGCTGGTCTTCATCCTAAAGGCACAGGAAGGCCTTCAACATGGAGCAAAACTAAGGCACCTCACTCCAAGTTAGGGATGACCCCTAAAAGAGTCTGAGCTGATGTCTTTGCAAAGTTAAGTTAACATGATCAACATAAAACTGAACTAGTTAGTTACACAGTATTGTCGATGCGCAGGAATGGACTTTAAACTTTCAAAATTTTTGGTCAACCATGCAGAAAATATAGGTCACAGCCAGCATCCAAAGCATGCATTTAGTGTACATTTTTGTAGTTTCACTAGATGCACCTTCCATACCAATATGAATGTGGTGGAAATTGTCTGTAAACGGGATGAGACTTACGGTAACCATTCTTCTGTAAGTGGTCATCCTACAGAAAATATAGGTCACATCAAGCATCCAAAGCATGATGAGAAAATATTTAATATTTTTCAAGTATACTCAACAATTATTATAAACTTCAACTAACTCTTATTATTTTTTAACTTTAAGCTAACAAGAATATGTTCTAAAGACCTATTGCCCCATCTCCCAACATTTGGGACAGACTGACCTGAACACTACATGCCCCCTACTTTTTTACATGGGGCATAAAAACTATTACCCATCCATTGGTTTCAGATAAGGTATTTGAAGGACATACAGAAAACCAACAGACACCAAGTAATGACAAGAGCTCACATGAGCCTTCAGATCAGGTGTTTGAAATATAGGCACTCAATTGTTTTAATACAATGCAAAACAGCATGGTTTATCTATAATCATGATAAACTTTTAACAGATATATGTCTGGCGTGTTGCAGCTGGACACTGTATACAATGAAGTTAATTAATGCAAATATTCAAAGTGACCACAGCAGTGGCAATTACTCAAAAAATATATCTACATTGATGCTTATTCAATTGCATACCAAATATCTATGGTGTACCATAACTTGTTCACATAAAACAGATTAAGAAAAACATCAACATTTAGCTAAATCAACATAAAACCTCAAAGTCACTTGACCGTGACTGCAGGAGCATATAGATAAAATGTCCTTGAAATTGATCTGTACTATAATGCTAATGAAATTGCAGACCTAATATCAATATTGTACAGGTTAACATTGGCCAATTAGTATAAAATGGCAAAGTCAGTAGACCATGACTACAAGAAATCTGTACTGATGCCATTGCAACTGCATACCAAAGATCAATGGTGTACCACAACTGCTTCATGTTAAGCAGACGTCGGAAAAAACGTTACCATTTAGCTGAATCAGTATAACATCTCTGGTCACTAGATCATGACTGCCAGAGCATACAGATAAATGCTCTTGAAATTGATCTACACTGATGCTTATGCAACTGCATACCAAATATCAATGGTGAACAATAACTGCTTCATGCTTAACAGACTTAAGAGAAAAGGTTAACATTGACCAAATCAATATAAAATTGCAAAGTCAGTAGACCGTGACTGCAGGAGTATACAGATGAAATGCTTTTAAAACTGTACTGATGCTTATGCAACTGCATACCAAATGCCAATGATGTACCATAACTAGTTCATACAAAACAGAATCAAGCAAAAACTTTAACAATTGTGTTTGTCGCCGTCGTCACCAGAATCATCATGTCTTAGTCTCACCAGGCGATACAAAAAACTGAAGTTTGTAAAAAGGATTCAGCAAAAAAGTTAAACTTATCTAAAACCTTATTACAAATTTCAGTTTTCCATGAAATGTATTTAGTAATGAATGTAAACATCTATTTTTTTTAGAAACAAATAATGAAATTATTATTTTTTTTAATAATCTAATCACCATTTTAAATACTAATTGCCTACTGACCCAGACAAATGACCTAATTTGTGGGTCTGCTGTAATTTGACAACCTTCAATTTCTATTTTGTCCAAAGAAGATGTACTGTACTAAAAAGCAATATATTTGGTTTTGCCTACAAGGACTTACATAAAACTTACGTTACTGCTAATTCTATAAAAAATACAAAAGATTAGAGGTGCAAAGATGACCTATAGCTAGATCATGAATAGCATAATGTTCCAACATGTGTTAATTCAGATTATTACTTACCTATTCCTTGAGAAGAATAACTTCAATAGTTTAAAAATTTCAATTTGAAATTTTATAGTTTTGATGATTCTCAAACAAGCAAAATTGTCTTCTAAGACATTGTTGGAGGCCACTTACCTCATATGCCCTTTTGAAAATTGAAATAACAGATTTTTGGCAAATATGTTGTCCTTGTTTTGGTTTTGGAGAATTTGCAAAAGTAACTCTAACCTTAAACCAGATGTAACCAACAAACAGATAGCAAACTAGCTGCCATTCATAGCTCTTTATGTTCCTTTTGATTTTTCTTTATTTTTTCAAACCATAAATTTCAAAAAGGAACATTAAGAGCTACAGAACCACAGCTAATAGCAAAAAAAAACAAACAAACATGCAACTGTCACTGGTATATATTTTTTTGTATATATAAATCTTTACCTTGGCAATATACAATGGATATCCAACACATAAGACATTCACCATCAGAAACATGACTGGTTTATTGCTACTACTGGCAGATACAAAGGCTAGAGCACTGAAGAAAACAAAGCAGAATATATATATATATAGTATATATAAATAATGCTCTAACAAAGCAACCAATGATACATTTGTGCTTCAAACACATTGGAAAGAATACTTTTTTTTATCTATAAGGTGTGCTGAATGTGAAGTCAAAGTATCACTTGTACTTTGCAAATTCTTCTTATTTTACTTTACTGGATTCGGAAACAACCTATTACTAGTTATACTTGCACTGTGAGTGAGTTTTGAATAAAATAAAGGATAACCACAACCTTTTTCATACCCAAAAATACCAATTATCTCCCCCTGGACAATATCAAAGATCTATGAAATTTCTTCATGCACATCTCTATATGATATACTTTCTTCTTGTAAAATTTCATCAGAATCCATCATGCAGTTAAGGAGCATTGAAGTTGCCTTTATGAGAAATGACATACAAGCAGGGTGATTCCTATTTTTACCCGAACCTTTATGATTGGTATCATTGTGCTTAATAATGCAAATCCTTCTACAGTTTGCAGTGTGTAATTGTGTACTTTGGAGCAGCCCATTGAGTCAACTCAAAATGAGGCTTACAAATAGGCACTAGGTTGTTGTTCTCCTCCTCAATGGACAACCATTTTTCATCCCTTTCAAAATATGAGCATTATTCCTTTAGACAATTTTTCAAATGGTGTCAGAGAGCCAGGAAATAGTCCATTTGCCAATTAGCTTCGAATTTTATTCTGGAATCGATTTATTTTTCTTTGTATTAGCGCTATGAAAAATACATTGGTTACCAAATGGCATACAGACTGGTCTCAGACTTTATTATCCTTTATGACTATGATAATCTACCATAAAAATCTGAAAAAAACTTACTGTTATTAAAATGTTATTGACACTGTATTCTAAAAATTTACACCTAGCTGTTTAACACGACCTAAGTAAAAAAGTTAAATGGGTTCCAATAATGGTATCAATCGCAGTAGATTATTGTAGTCATTAACGATTAAGTCAGAGACTTGTCCGTCTGTATGCCATTTGGTAACCAATGTACTTTCCATAGGGCTTATACAAAGAAAAATTAAATTGATTCCTGAATAAAAATCTGAAGCTAATTGGCTAATAGACTATTGGTCCATCAAATGTTCACCCCTTACAAGGATCAAACCACAAACCTTGCTGATAGTAGTAACATGTTTTAACCACTACACCAACTGCTCTCATTATTTAAAAAAATGCCTTTATTGATTCTTGGGGCTACTGCCTATAGTGATTACTTATTAATATGCATGTTGTTTCATGCTAATTATAGTATCCTAGATACTCACATGAGTTTGATGTTACTATGATAAACTCACTCTTATTGAATCAATGAACTTACATGAGGTTTATATTACTCTAAGGATCCAAATACTCACATGATACTAATGTTGCTCCATATACTTTTCTGTTTTTTAATTTCAGACTGTAAGAAATCTTGTATATCTTTAAAACCTTGTGAGGAGGCTATCATCAAAGGTGTTTTACCAGTTATATCTGGGACATCTATCTCTAACCCATACTGAAAGTATAATTAAGAACTAATTAGTTAAGATAAAGAGTAACTTCTAAAAAATATTATGCTGTGTGTTTAAACTGCCCCCCCCCCCTGCTCCATGATAGCACTATTTATTAACATTTATTTCTAAAAACTGTCCTTATGGGTATCTGTGAATAATTTTGTAATTTAAGATACATGTAATGTCTTATTTTATAAAACAGGTTAGTAATAGCAAAAACAATTTTATTCGTATGTTAAAATGTATTTTAAAGTTTAGATCTCCAATTAAATTTGTTTGGAGTAACAAGCCTGTCTAATCGAAAACATTTTAAAATGACAGTACAAGTTTGGTCTTCTAAATAATTACAATGTTCATTTCTATTATCGGTAATTAGCAGCTTTTCCCTTTAATCTCATCTGCCTGATATTTTTTAGTATCATAGACAGTCTGTGATACCAGAAAATATCAGGTGTGAGCACTTGATAACTGTGACGTCATGCCATGAAATGTGATGTAATTTGTGACGTTATTGTACTGAAAACTTGTTAAATGTGTTATCTTGTTAAGCAGTACCTGAGAACATAATTCTTTCACCATCTTCAAATTTCCCTTCATACATGCTAAATGTAATGTAGTTTGTTTATGTTTGTTAACTTTAGCAGGGTCTAATCCACTGTGGATGTAAAGCCTCATCAGCTCTATATGACCTACAAGTAAAGAGAAAAAAATACTTTAACATTACATACAAAAAAGATTTTGTACAATCATTGTATATAAATTAAAACTGTTTGAATAAGAATTGTCCTTGTGAGTTTTGTTAATAAAGGACATGTTTAAATTAGCATTTCTGCATTTCTTCTTTGCCTTGTGTACCTTGTGTTTCTCTGAGTTTCTTTACAAAGAATTCAAAATGAATGTAAAGACATTATACGTAAACAAGGTGTAATTGAAACTGGATGCAGTTTCGAATGTCTCCCAAACGAAGTCCCATTAATCACATGGGAAAAATTTGTGAGGGTGCTTACCTATAAATACAAGTTTTACAGAAGTCCAAAGGGTAAGCAAAATCCTGAAAATGTATTTAAAAGCATTTTTAGGACCTCATGGGAAAAATTTTGGCAGGGGTTCCCCTGTAAATCAAAGTTTTACAGAAGTCCCAGGAGTAAGCAAAATCCTGGAAATGCCTTTAAATGCATTTTTAGAACCTCATGGAAAAAAATTGGGCAGGGGTTCCCCTAATAACTCAAGTTATTTAGTATTCTATCATTTGAGGGGTGGGGCATGACCCCCCTCAGACGCCCCTATGGTAACAAATAATTCATCTAATCATTAAGTGTAATAATATATGTGGTTATAGGGTGGGGATCTAAACTAATTTCAGAATATTTAGCATTTTTTCATTTGAGGGGGGGTGGGGCATGACCCCCCTCAGACCCCTATGGTACCAAATGATTTGTCTTATCATAAGGAGTAATAATATATATGGTTATAGGGTGGGGATCTCAATGGTTTTCAGATTATTTAGTATTTTGTCATTTGAGGGGGGTGGGGCATGACCCCCCTCAGACCCCCCATGGTACCAAATGATTTGTTTTATCATAAGGAGTAATAATATATGTGGTTATAGGGTGGGGATCTCGATGGTTTTCAGAATATTTAGTATTTTGTCATTTGAGGGGGTGGAGCATGACCCCCCCCCTTAACACAATGAAGCAGAGGGTATTACATAATACCTCACCACTAAATGTGGCCAGGTATGAAAATTAAAATATATGAGGTAACACAGTATTTCCAAGTTTAAGATCACACATTATCAAGTTATATCACTTTTCCCATAGACTTCTATAGTAAAATTTTGCAAAACCCCACCCCCTTTTGAGACCCCAAAAATATATGTTCCCTCCAACATATTGAAATTTTTTTTTCGGGAGGATCATCTAGGAGTATGGGCCTAACAAGTTATATGATATCACGCGATTCCGTCTATCGGTTTATGAGAAACGCCGCAGACAAGTGTTCGAAAATACGCGCCCGGAAAGAAGAAAAAAAAATAATAATAAGAATAATAAGAACTGAGCAAAAACAACATGTCTCCAAACTTTGTTTGGGAGACATAATAAACAAAATGTGTGAATAATGAGAACCCTATATATGTGTTTTTTTCATGGTGATTACAAAAACAAATAATAATAAAAAATAAAATTTAAAAATGGTAAAATAGACCCCTCAGTCCTGCTTTTCAGAAAAATGATGTTTGATTATGTACAAATTGTATTGTATCATTGTCTGTTTTATATATACACTTGGCCATAAGTTAGGGACCACAAAGTTTGAGCGATTAAAAAAAAATGTGTAAATTATTACTTTATATAAAGCAAGATGTTGTACTTTGAAATTAATATTTAATGTATACTTTTATCCTTAAAATATTCAAATTTATGCAAGTTCCGATATTTAAATAAACGTTGCAAAAATGCTACCCCTATGCCTAAAAAAACCAAGTTTGGTTCGCTTTTTAAACTTTCCATTTCCATGTATACAGTGGACTGATTTTATCATTCAAGGAACACATTTCATAATGGTATATCATTACCTTAAGGTTTTGGAATGATTTGTAGATATTTGTCTGTTCAAAAGTTATGGACCACAATTTTAAAATTCTATGGCAAGCATTTGACCATAAAGAAACACGTTCAACGTTTATGTGCGACCGGAAGTGTTAAAGAGCAAAAACGCCTAAAACAAACTTACTAATGAAAATATGGAATATTTGTTGTAAATTCACCATGTTCTGGCCTCAACCTGGCAATTAACCTCTTTGGGATGGTTTCCTTTTGTTACAGTTTTACCAAGTAAAATCTCTAGAAATAAGCTTTTTTCACTATTTGTTGTGCTTTTATCATGTTAAAGTCACCAAATACCGTACGTGGTCATGCAGGATAATGTTTGTTCACATAAATGACGGTTTTTTCATTTGGTTAGTCGAGAGGTTTACTGATAATGACTTAAACGGGACCAATCAAAACAAGAAAATGTGATCCTGGCAGCGCATTCGCAGTAAATACAGGGTGAAAATTGACGAATATAACCCAAATTGGTGTTATAAAAGCGAGATAAGTAACGCTTTCATTAAAAACCATCACCAATGCCTTAAGTAACAACCTTCATCATTGCGTATGTTATTAGGAGGCAATTTTAGAAAAGTAACCGGAAGTGCCAATGTCTTGCTCATTTCTAACAAAGTGCGCCGAATTCATGTCAACAAATGCCTTCCTCTTATCTTCCAAAAGGTTTCAACATGCTAGCATTTTACACCAGGCATTGTTAAGCTTTTAAACTCAAACATTTTTTGGCGTCAGATTTTTGGGGTTTTGTCCACATTTTTCAAACTGGAATCAAATGGCACTATATGAATTTTTTTAATATCAAGTGGTAAATTTGTCTTCAAAATGTTCTAAAATTAGTACTTTACTTGGAAATTACTACCCATGCTTTAAAGTTTTGCCAATATTACACATCTAAAATGGTACTTGATATAAAAAGGCAGTGGTCCCTAACTAATGGCCAAGTGTATATATGTATGTATGTGAATGTTGCTGATTATAATCCAAAGTTGGATTTTAAATCAACAAAATATTTGAATTTGAATCGGAATTTGAATTTTGGTGATTTTTTTTAACTTTATTTGCAGCAAACATCAGGATACGAAAATTAAAACACAAGAATTATTAGTTTATATATCTAAAGTTACAGCTTAAAAACAGAATATCAAAAAATCATATTATGGGAAAACAAAAGCATCCCTTTTACAGTCAGAGATCCCACTTGTACAAGTAAAGCGATTTTAACTTGTATAAGTAAATTTTTAGCAGTTAAAATTGTCTCCCTTTTTGTGACTTTTATTAATTTACTTGTACAAGTAAATTGGTAGAAAATCAATCAGGCGCGTCGCAACCCGTACGCAAAAACTACCCACCTATGTCATGTAAGTAATAATAACTGTCAAAGGGCACACTTTTCGTTTCCAAAATAAAAAAAAGACTTTAACTAGAGCTAACCCCTCCATATGTTGTTAGGAGGCTTTTCAATTTTGCTATTTACAATCTTTTTATACATGTACCTCCGCTTGAAAGTGTATATGTAACTACTTTTGATAGGGTGAATCATTGTACGCACGCCCATTAGCATTCCATTCAATATCTATGGGTATACCGTTTCCTAATCCTCAACTCATACACATGGATTTTCGTGAAACCCAGATTACACAATCTTTGTAACTTAATGTAGCTGTGCACATCCCATGTTGAAAGTTCGTCTGCTTTATCTTAGGGGTGCGAGTGGTTCTTACATGAATTTGTGTTTGCAGTTTTCCATTTTTATTAAGTATTAAAGGGGCATAAAAATTTCAAAATCCATAACACCAAGACGAAGATCGAAATCCCGTATTTTCAGTATAGGATCACATGATGTTTCCTATAAATATTCCATGATCAAAGTGCCCATAACAGATCACAGAATTCCGTAAGGACAGAACACAGCTACAGCTAGGAGTAAGACTGAGTAACATAAATATTGTGATTTCAGTGACTCTCTACCTTTCCATATCTTTTTTTTCTGATCTACATAAAAATTGTATGCATTGCTTCAACTTAAAAATATAAATTCAAAACTGAATTTGTTGACTTCTTTAATTATAAATAAAATTGTTGTGCTGCATTTACGTTTGGCATTTTAAATGAAACAGAAAAAAATACTGTCTTGAACACAAACATTCATAGGTCAAGAATCTCTACAGTATAGGAAACTTAAAGCCATGACTACCCAGAGTTCTAATTTCTTGTAAAATTAAACAACTATACAAAAATTATTAATTTTATTTAAGTCTGTATTTAGGGACCGACCATGCAACTTGTAGGAAGGAGGCATTGTTTTTTTTTCTAATAAGATTTCGTTCTCGCACAAGGAAAAACTATTTATTTATTTTCAAATAGAAGATGAGATTTTGATTAAGTGTATAGGACACAACTTGCATATTTAGTAAGCGACAATTTAAAACAATCAACCGCCTTCAATGTTGGCATGACAATTTTTTTTCATAATAAGCATTATTTCATTTATCAGCAAACCTTTTGCAAAGTTTTTTTTCCTAAAAACTTCAGCTGACAGAAAATTTTTTGTACTCAAAATATTTTTTAGGAATAACCAAGGCCCACCTTTCAAGTTAAATGGTCGCTTCCTTATAAAAAAAATCAACGATTTTAGCCTACCTTTTTGCTAAATCTAAGGAGCTTCCGGGGCGCTTCGCCCCCCTGGACCCCCTACCAGGGCTTTGCCCTGGACCCACTGGGGGCCTTGAGCGGCCCCCAGACCCCTCGCCGTAGGTTTGCGTATACTTCATTTCTGCCATGTCTGCCTAGCTACGCCCCTGTCAATCTTTTCTTAATTATCTTTATTTAGCCAGGAAATTCAATTCAGTTCATGATTATTTATATGACCAAGATAATCTGTTAACTCAAGTTAAATGAGAGATAATCAACATTTAATTGTCCCAAAGGGGCAATTTTCAAAGGCCATGCGCACCACAAAGACAGCCATGCGCATCAGTAATTTTTTATGGATCATAGAGCAGATGATGTAAACATTTCATGAAAATTGTCTGTTTGCTTGTAAAAATATTGTGTAACAAGTAAAGTGAGCTCATAGTTTTTCAAGTTTACCTGTATAGGTAAATTTTTGTGCAGAGGAAAATACTTTACTTGAACAAGTAAATTTGTAATTACCTAAAGAAGTAAAATTCTGTTTACTAAGTATAAGTGGGATCTCTGACTGTCTTATCAAGAAAACAGGTTTGACACACACGAAAAAATCCACTCAAACGGCAAAACCTGCATCATTGCTCCCTGAATTACAAATTAAAAAACATGAAAAGTCTATCATACCTTGAAATACAGCCCAATGAAGAACATTATTGCCATCTTCATCTATTGCCCCTAGAAAAGCACCTCTTCCCATCAAATAACCCGCAAGAATCAGGTGACCATGTTGTGTGGCAGTGATTAGTGATGTGCAGCCTTTATTATCTACAGTATCTATAGATACACCAGCTTGTAATAAAATGTCAACGATAGCCACATGTCCATTTACACAGGCCCAGTGAATAGGGTGGGCTCCTAACTCATTGTTACTAGGCTCGTCTACTGGACATTGATTTTCTAGTATGAGTCTTACTACATCTGAATGGCCTCCTAAACATGCCCAATGAGCTGGTGTGTGCCCTTCACTGTCTCTACTGGAAAAATCAGATGTACCATTCTTCAAAGCATCCTCACATATGTTTCTGTAAAAGAATAATTCAGAATACAATTATAAAGGTCTCGGGACTGTTCGCAACTTGAATATCACAATCTTTCTACAAAATGTTCTAACTAAATAGGGTCAAAACGACTCAGCTGTAGGTAGGAAATGACCCAGTGCAAAACGACTCAGCTGTAGGAACAAGAACCGGTATGAAACCACCCAGATTCATTATAAAGTGCTGTACTTGCAGACACTTTATCACAGGACACTTTTTTGCCTTACAATTTAACACGTTTAATCTGAGTGTGTCATCAAATTAGACACACAACAAGCTCTGTAGAGCTGTTACAACCGACATCCAAATATGTCCAGGTTTTTCCCTTTTCTGTATTAAAAAAAAGCTTCGCCGAACACAGCATGATACGACCACAACATGTGGAACCCTGTACCTTTTAGGCCCAATATGGATAGTCCATTGCTCTGGACACATGCAGCCCATGGTGGACTGACAAAGGTTTTTGACACATGCAGCTTTTGGTGGACTTTCCACTCACATTTCAAAAGGAATTATTTTTTTCCAAAGGAGATCAAAATCAGACCACAAATAAACAAGTTTCGATTTTGGGACCCTTTCAGCCCCTAATTACGTAATTGGGGAAAAAAGGGGGGTCGCAAAAATAAATTCTAAATTTAGTATCCACTATTTGACAACAACAAACATGCAAAAACAATTTTTATAAAAAGCTACGCCGAGCGCAGCATGATACGACCGCAACAAGTTTAACCCTGTACGTTGGAGGTCTAATATGGATAGTCTATTGCTTTGGTCGCATGAAGCCCATGGTGGACTTACAAAGCTTTTTGACACATGCATCCTGTGGTGGACTTAAAAATGCATTTTTGACACATATATATTTACATCAACATCTAATACAAAAAACCTTATTTATATACATGTACTTAATATTAAGTATAAAACTATCTGCCTTGACAAACTTTTAAAATTGGTGTTTTTGGCCCCTTTGACCCCTAATTTCTCAAAAACAGTAAGAGATATTGCAAATCTGATTGAAAAACACAGCCAGGGATTTCCACAAGGATTCCAATGAAAAAAAGATTTTGAAAATTGGACCACAAATTTAAAGGTGATTTTATGGGCGTGGCCTGTCTTTAGCCCTCTGAAGCAATGTAATGGTGAAATACATATCAAAATCATTGACACAATTAGTAGACAGAATTTTATGAGCACTTCAACAAAAAAAGAATTTTCAAAATTGAATGAATAATGAACATTCTACAACAGTTTTGTCAATAAACCTGTTTTAGCCCCTTTGGCCCTTTTTTTCTAAAACAGTAGGGGCCACAACCCCCAAATACAAAACCAACATTCCTTTAGTCATATTTAAACTTCATAACAATTGGCTGGCCCACTACAACTTAATATTGGATAAAAACTATTTGCCTGGACAAACTTTTATAAATGGCGTTTTTGGCCCCTTTGACCCCTAATTTCTCGAAAATGGTATGAGATATTGCAAATCTGATTGAAAAACGCAGGCAGGGATTTTTACAAGGATTCCAATGAAAAAAAGATTTTGAAAATCGGACCACAAATAAAAAAGTCGATTTTTTGGGTGTGGCCCCTTTTTGACCCCTTATAGCAATGTAACGGTACAAGATACATCAAAGGTGTTGTTACATTTTGTTGACAGAATTTATTGAGGAATACAATAAATAAAGAATGATCAAAATCGGATGAAAATTAAACATTCTACAGACGTTTTGTCAATACACCTGTTTTAGCCCCTTTTGGCCCTTTTTTCTAAAACGGTAGGGGCTAGAAACCCCAAATGCAATAACAACCTTCCTTTAGTGGTTATAAACATCATATCAAAATTTTATAACAATTGGTTGACTACAACTAAAGTTATCGCACGGAAACCAAAGTGTCTACAGACGACGACAACGACAACGACATCGCCATAACATAATACGATCGCAAAAAATTTGCGGTCGTATAAAAATCGGACCACAAATAAAAAGTTTCGATTTTGGCCCCTTTCGGCCCCTAATTACATAGCGGGAAAAAGAGGGGCGCAAAAATTCATCTGGTTCATTCTTTTATTGTAAAAGACATTCTTCACAAATTTAACAGCAATAGGCCAACTAGGACCAAAGTTATGGTGGAAACAAATAAAATATTTGAATTTTTTGCCCCTTTTGGGCCCCTATGACCCTAATTTCTAAACTAATAAAGACGGAACTACCAAAAATTAACGATCCATCCATTTATGGTATGAAATATTATTGTAAAATTTAACAGCATTCAATAAACCAGAACAAAAGTTATTGTGGGAACAAACAAGAAAGAAGCATTTTTGACCCCCTAATTTCTTAACAAAAAAGGAGCGTCCCCGAAAATCAATCCCATCGATCCTTTTAAAGTAAGGAACATGATTGTCAAATTTCATAGCAATAGGATAACTAGAACTAAAGTTATTGTGGAAACACTAAAATTAACAGACAACGCAGACACAGACGACAACAGCATCATACTAATATGCGTCCGCAATTTTTTTGCAGTCGTATAAAAAATTAGACAACTGTCCACAGGCTCTTGTTTCTATCAATAATGGGGGATAGAGTATGTATAAAAGAAGGAGTGCCTGTGCAACTGTCCTAAAAAATACCCGCTTTTTATACAGCCTTCAAAAATTCGTTGATAAGTAACATTCATCTTCGTTCATATTTTCATCTATTGTTCATGCATTATCAAATTTAATGATTTGTGACATGGTGTGGAAGTTGCTTCATGTCTCGTTTGTGATCACACACAAGTCTTCCAGCCACAGGCACTTGTTTCTATCAATAATGGGGGGTAGAGTATACATACTCTATCCCCCATTATTGATAGAAACAAGAGCCTGTGCTTCCAGCTCAATTTCTAAGGGGATAAATTTAACTGGGAGTGAAACGAGAAATTTGTTTCCTTCTGATAGTAGGCACGACCACAAATCCGTAGCAATAAAAATCAAAGTACTGAAAGTACTGGTAGCCGGGGTAATCTACAAATTTTAAATTGTTTATGTGTAGCAAAAAATGGAAAGAGCGAAAGGGAAAAACGGTTGATTTCTGTGCCCCGGTGTAGTTTACTCCTGTGTCATTGTGGTATTGTGGGTAAAACAGACGATTGTAAACATCCGAAAGACGAAAATATGTCATTTTGGTAAGAAAAATATATATACTAGTGTTCACAGTGTATAACCGGACAGTAAGCGATCACGGAAGTTGATCACTGTCCGGTGGTAAAATCGTAGTTGATTTTGAAAAATGGTATGATTTCCCCATGAATTTAAGCTTTTATTCCACTGAGACGAATTTTTACGAAAAAATGAAGCGTACAATTTGTTAAGAAGAAAAGGTGTACCAAAGGGGTAATCAGTGTCATAAAACCGTGAAGACAAAGACAAAACCGGCAGACAAAAAATCATCACAACAAAACAAACCACATAACAACATAAAACACACACACATAACAACAAAACCGCATTCAGCAACGCGAACTCAAGTCGAAACGAGAGTGAACTCAGGTGCTCCGGAAGAGTAAGCAGTTCCTGCTTGCTATTGCACACCCGTCACGTTGCCAAAGATCGATTAAGTGTTGGTCAAATCCGGAAAGGATGACATTACAAAACTCTATGTCAAACCAACATCTGTGCTCATCTGAGAGATAGAAATCCCGTATTTGCATACAAGCACATGATGTCGTCCGTAAAATTTCTTGAGTGATGACAACAACCTGGGAGCAACGTACCCCTGTGTTAACAATTTGCTTGTCAGCCGTGTAGCTCTATCAAGGAAGTCGTTGTACTCCCCACATGCTCTGGAATAACGAATCAATTGTGATACGTAAACTCCATATGCTGGAGCGGACGGAATGTTGCTACACAGAAAGGGAAAGTTAACTATTGGAAAGTTGAAGTCATCACGTTTGTCATAGAGCTTTGTACAAAGCCTTCCTTGTGTGTCAATTTCGAGAAATAGATCCAAATATGAAGCAGACCTCCTAGAATCCTAACATTGTTAATTATCACTATTCAAATTATCAATATATCTTGTGGATGATTAAAATTTTCTAAAAAAGGGGTTTAATCATTGGTATTTTTGACAATGGAAACTCATTTCGGCGAAAGAAACAACAATTTATTAGTGAACTACTTACATTGAAATAGGGTATTGCATCTCCAATGAAAGCTGTTTAAATAAAAAATCATTTGGTATCAACATTATTTGATAAAATGGTTTTGACTGTTCACAATAATCAGATTTGTAAGAGCACTACTCACTCCATCTCTGTCCGACTAGTTGCCACTGTACACAATCATTAATTGCTCGAAAGCTATATCTATCTGTCCGATTAATTGTTGGGTTCAAAGTAGCAGTATCAAGACAAAAATCTTCACAAACCATTATTCAAACGATTCAGTTAGGGCAAAATGATATGAAAAAAAACTGGAACAAAGATAAAAGGTAATAGCTTACCCAAACAAAGAATTGCAACAATATTTCATTACAACATAGGTATATTTAGGATTCAGATTTATTTTTGTAATTCCTCGCAAGTTGGAAAATAATCCGTACATTTTGTCAAGCTAGTTGTCGAATAAAAACATTCGACCATAATTCTAAGCTTTGAAATTGAACATTTCGGTACATGCAAATTAGATTTAAGATTTGGGAAGAAGCAAAGGTGTACCAAAGGGGTAATCAGTATCATAAAACCGTAAAGACAAAGACAAAACCGGCAGACGAAAAATCATCACAACAAAACAAACCACATAACAACATAAAACACAGACACACATAACAACAAAACCGCATTCAGCAACGCGAACTCAAGTCGAAACGAGAGTGAACTCAGGTGCTCCGGAAGGGTAAGCAGTTGGAAGTTGACCTTTCTCTTAAAATCTAGCAAGCTTTTCAAACTTTGCAAATGAAGATATGTATCTATAGTTGATATACTGTTCTTGGGTTACATGTATATATACATGTTTATGCCTCATTTTTTGCCTTTTAATCTCTGATAAACCATTTTACATGAAACAATCCAAATTAATCATAATCAAAAAATACAAAGCTTAATTATCATGCAGTTTTATTGAGAAATTAGCATTTGAAAATAAACATGTTAAATCGGGAAAAGCAGACATTTTAAAGCAGGTCCCAAAACCTGCAAAACCCATTAAATACTCATATTTGTCGCTTGATGTTATTAGATAACGACATTTTAAAGAAGTGTCATGTGAAAGATTGTTTGAAAAATGGTTTGCTTGAATTGCCTGCTTCTTTTAATGCTCTCGGAAACTTGAATTCAGGATCGGGAAAAAATCACAAAATACTTTGTACCCATATTTTTAAAAGCTTTCTTAATTGTCAATTTTTTCATGATGCAAAATTGTTTAAATATCAAAAGGTTCTTGTGTACAAAAGATCAGACTATTTCAATAAAAGATAAAACGAGGGTGCAATTTTAAAATGCGGTGGTGCTTAACTTTTGGCGGACTGTTTACTTTCGTCAATTGTAATATTCAACCAAAACAAAGTCATTGAAATGTGGGATAAAAAGAATTAGGAACTTTGTTCGACAGGCCTTCCAAGCAGTTGTTTACCCATGGGAAGACGGAGAAAATAACTATCTGCAGATGGGGGAGGCTGATTCAGCAAGATTTCGGCAATATGTTTTAGCCAAGAATGTTTTACATTTAACTGTCTACATGTATTGTCGTCTTCCTCAAACTTTAATTTTTTTTTAAATCATCAACACGAAGTATGACACTTTTTCGTGGACCCCTTTATACCGGTGAAATAAAAAAAAAAAGCTGAGGATAAAAACAAACAAATTCTACAAATATCAAACATCACACTTCTCTATTCTATGTTTTGATTCCATCTTTTTGTTTTTATTTGAGCTCCTCTATTTTACTGTATGAATCTGGATGTTGTCAATTATAATTGAGAAATACCTATATGGTCTAAATACTTTTATGGTCCAACTGGTTTTTAGACCATATGGGTATACTTGTACGGTCAGACCGTAAAGGTACATTTCCTACGCGTACGGTCTGAAACATGTATATGTCATGGCTAAAATCCAAGAGGAATTCAGATTTAGTCTACAACATGGACAAAGCAATACAATTTTCTCTAAGTCTTTTAGTTCTTGAGATATGTAGGCATCCAACTAAAACCTAGCATACATAGCCTAAGCATGAAATTCACGTGAATTCAAAGACAAAGTCAAATGGTGTAGGAATTCGCTTTTAACGAAATTTTTAGATATCGAATTACAGAACGCGGTCAGTTTTAATGGTGTTGGAATAGAGTTGGAACAGATTTAAAATATGCCAAGTCGATATTCTCAGAGCCTATATTATTGTTGGATTTTGGCTTCCCTGTTCGAACGTTTTAAGTTTGAGTACTTTCCTTTCAATGCTTATGGTTTGTCCAGTGGCGGATCCAGGGGGGGGGGGTTCCGTAGGTCGGAACCCCCCTTTCCTCCGAAATTTTTGAATTTTTGTGTAGATTTTCAGCAAAATTGGTCTGGAACCCCATCCCCTTTTGGCCCACAGAACCAAGTATGTGGACCCCCCTCCCTTTCTAAAATTCTGGATCCGCTCCTGTTGTCTATCTTTCAATTTGTTTATTTCAACGTTGTTGATAATCGGTTAGTCATTATAATAACACCTTTACCATCTCGCAAGAGACACTCTCTTTCCTTGACTTGGAATGTAGCATCCAAAAATGGCAAAATAGTAACATCTGTGTTCTATAAACCCACTGATGCACACTGCTACCTAAACTATCAATCTTGTTATCCCCAGAGCTGCAAAAATGCCATTCCTAGGTCTTAATTTCTGAGACTTAAACGTATTTGCAGCAGTGAGGATGATTTTAAAGTTCAAAGCAGCACTATGAAATCATTCTTTGTCAAAAGGGAATATCCTAACAACATCTTGGATAAAGCTTTCGACTCAGTTTCCCGGGTGAAACGATCCAAGGCTTTGGAGCCCAGGTAAAGACGCAAGAATGACCGTATACCCTTGGTACTTACATACCACCCTGATAACATCGTTATAAGGGACATTCTGTTGCGCAGTTTCAAGTCCATCGTCTTGAAGGACAGTGTTCGACTCCTGGTCGATCCATCTGTGTCACATGTGCCTTTACCTGGGAGACTGATGAGATAGTTGGCCCCTCCAACACTTTCAGGTTGAAGAACGGGTTTACCTGCATCTCCGAAAATGTCATTTACGCCATCCGCTGTGCTAAGTTAGTGCCTTAAAATTTACGTAGGAGAAACCTTTCGTCCCCAGGCCTATCGTAGACTGGGTGACAGATTTGCTGAACACAGGAGAAGTGTTCTCAAATGCGACGATTGCCTAGTCGGCCAGCACTTTTCCTTGCCAAACCATAGCGTCCAGGATATGCAGGTAACCGTTCTCCTTGAAACATGCACCGGCGAAAAACAAAGATAGTTTCTTGAGCAAAGAATAATCAACTTTTTAGGCACTTTTCAACCCTTTGGTATAAATGTAAAAAGACAGACCTTTTCTTAATATCTACAAATTAGTCATCTAGTTCAGGATTAAGATACCATGTGATGTTCTTCGAGTCATTTTTATGTCATTCTGTCCTCGTCAGTCGATGTGTCAACTTCTTTTACTTTTTAGCCCCTGAAGAAGGACTTTATGTCCGAAAATTTGGGCAATCTTGTTTTAGTTGTTTTAAAGATTTTATTTATTTATATTTCTTATTTGGTTTTTACCTTTTAAATGTGGCATCACCATCCATTTATTTATCTTTTTTGTTTATACACAAGCCACAGTGCAACATATTTTATTTGTTTGAATTTACATTATAATATGCATATAGCGTTACCTTTCCGGTTTTTATGTCACTCTGCTTTTATGATTGTATTTTTATCAGACTGAACACATCAAATCTATAATGTTTCATGCGTTTAAAGTTTAAAATTGTCTAAACCCTTAGGTTCTTCCTAGCCCAAACTTAATTTGATCTTAGTCGTGAGTCTTGAATAGTGGGGTTTCAAAGACTCAATCCTGAGTTCAACTCCTTACTGGAAGAGGAAGAAGAAGAAGAAGAAGAATAGGAATAGACGAAACGCGCGTCATACGTATTGTTTGGAACTTTGTTGTATATTTTTATTATGGACTTTGTGAATACAACCAATTTATCGGCAATGGCTAACGCATATTAAAGCAGACAAAGATAAACGATATTTAATAGACAAAACAGGTAATTAATAGCTGTCACCAGATTTCAAGCATTAAGCATAGCCGGCATCACCCCGCTTATGAGGGACTTGTACTGATTTATCATGAATTCGAGGCTGTAAAACAAACCTGTCATGATAACCTAGCTGTCACCACAGTCGCTAAGGCTAACCACATTTTTAAAAAAAAAACTCAAATCATTGTTAAGCTTTTTATTAATATAACACATAGATTTACATAGAGATGACCGCTCCATGATGTCCATAATCTTGATCAAAATGGTTTTCATCTTAACATACTTTATTGTGTTGAGCATGTTGTCCGTATCATACAAGTAAGTGACAATTCATCGACTCACAAATAGCTAGCACACTGACTGTCGATGCTATAAGAAGATTTCAGTTTCACAAAAGTCAATGGAAAGCTTCTAATGAACAATTTTGACAGTAGCATTGATTAGTCATACACAATCGCACTTCTTTTTATGAGCTTGTTGAATGGATTTCCATTTTGTTATAAGTTGAACACTGCCGCAATTATGTTTTCGAATCCAACAGTAGAGACTATTTTGAGTTCTCATATTTATTCTGTAAAGTAAATAAATGAACCAAAATAAACAATGACATTAATTATCATATAAATATGAAAACATATATTCATAAGCTTGCTTATAAGCAAATTGTAGAATAATACAATAAACTAAGATATAAAGAAATGAAGAGCAATGTGAATTAATATCTTTTTTATTCAAACTCTGAGGATTCAAAGCAGACAATTAATCGGACACTCACAGAAAATAAATGACCAATTAATCGGACAGTAACGATTATGCCATAATTACAAACATTGATGTTTTTAACAAAACTGTGTATTTTATCTCCATCTATCCTTTGCAATGCAGAAAGTCAAATAATCGCCCTTTTTGATAATAATAAAAAGGCTAGTAAAATCATTGCAGTTTGCGAGTAAATTCCAAAAATGTGCTAAGAGGTGAAGGAAAAAATGTTCACTCATCGATGATCAATCTAAAAATTATAATAGTTTAAATTGTCCCGAATACAAAAAGAAACATTAAAAAGTTGTGTAAATGAGCAAGCTATAAAAACAACTCACCTTTGTTCCTATTCGATATCGTAGTTCGTTCATACAGCCTTAAAACCACAAAAATCTGGCGAAAAAGATAACATGCAACTAGGATTTTACCATCGGACAGTGATCAACTTCCGTGATCGCTTACTGTCCGGTTATACACTGTGAGTGTTGTTAAGGTTCATTTTTAGTTTCTTACTTGTCACGCTATGGTTTTTAACCAGTTTTCAACCAATAGATAAATAACTTAAGAAAAATCGCAATGAAAAAACAAAAAGTTAAAATGTTGAAAATCGCATAATTCCATGGCACATCTGTGAGCAATTAGTAAGTGTAAATATACTTTATAATTCTTAAGAACATATTCTACTGTCGAAGATTAGTAATTGTCTTCTCAAGTGATGTTACAGTGGTGTTTAACTTATGAGGCGAATGTTTATTGTGTGCCCTGCTGCTGTTAAGTTCTGTGTACGCTGTAGTTTATTTGAGAGCGGTTTTTAAAGTAGCGAAAGTTTATTTATGTGTTTTGATAAAACTTATCAAATAGAAAAGCCTTTTATTTATAGAAAAACTCATTTCTAAGTAGCAGTTTGCGTTTTTAATCCTTATTTGATAGAATATCTCATGAAAGATTAATAAAAAACCTACAATAGATAACTGATTTGTTGTTTTGTAAACACTCAATAAAATGGGTTGAAGAAATGCTGTCGTTTATTTCCGAGTTTAAGAATGTTGATTTCTGTGCTGCGAAAATTGTTGTAGTTTATTTCTGTGCTATTTATTTCTATTATTTGATGTAATAACATGAATGTACTTCAAATTAAGGCTAGAAGCACTGATGGAAAGAGTTTTTTTTTTCAATTTCAGAAATCTAAAATGGATTAATTTAAATGCGAATATTGTGAATTTTCTTCTGGCATATTGGACGATACTATTTTGCATTTTGTCCACAAACATACCAAGGAAAAAGTAAATATTTGTCACCCGCTGAAACGCGACGGAGGGACATGGTAATGGTCTTTGTCAGTCCGTCCGTGCATCCGTCACACTTTTGTGAGAGCAACTCCTCTGAGACCGCTCAACAGATTTTGATGAAATTTTGTAGGATTGTTCGTCATGATATGTAGTTGTTCATATCGCACCGCCATTTTGATTCATTTTAGGTCATAGGAACACTTTGTGAGCTCTACTCCTCTGAAACCGCTCAACGGATTCTGAAGAAATTTTGTAGGATTGTTTGTCATGATATGTAGTTGATCCTTTCCCAATGCAATTTTAATTCTTCAAATTTTAGTTAATCTTAAACTTTAATACGGCGGCAGGGGACATTGGCTACCTGTAGCAATCTTTTAAAATTAGAGTGGATGAGAAAAAGAACAAGTTTAAACATTTAAGATTTGATTCTAAACCAGAAGATGCTATTTTAAATGGACAAAACATTGTACCAGATGAAAAAAAATACAATAATCGTTTTTGACTTCGATGATGTTTTGGAACCCCCATTGTCTATTGAAGTTGGGTATAAAACTGTTAGTTTTATTGTGCGGAAATATTATTTTGAAATTTTATAATAAACCAATCGACTACTGTAAACCAGAAAATTATCGAGACAGTTTTATTTTGCGATTTTCGCGCTGTCATTTCTGCACCTAAATTGAAAAAAATACACGGCGAAAAATGTGTCCCCATTGTAGTCTAAATGGACAATAAGATTACGGTGCAATTTTAAAACTGTGTGAACTAAAGCTCAGTATCCTACCAGGAAAAGCAAAGATGGTCCCAAAAAATATCCAAGGTTTACAGAATACAAAAAAAAATATTCAATACATGTATAAATATAGATTTTAGAGGACGACCATTTGATTTTGAAGGAGGGTGGGGTGGGGCTGGCAGTTTTTGTAAATAAATATTTTGGCCTGGAAAAGTTGGAAATAAATAATCTGGCCACAGTTTGCAAGAAAATAAATAATCTGTCCCAAGATCCTAATGCTCAATTAAGTTATTGTATGCAGAAAATAAATATTTTTGTCGAGTAGGGGCGAAAAAATAAATATTCTTGCCCGCAAAATTTTGAAAATAAATTATCTGTCTCGACCGCAACTGCCAGCCCCCCCTCAGAATCAAATGGTTGTCCCCTTATCACAAATAAATTTTGTCGTGCTTAATATATTATTTTTGTAAATTATAGAATAAGTAGATTAGATGGTTTAGAAAGGATTTGTAATTGAACACTTGTTTTAAAATGATCCTGGTTTGGAGTTAGAATTAAAGTTATATTTCCATTATTTGATCTGATTTTCTATGGCCAAGTATTTATAGCTCAGAACGAAACATTCGCAACCACACAAATAAACTTCCGCAGGCTCTGAAATATACATTCGCATGTAGAAAATCAGCACAGAAATATACATTCGCGGTGCAAATTTTAACACTTACTTTTATTTCACCGATCTGTCTAGAACCTTTGCATTATTAAACTTTATTTATCAACAATAAAATTCTATATATACTTGACTACACGATGAACACTTTTTGTTCAATTTATTTTCATCTGCAAGTGTTTTATTGATGTAATTTGTAAAAAAAAACGTGTTTTATTTATAAATTTATGACTTTTTGTGATAAAAAATAGCTTATGACATAAAAATGCAAGTAAAACTTGAATTAACTAAATCGTTTCTATCTAATGTTGAAATCACCGATGCTGCAAGATATGTAGTTATTCAATAATTAAGTGAAAAGGCAGAAAAAACAGACGACTTCATTTTGTGCACAGCAATAAACTACATCGGGGCACAGAAATCAACCGTTTTTCCCTTTCGCTCTTTCCATACAGTGGTGTAGCAAAAAATAAAAATAAAAAGCTGCTTTTTGTTTAAAAGGGATATTCACAAGGATTCCAATGAAAAAAAAAAAAGATTTTGAAACTCGAACCAAAATAAAAAAGTTGATTTTATGGGCCTGGTCTGTCTTTGGTCCCCTGGTGCAATATATATGAAAAAAACATTGACATATAAAGTTGACAGAATTTAACGAGGAATTCAATATAAAAGAATTTTCAAAATTGAATGAAGAATAAAAATTCTACAGCCGTTTTGTCAAAACACCCATTGTAGCCCCTTTTGGCCACAAACCCCAAATCACAGCGACTTGCTTCCTTCTATCGATATTTCGGAGTCAATGTGCGGTAGGAAAAAACACAAGGGAGATACTACTTTAAACACTCCCCTTTTTCTTCAATTCGTTTCACAGATGAATCTCCTTTCCAAAACACCCAAATATATATTTTCATTCATTGCATTACGGTCTCAAAATCGGGCTTTGTTCGGGCAATTTTGTAAAATTTGGCAATCGCTTGGACATGAAAGCATTACGTCAAGGAAAAGTCTCACAACTCGAGAGAAATGAATTTTAATGACGTTTTTACTTCCGTTTTACGTTACATTTATTGGTAAAGTCCGGAGAATGTCTACAAATTTACTTTCTTTTTGATGTCCAAGCGATTGCCAAATTTTACAAAATTGCTCTAAGTTTCCGCAAAATCCTTCAAGTGGCTTAGGAGAAGAAGCGCTTACGAGTTATGTGGACAGCTAGACGGACTGATGGACAGACCGACAGACACAGGATGTTTCCTTTATACCCCCAAACTTTGTTTTCGGGGGAATAAAACACGTGTGTTTCTATCACTTGTTGTTGTTAACCCACTGGTTCAGCTGAATTGATAACATTTGCTACAGCTTATCTATATATTTGGTAGATCAGCTTATTTTGCAGGCCAAAAGAAAACTTCCTCCATATATTTATTACAAAAAAGCATCTGATTTCTCTCATTCTATAGGAAAGAACATATAAATTAACAGGATTGCCAATGTCCTCCTCCTCCACATTACAACAGTTAAAAAATTACTTTGACAATAATCTCATTATTCATGTAGACTTTTTTCAACTCGAAATTCAAACTCATCTGAGATGAATACAACTTAAGTAAAATCTTTCCTGTAACTCCTGTAGAATTTATCAATTTAAAATGATTAACTACCGGTATCCAAAATTTCATCGAAATCTGTTAAGCAGTATCAGAGAAGTCACACTTACAAAGTAAGTAACATGATTCCTTTTTTTTTTTTTATTTTCCTCTGTCATCTTTTTTTGCAGGCGCGCAATCACAATAGGAAAGCCGTCAGGGCAAAAGACAAAAACTATGTTTAAAAAGTCTTTGAATTGCCATAACTTGTTTGTTTTTCAAGATAAGTAAAAAAAATCTTTTGCTTCTACAATTTTCTTAAAAAGATCGTTTTTGTAGTGCATCTTGAAATAAATATATTCAGTGGTTCTAAAGATCAAAAATTTGGTTGATTAAAAATTTTCAATGAAAAATTACTTGGTTCAGAAACAATTTTACAGAAAATTTAATTTATAAGTACTATTTTCAAAATCAATTATTGTAAATACGAATCATCGTTGAAATTCTTCTTTAAAAAACCGTTTATATAACCATTTTATCTGATCAAATAAAATAAAAATATGAGGATTTGAACTTTGGGTAAATTATCCTGCCCATCGATGTTTGATTTGTTGCACTGTTTATTGCCATCCATTTTGACACTTAATGAGATGCAAATTAGTGAATATTACATCACTAATGAGATTGGTGAACACTCCCATAAACAAGATATCAATCCGCTTTTGTATTCTTTATAAATCAATTAATACTATCGCATCAGATAGGCGTCTTACATACTTGTACAAAAATTTGAAAACTCAATGAAAAAGTTCATAACATGATTGCGAGGAAAGCGACGAAAAAAAAAACAGATCTGGAAAAAGAACTATACTGCAAGCGTGTATTGATATTTCTATTGATAGGTATCTGGTGAACCGCCGGAAAAACCATCTGAAAGCTTACCGAAAGGCTATCGTAGCTATATAGCCGTGGCTAATCGCTAACGATTACCCCGGCTAAAAATCTTATTGTTATGGTAAAGATGAAAATCCGGAACAGACGACGGACGGACACTGATAAATTTAAATTAACGACAATAAAAAAAATATTGTCACGGCAGTTAATTATTATTACGGCAAAAGTTTTATTGCCGCTGTAACTAGTCGATAAAAAGCTCTACAGAGCTTATGTTATGTATTTTAATGCCATCGACTTTAAATAAAATTTTTATGTTTTATGCTTTATGCTTATGTTTTATGTAACTAAAGATTGGCCAAACGAAAGAACGTTTATAAAATAACTTTTTTCGCAGGTATGAAATACTCATCACTAGTTTCTGTGTGATTAATTCTCTCTACTCTTTATTTAACAAAACATTTTGCTATAGGAGGCCATAGATCTGAATATATGTAATTATTGATATCTATGGGGAGACCAAGGCATATGTGACTTGGCCTGCCCTTCGGTACAAAGTCTGCAGCCAGCTCACGATGCTAATGGAGTACTCAATTGTATATATATGTATGTGTAACGGGTTGCCCCCCTTCCTAGTAGATTTATATAGCCAGCCTTTATCCCTGAACAAGGGAAGTACTTCTTTGGTTCAGAGGTAGAGCGCCTGACTGTAAACCTAGAGGTCTCGGGTTCGATTCCCGGTCAGGACATGTCGATTTTGTGAAGTAATTCATGCTCTCCAATAGTCACTTCGGTACCTGGCTACTTGAGCATAGAACTTGTAAAGGGACTCTCTTGTCATTGAATCAAGTTACACCTACAACGTTAACTTATGAAATGTATAGACATGCAATATATAGATACTATACGAGCTAAAAAACAAAAAACTATTACAAGTGTTGACAACGATTTTTTTACGTCTGAAGGAAACACTGAATAGAAGAAGAAGAAAAAAAAAACAGAATAAAACTGTAGTTTCTTTAATAAGCGATGTTCACATTGAAAACATCCACCGTCTTTCATTGCGGCCTTGAATTATTTCGCCGCAATTATGCAGGTTTAAAACAACCTGATATGCTCACCTGGTCTTCAAAGATACTTATAAGCTGGAAATACAAAGGTCTGCTGGTCTGTCAGGCCGAGAAATATCGATGCTAGATTTATAGGTTCTTACATAAGTTCTTGGAAAAGACCGGCTGATCTTTCACGAGTGATAGAATTTTTTAGTCTTTTTGTGAGTGGAGCGCAGCGGAACGAGCCAAAAGACCCCAAAAATTCTATCACGAGTGAAAGATCACTGCCGGTTTCCAAGAACGCGTGGAAGTACCTATTTCTTCCGTAAAAATAAAAATTTTATATTCTAAAACCTTAGGTGGCTTCATTCTAAAAACCAAAAGTTTTAAATAACATTGCATTTCATTGGTCAAAATCATCGATCAATATCGGTACCGGTTGTTGCTATTGGTTAATTGACCAGTGTGAGATCGTTGCACGTGCTCGCATCTCAACCTGGTCATCTCACACTGAAAAGAGTCATTTACGGAAGAATCCATTCTCAACGATTATGAGCCGTTGAATTTGTAATGACCAACGCAAGTAGTTATACTTGTAAATCAAATTGTTTCGATGCTTTTCTAACCACTTGTTAAATTAAAATAATGGGACTTCTTTGGTCTGAGAGTGGCAAAGAATTCTCCACATGGTAAGGGTTTTGAACCAACAAAAGGAAAGAATCTGATACTCAGACGAATAAAAAAAAAGACAGGACTGAAACGTTTTACTTTAGTAACTTAATAACACCCTCCACTCCCCCAACCCCAACAAAAAAAAACTGAAATCAATTAAAAAATAGACAAATAAAAAAGAGAATGTTCGTTACAAGCGTTATGCTTTTATATGTTAGTCCCGCATGCTATGAGCATGGAAAAATATATTCCGGGATTTTTTTATCGCCGTATTTCGATGACATTAAGGGTATCTCATCAAAAGATTCAAATTCAAAGTCAAAGTTACAAAGTCCAAGTAAAAGTCTAAATCTTTGATTATAAATAAGTGTTTCTCGTATTTTCTTTATAATAGGTCTCTTCCCTTCTTTTCGGAATGGTGTTTTGGCTTAGTTCTTGCTTTAAAATTGAATGCAAAGACTTCTCAAAATATTCAAATTTCATAGACGATCTTCCAATTTCGATTTTTTTGGTAATTGTCGAAATCTTACCTCAAATTACTGGATAACTGGTTGCCGACGTCATTTGCGCGTAAAAGGGAATTTTTAAATTTCATTATTTAAGTGTAAATGAATTGGTTTGAAAGGACCCTCCGAGTGAAACAAAATAACTCATTTCATGTTTGATTGTTTTCCATTAGAAAACATATTTAATAGATTGATAGAATAATTCAGTCCCTGTGCTCTCTTCTAAAAAAGCCGCCATTTTACCCCCATTGACCTCTCGTGACCCCTATTCTAACACCCGGAACGTTCCGGAATGGCACTTTTGGAAGATCGTCTATTCTCGGCAACCATATTTTGTGTATTTATTTCAATATTTCATATATTACAGTTATACACATGTATTACATGCCTTACATATAAAAATGCAAAGTTTAAAACATTTTACGCAAAGGGAAATAAATGGTTATTAGTATGTACCACGCCGAGAAATATCGATGCTAGATTCCACTCTCAACGATTTTGATTAGATCACAAAGTCGTTGAAGCACGAAAATGGGTTGAAGCTCATATGTTATGTTGACATTTGAGACGACCAAAAACTCAAGTTACCAAATAACAGCGCTGGAGTTTATAACTCTGCTGTATAGAGTTATAAACTCCAGCGCTGATCAGGACGAACTACAGAATGATCTGAACCAACTTCAAGCTTGGGAACGCATTTGGCAGATGTCCTTTAACGCTGAAAAGTGTTTTACCATTTACATCACAAAGAAAAAATCAAACAGGAAGTACAATTACAAACTCCACGACCAAATACTACAAGAAACAACAGACAGCAAATATCTAGGCGTCACCATCAGTAAAGACCTTAACTGGACTACCCATATCAATTCCATCACTGCCAAAGCGAATCGCACCATTGGCTTCCTTAGACGCAACATTCACTCATGCCCACAAGAAGTTAAGACTGCAGCTTACACCACTCTAGTACGACCCACAATAGAATATGCCAGTGTAGTATGGGATCCATACTGCGAGAACCAAATCAACCAGCTAAAAGCCATCCAAAGACGAGGAGCACGGTTCGTCTACAACAACTTATACGACCATGAACCAGGATCAGTCACAGCTATGATCAATCGTCTCGGCTGGGAATCCCTCGAACAAAGACGAGCTAAAGCCAGGGCCACTATGATGTTCAAAATCACACATCATCTTGTTGAGATTGCTACCAACCGACAACAGAACAAGAGGGAATACAGCATTTCGAAGGCTGCACACTGGAACAGAAACCTACTTCCCAGGACAATTGCCACCTGGAATCTCATACCACCACAAGTAAGGAACCTGCCTACCATGGAGCAGTTCCAGACTGGGTCAGGGTCATTTATCCTGCCAGTCCAGTCCGAGATGTAAACCGCAACCAATGTTTTTAATTGTAAATGGCAGACTTTTTAACTGTATAGTCGGACATATGCGGAGTATCAACACTCAACTTATGAGTACACTCCTACCGGGAAGAAGAAGATCAGATGCTTTAATAAGTATTACTCTTTAAGTACTTGAACCTTTCCCGTAAATCTTACAGAGAAGTTGACGCCATAAAAAAGACATAAGATGTATCACAGAGTTGTTGAAACATAAAATTGGGCATGATACCAGTTGCATAGACCGAAACGTCAGGCGTTTGGGTCAAGGTTTTTTTCTTTTTATTAAAAATAACGTGCATATAAAAATAAACTGTTAACACAGAGACATGTCTCGCCTGTCGCAACTGGACACAGTATAAAATGAAGTAAAAATCCTCCTTAAACTGATCTTAACTAATGCTTAAGCAGCTGCATACCAAATATAAATGGTGAACCATAACTGCTTTATAAAAAACACTTGTGACATAAGTAATAAATAGTTAAAAAGTGTAAAATCTAAAAGTCAGTAGACCGTGACTGCAGGATCATACAGATAAAATACTTTTGAAATTGATCTGTACTGATGCCAATGCAACTGCATACCAAATATCAATGATGTACCATAACTGCTTCATGTTAAACAGACTTAAGAAAAAAGGTTAACCTCGGCCAAATCAGTGTAAAATTTCAAAGTCAGTAGACCGTGACTGCAGGAGCATACAGGTGAAATCCTTTTAAAACTGATCTGTACTGATGCTGATGCAACTGCATACCAAATATCAATGGTGTAACATAACTAGTTCACACAAAACAGACTTAAGCAAAAACTTTAACCAATTGTGGACGCCGCCGCCGCCGCCGTCGCCGTCGCCGTCGCCGTCGCCGCCGGAATCACCATACCTAAGTCTCGCCTTTTGCGACATTCGTCGCAGGCGAGACAAAAATCATATCGTCTATATAGTTTTTCTTTTCATTATAAATAACGTGTGTATATATATATATATAAATCATATCGTCTATATATTATAAGACGATATGATTTTTTTTATATATACACGTTATTTATAATAAAAAGAAAAAAAACTGGACCCAAACGCCTGTGACCGAAACCCTAAGTTTCTGTATAATCACAGGCCCCAGACACTATGTTTATGCAGTTATTTACTATGTGCGGTACTGTGACAATGTCCTACCATACTGAAAAAAACGTGTTTTCAGTATGGTAGGACATTGTCACAGTACCGCACATAGTAAATAACTACATAAACATAGTAGTGTGTTTTCAGTATGGTAGGACATTGTCACAGTACCGCACATAGTAAATAACTGCATAAACATAGTGTCTGGGGCCTATGGTATAATAAATATAAAATGCCTATGCATAATACTTAAATTTCAAGAATTTTTCTGACAAAAAAGTTTACACCGCCCGCGCCACCGCTGGAAAATAATCGCCTCTCGCAACTGAATAGTCGAAGGCGACAGACAGACAGGGGGATTGCAATACAAGTGATGTGTGTGTGTGTAATTTTAAGCTAGGAAAGCTGTTAGAAAAGTTAAGACGAATTAATATAGAGGTAAACCAATGTACACCTTTCTTTTCTCTAAAGCAGGAATATGAAAATGAAGTTAGCGATTCATATAGGAAGTGGAGTTGTTTCGATGCATGTATCACCACAAGACTTGTCGGTATAATTAAGTTTATTTACATGTTTATAAATTAGAAAGAATTTACTTAAAATTTCATATTTTTAGAAATTACATAATTTTTTCAGCTATATTGTTTATTTTAGTTGTCCCCGTGTCTAGTTCTAAATTGCTGAAATATTAAAATGACGAAATCTATCTTCTAATGTTCCACCTCCAAACATTCCAAGTACCATATCCTTGCTAAATTGTCTTGGTCAACATTTGTATGTTTTGCATGACAGCAAAGAGCAGAATATTAGCTTGTTAAATTACATATATTTTGAAAGTGGTATCTTTTTAAACAAAGCTTCTCGAAGTTTTTTGCTAATCAATGTATAAATTATAAAGTTAGAGGCACACCCCAAAACTGAAAACAGTTTTAAAATTTCAATTAACAACTTAAACTTTTCAAAGGTCACATTTGTTTTCCCCCAGACTAGCATGAGCATGTACGTTAATGTCTCACTAAAAGGAGAGGATACAAGCATGTACAAATCTAAATTTCTCAAAATTAGCTCAAGAACTGGTACAAAATAACAGTCCAGATATATAGAAAGCAAATTACTAGATAATGCACCATCAAACTGAAAGTTTCTACAAAAGTATTGATTAAAGATCTTAGTATATGGTTGATTTGAAGTTCTTAGAAAATCTAGAATCAACCTGTTATAAACATTAATCAAATATATATTGCTTTCCCATGCCATTTGAAGATCTTTAGTTGCTTCATCCATCATCCCCTGGATGTCTTTCATAAATGACTCAAAATAGTGTGCAATCAAAGGAGACCTATCAAGATTGTCACAGGAAAAGGGAATAACTGTTCTATTTCCAACAAGTTGAGGATTTAAACTTAATTCCTGAATTCTTAGCTCCAAACAGATATCAAAGTCTGACTGCAGTTGATCATCTATTTTTATTTTCAATTTTCTCCAAAATATATTATTCTCGTTAAAGTCCATCTGGTAGGTATGGACTATTACAGCATTTAAGTAAAGCCTTGGGATTTCAGTTAATAGAAACACAACAAGTACATAAGTAATAAGAGTGCAAGATTTTCTTTCTGCAAATGAAATGGACTTTCGTAAGTTTTTCTTCGGTCGACATAATGTAAATAAAATGAAGCTGGTACTTATTATCATTACAATAATTGTTAAACCAAGAACACTTGCATACAAAATAGGGTAAACAATTAAGATGTATCTTTCCAATAACTCATTAGGATCTGTCGTAAAGCAAGTTTCATCGACATCTGATTTGAAAGTCACAACAAAAAGTCTTGGAATGTTCATTGTCATAGAAATAACGTAGCAAGTGACACAAACAATGATAGATTTCGTTATGGTGATTTTAATTCTACTCCAAATAGGGAACAAAATGACCAGAACTTTATGGAATCCAAGACATCCTGTCAATAAAACTGAGACTAGATGAAAATTGTCAGATAAATTGTTCATACAAAAGTGAATAATACAGAATGGATAGTCCAGAGATACTAACATGTTGGCCTTTTCATCCTCTTTAGAACTACTAAAATTTACATTCAATCTGAGCTGTGTGTAATAGAATGAAAACATAGGTTCTAACCCGAACATACAAAAGGCAGTAATACTGTCTGCTACTGCAAGTCCTTGCATTATAACAGTTGATGGTGATCTTAGTGTTTTGTCACGCAATATAACAAATATAAGAATGTTAAACACAATAGAAATGTAGGAAGCTAACGGTCCGCCGAAAATATGTAATCCATAAGGTATTCTGGCAAAGAGAAGGAATGGGTGTCTCGTAACCATCATTGGCAATTACTGTAAGCAGGTCTGAAAGTGTCAAGAAAAATCCTTTCCAATTTAAGGCATCTTAATGTCTTTTAATGTTGATACATCTGCATGCGGCTGCATGTAAATTGCAAAAATAATTACTTAAATTCATTTTTTTCTAATAATTGTATGCTAACACTAAAATCATTCCTTGTATTTCTTGACTGGGGAGTTTAGCGTCGTGACTATTCTTAGACATATGTTTGCATCGAAGTTCCTTGTATTAACTATAAAATGCAATTTATACTCTCTATAATGCTGGATTCACAAATAACACAAAATACTATTGGCCACTGTCAAAACTAACAGATTTAACTGTACACTAGAGAACAATATTTTACAAATCACTTTAAAGAATTAGAATTAGAATTATTTATTGTCAAAACACATTTACAATAAATGGTTATAACACATTAATACATGAACATATTCTTAAATCAAACGAAATTAAAGACTATATATTACAGTAATAAACCTTGGGTGGTGGCAACTCAAAAATGGATCATGCATTAATCCTGCATGTATATATAATTTTAATCACGAAAGCCTTTCATTATTTGAATATAAATATAAGGTTTTTTTTCAAATTACATACAAATGTGGGGTGACCATAATGACTTAATTTTTTCCTCGACAATTGTTTATGTATTTTATTAAAGCTTTATGTACTATTAAAGAACTGCTATTTAGAATTAAAGGTATTTTGTAGTCGGTTAATGAGTCTAAATTCTTAAAACAACATTTGAGTTTAATAATTAAAGTATTGTCAATTCATGTACAATTAAATGATAAATAATGAAAATTTTAATCATTGTAATGTATCACATAACTATATTTCACATAATTTTGAGCAGTGGTCTTTTATCAAAATAATCTGGCTTAAAATTTGAGGCCTTAAGATAAAGATTTTAAGTGATATGAAAAATCAGGTATATATATCTAATACAGCTAAATCCTGATTGTTCAGAAAGAAAATGCCCGGGAGAAAATGTCTCAGTTGAATATTGTTGTGAACAAGTTGCTACTTTGTACATGTTGCAACCTGTACAAATAAAAAGTACATGTTGCATCATGTATCATGCAACTGTACAAGGTGCAACATGTACACCTCTTGTTGTACATGAATGTTGCAACATGTACAAAATTTTTGATGATTGCACCCTCTAGACTATAAATATTTTACTTGAGTCAATGTGCCATGTTGTTTATACGACCGCAAAAAAGGAGTAGGGGCAATAAGGTCTGTTTTTGGCCTGCAATTTTACCGAAATCTCAACCTTTGAATACTGTTGTCAGAGGCTGATAAAACATTTATTAGATGTCCAAAAATAAGAAACTAAATATTTTTTTTTGAAGTTATAAATGATTGTTTTCACGGAAAATAAATCAAATCAAATCAAGTATTTTTATTGTCAAAAGACGCCCATGATACTGAGCAGGATATACAACATGTACAAAGAAAAGAAAAAAGGGAAAAAAACATTCATCATAATACAAATGTTACAAATACCAAAACAAAAAAGTTATGAAATGAAACTGACCTTATTCAGAAAATCGCCAATTGACATCGATTTTCAGTACTTTTAAGATACATTTTGGAACTTTTAAGATACATTTTGGACTAGAAAAGTATCTCCGCACACAAGAAACAACTAAATATTTTTACAGATTGTTAATATGGCATATATAGACCTTCTCTAAAAGTATAAACTTGTTTCTCGTGTGCGGACAATGTTTTCTGGTCCAAAATATACTATAAAAAAAAACACAAAATTTCTCAATTTTTGTCATTTTTGCTAAAATCAATAGAATTATGACGTCATTATGACGCTTTAATATTTAATTATTAAATATTTGGACATGTTTTCCTTTTAGGCAGAGTTAACCCTGTATTCTGGCCAGATATGGTCACTTTTGTATAACCCTCATATTTTTAGGCTAAATTAGGGCCTTATCGCCCCTTCACCTTTGCCAACGTATAGTAGTATGATTCTGTCGCTGTCATCGTCTGCATCATTGTCAGTTAACTTTATTGCTATAAAATTTGACATTATTTAGCACCCCAAAATGGAATCGGCAATCTTTGTCCTTTAAATGGCCATAACCCTACAAGGGGCCATCTGATATCTTCGACCAAATGGAGACTTTTGTCGAGCTTTTGATTATAAAGAGGGAAGGATGCATCAGTCAAGTCACTCTGATGGGTAGTTGCTGAGAAAACTGTTATGAAGATTTCAACAATTGACCAGTAAATGTTGAAATTTGACGGAGTCAATGAACAGAAATATATATTTGACAGACCTATTTTTTGTACACAAAATTAAGGATCCCATATTGAAGTCATGCACTAAATTCAACCCAAGTTGTTGTGATTTGTAGTTGGTGAGAAAACTATTATGCAAGTTATGTTGCAAATGGAAGGGACACAAGTAAAGCAAGTGTGTGTGTGTGTGTGTTATTGATGGTGTTTTAACGCCCTTTATCAACGCACTCAGCCATGCAGGGCGGTCAGTTTTACTGGTGGAGGAAACCAGAGTACCCAGTGGAAACCACCAACCTTCGACAGGTAATTGAAAAATCTTATCACATACAGTCGGGGAAGGTAATCCAATAGAAAACAGAGAACAAAAAATACAAATGAACTAGAGGCTCCCAGACATTCAAGCAAGAAAGAAAAAAGCACTACAGGCATTTTCTATTCTTAAGCCTGTATGGAAAAGCAGAACACTAAGAACAGCAACAAAGATCAAAATATTTAACAGCAATGTAAAATCTGTCCTCCTATATGGCTGTGAAACCTGGAGAGAAACTGTTACATCCATCAAATCTCTCCAGGTATTTGTAAACAAATGCCTCCGAAACATCATTGGTATAAGGTGGCCAGAAAAAATTAGCAACATAGAACTTTGGAAGAAAACAAAACAGGAACCAATAGAAAAAGTGATAAGAAATAGAAAATGGAAATGGATTGGACACACACTAAGAAAACCAAAAACAAACATTTCAAGGCAAGCTCTAGATTGGAACCCTCAGGGACAACGCAAGAGGGGTAGGCCAAAAAACACCTGGCGTAGGGGTAACACTGTTGAACTAACGAAGATCGGAATGACCTGGAATGAGGCGAAGACAAAGGCAAAGGACAGAGCCAGCTGGAAGGGAGTTGTAGTCGCCCTATGTCCACCCATGGACGAAGTGGAATAAGTCAAAGCAAGTAAGAGGCTCCCAGTAGCCTGGATTGATCACCTGGTCTTTTAATAGGGTCATAAGGATCTTTTCTATATGGGTTCATCTGACAATAGAGACTTTTGTAATGCTTAATGAGCTGAAGGTTTTAGCAAGCAACAGCTTTTTTTCTATCTTCAAAAGTTTTCATTCTATAGGACAACAAGACCATTCAATGCCCTGTGTTGCACAGCAAAACGTTGAACCCTGGGCGTTCTAGCCCAATATGGACAGTAAATAGTTTTTGATACTTGCATCTATGGTGGAATGAAAAAGCATATTTGTCACATGCAACCCAATTTATAGACTGACTATGAAGAAATAAAAATATTTAAGATCCTTATATCTAACAAATATATGTATATAAAAAAAAATCAGACAAGTTTCAATTTCCCCCTTTTGACCCCTAATTGTTAAGCAGAAAAGGTAGGGTCAAGAAGAAATTCATCTTATTTTTGTGTCCAATTTATTATCGAATTCACTTGAAATTTTTATTTTTCAAAATCGGACCTTAAATAAAAGTTAGATTTTTGCCCTTTTTGGGTCCCTCATTTCTGACCAACAAAAAATGGAGATCTCAAAAATTATATCAATTACAAAACTAAATGGTAATGAACATTATTGAAAAATTTCATTGCAATCAGTCAACCAGAACTTAAGTTATTATGGAAAAATAATAAAAGTTTCATTTTTAGCCCTTTTAAGGCCCCTTATTCAAAACGAAAAAAGAAGGGACACCCAAAGTCATTCCCATCCTTCTTTTTATTTATTGTAAGTAACATTGCTGTTAAGTTTCATAGCATTTGGTCATGAAGAAACAAATAAAAAAGTTGCTTTTTTGGTCCCTTTAGGGCCCCTAATTTCTAGACAGAACAAGTAATACTGTGAGCGAGCTCACAAAAGGATACCCCCCGCTTCATATTGGACTCAAATCTCAAGTCCAATTATCTCCCCTGAATGATGTCAGAGTGCAATGAAAATTCTTCATGCGCATCTACATATGATGTACTTCATTCATGTAAAGTTTCATCAAAATCCATCAAGCGGTTTAGGAGGAGTTGCGCTTACGGGGTCTCCCATTGAATAATGTATTTAAAAAGTCTAAGTCCAATTATCTCCCCTGAATGATGTCAGAGTGCAATGAAAATTCTTCATGCACATCTACATATGATGTACTTCATTCATGTAAAGTTTCATCAAAATCCATCAAGCGGTTTAGGAGGAGTTGCGCTTACGGGGTCTCCCATTGAATAATGTATTTAAAAAGTCTAAGTCCAATTATCTCCCCTGAATGATGTCAGAGTGCAATGAAAATTCTTCATGCACATCTACATATGATGTACTTCCTCCATAATAAGTTTCAGTAAAATCCTTCAAGCGGTTTAGGAGGAGAAGCGCTTACAAGTTATGTGGACAGACGGACGGACGGACGGACAGACAGACAGACAGACAGACAGACAGGGTGTTTCCTATATACCCCCCCCAAACTTTGTTTGCGGGGGGTATAATTATTAAATGATCCCAAAAGGGGAGGTGCACATCTTCAATATATATAAAATCAGTGTGTTAATTTTGAGAAAGATCTAGTGTTTGGGTTTTGAGATTCAGATTACACAAGACAGGCACCCTTACAGCGAGACAGACAGACTGCAGACAAGACGGAATGACCCGACTCCTAGACCTACTTTCACTATCAGCAACACAGGTAAAAACATGAGAAACTGCAATTTTTAACCTTTAAAGGTCCATTACCCTTATAAGATGTCAGCTGACAACTTTGAAACAATGGACACTTTGGTAGAGCTTAGGGTTTAAGCAAGCAACAGCTTTTCTCTATCTTCAATAATTTTCTTTCTATAAGGCAAAATCATGCTATTATTTACATTGAAAGAATCATAATGCCTATAAGGGGTCATCTGGCAACATCAACCCAATGGAGACTTTTGTAGAGCTCAATGAGCTGAAATTTTAAGCAAGCAACAAAAAAACGCTACGCCGAGCGCAGCATTATACAACATGTTGAACCCTGTCATTTCTGGCCCAATATGGATTGTCAAATACTTTGGACACATGCAGCTCATGGTGGACTCACAAAGCTTTTTGACACATGAATTCTTTGGGGGACTTTGAATTGCATATTTGAATTTTGTTTACACATTTATGTAGTCTATACCAACCTTCAAGGAAAACTAATAGTGCACTCCTGGTCCCTTTGATCCCTAACTTACCCAAATTGGTAAGAGAAATTGCTAATCTGAATGGAAAATGATGGCATGGATTTTACAAGGATTGTATACCAAGTATCAATGCAATCCCTTCAGTAGTTTTAGAGAAGAAGATTTTTGAAAATCAGTGTAAATTAATGGAAAAAACAGTTAAAGGGGAATAACTCTTAAACGGCTGATCTGACAATTTAGACCCTGAAATCATTTTTGTGGATCTCAATGAGCTAAACAATTCTGCAATGCTAACTTTTCCTCTAGCTCTAACGGTTTTCAAGATATTGTCCAAAAACTGCAAAAATGGTCAATTTTGATGATTAAAGGGCAATAACTCCTATAAGGAGTCGTTTCACAACTTCGACTCAATGAAGAGATTCGTAGAGCTTTTGATGCTGAACAAGACAGGTGGCTTCGGATTTTCTCTATCTCTTATACTTTTTGAGTTATATGCCAAAAACAATGGTCTGACCCCCCTATTCTATTTTTAGCAACGGCGGCCATGTTGGTTGGTCGACATGTATATAATTCACAAACTTGGTAGAGGACATCCTAAAGATCATGTATACCAAGTATCAATGCAATCCCTTCAGTAGTTTTAGAGAAGAAGATTTTTGAAAATCAGTGTAAATTAATGGAAAAAACAGTTAAAGGGGAATAACTCTTAAACGGCTGATCTGACAATTGAATTTAGACCCTGAAATCATTTTTGTAGATCTCAATGAGCTAAACAATTCTGCAATGCTAAATTTTCCTCTAGCTCTAACGGTTTTCAAGATATTGTCCAAAAACTGCAAAAATGGTCAAATTTGATGATTAAAGGGCAATAACTCCTATAAAGAGTCGTTTCACAACTTCGATTCCATGGAGAGATTCGTAGAGCTTTTGATGCTGAACAAGGAAGGTTGCTTCAGATTTTCTCTATCTCTTATACTTTTTGAGTTATAAGCCAAAAACAATGGTCTGACCCCCCTGTTCTATTTTTAGCAACGGCGGCCATGTTGGTTGGTCGACATGTATATAATTCACAAACTTGGTAGAGGACATCCTAAAGATCATGTATACCAAGTATCAATGCAATCCCTTCAGTGGTTTTAGAGAAGAAGATCTTTGAAGAAAAGTTAACGGACGACGGACGACGGATGCTTTACGATGACAATAGCTCACATGACCCTTTGGGTCAGGTGAGCTAAAAAGTTGATTATTTAGGTGTGACCCCTTTTTGACCCCTTATAGCAATGTAACTGAACAAGATTCATCAAAACTGTTGTTACATTTTGTTGTCAAAATTTATTGAGGAATACAATTAAAAAAGAATGATCAAAATCAGATGAAAATTAAACATCCTACAGACGTCTTATCAATATACCCATATTTGCCCCTTTATTCTTGTAGGGACCAGAAACCCTAAATGTAACACAAACCTTTCTTTAATAGTTATAAACATCATATCAAAATTTTATAGTAATTGGTTAACTACAACTTAAGTTATTGCACGGAAACCAGTGTCTACAGACGACGACAACAGCATCGCCATAACAATAGGATCGCAAAAAAATTGCGGTCGTATAAAAATTGTTTTCAATTTTCAAAAGGCAAAAACAGGAAAAACCACAATTTTGGGCCACTATAAGGGGTCATCTGACAACTTCAACCCTTTGTACACATTTGTAGAGATTTTATTCTATAGAGTCTAAGTTCTTTCAGATTTTGTTTATCTGTTATAGTTGCTGAGTTATAATCCATTTTAAGTGATTTTACCCTATGTTCTATTTTAGTAACAGTGCCCATGTTTTTGATTGAATCATTTAAAAATGAGAACTGTTTGTTGCCAACATGTTATTTATCATTCCTGCAAAATTTCAGTTTAACTGGTTCAGTGGTTTCAGAGGAAAAGATATTTAAAATTGTTAACAGACGACGGCTATGATGACAGACCATGACAGATGCATAGTGATGGCATAAGCTCACATGGCCAGGTGCGCTAAAAATCTTTATGTAATGAACTTACAAACTAGAATACTGACAAAGTCAGAAAGGGCCCCGCGGCAAAATATCTAAGTGTTTTCAAAATCATACGAACTTTAATTATAACCACTAAGGCATGTTCCATGGAATGCATATGAAACTACAGATCTGTATTGTTAATAGCCTTTGAGTTTTATTGTTCACAAAGTCCAATTCTCAAAATCTGTGATTTTCGATAAAATATGAAGTTTTTTCCCAAAATATTAATCAGATTTGCACGAAATTTTAATATGCAAATCAGGACATGCTACTTAGCAGCTGAACAAAGTTTCAGAACTGTTTTGTTAACAGTTTTTGAGTTTTAGTGTTCACAAAGTCCAATTCTCAAAATCTGTGATTTTCAATAAACAAGAGGCTCCCAGGAGCCTGAATCGCTCACCTGAACTACACAGATACAAATATTTTGTAGATATTATTGTGCTTAACCATATGCAATTTAAATTTCTGAAATAACTTGGTCAGTTTTCAAGTAATTGGGCTTAATAAACTGCAAAATTTTGAAAAAAATTGAAAAAGGGCAATAATTCCCACATCAGCAGTCAGATCTTTTCCTAAATTTCAGGACAGGTACTTAATACGCTGATCACTTTCAATTTTTGCACAATTTTGATATCTGAAACCATTTTTGGCCATGGCAGCCATGTTTTTTTACGAATCAAAAATATGAACAATAGAGTTGTAGCATCTAAGCTATTAAACAAGTGCCAAGTTAAGATGCAGTTGGTCTTACGGTGTCAGACAAGCTAATCTTTTAAATTCAGGGGAAAAGTAATGAAAAATGGTAAATTTTGTTGTTTTAAGGACAATAACTCCTAATAGAAATGGTCCTACAGCTTTGACCTTAATACATGAAATGTAGATCTTGATGTGCTTGATCATATGCAATTTAAATTTTTGAAATATCTTGTATAGTTTTCAAGATATATGGCTAAATAAGTGAAAAATTTTGAAAAAATCCAGAAAAGGGGCAATAACTCCTACATCAATTGTTGGATCTTCTTGAAACTTTCAGAGCAGGTAGATCTTGAGATGCTGATCACTTTTGTCTCCAATCAGAATTTTGATATCTGTGACCATTTTTGAGTTATTAGCAAAAAACTGCAATTTACCCCCATGTTCTTTTTTTAGCCATGACGGCCATATTTTTTGACGAATCAAAAATCTGAAAAATAGCTTGTAGCATTTATGCTATTAAACAACTGTGCCAAATTTGGTTGAAGTTGGATGTATGGTGTCAGACAAGTTAATCTTTGAAATTCAGGGTAAAAGTAATGAAAAATGTTAAATTTTGACGCTTTAAGGGCCATAACTCCTAAAAGAAATGGGTCCATAGCTTTGACCTAATTACATGAAATGTAGATCTTATTGTGCTTAATCATATGCACTTTGAATTTTTAAAATATCTTGAATAGTTTTTAAGATATAGGGCTAAAAAAGTGCAAAATTTTGAAAAAATCCAGAAAAAGGGCAATAACTCCTACATTGGTTGTTGGATCTTCTTGAAAATTTCGGGGCAGGTAGATCTTGAGGTACTGATCACTTTTATTCGTGCCAGAATTTTGATATCTGTTACCGTTTTTGAGTTATTTGCAAAAAACTGTTTTTGACCCCCCTGTTCTATTTTTAGTAACAGCGGCCATGTTTTTTGACGTATCAAAAATCCCAACGCAAACTTTTTGCACAATACCCTAAGGAACAACCATATCAAGTTTGGCTGCATTTGGCCAAGCAGTTTCAGAGAAGAAGGTGTTTGAAACATGCTAACGGACGACGGACGGACGACGGACGCAAAGTGATGGCAATAGCTCACATGACCCTTCGGGTCAGGTGAGCTAAAAATGAAGTTTTTAAAAAAAATATTAAACAGATTTGCACGAAATTTTAATATGCACATCATGACATGCTACTTAGCAGCTGTGCAAAGTTTCAGAACTGTTTTGTTAACAGTTTTTGAGTTTTAGTGTTCACGAAGTCCAATTCTCAAAATCTGTGATTTTCGATAAAAAATGAAGATTTTTTCTAAAAAATGTTAATCAGATTTGCACGAAATTTTAATATGCACGTCATGACATGTTACTTAGCAGCTGTGCAAAGTTTCAGAACTGTGGTGTTAATAGTTTTTGAGTTTTAGTGTTCACAAGAATTGTTGACGGAGGGACAGACGGACGGACGGACAGACGGACGGACAAAGTGAAAACTATAGGGCGTCCGCATCTTCGATGTGGGGCCCTTAAAATATAAATTGTTATATTGACATTTAAACATAAATGACCCATTAATCAAATGCTGTAAACAAATCCATTTTGCACATTCAGTCTCAATATAAAATGAATATTTTGTGGTATGAAAATTTTTTGACAGTTTTACAATATTGTACATTATTTCATACTTAGAGAAAAATATTATATCAAAACAAACAGTAGTTAAAATTTTTCCCTGGAGGATGGCATTATGTTAAGGTAGAATAAATGAAACAGCAAAAGATAATTATTTTATATAGTTCTTTATCTTATTAGAAAAAACACATAATGACAGAAATGAGAATATAACATACAATATCAATGACATTGTTTTAAATAAAATACAGTCAACTTGTACTTGTCTGTCCAATGAAGCCAGGTCAATATGCTAATGTCCATACCTGTAATAAAATAAAACATAAACCTTTAATCTAAATTCCAATTAAATAAATATTTTCATAAAATAATAGTATCCCGACTAAGAAAATTAACATGACTTACATATGTTCTGATCTGATTTTTAAAGATATACATGTACATGTGCATAGTTTGAAAGTTTTTAATATCTAGATGTGGTTCTATGTAACTTAGCAATCAATTGATAAAATGTCTAAATGATTTTAACCAAAAGTATTTTATATATATCTATAATATGTTTACCAGCAATTCTAAAATAATCTATGAGGAAGGAAAATAGCAGAATTTGACATTCTTTGCCAAATTGTGGAAATTAGGAAAATCCTTTGAATTTCTTTTTTTAAATTAATACAGTCAACATAGAGTAGGTAGATAATTAAAATAAAATGAATGATTCCAAATATTAGAAAACATTCAACCAGTGACTATGAGTGAATTTAAAAGGTCACAAGTTGAATATTTCCCATATTTGGAATTCAGATTTGTTATACTATTTTTTACAAAGACAAAAACCCAATTATGGCTTCAATTAGGTCAGAGTCTAAAAAAAATCAGCAAGAATATTATCAGGTGCAATGATTTTCCATGTCATAGACAACTAAATAACAGTTATCCAAATTTCCACGTTTTAAGTTATTTAACTGAGTGTAATGAAAGATGTCTGTTCACTTGGAAATCTTGATATTTAACTGCTATTTATGTCATAACAGGAAAATAATAGTATTTCAATGACAGATTAAAAATTGAATGAATTTGCATGATGTAAGAATTAACATAGCTTGAATCAAAACTATAAACGGAAGTAAATTTTACAGAAAGTTCAAAAATGGATTGACATCTTGACATTTCTACATATTTAACCAAAGGAACACCTACTTTTGAAATTCCCATTCTCTATTGTCCAAAGGGCAGACCTGTCTTGTCTTCAACCACCTGGATATACAGTGGAAATGGAAAGCATGCTGAAAGAAAAGTAAAACAAATCTTCACATGAATGAATTGTTAATAACTGCTTGATATTTCTTGGTACCAATTAATATTTTTCAACAGCCTAAGAAATTAGGATTTGAGATTCACTTGCCTGAATTCTTGATTTTTAGTTTTTATTCTATTTAACCCATATAAATTTCTCCAAATTTACTTGCGCAAGAGCATTTTTTACTAAGTCAGGGGCAAGAATCCAGTGCTAATTTCGCAGACTGTTTCAATACATTATTGATTATGAAGTTTCTAACACCCCAGGAATGGCCAGGATATCAATATGATATATAAACAGGTCAACAAGCCTCACTATTAAAATTGTCAAAATCTATTACCCTTGATCTTAGAAATTTTGTAACCAATTTACTCATTTTGTAGAAAATTAAAGTGTGGTTTATGGGGAAGACATTTTTTCAGACTCAACCACTTAAATAATTATTTGGGAAATTTAAACAGATATTAAAATGTGCTTACAAAGATCATGACCAATCAGAAAATTAGAATAAAGGTAATAACAAAACTACCGAACTTGAATGATCAATCTCATAGTCCAGAGAAAATGACAAAAACGAATCAGTCATACCGGAGAATTGGTGGATTGCAATGGTCCTGACTTGGTACAGGCATTTCAAACGAAATGGTGGATTAAACCAGGTTTAATGGCGCCAAACCTCCCTCTTCCATTGCGATCTTAGGATCCGGTAATGACCATAGAACACAACATAGTTGTGAGACACAATAGGGATATTGAGGTGATCATCTTAGTACAGAAGACCAGTCAAACACTAATTAAAACAATTAACTATCATATCTTTTAACTCAATTTTGAACTTTTCTACTAGTGGCTGATAACGAAGAAAGAATTTTTTAGTGATCGTATGAGACGTATTTTCTTATAGCCCTGCTCCAAAATTCGGTCACGAAGAAATCGGTGTCTGATAAAAAAATCTGTGAAATGTGCCTTCCAAAACTTTTTTCCTGGAATAGCAGCTAATGTCATTAAGACATGAAGTGGCAGTTCATAATATTATATTTTGATAGTGCTCTAATTTATAAGACAACGATTGAACATGTTATTTGTTTTTGCATTAATCATATTTGAACATCAACTAACTTACATTACACACTCCCCAAGCAACAGTACATTCCTCACTGGTGGCTGAAGCTTGATTGGCTTGACATTCTATACACAGGTCCATGATGTGGTTTCTACAGATAGCACAGTTATCCACCACAATATCTGAATTGATACAGAAAACAATAAATGTATGATTAATGAAACATTTGCTCTTTGATATTTCTTTTTAATAATTAATTTGTTATTTATAATTATTGAATTTATTGTTATTTATTACATGTTGTAGACTAACTTTTTTCATCCTGGAAAAGTTGTATTTGGTAAAAAATAGTGTGCAATTCCTTACTGACCTTACATGAACACTCTGAAAAGTTGGTGGGTAAGTAGGCATATTTTTTTAAAATTTCTATATAAAATTCAAAAATGATTATTAATATAGAGCTTTTACACCCTCTGATTAAGGTCCTAAGGTAAGATGAAGTGACTGTAATTTTGTCTTGAAAGACTCTTGACTCAGCTCCTGCCTCTTTTGCAAACACATTCATACATGGACATGATGAATTGGTGAATCAAAAGTACAATTACATTTTCAGTACATCAATTATTCATATAGAAATCTTCACACTGACTCACTTACCCCAAGCCCATAGAGCAACTGCATTCCACTGAAAAAGAGAAAAAAAATTCAATGCTTTGAATTTGTACAACAATTGTACAAATGAAACAGTAAATTACATGCAACTGTAAAAACATCTTCAGTGTTCATGAAGAGCTAAGCTTAGGGTCATAAATCAACAGTCAAAAAAATTAGGAAGTGGAGTCCGATGGACCGAATGCCTATTTTCATCAAATTTGCTAATTTTTTCGTACATATTTAATATAAATTAATGCAAAATTTAACTGAAACAAACTAATTTTAACTGGATATTTCCAGTAGGTCCAGTCTAATTTCAGACTGAATCAATAGGGCTTTAGATTGAAATCTGTTGTCAATTTGAATGACATGATAATGACGAAAGATGTAACTGATTATTGTAAAAATATGACAAAAATGAAATTAATTTTCTGCACTGAAGTCAAGAAAATAAAAGTGGCGAAAATGGTTTGAAAATTTTTCGTCACCTAGCATGACTTGACTATCTTTACGCCAATGACGAAAGTGATGAGCGCTAGAAAAATCACTGCTTTTCTCTACATTTGAAGCCAATATGTGAAAATTTGACAAACCTGGGTGCAGATACGGGTAACACATAATTAGGTGTAACCTAAAAAAACAACGGCAGGTTTGGCAATATCCTACTTTTGTCCCATATGGGATTAAAAAAAAGAAAGAAATTATCTTTGTGGAAAATGTTAATAAATCATTGGTACAGTAAAATCTGAATCATTTGAGCGTTTTAATCTAAAATAATAATATCCGGAGCCAAATTCAGGACCAACTCCGATCGGAACTTGTTAAATTTTATTAATATTTCCATCGTAATTCACACCCGGAATAATCATCATAATCATGTTGATAAATGTTGTCTTTATTTCATTTCAGTATGTAGTATTTAACATTCCACATAAAGAAATAATGTACAATGGCCACGATTAAGATATATATATATATTTGTTGCTATGTGTATACAATCCGACTTTTAAGTATTTAATGATGCCACATATCTCCCTCGGTTGCAATGCCTCAATATAATAGAACATCGAGCTGTGCCACGTACACTTATTTCACTCCCCAAAAGAAAACCCTTTTCAGACACTATTATAGGACAGAATGTATTATATTCCATACATATATGTAGTCATGCTTTTGTCCCAGTACAATATAACGTATTTCTCTCTGTATATATATAGTCCTGCTTTTGTCCCAGTAGATTTATACATATTTACTATATTCTTTTCTTTGACAGCCCCCAAAACATACCGTGGCCCTTTTTGCTATATAGATCTCCCCAAAAGATAACCCTTTTCAGATACTGTTATAAGAAAGAATGTGTTATATTCCATACATATACATGTATATATACATGTATAGTCATGCTTTTGTCCCATCAAAATATAACATATTTCTCTCTGTTTATATATAGTCCTGCTTTTTGTTCCAGTAGATTAACACATATTTACTATATTCTTTTCTTTGAAAGCCCCCAAAACATACCATGCCCCTTTTTGCTATATAGATCTCCCCAAAAGAAAACCCTTTTCAGATACTGTTATAAGACAGAATGTGTCTTATATATAGTCATGCTTTTGTCCCAGTACAATATAACGTATTTCTCTCTGTATATATACAGTACGCCCAGGGACTTGTGACTACTATTGTCCCAATCCGACATGTCGGAAATCATAAATCCGACAAATTTATGGTAGGTAATCACAGCATGATCGACACTTGGTCAGTCTGGGTCAGAGGTCATAAATCACCTAACCTAATTGGAAAACAGGTAAGAGATCGTTATTGGTTTACCTGCAAAAACGGTGAACCATAAGTGATTTAGAGAATTAAGTAAATTGGTTTTTAATTATTTTGAGGTTTTTTATTTTTCAATGTAATACAGAATGGTAAAACAGACAAGGAATGAAAAAAACAAGAGTTAACACTAAAGTATGTCTCGCCTGCCGGCACCATCAGAAACAATTATTCTTTCTTACTTCCACTATATTTTGAATTTACATGGATTTTCAGTTTCTGAGATCAAAAGATGTTTATAGAACTTAAACATTGCAAATATATGCAATAAAAATAATCAAAGTCACTCAACCGGAAAATCAAGGTCAAGGTCAAAAGATGGGGATGCAACTGTGCTAAGCTACTACTGGGGAATATGCATACCAAGTTTCATCAACCTAGGACCTATAGTGTTTGAGATATGGAGGTGCTCGCAAAACTTTTCCATTGCTATTATATGTATTGAAAATTGTCAAAGTCACTCAACCGAAAAATCAAGGTCAAGGTCAAAAGATGGGGATGCAACTGTGCTAAGCTACTACTGAGGCATATGCATACCAAGTTTCATCAACCTAGGACCTATAGTTCTTGAGATATGGAGGTGCTCGCAAAACTTTTTCATTGCTATTATATGTATTGAAAATTGTCAAAGTCACTCAACCAGAAAATCAAGGTCAAGGTCAAAAGATGGGGATGCAACTGTGCTAAGCTACTACTGGGGCATATGCATACCAAGTTTCATCAACCCAGGACCTATAGTTCTTGAGATATGGAGGTGCTCGCAAAACTTTTTCATTGCTATTATATGTATTGAAAATTGTCAAAGTCACTCAACCGGAAAATCAAGGTCAAGGTCAAAAGATGGGGATGCAACTGTGCTAAGCTACTACTGGGGCATATGCATACCAAGTTTCATCAACCCAGGACCAATAGTTCTTGAGATATGGAGGTGCTCATAAAACTTTTTCAAAAAGTTAACGCCGCCGTCGCCGCCGTCGTCGCCGCCGCCGTCGTCGCCGCCGCCGGTAAAGTAACACCTATGTCCCGCTCTGCTTTGCAGGCGAGACAAAAATGACGAAAACTTAATGTGTTGATAAGTTTTCAATTCTTAATACCTTTGAAATTTATCTTATAAATTAAGATTGAAATCAATAATTAATTAATAGCAGTTTTCTTCCTGGATCATTTTATTTCAGGCCAGTCTCTTTCCACGGATCTCTAAACAAACTTATTTCAAAATCCCGGTTTAAAATACGCATGACGTTTTAGATACATAACATTGAACAATGTAATCATGCATTCGTCTACTCAAAGAAATCATATACATGTACTAGATCACTCTTTTTCCTCTTTATGCTGTACAATGCAAGAGACTTCTTAAAAGTTGCAACTTCAAGGAAAGCAAAAGTTCGTCAATTTGTATATATTTGCTATTCTTAGTACGGGGCCAACATCAATTTGCATAAATCAATAATACCTGCTCAGTTACAAGTCTATTTTTAGAACACTACAAATGTTTAAATTTGTGATGGAACATTTTGCTGTAATTTGATATTAGAAATTTTAAATGATAATTTGTTACAAAAACCTTATTTTTAACCAAAAATATTCAATTTCTCAAGAATATACATAATACTTAAAAGACTGATCAGCCGCTAACGTTAACTTTCCGGTGGACTTGGACGTTTGAAAATATTTATTTCTTTCAAAAAAAGTTAATGAGATATTAACTGTTTAATACTATTTCGAAATATTAATTTTAACAATCGCTTCTGTTCATCTCATTTCAGTCCTAATCATCTTCGTTTTTAAATTTAATGAAAAATCCGCAGAAGTTAACTTTGTCGCAAGCCTTCGACTGCCGTCTTTTACTAATAAATTTCAGAATTAGAAATCAGTTTTTATTTTGAAATGATAATTTGTTACAAAAACCGAATTCATTTACTAGAAATATTCAATTTCTCACAAATATACGTTTAAAGACTGATCAGCCGCTAACGTGAACTTTGGCGCAAGTCCCGACCGGTGGACTTGGACGTTTGAAAATATTTATTTCTTTTAAAAAAGTTATTAACTGTTTAATACTATTTCGAAATATTAATTTTAACAATCGCTTCTGTTCATCTCAATTCAGTCCTAATCATCATCGTTTTTAAATTTAATGAAAAATCCGCAGAAGTTAACTTTGTCGCAAGCCTTTGACTGCTGTCTTTCAGTTATGAATTTAAGAATTAGAAATCAGTTTTCCGAATAAAAAAATACAAAATGTTTTTGGTGTGTGCATATTAAATTAGGCAGATGTTAATTATCATAACCTAATTGCTTTTAATAATTTAAACTCTGTCGCAAGTGCCGGCCACGCGTCAAGTCGTATACAAAATTAAATTTTAAAAAATTATAAAACGTTTCCGGTGCGTCGATTAATTACATCACCCCAAGGTTTTGGGGATTGGTTAATTAGATTGATAGTTAAATATATAAATTGCATAAAAGTTTATAATTGATAGTGTAATCACGGAAGTAGCCAGCTTGAACAAGATTAAAAGACCACAAGTATTAGCTTTTAAGAAAAGCTTGCCTGACCTCAGTATATAATTATTACGTTTATTAATTTTCAAATAGATTTTTGATATTGGCACACTCCCTGCAATTGAGCGTGGAATACTATAAGAAAAAAGAAACTGTACATGTGCGTTTACCTTGCTCCACAGTATAGGCAAAATCAATCAATAATTCATTACCCTCTGACATCTTTCTCATGCATTAAGCTCAATAAATCAATTAAGTATATCAATGAATTATATGTCAAATTAACACACTTGATAGCTGTTCCAGTTTAAATAGAAAACACCATCATAAATTTTAATTTACACTTATGACCTACTTATTTTGTTAGCTGGCTGACCTTATCGTTGCATGCTGATGTGCATGCATGTTTACTTTATGACAATTAATTTTCAACTGATAATATACACAAAACAAAATAATTATTCATTAATGATGTGAACAGTGATGCAAATTTAATTAAAAGAATAAATAAATTTATTTACTTCAGTAGGGCAATTTGTTTGTAATATAATGACAAACATTAAACTTTAGCTAAGTGATTAACACAGACAATAAAAGCAGGTGAATAAAAGTGATGCTGAGTATCAAACCCATTTATCAAAAACCGGTTTAACAGTTCTTGTCAAATTACAGTGAATAATGTAAATTTGGGTGCAGGTACGGGTTCTGATTACACATTTTAGCCGTACCTTCCTGACAGCAAACATGGCGGCCTCCATGTAACAACTAAATCTTATACTGCCTGACCCCTTGGGGTCAGGCAATAAATTAATCTTTGCCAAATATTTATTTATAGGGAATCGGCATATAATTTTACTGTTTACGGGAATAAATGATACAAAATAATGTTTTGTAGAACTGATTGACAGATGTTTCGGAAATGAAACTAATTTTGAAATGGGGACTGTTATTTAAAGCCATATGAAAAACAGTAAATTTGGTAACGTGGAAATGTAACCTCTCATTAGCAGCATTCGAATAAAAACATTGGAAGGTCAGAAACAAAACAAATAATTAATAAAGAAAATGAACTCAATCCCCAAAACATAGATAACAGGGAAGTTAAACCCAGGACCGAGCTATCGAAAATATATTGTAACTATTCTGCATACATGCAAATTTTGGGTCTATAACAACTATTTGCATTCTTTCAAATTTACCACCAAACTAAAATAATTACAAACCAGGGATCTATTGTTTCTGGGTAAAAGCTGAAATAATTACACTTTTATAAATATTCGTTGGCAAAATTGTAGTAGTACAATATTAATTCTGAACTTTGACGATTGGTGAAAGAAGGACTTTTTGGTACTTGAAAAAAAAGACTATTTTCACATAAAATGATAATTTCTTATTTCGATCATATTTATTTACAAAGATTTATTAAGTGAACCAAAAAGTAAATGAGTTTTATATCAACTACAGGAATCCGCCATGCATGGTACAGGGCCGTGTAATCTTGCTAACAGTAGCTTGTCAAACCGGCGGCTGCGGATGCAAGAAAGCAATGTGGGAGAATGAATAATTACGTCTGGGTCTTTTTGACTAAGTTCTTTTTCCTTCCAGTGACAGTTGTAAAAAGAAATGAAGTATTAAACTTATACAAAAGAGTATACATCGCCGATACGTGATTGACGGCTATGAGGACAAAGTTTTCAACATCGTTGCATGACCGCTTTACGGGTCTCGAAAAATAAAATGAATAAGGTTAAAAGTAAATTGTAACATATTTTCAAGTAGTGTAAAGCTGTAGCATAACCTCTTAAAATCCTTCTTCATAGACACTTCCAATCAAGGCATAATAGATTGGAACATCGTTGCTTGACCGCTTTTACGGGTCTTCCAGCAAAAATATCTTAATTCCTTCAATTTGGAAATGAACAGACATAAATTTTAAAAACCTTTTCCATTTTAATTATAACTCAATCTAAATCACTTAAGTGTTGACAGGTAACATTAATTAAGTTAATCAGGTACATATTTATGACCGCTGGTCAGGCTGGCTGACCAGGACATTAGGTAATATAACCACAGGTGTCAAAATTGTCGGATTCGCCGGACACCTTGTCGGATTGGGACTATGGTAGTCATAAGTCCCTGGGCGTACTGTATAGTCCTGCTTTAGTCCCAGTACAATATAACGTATTTCTCTCTATATATATATAGTACTGCTTTTGTCCCAGTAGATTTATACATATTTACTATATTCTTTTCTTTGAATATATATATATATACATAATAGACGTCTGAAAGAAGTAGCCAACGTATCAACCTACGGGATGTCGGATCGAAAACAAAAAAATTAACGATACTGTGCAAACAAAAATGATAAATAAACTTCTAAAATGGTGCACAACAACATCAAATATGATGTTAAAATAAAATAATAATTAAGGTCAAAAGACAATAATTAATAATCAAATATGCAGATATTTCGCTGGACCGACCAGCTTCATCAGCGCTTGTAATCTGATATGATGATAATAAATTACATAATCAAGATCTGTGACGTATGTCTAAAATCCTGAACTTTATGTTTGAACATCTCAATTGATCCTCAACATGAAAAATAATAAAATTTAACAAAATACAATAAAATATATATATTTACTACATGTATATTCTTTTCTTTGAAAGCCCCCAAAACATACCATGCCCCTTTTTGCTATATAGATCTCCCCAAAAGAAAACCCTTTTCAGATACTGTTATAAGACAGAATGTGTTATATTCCATACATATATATATAGTCATGCTTTTGTCCCAGTACAATATAACGTATTTCTCTCTGTATATATATAGTCCTGCTTTTGTCCCAGAAGATTTACACATATTTACTATATTCTTTGCTATGAAAGCTAAAAAGAAAAGAATATAGTAAATATGTATATGTATTTTTTAATTCTACATTGTGAAAATTTGTTGATTTTTGTTTTGAGTCATTTGGGTGTTCACACGGAAATTTAAATGAAACTTTTAGGAAGGACACCACGTGTAAATATGTTTTTTCTCTTATGCATTAAGAACACCAAAAAATCCCATATAAAAATGAGATGTGAAATGAGTTTAGGTGACACAACAGATAATTCTAAGTACACGATCTGGAAAAAAATTGTGTCCTAACCCGTATTCCTATTTTTCATTAGTCTACCAAGCGTCTCAGGTCCAGCATCTCAATGACACAGAACAATATATTCAAGGTTTTCATCAAATCAGAAATCCAAAAATTCTTTTGTCCCATATGGGACAAAAGTAGGATAATATGCGAGCGTAGCGAAGCTCACTATTGTAGAGAGTCTGCCAAATTGCATGAGACTCAAAATACTATGGAAGAAAAATCGTTCTCACCGGAAACATTCGATTATCGGAACTTTTCGAAAATGTCTGCGCGTGCTGAAAAATTGCGGGAAATAGTAATACATCGTCCCAAATTATCTCGTCCCAGGCATTATTCGAAATTATCAATGGATTAGATTATATTTTTGTATATACGCGAGCTTTTAAGGCAATGTCTTTCTCATATTAATTTTATGTCATTAGATTTTTTACAATGTACAAAGGGAATTTGTTTTTTTCCACAGATTTATTACACTAATGGATTGAAGTCACTGTAACAACTTGAAGGTGTTTTACAATCTAAAGTTTTAATTCGGAAATATTTATAAAACAGCGCAACCGTGAAGTGTAAAAATAGAATTATTTGTCATTGCATTTGTTTTTCTTTTTGATTGACTCAATTGGATATATCTAAATACCCAAATAAAACATTTAGGATGAAAAGTTTGTGAAATGTAACTTTAAGCACCTTTTTCACTTCGAATCTCTTCTTTCCTGCTTTCTCGTTTCCTAAACCAGAAGATTCTCCAATTTCGCCATCATCAACATCCATAGCGGCAGCCATCTTGTCAGTAGATCGGAACTTCTCTAGATTTATGTATCATTTGAAGGGAAGGTTCCGAGAAGTTCCGTCTCTTTTTCAAGACTATAAAGTGAAACGAACTTAACGAATCTTGGCGAAATGTGAAATATTCAGAATAGAATCAGATGAAACTAGCTATAAAAAAATAAATAATAAGGAACAAACATACAAGCAGATAACAATTCTAGTGGAATAAATGAATAGAAATACACAACTTTTGTTAAATTTAAAAAAAAAAACTGAGAAAAAAAAACAACACATTTTTTTTCGGGGGGGGGGGGGGGAAGAAATTGAAACCAAAAGTCTCAGAGTTAAAGAGAAAGGAAGATTAACAAATAAAAAAAAAAAAACAAACAAACAAACAAAATTAAATCACCAACATTACGGAATATAACACAAGGTAAATAAAGGTAACTACAAAATTACAGAACTAGGATGATCAATCTCATAGTTCCAAGAACAAAATACAAAATACAAAACAAGGCAAAGATATGCCAGAGAAATTGAAGATCGCAGTGGTCATGATTTGGTACAGGCATTTCAAAAGAAATGCTGTGTTGAACCAGGTTTTATGGCGCAAAACCCCCCTCTTCCATTCAGCGATCTAAGGGTCTAGTAACACAAAACACAACATAGTTGTGAAACACAATAAAGATAAAAAGGTGATCATCTCAATACAACAAACAAATTAATTGAAACATGTGGAACATAGACCTGTATAATAGAATATACAGGTCTATGATTGAAACAATCACGAATCATTTCATCTGAATACTTTTGAATTTTGCTACCAGTGACTGATATTGAAAGAAAGACTTTTTAAGGGACCGGATGAGACGTATTTTCTCATGAACGCCCTGACATTGTGAGGATGAGTTATTCACAGAGAGGTTCTGAATTTTTTAATCAAAAGTCTACTATGAACTGAAGGCCTTCTTTGCTACTAGTAGTGTGCAACATTTAGGGTAGTTGACTTCAGATTATTCTAAAATTTTATTAACTGACTATATTTGTAAATTTTAAATTCTGTTGTATTAATAATATGATGCAGGTTAAACCTGTGACGCTCCCGAAGTTTGAACGTATCCTTAAATATTTTACAAGCTAAAATAAGTTTTCAAATGTTTATTGGGCAATTAATTGAAACAAATTCTTATTCGAAAATAAAACAATGTAGCTTTTCTTGTGGGTCCTGTGTGCGCTTAATGACGTCAGAAATTTTCAAAGAAAAAAGCGTTAAAAAGAGGCAGAAAGTCCGGGAAACCGCGCGTGGTTTACCGGATGTTGAAGGAAAATTGAGCCCATAGTACAACTAGAATATTGACATTTCTACCATTATCGCTCCCTTCGGGAGCGTAATACGATAAAGAGATCAGAATAATAGTTTTTCCAATCGGATTTAAAAAAATAAATAAATAAGTAAACTGGAAAGTTTTGTTTCATATTGATCATTTTCTTCACTTGATTTGTGACATGGCAATCATTGTAAAATGAACAAGGGAATAAACAGTGAAAGAATTGTTGTACCAAGTGAAATTTTGATTTTTTAAAGATCATGTTTTCATTTTCTCTAAATTATTGCAAAAGCAATGATTTTTTTTAGATTAACCCAGAGATTAACCCTTAAAATTTAAGTTTAATATATGTGTGTTGGACGTAACAGTGTCTGTCCAAACCACACTGTACATTTTTGGCAATGGAAAGTTAAATGATTCATGTATTCACAAAAATTTCTGTCCAAACCATACTTTACATTTGTGGCAATGGAAAGTTAACTTGAATGATTCATTTATTCACAAAAATGTCTGTCCGCATTCGTCCGACCCATGGTCATTGTGCCCCTATAAAATCACAAAAAAATATATTTTCAACAAAAACATTATCTTTTCCTTACAATTTATTGAAAGTAAAACAATTTTAGCAGAGTTTTAACTCCTTTAATTAGTATTCTAGACTACTTTGAAATTTTGAATCAATGTCACAGTTCATGTTGCACCTTAGCAAAGAAGGTCCCAACTATATATAAAGAAAACTGATGCACAAAATTTGTATTCCATTCGCAAGCAAGCTTGTTGTTATATCAAAATATACAAATAAGCTTGAAATATCTTTCTAAAAAACTTTCTGTCAAGTTTTACAATAATCGGTTCACATATGGCTTGGTAATAAATTTCAGAAAAAAATAGCCCGTATATACACGGCCGTCATTCGGTGTGGCGAGTTTTTTTACTCGTAATAGGAATCGACAACGGCGGCAAAGTCACAGGCAGTTGGAACATGGATTTTATATACCCCTTTTTTTCTCTACAACCAAACAAATAAAATCTTGTTCAAAGTTATTCAAGTCATTTCTTGTCATTAGAACAACAAGAAGAACAACAACAAGAACAACAGCAACAAGAAGAAGATAAAGAAGAAGAAGAAGAAGAAGAAGAAAAGAAGAAGAAGAAGAAGAAGAAGAAGAAGAAGAAGAAGAAGAAGAAGAAGAAGAACAACAACAACAACAATGAGAACAACAACAACAACAACAACAACAAAAAGAAGAAGAAGAACAACACCAAGAAAAAAAAACCCAACAACAATAACAAGAACAAAAACAACAAGAACAAGAAGAATAAAAAGAAGAAGAAGAACAACAAGATGGACAAACAACAAGAAGAACAAGAACAACAACAACATCAAGAAAGATAAGAAGAACAACAACTATAAGAACAAGAACAACAACAACAAGAAGAAGAACAACAACAACAAGAAAAAGAACAACAACAACAAGAAGACTAATAACAACAAGAAGAAGCAAAACCAACAACAAGAATAAGAACAAGAAGAACAACAACAACAAGAAGAAGAACAACAACAACGACAAGAAGAAGAAGAAGAACACCACCAACAACAAAAAGAAGTAGTAGAACAACAACAAGAAGAAAAACAACAGCAAGAAGAAGAAGAAGAACAACAACAACAACAAGAAAAAGAAAAAGAACAACAACATCAGCAAGAAAAAGAACAACAGCAATTAGGAGAAGATAAAGAAGAAGAAGAAGAAGAAGAAGAAGAAGAAGAAGAAGAAGAAGAAGAAGAAGAAAAAAAGAAGAATAACATGAACAACAACAAGAAGAAGAACAATAACACAAAGAAGAAGAAAAACAACAACAAAAACAACAGCAACAAGAAGAAGAACTACAAAAAGAAGAAAACGAAAAATAACAACATCAGCAACAAGATGAACAACAACAACAAGAATGAGAACAACAACAACAACAAAAACAAAAAGAAGAAGAAAAACAACAACAACACAAAAAAACCAAATACAACAAACACAAGAACAACAACAAAAACAAGAAAAAGAACAAGAACAACAGCAATAACAAGATGAAAAACAACAAAAACAAAAAGAAAAAGAAGAACAACAACAAGAACAACACCAAGAAAAACAACATCAACAATAAGAATAAGAACAACTACATCAATAAGAACAAGAACAAGAAGAACAACCACAACAAGAAGAAGATTAACAACAACAAAATGAATTATAACAAGAAGAAGAAAAAACAACAAGAAGAATAATAAGAAGAAGAACATCAACAACAAGAAGAAGATAAAGAAGGAGAAGAACAACAACAACAAGAAGAAGATAAAGAAGGAGAAAAATAACAACAACAACAAGAAAAAGAACAACAAGATGAATCACAACAACAACAAGAACGAGAACAACAACAACAACAACAAAAAGAAGAAGAACAACAACATCAACAAGAACAAAAGCAAGAAAAACAATAATAACAACAACAACAACAATAACAAGAACAAAAACAACATCGAGAAGAAGATGAAGAAGAACAACAACAACAAGAACAACAACAACAAAAAGAACAACAAGTACAAGAACAATAATAAGAAAAAGAAGAAGAAGAACAGCACAAACAAGAACAACAACAACAATAAGAACAAAAACAACAACAATAACAAGAACAACAACAAGAACAACAAAAATAACAAGAACCAAGAAGAACAACAACAAGAACCAACAAGCAACAACAACAACAACAACAACAACAAGAAAAAACAAAAAGAAGAACAACAACAACAACAACAAGAAGAACAAGAACAAGAAGAAGATTAAGAAGGCGAACAAGAAAAACAACAACAACAAGACCAACACCAAGAACGACAACATTTTTAACAAGAAGAACAACAACAGCATGAACAATATGAACAACAAGAAGAAGAAGAACAACACAACAACAAGAATAACTTCAACAATAACAAAAACAACAACAACAAAAAGAACCAACAAGAACAACAAGAAGAACAACAACAAGAAGGAATAACAACAACAAGAAGAAGAAAAACAACAACAATAGCAAGAAGAAGAACAACAAGAACGAACAAGCAATAACAATAAGAAGAAGAAGAAGAAGAAGAAGAACAACAACAACAACAACAACAACAACAACAACAAGAACATCAAGAAGGAAGAAGAACAACAACAAGAAGAACAACAACAACAAAGAGAAAAAAAACAACAAGAAGAACAACAAAAAAAAGAAGAAGAACAACAAGAAGAATAACAACAAGTGGAAGAAGAAGAACAACATTAACAAAAACAACAAGAAGAAAATAAAGAAGAAGAACAACAACAGGAACAAAAAGAAGAAGAAGGAGAAGAACAATGAGAACAACAACAACAAGAAAAACAAGTAGAAGAAGAAGGAAAAGAACAACAACAATAATAACATGACAACAACAAAAACAAGAACAACAACAACAACCAACAACAAAAAGAACAAGAAGAAGAAGTGGAAGAAGAACAACAACAAGAACAACAACAAGAACAAGAACAATAGCAAAAAACAACAACAACAAGAAGAAAAACAACAACAAGGTGAACAACAACAACAAGAAGAACAACAAGAAGAACCAATAAGAACAACAAGAACTTGGCCTGCTCTTCCGGTTTCCCCTCCATGACACGAACGTCCCTGGTACGTTACTTGACTTCAGTTTATTCAGCTTTTTTCATTAGGCTGAAGCTGTCAGATGACTACTTATAAAAGTTATGGTCCCTTATTGTCAAGTTTTGAGTTTTTTGTAGATTAAACCTATGACAGGTTTTGTTTGCTTAAATATGTTTGACTGTATAAATATATTTTTTTTCGCCTCAGACATACTATCCTTCCATCAGTCAGCGATTCAGGCTTCTGGGAGCCTCTTGTTTTGTTTTAATGAAAATTGGATGTAGCTTTGTCAATTACATACCAAAAAAAAAAAAAAATACCTCAATATAAGGGGCTTACGTCCCATCAACTCCCTCTGATTCCGCCACTGCCCTTTGTGCACTTTATTTACGTGAGAAGTCCAGTCCAGTACACCACAGAAACAGAATCGTAATTTTTAGGATAAGAATTAATATTAATAGCAATACATTCCCTTCATAAATTCTGATAAATTTTGATATCTATCGATCTGGATCTAGCGGCTAACCGGAAACCATGTAAAAAACATACCCTTCTGGATCCTCATCACTTCCCACCTTGCGCATGCGCAACTGTGATACTTCCTTCTTTTTTACGGTTTTGTGGAAAACAGCGGCTTTTTTGCATCGAGGAAAAATTTCTTTGCGTTATTAAGTGTTACATTGATTATTGTGAGTTCAACAGGTATTGTCATGGATAACAATCAACAACCACCATTTGATCAAGATAATATGAGTGGTTTATCGCCCTGGCAACCAGCCACAGGTCCAGATGATTTCTGGGGCAATCCTCTCCATGTGCTTCCTGAACATTTTTTGAACACCCCTTCTAGTAGTGTCCCTCCTGTTCAGGTGTCTTCCCCTGTCAGGACTTCAAGCTCCGCTACTTCGAGAGTGTCTTTACCTAGGGTTGCGCACACTTTATCTAGACCAGTGGATTCAGTTCCATCTACAGTATCCACAAGTGTTTATGAGTCGTTTCCTTTTGGGCCTAGGAGTGATGCTTTTCACAGGTCTAGATCGCCTGCTCCTTTTGCTTATCCTATGCCTTTTCATGGACCCCCTTTTGTTCCATATGCCACCCAGTCAGTGTGGTCTCATCAAAGGTCCAATAGTAGGTCTTCTTTAGAGCCCTCCTTTAGCGAGGACATAAAGAAACTTACGACCAGTCTTCATACCTTAAGTGCTACTGTCAATGCTAAATTTTTAGAAGTGGGCAGTAGACTTGACAACTTAGAGAAGAGACAGGTAGGTAGTTTTCAGTCTCCTCCCTCTCCCCAACCTCAGTCATCTCGTCCATCTTGTTCTGGCTCTCAGCCCTTGCAATTGCCTGACTTTGATGACTCTGTTTCCTTGGCTCCTAGGAGTCAAGAGTCCCATTTTTTAGAGGATGATTCTGATACTGCTCCTGATGCTCCAGATGAGGTTGTAGAAGCTGAGGAGCAGGAGTTTGTTTCTCGTGAAGAAACTCCTCCTGTCTCCTTTGCTGGTTTGCGGAGTAGGGTTTACGAGGTCAGAAGGAATTCTGACATTCCTATGACCTCCCCCACCAAACGCTCCGCAAACCCTTCTGATTTCCAGTCTTGTTCTGGTATGGTTAAACCAGAGGTGAAAGGTTATTCTTCTTTCCCGGCTTCTAGCCATTTCAAGAACTCTTTGTCGGTTATCAATGCTTCTTTGGAAGAGAACAAATCTTCCAAATTTTCAGCTTCTGGTCCTGGTGTAAAATTTTCCTTTGGACCTTTGAGCTTTCCTGGTGGTATGATTCGCACCAAAGATTATTAGATTCATGATGCTCCCTTGGCTTCTCACACTCCTACTTGTGAGAGATCTTTTACTTCTCTCTTACATTCTAGGTTGGTTGATGGCCTGAGACTTTCTCAGTCATCTAACTATAAGTCTAAAAACAATCTTAGGATTGCTTCTCGTTCTCTGCAGACAGCTGAGCACTTTCTTTCAGCAGTTGGTTCTCTACTTAAGGATAAAGAAGAAGATTTTACCGACATAAAATCGCTCCTTTTGCAAGTGGACAAATGTTTAGGTGCTGCCCAACCTATGGTTTTGAGTACTCTTTGTAATTTTGCTCTTGCTAAGAGACAAGACATTTTAGACAAGTCCTCTGTCTCTGAGTCTTTGAAAGAATCCCTGTTGTTTTCTCCTTTGGATCAGTGTTCTCTCTTTGGTATGTCCTTGAAAACTCTCCGAGAAGAGTTAATCAAGGAACCACCTACTGTTAAGGTTGATGTCCAGGTCTCTGAGGGGAGAAGGAAAGTTACTACAACTCCCCAGCCTTATCAACCTGCTCAAGCTAAGGCTCCTCCTGCTTCTCACGCACAGTCTGCTCAGCGCAAGAGACCTTTTGAACCCAAGTCTGTTTCTTCCTCTTCTTCCCAACCTGTTAATTATAAGAAATCTAAATTTGGGATTTGGGAAGGGAAAGAAACAGGGTTTTTGACTTGCTTCCCCCTCCTTTTGTACCGAGTCCACAGGAGTTTCCTCTTCCTTGTCCTCTTCTTCCAGTCGGGGGCAGACTTTCCCACTTCATTCATCAGTGGGAGGAAGTCACTTCAGACAAGTGGGTTCTTTCGGTACTACGGAGGGGTCTTCAGCTTCAGTTCTCAGAACACCCTCCTCTCTCTTCTGTTCCAATAGATCTTTCCACGACTCGAGATATTCAGAAAAATCTTCTCTTACAACAGGAAGTTCTTTCTCTGCTCCAGAAAGGTGTGTTGGAAGAAGTCCGTCAACCTTACGGTCTAGGGTTTTATTCCCGTCTGTTCCTTGTTCCCAAAAAGAACAAGACGATGAGACCCGTGTTAGATCTTTCAGTCCTAAATCGCTTTCTTGTTATCCCTCATTAACTTTGTTGTCATTTGTATTTCGAACACACGTGAAGGTTAGCACTGCTGGTGGAGTTTAAATTCCCCGAGGTTAGCCCGCTCCGGCACCAACACTTTTGAGTTGGAGAATACATCCAAGCTTTAAATTATCCGTCTAAATTTCAAAATTGTCTAAACCCTAAGGTTCTTCATACCCCAGACATAGGTTGAATATCTTAGTAATAATTTGGTTCCCCAGTTTGGTATTTTTGGTTATACTGTTCTATGCTCTTCATATTCATACAGTGTTTGGCATTTTCAATTTTTTTGGTAGAGCGCCTCTGATGAGTCTTGAATAGACGAAACGCGCGTCAGGCGTAGCAAAATTTATTGTCTGGAACTTTGTTGTCATTTGTATTTCAAGATGGAGACAAATCAGTCAATCAGGTCCTCCCTCCATACAAACATGTGGACGACTTCTCTGAACCTCACGGACGCCTACTTTCACATCCCAATTTCAGTGGGTTTTCGGAAATATCTTCGTCTAGTGTGGGACAGCAAAGTTTATGCCTTCAAGGCGATGCCCTTTGGCCTGTCAACTGCACCTCTGGTGTTCACCAAGGTTTTTCAGACTGTGGTATCCCATCTTCATGTCCAGTCAGTCTTCATCCACACTTACCTAGACGACTCCCTTATCAAGAATTTTTCTTGCTCCCTTCTTCAGCACCAGACTGTTTCAGTTATCAAACTTCTTCTGAATCTAGGCTTTCTGATTTCTTTGGAGAAATCCGAACTTGTTCCTTCCCAAGATTTCATTTTCCTTGGGGAACACTTTCGGACAGATCTGGGTCTTGTCTGTCCTCCACTAGAGAAATTAGACAAACTGACCCTTCTTGTGTCCAATCTGTGTCGAGCATCCTCAGGTCCAGCTCGTCAGTTTCTTCAACTGATAGGCTTTCTTATTTCCTTGATGGATGTAGTGCCATTGGGACGTCTTTATATTCGTCCCCTTCAATGGTATCTTCTCGAGTTTTGGCATCCAAGGTCTCAGTTGTGGGAAGATCAAGTTCCTGTGCTACCACGTCTGTTGTCACATCTTCAATGGTGGTTACAGAGGGAAAACCTTTTAACAGGTTTTCCTCTAGACCCACCAGATCCCAATCTGACAATTTATACAGATGCCTCCCTGACAGGCTGGGGAGCTTTTCTGGAGGGCAGGTCAGTGTCGGGTCTTTGGTCAGGACCTCAGTTGGAGGAACATATCAATGTGCTCGAGATGAGGGCGGTGCTCCTCTCTCTACAGCACTTCAGATCCCTTCTACAAGGTCAGTCTCTGTTGATAGCTACCGACAATACCACTGTAGTAGCTTACCTGCAGAATCAAGGGGGGACTCATTCTGTTTCCCTTTACCTGATCTGCAGGGAGATTCTTCTGTTCTGTCACAATCTGAGTATTCTAATATCAGTTCGTCATGTTCCTTCAGAACAGAATCTGATAGCAGATGCCCTCTCACGGTCTCTGACTCCAGTCAATACAGAGTGGGAATTACACCCAACTGTCTTTCAAGAAATTACTCTTCAGTGGGGCAGCCCATTGATAGATCTGTTTGCTACGAGTCTGAATTTCAAACTCCAGACTTATGTCTCTCCTATCCCAGACGAGAAGGCTTTGGCAGTAGATGCAATGACTCTGTCTTGGAAAGGGATGTTTGGCTACATGTTCCCTCCTTTTCGCCTTCTTCACAGGATCTTGTTCAAGATCCACAGGGATTCTTGCAGGGCCATCCTCATAGCCCCTGCATGGTCCCGCCAGTCCTGGTTTCCAGACCTTCTTCAACTCTGTTGTGCCAGACCTCTTCTTCTTCCTCTGAGGAAAGACCTGTTGTCTCAATTCAAAGGAAAAAGTTACATCTCGGGCTGGAGAAGTTGCATCTACACGCTTGGCTGTTGTCAGGACTTCCCTCCGAGAGGGAGGATTTTCTGAGAGAGCAGCCAAGTGTATTGCAGGGTCTGTTAGAAAGTCCACTGGAGCGGTTTACGACTCCAAGTGGTCAATCTTCTGTGCTTGGTGTGGTGAGAGGGAGATTGATCCTCTCACAGTGTCTTTCCCACACTTAGCAGATTTTCTTGTTTATGTTATAGAGTGTAGTTGTGTATGTTTTGTACTGTATTTTACCATATCCACGTCTCAGTATTTATTGTTTTATATTTGATAGGTTACATCTGTTCTGTACTGTATTTACCTTACTCGTCTTTCTATCTTCTTATTGGTTACTTTATTCACATGTTTTATTTCTGTGTTCTGATTGGTTCTTATATTATTCACCTACTTGACTTTGAAATTCTATGGCGGTTTAGATGTTATTGTTGTATCTTACTTTTGGATTTATATTTAATTCCTTTGTGCACGCATATTACATTTAACAGGTCAGTGATTAACTTATATCTAACATTTATTTAACATTTCATTTGAATGAATCTGTGAGTAAATGTATTTTTGGTATGCATCAGGTTGAACGCTTTCTTTCAAAGTTTGAGTGCCGATTTGATTAAGACACTTTATATTTTCAATAGTACTTATTGGTACAGAGATTTGCTTATATAATATTTTTATAAAGTATTACAGTTAGTAGATTCAATACCTTCAAACTTGTATTATTGACTATTATTTATGAAGGTAATATTTATATTTTGTACAGATCCATATTTCATGATGTGAAATACTAGTTAGCACTTGCTCCACGAAGTAATTGGGATTCGTGATCTCTTGTACCATATACATGGTAAGATTTGTGTATTGAATGTATGTTTATTTCTTGTGATGTCTGTATCGTCTATTATTTTCTTTAGTTATCGATCAGTTTATGTCTTGTCGAGTTTACCTGTCTATTGTACTTTTAAATGTTCTAATTATAGATATTCACCCAGTCTGATTATCAATGACCACAGCTTGATCTTAGGATAATAACAAAACTACTGTTGATTTAAATGTACGTTATTGTCATTGTTGACTTGGTGAATTGCTAAGTTTTTATTTTATTAAATAACTTTATTATACATTGGTTAGTCCACATGTATGGTGGCATATTTCTGCCAACACATAATCATATACATAACTAGTTAATTAAGTAGATATCTAGTTATCTAACTAGATAAATATCTAGTTATTTAACTAGATAAATTATCTAGATATTTAACTAGATAATTAAGTGGTTATCTAGTTATTTAACTAGATATTTAACTAGTTAATTAAGTAGTTATCTAGTTATTTAACTAGATATTTAACTAGTTAATTTTAATATCATAACGTGAAAAAATGCATGTTAGCGCTTGTAACTGCAATTATTATATTATTATTCACCTCTATTTTAAGAGGTTATCTAGATATTTAACTAGATAACTACTTATTATCTAGATATTTAACTAGATATTTATCTAGATAAATATCTAGATAACTACTTATTATCTAGATAATTATCTAGATATTTATCTAGATAAATTATCTAGATATTTATCTAGATAAATATCTAGATAACTACTTATTATCTAGATAAATATCTAGATAATTTATCTAGATAAATATCTAGATAATTATCTAGATAAATATCTAGATAATTATCTAGATAATAAGTAGTTATCTAGATATTTATCTAGATAAATATCTAGATAATTTATCTAGATAAATATCTAGATAATTATCTAGATAATAAGTAGTTATCTAGATATTTATCTAGATAAATATCTAGTTAAATATCTAGATAATAAGTAGTTATCTAGTTAAATATCTAGATAACCTCTTAAAATAGAGGTGAATAATAATATAATAATGGCAGTTACAAGCGCTAACATGCATTTTTTCACATTATGATATTAAAATTAACTAGTTAAATATCTAGTTAAATAACTAGATAACTACTTAATTAACTAGTTAAATATCTAGTTAATTAACTAGATAACCACTTAATTATCTAGTTAAATATCTAGATAATTTATCTAGTTAAATAACTAGATATTTATCTAGTTAGATAACTAGATATCTACTTAATTAACTAGTTATGTATATGATTATGTGTTGGCAGAAATATGCCACCATACACATGGAATAACCGCATATAGATTAATATTGAACTATACGTGTATTTATGTCTTGTTTTAATTATATGTTTTCTATATTTATAGAGATGTCAGATGTTTATCAATAATAAATTAACGAACTCTAGACGGAGTTGATATTTGCTTTGGCCCTATCGACACCCGGCTACAAATGGCGCCCACGTAGATTTGATTCATCTAGATTCTTCTACACGATTCCTGATTCCGTACGGAGCCGGAGATTTCCGAAGTTTATTATTTAGGACGTTGTGCACAAACTGTAAACAAACCGAAACACGTGTTGACATTCGTTTAGGAAAACAGTAAAGACTAAAGATAAAGATACAGATTGTGATTCTTGTGGTGGATAAATATTCGTTGTGGTGAGAAAAGTCAATTTATTTATTATAAGATTTATTGTAAATTGAACTTAGATTTTTTTTTTCATATGACCATATTTTGTGTTTCATAGAAACTGAAGTTGAATTTATAAAAAGTTTTTGTTTTCTAAGTCCAGCTGGTATAGATTGTTATTATTAAAAGAGTATTATACTGCAGTGTTGTTCACATAAGAGTGGTATATATTTTGAGTTGCTTTGTAGTGTATTTTATTTTATTTACATTTAGTTGCTTTGATTGTGGCTCCCGCAGGGTTAAAAGCGACCTGCGACCTGAAGGCTTTTTAAGGGCGACTTCCGACCTACGCTTCATAAAATCGACCTAAGCCAAAAAACGACCTGCGACCTCCACCAAAATATGCCTTTTAAAAGCGACCTTGCGACCTCAGGCCCCTTTTAAAAGCGACCTTGCGACCTGAGGGGGGTACCCTGCGGGAGCCCCTTGATTTAGACATAATTTTTTTTTTTTTTTACATTTGCTACATGTATGACTTAATTGTTTTCAAGTCATATTGATATAAGGGTACATATTGTTTACAAAGCATATACAGGGTATTGATACTTATCTTTATTTGTGTGTGATTATTTTCTGCATTGTATCTGTTTGTGTCTACATGTTTGTGTGTGTCTTTGTGTTTGTTTGTGTGTGAGAGTTACCTACCCTTGTATATTTAATAAAGTTTTAATACCCTTACACATTCCCTTCTACAGCACTATGGTGAATGGTTATAGCATTTTTTTTAGTAAACAAAGCATAAAAATTAGACAAGAGTATATATAATTTGAGTGAATTCATCAAGTGTAGAGTGAACTCATAGTTAGATACAGGTGCATTTAGACATCGTTTGATTAACTTATTGTGAACTCAGGTGTTATACAGAGTGAACTTAGGTTATATTGATATTGAGTGAACTCACATTGTGCAGTAGAGTTCCAGATTTACAGAAGAGACTTAGGAACAGGTATACAAGCCTTTGCATACATATAAAAATCACTGCATACACTTAGGCACTGCATGGTTGTGTTGTGAGATTCTTTTATGTTGTAGTTGTCACTGCTGTTCTGTAGTTGTTACTTATACTTTACTTTTCTTGTACTTATTTTTCTTTCTTTCTTTGTGACTTAGTTTTCATTGTGTGTTTTATTTGTATATTCTTTTGTATTGACCTTTATTTTCAGTGATTGTTATTTGTATTGCATTCATTGATTGATTAGTACATTTCCATTGTGTTGATTGTTTGGTACATTTGCACTTTGTTCATATTTTGATTTTTTTTTTCGTTTATTGAGTTCATGTGTACTTGTATTTAGTTTCAGGGAGATAACTCTTATTCATTTGAGTTTCTATTCATTTCAGACTTAGTTTGTACATTTTCAGATACATTTATCTTTTCCAAGATAAGGGTTATTCCCCTTCCACCATTAAGGGTTATCGTTCTGCTATAGCCAGAACTCTTTCTTTATTTGGTGGTACAGCTTTTTCAAATAATGATTTTTTATCTCGTTTGATAAAAAATTTCTGTCTTGAACGTCCTAGAGAAAGACGTTTAGTTCCTTTATGGGATTTAAGTTTGGTACTTAAAGTTTTTCAGTATCCTCCTTTTGTACCTTTAAGTTCTATTTTCTTTAAGCATTTGACTTACAAATGCTGTTTTCTGTTAGCCCTAGCTACTGGTCGACGTAGAAGCGAGCTTCACGCTCTTTCTATTTCAGAGTCTTGTATGCGATTTTCTGCGGACAAATCCTCAGTAACTCTTCTTACTGATCCCTCTTTTTTGGCAAAGAATCAGATACCTGAAAAGGGATCAGGATTAATTGTTGTTCCTGCTCTACCCATTTCAGCAAACAACAATGGTTTGTGTCCTGTGCAAACTCTTCTACAGTACTTGACAGCCTCAGTTGCTAATAGAGCTGAAACCTCTTCTAGACTTTTTGTGCCTATTAAGAAAGGTGTGGTAGATATTTCCGCCAAAACCATTTCTTCTTGGCTTTGTCGTACTGTTTTGTTGGCATACAAGTTAGCTTCTCCTGAGAACTTGTCTCGACACCAAGTTAAAGCTCTTGAAGTTAGAGCTTTAGCTTCTTCCTGAAGTATTTTCAATTCTTCCTCTTTATCGGAGATCATGTCTGCTGGTTTTTGGAGGTGGTATGTCTCTTCGAAACTTTTGGCTTTCGGCCATTAAATTATACTCAGCATCATAAATAACGCACCACTTCTTTCCTTTCAGGATTCTTTATTTTTTTTATTTATTTTATTAATTCTCTTTTCCTAAATGATAAACCAAACCAAATAAAAAAAAACAACTCATTATTTCTTAAATTGGCACCAGTGGACTAAAAGTCGAAAAAACAAAGTCTAAGATTGATCAATTCAAAAATGCATGTTTCTGAAAAGTTTGGACAGTTTTTGTAAAATTTAAGCTTTGTCCCCTATTTTCTAGACACTTTGGATGAGCATAAAATTTTCGAAAAATTGGTGAATTTTTCATTTTTGGGTTAAAAAACTCATTTGTTTTCGAAATTATAAACGAAAGATCATAATTTTGAAATTTGCAGAGAATGGTGTTAAGGACCCCACACATGCTGTGCTGAAATCTCAGAACATTCCGACGACCATTTTAAGAGATATTTGCTTTTAAACTTTTAAGTCAAAGGAAATGAATGGAAGTGGTGCGTTTCTTATGTTGTTTAGTATATTTGGATTCAAATACTGCTGCTGAGATGCTACTCCTCTAAGAATTAGTATAAAGAATAACAAAATTAGCAGTTTTATTGACACTGTATTTTTAACAAACTCTATATCTGACTGGTACTTGTATTTATCATTCTTGATTAGTTTGGCAGGTTTGTTTGTTCAGTTAAACGAGAAAGTAACATTGATGAATAACATCATTTTATTTCAAGTAGGTCAAACATGTATGTAAATTACTAACATACAAAATAGATATAGTTATCAAAAAGGCACTTTGGTTGAATAAAGCATTTGATATGTTTTTTTTTTAACTTTAAAAAAAACAACAACAAAAAATTGAAATAATAAAGGCAGAGTAACATTCTTAAAACTTGTAAAAAATAAAGAAACAAATTATAGAAATTAAAATTATCATAAAATTTTACAACTCAAATATTCTGGTAGATATTTGAAAGAAAAATACTCAACAAATAGAAAACAGAATAAAAAAAATTGTGATAATACGAACAAAAACTTATAAAAGACAACACCGTTTTATACTTTGTACTATTAATGTTTATGAATTGCAATGTTCCTGACTTGGTTTAATTCCATGGTATATCTGATAATTTATGCTCAATATGATGAATGTCAGCTATAATAATTTATGCTCAATATGATGAATGTCAGTTATAATAATATAGAATTCAACATAAAGCAACATTTGGCAATTCGCACCAGAGGTACAAGACTGGTCAGACCTGTTCCGTGTTTTATAGAAATAAAAAAAAACAATTTATAAAAATCTGACTTGCGTAAAAATCCGAAGCCAACGACATTCCCTGAAACGTAATTATTTTCGTTGTAATGCAATAATCTAACACTATGCGAATTTTTGCAGTAAATCTTTGCAAACTTGCATGAATGTTCTATAACATCAAAGGTTTGTTCATAAGCAAAGTACGGAAATTTAGTATAAACGTTATCGTGTAACAAGAAATGTAGCACTATATGCAACCCACGGCCAATGTACATAACCTTCATTTGAAGTTCAAGAATCTGAATCTAAAAATCTATTAAAAACCTTGAAAAGAAAGCTTAATTAAAATTTGTTTTTGAGTAATTAGAAGAAAAATTTGTCTATACGATGTGTAATGAAAGTCTTTGAAAAAAAAACTTGCATAAAATACAGTTTTAAAAAATTCCACTACATTATAACAAAGCAATAATATAAGACACCACACAATCGTCACGACAGTTCTTGTATAATTGAAAAAAATACAGTATAATTGCTGGTTTTTAAAAGCGGAGAAAATGGATTTCACTGATTAATCTGCGATATTTGAATAATTCATATATTCATGACAAAGAATGCAAAAAAAAAAAAAAGAAATTCTTCATTTTATCCCAAATTTGATTATCATACAGTCAATATGTAATAAATATAAAAACAGAATTGAGATCACTTTGAAGGAAATAATATAATACAGGTGTTTTCTAAGCAGTTTTTCGAAATTTAAGATTTTGTTTTCATCATTATGTCTCTTTTTACTATGATTTTATGTTAATAAATACTATTCTTAAAATAAACAGGCATTATCATATAAATGAAACTGTACCACTTTAGAAAATTATAGAAAAAAATATTTTAGAGGTCTCTAGAGTCTGAGAACTTTAAATGTTTCAATTTGGAAACATAAGTATTAACTCTGGTCTTAACTTGTACATACATTATAAAGAATAACATTATTAAAACAAACTGTAAGTTCATAAAGGTCCCATACGTTTCAATAGTATATATATAGGTGGAGTTTATATCACATGTAGAACTTGTGTATATGATACAGCACCCTAATAACCCGTGTATCATGAAACAGCACTCTAAGACATTCTGTTGTACCGTCCGACCATCTGTTGACAGTTGGGACATTTGTGTACCACATCCTTGGCTGAATCAACACAGAACGGAATCAGACAACACCCTAACCACAATCTGAAAGTATAAAGGTTAGTGTCATTGACTTGGCCTTGTTGATTTGAGTTCGCGTTGTTGATTTCCGTTCGGTTGATTTCTTGTTTTGTGTTTCTTCGTGCTGTTCTCGTTCGTGCATGTCGTGGTTACCGGATTTGCGGTTGCCCTTTCGGACTTAAAACACTCGAATACCGAATTTGTGCTTCTTTGCTTTCTTGGAATATAGTGTTGCTCTAAAGACTCTTTATTCATTTAATTTGCGAAGACTGAACACAATTACACACATCTACTAGTACATGTATATGTTTTAGACTTCCTTAAAACAATTTAAACTAAATTGATTTGAATAGAAATATAACTCAAATGGGATGACATTTTGAATTGAGTTTTGGTGACTTTTTCGTGTTATTTGCATCAAAGAAATTCATAGAATTTTAAAACGAGTATGTAATTAATTGAATGTTTTCATTTTGTCTTTTCTATTGTTTCCCTTATCTCAATCAAAAGGACTTAATTTCTATGTCTTAATCTAATGGAAAATGTGTACATACAATGGAATGAAGCAACCGGCGAGACAGACCCCACCAGCAGCCATCCACGTCATTGTCCCGCTCTCGTACGTTGTTGACGTCATGATGTCAGAACTGCAGAACTGGCATGTCATACGCACTGACACCTCGCGGAACTGCTGACTCAAAACAACTGGTGGTTGGTTTGTCACTACAACTGTTTGTTGTTGCTGACCGTGTTGACCACCGTAAGCTGAAACATAGGAACGAAAAATAAATGATATGTGTAGAGCACTTGTATGAAAATGAAAAAAGGTGAGAACAATCATGACACCTGGCATGATAAGGAGGTGGCAAAGGGGGACCCCAACACGAAAACACGTGCTTCAAAAACGCTGAAAACGAACCACGGGTTGTAAAAATCACCAAACACGAGACACGAGAAAAATGAATTCACGAAATCACGTGCCTTAAAAAGGCAGAAAACGAAGCACGGGTAATAAAAATCTCAAAACACGAAACACGGGACAAAAATACAGACAAAAAAAAAACGATCATGTACAACATCCCCGACACAAAAACACGAGAAATAAAAATCAAAATCACGAAAACACGTAAAATAAAAACGTCGAAAACGTAGCACGAAAATAACCCTTTACCACCTTTTGCATGTTTTGATAAAAATGAAACGTCTTGGCGTGCATTTTTCTTCAACCTAGCTTAGGATAAAAAAATCGTTAACACATTTTTTTTTATTTGGATACTTTAACAGCGAATTAGTCCAGCAACGAACTATTGATTGCCAAACTATCAAATCCCAGGGGTTTTCAGAGATATTTCAGAATGTTCAAATTAAATCTCTTTTCCAGGATCTTAAACTAGTTACTTCGTGTTTCGAGGATGTGTGGCAACCCTTTCCAAACAATTAATATTGGGTCAGTGACAATATACAAAAACAAGCAAACAAACAAACATTTAAGTTCAGATCACCTTGAAAATCAAATGATTATTCTATATGTTAATGATAATTCTGTATAATTCTGCTGATCTTGTTCGTGTCTACCGGTTTCGCCGTTGCCCTTTCGAACTTTTGACACTCGAATGCCCCATTGGTGCCTCTTTGCTTCTCTCTTAAACCTAATGCAATAAAATGAGTACAGTGCTTACACCGTACGATAGATTTGCCAAGAACCAAACTGTGCTTTAACAAATGAAAACGGAAATAATTCTAACAAATGATTGAAAATGATTTGTCATTCATTGGTGGAAAATTTGGGGTTTCGGTTTTTTACAATAAGTAAAAACTTGAAAGATTTTGTTTTATTTTTCCTCTTCTGGTATACAGATTCGGGATGAAAGTTTTAAGTCAACACACAAGTTTATTTTAAGCAACACACTTTTTCTGAGTTTTTCTTTACCACTTTGCACATGTTCAAAAATATCATTCTGTTTAATAATTGGCACAGAATGGGAAGACATTTATGGAAGGGGATATCCGCCACATATATGTTCATTTGTTCTTTGTTAATGTGTAGATTTGCAATTCCTTACATGTTCAATTATTTCTTTCTTCAGTGTAAATTTGTCAATTATTTATTTGAGAAGTACATTTTCCCACTTGGTAGGCTGTATATACCATGCGTTTTATTTGTTTCATGTAGTTTCGTTCATCAAAGCTTTACTGCTTTTATAATGGTTAATTTGTTCTTTGTGTATTAGTCAATTATTTCCCTCTCAAAGCAGGAACATTATAAAACAAGTGTGTTTATTTAATGTTCCTGCTCAAAGCTAGTTTACAATTATCTTTTTTTGCTTATTGTAACTCCTGAACTTAATTATTCGTTAATTGTTTTTATATTTTTTTTTCAAAATTGTCACGCTTACAAAGAAAAAGTACGCATTAACATTTTACAAATGAAGAAAGAACACGTTACTCATGAGTGATTTTGTACCGGAAGTATTGTCGGCCAGTTAAACAGAGAGCACTAATGTAGAGTAGAGAGAATAATACAGATGTAACAAAAACTTTTAAAAGTGTTTTCTCTTTATAAACACTGTTTCTATTTAGTTTTAGTAAATCTATTTGTTTTATACACAACCGGGCTTCTCTACATGTAGTTTCTTAGAAAACTTTGACGGAAATTTTGCATAATATCCAATATGTCTAAAAACCGAAGAATTCGGTAAGCAAGCATTAGATGACCTAGGAGCATAAACTCACTATAAACCATATGGTACTATAGGATAAAGCTACATTTATATCGAAATATCAGACCTCTGTGGCACTTAGTTGTTTAGAAATCTTCTTAACTAACTTGTTGATCAAATATCTTAAACTGTCGAGCTTTGATGTACATGTTTTTAAAGTATAGCACCATTCAAGTTAACGAAATTCTTTTTAAAGGCAAGTAAAGGAGGGCCCGCCCCCACTTTTTGTGGAAAAATTTGGTTGAATATAAAGGAAAACATTGAAGCATGACCGAAGTGCCCCTCCTAGCCAGTCAGTGGGCCCCTTTTGCAAATTTCTGGATCCGCACTGATACTCATATACCAAGTTTTATAAAATTTGGTTGAGTTTTTTTATTTTCTAAGAGGAGTTGAGCGGAAACTAATTGAAATAATTAACGAGGATTTCCCGTAATTTTTTTTAAGTAAAAAGAGCCAGAATTCACTCAACTTTTGAGGATAAAAATTTCCGGCTTATATGCACAAATACACATATAGTGTACTGGCTACACACCAAGTTTCATAATTTCATTTTCATATGCACTTTCTGATGAGTTGAGGGGAAATATATTATTTTTGAGGGTTATGAAAAAGTCTAAGTTTAAAGGGCAATAAATCCAACAAATATCTGAGGAACGAAAATTTCGGTTAATTGGCACAACTATGCATATGGTGTACTTGCTACATGTCAACTTTCTTTAAGAAATTGAGCGGAATAAGTGTGACGGACAGACGAAATGACAAATAGACAGACGCACAGTCAGAATAAAAAAAATATGTCTTCCACCAAAGTGGGGTGGGGGGAGAAAAATTAGCATAAGAAAATCAAAATACCTCGACTGGAATAAAAGTCGCTTGACACTAAGAAATGCCTAAGATATATCTGTTAAGAGTAAAAATGTGTCCAAGGATAGTTTCTTTTTTGCGTCTTATACTAGTATGTTTAAGTTGAAAGAATATGTTTAAGTTGAAATAAAACAAACTCTGCGTGCAGGGATTTAGCATAAGGTACAGCTACTAATAATTTTTTGTTTGTAAATGTTCTTCCGACAATATTGGTGAAGCAGAAGGCCCACAATTCGAAGGATTACTTTTATCAAAAATGTACTAGTATGTTGTCTCGAATGAATAACTGTAGGTTATATATGGGACGTAAAAGCGAAGGCGTAAAATATTTTTAAATAATTTTCCTGCATTTACGCATAACATTGTCAGACTTGCAATAAATGCAATCAACATTGAGGTTAAACAGATGCTTAAAAACTTGTATTATCTTTTGGGACAATAAATACTTCTTAATCGAAAACTAACTTAACCCTGTAAGTGGACATTTCTATAAAGGGCAGATGGACAAACGAACGAACCTGAACATCAATTTACTTTATTCAACTCTACTTTCGAAAACAGTGCAAAAGTAGCAAAGCAAATGATGACAACAAATAACGTTCGATATCAAGAAACTTTCTTAATTTCCTAAGCAACTTCCTCCTATACCAACAAGAATAGGACCTTTCTCTATTATAGGGTAATTTAGATTTCTGTGTTTGTTTTTGTAATTTTTTTCCTTTTTTTTTGTCCCCCGCCGCAACGCGGAGCGAGGATATAAAATGCAAGGGGGGCGTCCGTCGCACTTTTTTCCGTAACAGATTTCTCAGCTACTATTAATCCTAGGCTTTCAATATTTGGTATGGAGCTTCAGGTAGAGGTCAAAATAGAAAAAAATTCGTAGCAGGTTTCCATATTTGGTATTCAGCTTTAGGTAGGGGTCCCATATGGTGGGATGGCTTACCTACTTCCTGTTTAACGAACGGACTTAAACTTTTTACCACACGGCGGGGGACCCAGGAACTCCGTTCTTGTTGGTTTTGTTTTTGTTTTTGTTTTTTTGGTTGTTTTTTTTCGGGGGGGGGGGGGATATGTGGAATCTGGGTTTTTGTCCTATCATTGTTGATGCACAACCACTATCCGACCCGACACTTTCCTATGTTTTCATTCGTGTATTTGTTAGTCGATCTTTGGACGATTTACCACGTACATCACATTAAAATAAAGTTTGAGTAAGTAAATAATAAGCTTAATACAATGAAATTTCTATCATTTGACATGATCTCCGATTCACATGCAAGTTTACTCCCCTCTACAAACGTCGTTATTTCCCAATGTTTTGAGTTTAAAACCATTTATAATGATCTATAGGGCTTCTTAAGGATTAGAAATGCCAAACTAGAAAATCTGTGAGTAGCTGTTCACAAATAAATACCATCGAAGATCAAATTTTAAAGTAGAAGGTGCACATCTAGATTGTGCGAAAGTTTCACGTAAATCCATTGTGGGGTTACGGAGGAGTTGCGAATAAGAGATAGGTACCCTAAAGTGTATCGGAAGGACGGACGAACGGACACAGTTAGATACCCCTATCCCTATATACCCACTCTCCATTCATAAGCGGGGGTATAAGTATACTTAAGCTAAATGGAAACAACCTTTATTCAGGCTCCCATGTGCATACCATTTGACTCGCGGTATTCTTTCAGGCATGTTCTTCTTGACTGAATTGATGTTGCTCCATTACGTGGGTGAAGTATTTCAGCAGTGCATCTATGCACGATTTGTTCAGCGGCATCTCATACGATGCGGGGTCTGGGTGGCCGAGTGGTCAAAGGCGCTGGTTTAAATACCATGCTATTGATCACAAGCCTACCACCTCTCAGGTGGTGTTTGAGTCCCACTTTTTACTTTTCGGTTTTATCTATTTATTTCATTATTTTTTTTGGTATTTCTTTCCCGGTCTTTTGACTAGGTTTTACATCCAAATTTTATTATCTATATTGTAAATTATTTTTGTCCTGATGATGGCTGAATGATCGCCGACAGGACACAAAGCAAACGCCAATCAAACAATAAATTATGCATAGATAACACTTTGAAGTTTTGCTACGGCTTTTATTTCTCTCTACTCTTCCCCAGTTCTCTCTATTTTGACAGGTCAGCAATACTTCCGGTACAAAATCACTCATGAGTAACGTGTTCTTTCTTAATTTGTAAAATGTTAATGCGTACTTTGTAAACGTGAAGATTTGAAATGTGCATGTTTAACCAATCATTAAAGTTAGGAATAATAATAAGCGAACAAAGATAATAGTAAACTAAAGTAAAATATTTGAGAAATATACAAAGAACAAATTAAACAATACTAGTAGTGACAGTAGTACTATTGATGACCATAGATCAACAAAGTACCAATGAACGAAACTACATAAAACAAATAAAAACATGTAGAAAATATATTTCTCGAATAAATAATTGACGAATCTACAATGAACAAAGAAATAACTGAACATGTTAGGAATTGTACCTCTACTAATTTACAAAGAACAAATGAACATATTTGTGGCGGATATCCCCTTCCATAGACATTCATTGACATTGGAGAACATATAATTAGTCTTTTATCGGGGTTTGCGATCAGTGATCGAAAATAAGAAAAACAAAACAAATCTGTTGAAAATTTGAAAAATCGGCCGTCCTTAACAAATGTCAGTGTATCAAAATATAAAGTGATATCAAAATGAATCAAGTATCCCTATTCTCAGTTTTAGAGAATGTTTAATAAAAATTGTCAATGGTGTATGGATTTTTACTAGTTTTTTTTTGTTAATGGTTATTTCAAGTTTTTTTTTCCTGTTTAGATCGAATAATGCATGCAAGTGATTCAAAACCACCTCTTTATCTTGAATATTAACAATGAGAAGACGGAACGTAATCCTCAACTTGTTGATGGTGTTTCCGTACTAGAGAAGAAGACAAACAAAAAAAAGACTAGGACAGACAGAACATATCAAATCTTGCCGAAGCAGGCCAAGGTATTTTTGGATACCCCTCCCATTTTCGGATTTTTCAATATGTATTTTATCTTAAAAAAATATCATATTCTAAATATATAACCAAGGATATTTTGTACAAATACTGGTTTTATACACAGAATGATATCATACCCTCAGGTAACTTCATCAAAAATCAAGGTGTGTAAAAATGTTAAAATTTTTGTCGTCAAATATTATATTACGCGACTTACCAGGGGGTTGTTGGTGATACCCCGGGGGTGGTTGTCCATATTGTGGAGGCTGTGCGTGGCCCTGATGAGGAACATCGTCCTGAGGATGGCTATGTTTTTCCATTTTCTCTCTTTATGTTTTTGTCGGATATTTTGAAATATTATCAAAAATCAACAGTCTGTATCAAATACGTAGTTGTATTTACCTTGCTTCTAAAAATAAATGCATCGGTGTACTGTGACGCTCAAGTTTATCTATGTAGATCTAGTTAATATATAGGTGACAGTCTTTTAGATCGATTTTAGAGGAGGCATATAGGAGGGGGAACTGTTAAATGTTCGGCAAAACTGTTGACTTAATTAAATTGGGATTCACTTTCATGCATGAGAATGACAAGAAATAATTTTCACAAATAGGATAATATTCATACCCATTTTCAAAATATTCGTTATTTAGATAGCGTAATTTGCTTTTACCTATATTTTTTTCGGCCCTCGATTCCCCATGTCTACGGGTTTGATACATAAAATTGAAAATGACAAACCCCAGGACATGTTAAAGAGACTTTTGGGTTTCACAAGCTAGGTCACTCAACACACTACAAACTCGTTGAAAGCTAAATGCAATAGCATGCTAAGGATAAGAATAAGGATTTTTTGGCAGCTGCATGATTTTCTAGAAATATATCAATGCATGCTTATCAACCTAAGCATTCGTCAGAAAAAAATGTCGTCTCATGATTCTGAACATTTCAATCAGTTAGGTGGAGCATACGATTATCGAATTCTGCGCTTTTGATGATTATGTCCAGAAAGCACAGGCACTTGTTTCGTGCGGGTCGGCTATCCATATAAAGGCGGGTCGACCATCCATATAAAAGAAGGAATATTGATAGTCGACCCGCACATTGATAGAAACAAGTGCCCGTGATTTCTAAAACCGAAAGGCAACCTATTACATGTACCATTAAACTTATGCAACAGGAATGAGGGTCGGATGCGCCGCGCCACACCAGGTGCGCTACATCGTCCCCTCGTGTCGGGCAAACTGTTGAACTACACGTACGTTTCGTCCACAGGGATTGAGCTTAGGCAGAAAGCAATACTCCATAGATGTTCAGATACCATCAAATAGATTGATTAACCATACATTACATTTATACAAAATAACGCGTTATTTATTCGAATCAAATCGATTACCTACATATCATGACAAACAATCCTACAAAATTTCATCAAAATCTGAGCTCACAAAGTGTTCCTATTACCTAAAATGAACAAAGTCGAACAAGTCCCATAACTCCTATAAAAATTGTCAAATCAAAATGGCGGTGCGATATGATCAACTACAGATCATGGCAAACAACCCTACAAAATTTCATCAAAATCCGTTGACACGGCGGTCTCAGAGGAGTTGCGCCCACAAGGTGTTCCTATGGCATAAAATGAACAAAGTCGATAAAGTCCCATAACTCGTATAAAATTTGTCGAATCACTACATATCATGACAAACAATCCTACAAATGTTCATCAAAATCCGTTGAGCGGTCTCAGAGGAGTTGCGCTCACAAAAGTGTGACGCACGCACGGACGGACACACTGACGGACGGACGGACGGACGGACGGACGAAGGCCATTACTAGGTCCCTCCGTCGCGTTGCGGCGGGGGACAAAAAGGTGTTCTAGATCTTGATATACTACCGACTGTCAAGTTTTGTCTCAATCCCCACAATGGCCACCAAAATGTAACAGGAGCGTCGGATGCGCCACACCAGGTGTGCTACATCGTCCCCTCGTTTCGGGCGAACTGTCGTGTACGGTTCGTCCACAGGAATTGAGCTTATGCCCAAGGCAATACTCCATAGATGTTCAGATACTTTATCAAAAGACAAAAACTATTACAAATTGTTAATTCAACAATGTAGCCGAAAGTCACAATTTTAACTCAAAGAATGCCAAGCCATTCGATAACTTTCGAGAAAATCTGACACCCGTTGAAGGCCAATTAAAAGATCGGGACAAATTAGTCATCCCAATGTTCAATTCGAACCCAGTTCAAAATTCAATAGATCACTAGTAGATTTCTCCATGGTATGTGAGTTCCAAAAATACGGCAAAGTTCATCACATGTAATTACTATCTTCACAGCTTGACTGGAGGCGGCTCCAACCTACCAGGTAAAAATTAGCAAGAACAGACAATATATCACACATAGACACATGTTTCAAATTATTCTTCTAAAACTGTTAATTTAAAAAAAAAAATGCCGTTTTTAACAGTTTTAGCTCCCAAGCCTAGGGTCATCAGATCATGACATTGTATTCCACGAACTGAACATAATAACTGGAAGAAAATATAGAACTCCACGTAAAATCAACCAGTATAATAAAGCCAATTGGGAAGAAATCAAACATGAGATTGAACAAATCAGCAAAGAGTATTTCTCAAACTCAGAATTGAATAACACAGAAGAAAAGCGGGAATACATAAAAACTAGAACAGAAGACATAGTAAATAGACATGTTCCAACAAAGACAATAAAACCCAAATGTGACATACCATGGTTATAACCAGAGATAAAAAGACTCATAAGAAAAAGAGACCGCCTATATAGAAAAGCTAAAAATGGGAAAAGTAAAAACAACTTCAAACATACTAAAAAGATCGTACAACAAAAACTAAGACAATCTTACTGGAGCTACATAGAAAAGATCATATTAGAAGATATCAAATCAGGTGAAAGTAAACCAAGTAAAAAGTTCTGGTCATTCATTAGAACCCAAAAAAACTGAAAACATCGGTGTTGCACCTCTCAAAGTAAATGGCATTACGAAGACCCAACCATCAGAACAAGCAGAAGCACTAAACAGTCAGTTCCATTCAGCATTCACAACTCCCAAGCCCTTAAATCTAACACATATTTGTGAACTACAGCAACTTAATAATACCAAACATCACAACAGCATGAACCCAATAACAATTACATCAGAGGGAACATGTAAACTATTACAAAATCTAAACCATAAAAAAGCCATAGGGCCAGATATGATCTCACCACATTTTTTGAAAGAAGTTGCTAAAGAAATATCGCCAATTATAACTGACCTTTTCAACTCATCTATCAATTCAGGAACAGTGCCAAAAGATTGGAAAAATGCAATAGTTACACCGGTTTTTAAAAAAGGAGCAAAATCAAAACCAGAAAACTATAGGCCAATATCACTGACATGTATTTTAAGTAAAGTATTAGAACACATATTAGTAACATCAATAATGAAACATCTAGATACTAACCACCTTCTTTACCCACTTCAGCATGGTTTTAGATCCAAAGTTAGCTGTGAAACACAACTCTTAACTTTTACACAGCAAATTTTTGATGATATGGCAAATGGCAAACAAACTGATGTAGTTGTAATGGATTTTAGTAAGGCTTTTGATAAACTGGACCACCAAAGACTCATTCTAAAACTTAAACGCATGGGCATTAACAACAAAATTTCCAACTGGGTACAAGCTTGGTTAAACAATCGCTCATAAAAAGTTGCTGTAGATGGCCACATGTCCAATAGCTGTCCAGTGCTCTCAGGCGTGCCACAAGGCTCTGTTTTAGGCCCATGTCTGTTTCTAATTTACATAAACGACATGCCAGACAACCTTAAAAGTAATGTTCGCCTGTTTGCTGACGACACTATTGTGTACCTGACCATCTCCTCCATAACCGATTGTCATACTCTACAGTCAGACCTACATAAACTTGAAAAGTGGGAGAATGAATGGCTAATGTCTTTTAATCCAGATAAATGTGAGATAATAAGAATATCAAGAAAACGAACACCCATCACTTATGATTATAAATTACATAACCAAATACTCAAAACAACAGACAAAGCTAAATATCTGGGAATTACAATCACAAAAGACTTGAGCTGGAATAATCACATCAACACAATCTCAAACAAAGCAAATACATCATTACAATTTATTAAAAGGAACATCAAAACAAAAGAAACAGCATACAAGACCTACGTAAGACCAAAACTAGAATACTGCAACATCATAAGGGATCCCTGGCAAAAAGCTCTAATAAACAAACTTGAAATGACCCAACGAAGAGTAGCAAGATGCACGCTTAACCAATACCAATATCAAAGTAGCGTCAGTGCCATGCTTCAACAACTTGAATGGCCTACATTACATCAAAGAAGAAACTTAACAACAGTAACAATGCTATATAAGACCCAACATCAACTAGTCAACATTATCATTCCACCCAACTATATGATACCAACAAGAGACCATAAATTCCTTTTACCATTCTCTCCCACAAACTACCACGCACACTCCTTTTTTCCCAGAGCAATAAAAATATGGAATTCACTCCCCTCTGCAGTTGCTTACAGCCCAGACTTGGATACGTTCAAGTCTGGAGCATCCTCATTCCTATACACATTCTAAATAAATAACTGATTTTTATCTTATTTAAAAATAAAAAATAAAAATAAAAATAAAAATAAATTAAAATTAAAGAAAAAAAATAAAAGCATCACTTATTTGTATATATGTTCAGTGTTTCCCCCCTTTAATTTGCTTCACTTTATTATTTTTAAAATTATAAATTTCCGGCATGCGCCTCCTTAGTTTTCATCACCACATTGATGTTCAAGGAGTATCCTGTAGAAGTAGAAGTAGAAATATGAAACACGCATTTTCTTTTCAGGGCTCATTTGCTTCCTGTTTTTTTTCCCGAATGGTCAAGGTATTTAAAAATGAATAAACGATGTTGCACTGTGGCTTGTGTATAAATAAAATAGATAAATAAATGGATGGTGAAGCCACATTTAAAAGGTAAAAACTAAATAAGAAATATAAAGAAATAAAACCTTTAAAACAAATAAAACAAGAGTGCCCAAATTTTCGGACATAAAGTCCTTCTTCAGGGGCTAAAAAGTAGAAAGATGTTCACACATCGACTGACGAGGACAGAATGACATAAAATTGACTCGAAGAACATCACGTGGTATTTTAATCCTGAACTTGATGACTAATTTATAAATATTAAGAAAAGGTCTGTCTTTTTACATTCATACCAAAGGGTTGAAAAGTGCCTAAAAAGTTGATGATTCTTTGCTCAAGGAACTGTCTTTGTTTTTCGCCGGTGCATGTTTCAAGGAGAACGGTCACCTGCATATCCTTGACGCCATGGTTTGGCAATGAAAAGTGCTGGCCGACTGGGCAATCGTCGCATTTGAGAACACTTCTCCTGTGTTCAGCAAATCTGTCACCCAGTCGACGACAAGTTTCTCCTACGTAAATTTTAAGGCACTTGGCACAGCGGATGGCGTAAATGCTTTCTCAAGCAGAGTTGAGTCTTCTGTCGAAAGGTCTTAATTTTGTTCCAACAACTTCCTTAGCAGACTCTTTTCAAAACCATACGGACATCCAAAACTTCTTCAGACGCCTCCTCTTAAAAGCTTTTTTTCCACGAGAAGGAAAATAACCAATTTGACGAGGAGGATAATGAAGCCGCCTCTTTGTTTCGCGATTATGGCAACAAAAAATCAAATTTCACTCCCAAAACATCCTGGTTTCCTGTTTTGGAGAAATATATCAAATCTTGTCTTAACCAAATTGATAATTTAAAAACCAAACCCCTCAAAAGACATAATCTGACTAGTAACGAACAAACTGCTCTCCGAAATTTAAAGACCCGCACAGACATAGTCATAAAACCTGCTGACAAAGGGGGTGCAGTGGTCGCTTGGGATGCCAAGTCTTATGTCTCCGAGGGCGATTTTCAACTTGCAAACCCAACATTCTATTGTAAGTTAAAAAACAATAACACTAAGAAAAATCAGCAACAAATCAAAGAATTTATTAAAACATCCGTGGAGAACAATGATCTTCCAGATAATGCTAGAAACTTGATTGTCTCCCAGCCCAGGACATCGAGATTCTACATGCTTCCTAAAATCCATAAATTGGGAAACCCTGGTAGACCCATAGTCTCTGCATGTAGTTGTCCGACTGAAAACATTTCCAGTTTTCTCCATAATGTTTTCATGCCAATAGTGGAGAACTTGCCCACCTATGTTAAGGACACTACTCATGCTCTCAATATCCTAGAGTTCTTTGAACCTGAAAATCCGAATGACTTTAGATTGTTCTCCATGGATGTTACTGCTCTTTACACTAGTATTCCGAACAACGATGCCATGATCGCTTTAAAACATTTTTTGGACAGAAGACCCAATCCCTATGTGAAAACGGATGTCATCTTGAGATTAGCAGAACTTGTTCTCAATCTCAACACTTTTCAGTTTAATGGAGAGTTTTATTCTCAGTCTGGCGGTGTTGCCATGGGCACTAAGATGGGTCCTAGTTTCGCCTGTCTGTTTGTTGGGTATTTGGAAGAGAAAATGTTTTCTGAATACGTTGGTCCTGTTCCTGACCTATACAAACGATACATAGATGATGTTTTCGGTGTATCCTCTGATAGTGAAGATGATTTGAACTCGTTCATCAGCTTTGTCTCTTCCTATCACCCTGCCATTCAGTACACCTTTACAATCTCACAAGAGAAACTCTCCTTCCTTGACTTGGAATGTAGCATCCTTAACGGCAAAATAGAAACGTCTGTGTTCTATAAACCCACTGATGCACACTGCTACCTGAACTACCAATCTTGTCATCCCCAGAGCTGCAAAAATGCCATTCCTAGGTCTCAATTTCTGAGACTTAAACGTATTTGCAGCAAAGAGGATGATTTTAAAGTTCAAAGCAGCACTATGAAATCATTCTTTGTCAAAAGGGGATATCCAAACAACATCTTGGATAAAGCTATCGACTCAGTTTCCCGGGTGACACGATCCAAGGCTTTGGAGCCCAGGTCAAGACGCAAGAATGACCGTATACCTTTGGTACTTACATACCACCCTCATAACATCGTTATACGGAACATTCTGTTGCGCAATTTCAAGTCCATCGTCTTGAAGGACGAACACATGTCGACAGTGTTCGACTCGCCACCCCTGACTGCTTTTCGCAAAGGTAAGAGTTTGAGGCAACATCTTGTCTCCAGTTCATTTGACAAATCCAAGAGACGTCCTCGCTCTGACTTTTCAGGCACCAGGGGTTGTGGTCGATCAATCTGTGTCACATGTCCTTTTACCTGGGAGACTGAAGAGATAGTTGGCCCCTCCAACACCTTCAAGTTGAAGAACGGTTACACCTGCATCTCCGAAAATGTCATTTACGCCATCCGCTGTGCCAAGTGCCTTAAAATTTACGTAGGAGAAACTTGTCGTCGACTGGGTGACAGATTTGCTGAACACAGGAGAAGTGTTCTCAAATGCGACGATTGCCCAGTCGGCCAGCACTTTTCATTGCCAAACCATGGCGTCAAGGATATGCAGGTGACCGTTCTCCTTGAAACATGCACCGGCGAAAAACAAAGACAGTTCCTTGAGCAAAGAATCATCAACTTTTTAGGCACTTTTCAACCCTTTGGTATGAATGTAAAAAGACAGACCTTTTCTTAATATTTATAAATTAGTCATCAAGTTCAGGATTAAAATACCACGTGATGTTCTTCGAGTCAATTTTATGTCATTCTGTCCTCGTCAGTCGATGTGTGAACATCTTTCTACTTTTTAGCCCCTGAAGAAGGACTTTATGTCCGAAAATTTGGGCACTCTTGTTTTATTTGTTTTAAAGGTTTTATTTCTTTATATTTCTTATTTAGTTTTTACCTTTTAAATGTGGCTTCACCATCCATTTATTTATCTATTTAAAAATGGTCGGGTGAGGGTTAGAACCTCTTGTTTTATTTAAAACACGGAGTTTGCTCATGTAGACTCCTGCATTTCCTCTTTTATTACAAAAACCAGGTAGTCTGCGTCAATTGGATGTTTTTTACAAAAAATTTCGCGGGAAATAATTTTGTAAACAAACTTTTGTGGAAATCCAACAATAATAAATCAAAATGAGCTTGTGGGTTGATAAACACAGACCAACAGGGCTCCATAAACTTGATTATCACAAGGAACAAGCCGCCCACTTGAAGAAGCTGGTAAAGTTCTGTTCTTCCTCTTAGAAAGATGGATTTACAAGTATGACTATGATTGACATGTCGGGCAAGGAGTGAATACCTTGAAGAGGTTGTCATAAAGTTTTACTCATGTTAGTTCTATATATAAAACCTCCCATTTCTTGTTTACCTTTTCTCATTTTTCATCGGATATTTAATATTTCCCATTTCTTGTTTACCTTTTCTCATTTTTCATCGGATATTCATTTCAATATAACATAAAATATTAAATATCCGATGATAAATGAGAAAAGTTAAACAAGAAATGAGAGGTTTTATATATAGAACTATACTCATGTCCGTCCGTATGTGTGGCCGTCTGTCCATCTATACGAATAAATTATGTCTAAAGTTTTTCTTCTGAAACCATACATGAAAATGCTTTGAAACTTGTATTTTAATACATGATTGTCATGAATCAAAGTTGTTCTATAGTATGATGCAGGTTAAACCTGTGACGCTCCCGAAGCTGAATGTATCCTTAAATATTTTACAAGCTAAAATAAGCTTTCAAATGTTTATTGGGCAATTAATTGAAACAAATTCTTATTCGAAAATAAGAACAAACTACTTTTCTTGTGGGTCCTGTGTGCGCTTATAAAGACTTCCAAAATTTTCAAAGAAAAAAGGGTTAAAAAGACACAGAAAGTCTGGGAAACCGTGTGTGCTTAACCAGACATTGAAGGAAAATTAAGCCCATAGTACAACTAGAATATTGACATGTCTACCATAATCGCTCCCTTCAGGAGCGTATGACCATGGAAGTATTAAATTGACAGGAATTACAACAGCCTCACTTCAAACGTTCCATCTGCGTTACCGCAAAATCGTCAAGTACCTACTAATAACGTCATACTGATCGAAGTTTTGCCTATCATCCTTAACTATGAGTGGTTTTATTATCGAAAAAATAGAGTATCAATTGATTTAGAAAAAAAATACAAATATGTATTAGAACAATTTGCATGTATTGACTAAGTAAACACCAGTTTTAATTTTATTTTAGGAGTCAGGTCCTTATAGGTATGGGATTATAATATTATAAGATTTGGGGTCTATCTTCATTGTTTGCAGTTGCATCCTTTGATTTTTCAATTAAAATATATCTAAGGAATTTCGTTGCTATTGTATTTTTCATTTTACCTTTTTAAATCATTGTGCGTTGTCATTCTGATACATTTTGTCAAATTTCTTTACATTTTTGTTCTCAAGTGTCTTTTGTTTGAGTATTATTTAATAGCCTTTTGATTAACCTTCCTCATTGTTCCTGGTGAAGGTACATGTATGACAGAATTAGGAAGAAAATCGGGCATCTTTTCACAAAACTACAACAACTCAGTTTATGATTTCTTTTTTTTATAGATACATTGTAATAATATGAATTTTGTAAAATCATAACATGGTGCGGGACTAGTTTTTTGTGTTATTTTCAGTATAATAACTGCAAAAATTACAAAAATTTCTGTATGTCACGATAAATTTCTTTCACTTTTTCTTAAGTTTTTGAAGTATCCTACAACATCCTACACAGTGACGACACATACCACAAAGAAGAAAACTCTTTCCTTTTGAAGACCATAATGTTTTCGTAATCAGAAAAGATCAGATGTAAAAGTAATCACAGTTTTAAAAAATTGCGCTTTCTTCAAATACATTTTTTAGTCAATAATTGAGCAGATTCTTTATCTTCATTGTGCCATAACTTTGCTCAATATTGACCGATTTTTATCATTTTTTCAATCTTTACTTTCGAATAAGTAGTAGAAGCCGTTGCAACCAGGTAATTGCACCGCAAGGGAACCACAGGTGGTCCCGTATCCTTATTAATAGTGTAACTGATAAAGGCCACCGATAGTAAAACCCACGTGATGTTTTTTCTTCAAAATTGGTGTCGGAAACGCAGACCGTCTTCAAGCGTGTTATCGTCTACTTGATAAACTGAGTCGGTACCTTTATTATCTACAGATAAATAGTGGGAAATTAATTGTGTTAATTTATTGTTGTAATTCCTGTCAATTTGATACTTCCATGGTATGACAAACTGGCAACATGTTAAAATGTTTGAAATTTTCTCTTAGACTTAGTGCATCCTGGGTAGAGAATTTTTGGGGGTTCTTAAATAAAGAATGTGGCGGAGCTAATATCTCAACGTACGTGATTAACTTCTGATTTGTTTGATTTGCTTTACAAATAATAAATGAAAAGAAGTCGCCTTATCAGAGAACAATGAAGATATAGCCCTTTTTAGAAAGTATTTTTCGGACGTGCAGACCTGAGAAATATTTTACTTATGCACTACAGGTTAACGACTTCCGAGTAGGCCTCTCCATTGAAAATCTGTTGAAATTATTTAAATTCGTCAACTTGTTCAAAACATTTTAATTCTGATTGCCAAAGTCTAAAATTACTAAAACATACGTTAACATCCAAGACTTCACTCCAAACCAGTTTATTTGAACCAGAAATGGGAAATTACACCAAAATCGGATAGGGATAAATTGATGTTTTTCTTTAGCTCAACGTTGTTTACACCATGAGGCCGACCCACAAAGGGAAACTACTCTTGCAAAAATGAAAACAAAAGAATCAGAATCGGAATTCCAGGTGACTTTTTGAAAATGGCTATTGATATAGTGGCAGCAGAAGCAGCCAGCATTAATGATCATATGGTATTAGCAGGGTTGGCAAAGTATGTCTAAGTATTGACCACACAATTTTCCTAGGCTGGGCAATACCCCTAAAATTGTCAAAGTGGGCAAAACTGGGTAATAAGAATTTATTCATGAAAAAAAAAAATCCTATTTATTAATTACAAAATGCATAAATGATTTATATTTGATTGTAAATGAAACATAACTACATGTATTCATGCATTATTTCAATAATTTGTATATTTACACTACTTTTTAGCTCACCTGGACCGAAGGTCCATGTGAGCTATTGCCATGACTTGGCGTCCAATATCGTCCATCGTCCGTCGTCGTTAACATTTTTCAAACGTTAACTCCTCTAACACCATAAGTCCAATGGCTTTTAAATTTGGCACAGTTGTTAATTAGCATAGGTAGTATAAAATAGCAAGGGGATTTTTGATTCGTTGAAAAACATGGCCGCCATGGCTAAAAATAGAACATAGAACATAGTTTTTTGCAAATAACTCAAAAACGGTAACAGATATCAAAATTCTGGCATAGGATAAAAGTGATCAGCACCTCAAGATCTACCTGCCCAGAAATTTTCAAGAAGATCAAATAACCGATGTAAATTTTATTGAACATGATAAATCGTCTAATTCCAGAAATCGTTCATCAGAACATCTGGTCCAGTGCATTACAAGCTTGGTAGGACAATAATGAAAATCTTCAGACATGTCCATAGGACCGACAATTTTGACCAAGTCTGGTTTTGTGAACCCTATTGTTTCAGAAAAAGGGGCTATAAGGGGCAAGCATAATCATTATATTCAAGACATCGATTCAAAGAGTTTCCCTATTGTTGGTATAAATTCATTAAATATCGAAAGTGTCAAATATAAGCTTAGAAAGTCAACCACAGAATGTAAGTGTCAAAAAGCTTTGTGAGTCCATCATGGGCTTTAAGTGTTCAAAGCAAAAAAGGTCCTTATTTTTTTCAAAAAGTAGTTTAAAAGCTGTCTTTTAATGGTTATAGCCAAAAGGCCAAAAAATTTATTTTATGATAACTTTTCTTTGGTTGCCGGTATTTTCAGCTTGAAAGCTCTACAACGGTTTTCTTTGGGCAAAGCTTACAGAGGACCCCTTTTAATGAGATCCAGCGCTGAAAGGGGTTGCATGCTCCTATTAATATTAGTATATTAGTATTATTATATACATGTATTATTATATCAAAACAAAAATAATATTGAAATGTCGTTAGAATTGTGATGTCCTTGTATTTTGTGGGGCTTGGTCCCTATGAATGATTTAAAACCATCATCTGTATATACATGTACATGTTTTATTTATCATTTTAGGTTCAAGGTGGAGATTTTCCCCATCTCTTAGTGTATGGCCCATCAGGAGCTGGAAAAAAGACCAGAATAATGTGTCTGCTGAGAGAGATGTATGGGTCAGGTGTAGAGAAACTGAGGATTGAACAACACACATTTACAACACCTTCTAACAAGAAGATAGAAATTTCCACCATATCTAGTAATTACCACATAGAAGTCAATCCTAGGTATTTCATTTTATGTACATCATGTACAAATTCAAATATATTTCATAGGAAGACAATGACTATTTGATAAAATTTACAGTTATGTACATGTACAATGTATGTGTTATATATGTTACAACAAATTTGTGTAATTAGGAATTTCATGAAATTACTGAAAATTCATATATATTGTACAATGTACTTGAAAAATTACATGTAGTGTTAGTTGCTCATTATCATATCCCCCACAAACTTTGTTGGTACATGTATAAAAGAATCAACTTGTCAGTCTGTCCACATTTCAATATCTTAAACGTAGCTCCTCCTTAACTGCAGTATACATGTATATCCATGGAGATCTGCATGTAGAAATTTCATTGGTCTCAGATATCATTCAGGGTGGATAATTGGAGTTGGAGATACTTTTATTGCAATATAGAGTTCAAAGTGAAGAGAGTAGCACCCTTTCGTCAGATTGCTTTCAGTATTCCATGTTTGTCTTGTTTTAAAACTTGTATTACATGCTTTATTTATTTTTTTACCTAATTGAAAAGTTTTAATTATTGATTTATATTTTTACAGTGATGTTGGGAACCAGGATAGGGTTGTTATACAAGAACTAATTAAAAATGTGGCCCAAGTGAACCAGTTGGAAACATCAACACAAAAAGATTTTAAAGGTACACATATAAGTTATATAAAACAAGTTAGGAGATTATAATAATAAACTGTTAACACAGAGAGATGTCTTGCCTGATGCAGCTGGACACAATAAAGAATAAGAACCAGCTCATCCAAAGTGCGCCCTTCTGTTTGACAGGAAAATTTGATATGGAACTGTATGAAAAAAGAGGTCGATGACGATCGTTTTAATTGTGTGCCTCCTGTTAATATTGGTCACAATTATTTGTATTAGCTATAAAATTTCAAAGTCAGTAGACTGTGACTGCAAGAGCATACACACGAAACACTTTTGAAATTGATCTACTGACCTAAATGAAAGTGCATCCTCAATATCAACGGTGTACCGTACCACAACTGCTTCATGTCAAACAGATGTAAGAAAAAAGGTTAACTTCAGCCAAATCAGTATAAAATTTCAAAGTCAGTAGACCGTGACTGCAGGAGCATACAGATGATATCCTTAAATACTTATCTGTACTGATGCTAATGCAACTGCTTATTAAATATCAATGGTGTAACATAACTAGTTTACATAAAACAGACTTTTGCCAAAACTTACCACTTGTGGACATCCACCGCTGCTGGAATCACAATACCTAAGTCTCTCCTTTTGCAACATTCCTCCCAGGCAAGACAAAAATATTAGATATTATTTTGGGGTCCAACCATTTAACTTGAAAGCGGGCTTGGTTTTTTACATGTATCTAGTCAAAATTTTTTAAGGCTCCATTACAAAACACATTGTTTTCATTATTAATATTATTTTATATTGCAGATTTTTTTAACCTCTGGTGCCAGAATTTTTTTTTTCCATCACAAATCAGATTCTGAATGTTTTTATTTAGGAAAAGACCAAGGCCCCCTTTAAGTTAAATAGTAGGTCCCTTAAAATCTCTGGAAGCTGCAGAAAACTGATTTCTAATACATGGGACAGATGTAATGAGATGGTTAGGGATAATGTGAGATTATTTCCTGCATTTTTTGCGCATACAAACTTTATCTTCTCAAAATACTTTAATTTTAAGGTAATATCATTAAAAAAACTACCAAAAGACTTGTGTGAAAGTTATTCATTATTATTGTTATTATTTACTCTAAATTTTTGTAGTTGTTTTACTGACTGAAGTGGACAGACTTACTAAGGATGCTCAACATGCCTTACGTAGGACTATGGAGAAATACATGGCTACCTGTCGTCTTATTCTATGCTGCAACTCTACCAGTAAAGTTATTCCGGCTATTAGAAGTCGATGTCTGGGGGTTAGAGTTTCTGCTCCATCTGTCGAAGAGGTTAGTTCACAATAACATATTGATAACTTTGCATAGCAATTGCCACTTTAATTGTGTTATTTATACCCTGGGGACCAAAGCTTGTGGACATACAGTTTAATGGCCTGTTTTATGATGATAGCAGTAAGATGATTTCTCAGAAATTGTAAGCTAGATCTTCATAAAAGTTTATACAAAGTAATCAAAGAAAACACATTGCAGATTAAATTATGAAATTCTAACCAATATTTGCAGGTCATCAATGTCTTAGAAGACACAGTAGCTTGTTTAATGTGCATGTACACGTATGCAACTTCAATTGTTACATATGAATCCAAAATTGGTACTGCATAGAATGTGTCTTCATGCAAACATGTGCACTATTAAAATTTAAAAGTACATGTACATGTGTTAAACGATTTAATTTAAAATCTCAATATCAATTATTATAAAACCATAATACATCTATTGCTAATTAAACTTTGCTAAGACAAAGCTAATGTGTGTAAACTGTTATTTTACTTTGTTTTTTCATTCCTACAGATTTGTCAAGTGCTACAGAACATTTGTAAAAAAGAATCTTTAAACTTACCACAAGAACTGGCCAAGAGGATAGCAGAAAAGAGTCACAGGAATCTGAGACGTGCTATCTTAATGTGTGAAGCTTGCAGAGTACAACAGTAGGTGTAATACACTGGCAAATTGTTTCACCTTTGATTTATAAGGTTAAGGTCAATTAACATTAACTTATTTAATGTTCAATAAATGTGTGTTAATTAAACATTAGGACTTAGATCCCATAATGCATTCACGACCATCTATTGAAGGTCACTGAGCTACTTTTCAATCAGAAAAAGTCAAATATGGTCATAAATGAGATTTTTTTTAAAGTTTAGGATTTATGTATTTGATAACATAAATATCATTTAAGACCAAATGTCAAACTTTACAAGTTTTTCTTTTAACGTTATAAAAAATTGCCTGTGTAGGGATCACGCAACATTGAATGTGACATTTATTATGTTTGTGTAAAAGCTACATGTATATACAATTTAAGAATAATTTATTGAGAATAACAGATGTACCTATCAGGGGCACATGCCAAGACTGCCTACACATATTCAACAATATAAAGAAGGTAAATGCTTAGTTATCTTGTTGAAATGATTACTTTGCAAACAATTCCATCCGTCCTTCTATCGACACATTTTGTAAGCACAACTCCTCCTAAACAACCAGTTGTGTGTGAATTAGTTACAATCATATATATATATACATGTATAAATATATATTCAACTGGTATAAAAAATATTGTAAATACACTACAACGTTGTTTTATAGACCTTGCAATCAATATTCTGGTTGCAAACTTATTCACATCTTGAGAAATCACGATAGCTCATAAAGAGCTTGCAAATGACTCCAAGAAAACAAAGACATCACTCGTAAATCTATACATTTTGAATAGTATGTAACAACTTGTATTAAAATCTGGCCTATGTAAATGGGATAATTACTTTCTATTTTCAGACAGAACTTCAGTGCTGACCAAGAGGTTACAGAGCCTGACTGGGAGCTCTATTTAAGAGAAACAGCTCAACTTATAGCACAAGAACAAAGTCCTAAAAGGTCTAGTCTTTTGGTTTTAGCAACAATTAAGCGAACAATACTTCCATTAACTTTCTTTTACAATAAATTGCAGTCTTAAGACTAATTATAATGGTGAATTGAAAGGTTTGAGTAGAAGTGCACAGTTCTCTGATTAATGCCTTTAAACATTATAAATTATAAACATTTCTGTTTTATATCAGCAACAATTTCAGGTATACCTAACTTAAATGCTTACTATACTAAACAACATAAGAGTCGCACCACTTCCATTCATTATCTTTGACTTAAAAGCTTAATAGCAAATATCTCTCAAAGTGGTCGTTGGAATGACCTGAGATTTCAGCACAGCATGTGTGGGGTCCTTAACACCATTCACTACAAATGTTTTAAAATTCTGATTTTTCGTTTACAAATTTTGAAAAAAAGAGTTTTTTTAACCCAAATTTAAAAGTCACCAATTTTTAGAAAATTTTTACTCATCCAAAGTGTGTCCAGAAAATAGGGAACAAAGGTTAGATTTCACAAAAACTTTCTTAACTTTTTAGAAACATGCATTTTTGAATTGATCAATCTTAGACTTTGTTTTTTCGACTTTTTTATCAGAAGTTCATGCCATAAGCCCACTGTAGTAAAAATGACTTGTTTTTATGTTGAATTTGGTTTGATTAATCATTTAGATAAAAGAATTAATAAAATTTTACAAATTTTTAAAGAATCCTTGATGGAAAGAAGTTGTGTGTTATTTGTGTTGCTGAGTATATTTAAAACAAATATAGAAAAATATGAAATATTTTGATGATGGTATTTTATGTTCTACTTATGAAGAAGAAGGGCAAGTGTTCAAATCTGTCAGCATGTCTTAAATCAGGTTTATCTACTGGTTGAAGTTTGTTTTCTATGATTTATGGTAAGACATATTTTTATTCAAGCTTTCTGACAGAAATGAAAATAGAATGAATGAGAATGTTTTAAGATTTAATAAAAAAAGAATTTATTTTGCAGGTTGCTGCAAGTTCGAGGAAGACTTTATGAACTATTAACACATTGTATTCCACCAGATGTTATCATAAAGGTATAAAATTATGCTTCATAAGTTTGCTGTTATCTCTTTTCCTATCATTATAAGTGTTCTGTATTCTTGTGATTTCTCCACTAATTCAGTATGAGAAATAGGTGATATTAGCAACATTTTTGCTACCAGTACTTTCTTGCAGTAATGAATACATGTACAGTAATGTTACTAAACTTTGATAAATTTACTTTGGGTTTTTCTGTTAGTATTTATCTAAGGTCATGTAGAAACTGAAATAGAAAAAATATTGACATAAATGATTCTGTACAGTTACAGTGAAAATACTTAAATTTGCTGGCATCAATGTTCATGGATTGGTAATCAAATGCATATTCATGGAATCATGAGTCTCTGGTTTTAGCAAATTTATAATAGAAGTAAATACAAAATTCTCTATTACATATGAAATTAAGAAGCAAATTTTGTCATTTACCTTACCCACAAAAACGATGAAAAATGAGAACCCTACAGAAAATAATATTTTCACATGTACAATAATCATGATTTCTTTTCCATGTTTAAAGTGGTAAACTTCTAAACTTCATATGCATATTCTCTATATACCTTTCCAGGGTCTCCTGCAAGAGCTGATATCTAACTGTGATGGACAGTTGAAGACTGAAGTGGTACAAACAGCAGCGTACTATGAACATAGACTTCAGATGGGTCAAAAAGCCATCTATCATTTAGAGGCCTTTGTTGCTAAATTCATGGCAATATATAAGAGATTCTTAGAGGATGGAATAGCTGATTTGTTCTAACTGTACATGTATATTCTCTTGATTATTTTTCCTGTCATGAAATAAAAATTACAGCTTTCTGCTTTTCAGTGCTAGTTATGTCATCTGCAACATGTTGCAAAGCAATATATTTAGCATTCATTTTGACAATATCCGTTGCCCTGCTTCCTGAGGCATCACAAATATTTCCACACAGTTTTCTTGGCAACTGTATGTCACAGTCTCTTGATGTTTGGCATGTAACTTCATATACATGTAGTACTATATGGTGTAAAGTGATGTTATGCCCGTTAATCATCTACTTCCTGTTAACCGAATAATTTGAGATGCAGGCATCATACGTCTTCCATGGAAGACTGCCCTTTGAGTTTTGACAATTGACAGCTCATTTCCTCTCATAAATAATTTGGGTATATAGGAATCATCCATTGAGTGAAACTCCTCCTAAAAAGCTTGATGAATTTCGATAAAACTTGATGTAGAGGAATAGAAATTAATGAGATGTGGAATAAGTGTATACGACACAGCTCACATAACAAGCGGTAATTTAGAAAAAAAACACAATGAAAAACTGCCAGCAGCCTTCAACTAGGCCATTGGAAGCTGCTAGCTGTTTTGTTATTTGTCCATTGTCTAAATGAAATACATGTAATTAAAATCAAGTCCTGAAATAGTCAAAGATAGACCCCCTTCTTAAACAAGGAACAGAAAACATAAAATTAAAATTAAAATTAAAAACGAAAGAATATGGAACAAAAAGACACGATCCACATATTGAAATGATTTTAATAATATACAAAAGTAAAATTTCACCGCGTGTGAAGCGCTTTTCTGGATTAACCTTCATCAGACATGTACAAATGAAAGCTTTTGTCTTGGCTTAGGACAGGCTCGTTTAAAAAATAGTGGGGATTAAACCAGTTTTTGGGGGTCCAAGATCCCCCCAGAAAAAGCACAAAGTAGTCATCATATTGAAATGTGCATGAAGAATTTTGGTTGCTCTTACACATATCATTTTTGGCAGATAATATGGTTTAACTTTAAGAGAGTTTGTTCCCAATACAGTCTGGTAAGTGCAACTTTTTGATGAATTTAAATGCACCTTTACATAACATATCATTTAGGGGAGATAATTATACAAAGTTTTCCAAATGAACGGTCTCATTAATCACTCCTGGGGCAATTGGTCCCTGTCTAATATATTTTAAAATGCATTAAAAATGAAAATGCAATGTTAGTCTTTGTGATTATTAAAGTTTCATTTGATAATTAACGTTAACATGTGTATAATCAAATGAAACCTAAAGATTCACTCAATTTCAAGACCCCTGATTCACTTTTGACAAGTAAATGATTTTTGTTAACTTGGTTGTGTGAAAAGGCACCATGTGGAAAACTGGAAAGCATGCTAAAAATGGTAATTTGAGCATTCTGTAAACAACCCGACTTAGCTTAACAAGTAATCCTTGATGGAACATGTTTTAAACCAGAATTAGACAGAAGACTTCGATTACTTCCAAATGATATATAACATACAATGTATTATGTTTCATCTTACTGGTATTTGTTCAAACAAAAGTTTCAAAAATGCTTTTAACCTGAAAATAAATGTGAACATAAAAAAGGGTTTTTTCAGACAGATCGTTATTAACTGTGGGCAAAGTTCTTGCAAGTATAGTTGGGTCCACTTTCTTTGTTGCTGGAGATTCAGTTTTTATACGACCGCAAAAAATTTGCGGACGTATTATGGTATGATGCTGTCGTCGTCGTCGTCGTCGTCGTCGTCGTCGTCGTCGTCGTCGTCGTTGTCTGTTAACTTTTTAGTGTTTCCACAATAACTTTAGTTCCAGTTCTCGGATTGCTATGAAACTTTACAATGATGTTCCTTACCATAAAAGGATGCATGGGATTGATTTTCGGGGTCCCCCCATTTTTCGTTTAGAAATTAGGGGCCAAAAAAGGGCCAAAAATACTACTTTTTTGTTTGTTTCCACAATAACTTTAGTTCTAGTTATCCAATTGCTATGAAATTTGACAGTGATGTTCCTTACCATACAAGGATGAATGAGATTGATTTTGGGGGTCCCCCCTTTTTTTGTTTCGAAATTAGGGGCCCAAAAGGGGGAAAAAATTCAAATATTTTACTTGTTTCCACCATAACTTTGGTCCTAGTTGGCCTATTGCTGTGAAATTTGTCAAGAATGTGTCTTACAATAAAATAATGAACCTGATGAATTTTTGTGCCCCCTTTTTCTCCGTTGTGTAATTAGGGGCCAAAATAAAAACTTTTTTATTTGTGGTCCGATTTCGAAATTTTTTTTTACATGTTTGTTCTTGTCAAATAGCGGATACAAAATTAAGAATTAATTTTTGCGACCCCCCCTTTTTCCCCCCTATTACGTAATTAGGGGCCAAATGGGGCCAAAATCGAAACTTTTTTATTTGTGGTCCGATTTTGAAAAAATTTTTTGCAAGTTTATTTTTGTCAAGTAGCGAATCCAAATTTGAGAATTTATTTTTGCGACCCCCACCCCTTTTTCACCTGTTACGTAATAAGGGGCCAAAAGGGGCAGAAATTGAAACTTTTTTATTTCTGGTCCGATTTTGAAATTTTTTATTGCATGTTTGTTCTTGTCAAATAGCGGATACAAAATTAAGAATTAATTTTTGCGACCCCCCCCCTTTTTCCCCTTATTACGTAAATAGGGGCCAAATGGGGCCAATATTGAAACTTTTTTAAATCTGGTCCGATTTTGAAAATTTTTTTTGCATGTTTGTTCTTGTCAAATAGCGAATACAAAATTAAGAATTAATTTTTGCGACCCCCCCTTTTTCCCCCTATTACGTAATTAGGGGCCAAATGGGGCTTTTTTATTTGTGGTCCGATTTTGAAATTTTTTTTTTCCAAATTTATTCTTGTCAGGTAGCGATTCTAAATTAAAGAATAAATTTTTGGGGCTGTAATCATAATTTTAAAAAAAATTCTGGTTCGATTTTTAATTTTTTCCCCAAACATTATTCTTTTAAAGAGTAGAATACAACATGCAAAATTTATATTTTTAGCCCCTGGGTTGAAAGTCCATCAGAGAAGCATGTGTCAAAAACCTTTGTCAGTCCACCATGGGCTGCAAGTGTCCAGAACAATAGACTATCCATATTAGGCCTAAAACGTACAGGGTTCAACATGTTGCGGTCGTATCATGCTGCGCTCGGCGAAGCTTTTTATTACCTTCGGCGCTGAAGGCGAAAGCAGGTCTAGGAGTCGGGTCATTCGTCAGTCGCGTTAAGGAATGCCTGTCTAGTGTAATCTGAATGTCAAAAACCAAACACTAGATCTTTCTGAAATTTTACACAGTGATTACATATATATTGAAGATGTGCACCTCCCCTTTTGGGGTCATTTTATCATTCCGTTTAGAAAGCCCAAAAAAGCGACTTTTTTATTTGTTTTCACAATAACTTTTGTTTCGGTTGACCAATTGCTATGAAACTTAACAGAATTGTTACTTACCATAAAAGGAAAGTATGTTCTGATTTTGGATGTCCATTCTTTTTTGGTTTAGAAATTAGGGGCCCTAAAGGGGCCAATAAAGCGACTTTCGTTAAGCGTCCGTCGCCCGTCCGTCTGTCGTCCGTCCGTTAACTTTTCTTCAAAGATCTTCTTCTCTGAAACCACTGAAGGGATTGCATTGAAACTTGGTATACTTTATCTTTAGGATGTCCTCTACCAAGTTTGTGAATTATATAAATGTTGACAAACCAACATGGCCGCTGTTGCTAAAAATAGAACAGGGGGTCAGACCATTGTTTTTGGCTTATAACTCAAAAAAAAAGTATAAGAGATAGAGAAAATCCGAAGCAACCTACCTTGTTCAGCATCAAAAGCTCTACAAATCTCTCCATTGAGTCAAAGTTGTGAAACGACTCCTTATAGGAGTTATTGCCCTTTAATCATCAGTATTGACCATTTTTGCAGTTTTTGGACTATATCTTGAAAACCGTTAGAGCTAGAGGAAAAGTTAACATTGCAGAATTGGTAAGCTCATTCAGATCTACAAAAATGATTTCAGGGTCAAAATTGTCAGATCAGCCATTTACGAGTTATTCCCCTAATTTTAACTGATTTTCAAAAATCTTCTTCTCTGAAACCACTGAAGGGATTGCTTTTAAACTTGGTACACTTGATCTTTAGGATGAGTCTACCAAGTTTGTGAATTATATACATGTCGACCAACCAACATGGCCGCCATTGCTAAAATAGAACAGGGGGGTCAGACCAATGTTTTTGGCTTATAACTCGAAAAGTATAAGAGATAGAGAAAATCCGAAGCAACTTTTCTTGTTCAGCATCAAAAGGTCCTTAAAGGAGTTATTGCCCTTTAACTGTTTTCTTCTATTAATTTAAACTGATTTCCAAAAATCTTCTCTGAAACCACTGAAAGGATTGTTTTGCAACTTTGTATACTTGAAAGTTTGTGAAATTTATTCAAACTTTGGCATAAGAGATCAGTTGAGCGATTCAGGCTCCTGGGAGCCTCTAGTTTAATTGTTTCCACAATAACTTCTGTTTTGGTTGACCAAATGCTATGAAACTTTACAGTCAACTTAAAATGGATTAATTCAATTTTCGGGGACACAAAATGCATGCCATATAAATTTTGCACCGAAATTAGGACATATCTACAATTTTCATTTATTGACAAGTATTTGGTATGGTAGGTGTACTTTGTGATGCTTAGCACAATGCATGCTTTTGGTGTTGACTGTCTTATTTAATCTGCATGAATGAAAGTTTCAAGTGCATTCTCGCTTACTGACAAGTGTCCCATCAACCATAAGGAATCTAATATAAGCAAAATGCATGCTTCAAATGCTGGTTGGTGACCACTTACAGAAGAATAGTTTTAATTCCATTCGAATTCCTGCTCACAGACAACAGACAAGTGTCATATCAACCATATTGATATGGTAGGTGTATTCAGTGATGCTATGGGCGATGGATGCTTTGTACGCTGCCTGTAACCTATTTTTACTATTTCTATTGCCATCACTTGGCGTCCATCGTCGTCGTCGTTGTCGTTAACTTTTCTTTGAAAATCTTCTCCCCCGAAACGATTGAAGGGATTGCATTGAAACTTTGCACACTTCATCTATGGGATGTTCTCTACCAAGATTGCACAAATGGTGACCGCCGTCTAAACAACATGGCCGACATTACTAAAAATAGACCAGGGGGGTCAGACTACTGTTTTTGGCTTGTAAATCAAAAAGTATAAGAGATAGATGAAATCTGATGCCACGCTACTGCTTCAGCATCAAAAGCTCTACTAAGGTCTTCATTGAGTCGAAGCTGTCAGATGACCCCTTAAGGGAGTTACGGCCCCTTAAAGGTGAAAAATAGCATTTTTTCATGTTTTTGGCTTATAAAATGAAAACTATGACAGATAGAGAAAAGTTGTTGCTTGCTTAAATGTTCAGCTCATTTAGCCCTACAAAAGTCTCCTACGGGTCGAAGTTGTCAGATGACCCCTTAACAGCCAATCTGCCAGAAAACCATGCAAAATCCTAAATTTTGTTCCAAACCAATATTTTCATAACAACTTAAGGGATGGTTTAACAAAAAGACCTTCATGAAAGACTTGTTTTGGCAAAATATTTTCCGGGAAATTCAAGATGGCCGACTTACAGGGTTCATCAGTATTCCTGGGTTTCTTAACAAAATCAGCTTGAATAATTACAAAACCTCATGTATTTCAAAGTTTCCTTTGGTCCATTTATCTTCATATTATCAAAAATTGAACAGTAAATATTTAAAGGGTAATACCTTTGCCTTCAAAATAGATGGAAATTTTAAAAATCTTAATAACCATTACCCAGCGTCCCTAGGGGGTGACATGGGCAATTTTCCAAATTGTAAAAAAACATCAAAATACTTGAATTTTAGCATTGTTTTATGTCTAAGGCAGGCTCTTTAAATCAAATTCACTCCAATATACTTTAACAACAGGCTTTAATGTCAATTGTTTTAAAAAATAGAGCTCGGCTTATTTCTAAGAGCCAAAAGAGCATTCTTTTGGATCAATAATCAGAACTTTTGACTGGATTTATTATGGGTCTGCCTTCATCATCTGAAATTGACAATTTCTTCAATTTATCAATTATTCTTGAAAAATACACCAATTTGACTCTTGAATTGCACTTTTTCCGCAACTCGAAGACAGTTACATTAATTTTTATTGTAACAACATATCTTGTCACTTATTAAAAATACACTTTGTTTAAAATTGAACACAAGCATGTTTTTACAAATGTTGTCAAAAAATAGGAAATTTTCTACCAAAATGTGAGACTGACCCACTTCTCTGACTTGTAGCGATGTCATAAAGCATGAGCCGAGCTCTATTTTATAAAACAATTGACATTAAAGCCTTTTGTTAAAGTATATGGGAGTGAATTTGATTTAAAGAGCCTGCCTTAGACATAAAAGAATGCTGAAATTCAAGTATTTTGATGTTTTTTACAATTTGGAAAATTGCCCATGTCACCCCCTAGGGACGCTGGGTAATGGTTATTAAGATTTTTAAAATTTTCATCTATTTTGAAGGCAAAGGTATTACCCTTTAAATATTTACTGTTCAATTTTTGATAATATGAAGATAAATGGACCAAAAGAAACTTTGAAATACATGAGGTTTTGTAATTATTCAAGCTGATTTTGTTAAGAAACCCAGGAATACTGATGAACCCTGTAGGTCGGCCATCTTGAATTTCCCGGAAAAAATATTTGGCCAAAATAAGTCTTTCATGAAGGTCTTTTTGTTAAACCATCCCTTAAGTTGATATGAAAATATTGGTTTGGAACAAAATTGCATGGTTTTCTCACAGATTGGCTCTTAAAGGGGTTACAGCCCCTAAATAACGTTTTTATACGACCGCAAAATTTTTGCGATCGTATTATGTTATGGCGATGTCGTTGTCGTCGTCGTTGTCGTCGTCGTCGTCGTCGTCGTTGCCGTCTGTAGACACTTTGGTTTCCGTGCGATAACTTTAGTTGTAGATAACCAATTGTTATAAAATTTTGATATGATCTTTATAACCACTAAAGGAAGGTTGGTATTGCATTTGGGGTTTCTGGCCCCTACCGTTTAAGAAAAAAGGGCCAAAAGGGGCAAAAATGTGTATATTGACAAAACGTCTGTAGAATGTTAAATTTTCATCCAATTTTGATCATTCTTTTTTTATTGTATTCCTCAATAAATTCTGTCAACAAAATGTATCAATGGCTTTGATGTATCTTGTACCGTTACATTGCTAATGGGGGTCAAAAAGGGGTAACACCCAAAAAATTGACTTTTTTATTTGTGGTCCGATTTTCAAAATCTTTTTTTCATTGGAATCCTTGTGAAAATCCCTGCCTGCATTTTTCAATCAGATTTGCAATATCTCATAACGTTTTCGAGAAATTAGGGGTCAAAGGGGCCAAAAACGCCATTTTTAAAAGTTTGTCATTTAAACCAAAAATTCAGTTGAAGTGGTCCTGCCAATTGTTATGAAGTTTTAATATGATGATTATATCCACTAAATGAATGATGGTTTTGTATTTGGGATTTGTGGCCCCTTCTTATTTAGAAAAAAAGGGCCAAAAAGGGCTAAAACGGGTGTATTGACAAACCTGTTGTAGAATGTTTATCATTCATTCGATTTTGAAAATTCTTTTTTTATTGAATTCATCATTGAATTCTATCTACCAAATGTGTTGATTTTGATATGTATTTCACCATTACATTGCTACAGGGGGGCTAAAGACAGGCCGCGCCCTTAAAATCAACTTTTTTATTTGTGGTCCGATTTTCAAAATCTTTTTTTCATTGGATTCCTTGTGAATATTTCTGCCTTATTCTTTAATCGGATTTGCAATATTTTTACCGTTTTTGAGAAATTAGGGGTCAAAGGGCCAAAATTGTAAATTAATACATGTATATATAAATAAGGCTTTTGTATTAGATGTTGATGTAAATATAAATGTGTCAAAAATGCATTTTTAAGTCCACCACAGGATGCATGTGTCAAAAAGCTTTGTAAGTCCACCATGGGCTTCATGTGACCAAAGCAATGGACTATCCATACTGGGCCTCCAACGTACAGGGTTCAACTTGTTGCGGTCGTATCATGCTGCGCTCGGCGTAGCTTTTTATTTCATATTTTTGGCCTATGGAATGAAAACTATAGCAGATAGAGAGAAGCTGTTGCTTGCTTTAATGATCAGCTTATTTAGCTCTACAAAAGTCTCCATAGGGTCAAACTTGTCAGATGTCCCCTTATAGGGGTTTCGGCCCCTAAAATAAAGTTTTTTCATGTTTTTGGCCTATGGAATGAAAACTATAGCAGATAGAGAAAAGCTGTTGCTTGCTTAAATGTTGAGTTCATTTAGCTCTACTAAAGTCTTCTAGGGTGATAGTTGTCAGATGACCCCTTATAGGGATTAGGGCCCTTAAAATTACGTTTTTTCATGTTTTTGGTCTTTAAAATGAAAACTATAGCAGATAAAGAAAAGCTGTTGCTTGCTTAAATGTTCAGTTCATTTAGCGCTTCAAAAGTTTTCATAGGGTTGAATTTGTCAGATGACCACTTATAGGGGTTTTGGTCCCTAGAATAACATTTTTTTCATGATTTGGGCCTATGGCTACAGAATGAAACTATAGTAGATGGATAAAAGCTGTTACTTGCTTAAATGTTCAGCTCAGTTAGCTCTAGAAACGTTTTTATAGGAAAGACATCAAGACCAGGTGAGCGATTCAGGCACCTGGGAGCCTCTTGTTTCTGCATGCAAGACCACTACAGAATAATGGTGAAACCCGTTTCTGCTTGACACGTGCCACATCAACCATATTGGTAGGGTAGGTGTATTTTGTGTACCTAAGGATTCAAAGCGTGATACATGCTTGCTTGCTGACTGTCATTTACTTTTCTACATGGATGACCACTTAATAGATAATAGACCATAGAGAATAATGAGTTGTGGAATAAGTGTACGCAAAACAGCTCACATAACAAGCTGCAATTTAGAAAACCATCAGCAGCCTTCAACGAGGCCAGTAGGCGCTGCTCGCTGTTCTGCAATTGGCCCATGGTCTAAATAAAGGCATATAATTCAAATTAAGTCATGAAATAGTCACAGATACGGACCCCCTTCTTAAACATGGAACAGAAAACATCAAAAAGACACTGAGTACAAACAAAAGCTTTGTCAAAGATTCCTGGCTTAAGAACATATAAAAACTTTTAAAACTTTTTTAGTTTAAACTCCATTTTCGCTTATATATATATTTACTGACAAGTTCAACATCAACCATATTAGTATGGTATGTGCACCTAAGGATGCTTCGCTTGATGCATGCTTCTGGTGCGGGTTGTGGCCTTTTTCTACATGATTACCACATAAAACTTTTAATGGTTAAATCCCATTCCCTCTTACCTGAGAAAATTATAACTAAACAGTATTTTTCAGAAAATGCTCCATCAAATTCTTTCAAAATTAAAAGAAATTTAGCCTTTCGCATACAGCAGGCAGTCATATCGTCGTATTCGGCGTCGGAAAATTTTGTTTTCGCCGGGCGAAGCGATGCGCGAATTTTTTTCAAGGTGTTTTTTACGTGGATTTTGTGCAATAAGCACAGGTTTTGCCAGTTATAATGGGGGACGTTTTCCTAGTACTCCTTTCCATGGATCCGCTCAAAGGTCCGACGGGATAAATCTCCCTCTCTAGAAGCTCATGAATGATGGGGAGGGAGAAGGCACGTCAAAATCTTTCCTAATATCAAAAAGTTTGTGTATGAACTTGGAAAAAAAAACCGCCTCCATTTCATTTTCATTTATTTCATTTTTCAAATGATTTAAAATTAAACAACACATGCCAAAAAAAAAAACTATCACATTCACTCCTTTTTGGTTTAGATAACTAAGCAAAAGAACAGGCCGGACTGGTAACAACATTAAGTCTGTCGTATGAGCCGACTAGAGTCGGAGCGCCCTGTTATAGTCTTTTTCTCGATTGTCGGTAGCTCGTCGTTTCAATTTCATTTAATCACTTATTTCATGTTCCTCTCCCTGGTCATATAGCAGAAATAGCGATGCTTGGGATTAAAGCAATAGTCAAAAGGTACTTGTAAATATGACATGCAGATAGGTTTTATTATTTTAATTGCTTTTCCGAAGGACTGATTTGAAATCTTTTTCAAAAGAAGTTGTATTTTCTTGCTTCCATAAGCTGCACTGAAATTAATGACTTTCCAAAACTTTGCATATATACTGGTCGCTTACCTATCCGTATAAAACGGTAAAGATAATAATCAATGAATGAAATGAATGGTTGAAAATATATTGGTTATTTTTAATCACCAGAAGCGAACAGGGAGATGGACATGAATGGGGTGATAAAATGAGCATGAAATAATGTTGCAGTATAAGAAGTTGGATGGAGACAAGGGGCATAGGCCAACCGGCAAGCAGTAAAGTGCGACAAATTTTTGAAATCATTTTCATGTCGGGACAACATTTTATTTATTTATTTATTTATTTTTTTTTTCGCGAAATCGAAATGGAAGCATTTGCTTCCACTGCTTACAGTGTGTTACGTTACTGGCAGGATTTTCTCTTTCCAATGATATGAATATTTTACATGTCCGATTCATAATAAAAGTGTTTACCCTCGAACTAACATAACATATTTCAACAGAGAATCTGAAGACAATATTGCCAGTATACAAAATGGTAGACCTTGACATTTTCAACTTATCGGGAGAGACTAATTACTTATATTTTGTAGTTAAATTATCTCAGCTCTTACTGACAAGTGCCACATCAACCCTATTTGTGTGGCAGGTACACCTAGGGATGCTTAGCACGATGTATGCTTCTGATAATGGCTGTGACTTTCTTTTTTTGACAGGTTAAAGTCCATTCCCGCTTTATATTTTGTTTCCTTTTCAAAGAAATTCATTTGGTGAAAAAGTCAAAACTTTAAACTCATTGAAACCTATTCTTACTGTTTTCTTTATTAAAATGCTATCATGTATCGAAATTTTCTTTAAAATCAGCCAAATATTTTAAGTACTTTTTCAGTACTTACCCACTAATCACACCCACAGGCACTTGTATACATGATAACCCTTATGGTGCCCCACCCCCTTATTAGCTCACCTGGACCGAAGGTCCAGGTGAGCTATAGCAATCACTTGGCGTCCGTCGTCGTCTGTCGTCTGGCGTCTGTCCTCTATTAACACTTTTTCAAAAATCTTCTCCTCTGAAACTACTGAACAGAATTTAATGAAACTTAGTATGATTGATCCTTAGGATGTCCTGTACAAAAGTTGTGTTTCGATTTTTGATCCGTCAAAAAACATGGCCGCCGTAGCTAAAAATAGACCTTGTCAAATAAATCAGTAACCCAATATGGATAGTAGATACTGTTTGATGGTAGATTTGCATATATTTGACATGTGTATGAGTGAAAATAAGAAATGTAACAGAAAAAATGAAAAAAAATAATCGGTTTTGAAAAAATGGGGGGTTGGGCACCATAAGGGTTATCCTGTATACAAGTGCCTGTGATCACACCCTGTTGATATTTGGTACACAGCATCAACATACATTGGGGTCTCATAATCATGATAATGTGGGATTCGATTTCAGGTGTTACGGTTGCTCATCTATTTCCTGTTTAACGAAATCCGATCAATTCTGTCTTTGACCCATTTTTGTGATTGATTTATGAAGGTTTTTACCACCTAGCTTTTACACTTCTTATCATATGAACTTTTATAGACGTTTATTTCAACTTCATAAAGATATAATAAAAAACTGTTAGATTTAACCGTTATTCTCAGAGAAACAAGTAACTATACCTTCTACTTTAACAGCACTTACTTTGAAAATAATCAAACATGGAAAACTAAGGTAGGCCTGCCAGTATATTCATGATATTATAATGTTTATGATGAATTGATCGATAGTTATTTAGAAGCGTTAAAAGGAAAGCGAAATGTGTAAGCACTAAAATAGCAAATATTTAAAAAAAATCCCCAAAAAAATCTTTATTTCCTAATCAGGGGGCCCATAATGGCATATCAATCACAAATCATATATATGTTTGTCATTATGATTACAAAGATAATAAACATAAACATATAAAAGATACATTAGAAACATGAGAGCAAGCTTTCAACTAATTAATATGCAAAGATAAAAATAAAATTTACATTTATGACTATTTAATGCTACATTAAATCGGAGTTTTGTCTGTGTACTGCAGATTCTAATAAAGAGCAAAGGGAGTCAACAAAAGTGGTTTCTTCATTTGACATGATCCATATAAAAAGTTGTTCATTGTTTAAAGTCCTGAGATTTGGATACATATCATAATAAAAATGTAAAAAAGATTGTCTTTTAAGCCTGTACTTGGGACATTCCAACAGATAATGGAGTTCATCTTCTACCTTGTTCATATCAAAATTTTGACATGTTCTTTCTTGTTTTGGGATGACTTCCTGTTAACCAATATTGTTGATACGTCGCTCATAGCGCCCAGTCTCAACTCTTAATTTATGGTTGCTTAGCCGAAACTTTGTTAGTATTAAATAGTTTTCTATGGTAAAAGAAGTTTTTAAATTAAAGTATGTACACAACTTATTTTAGAAGATAATGAACACTCTAGTGCCCCCCCCCCCCCCCTCTTTGGCACAGAAGATTATTCAATCTATAAACAATCAGATTTTAACTGTAAATTATGTAAACTTTTGGGTGCACATGCATTGTATTGTACACAAATGGCCGTTATCGATTAAAAAACCCCTCGATAAAAATGAACTCGTCCATCATACACTAGACTAAGTGTATTAATGAAACTTGCTTAGGGGGGGGGGGGTTCCAATATCCCATATCCCCATAATTTTTTCATCAAATATCCTGTATCCCAAAAATTGTTTTTCCAGTATCCCATATCCCTGTAAATAAAATTGACAAAAATATCCCATCTCCCAATAAGTTTTGCTTCAAATATCCCGTATCCCACTAAGAAAATGTGTGGATATCCCATATCCCAATATACCCTAAACAAGCCTCATTAACTGTGTTTTGAATTTTATGAATGAATCAGAAATTAACCTACACTATCAAACCAATGAAATAACAGCAATATTTGAAAGAAGAGTGCACGACCAATCAAGTTACAGATAAATATTCATGTATGTTCTGGAGCCGATCATTAAATAGTTCGTTTTGAAAATATTGCAAAGAAATTAATAAAACTTGATGTCACTATTTAGTGTCGTTTAGAAATGGAGATATTGAAAAAATGCATTTAATTCTAACATATTTGATCATATTTTAAAAAGAAATATAGAAGATAAAAAATTAATGTAGGCAGACTACTCCGTCTAGACAGAAAAAAAACATTAAAAACGCTAAAGCCAGCAGTAATCTTATGACTGCATTATGCAGCTTACGCTGGCCTAAAAATGAATATATACATGTATGCAAATATAAATTTGTAGATCTATATATCCGATTTATATTAATCCTGAGAAAATAAATAAAAAAATATCTCAGATTACATATACAAACATAATCTAAATAATATATTATCAATGCTGCTACTCTGAGTATAGTTATTGCAGTCCTGAAGCACCGTCCCCTGGTGACCATAGCATGTATATGACTGTATCTTGTATATGTGCTCTGGTTACAGGGAGGGCTGCTAAAATAAAATAAAATAATATTAATTACACTCATTGTTGTAGCTTGAAGTATTTTATTAATCTCTATTCATATCCAGGCTCCCATCTAAATATTTTATATGGCATCTTAACCCATTATATAATGTAACAATCATACCTTAATAATTGTATACTCTATTCTTTGCTTTACTTGTTATTCATGTTATATTTATAATTAATCATTGTAATGATCCTGCCCCTTGAGGGACCATGATTGGAAATAAAATATGTCTTATGTCTTATGTCTTATACAAACTATAGCCCCATTTACATGCACAAATTATACATAGGTATGTAAATATACACATGTGCAAATTTACACACATATGTTTAAGCAAAAATGCTAAGCATTTACATGAGTTTTATGCTTAGTGTATATTTTGATAAATTAAATCAAATGAGTTGGCTGGACCAATATGAACTACACGTATACCGATATGTGATCCTGCTACAGTCATTTTGTATACCCCTGGATTTGCTAATGAAGCCCTGTCATTATGGTCTTCAAAAGTTACAGTTCCTTTATTTCCCATCCCACCGTTTTCTCTCTCTCATTGTGTGTAGGTTCACCCAGAAATCAGCATTGTATTTTCGACAAATAAAGGTTGATTATGTGAAGCTGGGTAATGGTTGGTCATATTCCACACTGGCAAGTGTTCCAACAAGTATGAACTTATTTCTGGTTTTCAGTCACCATGGCATAGGTTATGGGTTCCAGATTGTGCGAAATTTTCGGGGAAGGCTTTCATTTTTTGTCCATTGTGGTTTTTCTAAATTGCCGTTTAATTGTGGGCTGTGTCGCGTACACTTATTCCACATCTCATTATTTTCTATTTCGTCACTTTCTGGGTGTATTAGCCTTATATATCTATGTATGTACAGTTACATTTTCATTGTTTTTGTATGCTTGTATTTGCTTAACCTCTTGAGGTTTTATAATGCAATAAAGTATAAAGTATAAAGTATAATGGTGCGTTGAGGGTATATTGGCCTGTCTTGTGAGTTGGTTCATAAGCCCTTTTTGCATGACTGGCATGCATGGATACTGTGTTCTGGGTTCAACTTGTTGTTTCAATTAGTTCTTGTCCTGATTATGACTAAAATATTGTAGACTGGACATAAAACAATTAAAACAAAACACAAAAAACAAACAAAAATATTAAGACAAATGCAGTAATACAACAACTTTCCTTTGTTTATGGTGGCAAAAGATTAAATGTGAAAGTCACGTTGGTGCAACTTAAACCATGCTCTAGTTGTCCCGCCGCCTTTCTCAACATACAGTTTCGAATTATAAAGACTTGAATAAAGAATTTAGCTTTCCGTCCGTCCGTCCTTCATTTTACTCAGAAATTCGCATATCTATGCTTATTGTGTATGAAAGATGCAAATTGTGTTGGGGGAATTAAGAGTTAAGGTTACAATTTAGAAAAAAAAAATGATATTGTAGAGTGATATTGGTTTCTCATGCATAACTTATAAACGCCTTTATATAATTTCATAAAACTTTCATGGTGCACGAAAGATGCATGAGGATTCTGGAGTGAAGAGCCACAAGGTCCACAGGAAGGGAAAAATAGAGCCTTGCATTTCTTTGAATTGCGTTTACATGCACAAAATTTAATTAAAAAGCATGGGTAAATTTACACATAAAGATTTACATCTGGTCCTGAGGTGATGTAAATTTACACCATGTGCAAATTTACATACCACACTATGCCATGTTGGTACTCTATGAAATGTTATTTCCCGTGCCGGGTACTGTTATTTCCCCAATTGTGCATCACGTGGTTTTCTTATATTGATTACCGACACCTAAATTCAAAGATTCTGAAGCAAAATGGTATTGCTAAGCTGTAAAATAAAAAGTATATTACTTTTATGAACATTTCAAATCAAACCTTTAAAAATTGAAAAGTAAATATGACTGTGTAAACTTTTATTTAATATTTCTTGCTGGAAAATTGGCACATAAACTGAAATATTTGATTGATTGTCTCTTAAAAACAAATAAAACAATGACCATGCATTAAATCATGAATTAAACCCTTCATAAAAATCATTTTTCTTCCTTTCTCATGCGTTTTGATATCGACATCAATATTATTTGTTGTGATTTTCAACGATTAGTTGCAGTGGGTAATTTTAAAATTGTACTGTTATTTCACGTGGTAAATATGCGTGAGGTACTGTTATTTCCTGTGGTTTGGTACTGATATTTCATGTGATTACTTAAAACTTTGTTCAAATTTTTGCAAGAATTGATGGTTAACAATTGAACAAGCCTTCTGAGAGTACTGCAAAACAATACATAGTCCCCCTACCGGCGTCATATTTCAGTCTCTGGTGAAAATTAGTGTAACGAAACAAAACTTAAACTTGATCAGTTTATTATTTACAAAAGCGTTAATAAAACAAGTGCAGATAACAAATTTCAGTAATTTTTTAAAGTTCAAATGACCCGTAAAATGCGCAGACCGGATCAAAACGCGAACTTGATCTGTAACCCGTTATGGTAGACTCACATACCAAAAATCAGTTCATTATCTGCAAGGGTTTAGTACAAAAAGTGCGGAAAACTGAGGCGTGACGGACAGCTAGACGTGCAAACCTATAGTCCCTTTCGACTGTCGCCGATAGGGGACTAAAAACACTAGATATTCTAGACAGTGCATCTAATTTTGTGAGGTGGAAGACCAATTCATATGCACATGATCATTATTTTGCGACTCGAAGCCAAAACAAAAAAGTTGACCTTTAAAAAGTAAACCAGAGGTTCTCTAGGTCTAGATTGTTCTATGTAGGCCTGGTCCGCCTGAGTTCAGACCAAACCATATTTAGAGCTGACCTTGAGTAGACCAGTCTCAAAGCAGACCAGATTAGAAAAAAATACCAAATTAAGAATGAAGTTTTGAGCAGGCTGTGACCCGCCAAACACAAATAAATACTACCCCCAAAAAAGAAGATAAAAGCAAAAACCTAAAACAACAAACAAAAACAAAAAATAACTAAAATATTCAAATAGAAAGTTAAGGTACATATCCACGTTTTAACATTGAAGTATTATTGAAAGTCCAAGAGGTTAATTAGGCGTTGTGAATAACAAATAAAGACCCAGCGACTAAGATATTTATCATGCAGACTTAATTATAGAAATGATAGAGGAGATACGCATCTACATATCAAGGTCACACAGATTAATTGAATGTCTCTATATACCAATTGCGTGGTTGATATGAAAGTGTAACTCAAAGGTGTAACGGACGTACATTTCTATCACTATATAATCCCCATAATTAAGCGAGGGCATAAAATACAGTTTCCCTTTTACAGGAAATAACAGTACCATAGTAAATTTTCTAACCAGAAATAACAGTACCATACCACATTTACCACGCGAAATAACAGTACAATTTTAAAATTACCCACTGCAACTAATCGTTGAAAATCACAACAAATGATATTGATGACGATATCAAAACGCATGAGAAAGGAAGAAAAATGATTTCGCGGGTATGTTAATGTAGTTCCGAGAATTTTTTCCAGGAAAAGATAACTCTTCCATCCTGATGAATATTTATTAGCTGTATTGGTTGCCCCTGACGACGCGATATTTTTCTTCCGTGTTATTCCATCACAATCTGCATTATTCGGTCTTACATCGATTCAAAAGTTAATATTTATTCTAAAAGAACCCTTTGTTTCATTTCAAGTGAACATATTTGTTATATCTCACAGAATATAAAATATGTCAAAAGCCGTGGGCGTATTTCAATGACCATATTTGGAAAATCATTATCGGAAAAGTGCTTGGACGTTGTTATGACGTCGTCCATTTTGTGTAAGTGACGTTGAAATGTCAACAAGCACCTGTTTTTTAATAAAAAGTCAGTTGTTACGTCTCTACTCTAAAGATGATGACCTTTTTGGCGGAGCTCTGAATTAATTTTATTATGGGAAACAATTTTAACATTCTTTTATTGACGACATGGACGATGTAGCCGTAAAATCGTTAGTCCTTGCTATAATCCGACCCAGTGCAGTGTTGGCAGTGTGATGATTTGCCATGCCACTTTGGACCACTACGAATATCGGAAAAATACAAACAGGTTAGTTTTGTGTAATATTGTTTTATTTTCATGAGAAATATGATGTATAAAATTGTATCGCTAGCCGGGTGTAGGTAATCATCGAGTTCGAGTTCGAGTTCGAGTCAGAGTTAAAGTTCGAGTTAGAGTTCGAGTTACAATTCGAGTTCGAGTTAGAGTTCGAGTTAAAGTTCGAGTTATTTTTCGAGTTCGAGTTAAATTTTGAGCTAACTCGAAACAGTAATTTTCATAGACATAGTCGAGTTACGACTCGAGTTCGAGTTCGAGTTAGAGTTCGAGTTACAAATCGGGTTCGAGTTAGAGTTCCGACCTAAAGAAAACATATTTTTAGCAAACTACAACACTTTCCACGAGAAAAAAATAATAATTCAGACATCTATTATGTTGTGCTGTGGTTTAAGAAAAAAAAAATATGGGGGCCTGTTTTTGTTAATAAATATTCTGGCTTGGAAAAAGTTGGAAATAAAAAATACAATGCATAAGATTTAAAACCAATCCCTAAACAAACTAGAAAAACTGTTAATCGTGGCTTACTAATAAATACCCCGCTACCTCTTTCCTAAAAAAAGATCAAATTTTAAACTAGGGGTGCAAATCTACACTATTTCACGAAGATGGTGCGAAAGTTTCACTGACATCCATTGATGGGTTTGGGAGATGAATAGCGAATTCCATGTTTCGCTTCCCCAAAATCAGTTTGATCAAATTTTAAAAGAGGTGCATATCTACATTTTGTCACACAGATCGTGTGAAAGTTTCATGAAAATACATCAAGGAGTTTAGGAGGAGTTGTGATTAGAGCTGGGTACCCTAAAGTGTAAGGAAGGCAGGACGGACGGACGGACGGGACGATGGACAGACACCTCTATCACTATATACGCCCCATTTTTTCAAGAGGGGGTATAATGATGAACGAAAGACCCAATTCTGGACATAGAACAATAAATAATTTGTAACTCGAACTCTAACTCGATTTGTAACTCGAACTCTAACTCGAACTCTAACTCGAACTCGAGTCGTAACTCGACTATGTCTATGAAAATTACTGTTTCGAGTTAGCTCAAAATTTAACTCGAACTCGAAAAATAACTCGAACTTTAACTCGAACTCTAACTCGAACTCGAATTGTTACTCGAACTCTAACTCGAACTTTAACTCTGACTCGAACTCGAACTCGAACTCGATGATTACCTACACCCTCGCTAGCCTACCATTACTTTGACAATAAAGAAGAATACTCGTGCCAATTTCTCAGATTTTATACATGTGTGTTATTTCTTGACTTATGAAATGCTTTTGCACACACATTATAAGTTTTAGGTCATTGTAGCTCATGTCTTAGGTCTTTTGCTGGTAGTGCCAAAAGTTAAAATTCAGCATTACTGTCAGCTAGTACATGTAAAAATAAAAGGACAGTACTTAATTAACTTGATCATTTTAAAAAAAATAAAAGGCTAAGATAGGATGTGGTCATACATTTTGATTTTGTACTCATGCATGACATGTACATACAGTCCTGGCTGTACAGTTAATAAAATCTCATTGTATGGTATGAAATCCTTTTCATTACTGCTAAGATAACCAAGTAATACACCTGATAATACATGTAAATAATATGAAATATGTACATGTACAGATTTTAGGCAAAAAATTATGAATTAATTAATATAATATAATATTATAACTTGAAATATTGGGACAAAAATGTTTTATTTCATCTTGTTTACATCTTATACTTATGTCTTACATATGTCTTTTTGATTACATTGCATTGTTAATTCATGAGCTTTATCCAATAAACTGATTGATTGATTGATTGATAATATTAAAGTGGAATTGCTGCAACTTTAGGACATGTGAAATTGCAAGACTATTACATGTATTGATCATTATTGTTGATAAAAAATACATTATTGTAAGCTGATATTTATTTCTAAAACATTATTTATTTGCAAAATATTAATTTAAATGTGGATTTATATGTGAATTGTGTCCTACATTGTATGTTTAATATATGTGTATTAGCAAGTAAAGTATAAATATGTTTTTTTTTCTTTCAGACAAAGAGACATATAAAGCTAAAAGTTGATAAAAGTCATCAGCATCTCCAATTCAAGATATGAATGAATGCTGACTGTGCATATATATATAATTCTTACAATACTGAAACATGTGGAATACAAGTGGATATATCTAGCATCAAAAATAGTTTTGCTTTATTCTTCCAACTAAGGAGTCCAAAAGTCTATAGAAATTATGAAAATTTGTTTTGAGCAGCTACAAAATATATAAACATCCTAGGATGATGTGAAAAAGATTGAGTAAAAATCATGAATTAATATGTTGTGTAAAGGAATGAGTTCAGTGGTGAATTTAATATCAAGTGAAATATTAAATAAAAAATGTGGTATAAGAACTTTTTTTGTTTGTTACTCTATATATTTTCTATTGTTGATGGATCCACAAAACATCATATCAAGGCAAATACAGAACAGAACAATACATTAATGAAGAAAGCCCTGTCTGGACCCATATTGGACATACAAGTATAATAGTTGACTAGACACACAAAGACAAAGAAAACACATGCAAAGTGCAAACAGCTCAAGTGCAAGAAAGAATAAAATCACATAGTTTCAATTTATTTGCCAAATGAAGTCTATTAAAAAATGATAAAAGACTTTTAAAAGTTGAAAGCTGTAAATGCTCCATAAGTTTTTTTTTATTTAATAAGATTTGTGGCATGCATATTTACTCAATCCACTGTAACAAAGTATTTTATAAATCCTTTCAATTCATCATAGTACAAGCATCTTAAAACTATACACTCAAAAATTATGTAACATTTACAGTGTAAATATTCCATTTTGCAATTTTCATTTACCACATTTTAAATTGGCACATCATTTTCATGACTGTCAGCATAAAAAAAATCATGTTGTTTTCCTCAGCAGCCAAAAAGCAACCAGTCAACTTTTGACTATCAATTACTCACATTTATTCAAAGGTCTATGATACACTTTACTTATACAATTTGTATGGTTATATATATTTGATGCAATTTATGTTATTGTTTAATCTTCAAGCAAAAATGTGGGCTTGTAAGGGCAACATAAATTTTACATTTTTTTATCTAACAAACATAATAATATGCTAACCAATAAATTAACTAGATTATTTTCCTTAAATTGTTCTTTGTCTATAACTCTATAGTAATTTGATTAAAAAAAAACATTATAAACTAAATGCAGTTTATAAAGATAAAATAGACTTGGGGCAACTTCTTGGCAGTTTTTTTTCGGGAGTTTTTTTTACAAAGAAATAGAAGTTCTAATCGGAATCTTGAATGATTCACCACTATTCAGACATAGAATGATCATACATGTACTGTATACCAAGAATTTGTTGTTTTTTTTGGTTTATATATCAGACAAAGCCCTGCATTTTAGTTGCACGGCACATGATTATTGCATAGTTATAGGTGCAAGTCACACGAATATTGCCAAAATGTGGATAAAAACATAATGAATCTTATAGATATTAAATTGTACAAAAAACAATTACATTTAATAAAAGGACATCGTAAAATTAAAAGAAAGAAAACTGTCAACAAAATTTTGAAAAAGTCGGCGACGTTGGTTTCGGTTTCATAAAAGTTTGTATAAAGGAAGGTTTGGCATAACTTTATCTATTCACCCGCTCAAATATTTTATGCTTAATAACTTGACATTAAAAACAAAACAGTACTTGACAAGTAATCGCCGGGGTAAAGCGTACGACGTTTTTTTTTATTTTGTATGACATGACAAAATACCATTGGCTTGAGTTAACTCCCTTATGACGTCACCTGAGTGTTTGACGTTAACGGCGATGACAAATCACGGCGTTACATGCCATCTTTAGATGAAAATTCCAAGCTTTTAGGAATAGTCTTCGAAAATAAAACCTACATGGTCGAATTCAGAAAATTATGTAGTTTTCAAAAAGTTCTGGCCGATTAATCAAATGCATACATTTTGAACAAAAAGTAATGATTAATTCGCAAAGAAATGCTCATTTTCCATTCTCCTCAACAAATTATTTAATATTAAAAATATTTCCGACCAGATTTTAGCAACCGGTCAGAACTTTTCAAATACTAGTCAGTTTCCCCCAACTCGATGCCAAATTTCAAAAAAATCCGTCCAGTGTAAAAGGTTGGAAAATAGCCTTAAACGCATTTACATTAAGTTACTCCTTTTGTCGGTCACGTGACACCTTGATCAGTGGCGTAGCTAGGGTATTATTAAAGTGTACTCCCAAGTCGGCAGGGGGTTAAGGGGGACGCTAAAGGCCCCCTTATGGGTCCAGGGCAAAGCCCTGGTGGGGGGCCAGGGGGCGAAGCCCCCGGAAGCTAACGAATTTTAGACAATTTACGTATAGGTTTTGACCATTCTGAAACTACAGATGACTTCAATTTTTTTCAGTTTTTGTTTTATTTTTTTTAACTTAGGTAGGCGTGTTTGTACCCTAAATCACTATTGATTGTTATATTTCATTTGGATTTCGTTTTTCTATATTTAAGTAGTTTTTATATGAAATATATATGAAAGATCCTGGATAATCAGATTAAATTTTAAATAAAAGAAGTACACACCTACATTATGTCACAAAGATTGCGTGAAAGGTTCATGAAATTCCATTGAGAGTTTGAAGAGTTGCGAAAACGAGACTGAGATACGAAAAGGGTAAGCTAAGGCGTAACGGTGGTACATCTATGGACGGACATCCGAGACCCTATCTATATACCGTTAAATACATTTCATGCAGGGGTATAATTAACTGTTTTGATTGACTCTTTAAGGTTGAGGGTGTCGATATTTTTCCCCTCTTTATTGAATCTAATTGGGAATGCTAAGTATAAAATGCTCAATAATAAACCCTTAATATATCTCTCTTATGTCTTGGGATCTGTCGTGCTTACACGGTGGGACTTCTTCCAACCACGAACTAAGCGACCCTGTTTGATTTTTCAAATAAAACGTTAAAATCGTAAAAAATCCTACCTCACGGGAAATTGATATCTATGTGCGTCTTCCCACGATCCAGAAAGTAGCTGTTTTTTTTTTATATCTTGTTGGCGAAGGTCTTCTTCGGACAATGAAAGAAGCAGAGGTACCAATGTCAAAAGTCCGAAAAGGCAGAGACAAAACCAGTGAACACCAACAAGAACGGGACAAAAACAGAAAACATATAAAACATGGAAACACAAAATAACTGAATATCAATCAACAACGCGAACTCCAGTCGAAACAAGAGTGAACTCAGGTGCTCCGGAAGAGTAAGCAGTTCCTGCTTGCTATAACACACCCGTCGCGTTGCTAATAGTCCATTCCCATTCAGCGTGTCAAATCAAGTAAAGGAAGACAAAACAACATCTGCACTCATCTGAGAGATCGAAATCCTATATTTGTCTATAAGTGCATGATGTCTTCTGTAAAATTTCTTGAGTGAAGACAGCAACCGAGGAGCAACATAACCCTGTGTGAGCAATTTTTGCGTAAGACGTGTCACTCAGCTAAGGAAATCGATGTAAGTCCCGCACGCTCTGGTGTAACGAATCAATTGAGATACGTTAACTCCATAGGCTGGAGCGGACGGAATGTTGCTACACAAGAAGGGAAAATTGACGATTGGAAAGTTGAAGTCATCACGTTTATCATAGAGCCTTGTTGAAAGTCTTCCTTGAGTGTCAATTTCGAGATGTAGATCTAAATATGAAGCAGACTTTCTAGAATCAGTTGTGTCCTTTATTTCAAGCTCCTGGGGATATATGAGATGGAGAAAGTCACCAAATCGAAAATTGTTTAGTGAAAGGACATCATCAATATAACGGAACATGAGGTTGAAAGAGAGAGCTAGTCTACGGTCTTTTTTGTCTAGAAGAGATTGTAAGAAGTCTGCTTCATATGAATGAAGAAACAAATCAGCAAGCAAAGGTGCACAATTAGTGCCCATTGGAATCCCTATTGTTTGCTGAAAAACACGTCCACCAAACTGAACAAATATGTTGTCAATAAGAAAGTTGAAAACAAGTCCGGGTATGGTATCTGACAAGAGCGTTTAACGTTATAATGTTTACTACTGGAACATGATGGTTGACTTGAAGTTTCAGAGGTCGTTAAAGTTTGTTCTGGTGTTTCAATGTTCGGTTGTTGACTTGGATTGATCTTATTGAAAACATCTGTGATTTTCTTTTGCATTTTGGGATGATTATCTTATTCTAGGTACCAAGTCCATGCTACGTTGTTTTTAAAAGTACGCCATTAAACGGCATGTAAAAAGGGACACGAAAATTTCCGTAATATTATTACGTTCTGGATACAGATATAGCTGAAAAAGATTTGATATACAACGCATGCATAAAAAAAATCCCACCGCTAAGTATGTATATGCATACATCAAGACTTTAGATAGAAATATATACCTACCCAAAGCCCCATATATCAGACTAATACATGTATTAAAACTGGTGTTCTTTCTAAAATCATTTATTTTTTTGATTATTTTTTTTTTTGTGGAAATGATGTGGACGTTTTGGAGTACAAGAGTACGCTTAGCTACGCCCCTGTTGATGTTGCTGAAAAATAAAAAAATAGCAGAAACAAAAGTGAAACCAAAGGACATTTCAATATTTTTATTCAAAGTTGTATCTGACAATCATTATGACGAACATATCCGCTTTAAAGTATACTTTCATTGAACATCGATTTTGTATGAAATATCGCGGAACTCCATTAACATACCCGCGTTTTTGAAGGGTTTAATTCATGATTTAATGCATGGTCATTGTTTTATTTGTTTTTAAGAGACAATCAATCAAATATTTCAGTTTATGTGCTAATTTTCCAGCAAGAAATATTAAATAAAAGTTTACACAGACATATTTACTTTTCAATTTTTTAAAGGTTTGATTTGAAATGTTCATAAAAGTAATATACTTTCCATTTTACAGCTTAGCAATACCATTTTGCTTCAGAATCTTTAAATTTAGGTGTCGGTAATCAATATAAGAAAACCACGTGATGCACAATTGGGGAAATAACAGTACCCGGCACGGGAAATAACATTTCATAGAGTACCAACATGGCATAGTGTGCATACGTATGTATTTGCATTTACATGCAGTATTTGACACACATGTGTAAAATTACATACGTATGTAAAAATGCATACGTATGTAAAACTGTGCATGTAAATGGGGCTTATGAGGTATGGTTAGTATATTTATATGTATTTTTTTTTCTAGAAACAATTGCCTGTGAATTAGATTGGAAAAACAATGCCTGGTGACTTTTGAAAAGATCAAGCACATTCATGGCTTAGGTTCAGGGTTAATTGTGTTTATTTGCACATAAATACACATATTTATAGGGGTAAATAAGTCAATGAAGATTTTATCATATCAATAGCTTAAGTGGTTAAACAGATAAACTGTATAGTCGCCCTTTATTTTTGAAATTTAAAGTTCAAATATCAATTTACTTCCTTGGTGCAATACACAAAAGACAAGACAAAACATGTAGTGAAGGATAAATGTATCAAAATTATGGATTGTAGAGCGCTTAATGTTTCGTTTGGTACCGTGCATGTTGACTTTGGGAATTGGGAAATGCAAGGTAATTTTCCAGTGATCATTAAATTCATTTCCAAAATAGAAATTAAGAGGGTGTTTAATAATAAAGGGTTAAATTTATTGGTATTATGAATACCGGCGGGATTCAGTTTGCTCTCCCGGTCTAGGTCATGATTCTTTTAAAGGATCCAATTTTAAGGTTCTTTGTAGCTGTTTTTTTGTTGTTGTTCGTTTTGAGAAAGGGGGGGGGGCACCTATCAATGGATTACAGAACAATTTTTAAACTATGTAAGGCTCAGATGTGAAGTGTTTTATATGTACGGGGCGTATGGTTAGCGTGATTATTAAAGAGTAATTTCAGATCAATATGTTTTTTTTCATTTTTTTTTGCTATATCAGAGAAAATGGCCAAAAAGGGGGAGGGGTGGTGATCGAAATATTTGCGTTCCGTTCCCCGCTATAAATCCTCCCCCCAAAAACAAACAGATAAGATAAGATAAGATAAGATATATTTATTTCCAAATTAGGTCCCCAGTAGGGCATTGACATACAACATTTATGATTCAATATATATGACAAATAAACAAACAAACTAGAACAATATTACATTCAAGTACATTGTACATTGATATTTTAAGTTTAAAGTTAAAGTAATGCACACATGAAGATGTAACCATTGACTATGACCAATGCGATCTAGAGATATGGAAAATGCCATCATTATGTAATATATTCTATATTATATACCTACTAATATATGACAGTGTTTTAGCATTTCTAAGATAGAAGTTTAAAAGAATTACCTATTTGCAACGGTCACCAAGGGACGTTGCTCAAGGTCTATGGACATGAATATTTCAAGATCTCATAGACCTCCTCGTGACCGATGCAAAAAGGTAAAAAGTAGTAGATACATGTACAGTTATAGTGAATCATGTGTTGTTAATCTGCGACAGTCACCAAGGGACGATGCTCAAGGTCTATGGACATGAAGAACTTCAAGATCTCATAGACCTCCTCGTGGGTGTTGCAGAAAAGCAAGACTGATATTTGGCAAAATAAATAACTGTCTATGGATAGATATTGAAATAGGAATATTCTATAGATAAAAATTAAAAAAAAAGAATTTACATGGCTTTTATAAATTTGATAATTTATTTACTGTATTTTTGATATATAACTGCTAAGTGCAAACAGCACTGACTTTTCTTCTGTGTTCATTAGCCATATCAGTTTGTCCTTATTTTCTAGATTGATGAAGTTAGGACATTTATTAGTAATAAGGTCATAAAGGTTTTTTCGATCGTCATTAAATTTGCTACAAATGAATAAAAAATGACATTCATCTTCCACATCTCCAGATTCACACTTGGTACATGTTCTGTCATTTAAGAGGGTACCCTGATAAAAGTGAAAGTGCATATGTGCATGATACCATAGACCTGTATATTTAATATACAGATCTATGATGATACGTATAAGGATTTGTATATGATTATTTACATCAAATTATGAATTGGCATTGTCAACAAGTTGTAATTGGTTAGTTTGAGATTAAAAATTCAAATACAACCTCATACATGTGACAGATCTGTGATGACAAAGCTGGAGATTTTGATATTTTTGGCTGGAGATTGGACCAAAAAGCGGGAGATTTTCAACGCTCAATAAAATCGCATTTCAATGTCAATTGGGGGCACTAGGTTGTGCCAAATGTACATGGCTTCACTGATTAATCTCAAACTGTTTAATATACAATCATCAGGTCAATTATGGCAATAAACCTTTGATTAACACCTTTACCTGTTAAATTAACGTCTACCTAATTGACAAACCCCTAAAACAACGGAAATGTTTTATGACTGTACGATTTAAATGTCTATAAAACTAAAATTTTCTCATGTCTTGAAAAAGCAGGAGATTACACAAAAAGTCGGGAGAACAGGAGATGGATCAAAAAGTCGGGAGATTTCGTCTCCCGGCGGGAGAATCACATGTATGCAACCTACAAAAAAAAAAATGTTTAAAATTTAAACCCATATCCGGCAGTTTTCTCGAGACTGTTAGAGCCTAGATCCTTTGTTTTTAATTTTTTGACTTTGAAGGAAAATCAAATTAAAATTTTCCTATCATATCATGTTATTATTTTTATTTGAAGATTTAACACAGAGAGATTGCTGCGTCTCGGTAAAAATGTTAATAAACACACATCCCACATATTTCCTTTTGGGATCTTGTACTTGGTGATATTTTTGGTTATACTTCTTGTACAAATGTAGGTGGCACAACCAAAAATATCTCTGGGTACAAGATCCCAAAAGTCAGTACCTGAAATGGGATAAACCAATCTACTGGCCCAAACCATATTTTATACAAAATTTCCTTATATGTTCAACATAATTTTTGCAAAAATATCACTCGCCCAATTCAAAATCTACTGGCCATTGGCCAGTGGGCGAGTGCCTATTTCAGGCATGATTAAAGTGATTAACATCTCACAGTGACCATAATGATGTGCGAAAAGTATTCGGTCACAATGGCCGACATTAGAAAATTATGAAAGTGAGAGTAGAAAATGAAAGGCTAAAATATCAAAGTTTTTCATGATTTATATAAAATCGCTACCTTCAGTATTTTGGCATTTGTCCTTCAAGTCTATAGTTACTCCTAAGAATTCAATTGACATGTAAAGGCTATGAACCTAGGCAGGTGGTAACGTTCATCCTTCAATTTCTCGAAACCGTTGTGGTTTGTCTTTAGAATTTTTGAATTTCACACGGTTTGAAGCTTCTTTTTTATGTAGAGACACACATTCTCCATAATGTTAATGCCTGGTGACTGGGCAGGCCAACTCATACAGTTTATCCCATTGCTGCAATGAATTCCTGGGTAACACTAGAGAGGTTGACAGGCACATTATTAACTTGAAATAATACTCATGCAAAATGAAAAGCAATAACAGGCCAGAGATTATTGTTGGGAATAGAAATATACATGTATTTTGCTATATTAAACTGCTGATAGCAGTTTAACATGTTTAATGGATTATGCAGTTTTCATGCCGACTCTATGCCAACAAATGCAGCCCCATATCATTACCTCATACATAGGCTTGGGTGAGCAGGGTTCAACAGGATCTGGCTTCCAGCCTTCATCATGTTCCTCTACACGTAGTTCTTGTCCAATAACATTTGTGCTTATCGGAAAATATTACTTGTTTCCAGGCAAGCTGAATTAACTGTGCAGTACCGCTTTTCCTTGTACACCACACATATTCGTCTGTTGTATCCATGTTTATGTAATTGGTGTGGTCATGGTTATGTTCAATAAATTGTATAATAGTAATGTCATAAAAAAGAAGCCCTAAAGTGTGTTTTTACCAGTCTCTTCAACTTCCAATACTAAGGTGGTTCTTTCATCAATGCAGACCTGTCTAATAACCCTTTTAAAAAACTCACAAAGAAATTCGATTTTTGTCTCGCCTGCGACGAATGTCGCAAAAGGCGAGACTTAGGTATGGTGATTCCGGCGGCGGCGACGGCGGCGGCGGCGTCCACAATTGGTTAAAGTTTTTGCTTAAGTCTGATTTGTGTGAACTAGTCATGTTACACCATTGATATTTGGTATGCAGTTGCATCAGCATCAGTACAGATCAGTTTTAATAGGATTTCACCTGTATGCTCCTGCAGTCACGGTCTACTGACTTTGAAATTTTTCACTGATTTGGCCGAGGTTAACCTTTTTTCTTAAGTCTGTTTAACATGAAGCAGTTATGTCACACCATTGATATTTGGTATGCAGTTGCATCAGCATCAGCACAGATCAGTTTTAAAAGGATTTTACCTGTATGCTCCTGCAGTCACGGTCTACTGACTTTGAAATTTTAAACTGATTTGGCCGAGGTTAACCTTTTTTCTTACGTCTGTTTAAGATGAAGCAGTTATGGTACATCATTGATATTGGGTATGCACTTGCATTAGCATCAGTACAGATCAATTTCAAAAGTATTTTATCTGTATGATCCTGCAGTCACAGTCTACTGACTTTGAGATTTGACACTTTTTAACTTTTTACTTATGGTTCATCTTATATATTTGGTATGCAGCTGCTTAAGCATCAGTTAAGATCAGTTTAAGGAGGATTTTTACTTCTTTTTATACTGTGTCCAGTTGCGACAGGTGAGACATGTCTCTGTGTTAACAGTTTATTTTATTTACAATTTTGCAAGTGTAGTTACCCTTTTAGGGTCATCACATGATATGAACAACAGGCCTGAACAACATTCAGCTAAGTCCAACATCAATTTATCCCTTATCGGTTTTGGCTTAATTTACCCTCCCCGATTAAAATATACTGGTTTTGGGTGAAGTCTTAGATGTTTACATGTGCTTAACTATTTTCAAACATTGGCAGACAGATTTAAAATGATTTTACAAGTTGACAATTTAATAAGTTAATTTTAATAGATTTTCAGTGGCAAGGCCGAAAAAAAACCTGCAGTGCATAATTAAAAGATTTCTCGGGTGCACACGCCCGAAAAATAGTTTGTAAAAAGGACTAATACCAAGGACATGAAAAATAAAAATTACAACAAAGTTCCAGCCAATAAATTTTGCTACGCCTGACTTGCTTTTTGTCTATTCAAGACTCATCAGAGGTGCTTTACCAAAAGTTGAAAATGCCAAACACTAAATGAATATGAAGAGCATAGAACAGTGATACACATGTACCCCAAATGTCAAATGAGAAACCAAATCCAACCAATGTCTGAGGTAGGAAGAACCTTAAGGTTTTGACAATTTAGAACTTGAAACAGATAGTATATTATAGCTTTGATGCGTCCTCAACATTTAAGTGTTGATGCTGGGGAGCCCTTACCTCATCTCCACCAGCAGCGCTAACCATAATGGCATTACAGATGTTTGAAATTTTTTTGAAATACTGATTTTGGGCATTTTTACTTACAGAATTTCAATTTTAATCTATTCTATAGATCCAGTAGTTTCATCATGTTCATATGGACAAAAAATTTAAAGTTTTTCTATGTCATGTTCTTTTCTAGTGGTAAAGCCTGCACATGTTGCTGAAATTGGGTTGCAATTACATAAATTCTTTAAAAAAATATCTATATTCCAAAAAAAAAATCATTAAACATTGAATAAGCATAATTTATGGCATACAATAAAAACTTCATTTTATGCTTCTATAGTCAAAAGATTTGTACAAAAATAATTTCACTTTTAAAAATATTAATGACAATTAAATTATCTAATAAACTCAGGAATTTGATGTCTTATGTACATCATGTACAAAACAAATGAATAAGTAAAATATTATAAAACTTTTTGTTTATACTATAGGTTTTTAACTTCAAATTTGTTTACCATGGATATGCCTAGATAGAGTCCCTAACATAGAGATGTCTGACCCAGCAAAACCTAGGCATAGAAAAGTAGGCACAGCTAGAGCACGGACACCACACTCTGGTGTAAAAAAGCAAGAAAAACAAGATGTCAAAATTGACATGCGTATGGATATGCAGGTGGCTATAACACCAGAACAGCAGAAAGCAATAGAACAGAAACTTAAGATCAAACTGAATTATCTGAGTAAGGATCTTTATATCAGCAATTCTAAGATTGATGCATGGCTAGATGGCAAAGATTTATATAAACACAGTATAGAAGTACATACTTTAGGAACAACATTGGTACAGAATCTGCTGACTAGAAAGGTAAGTCTGTAAGAATTTGTAACCTTTGGTTTCATTTATAACATATGATTTGAACACTATTAAATGTTTTATTAAGAGATACAAATGTACAAAACTATTGTTGTTAGTCACTTGCTTCAAGCAGAATTCTTATTACTCCTTAATTTTCAGCTCTTATGATCTCAATGTACAATTTAAGAGAAAGGTTTGTCAGTATTAAATAAGCCATTTAAACCTAGCCTGTTTTTACCCACCATTGATTTTCAGTACCTAGTCAGGACCATTGTGGTCTTGAATTTCTCTGGTAAATGTATGTAATTACTGATAACTAATTTGTCTACTGGTACTCTTATTGGACATTTGCCAATGAGATTAATCATCCTATTTTATTGTTGTAGCCTCTATATTTCATCTAGCAATTAGATTTATTAGAAAAATCTGACATCAAATATAAATTCCGACTGCTAATTTTAATGCTATAGATCAAATGAATATGCATTATAGAAATGGCACATGGAAATGTATTATTTTATTGTGAATTTTCTCTTAGGTTGTAAACAAGGATGATATTTTATCAGTTTTGGGAGAAGAGCAACCCACAAGAGCATGTTCTGTCAGTCCAGGTAGAGCTAAATCAAACGAAGTAAGTTACATGTTGTTAAAGTGATATGTGTAATTATACCCCCACTCTTAAGACAGGGAGCTATATCATGTATATTCCAATGACCTTTTCTGACTGTTCAATACTTTCAGAACAGATTTCTTTTACAGGGATTGATTTCAAATATATTATACACAGTTTTAGCATGGTGAGTTGTACTGTGCCCTGCCTTCCCATGCCAGGTCAGTTCCTTATATGCCTTCTGTTTTCTGATTTGTTAAGGGGGAGTGTTCTTAGCACATTAACTAAGTAAAACCCTTTGTTTAATTGTAAGTTCGCGATTTGAGTAATTAATAGACAATATTGAGATGTGGAATAAGTGTACGCGACACAACAAACATAAACAAACAGCAATTCAAAAAAATCACAACGGAAACCAATCCCTAAATCATCAACGAAAGACCCAATTCTTGACATAAAACAGTGAACACAGAATGACAAGGACAAACAAAGGCTTTGGCAAAGTTTCCTGGTTTAGGACAGGCACATATAAAATGTGGCGGGGTTAAACTAGTTTTTTGGATCCTACCTTCCCCCCTATTGATAAGCTTGCACAAAGCATACATATAAAACACACTGTAAAACTCAATCGACCAAAGTTCAATTCAACAAGAGAGAACCTAAGACAAAATACTGTACGAAAACAACAAGACAAGGAGGAACTCTCTTGAGAACACTCGAAGTTACTGACAACTAGCTAAGAAACATTTATCGATTGATGTAAAAGAATCAAATACATCAGTTCTAAATCCGACACCCCACGTCAAAACAATGAATGATTTAGAGTTGTATCACCACACAGAACTGACATACTTGATCGCTGTGGTGCTTATAAATAATACAGTGATACAAAGTGAAAATTTAACGTTTTAAAGTTACTATCAAGCTATCAATATTTCTGCCAAAACATACCTAATGCAAAGATTTTACTAAAACATTGAATTCGTATCCTTTTTTCAAAAGGTTTTTAAGCCAGTTTTTAATTTCCATAAGGTTGTTTTGGAATTTTTGTGCATTATAAACTACATTGCTATAAAAATCAGGATGAGATATTCCTTTAACAATCAGAAATCTACGTGTACAATCAAATTTTCAATGAGATGTCCATATTTATGTGCAAATTTTGTAAAAGATTTGACTATTTTGTGGTAACGGTAACCTTGTTTTAGCAATTTTTCTGTAATAAAACAGTTATTATCATTAAAATCAGACATCACTGCAAATGCGAGCATACCTGACTAATTGTGAAATGTATGCCCCGTAAGCTGGAGCTAATGGTACGTCTCCTTCAAGAAACAGAAAATTAACTACATGTATTGGGAATGAAAAAGTTATCCCGTTTATCATATACTTTAGTATGTAATCTACCATTGATAATGCTTAAGTCCAAATCTAGAAATGGACATCTACTGTCGGTCAAGTTTGCTTTATTTAGGGTTAATTCTTTAGGATATATATCATTTATTAAATTTGAGAATGTGGGGTTGTTAAGAGCAAGTATGTCATCTAAGTACCTATATGTATTGTTAAATTATTCGATAAGGTGGTTTTTGTTTGGCTCTTTTTGTAGCTTGGCCGTAAACTGTGATTCGTAACAATATAAAAAAAGATCAGCTATGAGTGGAGCTCTATTGGTTCCCATTGGAATACCAATGACTTGGCAATATATAAATTTACCGAACCGGATGTAAATATTATCTAAAAGAAAGTTTAATGCAGTAATAACTTCTAGTCGGTCCAATTAACATAACCTTTGTGGGTTTCGTTACTAAAAAACGATTTACTAAATACTTGTGACACTTTAGAACAGATGTAGTCACTTTTAGATTTGTCAAAGCACCATTTAATTAAATATTCAAATTTCTTTTTGATAAGATTGTGAGGTAGATTAGTATATAAAGTGGAAAAGTCATAGCTGTCTACGGATTGAAAAGTATTTTCAAATGCCCGAAGTTTGTCTAAACCATCAAGAGAATTTTTAACACTCCAAAAATGATTTATTCCACTATTTTCGAAAATTTTATCACAGTATCGGATGATAAATTCTTTCATTGTAGTTAAAGCAAGAGACAAGACATATTGGTTAAGGAACATTTACTTAGTTTATTTGATTTATTATAATGAGAGTAGTTAGGCATTGAAATATATTCATAATTTTAATCCAATACACAAGACCATATGGCTGCGGCCATGCTATGAACAATGATGAATTATGTGATAGCTCATAATCCCATTAGGACAATGCCATGGGCCAATTTTATCCTGACTATGCATATTTGAGTGCTAGGAATTTCACCCAAGTTATTTTTATATAATAGTCTTTCAATGTACAAATTTTGAAAAAATCGTGAACTTACAAAACACTTTAATATAGAGCAATATTCAACATAAACATTTTGTAAGAACTTATTTGGAATACTTATTTTGTACAATTTTTGCTGAAAAAGGAGAAAATTAACACCACTGAATGGAAAAAAATGCATCTATCCAGAATCAAATATAGTAAATTCTCAGTTGGTCACAACACTTTAAAAGTTAATGATTTGTTTATGTATCATTACACAAATGTACACGCTGTATAACTGTGATGCCTTAATATAACACAAGAGAAGAATTAAATGTTATTAAGATTTTACAGTAAGTATCAAATTATCAGTATTTTAAAAAAAAACTTAATTCAAGGACTTTACCATAATGTTTACTTATGACATTTTAAGTCAGTTCTGTATTTTGAATGGTTGATTTTCGTTTGCTTAATGTCCCGTTGGTGGTATTTCAGCCATCATTATATCGGGATATAAACAAGTTGTAATATACAAATAAAAGTTCAGTATAAAACAAAGTCAAGAAACTGTACATAAAACAAAAAGTATGACTAGATGAAAAAAAAAAAGCACACTAAAATATAAAGCTTATCATTTAAAAGAACACACTTTAAAATGAAAAAATGGCATCGGCTGGGATGCACAACTGAAATAGTTCATTGGTATTGGAACAACATCAACACAGTGAATGATTGAACTTGCAACATTGCCAAAATAAAGGTACCTAATAACAAAATTACCAAACTTGGAGGATCAAACTCAATGTCAAAGAGAAAAGACAAAACATGGAAGACACACCGGAACAATTCTAGATCGCAATGGTCCTGACTTGGTACAGGCATTTCAAATGAAATGGTGGGTTAAATCAGGTTTTATGGCTGTGGTGTGATATTTCTTATACAATACAAAATTATTGTTTGGAGCTGAATGTTTTCGTAATTACATGTAAGGTACTGTTTTTTCCAGAAGAAATTTGCAAAAATTTACTTATTGTGATATTTTTATAACAGTGCTTTGTTTGTCTTACACACTTGAAAATTATTCAAGTTTACATTTTAATATATGTATGGCATTGTACCGAGGCACTTGAACAAAAAACCAAAAAATCCAGAGTTATCTTGACACTGAAATAATCATTGATAGTTTTAATGCAAAATATTGGAAATATGTATGTATGAACAAACAAATACAAAAAGTTTATGAATTTGATACATCTAAGTGTATCTGAAGATATTATTATAACCCCATTTTTAAGAAGAGGGGGTATGCTGTTTTACCTGTGTCTGTCTGTAAGTCTGTCCTGCCTTTTCCCGGTATTTATTCATAACTTAGCCACCATTTCTAGGTTCCTGATATTTGGTAACAATCTTTTTATAGACATGATGCATTGTGGGATATGTTTGAAGGTCCCATCAGACATCTACTTACTGATAACCAAAAACTTCTACTTCCTGTCTACTGAATTATTTTCTCTTCACCCTTTGTATTCACTCATAAAAGAAGCAGAGGTACCAATGGGGTATCCAAATGTCAAAAGTCTAAAAGGGCAGAGACAAAACCAGTAAACACCAACAAGAACAGGACAAAAACAGACAACATATAAAACGTGGAAACACAAAATAACTGAATATCAATCAACAATGCGAACTCCAGTCTAAACAAGAGTGAACTCAGGTGCTCCCGAAGAGTAAGCAGTTCCTGCTTGCTATAGCACACCCGTCGCGTAAAGCGTAAAATTTCTTGAGTGAAGACAGCAACCGAGGAGCAACATAACCTTGTGTGATCAATTTTTGGGTCTGACGTGTCGCTCTACTAAGGAAATCCTGCACCCTCTGGAGTAACAAATTAATTGTGATACGTAAACTCCATAAGCTGGAGTGGACAGAATGTTGCTACACAAGAAGGGAAAGTTGACGATTGGAAAGTTGAAGTCATCACGTTTGTCATAGAGCCTTGTTGAAAGTCTTCCTTGAGAGTCAATTTCGAAATGTAGATCTAAATATGAAGCAGACTTCCTAGAATCTGTTGTGTCCTTTATCTCAAGCTCCTGGGGATACATGAGATGGAGAAAGTCACCAAATCAAGAATTGTTTAGTGAAAGGAAACATCAATATAACGGAACGTGAGGTTGAAAGAGAGAGCTAGTCTATGGTCTTTTTGTCTAGCAGAGATTGTAAGAAGTCTGCTTCATATGAATGAAGAAACAAATCAGCAAGCAAAGGTGCACAATTAGTGCCCATTGGAATCCCTATTGTTTGCTGTAAAACACGTCCACCAAACTGAACAAATATGTTGTCAATAAGAAAGTTTAGCATGTCGATTATTTGGTCATCTGTAAATTTGTTCTTTTTCTTAGACTCATTGATGACAAAATATTAACTCATATTCATGTAGGTTGCTTTTATTTTTTTTTTTGCAGAATACTCCTGTTCGTGCAAAGTCACAGGCAAGACAATCACGATTTGACAGACATGTAAGTTGTAATAAGAGAAATGATTTGATTTTTGACAGGGTGGGTTAGTATATATGTTTTACAAGATTAACTCAGTCATACTTCAGCACTGGAAATGTGAAGATATGAAAGGAGTAGGTTCAATAAATAGCCCCAATCGGCCCAAAATTTCAACTTCAGGTAAACTTCTTAAAATAAGTGGGAAGTATGTTTTGAAATCTTGTATTTTTAAGGAGAGCAAAAAACTAGCTGTGAAATATTCAAAAGATAGGAGAAAATCGGACTTAAAATCATATGATTTCATGAAATATTTAGATTTTTGACAATTTTAGGGCATTTTTGATGAGAAATCTCTTAATTCAACATAGAGCACACGCATCGACAAATACAATTTTTTGAAGATATGCTTATTTTTGCCTGACAAATAGATAAGGAAAGAATTGCAGTTGTCGAAGAATGTGCTTATTAATTTGATGAAAAACCACTAACAATTTCTAAAAAATGAAGCTTAGATTGATATTTTCTGTGTTTTCAGCAAATTTATGACGTCATAACATGTTGCTGTTTAATATGTAAAGTTGGGTTATCTATTGACTGAGTTACATCAAATTCATTGAGATAGTACTAATTAAAAAATTTGGTAAAAATATGGGGACAATTTCAGTACTTACTGAACCTACTCCTTTCCTAATATTTTTTGTAAGGAAAAAATATAGCAGTGGTAAAAAATTGGCAGCATGATTTTTATATTACAATCAAACTGTATAGCATAGCCATTTTCATACCTTTCAGACTTCTTCTTTTTATATGGAGCCTTATGTCCTATGAACACTATCTTTTTTGTTTACTTCCAGAAGAAGGATGTTTTATGTGCCAAGCTGGATTATGATGGTTATGGGGAAAATGAAATGTAAGATTTAAGCATTCAAAAGAAGCATAAATTATTATAATAGCCAGCATTGCAGATGCAAGCTTTACTGTCATACACATGTTGTGAGATGTGCCAGAAAAATACTGATGAGCAAACTTGATATGGTTTACTTTTATGGCCCAAAATTATGACAGGCAGGGAGCAAGTAAAACAATCAATCCAATGGCTTATTAAAAAATATGAAACAATTTACTCTGCAGAATATAAAAATCAGAAATGCAAACGAGCGATAAAACGCTCTTTCATCAACTAGTTGTTTTTTTACACAAACATTTCCATTCAAAGATAAATCGGCTTGTTCTGATGAAAACTATTTTCCCGAAATCACTGAGTTGATTTGGTGCAATAAGTTCAAATTCTCCCATTGAAATGTTGCCACTGAATGCAAAAGAATGCTTATGTTGTTTTGGTTTTGACAGACCAAGCTTTATTAAATTGTTAGATTAAGACAAATGCAAATTAGCTACTAGTAAATCAATGTCTTTTAGCCTTGAACTGAAAACGAATCATTATACCCCCCGCAAACAAAGTTTGGGGGGGTATATAGGAAACACCCTGTCTGTCTGTCTGTCTGTCCGTCTGTCGCTTCTCCTCCTAAATCGCTCGAAGGATTTTTTTGAAACTTAAAATGAAGGAAGTACATCATATGTAGATGTGCATGAAGAATTTTCATCGCACTCTGGCATCATTCAGGGGAGATAACTGGACTTAGACTTTTTAAATACATTATACAATGGGAGACCCCATAAGCGCAACTCCTCCTAAACCGCTTGATGGATTTTGATAAAACTTTACATGAAGGAAGTACATAATCTGTAGATGTGCATGAAAAAATTGTATTGCTCTTTGTTATCATTGAGGGGAGATAACTGGACCTGAGATTTGAGTCCAATATGAAGCGGGGGGGGGGGGGGGGTATCCTTTTGTGAGCTCGCTCACAGTATTACTTGTTTGATAAATAAATAGATGGGCCCCCCTGAAATGAAAATAAATCCTTGAAAAAGAGTCCAATCCTGCAGGTTTCCTATAATTCCTACATTTTAAAATGCCAAAACCTGGCAGAATCTGAATGTTTACATTAGCATATTTTGGTCTGCTGTGGGCAAAACTCTCAGACAGGGAAATGTTGCATTTATCAATAAAGGGATAATTTCATTCCCAGTGACAGTTGTCCCTAAATATTTTGATGATTTTCGGTAATTCTATTAAGAATTTTACATGTACCAGAGTTAACTATATGCACAAATTATTGAATTTTTAAAAGATAGTAATTGATCTAAGATATTTAATTTGTTTAACAATTTTTTTCTTTAGATGCAAATGATGCGGGGTTTTAGGGGTGTGTGTGTGTGTAAGACCTGCATGGCTTTTTAGCTCACCTTGCTGAAGGCAATGTGAGCTTTTTCTTCCATCACTTGGCGTCAGTTGTCCTTCGTCTGTCCCTCGTCCGTCTGTCATCCAACTTTTCAAAACTTTTCTTCTCTGGTTGTCTTTTTGGTCAGCTTTTGAAAAAAAATGTATTCCTTGTGAAATGTGGGTGGAAAGTCCACCAAAGGCTGCATGTGTCAAAAGTCTTTGACAGTCCACCATGGTCTGCATGTGTCCAAAGCAATTGACTATCCATATTGGGCCTAAAACATACAGGGTTCAACATGTTACGGTCATATCATGCTGCGCTTGGCAAAGCTTTTTATTTGCAAATCGCTCAACAATATTAACAGATATTAGAATTTTGTTTTGGAGGATAGTGATCAGCTTATCAAGATCTACCTGCCCTGAACTTTTGAAGAAGATTTGACAATGGTTGTAGTTTCTTCTTTTTTTATGCCCCATCTACAAAAGTAGAGGGGCATATAGTGTTTGGGTCTGTTCATCCGTCCCTCAGTCCGTCTGTGCGTTGTGCTATGGGGTGCCTGTCTTGTGTAATCTGAATCTCAAAAACCAAACACTAGATCTTTCTGAAATTTTTCACAGTGATTACAGATATATTGAAGATGTGCACCTCCGGGTTCAATGTTTTTTAGAAATTAGGCCCAAAAGGGGCCAAAAAAGCAACTTTTTATTTGTTTGTACAATAACTTTTGTTTTGTTTTATCAAATGCTATGAAACTTTACAGTAATATAATGTTACTTACCTTAAATAAAGGGTGGGGCTGATTTTGGATGTCCCCTCTTTTTTCGTTTAGAAAATCAGGGGCCCTAAAGAGGTAAAAAATGTGACTTTTTTATTTGTTTCCACAATTACTTTTGTTCTGGTCAACCAAATGCTATCAAACTTTACAGTAATAATACTTATCATTAAAGAAAGGGTTGGGCTGATTTTGGGTGTCCCTTCTTTTTTCGTTTTGAAGTAAGGGGCCCTAAAAGGGCCAAAAATGATACTTTATTTGTTTCCCACAATAACTTTAGTTCTGGTGGACTTATTGCTATAAAATTTTCCAAAAATGTTCCTTACCATAAAATGATTAGTTGGAATGATGTTGAGTTCTCTTTTTTAGCTCACCTGATCCGAAGGGTCATGTGAGCTATTGCAATCACTTTGCGTCCGTCATCCGTTCCGTTAGCTTTTTTCAAACATCTTCTTCTCTGAAACTGCTTGGCCAAATGCAACTCAAAAATGGTTACAGATATCAAAATTCTGATTGGAGACAAAAGTGATCAGCATCTCAAGATCTACCTGCTCTGAAAGTTTCAAGAAGATCCAACAATTGGTGTAGGAGTTATTCCCCTTTTTTAGCTCACAGTCGTCGTCGTCCGTTAACAATTTTTCAAAAATCTTCTCCTGTGAAACTACTGAACAGAATTCAATGAAACTTGGTATTATTGATATTTAGGGTGTCCTGCACCAAACTTGTGTTTCGATTTTTGATCCGTCAAAAAACATGGCCACCGTTACTAAAAATAGACCAGGGGGGTCAGACTACTGTTTTTGGCTTATAAATCAAAAAGTATAAGAGATAGATGAAATCTGATGCCACGCTACTGCTTCAGCATCAAAAGCTTTATGAAAGTCTCCATTGAGTCGAAGTTGTCAGATGACCCCTTATAGGAGTTACAGCCCCTTAATGGCAAAAAATAGCATTTTTTCATGTTTTTGGCTTCTAAAATGAAAACTATTACAGATAGAGAAAAGTTGTTTCTTGCTTAAGTGTTCAGCTCATTTAGCTCTACAAAAGTGTTCATAGGGTCGAAGTTGTCAGATGACCCCTTATAGGGGTTACAGCCCCTTAAAGGCGTAAAATAGTGTTTTTGGCCTGTAGAATGAAAACTATTGCAGATAGAGAAAAGCTGTTGCTTGCTTAAATGATCAGCTTGTTTAGCTCTACAAAAGTCTTTATAGGGTCAAAATTGTCAGATGACCCCTTATAGGGGTTACAGCCCCTTAAAGGCGAAAAATAGTGTTTTTGGCTTGTAGAATGAAAACTATTGCAGATAGAGAAAAGCTGTTGCTTGCTTAAATGATCAACTCATTTAGCTCTACAAATGTCTTCATAGGGTCAAAGTTGTCAGATGACCCCTTATAGGGGTTACAGCCCCTTAAAGGTGTAAAATAGTGTTTTTGGCTTGTAGAATGAAAACTATTGCAGATAGAGAAAAGCTGTTGCTTGCTTAAATGATCAACTCATTTAGCTCTACAAAAGTCTTCATAGGGTCAAAGTTGTCAGATGATCCCTTATAAGGGTTACAGCCCTTTAAAGGCTAAAAATAGTGTTTTTTGCCTATAGAATGAAAACTATTGCATATAGAGAAAAGCTGTTGCTTGCTTAAATGATCTGCTCATTTAGCTCTACAAAAGTCTTCATAGGGTCAAAGTTGTCAGATGACCCCTTATAGGGGTTACAGCCCCTTAAAGGCTAAAAGTAGTGTTTTTGGCCTATAGAATGAAAACTATTGCAGATAGAGAAAAGCTGTTGCTTGCTTAAATCTTCAGCTCATTTAGCTTAACAAAAGCATTCATAGGGATGAAGTTTTCAGATGATCCCTTTTAGGGATAACAGCCCCTAAATTAACATGTTTTCATGTTTTGGGGTTTATGATAAAAACTATAGCAGAAAAAGAAAATTGGTTGCTTGCTTTAATGTTCAGTTCATTAAGCTCCCAACAAAGATATCTATAGAGTCAGAGTTGTCAGACGGCCCTTAAAATAACATGTTACACATTTTTGGCCTACAGAATTAAAACTATTGATAAAAGAGAAAAAAGCTGTTGCTTGCTTAAATGTTCAGCTTATTTAGTTTTACAAAGTTCTTCATAGGGTTGACATCAAGACCAGGTGAGCGATTCTGGCTCCTGGGAGCCTCTTGTCTGTTTTTTTTTCAAAATTTTTCACTTATTTAACCATATATCTTGAAAACTATACAAGATATTTCAAAAATTTAATTGCATATGATCAAGCACATCAAGATCTACATTTCATGTATCTAGGTCAAAGCTATAGGACCATTTCTTTTAGGAGTTATGGCCCTTAAAGCGTCAAATTTACCATTTTTCATTACTTTTTCCCTGAATTTCAAAGATTAACTTGTCTGACACCATACATCCAACTTGAACCAAACTTGGCACAGTTGTTAAATAGCATAAATGCTACAAGAGTATTGTTAAGATTTTTGATTCGTCAAAAAATATGGCCGCCATGGCTAAAAATAGAACATAGGGGTAAATTGCAGTTTTTTGCTAATAACTCAAAAATGGTTACAGATATAAAAATTCTGATTGGGGACAAAAGTGATCAGCATCTCAAGATATACCTGCTCTGAAAGTTTCAAGAAGATCCAAACAATTGGTGTAGGAGTTATTGCCCTTTTTCTGGATTTTTTTCAAAATTTTTCACTTATTTAGCCATATATCTTCAAAACTATACAAGATATTTCAAAAATTTAAATTGCATATGATCAAGCACATCAAGATCTACATTTCATGTATTAGGTCAAAGCTGTAGGACCATTCCTTTTAGGAGTTTATGTCCTTAAAACAACAAAATTTACCATTTTTCATTACTTTTTCCCTGAATTTTAAAGATTAACTTGTCTGACACCTAAGATTAACTTGTCTGACACCGTAAGACCAACTGCATCTTAACTTGGCACACTTGTTGTAGGCTTATATGCTACAACTCTATCATTCATATTTTTGATTGGTAAAAAAAACTTGGCTGCCATGGCTAAAAATAGAACATAGGGCGTAAATTTCATTTTTTTGCTAATAACTCAAAAATGGTTTCAAATATCAAAATTGTGTAAGAATCAAAAGTGATCAGCATATTAAGTACCGGTCCTGGAACTTCGGAAAAGATCTGACTGCTGATGTGGGAGTTATTGCCCTTTTTTCTGATTTTTTTCTAAATTTTGCACTTATTAAGCCCAATAACTTAAAAACTAACCAAGTTATATCAGAAATTTAAATTGCATATGGTTAAGCACAATAATATCTACAAAACATATGTATCTGTGTAGTTCAGGTGAGCAATTCAGGTTCTTGGGAGCCTCTTGTTTCATTGAGAAATGAGGGGCCCAGAAGGGGCAAAAATGCAACTGTTTTATTAATGGTCCGATATAGAAACAAAAAATTGCAAGTTAATTTTAGTCATATATTGGATACAAAATGTAGGATGATTTATTCTTGTTCAATATAAGAATCATGAATTTTTTTATTTCCAAATATTTATTGTCAGTCTAAAGTGGGATGCATGTGACAAATATGCTGTGTCAGTCCACCATAGGATGCAAGTGTCAAAAATTATTGACTGTCCATATTGGGTATAGAACATACAGGGTTCAATGTTTTGCTGTGCGACGCAGGGCCAGACATCCATTGGTCTTGTTAATGTTTTCGATAGTAATGAAGGTGCACAAATCTTTCCTGTGCTTTAGTCCATTCGTCCTTAACATAACTTTGCGGGTCCTGGTTGGCGAATAGGCCTGCAGGAGCGCTAAGCTTGTCCGTAAAAATCCACTAAAGAGCAATCGGAAACCTGACATTGGGATTTGTGCCTCGGGTGGTTGAATGGTGCAGCCTTGACAATGAAATCTGGGTCGTCAGGTTACAAATGTATAATGCAAAAACCTGACCACAAACCATAGTGGTGCATCTTGGAAAAAGTCATGTTCTTTACACTTTAAAGAACCCTACTGCAGGTTTTGATAAGGGAAGGACCCAAAGGATCCCAATGCAGGAGGCTACTCATCCCATCTTTTCCCTGTGACAGTCAAAACTCTTATCCCTTAATAGATTTGTCCCCATTACCTCCACTTCATCATCATATCATGTTCATTTTATTATCCATTCATTCATCTTCCCAATCCCACAACAAATAGATCGGAACAGGCAATACCTTCATTAAATCTTGTCCCACTTTGCCGTACGTATGCATAATTATATAAAAAATACATGTACCCCTCTTTTTTCACTCACCCTAGAAAATGTTGGAATATACAATATTTTGTATTTAGAATAAACTTTAAAAAGAAATAAATGCATATGCATGCCGTTTATTCAAAAGAAATGTTTGAAAATCCGTTTTCATTAATCCCACACAAGGTCTACATTAATAAGTACTGAATGCATGTAATGAACACAACATTTAAACTACATGTAAACATCGAAATTTTACAGTGTGAATGCATTGTTGTTTAATGTTAGTGTGGAAGACATTTAAACTACTATGAGTTCTGCTCAGTGTGAACACGGCCTTAGACAGTGTCAGATCATATTGTGTATTTGTAAAATGCTGACAAATATCCCCTTCTTCAGAACATTTTTGTTTTGACGGTGTAACCCAATTTTGACATTTGTAGTTATTTACCCCTGATTTACATACAATCCAAGTACTTACAGATAAATCAGATGGTAATATTAAATTGCAAACTTTTCTCAACAAAAATTACCAAAAACAGTTTCATTTAATCCTTGATTTTGTATCTTTTTCACTCTCTAAAGTGAAGGTGCTGTCTTAAGGTGCCTCAATATTTAGGACTTTCAACATGACGTCACACAAGGAATAGAAAATAATGAGATGTGGAATAAGTGTACGTGACACAGCCCACAATCAAGCAGCAATTCAGAAAAACCACAATGGACAGTATTTTATTCATTTTAGGTTTAAAAATAACATTCATTTAAGAGCCCCCTTGGGTCACATTTATTATGTTCTATAGATGTAGTAGTTTCTTATTATAAACAAAATAACTGAAGTTTTTCTAAAAAAATTACCGCTAGTGCTTTTAATAAAAAATGCCGAATTTGGGTAGCACGCTGAAATTAGTTACATGACTTTAATTAATATGTTTTTTTTTGGGGTGTTTACACCTTTTAATATACCATCATGTCTTAGACAGTCTGCATTGGAAAATCCTATATGTTTCAGGGAGCCTCTTGTCCATCTACCATCCAGCCCCAGAAGACTGAAGAAAGAACTTGATGAACTGAGAGAAGAAAATGCAAAACTGATCCATGAGTTGTAAGGTTTTTTAGCACTGCCAGTTGTGTTGTTTTACATGTACATGTATTTAGTTTTTACATGTATATATATATTTATTTTGATTATGTTTTTGTTTGTTCACATTTGTGTTCACTTTGCATTTTAATGATATCTTTTGAGCAGTATGTTGTATACCCTATAACTGGTAAATTTTGAAGCAATTTAATTTTTGCGTTAATTAGAATTGCATAAAATTATGAAGTAAATATATTTTATATGGCATTTTCTTAAGTATATATATACAATGTATAAGTTAAAATTTTACAGAGGAAAGCAATACCTATAGATCTTTTGTTACAGTTGTTAAAATTGTTAATTACCTTAAATGAATAAAGCCATGTATATTTACATAACGGTCAATATGACCACTTAATGAACCCAATGTTGACATACACACGCATTGCAAGTGAGTTTATTACAGTACTTGAACCGATCAATGCAACACTTTGACGGATCGATGACTGATCGGTGACGGATTGATGACGCGTTTGGACCGGATTGATGACTGATTGATGACGGATTGGTGAATGATTGGTGACGCGTTGTTGACTGATTGATGACGGATCGGACGGATTGGACGGATGACGGATACCATAGGTTACCGGGCTATCGATCCGTTATTTTGACTGATACGATCGATCGGTATAATTAGAAAACTCTTCTGTGAAACGAAGTTATCGTTTATACCTATACGTTTATAGCATATATAACGCAACACAAACCAGTCACGGCGTTAATTTAATTTGTTTTAAATAAGGCAGTGGCTATTTTGCCGGCTCCGGCAAAATAGCGATTTGTATGGCATTTAGCTATTTTGCCGGCTGTTATATATTAATTGTTGAATTATTTGATTGAATAAATATATACCGTAAAAACTTAAAATTAGTACAAAATTACTAACTTTATTAATTTAACAAAGGTATTTATTGAAGAGAGACATAACGGTCTTCAAAATATAATATGTTAAATAAATCTTACATGTATAAAAAGAGAATTAAATATTTTTAAACTATGTTTTAAGGCAGCTTAATAGTAGACGCAGTGTAACTTTAAAGCAGGAATCTGACGATGACATATGGTTTACAGAAAGCAGTGAAGGCAAAGTCATCGTCCAGCCGTCCGCATGTACATGTACTTTTTATAAGTGTATGCTACTCCCGTGTAGACACATATTCAGACTGAGAGAAATGATAGGTCTTAATTTGTTCCAAACGAGCGGATGTCGGAAAGGTGGAAATTAAGCACATATACGAAATCTCACAGATTATTCAGTGCCGTCGCAGGACCGTCACCGGATGCCGAATCAAGGTCATCCGCCTCTATCAGTGTTAGCACTCCATCACGAAAGCGAAAACTATCCCAAAGTGAAAAATACCGACAAACTAAATTACTTACCCAGCAAATAGCAACTTTAGTTTCTGAGGCAACTGGTGTTGATTATCAACAAAAAGTTGAAACTTTGCAAAATGTCATTCAACATTGGAACGATGGGAAACGTTGTGTTGTTGTTGAAGTTTTGGAAATCGTTGAAGCGAACAAAGAAGCAAACGAGGAAAGGATCAATTCCGATTTTGTTGCGACTGGTAATAGCGGTAACGTTGAAACTACCGCTTTAGTACTGTACGGAGGACGCATGGAAGGCTATTCAAAATATTTATTCTACCAAACTTTAAAACACTATCTATTTTTGTAATATTTGTAACGAAGATGCAGATGTATCGAACGGTGATCAAACACAAAGCATTATGTGCAGTTCGTGTTTACAGTGGTTATATCTGTCGTGTGCTAGGCTGAAAACTTCACCAAAAGCAAAGCACTGGTTTTGCAACTTTTGTAAATTGGGTTAATATGTTCCATAGAGTAGCTCTAAAATGTTGAATTATCATGTATTGTATATGTACAATTTGGCAATTTTCATTCTTTTTTTTTTATCTTGATATGATAAAATTTCATGAAAAGACATGTTTCAACATTTATATGATATTTTATCTTTTTAATCTAAAACTTAATTTTAATTTCTGCTTTTAATGTTAACTTACATGTATTCGGTTTTTATTATAATCATGTTTTATCTGAGTGTATATATAGCACTAATAAATTCTATATGTAATTATCAGTTGAATATATAAACTTAACTAAAATCTATGCAAACAACACAAGCATTAAACAAAAAAAAAAAAAAACAAAAACAGAAAACAAAACAGAACCGACAAAATAGCTAAATGCCATACAAATCGCTATTATGCCGGAGCCGGCAAAATAGACCCAAGGAGGCTATTTTGCCGGAGCCGGCAAAATAGTCCCTAGGAGGCTATTTTGCCGGAGCCGGCAAAATAGCCACTGCCTTTAAATAAATTATGCTATAGTGTTAAATATAAGACATACATTTTCTATTTAAATATGTTAATATTATTAATCTAATGAATTTAATAATTGTTTAAATAGTACTTCCTTTAAACTAAATAGGCAAAGTTCGTGTTCTTTTCTTCTATAAAAATAATACTAATATAATTTTATTTTATTTGTTCTGATTTTTGAATACAAAAACAGAGACTGTGCTGAAAAAATCTTTAAAATGTAAAAAGGTTTTGCTTAAACAATTATTTCAACAATTTGTAACATATAATTAAGAACAAATAATTCAGGAGAAGTAATTTTTTTTTTTTTTTTTAATTCACTGTGTTAAATTTGTTTGCATAGGAATATAGATCACATTTGCAAATTTCTTATGTAAAATGTATGAATCTTTAGTAAAATCTTATATTTGAGCATAAAATTATATGACGGTCTAATAAAATTGACAAGAAAATATTTGCGAATCAACTTTTTTTCATCAGGTTTGACACATTAATCCTAAGACAACTTGAAAAGTTGCATAACTACATATTGCTGACTTAAAAAATAAAGTTCATATAGTAAAGAGACAATAAAGAAAATTTGTTCGCAAAGGAATACAGATCACATTTGCAAATTTCTTATTTAAAAATGTATGAATCTTTAGTAAAATCTTATATTTGAGCATAAAATTATATGACGGTTTAATAAAATTGACAAGAAAATGTTTGTGAATCAACTTTTTTCATCAGGTTTGGCACATTAATGCCAAGATAAGTTGAAAAGTTGCATAACTACATATTGCTGACTAAAAAAATAAGGTTCATATAGTAAAGAGACAAAAAATAAAAAATATTTTCGCAAAGGAATATAGATCACATTTACAAATTTCTTATGTAAAATATATGAAACTATAGTAAAATCTTCTATTTGAGCATAAAATTATATGACGGTTTAATAAAATTGACAAGAAAATGTTTGCGAATCAACTTTTTTCATCAGGTTTGACACATTAATGCTAAGATAAGTTGAAAAGTTGCATAACTACATATTGCTGACTTAAAAAATAAGGTTCATAAAGTTAAGAGATTATGAAGAAAATTTGTTCGCAAAGGAATATAGATCACATTTGCAAATTTCTTATGTAAAATATATGAAACTATAGTAAAATCTTCTATTTGAGCATAAAATTATATGACGGTTTAATAAAATTGACAAGAAAAATGTTTGCGAATCAACTTTTTTCATCAGGTTTGACACATTAATGCTAAGATAAGTTGAAAAGTTGCATAACTACATATCGCTGACTTAAAAAATTAGGTTCATAAAGTTAAGAGATTATGAAGAAAATTTGTTCGCAAAGGAATATAGATCACATTTGCAAATTTCTTATGTAAAATATATGAAACTTTAGTAAAATCTCTATTTGAGCATAAAATTATATGACGGTTTAATAAAATTGACAAGAAAATGTTTGCGAATCAACTTTTTTTCATCAGGTTTGACACATTAATGCTAAGACAACTTGAAAAGTTGCATAACTACATATTGCTGACTTAAAAAATAAGGTTCATATAGTAAAGAGACAATAAAGAAAATTTGAAATTTGTTCGCAAAGGAATATAGATCACATTTGCAAATTTCTTATGTAAAATATATGAAACTATAGTAAAATCTTCTATTTGAGCATAAAATTATATGACGGTTGAATAAAATTGACAAGAAAATGTTTGCGAATCAACTTTTTTCATCAGGTTTGACACATTAATGCTAAGATAAGTTGAAAAGTTGCATAACTACATATTGCTGACTTAAAAAATAAGGTTCATAAAGTTAAGAGATTATGAAGAAAATCTGTTCGCAAAGGAATATAGATCACATTTGCAAATTTCTTATGTAAAATATATGAAACTATAGTAAAATCTTCTATTTGAGCATAAAATTATATGACGGTTTAATAAAATTGACAAGAAAATGTTTGCGAAACAACTTTTTTCATCAGGTTTGACACATTAATGCTAAGATAAGTTGAAAAGTTGCATAACTACATATTGCTGACTTAAAAAATAAGGTTCATATAGTAAAGAGACAATAAGGAAAATTTGTTCGCAAAGGAATATAGATCACATTTACAAATTTCTTATGTAAAATATATGAAACTTTAGTAAAATCTTATATTTGAGCAAAAAATTATATGACGGTTGAATAAAGTTTACATGAAATTGTTTGTGAAACAGCTATTTTCATCAGATTTGACACATAAATGCTATAATATTTTGAAAACTTGAATAACTTCATATCTTAAACTTTAAAAACAAGGTTCATATTTAACCATTTTTAAAAGATTACATGTATAAGGAAAAGTTATATATATTAATATTATATGATGGTTTTATAACAATCACAAAAAATTGTTTTCAAAATAACTTTATGACAAGATTTTAAATGAGTCGTTTTAAAATATAATATATTTGACATAAAAAATCGTATGAATTTTGCATTTTAAAACAGAAATGTGTTATGTCTTTACATTAAAGTTAGACTTTAATATTTATTTAAGCACAATTCGGCTGTGCTTTGTAATATTCTATGTTTAATTATTGATATAAAACACGTCTAATGTCCCGCTTTTACATTTATTTATATAAATTTCTATTTTATTCAAAGATTTTATGCATTCGATCAAGGAGTCACGTGATACAATAAGCAAAACGAACTTAAAAATTCCGTATTTTAGATTGAATTGACGCGTGACGGATTGGTAAATTGCATCATGGGATGCATTTGACGGATAGGATCGGACGGATTGGTGACTGATCGATGACGGATTGGTGACTGATTGATGACGGATCGGTGAATGATTGAAACCGGATCGATGACTGATTGGTGACTGATTGATGACGCGTGACGGATCGCAAAAACTGTTGCATTGATCGGTTCAAGTACTGTAATTAGTGCATTGTGTCATGATTGTTGGGGTATAACAAATGAAAAGTTTGACTTTATAACCCACACTTATGAATCAATTTCTTCATGTTAATTATAATAATACTAGAAGATAAAAGGAGTTGGCTATTCTTTTGTTCTGGAAAAAAAATATTCAACTTGAATTAGCTGGTAAGACTATATATACAAGGGAAAATCATAGAGCTAAGCAATCTGTATTGAAAGTGATAAAACTAATTATAAAAAAAATAAAAAAAAACAGACACATTTTAGATTTATTGAAGATATAAAACCACAAAAATTAAAATCAGCAAAAATTAATCTTCAGAATTTTCACTCCAATCCGAAAAAATTTCACACTGCAAAAATTACGGGTTATTCAGTATAATAAAACTTTGTACACTGAAAGAAAGCTGTTTATAAGAAATAGTTTCTGTCAAATGTAATTATACCCCCCCCTCTCAACTGTTTTACCCCTTGTCCCTCCGTTTGTTCGTTCATCCGTCCTTCCATCTCAGTTTTCTAAGTAATAACATGATATAGTGGTCTGATATTTTGTAGCTTTATCCTATAGTGCCATATACATACTGATTTTATGCTCCTAAGTAGTCTTCTTCCTGTTTACCAAATACTTAGGTTTTTACACATACATACATGTGACAGATATGTAATGAAAAAGCTGGAGAATTTGATTTTTTTGGCTGGAGATTGGACTAAAAAGCGGGAGATTTTTAATGCTCATAAAAATTGCATTGCAATGTCAATTGACAGCTCTAGCGTGTGCCAAATATACATGGCTTCACTAATTAATCTCAAATCATCAGGTCAATTATGGCAATATACCTTGAATTAACACCTTTACCTGTTAAACTAACGTCTACTTACCCGGTAATTTACAAACCCCTAGAACATCGGTTTATGACTGAACAATTAAAATGTCTATAAACCTAAAATTTTATCATGTCTCGAAAAAGCGGGAGATTACACAAAAAGTGGGAAGATTTCGTCTCCTAGCGGGAGAATCACATGTATGCACATAATGGACATAAATGTAAAATTTCCGTCAAAGTTTCCCAAGCAACTACATGAGATAAAGGTCTGATATTTTGTATACAGCTTTATCCTATAGTGCCATATGGTGTATACTGATTTTATGTTCCTAGGTAGTCTACTTCCTGTTTACCAAATACCTAGGTTTTTTACACATAATGGACATAAATGCTAAATTTCCGTCACAATTTCCCAAGCAACTACATGAGATACAGGTCTGATATATTTTGTAAACAGCTTTATCCTTTAGTACTATATGGTGTATACTGGATTTTATGCTCCTAGGTAGTCTACTTCCTGTTTACAGAATACTTAGGTTTTTACACATAATGGACATAAATGCAAAATTTCTGTCAAAGTTTCCCAAGCAACTACATGAGATAAAGGTCTGATATTTTGTATACAGCTTTATCCTATAGTGCCATATGGTGTATACCGATTTAATGCTCCTAGGTAGTCTACTTCCTGTGTACCGAATACTTAGGTTTTTACACATAATGGACATAAATGCTAAATTTCCGTCACAATTTCCCAAGCAACTACATGAGATACAGGTCTGATATATTTTGTATACAGCTTTATCCTTTAGTACTATATGGTGTATAGGGATTTTATGCTCCTAGGCAGTCTACTTCCTGTTTACAGAATACTTAGGTTTTTACACATAATGGACATAAATGCAAAATTTCTGTCAAAGTTTCCCAAGCAACTACATGAGATAGAGGTCTGATATTTTGTATACAGCTTTATCCTATAGTCCGATATGGTGTATAGGGATTTTATGTTCATAGGTCAACCACTTCCGGTTTACCAAGTATTTAAACTTGTATGCATGGCTTAGTTTGGGGAGCGGGGTATCACTAAGACTCCTTCAATGCCTCCTCGTGGCAATGCACGGTAACTTGGGTCTAGCACTCAAGGCTAAGTTGAAGGGGATCTCGGAGTAGCAAGGACCCTAGAGGTGCAGAGTGCAGGCCCACCGGTGTGTGGACACGCCCTGGCTCTCACCAACCTTGCCCCAGCTATGGGTTAACTAGTTTCACTGCCTTGTGATAAGACTATTGAGTCAAAGGCTATGGAAGTAAATCCAGACAGAAAATCCGGGTAGATGGAACTCGTTAGCAGCTGCAATCGTCTAAGGGAAAACAACCCCTACAGAAAAACTGCTGGTCCTCCGAGCCCAGGGGGTTAGGCGTAGGGTTAATCACCCCACCCTGGAAAAACCAGCTGATTACAGAAACGACCAATGAAGCAAATACTACTCTTTCTCGTCATCGACTTGAGGAAGTACAACCAAACATAAATAGAAAACAGCGTATGACGCGAAGGCCGATGGAGTTGTTTTCAGCCAAACAATCAACAAGAATAGGCACCTGGAATATAAGAACCCTATATCAAACAGGAAAGGTCATACAAGTAGCCAAAGAAATGGATAGATATGATATGGAAATATTAGGCCTCAGTGAAGTCAGATGGAACACATCAGGCATGACCACTTTGAACTCTGGACATACCATTATATATTCCGGAAACATAAACCAAGATGATCCACATGAGAAAGGAGTTGGAATTCTGATTACAAAAACTTCTACAAAAGCACTTCTAGAATGGAACCCAGTTTCACCAAGAATCATTACAGCAAGATTTAATTCTCGTTTCCAAAAAACCACCATCATTCAAGTTTATGCTCCAACAAATGAAGCAGACGAAAATGACAAGGAGGATTTCTACCACTCCTTACAAACAACCATTGACCAAATACCAAAAAGAGATATTCTAATAGTAATGGGGGATCTTAATGCTAAAGTAGGTTCCACTAGAGAGGGAAGAGAAAGAGAGATAGGACTACATGGCATAGGTACTATGAATGAAAATGGGGAATTATTTGCAGATATTTGTGCCATCAATAACCTAGTTATAGGAGGAACACTTTTCCCCCACAAGAACTGTCACAAAGCTACTTGGGTGTCACCAGCAGGAAATGCCGAAAACCAGATAGACCACATTGCCATATCTCAAAGATGGAGGTCATCACTTCAAGATGTAAGGGTTAAGAGGGGAGCCGATGCAGCCTCAGACCATCACTTAGTTGTTGGGAAATTAAAACTGAAACTCCTTGCTCAGAAAAAAGTGGAAATCAAAAGAAAAAAGTTCAATATAGGAAAACTTAAAAATCATAAAGTAAAAGAAAGCTTCCAACTTAATCTTCAAAACAGGTTTTCAGCTCTTGAAGACTTTGGAGATGAAGACAACAATATTGAAAATATTTGGCAAAAAACTAAAGAAGCACTTATTACAACATGTGAAGAAACCTTAGGATATATACAGCAAAAGCGGAAAAACTGGATGTCAGACGAAACATGGGTAAAAATTGAAGAAAGGAGAAAATGCAAAGAAAATATTCTTAATGCCACCACAAGAAATCAAAAAAGACAAACCCAAAATCTCTACAATGAGAAAGACAAGGAGGTAAAAAAAGGATGTAAGCAAGACAAAAGAAACTATGTAGAGCATCTGGCAAGAGAAGCAGAAACAGCTTGTGGAAAAGGTGATTTAAAGGCCCTGTACAATACAACCAGACTACTTAGTGGATGTACATACAACACCAGCCTAAATGCACCTGTTAAAGACAAAAACGGTACAAATATTACAAAACCAGAAGACCAATTGAAAAGATGGCAAGAACATTTTCAAGAGGTGTTAAATCGGCCTCCTCCTACAAACCCTCCTAACATAGAAAAGAGAGATGAGATAAACATAAACACAGGGAAAATTACAAAATCTGAAGTAACTGCAGCAATTAAACATCTTAAAAATGGAAAAGCTGGAGGAATTGACAACATCCCACCAGAAGCTATGAAGGCAATGAATAACATTTGCATTGAAAAATTCAAAAATCTTTTAAATAAAATATGGGAAAATGAATGTTTACCAGCAGACTGGAGTAAGGGAATATTGGTAAAACTACCAAAAAAGGGAGACAAGTCAGTGTGCAACAACTGGAGAGGAATAACTTTGCTTTCCATACCAAGCAAAGTATTATGCCATATCATCCTTCAGAGAATGAAAAAAGAAGTGGACAAAATGCTTAGAGATGAGCAAGCTGGTTTTCGGCAAGAAAGATCATGCATTGACCAAATCGCCACTCTAAGAATAATAATTGAACAGAGCATTGAATGGCAGACCTCTCTTTACCTGACCTTCATTGATTTTGAGAAGGCATTTGACAGTATTGACCATCAAGTACTGTGGAACATCCTTAGAAACTATGGAATACCAGAGAAGATTGTATCAATTATCCAACAACTTTATAATGGATTTACCTGTCAAGTCATCCATGCAGGAAACCTTACAGAACCTTTTCCTGTGTCAACTGGCGTCAGACAAGGTTGCTTACTCTCTCCTCTTCTCTTTCTTATTGTAATTGACTGGGTGAGCCGAAAAGCATACAATACCCCAATGGGAATCAAATGGACATTACAGGCATGCCTTGAAGACTTAGACTTTGCAGATGATATTTGTCAGCTATCTCATCGCCATCGAGACTCACAAAATCAAGCTTCCAACCTTGAGTCAGCTGCGAAACAAGTAGGACTCTACATCAACCCTGCTAAAACAAAATCCATGAGAATAAATGCACATCAACAAAACAAAACAAAAGTTAGAGGCGCAGAAATCGACGACATCCAGGAATTCACCTACCTGGGAAGTGTCATCAGTACAACAGGTGGCACTGATGAAGATATTGTAGCAAGAAAAAAGAAAGCACAACAGGCTTTTGCTATACTGAGACCAATTTGGAAAAGCAAAGCCTTAAGAACATGCACAAAATTGAGAATCTTTAATACAAATGTGAAGTCCATCCTACTCTATGGGTCAGAAACTTGGAGACTAAATGCAACCACTAAAAAGACACTACAGGTCTTTTTAAACAGGTGTCTCCGAAACATCATTGGAATAAAGTGGCCAAATAAAATCAGAAATGAAGATCTTTGGAAGCAAACAAAACAAGAGCCAATTGAAAGAACAATAACAGAAAGACGGTGGAAATGGATTGGTCACACACTGAGAAAAAACAACAACAACGTGACCAAACAAGCACTAGAATGGAACCCCCAAGGACATCGTAAAAGAGGAAGACCAAAGAACACCTGGCGGAGGGATCTAACATCAGACCTTCAGAAGATTGGTAAAACATGGGGAGAGGCAAAAACAACAGCTAAAGACAGGAAGAAATGGAAAGCAGCAGTGGTCGCCCTATGTCCCCCATGGGACGAAGTGGATTAAGTCAAGTAAGTCAAGTATCACTAGTGAGCATTAGCTCACAGATTTACTTGTTTGGGCTTATTCTGGAAGTCATTTTGTGTTTTTACTGCACATTTGCTTGTTTCTTCTTTCTTCTTATGATTTCATTATAATTTTAGATCTAACAGAAATATGTCTTTTTCTCAAGCAAGTCAAGCAATGATTAGTTTCATATAAGAATTTTATCTACATTTTAAAAACAAATTATATGTATAACTATTTCCAATAAATCCACTTTTCATTGTTTTCCACCAGGAAAACAGTTAATGACAGCATGGTATCAAGGGAACTCTACAGTAAATTAGTAGAAGATTTGTCAACATACCACCAAGATATGTAAGTTATATTTTCTAGGCTACCTGTTTTGTGCAGGTTATTAAATACCATTATTGATAATCAAGTCAGGAATAATAAGGGTCCTATAGATACTTTGTCTGTCCGTCAGTCTGTCAACAATTCTTGTGAACATTAAAACTCAAAAACTATTAACAACACAGTTCTAAAATTTTGTACAGCTACTTAGTAGCATGTCATAATTTGCATATTTAAATTTCATGCAAAAATGTTAATTATTTTTTGGAAAAAACTTCATTTTTTATCGAAAATTGCACTTTGTGAACACTTAAACTCAAAAACTATTATTAATACAGTTCTTAAACTTTGTACAGTTGCTAAGTTGCATGCCATGACATTCATAATAAATTTTTGTGCAAATCAGTGAAATATTATGAAAATCACAGATTTTGAGAATTTGATTTTGTGAACACTAAAACTAAAAAACTATTAACAATACAGTTCTGAAATTTTGTACAGCTGTTAAATAGCATGTCACGATTTGCATATTAAAATTTTGTGCAAATCTGTTTAAAATTTTTAGAAAAAAAACTCATTTTTGATGGAAAATCACAGATTTTGAGAATTGGAAATTTTGTACAATAAAACTCAAACATGTCAAATGCTATTAACAATACAGCTCTGAAATTTCATACACATTCCATGGAGCATGCCTTAGTTGTTATAATCAAGGTTCATATGATTTTGAAAACACTTAGATTTTTTGCCACGGGGCCCTTTCTGACTTTGTCAGTATTCTAGTTTGCAGAGGATACCCGAGTTAATTCTCTGCCACTGACCACCGACATTGGTGTTTCACGGTGTAACACGTGATACACTGATTCCTCTCCCAAAATCCTCCAAAACCACTACTGTAGTTTATTGCTGAACAGGGTCATAAAAGTATTTAATAGATGGTAGCCTGATAGGTTTGCTCCTGGAACACCTACTGGACTAAAAAAACATCTAATTAATGTAGGGGATTAAGGGGCCTTCTAAGGGGTGCAATGAATAGTATAGGTATATAGTAAAATGGAATAGGTTTTAGAAAAATAATTTTAGTATTGCCATAGACCTATAAATTTTATATACAGGTCTATGGTATTGCCTTTCACAAAATACTAGTTGAAAATTGAATAGTTTTTATTTCTAGTGCTCAAGTTATTATACCCCCGCAAACAAAGTTTGGGGGGGTATATAGGAAACATCCTGTCTGTCTGTCTGTCCGTCTGTCCGTCCGTCCGTCTGCCCACATAACTCGTAAGCGCTTCTTCTCCTAAACCGCTGGGAGGATTTTCCTGAAACTTTAGATAAAGGAAGTACATCATATGAAGATGTGCATGAAGAATTTTCATCGCACTCGGACATCATTCAGGGGAGATAATTGGACTTAGACTTCTTAAAATACATTATTCAATGGGAGACCTCATAAGCGCAACTCCTCCTAAACTGCTGGAAGGATTTTGATGAAACTTTACATGAAGGAAGTACATCATATGCAGATGTGCATGAAGAATTTTCATTGCACTCTGACATCATTCAGGGGAGATAATTGGACTTAGACTTTTTAAATACATTATTCAATGGGAGACCCCGTAAGCACAACTCCTCCTAAACCGCTTGATGGATTTTGATGAAACTTTACATGAAGGAAGTACATCATATGTAGATGTGCAGGAAGAATTTTCATTGCTCTTGGATATCATTCAGGGGAGATAATTGGACTTTTTGAATACATTATTCAATGGGAGACCCCGTAAGCGCAACTCCTCCTAAACCGCTTGATGGATTTTGATGAAACTTTACATGAAGGAAGTACATCATATGTAGATGTGCATGAAGAATTTTCATTGCACTCTGACATCATTTAGGGGAGATAATTGGACTTGAGATTTGAGTCCAATATGAAGCAGGGGGTATCCTTTTGTAAGCTCGCTCACAGTATTACTTGTTAAGTTCTTAATTGGCCAATCTGTAAAAACGGCCAACCCACATAATTTGATTAAAAATCTTTATAAAAAATAAAGGCTACCATGTAAGAGTAGTGAAGCCAATGATACTTTTTCAACATTAATTAGTTTTCAATTTTTGAGTCGGGGAAAACTCTTGATAAATACACATTTTTAAAATCGCCCAACTACGTGTTTGTGACGAGATCAGTAGTGACTGACAAAAATCTGATAAGAAGATCTTGATTAAAGATGAAATGGAGATTCAATTAAAGAGATTAAATAAATCATAAGAAAATGTTTTTTGTCATTTTTTTTTGCAAGGCAGAAAACACATGGTTATTAAACTACATCATCCTGTTATTGTTTTGTCATAACTGTACATGTTACAAATCTCCTATTATTTTATTCAAACATGCCATAAGCAGCACTTTTTAGCTCACCTGACCCGAAGGGTCATGTGAGCTATTGTCATCGTTAGGCGTCCTTCGTCCGTCCGTCGTCCGTTAACTTTTCTTCAAAGATCTTCTTCTCTGAAACCACTGAAGGGATTGCATTGAAACTTGGTATACTTGATCTTTAGGATGATCTCTACCAAGTTTGTGAATTATATACATGTCGACAAACCAACATGGCCGCCGTTGCTAAAAATAGAACAGGGGGGTCAGACCATTGTTTTTGGCTTATAACAGAAAAAGTATAAGAGATAGAGAAAATCCGAAGCAACCTTCCTTGTTCAGCATCAAACGCTCTTCAATTCTCTCCATTGAGTCGAAGTTGTGAAACGACTCCTTATAGGAGTTATTGCTCTTTAATCATCAAAATTGACCATTTTTGCAGTTTTTGGACAATATCTTGAAAACCGTTAGAGCTAGAGGAAAAGTTAGCATTGCAGAATTGTTTAGCTCATTGAGATCTACAAAAATGATTTCAGGGTCAAAATTGTCAGATCAGCCGTTTAAGAGTTATTCCCCTGTAACTGTTTTTTCCATTGATTTACACTGATTTTCAAAAATCTTCTTCTCTGAAACCACTGAAGGGATTGCATTGATACTTGGTATACTTGATCTTTAGCATGTCCTCTACCAAGTTTGTGAATTATATACACGTTGACCAACCAACATGGCCGCCGTTGCTAAAAATAGAACAGGGGTGTCAGACCATTGTTTTTGGCTTATAACTCGAAAAGTATAAGAGATAGAGAAAATCCGAAGCAACTTTCTTTGTTCAGCATTAAAAGCTCTACAATTCTCTCCATTGAGTCGAAGTTGTGAAACGACTCCTTATAGGAGTTATTGCCCTTTAATCGTCAAAATTGACCATTTTTGCAGTTTTTGGACAATATCTTTAAAACCGTTAGAGCTAGAGGAAAAGTTAGTATTGCAAAATTGTTAGGCTCATTGAGATCTACAAAAATCATTTCAGGGTCAAAATTGTCAGATCAGCCGTTTAAGAGTTATTCCCCTGTAACTGTTTTTTCCATTGATTTACACTGATTTTCAAAAATCTTCTTCTCTGAAACCACTGAAGGGATTGCATTGATACTTGGTATACTTGATCTTTAGCATGTCCTCTACCAAGTTTGTGAATTATATACACGTTGACCAACCAACATGGCCGCCGTTGCTAAAAATAGAACAGGGGGGTCAGACCATTGTTTTTGGCTTATAACTCGAAAAGTATAAGAGATAGAAAAAATCCAAAGCAACCTTCCATGTTCAGCATCAAAAGCTCTACAAATCTCTCCATTGAGTCGAAGTTGTAAAACGACTCCTTATAGGAGTTATTGCCCTTTAATCATCAAAATTGACCATTTTAGCAGTTTTTGGATTATATCTTAAAAACCGTTAGAGCTAGAGGAAAAGTTAGCATTGCAGAATTGTTAAGCTCATTGAGATCTACAAAAATTATTCAGGGTCAAAATTGTCAGATCAGGCGTTTAAGAGTAATTCCCCTTTAACTGGTTTTCATTAATATTAACTCATTTTCAAAAATCTTCTTCTCTGAAACCACTGAAGGGATTGCATTGATACTTGGTATACTTGATCTTTAGGATGTCCTCTACCAAGTTTGTGAATTATATACATGTCGATCAACCAACATGGGTGCCGTTGCTAAAAATAGAACAGGGGTGTCAGACCATTGTTTTTTGCTTATTACTCGAAAAGTATAAGAGATAGAGAAAAAGCGAAGCAACTTTTCTTATTCAGCATCAAAAGGTCCTTATATGAGTTATTGCCCTTGAACTGTTTTTTCTATTAATTTAAACTGATTTTCAAAAATTTTCTCTGAAACCACTTAAGGGATTGTTTGCAACTTTGTATACTTGAAAGTTTGTGAAATTTATTCAAACTTTTGCATAAGAGATCAGGTGAGCGATTCAGGCTCCTGGGAGCCTCTAGTTTCTACCTCATTAACATATTTGGATTTGGGTCGTGCTGGTTTTGACAACGAGAATGACTGGCATTGTAACTTAATAAAGCAAAATATATTCGTCAGCGTTTTCTAAAAAAGAAATTCCAGACTTGGAAGTTTTTATTTTTATGAAATTTATCATTAACTGTTAAAAGATAAACTAAAATAATGCTCATTTATTGAATTTGTCTTTTAACACAATTAACTTTGTCGGCGTGTACTGGATTTTTACAAAAAAGCACACCCGTTTGCTCATGAACTGAAAAGTCTGAATTTTGTCTGAAAAAAATCTGAATTTGGCTGAATTTTGTGGCTGAAAAGTGTCTTACAATAAAAATGATGCCTGAATCTTGTCTGATTCATTTTCTCCACCCATACTAATAATTCTGAATGATGTCTGAATATGTCTGAAAACTGTCTGAATATTGCTGAATCAATAAGACAAACAGTAAGACAGAATTCAGAATGTCTGAAAACAGTCTGAATGTTTCTGAATGGATAAGACATTTGGTAAGAGAAAATTCAGAATGTCTGCATGAGAACTGTCTGATTTTTATACGACCGCAAATTTTTTGCGATCGTATTATGTTATGGCGATGTCGTTGTCGTTGTCGTCGTCGTCGTTGTCGTCGTCTGTAGACACTTTGGTTTCCGTGCGATAACTTTAGTTTTAGTTAACCAATTGTTATAAAATTTTGATATGATGTTTATAAACACTAAAGGAAGGTTGGTATTGCATTTGGGGTTTCTGGCCCTTACCGTTTTAGAAAAAAGGGCCAAAAGGGGCTAAAACAGGTGTATTGACAAAACATCTGTAGAATGTTTGATTTTCATCCGATTTTGATCATTTTTTTTTTTATTGTATTTTTCAATAAATTCTGTCAACAAAATGTAACAATACCTTTGATGTATCTTGTACAGTTACATTGCTATAAGGGGTCAAAAAGGGGCCACACCCAAAAAATCAACTTTTTTATTTGTGGTCCGATTTTCAAAATCTTTTTTTCATTGGAATCCTTGTGAAAATCCCTGCTTGCATTTTTCAATCAGATTTGCAATATCTCATACCGTTTTCGAGAAATTAGGGGTCAAAGGGGCCAAAAATGCCATTTATAAAAGTTTGTCCATGCAAATAGTTTTTTTACAATATTAAGTTGTAGTGGGCCAGCCAATTGTTATGAAGCCTAAATATGATTATTATATCCACTAAAGGAATGTTGATTTTGTATTTGGGGTTTGTGGCCCCTACTGTTTTAGAAAGAAAGGGCCAAAGGTGCTAAATCGGGTGTATTGACAAAACTGTTGTAGAATGTTCATTATTCATTCAATTTTGAAAATTCTTTTTTTGTTGAAGTGCTCATTAAATTCTGTCTACTAAGTGTGTCAATGATTTTGATATGTATTTCACCATTACATTGGTACAGGGGGCTAAAGACAGGCCACACCCATAAAATCAACTTTTTTATTTTTGGTCCAATTTTCAAAATCTTTTTTTCATTGGAATCCTTGTGAAAATCCCTGGCTGCATTCTTCAATCAGATTTGCAATATCCCTTACCGTTTTCGAGAAATTAGGGGTCAGAGGGGCCAAAAACACCAATTTTAAAAGTTTGTCAAGGCAAATAGTTTTATACTTAAAATTAAGTTGTAGTTATTACATGTATATAAATAAGGCTTTTTGTATTAGATGTTGATGTAAATATATATGTGTCAAAAATGCATTTTTAAGTCCATCACAGGATGCATGTGTCAAAAAGCTTTGTAAGTCCACCATGGGCTTCATGTGACCAAAACAATGGACTGTCCTTATTAGGACTCCAACGTACAGTGTTAAACTTGTTGCGGTCGTATCATGCTGCGCTCGGCGTAGCTTTTTATTCTGAATAGGTAAGACAAATGGTAAGACAGAATTCAGAATGTCTGAGAACTGACTGAATGTGTCTAAATGGATAGTACAACTGGTAAGACAAAATTCAGAATGTCTTGGAACTGTGTAAATGTGTCTGAATGAATGAGACAACACTGTAGAACATCTGAGAAGAACTTGTACATAAATATTCTGAATATTTTCTGAGTCTTTCTGAGGTAAATAAGAGTTGAAAACTATAGAACTTCTGATACTGTCTAAATGTTTCTGAAATATTGCATTACAGTAAATAGGAACTTCCATAAAATGTGAATGTTTGAATGTTTTGAGGTAATTTTTATCAAATGAGGTTGGACTTTAATGCATTCAGAAATTCTAAATTTTATCTAATCATTTCTTTGATATACCAAAGTATGTCCAGACCTCCTTTTGCCAATGTTAAAACTTAAAGAGAAGTGATACTATTGACAGTATAGCAAATAAGTCTGGTGCTGGCAATCTGAAAATATTCTAATGGTAAACATACATTTTGTAGCTATAGTGTTTTTGTGAATTAATGTAAGGGGAGTATTTATTAATAGAAATAAAATCCTTTATTAAGAAATATTTAACAGTTAAAACAAAAACATTAGATTTATATAGACACTAAAGTATTCCAAAAAGTTAATGAAATATTCAGAAATATTCTGCAGACAGAATTCAGAAAAAATTAAGACAATATTCAGACAGAGTTCAGACAGTATTCAGAAAATTAAGACAGTATTCAGACATATTCAGCTATTATTCAGACTGGGTTCAAAGAGTGCACTTTATGATGTCATTGTTGACAACATCAGTTTTTGAGCTCAAGTTATTGTGAACAGAGATATTCATGATGTGTGCATTCTTTAAAGGTATGTGCTTAATGATACCAATAATGGAGTGTTCAAAAATTGTAAATATATTTTCTTAGTACATTTGAGTCATTTTAAAATAATTGAATTCAATTTTACAAATAAAGATTTGTTTTTTTGGATAAAAGACAAGTTACATATCACTGTAGATTATGTCTGTGTGGTGTCAACTATTGGTTTCCAGACTGTAACTAAAAAAGTTGTGATCCCATTTTAATTAGACTTTGGGATAATGTGACATACCATCAGAGGAGGAACCTTATTGATTTTGGGCTAAATTGGTTCAAAGTCAAGGTCACAGCAACAGAAAGACATAAGAAAATGTCTTTAATTAGTGGTTTCTGGACATATATATAATCATTTAAAAATGAAATTTAAATGAAACTTTGGCATAATGCTACATACCATACAAGGAGAACCCTATTGATTTTGGGTTAAATCTGTTCAAGGTCAAGGTCAAGGTCACAGTGGCAGAAAACTTAAGATAATTTCTTAATTTAGTTGTTTCTGGACCATTACTTAAAATGTTGTCAACTGATTTTAATGAAATTTTGGGATATTATTTCATACCATAACAGGAACCCTATTGTCTTGGGGTAAACCTGTTTAAGGTCAAGGTCACACAATAGTTCTGAATTTTGTCTGAATTATTTCTGAAACTTGTCTGAATTATTTCTGAATTAATTCTGAATATTGTCTGAATTAATTCTGAATATTGTCTGAATTCTGTCTGAATAGTTCTAAATATTGTCTAAATACTTTCTGAATATTGTCTGAATTTTACTGAATTCCGTCTGAATAGTTCTGAATTTGGTCTGAATACTTTCTGAATAGTTTTTATACGACCGCAAATTTTTGCGATCGTATAATGTTATGGCGATGTCGTCGTCGTCGTCGTCGTCGTCGTCGTCGTCGTCGTCTGGGGACATTTGGTTTCCGTGTGATAACTTAAGTAAATATTGACCAATTGTTATGAAATTTTAATATGATGTTTGTAACCACTAGAGGAAGGTTCCTATTGTATTTGGGGTTGGTGGCCCTTACCGTTTTGGAAAAAAGGGCCAAAAGGGGCTAAAACGGGTGTATTGACAAAACTGTTGTAGAATATTTATTATTCAATAGATTTTGAAAATTCTTTTTTTATTGAATTCCTCATTAAATTCTTTCAACAAAATGTGTCAATGTTTTTGATGTATATTGAACCGTTACATTGCTACAGGGGGTCGAAAAGGGGCCACACCCCCAAAAATGACTTTTTTATTTGTTGTCCGATTTTCAAAATCTTTTTTTCATTGGAATCCTTGTGAAAATCCCTGCCTGCATTTTTCAATCAGATTTGCAATATCTCTTATGGTTTTATGAGAAATTAGGGGTCAAAGGGGCCAAAAACACCATTTTTAAAAGTTTGTCAAGGCAAATAATTTTATACCAAAAAATTAGTTGTACTGGGTCAGTCAATTGTTATGAAGTTTTGATATGATGTTTGTTACCACTAGAGGAAGGTTCCTATTGTATTTGGGGTTGGTGGCCCTTACCGTTTTGGAAAAAAAGGGCCAAAAGGGGCTAAAACGGGTGTATTGACAAAACTGTTGTAGAGTTCAATGTTTATTATTCAATAGATTTCGAAAATTCTTTTTTTATTGAATTCCTCATTAAATTCTGTCAACAAAATGTGTCAATGGTTTTGATGTTTATTGAACCATTACATTGCTACAGGGGGCCAAAGACGGGCCACACCCAAAAAATCAACTTTTTAGCTCACCTGGCCAAAGGCCATGTGAGCTATTGCCATCACTTGGCGTCCTTCGTCGTCGTCCGTCATCGTCGTCGTCCGTCGTCGTCGTCGTTAACTTTTCTTCAAACTTCTTCTCCTCTGAAACAGCTGAACAGATTTGAACCAAATTTGGTCTGATGGTACCTAATTAGGATATCCTTCACAGAACTGATGTGGGGATTTTTGATTCGTCGAAAAATATGGCCGCCGTTGCTAAAAATAGACCAGGGGGGTCAGACTACTGTTTTTGGCTTGTAAATCAAAAAGTATAAGAGATAGATGAAATCTGATGCCACCCTACTGCTTCAGCATTAAAAGCTCTACAAAAGTCTCCATTTGGTCCAAGTTGTCAGATGACCCCTTATAGGGGTTACAGCCCCTTAAAGGTGAAAAATAGCGTTTTTTCATGTTTTTGCCCTATAGTATGAAAACTATTGCAGATAGAGAAAAGCTGTTGCTTGCTTAAATGTTCAGCTCATATAGCTCTACAAAAGTCTCCATAGGGTCGAAGTTGTCAGATGACCCCTTATAGGGGTTACGGCCCCTGAAATAATGTTTTTTCATGTTTTTGGCCTATTGAATGAAAACTATTGCAGATAGAGAGAAGCTGTTGCTTGCATAAATGTTCAGCTAATTTAGCTGTACAAAAGTCTCCATAGGGTCAAAGTTGTCAGATGACCCCGTATAGGGGTTACGGCCCCTAAAATGATGTTTTTTCATGTTTTTGGCCTATAGAAAGAAAACTATAGCAGATAGAGAAAAGCTGTTGCTTGCTTAAATGTTCAGCTCATTTAGCTCTACAAAAGTCTCAATAGGATTGAAGTTGTCAGATGACCCTTAATAGGGGTTACAGCCCCTAAAATAACCTTTTTCATGTTTTTGACCTACAGAATGAAAACTATAGCAGATAGGGAAAAGCTGTTGCTTGCTTAAATGTTCAGCGCATAAAGCTCTACAAAAGTCTCCATAGGGTTGAAGTTGTCAGGTAACCCCTTATAGGGGTTACGGCCCCTAAAACAACAGTTTTTTGTGTTTTTGGCATATGGAATGAAAACTATAGTAGATAAAGAAAAAACTGTTGCTTGCTTAAATGTTCAGCGCATAAAGCTCTACAAAAGTCTCCATAGGGTTGAAGTTGTCAGGTAACCCCTTATAGGGGTTACGGCCCCTAAAACAACAGTTTTTTGTGTTTTTGGCATATAGAATGAAAACTATAGTAGATAAAGAAAAAACTGTTGCTTGCTTAAATGTTCAGCGCATAAAGCTCTACAAAAGTCTCCATAGGGTTGAAGTTGTCAGGTAACCCCTTATAGGGGTTACGGCCCCTAAAACAACAGTTTTTTGTGTTTTTGGCATATAGAATGAAAACTATAGTAGATAAAGAAAAAACTGTTGCTTGCTTAAATGTTCAGCGCATAAAGCTCTACAAAAGTCTCCATAGGGTTGAAGTTGTCAGGTAACCCCTTATAGGGGTTACGGCCCCTAAAACAACAGTTTTTTGTGTTTTTGGCATATAGAATGAAAACTATAGTAGATAAAGAAAAAACTGTTGCTTGCTTAAATGTTCAGCTCATTTAGCTCTACAAAATATAGGGTCGGCATCAAGACCAGGTGAGCGATTTAGGCTCCTGGGAGCCTCTTGTTTATTTGTGGTCCGATTTTCAAAATCTTTTTTTCATTGGAATCCTTGTGAAAATCCCTGCCTGCATTTTTCAATCAGATTTGCAGCATATCTTACTGTTTTATGAGATATAAGGGGTCGAAAAGTTGGTCAAGGCAAATGGTTTTACACAAGAAATTTAGCTGTAGAGGGCCAGCCAATTGTTATGAAGTTTAAATATGATGATTATATGCACTGAAGGAAGCTTTTTATTTCATTTGGGGTTTGTGGTCCTAACCTTTTGTTAAAAAAAAGGGCCAAAAAGGGGCTAAATTGTGTCAAAAATGTCAATGAATTTAGAAATAAGATTTTTTTTCTATTAATGTTATTGTAAATATATATGTGTCAAATATGCATTTTAAAGTCCACCATAGGATGCATGTGTAAAAAAGCTTTGTAAGTCCACCATGGGCTGCATGTGACCAAAGCAATAGACTATCCATATTGGGCCTCCAATGTACAGGGTTCATCTTGTTGCGGTCGTATCATGCTGCGCTCGGCGTAGCTTTTTATTAATTTTGTCTGAATTATATCTGAATATTGTCTGATTTTTTTCTGAATTCTGTCTGAATATTGACAGAACCTTTCCTACATAATGTCTGAATATTGTCTTAATTTTTCTGAATTCAGTCTGAGAGGTATCTGAATTACAGCTGAGTGTTGTCTGAAAATTGTCTGAATAGTCCGAGTTTAAGCAAAAGTTCAGACAAAGAGTCCAGGCAAAAATCAGACAGGTCATTCAGACAATATTCAGAAATTTGTAAGACAGTATTCAGACACAATATTTTCATGAGGGCGATATTTCTTTCTTTTTTTTAGAAAAGAGCTTGAAAACTACAACACATCATTGAAAAACCATATTGCAGTGTTAGAGAGAGAAAGAGAACAAGGAAGGAGTGACAGGTAGATGATGTTAAGATAATTCTTATGCCACATCTATGAAAGTAGGGAGGCATATACAGGAGTGTTCAGGTCCGTTTGTCTGTCCATCCATGGTCTGTCCATCCGATATGTTGCGAATGGGGCATTTTGTATTTTGGACATATTCTTGTTTTTAAATATTTTAATGCAGGTTTCTGGTATAATTTATATGGAGGACAAAAAATATCTACAGGTTTTATGAGTTTTTCACATGTTAAAAGGGTGAAAAACTCCTTTAATAAAATTGTGAATGCTTTTCTGCAAATAAATATTTCAATATTTGAATCCAGCTTTTTTCATTCATTAATGTAACCAAGTTATAGCGAGCACAGCTCATAGCGGGCACAAAGTGCCAGTGAGAGTGGAGAGCTCTACAGCAAGTTCCCGCGAAAAATTTGCCTAATGCTGATATTGATTTTTTTGGTCCAGATTTTACAGGTTACAGGTCTGCCGTGAATAATAGTAATATTGCTTCTAAAAATTTATTTTTGTGTTTTAAAACATGGAAGAAAATTTAAAAATAAGTGGGACAAATATTTATTAAAAACATAATTTATTTGCGCTTTTCAATTATTTTTTAGCTCACCTGGCCAAAGGCCATGTGAGCTATTGCCATCACTTGGCGTCCGTCGTCGTCGTCCGTCGTCGATTACTTTTCTTCAAACTTCTTCTCCTCTGAAACGGCTAAACAGATTCGAACCAAATTTGGTCTGATGGTACCTTAGGGTATCCCCCACAGAACTGATATGGGGATTTTTGATTCGTCGAAAAACATGGCCGCCGTTGCTAAAAATAGACCAGGTGGGTCAGACTACTGTTTTTGGCTTGTAAATCAAAAAGTATAAGAGATGGATGAAATCTGATGCCACCTTACTGCTTCAGCATTAAAAGCTCTACAAAAGTCTCCATTTGGTCCAAGTTGTCAGATGACCCCTTATAGGGGTTACAGCCCCTTAAAGGTGAAAAATAGTGTTTTTTCATGTTTTTGCCCTACAGTATGAAAACTATTGCAGATAGAGAAAAGCTGTTGCTTGCTTAAATGTTCAGCTCATTTAGCTCTACAAAAGTCTCCATAGGGTCGAAGTTGTCAGATGACCCCTTATAGGGGTTACGGCCCCTTATAGGGGTTACGGCCCCTAAAATGATGTTTTTTCATGTTTTTGGCCTATAGAAAGAAAACTATAGCAGATAGAGAAAAGCTGTTGCTTGCTTAAATGTTCAGCTTATTTAGCTCTATAAAAGTCTCCATAGGATCGAAGTCGTCTGATGACCCTTAATAGGGGTTAAGGCCCCTAAAATAACCTTTTTAGCTCACCTGACCCGAAGGGTCATGTGAGCTTTTGCCATCACTTTGTGTCCGTCGTCCGTCCGCCCTCCGTCGGCCGTCCGTCGTCCGTCCGTCGTCCGTCGTCCGTTAGCTTTTTTCAAACATCTTCTTCTCTGAAACTGCTTGGCCAAATGCAGCCAAACTTGATATGGTTGTTCCTTAGGGTATTGTGCAAAAAGTTTGCGTTCGGATTTTTGATACGTCAAAAAACATGGCCCCTGTTACTAAAAATAGAACAGGGGGGTCAAATACAGTTTTTTGCAAATAACTCAAAAACGGTGACAGATATCAAAATTCTGGCAAAGGGTAAAAGTGATCAGCACCTCAAGATCTACCTGCCCTGAAATTTTCAAGAAGATCCAACAACAGGTGCAGGAGTTATTGCCCTTTTTCTGGATTTTTTTCAAAATTTTGCACTTATTTAGCCCTATATCTTAAAAACTATACAAGATATTTTAAAAATTCAAATTGCATATGATTGAGCACATTAAGATCTACATTTCATGTAATTAGGTCAAAGATGTGGAACCATTTCTTTTAGGAGTTATGGCCCTTAAAGTGTCAAAATTTACCATATTTCATTACTTTTTCCCTGAATTTCAAAGATTAACTTGTCTGACACCATACATCCAACTTCAACCAAACTTGGCACAGTTGTTTAATGGCATAAATGCTACAAGTGTATCGTTCAGATTTTTGATTGGTAAAAAAATATGGCCGCCATTGCTAAAAATAGAACATAGGGGTAATTTGCAGTTTTTAGCTAATAACTCAAAAATGGTTACAGATATCAAAATTCTGATTGGAGACAAAAGTGATCAGCATCTGAAGATCTACCTGCTTTGACAGTTTCAAGAAGATCCAACAATTGATGTAGGAGTTATTGCCCTTTTTCTGGATTTTTTCAAAATTTTTCAATTATTTAGCCATATATCTTAAAAACTATACAAGATATTTCAAAAATTTAAGTTGCACATGATCAAGCACATCAAGATCTACATTTCATATATTTAGGTCAAAGCTGTAGGACCATTTCTATTAGGAGTTATTGTCCTTAAAACAACAAAATTTACCATTTTTCGTTATTTTTCCCCTGAATTTCAAAGATTAAATTGTCTGACACGGTAAGACCAACTGCATCTTAACTTGGCACACTTGTTTAATGGCTTATATGCTACAACTCTATTGTTCATATTTTTGATTTGTTAAAAAACATGGCTGTCGTGGCTAAAAATAGAACATAGGGCGTAAATTTCATTTTTTTTTGCTAATAACTCAAAAATGGTTTCAGATATCAAAATTGTGCAAAAATCGAAAGTTATCAGCATATTAAGTACCTGTCCTGAAATTTAGGAAAAGATCTGACTGCTGATGTGGGAGTTATTGCCCTTTTTTCAATTTTTTTCTAAATTTTGCACTTATTAAGCCCAATAACTTGAAAACTAACCAAGTTATTTCAGAATTTTAAATTGGATATTGTTAAGCACAATAATATCTACAAAATATATGTATCTGTGTAGTTCAGGTGAGCGATTCAGGCTCCTGGGAGCCTCTTGTTCATGTTTTTGGCCTATAGAATGAAAACTATAGCAGATAGAGAAAAGCTGTTGCTTGCTTAAATTTTCAGCTCATAAAGCTCTACAAAAGTCTCCGTAGGGTTAAAGTTGTCAGATGACCACTTATAGGGGTTACGGCCCCTAAAATAACGGTTTTTCGTGTTTTTGGCATATAGAATGAAAACTATAGTAGATAAAGAAAAAACTGTTGCTTGCTTAAATGTTTAGCTCATTTAACTCTACAAAATATAGGGTTGACATCAAGACCAGGTGAGCGATTTAGGCTCCTGAGAGCCTCTTGTTTTATATTGCATCTCAATGAAGTAAATATTGTCAACAAATTTGAAGCAAAACGTCAAATGCTCATCGGCGCCTTTTCAGAATCAACCACAGAATTCACAGCTTCGGTTGCTAAAGTTAAATTTGGAGTATTTGAAAGAAGTTTTTATGATTATCAAGTTAACTAAACATTTCTTCCTCTTTTCTATCCTTTCAAATGAAGAAAATTGAATAATTATGCTATGCTCGCAGCTAGGCAATGCCTAAATCATATTAGATATACATTTGTACATGCTTGTTATGGTCTGCTTTTGAAAAAAAACAAAACACCTCAAGTGGATTCTCTTTGAAAATTTGGGTGGAAACATGTGTCAAAAAACCTTAGTTACCATGGGCTGCAAGTGTTGGAAGTAATTGTCTATCCACCATATTTGACCTCAAATATACATGCTTCAACTGATTGCAGTGGTATCATGCTGTGCTTGTCAAAGCTTTTTATTTACTTTATTGCAAATATTAAATAAAAAGAAACTTGGTCAAAGAAACATATATTTTTATGGTAAGCCTGCATGTCTGACTTTTATTTCTTTGGTTTTTGTTTCTAGACAAAAGTTTGAAAATGATAACGCATCATTAAAAAACCATATTGCAGTGTTAGAGAGAGAATTAGAACTGAATAGAAGAGATCAAAGAAAAAATGATAGGTAAGTGATGTTCAGATTATTTTTTTCGAGCATTTTATAAATAATGCAGGTTTTTGGCATAAATATGGAGGACAAAAAATATGTGTTGAATGTCCTGCGTTTTGTTTGGATACCCGTTATTAGGTAATATAAGTTTAGGTTAGATTTAACACAGTTAAAATTCATGTAATCAAATGGTGAATGTGGGTAACAGGGGGATGGGGATATTATTTTTAACAGTTTTCTTGGTAACTATTAATACAGTCTCTTGATTTTGGTATGGAGCATGGGTTCACATGTTATGTGATTTGATTTAAAGCCTAAGGACATCTATTTTGAGTTGAACAAAATCTCATTATTTGCTTAAATGTTCAGCTCATTTAACTCTACAAAAGTCTCCGTAGGGTCGAAGTTGTCAGATGACTCCTTATAGGGGTTATGGCCCTTTAAAGGTGAAAAATAGCCATTTTTTATATTTTTGGCCTACAGAATGAAAACTATTGCAGATAGAGATTAGCTGTTGCTTGCTTAAATGTTTAGCTCATTTAGCTCTACAAAATTCTCCCTAGGGTCAAAGTTGTCAGATGACCCCTTAAAGCGGTTACGGCCCATGAAAAATAGTGTTTTTTCATGTTTTTGTCCTACAGAATGAAAACTATTGCAGATAAAGATTAGCTGTTGCTTGCTTAAATGTTCAGCTTATTTAGCTCTACAAAATTCTCCATAGGGTCAAAGTTGTCAGACGACCCCTTATAGGGGTTACGGCCCCACAAAAATAGCGATTTTTCATATTTTTGGCCTACAGAATGAAAACTATTGCAGATAGAGATTAGCTGTTGCTTGCTTAAATGTTCAGCTCATTTAGCTTTACAAAATTCTCCATAGGGTCGAAGTTGTCAGGTGACCCCTTATAGGGGTTACGACCCCTGAAAAATAGTGATTTTTCATGTTTTTGTCCAACAGAATGAAAACTATTGCAGATAGAGATTAGCTGTTGCTTGCTTAAATGTTCAGCTCATTTAACTCTACAAAAGTCTCCATAGGGTCGAAGTTGTCAGATGACCCCTTATAGGGGTTACGGCCCCTTAAAGGTGAAAAATAGCCATTTTTTTTATAATTTTGGCCTACAGAATGAAAACTATTGCAGATAGAGATTAGCTGTTGCTTGCTTAAATGTTTAGCTCATTTAGCTCTTCAAAATTCTCCATAGGGTCAAAGTTGTCAGATGACCCCTTATAGCGGTTATGGCCCATGTAAAATAGTGTTTTTTCATGTTTTTGTCCTACAGAATGAAAACTATTGCAGATAGAGATTAGCTGTTGCTTGCTTAAATGTTCAGCTCAATTAGCTCTACAAAATTCTCCATAGGGCCAAAGTTGTCAGATGACCCCTTATAGGGGTTACGGCCACTGAAAAATAGTGATTTTTCATGTTTTTGGCCTACAGAATGAAAACTATTGCAGATAGAGATTAGCTGTTGCTTGCTTAAATGTTCAGCTCATTTAGCTTTACAAAATTCTCCATAGGGTCGAAGTTGTCAGATGACCCCTTATAGTGGTTACGGCCCCTGAAAAATAGCGATTTTTCATGTTTTTGTCCAACAGAATGAAAACTATTGCAGATAGAGATTAGCTGTTGCTTGCTTAAATGTTCAGCTCATTTAGCTCTACAAAATTCTCCATAGGGTCGAAGTTGTCAGATGACCCCTTATAGGGGTAACGGCCCCTGAAAAATAAAAGTTTTTCATGTTTTTGGCCTACAGAATGAAAACTATTGCAGATAGAGATTAGCTGTTGCTTGCTTAAATGTTCAGCTCATTGAGCTCTACAAAAGTCTCCATAGGGTCGAAGTTGTCAGATAACCCCTTATAGGGATTACGGCCACTGAAAAATAGTGTTTTTTCATGTTTTTGGCCTACAGAATGAAAACTATTGCAGATAGAGATTAGCTGTTGCTTGCTTAAATGTTCAGCTCATTTAGCTCTACAAAATTCTCCATAGGGTCGAAGTTGTCAGAGGACCCCTTATAGGGGTTACGGCCCCTGAAAAAAAGCGATTTTTCATGTTTTTGACCTACAGAATAAAAACTATTGCAGATAGAGATTAGCTGTTGCTTGCTTAAATGTTCAGCTCATTTAGCTCTATAAAACTCTCCATAGGGTCGAATTTGTCAGATGACTCCTTATAGGGGTTATGGCCCCTTATAGGTGAAAAATGGTGTTTTTGGCCTATAGAATGAAAACTATTGCAGGTAGAGAAAAGCTGTTGCTTGCTTAAATGTTCAGCTCATTTAGCTCTACAAAAGTATAGGGTCAACATCAAGACTAGGTGAGTGATTCAGGCTCCTGGGAGCCTCTTGTTTCTTAAGTCTGTTTAACATGAAGCAGTTATGTTACACCATTGATATTTGGTATGCAGTTGCATCAGCATCAGTACAGATCAGTTTTAAAAGGATTTAAATTGTATGCTCCTGCAGTCAAGGTCTACTGACTTTGAAATTTTACACTGATTTGGCCGAGGTTAACCTTTTTTCTTAAGTCTGTTTAACATGAAGCAGTTATGGTTCACCATTGATATTGGGTATGCACTTGCATTAGCATTAGTACAGATCAATTTCAAAAGCATTTCATCTGTATGCTTCTGCAGTCACAGTCTACTGACTTTGAGATTTTACACTTTTTTACTTTTTACTTATGTCATGTGTGTTTTATATAAAGCAGTTATGGTTCATCATTTATATTTGGTATGCAGCTGCTTAACCATCAGTTAAGATCAGTTTAAGGATGATTTTTACTTCATTTTATACAGTGTCCAGTTGCGACAGGCGAGACATGTCTCTGTGTTAACAGTTTATTTTTTATGAGAGTCTTTATTGATTTTCCCTGTAAATTGATTTGGAAGGTTACCTTCATTCAATAGACAAGAATGGCTTATCATGCTTATGTGATGTAAAAGGCACTCAGCATTTGTTTTAAGTGGTAAGAAAAAACATATAACTCTAAAAATGGTCATATTTTTCCTACATTTTGTCCCAACAAAAATCATTAAATTTAATCAAAATCTTCATCTTTACATTAATTCTCCCAATAAGGAGAATGTCTCTCAGTGTGGGTAAATTCCCTAGCATTTCTTCTATTTTATTATAAGTACCTGTCACCAAGGGGCTGCACACACTGTTAATGGGGAAACTTAACAATATAGATGTGCACAATTCCGTGGGACAAGGCGCCAGTCTGAATGCACAAAGGGGCACAGGTTAACAATTTAATAACAGTCCAAACTTTATGTTTATAATTTGATGAATAAATTTTAAGAAACTAAATTACAATGAATAATCAAAATAAATGAAACCAAAATACAAATGGTGTTAACCTACTGTAAGGAAATGTAATTTGAATAAAACAAAGAAACCATAAGTAAAGTGAAATGATAATAAAATCTCAGAATAAATAAAAATACTTTAAATCTATTAATTCAAATATAAAAGCAAAACTCTCTTAAATTTAGAAAATAGAAGGAAAGTGTGAATTTCTGAAGTTAGAATTTTCAGTAACTTTCAAAAATCCCTAACTTTTATAAACAAACTGAACATGTCCCTAATGAAATCCTACATCTTACTTAACTTCCCTACTCTACTTAATAACAATTTCTGTTCTACCTTATATACAAAATTATGAGTAAATTCAATTAAGTCATGGTGTGGCTGAGACACAACAATTATTTACATGAAGTAACTCTAACAATGTCAGCTTGGACAAGATAAGGTACATCACAAAAGCTCAATTAACAGATTAATTTTACTTTACAGAAAACTCATGAACTACATTATGAAGATAGATAGATAATGGATATGGTAGAGTACAGCTGCAAACTGGAACGTGTCAAATTTATCCCTATTATACATATATCATATGTACTACCATGGCAACCACCATACCTTGTGTATCTTCGAGTCCGCTGAGGAATGATACTGATTAACCAATACCTAGTTTAAACGGTGTCCGTGGTCGTGTGGAATCCGCGGTGGACTGGAGACTGCTAGGCGACAGGTGCCGCAGAGGTATGGGTTTGAATTCAGCTCACACCCTGTTGGATTTTCCAATGTTATTTGCAGTACAAAGACTTTATGTCATACTGTAAAACATAACACACACGTTCCAGTTTGCAGCTGTACCCTACCATATCCATTATCTATTTCCCATGTTCATCAAGCTACGTGCCATTCTATTATATCTATTATTATCTCTACAATATGGAAATAAAGCTACATTAAATAAAATATATTTTTTTTAACTTTGCATCAAATATTACCCTATAACATACCCATTAAAGTTCCTGATGTGCATATGATATTGTTAAATATATTTAAAGAGTTATAGAGATAGATCCAGAGTGGCAGACAAGAGCCACTAGGTACAGAGAAGAGAGAAATGCAGCCCAGGCAGAAAACAAAATACTCAGACAAGAGTTTAAAAAGTAAGTTCAAAAAATTTCTGGATGTATTATGGTATGATGCTATCGTCGTTGGTGTTGTTGTTGTCTGTTAAATTTTTAGTGTTTCTACAATAACTTTAATTCTAGCTACTATCCAATTGCTATGAAATTTGACAATGATGTTCCTGACCATAAAAAGATGGATTGGATTGATTTTAGGGGTTCCCCATTGTTCCTTTAGAAATTAGGGGCACCATATGTATTTCTGTATACATTTTGTATTACCAGGAAATTTTGATTTTCAAATTCTTGTGTGATTTACCTATGAACTTAGAACTTTTGGGAGGAAACAGAGGGAAGACATTATTTTTGCAGCAAAAAAAAACCCTTTAATTTTTATTGATACCATGGTTTAAGTCTGCATGTGAATGATACAAAATGACAATTGATTTATCTTGTGAAAGTAAAAAGTTAATACCAGTAATATAAAAGTCAAATAAGTTGCTTTTTATTACTTACATGGATGTTATATCCCAATATTAATTGGTTTATGGTCATTATGCATCACAGTGAAACTGACAGAAAATAATACAAATAAATGCATCTGCATTACTCATTAGATCGCTTGTAGTATTAGGATATTTTTTTTCCAGCAAATAAAACAAAGTAAAAAATTACTTAAAATGAATAAATCTTATGGTTACTAAATGAAATAAGAATATTTTTTTGAAATATATGCCAGAAAGAAGTGAAACTATTATAATATAAGCAAAGATTTTAAAATTTTCAATGACATTGGTTACCATGGCAACCAAACATCAATAAAAAATAAAACACTGATTCAAAATAAAAGCTTATGTATCAGACACTGTGTTGGTGAAATATCAATATCGTATCTACAAAAATAAAGGAATAATAAGACATTTACTAAAACACACCAAAAAATATCATTTTTTCAAAAACTATTCAGCAGTAGCAAATTATACAAGGAATAACAATTCAGCATGGCAAGGGTTAAGTATATAAAAAGTTGACAAATTAATGTACAAAGAAAAATCAAGCAAAAACTGTTGCAGATAGAGAAAAGCTGTTGTTTAAACTTTCAGCTCTTTGAGCTTTACAAAAGTCTCCACTGGGTTGAAGTTTACAGATGACCCCTTATTATACCCCCCACTTCAAAAGTGGGGGGTATATAGTGATAGGGGTGTCCATCCGTCCTTCCGTCCATCCTATCGTTACACTTCAGGGTACCCATCTCTTATCCGCAACTCCTCCTAAACCCCTTGGTGGATTTTCATGAAACTTACACACAATCTTTGTGACATAATGTAGATGTGCACCTACTATTTTAAAATTTGATCAGAATGATTTTTGGGGTTTCCCATAGCAAAACATGGACTTAGCCATTCGACTACATGGGGGTACCCATCGCTTATCCCCAACTCCTCCTAAAACCCTTGATGGATTTTCATGAAACTTACACACAATCTTTGTGACATAATGTAGATGTGCACCTATTATTTTAAAATTTGATCAGAATGATTTTTGGGGTTTCCCATAGCAAAACATGGACTTAGCCATTCGACTACATGGGGGTACCCATCTCTTATCCGCAACTCCTCCTAAACCCCTTGGTGGATTTTCATGAAACTTACACACAATCTTTGTGACATAATGTAGATGTGCACCTACTATTTAAAATTTGATCAGAATGATTTTTGGGGTTTCCCATAGCAAAACATGGACTAAGCCATTTGACTACATGGGGGTACCCATCTCTTATCCGCAACTCCTCCTAAGCCCCTTGGTGGATTTTCATGAAACTTACACACAATCTTTGTGACATAATGTAGATGTGCACCTATTATTTTAAAATTTGATCAGAATGATTTTTGGGGTTTCCCATAGCAAAACATGGACTTAGCCATTCAACTACATGGGGGTACCCATCTCTTATCCGCAACTCCTCCTAAACCCCTTGGTGGATTTTCATGAAACTTACACACAATCTTTGTGACATAATGTAGATGTGCACCTACTATTTTAAAATTTGATCAGAATGATTTTTGGGGTTTCCCATAGCAAAACATGGACTTAGCCATTCAACTACATAGGGGTACCCATCTCTTATCCGCAACTCCTCCTAAACCCCTTGGTGGATTTTCATGAAACTCACACACAATCGTTGTGACATAATGTAGATGTGCACCTATTATTTTAAAATTTGATCAGAATGATTTTTGGGGTTTCCCATAGCAAAACATGGACTTAGCCATTCGACTACATGGGGGTACCCATCTCTTATCCGCAACTCCTCCTAAACCCCTTGGTGGATTTTCATGAAACTTACACACAAATTTTGTGACATAATGTAGATGTGCACCTACTATTTTAAAATTTGATCAGAATGATTTTTGGGGTTTCCCATAGCAAAACATGGACTTAGCCATTCGACTACATGGGGGTACCCATCTCTTATCCGCAACTCCTCCTAAACCCCTTGGTGGATTTTCATGAAACTTACACACAATCTTTGTGACATAATATAGATGTGCACCTACTATTTTAAAATTTGATCAGAATGATTTTTGGGGTTTCCCATAGCAAAACATGGACTTAGCCATTCGACTACATGGGGGTACCCGTCTCTTATCCGCAACTCCTCCTAAACCCCTTGATGGATTTTCCTGAAACTTACACACAATCTTTTTGTCATAATGAAGATGTGCACCTACTATTTTAAAATTTGATCAGAATGATTTTTGGGGTTTCCCATAGCAAAACATGGACTTAGCCATTCGACTACATGGGGGTACCCATCTCTTATCTGCAACTCCTCCTAAACCCCTTGGTAGATTTTCATGAAAGTTACACACAATTGTTCTGACAAAATGTAGATGTGCATCTACTATTTTAAAATTTGATCAGAATGATTATTGGGGTTTTTCATAGCAAAACATGGACTTAGCCATTCGACTACATGGGGGTACCCATCTCTTATCCACAACTCATCCTAAACCCCTTGATGGATTGTCATGAAACTTTTACACAATCTTTGTAACATAATATAGATGTGCACCTACTATTTGAAAGTTTGATCAGAATGATTTTTTGGGGTTTCCCAAAGCAATACATGGACTCAGCCATTCGACTACATGGGGGTGCCCATCTCTTATCTGCAACTCCTCCTAAACCCCTTGATGGATTTTCATGAAACCTACACACAATTTTTGTGACATAATATAGATGTGCATCTCCTATGCTAAATTTTATCTGATTAATTTTTTTGGGGGGTGGGGGGTATTTATTTGTGAGCTGCGGCTCACAGTTTTTCTAGTAGCAGTTATGGTCCTTTAAAGGTGGAAAAAAGCATTTTTCCATGTTTTCTGCCTATAGAATGAAAACCATAGCAGAAAGAGAAAAGCTGCTGCTTGCTTAAACCTTCAGCTCATTGAGCTCTACAAAAGTCTCCATTGGGTTAAAGTTGGCTGATGACCCCTTATAGAAGTAATGGCTCTTTAAAGGTGTAAAATAGTGTTTATTTTCATGTTTTTGGTCTATAGACATCAGGGGCAGACCCAGGAGTTTGTCAGGGTGTTGTCACCAAATGACGTAAAACCGTAAAGTTCAAGATTAAAAATAAAATCATTATATTTAATTAAATTACATAGAAATAGAAAATAATAAGATGTGGAATAAGTGTACGTGACACAGCCCACAATTAAACGGCAATTTAGAAAAACCACAATGGACAACTGCCAGCAGCCTTCAACAAGGCCATTTGGCACTGCTCACAGTTCTGCAATTGGTCCATGGTCTAAATAAAATGCATATGATTCAAATCCAGCCATGACAATCTGGGTCCTTTGTATCATACCGTTTATTCGATCAAATAATTCTTTTGTTAGAGTATAACTTAAGATCAAGTGCAAGTTTGCTTCAGATTCCAAGTGCATCCCACGCACACATGAAAAATCGAAAAAACTGATTGTTGGATTGTCACTACCCAAGCTTTAAAACGGGCAATTTGGAAAAAGATATGGAAAAGCAAAGACCTGTTCAAGAGGCAAGGATCGAATGATTTTTAACGATCTCTTATGTTGGCAGAATTATCATTCATCTTTAATAATAAATTAAAGAAGCAGGTTGCAAATTCTTTGACAACCAGATTCAGTTAGTTAGTTTATTGCTTTACTTCCAAACAGAATGATTTTGGCTATATCAGGGAGATTAACATGGAAGGGGTGACACAATGAACATGATATGATGATGATGAAGTGGAGGTAATGGGAACATAAAAGGCCTATCGGAAAGGAAGTTATGACTGCCACTGAAAAAAGGATTGACTGGTATAAATTGACAATTCAAGCTCCTGTTTGAGGATCCTAATGGTCCGAAAGAAACCGGCAGCATGATTCTTTAACATGCTAAGAACGCGACATTTTTCCCAAAACGGTGCACCACTATGGTTTCCTGACAACCACCGTATTCAATATGACAAGGCTGTCTCATTCAACCACCTTATGCACATATCCCAGTCAGGTTTCTGAGCACTTTTATGTAGACTTTTACCAACAAGAATTAGCACTGCTGTGGGCTTATTCGCCAGCAAAGCCCTAATGGGTTTTGACAAACAGAAAGTCGGTCCATGGTTAGATTCTTAAAAGGGTCATTAGACGGATGATTGTTGTACTACCAAAATATCGACTCTTTGCGTTTTAGGCGACATGTATAAAAAGAATACAATGTTTCAGGGGGGGGGGGGGCAAGTTTTTTTATGCCCCCGCGACGACATGTCGGGGGGCATTAAGTTTTACTCATGTCCGTCCGTACGTCCGTCCGTACGTCCGTACGAATTTCCGTCAACCTTTTCTCAGAAACCGTAAATGGGAATGACTTGAAACTTGGTAAGATGGTTCAGTATGACAAACTATATGTCCTAAGCGAATTTCAGACCTGTCGGACATCTACTTCCTGTTTGGGGATGGATCAATACCAAAATCGACATAAAAATTTCCGTCAAGCTTTTCTCAGAAACTTTACATGGGAATGACTTGAAACTTGATAGGATTGTTCAGTATGACAAACTATATGTCCTAAGCGAATTTTAGAACTGTCGGACATCTACTTCCTGTTTGGGGCTGGACCGATACCAAAATCGACATGAAAATTTTCGTCAAGCTTTTCTCAGAAACCGTACATGGGAATGATTTGAAACTTGGTAGGATGTTTAAGTATGATTAACTATGCGTCCTAAGCAACTTTCAGACCTTTCGGACCTCAATTTTTTGTTTGAGGCCAGCGGGGGCATCCGTGTCCCATGGACACATTCTTTCTTTATTTTTAACATAAATTAAATTTATGAATTTATAATTTTATTACACATGTATTATCGTCCTTAAAATTTATAAAACATGACTCAAATATAAGTCCAAGAATGCTGGAAGTCATGCAGATCTTTCCATATGAGAGTGTACACCGTTTTTATGTCGCCTGCAACGTGTTGCAGAAGCGACATATAGGGGTTACTTTGGCACTATCCGTCGTCTTGCGTCCTGCGTCGTCGTCCTGCGGCGTCACAAAAATTTCCTTCGCAGTTTTCCAGGCAACTACATGCAACAGCCTCTTGATATTTGGTATGTAGCTTCATTGCATAGTACTGTAAGGTGTAAAGCGATTTTATGCCCGAAAAATAACTACTTCCTGTTTGACGAATACTTAATGTTTTATATATAATGGACATAGATGCCAAATTTTCGTCGCAGTTTTCCAGGCAACTACATGCCACTGCCTCTTGATATTTGGTATGTAGCTTTATTGCATAGTACTATAAGGTGTAAAGCGATTTTATGCCCAAAAATAACGACTTCCTGTTTGACGAATACTTAATGTTTTATATATAATGGACATAGATGCCAAATTTTCGTCGCAGTTTTCCAGGCAACTACATGCCACAGCCTCTTGACATTTGGTATGTAGCTTCATTGCATAGTACTATAAGGTGTAAAGCGATTTTATGCCCGAAAAATAAAGACTTCCTGTTTGACGAATACTTAACGTTTTATATATAATGGACATCGATGCCAAATTTTCGTCCCAGTTTTCCAGGCAACTACATGCCACAGCCTCTTGATATTTGGTATGTAGCTTCATTGCATAGTACTTTAAGGTGTGAGGAGATTTAATGCCCGAAAATTAACTGCTTCCTGTTTGGCGAACAAATTTAGATACGCAGGCGACATATGCCTTCCGGGGAAGGCTCCATCTAGTTCCATTAAGATGTGGATTTTTACAAATTATACAATTAGCACAGATATTTATGTCATTATTGAAAGCGTAGATATTTAATGTTATCTATCAAAACTTTACACTCTGATCACCTATTTAAAAGAACTTAATTAACAAACGGTAAAAATGAGTGTTGTCACAAGCGCAATTACCCTATGGCATGTTTATTTAGCAATTTACATGTAGCCATCAAGCCCACATTGTGTGTTCTATTTCATTTTATTATAGAGAGTGTGCAAGTGAAACCATACTTGTGAACCTCAGGAGGGTGTCACATGCAACGGGTGACACCCCCCTGGATCCGCTACTGACATGATAGAACTAACACTGTTGCAGATGAAGAAAAACTGTTGCTTCAGATTTAACCCTCAGTTTGTTCTGCAGTTTTGGGTTTTTGTCTTGCAGATCAAACATATAACAGAAAAGCTTTTGTTTGCTTAAATGTTAGGCTAAAGGAATAAAGTTTTTCGCTTCAGTCATTGAAGTCAGGTGAGCAATTCAGGCTCCTTGGAGCATCTTGTTTGTTTGTTCCTACAATAATGTTTGTTCACATTAACCTAATGCTGTTGAACTTTACTTTAATGTTTTATACCATATTATGATGAAAAGGATTGATATAAGGGGCCCCCCCATTTAATCATTTAGAAATTAGGGGCCCAAGAAGGGCAAAAAATTCAAATTATTGATTTGTTCGTACAATAACTTTGGTTCTGGTTGGCCAATTGCTATGAAATTTGACAATGATATGCATTAACATTCAATCATACATGGGATCAATTTTTTGGGTCCCCCTTTTTTCATTTAGAAATAAGGGGCCAAACAAAGGGGGATATATGAAACTTTTATATTTCTGGTCCAATTTTGATTTTTTTTTCATGTGTAGTCTTGTCAAGTAGTCAATACAAAATAGAGGATTGAAAATTGCAACCTCCCTTTTTTTTCGTTATGAAATTAGGGGCCTAAAGGGCCAGAGTTGAATCTTTTATTTGTTGTCTGATTTTAATTCTTTTTTCTTGCTAATAAATTCTTTTGAAGTAATTAATTTACAAATTGAAGAATTATATTAATTTTGTGACACTCTGTTACCCTTATTGCCATAAGGGGCCAAAGGGGCAAAATGAAAGGTAGCAGATACCCTTAATTAGGGACCAGAAGGGGTGATTTTTATGCCCCCGCTTATGCCCCCGCGACGACATGTCGGGGGGCATTAAGTTTTACTCATGTCCGTCCGTACGTCCGTCCGTACGTCCGTACGAATTTCCGTCAAGCTTTTCTCAGAAACCGTAAATGGGAATGACTTGAAACTTGGTAAGATGGTTCAGTATGACAAACTATATGTCCTAAGCGAATTTCAGACCTGTCGGACATCTACTTCCTGTTTGGGGATGGATCAATACCAAAATCGACATAAAAATTTCCGTCAAGCTTTTCTCAGAAACTTTACATGGGAATGACTTGAAACTTGATAGGATGGTTCAGTATGACAAACTATATGTCCTAAGCGAATTTTAGAACTGTCGGACATCTACTTCCTGTTTGGGGCTGGACCGATACCAAAATCGACATGAAAATTTCCGTCAAGCTTTTCTCAGAAACCGTACATGGGAATGATTTGAAACTTGGTAGGATGTTTAAGTATGATTAACTATGCGTCCTAAGCAACTTTCAGACCTTTCGGACCTCAATTTTTTGTTTGAGGCCAGCGGGGGCATCCATGTCCCATGGACACATTCTTTCTTTATTTTGTAATTGTAATTTATTTCTGTCTGCTTTTGAAAAATAAAAATGAATTCCCAGTGAAATGAGGATGGAAAGCAGTCTGCACAGTAAGCCACTAGTCGAATGCCCCAGACTAGTAAAAATTTGTTCGGACTAGTGAAAAATAGCCAAGATTTTATATAGACATTTAAGGAAAAACCTTTGAAACTTGTTGTCGGACTAGTTGTTGAAAAAGTTTTTGGTGCAGACTGGGAAAGTCCACCAAAGACTGCATGTGTAAAAGAAATTGTCACTCAACCTTGGGCTCTATGTGTCCAGAGCAATTGACTATCCATATTGGACCTAAAACCTACAGGGTTCAACATCTTGCGGTCGTATCATGCTGCACTTTTTCGAAGCTTTTTCAGCTCACCTGACCCGAAGGGTCATGTGAGCGCTTGTCATCTTTAAGCGTCTGTCGGTCTGTCCATTAACTTTTCTTCAAACATCTTCTTCTCTGAAACCACTGATAGGATTGCTTTGAAGCTTTGTTCACTTGATCTTTAGGATGTCCTCTACCAAGTTTTTGAAATTTGTGAACGTTGACCTACCAACATGGGCGCCATTTCTAAAAATAGAACAGGGGGGTCAGACCATAGTTTTTAGCTTATAGGTTAAAAAAGTATAAGAGATAGAGAACATCCAAAGCAACCATCCTTCTTCAACATCAAAAGCTCTACAGAACTCTCCATCGAGTCAAAGTTGTGGGATGACTCCTTATAGGAGTCATTTACCCTTTGTTAATCGTCAAAATTGACCATTTTCACAGTTTCTTAGCTCACCTGACCCGAAGGGTCAAGTGAGCTATTGTCATCGCCATCCGTCCGTTGTCCGTCGTCCGTCCGTTACTTTTTCAAAAATCTTCTTCTCTGAAACCACAGAATGGAATTTTTCAAAACTTGGTCCAAGTATTAATCAGGGCATGATGTTTAAAAATTGTGTTCGGCTTTATGATTTGATAACAAACATGGCCGCTGTTACTAAAAATAAAACATATGGTAAAATCACATTCAAAGACTAATAACTTGAAAACTAGAACAGATAGGAAAAATCTGAAGGATCTTAGGCTCTTCCGAATCAAAAGCTCTACAAAAGTCTCCATTGGGTCGAAGTTGTCAGATGACCCCTAATAGGAGTTATGGCCCTTTTAAGTTCAAAAATAGCGTTTTTTCATGTTTTTGCCCTATAGAATGAAAACTATTGCAGATAGAGAAAAGCTGTTGCCTGCAAAAATGTTCAACTCATTAAGCTCTACAAAAGTCTCCATTGGGTCGAAGTTGTCAGATCACCCCTAATTGGGGTTATGGCCCTTTCAAGGTCAAAAATAGCGTTTTTTCATGTTTTTGCCCTATATAGAATGAAAATTATTGCAGAAAGAGAAAAGCTGTTGCCTGCTAAAATGTTTAGCTCATTTAGCTCTACAAAAGTCTCCATTGGGTCGAAGCTGTCAGATGATCCCTAATAGGGGTTATGGCCCTTTTAAGGTCAAAAATAGCGTTTTTTCATGTTTTTGCCCTTAGAATGAAAACTATTGCAGATAGAGAAAAGGTGTTGCTTGCTTAAATGTTTAGCTCATTAAGCTTTACAATAGTCTCAATAGGGATGAAGTTGTCAGATAAGCCCTTATAGGAGTAATGGCCCTTTTAAGGTCAAAAATAGCGTTTTTTCATGTTTTTTGCCCTATTGAACGGAAACTATTGCAGATAGAGAAAAGGTGGGGCTTGCTTTAATGTTCAGCTCATTTAGCCTCAGGAAAGTCTCTGTTGTGTTTAAGATGGGACTTGACCCATTAAAGAAGAGACCATTATGCCTTAAGGACCAGGTGAGCCATTCAGGCTCCTGGGAGCCTCTAGTTTACTTTATCTTGAAAACTGTAAGTGCTAGAGGAAAAGTTAGCTTTGCAAAATTGTTAAGCTTATTGAGATTATTAAGATAGAGAAAAGCTGTTGCATGCTTAAAGGTTCAGCTCAATTAGCTCTACAAAAGTCTTTATAGGGTCAACATTAAGACCAGGTGAGTGATTCAGGCTCCTGGGAGCCTCTTGTTTGGTATACAAACTTCATTGTTGTATTCTGGTTTATACAGGATTTGATACTACTTTCGTAACAATATAGGCGTAGTTTAAATGATTGTTTATCCAATCAAATTCTTTTGACTTTATAAAAGGAAAATGAACTAAATTTTCTTTCAATGCAAATGTCAATGAATGTTACTTATAATTTTCTTAAATTTATTTATTGTTAATTATCCCCAGTATATGGTGATGAAATAAATGAATAAACTTTCAGTTTAGCTGAGCCTTATGGGACATTAACTGATAGATTTTTGCAAAACCAAAAATTGTCCTTCGTGAAATAAGGTTATTATATACAGAGTTTGTGGGTATATATGAATCACCCTGTCTGTACATCTGTCTGTCTGTCCATTTCGTAAGAGCAAGTCCTACTAACATTTGACTAAACAACATGATGGATTTTGATGAAACTTTTCAGAAAGGAAGTATATCATATGGAGATATGCATGAGAAATTTTCATTGTTGTCAGGCTTGTGTACTTGTTAAAATCTACTGTATGAGTTGTTTTTTTCGAGGGAGCTAAATTTCGTGAATTTCTAAAAAGTTTGGAAGATCTTTTTTTCAATTAGGAATTCAAATTTAGCGATTATATGTTTTACATATACTATATATGAGATTTTTTTCTCAGGTTTATATTTTCACAATTTGACGACTACCATGAAAAAAGAGAAAATTAGATACCAGCGAAAACACCAAATTTATAGGGTATTTTAATCAATTACATTATGTGAAATCTTTAGACATTGTTATAATTACTAGTATCTCCTAATGTGTGGATATAAAGTTTTACAATGTTTGTCTTTTTAAGGTTAAAAGCAGACACAGGAGGGGATAAAGCTTGTCTGAACTATGAGAAGGATAATCTACAGAAAGAAATAGCTTACTTTAAGAAGAAGTAAGAATTTATATGTGTGCTATAAAAAAATACAAATATGATTATTATATGATACAGCAACAAATGAGAAAAAAATAATTTTATCAATAACTAACAATAAGAATTTGAATAAAAAGGCAAGACGAGAAGTATACTGGTATCTCGTAATATCGTGGTACGTAGCTACGTAGAAACGGTGACGTCACAGTTGAATATTTGGTTGAAATGAACGTAACTACCACTGAGAAATGAAACCCACAGAGAAGTGGGAAGGGGGTATACATTGTTTTTTGCACTTATACTAAACAATGGTCATTTGAGTGGTTTCCTAACTATTGATTTTATTTTTTTAGGTATAAACTTAAGTGAGAATTGAAAATAAAATTTCTTTCAAAACTTTCTTTTACCTCACCTCTGTTAGCTTTTTGTTAAAGATCTTCTCTTAAGGCACTGACGAGATTGCTTTCTAACTTTGAACACTTGGTCTTTTCTCAGTTTGTTTAATGTATGCCAACTGACCAACCTACATGGTTGGTTTTGCTTTGTAGTTATATATATGATCCTCGTTGTTTTTTTGTTTCGCCTGCGAAGCAGAGCCGGACATAGGTGTTACTTTACCCGCGGCGGCGGCGGCGGCGTTAACTTTTTGGAAAAGTTTTATGAGCACCTCCATATCTCAAGAACTATAGGTCCTGGGTTGATGAAACTTGGTATGCATATGCCCCAGTAGTAGCTTAGCACAGTTGCATCCCCATATTTTGACCTTGACCTTGATTTTCCGGTTGAGTGACTTTGACAATTTTCAATACATATGATAGCAATGGAAAAGTTTTGCGAGCACCTCCATATCTCAAGAACTATAAGTCCTAGGTTGATGAAACTTGGTACGCATATGCCCCAGTAGTAGCTTAGCACAGTTGCATCCCCATCTTTTGACCTTTACCTTGATTTTCTGGTTGAGTGACTTTGATTATTTTTATTGCATATTTTTGCAATGTTTAGGTTCTATAAACATCTTTTGATCTCAGAAACTGAAAATCCATGTAAATTCAAAATATAGTGGAAGTAAGAAAGAATAATTGTTTCTGATGGTGCCGGCAGGCGAGACATACTTTAGTGTTAACTCTTGTTATGTGTAAACTATAAATCAACAAATTTTTTTGCCATCAAGATTTTATTGTATATTATAGAATTTAATGATTTACCACAATGTATCTTCAATAATTCCCTGCCTTAACATGAATGTTTTATAGACTCACAGAAACACAAGATAATCTATCAGCTGCCACAGAAGAACTTGAAGTACTTCAGAGAACTAATAACAACCAGAAAAAGTTTATTGAAGAAATGCAGAGCAGGTTTGTTTGTTCTTATTATTGACTTATCTTTAGTGGTCTTGTAAAGAAAACAAATGCTTTTGTTTAGAATTGAAGTGTTTTTCTGTAAACAAATTACAGGATTTTGTGTCCACCACAAAAAGGAGCAGGGACATAAATGATTTTTCTCTCTGTTAAATGAGCTGACTTTGAATTTTTTAAGGGTAAAAAATTGAAAAATTTTCATAACACATTTCTCAGATATTACTACTTGTAGGATTTCAATATTTGATATGCAACTTAAGATAGGGGTCTCATAAGGTGGGAAGCGTTTTTAGGTCTGTCGCTTATCTTCTTTCTATGAAGTGAGAGGAGCAGACTTAAGAGTTTTTGCCACTTGGTTGGGGACCCAGGAATTCTGTTCTTGTTTCTGTTTAATTTAAGTATCAATTTAGTATTAAGATGAATGGGATATGATTTGGTGTTTTTAAATCTTTTACAATTAAGCCAATTTATCAATTCTGAGTCATTTGATTAAATAACATTTGCTGTTCCTTCATAAGAGTATTCTCAGCATCTACTTCCGAGAGAAAGACAAGTCATACAAATTTTATGTTTTGGAATTCAATGTAGAATAATCAGAACCACAGAACACATACATGTATACATGTATTTTTACTTTTTAGCTCACTTGATCAGAAGGCTATGTGAGCATTTTCTTTTTTTAGCACATTAAATTTATCAGTGTAGTATCTTCCCTATATCCACTGATCAATTTTCCTAAAAATTTTGCACACATTATCTTTAGTACGTGTCCTTATGAGCTTTGAAAATTGAGTTTGGACATTATACATGATCACCATAGCTAGGAATACACGGGTTGCGCATTTGCAGGATCGGTCACTATTTTAGCCAAACGAGGAGGACCTGTAAAAAAACTGGTTCCAACATGCTAATTGACGAAGAAAGTAATTTCTTTATTTCCGTTCAAAAAAGATTGATTTTTTATGGGTTGGAAATGTTGATTGTTGGTTTATTTGTCAGTTGCAAATGATTTTTACCCTTTATGTTGAAAAATTACAGAAGAATCGTTGATAGAAAATGTCGTTCCCTTGGCACCATGTTGAATGACGTCGTATTTCCTCCCCGTGACCCCTGATGACCTCGTCTAAATTACGAGTCAAATCCGGAACAGATATATTGTGCAACCCTAGTATACCCCTGCATAAGGTTGTCTATCAAAATTTTTACAAAACATTGAATTAAATTGAAGTTGTACAATTACTTACAACAGTGATAATTTTTCGCATGGTTTCTCAAATTGTGAAAATTGTAAAACAAGAAAGTTACAGTAACATATTGGGGTCAAAATACCATGTATTGAATACCTAAAGTTAAGATTTAAAACAGACCAACAAAATAATAATAGTAATAAATAATTCTTTATTTATTAATATGGTAAATAGACGAATAGTTTTAATTTTTTTTTTAATCTTTTTAAACTTTTTTGTCTGACTTGTCAGTAACTTTTTTTTCTCAGAGTACTGTGGATTCATTTATTTTTATGGGTATCAATTTTCGTGCTTTGATGAAAAAGGATTAGTTCATGAATTCTTAAATTCATGGTTTTGAAGACTACAGAATACAGATAAATGTAAAATATCCTTTTCATGGGGTATGAATTTTCGTGAGTAAAGGCCACCCACGAAAACAACAAAATTGATGCCCCACGAATAATAATGAAACCACAGTATTGTAGCATGCATGCATAGTTTTAGTCATAGAATAAATGCTCATTTTGCATTGTTTATAACAGAAGTAGTTGAAGACATAATAAGAAGTTATTACTAGTTTGCATGAAGTAAACCTGTTTTATACATGTATAATATTAGATTATTTAATATACAAAAAGTAATGTGCATTAGAGTCAAGTTATATTCTAGGATCTAGTATATATGTCTATCATTAATCTGTAGCTCTATATGGTCTTTTCATGAAGTTTTCTGATTTTATCGACTTTAAGTGAGATATGAAGCCACAGTAAGGATTTTGCATGAACCATGCATGGCCACCACATGAACACTCAGTCTATGTGGAAGTCAAAAATGTGGAAGGCTGATGGATGTTTTCTCATGTGGATTTTTTAATTGTTGTCGTTTTATTGAGGTTGTGTGGCATACAATTACAAATGTATTCTACAGCTCATGATTATTAGCTCACCTGACCCGAAGGGTCATGTGAGCTATTGTCATCACTTGGCGTCCGGCGTCAATCGTCCGCGTCCGTCCGTAAACTTTTTAAAACGTTAACTCCTCTGACACCATAAGTCCAATTGAAACCAAACTTGGTATGGTTGTTCATTAGCATTGGGTGCTTAGAACTGATGTGGGGATTTTTGATCGGTCGTAAAACATGGCCGCCGTGGCTAAAAATAGAACATAGGGGTAAAATGCAGTTTTTTGCAAATAACTCAAAAACGGCTACAGATATCAAAATTCTGGCAGTGGGTAAAAGTGATCAGCACCTCAAGATCTACCTACCCTGAAATTTTGAAGATAATCCAACAACCCATGTAGGAGTTATTGCCCTTTTTGTGGATTTTTTGCAAATTTTGCACCTGTTTAGCTCAATATCTTGAAAACTATACAAGATATTTGAGAAATTTAAATTGCATATTGTTAAGCACATCAAGATCTACAAAATATGTAATAGGGTCAACGTTGTAGAACCTTTTCTTTTAGGAGTTATTGCCCTTAGAACGTCAAAATTGAGCATTTTAACAGCATTTCCTCATTACATTGAAAACGTTAACTCCTCTGACAGTTCAAGTCCAATTGGAACCAAACTTGGTATAGTTGTTTATTAGCATTAGGTGTATAGAACTGATGTGGGGATTTTTGATTGGTCGTAAAATATGGCCGCTGTGGCTAAAAATAGAACATAGGGGTAAATGGCAGTTTTTTGCAAATAACTCAAAAACGGTGACAGATTTTACACTTTTGATTGGAAACAAAAGTGATCAGCACCTGAAGATCTACCAGCTCTGAAATTTTGAAGAAAATCCAATGAACCATGTAGGAGTTATTGCCCTTTTTGTGGATTTTTGGCAAATTTTGCACCTGTTTAGCTCAATATCTTGACAACTTTACAAGATATTTGAGAAATTTAAATTGCATATTGTTAAGCACATCAAGATCTACAAAATATGTAATAGGGTCAACGTTGTAGGACCTTTCCTTTTAGGAGTTATTGCCCTTAGAACGTCAAAATTTAGCTTTTAAAAAGCATTTCCTCAGTACATTGAAAACGTTAACTCCTCCGACACTTAAAGTCAAATTGGAACCAAGCTTTGTATTGTTGTTTATTAGCATAAGGTGTATAGAATTGATGTGGGGATTTTTGATTGGTTGTAAAACATGGCCGCTGTGGCTAAAAATAGAACAATAGGTTAAACTGCATTTTTTTGCTAATAACTCAAAAAGGGTGACAGATTTTTAGATTTTGATTGAGAACAAAAGTGATCAGCACCTTAAGATCCACCATATTGTCAGATGACCCCCTTATTAAACTTATGACCCTTTCAACGTCAAATAGATTTTGCCTAAAAACCTTTACTTCAGGCACATATATCAGGTGAGCGATTCAGGCTCCTGGGAGCCTCTTGTTTAATATTTGAAGTAATTTTCTTAACACACAGATCTACAAATGCAGAAGAAGTAATTTCAGAAGCAAATGTAGCCATTGCACACTATAATGAAGAAACTGAAAGATATAAGGGAATAAATGAAAAGGTTAAATTGGACGCCATGAAACTGAAAATGGAAAAAGAAGAATTACAAGGCCACATGCAAAAACTTCGTCAAATAGCAAAGGAAGAAAAAGAGGACTCTAATAAGAAAATAGAGGTGTTGAATCAGCAAGTAAAAACATTGGAAGCAGAGAAAATGGAACATGTTAAGAAAATTGAAGTACTCACAACAACAAATGCTTGGTTTAAAACTAAGAAAAGTAGTGGGCAATTTGATTCTAGGTAAAAATTTATCATCTTTTCTAAGCATAGAATCAATAAAAACAAGTATAGATTGATTACAAATTTTAGAATATGACATTAACACAATATTGTTGGATCAAACCTGATGAACATAAGAAAGCCAACAAAAGTCATTAAACATTGGGCAAATAACTTTGAATTTTATTGCTATTTACATGTATTTATTGCTAAAAAAAGTGTTGTTTACATGTTTACCATGGTTTTTAATTGTGTAGAGATGCATGACATATCATATTAATAGATTGAGCATGAAATAAAACAGTGAGTTGTATAATAATGCATGTCTGATATTGACATAACTGCTAAATAGTTCCTAGATTGCTAAAAAACAGTAACATTAGCTTAACCTTTGTTAACATGTACAAATAAAGCCAAAAAATATATTTTAGTGAACAAAGAGATGACCACATTTATCAAGAACTAAAATCAAAAAATGAGGAACTTGAAAGAAACTATATGGAATTAGAAGAAAAGTAAGTTGAAATTACAAAAAAGTCCAAGTCAGGACCGACCATTGTGACCTTCAAATTTCTCTACAGTGTCTTCTACTTAATTGGTACTTTCTTCTTGAACATTAAGATTGATCATCCCAGTTCAAAAGTTTTGTTATAACCTTTATTTTCGATTTTTTAATACCCCTTTCTCCCATAGTAAAGTTTGGGGTTATATACCTGTGCAGCTGTCTGTCAATCTATCTCATAAGGGCAACTATTCCTTAACTGCTTGATAGATTTTAATGAATCTTTACTTGAAGGAAGTATATCATGGGAATTGAGAAAACTATGGAAAGTAGGAATTTTAATAGTGATAAGTCTAAAAATGTTAAGATGTCAGTTTATAACAGAAATATTTAGTTTTAAATTTTAGTCCAACAGTTTGGAATTACAGTGGTAAAAAAACCCAAGATTTAAAAAGTGACAGTGTCGGAATAGTCAAAAGTAATTGGTTTCATAGCTGATTGTCAGTCTGGTATCAATTGTGATTCAGATGCTTCCAATGCATATGCAGAAAAATTTTCAGAATTAACCAACTAGAAAGAAGCAAAGGTGTACCAAAGGGGTAATCAGTATCATAAAACCGAAAAGACAAGGACAAAACCGGCAGACAAAAAATCATCACAACAAAACAAACCACATAACATAAAACACACACATACATAACAACAAAACCGCATTCAGCAACACAAACTCAAGTCGAAACGAGAGTGAACTCAGGTGCTCCGGAAGAGTAAGCAGTTCCTGCTTGCTATAGCACACCCGTCACGTTGCCAAAGATCGATTAAGTGTTGGTCAAATCCGGAAAGGATGACATTACAAAACTCTATGTCAAACCAACATCTGTGCTCATCTGAGAGATAGAAATTCCGTATTTGTATACAAGCATATGATGTCGTCCGTAAAATTTCTTGAGTGATGACAACAACCTGGGAGCAACGTACCCCTGTGTTAACAATTTGCTTGTCAGCCGTGCAGCTCTATCAAGGAAATCGTTGTACTCCCCACATGCTCTGGAATAATGAATCAATTGTGATACGTAAACTCCATATGCTGGAGCGGACGGAATGTTGCTACACAGAAAGGGAAAGTTAACTATTGGAAAGTTGAAGTCATCACGTTTGTCATAGAGCTTTGTACAAAGTCTTCCTTGTGTGTCAATTTCCAGAAATAGATCCAAATATGAAGCGGACCTCCTAGAATCTGTAGTGTCCTTTATCTCAAGTTCCTTCGTATATATGAGATGTAAATAGTCACCAAATCGAGGATTGTTTCGTGAAAGGACATCATCAATATAACAAAATGTGAGATTGAAGGATAAAGCAAGTTTGCGGTCCTTTTTGTCTAGAAGTGATTGTAAGAAGTCTGCTTCATATGAATGAAGAAACAAATCGACAAGCAATGGTGCACAATTTGTGCCCATTGGGATACTTCATCACAACAAAACAAACCACATAACATAAAACACACACATACATAACAACAAAACCGCATTCAGCAATGCGAACTGAAGTCGAAACGAGAGTGAACTCTTTGGGAAATGAAACTCTCCCCCCAAATTTTCAGTATTCACAACAGTATTCTAGTGGGCCACCTGTGTTAATGTTTCTTCTTATTAATACTATAGAAAAAAGTCAGTTCTTGTGCACTGTGAATTGGACATTGAAGCTCATATAAATGTATATGTGACAGCAATTTTTTTTAAAATTGTAATGTATACTTAACATATATTTTTATTTTACAGGCTTTCTCTGGCAACTGCTGAGCATATAGAATCTGAACAAAAGTTCAAAAATGAGATGAATCGGTATCGATGTGAGAGGAATAGATATCAGGAGAAAGTACGACATTTAGAGAAAGATTATAATGATGTTTCGGCCAGACTTAAGGAGCAACAAAATCTGTTCAGTATTGAGAAAGAAAATCTAGAAGGAAGTATCAGAAATCTGAAGAATAGATTGGCCCAGGCAGAGAATCAACCAGCTGAGCTAAGGGATTATGGAAGAAGGTATAATATGTTGTTTAACATTCTTTATTAATACTGTAGTTAATAACTGATTTATATCTGTCTAACTGGGCAAATTTGTGTAAGTAGTATCGGTGGCTTGATGGAGAGCAATGATTTTTAAAGCATTTGAATTGAGTTGTATAAATAGGTTTTATCTAATTCATGAATATTTACCATGTTTTCAAGCTTTATGATATATCTTTTCCTTTCTGTTAGTTTAAACATATTTATTTATACTGGTTTGGGGAAACAAGCTTAATGCTTCTATAAATCCCTCTCCAGTTTGCAGTTTGCGAGTGTGACCTTTGTAGCGGCCCCCATCGAGCCTACTCTTACCGAACTCTACAAAGGGGTATTTAACCTGCACAGGGTATTGTTCTCCCCATACATGGGACAACCTTTTTTCGTCCCTTCCGAAGGACTAGCATTGGTTCTTGAGACCATCCTCACAAATGGTGTCAAGAGAGAGTCAGAAAATCCTTTCTGTTGATGTTTATATGGTTGTTCATAGCAAAAAGTTACTATGCTCCATCTAAGAAAGTAGGAAGGCATATAGAATTCGGATCTGTTTGTCCGTCTGTCCCTCTAACTGTCTCAAATGTTGTGAGATGGTGAATTATGTCCTTTTGACGTATTCCTGTTACTTCTTGTATTGCTGATAAGACTAAAATTTGTGAACATTATGGTAGATTGCTTGGTTGTTTTTTTAATATGAACAGGTTTGTTTATTCCTACTTTGATAAAGCTCAATTATGAATTTATCTTTCAGTGTTGTTGGATCTGACTTCCAAAGATATGAAATGGACAAGAAAAATGAAGAGATTGTCCAGCTAACAAGAAAACTATATAGCAAAGAGGAAGAGTGAGTTTAATAGTTTTTCATGGCAGTGTTAGCAAAAAAAGTGAATAGGATGTTGAATAAATGTACATGACCTTACATTTATGAAATAGTGTTTTAAAGCATTTTGCATTTTAAAGCAGCAAGCAACCTCCATTAAAATCTGCTTGCTTAATTTAATTTATTTCAAGAAATTCATTAGTTTTCTGATTTCTTCATATGTTTAAATGCAAATTTTTATGCCCAATAAAAACAAAATTATATGCTGTGGCCTGGGCTTGCATTTAGGCAATGCCTTTATGATATTAAAAGAATGTATTAGTCTAGGTGTATGTATCTAATTCATAATGTCAAGACTGTAAAAAAAAAATCTTATTCATATTGTCAAGATAATCTGCAAGAATATACACCCAAATGGTTTTATGCCATATTTTTCTGTTCGAGTATAGACTTAGGGACCTTAGAAGTCAAGTGACGACACTGGAAGGTAAGCAGGAAGACCATACACATAGATTTCCTCAGTCCAGGAGTGAAAAGGAAAGGTACGTTACATTTAGCTAGTTGAATTATAGATCAATATGATAAAGCAAAGGCAATCTAAACATATGCAATTGAAAAATGATATCAGCCAGTACCAATGGTTGCCGATCGCCATCAGTTAATATAACTGATAATTTTATGATTGATCAAATTTGACCTGTTATAACCTTTATTTACTATTTATCCCAGAGCCCAACAGAGTTGGGTAGGGGTTATAGCGTTAGAATGTGGGTAATAGTTTTTGTTTTGTCAATAACTTAATTAGGAACTAAACATTATAGAGGGATGATATTTGATCAGTGGGTACATCTTTGATAGTAGTCAGCATCAGTACCAAAATAAGATCACCTCAACCTACATTTCCCACATGAATGACTCAGGTTAAAGTCTTGGTTAAGGTCATTATCTCATCAACTACAAATTTTAATGTAATGGGTGAGGGGATTACAGCTCCATTTCTTTATTTAATATATAAAATGTAACAATATAATTATACATGTGTTGTCTATAGATATTCTCCAGTTGGTAGCAAAAGATTGTCAGACATTGAAAAAGAGAATGAAAGTCTGAGAAGAGAGTTGACAGAAGCTATCCATGCCCTAGAACAGAGTAAAAATACTAGGTATGTTAGATTATCATTCACATGTTTAATAAATGTTTTGTCCTTACAATAAAGCTTTTACCAAAAATGATAAAAGAAGAGGATCTATACATTCTTCTTTGCACACTACAAAATTTAATATAAAAATTTTCTACTCTGAGAAGAACATTAATTTTTTTGAATAATGAACTTTTTTTTTATCAAATAGAGCTAACAACAAGAAGTTAGAGGAAGAAAATAATAGATTAAAGAAAATAGAAAAAGACAAGGATGCCTTAGAGATAGACAACACTAGACTCAGAGAGCAAATAGGGGACTTACAGACTCAGTGGGATAAACTTAAGTTTGACAGAACTCATCAAAAAGAGAATGTTACCAGTGAAATATTGAGTCTAAAAGAACAAAAGTTCAAGTTGGAAAACGATAAATTGTTGATGAGGGATGAAATTATGTCACTCAAGGAAAGGTATGTAGTGTCTATATTGGTGATCTTTATTGGATGATGAAAAGAAGTTTATTTAAATTTCATTACAAAATCATAATGTGTAGATGGGTACATTGATTTTGTATATGTATGTCATGGTTAAAATGATTATTTATTACTTTATTTTAGAATTTTAATTTTATAGATTGAAAGATGCAGAAGCTGGTCAGATGTTTGGAAAAAACATGGAATCAGAGAATAAAAATCTTCAGAAAACTGTTCAGAATCTGAAAAATGAAATCAGAACTTTGGAAGACAAGTAGGTGTTTTATTATAGATATTTATAAGATAATTTTGTATCCTGTTACAAAAAGCAATCTGCTTATAAGTTTGTGATAAGTTTTCTAATAGTAATTTTTTGCCGAATTTCACGGAGTGAAAAATCTGGGTTATAAAATGGTGAATGTCTGGCGGGAGGGCAACGTGTGGCCGGGGAAAAAAATTTAGTAGCAGTTTTCTCAACAACTACTAAACACAGCCACTTGATATTTGGTATACAGCATCAGGGTGGGGTCCCATAACATGGGAGACGATTTTAGGTCTGTCACTCACCTACTTCCTGTTTAATGAAATCCGGCCATTTTTGACTTTGACAGATATTTTTAAAGAAGTTAACTAATTCAGAATAACATGAACAAAATATTGTGTCTCAATCTTTTTTATTATTAAGTTGTGACTTAGATTTAGGTGGAGGGAACGCTGGTCCTTTTTTCTATTCTAAATCTGTTGAAATTTAATCAGATTCAAGTCAGAGACTGAAACCAGGATAAGAGGAGATGGTACAATACAGAGATATAAAGATGACAACGATCGTTTACGGAGAGAGAGAAATGCAGCGCAGCATGATTTACATAAGATCACAAGAGAAAGAGACGATCTAGTAAAACAATGTCAGCATGAAGTGGATCCTCTACGTTATGAAATTGAAAAAGTAACAAGAGAGAAGGAAGAACTTGGTGTGTTGTACAAAGCTCAACTGAAACAAGAGGAAGAAAAAAGAGTTAGGCTGGAAAAAGATAAGGAAGAACTTCAGTCTAGGTTGGTATTATTGAATGGTTGTATCTTGAATAAATAGGATAAAGATTAGTTAGTTTCAGGATTTCAGTTTATTACTTTGTAGTTCATGTAGAGAAGCATTTTTGGCAAAGCTGCTAAATGTGAAAACCCAGATTATAGAATGATGAATGTAAGATTAGGGAAACAGGTCTTTACAGGTTTCATAGAAACTACTTACCACGGCCTTCTGGTATACATATGAAGCATCAAGAATGTGTCCTTTAATGTGGGATTCAATCTCAGCTCTGTTGTTCATCTAGTCAAGCTAAATTTTTAACATTTATGGATATCAGTAATGGAGTTGGTGGACAATTTTTGGGCGGATTTCATGTGTTGAAAAATCTGGTATATAAAATGATAAATGTTGGGCTGACGTGGAAAACATTTTTATAACAGTTTTTTCAGGAACTACTTATTATAGCCCCTTGATATTTGGTATACAGCACCAGCATGGGTTACTAAAACATGGGATTTGATTTTGGGGTTTGTCACACAACTACGTCCTGTTTAATAGAATACAGCCATTTATCATATATTTGTTTAATTATGTACGTTTTTTAGCCGGGGTAATCGCTAGCAATTAGCCACGGCTATAGCTAGGATAGCCTTTCGGTAAGCTGTCAAATGGTTTTTCCGGCGGTTCACCAAAAACCTATTAATTAACATATCAATACACGCTTGCAATATAGCTCTTTTCCAGATCTGTTTTTTTTCGTCGCTTTACTCTCAATTATGTTATAAAACTAATTTATTTAGTTTTCAAATTTTGTACAAGTACATGTATGTAAGACCCTTATCTGATGGGATAGCATAAAATGATTAAAGAATACAAAAGCGGATTGATATTTTGTTTATAGGAGTGTTCGTCGATCTCATTAGTGATGTCATATTCACTAATTTGCATCTCATTAAGTGTCAAACTGGAAGGCAATACACAGTGCAATAAACAACAATTGATGGACAGGATAATTTACCCAAAGTTCAAATCCTCATAACTTTTTTATTTGATCAGATAAAATGGTTCTGTAAACTGTTCTTTGAATAAGAATTTATTCATATTTACCATAATTGATTTTGAAAATAAGGCCTAAATATAAATTTTCTGTAAAGTTGTTTCTGGACCAAGTAATTTTTCATTGAAAATTTTTAATCAACCAATTTTTCTATCTTTAGAACCACTGAATATATATTTATTTTCAAGATGCAAAACACAAACGATCTTTTTCGAACAAAAAAAAACTGCTTGAATGTTTTAAAGTTTGTTGAGGCAAATAGTTTTACACAAGAAATTAAGTTGTAGTGGGCCAGCCAATTGTTATAAAGCTTTAATATGACGATTATATCCACTGGAGGAAGAACCGTTTGTGGCCAATAGGGGCCCAAAGTCGTGTATTGACAAAACGGCTGTAGAACTTTTATTATTCATAAATTTTGAAAATTCTTTTTTATTGAATTCCTCATTATAATCTGTCAACTTAATATGTCCATAGTTTTCATATAATTATATTGCACCGTTACATTGCTACAGGGGACCAAAGACAGGCCACGCCTATAAAATCAACTTTTTAAAATTTTGGTTCGATTCTCAATTTTTTTTTCATTGAAATCCTTGTGAAAATTCCTTTTACAAAAAGAAGCTTTTCATTTTTATTTTTTGCTACACATGAACAATTTGAAATGTGTAGATTACGTACCCCGGCTACCAGTACTTTCATTTAATATATGATACAAGATGAATGGTTTGGGTCATATCACTGTTTTTCCATATCATCCATAATGCACCCCTAGAAAATCAATAACGCACCTTTAGGTTAAGCCATGTGATCAATAACGCACCTTAAGGTTAAGTCACGTGATTTGAGAAAATATAGACAAAACATATTTAATTTCAAATATTTGATAAACAGAATATAATATGGGTGTTTTCATATCGTATCCCATAACAACCCTCGACCAATATCATGCCCTTGAGCTAAAGCTCTCGGGATGATATGGGCGTCTCGGGTAGTTATGAGATACGATATGAAAACACCCATATGATATTCTATATTTAATAATCCAAATTGACATATATTATTCTGTATTACAGAATAATATGTGTCAATTTAGAATCTAAGAGATTTTGTTGTAATACTTTGTAGTTTTTAAAGGCTGAATTATTTGAAATTTAAAAACATTTTTTAGTCTCTCTTCATCTAAAAAACTAAATACCTTTATGCCTTGCCATCTGTTTTTTTGGTGTCTTGTGTACTGATGTGCATTTTCTTTGATCATCATGTCCACTGAATATGCAATTTGATCATTGCAAATGCAGTTTGATCATACTTTAAAAATACCTATAGGTTCTTGTTCCTCACTGTCCTGTCCAAATATTTAAAAACTTTAAAAAAAAATTCAGCTTTCTAAAGTTGTTTATTTCATATTTATAAGTGAATACTCTCATTTGGTCTGTCTGTCCCTTACTTAAAAAATCAAAAATAATTTTTTTCTCTTACATTTAAAACAGAAGTGCCTCAGGAGAATTGTCCCATCAACACAGTGCCTATGAACTGTTGCAACTAAAGAATGATTATGAGATTTGTAAGAGTGAGAAAGCTAGAATCCAAGAAGAGCTGGATGATGTCAGACAAGATTACGAGGATTTAGAACGACAAAAGAAGTAAGAAATGAAATGAATAAATTTGTGTACCAAGCATAATTTAGCATTGAATTAAAGATATACTATTTTATTATCCATTTCAGGGGCCAACATAGGAATATTATATAGAAGTAAAAATAATGATTGGGCATTAAAATAAGAAAGTTGACTTATAAATACCTTTATTTGCATATCTTAATATAATTAAGACATTGAAGTCTTTATATAGAACCAGGCATTATTTAAAACATTGAAAACAAGGTATTAAGTAAAACTGGAATTCAATATGAAAATAAGAAAAACCTATAAAATTTTGCTTTTGTCTATGATCTGACATTAGCACTGTATTTTTGTCGATGTTTAATGAGTACATATTTTCATGGTCCCCCTTAATAAATTCAGTTTTTGATTTGTTGATACTCTTCAAGATATTGTTAGTCAAAAATTTTCTTCCTTTATATATACAGCTTATTCAACTAGTTCAAATGTGTTTTGACATGCCTCACTGACCCCATGCATACTAGGACTTAGTTTGACTAAGCCCATGCATGCCTGTGGTTAGTGGAGCTAAGGCCATGCATGCATTGGGTTAGTGCAGCTTAGAAAAATATAGAATTGATGAAAATCATAAACTAAGGCCACATTCTATAGGTCTTTTTATCATCATTATGATTTCAAGTTTTATTGTCTCGCCTGCGAAGCAGAGCGGGACGTAGGTGTTACTTTACTGGCAGCGGCGACGTTAACTTTTTGGAAAAGTTTTATGGGCACCTCCATATCTCAAGAACTATAGGTCCTAAGGTTGATGAAACTTGGTATGCATATGCCCCAGTAGTAGCTTAGCCCAGTTACACCCTCTTCTTTTAACCTTGACCTTGATTTTTTGGTTGAGCCACTTTGACAATTTTCAATACATATAAAAGCAATGGAAAAGTTTTGCGAGCACCTCCATATATCTAGAACTATAAGTCCTAGGTTGATGAAACTTGTTATGCATATGCCCCAGTAGTAGCTTAGCACAGTTGCATCCCCATCATTTGACCTTGACCTTGATTTTCTGATTGAGTGACTTGGATTATTTTTATTGCATATATTTGCCATGTTTAAGTTCTATTAACATCTTTTGATCTCAGAAACTGAAAATCCATGTAAATTCAAAATATAGTGGAAGTAAGAAAGAATAATTGTTTTTGATGGTACCGGCAGACAAGACATACTTTAGTGTTAAATCTTGTTTGATACCTTGTTAGCTATATAGATGTAAAAATTTACTTTAAGCAATATTACATTATTTACAATTAATGCTAAAGGTAGACTATTAACGTGATTTGAAATGATTTTTGAAACATATACTGTTCTGAAAAGAGAGTCAGATATCTAGATCATAAGTAACATATAATGATATTGTTTGCCATTTTACCCCAATTTTGGTAGAAAACTGGTTCAAATTTGTTGTTGGATAAAATAATAACTATTTGATCCATTGTCACAATCTGTAGGAAATATTAGTTAATATATTTTTTGAACAAATTAATATCTATAAAGGGAACAGACTTTCAATTTTCTTTCAAATTTCCATAAAATTTTAAAATAGATAGAAGTTTGACTTCCATTGCTCCCATGTTTGTTCATGTCAATTTTTACTGCTGTTGACCTTTGACATTTGTGCATCCTAATAAATTGGATCAGTTCACCATTGGTCTGTTCAAAAACAAATTGGATGCAACTATTGTATAACAATTCAAAGGAGAAATAAAAGGATATAATGTAAATTTTAGTACAGAACAAATAACTATTACTGAACATATATAAGGAATGCACAGCACATTCATACTTAGAAATGCTTACTTGGTATATGTTAATTTAGAAACTGTATTTTAACCTTTCTCAATATTTCAATAAAAAAGAAATAGAAAAGGATGTAAAAATAATTATTTTGAGGTTTTTAAAACAATTTCTATTAAATGGATTTAAACTTTCTGAAATGTACTAAGTCATTTTGCATGAATACATACATTTAATATATTCATTGCTGAATGTATTTTGTAGGATAACAGCTGCCACTAGCCACATTTGTCAGAAATGTGAAGAGTTGAAACATAAACTAGCAAGAGAGCAAGAGGAATTGAGAGAAGTACAAACCAGGTATAGATAGAGAGAACTCAGTAGCTGTAACAAGGGCCAATGGTCACTGCTTGTTACATATAAATGTATCAGGCAATGTAACATAATGCTTATTATTCAAGATTTATCTCAGTATTCTAAAATAAAAGAAAAAAGAATCAATAATACAGACAAAATATTCTTGTACTTAATTTTAGCACCGAATATGTACTGGGGTTTACTTTTTTGTTGCAATTAGATATGAACTTTACCACAATCTGTATAAACAGAGTGGTAAACAATGCTGTGATCGCAACAGTGTATTTCAGGTCCTGTTTCCACTGAGTTATTGTTACTAGACAATTTGCGGTTTAATCTCAAAGACCTTGTTACAAATTGCAGAATGGTTGACTCAACAGTATTCAGCAGTTTGTCAGCTACTTTTAAGAGTGAAACTATGTGAACATCATTTCACACAAAGTTACACAACTATGCTTTGTATTCATAAAAAGCAACCAATTGCCATATAATACTTTTAGGTTGTCCATGGAAGAACGTCGAAGCTGTTCAAGTTGTGAGACTTATAAGAATCAGCTTGACAGAGAAAAGAGAGAAAACAGAGATTTAGAATCTAGGTCAGTAAGAATCATGAATCATGAGTTCAGGGAATTCATCATTATCATTTTTGTCTCGCCTGCCACGAATAGTCGCGAAAGGCAAGACATAGGTATTACTTTCCGGCGGTGGCGGCGGCAGCCGCATCGTAAACTTTTTTGTAAGACTTTTGTGGACAATGAATTGCTTGAAAAGTATATTAGCTAGGCATCTATTATTTGGTATACAGACAGTTCAGGTTATGGTCTACGCAACTGTTACCATGCCGTGTGACCCTGACCCCATTTTCACGCTCCAGTGACTCTGTGAAATTAGGTCTTTTTTTAGGCCGTAAACATTTTTATAAGACTTTTGTGGACGATGAATTGCTGGAAAAGTATATTAGCTAGGCATCTGATATTAGGTATACAGACAGTTTAGGTTATGGTCTACGCAACTGTTACCATGCCACGTGACCCTAATCCCATTTTCACTCTATAGTGACTCTGTGAACTTAGGTCTTTTTCAGGCCTAAAACTTTTTTGTAAGACTTTTGTGGACGATGAATTGCTGGAAAAGTATAATAGCTAGGCATCTGATATTGGATATACAGACAGTTGCGGTTATGGACAAAGCAACTGTCACCATGCCATGTGACCATGACTTTTTTACGCTCCAGTGACTCTGTGAACTTAGGTTTTTTTTTCAGACAGAAAACTTTTTGTAATACTTGTGTGGACAATGGATTGCTTGAATAGTATAATAGCTAGGCATCTGTTATTGGGTAAACAGACACTTTTTGTGTTTACTGTAAACCAATTAATTTTCGCATGCTATAAATTTCAAGAGATTCGCGGAAGCTTTGCATACGCAAAAGTTTATAGCTGCGAAACAGTCTGAGTGAAAAGGTTGTAATGATGGAGATATACAAAACCGCGAAAGATTATCTCCATGAAAATATTCATTCTAAGGAAACCGCGAAAGTTTGAAGCCGCGAAAATAAATTGGTTTACAGTATATCAAGAAATGAAAGCTTAGGTAGCTGATTTTAGTGATGGTGCCGGCAGGCGAGACATACTTTTAGTGGCCACACTTGTTGTATCACCTACAATATATAACAGAATCAACATTATTAGATCAGTATCTGCTCTCCAGCCTCCTGTGGCATCATGTGGTCTATTGAATTACAATCCTAGGCAACTTCATGTTTCAGTCTCTTGGTGCTTTCCATACAACATGTATTGTATTGTTTAAAGTGAATTATATATGCTAATGACTAATATACTTCTGTTAACTGGATCTTTAAAACTCAGGCTGCCACACCTTCCAATGTACTGTTTGTTCTACATTAATTCTAGGAAAAGCACTTTAACAGCTTTTAGGACCAGAATTCTGTCTAATGCCTGAGTTACTTCAGCTTTGAAAGTTCATTTACGACATTGTAGATTGACTTCAGAAAAATTTATATGAATAAAATTCAATAGTGGCTTGCTAATCTGCATGTTACCTGAATAGTCCATGGTTTCATTCAGTGTCAATACAACACTGACTTCCCTATGTTACCTATATGTGTTAAAAAGGCATTAAACAGCAACTCAGTTCAAACCGTCTCAACAGATTACGTTCAACCATCAAATTATCTTCCATCATTTTTTCCTTCTTGTAGACTGTCTAGTGTGACAAGAGATGAGCGGCAGAAACGAGCTGAATGTGAGGAATATGAGCAGAAGTTAGCACAGGCAAGGGAAGATCAGGCAGGACTGGAAGCCCTGTAAGTACAGAAATGTTATTAAAGAAGCAGAGAGGTACCAATAGGTAATTCAAATGTCAAAATCCACAAGGGCAATAACAAAACCAGAACAGCATGAAGTAACATAACAAAAAAAACAACTGAAAAGCAATCATCAACTCAAGTCATAACAAGTTTAAAAATCACAAAATATTGTAAACTATGCATTTTTTTTATCCCCTTTAATTTTCATATTAACCCCTTGAATTGATTTCAAAATAAATGTTACTAAAAGAATTGAAGGAATTATAAATATTTTCTATTTGCTAACGGCTGCAAGTGCAATATAATAGAGTCCTGTATTGAGGATGTGCCAGCCCAATGATTTTTTCTTTGTTCATCCTTCAACAATTTTTATGTCAACACTTAACTCCAAAACTATAACAGGTACAAACTTGAAATTTATTAAGTTAGGAATGGCATACTAAAATTTTAGGTAAATCTGTCAAATATTGTTGGAAAACCTTAATTTTTTTTCAGGCAAGACCCTTACTGAATTTTTAAGTAATCAAGTTATATTCTCAGGATGATGATATTTTTATGGATGAGAAAACTATGATTTTGGCATGATTTTTGTTTGAAATTCTTCACCAGTTTGACTTGCACTGTAGGAAAATGAGTCACATATACTGTTAGCTGACATTTATATGTTGAAAAATATCATATCTATTAACAGGCTCATGTTCTATATATAACTTTCAATTATACATTGTCTATTTCTAGCTATCTCTAACGTGTTAAAATACATAACTTTCAATTATAAATGCAGTAATCCTATATTATTGTATTTATTTAATAATCACCAAAATATAATGAACTTTATGAATTCCATCATTGTTTGCAAGAGAAAATATTAAAAGAAAATTTATTTGAATAGAATTAATACAAAATATTTAAATTTTGTAGGTTGTCAAGACAGCAGAGCCATGTGTGTAGGAAATGTCAGGATTATGAAAGACAGCTAACAAGTGAGAAAAAGGAAAAACAAGATCTGGAAGATAGGTATATAGAATTCACATAAGAATTTAAGATTATAGATCTTGTCTTCATTCATGGCTATTACTTGTTTTCCATTCTTTCTCCCATTTTATCTATTATTATTTTTCTACAGTTCAGAAGATTGATCATTCATGTATAGTAATTCTGTTATAACCTTACATACATACATACATACAATTTTTCATTTAGGCTGACATTGGTTCAAGGTCAAAGATGTGAAAAATGTGAAGAGTTCAAGGTCACACTTGAGAAGAAAGAATCTGAATTCCAAGATATCCATAGAAGGTTGTTGAAAGCATTGTTTACTATTTAAAAGGGAATTTGTCATGATGTAGTTTTTAGCTCACCTGAACCAAAGGGTCATGTGAGCTATTGTCATCACTTGGCGTCCGTTGTCCGTCCGTCCGTCTGTCCATAAACTTTTTGAAACGTTTACTCCTCTGACACCATAAGTCCAATTGCAACCAAACTTGGTATGGTTGTTCATTAGCATTTGGTGCTTAGAACTGATGTTGGGATTTTTTATTCATGGTAAAACATGGCTAAAAATAGAACAAAGGGGGAAAAATGCTGTTTTTTGCAAATAACTCCAAAACGGCTACAGATATCAAAATTCTAGCGGGGTCAAATTGATTAACACTTCAAGATCTACCTAACCTGAATTTTTTAAGAAAATCCCAAACCCATGTAGGAGTTATTGCCCTTTTTTGTGGATTTTTTGCAAGTTTTGCACCTGTTTAGCTCAATATCTTGAAAACTATACAAGATATTTGAGAAATTTAAATTGCATATTGTTAAGCACATCAAGATCTATAAAATATTATTTATAGATCTTAGTATTGTTGTTCATTAGCATTAGGTGTAAAGAACTGATGTTGGGATTTTTGATTGGTTGTAAAACATGGACGCTGTGCCTAAAAATAGAACATTGGGATAAACTGCATTTTTTTGCTAATAACTCAAAAAGGGTGACAGAATTTTAAATTTTGATTGAGAACAAAAGTGATAAGCACCTTAAGATCCACCAGCTCTGAAATTTTGAAGATGATTCAACAACCCATGAAAGAGTTATTGCCCTTTTATTCTAATTTTTAAGGGCAAACAATGAAATTGGTTTTCATAATAGATTTCTCAACTTCTACTGTTGAGATTGTTTTCATATTTGGTACACAGCTAAAAGATGAATTGTATTGTGCATCTTCTTTCCAGGTCATATAGCCATCTACTTCCTGTTACCCAAATAGTTTAGTGCAACCATTTGTTAAATGATTGTTTATGTTATAAGATTTGACAATATGACTTTGATTGTAGATTGACAAAAGAAGAAAATCGTAAATGCATGAAGTGTGATGAATATGAAAGAAAATTGGCCCAATGGAAGAAGGACTACCAAGATCTTCAGGATAGGTTTGTTACACAATCAAATTTAAGGCAGTGTTCTTTGTGGTTGTGAAGATTATAACAAAACAGAGATAAGACTTTTTGATGGCTGTAGAAGATTTTTTATATGAAATAGATTCAACAATTTATGTACATATATACAGTGAAGTAGAAAATATTAACAGCAGCCTTGAAACCAATTTGAAGTTTACAGACACAAATGATTAAAAAGTATTTGAAAGAAAATGTATACAATTTCTAAACTTCTAAAATGGTGCACAACAACATCAAATATGATGTTAAAATAAAATAATAATTAAAGTCAAAAGACAATAATTAATAATCAAATTTGCGGATATTTCGCTGGACCGACCAGCTTCATCAGCGCTTGTAATCTGATATGATGATAATAAATTACGTAATCAAGATCTGTGACGTATGTCTAAAATCCTGAACTTTATGTTTGAACATAAATTAATCCTCAATTAATCCTCAACATGAAAAATAATAAAATTGAACAAAATACAATAAATTATAATGTTTGGACAGTAAAATCTTGAAAGATTATGGTTAAAATAAATAATAAAGCTATAAATAATAGCTATTATATGGGAGCTCAAAACAACAATCTAAACACATAGTGAAAATAGTTTAAGAAACAAGGTCACCAAAACAGACGAAATAGCAAAATTGTAAATAATGAAAGAATGAAAATTCACAAGAAATGGCACTGAAAACTTTAAGAACTTAGTTGCAGAAGGCCAATTGACTACATTTTCTTATTTATTCCATTTGGATGAAGTGTTTTCAATTCATGGATCCAAAAGCTCTCTTTTTTCTGTCTTCGTTCATCGCTCCAGCTTTGACTATGGTCTATGATGGTTAATTTGGATCTGACAAAGTCATCCAGGGTGTGGCCCGGCGACACGAAATGTTGACTCACGGGCAAGAATGGTTTTTCTATATATACTTGATAAGAGCCTTAAATCGAGGATACAGAAGTCCTATACTTTTCACTTTGTCTGTGTATTAACAAATTTTAGCGATGATAAAACTCCAAAACTATAAGGGGTACAAATTAGGAATTTTCTTCAGTGATCAAATGCTATATGATGAATTGCATATTTTAAAAATTTAAGGAAAATCTATTGAATTATTTGGGAAAAAGTTATTTTTGTCCAGTAGGGCCTTTCCAGACTTTACCAGTATTATAGTTTATTTATTAATTTTGTAATTTTGATTTTTAATTAATTGAATGTAGTTTTTGAATATTCAAATGATTGTTTTTATTATAGATGTTATCCTCCCAAATTGTTTATGGGAACAAAGGAATTCAACTTGTCTATCTCTCTTTTCTTCTGCCCATATAACATTAATCAAAACTTGTTTTAACCTGTGAAATTAAATTTGATGAATCTTTGCATAAATGAAATACATCACATAGAAATATGTATCTTTCCCGAATATCATGTAGGGAAAAATTGGACTTTACTTTTTCCCAGTAAAGATTTTAAAAACGGATTATTCTCAGTGACATTCTGGTACAAATGTAGTTCTACTGTAGTTTTTACATTTTTCCCAGGTTTAATGTTGCCAAGACTAATGCTGCTAACACTGGAAAAGATGTCCATGAGTTAAGGGAACAGATAGAAGCAGAGAAGATCAATATCAAAAATCTACAGAGGAAACTGGAGAGTCTAGAAAAAGAGAAAGCTTCTGCAGAACAGGCTCTGAGGTATACAAAATAAATCCTTCAACATATGCATTAGAATGTTTTTCTTGCTTTGTTTAATGAAGTAAAAACCTGTCTATCATAAGCATTTGCTATAAGATATATAAAGTGAAACCTGTGAAACAATTTAATTGGGTTCTTGCTTTGTCTTTTAAAAATAGTATGCCGTAAAAGTGCATTAAGTGTATTGGTCTGCTCATGCATCAGTTGTCTGTGTGTCTGCTAAAACCAGTTTTTTTATTTAGTTATTGATGGATATGAAGATGGAGCAATTTGTACATGTCTTTTTGGTATTTTTACTTGTTGAAAGAGAATCAAGTTTTGTCAGAAATTTTGTGGGTCAATTATATTTTAGAATGATTTGCTGATTTTTTGTTTCATTGTCTTGCCAACTAAGCAGTTTGGAATATATGGTTGTCTTTAAACATGGTTATTTTATCTATGTATTTTTAAAGTGGACTTCTGAAAGAACATCAGATTCTTTTGAAGCTCTGCTCACCTGAATAAGTTAAGCAATTGCATACAAAAAGGAAAATTTGCATTAGATATGTTTAATGTGCTAGTTAATGAAATTATAAGGTCAGTGTTGTATTTTTGTAGAGATCAAGATGCTGAGGTTAAGAAGTTGAGAGGAGAAACAGCATCATGTGACAGAAAAATACAAATAATCAATGATGAAAAATTAGACCTAGAGAAAAGGTTTGTATTTCTATAAGGGCCTTGCATGGGGCATGCAGAAGCTCTTTAGCTTTATTTTGTCCAACTCTCAGTCTCTCTGACCATCCATTTGTCTACAATATGTATGCCCAATTTACAAAAGCAGGGGGCATAAATTGTTGTGGTCTGTTCTTCTGTCTGTCTGTTAGTCCGTTGTCCGTCCCAATTCAAGTTTACCATGAAGGAAGTTTGGTATCATTATGAAACTTGTACATATGTATACATCAGGGTATTAACAAACAAAAATCATCATAAAAAATTTACCAGTTTCATCAACTTCATGGTATTTTTATCTCAGATAAAAAGGAGGGTGTTATACTTTGATTATCTATAGGTTGAAGTTACATCGCCATGAAGGATGTATTGTATCATGAAACTTTATAAATCATCATAAAATTATACTCTTGCAATCAAATTCATGGTTTGGTGATTGCCAGGAATGTTGTGATATGGGGCATAATGTCTTTTGGACATATTCTTGTTTGAGAATGCTAATACTCTAAAACTATTAGGAGCACAAATATTAAAATTTACACAGTGAGTAAGTATCATTCAGGTTACATACAAAACTTGTAAATCTGTCCATAATATGAAAAAAACTTTCTTGGGACAGGCCCCTTCCTGACTTTGTCAGTATTCTAGTATTGTTTTAGGTTGTTTTTAATGAATTTATAAGATAGACCCTTTTACCAGGTCAATCCTAAAAAAGCCTATAGGTCCCTTGTTGTTTTTAGCCCTGTGGAAGATTCTTTAATTCACTTACCTTATTACTTAGGAAATAGGTTAATTAAACATTTCATAGCAGTTTTTTATCAATACATTTATTAAAAACTGATAAATTATTACTGTTTTTAGCCGGGGTAATCGCTAGCGATTAGCCACGGCTTTAGCTACGATAGCCTTTCATTAAGCTAGCAGATGGTTTTTCCGGCGGTTCACCAAATAACTATTTATAGAAATATCAATACAGGCTTGCTCAATATAGTCTTTTGCCAGGTCTGTTTTTTCGTCGTTTAACTCGCAATTATGCTATAAAATTTATTTCTTTAATTTTCAAATTTTGTACAAGTATTTTATGCCCGAAAAATTTATGTAAGACACCTATCTGATGCGATAGTATTAAATGATTCATAAAGAATTCAAAATGCGGATTGATATTTTGTTTATAGGAGTGTTGGCTGATCTCATCAGTGAAGTCATATTCACTAATTTGCATCTCATTAAGTGTCAAACTGGATGGCAATAAACAGTGCAATAAGCAAACATCGATGGACAGGATACCCAAAGTTCAAATCCTCATAACTTTTTTATTTGATCAGACTGGATGGCAATAAACAGTGCAATAAGCAAACATCGATGGACAGGATACCCAAAGTTCAAATCCTCATAACTTTTTTATTTGATCAGAGAAAATGGTTCTGTAAACGACTCTTTGATAAAGAATATATTCATATAAGGCTTAAAAATATTTTTTTTGTAAAATTGTTTCTAGACAAAGTAATTTTTTCATTGAAAATTTTTAATCAACCAAATTTTCGATCTTTAGAACCAATGAAGGTATTTATTTTCAAAATGCACTACAAAACAAAAATCTTTTTCTGAAAATTGTAGAACCAAAAGCAATTTTACCAAAAATGTAAGTGTGACTTCTCTGGTACTGTTTAACAGATTTCGATGAAATTTTGGATTGTTTGTCATTTTGAATTGATAAATCTACAGGAGTTACAGGACAGATTTTGCTTAAGTTGTATTCATCTCAGATGTATGTATAATAATACTATTTTGAGTTTCGAGTTGAACAAAGTTTACATGAATAATGAGATAATTGTCAAAGAAAAATTTTAATTTTTGTAATGCAGAGGAGGGGGGCATGGGCAACCTGTAGCAATCTTGTTAATTTGTATGGTTTTCCTGTAGAATGAGAGAAATCTTATGCTTTTTATGTCTCCTGCAACGTGTTGCAGAAGCGACATATAGGGGTTACTTTGGCACTATCCGTTGTCTTGCCTCGTCATCCTGCGTCGTCCTGCGACGTCACAAAAATTTCTGTCGCAGTTTTCCAGGCAACCACATGCCACAGCCTGTTGATATTTGGTATGTAGTTTGTTCACATAGTACTATAAGGTGAAAAGCGATTTTATGCCCGAAAAATTACTACTTCCTGTTTGACGAATACTTAATGTTTTATATATAATGGACATAGATGCCAAATTTTGTCGCAGTTTTCCAGGCAACTATATGCCACAGCCTCTATATATTTGGTATGTAGCTTCATCACATAGTACAATAAGGTGTATAGCGATTATATGCCCAAAAAATAACTACTTCCTGTTTGACCAATACCTAACATTTTATATATAACGGACAAAGATGCCAAATTTTCGTCGCAGTTTTCCAGGCAACTACATGCCACAGCCTCTTTATATTTGGTATGTAGCTTCATCGCATAGTACTATAAGGTGTAAAGCGTTTTTATGCCCGAAAAATAACTACTTCCTGTTTAACCAATACTTAATGTTTTATTTATAATAAACATAGATGCCAAATTTTTGTCACAGTTTTTTAGGCAACTACATGCCACAGCCTCTTGAAATTTGGTATGTAGCTTCATCCCATAGTACTATAAGGTGTAAGGCGATTTTATGCCCGATAATTAACTACTTCCTGTTTGGCAAACAAACATATATACGCAGGCAACATATACCTTCTGCGGAAGGCTCCATCTAGTTTAATTGTTTAGCTTTATACATCAACAAAAGTTTACAATTCAACATAATTTTCACAACCTCTTCTAATAGGTTATTCCTTGTTTAATTTAAAAAAAAGGGTGTTTGGTTAACCTAAAGATTTAAATGTTGCTTGCTCATCTGAAAAAAAAGTTGTAATAAACTATACAGAGGAAGTTGTCCGTTGGCCTGAAAAATATATAGTAAGCTGTAGCAAATATGCTGTACAGAACTTATCAATTCAGTTGAACCAATGGGTCCACATAAAAAAGTAATAGAAACACGCATGTTTTTTTATTTGGCCTAATGGGATAATAACAGTAACAGGGGGTCAAAAAGGGGACTTACGCCTTAAATCGACTTTTTTATTTGAGTTCCGAATTGCAAACTCTTTTTTTTTCTTCATTGGAATCCTTGTGAAAATCCCTGCCACCTTTTGAAATCAGATTTGCAATATTTTTAACCTTTTTTAGAAATGAAGGCAAAAACGCCATTTTTTAGAGTTTGTTGAGGCAATTAAATTAAGTTGTAGTGGGCCAGCCAATTGTTATGAAGCTTTAATATGGTGATTATATCCACTGAAGGAAGAACTGTGTTGTATTTGGGGTTTGTGGCCAAAAGGGGCTAAAATGGGTGTATTGACAAAACAGGTGTCAAATTTTTATTATTCATTCAATTTACAAATGCCCATAAAATAAACTTTTTATTTTTGTTCGATTTTGATTTTTTTTTTTTGGAATCCTTGTGAAAATCCCTTTTACACAAAAAGTAGCTTTTTATTTTCATTTTTTGCAACACATACACAATTTAAAATTTGTAGATTACCCCGGCTACCAGTACTTTCAGTACTTTGATTCTAAAATGTTTTACCATGTACATTTATTTTGAACATTTGCCTAATGTCAATATTCCCTACATTGATAATTGATCCAGAAATAATTAAGTAGATAAGAAGGAATGAATTAATTATTTATTATCAAGTGCAGAAGCCTTACATTGAATTGGATCTTTTTTTACATTTTCCATAATGCATATATGAGAATGTGCACTTTTCCTTTATGAGATGAAGTTACTGAAATAAAACACTGATGGCATGTTGAATTGTTCATTTTCTGCAGGCAGATGCAGGTCAAGAAATTCATTCTTTTGATGATATCGAAAGAAAATTTATAATACACTTATTTTAGTCACTAGGGAAAAAAATATTTGTCTTAACCATGCATAATCAGTTTACAATATAAGCATTATTTATTACTACTAATAAATAAATTATGAATACATCCCTCCATAATGTGTCATGAACATTTATTCAACATTTCAGCTTTCCCTGTATTGGCTATTGATCTAAGAATAATTAAGTGAATAAGAAGTCATGATTGAATTATTTATAGATGTAAATCAAGAGAAGAAGCCTTGGTTGGAATGGATGCTGATAACAGACAGTTAAAGGCAGAGAAGAGACATCTAGAATCTGACATTGTGACACTGAGACAGGACAAGGAAACATTGATACATAAACTAGAGGCAGAGAGAGAAAACAAGATGGAGTTACAGGAAAGATTGAGGTATTGTATGATAATTTGGCAGCCGATTTATATTGGATTACACGTAAATTCAACTGAATTACAATTTAAACACACATAGCATTTAATTCCTGATAACAAAATATCTACCTAAATAACCATGCCTCACGATGACATGTCCCTTTTTACAATATTTGGTCAAGCTTTTATCAGATATTATACATGAAAATGATTTGAAATTTGGTATGATGGTTCAGTATGTATTACCGTACTTTTCAGATTTATTTGAGCTCTACTTCTAATTTGGGACGGGGTCAATATAAACTATAAACATAACAACTTCTGTCAAGCTTTTCTCAGAATCTGTATATATGTGAATGATTTGAAATTTTCTATGCAATTTTCAGTTGTGTTGGACTTCTACATCCTGTTTGGGGCCCTACTCTGTGGCATCTGTATCCCATTGACATATTCCATTTTATTTGTTGCCTCTGACCACATTTCTTTTCCTAAACCACTTCATGGATTTAATAAAACTTGACACAAAGAAAGTATATCATAAATTGTTGTGATTTCAATTAAAATGAAGAAGAAAAATAGACAGATTATTACTCTCTCTAACTGGATACACAAAGTGAAGAAAAGTCAATAAAATGTAGAATAACAAAAATATGTCCAGGAGACAAAATTCCCCATATTGCAACATTTGGGATGAACAGACAGACAGACTATATGCCCCCTTCCTTTTGTAGATAGGGCATTAAAAGTTTTTTTTTGCAACCAAAGAAAATGGCAGAAATGCTTACAAGTGACATAATATTATGTTTTCAGAAATAAATCATCACCAATAGTCACAGAGCAGAGAAACTGTCAGAATTGTTGGAAATATAGAAATGAGGTATCAGATCTAAAGAGGGAAGCTGATGATCTAAGAGATAGGTGAGATAACTTTGAATAATATGTAATTTCTTTTGGATATAACTTAAATTAAAACAATGATTTTGTCGCCTGCTAGGTGTTGCAAAGGGTAATTTAGGAGTCACTTTGACACTATCCATCTTCCTGTGTCGTAGTCCTGCATCCTCTTACGATGTCACAAAAATTTCTGTTGCAATTTTACAGGCAACTATATTACACAATCCTGTGATATTTGGGATGTACTTTCCTCTTATAGTACTATAAGGTTTAAAGCAATCTTATAGCCATAACTCATCCACTTCCTGTTCCCGAATTTTTTTAAGATGCAGGTGACAAATGTATTCCATGGAAGACCGCCATTCTAGTTTTGAATTCAACATGATGAAATGGAACCTTTTCTCACATGCAGCAGTCTAAATATTGTTATTATTTCTCAAAGGGTATAGAAAAAAAATGATTGTTTCAATAGCATTTTTAAGTGGTTGTAGCTAGTTATAGGGTTTTTGAATTGACATTGGTACAAAATGTACTGGGTATTTCTAATTATATTTCATATCAATTAAAGGTTTCTTTGTTCATTTGTAATGCAGACTTACTGCTATGAATCTGATGATATAATTAAAATAAAATAAAATTTGAATTATAATATGAAATAGGCAGTGCCAAAATGCGAGCACAGCATAATTATGTTCAATAAAAAAAAAAAATGATTTCGAATCGATGCAGTCAAATATATAAGATCTGAAACCATCGTAGTTATTTTTGTTTAAGTTAATTTTCTAGAACGTTCAATTTGGGACAAACTCCTAGGGGCGATTGAACGTTAAATAGAAAAGTGAGAAAAAATCGATTACTACAAAAAATGTAGTAACTTGTCGTCATCTGAATATTTTTCTCTTTTTACATTATTAAATAGATAATTTTTGGAATGCGACTAGCAAAATAGGTTATTATTTTCAAATTCACTCCGTTCCTGTAAAAATTTGAGAGCCTTTCCGGACCATGAAAAATCAATATCAGCATTAGGCAAATTTTTTGCGGGAACAAATACCGTAGAGCTCTCCGCTCGAGCGGGCACTTTGTGCCCTCTTGCGAACTGTGCTCGCTATAAAGTTGAACTTTTTATTCTTAATTACAGATTAAGTGAGGCAGCTGGCAATAAACTGCGAGACAACAACCCAAACATTGCTGATCTCAGTGACATGAACCGTCCCACGTCCCTAGCCGAGAAATTCTCCTCCCTCTATACTGACGAATACACTGATGCCATGGAAGAGATAGAGGACGACATGGATGAATCTACTTCTGCTAAGGCCATGCTAGACTGGCTGAAGGTCATTGAAATGTTTTGGATAGCATTTTTAAAGTTCTTTAAGAAATACTTACTGTGTCTTAGCGCTTCCCCTGTCCCAAATTGAATGAATTAACAAAAAAAATTGTCTCTTTTTTATGTGCTTGTTCTATTCAATGGATTAATAAAAAATAAATGATATTCTTGCTTTAAGAATTTCTGTAGCTCATTGATAATCATAATGATTTTACTTCATAACATTTATTTAAAGCCAATTTCTGATGCATGCAGAAGGTTGGTAGGTATAATATTGATAGATTTTCAAACTACTGATTTGAACTTATCAATATATAAATGTATTCCATATATCTTGTTAATTATCCTTCTTGGCATTATTTTAGGTATGTCATGAATGGTGTGAGAAATTGGCCAAAGAGCAAAGACAGTTTATAAAAGATAAGGCCATTGGCTTCATGGAAGAGCATATGGTATGTGCTTGTTTATATCATACCTATTATATCATTAAGACATTTTAGAACCATCTGCTTAAAAGAGGAAAAAATATATTGAGATAAAGTTAATAGTCAGCGTCTCAATCCATCAGGCGTTAGGATATCTATCTCTGATCTGCAACCCCTTCTAAAACCATTCTAGGGAAGTAGAGGTTTCACCTTGATCCATTGGGCCTGGGTGGCCAAGTGGTCTAAGGGGCTGGTTTAAATACCACACTATTATGCGAGCGAAGCGAAGCTCACTATTGTAGAGAGTCTGCCAAAGTGCACGAGACTCAAAATACGATGGTTGAAAATAAATTCTGTCTGCTACTCGGAATGCATTGGGAATTTACGAAAAAACCGGGTCTCGCGTTAGCGAGACCCGGTGTTTTCGCTTATTTATTTGCAAACGGTTACAAAACTAAACCTTTTGTTGTTGTTAATGGCAAGAACTTTCTCAATAAATAATAACTACCTAACGAACGAAGGCTAGTTGTTTTTTTTGTTTTTGTTTTTTAATATGGCCCCCTTCTCGCGAGATTTCAATACACTAGTGACCTTTAACACAGAGTGCACAGTCATGCGCAGAAAAATGGTGGGAAATATCACATCACATCGTCCCTAACAAGGGTAGTTAAAACTAAGTTCTGCCAATCAATTATCAGAACTTTTAACATAAACAGATTCATTATAAAAGCGTGACAAGCAACTATTTTTTCTGCATATGTATGATAAATAAATTTGGTCCTACCTGATCTGAAAATATAATCCTAATCCATCCTCATGACATGTGCCGTGTCGTGGTCCTTCAAAATCAAAGTCAAACTGACATAGTTAAATGATCAATGCAATCATGGGTCCGTCGTCATTTTCCACCAGGTTATTCAATCTTTTGCAGCCAGTACTAGTAAAAATTAGATACGGGTATACAGAAAATCTCACAAAACCTGACAGAAGAACATTGACATTTTATGTTTACAGTCTGCTGGATATGTGACGTCACAAATGGACGATCAATATTTATGTATAAGTTATGGATAATATCGTCCCGGCCGCGAACCATATTTTGACGTTTTTTTAGGATAATACATTAATTTTTTTTTTTTCGAACAAATTATTCAATGTTTAATCACTAGCGGACCCTCTTAGATATTGGTCCAGCTGAGAGTATTTTGACAATATTTTCCAGATCCAAATTAAGGTTCGACCCAGATTAGGCTGAACCTATTATCTTATTTATCACATTGCATCAACATAATTTGTGTTGATTTTGTATCTTCGCGAGCTTTTAGGGCAGAGCCATTCTCATATTAATCACTAGCTGATCACCTCTGGGTATGTGATTAAGTTTGTGAGTGACCTGCCCAAGATTGGTGGTTTCCATCAGGTACTCCGTTTTAAATTTCCTCCACCATTAAAACTGACCGCCCTTACATGGCCCAGGTGCGTCAATAAAGGGTGTTAACATCAACACACACACCTGGTTCTACCCTTCTTTCAATTTGTCCATCCAGAAATGGTTTCCCAACCATAACTTTTGATTACCTTGATAGCATTTCACAAAACTTACACACATTTATTCTTATGAGATGTGGAAATGCCTTTTGATTTTTTAAAAGTTTAAAACACCATCAGTCAAAATGACAAGTTTTGAAAAAACTTGAAAATTTTTGAATAAAATTGATTTCAGAATCATAACTTTTGAATGTCATGATAGAATTTCATAAAACTTACACATGTTAAAGCAGCTGAGATAATGAAGAAGCCTATAGAGTTTTGGGTCTATAGATAAAATGTAAAGGCTGTTAGTTTTGCCAGATTATTTCTTGTTTTTTTATTATGGCCCGACCACGTATGTGGATCGGACATATAGTTTTACCCTTGTCCGTCCGTCCGTCCGTCCGTACGTCCGTACGTCCGTCCGTAACACTTTGGTTAAGTTCTTGGTTAAGGTCCATAACTCGGATACTAGATGTTGGGGGTCAACGATATTTCACCACCAGATGGGTCTTGGGTAGGGCTACACCACCCACTAAAAATTAGGTCACTGTGACCTATATTTTATGCATGAACAACTTTGGTTAAGTTCTTGGTTAAGGTCCATAACTAGGATACTAGATGTTGGGGGTCAATGATATTTCACTACTAGATGTGTCTTAGGTAAGGTGACACCACCCACTAGAAATTAGGTCACTGTGACCTATATTTTACGCATTAATGACTTCGGTTAAGTTCTTGGTTAAGGTCCATAACTTGGATACTAGATGTTGGGGGTCAATGATATTTCACTACTAGATGTGTCTTAGGTAAGATGACACCACCCACTAGAAATTAGGTCACTGTGACCTATATTTCATGCATGAATGGACTTGGTTAAGTTCTTGGTTAAGGTCCATATCTCAGATACTACATATTGATGGTCAATGGTATTTCACCACTAGATGTGTCTTGGGTAACATGACACCACCCAATAAAAATTAGGTCACTGTGATCTATATTTTATGCATGAATGACTTTGGTTAAGTTCTTGGTTAAGGTCCATAACTTGGATACTAGATGTTGGGGGTCAATGATATTTCACCACTAGATGTGTCTTGGGTAAAGTGACACCATCCACTAGAAATGAGGTCAATGTGACCTATATTTTATGCATGAATGACTTTGGTTAAGTTCTTGGTTAAGGTCCATATCTTGAATACTACATGTTAGGGGTCAATAATATTTCACTTCTCGATGAGTCTTGGTACATGGCACCACCCATCAGAAATAAGGTCACAGCGACCTATATTTTACACATGAACACTTTTGATCAATTTCTTGGTAAAGGTCCATATCCCAGGTAATACACATTGAGGGTCAATGATATTTCAAGAACGGGAGGGCCATCCTGTGGCTCATAGACACATTATCTAGTTATTCAAAAAAGTATTGGGCTCATGCACATATACATTATATAATTGTTTACTGGTCAAGAAGAAAACAGTTCATTTGCTTGCACGAAGTACTTACTTTTTCACGAGGCATGTAGTGCCTAGGGCAAACAAATGTACTGTTTTCTGAATGACCAGTAAACTATTGTTTTTTATACTGAATTGATAAGCTCTTAGCTAAAGCCATACCTACTGTGCACTCTTTGCAGTGTAATCTAGCCAGGCCTGCTGTCTATCATTTAAAAACCTAGCAAAATATCATGACTGCACTATTACCCTAGGGAAATAATTTTGACTATTTCCCTAGGGATATAGTATTTTTATGGCCCGACCACGTATGTGGATTGGACATATAGTTTTACCCTTGTCCGTCCGTCCGTACGTCCGTACGTCCGTACGTCCCGTACGTCCGTCCGTAACACTTTGGTTAAGTTCTTGGTTAAGGTCCATTACTCGGATACTAGATGTTTGGGGTTAATGATATTTCACCACCAGATGGGTCTTGGGTAGGGCTACACCACCCACTAGAAATTAGGTCACTGTGACCTATATTTTATGCATGAACGACTTCGGTTAAGTTCTTGGTTAAGGTCCATAACTTGGATACTAAATGTTGGGGGTCAATGATATTTCACTACTAGATGTGTCTTAGGTAAGGTGACATCGCCCACTAGAAATTAGGTCACTGTGACCTATATTTTATGCATGAACAACTTTGGTTAAGTTCTTGGTTAAGGTCCATAACTTGGATACTAGATGTTGGGGGTCAATGATATTTCACTACTAGATGTGTCTTAGGTAAGGTGACACCACCCACTAGAAATTAGGTCACTGTGACCTATATTTTATGCATGAACGACTTTGTTTAAGTTCTTGGTTAAGGTCCATAACTTGGATACTAGATGTTGGGGGTCAATGATATTTCACTACTAGATGTGTCTTGGGTAAGGTGACACCATCCACAAGAAATGAGGTCACTGTGACCTATATTTTACGCATGAATGACTTTGGTTAAGTTCTTGGTTAAGGTCCATATCTTGAATACTACATGTTAGGGGTCAATAATATTTCACTACTGGATGTGTCTTGGGTAACATGGCACAACCCCCCCACCCCCCCCCCCCCCCCGAAATAAGGTCACAGCGACCTATATTTTACACATGAAGACTTTTGATCAATTTCTTGGTAAAGGTCCATATCCCAGATAATACTCATTGAGGGTCAGTGATATTTCAAGAACGGGAGGGCCATCCTGTGGCTCATAGACACATTTTCTAGTTTTTACAAATTCAAGATGAAATAGTTAAAATGTTTGATGTATATATTTTTTTCAATTTATTTTATATAGAAAAAATCTACTGAAGCATAATAAATAGATATATATCTCATATTTATCTGTATTACATTTTAGAAGTTTCGAGTACCCGTAGAAATATCTGACAGATGCCTGATACATGTCAAAGAATTCCAGAAGAAGATTGCAATTGATTCCTTAGCTGCTGTCACACAGGTTTGTATACATTGAATCTCCTTTAGTTACGAGGTGTGTAGAGATTTTTCCCCCAGGCATGCCAGGGAAATTTAATTTCACTTTAATTTTCTGGTCCTATGCATATGTTTTTGTAGTGAGAAATGAGAATCATATAGGAAAAATCTTTTTATCTCATAAAATTTAGGAGAAAAAACTTGTTTGATCTTGTATAAATCGTTTTAACATTTTACCTTCTTGATTTCTTTCTTATTTAGATATGTCTGCATAAAAGTCTAAGTGGTCAGAAGTGGAGTGATAATACACCAATAAAGAAATACATACAGCGCTGTACAGAATTGTGTTGGATGATGCAAATCAACGACCCACCACTTTATGTTAAGTTTGACGTGACACCAGGACAACCTCTAGATAAAAATAGTTACAATATATTTACACGTAGTGGCAGCCTAATTGACTATGTAGTGTGGCCAGTTTTGTTCTTACATAGAACTGGACCAATGCTGGGTAAAGGTGTGGCCCAGGGAAAGTAGTTTAATCAAAAGTAGCTATAGTTAATCGTCCAGACTGTGATGAAAACCACAAAAGGCAAAACTTAGGGTTTTTGATTCCATCAGTAGCAGCATTCAAAATCACAAACAAATTTTTTATACCCCGCCACATGAAGTGGTGAGGTATTATGTTATACCTTCAGTTTCTTTTGGTGTCTGTCTGTCTGTCCCCCGAAGAATTCAGGATGATAACTTTAAAACAGATATAGGGATTTGAATGATATTTTGCACAGCTGTTGAGTACAATAAATAACAAGACAAGTTCAATTTTCAGAATGATCCAAATAACGTTATTGAAGATAATCCACTTTGTAAATTTTCCAAATTTGAAAATGATGAAATTTTCTGGTCTAAGAAAGATAACTCATTTCTTTTCTGTCTCTATATAGATGTATAGTACTGGTATATGCAGTATAGAATACATTTATATTTAACTATTCATGAGTATAGTGGCGGGGTATCATTTAATGTCCAATTAGATGCCCTACTTTTCTCTAGATTGTTTCATATTGAGTGCTTTAACTAGGTCAACAATATTAGGTATGATGTAGGACCAAACCGTAGGATTAAACTGTTTTAGTTTTTAGAGCTGTTTTGTGTGTGTCCTTGTAGTCAATGTTTGTTGACTTGGGGCATTTTTCACCAAAAGGCGAGACATGTCTTTATGTTAAATGTTAATTTACAAAGATATCTGTGATATTAAGTTGATGAGGGAAAGGGCAGGGCTAAGAGGGCTATAGGTACAATAGGATGTGATTATAAGTACAGGGAAAGGGAGGGAATGGCGTATTATGCATGCCACCCTCCCATTCAACCACTCATCATCTACCATATATTTGTGTTTAATATGTCTAGAGTCACTTTTAAATAATGCAAAAATATTTAACCATCATAAATATTGGTCTCCTGTCTTTCCTAGAGTGGAGGAGTATAGAACTCAGCTTTTTATCATTCTGTCCATCTGTCATTCCGTCCAGACAAAAAAACTTTTCCCACAAAAATTTTCAAAGTCTTTAGGGATTACAAGTAATCCCTAATAAGTTACATCAGGAGCGGATTCAGAGGTACGTGAAAGGGGGGTGTGTAATTGCTAAAAAGGTCAGATTTTGATAAAAATTTGAAATTGCTTGGTCAATTGTATATAGAAAAAATTAAAATTTCTCAATTAAAGGGGGGGCATATGGCCGCTCTGCCCCCTGATTCCGCCACTGCACATTCCTTGTAACATATACTTCATATGGAGATTTACTTGAAGAAAATTTTTGGCACTGCATTATATTAATCTTTGGACAAAATCAGACAAAATATTGATATTTAGAGAGAAGAGAAGAGATTGGTCCTTATAGGTAGTAATTAACTTTAATAGCCTCCAGCTCTTAGAATTTAAACTTTTTGTCTGGTTACACACTGCCATGTTAATTTAGCATTGTATTTTTAAGATGAAATGTATTTCAAAATGTTTTTCATGAACTATGCTGCCACTTTATGTTAAGTTTTATAGATAAGGTTTCCACTAATTATTACTTGAAAAAACTGATTTATTGTGTTGCAAGTTTTTTAATCATATTAAAACAAGTATATTTTTTGTGTCTTCTTTTTAAAAGTTTTAAGTCTCATTATTATTTTTATACGCACTATTTTATGACAAACTTTTGGGTGTTTTTTGACAGACTCTCTTTCTGAAAAAACCTTTTCTATTTTAATGCTAAGTTATTAGCACAAAATTGTTATGTATTTTAAAAATTATGATATGATTTTAATTTTAAGTTACTGTATTATCGAATATTGTTTAAGATTTAGATTGTTTAGATTTAAGAATGATTTATGAAATTTTCAACATTCCAACACTCTTGAAAATAATAATGAATCAATCTTTTAAGGTTAATGTGTTTGTGTTTTTCAAATTACTTATTTAAAAATGTGGACAGTGAAATTAATTATGATTTTAAGACATAAATCCTAAATATTAGATTAGTTTCTAGATGTACATATATTACTAAATAGTTAGCATCCCAATCAATGTATTTTCTAATACCTAATATCTAGTTACTTTTGTATGGATTGACATATAATATATTTTAATTTAATAGTAAAATCAAATCTGATATATTTAAAGAATGTGTTGTCTCAAGTTTTGCCAAACATTGTTTTCTCATTTGTTTCTCAGCAGTTTTTATGCACTGTCTACCAAAGTACTGGGACATATTGTGTTGATTATGAATTTTCACCTATTTACAGGATTTAAAAAAATCACAATTAAGACCAATTATCCCTAAGCATCCAAATAACTGGGACATGACATGTCTTAGATTTTTCTGATTTTCGTTTTATAAGTTGATATTGACCATTGGATCACAAAAATATTTACTGCTTGATATGATTAATCACAGTTGCCGTGGTAATTTTTTACCATTTTTCGCATGGCCACAATGCCTAAACTAAATTCCCATTTCGTCGGGCTAAAATCAATGCATAGTCAATATAATTTTCATTGGGTCAGAAGAGCTATTGCTATCACTTGGTGTCTGTCATCTTCATTAACTTTTCTTTATAAAACTTCTTCTCTGTAAGTACTGAAGGGATTGCTTTTTTATAACTTAAAACACATCATATATTGGATGTCCTCTACCAAGATTGCATAAAATTATGACTCCTATTCAAGAAACATGACTGCCATCATTAAAATTATAACAGGAGGGTCAGACCCAAGTTTTGGGCTTATAAAACAAGAAGTATAATAGATAGAGATTATCTAAAGCAACTTACCATCTTTAGCATGAAAAGCTCTACAAAATTCTCGATTGGGTCAGATGACCCCTAAAGAGGTTATGGCCCTTTTAAGGTGAAAATAGCATGTTTTCATGTTTTTGGCCTATAGAATAAAAATAAATGCAGAGAGAGAAAAGCTGTTGATTGCTTAAACCTTCAGCTGATTAAGCTCAACAAAAGTTTCCATAGGGTCGAAATTGTCAGATAACCCTTTTATAGGGGTTTTTACCCTTTAATGGTGAAAAAAACACTTGGCCTATGGAATGAAAATTATTGCAGATAGAGAAAAGCTGTTGGTTGCTCAAACCTTCAGCTGCTTGTGCTCTTCAAAAGTCTTCATTGGGTCAAATGTGTCAGATGACCCTTTATTAGGGTTATGGTCCATTAAAACAAAAATAGTGTTTATAATTTTGAAAATTCAATCACTAATTTACATAATTACATTCATTAGGAGTATTTATTATTGATTAATACTTCTGTAAATGGAATCAGAAAAGTGGCGGAAATGGTATTAAACTGTCCAAAGGTTATATATTATAGAATAATATACTATTTCTTTACATGTTCAATAACCTCGTTCTAGTTGCACAAATACTTGAAATTGTTGAAAATGTTTGAATATTGTCAATGAGGTATCAAATTAAGCAATAGTTGCATTGAATATGAACTGCTTTTCCCTTTCAAAGAAGCAGAGGTACCAATGGGGTATCCGAATGTCAAAAGTCCTAAAGGGCAGAGACAAATCCAGTAAACACCAACACGAACGGGACAAAAACAGACAAATCGGGGTTTAAATGATACCCTTTTCAGCATATTTGAATTGGCATATAATGCAATGGTTACCCTGGCAACCACGGTCAATCTTAACAAACATTTATGATTTTTTTTTGTAAATCAGCAAAATCTGAGACATGTTATGTCTCACCCTATATTGAAATCATTTGATCCTTACAGTAACAGATGACTAATATGAGAACTTTTACAGATAGTGAAATATGTTGCTTGCTTAAACAGTCGGCTCATTAAGCTATACAAAAGTCCCATTGGGTCGAAGTTGTCAGATGACTCCAAATAGGGACTATGGCTTCCAGAAGAGACCCCAGGTTCGCGATTCATGCTTCTAGGAGAGTTACTTGGTTAAGGTACAGATTTTTAAATGTCCAAAAAGTTGTTTTTGAAGTATTGAAGTATAGCTCAAAATAAAGCATGTTAAACAGGTGAGCAATCCAGTCTGGGAGCCTCTAGTTCTTATTGTTACGGCAAAGACGAAAATCGGAAACGGATGACGGGATGGAGACCGAATTAATTACGACCGTAACAATAAGAATTTTCTTATTATTACGGCACTTATTGTAACGGCAAATCGATGTGACTAAAGAGTGACACGACATTTTATTAATTTCCATAAAATTCAAGTGGGCAAAAAAATGAATCCATAGATTGAACTGAAATATATTTTTATAACTTATGGCACATGTGCCACAGGCATTTTAGTGGTTTTCTGGTTTTGTTTGATGCTGCGCATTTCTCGTGACACAATTCACAATTGAACTGTTCGATTTGATGATTCCTACAGACTATAAAAAATATAGGGGGTAGTATGTATAAGTGGGAGGAATATAGTTGATATATTTGTGAAGGAAAATACCCCACCGATCGATTGGTGGCAACCAGAAAGGTAGGGAATGTGATAATTTCCCAGAAAATGCCATTTGAAGGGAGGTGCCTATGGTCGGAAGTCCTACCTTCTCCCACTTATACATACTACCCCCTATATTTTTGATAGTCAACAAGTGCCTGTGATTCCTATAACAACAAAGGGGGTGTATACAGAAGAGGACATGGAGGAGTTCTCTTTAGCCGGGACGCTTCCTATGGCAAAAAGTTTTATCCAACAAAGAGTTTTCTTTATTATTTTATAATTCAAATTGTTGTTTTAATTATCAAATTAGTTCTTATTTAATTTTATCATGATTAGCGAAAGAAGTTAATAATAAAATATCTTATGTTTAATTGGTAAATCTCTTATGCATGGTAAACCTCTTGCATCCATAATATGTCCATAGTGATACTGATTAAATTTGCCGTAAAAATAAGTGCCGTAATAATAAGAAAATTCTTTTTGTTACGATCGTAAATGATTCGGTCTTCGTCCGTCATCCGTTTCCGATTTTCGTCTTTGCCGTAACAATAAGAATTTCTTATTGTTACGGTTTTGCCGTAATCGTATTCTGTGCCTTTAAAAATTTCCATTGGAGCAATATCAAGACAGTGTTGCACTAGCATAATGCTGATTTTGCAAAGAAAAGCTCTGTGCTTATTAAAGTATTTGTCTACGATCAAATAATTTTTATTTTGTTCATGAAATTGTGACTTCGTTTAAGGAATTATCATCTTTTATGAGGTAACATCAAGCTCCTTATAGTTGTGTTCACGATAACCAACAGAGTCATTACCACATAAATTGACATAGAACCCATTATTTTTTTTTATATTTTTTGTTATTGAAATTCCCGATTGTTAAATTCTTAATTGTTTAAAACACCAAGTTTCTTACCTTGTACTGCACATGGTCGATATCCTCGGTACTGGATTCGGCTTCCCTTTTTGAACCTTTTGGCTTTGAGTATTCCTTAATTCAAATGCTGCTGATGAGAGGTTTCTCCTTGGAATATCGTTATACAACATAACCAAATTAACCGTTTTGGTATTGTATATAGAAATAAATTGAAGGTTTTGTCTTAAACTAGGAATTAAGTTTTATATAAAGCAAAATTTACTAAGTTTCATAAAATATAATTAGTGTATAATAAAATGATATTGACATGCATATTTGTGGAATCGTTAAAAATCAAACCCCCAAAACAATGTTTTTTTTTCTCTAAATATTAAAGTCCTACACATATTAGTAGACTCATATTGTTCTTTTCAATACCTCTTCAAATTATAAAGACGGCTTTTAAAAAATTGTCATATTTGAAATATATTAACGGACAGTGCATATGTTTAATAATAGTGCCTGAGTATATAAATGTATACATCACGAGCCTGGTTTTCACTATGACCATGAAGGGATTAAAGGGAGGTATTTTCTGTTAACGACCGTTTACCAAAAGTCACTAAGATATCTTTTTGGTACCTTGTACGGCTATTACTTAAATTTTCTAAAAAAAAAACTTCCAAAATAGTACGCTATAAAGACATATTTTTTGTATGTCACTAATTCATGTAATTATAAGACACTAATGTCCATTTAATAGTATCAAAATGCAAAAAAATATATTTGTCCAGTAAATTTCAACCATTTTAAAGTACGTATTTTATATTTTCCGCTCAATTCTATAATTTTGAACTTTTAGCTCACTTGGCCAAAGGTCATAAAAAAATGACAACAAAGTTGCAGACAATAAATTTTGCTGCCCCTGTCGCGCGTTTAGTCTATTCAAGACTCATCAGATGCGCTCTACCAAAAATATTGAAAATTCAAAACACTATATGATTATGAAGAGCATAGAACAATGAAACCAAAAATACCAAACTGGGGAACCAAATTATTGCTAGTAGATCAACCTATTCCTGGGGTATGAAGAACTTTAGGGTTTAGACAATTTTGAAATTTAAACGGATAATTTCAAGCTTTGATGTGTTCTGCAACACCAAAGTGTTGGTGCCGGAGCGGGCTAACCTCGGGAAACTAAAACTCCACCAGCAGTGCTAGCCTTTGCGGTCGTTCGAAATAAAAATGACAACAAAGTTCCAGACAATAAATTTTGCTTCGCCCAACGCGCGTTTCGTCTATTCAAGACTCGTCAGAGGAAATTGAAAATGCCAAACACTATACGTTTATGAAGAGCATAGAAAAAAAAAAACCCCAAAAATACCAAACTGGGGAACCAAATTATTACTAAGATCCCTATGGCTGGGGTTGGAAGAACCTGAGGGTTTAGACAATTTTGAAATTTAAACGGATAATTTAAAGCTATGTGAGCTTATGCCATCACTATGCCTCAGTCGTCGTCCGTCGTCCATTAACAATTTCAAAAAATCTTCTTCTCTGAAATCACTTAACCAATTGAACTTAAACTTTGCAGGAATGATATATGACATGTTGTCAACAAACGATCTCCATTTAAGAATGATTTAATGTTAATGAAAAAAAAACCAAGGTCGCTGTTACTAGTATAGAACATAGGGTAAAATCACTTAAAATGGCTTATAACTCAGCAATAATATCAGATATAAGAAAATCTGAAGAGTATTAGGCTCTTTATAATCAAAACAAAAGTCTTCAATGTGTCGAAGTTATAAGATTACCCCTTTTGAGGTTAAAGGTTAAGGTTTCAGCTTAAAAATAACGTTTTTTTCATGTTTTTCTTGTAGAATGAAAACTATTGCAGATAGAGAAAAGCTTTTGATTTTTTAAACCTTCAGCTTATTTAGCTCTATACAAAATACAAATGACAACAAAGTTCCAGACAATAATTTTGCTTCGCCCAACGCGCGTTTCGTCTATTCAAGACTCGTCAGAGGTGCTCTACCAAATAAATTGAAAATGCCAAACACTATATGGTTATGAAGAGCATAGAACAGTAAAACCAAAAGTACAAAACTTGGGAACCCAATTATTACTACGATGATCAACCTATGTCTGGGGTAGGAAGAACCCTAGGGTTTAAACAATATTGAAATTTAGAGCTTTGATGTGTTCTCCAACACAAAAGTGTTGGTACCGGAGGGGCTAACCTCGGGAAATTAAAACTCCACCAGCAGTGCTAACCTTCACGGGTGTTCGAAATACAAATGACAACAAAGTTCCAGACAATAAATTTTGCTTCGCCTGTAGGTTGTCAGGTGACTCCTTATAGGGATAATTGCCATTTGAAGGTTTCACCTTTTGGCCTATAGAATGAAAACTATTTAAGATACAGAAAAGCTGTTGCTTGCTTAAACCTTCAGCTCACTGAGCTCTTCAAAAGTATCAATTGGGTCAAAATTGACATATGACTCCTTTTAGGGGTTATGGCTCTTTAATGAAAAAAAAAACACTTTTTTTTCTATATAGAATGAAACTTATTGCAGATAGAAAAAATCTGTTACTTTCTTAACCTTCAGCATATTAAGCTTTACAAAAGATTTGATTAAAATTGTCAGATGACTCCATATAGAAGAGTCCCTAATGGCCCTAAGGACCAGGTGGGCGATTCTGGCTCCTTTGAGCCTCTTGTTTGAGTAAAATCATGGTTCTATCATACCTTTAAGTATGTTGAAATTAAAAGATAGTTAGATATAAAAGAAACACACAAAAAATCATCACCAAAACATAAAAAGAAAAAAACCACCCTCACACAACTTAACCGCAATAAGCGTGAACAGTTCCTGCTTTCATCATATAGACCCGTTGAGTGGCCAACAATCATTTTAGTGTTAGTCAAATCCGGTTGTGGTCGACAATACTGCTCATTTGAGAAAAGGAAGTCCGGTATTTGTCCTCAAGCTCATGGTTTCTTTCGTAAATTTCAAATGTGACGACAACAATCATGGAGCAAAATTTACCTCACAGAAGTGATGCTCTTTCAATGAAATTCCAATAATTTCTCACAAGCTCTGGAATAACGAATCAGTTAATACTTTAACTCCATAAACTGGACCGAACGGAATGTTGCTACAAGAAAAAGGAATGCTGAAGAATGGAAAGTTGAAGTCATAACGTTTGTCATAGAGCTTTGTACAAAGCATTTCTTGTGTGTCGATTTCGAGATATTAAACCAAATATAAAGTGGATTTTCTTGAAACTGTTGTCCTTTATCTCAAGTTTCTTGGGATATATGAGATACAAATATTCACAAAATCGAGGATTATTAAAATATCAATATACCATATTAATGAAATGTAATTTAAAGAAGAATCCTTTAAGCTGACCAGACCACAGGCCATGTTTTCTATAGGCATTTATTGTATAAAAATTATTATATTTTAAGCATTGTTTAAGACATTTATATTTAATGAGCATACTTTTATTTCATTAAAGACCAGGAGAGCGATCAACGCTCCTGAAACCATAATGTTGTCTGGAAGTGATTATATGAAACTTCAAATGAATGAAGACACAATTCGGCATGCGATGGTGCACAATTCGTACCCATTGGGATGTTTTTGCTTCGTAAGTGATCGTTTTGCTTGTATAATCAACCATCCCTAATTCAGCTGTTTTAACAGTGTATATGTTTTTTAAACACTATAAAGACAATTGTTTAGCATGTCACTAATTCGTGTGATTATAAGCCACTTATGTCTATTTAATAAAGTATCAAAATGGAAAAATATATTTGTCCAGTAAATTTCAACCAATTTAAAGTACGTATTTTATATTTTCTGCTCAATTCTATAACTTTTAATTTTTAGCTCACTTGGCCAAAGGTCATAAATAAAATGACAACAAAGTTCCAGACAATAAATTTTGCTGCGCCTGACGCGCGTTTCGTCTATTCAATACTCATCAGAGACGCTCTACCAAAAATATTGAAAATGCCAAACACTATATATATGATTATGAAGAGCATATAACAATAAAACCAAAAATACCAAACTGGGGAACCAAAGTATTACTAACGCTAATATACCAACCTATGCCTGGGGTATGAAGAACCTTAGGGTTTTGACAATTTTGAAATTTAAACGGATAATTTCAAGCTTTGATGAGTTCTCCAACACAAAAAGGGGGCTAACCTCGAGGAATTAAAACTCCACCAGCAGTGCTAACCTTTACGGGTGTTCGAAATAAAAATGACAACAAAGTTCCAGACAATAAATTTTGCTTCACCTAACGCGCTTTTCGTTTATTCAAGACTCATCAGAGGCGCTCTACCAAAAATATTGAAAATGTCAAACACTATATGATTATTAAGAGCATAGAACAATAAAAAACCAAAAATATCAAACTGGGGAACCAAATTATTACTTAGACCCCTATTCCTTGGATAGGAAGAACCTAAGGGTTTAGACAATTTTGAAATTTAAACGGATAATTTAAAGCTTTGTGAGCTTAAGCCATCACTATGCGTCAGTCGTCGTCCGTCGTCCATTAACAATTTCAAAAAATATTCTTCTCTGAAATCACTGAACCAATTGAACTGAAACTTTGCAGGAATGATGTATGACATGTTGTCAACGATCTTCATTTTAGAATGATTTAATAAAAAAAACATGGCCGCTGTTACTAAAATAGAACCTAGGGTAAAATCAGTTAAATTGGCTTATAACTCAGCAATAATATCAGATAGAAAAAAAATCTGAAGAGTATTAGGCTCTTTAGAATCAAAAGCTTTATAAAAGTCTTCAGTATGTCGAAGTTGTAAATAAAGGTAATAACAAAACTACCGAATTTGAATGATCAATCTCATAGTCCAGAGAAAATGACAAAAACGAATCAGTCACACCGGAGAATCGGTGGATCGCAATGGTCCTGACTTGGTACAGGCATTTCAAACGAAATGGTGGGTTAAACCAGGTTTTATGGCGCCAAACCTCCCTCTTCCATTGCGATCTTAGGATCCGGTAATGACCATAGAACACAACATAGTTGTGAGACACAATAGGGATATTGAGGTGATCATCTCAGTACAGCAGACCAGTCAAACACTAATTAAAACAATTAACTATCATATCTTTTAACTCAATTTTGAACTTTTCTACTAGTTGCTGATAACGAAGAAAGACCCTTCTGAGGTTATGACCCTTTCAAGATTAAAAATAACGTTTTTTCATGTTTTTATCTTGTAGAATGAAAACTTGCAAATAGAGTAAGCTTTTCCTTTTAAAAAATTCAGCTTATTTTGCTCTATACAAAGGTCTCCTTAGAGTCGAAGTTGTATGGCTCCTTATAGGGCTCTTTGTAGGTCGAAAATAGCATTTTTTCATCTTTTTGGCCTATAGAATGAAAACTTTTTAAGATTGTGAAAAGCTGTTGCTTGCTTAAATCTTCAGCTCACCGAGCTCTTCAAAAGTATCAATTGGGTCAAAATTGTCATATGACTCCTTTTAGGGGTTATGGCTCTTTAATGGAAAAATGTTTTTCTATATAGAATGAAACTTATTGCAGATAGAGAAAATCGGTTACTTTCTTAAACCTTCAGCATATTAAGCTTTACAAAAGATTTGATTAAAATTGTCAGATGACTCCATATAGAAGAGTCCCTAATGGCCCTATGGACCAGGTGGGCGATTCAGGCTCCTTGAAGCCTCTTGTTTAAGTAAAATCATGGTTCTATCATACCTTTAAATATGTTGAAATTAAAAGATAGTTAAATATAAAAGAAACACACATAAAATCATCACCAAAACACAAAAAGAAAAAAAAACACCCTCACACAACTTAACCGCAATAAGCGTGAACAGTTCCTGCTTTCATCATATAGACCCGTTGAGTGGCCAACAATCATTTTAGTGTTAGTCAAATCCGGTTGTGGTCGACAATACTGCTCATTTGAGAAAAGGAAGTCCGGTATTTGTCCTCAAGCTCATGGTTTCTTTTGTAAATTTCTTAAGTGACGACAACAACCATGGAGCAAAATTTACCTCACAGAAGTGATGCTCTTTCAAGGAAATTCCAATAATTTCCTACAAGCTCTGGAGTAACGAATCAGTTAATACTTTAACTCCATAAACTGGACAGAACGGAATGTTGCTACAAGAAAAAGGAATGCTGAAGAATGGAAAGTTGAAGTCATAACGTTTGTCATAGAACTTTGTACAAAGCATTTCTTGTGTGTCGATTTCGAGATATCAAACCAAATATAAAGTGGATTTTCTAGAAACTGTTGTCCTTTATCTCAAGTTTCTTGGGATAAATGAGATATAAATAGTCACGAAATTGAGGATTGTTAAAATATCAATATACCATATTAATGAAATTTTATTTAAAGAAGAATCCTTTAAGCTCACCAGACCACAGGCCATGTTTGCTATTTCCATTTATTGTATAAAAATTATTATACTAAAGTATTGTTAAAGACATTTATATTTAAGAAGCATACCTTTATTTCATTAAAGACCAGGAGAGCGATCAACGCTCCTGGGACCATCATGTTGTCTGGAAGTGATTATATGAAACTTCAAATGAATGAAGACACAATTCGGCATGCGATGGTGCACAATTCGTACCCATTGGGATGTTTTTGCTTCGTAATTGATGGTTTTGCTAGCTAGCTAGCGCTTGTATAATCAACCATCCCTAATTCAGCTGTTTTAACAGTGTATATTTTTTTTAAACACTATAAAGACATATTTTTAGCATGTCACTAATTCATGTGATTCAAGCCACTTATGTCTATTTAATAAAGTATCAAAATGGAAAAACATATTTGTCCAGTAAATTTCAACCAATTTAAAGTACGTATTTTATATTTTCCGATCCATTCTATTACTTTTAATTTTTAGCTCACTTGGCCAAACTTGATGATTTGTCATAAACACAGACTAGTTGTTTAGATTTTATTGATTGTTTTTTATTGATTGTTTAAAAAAAATACTTGCAATGTAGCAATGCCGTTTATTTAACCAAATACTAATAACAAAATGGAAAATAATGCCAAGATGTGCAAAATATATGTTAATTTGTTAAGTCATAATACCAAAGCACATTGTTAAGTCATACATTACAACCGTACAAAAATATATACATGTCAATCTAAGTGAGTGCAGGAATATTTTTCAATGTATTTTTATTTCAAAACTGTAATACTAGTATGTTAAAGTGAGCCAATAATTGATGTTTTATAGACTTCCAATCACAATATTAAGTTGACAATTACTGTGCTTATTGAATAAAAAAAAATGATTGGACGAAATCGTTTATCATATCCTAATGCTAACGACTCATTAGGAGACTTTAGGCATTTTATTTAAATACAATTTACAATAAAATAAAATTTTCATGTTTTGAATTAAATGAAAAAGCAATCAAGACAATCATTCCTTTGTTAATTTAGTAATTTCCAAATATATTATCTTGCTTAGATATTAAACAAAAATGAAATATGTCACCTAAAATAAATAAAACAAAATTGGTACAATGATGCAAAGGTGAATTTAAAGTAATTATAACTCACTCAACATAAGATTACAATGATGCTTGATATAAACTTAACATAATAATGTTTGTGTTGAAAAATATAATATGTCAAATGATACGTTTGTAGGTGAAAGGATTTCTCAATATTTCAAATCGATTATTATTCATACATATACACTTTGGGACGGACTTGAAGGGGGGGGGGGCTTGTTTTTTTCATAAAAAAATATTCTGAAAAATATTTTTGTTGAAAAAAATATTTTGGCAGCTGAGGGTAAGAAAACAAATATTCTGAAGAAGGATTTCTGCTATAAAAAATAATGCTGATAATAAAAAAAATATTCTGTCGCGACGCCTTCGAAAAATAATTATTTTGTCTGCGCTCTGCACGGCCGCGGAAAAAAAATCTTTTCAAAACAAAAAAACCAAGGCCCCCCCTTCAAGTTAAATGGTCCGTCCCTTAAGTTATTGAAAAAAAATATTGTACATTAAAAATTTGAAAATAATAAAATGATTGAACATATATGAATGGAAAAACCAATCAATACAAAACAAACCTCGTTTTAAAAAAAAGGACATGTCATACTCTGAATGATTAAATTCAAGCATTTATCTTTACATCTAAACTTTAATGGCACTCCCGTCCGATTGTAAAGGCTGCTTAAGGAACAATGTTGAATCACATAAACATTGTAACTGCATTACTAGTTAGACATTGAATTCTCATGTTGCACATGGTGCCCGGGTTTATAAATATATTGATCCTGACCAATAAGAGAATCAATTGAGATATTTTTATAATTTGGAGTAAGGAAAACATGTATTGGTAAATCTTAAATTCAACAAAGAAAGATAAAAGTAAATCAAAACCTATCAGGTAGATTTTTGCGGAAAGAATTCACCGACCTGACTTCAAGAAAGATTGTGTAGAACACTTTACTTTCCTTGGGCCACACCTTTACCCAGCATTGGTCCAGTTCTATGTAAGAATAAAACTGGCCACACTACATAGTCAATTTGGCTGCCACTGCGTGTAAATATATTGTAACTATTTTTATCTAGAGATTGTCCTGGTGTCACGTCAAACTTGACATAGAGTGGTGGGTCGTTGATTTGCATCATCCAGCACAACTCTGTACAGCGCTGTATGTATTTCTTTATTGGTGTATTATCACTCCACTTCTGACCACTTAGACTTTTGTGCAGACATATCTAGAAAGAAATCAAGAATGTCCATTGTTAAAAGCTTTTATACAAGATCAGACAAGTTGCTGAAAATAATCGATTTTATATTGTTTAAAATGAGTTTTTAATTTTGACAAAAAGTTCTACAAGTTGAAACAAACTGCACCCATAAACTGAAATGTTAATGTTTTAATTTAGTACAGCCAAGTTCATTAGCAGAACATCGTTGTCAAAGCTATTGTTCGTTGTCTACTTATTGCCTCATATCGTTAGTTCCTTTTCATAAGGATCTTATTGATTTTCATTATAGTTTCTATCTTTGAACATCTGTTATACATCAATTAGGAACCACTGGTCTTCATGTACGGGAAGTGCTAGTTGTTATTAAATTCTTTTTATTTATGGGTGGTTCTCTATGTCCACTTTTTACATCTCCAAATCATGTTTATAATTATAAAATCCTGTATCAAACACAAACTAGAACTGAGAGCAAGCACAAAGAGGATATCTCTCTCCTATTTCATACTGAGCTATATTTTAGGGAAAAAAATTTTCTACAGGCACATTCTATTCTATTCTATTCATATCATTAACCCAACATTCATCTATTTTCTTTAACTTGAACACTTGCCGGAATGACTAGAGATCTTGGCACAATATGTTTGGGGCCCATTACCGGTATATCAATTTATGCAAATTATGAAAAAAAAATCTTATTTTTCGTTTTTGAACCTTCCCTCCCGAAAAAAATCACAAATTCTTAGAAAAATGTATCCCATTGTTTTTTTAAAATCAGAAAACAGAGAAAAAGCGTTACGACTTGAGTTCGGGTTGTTGATTTCCGTTCGGTTGTGTGTTTCTTCGTGCTGTTCTTGATTGTGTTACCAGTTCGTTCCTGCCAATTTGGACTTTTGACACTTGGAGCACCATTGCTTCTTTTTATTTTCCTCGATGCTATTCGAATTTTTCAGAAACTTCAATGTTAAAACTGACCAATCTTTGAGTTTGGTTCTTCGTCTTCTTTGACGTGCCAATATCACAAACAATGGCTTTTTATAAGATTATATAAATTTATCATTCAGTAAAACAAAATAATAAAATATTCTAAATTATGAAAATCCTGACAGAAAGGAAGGTGTGTGCTATTTATGTTGCTGAGTATATTAATAAAGATACTCTGAATTCTTGGAAATAATTTAAGAATACAGACCTGTGTGACAGCAGCTAAGGAATCAATTGCAACCTTCCTCTGGAATTCTTTGACATGTATCAGGCATCTTTCTGATATTTGTACAGGTACTCGAAACTTCTAAAATAAAAAAAATATAATACCTCTATATGTACAAATTCAGATAAAAGATAAATAGAAATCGAATAGCATCAAGATGCAAATGTCGAACAAATGCATAACTTTAAAGGTTCTCTGACATATTAAAAACTTCTCGATGGGAAACTTTCAATGCAAAAAACCTCTGTTGAATTTCAAATGCTTCCCGCCACTGCAAGCTTCATCATTCAGAATTTCCACAAAAGCTGAAATAGTTTTTTTTTACTTCATATGTAACTATATCCTGACGTTTTTTGTTTGAAATTAGTTGAAATATTTTTTTAGTTATAGTTTGCTACCATATTTTTTTCCCGTAAGACAGAAGGAAAATAAAAGACACAATTATCACTTTGTTCTTTAAACTTTTCAGGCTGGGGTATTAAAAGTCTTAATGATTCAAACATACATACCATATGATCTTCCATGAAGCCAATTGCCTTATCTTTCAAAAATTGTCTTTGGTCATTGGCCAATTTCTCACACCATTCATGGCATATCTAGACAAAAAACCAAAGAATTATAGTTTTTTTTGTCTGCAAAAACGACGTCCCAACTATTTCCCCAGAATTCTAAGTTCAAAGGTCTGTAACTCCACAATATCAAAAGGATCATAATTTTTGGTAATATACATTTATACATATGGTGTTATAGCTACATACCATGTATTTGGTTGAGTAGTTTCAGGAGAGTTGATCTGAACCAATAGTTCATAAGGATTTTATTGAAATTTCCAAGTTCAAAGGGCCACAACTGTAACAAAACATTTGAGTTTATGATAAACGTGACGACTTTGCTTCCCTATTATAAATTTTCCTTTTCTATTTGAAAGCTAAAGTCGTCACGTTTATCATATACTTTGACTTGTAATTTTCCGTCAATTATACTTCAATCCAAATCAAAAAAGGATATCTATCACTAGTAGTGTTAGATGATGTTACACTATCATAATCTTTTAAAATCTGTTTCTAATGCATATGAAGGTACTTGGTACATGTATGTGTTTGAATTTCACACTACTGATTATGAACATTTTACCATGAACATTTTATTCCACATCCCTCGTCGATTAAACATTTTTTCAACACTTTGGTGGGAAGACATTTTTTGTTCTGTCTGTCTGTCCGTCTCAGATATTCTGCTCAATTTATCTGAAACTTCGTATGTAGATAGTAGACCCTTTTTGAAGTTATCAGAACAATTTAGTACTCAAATGTTTTGTTAGTTATTGCCCTTTGAACTTAGAAATTTGTCTGGGATTATGATAGGGGGAGGTTGGGACCAAAAACTAGTTTAACCACGCCACATTTTAAATGTGCCTGTCATAAGCCAGGAATCATTAACATACTTTAATCTGTCCTAGTATTTTTGTGTTTTGTGATCCTTGTTTAAGAAGGGGATCCATCTTTGAATCTTTTGGGTCTGAACTTGAATTCTATGCATTTTATGGGCAGATTGCAGGACGACGAGCAGCGCCCACTGGGCTTGTTGTAGGCTGCTGCTGGCGGTATTTCATTGTGGTTTTTCTAAATTGCCGCATGTTAAGTGAGCTGTGTCGCGGTCACTTATTCCACATTTCATTCTTTTCCATCTATTCATGGTTACCAATGACTTTTAGCAATTTTTAAACAATAATATCATTAGATTTCTTAGGCAGATCATGCACATAAAAAGTAACAAATTTGATGCCTTATCCTGTCTTTTTCTTTCCTTTGATTAGTGTTTGGCTGGTTGATGTACTGAGATGGTCACATTAGCTTCCCTAATATGTCATCACAAACCTGTTGTGTTTTGTGAAACTACCAGACCCAACGATCGCAATGGAAGAGGGAGGTCTGGCGCGCCTTAAAACCTGGTTTTACCCACCATTTCTTTTAAAATGTTCGTACCAAGTCAGGACCATTGCGATCTTCAATTTTACCGGTATGTATTCCTTCTCTTGTCTCGTCTTATGGACATTTGATATTGATTCTCCCAAGTTCGGTAATTTTGTTATTACCTTTATTTGTTAAAGGAGGAGTGCTGGACGACGAAGTTTAAAGACACTATAAAATATTTTAATGACCTTGATTCACCAAACACGTTACTTCATATTATCTTCAATTTCCCTAATGGTATCAGTTTACTCGTTAGTATAGAGTGGTAGAGTCTAAAAAAGACATCACGCGCGTCAGGCGGAGCAAATTTTATTGCTTAGAAATTTCATTTCTAACATTTTTGACGTTTAGCAGTGCTGGTGGAGTTTTTATTCGCCTTAAGTTATTCCTTCCCTAGGCATAGGTTGATCTAAGCTATGATTTGTGTTATTCCTTCTTCGGGCATAAGTTGATCTAAGTTATAATTTTGGTTTCAGTTTGCCCGATTTTGGTTATATTGTCCTATGCTTTTTATACTTATATTGTGTCTGTCATTTTCAATCTTTTAGGGAGAGAGCCTCAGGTGAGTCTTGAATAGACGAAACGTGCATTAGTCGTAGCAAAATTTATTTTTTGGAACTTGAAAATCCAGTCAAGGACAGCAATAATAAAACCTCTATGTCAAACCAACATCTGTGCTGCTCTGAGAGATCAGATAAAAATCCTATATTTGTATTTCACGTTTAACGACACCAACTGGGAGCAACTTAAACCTCTCAAACGTGATGCTATTTCAAGGTCGACGGATACATGTATCCCATTATTCCAAAGAAAGTCTGGAATATCAAATCAGTTGTGACACATAAACTATATAATCTGGAGCGGACGGAACGTTGCAACACAAAAAAATAGACGTTTGAAAAGTTGTAGTCATTATGTTTGCAATAGATATATGTTCACAGCATTTCTTGTGTAATCGATTTCAAGACAAAAATAAAAACAAACAAACAGGAAGAAGACCTCGTAAATTCTGTAGTGTCCCTTAACTCAAGTTCCTTGGGATACCGAGTATAGGAGTATTAAATAGTCAGTTAATCATTCATTGTTTTATGATATACCACAATTTTAGATTAATAAATTATGGTGGCATATTTCTGCCAACACATAATCATATACATAACTAGTTAATTAAGTAGATATCTAGTTATCTAACTAGATAAATATCTAGTTATTTAACTAGATAAATTATCTAGATATTTAACTAGATAATTAAGTGGTTATCTAGTTATTTAACTAGATATTTAACTAGTTAATTAAGTAGTTATCTAGTTATTTAACTAGATATTTAACTAGTTAATTTTAATATCGTAACGTGAAAAAATGCATGTTAGCGCTTGTAACTGCCATTATTATATTATTATTCACCTCTATTTTAAGAGGTTATCTAGATATTTAACTAGTTAACTACTTATTATCTAAATATTTAACTAGATATTTAACTAGATAAATATCTAGATAACTACTTATTATCTAGATATTTAACTAGATAAATTATCTAGATATTTAACTAGATAAATATCTAGATATTTAACTAGATATTTAACTAGATAAATTATCTAGATATTTATCTAGTTAAATATCTAGATAATTTATCTAGATAATAAGTAGTTATCTAGATATTTATCTAGTTAAATATCTAGATAATTTATCTAGTTAAATATCTAGTTAAGTATCTAGATAATAAGTAGTTATCTAGATATTTATCTAGTTAAATATCTAGGTTAATCTTTAGATAATAAGTAGTTATCTAGTTAAATATCTAGATAACCTCTTAAAATAGAGGTGAATAATAATATAATAATGGCAGTTACAAGCGCTAACATGCATTTTTTCACGTTATGATATTAAAATTAACTAGTTAAATATCTAGTTAAATAACTAGATAACTACTTAATTAACTAGTTAAATATCTAGTTAAATAACTAGATAACCACTTAATTATCTAGTTAAATATCTAGATAATTTATCTAGTTAAATAACTAGATATTTATCTAGTTAGATAACTAGATATCTACTTAATTAACTAGTTATGTATATGATTATGTGTTGGCAGAAATATGCCACCATAATAAATAAAGCAAGACTATGTTCCTTTTTATCAGGGAGACATATTTATTACTGTCAATTATCTCTTCCTTTGACATTGTTGTAGCTGTGTAAGTGGTGCTTTTATAGCTGTTAAACGGTGAAATATAATGCTTTCTGTAAACAACAATGATGATGTTTAGTGCTTTATCTGCAGTTACGACAACATATTTATCATGTTAGACGTACAATATCTTGACATCAAGAGGGTTGTTGAAAATAGATGTTGTAGTATTTTTCGAAAATAAAACACTGAAAGTATATATTTTCTTTAAGTGTAAATGTTTAACTTGTTTTGTACTTGTCAGTACATAATACATAGAAAATGACCTTTAGCCAATCTAGCATGACCTTGGCAGAAGAAATTTCATCCATGGTGTCCTCGATTTCCTCTAGGGCGTCTGTGTACTCCTCAGCATAGAGGGAGGAAAATTTCTCGGCTAGAGAAGTAGGACGATTCACATCACAAAGATTAGGAATCTCGGAGATTTCGTTTCTTAGATTATTGCCAGATGCCTCAATTAACCTTCAATGAGAAAAAAAAACCCTTATATCATTCAAACTTTATTCATTCATGACAAATTGTATATACATGAAATAAAGGATTTTTTTTTACTTTTTCATAAATGTTTTTGGTCTCAGAACTATGTAAGTATCAAACAAAAATTGAAGTAGAGACAATCTTAACTGTAGACGAGAAAGGATTTGTTTTAGATCAGGACCTGTCTTCACCTTAGATTGAATGCAAGAGTTGCAATTATGATGCGCATGACGATGTCATTTTATACTGGTATCCATCACGTGAAACAAGTTTGTTGTTATCTTTTTGCAAAGGGAATGAAAATTGAACGTCACATTTAAAATATATCAATATTAAGCGACATTCACTTATAACTACCATACAATACCTCAATATTTTCCGTAGCTCCATTTTATTTAATATCCATCTTAATAAATGTTCATGGCTGACACATTATGGAGGAATGTATACATTGTTCATTAGAAGCATAATACTTTTATTATAAAAACTGATTATTCATGATTAAGACAAATCTTTTTTTCCCTAGTGATTATATTTTTATCATTTTATAATCTGGGTTTTCACATCAAGCAGCCTTACCAAAAATGTTTTACTACATGAACTACATTGCAGTAAAATGAAATCTTGATATTGACTTTATCACCGAAGGTCCATGTGAGCTATCGCCATCACTTGGCGTCCGTCGTCGTCGTCGTTAACTTTTCTTTGAAAATCTTCTCCTCCGAAACGACTAAAGGGATTGCTTTGAAACTTTGCACACTTCATCTATGGGATGTCCTCTACTAAGATTGCACAAATGGTGACAGCCGTCTAAACAACATGGCCGCCATTACTAAAAATAGACCAGGGGGGTCAGACTACTGTTTTTGGCTTGTAAATCAAAAAGTATAAGAGATAGATGAAATCTGATGCCACGCTACTGCTTCAGCATCAAAAGCTCTACTAGTTCTATCATGGAGTTGAAGTTGTCAGATGAACCCTTATAGGAGTTACGGCCACTAAAAGGTGAAAAATAGCATTTTTTATGTTTTTGGCTTACAGAATGAAAACTATGACAGGTAGAGAAAAGTTGTTGCTTGCTTAAATGTCCAGCTCATTTAGCCCTACAAAAGTCTCCATAGGGTCGAAGTTGTCAAATGACCCCTTAAAGGACTTACAGCCCCTAAAATAACGTTTTTTCATATTTTTGGCCTATGGAATGAAAACTATAGCAGATAGAGAGAAGCTGTTGCTTTCTTAAATGATCAGCTTATTTAGCTCTACAAAAGTCTTTATAGGGTCGAAGTTGTCAGATGTCTCCTTATAGGGGTTTCGGCCCCTAAAATAACGTTAACGTTCTTTCATGTTTTTGGCCTATGGAATGAAAACTATAGCAGATAGAGAGAAGCTGTTGCTTGCTTAAATGTTGAGTTCATTTAGCTCTACAAAAGTCTTCATAGGGTAATAGTTGTCAGATAACCCATTTACGGCCCTTAAAATAACGTTTTTTCTTCATGTTTTTGGCCTATAGAATGAAAACTATAGCAGATAAAGAAAAGCTGTTGCTTGCTTAAATGTTGAGTTCATTTAGCTCTACAAAAGTCTTCATAGGGTGATAGTTGTCAGATAACCCCTTTAACGGCCTTTAAAATAACGTTTTTTTTTTATGTTTTTGGCCGTTAAAATGAAAACTATAGCAGATAGAGAAAAGCTGTTGCTTGCTTAAATGTTCAGTTCATTTAGCGCTACAAAAGTTTTCATAGGGTCGAAGTTGTCAGATGACCCTTTATAGGGGTTTTGGCCCCTAGAATAACATTTTTTCATGAATTGGGCCTATGGCTACAGAATGAAACAATAGTAGATGGAGAAAAGCTGTTTTTATAGGGTCGACATCAAGACCAGGTGAGCCATTCAGGCTCCTGGGAGCCTCTTGTTTATAAGATACAACCATTCTATTATACAAACCTTGACTGAAGTTCTTCCTTTTCTTTCTCAAGCCCAACTCTTTTTTCTTCCTCCTGTGTCAGTCGGGCTTTGTACAACACACCAAGTTCTTCTTTCTCCCTCATAACTTTTTCTATTTCATAACGTAAAGGAACCACCTCATGCTGACAATGTTTTACTAGATCGTCTCTTTCTCTCGTGATCTTGTGTAATTCATGCTGCGCTGTATTTCTCTCTCTCCGTAAACGATCAATGTCATCTTCGTATCTCTGTATTGTACCATCTCCTCTTATCCTGGTGTCAGTCTCTGACTTGAATCTGTTTAAAATTCAACAGATTTAGAATAGACAAGATTGCTACGCGTAGCCATGTGTCACCTGCCGCCGCATGAAAGGTGTGTGGTATGTAAATTCGAGCGATATATTCTCTGAGAAACGATAGAAATTGTTTGAATCTGTTCAGTAGTATCCGATGAGTTGCACCCACAAAAATGTTTGACAAATTCCCATTTTTTGGACCAGAAAATCACAAATTCGTAAATAACTCGAAAACTGTAAATTTTGTTTCAAATTTATATTTCGTATTATTATAGAGTACCATTTGCTCTATCAGCCTACCAAATTTCAGAACCCTGTGCACCTAGGTAACCGAGATATTGAATGTCCTATATTTTGACATTTCTTTATCGTTTCCATGGAAACGGCGGCCATTTTGAAAAATTTCAAATATGGGATGATCACCTACTAATACTACCCTATCAGTGTGTAAAGTTTCAGCAACACCCGTTCAGTAGTGTCCGAGGAGATAAACACACACAAAAAACGTGACGGACGGACGGACAGACGGAAACCATTACTAGGTCCCTCCGACGTGGTGTGGCGAGGGACAAAACAAGAGGCTCCCAGGAGCCTGAATCGCTCACCTGACATATGTGCCTGAAGTAAAGGTGATAAGGCAAAATCTTTTTGACGTTGAAAGGGTCATAAGATTAATAAGGGGGTCATCTGACAATATGGTGGATCTTAAGGTGCTGATGTTCTCAATCAAAATCTAAAAATCTGTCACCCTTTTTGACTTATTAAAAAAAATGCAGTTTAACCTAATGTTCTATTTTTAGCCACAGTGGCCATGTTTTACAACCAATCAAAATCCCCACATCAGTTCTATACACATAATGCTAATTAACAATAATACCAAGTTTGGTTCAAATTGGACTTAAAGTGTCAGAGGAGTTAATGTTTTCAATGTAATGAGGAAATGCTTTTCAAATGCTCAATTTTGACGTTCTAAGGGCAATAACTTCTCAAAGGAAAGGTCTCATTAACCCCTTCCGGGTCAATTGGTCCCTCCCTCAAATAGTCCATTAAAAATAAAAAGTGCAGTGTTATTGTTTGTAATTGTCAAAGTTTTATTGGATTAATAATGGAATCATGTGTACAATCAAATGAAACCTAAAGATTCACTAATTTTAAGTATCCTTGAATCATTTTTGACAAGTGTATGAATTTTGTTTATATGGCTGTGTGAAAAGGCTCCATGTGGAAGACCGGAAAGCATGGTAAAAAGGGTATTTTGAGCATTTTGTAAACAATCCAACTTTGCGAAAAAAGTAATCCTTGATGGTGAATGTTTTATACCAGCATTAGACAGAAAACTTTATTAGCTTCGCAATGATATATAACATGTGTACCATCTTACCCGTATTTGTTCATGCAAAAATTTCAAAAATGCAGATTTTAAGCTGAAAATGAATGTGAACGTCAATAGGGTTATTTGAGACCTTAAGAATACAGCTTATTTGTGTCTTCTATAGGCTATCATGGTAGTTTCACAATGGTACCCCCTTAGCAACCATTGTATTTTTTGCTTTTTGTCACTATATTTACCCTCATACAGGAAAAGAAATATTGTTTGATGCATATTTTTTTTCCAAACCTCACTTTTAAACAGAAATTTAGGCTCGAACGATTGAAAATAAAGAGATTTTCTTGCTGGCGACACGACTAAATGTTGATTATATCATATGCTGATGCCTGTTTTTATTTTTTCATAGAGTTGTCTGCCCTAAGACCATTAAAATAAATTCACTGCAATGTTACTCTACCTATAAAAAATGTTTTAATTATGAGAAAGTGAATAGAGTAAAGTCTTATCCATTTAACATAGAAAACTTTATGCGACGTCAACTTTTTAAGGTTTTCTCATGGTACACCCCTATTTCAAATGCCCATAAAATCAAATCCGCACAACTCCTTGGCTTGTATGAGGGCTTAATAAATTCAAAAAATCCTCCTCTTTTAATTTTCATATTCAAATATGATTAGCTGGTGCATTGTGTTATTTTAAGAATACAGCTTATTTGTGTCTTCTGTAGGCTATCATGGTAGTTTAACAATGGTACCCCCTTAGCAACCATTGTATTTTTTGCTTTTTGTCACTATATTTACCCTCATACAGGAAAAGAAATATTGTTTGATGCATATTTTTTTCCAAACCTCACTTTTAAACAGAAATTTAGGCTCGAACGATTGAAAATAAAGAGATTTTCTTGCTGGCGACACGACTAAATGTTGATTATATCATATGCTGATGCCTGTTTTTATTTTTTCATAGAGTTGTCTGCCCTAAGACCATTAAAATAAATTCACTGCAATGTTACTCTACCTATAAAAAATGTTTTAATTATGAGAAAGTGAATAGAGTAAAGTCTTATCCATTTAACATAGAAAACTTTATGCGACGTCAACTTTTTAAGGTTTTCTCATGGTACACCCCTATTTCAAATGCCCATAAAATCAAATCCGCACAACTCCTTGGCTTGTATGAGGGCTTAATAAATTCAAAAAATCCTCCTCTTTTAATTTTCATATTCAAATATGATTAGCTGGTGCATTGTGTTATTTTAAGAATACAGCTTATTTGAGTCTTCTGTAGGCTATCATGGTAGTTTAACAATGGTACCCCCTTAGCAACCATTGTATTTTTTGCTTTTTGTCACTATATTTACCCTCATACAGGAAAAGAAATATTGTTTGATGCATATTTTTTTCCAAACCTCACTTTTAAACAGAAATTTAGGCTCGAACGATTGAAAATAAAGAGATTTTCTTGCTGGCGACACGACTAGATGTTGATTATATCATATGCTGATGCCTGTTTTTATTTTTTCATAGAGTTGTCTGCCCTAAGACCATTAAAATAAATTCACTGCAATGTTACTCTACCTATAAAAAATGTTTTAATTATGAGAAAGTGAATAGAGTAAAGTCTTATCCATTTAACATAAAAAACTTTATGCGACGTCAACTTTTTAAGGTTTTCTCATGGTACACCCCTATTTCAAATGCCCATAAAATCAAATCCGCACAACTCCTTGGCTTGTATGAGGGCTTAATAAATTCAAAAAATCCCCCTCTTTTAATTTTCATATTCAAATATGATTAGCTGGTGCATTGTGTTATTTTAAGGTCTCATTAACCCCTTCCGGGTCAATTGGTCCCTCCCTCAAATAGTCCATTAAAAATAAAAAGTGCAGTGTTATTGTTTGTAATTGTCAAAGTTTTATTGGATTAATAATGGAATCATGTGTACAATCAAATGAAACCTAAAGATTCACTCATTTTAATTATCCTTGAATCATTTTTGACAAGTGTATGAATTTTGTTTACATGGCTGCGTGAAAAGGCTCCATGTGGAAGACCGGAAAGCATGGTAAAAAGGGTATTTTGAGCATTTTTTAAACAATCCAACTTTGCGAAAAAAGTAATCCTTGATGGTGAATGTTTTGTACCAGCATTAGACAGAAAACTTTATTAGCTTCGCAATGATATATAACATGTGTACCATCTTACCCGTATTTGTTCAAGCAAAAATTTCAAAAATGCAGATTTTAAGCTGAAAATGAATGTGAACGTCAAAAGGGTTATTTGAGACCAAAGGTCCTACAACTTTGACCTTATACATGTTTTGTTGATCTTGATGTGCATAACAATATGTAATCTAAATTTCTCAAATATCTTGTAAAGTTTACAAGATATTGAGCTAAACAGGTGCAAAATTTGCAAAAAATCCACAAAAAGGGCAATAACTCCTACATGGGTTGTTGGATTTTCTTCAAAATTTCATAGCTGGTAGATCTTGAGGTGCTGATCACTTTTGTTTCCAATCAAAATTTGAAAATTTGTCACCGTTTTTTGAGTTATTTGCAAAAAACTGCCATTTACCCCTATGTTCTATTTTTAGCCACAGCGGCCATGTTTTACGACCAATCAAAAATCCCCACATCAGTTCTATACACCTAATGCTAATAAACAACTATACCAAGTTTGGTTCCAATTGAACATAAAGTGTCAGAGGAGTTAACGTTTTCAATGTAATGAGGAAATGCTGTTAAAATGCTCAATTTTGACATTCTAAGGGCAATAACTCCTATAAGGAAAGGTCCTACAACGTTGACCTTATTACATTTATTGTAGATCTTGATGTGCTTTACAATATGCAATTTAAATTTCTCAAATATCTTGTATAGTTTTCAAGATATTGAGCTAAACAGGTGCAAAATTTGCAAAAAATCCACAAAAAAGGGCAATAACTCCTACATGGGTTATTGGATTTTCTTCAAAATTTCATAGCTGGTAGATCTTGAGGTGCTGATCACTTTTACCATATTCCAGAATTTTTGATATCTGTAGCCGTTTTTGAGTTATTTGCAAAAAACTGCATTTTACCCCTATGTTCTATTTTCAGCCATGGCGGCCATGTTTTAAGACGAATAAAAAATCCCCACATCAGTTCTAAGCACCGAATGCTAATGAACAACCATACCAAGTCTGGTTGCAATTGGACTTATGGTGTCAGAGGAGTTAACGTTTTAAAAAGTTTACGTACGACGGACGGACGACGGACGCCAAGTGATGACAATAGCTCACATGACCCTTCGGGTCAGTTGAGCTAAAAAGGATCAGCATAAGGTCCACTCAAATCTAAGTAACAACTTTCTAATATAGAAAATTGAGACACATTATTTTGTTTGTTGTTATTCTGAAATAGTTAACTACTTTAAAAAATGACAATACGCAAACTTATCACATAGTTATAAGCAGATTGCTTTTTGTAACAAGAGGCTCCTAGGCTCACATGGTCCATAAGCCATAAGGGTCTCTTCTATAAGTGGGCATATAAAAACTTTAACCAATAAAGATACTTTTGTATAGCCAAATGAGCTTAAGATTTAAGCAAGCAATCGTTTTTCTCTATCTGCAATAGTTTTCATTCTATATACTAGTAGCAAAATCATGAAAAACACTATTTTCTACCATAAAAGTGCCATAAGCTGTTTAAGTGGTCATCTGAAGACTTCAACCCAATGGAGACTTTTGTATAGATAAATGATCGAAGGTTAAAGCAAGCAAAAGCTTTTCATTATCTGCAATAGTTTTCATTCTATAGGGCAAAAGCATGACAAATGCTATTTTTTACGTTAAAATATGTTCAAAGATGAAATTATGAGCCCCTCTTCTTAAAACACTGTATGTCACAGCATTACTGACGAAACAAAACATTTCAATACAACAAATGTATTTTCTTATCACATATTCACATACCTAGTACTTTTACTCTGTTCTAGGGCATGGATAGCTGCTGTCAATTCTTTTCTCAGACTTTCGTTCTCTTTTTCCATGTCTGACATTCTTTTGCTACCAACTGGTGAGTATCTATAAACAATAATATATACTTTTAGACTTTAATATTAAATAAAGGTTATAAAAAATCAGTTGTATTGACAGATGGCAAGCAGCAGCTTTTGATACTAGCTGTTATAAATTGTTTATGTTTAGGTTGCCTTAGCTTAAATGTAATGTCATTACTTACCTTTCCGTTTCACTCCTGGACTGAAGAAATCTATGTGTGTAGTCTTCCTGCTTGGCTTCTAGTGTCATCACTTGTCTTTTAAGGTCTCTTAGTCTATATCCCAACAGACAAATATGGCATTAAACTATTTGTATGTATATTTTTGCAGAACCTTAACAATATGATTTTTTTCTTACACATGTTTCAGAATCTTGACTATAAATTAGATGTATGTTTGATATCGCTACTTAAGTTTGACGAATACCAGCTTTTACATATAGAATTCACAATACTAACACTATCACTTTGTGAATTTTTTTTATTGTTAATGGTTCCAAATAACTTTTACAAACTGTCTCTAATGTATTAGTATAAAAAACAGTATGCATAAAAACAAAATCTTAAACTTTGACTGAAACATATCAAATGATATTAAATTTTTGGCTATATAACCTTGAATGTTTATTTGATTATTTTGTAATGTGTTGTCTTGTAAAAAAGCTGACAGGTAAAAAATCTGAATAACAACATTTATGCCTCCTCCTTCAAACACTGTCAGTCAAAAATATAACAACTGAACAATAAAACAAAGAATATGTGATTGATAATTTTTTACTTATTTAAGTAAAAATGTAGAAAACAGAACAATATCAAATGTATTACATAATAAACAATGCAAACATAACTTACATATAATTTAAAGAAATCAGAAAACCCATGAATTTCTTGAAACAGATAATTAACGTGATAAAGCAAGTTTATTAACATGGAGGTTGCTTGATGCTTTCTAATGCAAAAGGTTTTAAACATTTTTTTCATAAATGGTACTTTATGTACATTTATTTACCATCCTATTCACTTTATTGGCTAATACTGCCATGAATAACATTAAAACATACTCTTCCTCTTTACTATATAGCTTCCTTGTTAGTTGAACAATCTCTTCATTTTTCCTGTCCATTTCATCCCTCGGAAAATCTGATCCTACAAAACTGAAAAACAAATGTGTAAAGCCTGATTAATTAAATAAAAACACTAAATCTATACAAATTCTAAGGAAATTTAATTCAGTATTTTTGGTCTTACTTTAAATAGAATAAAATAAAACAATAGAGTACGTAATAAGTTTCTGATATGAACAACCATATAAACATCAACAGAAATGAAAAGATAACTAGGATTAAAATTATAGTGGAAAAAAATACGATATTTGAATTTTTTGCCCCTTAGGGTCCCTAATTTTGAAAGGAAAAAAGGGGGGACCCCAAAAATCAATCCCATTCATCCTTTTATGGTAAGGAACATTATTGCCAAATTACATGTACAATGCAATGGGATATCTAGAACTAAAGTTATTGTGCCAACAAACATTAAAGTGGCATTTTCTGCCCATAATTTTGAAACGAAAATGGGGGGACCCCCAAAATCAATCCCATTCATTCTTTTACGTTAAGGAACATCATTGTCAAATTTCATAGCAATCAGATAACTGGAACTAAAGTTATTGTACCAACACTAAAACGTTAATAGAGAACATGAAAAAAACGTCCTTTCAGTGGCCGTTACCCCTATAAGGGATCATCTGACAACTTCGATCCTGTTAGGACTTTTGTAGAGCTTTATGAGCTGAACATTTAAGCGAGCAACAGCTTCTCTCTATCTGCTATAGTTTTCATTCCATGAGCCAAAAACATGAAAAAAATGCTATTTTTCACCTTTAAGGGGTCATAACTCCTCTAAGGGGTCATCTGTCAACTTCGACTCAATGGAGACTTTTGTAGAGCTTTTGATGCTGAAGCAGTAGTGTGGCATCATATTTCATCTATCTTCTATACTTTTTTATTTACAAGCCAAAAACAGAAGTCTGACCCCCCTGGTCTATTTTTAGTAACGGCGGCCATGTTGTTTGAACGGCGGTATAGATGGTGTGCAAAGTTTCAAAGCAATCCCTTGAGTCGTTTTTGGGGAGGAGATTTTCATGAAGTTATTGTTGGAACAAACAAAAAAGCGGCATTTTTACCCCTTTTTGGCCCCTAATTTTTAAACGAAAAAAGGGGAACCCCCAAAATCAATCCCATCCATTCTTTAACAGTAAGGAACATCATTGTCAAATTTCATAGCAATCGGATAACTAGAACTTAAGTTATTGTGGGAACACTAAAGTTCTGGACAACGACACAAACGACGACGACGACGCAGACGACGACAGCATCATACCAATCTACGTCCGCAAATTTTTTGCGGTCGTATAAAAAGATAATAAAGCTTGAAATCATGGCAAATATTACTGTCTCCCAGCTTTAAGTAGATAAAACCTACTTTTTCAAACAATTGATTTCGATCAAGGCACATACTAAACTTGTTGGCCTAGTAAGAGGGATCTAAATATGTAAAATTTAAATTATTTGTATAAGTAAATCAACATATTTAACCTTTGTCCATAATCACTTAGCTCAGTTGGTTGATTCTCTGCCTGGGCCAATCTAGTCTTCAGATTTCTGATGCTGCCTTCTAGATTTTCTTTCTCAATACTGAACAGATTTTGTTGCTCCCTGAGTCTGGCTAATACATCATTATAATCTTTCTCTAGATGTCGTACTTTCTCCTGATATCTATTTCTTTCACTTCGATACCGATTCATTTCATTTTTGAGTTTTTGTTCTGATTCTTTGTGTTCAGTAGTTGCCAGAGAAAGCCTGTAAATAACCAAATAAAAACATCACATACAAAAACAGATTGCTGTAACATTAATTTTATGTGTTTTAAGACTATTAAAGATGAAATATTTTTTCTATTGTATCAATTAGAGTACCATTCACAGTTTTAGGTCAAAGTCAATAAAGCTATTTATGTGATCCAAACCTGAAATACCGTTACTTTTATCATTTCCCACATTTCAATACAGACTTTTAGGTGAATCTGAATCCCAACTATTAAAATACAAGTACAGGTACTTAAATATTTTACTGAATTAAATCCCCCTAGGATGACTAGGATTTTTTGTAGGGCACCAAGAGAACTTTAAAGCTAACAAACAGATACACCTTAGTTTAAGCACCATGAGATATATTCACAGAAAAACAGACAGAATGGTCCTACATACCCCCAAAACTTAATAGACCATAAACCCTGCAGCGCTAAATTTGTCGGTAAAAGGCCCCTAAAGAGTGGTCACAGACTTGATATCGGGTCAGACCGCTTTGCCCACAGAGCGACTGGGATGTGTGCCCCAGGTGGTTAAATGGGGCAGCCCAGTCACAATGAATGTCACGTTCCTATCACGTTAAATAACCATGCTACAGACCTCAATACATGTGAGTGTAGGACCTGTGTGATTTCCGTGCAGGAGGCTAAGTTGCCTATCCCTGCCCATCACTTCTTTTTTAAGTGGCAGTAAGAACTTTCCTCCCGATTGGCCTTCTGTCCCCATTTTCTCCACTTCATCCTCATTTCAAGTTTATATTTAATCACCCATTGCATGTTCATCTCCCGGATATTGCCGAAATCGTAATGTTTGGGAAAAAGGTAATGACTAACTTACTTACGACTTAATAGATCTTAATATGGGGCATAATAAAATAAAAAAGTAAAAAATGGTTGGAATAACTTTTAATTTCAACCTACCTTTCTTCTAATTCCATATAGTTTCTTTCCAGTTCCTCATTCTTTGATTTTAGTTCTTGATAAATGTGGTCATCTCTTTGTTCACTAAAAATAAATTTTGATGGCTTCATTTGTACGTGTTATCAAAAGTTAAGCTAATTTTATTGCTTTTTTTTTGTTGGCAAAAAAGGATTTATTTAGCAGTTATGTCAATATCGGACATGCATTATTATACAACTCATTTATTGCATGCTGAATCTATTATTACACTATGTCATGCATCTCTGTTCAATTTGAAACCAAGGTTGACATGTAAAAAAACACTCCTTTAGTAATAAAACATGTAGTTAGCAAGTTAGCTATAAAATCCCGAGTTGTTTACCCAATTGTTACTTTTTTGGTTTTCCTATATTTATACTACGATACAGTAGCAATTAAGCCTGCATTTATGTCATATTCTTAACTCTTTGTTCAACTTGTATATTATTTTGTTTAATTTTATACTGTTTTTTTTTACCTAGGTTTAATTTTATACTGTTTTTTTTTACCTAGGGTCAATAAACTTTTTTTTAGCAATAAATACATGTAAATAGCTATAAAATTCGAAGTTATTTACCCGATGTTTAATGACTTTTGTTAGCTTTCCTATGTTCATCAGGTTTGATCCAACAATATAATGTTAATGTCATATTCTAAAATTTGTAATCAATCTATACTTGTTTTTATTGATTCTATGCTTAGAAGAGATGATAAATTTTTACCTAGAATCAATTTGCCCACTACTTTTCTTAGTTTTTAACCAAGCATTTGTTGTTGTAAGAACTTCAATTTTCTTAACATGTTCCATTTTCTCTGCTTCCAATGCTTTTACTTGCTGATTCAATGCCTCCATTTTCCTACTAGAGTCCTCTTTTACTTCCTTTACAAGTTGACGAAGATTTTGCATGTGGCTTTGTAATTCTTCTTTTTCCATTTTCAGTTTCATGGCGTCAAGTTTAACATTTTCATGAATTTCCTTATAACTTTCTGTTTCTTCATTATAGTGTGCAATGGCTGCGTTTGCTTCTGAAATTACTTCTTCTGCATTTGTAGATCTGTGTGTGAAGAAAATTACTTCATATTATAAATTATCAAGAGCTGTAAGTTTACTTGACCCAATTTCCATAAAATAACATTACAAATGATTTAGACATCAAAACAATAAACCCATTCATCGACATTCCAAAATGACAAGTGGTGGTTCATGTGAAACCCTTACTGTAATTTCATAGCTCACTATATAGCTAGGTCCACAAAATCAAATAATTTCATAAAAGTACCATAAAGAGCCAAAGACTGCACTTAGAATGTTCTACGTGACATATTTACTATACACTAGAATAAAACTTGACTGAAATGCACATTGAATGTTCTAATATTAGATTTTCTCACTTGTCATGTATAAACAGTCTACTTCATGCAAATCAGTAATAATCTTCTAAACGACTGCTTCTGTTATATACAATACAAAAGAAGCACCAACTAAAAGATTAAAATTATGCATGCAGGTAATAATACTCTATTGATTCATTTACTATTGTGGGTTGCAATGGATTTCTGAAAAAATACCAGTCCATCGGTTCTTGAATGCGTGGTTAGAAAAGCAATGTAATGGGGAACCCAAAATACGTCTCAAACAATCTCTAAAAAAATCTGTCTTCGATGTCAACCTCTGGTAGAAAAATTCAAAATCATGTTAGATGAGAAGTTAGTTCATGCTTTGATTAGTGTTTGGCTGGTTGTTGTACGGAGATAATCATCTTAGCATCCCTAATATGTCTTCACAAACCTGTTGTGTGTCGTATAACTACCGTAACAAAGATCTCAACCTGTAAGCTTTCCTCAAACTTGCTACAGACTTACAGTAGACAGAAATGTTTTGTAAGAGAAGAATGACTAAAGATAAAGTGCGAAAAGTTTTAAATGATATTGATCTGTTGATAAAGGGAGGATACTAAAATGATGGATTAAGATGTGCTTAGAAAAAAATGCTCAAACGGCGCTATAATCAAGTGAGCTAAATGTAGCTGTTCTTTGATTCTGTATATCTAAAGTGAACTCAAAAACATTAAATATTTTCTTACTTGTATAGATCTATTCCTTCACATTAGTAGATGCTGATAATACTTTTATAAAGGTACAGAAAATGTTACTTAATTTCATAACAGTAAATTGATTCAATGGTGATACAAATGACAACAAAGTTTCAGACAATAAATTTTGCTACGCCTGACACGCGTTTCGTCTATTCAAGACTCATCAGAGGCGCTCTACCAAAAATATTGAAAATGCCAAACACTATATGAATATGAAGAGCATAGAAAAGTAAAACCAAAATTACCAAACTGGGGAACCAAATTATTACTAAGATGATCAACCTATGTCTGGGGTAGGAAGAACCTTAGGGTTTAGACAATTTTGAAATTTAGACGGATAATTTAAAGCTTTGATGTTTATCTCCAAATCAAAAGTGTTGGTGCCGGAGCGGGCTAACCTCGGGAAATTAAAACTCCACCAGCAGTACTAACCTTCACGTGTGTTCGAAATACAAATGACAAAAAAGTTCCAGACAATAAATTTTTCCTACACCTGACACAATTAAAGATTGTAAAATACCAAATCATATCCTATTCATTTTCGTGCTGAAGTATTACTTGAATTAAACATAAAAATCCAGCAAAAGTTTAACAGATGTTAAACACTAAAATTCTTGTCAAAAGCACATGTCTTCTTTACAAGACCACAAGGGGTAACTCATTAAATAAGAACAAACAAACCTGCTCTGCATTTCTTCAATAAACTTTTTCTGGTTGTTATTAGTTCTCTGCAGTACTTCAAGTTCTTCTGTGGCTGCTGATAGATTATCTTGTGTTTCTTGGAGTCTATTAATTAAACATCATATTAAAGCAGGGAATTTTTGGAGATACATTGTATAAAATCATAGATTCTATAATAAACAAACGGCTCCAAGGAGCCTGAATCGCTCACCTGGTCTTGATGTCAACCCTATGAAGGACTTTGTAGAGCTAAATAAACTGAACAGTTAAGCAAGCAGCAGCTTTACTCTTTCAGCAATAGTTTTCATTCTGTAGGCCAAAAACGTGCAAAATGTTATTTAAAGGGCCATCTGAACATCATTTTGACTCTATAGAGACTTTTGTTAACAGCTTAATGAAGTGAACATTTAAGCAAGCAACCGCTTTTCTTTATCTGCTATAGTTTTGATTATATAAGCCAAAAACATGAAAACTTGTTGATTTAGGGGCACTAATCCGTATTAGGGGTCACCTGACAATGTTTTTGTGAAAATGAGCTGAACATATAAGCAAGCAACAGCTTTTCTCTATCTGCTATAGACCAAAAACACTTTTTTGCCTTTAAGGGGCTGTAACCCCTACAAGGGGTCATCTGACAACTTGTAGAGCTTAATGAGCTGAACATTTATTCAAGCAACAGCTTTTCTTTATCAGCAATTATTTTCATTCTATAGGCCAAAAACACTATTTTTCGCCTTTAAGGGGCTGGAACCCCTATAATGGGTCACCTGACAACTTCTACCCTATGAAGACTTTTGTATAGCTAAATGAGCCGAACATTTAAGCAAGCAACAGCTTTTCTCTTTCAGCAATAGTTTTCATTCTGTAGGCCAAAAACGTGCAAAATGTTATTTAAAGGGCCATCTGAACATCATTTTGACTCTATAGAGACTTTTGTTAACAGCTTAATGAAGTGAACATTTAAGCAAGCAACCGCTTTTCTTTATCTGCTATAGTTTTGATTATATAAGCCAAAAACATGAAAACTTGTTGATTTAGGGGCACTAATCCGTATTAGGGGTCACCTGACAATGTTTTTGTGAAAATGAGCTGAACATATAAGCAAGCAACAGCTTTTCTCTATCTGCTATAGACCAAAAACACTTTTTTTGCCTTTAAGGGGCTGTAACCCCTACAAGGGGTCATCTGATAACTTGTAGAGCTTAATGAGCTGAATATTTATTCAAGCAACAGCTTTTCTTTATCAGCTATTATTTTCATTCTATAGGCCAAAAACACTATTTTTCGCCTTTAAGGTGCTTGAACCCCTATAAGGGGTCATCTGACAACTTCGACTCCATGAAGACTTTTGTAGAGCTAAATGAGCTGAACATTTAGGCAAGTACAGCTTTTCTCTATCTGCAATTATTTTCATTCTATAGGCCAAAAACACTATTTTTCGCCTTTAAGGGGCTGGAACCCCTATAATGGGTCACCTGACAACTTCTACCCTATGAAGACTTTTGTATAGCTAAATGAGCCGAACATTTAAGCAAGCAACAGCTTTTCTCTATCTGCAATAGTTTTCATTCTGTAGGCCAAAAACACTATTTTTTGCCTTTAAGGGGCTATAACTCCTATAAGGGGTCATCTGACAACTTCGACCCTACGAAGACTTTTGTAGATCTAAATGAGCTGAACATTTAAGCAAGCAACAGCTTTTCCCTATTTGCAATATTTTCATTCTAAAGGCAAAAAAACACTATTTTTCGCCTCTAAGGGGCTATAACTCCTTTAAGGGGTCATCTGACAACTTCGACCCCATGAAGACTTTTGTAGAGCTAAACGAGCTGAACATTTAGCAAAGCAACAGCTTTTCTCTATCTGCAATTGTTTCATTCTATAGGCCAAAAACACCTTTTTTCGCCTTTAAGGGGCTATAACTCCTATAAGGGGTCATCTGACAACTTTTACCCTATGAAGACTTTTGTAGAGCTAAATGAGCTGAACATTTATGCAAGCAACAGCTTTTCTCTATCTGCAATTGTTTCATTCTATAGGCCAAAAACACTTTTTTTCGCCTTTAAGGGGCTATAACTCCTATAAGGGGTCATCTGACAATTTCTACCCTATGAAGACTTTTGTAGAGCTAAATGAGCTGAACATTTATGCAAGCAACAGCTTTTCTCTATCTGCAATTATTTTCATTCTATAGGCCAAAAACACCTTTTTTCGCCTTTCAGTGGCTGGAATCCCTATAAGGGGTCATCTGACAACTTCTACCCTATGAAGACTTTTGTCTTTTATCTCTTATACTTTTTGATTTACAAGCCAAAAACAGTAGTCTGACCCCCCTGGTCTATCTTTATATTTTTCATCTATCTCTTATACTTTTTGATTTACAAGCCAAAAACAGTAGTCTGACCCCCCTGGTCTATTTTTAATAACAGCAGACATGTTTTTTGATGGATCAAAAATCGATACACAAGTTTTGGTGCAGGACACCCTAAGGACCATTCATACCAAGTTTCAATAAATTCTCTTCAGTAGTTTCAGAGGAGAAGATTTTTGAAAAATTGTTAACGGACGACAGACGACAGCCGACGACGGACACCAAGTCATGGCAATAGCTCACATGGACCTTTGGTCCAGGTGAGCTAAAAACAGTTAAAGGGGAATAACTCTTAAATGGCTTATCTGACAATTTTGACCCTGGAATCATTTTTTTGTAGATCTGAATGAGCTTAACAATTCTGCAATGCTAACTTTTCCTCTAACTCTAACGGTTTTCAAGATATTGTCCAAAAACTGTAAAAAATGTCAATTTTGACGATTAAAGGGCAATAACTCCTATAAGGAGTTGTTTCACAATTTTGACTCAATGGAGAGATTTGTAGAGCTTTTGATGCTGTACATGAAAGGTTGCTTCGGATTTTCTCTATTTCTTATACTTTTCGAGTTAAAAGCCAAAAACAATGGTCTGACCCCCCTGTTCTATTTTTAAAAACGGCGGCCATGTTGGTTTGTCAACATTTGTATAATTCACAAACTTGGTAGAGGACATCCTAAAGATCAAGTATACCAAGTTTCAATGCAATCCCTTCAGTGGTTGCAGAGAAGAAGATCTTTGAAGAAAAGTTAACGGACGGACGACGGACGGACGGACGGACGACGGACGGACGGACGGACGACGGACGTTTAACGATGACAATAGCTCACATGACCGTTTGGGTCAGGTGGGCTAAAAACAATAAAATATTATACCCAATAAATTTGTTGACTCATATTTCATACGATTTTACACAAAACTTGATTCACTTTATGTCAGACCGACCCATATATTACATGAAACATTCATGGGATTTACATATTGCAATTATAGTGCAGTATTTTGCAACCATTAACCTTGCATAGGAAAATGCTTTATTTCATAACTTCAACTGACGCTGAATTCCAAAACATATAGAAACCAATACTTAGTTAAACATTTCAATAAAGAATTTTTTAAATATCAGAAAATGTCTAGATGAAAAAGTTTAATGAGGATAAGTATTTAACAGTTGATCAGACTTTTTTTAAGCTAAAAACCTTTTTAAAATCTCAACATGCTAAACTATTTTGTGATGCTAACTTTTTACTAGCATTTATCATTGTCAAGAAAGAAGCAAAGAGGTACCACAGGGGTAATCAAGATCATAAAACCGTAAAGACAAAGACAAAACCGGTAGACAAAAAATCATCATAACGAAACAAACCACACAACAACATAAAATACACACAAGATCAAGCGTAAAAATATCAAAAATGGTCAAGGCAAAATATATGGGGTGACCCTCTGTTTTATTTTTAGCAAAGCTCACCATGTTTGTTGGTCGTTTGACATAATTTCCCAAACTTGGTTAAGACAAAGACTATTGTACAAAGTTTGAAAAAAATCCTCCAAGCTGACAGAGAAGAAGATCTAAACCAAAAATTAAAAGATACTTGCTCAAATTACCCTTTGGGTGAGGTGAGTTTAAAACGAACAAAAAATGCCGAAAGAAATTTATAAGATTTACTTTTTAACTCTGACTAAAGTTTTATCCCCCCCCCAAAAAAAATAAACTCCAAAAACAATTTCACTGGTAGGATGAACACCACATAAACAACCATTGGTTTAGTAAAAAGTGCAGGACAAATTTATTCTTCTCTAACTTGCCATTTTTTCAAATTCTGATTGTTAATAATTAAACATATATTTTTCTAATTTTGTTGTTTCATCCTGAAAAAGTCATTTTCGGTTGTTTTCTAGAGTTCAAGTATACATGCTTACTTCTTTTTAAAGTAAGCTATTTCTTTCTGTAGATTATCCTTCTCATAGTTCAGACAAGCTTTATCCCCTCCTGTGTCTGCTTTTAACCTTACAAAAAAGAAGAAAAAAAAACAAGAACTTTATAAACTATATATTAGAAGACAGTTATACAATGTCTATAGGATTCTAAGTATCTAAAATAAATGATAAAATAGATTTAAATAAGTATATTATAAGCGAGCTCACAAATGGTACCAAACTTTTGTATTGGACTGTAAATTGCAACAAAAATTATGTCCGAATATTTCTCTTCTTTGTGCACATCTCCATATGATGTTTTTTCATCATATAAAGTTTTATCAAAATTCATAAAAAAGTTAAGGAGGGGTTGGACTTTTGGAATCTCTCATGGGAACACCATATATAAAAAAATCTAAGTCCAATTGCCCCCCCCCCCTTGAATGGTTTTTGAGCATATTAAAATTTCTTCATTATACATATCCTCATATGATGTTATTCAGTTATGCACATTTTAATGAAAGTTTTGTCGAAATCAAATCCCCTTACTATTACTCCAGTTGAACACTTTATCAAAAATCTATATGTATTCGTTAGGGATGGCAAACTGTTCAAAATATACCAACCGGTTAATCGTAAGATCTTACGACCAATTAACCGGTTAACCGGGTGATACATGTAAATATGTAAGTCAAGGGATCGAGACGAAATAAATTGCGGAAAAACTGTGAAGAAAAAAAAGAAAAGAAGTATGATAGAAAGCATATACATATATATGTATTTTGTTTTTCAGCCATTGAGATAAAAAATATTTTTTTCTTCCTTCTCCAATTTACAAAGAAGGGTAAAACAAGGGGACAGTTTAAAACCTACTCTGTTTAATTATTTTGTTAATGATTTTGTTGACAATTCATGTATCAAAAACATCAAAAGTAGGTAGCGTGATCTTGTAATTTTATCCAGTACTCGTGAATGAATTCAAAATCTCTGAATAAGATTCAAAAACATTGTTATGATAGACAGTTTATTGTTAACACCAAAAAGACGAGTTGATGGTTTTTTAAAACTCCTTTTCACCAACTTTCAATTTCTTTTATGATAATTAACATTATGTTAAATGAGACCAAAGCATACAATTGCCTTGGTAATATTATTGATCATGCAGGTACTTTTAAAGAATCACACAAGATTTTGGTAAGAAAGAACTCAAAGTCTTTTTTTTCATTAAAAATAAACTGATTGATATTTACTTAATACCAGTAAAGCTTGCCTGCAAGCTTTTTGGTATTCTCGTTCGGTTGAAAATGTGCTTTGTGTTTCTTAGTGCTCTTTTTGTTCGTGTTTACCGGTTTCGTCGTTGCCCTTTCGGGCTTTTGACACTTGATGCCTCATTGCTTTTTGTAAATATGTTTTAGGATTAAGAAACTCTGCAGGTAATATTGCACCAAAATTTGAACTTGGCAAACTTCCTATTACAGAGTAAATAAAAACTCAATCCTTATTATATTTTTGTAGGTGACAAAGTGAACCAATAAATCCTCTTACGAAAGAGGCATTAAATATATATGCAAATCTAGAGATTCAACTAGAATTTATACTTGGCATAGGATATGGAAATTTCCGATTTTGAAAATTCAACAAAATCGTTTGTCTGCTCAAAGCAATCCTAAAACAATAAAATAAACAAGATAATAACTGATTCATATATAAGAAAAACAAAAGAAAAAAATACTACATTATGTTCTTTAAATGAAAGTTCAAAGTTTTATTTATGTATGTATATTACGTGTCTTTTCTAAATGGTGTAGTAATTACGCCAAATTACTGATTTTTACCAGTAATTACATGAAATAACTTAAAATCTTAGGGAATTTGAACACATTTACTGATAATAAAATCTTAAATAAAAATTAATATAATTGATTTTCTTATAATACTTTATAATTTAGAATCTGCAATGTGTCAAAAAAGCCACATGATTGAACTCTAAATTGTTAGCAGTATCAGACTTTCTATAAATAGAATTCTAATAGTTGTAGGACTACATGAAAGGCTTTCTAAAAATAGAATGTTGAAAGACTCAGTCTTCTCAAAAAAAAGGTTGGTACATGTAGCCTATTCTCCCGGACGTATTCTAGATGAAACAAAACTCCGTTTTAAAGGATTTTTTGTACTTTCGTTTATACTAATCAGTACTTATCAGTACCAACAATATTATTATGCTATTATTAAATGTTTCATTTCAAGATGAAAAAAATGGAGTAAATTAATAGGGTTTTTATTTTATATTCAACCTCGAATTATAATCATGAAGTATTATTATAAAATAATGATAGCCTTTCACATTTTGGTCAATACATGATTTATCAACTCAGAAATAATCAATATATTGAACTCGAACTTCGTCCTCAGTCGGTAATGCCTTTTTCGAGTGTATATTATTAAACAACTGACAAAAAAACTAGAAACCTTAATATTCTAGTATAAAGGGCCCTGTCTTCCAACAATTAAAAGAATTGACATGAAATTTAAATGCTTGTCGTGAAAATTTTTGCAGCAAAGCAATGCCAAAAATTCAGAACTGTATTGTCAAAATATTTTGAGTTTAAGTGTTGAATTTGTCCAATTCTCAAAACCTGTAATTAACCATTAAAATTGTTAGTTTTTTTCGGAAATATTTCACAATTTTGAATGAAATTTTAATATGATTATCATGACTGTCTGCATTATAGGACACTTTGTTTTCATGTTCTGAGTAAAAGAAGATGTACATTCTTCAACTAATTATAATTTTCAAACAATCCGGAAACTTTTAGAATTATTAATTTCAAAATTGTCTAAATCCTAAGGTTCTTCTTACCCCAGACATAGGTTGAATATCTTGGTAATAATTTGGTTCCCCAGTTTGATATTTTTGGTTTTACTGTTCTATGCTCTTCATATTCATACAGTGTTTGGCATTTTCAATATTTTTGGTAGAGCGCCTCTGATGAGTCTTGAATAGACGAAACGCGCGTCAGGGGTAGCAAAATTTATTGTCTGGAACTTTGTTGTCATTTGTATTTCCTTATTTTTTCTGTTGTTTTTGCATATTTACTCATAATTAAATTGTTGATTCATAATGATAATGATTCAATAAATGTGTGTTAAATTCATGATTTTTTTTCAGAAATTGAATGAAATTACTGGAAAGCTTTAAAAGTTTATGTATTTACTGAAGGACATAGTAATTACATGACATTCTTGAAAACTCTGAGATTGTCTAAATCACACACATTTACTGTAACATATATATTATATGGTCATATATTTTTTTTATTATGATTATGTTTTTATTTGTTTTGTTTTGTGTTGTATTTGCTTGACTTGCATGGGTGTAATTTTGCGAATAAATTATCTTATTCTTTCGTATATTGCAAAGGATTCAAAATCGATTTTACCCATAGAATTATCAAACACAGACACTTATAATTAAAACTTACTTTTTATATTCTTGTCTTAATATTTTGTTTTCAGCCTGGGCTGCATTCCTCTCTTCTCTGTATCTAGTGGCTCTTGTCTGCCACTCTGGATCTATCTCTATAACTCTAAAACATGTTTACAAAGATAACATGCACATCAAGAAGTTAGATGGGTACATGTACTTATAAAAAGAACAAAATTGTATCAGCTAGTGAATTTTCCCCTATTCTGAGGATTCCTCCTTATTTAGAGATTTAATGTAAACATGAGGATGTATTTTAGGATTTTTGTGGGGTCAAAAAGTTGGAAAAATACGTGGTGGAATAGCTATATTATAATGTGTTTTTACATCCACCTAAAACAAATGCTCAGTCATTCTTTTTCATCACATAAGCATGATAACCCAATCTTGTCTATTGAATGACTGAAAGCTTCCAAATCATTTCAAAAGGAAAATTAATTGTGTAAGTGGTGTTTACACCACAGGGTAGTAATATGCGTCCAGTATGGCATAGATCGAACATATCTAGATCTGTGTCGTTGCTGGCTTATCAATTTGTAGGTGAAAAGGCGGGTCGAGTACATAAATCTTTCCCTGCTAGTACATAGCCTTTACACTTCCAATACTTTATCATTGCCTCCTCGAGGCAATGAACGGTAGCTTGGGTCTAGTACTGAAGGCTAGGTATAATAAGGTATATCGGAGGAGTATAAGATCCCTACAGGTACAGAATAACGTCACCGACATGTGGACATACCCTAGCTCTCACCAACATTGCCCAGCTATGGATTTAATAGTAATACTGTCTTTTGATTAGACTACTGAGTCAAAAGTTATGGAAGTAAATCCAGACAGAAAATCCGGATAGATAAAACTAGTTAGCAATAGCAATCGTCTAAATATATGTGTGTGTGTGTTGGTGTTAAACGCCCTTTATCGACGCACCATGTCCATGTTGGGCCGCCAGTTTTATTGGAGGAGGAGACCACCGACCTTTAGCAGGTAACTGACAAACCTAATCACATTCAGTAGGGGAATCGTCTAAACGAAAACGATCCCTACAGAAAACTGTTGTCCCTTATCAGCTGATTATACAAACGACCACTGAACAAAAAGGTAAATACTTCTCTTTCTCGTTATCAACTTAAGGTAAAACAAAAGAGAAATATAAAACAGCGTCGTATGACGCGGGTGAGACGGCCGATGAAACGGGTTTCAGCCAATCATTCAACAAGAATATGGAATATAAGAACATAATATGCAGTAGGAAAGAGCATGCAAGTAGCTAAAGAAATTAATCGATTTGAAATTAAATTTATATGCCTCAATATGGTTGAGCTGGATTCAAGCTCAACCAAGAATCACAACAGCTAGATTCAATTCTCGTTTCCAAAAAACACGATTATTCTATTTTATGCTCCAACAAATGAAGAAAACAAAAATGTTAAGGAAGATTTCTACCACTCCTTACAGACGACTAAAGATCAAATACCATGTTCCAACACAGAGGGGAAAATAAAGGTAGATAAGACCAAAGTGGGAATGTTTTGCAGATCTTTGTGCCATCAAATATATAGTTATAGGAGGGACATTTTCCCCCACGAAAACTGTCACAAGTAACCTTGGTGTCACTAGCAGGAAATGCTGAAAATCAGATAGAAAAAAATCGATTTAAAATCTTACTGAAAACATTTGGCAAAAATATAAAGACGTACTGACTTCATATGTGAAAAACATTGGGTTATTTAAAGCAAAAGCAACAACAAAAATGATGTCAGACGAAACAGGAGCAATTTAAAGAAAGGAGAAAACGCAAAGAAAATATTATAAATGCAACCACAAGACACCGTAAAAGACAAACCCAAAATCTGTACAACGAGAAAGATAAGGAGGTAAAAAATAATGCAAACAAGACAAAAGAAACTATATAGAACAGCTGCCAAAAGAGACATAAACATCTTGTAGCAAAGTTGGTGTGAAGGCCCTGTTCAACACAGCCTAACTACTTAGTGGTAGTACATACAACACCAACTTAAATTCACCTGTTAAAGACAAAGTTGGTAAACATGTTACAAAACTTGAAGATAAACTGAAAAGATGGCTTGCAAGAAGATTTTCAAGAGGTGATTAATCGGCTTCCTCATACAAGCTCACCTAACATTGAAAGGAGAATTGAGATAAACATAAACACCAGGAAAATTACAAGATCTAAATTGCAAAAGCTGTAGGAATTGATATACAACCAGAAGCTATGAAGGCAATGAATAACATTTGTATATGAAGATTTTAAAATCTTTTAAATAAAATCCAGGAATGTTTATCACCAGACTGGAATGTTGGTAAAACTGTCAAAAAGGGTGACATTTAGAGAGGAATAACTAACGAAAAGAGAAGTGGAAAAATACTAAGAGATGAACAAACTGGTTTTCTGTAAGAAACATTATTTGTAGACCAAATCGCCGCCCTAAAAATTATCTTCGAACAGGGTATTGAGTGGCAGGTCTTTCTTTGTCTGACCTTCACAGCTTTTGATAAGGCATTCGATAGTATTGACCATCAATTACCGCGGAGCATCCTAAGAAACTATGGAATACCTGAGAAGATAATATCCAACAACTTTATAATGGATTTACCTGCCAAGTCATTCATGCAGGAAACATTACAGACCCTTTTTCGAAGTCAACTGGCATTAGACAAAGATGTTTACTATCTCCGCTCCTCTTTTTACTTGTTATTGACTTAGTGAGCCAAAATGAATGTGATACCCCAATTGAATAACATGGACATTACAATCAGTTCTTGAAGATTTAGACTTCGCCGATGATATTTGTCAACAATCTCATCGCCACCAAGACTCGCAAACCTAAGCTTCGAACCTTGAGTCACCTGCAAAACAAGTAGGACTTTACATCAACCCTGCTAAAACAAATCAAGGATAATAAATGCCAGTCGACAAAACAAAACAAAAGTTAAAAATGCAGAAATTAAGATACACAACAATTTATCAGTACATCATGTGGCTATGATGAAGATAAAATTGCAAGAAAAAAGAAAGCACGAAAGGCTTTTGTAATATTGAGCATACGCACATGTTGGAAAAACAAAGCTTTAAGAACATGAACAAAGTTGATAATATTTAGAAAAAAATGTTACGCCCATCCTTTTTTATGGGTTAGAAACTTGGTAACTAACGCATTCCATAAAAGACTCGACAGATTTTCTTAGATAGGTGCCTACAAAACAACATTGAAATAAAGTTGCCAAATAAAATCGGAAATGAAGATCTCTGGAAACGTAATAAACAAGACCCAATTGAAAGAACAATCACAGAAAGGTGGAGGAAATGGATTGGTCAAACTTTAATATTGAAAAAGAACAACACCATCGTGACCAAACTGGCACAAGAATGAAACCCAAAAGACATCGAAAAAGAGGTCGACCAAACAACTATTTGCGTAGAGACCTGACATCCCTCTATAGAAGAATGGTAAAACATGGGAGAGGCATTAACAAGAGCCAAAGACAAGAAGAAATGGAAAGCAGCAGTGCTCACCCTATGTTCTCCATGGGACAAAATGGATTTAATCAAGTAAGTCTCAAATAGAAAAAAAGCCTTGATCTGTAATAAGTAAACGACAAATATTGAGATTTTGTTCAACTTAACAGAAATTAGGTGTCCGTATGCATGAAGTTTTCAATATTACATGACAATTGACTCCATGCCCAATACCAAAAAATCAAGAGTAACAAAAAAAACTGTTACAAACATTTCTTCACACGCCTGTTACCAGCATCGACCATTTTATTTCATGGATTTTAACATGATGAAATCTGGCCTTATCTCATATACTCCAATATTCCAACAAAATGCATGACTTTTAATGCATATTATTGTCCTCATATTTATGCCAGAAACCTGTCTTATACAAATTTAAGAGCCTGTTTATGAGAAAACCATGCAAAATTGTAAATTTTGTCCAGGACCAAGGTTTTAAAAAAGGTATAATGCAACTGAAAGACCATCCTAGAAGACTTGTTTTCTAAAACATAATTTTAACACCACTAACCTGTCACTTCTTCCCTCTTCTCTTTTATTCAGTTCTATTTCTCTCTCTAACACTGCAATTTGTTCTTTTAATGATGTGTTGTAGTTTTCAAGCTTTTGTCTTAAAAAACAGAGAAATATCAGTCAGTCATGTATGCTAACGTAGGGTATGAGTAGGTATCGACCTTTTTCCCTATTCTTTGACTAAAAAGTAAAACTTTGATAATTTGAATTTATTTCAAATTCAACAATGATGTCACAATAAGATGTAACCATGGCATTTGGGATGAAATTCGGGATAGAATGACTAAACATTGATAAAAACTAGTTATTCTTACAGCCTTTGAACAAATACATGTGTCCTCAGTAAATTACCGTATAAGTGGTTATTTTCGCGGTGATTAAAATTTTCGCTTTATTCGCGACCAACAACGGGACGCTAAAATTAAAACTCGCGAAATATTAATTGCCAATATAAAGTGTTATAATATATTCTAAACCGCGAAATATATAGTACGCGTAAATAAAATCATCCCCTTTTTCAACAAAATCGCGAAGTTTTCCACCCGCGAAAAAAATCACTTATACGGTATTCCCGACTTAAATAACATTAACGGTACTCAAGGTACTTATCATTATTCAAAATATTTCATTGTAGCCTAGAAAATAAAACTTACATATCTTGGTGGTAAGCTGTCAAATCTTCCACTAACTTACTGTAGAGCTCCCTTGATACCATGCTGTCTTTAACTGTTTTCCTAGTGGTAAAAAATGAAAAGCGGATTTATTGGAAAAATTTATACATGTAATGTGTTTTTATATAAATTTCTTACATGAAACTTATAATTACTAGACATAAGTAAACTTTTGTTAGATAGAAAAACAAAAATATACGTGAATCAGATGTTTAAAATACATTTTTCTATTATATATAAACTTACATTGAATCATTAGTGGAAAGGAAATGAAACAAGTAAATCTGTAGTAGCCAAAATCAAATTGAACAGGAATTTTGGACGTATCAATAAAACGTTTTTTTTTATTTAGTGTTAACGTTTTATTATAATCAACTTACTGCTTAAAATACAAAATGAACACAAGTAGGACAAAATAAACAACATAAAAAATCAATATTTATGTTAGCGGCAATGAGCGAAATCAGGCATTAAGCCTACTGCCTAGGCAATAATAAGCTAATGCCTAGTCACTAAGGTTATTGCCTGAACTTTACCAGGCATTAAGCTTAAAGACTAAGGAATAAGCATAATGCCTGAGAAATAGAGACCGGCATTAACCTTATTGCCTTACGCCATAAGAAAACTTACGCAATTGATACCGGTATAAAACAGTTACCCATTTTGATTTTGGAAGATATTGTCTTTACAATAAAACTTTATTTTATTAAACTTCTTTAAATATCAATCAGAATTATAAGTTAGATAAGATCAACCTAAACGATGTATAATATATTCGCCTTAATGTCACATGTATTATTTGCCTCTTCTGGTACAAAGTCTTTCTGATTTGAAGCTAATCACAGAGAGAACCTCAAATTTAGTCTTACAAGTAATCTGCTGAAAATTATGATTGGTACATGTACGTGTTGCTTTAAACATTTCCGAAACGATATTTCTCACGATTTTTTTTTCTTGTTTTCCCATTTTCATCCCATTTATCATTTCAGCTCTGCTATTCCGTAAAATTAAAACATTTTACTAAAACAACTTTCTTAAACAAATAGTGTCTTCATGATACTTCAAATCTTTAAAAAGAGAGATTGCAGTATTTTTGTTATAAATACTATAAAAAACAAAGACCATTTATAATGGCAATAATTTTAATACATGTAGGACCAAATCACCTGTAGACTTTAAAGGAGTTCTTAATGCTGAAAATTTGAGCAAGCAAATGCTTTTGTTGATATACAATAGTTTTCATGTTACTAGACCAAAATAATATAAACGCAATTTGTGACCTAAACAGGGCTGTGGAGCTGTAAAGGGATGATCAGTCTCAATGGCAACTATTGTATATGTAGACCCTAAGACCCATCAGATATATGTTTAAGTTATAATCCATCAAGATTGGTTTTACCCTTATTATTATTTTTGTTTGCAACAGCGGCCATGTTTTCGTTTCATTAAAAATCCAAACAAGTTTTTATTACAATACACCTTTATCAACAATAGGACGAAGTTAATTTTGTAGCGCTTGATTACATGTAAGTATCTGAGAAGCAGATTTTTAATGCTCCATCTACAAAATTTGGGGGCATAAAGTTTTTGGGTCTGTTCATCCGTCCGAACCTAATATTGCGAGATCGGGACGTATGTCTTTTGGACATATTTTTTGTTTTAATTTGAACAAACGGACAAAAAACGCAAATTGATTACATTAGCTCACACTATCTTTGGTCATTTGTCTTAAAAATTAGTGTGTTATAAAGAAAGTGATCTTGAATATTATCTGGATTCCAAGATGCCCTGTAACATATACGTTAAACAATACAACTTGCAGGACATAACGAAGCCGAATAAAAAAACTAACAACTGATGAATCAGTCCTGCATTTTCTTCTCTCAGTTCTTCAAGTTCTTTCTTTAGTCTTCTAGGGCTGGATGGAAGATGCACAAGAGGCTCCCTGAAACATATAGGATTTTCTTAAACAGATTGTCTAAGACATGATGTTGAATTAAAAGTTGTAAATACCAATCAAACAAAACATAACAATTCTGTAAGATGACTCAACATCCATAATAACAACATCATTTTTTAAATATGCATGCGTCGCGTAAACTTATTCCAAATCTCATTTTCCTGTATGCATGGATACATACTGTTCCTATTTATATTTATTGTTATAGCCGTGTCAACTACAGACAGGATAAAACAGTGCTCCATATCAATAGTTTGATACAGGTACTGAATAATAACAGTATAGTTTTTTAAAACGCCAAAATCTTACGTTTCATCCTGACCATAATCATCATAATCCAGCTTAGCGCATAAAACATCATTCTTCTAAAAAAATAAAAACAAGAAATTTAAGAAAGCGTTCATTGAACACAGATTGGTCCAAATTGGAATCTAAAGTTTGAAAGGTATGAAACTAGCTTCGATATACAGTTTGATTGTAATAATACGATATACTTATATAGCGCATTATCTATGTGTGTGTCTGCGTGTGTGTGTTGATGTTTTACGCCCTTTATCGACGCACCTGGGCCATGTAGGGCGGCCAGTTTTAAAGGTTGAGGAAACCGGAATACTCGGAGGGAACCACCAACCTAGGGCAGGTAACTGACAAACCTAATCACATACAGTTAGGGAAGTCCCATTTTTGTTAAACAAAAACGGGACTCGAACACCAGTTGAGAGGTGATCGGCTAGTAATCATTAGTGTGGTATTTAAACCAGCACCGAGACCACTCGGCCACCCAGGCCCCGAGCCTTATCTAAAGATACTCTAAAGCGCTTTAAATTAAAAAAATCCATACAAATTATAAAATAATTAAGTAAAGAAAAATAAAATAAATAATTAATACAAGCACACTACTACTTGTAATAGATAAAAAAAACAATTAAAGAAATAAATTAAATGAATAAAAATGTTCAATAAAGAAAGAAAATCAATTACCGGTATGATACTTAAACCAAAACCGTAGTAAGAACTGATGGAATATTATTATAGCGAATCAAATGTTCTATTCCCCCAAGCTAAAAAGGAACTCATCAAGCTACTTTGGAGTACTAGTGCTTAATCTCTCTATAGAATGTTGTAATAACAGAAGCTAATCTTTTTGATCAGTTTAACTCGCACTTTCAGTGAAAATGAAATCTACTCAGAGTTAGATGATTTTTTTTTCTGAAGGGAAAAAAAACTCCTATCGCTGAGAAATATTGCTTATATCTATGATTTTTGCTACTAGATAATATTTTCTTATGAATTTAATGTCTTGATTAACTCTTTGACAATCATTTTGCACATTTTCCTATGCATAAATATCCTTTTTGAGCTATTTAACAATGTATAATTTTCAACAGGTAAATCTTTTATACTAGGACAATTTTTCCTTCAAAGAACAAGATTATCTCCTCTATATAGAAGCGAGTTTAAACTGATCAGAGAGATCAACTTCCATTGTAACACATTTAATAGGAGACTCCAAAGTACCTTGATGAGTTCCAGTTCATCTTGGGGTAATTAAAGATTTTATTCGCTACAAAGAATGTCACAAGTTAAAAGCCTCCCTGAAAAGGTACGTTTTCTGATCCTTCTTAAAGCCTTCGAGATTTTTTTAAGTTTCTGAGTTTTTCTGGCAGAGTAAGCAGGTCAGCAGATCTCGACATCAAAGGTCTTAGTGGGGTGTATGGAGTGACAAGTTCTCTCAGGTACATGTATGCAGGAGCAAGATTGTGCAACCACTTGAAAACATATAGGACTATCTTAATTCTGTATTCTGTATTTCACCGGAAGCCAGTGAACCTGGATTAGGACAGGTGTTATATGTTCACTTTGTTCGAGTGATGGCCCTTGCAGCAGTGATTTGTTTATGTTGGAGTTTGTCTGTGTATTGTTTGTTAACACTGATCAATAAAAAAAACCTTAGTGAGCGCGTTCACATACCCCATGCGTCCACATTATAAACAAAGATTATCTATTTCCAGTTAGGAATAAAAAAGTCAGAGTTATTGTATTTCCAAGTCGGCTTGTTAAACATGAAGTAAATGATTGACAGACATGAAAACGTATCCCACCATATGGGACCCCTACCTGGCGCTATATACCAAATTTCAAATATCTTTTTATAGTTGCTGAGAAATCTGTTACGAAAATATTCAACCCTGAAAATTTAATTAAAAAAGTCTAAGTCGGCTCGTTAAACAGAAATTAGATAATCGACACACCTGAAAATGTATGTCACCATATGGGACCCCCATTTGAAGCTACATACCAAATATCAAAAGCCTACGATTAATGGTTGCTGAAAAATCTGTGACGAACATTTTCAACCCTTAAAATTAGTGAAAAAAGTCAAAGTCAGCTCGTTTAACAGGAAATAATCATCAACAGACCTTAAAACATATCCCACCATTTAGGACCCCCTACCCAAAGCTATATACCAAATATCAAATAACTACAATTTATAGTTGCTGAGAAATCTGTGACAAAAATTTAGTTAAAAAAGTCTAAGTCGGCTCGTTAAACAGGAATTAGATGATCGACACACCTGAAAATGTATCTCACCATATTGGACCCCCATTTCAAGCTACATACCAAATATCAAAAGCATACAATCAATGAAAGCTGATATATCTGTTCCGAAAATTTTGATCACGGACAGACTGACGGACCAGTCAAAATTATTATACCCTTCGCAACTTCGTTACGTGGGGTATAATAATTAAGGTATTACAATATTCCAGTCTCGAAGTGACAAGATAGCTCACTAAGGTGTTGCATGCTTCCTCAGATATGAATGGTCGAATTTTCCCAATCTTACGTAAATGCTTAAAATATAAAACATAATCTTGAAATGGATATGCACTGTCCCTTCATTGTGAGGGTTTTGTCAAGAAACACGCCTAGACTTTTGACCACTTCAGACTCGTGTATGATAGTATCTGCAAAGGTTAATTCAAGTTGTTGGTTGTTTAGTAATACCAAACCTAAATCCTGTCAAATATTTAGCTAAAAATGTCATAATGTTTATATTTTGTCCAATCTACAAACAAGAACTACATTCAGGAGTCCAACATGTATGAATCAATGTACCGGTTACACCAAGTGACTGGAATTTTGATTCAAGTGGACAATGGAAAAGATTATTTTATTGAACATGGACCGATAATCAAATTTATGATTGCATACAAGATAAAGAATAAACATTGAAAACAGTTTATGAAAAAATAGCATGATCCGTGAATATAAAAAAAAATCTTTTACGTTATCTACACCAAACCGAATTTTACCGATAACGAATTCCTTGTAATCTGCCAATAGTTTGATGATTGTTTTTTCAATTGTCTGCCTTTAAATGCAATAAAAAATCAATATTCTATCTCCGAATATGCAGTTTTGTAAATATGGTCAGAAAAGTCGAACTCAATATAAATGCCAAACATGCTATCCCAAGTGTTCAAGAATGCTTGTTGACTCAATCAAATACATTTTCATAAAAAGTAATCACAGGGTTGCGTGTGCATGCCCCGGCGTGAACGCCAGGATGGATATCGAAATGATTACTACACATACAAGTTACGTTAATTACTTCAAGCACAGTTTCTCTTACAGTCTCAAATTATTCCTTTGATATGATATCTTTGTTTCATACCATTACTCCACCGAACAGGAAGTCCGACAAGTCCAAGGAGGACTAACCGTTTATCGAGAAATATGGTCCGTTCAAAGGTGTTTCACGGTTTTGTGGTCCGTTAAAGTCGCCGTGACAGTCCGTTAACCAGGTAAAACACTGAAGGTCAGTAATTAATTTGTTATATCATAATTAATACGCATTTTAGATTTATAAAAATTACATCTGTCAAAATGAAAATGAATGACTGTTCAATAAGATTTGCATTTGTGTAAAAAGAATTCTATAAAACTTCATAAAATGAAAAGGCGTGTGGCTCCTTAGTATTTTAAAGGTCGCAAATGTAAACATGTTCACCTCATTTTTGTCAATTTCTCTTTTTATATAACAAAACATATGTTTTGGTTGAAATCCATAGAAAGTACAATAATGTATCAACATTCTGTTTAATTTTCAATGCTCTATGTTATAAAATAATTTTGTAATAGGGGAAAAGTTATAAAATATGGTCCGTTAAGGGCTGATGACATATTATTTTGTCCGTTAAGTTGGTCCGTTAAGTTCTTGTGACAAAATATTATGTCCGTTAAATAACATGATTAAAATAGTTTTGTTTGATATGACATATCATAATTTTACTATAAGGACTGAACGCTGCTAGTATACAGAAGAAAAGACAAAATTCATGTGGATTTATCGAAACTAAAATACATACATTTGAATATGCACGTCTAAAAATGAACCGTTGTCAAAAGGCTTTACTTGTAACACCATTCTAGATCATTCTACGAAACAATGGTATTGAAAACATACAATACATGTGTATATATTATATGAAAGAAGCAATAAGCTACTTATTATTAATAAATATAATGAAAACGGTTCAATACAGTCTGTTCTGGTTATTCATGTTAGGTAATGAAAATATCTCTCCTGTCGCTTTTTATATTTTTTCATAAATAAATGTAACACTATATTATTCTATTTGTATCATATATGTAAGTATTTCCAAATAAAATACATTTAAATGAAATTAATAATTGTGTTCAGATTTATTTCCATTGCCACAAACTCGTGTAAATATTTTAGGCATGTATATTATATTAAAAATAATACAATAATTCTGGAAAACCAATCATTACAATTTTTTGACAAAGATACCATCGATTTTGCCAATTTTGATAATTGGGACTCGCTATATTAAGGTTTATTTCCATCAGACCTGCATTTTCAAAATGTGAGACATGCATCATTAACGGACCTAAAAAGTGTCACGTGCATCTTGACGGACCATGGTTCTCAAAGTAATACCAATTTTGACATTTTTGTCCCAATAATATTTTGGTCCAGAAAATCCTTCTCTTATGTTATTTATTGTGCACCTAAAAAGTGTCACGTGCCTCTTGACGGAACATGGTTCTCAAAGTAATACCAATTTTGACATTTTTGTCCCAATAATATTTTGGTCCAGAAAATCCTTCTCTAATGTTATTTATTGTGCAATACTACCAAAAACAAATTTTTCAATGACGAAAATAACGTATTTTAATGCATTTTCGTCATTATAAGGACACATTTTTGCAGAGGGTAGGTCTCCGCCTTTTCGTTTTGCGAAGAAGTGTCAAATCAAATCAAAATGGTTTTTACGGAAAGTTTTTTGTGAATAAAAGCCATTTTGACACATCTATCACAAGTTTCACTTATTTAAAATATTTGAGCCTCAGGGTTAATTTCGTAAAAATAAATGATTTTTTTCTCATAATACTACTTAACAGGCTGCGTCATGCAACATATAACGGACAAAACCACAATGTTAACCTATGGTAGAAACACGTAACGGACAAAATCCCTCGATAAACGGTTAAGCCTCCTTGAAGTCTGAACATCTCGCAGACATTTTCTTACACAAATCCACTCTGTCAATGTACTTACATAACTTGTATGATTTCTGAGAACAATATATCATATCGTCCAAACTCCAAGCAGTACGTAGTTTGACAGGTCAAGCAATGCGTAAAAGAATACAAAAAATAAATACTAATTCAATTATCTTTTCTCTTTTAATTCAACTTCGTCTACTATTTATATGGTAAAATATAAACAGAGATATGTGTACACTTTTCTAACATCTCTAATAACTTACATGTCTATCAAATCGTGTTTTTCTTGTCTGTGCTTTTGTACGGACAGGAGTATTCTACAAACAAAAATAATAATGTTAAAATCAAGCATTATTCTACGATAAATTTTATACTTGCTTATATTTGCAGAGATCCTCTGTGCATTTATTACTTCTATGAAAAATCAATAATCATACGACTATGTTCAATTCACACAAACACAGGAAGACAAATTCTTAATTCTTTGTAGAGAATTTCTAAAACTGTGATAACTTGAATGTTAAGTTTTTACGTGGTTTATATTTATATATACATGTTTATTGATAACTTCATGATTTTATTACAATCTTAAAACTTGCTTTGTTAAAGTGTCTGGAATACCAAAGACAAAAAGTGTGGACAAATTATTTTAAAATGCAAACTTTGTTATGAATTATCAATAGGATTATGTTGGGTCCTAACTCGTAGGTTTACTCCGTCACATTTATATGTACCTGTCATGGAAGCTTATCAAACCTACAGTACTTCCTTTGTTAATGGGATCTTTATTTTGCCAGGATTGTTTTGAATCATATCAATGAATATATATATTAAAATAAAACCATTTGAAAAATAGCGAGCAGTAACCACTGGTCATGTTGAAGGCCGCTGTCTGTTTACCGCTGTTGATTTTTTTTTGGTTTTTGTCAATATGTGTAAGTTGGATTGCAAGCTTTTATTCCACTTTTCATTATCTTCTGTTAAAGTTCTCAAGTTTGAAGGACTGACCATTGTTATAAAAAATCACAAATAAGAAAATCTTTAGATAAAGCAATAGATATATATAACAGTATCTTGCTGATAAGTTTAGCTGCATAGATGATAAGTGACCTTACTCTAATTTGATTGGAACATCATATTGTTTTTTGTAATGTTGCAAGTTCAATCATTCGAGATGAAGAATTAGCTTTAAAATGTACTAGACATTAGCACAAATGGTGAAATCTTAGTACATTTAGATATCTTGATCAGACCTGTCATAAGAACGTGACTGTTTTTAAAAGATGACATGAAATTATAGGTAATTGTCTGGTTAACGTAGAACCAGTCGCGTATCTGCTCAAAGAAGCCACATGAAGTGTCGTAAGTGAAGAAATACAAATGACAACAAATTTTCAGACAATTTTTGCTACGCCTGATGCGCGTTTCGTCTATTCAAGACTTATCAGAGGCGCTCTACCAGAAATATTGAAAATGCCAAACAATATATGATTATGAAGAGCATAAAACAGTAAAAATACCTGGGAAACTAAATTATTCAAGACTTATCAGAGGCGCTCTACCAGAAATATTGAAAATGCCAAACAATATATGATTTTGAAGAGCATAAAACAGTAAAAATACCTGGGAAACCAAATTATTACTAAGATGATCAACCTATGTCTGGGGTAGGAAGAATCTTAGGGTTTAGACAATTTTGAAATTTAAACGGATAATTTAAAGCTTTGATGTGTTCTTCACCACAAAAATGTTGGTGCCGGAGCGGGCTAACCTCGTTCAATTAAAACTCCACCAACAGTGCTAAGTTCAAAATACAAATGACACCAAAGTTCCAGACGATAAATTTTGCAACGCCTGACGCACGTTTCGTCTATTCAAGACTCATCAGAATTGAAGAAGTTAACTTTATGTCAGCATTTTAACTTGCCGTATATGTTATGTGTGCACTCATCTGTATTCCTACTTATGGGTTATTTATGTTTATCATGTTGCTGGATTAAATATTGATAAATGAGTATATTTCACAAAATGGGCCCCATTGGAAATAAGCTTTCGAGCTTTCATGGGCTATCTTAATAAATATAAACTTGTGGTTTTATATTATTCTTTGTGATCTGTATTCATATTTTTAAAAATATGTATGTATATTAACCATTGTGTTGTTGATATTTATTGTTAGTGATTAATTACACACATGATAATTGTGATTATGACAACGTATAACATACTTCGTTTGATGTAGCTCTGCCTGGACTGACAGGGCATGCTCTTGTAGGTCGTTCTTCTCCCAAAACTGATAAAATATCATCCTTGTTTACAATCTAAACCAAAATTCAAATTAAAGCTTAAACATTTGGCTGTGTTTAATTATACATTTCCCCTTTCTTTTAAAAATCGAAACGTTAAAATTAAGGAGGAAAAAAATACAGTTACATTGTGACAAAAAAGTGGTGCGAATGATGTTTGAAAGTTGCAGGTAAGAGAAGAGTACCATGTCTTTAGTAGTTAATGTTTGCTAATGTAAAGTAGAAGGTTCATATCTACATTTACCCAGCTGAAAAAGTGTGTGGAGGTTAATTTACAACCATACAGTAGTTAAGGAGGAGTCGGTGATAAAGATATATACACTCATTTATTTGCAACGGACCACTCTACAACAATATACTATTATACTGTTAAATTGGGGTGAAATAAAAGGTGATATGCTAAAATGCTACTGATGAGAGGTTACTCCTTGAAATATCGATATATAGCATATCCAAATTAATCGTTTATACCGGCATTTTGGTATTTGTAATTTTGAAACCACTGGGCGATAACCGCTGCTGATGGACAACAGGTCCCCGAGGGTAATCACAAGCCTGGTCGTCATACTTGTCTGACACGATTAACCTTAAAATTTTTGATATTTTTGTCGCTGAAATTTCGGATTTTTAAATTCAAAATTATTTAAAACACCAGGTTTCTTTCCGTGTAATGCACATGGTCGATATCCTTGGTGCTGGATTTGGCTTCCTTGTTCAAACGTTTTGGTTTTGAGTACTTTTCGTTTTCAACAGTTTTGGAATTTGACCTTCCAATGTTTTGATTTAAATGCCACCGATGAGAGGTTATTCCTTGAAATATCGATATATAGCATATCCAAATTAACCGTTTATACCGGCATTTTGGTATTTGTAATTTTAATAACAACCGTTTACGTCAAGTCTGAAACATTTATGATCTCTCAATATATCTGTTTATAGGTGTTTATAAATCCAGTGTTCTAAAAAACATACAAACTACAAATAAGACAAACCCCCAATCACTTACCTTCCTAGTTAACAGATTGGATACCAATGTTGTTCCTAAATCATGTACTTCTTTATAGTTAAATTTACGTAAATCATTTCCATCTCTAAGCCATGCATTAACCTTCGACTGGCTGATACCAAGATCTTGACTTAAATAATTCAATTTTGTTGTAAGCTTCTGTGACATTGCTTTCTGTTGTTCTAATGTGAGTTTCATAGGCATCTGCACTTTCAAACGTATGACATTTTTGACCTTTTGTTTTTCTGTCTTGTTAAACGCAGATTGTGGTGTCCGTTGTCTTTCTTTGTTTACTGGTCTTTGCCTAGGTTTATGGGAGTCAGGCAACTCTATATTAGGTGCTCTGAAAATGACAGCTATTTACAATTGTGCATTTTTAAAACAACCAAAGAAGAGGATGTTCTTAAAAGAGAAAGATACATGTGCATGTATTGGTCTCATATTTTTAAATTTGTGACTTTTTAAATGTCAAAAAGTTGTTTTTGCTTAAAAGCTTAAGAAGTCAGATATAAGAAACCCGAATCTTATAAACTATTTCATATTTTCTTGGTCATACTATGAAGTAAAGAGATATTGAAAAATATAATGAAGAAATTAATGAAAAAAAGGAAAGGTTAAGGAAAAATTGTTTTAAATTCATTTTAAGGCTAAAAGAAAACCTTTAAAAATTAAAAAAATATCAGGGATTTAATGTTATTCACAAAAAAATACGGATAACAGCTTTAGCAATTACACATAATTCCTTAATTTTTCTAGGAATTACATGTTATCCCGGATTACACACATACCATGTAACATTATACATTTATTGACTTTGATAGTGGTGAATACCAAGTTTTATCAACCCGAAGAGCCTACAGCGAGGTGGATATTATTTTTTAGTATTCACTGATATCAAAGTCTATGAATGATTTATTTTATGACTATAAAAAAACAAGAGAAAGAATAAGGAAAACGACTAGAAACCCTTGACATTTTTGTACTGAAAAAAAAAAAACATTTAAAAACTGGTATTTTTCTCATTACCGTATTTGTACACAAATATGATGAACTGCCTCAAAGTTGAATCTTGATTCAATTATTCAAAACAAACCATATAAAAACATATGCAGACTTATCTTGATAAATTGAGGACAAAAGTTCACCCAATGAGGTCAGTCAAGATTTTATTTTTAACGACTGAAAAGTGATAAACATTTTAATTTTAGTGACTCAAAAGTCAAAACTTTTTATCAGTCTATTTTTAACTACATTTAGGTTACCACTGTCTCTGCATAATACTTTTAATGATATCCTGGGCCAATCAAAATGAAGATAAATTTTAGTCATATAATAAATACATAGATTGTTCTCTTTTAAACTTAATGTAACAAAATATATTACCATATTGAAAACGAAAGAATATGGAATATGTGACAGAAAGACACAATCCACATATTTAAATGATTTTGATAGTTGAACAATACCGCAAGCGTATATGTAAAAAAGACAAAAATATCCTTTATCTACTCTTTTATATTGAGGAGAGTTATATGCAGTAAAATAGAGGCAACCGGGGGCCGTAATCGCTTACATTGTACTTAAACCTTTAGAGGTCACTTATATTAAGAGTCATCTGATATCTTTTAACCCAAATGTTTTTTTGTGGAGCCTAATAAGCTTTGCTCTATCTGAAATAGTGAGTAGTTTTACCGAGGTGATCATTTCAATATTCCTGTTGTGTCTCTAATACGTGTTGCATTTTGTGTTACGATGTATTATCGGACCCTTAGATCGAAATGGAAGAGGGGGTTTGGTGCCATAAAATCTTGTTTAACCCATAATGTCTTTTAAAATAAACCAAGTCCGGGCTATTTCGATCTTCTATTTCTCAATTGTGTCTGTGTTGTTTTGTCTTTTCTCCATTGAGATGAGATTGATCCTTAAAGTTCAGTTGTTCTGTTGTTATCTTTTTATCAACCCTATCACTTTTAACTTAAAATTTGAATGTAAACTTAATTTCAAGCAAAGTTAACTGTAACAATACTATTCGCTTATGTTTTTTTGTGTTTGGAGATTGCAATTAACGAAGGTGGTTTTGCACCATAAAATCAGGTTTAATTCAATATCTTTTTTGAAATGTCTGTACCTAAACATTATTTCTGCGATCTTCAATTTCCCATCTTTGTGTTCCTTGATTTGTCTTTTTGACTTTGACATTAGAAATTCTTCCTCTAAGTTCGAAAGTTTTGTTCTTTCATAAGTAATTTTTCATTCTATAAATCAAAAATAAAAAAAGCCGAAATGCTATTTTTACCCATAGGGACAGGATCCTTATAAGAGATCATATGACATCTACTTATTGTTGACTTTAGTAGCTAAGAGATAAATGACCCCGAGCTTTAAGCAAGCAAGGCTTTTTTTGTATATTCAATTTCCGCATGACATAAGCATAAAAACATTACTGTATTTTTTACATTTTAAGGTCCATTTCCTATATGTTGGTCATCTGACAACTTCAGCCAAAATGAGGATTTTGCAGAGGTAAATAAACTGAAGGTTTAGGTAGGTTTATAGCTTTTTGTATTTGCAATAGATTTCATTCCATAGGGCAAAAAACCCTTTTTACCTCTATATTATCTAAGCATTATAAGGGGTCATCTGACAGCTTCGACCAAGTGAAGAAATCTTTCAGAATGTTTCTTATTGTTAAATTATTAGCCAATTTAAAGTATTTTGCAATATGCTCATTTAATATGAACAGCGACTGGCTTTTTACAGGATAGAATAGATCAGAACACAAACTCTAAGGAATAGTAATATTAAGATTCATTAATTTCTGTTCAATAGAACCAGAGAAGAAGATTTCAAAAACAAAATATTGTAACAAACGACGGACGACAGATGATGACAACAACGACGAGGATGAACGGTTAATGATGGTTATTGCTCAAATGGAGCTTCGGTCCAGGTGAGTTAAAAATGTTTTAATATCCACCTTTTACAAATGTTATTGTAAGTAAATAAATTATCATGTGTTAGTATTGTATGCAAATCATATATTAGGACTATTTTCATTCTTTAAAATGCCAAAATCTTACATTTCGTTCTCTCCATAATCATCATTACTCAGCTTGGCACATAAAACATCATTCTCCTGAAAACAAAATATTAGATAAAAGACAGTGTTCATGAAACACAGAGAGCGCTTCTGGGGAATCTAAAGCCAAAACGTAAAAAACATACTTGGATATTCAGTTTAATTGTAATTCTAGACCTGAATCCTGTCAAAGGTTTATCTATGTAATACATGTAACGCTTTTATATGTTTCCATTTACATAAAGAAGGAGTCCAACAGATAATTTAAGAAAGGATATGGAGTAAATCAACATGAGACCACGACACATATGTTAACTCCAACTGCATTTAATTTAATGAGCTGTATGGCCATTTCGGAAAATTATTTCTCATCAGCAGCACTAGAACCCAAACAAAGGAAATCCTCAATTCAAATAATGTTCAAAATGCATTAAGACAAACGAAATCCAAATATCCAAATAGCAAAGGGCAAAACTACAATGGAGGAAGTTTAACCTTAGGTTTTAAATAGCAGAAAACGAGATGTGGAATAAGTGTACGCGACACAACCTTATAAACGTAAATTTAAAATGGAAAACAGCCAGCAGCCTTCAATGTGACCAGCGGTCGCTGCTTGTTGTTTTTCAATTGGCCCCTGGATTGACAATAAAATACATATGATTCAAGTCCAATCCTAAACTGCAATGAAAGACCCTCGAAAATACATAGATTTATATATTGTGGTTAAAAACAAAGTGTACACATTAGAAGTAATCTCATGTACAAGTACACCATATCTTATTAATAAAGAGCATGTATCTAAAACACGGGATGTTTCAGATGTTTGTCATAACAATATTTGCATGTACAAATATGTCTTTCACATGTTTTGTTTTGGTATTCAGATGACAAAACATTTCTGAAATAAAACCGTTTTTAAATCAGTTTACTTTATTTCTTATAGAGAATGAGTGATTTTGTCTACACCAGATAAAAAACCCGCAAAATAATGGAATTAAACTGTGTCAGACCTATTCTAATCAAAAGTCATACATTTATTTATATTTTTTGTTCAATTTAATTTTCAAAATTCTTTGCGTGACAAATAAAAAAAACATCATCAGTTAGGTTCATTAAAACTTGTTTTACCAAAATAAATATTGCCTTCTGGTGAAACATGTTAAACATGTAAAACCTTTTTGTTTACATGTAAAAAATGACTTAGTCATGATTTTAGTATATATGCAGCAAAATATATCATTTTAAAGACAGGGAGATTCTAGCTGTTTGCTTTGAAAAAAGTAATCTTTTCTTGTTTTTCTTGTTTTGTATTTCTTTACATCAAAAACCTTGTTAATTAAAAAATTTAGCTTAATAATGTTAAATAAAACCAGTTAAATGTCCTTTTTGTAAAATATTTTGGTTACAGTAAATGTGTGTTAAATTCTCCCAAAATGTCTGTAATTTCTTGTAAAAACTGATGAAAATTAGTAATTTCTGGTAATTACTAAGTCCTTGATGCTTGCGTCACACTATCCCGATTTTGACCCCGATGGAAACACGATTATGGAAATTTTCAACATCGGGACTGATTGTAATCAGATCGTGCTATTCGTGTTGCCATCCTTTTACATCTTAGCACCTTCTGTGGAAATTTTCTGACTTCAGGGTAAACTTCGGAGTGCCTCCGAATTTTTTTAAATGTTAAAAAACTGCCGAAGGTTCGTGCAAAGGCCCTTTTTTGTGTTGTGTTCGTTAATCCATCCTTTCTATCCTTATGCCTTCGTGAAAGCATCTTCTGATTTCGTGTTGCTTTCTAAGTGTCGTCGGTTTCATTTATCTTACGATGGCGGCACGAATGAAACGAGAAGCTCTCCATAAGTGATGCGAAGGAAACATGGCATCGCGAAGACCTCGCTTTGTATTCGTTTATCCTTCGTAACTGGTGTAATGGCATAGAGTAATGGCACAGAGATGGCAATACGAAACTGGCCAAATCAGTACGCTTTCTGAAGTAAAATGTATCAAACGTGTCAAAAGTTCCTTAAAGGGACATTTATTAATAAATTTCATTTAGGCTTTACTTCAGGTATGGCGAGTTACAGTGAATCGTTGAGAAAAAGAAAAGTACTTGTGGCTAAGATTTTTTTAAATACACATTCAACACGAGGAGGACTTACAAGACAGCAGTTTATGATACATGTACAAGTACCTTCATCAATTCTCTCTTCATAATTTTCTTGTTTCCAAAAACTGATAAAGGAAATAAAAACACATTCGGAACTAGAATGATCAGTCTCAAAAGTACAAGAAAAAAATCCTGCTCTTTCCATCGAGGCGCTTCCCTCTTCCACGTCCTCGTCCAGGCTTTGGTGGCATCTTTTAATACTTAAATATATTTCAATATTAGAAATAAAGGTTTAAACATTTTAACATCTTTCTTCAGTATTTATCATTCCCTTCCGACAAAAGCCGAAGGGGACATAGGTTTCCACTCCGTCTGCCTTTTTTTTGTGTCTGTCTGGCCTGGCCGTCCCGCTGTTACAATAAGATTTCCACACTTATTAAAAAACCTTGTATATAAAGATATTAAACTGATTTTTAGAATGTGAGTCTACCATGATGAGTTAAAGATCAGGTAAACGTGTCGTTCCGGTCCGCAAATTTTTAAAGGATTTAGGAACTTTGAAAATTCACTGAAATTTCAGTTTCCCAAACTTTAATTTTATTTCTAAACCTAGCTTTTTGGTATGTACTGTATGCGAGTCCACATTACGGGTTACATATCAAATTTATGTTCCGTTTCGGTTCGCAAATGTTTACGGGATCTTTGGACTTTTAGATATGGGACCGGTACGGATGTTATGTATTGTAAGGTGGGCGCTTTGTTCAATAATCGTTTGCAACAGCTAAAATTGTTAAACTTTATGCCAAAAAATCAAAAAAATACAAAAGCCCATTGGGCGGTCAGTCGTAGCAAAATTTATTGTCTGGAACTTTCTTGTCATTTTTATTTCGAACACACGTGAAGGTTAGCACTGCTGGTGGAGTTTTAATTCCCCGAGGTTAGCCCGCTCCGGCGCCAATACTTTTGTGTTGGAGAACACATCATAGCTTTAAATTATCCGTTTAAATTCAAAATTATCAAAAACCTAAGGTTCTTCCTACCCAGACATAGGTTGATTATCTTAGTAATAATTTGGTTCCCCAGTTTGGTATTTTTGGTTTTATTGTTCTATGCTCTTCATAATCATATAGTGTTTGGCATTTTCAATATTTTTGGTAGAGCGCCTCTAACGAGTCTTGAATAAACGAAACGCGCTCCAGGCGTGGCAAAATTTATTGTCTGGAACTTTTTTGGTCATTTTTATTTTTGGTAATATAAAAATTGATTATCGCGTTATAACGCGCTTTTATCAATTTTCCCGCTTTACTATTTAGGGTATAACTGTATTGTATTTCAAGCTTTTGCGGCGTAAAACGTAGATTTTACTGTCACAAATTTAGTTTACCTGGCGACGCGTAGCAGAGACAGGAAAACGGGTATTTGCGACAGTAAAATCGAGTTTTACACCGCCAAAGCTTGAAATACAATACGGTTATTTCCATTCTAATGCAATCGATCAGAAAAAATTGATAAAAATTAAGAAATATTTTGGAAAAAAGCTGTTTATTAGAAATTCCACGAAAAAGCAGGTCCCTTTTTTTTACAAAACAATTCGTGGCGTCACGGGAAAGATCCGCCTGAAGTCTGAAATTCCAGACGTTTTTGAGAAAACTGTACGCTTCAATTCCTAATAAATTTTAAAGAAAGGGTGTTCACATACAGATCTTGTATACATTTTTCCCCTTTCTCAAGATATTCATCTTCTCGAAATGTGCATTTTCCAATATGGCGACTTTCCTCAGTTACGGCAGGTAAATCGTGGGTTTTACACAGGTCGTCGTCCAATGAAAAAGCGTCTTACAAAAATATTGCATTAGAATCCGTAATAATGCGTTACTTTTGCGTTACAACGGGTTAATTTCGTAGACTTTGGCAGAGCTTAAAAATCAAGTAACATCATTTTTCTTCATCTTGAGTCTCTATATATTAAATTTAGAATTATCTACTCTTACTGGTCGACATCAGGGACATGCAGCGTGGGTATACATTTGTACTTGGAGATCCCTAGTTATATCTTTCATCCATATAAACAAATAATGAGAGCAACGGACAAACGTAGAATGAACTATAATTCTATTGCGAAATTTTCAAAACGGGTTGTCACATCTAACGCGATTTGCAATAACAATGTATGCGTTGATGTAATGTTTCTACATAGTAACAAAGCTATATACTTGCTGTTTTAAGATTATATGCGCTTCGGTCAGCTCACACACGGCACGAACAAAACAAAATAAAGTAATATTATTTTTTTTCTGTTCTATCTCACAGTTTCTTCATGTTAGCTTTAGATCAAATGTCTCATCTACTCTTACTTATCGACATCATGGAGAGCAGTGGTATACTTGTGGATCCTTCGTTTTAACTTGTTATCCAAACATACTAATAAGAGGCAGCAAAGGACAATTTATATAGACTTAACAATATAATCTTTGTTAATCTCGTTAGTACATTTCATATTTCGTATACCCATCGTGATGCATCGTAAACCAATCGTACGCTTAACACAACACCGTACAGCCATCGTATAACTTCGGTTTCTCCTTCGGATCTAATTCTCGACTAATCCTGATAACATCGTAACAACTTCGTAATCGGTTGGTAGCTATTCATATGTGCAACAATTCTAATCGTTTAGTCATCGGTTCTAATCGTATACCAATCGGTTTTGATTTTGATTTTTAGCAAGTTCGGCACTAACTTCGCACGAAGCTGAAAGTTTCACATTTGTGTGCTCTCGTACGTCAAAATCGGGACAGTGTGACGCCAGCATTAGGAATTACATGAATTTTCCTAAATTTTCAGTAATTTCAAGAAATTCTTATTACACACATTTACTGTAACATATATACATGGATCACTATATCTTAGCAATAAATTTAGCTGCACAAATAATAAGTGTCATTACATTTTGATAGTTAAAGGAACATCACATCATAATTTTTTGGAAGAGCCCTATGTTGTCATATAGTAATCTGACTTTCGCTTTTTTTATCGTCTAGACAAGGTAAATCGGTCAGGCAATATTCCTACCAGAGGACCTTTTATATAATTTTCATCGTGTATAATAATTGTTTAATGCATTAAATGTCACATAGAATGTCTAAACTAAGAGGTACATCTTTATACCCCTAAAATAAATACGATATAAATGTGCGCTACACTTCATATATCTATATATACACCATAGCCAGTTGATGTACACTTAAGCATTGTTGACCTTTTACCTTAAATTAAATGCGTCATATATATTCAAGTTACAGATTTCTTCACAGATGTTTAAGTGTACGGAGCAAACGAACAAAATTGGTATGTTTCAAGTTGGTGAAAAACATATCGTTCTTTATTTTAGCGATTAGATTTAGCTTTGTCTTTTAACTCTTTACCGCTTTGATTTGGAAATGTTGCAGCTTCAATTTTTTTCAACTATAGAACTGTTCCATCAAGAATATATTCAACATCGTTTTGCATCTATCTACAGATGCAATTCTTATTCTATGGTGTAAATTTAAATAAAAGTTAAGGCAATTTTAAATGAACTTAACTTTGTCTTGTAGAAGTTTTCTACATGTTGTATCTAGTCTTTAAAGCAGAACAGTTATAGGAACATTACTGCTTTAAAAGGCAGACATGACATTAAGACTGGTTTTCAAGTAAACATTGTCCGGATCAGTCACAAGTGACTTGAAGTTAACTTGACGTCTGCAATTGAAGTTCACTTGCCGTAAAGGTTATTTGTGTACCCATCTGTATTTCTTTCGATGCTTAATTGAATATTGCTGTTACATAAAAAAAATGTGATTATTGCAAATAGCAACTTACTTCTTCGTTTGATATAACTCTGCCTGGACTGATAGAGCGTTCTGTTTTGGGTTGTTCTTCTCCTTCTGGTAGAATATCATCCTTGCTTACAATCTAAGAGAAAATTCAAATTAAAGGTTATCATTTGGTTGTTTTCACTCACTAATAAATACCACTGCTCCTATATATAAATCAAAATGTAAAAATAGAGGATACAATAATTTAGATTATGACACAAAAATGTTGCAAAACTCATTTCAAAATTCATTAAGTTGTTTTAAGTATCAATACACTTAAGAATCAAGAAAAATCTTAGATATTGTGTGCACATGAAGGAAAAATACGAAATATGTTGATCGTGAAATTTCTTTTTATAACACAATCCAAGATGACACCAATTCGGTTTACTAAAGATTTTAATTAAATAAACTTTCTTACACGTTTAACAACTTACATGTCTGTCAAACCCTGATTGTCTTGTTTCTAATTTTGCACGGACGTGAGTATTCTGTAAACAAAAGTTATACTGTAAAAATCGAAGTTTCTTGAGATAAATGTAATACTTGTTTGTCTTTTGCAGAAATCCTTTTATCCATTTATTTTTCTAAAAAAAATCTCATAATTATTGAGTAGAGGTACTGTCATATTATATGAATGTGAATAAGAAAACATTCCGAATTCTTTGTAGAATTTTCATAAATTTCTAAAACCTTAAAGCTGATTTTTGGGATATTTAGCTTATTTATATTTATATCGTATTGTTACTTAGTAACATACTTGAAACTATTTTTTTTTCTAGTGTCTGAATGCCAAAACAAAACATGTGAAAGACATATTTGTACATGCAAACTTTTTTATGATCGAAATATCATTTGGGTAATGTTTGGCCCTTATAAGTTGTTTTGGCAATATTTGTATGTACCTGTCCTGAAAGCTTATAAAAGCTTACATCCTTATGTAAAAGGGATCTTTTTTCAGAATTGATTTTGAACCGTATGCATTTAGTACTTTTGAATATAAGGCCATTTGCAAAACAGCAAGAAGCAACCAAATTTTGTTAGTTTCTATTTAAAAACACTAATGTTGGAAGGGCGGACTAAGGTTATTGAAATGTGACAAAAAGGTAAACCTTTAAAAATTGTTTTATATATACATAGTACACTATTTCTTACTAATGAATTTAGCTGCACAAATAATAAGTGATATTAATGTTTGATAGTTAAAGGAATATCACATCATAATTGTTTGGTAATGTTGCAACTTCAATTATTCAAACTTAAGAACTGACCCAATAAGAATATGTTAAAGAATGAGTTGCATCGTTCTATAGATGCGATTCTTATTCAATGGTGTAAATTTCAACAAAAGTTTATGCGTTTTAAAATGAACGTTGCCCTGTAGATGATTTCTACATGTTGTATTCAGTCTATAATGCTGGCGTCACACTGTCCCGATTTTGACATACGATGGACACACGAATGTGAAAATTTCAACTTCGTGCGAAGTTAATCCCGAACTTGCTAAAAATCAAAATCAAAACCGAAGGGTATAAGATTAGAACCGATGGCTAAGCGATCGGAAAAGTAGCACATACGAATAGCTGCGAACCGATTACGAAGTTGTTACGATGTTATAAAGATGAGTCGAGAATTAGATCCGAAGAAGACACGAATTTATACGACAGCTGTACGACGTCGTGTTTAGCATACGATTGTTCTACGAAGCATCACGATGGGTATACGAAGTATGAAATATAATAAGTCGATTTGCAATAAGATTATATAATTTAGTCTATATAAATTGTCCTTTGCAGCCTTTAATTAGTATTTATGGATGACAAGTTAAAACGATGGCTCTCCAAGCAAACCCCTGCTGTCCTTGATGTCGATCAGTAAGAGTAGATAAGACATTTGATCTAAAGCTAATATGTAGAGCCTGTTAAGATAGAACAAAAAAGATGACGCTACTTTATCTTGTTTTGTTCGTGTGAGTTGACCGAAGCACACATAATCTGAAAACAAGAACAATATGTTGTAACTATGTAGAAAGTTCAACAATTTTAGCTGTTGCGAACGATTCTTGAACAAAGCGTGTCCACCTTATAATACATAACATCGTTTCTAAGTCCAAAGGTCCCGTAAATATTTGCGGACCGAAACGGAATGTAAACTTGATCTCAGTAACCCGTAATGGTGGACTGGCATACAGTACATACCAAAAAGCAGTTTAATAGCTATAATTAAGGGTTAAGAAAAAAGTGTGGGAAACTGATATTTCAGTGAAATTCTAAAGTTCAAAGGGTCCTAACTCTGTAAAAAATTGCGGACCGGAACAACGCGTTAACTTGATCTTTAACTCATCATGGTAAGACTCACATACCAAAAATCAGTTTAAAGTTTAATATCTATATATAAGGTTTTTAAAAAAGTGCGAAAAAGTTATTGTGACAGCGAGACGGCCGGGCCGGACAGACACACAAACGGGCAGACGGAGTGCAAACCTAAAGTCCCCTTCGGCTTTTGTCGGTAGGGGACTGATAAAAACTAAAGTAAGTTTTAAATGTTTTAATTATGAGGGGGAAAACAAGGCTTTTTCTAAACGATTTATTGTAACACGCCCCTAACTGAAATGGATTAATAATTGTCCCTATAAGGCACTTTTGACACGTTTGATATTTTTTTACTTCAGAAACCGTACTGCTTTGACAAGTGCCGTGTTTCCATCTCCATGCCATTACTCTATGCCATTACATTAGTTACGACGGATATACGAATACAAAGCGAGGTCTTTGCGACGCCGTGTTTCCTTCGCACCACCTTCGGAGAGCTTCTTGTTTTATTCGTGCCGCCATCGTACGATAAATTAATCCGACGACACTAAGAAGGCAACACGAAATCAGAAGATGCTTTTACGAAGGCATTACGATAGAAAGGATGGATTAACGAACACAACACGAACAAGGACCTTCGCACGAACCTTCGGGAGTTTTTTAACATGTTAAAAAATTAGGAAGGCATTACGAAGTTGCTCCCGAAGTTGGAATATTTCAGCCGATGGTGCTACGATGGTAAAAGATGGCAACACGAATAGCGCGATTTGAATACGATCACTCCCGATTTTGAAAATATCCATAATCGTGTTTCCATCGGGGTCAAAATCGGGATAGTGTGACGCCAGCATAAAGCATACCTGTCATAAGAACGCAACTGGTTTTAAAGGCAGATATGAAAGTGACTGCTTTTCAAGTTCACGTGGAACCAGTCAAGAAGTTGCATGACCAGTCACAAGTCACTTGAAGTTAGCTTAATTATGTCTGCGTTTGAAGTTCACTTGCCGAAAAGGTTACTTGTATACGCATCTGTATTTATTCCTATGCTTAATTGGCTATTGTTCTTAAATAATTACGTACATAATAATCGTGATAAATACAAATAGCAACTTACTTCTTCGTTTGATGTAACTCCGCCTGGACTGACAGAGCGTGCTCTTGTGGGTCGTTCTTCTCCCTCTGGTAGAATATCATTCTTGTTTCTTATCTAAAACAAATCACATTAAAGCTTAACATTAGGTTATTTTCACTAATGAATTTCCCTGCTCCTATTGATAAATAAAAATGTATAAATAAAGGATAAATAAAATAATTTTGACTTTAACACAAAAATGTTGCAAGTGTTAAAAATTCATTGAGTTGTTTTAAAAATCATTTCACTAAAGAATCAGGCAAAGTAATAGACTGATATGGTAACACATGAAGGAAAAACGCTATTTTAATCATGGAGTTTAATAAAACAATCCGAGGTGACACCATTTTGGTCTACTTAAAAGTTTGTTAGTTTACGTGTGTGATTTCTGTTCGGCTAATTTTTGTGTTCTTATGGTTTGTGTATTTTCCTTCGGACTTTTGACACTCGAATGCCCCATTGGTGCCGTTCTGAATTATTTTGCATTTTTAAAACATTCATTTGACATTCAGTTAAATTGTACAGTGATAAATTCTGGGAAATGCTTCCGTCCAATTTTCCTATATATAATCAGTAAATAATTAGATCGGAAATTGACACAGATTCAAATGTAACATGTACGTGTAAAATCTAGTTGGAATAAGTTTATATCAAAATGAATTCAAAGGAGCCCAAAAAGCTTAAATTGACAAATTTAATTTGGCGCACACTGTCTGGTCATTATGCAGAATACTATATCTATTTAAAGTTTCAGGTAAGAAGAAAGTTCCATATATGGCATATATGCATGTAGTAACAAAATTCCGATGAACTTTTATTTGCTATTTACCTGGGTCTATCACTAGCTAACTAAAGTTTGCGTTCGAAAAACACAGTTAATCAGCGCCAACTAAGGTTTACGGAATGCAAACGCTAGTTTACCAAAACAAAACTGCATTTTTCTAGTTTGCGATTGATAAAGTTAGTTTTTCACCGATAAATCAGTGTATCACTGACAAACCATAATAAGCATTGAAAACCCTCGTTCTCGATCGCTTTTCTTTGGCAATAAACTATTTATACTATAGTGTACGGCCGAAAATCTCGGTTAACCAGCTGGCCCTCATACCCTATGCATCGACATTTGTTTAAATGGTCCGTCAGTTCGTCCGTCTGTGATTATGATTTGTGAACGGAACTGTTCTAAAACTCCCCTAAAACTACTGAACAATATTTTATGAATCTTAATTTGCAAACACAATATCATATGTAGATTTTTCATAGGTTAATTGTTGTTGCAAATTGTTTTTGCTTGTTGTACCTAAATACTTATTACTTAATGACAATATTGATATTCTCATACAGTCGGGTAGATGTATTTAAACGCGCTTACTTCGTTTCCTTTACTGTAACTATCGCGGAACATAACCTGCTAAACTTCTTTTTTCGACCTTACACTGTAATCACTCGTAAACTAAAGTTTACATTCACGAAACCCAGTTAATCGGTGATAACTCCGGTTTTGAGGATGCAAATGGTAATAACTAACACAAAACAGCATTTATCGACTATAAACTATAGTTCGATACCGATAAACCGATTTAACAATTTATCATCGATAACTTAGTCTAGCACCAAAAACGATAAAAATCTATGTAAAACATATAATAATCGATCGATAACAAACAACCTTTTTTTTCCGACGCGTTTATATAATAGTTTTCAAGCAACAAACTCAGTTTATCATGCACTTGTAGTTAATAAATGATAGTTTTCACTTGACTATAAACGTGCTGTTCGTATTAAAGAAATATTTATTTGGGGTTTCATGTTCCGGGACTGAAAAAGCTTGACTTCCGAAGCTGATAAAGAGTTGACGCTATCTTTGGATGCTGATAAGTCTTTATCACGCCTCAACTTTCGGATTATTTATGGCATTTCCGTCACTCATTTGAGGCATGACGTTATTAGTAAACTTACGGAATGGCAATGGTAATTTGAGAGCCACCTGTTCATCCCATTGCATTTCATTTTTGGCATCTTGTTTTTCACCGTTTTAAACCGCAGCGTGTGGTGTTCGTGCTCTATCTATGCTTACTGGTCTTTGTGCAGGTTTTGAAGGGTGAGACATTTCTATTGTGTGGACTCAAATTTCGGTGTATCCATGATAAAGACTGCAAATATAAAGCAACATCGTCCTGATAATGTTACATGCACATATAATCTCAGGTAACCAAATGGTAACCAAATTGCAATAGAATTGTTTTTAATCTTTTTCCAATATCATGCTCTTGTTCCAGCATATACAACATTTTTCTATCTATTACGCTATATAGTAGTTTGTATACTTTTTATGTGAACATGAAAATATGATAATAGGTGCAACCTAACATGGGACATAGCTTAAAAAATAGCTACAATAGATCAATTACTTATTAAAAGCCGTGAAAAAATGCTAAAACGAAAATCTATATTCGCACAAATGAAATACATAATTACGCACAATTCAAATTACAATTAGCACCAAAGCCGAGATTTTCTTGTCCGAGATTCTTATATCATATTGCTAGCACAAGTTTATTTTGCTCCTCGGTTGCTGTCTTCACTGTTGAAATTCTATGGGAGACATGTTTACCATGTCCTCTAAAATGGGTTTTCTATCTCGCAGAATGTTGATTTATCATGAAGTTTTGTTTTGTCTTTCTTTACCGGATCTGACACACTTAATTGGAAATAAGCAGCATGACGTGTGTGCTATAGCAGACAGGAACCGCTTACTCTTGCGGATCACCTGAGATCACTCTTGTCACGACTTGAGTTCGCGGGTTGTTGAAATCCGTTCGGTTGATTTTGTGTTTTGTGTTTCTTTGTGCTGTTTTTGTTAGTGTTTACTGGTTTCGTCGTTGCCCTTTCTGACTTTTGACACTTGAATGCCCCATTGGTGTCTTTTGCTTCTTTCAAAAATGCTCCTCATTTTATTTTGGACAGTTGGCCATGGTGTAATTTTGGACTTAGTATTGCAAAAAGTAAAAAAAAAAGAAACAAAAAGAAAGTTTTTCATTAAAATAGTTTTAACAAATGTACATGTACTTGGTTTATTGATAATATTGCTTTGATCTTCCTGTATTTTTTTTTCTTAAGTGAGAACTCGAAGGGAAACAATTCTTCTGGTAATTTATATTTTAATTGTGCAATACCATATATTTTGAATATACAATTAACATAACTAAACGTTATAAAGTATATTTGTTGCGCATGAAATTCGTTTCTTTTATGTACTTTATAGATAAATGCATGGCAACCTACTAATTCCTGTTCGACGTTTTTGGTTTTGAGTATTTTTCATCAATTCTTTTGGTTTTTGACCTTCCAATGTTTTGGATGAGAGGTTACATGTACTCCTTGAAATATCGATATTCAGCATAACCAAATTAACTGTTATGTATCCGTTTTGGTATTGTATTAAGGGCTTTAGCCATTACTGAAAATCTTCAGAAAGGTCACGTTTAACCAAAACATGCAAGGCGGGAAACACATCCATCGAGCATTTTCTTTGTTGAAACATGTATCAGATCAATAACTAATCATTGCATCATTTCTCAGTTTCAGTTTATTGAAGTTTTTTTTATAAGAACATAGTATATGTATGGATAATGTTATTTTTTCATTACTGAGTATCATAGAAATATTGCTAAATCAATTTCATGATGAAAGTAACGAACGAGTACATGTACATGAATAAAAGCAGATGCAAAATTATGACAGGTCTTGTCATGTTAACTTCGTGACAGGTCTGCTTGTAAAAACTGAATGTTAAAGGTCAAAATTTATTTTCTTTTGCCTTAACTATTCAGTTGAAATTATTTTTAATCTTATAAATAGCTTTTCATATCAAATAACACCATTGCATTATAAAACGGAGTACAGTTAGAGCAGATTTGTTGCAATGACTGGTCTGGTAAAAGCAGTCACGACTTTGTAACTGGTTATGAAAAAAATGTCGCAAGTCTGCTTTGACCAGTCATGAGCTAACACAAGTTAACTTGAATGTCTACTATAGCAGACATGGAAAGCAGTCACAAAGTTAACTTTATGTTAATTTTTCTTCAGGTTATGTGTGTACGTATCTATATTATATAAATATCAATACACCAAATGTTAAAATCTCATACAAGTTTCGAAGAAAATAAATTCGTAACAATTGATTACCGTTTAGAACAACATGCCACTTCAACTTTTATTTTAGTTTCAGTTTTAATACATGCTACGTTCATGGCGTTAAGATATATATTAGAAATTAGAAAAAAATACAAGTGTTAATCTTTGAAAATCAAAATATACTAACCTCAGTTTCTTACCAACTATTTTCCCGTAAAGCAGAAGGAAGTAAAAAATATCAAATAAAAAAAACAGTATTCGTTGTCTGGATTTATTTTTAGTTTTCATATTTGAATAGAATAAGAATTTAAATCAATAACCTGAACAATATACCTCATATCATTAAATTAGACCAAGTATGACTAATCATAAAATTGACAATTTCAAGACGCAATTCGTCTCCATTTCAGAATAAAGTAATCGTGTTTTTTTAAAATCTATTTACATGCATTGTATATACATCTATTGTTTCTAAAATTTAAAATTACTGGTTAAAATGGTGTTTTGATAAAACCAGTGCACCTGAAAGTTTGCACTATATTATTCATGATATATTTATATATTTTCTAGATTATAGGAGTATCCGGACCATACGTGTATGGTCAGGGCCATATGGCTACACTCATATTGTCGGACCTGATGAGTATATATGAGATGGAGAAAGTCACAAAATCGAGAATTGTTCAGTGAAGAAACATCGTCAATATAACGGAAAGTAAAGAGAGAGAAGAATTCTGGATTCGACGACTTGGAACCGCACTACCTTATGGCTGCAACGACAACATTGGAAGTGTAGGAAATTTATCTAGCCCTAGATGCAGTGATGTTAATGTGATGAATCTCTTTGAAAAAACGGAGAGACGGAAACGCAGTCATGGACATCGAAAATACAACGCACCAAAGCTTTGCGATGTATCAATTAGTGGATTGCTTCCGTTTGTCCAAAAACCACTAGGGATTCATCACATTCGAACTAAACTGTATTCTATTCCCCTTTCTAAACTCAATACTTTGTACAAGGAATGTCTAGAAAATCCGGTCACTGACCCTCAGTCTAACATTTATAGACTCACTGCTATCGTTCTTGATATCGGTTACAACCGCTTATTCAAACCTGTTGGAGTTCCACACGAAAACAGTAAAGACAATCGTTCCTTTCTTTCACTTCCATTTTTAAACAAGGGGTTAGATGCTATTAATTTAGGAAATATTTTACACCACAAATCTGTTACGGAACATATTCCTCCTTACTTCAAAAATAAAAGCATTCCCATTATCTCTTATTCCTACACTTCCACCATTGCACCTAAGGTTTTCAACTATAAACAAGTGTTGCGGGATTTCCAAATCAATGACCTCAAAGCAAAACCTCCAGACTGTACCTGTGAAAAGTCCCCATTCAAATATGGTCCCTCTGGCCACGTTATCACTGGTGACCTCAACATCGTGGAAAATGACTTACTTCGCGATGTTTTGGCTAAAGGACCTAAATATCGTGAGCCAAGACGAATCAACTGGAGCTATAATTTCAAAACAATTATGGATTCAGTTGAGGACTATGCCAGAAAATGGGCCAAAAAAGAACAGGAGAAAGAATGTGACGTTTTGTCAGAATGGGTAAAAGCTGTGAGGTCATTGGTTTTGAAAAGAATCAATTCTTTGAAAGGCTCAATGAGCACTAAGGCAACATCCATTTTCAGCAACGCTGATGTTGCCAAAACATTGTCCACCTTACATGACAAATATGTTGTTGTACCTGCAGACAAAGCACCAAATAACATCATTTTTGTGTGCAAAAAACACTACATAGACTGTTTGACAGCTGAATTGGGGGTTGGTTGTACCAGCAACAGCACCACATACACGGCTACAACACTGTCTAAGGAGGAAATCATTGACAATCACAAATCTGTCATTTCCTCCCTCGGCCTTTCTGTTGGTGGCAGTAATGATGACATTCCATCCCTGTATTGGATTCCCAAATTACATAAAAATCCATACAAACAGCGCTTCATTGCAGGGTCATCCAAATGTACAACTAAACCTCTTTCAGTTTTGTTGACTTCAATACTTACGGCAGTAAAATCCGGCCTCCAGAAATATTACGATTGTTGTTATTCTAGAAATGGTGTCAATCAAATGTGGATCCTGAAGAATTCGAAAGAACTGATGGAGATTCTTAACTCTAATTCAGTTTCATCTTGTAACAGCATCAAAACATTCGATTTCTCCACACTTTACACTTCTATTCCACATGAACAACTGAAATCGCGATTGGCACAGCTGATTAAACGCAGCTTTTTCAAAAAGAATGGAAAACGCAGGTACAAATTTCTTGTAGTCGATTATACCAAGACTTACTTTGTCATCAATGAGTCCAAGAAAAAGAACAAATTTACAGAAGACCAAATAATCGACATGCTCAACTTTCTTATTGACAACATATTTGTTCAGTTTGGTGGACGTGTTTTTCAGCAAACAATAGGGATTCCAATGGGCACTAATTGTGCACCTTTGCTTGCTGATTTGTTTCTTCATTCATATGAAGCAGACTTCTTGCAATCTCTTCTAGACAAAAAAGACCGTAGACTAGCTCTCTCTTTCAACCTCACGTTCCGTTATATTGATGATGTCCTTTCACTAAACAATTCTCGATTTGGTGACTTTCTCCATCTCATATATCCACAGGAGCTTGAGATAAAGGACACAGCGGATTCTAGGAAGTCTGCTTCATATTTAGATCTACATCTCGAAATTGACTCTCAAGGAAGACTTTCAACAAGGCTCTATGACAAACGTGATGACTTCAACTTTCCAATCGTCAACTTCCCCTTCTTGTGTAGCAATATTCCGTCAGCTCCAGCTTATGGAGTTTACGTATCTCAATTGATTCGTTACTCCAGAGCGTGCGGGACTTACATCGATTTCCTTAGCAGAGCGACACGTCTGACGCAAAAATTGCTCACACAGGGTTATGTTGCTCCTCGGTTGCTGTCTTCACTCAAGAAATTTTACGGAAGACATCATGCACTTATAGACAAATATGGGATTTCGATCTCTCAGATGAGTGCAGATGTTGGTTTGTCATAGTGTGTTGTTTTGTCTTCCTTTACTGGATTTGACACGCTGAATGGACTATTGGCAACGCGACGGGTGTGCTATAGCAAGCAGGAACTGCTTACTCTTCCGGAGCACCTGAGTTCACTCTTGTTTCGACTGGAGTTCGCGTTGTTGATTGATATTCAGTTGTTTTGTGTTTCCATGTTTTACGTGTTGTCTGTTTTTGTCCCGTTCTTTTTTGTGTTTACTGGTTTAGTCTCTGCCCTTTCGGACTTTTGACATTCGGATACCCCATTGGTACCTCTGCTTCTTTCATTCCACTGGGTCGATATCTCTGCTGGTGGACAAATTGTCCCCGAGGATTTCACCAGCCCAGTAGCTTCAATGCAATGTTAACGAGACACCAAAAAAGGATACTGGCTCAGGCGTCGCCCAGTATAAAAAGGCCTGAACTTAACGACACTACGGACACGGCGTCGTTTCGTAGTACAGGTGTCCAAAATACACCAATTTTGTCAAAGACATCATATACCCAGTCTGCGAGTCCAGAATACCAATATAAAAACTTTGATTCTATTCGACCGTGCTCTGTACTTTTGGAAGACGTTTTGGATTTTGAAAATGTGCAATCTCATTGCTCTGTCAGTAAATGCGGAATCAAGAATTGTAAAACTTGCAAGATCTTGATTACTGACACAGAAATTAAGAGCAACTTAACGAATCGGTCATATAACATCTACAGTTGGGATGACTTAAATTGTACATCATCAAATCTTATTTATGGACTAGAATGTAGCCTTTGTGGACTGATCTATGTTGGTGAGACGAAAGGAAGACTTAATGCTCGTATGTGTGGCCACAGATCTGGAATCAACAACGACAGTTTTCCTTTCGTTTACCAGCATTTTAACCAACCTGATCATTCCATTTTGTCTTTAAAAGTCCGAATTTTGGAAAAAATTTACCATCCTACAAATAATCCCACTTTAAGTACACCTTTCCGTAAAGAGAGAGAAGAATTCTGGATTCGACGACTTGGAACCGCACTACCTTATGGCTGCAACGACAACATTGGAAGTGTAGGAAATTTATCTAGCCCTAGATGCAGTGATGTTAATGTGATGAATCTCTTTGAAAAAACGGAGAGACGGAAACGCAGTCATGGACATCGAAAATACAACGCACCAAAGCTTTGCGATGTATCAATTAGTGGATTGCTTCCGTTTGTCCAAAAACCACTAGGGATTCATCACATTCGAACTAAACTGTATTCTATTCCCCTTTCTAAACTCAATACTTTGTACAAGGAATGTCTAGAAAATCCGGTCACTGACCCTCAGTCTAACATTTATAGACTCACTGCTATCGTTCTTGATATCGGTTACAACCGCTTATTCAAACCTGTTGGAGTTCCACACGAAAACAGTAAAGACAATCGTTCCTTTCTTTCACTTCCATTTTTAAACAAGGGGTTAGATGCTATTAATTTAGGAAATATTTTACACCACAAATCTGTTACGGAACATATTCCTCCTTACTTCAAAAATAAAAGCATTCCCATTATCTCTTATTCTTACACTTCCACCATTGCACCTAAGGTTTTCAACTATAAACAAGTGTTGCGGGATTTCCAAATCAATGACCTCAAAGCAAAACCTCCAGACTGTACCTGTGAAAAGTCCCCATTCAAATATGGTCCCTCTGGCCACGTTATCACTGGTGACCTCAACATCGTGGAAAATGACTTACTTCGCGATGTTTTGGCTAAAGGACCTAAATATCGTGAGCCAAGACGAATCAACTGGAGCTATAATTTCAAAACAATTATGGATTCAGTTGAGGACTATGCCAGAAAATGGGCCAAAAAAGAACAGGAGAAAGAATGTGACGTTTTGTCAGAATGGGTAAAAGCTGTGAGGTCATTGGTTTTGAAAAGAATCAATTCTTTGAAAGGCTCAATGAGCACTAAGGCAACATCCATTTTCAGCAACGCTGATGTTGCCAAAACATTGTCCACCTTACATGACAAATATGTTGTTGTACCTGCAGACAAAGCACCAAATAACATCATTTTTGTGTGCAAAAAACACTATATAGACTGTTTGACAGCTGAATTGGGGGTTGGTTGTACCAGCAACAGCACCACATACACGGCTACAACACTGTCTAAGGAGGAAATCATTGACAATCACAAATCTGTCATTTCCTCCCTCGGCCTTTCTGTTGGTGGCAGTAATGATGACATTCCATCCCTGTATTGGATTCCCAAATTACATAAAAATCCATACAAACAGCGCTTCATTGCAGGGTCATCCAAATGTACAACTAAACCTCTTTCAGTTTTGTTGACTTCAATACTTACGGCAGTAAAATCCGGCCTCCAGAAATATTACGATTGTTGTTATTCTAGAAATGGTGTCAATCAAATGTGGATCCTGAAGAATTCGAAAGAACTGATGGAGATTCTTAACTCTAATTCAGTTTCATCTTGTAACAGCATCAAAACATTCGATTTCTCCACACTTTACACTTCTATTCCACATGAACAACTGAAATCGCGATTGGCACAGCTGATTAAACGCAGCTTTTTCAAAAAGAATGGAAAACGCAGGTACAAATTTCTTGTAGTCGATTATACCAAGACTTACTTTGTCATCAATGAGTCCAAGAAAAAGAACAAATTTACAGAAGACCAAATAATCGACATGCTCAACTTTCTTATTGACAACATATTTGTTCAGTTTGGTGGACGTGTTTTTCAGCAAACAATAGGGATTCCAATGGGCACTAATTGTGCACCTCTGCTTGCTGATTTGTTTCTTCATTCATATGAAGCAGACTTCTTGCAATCTCTTCTAGACAAAAAAGACCGTAGACTAGCTCTCTCTTTCAACCTCACGTTCCGTTATATTGATGATGTCCTTTCACTAAACAATTCTCGATTTGGTGACTTTCTCCATCTCATATATCCACAGGAGCTTGAGATAAAGGACACAGCGGATTCTAGGAAGTCTGCTTCATATTTAGATCTACATCTCGAAATTGACTCTCAAGGAAGACTTTCAACAAGGCTCTATGACAAACGTGATGACTTCAACTTTCCAATCGTCAACTTCCCCTTCTTGTGTAGCAATATTCCGTCAGCTCCAGCTTATGGAGTTTACGTATCTCAATTGATTCGTTACTCCAGAGCGTGCGGGACTTACATCGATTTCCTTAGCAGAGCGACACGTCTGACGCAAAAATTGCTCACACAGGGTTATGTTGCTCCTCGGTTGCTGTCTTCACTCAAGAAATTTTACGGAAGACATCATGCACTTATAGACAAATATGGGATTTCGATCTCTCAGATGAGTGCAGATGTTGGTTTGTCATAGTGTGTTGTTTTGTCTTCCTTTACTGGATTTGACACGCTGAATGGACTATTGGCAACGCGACGGGTGTGCTATAGCAAGCAGGAACTGCTTACTCTTCCGGAGCACCTGAGTTCACTCTTGTTTCGACTGGAGTTCGCGTTGTTGATTGATATTCAGTTGTTTTGTGTTTCCATGTTTTACGTGTTGTCTGTTTTTGTCCCGTTCTTTTTTGTGTTTACTGGTTTAGTCTCTGCCCTTTCGGACTTTTGACATTCGGATACCCCATTGGTACCTCTGCTTCTTAAAAGAAAGAGTTAGGGTACGATCTTTTTTGTGTATAAGAAATTATAAGAAGTATTCCTCATATGAATGAAGAAATAAATCAGCAGGTAAAGGTGCACAATAAGTGTCCATTTGAATATCTATTGTTTGCTGAAAAACACGTCCAATAAAGGGAACCAATACGTTGTCGATCAGGAAGTTGAGCGTGTCAGCTTTTCTGTAAACGTCTTAAACTCATTGATGACAAAGTAAGTCTTTGTATAATCGACTACCAGATATTTGTGTCTGTGTTTCATTCTTTTTGAAAAAAAACCTGCGTTTAATCAGTTGTGCCAATTTTGATTGGAGTTTTCATGAGGAAAAGAAATTTAAAGAGTCAAGAAATTGAAAGTCTCGATTCTGTTGCAAGATGAAACCGACTTAGAGCTAGAACCTCCATCAGTTCTTTCGAATTCTTCAGGATCCACATTTGATCATTATCATTTCTAGAATAACAACAATCGTTTCTGGAGGCCGGATTTTATGGCCGTTAGTATTGAAGCCAACAGAACGGAAAAAGGTTTAGTGGTACATTTTGAGGACCCTGCGATGAAGCGCTGTTTGTGTGCAACAGCATATTTGTCATGGAAGATTGACAAGGTTTTTTTTAAATTCAGCGTTTTAAAAAATGGATGTTGCTTAACAGCTCATTGAGCCTTTCAAATTTTTTTCTTTCAAAATCAATTGCCTTACAGCTCTGACGGAACGTCTCTTTTTACTCCTGTTCTTTCCTAACCAATTTTATGGCATAGTCTTCAAATGAATCCATAATTGTTTAAAATTATGGTTCCAGTTGAAACGAAAAGGCTCACGATATTTTGGTGTCAAAACATCGCGAAGTATGTCATTTTCCACGTTGATGAGGTCATCAGTGATAACGTGGCCAAAGGAGAGCTTTTCACAAAAACAGCCTGGTGGATTTGCTTTGGGTTCATTGATTTGGAGATCTTGCAAAACTTCTTTGTAGTTGACGACCTTGGATGAAATAGTGGAAGTATAGGTATAAGAAATGATTGGACTACTTTTATTTTTAAAATAAGGAGAACTATATGTGCCGTAACAGATTTATCATGTAGAATATTTCCTAAATATATGGCATCTTAACCTTTAAGTAAAAATAGAAGTGAGAAAAAGAACAGTTGTCTTTACTATTTTCGTGTGGAAATATAAAGAACAGTGGCGGTCATATGCTAACGGTTGGAGATTGGGTTAGTGACTAAATTTGGATTTATCCTTAATAGACATTTCTTAGAATATAAACCCGCAGTAAAACTGCAGGGACAAATTGACTTTAATATGGATTCGGCTATAAAGCAGTAAAAACAATTTAATTTAACAGCAGTAAAAAAATCGTTCTTTGTCATTTGTTTAAAAATCATAAAAAGCTAATGCATATCAAAGTATGGCCTCAACCCCTGACCTACATATATAATTGATACAATATATTGCCCCAGCTTTCATGTTCATTGTTTATATAAGATCTGAGTTGAGTTAAAGTAATAATTCATTGTTATCAATGTTTGCAGGATTTTAGTTGAAGAAGTTTGAAAATTCGTTATCTACATTATTAAATGAATAGACTTTTTAATATGTTCGGATTTTATTCCTTTCACATTCTACTACATAATTAGTTTTTGTTATACACATAAACAGTGTACTTTATCACTATGAATATTTCTTTTTTCTGTGTTGCTATGGGGGAATGGGGGACAAAACGTAAAAAAAAATACGGAATATTGCCGAGTTTGATTTAAAAATTACAAATAAACAGCACTTTCGTTTCTATCCCCGAAAATTTTTAATACCGTCTCTAATTAACATCCATGTCTGTACACGAAAAAACATTCAGAGAAATCAAAATCACGAAAACACCTACTAGTCTCAATCACCCAGACGCTTATCAATAGATAATAAGAGTCCGGGAAGTCCCATTACCTATTTTGTTATGTGTATATTCGGAGTACTTTCAGGCTTTATCATAATGTTCGACGAAAATCACTCAACCGTATGTTCAGAATTCTGTGTATATGGTGCAGTGATTTTATGCAAATGCAATAGCGAGATAACTTCTCCAATTGATGTGATTTGTTCTCTTAAAACATAATATTTCTTATTTTACAATAAGACATCCTATTTTACATTTTGAACACAAGTTGGTTTTGTTAACAATAAAAAAAAAATCGTTTTATCGTTAAATTGTACTCACGGGCGTCCACCTGGTTTTGGAAATTGTTTATGTTTATTGGAGTTAAAAATTGGGACATTCTTGATTACAGAACCATGCACGTTTGACCAATCCGATTCTCGATTTTGCAGAACCAGGGAAGACCAATGAAACGTTGAGCTTTTGAAGTTGGTTCATTTCAGATTGAAATGAATCTTGTATGCTAAACACGTCATATACACACGTGGTAAAGGTTAAAAGGTATAACGATCGCCATCTAGTGGTTACGAGAAATCAACTAGAAATCAACAGGTGTTTTCCCAGACTCACTACCTTGGTAGTATGAGTTTGGGTTCGAGACTAGAAACACCACGGGGGTAACTCCAAGTAATTAAGGATACAAATGTGCGGCCCAGAAATTTTATACCCACCCCATTACTTACAAGGCTTACTTAAAAAAGACACCCATTCATATATTTTAAATGCCTTTGAATTTACACAAAATATACTTAAACTTGACATATTTTTTTATTCTATTAAAATCAAAGTTTGAATGGTAAAAGTTATCAAATGCATGCACATTTCGGGTTACAAGGAGGTAAAACGTGGATGCTGGGTCACTCTTTTTCTATTGATAATTGAAATTTGTGAAAAGTACACCTTTTCATATATACAACATCTGACATTTCCACACTTTTCACATATTGATCACCCCAAAAAGTAGACCCTTTTGGGCCGCACATATGTACCTACCTTTTATAATTGAAGTTACCCCCCGTGGAAGACACCCCAAAATAAAACCGTCGAAATATCGAAATAAACATAAATTTACCACCCCTTTCATTTTTGTTAAACAAAATTAAAAAAAAAACAGTACGGCCGGGTACGGGTAAATGAGCACCACTGGGGCATTCGAGTGTCAAAAGACCGAACGGGCAACGACGTAATCGGAAAACACGAACAAAAACAGCACGAAGATGCAAAAAACACAAAATCAACCGAACAGAAAGGAACAACGCGAAGTCAAGTCGTAACAATGATGAGAAATACACCGGGAGATGTTGTGGAAACCAAAGGAACAGTGAATGTTGAAGACCACTTGAAAAGGGGAATTGAACGGAAACAGTCCTTCCTGACCAACAAAAATAAACACATATGTTAGCAGCATTCAGGATTTGCATATCAATTGTAGACTTTGATGTCCAAGGTTGATTTTGATGGAAATATTGAAGCAACTTTTCCCGCGAATTCGCGGGTGCCTTCTTGCTACATATATATCTATCCCTTTTTTACAATAAAGTCCAAACAAATAATTCAACAGTCGGGCGATTAGGTGTTAAGTACCACTTTTTATAAGAACCATGCAAAAAGCGATTCTTAGGTGGAAAGCCTACACCTCTTTATTTTTGATATGTTACTCCTACTAGCACCCTGATTCGAAATTTTGTACTCTTTTTCCAAACAAGCGTTGGTCCTGAGAGAAAAATAAGATAAAGAATGCATTGGAAAATTGTAAAAAAGGGAGATAACTCTTAAAACTGTCAATAATTTCAATAGAAACAATTGTAACAAAATGGCAAGATTTCTCCCAGGACCAGACAGTTATGAGCAAATTTTTATTTATTTCTTATTTTGTATACTTTGAACTATCTTTTGTTAAAAATAAACCACTGTAGCCTTTTTATCGATGCATTACTTTTCTTCAATTTTGCATGATTCTTAGGTGGACTACTACTTAACACAGGAAGGATCTTTTTAAAGGGGAATTTCAAGCACTTGGGAGGGCGTACAGATGGGTGCACACATAACCTGTACGGTAAGTTAATACCTTGAATTTGTTTTTAAAGCAGACATAAATTAAACTTCAAGTTAACTTGTGACTGTTAATGTGACTGCTTTGAGCAGACGTGCAATTGGTTCCAAGTTAACATGAGAAGCAGTCATGATCATAATTCCATGTCTGCTTTGAAAAGCAGTCACTGTGACATTCTTATGACACGTCTGGTCAAGTCACCTTCGTGACAGGTCAGCTTTATGGAATGAAGCTTTCACATGCCAAAGTTCATGTTAAACCGCCGGAACTGTCATCATAATTTTTTTATTTAATAAACAGTTTTTATATATTAATACATGTAATATTTTATAATATTTCATACTTAACACAAGTAATTTTCCTTTTCATTTTTCATTTTTCAAAATTTATATGAATACAGTTAACATATATGGATACATACATATAAAGACCATTTTCCTTTTCGTTATTCATTTTCCTTTTCATTTTCCTTTTCGATTTGAATAGGAAAATGACCCATTTTCCTTTTCGTTATTCATTTTCCCTTTCAATAGGAAAATGACCCATTTTCCTTTTCGTTATCCATTTTCCTTTTCGCTTTTGAATAGGAAAATGACTCATTTTCCTTTTCGTTTTTCATTTTTCCTTTTAGATTTTGAATAGGAAAATGGCCCATTTTCCATTTCGTTATTCATTTTTCAAAATAAAAAATTCTTTGATTTTGAATAGGAAAATGACCCATTTTCCTTTTCGATTTTCATTTTCCTTTTCGATTTTGAATAGAAAATGGCCCGATTTCCTTTTCGTTATTCATTTTCCTTTCCAAATTTTTTTCTAAAATTTTTTTTTTCGAAAAAAATTTTTCTATGATTTTGAATAGGAAAATGACACATTTTCCCTTTTGTTTTTCATTTTCCTTTTCGATTTTGAATAGGAAATTACCTTTTACTTTTTTTTTCTTTTTCGTTTTTCATTTTCCTTTTCGATTTTGATTAGGAAAATGGATCATTTTCCTTTTCAAATTCTTTTTTTTTTTTAAATTTCGAAAAAATTTTTTATTTTGAATAGGAAAATGACCCATTTTCCTTTTCGTTTTTCATTTTCCTTTTCGATTTTGAATAGGAGAATGACTCATTTTCCTTTTCGTTATTCGTTTTCCTTTTCGTTTTTCATTTTCCTTTTCGATTTTGTATAGGAAAATGACCAATTTTCCTATTCGTTATTTATTTTCCTTTTCAACATTTTTTTTCAAAATGTTTTTTTTTTCGAAAAAAGTTTTCTTTGATTTTGAATAGGAAAATGACCCATATTCCTTTTCGTTTTTCATTTTCCTTTTCGTTTTTCATTTTCCTTTTCGTTTTTCATTTTCCTTTTCGATTTTGAATAGGAAAATGATCCATTTTCCTTTTCGTTAACTATTTTTCCTATTCAAAATCGAAAAGGAAAATGAATATCGAAAAGGAAAATGTTTTTTTATATTTATGTATCCATATATGTTAACTGTATTCATATAAATTTTGAAAAACGAAAAACAAACAAGAGGCTCCCAGGAGCCTGAATCGCTCACCTGGTCTTGATGTTGACCCTATACTTTTGTAGAGCTAAATGAGCTGAACATTTAAGCAAGCAACAGCTTTTCTCTACCTGCAATAGTTTTCATTCTGTGGGCCAAAAACACCATTTTTCACCTATAAGGGGCCATAACCCCTATAAGGAGTCATCTGAGAACTTCGACCCTATGGAGAATTTTGTAGAGCTAAATGAGCTGGACATTTAAGCAAGCAGCAGCTAATCTCTATCTGCAATAGTTTTCATTCTGTAGGCCAAAAACATGAAAAATCGCTATTTTTCAGGGGCCGTAACCCCTATAAGAGGTCATTTGACAACTTCGACCCTATGGAGAATTTTGTAGAGCTAAATGAGCTGAACATTTAAGCAAGCAACAGCTAATCTCTTTGTGCAATAGTTTTCATTCTGTAGGCCAAAAACATGAAAAATCGCTATTTTTCAGGGGCCGTAACACCTATAAGGGGTTTTCTGACAACTTTGACCCTATGGAGACTTTCGTAAAGCTAAATGACCTGAACATTTAAGCAAGCAACAGCTAATCTCTATCTGCAATAGTTTTCATTCTGTAGGCCAAAAACATGAAAAAATCGCTTTTTTCAAGGGCCGTAACCCCTATAATGGGTCATCTGACAACTTCGACCCTATGGAGAATTTTGTAGAGCTAAATGAGCTGGACATTTAAGCAAGCAGCAGCTAATCTCTATCTGCAATAGTTTTCATTCTGTAGGCCAAAAACATGAAAAATCGCTATTTTTCAGGGGCCGTAACCCCTATAAGAGGTCATTTGACAACTTCGACCCTATGGAGAATTTTGTAGAGCTAAATGAGCTGAACATTTAAGCAAGCAACAGCTAATCTCTTTGTGCAATAGTTTTCATTCTGTAGGCCAAAAACATGAAAAATCGCTATTTTTCAGGGGCCGTAACACCTATAAGGGGTTTTCTGACAACTTTGACCCTATGGAGACTTTCGTAAAGCTAAATGACCTGAACATTTAAGCAAGCAACAGCTAATCTCTATCTGCAATAGTTTTCATTCTGTAGCACAAAAACATGAAAAAATGCTATTTTTCATGGGCCATAACCCCTATAAGGGGTTATCTGACAACTTCGACCCTATGGAGACTTTCGTAAAGCTAAATGAGCTGAACATTTAAGCAAGCAACAGCTAATCTCTATCTGCAATAGTTTTCATTCTGTAGGCCAAAAACATGAAAAATGGCTATTTTTCACTTGTAAGGGGCCGTAACCCCTATAAGGGGTCATCTGACAACTTCGACCCTATTGAGACTTTTGTAGAGCTAAATGAGCTGAACATTTATGCAAGCAACAGCTAATCTCTATCTGCAATAGTTTTCATTCTGTAGGCCAAAAACATGAAAAAATGCTATTTTTCACCTTTAAGGGGCCGTAATTCCTATAAGGGGTCATCTGACAACTTTGACCAAATGAAGACTTTTGTAGAGCTTTTGATGCTGAATCAGTAGCGTGGCCTCAGATTTCCTCTATCTCTTATACTTTTTGATTTATAAGCCAAAAACAGTAGTCTGACACCCCTAGTCTATTTTTAGTAACGGCGGCCATGTTTTTTAACGGATCAAAAATCAAAACACAAGTTTGGTGCAGGACACCCTAAGGATCATTTATACTAAGTTTCATTAAATTCTGTTCAGTAGTTTCAGAGGAGAAGATTTTTGAAAAATTGTTAACAGACGACGACGACGACGACAGACGACAGACGACAGACGACAGACGACGACGGACGCCAAGTGATGGTAATAGCTCACATGGACCTTTGGTCCAGGTGAGCTAAAAACGAAAAGGAAAATCACTTGTGTTAGGTATATTTCATTGGCATAAACACATCAATATTACACGGGTAAGGCCCAATATACATGATATGTAAATACAGATTACAATGATTTAAATGGAAATACAATTGCACATTTTAAATTTATAGGAACACAGAAAGTTAACATGAAAAGTAGTAATGAAACAAAGTATAATTTTATCATAAAAGACTTTTAAACAGGTCGAGTCATCTAGATTTTATTTGACCTATCAAACAATCAAAATAAAAAAAATGACCTTTGAAATGGTAAAAAATAGTAAAACTCTTTCAAAGTTTTTAAACGAAAGTTCTAAACATATAATAATATTTCATTGGCATAAACACATCAATACTACATGGGTAAGGCCCAATATATATGATATGTAAATACAGATTTACATATCATGTATATTGGGCCTTACCCATGTAATATTGATGTGTTTATGCCAATGAAATATTTTAAAATATTACATGTATTAATATATAAAAGCTGTTTATTACATAAAAAAGTTATGATGACAGTTCCGGCGGTTTAACATGAACTTTGAATATATTTTCTTTTACTTCCTCGCTCATATTTTGTCAATACCGAAAAGTTTTGCTTTTAAACGTTATTTTATTTGGCACACGTAAATTCTACTTATAAAGTAATGCTATGTTCCACATTTTGACTTCTATTGCAATTGGTTCATTGGTCAACGGACAATAACACAATTAAAAATAACACTAAAATCTCCCTACTGGTCAATGCTCCTCCGGAAAAAATTGGTGCCCTTTATACTATAACTTGTCATCTGATCTTGATGCAAAAAGACCAACTATTTTTTTTCACCGCTCATTTTTTAAATTTGTTCAGCGAGTCATTTTTTGTTGCATTATTTCTTAAAAAGCACGCGTTGGTGATCTTAGTTATTTATATTCTCTCTCAAACCATGGGTCAAAAGTTTGATGTAAACACTTTCCTTAAAAGGTAGATTCTTCGACCTGTTAAATGCTCATACAGTTTGTGATAAATGAGGCGGTTAATTTAAGGATTTTGTAGGAGGTACTATTAAATTATGATATTTTATCATTTGCATGAACTATATTTTATTATTATGTAATTTTAGTATATTAGTATTAAATGTGTCTCTCTGATTTTTAAGAGCTCCGCGGTTGAGAATAAAATTTTTTTCATTTTCAATTTGTCTTGATTTACATATTGGATAATATCTTTCATTTTTATACCCCGCCACACGAAGTGGCAGGGTATTATGTTATACCCTCAGTTTTAATTCGGTGTCTGTCCGTCCGTCCGTCCGTCTGTCCGTCCCCCGAAGGTTTCCGACCAATAACTTGAAAACGCGTCAAAGGATTTGAATGATATTTTGCACAGCTGTTGAGTACAATAAAATACAGGTCAAGTTCGATTTCCAGCATGATCCAAAAAACAGTTTTCGACATAGGCCACTTTGAAATCAAATTTCATGAACTTTTGATATTATAACGTGGCGGGGTATCATTTAAAGACACGGAACCTATCAATTTCGCATTTTTTTTACATTGAATAAAAAGTACATATATTAAAAATTTACTATCTATAACTTACCTTTACCAACTTAAAAACTCAATGTTTTGCAGTTTTCTATAAAATAATCTTATTTTAATTATTTGCGTTGATAAAGTATTGTCTATCATAAATATTTACTTTTTGTAAACTGGGTACTGTTAAACTGAGAAACGAAATGTAACCAAACGAGGCGAAGAGAAAACGAAATCGGTAAATTAAGAAAAACGACTAGTGTCGGCTAAAATCGATTCAGTTTTCTTTTTTACCAGTTTTGCTCGATTTCGTTTCCTTTCTTTACAGATTTCTTCGTTTGCTTATTTTACTGTTTATGGTTCCTTCTTTATCGATTTTGTTTTGTTCCGCTCCGTTCCGTTTGGTTACTTTTCGTTTGTCAATATACCGGCATCCGCAAGTGTATACATTCTATATCTAGTTTGTCCTCTTTTTTGACACTGCGTTTTTTTTTAAAGTTTACCGTCGAAAAGATTACTTTCTGGTAGGTTTTTTTGAAAATTTAACAGTTTCCTCAAAGATTTTACAATGTATTCTTCAATTAGTGTAAATTTCATATTTTTTTTAAAAACTGCCAAAATGATAGGTTCTATGTCTTTAATGTCCCATTACATACCCTATTTTTTGGAATCTTAAGATTACTTACTAGCAAGTATACTGAAAGATTGAAATTTTCAAGCATTTAAGTTCAATATAACAAGGGGTTTTCAGTCATATCAATGCATTGCTCTTCAAGATATTCTTCTACTTCATTTGTTATATATTTTGATGAAACATGTCTTTTTCATTAATTTTTTGCACTTCATAATGTTAAAAAATATTTGCACTAAAATATTTGAATTCGACATTTTGTTGGCCTTTTCTATCCAAAATGAAATAAGGTATAGTAAATAAACTAATTAAAGTTCAGTGAATATTTTTTATGCTTCTTTTACATGAACATTGCTTGGGGGAATATTAATCAAGAACTACTTATGAATTAAAGGGTTCATTATTGTAAACACCAGCTGTAAATGTGTCAACTCTTCATTGTCAAAACAAAGGATTAGAAACCATATATCATTATAGCCCCAGGTCTTTGATAAGCTTATATATTGTTTTAAATGAACAGTAAATTGAATGTCATAGAATTATGTTTTATTGTTTTTAAAAAGAAAAAAATCATGAGTAATTTACATCTTTAATTAAGGGATGTGTAAATATGTGTCATATTTGTGCAACTAGGAAAATTTTATTTAGATCTAGTTAATTAAATAAGAGAAAATATGCCAATATAATGTCAAAGGAAAGTAACAACTTTTCAAAAGTTTTCTACATGTCATTGTACCATCTTCCCAGTACAAAAATTTACGATAAACGAGACGATTTTAGTTTTCAAATTATTAATTTTCCTAATCTACAGAGCAATATACCTACTTTCCCTTCATACGGTGTTTATATTTCACAACTTATTCGATATGCCAGAGCTTGCACACATTTCACAGATTTTTTGATCAGACACTGATTTCTTCGTGACCGACTTTTGGAGCAAGGCTATAAGAAAATACGTCTCATACAATCCCTAAAACAATTCTTTCTTCGTTATCAGCCACTAGTAGAAAAGTTCAAATTGAGTTAAAAGATATGATAGTTAATTGTTTTAATTAGTGTTTGACTGGTCTGCTGTACTGAGATGATAACCTCAATATCCCTATTGTGTCTCACAACTAGGTTGTGTTCTATGGTCATTACCGGATCCTAAGATCGCAATGGAAGATGGAGGTTTGGCGCCATAAAACCTGGTTTAGCCCATCATTTCGTTTGAAATGCCTGTACCAAGTCAGGACCATTACGATCCACCAATTCTCCGGTATGACTGATTCGTTTTTGTCATTTTCTCTGGACTATGAGATTGATCATTCAAGTTCGGTAGTTTTGGTATTACCTTTATCAATCTCTTTGGACAGAAAATAGATGAAAGTAATTGTAATGTAATTGAAAAGTAATTGACAATTACATGCTTTTCTAAAAGTATTTAATTAAGTTACAATTACATGTAATTGAAAATATGTCAATTACAAGTTACTTTCAATTACGTCAACATTTGTAATTAATTACGCTCAATTACAATTACAAATTACAATTACCCCAACCCTGATGAGCGCTAATTCGAATTTTACAAATCGCAGCTCGATCATCTTTGTTTTGTAATAAATCTACATATGGAGGTCTTGTTCCCATCTTGTATAAACTTTGAAAAAATTCTAATTTTCTTGATTTGTAAATATTTGAGTTTTGATCTTAAAGACATTGATCTTGTATACGTTGCTTAATTTGGCAAAGGTTGCTTTTAGAAAGGAATGTGTTATTTATCATGAATGAAAAACCAAGATTAAAATCTTTTTGACTTTTTTACACAAGGATTACATTCTTTTGAATTGATATAGATTTCTTTTAGTAAGGTATTATTCGCATCAAGTATATGCTTAAAAAATAAATATAGAAAATAAAATTTTACTTTTAATGGAATTCTGTTTAATTCTGCTCGACAACCATCATTTGCCTTACAGTGAACTCCTAATATCTCTAAAGAATTTAATGTGTAGTTTTTCATATGCCAGAATCTTTGAATGAGGAGTCAACCCCCCCAACTTCTCTTCCATATAAAAGTATAGGAATAACAGGTGAATCAAATAGTTTTTCCAAAAGTTTACATGGGTTATTGATACCTATTACCTTTTTAATTTCAAAACAAGGTTTTTCTGGCTTTTTCCATTAAGGTATTTATAGCAAAATTAAAATTGCCATTGTATTTCAATACAATACCCAAGTAAACATAATGTGTTACTGTTTCAAGGTTTATATTATTATAAGTAAACTCATTTAGTACAATTTGAATTGAATACTACTATTATTTTTAATTTGTCAATATTGACGTTATTGATTTCCAGGTTGAACAACATTTATATAAAATGTTAAGTGATCTTTGTAGTCCTTCCTTACTTTGAGATAATAAAAAAAATATCATTTGCATATAAAAGTATGATTATTTAGAATCTCCTATGGAATTTTGTTCTGTATTTTCTTGATCTAAAGAATTTACTATATCATTTATGAAGTAGTTAAACAGCAGAGGGCTTAAATCCACATCCTGTTTAACTCCCCTTTCTAAAGAAAAATATGACTCAGTCGATTTGAAAATTTAATTCTGCATAGAGTATTTGTATTTGTATTTGTATACATTGAGTCAATAATATTACATTGTAAAAATCTTTATGGGGACTTTATCTTTAAGGAGTTTATAGAATAGTCCTACTCTCCAAACTGTGTCGAATGCCTTTTTTAAATCAATAAAGGCTGCAAAGACTGTTTTACCTTTCTGTTTATATTTATCTGTTATAGTTTTAGGAGTGAATATGTGGTCAGCTGTTTGATATTTACTTATTAAATTGTTTCCATCTACATACTTAAGAGGGCGTTTGCACATAATTTTATTAAAAAGTTTTCCCATATTAGAGCTATGATTAGAGATGCCTCTCTAATTTCCTCCTTGATTATATTTATATGAAAATTAAACAGTCATATTAATTTTAGCGGGTGTACAATTTGGCGGTTTGTCGTTCAAAATGTATGGCAAAAATTTTGGTGGTTTTTATTTTGGCGGACGGGCAAATCCATAGAAAAAAATTGGCGGTCTAGCAGTTCCGAATAACCTCTGATTGTGTATGATTTTCAGTATTATTAAGTATTATTTTCAGTTATTTAGTTCATAATTTAATTTTTGAATACATGTAAAATAACAGTGCACACCAGTTTAGTAATTATGGCAGATTTATTTACTGTGTGCCTTGTTTATTGTGCTAATCACCGTGTTTAATTAACGGCTTAAATGACAAACGAGTTGTCAATTTGATAATTAGATCAAAATCAGGCCTTTGGTCTTTAATAAACGCAGGAAAAAACAGATGAAGTGATTAGTCAATTGGAGTAATTTGCGGTTTTAATAAAATAACTTCAAACTGGCTTATATATGAGTAAAATGTTCACAAGAAACATTTTGCGCAAAGTTTTATACAGATTTGCTGTAGTATATAAATTATTTTAGTAACTATAACTTTTAATTTACAAAATGTTATTGATAAAAATTACAATACCGATCGTCTACCGGTACATTACATTTTTTGGAGCTTCGAAAATCATGAAATTTTAGCGGTTTTTATTTTGGCGATTTCAGTCCGACCGCTAAAATACGCCAAAATTTGCACCCCGCTAAAATAACCCGCTATACGGTATTTTACTGGGTCAAGTTAGAGCAGACCTGCTACATTGACTGCTCTGTTTGTGCTGTCACGACTTTTTGTTATAACTAGTAATAAAAAAGCTGTCGCAATGTTGCTTTCACAAGTCATGAGTTAACGCAAATTAACGTAATGTCTGCTAAAGCAGACATGAGTAGACTTGGAAAGAAGTCGCAATGCTAACTTTCTTTATATTAACTTTTGTACAGGTTATGTGTGCAACCATCTGTATATCATTGAAGCACAAAAAATTGAAAAAGGCCGAAGATGAACACGACGACCTTTTTGAAATGAACATGAAATGATGATTATGAGGATGAAGTGGGAAAAAAAATGCACAGCTTGTCGCTATATAAATTATTAATTTACTTACTACATTATCAAATATGGAAGTCAGAGGTCAAAAGTCGAAAGCGAAAGCAAAGCTAAGTAAATGTTAGGAGATACGGAAAATTGGATGCTCCATATGGCCATTTCGAGAAATTTATCTCATCTTCAGTGAAACTAGTGTCAAAATATTGGAAGTCTAGATGTAAAAAAAAGTCTTTCACCAGTTTAACAACATCAAAGAAGCAGAAGTACCAATGGGGCATCCGAATGTCAAAAGTCCAAAAGGGCAGAGACAAAACCAGTTAAGACCGACAAGAACGGGACAAAAACAGACAGCATGTAAAACATGGAAACACAAAATAACTAAATATCAATCAATAACGCGAACTCTAGTCGAAACAAGAGTGAACTCAGGTGCTCCGGAAGAGTAAGCAGTTCCTGCTTGCTTTAGCACACCGTCGCGTTGCCAATAGTCCATTCAGCGTGTCGAATCCGGTAAAGGAGGACAAAACAAAATCATATAACAAACCAACATCTGCACTCATCTGAGGGATCAAAATCCCATATATGTCTAAAAGTGCATGATGTCTCCCGTAAAATTTCTTGAGTGATGTTCTATTAGAAGGTTTTAAAGTGGAAAATCGTACAGCTGACCACATACGAATTCAAATTCTGCGAGCGCTATGACGTTACAGTCTTAGTAAAAATGTTTTTTTTGAAGAAGCAGAGGAACCAATGGGGTATCCGAATGTCAAAAGTCCTAAAGGTCAGAGACAAAACCAGTAAACACCAACAAGAACGGGACAAAAACAGACATGTAAAACATGGAAACACAAAAATAACTGAATATCAATCAACACCGCGAACTCCAGTCGAAACGAAAGTGAACGCAGGTGCTCCGGAAGATTAAGCAGTTCCTGCTTGCCATAGCACACCCATCGTGTTGCCAAAAATCAATCCTGTAAAGGGAGACAAAGCAAAACCCTATGACAAACCAACATCTGCACTCATCTGAGAGATTGAAATCGAAATAATGTAATAATGATGTACGTCTCCCCCTCTGATGGACAATGTGCATCTCGCTCGTGCGAGTTTAGATTTCTTCAACTGCCAAATCTGGCTACCGCATGAATAGCTCAAGTGATCCTGTGGAAGCCCAAAGATTCAACTGGAATAAAAAACCATAAACTAGGGTCTAAAGAAAATAAATTTTGCTACGCTAAACGCGCATTTCTGCTATCCAAAACACATCAGAGGCGCTATAACAAAAGTTGAGAATGCCAAACAGTATATGAATATAAAGAACATATAAGAAAAATTCCGAAAATGCACGACAAATTAATGTCTTGGGCCGGGGGAACCTTGGGGTTTTCACAAGTTTGAAAATTAAATGGATATTTTAAAGTTTGGCTACATTATTCTACTCAAAAGTGTTGATGCCAGAGGTGCTTACATCGGGGAATTAAAAATCCACCAGCAACGCCGACCCCTGCGGATGTCAGAAATGAAAATTACAACAAAGTTTCATACAATAGATATTGCTACGCCTGATGCGCATTTCGTCTATACAAGAATCATCATAGGTTCTCTTCAAAATATTGAAAATGACAAACGCTTTATAAATATGAAGAGAATAGAGCGATCAAGACCAAACTATGTACAACTAACCGAATCCTTCCTTTAAGGGGTAGAAATAATATATGTATATATATTTATATGTTATAGGGCAAATTGGAATTCATGGCGACCCGGAATCTTCTGATTTGCCCTAGATTAAATCCAGTATAATTCGGAATTCTAATTTCACCTAGGACAAACGGACAAATTTAGATATCCAGATTTGCCCTAGGAGGATTCCAGATCTTTTTGACGTATTGTTTGAATAAGATCATTTTTTTATTTTAGTCAAAAAGTTTGGTAGTTCCAGACCTTTTTCATTATTTGCTTACAAAGGAAAATGCAGAAAAACATATAAGAGTTAAGAGTAAACTAAAGGTAGCAAAAGACTCAACTTTTCATTGTCAACTTTGTGTAATAATATTCTAAGGAATTGATGTTTCACCATGCTGTTTATTATTTTAGAGTTTTTTAGTAAACAATTTTTGTTTTCGTGACAAAGGGTCACGTCTGACACGAAAATTGCTTACAAAAGAATGTATTGCCCCACATGATCAATTGTTATCATCATTAAAGATGAAGACATCATATGCTTGTAGGATATATATATTTCAATGATAAGACTAGATATTGGTTTGTCATGGAATGTTTGTATATGTACATGTGTAGTCCTTTATCGAATTTGACTGGATGCAACGTGACGAGCGTGTTAATAGCAATAAATTCCTCACACAGGAACTGCTAACTTTTTCTCTGGACTATGAGATTGATCATTTTAGCTCGGTAGTTTTGTTATTACCTTTTTTTTTAAAAGCACATGCGCTCATCATCGTTTTGACTTTAGTTCACGTTGTTGAGTCTAACCTATTTTATATGTTTTTCGTATGCTGTGTTGTTTGTTTCATGTGTCCTGTCGGCTTTTTATGTCTACTGATTATGTTTTGACCTTTTCAAATTTCCAAAAGTCGAATGACCCCGTTGGCACTATTCTAAGAGTGTTATTTCTTGGCCAATTGATGTCACGTGTAGACCATGTATATTATTACATGACTAGAAAATTACATTAATTTGATTGGCCTTAACAACCCTAAAAAGCTCTGATGTAGAGTGAGAACAGCCAAAAAATGTCTATATATAGTAAATAAACACGATGGAAAACGATGTTACCCTACTATTTCCTAAAAATAGATTCCAGACCCCTGAAAGTGACTTAATATATCACGTGAATTCCCCCGAACAAAGTTCAGATGGAAAACATTCCAAAGAATCAATTTTTGAATAATTGTATAATATTTTTAAGAGGTCAGTGGCAGCCTTGCATAGTAAGTGACAGTATAAACGTTTTGATTTGAATAATTATAAAAAAAATTAAACGTTTTGAACAAATGCTAATAGACATTACAAATACCAAAAAACGCGGGTGTAAACGGTTGATTTGGATTTGCTATATATCGATAATTCATGGAGTAATCTCTCATCAGTAGCATTTGAATCAAAACATTGGAAGGTCAAATTCCAAAACTATTGAAAACGAAAAATACTCAAAACCAAAACGTTCGACAAGGAAATAAAGGTAATAACAAAACTACCGAACTTGAATGATCAATCTCATAGTCCAGAGAAAATGACAAAAATGAATCAGTCATACCGGGGAATTGGTGGATCGCAATGGTCCTGACTTGGTACAGGCATTTCAAACGAAATGGTGGATTTTATGGCGCCAAACCTCCCTCTTCCATTGCGATCTTCAAGTCCATAGTATATATAGTTACATAGATTAGTGTGACACTGTAAAATTTGCTTAACCCATAATATATAGTTACGTAAAATAGTGTGACACTGTAAAATTTTCTTGGAATTAAGTTTTATAAATCGAACATAATAGGACATGTAGGATATGAAAATTATCATGAACAAAATGCAGAAGTTTTTATGGAACTTTGTTGTAATTTTTATTTGAGAGAAACACAAAACCAGAAGAATTAAAGATCGCAATGGTCCTGACTTGGTACATGCACTTCCCAAGAAGTGGTGGGTTAAACCAGGTTTTATGGTGCCAAACCTACCTCTTCCATTGCGATCTTAGGATTCGGTAAAGATCATAGAACACAACATAGTTGTGAGACACAATAGGGATATTGAGGTGATCATCTCAGTAAAGCCAAATCCAGCACCGAGGATAGCGACCATGTGCATTGCAAGGAAAGAAACCTGGTGTTGTAAACAATTTTGAATTTAAATGTGGAAAGGATGGGTTGCGATAAGGCCCTATTTTGGCCCATCTATAGACGAAAAATATAAAATGTTTCAAAGCTTGTTACTTTATATCTTATTTTGCAGCAAAATGATTGTACTGTTGCAAAAGACTACTTTTAAATACTTTTGCACGAACACAGCTTCGAAAATCGGGTTCAAAATTGACCTATTTTGAATAAAAATTTCGTCTTGATTTAAAGAAAATTTTAAGGTAGGGCTTCAATAAATTTAAAATTTCTGCTAATATACTTAAATCCACCGTTGACAATTCTATAGAAGGTTCATCATATATATACATTACTTTAATACTTTACATTATTTTGAAATCGAAATGACCGCTGATCTCAAGAAAAACGAAGAAAACGGAGACATTTCGCAAATTTTTTTACTTCTGATTACTTCAAAAATAATAGTCTTTCTAAATTTTCAGTATGTTTTGCACGCAGAACCAGCTTGAAACTTTCAAAAAAGATGTGTTTTAATAATACAAGTTTTTGAATAAAATATGGATCTGGTTCCACGTGCAAGGCTATACTTCCGGGAAGGATATATATCTCTCATTTGCGCCACTTTCCCATAGACACAATGTTAAAATCATTTGCGGTGGTTCAGTTCAAGCACAATTTACTAAAAGATAAAATAAGCTTTTCAACTACAGTCGTTCGTTTTAAAAAAAATAGAAATGATAACCTTTCCAACAAGAGAATTTGTGAAAAGATGTACTTTATTTTAATTTTGACTTTAGCGGTGGGCTGAAAAAGGGCCTTATCGCAACCCATCCTTTCAGCGACAAATATATTAGAAATTTTATGGTTAATCGTGTCAGACAAGTCTGACGACCAGGTTTGTGATTATCCTCGGGGACCTCTTGTTATGTTACAAAGTCAATACTGAACTTAATATAAAGTCATATAGAATAAAAATGATGAACATTAAATACTATATTGGGACACTATGGTGCTCTGCCAACATAAAACTTACTGAACTTTTGGTCAGTAAAGGTTTATGTTCTTTATATGCGAGCGAAGCGAAGCTCACTATTGTACAGAATCTGCCAAATTGCACGAGACTCAAAATACGATGGTTGAAAATAAATTCTGCCTCGCTACTCGGAATGCATTGGGAATTTAAGAAAATACCGGGTCTCGCGTTAGCGAGATTCTTTATTTTCGCTTATTTATTTACAAACGGTAACAAAACAAAACCTTTTCTTGTTGTTAATGACAATAACTTTCTCAATAAATAATAACTATCTAACGAACGAACACTGGTTGTTTTGTTTTTACAGAAATATGGCTTTCTCTCGCGAGAATTCGTGACCTTTTACCCATAGTGCATATATAGTCATGCGCAGAAAAATGGTGGGAGTTCTGTCAATCAATTTTCGGAACTTTTCATAACACAGATTCATTAAAATAAAGTGATCAGCAACTGTTTTTCTACATATGTATGATAATTTGGTCCTACCATGCCTACCTGATCTGAAAATAAAATCCTAATCCATCCTTATCCTATGTGGTCCCTCAACCTGACAAAGTTAAATGATCATTTGGATACGTCGTCATTTTCCGCCAGGTTTCTAAATCAATTTTTTGCAGACATTACTTGGCAATTATAGATACGGGTATACAAAAAATATAACAAAACCTGGCAGAAGAGCGGTGACATTTTGATGTCGTCTGCTTGTCGAATGATATGATGTGACTAAAGGATCGATTAAGTTATGGATGATGTTGTCCCGGCCGCAAACCATATTTTTGCGTTTTTACGGATAATACATTTTTTTTTCAAATAAATTATTAAATTTTTATCTAAAAGTGGACCCTCTTAGCTATTGATCCAGCCGAGGGTATTTTGACATTTTTTCCAGATCCAATTAAGTTTAAACCTAGTTTTGGTTGCACCTATTATATTGATTTTGTATCTTCGCGAGCTTTTAGGGCAGAGCCATTATCATATTAGTAAGCAATATTAGGGAGCATCGCAGATGCAAGCCCTACGGCATTGTGCATGTTTTGGGATGTGCCAGAAATATACTGACGATAAAACCGGAACAGGTTTACTTTTACGGAGTGAAAAAATTAATAGACACGAAGCAAGTAATACAATCAACCCTCTGGGCTTATATAAAATACATCATAATCTGTTATGCAAAAACAAAAAAATAGAAATTCAAAAACAGTGATATAACCCTCATTCATCCACCTGTTCTTTTTAACACACAGATTTTTTATTTAAACACCATTCGGTTTTTTCCGCTGAAAAACGATTTTCCGGCAATTACCGAGCAAGCTTTAGGCAACAGCGTCCCATTGATGCATGCTACTGACCTAGCTTTGTTAAATTCTAAGTAAGATAAAGAAGTACATAAATTTACTGATTAAAACCTACTCATAATGATAAATAAAAGGTTCTTGCCTGAAAATGAAAGAAGAGTCCCATCATGTGGGGTTTTATTCACTCTCCTCAATCCTGTATGATATTATTACTTCACAGTTTTTTCTGCCAGGTTTCTAAATGTACCTTCTGTTTCCAATGCTTCAAATAAGACACTGATACTCAGAAAATCTCACAAAACCTGACAGAATCTGAATGTTGTTTTGGTGTGCTGAAGAAGCGCGAAATTTGTCACGTAATCTAAAAAGGGATAATTTCGTCCCCGCTAATTGTCGTCCATGAATGTTACAGGATTCATTATTTGCACAAATATTAAATTGAATTTTTAATAAGTAGATGATCAAAGATATTTTAACAACAACTTTCTCAAGTGCATAAGATTTGGGTTGGGTGGGGTCAGACTTTGCTACTACCTTATTCCTTTTTTAAAAGTTCCCTCTTTACGTTACACTTAGCCGGTCGAGCACATGGATTTATTTTTAAACGGTATATAGATTTTCGATGCTCGCTTAAAAGGCAGGGCCTTAATCATATTATTGAATGAAATTATTGCCAAAATGACCATTATATTCTTCTCTGCAACATAATGCATGCAATATAAAATAAGGTTACAATAAACTTTTATTATCATTTCGAGCTGGTTTCACTACAGTCAACAGTAAAACGATTTGCATGTTCTGTTTCCGAGGTTGTTTGCACTCTTGTTGGCACACAGAAATCGCCTTGCACAGTTTTCACCCTTTCGCCCTTCCTAGTTAGCACTTCGGTTCACCATGCGACTTGGTCTGTACACGATTCTCTGTCTCTTATGCAATTGTAAAAAATCAAATATTCAGGAAAATAGTACATAACAATGATTCGTAATTCTCTATTTTAATTATAAAATGTTAAGATTAAAATATGTTAAACATTCGCTGATTTGTGATAGTATCAAATCCTTTTTATTTCAATTTAGAACAAAAACCCAACTCGAAATGATAACCGTGTGAGTAGAATCAAAAGAGCCCAATTGAAATGACTAAGAATTAGTTACGATTTAAGAATTGCCTCTTTCTTTGAAAAGGTTCTTCCTAGTGAAATGCGTTATAAAGATTTGTAATTTATAATTGAAACTATTTTATATGTATATATGTATCGCTTCAAAGTTTGCTAAGCAGTGGAAATACTTGTCATGGTTTTAGGAATTAGCCGTCTGTATCTCTCTGTAGTTAGCGCTAAATATTCTCTTAGAGGAGGAAGTCGAAGAAAATTATGTTGCCTTTTTTGCTGCTAAGTATGCAACAGTTCTTAAGTAGTTGAAAGGTTTCTTTTTCCATGAAGCCGAGAATGTAAAAAAAATGCTGAAATGATTATTCGTGAAATTCTCCTTGGCTTTCTCATCCATTTAAAAAGGAACTAGGAATAATACCCGTTATAATGTAATTTAACAGTTTCAAAATTATTATTGCTCCTAATCAGTCTTGAAAAGATTTGGACATGTGTGCATATCTTCTGTAGTATGCTTAATGGATACATCTATATTGACCTCCAGTAAATGTAAAATATGGAGTACTGGAGTATGCATCTTTTATTTGTACCCACAATATAGGCCAATTGCAATATGTTTGTAAGTACTGTATGAGCAATTTTAATCGACTTTAAGCATTCGGTTAATACCCATGTGGAAAAAAAGGTAGCAACCTAGCTGTACTCAAAGCCACTGATTAGTTATTGTACCAACTATAGCAATGTTATTATTACCAGTCTGAATAAGATCTTACATATATATTACTACTCAAGATGTACAATGTACTCGCTAATCAAACATCAACCCCCTTGACACTTGTAGTGGCTGTGATATGAACAAAAATTAACCCCAGTCATTTATGTAGGTCATGGTACGAATGTTTGAAACTATCAAAATGACCAAATGTTTATCATAATCTACAGGATCTTGCTCTTCTCTATAAATATTTTATTACAGTCACTCCGACTACAGTCAATGTGCCATACACCCCCCCTTAATTTCAATTCGTGTTTCTCATCTCCTGTCTTTCCCATTTTTGCCTCAAAATAATTATATTTAACTTGATTCTGCATTTTTGTAAATATAAGCAATCGCATGGACATGAAAAAGAAAGTAGAATTTTACGCATTAAACGTTTTATTTCAAGAAGAAAAACAAAATATTTTCCCTCTAATATGTCCTTCTCTTTAGTCTTTTTTTGTGGTTAGACGCCCCAAACGAAGGTCCCAAGACTTTTCATTGACGTGTCGTTTTCATGTCAAAAGCCATGCGATTGCCGAATTTTATAACTGCCGACGTAAAGTCATATTAAGAAGCCTTAGTACAACGGAAAAAGATTAACGTTGATGTTTTAGAAACGAACTATAAATTTATGGATATAATATATAGCTTGATAGGCCCTCTATTTGAATAGTTTGAGTTGCCCCCTGAGGTCATTTTTTCAGGGCAATGTAATGACTAAAAGAAAAGCGAAATCGGCCAATATCTCCGAACCCTCTAATTTGTTAATTATTCGTTGGTTAAAACAATAACAATTATTAATGTGATATGTTATTGTCAGTGTTTTTATATATTTTAGTTGATTTTGTATTTGTATTGTATAGTATTATTTTGATTTGTGAATGTATTGCCACAAATATCTGTTATGAAATTAAAGAAAAGTTTTAAAAACTTTCTATTCGGTAAGACAATTTGCTTTATATTTGACGTTTGGACAGACGACGATTTAGTTCTCTTAGGTTTTATCATATGTTTTCTCTACATTCGGAAGTCTTTTCACGGTTGATTAGAGCGCACGGTTCTATTTCTATTTCTATTGGTTCTTGTACATGTATTCACTTTTGGCGGTTTTCTCAGGCTTTCGCTATCCATTTTGCTTACTGAGAAGGTGTATTTTGAATACTTCAGGATTAGGATTTCTTCATATTTTGGATTTATATTTCCACTTCTTTATTTGGTATATTTATATTTGCATGTCTGTGAGTTTACTATTATTTAGCATTTAAACCCGCATACTTTTCTTATTTTAATACTTTAACTGATGCGCGTATGATTTAGACTTGGTATGCGAGATGAGTGAATTTAGGTGCTTGCAGAGACTATTTTAAACATTTAAAACAACTGATAAAAAACTTCATTTAGAAATATGACCGAAAACACAATTTGGAATAAAAGTACATGTTTTCAATTTTTGATGACTAAGCAATAAATAACGAGCAGTCAAACAATTGAATTTTAAATGGAACGAATGTTTACGCATGAGTACAAAGTATTGACCAATTTAAAAGTTCAAGGTTAAAACACTTTCAGTTTTCTAAGTTAAAATGTACTTTCATATCAGTCTTTTCATTAAGTTTATGCTCCGAAATTATACAAGAATAATATATACTGTAGGATTTATTTGCTATGTAGAGACCATTTCTAATTGTTGAATTATTTGTTGCTTTGCTTAATTTTCATTTATTTGCTTTTGCTTTCATTTAGTTCAGCTTTGCTTTACTTTTGTTTAATTCATTTGCCATTTTGCATGATTTGCAACGCTTCATATATATTTTTGCAAGTAGTAATTCAGTTCGATTTGCGCTATTTTAGTGCAAAGTTACATTAATTTATTTTCTAAACATTTTTATGAATCAAGATAACCGTTTTGATTTAGTAAAGCCTTTATTTTTTATAAATGCTGAAGGTAACGTTTAAATTATTTTTTTTTTAAATAAAGTTTTCTGATAAAGTAATTGAGACATATTTTTGCAAATATAAGTTACGATTATACGCTTGGACATTTTCTTAATTTGTATATTTTATTACAGGGTTTATATTGTTCCTGTTATTTTTTTATTTGCTGAAATAAATATCCAGAACCCTAGACGAGTATATTCTCTATTAAGGCCGTACAACCAACCTATTACAGATGGCGCCCACGAAATTGGAGGATATATTCAGCTTCTAGACCATCGTCATTTTCCGATCAACGAATTGAAATTTGTGTATTGGATCCGTATTGTGTATTGAATTCTATTAGAATTCCGTCCGCTATTCCGGTTTCAACTAGTTTCGAGTGCACCCATCTCAACTTCCGGTACATATGAACTTTAATGGAATGTAAACAGATTTATACAGATGCACTAGTGCTTATTTCGACCCGATCTTGGATTTCCTAGGAACAACGAGTGTGCGATTTGGAATCTTTTTGTAAGTTATTTTATTTTGTAAGAACTATTGTAAATAACATCTATTTTTTTTTGTGTGTTGAACTTTGAAAAACTTTGGTTTTGTGACTTTAGATTTTATTTCTTTCCAATTTGGTAAAAGAGTGAATTGAATTTTGACATATAGATTTTACATGTGAGATTAGGAGTTTATTAGGAGTACTTTACTTGTAAGCCTACAGTTCACTACTTTTATTTTTTTTTCAACTCAGGTTTTTCTTTTGGCCCGATATGATCTTGACTTAGTGTCTTACCTACCCCCCCCCCTCCAGGGAGACACACCCCCTTCCCAAGGTCAAGGTCAACCGGAAGTGGATACCGTTGTCAACAGGAAGTGTAGTTTGACTTGAGATAACATTGCTTTTATTAAGTGACATTTATTTTGATGGATTTTGATTGAAACTTATACACATTTTCACTTTAAGTCACTTAATTATTTTTTTTTCCTTTTGACTTAAGTTTATTTTTTTATTTTTTTTCTTAAATTTTTGTTTGATTTCAACTTAGTTTATTTTCATAGAAGATATTTGGTGAAGTGAACTTAGATTATTTTAGTAGGTTGCAAGTTTATTTACAGAGGTATATAGATACTTTTGGTGTTTGACTTTAGACATTTTAAAGGTATTATAGGAGCATATGAAAAAAATCTTAGGTTGAAACTATAAAAGGTTAATTTAATAAATAGGTTGCAGCTTATTTAAATCTTAGATAGATTGAGTGTTGCTTTGTGACAGGATTTGCATGGTTGATACTAACTGTCATATCAATTCACATTTAACAACTTAACATCCATCTATTTTCTACACACTCTTAGTATCTTTTAGTAGAGTTTGCTTTATAGTTGATTAGTTGGTACTATCAGTTGACTCTTTGATTTATTTTGCTTGCATATTGGTTTATCTAGTTGAGTGTTTATTCAGGTAGTTTGACTTACTTGACTTAGACTTAGTTTCTCCGTATACACACGTGTGACGCGAATTCGTGTTCTTTTACATAGATTGGGAACGTAGAAGCTTCACAATCTATCGTTAATCGTGTCGTGAGTTTCTTTTCATTTGTGCTTTCAAGAACAGAACTGTGTTACAGCTGGGTAAGTTTTGTGATATTGTATTGTGACATTGTATTTGTTTGATTAGTTTATTGTAGTGATATGGCAGCTAAAGGAGAGGATAAGACGGTAGTTACAACTCAACCAGGCACGCCGGAACAGAAGATATCCCCAGATGTTCTCAAGATGATGGAAACGTTTAAAAAGATGGGAGTTACGCCTAAAGGTGACAACCCACAGGATCTGACTGACTGGATGTTGGACTACTTGAAGCCTAAAGGTTAACTACCACAAGCACAGCAACCAGAGTTAGTTCTGAGTGCACCACCGAAACCCACAAGGAAGAAAGATGACACAACAAAGATGATGATGAACCATCCACCCAAGATCACATGGTTTTCAGGGAATGAGCCCAAAGCCGGAGATACAACCTACGAACTTTGATGACATGAAGTTAAGTGCCTTGAAAGACAGAACTACGACCCAGAAGCCATCTTAAATGCAGTGCGCAGAGCCCTAAGAGGTGAGGCAGCATTGGTAGCTATGCGACTAGATTTAGATGCAAGTGTTCATGAGATCATCGATAAGATGGACAGCATATGCGGAAGTTTAGGCAGAAAGGAAGAATTTTTGGCAGAATTCTATGGTTCAAGACAGAAGGAAGATGAATCTGTCACTGACTGGAGTTGCCGATTAGAAGGTATAATTGGAAAAGCAGCTGAGAGAGGTTTGATTCAGAGACAAGAGATTGATGGTATGCTCCACTCAATGCTTTGGATGGGACTCAAGACATCACTGAAAGATGTTTCTGGTCATAAGTATGACACTACTACGACGTTTGACAACCTCAGAGTCGCTCAACGTCAGATAGAAAGTGATCATGCCAACATAGAGTCAACAAAAGACAGAAAGGCCCATACCAGCAAGGCAGTTACTACTTCAGACACCGATGAGATTAAGGGTTTGTTACAGAAGCTATCCAGCCGTGTTGAGTCCATTGAGGAACGACAGTCCCAGACTATGTCTCAGCAACAGATGTGGCAGTCACAACCGACATGGCAAGATCCACAGCAAGAATATCAGCAACAGCCACAACAGGTTTTCCAGCAACAAGGACAGCCTCAGTACAATAACCAATCACCATGGCAACAACCATCCCAGTGGTGTTCTCAACAACAATGGCAGCAGCAACCACAGTGGCAACAGCAATCTTGGAGACCATATCAGCAGAGAGGAAGAGGTAACTCGAGAGGTAGAGGACAGTATAGAGGACCCAGACCAGGTAGTGATCAAGAAGTAAAGTGCTGGAGATGCGGCCAATTTGGACACACGAAAATCGGTTGTAGAGTAAGGATGGACCACTCCAAGAAAGATTTAAACGAGAAGAAGCCTGTGCAGGGGAAACGTACATAGGCTTGGCTAAATTACAAGTTCCCAACGACACAACAGACAGAATACCACCTGGACTATTTGGCCAACCAACAGAAACCATCGTAAATTTAAACGGAAGACCAGTTTCGACACTACTAGACACAGGATCAACAGTTTCAACGGTAAGTATATCTTTTTTCAGGAACCATTTATCATCTTCATCACCTTTGCAGAAGAATGAGACGCTACTTGAGATAGAGTGTGCAGACGGCCAGCAGCTACCCTATTCTGGTTTTACAGAGGTTGTATTAGAGATACCAGGACACAGCCATAAGCATCTATGCCTAGTACTGGTAACACCTGATAGCAGATACAACAAAGAAGTACCGCTATTATTAGGAACCAACACCTTGCTAAGCATCATGGAAGTATTTAAGGACACTTATGGGGACAGGAACCTACAGAACAGTAACCTTACAACACCATGGTATTTTACCTTCTGTAGCATTGGACTCAGGGAAAAAGAGCTCAAGAAGAACAACCATAGACTAGGAATTGTTCGAAATGCAGAGGTGAAGAACATCATAATACCACCAAACTCTTTCATGACAGTAACCGGATATGTAGATAGGGAAGTACCGTACCAAGACATAGTTGCTATGCTAGATTCAACACCGTTAGCTAAAGATTCAGCCGACTTTGATGTTGAGTCTACTTTGCTTACGTACCACCATCAGCGTCATGGACCAGTAGAGGTAAGGATTTCCAACGTTACAACAAGGACCATCAGTATACCATCCAAAGCCATACTTTGTGAGATCCAACCGGTAACCGTGCAGCCTACCCCAATAGAAGCAAGTGAAGACGATTGGCTCAAGATTAAGACAAAGATAGAATTTACACAGAGTGACCTCACAGACGAACAGTTCGATGCAGGAGTCAATTTGGTCAAGTCGTACATGGATATATTCTCCAAGGCGGATGATGATGTTGGGCACACAGATGTCGTAAAACACCGCATAGACCTGATAGAAGATAAGCCATTCAAGCAGCGCTATCGCCACATTCCACCGTCACCCTACAAAGAAGTTTGAGCTCACCTGAAGCAGCTGTTAGACGCCGGAATTATAAGACCTTCTAGAAGTCCATGGGCCTCTAATGTTGTGCTTGTACACAAGAAAGATTCGAGCCTCAGACTATGTGTGGACTATCGACAGTTGAACCTGAACACCAAGAAAGATAGTTATGCCCTTCCCAGAATTGACGATTTATTGGACTGCTTAGCTGGATCATCATTTTTCTAAGTAGCTGACATGAAATCGGGGTACCACCAAGTAGAGATATTGGAACATCACAAGGAGAGAAGCGCATTTACGGTAGGACCACTTGGTTTCTTTGAATATAATAGAATGCCGTTTGGATTAACCAACAGCCCGGCTACTTACCAGCGGTTAATGGAAGACGTACTTGCCGACTACAACCTCAAGATCTGCTGTGTATTTATTGATGACGTTATCATCTTTGGCAAGACCTTTGAAGAACACCTCCACAACCTTAACCTCGTCATGGAGCGCATTCGACAGGCCAATCTGAAACTTGCACCGAAGAAGTGTTCCTTTTTCAAGCGTCATGTGAAGTTTGTTGGACACATTGTCTCAGAGAAGGGTAAAGAGATCGACCCAGAGAAAACAGAAAAGATGACCACATGGCCTACTCCAAAGACACCGAAGGATGTACGTCGCTTCTTAGGCTTTGTTGGGTATTATAGACGATTTATCTGTAACTTCAGCCAGATTAGCAGACCTTTGACGGACCTTATGCCAGTACCAACAGGCAAGAAGAATCAGCCCAAAGCGAAGAAGAAACAGAAAGATTGGCATTAGGGAGATGAACAACAGCATGCCTTTGACACCTTAAAAGAACTTTTGACAACAGCACCTATCCTTGGATATGCCGATTTCAACCTGCCCTTTGAAGTTCATACTGATGCAAGCGGAGTAGGGTTAGGAGTGGTACTTTACCAGCAACAGCAGGATGAGAAGCGTGTGATTTGTTATGCCAGTAGAGGTTTGACCAAAGCTGAGAAGAACTACCCACCCCACAAGCTGGAGTTTTTAGCTTTGAAATGGGCCATTACGGATAAGTTCAAGGACTACCTTTACGGACAAGAATTTACCGTCCTCACTGACAACAACCCTCTCACCTACGTACAAACCACAGCTCGTCTGGATGCAACAGGACACAGATGGTTGGCAGACTTGGCAAATTACAACTTTAACATATGGTACAGACCAGAAAAAGCTAGTGCTGATGCCGACGGTCTCAGTAAGATACCAACAGAAGACATCTCGAGGGACTCAGTCAATGCCATATGCAGCTCACTTACCACCACACCATATGCTGAATGCCTTGCTGTTTCACCGGATTTGGTTGACGATGATTACAACGACATTCAGACGGGTACATCAGTTGGACAGACAGTAGATTGGCACCGAGCACAACAACGAGACCCCATGATTAAAAGATGGATTGTGACAGTTCAGAACAACAAAAACCAGAGAAAGGAGACCGAATACTTGGTAGACAGATTCAACACCTGCAGATCAAAGATGGAGTTTTATACCGGACAGTAACATCAGAGGACAAGTTAAAGCAACAGTTAGTTTTACCATCAGAGCACATCGACACTATACTTACAGCAATACACAACAACTTAGGACATCCGGGAAAGATAGGACTTTGTCGTTACTACGAGAGAGGTTTTATTGGCCAGGTATGGCAAAAGATACAGAGGATTGGATAGCCAAATGTGGAAGGTGCATACGACGGAAGACACTTACAAACCATAGAGCACCTTTGGTAAGTATACAGACAACATCACCATTACAGCTCGTATCCATGGACTACCTCACACTTGAACCATAGAAAGGAATACAGAAAATTTTGGTAATATGCGACCACTTTACACGTTACTCCCAGGCCATTCCCACCAGGATTCAAACAGCGAGAACAACTGCTGAAGCTCTTCTGAACAACTTCATTGTACACTATGGGATTCCTGAAAGACTTCATTCGAACCAGTGACCACAGTTCGAATCTAAAGTTATCAAAAAGCTTTGTAACCTTACTGGGATGACGAAATCCCGCACTGCTAGTTATCACCCGCAAGGGAACGGTATGTGTGAGCGCTTTAATAGAACTCTTTTAAATATGTTAGGAACTTTACAACAGGATCAGAAGAAAAACTGGAAATCTTACATTGCACCTTTAATTTAGTTCATGCTTATAATTGTACGCCGCACGAAACTACTGGTTTTTCACCTTATTATCTTATGTTTGGGCGAAACCCCAAATTACCTATTGATATTACTCTTGGAATTAGGAAAGAAGAATCATCAAGTTCAAACTATGTTCAGGAATTGAAACAACGTTTAGAGTATGCGTACAAGAAAGCATCAGAAGGAACCATATAGGCACAAAAAAACAGAAGTCCAATTATGACACAAGGATACGAGGTGCAACTGTACAGAAAGGAGACAAGGTGTTGGTGAAGATCAACGCATTTGAAGCAGGGAAACACAAATTATCAGATAAGTTGGAGGAAGCTGTTTACGTAGTACTAGATCAGCCTAACCCGGAAATATCCGTGTTTACAGTACAGAAGGAAACTGGAGGTGGACGTAAGCGGACGTTACACCGGAATTTATTGCTACCAGTCGGTACCATCTACGACACACCAGAGAAACCAATCACGAAGCCCCGTAAACCAAGTACTACACCAAACGTACCAGTGACGAAACCTACACCACCACCACCACCACCACCACCACCTAACCCAGAAATGTCGTCGGAGGACGAGTCAGTCGACTTTGTGATTTTAGAGTCTGATGGCAGTGATACAACACTTACAGAAGAGCCACAGGATTTAACGACTGAGGATAGGAGACACTCTATGTCTGAATGGGACGCCCGTTCTCGTTCTTCTTCTCACCGAAGTAAACAGGAGACAGACACAGAGGATACACTTGGCAGTTTGTCTGAGGAGATAAGCGACGAAGGACTACAGGAAGATCCACCTGATGATTCATCTTCGTCAACTTCATCACCTGTTTTGAGACGGTCAACTAGAGAGAGATTTCCAAGAGTAGTGGTAGTAGTGTTCATCCTGAGTGGTACAAGAAAGTTAGATTCATTTCGGACTTAGCTGAGACACCTTTATTCAGACATCGTAAGGATCAGGCAGCAGTGTTGGCCTCCTCAGGTGACAAATGACGGGACGTCATTGTTGCATCTGGGGGGAGCATGTGATAGTCAGTGTTTTTATATATTTTAGTTTATTTTGTATTTGTATTGTATAGTATTATTTTGATTTGTGAATGTATTGCCACAAATATCTGTTATGAAATTAAAGAAAAGTTTTACAAACTTTCTATTCGGTAAGACAATTTGCTTTATATTTGACGTTTGGACAGACGACGATTTAGTTCTCTTAGGTTTTATCATATGTTTTCTCTACATTTGGAAGTCTTTTCACGGTTGATTAGAGCGCACGGTTCTATTTCTAATTCTATTGGTTCTTGTACATGTATTCAATTTTGGCGGTTTTCTCAGGCTTTCGCTATTCATTTTGCTTACTGAGAAGGTGTATTTTGAATACTTCAGGATTTCTTCATATTTTGGATTTATATTTCCACTTCTTTATTTGGTATATTTATATTTGCATGTCTGTAAGTTTACTATTATTTAGCATTTAAACCCGCATACTTTTCTTATGTTAATACTTTAACTGATGCGCGTATGATTTAGACTTGGTATGCGAGATGAGTGAATTTAGGTGCTTGCAGAGACTATTTTAAACATTTAAAACAACTGATAAAAAACTTCATTTAGAAATATGACCAAAAACACGATTTGGAATAAAAGTTCATGTTTTCAATTTTTGATGACTAAGCATTAAATATCGAGCGGTCAAACAATTGAATTTTAAATGGAACGAATGTTTACGCATGGGTACAAAGTATTGACCAATTTAAAAGTTCAAGGTTAAACCACTTTCAGTTTTCTAAGTTTAAATGTACTTTCATATCAGTCTTTTCATTAAGTTAATGCTCCGAAATTATACAAGAATAATATATATTGTAGGATTTATTTGCTATGTAGAGACCATTTCTAATTGTTGAATCAGAGATTTGACGAGGTAACCTTCGCACCTCATGCTGAGGTAAGACAATGATGTTTTATTTGTTGCTTTGCTTAATTTTCATTTATTTGCTTTTGCTTTCATTTAGTTCAGCTTTGCTTTATTTATGTTTAGTTCATTTGCAATTTTGCATGATTTGCAACGCTTCATATATATTTTTGCAAGTAGTAATTCAGTTCGATTTGCGCTATTTTAGTGCAAAGTTACATTATTTATTTTCTAAACATTTTTATGAATCAAGATAACCGTTTTGATTTAGTAAAGCCTTTATTTTTTATAAATGCTGAAGGTAACGTTTAATTTTTTTTTTTTAATAAAGTTTTCTGATAAAGTAATTGAGACATATTTTTAGCAAGCAAACAACTATTTTTGCAAATATTAGTTACGATTATATGCTTGGGCATTTTCTTAATTTGTATATTTTATTACAGGGTTTATATTGTTCCTGTCATTTTTTTGATTTGCTGAAATAAATATTCAGAACCCTAGACGAGTTTATTCTCTATTAAGGCCGTACAACCGACCTATTACAGATATATTTTCAAAACCGAACATTGGACACATGTCACCTTATATCTGTTTAATTCTTCGTTTCCTGGGTTTTATGTTTATCGCGTCAGAAAAAACACAGTCTATAATTTTAATATTATAGATTGTGTGAGTAATATGATATAAAGATGGATTTCTGTTTTTCATTTTTTAATAAAGCTTATACTGTATATTACAAATACCAAAAACGCGGGTATAAACGGTTAATTTGGATATACTATATATCGATATTTCAAGGAGTAACATCTCATCAGAAGCATTTAAATCAAAACATTGAAAGGTCAAATTCCAAAACTGTTGAAAACGAAAAGTACTCAAAATCAAAACGTTCGAACAAAGGAAGCCAAATCCAGCACCGAGGATATCGACCATGCGCATTACAAGGAAAGAAACCTTGTGTTTTAAACAATTTTGAATTGAAAAATCTGAAATTTTAGCGACAAAAATATTAATTCATTCTTTTTTATATATTAGGTATACACTGACGAGCGTCAGATAATGGAAATAGAGCAAAATTTTACATCATTTGATCTTTTTGACAATCTTTCAATTAATTGAGTGTTGTTTACAAATATTCCTTCTGTGATAAATAAATACATTAAAGTGGTAACGAATATCATTTTAACCTAGATTTCGACCAAATAAAAAGTGTTAATTTAAATAAAAGCACTATGAAACATCCTTCTGAATGAGTGTATGCATCATTTTTAAACAAATTAGATTCACACAAAAATTATTTGTGCTCAAAAGTTTACAATCTTGTGGTACATCTAGCCAATTCTACTTACAATTTTAAACTTAACTAATTACGTCCTTCGATTATTAAATCCATTATCTAAATCAACGGCCTTTCAGAATTTAAATAGAAATATAAAAATTATCTCCGTGCTAGAAGTGTATGCTCTTATTTTTACAGTAATGGTGTGTGTAATCATAAGATAGATTATCATATACAAATACAAATATAAATTTCTGATTCCGTTATCTGCCAGTATCATATTGAAAAGAGGAATTTCAGTCTGCCGTTTCAATTTGTCCCAATCATACCTATTTCCTATGCCAAAACATCTCACAAGTAACTTGATTTGCCCTGTCTGTTTAGCTGTTTATGTTGTTGAAAAGTTTCAATTAAGTATGCGACTATCATAACTTTTGAGCAATGTTTATAGTATTTGTTAGCTTTCCTTGTTGGATTTATATGTAGCTCGTTGATTACCCTTCACTTATGAACTTAAATGGGTGTTCCCTTGTTAGGCTTTATAAAACTTATTTTCGAGAAATAAGTATCCTCATCATTTGAAACTTAGTAGTTAAATAAAAAGAACACACATAATGTATGAGCAATTTGTCACATCATGACACAACCCACATAATGAGTGGCAATAAGACCAAAGATTTACCTTCAAATCAAAACTTAGCATACTGAAGTCTTAAGTTGTTGACACTTTATCAAAAATAGGCTTAAAGAAAGTGATAAGCTTTTTCCATATAAGCTAAGTTGTATTGGCAGTCAGTTAACTGAAAACGCTGTAAATTGATAAAACTGTTCTAATTTTATTGGATTTTGCTGATTTTCACACATTTTGTCGTCTGGAAAAAGGTGGGCGCATTCAAACAGCATCTTTATACTTCGATAAAGTGTGTATAATGATGAAATCTATCATTTCTAAAAGTTTGAAAGTGTTGTTATTATGCGCCCAATGTTTTCTCAAGGCAAATATGCACTGAAACCATTAAAAATTGTAGATTTTCTCTATTTTATCAAATAAGACCGCTTGATGTCATGTCATAATTACGTCACAGTGAACAAAGTATGCCTTATTTTGTGTGTTTACTTTGTAAACAATATACGTTGGTATTTGTTATAGATATCATAATATTTCAACCAACTACAATTTCATTGGCCAATTATGGGTCCAAATGCTCCTAATCTTATAAGTTTACTCCATATTCTGGAGTGTTCAGAATTCGAAAGTAAAACGTCAGGTTTGAAGATCAAGTTTGCAATAAAAGTTTCTACAAAGTCTCCTTTGAGTGTCAATTTGGAAATCTAAATATTAATCGGACCTCATAGACTATTTAGTGATACATGTATCACGTTTCTGGAGTTATGTGTGGTACAGAAATTGGGGATGCTTAGTGAAAAGACATCACCAAAGGTGAATTTATTAACAGGTAAGAATCTACGATCTTTTTTGTTTAAACCCGATTGTAAAAAGTCTGCTGCTTATAAATAATGAAACAAATCAGTAGGCATTGGTGCATATTTGCACCTATTGTGGTGCTAATTGCTTTTTCCTAGATTTGCTCGTAAATAGCAAAATAAATCATAGCACAATTGATAAAATTCGGACAAAATAACATTTACCCCAAACAACTTTGTTTATTACAAAAAATATTTTTTTACAAGACTTCAGAATTTAAGATTTTATGAGGCGCGAAGCGCCGAAATGAAATATTGATTATATGATAAGATTGAAGTGAGATATAATAATGCATTGACCTTCAATTATGATGAAATAGACAGCTCTTTAAAGTGAAACACCCCTAGTGCATAAATAAAATAATCCAGGTGTACCAATTTGCGCATGCATACAGGTAACATTGTAAACCCCGTACCATACCTAAGTGACTTTCAATGAAGCTTAATAACTAGCATCAAACATTGATAAACAACAGAAAAATGAATCGAAAGATAACCAAAGGCCTCATCAACCGTAGAAATAAGGACAACAAGGAATACAAACGAACTACCAGTGATTAATGGTTCTCTATAATCCTTGCCCAGGTTAACAGTACTTGTGCATTAGATAAAAATTCAGAAAAGCATATTGATAAAAAATCAACACTGATCAGTTTCAAATTATAATATCAAAAATAATACAAAGACAGCCGAGCGCGACAATAAATCAATGTCACATTAGGTTATAAGGAAGTAAATGTTTCCTTTGCCCGTAATGTTAACGTTTTGGACCATCACTCAAAGATGACAAAAATTTGTAACATTTTACTCACTTTTCTGGAAAGTTTCATCCCTCTGGGTGTAAATGGGAACCCGGAATCCATAGGTTACCGCAGCAAAAATTCACTTAAAATTGGCCTCTTGATTACCACCAAGCATCAAGCATCATTTCAAAAGTCAAAATTTGGGACGTGTCCCCCTCTAAAAATAGGATATTTTAGTTTTGTTATGTGAGGTCCCTGGAGTTCATATGCTGTTAATAATTTTTATAATAAATTTGCTTATTTTATCAATTTAATTTGATTCATTATCTCTTATAATAAAAAAATTAAGCAATATTCACTTCTACCCATCATCTTGGGTGTAAAATCCAGGTGGCGACACGGATCTATATTTACTTCATTATAACCTATACAGCTCAGAAATGCCTCAGATTTTCAAATAAATGTGTTTTTTACCATCCCATGTCTTACTCTGGCTTACATACAAAGTTACAGATTGATCAGAAGAGAGGTATTCAAAATACAGCTACTTATATAAGGCTACTCGGCCAAAAATGCTGTGTTGCTTGCAATCTAAAGGGAATTAAAGGAAGCTATGTAGCAATAATTTTCTATTTTAATGACATTTTAGTCAATAAATTACTTTTATCAATCAGAAAATACTTACAGAACATGGAAAACCGATTTTATAACAAATAAGAGTTAAAGTTTTAATTTTTCCCCTCCTCTTATATGTGCGGAGTGCAAAAACCCTTACTTCAGCCTTTTTAGGGGGTACATGTTTGTTGATGAATTTTTTGAAGAAATAAAATACAATTTTTAACTAAAATCAGTTTTAAAATGTTAAATGTATATTATTCTTACAAAAGAGACAAAACAAACCACAAATTCAAGCACAAAATGAAATTTGAGCTGCATTTTAGCCTATTGTGGAACTGATTATTCAACGGCCAGAGGTGACCATGGGTAAAATTAACATATTTTCTATAGATGAAAGGTAGGAAATGACTTCAACCATCTCAAAATGCAAGTTTTCACATTAACAAGATGAAAAACAACACATTTAATGAAAAATGTATATAGTTAAAACATTTTTTCATGAAGACAGACCTTGATTTCCTTGCAAAAATTGGGGGAAATGGACAGTTTGAGAGCAAATATTTACAATTTTTTCAACTTTTATCCCCATTGGATAAAAAATATTGGTTAAATTTTTTTTTTCAATAATGCACACTCATTTACTAATTGAATTGAACTGTTTTAATCAAGCTATGCTTCTCATGGAGTGCACAATTACAGGTTGCATATAATCATACCTATAAAAATCTTATGTTGCCGCAACCAAGTAAAGGGCTAGAAAAAGCACTTATTCTAGACTTCACAACAAAATCAGAAGATGATAACATTTCCTACATTATTCTTAAAACTTAAATATGCTTAAAACATCATACACATTTATAAAAGGGTAAGTTGACCTCAAATCAGAGCTGAAAATAGCAAAAAATCCTTTAAAAGGCAATTTGCATAGAAATTCCCATAGACCTCAAATTTTGCCAAAACTGAGAAAATTTAAAGATCAATGTAAATGTTTTTGGTTCAGATAATCAAAAATAGTCAAATCTCATAAAGTGAGACCATTTATGACACCCCTATTTCATTTTCAGTGTTTTGTCCCTGTCATTTCCCATATAGGTTATAAGGAAGTAAATGTTTCCTTTGCCCGTAATGTTAACGTTTTGGACCATCACTCAAAGATGACAAAAATTTGTAACATTTTACTCACTTTTCTGGAAAGTTTCATCCCTCTGGGTGTAAATGGGAACCCGGAATCCATAGGTTACCGCAGCAAAAATTCACTTAAAATTGGCCTCTTGATTACCACCAAGCATCAAGCATCATTTCAAAAGTCAAAATTTGGGACGTGTCCCCCTCTAAAAATAGGATATTTTAGTTTTGTTATGTGGGGTCCCTGGAGTTCATATGCTGTTAATAATTTTTATAATAAATTTGCTTATTTTATCAATTTAATTTGATTCATTATCTCTTATAATAAAAAAAATAAGCAATATTCACTTCTACCCATCATCTTGGGTGTAAAATCCAGGTGGCGACACGGATCTATATTTACTTCATTATAACCATTATATCCGCACTGGACATCAAGCGTTCATGTCTCCACCACAGCGAAATTCTGTAAACTCATGTTCCCCTTTTCATCCATCCTTTGTCATCTGAATCCAATCTGTTCATCCAGACTGAAAAATACATATAAAAATGTAAAACATTGTATCAGCTATAGCTCTGTAGTTAACAAAAAATCTCTAATAATGCATGGGAGGGTAGGGTGGGAAATGCATTATTATATCTCACTTCAATCTTATCATATAATCAATATTTCATTTCGGCGCTTCGCGCCTCATAAAATCCTAAATTATAATTCTAAGATTTCCATGAGATATAATAATGCACGTTTAACGCCTACTTACCACTGTCAAGACTTTTTCTGCGTAATTAGAATCATCTTCCGTTCTAAAATAAAATTTTTGAAATGTTCCAGAATTAGACCAATCGGCCATTGATAAAATATTGTCCATGCTAACGCCATTAATAGCAGCTTTACTAGTAGAAACCATTCGACACGAGTGGGCTTGAAACTGAGAAACGTCTATTCCGGCCTCTTTCATTACCCATTTAATCCAGTTGCCAATCGTTTGAGATGATAACCCCTTATATGGTTTCTTTAATGCCCTTAATAAAGGATCTGGTTCATTTTTATCTACCGGTCGCGTATGTTCGGTTCTTGATTCATATTCCTGTAGACATGATACTACACATAGTTTCTTCTTTAAAAACTTTGTGTATTTAACAGACCTATTTTTACAATCTTTTTGGGTTTTAGACAAACCAGGTAAGTAAAATATTATACCATTTTTAGTTCTAGACATAAAACGCCTGTCCAATCTAGCCAACTCTGAAATTCTTTTAGGAGCCGCTACCTCTAGGAGAATTGTTAATTTTTTCCCCAGAATCTTTAAGTCAAGTGACTTGTTAGGTTTTAAAATTACAAATACCAAAACGCGGGTGTAAACGGTTAATTTGGATATGCTAAATATCGATATTTCAAGGAGTAACCTCTCATCAGTAGCATTTAAACCAAAACAGTGGAAGGTCAAAATCCCAAACAGTTGAAAACGAAAAGTACTCAAAACCAAAACGTTCGAACAAGGAAGCCAAATCCAGCACCAAGGATATCGACCATGTGCATTACAAGGAAAGAAACCTGGTGTTTTCATCAATTTTGAATTTAACTATCGGAAATTTCAGCGACAATATATTAGAAATTTTATGGTAATTCGTGTCAGACAAGTCTGACTACCAGGCTTGTGATTACCCTCGGGGACCTCTGGTCCACCAGCAGCGGTTATCGCCCAGTGGTTTCAAAATTACAAATACCAAAACGCGGGTGTAAACGGTTAATTTGGATATGCTAAATATCGATATTTCAAGGAGTAACCTCTCATCAGTAGCATTTAAACCAAAACAGTGGAAGGTCAAAATCCCAAACAGTTGAAAACGAAAAGTACTCAAAACCAAAACGTTCGAACAAGGAAGCCAAATCCAGCACCAAGGATATCGACCATGTGCATTACAAGGAAAGAAACCTGGTGTTTTCATCAATTTTGAATTTAACTATCGGAAATTTCAGCGACAATATATTAGAAATTTTATGGTAATTCGTGTCAGACAAGTCTGACTACCAGGCTTGTGATTACCCTCGGGGACCTCTGGTCCACCAGCAGCGGTTATCGCCCAGTGGTTTCAAAATTACAAATACCAAAACGCGGGTGTAAACGGTTAATTTGGATATGCTAAATATCGATATTTCAAGGAGTAACCTCTCATCAGTAGCATTTAAACCAAAACAGTGGAAGGTCAAAATCCCAAACAGTTGAAAACGAAAAGTACTCAAAACCAAAACGTTCGAACAAGGAAGCCAAATCCAGCACCAAGGATATCGACCATGTGCATTACAAGGAAAGAAACCTGGTGTTTTCATCAATTTTGAATTTAACTATCGGAAATTTCAGCGACAATATATTAGAAATTTTATGGTAATTCGTGTGAATTTAACTATCGGAAATTTCAGCGACAATATATTAGAAATTTTATGGTAATTCGTGATTTAAACTAGATAAAAATTTAAGGACTAAATCTAAATCCCAAGAAAACTGATGTTTAGGTAGAGGTGGTTTCTTTTGCAAAACCCCCTTCATCAACTGTTTGATTATTGGTAACTGACCCACGGGAACCCCATCTACATAAGGCAACACTGAAGATATGGCGGACCTGTGGACATTCAATGTTCTATACTGAAAATCATTTTTAAACATCCAAGTTAAAAAATCAACTACAGCGGCCACAGGTGCTGAAAAGGGATCAATTTCTCTCGAGTCACACCAGCCAGACCACTTACGCCAGGCACTGTCGTAAGCAGATCTAGTGCCTGATTTCCATGACCCGAGGAGTAACTCTTTAGCATCTTCAGAAATGCCAATTGCTGAGAAGGATCTCCGGAGACCTTCCACCCTGCTAATTTTAGGGTACTGTTCAGAATTAAGGGATGCGTCTCCCCCGTTGGGCTGCGAAGGGTGTTGTTGGATATTGGAATCAGTACTGGGTAATCTATCGTCATTTTCAATAGAAGAGGGTACCATGGCTGCGCTTGCCACACCGGTGTGATCAAAATTATCTGACTCCCCTCCTCCCGAACTTTCGCCAGACAAGGACCTATCAGACAAAATGGTGGAAACGCGTAGCCTTTCATTTCTTTCCACGACTGAAGAAAAGCATTCACTGCTTTCGCTAGGGAGTCCGGTTTCCAGCTGAAATACTGGTTGAGCTGGGCATTTGACCTGTCCGCAAACAAATCTACATTGCACTGACCCAACAGTTTCATTAGACCCTTGAAAATTGTTGGACTTAACTTCCAACTGCTTGTGTCCTTGAAATGTCTGCTTTCCCAGTCGGCTATCGTATTGTTTCGCCCGGGGATGTAATCTGCCGTAACCACTATTTGTTTTTTCAGGCACCACTCCCAGAACTGATTTGCCAGAAAATTCAGCATTTTCGAAATTGTCCCTCCCATTTTGTTCAGATAACATATGGCAGACCTGTTGTCCATGTAAATCAGAATGTGCTTGTCCTCTAAATTTTGAGCAAAGGATTGGACAGCTAACATGGCTGCTTTTAGCTCTAACTGATTGATATGGAGGGACTGTTCTTCGTGGAGCCAAAGACCCCCTATTTTCTCGTTTTGGCAAGTTGCCCCCCAGCCTTTTAAACTGGCATCGGACTGAATTATTAAATATGGTTCTGGACGAACTAATGCCTTTCCGTTCCAAAATTCTAATTTTTGTATCCACCAATTTAGTTCGTCTAATACCTCTTGATTTATCATAATCTGGTGATCGTAATGACCCCCCTGATGCAAGCCCTTTGTTTTTAGAACCTGAAGGCTTCGGTAGTGTAAAGGACCTGGTAAAACAGCCTGGTTTGTTGCTGTTAATTGACCTATCAACTGAGACATTTCCCTGACTGTCACAAATTTCTGGTTCAGAATCTTGAGACAACTTTGCTTTATTTTTTCTACTTTTTCTTTTGGTAAAGACAGTGTCATTAACATTGAATTTACTGTGTAACCCAGAAATTCCATTATTTGAGAGGGCTCTATGACTGACTTTTTTGTATTTATTAAGAAACCCAAACCCTCTAGAACTTCCAAAACTGTAGAAAGATCTGAAAGGATATCTACCTTTGACTGGTTCATTAAAAGAATGTCGTCTAAGTACACAATAAGACGAATTCCCATTCTTCTTAAGAGAGCTATTGGTACTTTCATCATACGCGTGAAAACTTTGGGAGCTATAGAAATTCCGAATGGGAGCGACCTGAAAGCCATTATCTGTCCCCTCCACTGAAACTTGAGAAATTTGCGATCTTGTTCCGCTATTTTCAATGTCAGATATGCATCGGACAGGTCTATCTTTACCATTCAATCGTTTTCTAACAAAAGATCTTTCAGCATGGGAATGCCTTCCATTTTGAAATGCTCGTACTTTAAAAACTTGTTTAGATTTCTCAAATTTATGACGGGTCTTTGACCACCCTCCTTTTTGGGAACAAGAAAGATGTTGCTTAAAAAACTGTCTGGGGTCATGGTTGATTGTTCTATTGCCCTTTTTTCTAGTAAGCTCAGGACTTCCTTGTCTACCAGATCTTGATTTTCTTGATTGAAAACAGGTTGATTTAGAAATTCTAATTGAATGGGTTTTGACAGAAAATCTAACTTTATTCCCTGTACACATTGGAGTACCCAAGGATCTTTTGTTATTGCCTGCCAATTTTCTTGTTTACCGGTTTTGTCGTTGCCTTTTCGGACTTTTGACACTCGAATGCCCCTTTGGTGCCTCTGCTTATTCCATAAAAAGACTCGCCCTCCCCCCTACAGGCACTGGTTCCTGTACAGGAGAAAAGGGGAGCTGAAACTTTGATTGTGTTTCCCGTACTGTTTTCCATAAACCTACCTGATCTAACGATTTGCTGGTTTCTTTGAGAACTGTCTGTTCTGATTGCCCTGAGTGGATGTCTGGTTCTGGTTGAAGCCATTCCTGTTGAATCTGCTCCTGAATTCTTGAAATCCCTGCAGAGGTTCCCTCGTCTGCTGACCTCTTCTGTCGCCCACAAACTGCAGGTTGTTTGTGGGCCTCTGCTGAAAAAACTGATCAGATCTACGATTAAACGTACGTTTGTTATAGTTACTTTTTTTGTTGTCATGTCTATCATAAGACAATAACATATCTTTGAGATCTTTGTTATCTTTATTTTCTTTAGCCAAGACTTTTAAAAACTTCTTTCCAAACAAAGAATCTTTGGATTTAGCTAATGCTTTCTGACATTTCTTTTCTGACAGTAAATCTAAATTGTCAGGCATAGTCTGAGCTAAAACTGACTTTCGTCTATCTGAATTGAAAATAAAATGTGCATTACCAGCCAGAACAATAGCTCTCTGAGCTAGCTGAATTATATCATTAGGGTCCATGCCCTGGTTTTCTTTTCTTAAACGTTCTGCCTCGGCCCATAACAAAGACAAGGGGCCCATTACATCTAAAATGCGTAATTGAGTATTAATCTTGTTCTTTTCTAATTTAGCATTCCATTTTCTACCCTTGAAAGAGTTCTTTTTGAAAAACCTATCAGTTTTAAGACCATTCAGTTTCTTAGAAGTTGGTACTGGCCAACTAGTGGACATATCTTGTCTATTCTTTTAAGAGATTCCTTGCGTGGAATATTTTTCAATATATTTAACAATATGGGATGGAACTTTATCTTTTTTCTCATTTCTATTGACCTTTGGATCAAAATTCTCATCATTATCAGAAGATTCCGAGTCAGAACTACTTGACGACTCACTGCTACTGCTGCTGCTACTACTTGAGCTACTTTCTGAACTGCTATCAGAATTATCAAACTTACCACGTTTACGTTTACTTTTGTTACCTTTGGGAACATTATCCCGCTTTCGTTTCTGACTTGTACTTTGACCATTTTTCTCTACCGACCAATTCTGGCGGGTATCGTCTTCCGTATTGTCGATAATAGACATTTCATCATCCTGACGAGAAGAGACTTTTCTCCTCGTCTTTTGTGAAGAGTCCAAAGACTCAACTACCTTGTCAGTATCTTCCGCCACTGCGGAATTACTATCATTCTCATTGACCCTGTGGTCCTCTAAATCAAGATAATCTAAATCATCTATGCTGTGAGTAAGTGAAGAACGACCCGGTGGATCATGAATGTTGGCATTAGCCATAAATAAGTATAAACTAACCTTAAAATAAGAGACAAAAATTACATCCGTTCACAAGAAGAGCTGAATTGAAAGTCACTTAGGTATGGTACGGGGTTTACAATGTTACCTGTATGCATGCGCAAATTGGTACACCTGGATTATTTTATTTATGCATTAGGGGTGTTTCACTTTAAAGAGCTGTCTATTTTATCATAATTGAAGGTCAATGCATTATTATATCTCACGGAAATCTTAGAATTATAATTTTGCAATTATACGATTGATTTTCTGTACAATTTTAAACAAGCAGTAGACAACTTCTAAATACGCCATTTGACATGAATTGATCGGCTCTGTTACTTACCAACATAAAGGTTTATTTAGAAAAATGGGGTTGGTATTCAAACATATTTAAATCACGCTGGTAGTATAAACAAGAGTTAACACTAAAGTATGTCACGCCTGTTTGCACAATCAGAAACAATAATTCTTTCTAAATTCCCCCATATTTTGAATTTACATGTATAAGGATTTTCAGTTTCTTAGATCAAAAGGTGTTTATAGAACTTAAACATTACTGCTCGAATTTGCAGTGGTGTTTCTGATTTTAATGACAAAAACCGTTTCATTACAAAAAAAAATTGTTAAAACAAGGTTATTGATACCACAAATTAGTCAAATCTTTTACTAAATTCGTTCAGAAAATCTTATTGAAAAAATTACCTGTAAACGTCGTTTTTTGATTGTAAAAGGAATATCACATCCCGAATTCTATGGAAATAGATTAAAAGACACGTAAATTCAAAAACAATCCTCTTGACATGGTAGTTTGGCTTAAAAACTTATTTAGGGAAGGATACAATTTGGAAGTTATAGTAAAATCTTTAAATTTTGTGTTTTTTTGGTAGAAATATTGATAATTTGATAGTAACTCTAAAACATTAATCTTTTACTTTTTGACTATTGTAGAACGTAGAAAAACCTAACGAAACGGCTATTGTTAAACCTGGATAAATGTAGTAAAACGTAATAAAACGTAGGGAAACCTTTCAAAACATAGCATTTACCTAGTAAAACGTAGAATCCGAAAACTATGACAATAAATTACATTGAAACGTGACGCTTTTAAACGTAGTAAAACGGGATGGCCGAAACGTGACAGTGTGACTGGGGCTTTTAAGAAGATACAGTACAATACAGTAGAAACGAAAACTACGTGGATTTGTACTCAAAAAAAGAGAAACTCTTGTTATCGAATGTGTATGCAGACCTAGATTCTTCAATGCACACACACTGATTACTTTCTGTTTGTGACAACTGTAAAAGCTTGAAAAAGACGAGTTTGCAAAGCTGAATTTTGAAAACAGTTGTAGACAAAACAAAATATGGTACTGATCACATCAAAAAGGCGTTATTAATTAAGAAAATAATGAGGAAAAATTGCATTAAGCAAAGAAATTTCTATTTCACAAATCAACTTTATTGATTCACAGTCTTTGGTTTTGTTTTGAAATACAAATGACAACAAAGTTCCAGACAATAAATTTTGCTACGCCTGACGCGCGTTTCGTCTATTCAAGACTCATCAGAGGCGCTCTACCAAAAATAATGAAAATGCCAAACACTATATGAATATGAAGAGCATAGATCAGTAAAACCAAAAGTACCAAAACTGGGGATCTAAATTATTACTACGATAATCAACCTATGTCTGGGGTAGGAAGAACCTTGGGGTTTAGACAATTTTGAAATTTAGACGGATAATTTAAAGCTTTGATGTTTTCTCCGACTCAAAAGTGTTGGTGCCGGAGCGGGCTAACCTCGGGGAATTAAAACTTCACCAGCAGTGCTAACCTTCACGTTTGTTCGAAATACAAATGACGACAAAGTTCCAGACAATAAATTTTGCTTCGTCTGACGCGCGTTTCGTCTATTCAAGACTCATCAGAGGCGCTCTACCAAAGATATTGATAACACTATATGGGACGTTTTCAAAAAATTTCCACTTTTTAACATGGCAAAATAAAAAAATGCAATGTTAATGAAATATCCTTTTAATTTGAACTACATTTTCTTCAACCTTTATAGTGACAGAATACAAAATATGCAACCTTAAATCCAAGTGTAATGTGGATAAAATTTACACAACTTGGAACATGGGTTACGAAAAAGTCCACTTCGCAACAATATTTTAAGACATTATTTTTTTAACAAATTGCATCTTAAAATTTCTTGACATCATATGTAAAATTCAGCACAACGCATGCAATACGACTGTTAAATTTGAAAATTTTAGTGCAAAAAATAAACTAAAACAATTATTCAAAGGCGTGATTTTTGAAACGTTAAGCAAAATGTACCTTTAGACTGCAAGCAATTTGAGGCATATAGTTTTAATATAGTTCTAATAAAGTTAAATGATTCTTCAAATCAATCTATAAAGGACCCATGAAAAAAGATATGCTTTTAAATAATTGTTTTTCGATAATTAAAACAAGAGGCTCCCAGGAGCCTGAATCGCTCACCTGGTCTTGATGTCGACCCTATAAAGACTTTTCTAGAGCTAAATGAGCTGAACATTTAAGCAAGTAACAGCTTTTCTCTATCTACTATATTTTTCATTATATTATTAAGGCCAAAAAATGAAAGAACGTTATTTTAGGGGCCGTTACCCCTATAAGGGGACATCTGACAACTTCGACCCTATGGAGACTTTTGTAGAGCTAAATAAGCTGAACATTTAAGCAAGCAATAGCTTCTCTCTATCTGCTATAGTTTTCATTCCATAGGCCAAAAACATGAAAAAAACGTTATTTTAGGGGCCGTAACCCCTATAAGGGGACATCTGACAACTTCAACCCTATGGAGACTTTTGTAGAGCTAAACGAGCTGAACATTTAAGCAAGCAACAACTTTTCTCTATCTGTAATAGTTTTCATTCTATAATCCAAAAACATGAAAAAATGCTATTTTTTACCTTTAAGGGGCCGTAACTCCTATAAGGGGTCATCTGACAACTTCGACTCAATGGAGACTATTGTAGAGCTTTTGATGCTGAAGCAGTAACGTGACATCAGATTTCATCTATCTGTTATACTTTTTGATTTGCAAGCCAAAAAAAGTAGTCTGACCCCCTGGTCTATTTTTAGTAACGGCGGCCATGTTGTTTAGACGGCGGTCACCATTTGTGCAATCTTGGTAGAGGACATCCCATAGATGAAGTGTGCAAAGTTTCAAAGCAATCCCTTCAGTAGTTTCGGAGGAGAAGATTTTCAAAGAAAAGTTAACGACGAAGGACGACGACAGACGACGACGACGGCGACGGACGACGATGGACGCCAAGTGATGGCAATAGCTCACATGGACCTTCGGTCCAGGTGAGCTAAAAAAGTGAGGCACGTTGCATAGTGGACATACGTATGTTGCGAAGTGGACATTATTTCACAAACTTCTGTTTTTTTTAGACTTCAAGGCGCTCTGTAAATTGTTTGGTTCATTTAAACGATTTTAATATTGATTAGAATAGGCTGTGAAATACATTATAATGTGCTGCTTATGATCTTTTTCTGTGAAATTCAAGTTTTTGTGCCAATTGTCCACTTCGCAACGCACTTTCCCCTTTGCAACGAAATGTGTCCACTGTGCAACGATATCTGTCCACTTCGCAACGAAACGTTTCACAGTGGATCGTTGCAAAGTGGACGTATTTACACATAAGTAAATTTTTTGTTTTATTTGAATGCCATACTAATATATTTTTTCTTAATTTGGTCAAATCATTTGGTTTTCTTTATAAATATCGAAGAATTTGGTGCCTTTCTACTCAAATTCTTGAAAAAATACCCGTTGCGAAGTGGACAAAACCAAAAATATTATAGTGAAAGGTCATACTAACTGCCTTCAAACATACACAAAAACAGCATCCTCGATTATGTTTTTGCCGCCATATAAATTTTAGTGGCGTTAGTTATAACGAAAAATAAAAATATTAAAATCAAGATACATGAAAGATTTGGTTTTCATCAATTATTGTTGTTGTTGCGAAGTGGACATGTTTTTTCACGGACACACACTAAATTGCTAATAACAACGTTTAAGGAGAGACTAGCTTAAAGACATAGAACCTATCCATTTCGCAATTTTTTCACATTGAATAAAAACTTATCTTTACCGACATAAAAACTCATTTCTTTGCAGCTTTATATAAAATTATCATGTATTGTCCAACATAAATATTTACTTTTGGTAAACCGTTATTCACGTGACCTTTACTGGGTGCTGGTAAACTGCGAAACGAAATGAAACCAAAACGATACGAAAACAAATCGAAATCGGTAAATTAAGAATACGACTGGTATCGGGTAAAATTGATTCAATTTTCTTTTTTTTTTCCGGTTTTGCTCGATTTCGTTTCCAATCTGTACAGATTTTGGTTGCCTAATATAATATTTTCGTTTCTTTCTTTATCGCTTTTGTTTTTGCTCCGTTCCGTTGTGGTAAATTTTCGTTTCTCAATTTACCGCACGCAATGTTTACATTTTATAATTAGTTTGTCCTCTTTATTGACACTTCGTGTTTTTATGCAGTTTTCTCTCGAAAAGAATACTTTCTGGTAGTTTCTTTTAAACTAACAGAGTTTTCAAAGGTTTTACAAGTGTTTTCTTCAAATAGTGTGAATTTCAATAATTTTTTTAAAATTGAGAAAATGATAGGTTCTATGTCTTTAAAGACGTTTGATTTAAACTATGAATGTAAGTCAGCATATATCCAACATTAAATACTTTAAAAATTGATCAAAATTGGTTGGAATTATAAAGAGATGACTGAAATTATTCATACGGACACGATCTTGGAGGATATTTTGTGCCATTTTGTTTCAATTTTTAAGATTTTCTGATTACATATTGAACTTTACCTTATTGTTTTCCCAACTTAAAAGTACAAAAAGTACAACGAAAACAATGACACTTAAAAATATACGCAATATCTAATTTTAACATCACTGTACATCGTGGACACAAAATTGGACATTTTTAGAAATCCGCCCATATGAATATGAAGAGCATAGATCAGTAAAACTTTAAAATTATGTGACGTTTTAAACTTAATTACATAATATTTTGAAATAACAAATAACAGACCGTTAAGATACGCAAGTAATCGAGTTTAGGGGTGCACTCGACATTTTTTTTATTGTGAAAGTGATTAATATCACCTAATATTTCCATGAAATAGACAAAACTTTTATATTGATGTAATCTTTGAAAATGACTTAATACTTCGTGAATACAAGAGAATTTTGGAATTTTACACATTGATTTTAAGACCCTTGCCATCAATACTGTTATCGGCATATATAATCTTAAAATATCGCAGCATCATTGAAAAATGAAATACGGAAGTAGGTTTATGCTGATTTTTATGCAGAATTTATGCCTTTTGAATCCCAAATTTCTTTGCTCAGGGAGTGTTTACTCTATAAGTTCATGTTTTTATGTAAATCAATGTACTTTTGCGTGAACATGTTCTAAAAACAGACAATTTCTGACATTTTGAATCAAAGTAAGACATTTTACAGGGGAGAATTGTGAAAATATTTCTTTTGTTTTTTTCTCTAAAAAATACTTTTGCAAAAAATTGCACCGTGTGACTTTTTGACGACCAAGCTGAATTAAAAGAATAATCATTTTTTTACAAATGTGCCAAATTTTTGCTGTACGTTATGAAGTGAAATTAAACTCTCTTAATGATCGACTTTATTGAAGTTGGTCACCGCACTATTCATGTAATATACACATACAATTAAAGTGTAAAATGAAAAGGAATATGTAATGTTCAGTGCTACAGAACTCATCCATAGATGAAAACTACTAAGAGTGGGGACTTGATACCTTAAATATGTATGAAGTTACAAATCTAAATATTATCTTAATAATATTTGATATGTTTTTCACTTCATTTCGGAAAGGTTTCAATTTTACCGTTATTTGTTCAAAGCTGGGTTGCAAAATGATAGGTCGTGTAAGATTTGGCTATATGAATCATATGTTGTTTTTATTTTCTCAGATTTGGTCCCAGTATATGTTTTTGATATCTTAAGGTATCGACTAGTACCTTCAAAGTGCAGTTTCTGTGTGTTCGTCAAATCCACATTAAAAACATCAAAATCATATCTTGGCCAAGAAAACTGATTTATTCCCGTCACATTTTTATGTACCTACTTGAAACCAAGAGCAATTATCAAAGCTTAATAATTTAAGTTAATACTCGCCATCTTTAGTTAAGTTGTTTAACATGTACATGTATGCCAAGGTTTAGGCAACTAACAACTCTATGATTAAATTTGAATCACATGCATTGTGTTTTTGATATTCGAGGATTAGCAGCCGTCTGTTAAATCAACGACTGCTGGATTTTTAAAATGTCTAAACCATTCAGAAAATACCTTCTGGTTTAGATGCCCCATCCCATTGCCCAAAGAAAGACGGGAAACGTTCTAATATTACAAAACTTTTTATGGCTTATAATATAATAGAAAATGATGAGATGTGGAATAAGTGTACGCGACACAGCCCACAATCAAGCGGCAATTCAGAAAAACCACAATGGACAACCGCCAGCAGCCTTCAATGAGGCCATTTGGCAATGCTCGCGGCTCTGCAATTGGCCCATGGTCTAAATAAAATGCATATAATTCAAATCCAGTCCTGAAATAGTCAAATCACAACAAAAGAATATCGACTAATAAGTCATGTTTGAAACATTTGTTTGAAGGTTTTATGAATTCTTTGGCTGGTATAATAACTGAAAACAAGGAAATCGATTGTCGGGTAGCAACAATTAATAACAATAGAAACACAGAAGTGTATTCTATTTTTTAAGTAGGAGCCCTTTTTTGTTTGTAGCATTGTATCAAATTTGAAAGTGTCTTAAAATTCATGTAATTTATTGGTCTGTATCTTTTTATTGTATTTTAAGAAAAACTGGTGCTCAAGTTTCTGAGGGTTTTGTCTCTTCTTATATTATGTTATAAAATTCAAAGACAGAAGCGATATATTATTGTTTTTAGGTAATTTGATACACCAATTTTTTTTCGTAAATTTATTCAGTTAAAAAGTAAATATGTAGACAAGAAGTATCACTTGTGTTTTCCCATCATCCTATCCGACAGAACATAAAATTGAAAATACGATCCCTGTGGAGAGAAAAAAAGAGATTATAATTACTTTGAATTTAAAAGGGTCATTCAAATGTATGCCACCAAATTTCTGTTGTACATATTGTGATATTATCTTTAACCATAATTATATCTTTCAAGCAATTAAACATGTAATTAAGTTCTAGACAAAGTGTCTGACGCACGTTTCTTCTAACCAAGCCTCATCAGAGATGCTCTATTAGAAAGATTGAAAATGCCAAACACAATATGAATTTGAACAGTAATACCACGGTAGGTCCCGTGTCCAGCGACAGGATTGTTTTTTCGAGAGACATTGTCCAGTTTTTTCAAGAGAGGTCCAGGTTTTTTCGCCTGTCCGTTTACAAAAAAATGCTTAAATTCTCAGTAGTAAGTGAAACAAAACAAAAAAGAGGAATAAAAGTATTCAAAATGTTCGAATTATTACTTTTCTTCCAAAAAAAGTCCGTAAAGAAGCATCAGTTAATGATTTATTAAAATTGATCAGGTTTTTTCGAGAGGCACAACAACTTGTCCGGTTTTTTCGAGAGATGTCCTGGTTTTTTGAAAATTTTGACTAAAGAGAGGCATTGGGTTTTGTGGAAACTATACGACTTAAATGGAAACTAATATCCCTCCTACTCAATTAACATACATTTTAACACATTACATGCAAAATATCAAGTTTGTTACTAACTTTAAAGCAAAAGTAGGCTGCCCAAATGCATTATCTTTGAAGACTAAATTAGTATCTTGACAAAATTAGTTTTATGGTACATTTGTACATTTGTGACTTTTTTGATGTGCTTTAATAAATTACCGGTTTCAAAAAGAGCGATTGTTACGGTGGGCAAAATTTTGAAAGGTAAGTTGCAAACTTGTTTTTGTGCGTTTTCAGCAACAAATAAAAACAAAAAGAGCATATTCCACTGGTGCATTCTGTAATTTCAAGAGTTTAAGCTAGGGTGTTTTGGAATATGGGATATTTACATATTTGTTCCTGGGATACGGGATATTTGGGGCAAAACAATCTGGGATATAGAATATTTAAATCTATTCTATTTACAGGGATATGGGATAAGAAAAAACCTCTATTTTGGATACGGGATATTTGATAAAAACATTAGGGAATATGAGATATTGGAACCCCTTAACGTATACATATGTATGTAAAGGTACAGAAACTTAAATAGCATTTGAATCTCATACTTTTATGTTTGTTTTATGTCCAGTCGACACTATTTCAGTCATAATCAGCAGGACAAGAGCTAATTGAAACACCAAAATGAATTCTGTATACCCACTCAGGACACAGACCCATGTATGTCATTCGAAAGACCCATGCACGATCACAAATCAGAAGTAAAACGAACCAACTCACAAGATAGGCCAATGTACCCTTAACGCACCATAGGCCAATGCATCCGGAAAGTGACGAAATCCTTCCTCAAAAGTTTCGCACAATCTGGAACCCTTACCTATGGTGACTGACAATGAAGAACCCTTACCTGAAATGAGGCCATACTAGATGGAACATCTACCTGTGTGGGATATAGCCAACTCTTACCCAGTTTCACATAAGCATATTTTATCTGTCAAAAATACAATGCTGAATCCTGTTTGAACGTATACTCACTGAGAGAGAGAAGCGGGGTTGGAGTGGGAAACAAAGGATCTGTTAATTTTGATGATCACTGGAAAAGGGAAGAGGTAGGTAGGTGCGGAAAATTTAGCCTGTGGTGGTGCACAATGGGATATTTTACGTGCATGAACCTTGGAACTCTCCACGCACGTTGGTCCAATATGGTTTACGGTCAAGTTTCCACATTAGTATAGCCTGATAAACCGGCATTTATTATGACAAGGCTGCCCCATTCAACCACCTGGGGCACACATCCCAGTCGCTTTGTGGGCTAAGTACAAGTAATTATTCAAGGAGGCTATTTTCAATTTATAACAGTTGGTAGTTATGCTTAGACAATAGATCAATGGGTTCTGGTTGTAGGCGTGAAATATATGTGCCTGCCTGTTTATATAGGCTATATAAGGTTGAATTCAAAGTACATATGTGTAGAAAATTAAAAAGTACTAAAAGGGCATTTGAGTCTTATAACCTGGATAAAACAGCAAACATGAAAGAAGACGACTCTATGATACAAACAAACACACCCAAGAAACAATTAAAAGTCAAGTAAAAGAAGGTAAACTTGGAAACCAAAGGACTTTAAGCATTTTCTGCTTGTCGCAACACAAACATTTTCTTTCCAGTCAATAATTCCAAGAGGCTATTTTCAATTGTATAACAATAAAACCATTAGGGAATATGAGATATTGGAACCCCTTAACGTATACATATGTATGTAAAGGTACAGAAACTTAAGGATGTTCGCTACTATTATTGAAAATAAATAGGTTTCAAATTTGATGCCTCAGATGGAAAGATAATAGTAAAAGGTATAAAATAAGCAAAAAAAATTGATAGGTTCGTGACCTCGTTTTCAAGATAATTGACGTTAAAGTTTTGGCGGGAAAAGGTTTTCTCTGACTTTATCTTAGGTTTAGCATTAGCACTATTTAGCGGTTAAAACCCATGACAGAATAAAAAGGATTTTATAAAAAATTGTAAATCACTTCTTTATGGTATACTTAAGGCATTGATTAAAAGAAAAAAGTGGGTTCGTGGGCAAAAAAATTAACCCTAATTTGATGGTAAAATCTAGAGGATTCCGAAAAAATGACAGAAATCCCAAAACTAGAGTAGCGAGCATCCTTAATTTGTTTTATGTCCAGTCGACACTATTTCAGTCATAATCAGCAGGACAAGGGCTAATTGAAACACCAAAATGAATTCTGTATACCCACTCAGGACACAGACCCATGTATGTCATTCGAAAGACCCATGCACGACCACAAATCAGAAGTAAAACGAACCAACTCACAAGATAGGCCAATGTACCCTTAACGCACCATAGGCCAATGCATCCAGAAAGTGAAGAAATCCTTCCTCAAAAGTTTCGCACAATCTGGAACCCTTACCTATGGTGACTGACAATGAAGAACCCTTACCTGAAATGAGGCCATACTAGATGGAACATCTACCTGTGTGGGATATAGCCAACTCTTACCCAGTTTCACATAAGCATATTTTATCTGTCAAAAATACAATGCTGAATCCTGTTTGAACCTATACTCACTGAGAGAGAGAAGCGGGGTTGGAGTGGGAAACAAAGGATCTGTTAATTTTGATGATCACTGGAAAAGGGAAGAGGTGGGTAGGTGCGGAAAATTTAGCCTGTGGTGGTGCACAATGGGATATTTTACGTGCAAGAACCTTGGAACTCTCCACGCACGTTGGTCCAATATGGTTTACGGTCAAGTTTCCGCATTAGTATAGCCTGATAAACCAGCATTTATTATGACAAGGCTGCCCCATTCAACCACCTGTGGCACACATCCCAGTCGCTTTGTGGGCTAAGAACAAGTAATTATTCAAGGAGGCTATTTTCAATTTATAACAGTTGGTAGTTATGCTTAGACAATAGATCAATGGGTTCTGGTTGTAGGCGTGAAATATATGTGCCTGCCTGTTTATATAGGCTATATAAGGTTGAATTCAGAGTACACATGTGTAGAAAATTAAAAAGTACTAAAAGGGCATTTGAGTCTTATAACCTGAATAAAACAGCAAACATGAAAGAAGACGACTCTATGATACAAACAAACACACCCAAGAAACAACTAAAAGTCAAGTAAAAGAAGGTAAACTTGGAAACCCAAGGACTTTAAGCATTTTCTGCTTGTCGCAACACAAACATTTTCTTTCCAGTCAATAATTCCAGGAGGCTATTTTCAATTGTATAACAATTGGTAGTTATGGATGCTTAAACAATTGATTAATGGGTTCTGGTTGAAGTGACTGCCTGTTTATATAGGCTATATAAGGTTAAATTCTTGACTTTAACTGACGTATTCTTGTCCAAAACCCTTGATATGATAGTATCGTATTCTTATTTTTTAACAACATACAATGTCTTTTAAAATATGATTTAAGAGGTAAACAACACGCACAGCTTGTCGATCTAAAGTATGAAAAAACCTGGACCTCTCTTGCAAAAACCTGGACGCCTCTTGAAAAAGCCTGGACATGTATTTTATTTTAATTTAAAAATATGTAAGACGCAACATTTTGGCATCAATGTTCAGGATGCCATAATATAACATTGATGTTCACTTATAATGGTTAGCAATCTCGTTCAATATATTTGTCTTTTAAGGGGCGAAAAATGCAAAAAGGTAAAAATTCAAAAAACAGCCCATAATTTTATTTAGGAATCACATTTTTTTAATAGGAATTGGTGTTGTTATACAAAATGATAATACTAAAATATGCCTACCCGTTGGAAGCATTTTTTCTTTTTCTTTCAGTTAAAAATCACTAAATATCACCAAAGTTTACATTTTTATTGATTATTCTCTTGAAAAAACCAGGACAATTGTAAATCCCTCTCAAAAAAACAATACTGTCGCCGGACACGTGACCTACCGTGAATACCCAAATAATGATCAAGATCAAACTATGTCTGTGCTAGGAGGATTTTAACATTTTGAGATTTACACAAATAATCCAACACAAAAGTGTTAATGTTGGAGCAGGCTAACTTCGCGGAATTTAAACTCCGACAGCAAAGCTAACAATCACGGCTGTTAGAAATCAAAATTTCAACAAAGGCCAGACAATAGATTTTGCCTAATGCACGATTTATCATTGATCAGATGCGCTTTGTGTTTACTCTCCCGGAGCACCTCAATTCACACTTGTTTCGACTGGAGTTCGCGTTGTTGATTGATATTCAGTTATTTTGTGTTTCCATGTTTTACATGTTGTCTGTTTTTGTCCCGTTCTTGTTGGTGTTTACTGGTTTTGTCTCTGCCCTTTCGGACTTTTGACATTAGGATACCCAATTGGTACCTCTGCTTCCCCCATAGATATAAAGAGCATAGAAATATTTCTTACTAGAACCGAAATAATGACTAGGATCAAGGTACATGTATGTCTGTGCTAGATAGAATCTTAGAGTTTTGATAATTTTGAAATTTTGACGTATAATTTGAGATTCACTAATTAAATAAGTATCATCACTCTTATTTATATCTTGTGTTTGAATATGGATACATGTATAATGAGTAGAAAATCATTAAAATTCATGTAAGCAAAACATTGTTCTTACTCATAATAATTACTATGCTGGCTAGTTACTCCTTTCCAAACATAACCATGTGGAACTCTTTTTGTTATTTGTCTGTCAAACCTCGTAAAACCAGTATAGAAACATCCATGGATTATACTGTTATCTGCAAAAAAAAATAATGAATAAAAAACGCAATTACCTTATGAAGCCATTAATCTGTTTTTTTCTTCTGGTCAGTCTGTTCTAGCTGTGCTAAATATAGCTCTCTATCCATATATATATATGCAGCTACAAATGTACTTTAATCTCAATCAACATACAGCATTTGTAACATGAGCATTAAAATAACTATTATATACAATTGTAACAATTGAAAGTATACAGCTTGCAGACAATTATCATTTAATACCGTAATAACATATTTCATACCTTTTTGTGTGCAGCATTTAAACTTGTGTCGTCTGTCTTCAAAGTAGTTATGGTGATAGCTTAAGATTCCAGAAATATAGCCATTTCCATGACATTGGAATGCAAATGTCTCATCCCAATTATTGATGTATCCTGCATTAAAATACGTTTCGTACAATCAATAAATGCCAACTGAAAGATTTGAATGGCAGAAAAAAAAAAACAGAAACAAGTTTTTAAAATAACAAAGCGCTGAAGAATATTGATTATTATGTACACCTGGAAAAAAAATTAAGCACCTAGACATTTTGTGCTTTAGGATGATTTGAAATAACTCGAAATTGTCATGATTTTGGTCAGTTTTAATTCTTAAACATATAGACGATAAAGAGATGTGGAATAATTGTACGCAACACAACCAACATTCAAAGAACGGCAATTTAAAAAAATCACAATGGAAAACAGCCAGCAGTCTTCAACATGAACAGATGTCCCTGCGCGCTGTCTTGCATTTGCCAAAGATTCAAACAAATCCCTAAATTATCATCGAAAGACCTATTTCTGGAAAATGAACAACAACAAAAACCCCAGATAGTTCACAGGGGTAAACAAAAGCTTTGACAAGAATTCTTTGCGTAAGACAGGCACATATAAAATGTGGCAGGCCGGGTTAAACTAGTTTTTTATTTTTGGCCCAACCTTCCCCTTTATGATAATCGTGTACAAAGCACAACAAAAATAATACACTGTAGAAATCAAATCGACAAAAGAGAAAACCTGAGACAAGAGTACTATAAAAGAACAACGAGACGTAAAGAAACTCTCTTGAGAACACTCGCAGTTACTGACAGTTACTAAGAAGCGTTTATCGACTGATTTAAAAACAACCAAACATATCGATTCTGAATCCAACATATTATTTCAAACATCGAATGCTGTAGTATTATATCATTACACAAAACTGACATATTTGATCGCTGTAATTCTTAAAAACAAAACGATAGTCAAAAGGTAAAAGATTAACGTTTTAGAGTTACTATCAACTTATCAATATTTCTACCTATAAAAAACACACCAAATTTAAAGATTTTACTATAACTTCCAACTTGTATCCTTTCTTTAATAAGTTTTAAGCCAAATAACCATGACAAGAGGATTGGTTATACAAGTGGTTGCTTGCTTAAATTTCAGTTCATTAAGCGCTTAACAAAAGTATATTTAGAGTCCAGTGCCCAGACGGCCCTTAAAATAACATTTTGGACGTTTTTGGCCTACAGAATGAAAACTATTGCTGAAAGAGAAAACCTGTTGCTTGCTTAAATGTTCAGCTTATTCAGCTCTACAAAGTTCTTCATAGGGTTGACATCAAGACCAGGTGATCGATTCTGGCTCCTGGGAACCTCTTGTTTTAATTAGGTACCCATATTTATGAACGGATTCAGTAAAAGATTTGTGGTATCGACAACCTTGTTTTAGTAATTTTTCTGTAATGATACGGTTTTTTGTCATAAAAATTAGAAACACCACTGAAAATTCGAGGATATCTGACTTACTGTGAATTGTACACTCCGTCAGAGGTACACCACCTTCCAGATAAGGGAAATTTACAATTTATTTGAGGGAATGACCAATCGACCAGGAAGGGGTTAATGAGACCTAAAAATAACACAATGCACCAGATAATCATAATGGAATGTAAAAAATTAAAGAGGAGAATGTTTTGAATTTCAGAAACCCTCATAGAAGCCAAGGAGTTGTGCAGTTTTGATTTTATGGGCATTTGAAAAAGGGTGTAGCATGAGAAAACCTTAAAATGTTGACGTTGCATAAATTTTTCCATGTTAAATGTACTAGACTTTACTCTATTAAGTTTCTTACAATTAAATTTTGTTATGGGTACAGTAACATTGCAGTTACTTCATTTTAATGGTCTAAGGGCAGACAACTCTATGAAAAAATAAAAATAGGCATCATCATATGAATAAATCAACATTTTGTCATATTGCTATCAAGAAAATCTGTTTATTTTCAATTGTTCAAGCCTAAATTTCTGGTTAAAAGTGAGGTTTGGAAAAAAATATTCATCAAACAATATTTCTGTTCATGTATGAGGGTAAATATAGCGACAAAAAACAAAAAAAATACAATGGTTGCTATAAGGGTACCATTGTGAAACTACCAGCTGGATAGTCGACAGGAGACACAAATGTGCTTTATTCTTAAGGTCTCAAAAAAAACCTTTTGACGTTCACATTCATTTTCAGCCTTAAATATGCATTTTTGAAATTTATGCTTGAACAAATGCAGGTAAGATGGTACACATGTCATATATCTTTGCGAAGCTAATAAATTTCTATGTCTAATGCTGGTATAAAACATGCACCATCAAGGATTACTTATTTCGCAAAGTTGGATTGTTTACAAAATGCTTAAAATACATGTACCTTTTTTTTTAACCGTGCTTTCCGGTCTTCCACATTGAGCCTTTTAACACACCCATGTAAACAAAATTCATACACTTGTCAAAAATGAGTCAAGAATATTTAAAATGAGTGAATCTTAAGGTTTCATTTGATTGTACATATGTTTCCATTATTATTCCAATAAAAAGCTGACATTTACAAACAATAACACTGCATTTTTCATTTTAGTGGACTATTTTAGGGAATGACCAATTGAACAGGAAGGGGTTAATGAGACCTTTGAATAACACAATGCACCAGATAATCATAATTGAATATAAAAATAGAAAGAGGCGAGTTTTGGATTTATTAAGCTCTCATACAAGGCAAGGAGTTGTGCAGTTTTGATTTTATGGGCATTTGAGAAAACCTTAAAATGTTGACGTTGCATAAAGGTTTCCATGTTAAATGTATTGGACTTTACTCTCTTCGCTTTCTTACAATTAATTTTTTTTGTAGGTACAGTAACATTGAAGTGACTTAATTTTAATGCTCTAAGGGCAGACTACTCTACAACCTCGGTATTTCTGGAAAACCGTTGGAATGGATACGTTCATATCTATTTGATCGATATCACACTGTTACCATAAATGGCGATCTTTCAAACTCAGTCAAATTGAGCTACAGCGTGTCTCAAGGATTCTAGGACCAAAGTTCTTTACTATGTACACTAATACTGTTGTTGCAATATATATGAAACATAGATTGGAATACCATTACCATTATTATGTAGACGATGGACAGCTTTACCTTTTCTTTAAATCGACATGCCCAGTCTCAAAGAACGACTCTTTAGATCGAGTTCAAAACTGTCTTGCTGAAATAGTGACATGGATGAAAAATAATATGTTAAAAATCAATGCCGACAAGACTGAAGTATCTATATTTACATCTCAGAGAAACCAAAAGCACGTTGAAACTATAACTGTGACTATCGGAGATGAAAGCATAAAACCATCCAGTAGTGTTAGAAATCTTGGGGCTGTACTGGACAACAACATGACCATGGAAAAGCACATTAACACAGTTTGCAGATATTGTTATGGACAACTACGCCAGATTGGTCATATAAAGAAGTATTTGAATAGAAATGCAAGAAAATCTCTAGTGAATTTTAGTCACCTCACGCATGGACTATTGTTATGCACTCTTATATGGTGTACCAAAACCAAATTAAATAAACTACAGTATCTTCAACAATCTGCTGCCTTCATTATCACAAGATCATTTAGATTTAAACATATAACTCCAATATTAAAGGACCTACGCTGGATTCCCGTGGTTTACCGAGAAATTTCTAAGATCCTTGCGCAAACTAAAAAGCACTATATGACAAGTCACCAATTCACTAAAAGAAATCTTTTAAAACACATTTTCCTGAAAATTTATGGTACCGAACTGTGCTTTGCTTGCCACTGTGAATTGTTGTGCTGTATTTCAATATTTTATCAAAGTTTAAGATTTAAGTAGTTTTCTTTTCTTTTATAATAATCAACATATTGTCTTATTTCGAGCAAGAAAATATGTTCATGTTCAATCGTACACGCCTTAATTTCTGGTTAAAAGTGAGGTTTGGAATAAATATTATAATCAACGATATGTCTATTTATGTATGAGGGTAAATATGGTGCCAAAAAGCAAAAAAAAATACAATGGTTCATCTCCGTGATAAGTTGTATCTAGCGAATAAGAATGTATACTGTAAAAGGGGAAATTTTTGCGAGGGGTTTAATTTCGCTAATTTCGCGACCTAACAAATTCGCGAAAATATCCCCTCGCGTAAATTCATTCAGAAGGATCCAATATTCCATGATCTAATAAAACGCGAAATTAAAACCTCGCGAATGCATTTTGGAACTGAAAACACGCAATTTAAAACACGTTAAACTATCCCCTTCTACAGTAACTAAAACGAATAACGTATACGTGTGGATTTAAGAAACTGTTGTCCCATGTTCATGCATTTCAGGAGCATTTATGGCCGATTCGAATGCAGATGTTATAAATTTTCTTGCAGATAATGATTAAGGCTTAATCTTTGTTCATTAGATAACTTATTGTGCATGTTATTCAGTCTCTAGTTAAAGATAATCTTTAGCCTTTTAGGGAATGAAGTTTTAAATTACAACTATTCATACAACTTTGACATAATTTTACATTTATTTTACAAATTTACTGCAACTTTAAATGAATTTTTAATCATTTTGGTTATTCCACAATATGTTTCAACGTGATTTAACTAATTTGTTCAATATTTTGCTGCATGTTTTGTTTATTGTGAATACAATATCTGCATTTTGACCGATGGATTTTTTAAAAGTATAGCAAATTAGAAAACTAGGATCTGTGTGGTTTTGTGAGCTCACCAACTACAAACTTAATTCTTTACTGCAACTATCTAAGAAACTGTTTTAGAATTTCCATGACAAATTACAATCAGCAATGTGAAATTACAAAACTGGTATAAAGAGGTTAGTTTGGTTTTGCTGTATATCGATATTTCAAGGAGTAACCTATCATCAAAAGCCTTTGAATCAAAACATTGGAAGGTCAAAAAGCTCAAGTTCAAACTGACAAATATTCAAAGCCAAACCGTCCTATAAGGGAAGCCAAGTACATTTTAGAAGATATCGACCATATGCAGTACAAGGGAAAAAACCTGCTTTTGCACAATTTTGAATTCAACTATTTGAAATTTCAATGAAAAAATATATTAGAAATGTATTGGTTTATTCGTGTCAGACAAGTCTGACGACCAGGTTTGTTCTTAAATCTCGATGAAATCTGGTCCACAAGCAGCGGTTATTGATTGACCCAGTGGTCTCAGATTCCAAATACCAAAATGGGTATAAAACGATTGATTTGGTTATAAAGATATTTTAAGGAGTAATTTCTCATCATCAGCATTTGAATAAAAAAAATGGAAGGTCAAAAGACAAGTGTATTAAATAAAATGTACTCAAAACCAAAAAATCCTAACAGGAAAGCCAAATCTAGCATTGATGAAAACGATGATATGCAGTACAAGGAAAGAAAACTGGTGTTTTAAACAGTTTTAAATTTAAGAATTGAAAATTTCAATGACAAAAATACTAGACATTTATTGGTAAATTCGTGTCAGAACAGTCTGACGACTAGGTTTGAATCGTTTACAAAAAAATGTGGGTACTTGCATTTTTCTTGTTTTCTGTTGCTTGTTTCAGAAGGGGGTCTATCTGCGACTATTTCAGGACTTGATTCAATTATTTGCATTTTGTTTAGGCCATGGGTCAATTGCAGAACGGCGAGCAGCGCTTACTTATGGCGTGATTTCCGTTGCAAAATTCAATAATATTTTTTTCCAATGCTATAATTTTCATTTATATTGCAAAAATTTTCAATTTCATTGCTATAATATTTTATTTATTTGGTATAAAAAGTAATGTATATTATATAAATTTCATTTCATTGGTATAATTTTTCATTCATATTGTTAAAAACTTTATTTCTATGGTATATTTCCTATTCAATTGGTAAAATATGTTTTTCAATGATCAAATATCTTTTTATATTGTATATTTTTTTCTTTCAATTCTATAATTTTTCATTCGTTTGTTATAATTTACAATTTTAAAGCTATATTTTCACTTTCTTTGGCAAAACCCATTTTCATTCATATGGTATAATTTTTCATTCATATGCAATAATTGCATGACGGGAAAGCTGAATGACGTCATACGGTCAAATTTGAAACAATGGCTGTGATTGGTCGGAACAACCACACCCTCCACTATTCTATGAACCAGTAAAGGACTCTAGATAGCATCCCGTACTAACACCATTGGACCTGCGTGCCCCTAGGGGTGCTCCAATTGTTTTTGAAACTGTGTCATTGAGTCCATAATAGACGGGCCTAGGATTCTAAATCGTCCGAGGACTGTTGGACCATTCAAAAGATAATGGCCATGATGTTCTTATTTCAGATGTGATTTTATGTAGACAGAACCTTCCAAAAAACGACAATTTACAGATCAAAGTGACCCGTTGACCACGAGGAAGGTTTACATATTTTTAAAATTGGGTGTGTGAGCCTGTATTAGGCGGGCCTAAGACTTCGAATTGGTCTGTGGTATTCAACGAACCTGTAAACATAATCGGCTTTTTAAGTACGTATTTTCGTGTTTTGTTCGCCTCTTTACCCCTCTCTTCTTTAATATACTTATCGCATCACATAGAAAGGACAGTAGCACCACGAGGTCATGGTCCGCTGACCCGGAAGGTTTACATTGATTAAAATTTAATGTGTGACAGTGTGGCTGGCCTGGGATCATGAAAGGTCTGTTGACATTTCGACTACTGACAAAGAATATTTAGGTACCATTTTAGTCACGTTATATATATAGCAAAACCAAGAAAACGACAATAGCGTTATAGACATATGCCCCCTCCCCAATCGCGATGTCCAAATGTTTTAAATCAGTGTCTTTGAGTCTACAATAGACGTTCCTGGGGTTCTGAATTATCCCAAGGTCTTTTGGACCAGTGAGAAATAAAATTGAAGACTCTTTCTAGTACTAGTATATGACCCAGCAATAATAACCACGAAAAGAGCATGGCATTGCGGGTGGCATCACGGGGCCTATTGTTTTAATTAAAACTATGCACTATATAGTACTATAAATTGTGGTTTGTCTAGTTCAACGTTTCTGTAAATTGGCCGGTCTTTTAAGATGCAGGTTTAAATTGTTTTCCTGACACTTTTTGTATTTTTCAATTTCGTTATATGTTCTCTCTATACTGGATGTAGGTAATCATCGAGTTCGAGTTTGAGTTACAACTCGAGTTTGACTTAAAGTCCGAGTTAAAATTTTAAGGTAACTTGAATCAGTGATTGTCGTGGCAAAAATCGAATTACGATTTAAATATCATTTAGATTTAACACACTGCTGCATGTAACCACCAATCGAGATACTCACTTAGTAAGAAATTGATGCATTATAATAATGCGGTTACAAAAAACAACGACTACAATGGATATATATTAAGTTCGGATGTTCATTTATCTTTTTAAACACATTCGGACATCTGTTTAAATGTTTCAGTGGATTTTGACCCCAAAATTCTAACACAACGTTAGAGAGATGGGGGATGAAAAATAACAAGGAGTGCAGTTAGTCGTGCTAAAGATACCCGCTTTTAACCATTTGGGAAATAGAACGTAGATGTCTGATTGACCTGGAATAGGAGACACGTTACAACGCATCAAAATAAAGCTGTGTACAGTATTTGAATTCAATCCCTTCAGCAGAAAACGTTAACTCTGTTACGAAAGATTGTCTATTTTTAACCCTTTAAAAGTCTAAGCCTGCTAAGAAAACAGGAAGTAGAGTCCCGAAAAAGAGAGACACGGCACAACTCACGGATGGACAGACGCACAAGGTGATTGCAATTTAGCCCACTCCTTAACGAGTGGGTGTATACTTTTTCAGATCTTAAAAAAAAACCATAGTATATACTCATTTCCCGGGAGTAATTCTAGTATGGGGGAAAACTAGTATGTAATGGCCCTGTCACACTATAACGTTTTAGCCAACGTGTGCCGACGTTTTAGAATATATTTTCAACACGCTGGTGTGCGTTGCGTAAGTTTTGTATACGTTATGAACACGCTACAAACACGTTAGCGAACGTCAGCGTGCGTTGGTGAACGTCGAGTGCGTCGCAATTTTTTCAACATGCTTAAAATTTCCGACTTTCGCCAACGTGTTAGAAATCAATAATTCGAACGCTAGGCATAAGTTAGAAGGACGTTATACATGCACGCTGATGTACGATATGTTGTCGTTGTGCGCACGTTGAAATGCGTTTGATGAACGCTAAGCTAATTGAAAACGAACGTGTCTAACGATAATGCAGCGCATGTCTAGCGTCAGTCTTACGACCAAGAAACTTATTCAACGTGTTTAAAACGTGTACAGAGCGCACAAAGCGTCATTGTTACGAACGAGTAGCGTATCAAACCCAGAATTTTATAAGTTAGATTGAATTACAAAGGGGGAAGTCAATTTCAAAAGCTTCACCTGAAAAAAAAATCATGAATATAACAAGGATAACTTAGATGGACTGAAATTGAAATTAATTCTTGGAAATTGTAATACACCTGTCGTGTTTTCGATGGACATTTTATTTGGTAGAAAAATACTAAAATACAACGAGTAACGACAGTCTAACTTCAATACTCATTTGAAATAATGTGTATTTTTAATATTCAGTAAGCACACGCGTTTTTCTCTATTAAGGACATCCGTCATGCTATCTGTGAATATTTAGGATTAGTCAAGTGCTACATGTATAAAAAGGATTCTAGGCAAACTCTACAGACCGGTATTTCTCACATGTATATAATGCATTCCCCTCTGTATATTTTTGACATATCAAAATATAAAATCTACACTATATTTTATTCTTTTAGACTGAGTGCAAAAATCATCACTATTGGTTAAAAAAACGGGTTAGAATAATTATACATTCATATTACCAGAACGCTGAAAACCAATATCTTTATAACGAAACTAAATTTACATGATGTATCTATGATAATTAATTAATCCAGCAATACATTTAAGCCAGATACTAGTAATAGATCTATTTGGACTATTGTGAAATAATACTAAAGAAAAGAACAGAAATCCTCACCGAGAGGAAAAAAAATGTAAGTTAGACTAACGCTATGAATGCGTTCTGCAGTCGTCACACATGGGCTAGGCAAACGTCAAGTACGCCGGACAAACGCTATAGATAAGTTTTGAATAAGTTTGTCGTGCGTTGCAGGTAGTTAGTCTGACGCTTTGTGGTCGTTAACCGAGATATTTTTGGAAACTTAACTGCATTAGCTTTATACTTATTAAATCAAATTGAATGAAATAACTTTTTTTAATCAAAGCGCTAAAGCGTTAAAAGGCAGAGCTAAATCTAAGCTCTAAAAATAAAGAACGATCTGTGTTTCATTAACTTGAAACATAGCACATCAGTTTTGTTTGTTTCCTCTGCACACGTACATATTTGATAAGGAATCTGTGATTTAGCTCCGCCCACTTGATCAAAGGTCAAAGGTCAACAATGCTTAAGTAAACGTCAACGAGTGTTGATACACGATATGTAGTGCACATTTATATCGCATTTATGTTGGGGTTTGAATATTTACCTCTTATTTTAGACAATCCGTATAACATTTAAAATACAATACACAAATAATGTTCTGTAATATCTCCTCTGATAGCAATATTGACTGACCGATTTACCCTGTCTAGACGGAAAAAAACCGCGAAAATCAGACAGTTATATGACTCTATAAGGCTCTGCCTAAAAATCATTAAGGCTGTGCTCGTTCGAAATATAAATTGTATGTTCGTCAAATTATTTAATTGTCGAACTCATGGAACTTAAACATTTCCCAATTGACACCAATTGTAAATAAATTATTGATGCGGAGATCCACTACGGCTTTCCATACAACATAAAATTAGGGTTATGAAAAATCCTAATCATGTTAATAAAAATCTTTAGACTCTATTCGCCTATACAAAGTGTTAATAAGAATTACCTGGCTTGATACGCGTGTTCCTAGGATTGAAAATACAAGTCACTAAAGTAATCACCCCACAGCTCACAAACTTCTCTGTCGGACGTGGCTGTACGTTCATTGTTAGATAATTTTGATGCTGATGGTCCATTCTTTCTCATACGTTTGAATCGCCGATAAAGTTCGCCAATGTCAAGTTCTGCGTTTTTTTAAAAATCTTCTTTTTTTTCTTCCTGCCATCGTTTTTCAGCCGCTCGTTTCCTTTTTCGAAACTCTCGCTTTTTGTCTTTATATTCTCGGTAATTTGGATCTCTTGTTGATCTTGGTCTTCCGTTGTCTATCCACTTTCATCTACTTTCCCGTTGTTTAAAGTGATGGCCATTTAAATTTTCGGATTTCGTGCAAAATTATAGTAAAATCTATTTAGCATATAACACGCTAAATAGATTTTACTATAAGATTAAAAATCTCATGAACCTTTTCAGGCGGAGGGGGATACAAAAAGGTCAAATTCGAATTAATTACAAAACATCACATTGATTTGGTATAGCAAACCCGAAAGAGAAATCGTAAAACATAAGACATATCACAGAAAAGTTTCTTCAATTTGTTCTTATAATACCTAAAATAAGTTGCATTTAAAAAAAGCATATTTAGCCGAAACTAAAATGGCAGTCTCCCTTTGGAATACCTTTGTCACCTGCGATTTTAATATTAACAGGAAGTGGGCGAGTTAAGGACATCACGTCGCACCATATATGACTATAGGACACATGTTCAATTACTCGGGACGAAGTTTCTGAGCCGTTTTCAAAGAGTCTCAGAATCTTGAAATGCTTTCCTGATCTTCATTTTTATTTGTTTGATTAATTATATTTGTAAAGTCCAAGGGTCTTATAAACTAGGGTCTAAAGAAAATCAGAACTATTGTAGTACTTGTTATAATCTTAATGACTCCAAATATACTGAAAATAAATTAACTAATATATAGGTGAAAATTATATACTTCATATTTAACTTATATTAATTGTTATTACATTGTGTTAATTGCTCTGTATCATGCCCCTTGTGGGCCCATGCTTTTGGTTAATAAAACATTCTTCTTCTATAGATAGAGAAAAGCGATGTTGCTTGCTTAAAACTTCATTAAGCTCTATAAAAGTCTACATTTGGTCGAAGTTGTAAGATGACTCCCTTTGAAGGTCAAAAATAGCATTTTTGCCCTATAGAATGAAAACTATTGCAGATAAGAAAAAGCTGTTGCTTGCTTATATCAACCCTTTGGCCAATTAAGCTTTAGAAATGTCTCTATTGGGCCAAAGTTGTCAAATGTCCCCTCATATGGATAACAGCTCATAGAAAGACCTTTATAGCTTAAGGACCAGGTAAAGCGATTCATGCTCCTGGGAGCCTCTTATATTTTATATTTCGAAATTTCATTTGAATCAATAAACTATTTATAAGGGAAAATAATAAGACTTAAAAAGAGAATAAGGATTTTTATTGTTCAAAGGTTAAAAGCATAAAATCTATGCATATAAAATTAAACATTTGAAATGTTAGTCCCTTTTGGGCCCCTTATTTCTAAACAACTAAACAAATAAGGTCAGAACCCCCAAAATCAATCCCATTCATCCTTGTATGGTAGGAAACATTATTGTAAAAATTATGAGCATTTGGTAAGTCAGAACAAAAGTTATTTTGGGATGAAACAAAGAAGTAACAATTTCTTAATGAAAAAGGAGGGACCCCCAAAATCAATCCCATCCATCCTCTTATAATAAGGAACGTCATTGTCAAATTTCATAGCAATCGGATAACTAGAACTTAATAAGTTATTTTATGTAACACTAAAGTAAACAGACAACTAAGACGACATCATCATACCATTATACGTCCACAAATCTTTTGCAGTCGTATAAAAAGGTCTCTTAAATCATTAAATCACTAAAATTGTTTTCGATCGGGATGTTCCACCTCTGGACCTGCTGGGGTCTTTAGTCGGTCCCATGCGGTAAAGGGCTTACACATTGAACAGTATGTTGTAACACCACTGGTTCTTGCTATTATAACTGTACTGCGACCATCCGGTTTGCAGCAGATCTATAGACAATTTGCAACAGTTTCCAAAACAAAGACAACACTATCGCCTCAGTTGACACATACGATAGTTTACTAGCTCTTCAAACCTTTCAGTTACTGACGGTAGAGATTTACCCACTGTTAGCCACCTATATTTGGAATAATTACAGTTAAAATTGCATAAATTGTGTTTCACAATCATGTTATGTGTTGGTTTTATGGTTTTATTGTGTGTGTTACTCCCGGACCTAAAATCGGAATTAAAAGGGAAAATTAAGTACCATAAAACCTGGTTAAACTAAGGTGTCTTTTGAACTGGCCTTTATCAAGCCATGATCATTGGTATCTTTAGATGTCCCGTGTGACATTGCCTTGTATTTGTTGAATTCTGATATCACATTGTAAATGGTGAAGAAAATCAAGGTCTTTGGTGAAAGGGTTTTTATACTCACCCTCGGAAAAGAAGGAGACGACTTGTTTAACTCAGCACATCATCCTGGCCGCAATACATATTTCGGTTACTAAACCAAGAAACAATTAGTATTGGGACTTTGGTGTTATTTAAAACAAGATTGCGAAAAGCTGCCGAAGATGATTGACTTTGCTGAAGAGAGCTTTGTAAAAATAATGGGGTGTTTAAATTTATAACCAACTCACCCTCGGAAAAGAAGGAGACGACTTGTTTAACTCAGCACATCATCCTGGCCGCAATATATTTTTCGGTTACTAATAGACGATATTGAGATGTGGAATAATTAAGTGTTCGCGACACAACAAATATAAACAAACAGCAATTCAAAAAATCACAACATTGGGACTTTGGTGTTATTTTAAACAAAATTGAGAAAAGCTGCCGAAGATGATTGACTTTGCTGAAGAGAGCTTTGTAAAAATAATGGGGTGTTTAAATTCATAATCAAAACGCAGGATGGTATTTTTTTGTCTGGGATAAAAATCTAAAGAGAATACCCAATGTGCTTTAGTAAAAACAGGGCTACATAACAAAGAAAAAAAATAAATAAAACGTCTATAGGCCGGATTTAATTAGCCAATATTGATGTCAACAGAACTGAAAGAGGTTAAGAGGTACATTTGAATGACCCCGCAATGAAGCGCTGATCATATGGATTTTTATGTAATTTAGGAATTCAATACAGGGATATTATGTCATATTTAGCACCGACAGAAAGGCCGAAGGAGGAAATGACATATCTGTGATTGTCAATAATTTCTTCCTTAGACAGTGTTGTAGCTGTGTATTGCTGGTGCAACAACCCCTAATTTAGCTGTCAAGTAGTTAATCTAGTGTTTCTTGCACACAACAATGATGTGATTTGGTGCTTTGTCTGCAGGTACAACATCATACATGTCATGTAAGGTGGACAATGTTTTTGCAACATCAGCGCTGTAAAAAATGATGTTTCTTTTAGTGGTCATTGAGCCCTTCAAAAAATTGATTCTTTTCAAAATCAATGACCTCACAGCTTAAACCCATTCTGACAAAAAACATGGAAAAATCGTTATTTTTTACCTTAAAGGCGCAATAACCCCAATAAGTGGTCATCTGACACTTTTGACACTATGGAGACTTTTTAGAGCTTTTACTTTAGATCCTTCGGGTTTTTCCTAACTGACATTGTTGCTTGTGATTTTACTCAATGTTCTATTTTTAGCAACAGCGGTCATATTTTTTATTGAACAAATCCTTTCAAAATAGGGACCGATTTTTTGTTGTTGCCAACACGTCAAACATTATTCATGCAAAGTTTCAGTCAAAATGGTTCAGTGATTTCAAGGAAAAAGTTTTGAAATAGATATTGGATGGCGACAGACGCATATTGGTGGCATTAGCATGGATTAGGCCAGGTCAGCTTAAAAGGCTTTTTGCGTCAGCTTTCGCCATTGTAACAATGAAAATTATCCTTCTATAATTAAATAAATGAAAAGAAACAGATGAACTCTAGACATGGAACTGACTGACTTTATCCATGTGTATTTGCGGTAACCAATTTATAGAAATGTACCATCTAGCAAGATATCATTTTTAATGCAAAATCTAAAAATGTAATCTCATGTCCAAACACTCAATTTGAATTCATCATCAGTTTATACTGAAACAAGTTAATGGTGTGTTTCGTTGCATGGTCAACAATCGGATTGACAATGTGCTTTAATAAAAACAGGGCTACATAACCAAGAAAAGAAAAATAAAAAGTCGGGGAAAACGATATGACTAATACGACCGAACAAGAAAATATTATCCATACCAAACCATCCCCATTAGGCATGTCTGTTACGGACTCTATACAAAATATTAAACAATTCGATTACATGTACCCCTATGTTCACAGGTTCATTGAATAACCACAGACCAATTCGAGATTCTAGGCCCGACTTATAGACTCACACACCCAATTTTAAACAATGTAAACCATCCCCGCGGTCAACGGGCCTCGTGGAGCTGTTGTCTTTTTCGGAAGGTTTTTTCTACATAATAAAAAGAGGATACCTAATCATTTTCTTTTGAATGGCCCTGCAGACATTGGGGCGATTTAGAATCCTAGGCCCGTCTATTATGTGCTCAAATACATTTTTTTAAACAATTTGAGCACCCCTAGGGGCACGCAGGTCCAATGGTGTTAGTACGGGATGCTATCTAGAGTTATAAGTGGAGGGTGTGGTTGTTCCAACCAATCACAGCCATTGTTTCAGATTTGACCTTATGACGTCATTCAGCTTTCCCGTCATGCAATTATTGCATATGAATGAAAAATTATACCATATGAATGAAAATGGGTTTTGCCAAAGAAAGTGAAAATATAGCATTAAAATTGTAAATTATAACAAAAGAATGATAAATTATAGAATTGAAAGAAAAAAATATACAATATAAAAAGATATTTGATCATTGAAAAATAAATTTTACCTATTGAATGGGAAATATACCATAGAAATAAAGTTTTTAACAAAATGAATGAAAAATTATACCAATGAAATGAAATTTATATAATATACATTACTTTTTATACCAAATAGATAAAATATTATAGCAATGAAATTGAAAATTTTAGCAATATAAATGAAAATTATAGCATTGAAATTTTATTATTGAATTTTGCAACGGAAATCACGCCATACTTACTGGTTTTGTTGAACGCTTCTTGTGATTTCCCATTGCTGTTTTTCTAAATAACCGTTTGTTATGTGAGCTATCGCGCGAACACTTATTCATCTTCTGACAATTTTCTATTAATCTTAATTTTTTTATTCATCTAACCTGTCAAATTAAAAGACAAAGAACCTAACATAAGCGCAATTTTTAGAATATAATGAAAATAACATTATATGAAGAATATTGAGTAAAACCTCTGAGGAAACTGTAAAGTTTTCGAAAAAACTAACCAGAATGTAGTCTTTATTAGCTCACTTGACCCGAAGGGTCATGTGAGCTATTGTCATCGTTAGGCGTCCGTCGTCCGTCGTCCGTCCTTAACTTTTCTTCAAAGAAGCAGAGGTACCAATGGGGTATCCGAATGTCAAAAGTCCAAAAGGGCAGAGACAAAACCAGTAAACACCAACAAGAACGGGACAAAAACAGACAACATGTAAAACATGGAAACACAAAATAACTGAATATCAATCAACAACGCGAACTCCAGTCGAAACAAAAGTGAACTCAGGTGCTCCGGAACTCAGGAACTCAGATGTTCTTCTCTGAAACCACTGATGGGATTGCTTTGAAACTTTGTACACTTGATCTTTAGGATGTCCTCTACCAAGTTTGTGAAATTTGTGAACGTCGACCAACCAACATGGCTGCCGTTAATAGAAATAGAACAGGGGGGTCAGACCATAGTTTTTAGCTTATAGCTCAAAAAGTATAAGATATAGAGAAAATCCGAAGCAACCTTCCTTCTTCAGCATCTATAGCTCTACAAAACTCTCAATTGAGTCAAAGTTGTGGAATGACTCCTAATAGGAGTTATTTCCCCTTAATCGTTAAAATTGACCATGTTCACAGTTTTTGGACTTTATCTTGAAAACTGTAAGTGCTAGAATAAAAGTTAGCATTGCAAAATTGTTCAGCTTATTGAGATCTACAAAACTGAGTTCAGGGTCAAAATTGTCAGATCAGCCGTTTCAGAGTTATTCCCCTTAACTGATATTTCTGTCAATTTTAACTGATTTTTAAAAATCTTCCTCTCGAAACCACTGATGGGATTGCTTTGAAACTTTGTACACTCGATCTTCAGGATGTCTTCTACCAAGTTTGTGAAATTTGTGAACATCGACCAACCTACAAGGCTGCCGTTACTAAAAATAGAACACGGGGTCAGACCATAGTTTTTAGCTTATAGCTAAAAAGTAAAAGATATAGAGAAAATCCGAAGCAACCTTCCTTCTTCAGCATCTAAAGCTCTACAAAACTCTCATTTGAGTCAAAGTTGTGGAATGACTCCTTATAGGAGTTATTTCCCCTTTATCGTTAAAATTGACCATGTTCACAGTTTTTGGACTTTATCTTGAAAACTGTAAGTGCTAGAAGAAAAGTTAGCATTGCAAAATTGTTCAGCTTATTGAGAGCTACAAAACTGAGTTCAGGGTCAAAATTGTCAGATCAACCGTTTAAGAGGTATTCCCCTTTAGCTGATTTTTCTATCAATTTTAACTTGTTTGGTTTTTTTTCAAATGGAAAGCTTTGTAAACTTTGTATTCTTGATCTTTAAAGTTTCTTTAATGTTACTTACCAAGTATATGACCATGTTGCACACTTGGTAAGAGGCTTAAGCATAAGAGATCAGGTGAGCGATTCAGGCTCCTGGGAGCCTTTAGTTAAAGACATAGAACCTATCAATTTAGCAATTTTTCACATTGAATAAAAAGAACATATATCAAAAGTATACATTCTAAAACTTATCTTTACCGACATAAAAACTCATTTTTTGCAGGTTTATATAAAATTATCTTATAAGAATTCTTCGCGTTGGCCAGCATAAACATTTAATTTTGGTAAACCTTTATTCACACGATCTTTACTGGGTACTGGTAAACTGTGAAACGAAATGAAACCAAAACGAGATGAAAACAAAACGAAATCGGTAAATTAAGAAAACGACTTGTGTCGGGTAATATCGATTCAGTGTTCCTTTTTCCGGTTTTGATCGATTTCGTGTCCTAACTTTACAGATTTTGGTTGCTTCATTTACTATTTTCGTTTCCTTGTTTATCGATTTTGTTTTCGTTCCGTTCCGTTTTGGTTTATTTTTTGTTTCTCAGATTTCTGGCACGCAAGTGTTATCAATTTATAATTAGTTTGTCCTCTTTTTTGAAACTGCGTATTTTTATGCAGTTTTCTCTTGAAAAGAATACTTTCTGGTGTTTTTTTGTTGTTGAAAACTATAACAGTGTCTTCAAAGGTTTTACACTGTATTCTTAAAATTGTGTAAGTTTCATTATTTTTTAAAAATTGCGAAAATGATAAGTTTTATGTCTTAAAGACAACTGCAAAAAAATGCGGTGTAAAAAAGAGGTCAAACTAATTATGTAATGTAAACACTGTTTCTTGTTCTGACGTTATCCTGATCAGATCATTCAATCACTCTGAGAATACCTTGTAATCGTGTTATCGTAAAATTGCTCTCTGTCATAAAATTCCATCGATCATTTATATTTAGTAGTACACCGAAAATGTTAATTTTCATATTTATTTTTTTAATGACATCGTAACACTGTTTTACTAAATAAGAAACATTAATTGAACACCAAATAGGTTTTGCCAAAATACAAAAGCTTACCTTACCGGGGTTGACATCATTTCAATCAACTTGTTGTCAATTTTATCATCAAATTTGAGTACGTAGAGCATTACTGACATGGGTTTAGTAAAGGGCACACGAATAGCGGTTTACCAAAAGTAAATATTTATGCTGGATAAAACTCATTCAACGCGAAGAATAAATAACGATTATTTTATATAAAGCTGCAAAAAAAATATGCCGATAAAGGTAAGTTTTAGAAAGTATATTTTATATATGTGTATTTAATTCAAAACTGCGAAATTGATAGGTTCTATATTTTTTACGAACCTGTCCAATAACAATTCTGTTCTCCTTTTATTTTACGACAACTAAAGTCCCACCGTCTGTCTTCCCAGTAGTTGCCATGGATACTGTTAATGAAGTCAATAACTGAGTCACAGGGACATGAAAAATGTAGCAATTGATCCCAATCATTTTGCCATCCATTTATGCAGAAGCTTAGACTTAATAGTCCAATACAAGCCGTAACGTATCTAACCATTTTATCTGAAACTGTAATTATTAAAGTTGATTAACTTAAAATTAACATTTTAAAAGGGCTCTTATATCTAAGTTACAATTAAATCCTTCACGTAAAATAGAAAAATCAACTTTTAATTCATATTACACATTTTATTACAATAACGGTTTTTATTACAATAACGGTTGTTACAGAGCTCTTTTTTCTTTAGATCTTCTAAGCTGTTAAACGATTTTTTACTTATTGTATGACATTGAACCGCAATATAGTTCACTTTTGAAAATAGAAAAAAAAATGAATGTTGAACTGAAATCAGCTTCTATATAAAACTGAAATCAAAGCACAAACTCGTTAAAGGGCATGAAAAATATGATAACTACATTTATCGCCTATCAGATTATTGTATGACATTGAACCGCAATTTAGTTCACTATTGAAAAAAAAAATGAATGTTGAACTGAAATCAGCCTCTATATAAAACTGAAATCAAAGCACAAACGCGTTAAAGGGCATGCAAAATATGATAACTACATTTATCGCCTATAAGATACACTAATCTAATCATTGCGAACGGTATGCAAATTACGCGGAACTTCAACCATTACCCGTAATTGTTCCGTATTTTAAACTAAATTAATCATAAATCCATTCGTAAAAACACCTACTTGTTACATATCGCCATTTTCGTTAAAAAGTTTTGAAATTCTATCCATCGAATCTTTGACAGTGTGGTGAAAACAACAAAAAAAGAAATCACCAGGCACCCAACAGATACAAACAACTGCCAAAGAAGCCCCGTAAAATACACAATGCGAATCGAAAACAAGACAGACGAGCAATTCTGCACCAGTCGAGGACGCCATACAATCAGCAAGTTCTTTCAGTTCTGGGTCGGGCGTCTGTGACACTTTAAATCTAAATAGTGCACATCGTCAAGCTGGAGCAACTACAACTCATTTCTCAATTTCCCATGGACCATTGGTCAATATCATTGCAGAAGACGAGCAGAGCCATCTTCGTTCGTCGACGACAAGAGGTAGCGACGCATCAGATCCCATTCCAGTGACCTAACAAGCAGCTACAGTTCCTTTCACGTCTGGCCAAACAACAAAATTACAGGGAAGGTTTATTCACACAAACTTCCCTAACACAAAAGATCAAAATTTTGAATTATGCAATAAAATACCAGTACAGCAATATCCAGAAGCCGCACCAAGGAAATTTGATCCCATTTCATAATCCATTCCTCCAAAAATTAAAGAGAAAATATGGAATGGAGAATTTATTGATTAAAATTTTTGTTAAAGGCGAATCCAAGCTCTTCATTAAAAGATGACAACGTTGAGGGGGACCTTACAGTAAAAGCCGGGGCCCTGTCCCTTATTCCCCCCAAAATATATCAGTATTAAAAGTATTCAATTACTGACCTCGACTTTTATGGTTTCTTCAAGCGTTGTACTTGACAAATGGACAGAAAAGGCAAGGAATTGATAAGATATATGCATATTATAAGAACAGCCGCGAGTAGGGGTTGTGTATCGGGATAGGTCATGTATAAAGAGCAATATCGCCTCGGAAGAGTCGTTCTCCGTCATCATCTTGGGGTGTCATAGATATGGTATTGTGGATGTTGTATGTTGCTACTCACAGTAAAGAGTTTACAAATAATTGTGCTCCACCAAGACAAAATCAATCATCAAATGCAACTTCGTAAGCGCATAAACTGTGCCATTAATAATTTTGTAACGAATGAAGGTCGTCGCATTATTAAACAAGCAAAAATTAGATCTCGAAAGAGGGAGTTATACCGCTTTGGTGGTACACACTTATCAGATATCGGAAATGACATTTATCTCAAACAATATTCATGGAGCACTCGAATCTGTCATATCATCGGACAATATATTTTGCTTTCTAGAAACCATTCGATAAATGATTTATTCATTTAATAAATAATTAACAAATTTATTCACCTTCAATGTGTGAATGGGTATAGACCCATCCACGTGGCGGGTTTTGGCAAGATAAAGGGCCTCGAACCTTTTGATAATTGCACGACGGATCATAATCATTGTAATGATTTCTAGTGTTACCACTATAAGATTGAATTAGACAATATCATGTTACCATGAGTTGTCGGCTGTGGACTGTAACAAGTTTGAGCTACATGTTAAATGATTTACTATCAGAAAAATATCATTGTATAAATTTTGGTTTTGTCTCCTTTGAACTTTTTAAAATTGCTTATAAATACGAGACGGTGCTAGGATATGACCGGTCGTATTGGGAAAGCGGGTCCCCGTTCTCTTTTGGTGGTACTTAATTTCCAAATTTATTAGTCCAATATTTTAAGCCTGATGAGTCCATAATAAATTACGTTTATCGCCTATCAGATAAACCAATTTAATTATTGCGAACACTATTCAAATTAAGCGGAACCTCAACCATTTACCGTAGTTGTTCCGTATTTCAAACTAAATCACCCTTAAATCCATTCTTAATACTTAACGTCATTTTTGTTCAAAAAGGTTTGAAATCCCCCTTCATCCCCCTTAAAGAATATTTTGCTGTTTCATTTTTTTTGCAGGTCGGATTTGAAGATGTGCACGTCAAAAACTTTTATAAACTGTGAGTGTAACGCAGGAACTATCATGAGACGTCAAATACTGGAAGCATAACTGTTGTACATAATCATCTGGAATTCTTCTATATGCATAAGATGCAGACTTCGTGAAGAAGTTTGTTTAAAAAGCATCTTTGTTTTGATATGAATTATAATTGTTTTTAAGAATTATGTTTAAGATAAATATTTTGTCACAGTTTGACGGCGGGATTTTGCAAGATAAGTGTTCCTGTTTCCTTCTTGAATTGTATGACGGATCATAATAATTTTTTCTCCGAACTGTAATCAGTTCTTGCACGTTAAAAAGGATTTAATAAGGTTGGACATTCTCATGTTACCATGGGTTGTCGGCTCTGCACTGTTACAAGTTTGAGTAACATGTTAAATGGTTTGAACTTTGTAATGTTGCTTATACCAGAGGGTGCTGGGACACGACCCGTCGTATTGGGAAAGCGGGGTCTCGTTTTCTCTTTTTAACAAGAGGAAATTTTTGCATCCACTGTTACCCGTGGTGCGCAGACATGCCAGGTTGTTTTTGGTAATCTGATTATCTTGCCAAGTCTCGTCAAATCTTTTCGCATGTGACTGTTTATTTCCAAATTTATGAGTCCAATATATTAAGCCTGGCATGGCGTCGCGACCGTTTGCCTAAAATGGGTTTTAACTGATACTTGTTCAATATTGGCCATTAATTAATTGTTAATCGCCCTATATCAATAAGTTTTCCGTGAAACAGAAAAGACCGCAGCCTGATTAACATATGCTGATTCACATTTGTTGATGTGACAAAATTTTAGTTCTTAAATTCGAAACTTCTTTTACAATATTTTCTTCCTTTTACATACAGTGCATGACATATTGGATAAGGCAATACATGTAAAAATAAATGAATGAAAATAAACAAATGAACAATGCAGTTGGAATTGGATTACAAAATAGATCAAGATTTTCATTATACAAAGAAGACTGTACTAATGATCATTAGGTTTGATTGATTTGTTCAAAATATTATTTTAACATTATTACTCATCAATATGCCGATCGCCAGTGTATCAAATAAAGGTAATAACAAAACTACCGAACTTGAATGATCAATCTCATAGTCCAGAGAAAATGACAAAAACGAATCAGTCATACCGGAGAATTGGTGGATCGCAATGGTCGTGACTTGGTACAGGCATTTCAAACGAAATGGTGGGTTAAACCAGGTTTTATGGCGCCAAACCTCCCTCTTCCATTGCGATTTTAGGATCCGGTAATGACCATAGAACACAACATAGTTGTGAGACACATTAGGGATATTGAGGTGATCATCTCAGTACAGCAGACCAGTCAAACACTAATTAAAACAATTAACCAGATAACGAAGAAATATTTTTTAGGGATCGTATGAGACGTATTTTCTTATAGCCCTGCTCCAATAGTCGGTCACGAAGAAATCGGTGTCTGATAAAAAAATCTGTGAAATGTGTGCAAGCTCTGGCATATCGAATAAGTTGTGAAATATAAACACCGTATGCAGGGGAAGTAGGTATATTGCTCTGTAGATTAGGAAAAATTAATAATTTGAATATTAAAATCGTCTCGTTTATAAAAGTTAGACAGACATTCTTAAGTTACAAGATATCAAATTCCATACATTTAAAAAATATATGTAATTATACTTTGTGTGTATATGTTAACAAATGTTTTAGTGAAAATTCTTGTCACAGTCTGCTTTGGCGAAATAACAATGTTACTATAGAAGGGACCAATTGTTCTAATTAATTGTACACTTTATCGTATTTAAATATTTCAACGCTTTACCATTTGAATTTGGTCCAGAACATCTCATGCCTCCGGTATAGGTCGATCTGTTTATAAAACTGAAGTTCTTCAGTGTAAAATTATATCAAATACAGATCGAAATTGAAATTATAATATTACTTTTTGTTATTCCAACGGTTTATAAATCTATATTGAAACAAATTGCAACAATAGAGCCGTATATCGAAATGATTGGCATTTTGTTTTCCCTATATTGCCAACTCATCTCTTGCAGTAAGCTGTTGCCGTAATAAGCCTTTTACTTAAAAGCAATTTCAAAACCACCATATCTTTAGGATCACTTTCAAATGTCCATGGGAAAGGTCAAAACAAAGGAGACATAGCAGGAATGGCTATGTTCACAACGTGGTACAGGTATTTCAGAAGAAATGGGGTGTGAACCATGTTTTATGGCACGAATATTCCCTCTTCAATTCCGATCTTAGAGTCCAAAAGTAACTAAAAAACACAACATGGTCGTATTACATAATTGAAATATTGAGGTGAACTCCTCAGTACAAATGGCAGCAAAACACTTTTTCAATCAACATACTTTTTAAAAATTTTCACCAGTGGTTGACAACGAAGGAAGAATATTTTAAAGGGTCGTGTGAGACCTATTTCCTATACACTTGATGACGGAGACAACGAAGTCAGATAAAAAATGATAAAAGTACATGTAGGTATGCTAGTTGCTAGTTTATTCGAAAATTAGATAATTAAAAATCAAATTCACCTCTTTTATCAAATATTTTTGTACAGAGATGACCACCAAATCCAAGAATGCAGTGAAGTTGGTGGATTATTAGGTTTTATTAATCTATGACTCAGCATGGTCGAAGAAATCCATTTATCAAACGAAGTGTTCTACACAGAAAAAAACAACACTTACATTTCTGAAAGCGAAATTAATGGACCCTGCCTCTTTCATCTACTTGTTCTTCACGAGTTCCCCCAAAATTCAGTCGCGTATGAGTGATAAACAGCCCAGCGAGTATAGAAGCACATTTTGTGAGCATTGGAATGCAAACTAGTGGTTGAAATATCCCATCGGGGGTCAACCAAATACACCGCTTTTTAAGCTCTGTTGACTTCAATACTGACCGCTATCAAACCACAAGATTATTTCGATTGTTGTTATTCTAGAAAAAGTGTCAATCTTGTGTGGATCATAAAGAACTCGAAAGAACTGATGGGGAGATTTTAAACACTAAATCAGTTTCATCTTACAAAAGCATCAAAACTTTTGATTTATCCACGATTTATAACTCTATTTCCATATGAATAACTTATATGAGGCTTGGCACAACTGAATAAACGAAGTTAAAAAAAAGAATGGAAAACGTAACAAAAATCTGATTATGTTAATACTTACTTTGTCATCAAGGATTCTAAGAAAAAGAACAAATTTACAGAGGCCATCAAATTGACATGCTCAACTTTCATATATTCAACATATTTCGTCATGTCAATCTTATACTTTTATACATGTATGTCCAGTTTAAAAAAAAGAAAATTATATTTTTACATCTTTCATACAGATATTACAATAATAAAAAGCTATATTTTAAGTTTATAAAGTTTTCTTTAGAACTAGACCATTCTATCTCCATATGGTTTATTGCATTTGCCTTAGGTTTATTTAAAGACCAAACCCGAAAATAGAGAAAATCGTAATATCATACTCACTATAAAAAAGAATGAGTGACATTACCATGAACAGCTCAAATTCGATTTAAAAATACTGAAATAAACTGTAATTTACCACAATTTTATGTAAAATGCCGTTTTTATGCAATATCTTCAGTTATTATCAATGGCTGTATTTTTACTTTTTTTTAATTGTCTTTAACTGTAGCAGACGATGTCAGTTTATACAAGTCAATTCTATCGTGACAGTCATTTTAAATATGTATCTTGATTTAAAATTACTGATGTGGTTTGTTACTATCATTGTCAGTCATTAACAAACTTTACCTTGATTTAAAATGACTGACATTGACTGAAGATGTATCGTCAATTAATCCCTGTAAGTCAATTTAACCCAAGGAAAAGTTCTGTTATTGACTGACAAGGACGGTCACAAACCACATCAGTGATTTTAAATCAAGTCGAATATGTAAAATGACTGACATGTATTGACATCGTCTGCTACAGTTAATGACAATTGAAAACAGCCAGAAGAAAACAAATGCTAATTACTGAAGATATATAATATTGCATCAAACAAAATCAGCATTCACAGTTCTTATCAGTCATATTAAATCGAAATGGAACTGTGCATGATAGATTGTAATGCCAGTCATTATTTTGGTTCAGAGTGACTGATGCATATACTATATGATTTCGCTTTCAAAGTTATTTTGCTCGATATCTTTTGAAATCATGTGCTAAATTGTTTCATCTTTGGAAATCAATTTTTTAGTGATTATCAGTGAAATTTGTCGTGTTGCGTTCTTGATATTAAAATATATATGTATATCCTCAATCTCAAATAATTTGTTGTTTCCAAAAAGTTATAGAACTAAACATACATTGTGTTTCCATGTTTTACGTGTTGTCTGTTTTGTCCCGTTCTTGTTTGTGTTTACTGGTTTAGTCTCTGCCCTTTCGGACTTTTGACATTCGGATACCCCATTGGTACCTCTGCTTCTTTCATACAAAACTATTTATTTCTGTGACTGTCTATAAAGATTTTGGACTAACAACTTTAAATTCAATTTACCAACATTTTAAGAATATTGATATGCATCACAATGAGATTGACGTGACGATTTGTTCAGATTGGTGGGCGTGTTTTTCAGCAAACAAGAAGGAATCAAATGGGAACTTATTGTGCTATTTAGTTTTCTGATTTGTTTCTTCATTTATATGAAGCAGACTTCAGACTTTTACAATCACTTCTAGACATAAAAGATCGCAGACTTTCTCTATCTTTTAACATCACGTTCCGTTATATTAATGATGTCCTTTCACTGAAAAAATGGTGACATTCCCCATCTCGTATATCCCCAAGAACTTGAGATAAAGGACACAACGGATTCTAGGAAGTATGCTTCATATTTAGATTTACCTCTCGACTCTCGAAATCGACTCTCAATGAAATTTTAACAAAGCTCTTTCACAAACGTGATGACCTCAACTTTCCAATCGTCAACTTTCCCCTTTTGTATAGCAACATTCCGTCCGCTACAGCTTATAGAGTTTAGTATCACATTTGATTCGTTATTTCAGAGTTTATGGGAATTACATCAATTTCCTTGGCGAACTGTCACGTCAGACACAAAAATTGCTACATGTAACACAAGGTCATGTTGCTTTTCGGTCGCTGTGTTCCCTTCAGAAATTTTTCAGGAGACATCACGCGCCAATTAGCAAATATGGGATTTCTTTCCCTAAGATGAGTGCAGATGTAAATTTTCCATATGGTTTTGATTTTTCTTCTTTTACCGGATTTGAAAGCTAAATGTACAATTGGCAGCGTTATGGGGTGCTAAAGCAAGCAATAATTGCTTACTCTTCCGGAGCACCTGAGTTTATTCTCATTATAACTTATGTTCTCGTGATTGAATTCTGTTCGGTTGATTTTGTGTTGTTTTCTGTTTACTGATTCTTCGTAAAGTTATCGTTTCTGTTTACTGGTTTTGTCATTGCCCTTTCAGACTTTATTTACTCGCTCCATCGGTGCCTCTTTGCTTCTTTCAAATATTATAATAAAAAACAAATATTTTCACTATACGTCTACTACAACTAACGAAAACTAAGACGAAAATTATGCGACTGTGCTAAATCTGATTTAAAAATATGTGTCCTGTTATTATTACGTTACCTGTGAATTTCCAACAGACCCAGATCTGGGGGTAATTATTTTTTTTTTTTAAGAAACGACAAAAATTTAGATCCCCCACCAAGATTAAAATTAATTGCTCAAAATCTTTAAAATATCACTGTTAAAAAATCGATTGACGTTTTGATTAAACTGCGTGATTTTGAAAATACTTTTCAATCTGTTCATAGCTCCGAATTTTTACATTTGTTCTAACCTATATGTACCTCATTAGCCTATCAAAAAGATATACATTGTACAAAATATTTGATTTTTTTCTGAAATGTCAAATGCTTGCACTAAATTGTAATTTTAGTAAAAATAATATCTCTTAACGTCAAAAGGATCTCCAAAAAACACCACGTCATTTAAAAATACTTAGACCACCTTTTAGCACTAAACAATCTGACATTTTCTAATCTTTTCTCCGATATTTACCCAGCAGAATAAATCTAGGATAATCTAAATTTACGCAAACAGTGATAGATGTCGATTTCCGGATTAAGATTAAAGTATATATAATAAAGAGTAAAGTATGCATTAAATCATATGATGAACGTGATGCTTTTATATATTTCCAATTGTAAATTCTCCTTTTTGTAAGACTTCGAAAAGGGCGTTACACTCCAACAAACAAGCATAATGTGTGACGTGGCCCTTTTGGCCACTTGATCGCTGCTATGCTAGGGAGGCCACAAGCTACATGTACATTTTGAAGTAAGAATCAGATAATCTATCATAGAGGACTAAATTCAAATATTTTACGAAAATATTTAGCTCATCATCTCTATTCGATAACTTTTCAGTCGTTTTTTTTTTCATTCCAAAGGATTTTATGTGAATGATTGAGAACAATTTAATACAAATCAGTATTGAGAATTCCTTTTTCAATTAAAAATCCAAATGTACAAGTGTATTTGGTCAATAGGTTATCGATACTTTGTAAAATATTATGAAATATGCTTCTTTTATTTGTATCGATAGCAATTTTCTGTAATAAAAACGGCTTATCCCATTAGAAAAGATACACTTCTGTAAATGCGAGCATATCTTATTACCTGTATTATAAGGGCAATGTGAAGTTGGTTACTTTTTCGTTATTCATTTGATATTCATTTGATATTCATTTAACAATCGTTTAATATTCATTTGATTTTCGTTAAACATTCGTTTAATATTCAGTTAACATTCTTTTAATATTCATTTAATATTCGATTTATGTTATTTAAAAATTGTATTGATTTTCAATCAAGTTCATCTGAGGAGTTTAATAGTTATTTGCCTTTATTTGCCGGTGCTTTTCCCGTTTGGTTCTCAACCATGACTTTGCACTGGACCCACTAGAGAGCCTAATCAGACTAAAACCTCTGTTGCCATTTGCATTAACAAATAAAAACGGAAAGCTATGCTCATGTCATTGCTCGCTCGCTAGTATTGCAGTATAACAACATATAACAATTAATGCATCAAAATTTCTCTAAATTTGATTGAAAAGCAAGAAAAGTGACAGCATTATTGAAATGAATCACAAGGACATCACAAGGACAAGGGTGTAAAGATCGAAGAGTTAATTAATAACTTGTTCTCCCCGGACAATATGATTTTTAAAACCAGAAAAAGATGGTACTACAATAAGAATGTTGACACATTTTGAATTTTATTTTTTTAAAGATGGAAAGATCTACACCAGTCCTATTCAGAATCCTACTTTATCGTTTAAATGGATTATTATGAAATTAATAAATAAGATCAAATAAGGTATCTCAAATGACATTGATAAACAAGGCAGTGTGTTAAAAATATATTGTAATTGGAACTATTATAAACATACAACTGAATGAAACACACAACACATACTTAGCAATGTAAGGGATTAAACCCATTAATAATTATGAATGTGTTAACTATGCAGACCCTCATCTAGCGATATTTCTTATATAGCTGATGTATTTTTTGATAATCTTCTTTATTTGCTGGTTTAAAAAAACAGTATGTCATTTAATAGATCTATATACATTTGCCTTCCCAAATCAATGACTCTTATACATTTTAGTACTAAGTTTTGTTACCAATAGGCTTTCGTACTTTTCGGCATCCTGAAAAGTAGTACGTAAAATAATCCATCTTTGAAACCGCATGTATATACAGAAGTTTGACGGGGTTTGTGTTTATTTGAATTAAATATCAATTATAACAGTATTTATAAACCAACTCATGACTTGAAATTGATAAAAAAGAAAAGTTTTAAAAACAGATTTGTTGGTGACACATGTCCTTATGAACTGGGCCCGAAAGTGTCCATAGAATTGTATAAAAGCCACATTGGCAATTCGTTCTTTTCATCCCGGATTTGACCCCGATGGCTATTTTGGGTGGCATAGGGACTAGGTGGCATAGAAAGGGGAGGTATAGAGGTGCATGACCCAAGTCTCAAAAGTTGGCCACGACTTCCGGTTCCGGTCTGATAATGATAGCGATTTTGTTATAAAGTGTGCCTGGGTGGGTCCTTTCGACCCCGGATTTGACCCCAATGGCTATTTTGGGTGGCATAGGGACTAGGTGGCATAGAAAGGGGAGGTATAGAGGTGCATGACCCAAGTCTCAAAAGTTGGCCACGACTTCCGGTTCCGGTCTGATAATGATAGCGATTTTGTTATAAAGTGTGCCTGGGTGGGTCCTTTCGACCCCGGATTTGACCCCGATGGCTATTTTGGGTGGCATAGGGACTAGGTGGCATAGAAAGGGGAGGTATAGAGGTGCATGACCCAAGTCTCAAAAGTTGGCCACGACTTCCGGTTCCGGTCTGATAATGATAGCGATTTTGTTATAAAGTGTGCCTGGGTGGGTCCTTTCGACCCCGGATTTGACCCCGATGGCTATTTTGGGTGGCATAGGGACTAGGTGGCATAGAAAGGGGAGGTATAGAGGTGCATGACCCAAGTCTCAAAAGTTGGCCACGACTTCCGGTTCCGGTCTGATAATGATAGCGATTTTGTTATAAAGTGTGCCTGGGTGGGTCCTTTCGACCCCGGATTTGACCCCGATGGCTATTTTGGGTGGCATAGGGACTAGGTGGCATAGAAAGGGGAGGTATAGAGGTGCATGACCCAAGTCTTAAAAGTTGGCCACGACTTCCGGTTCCGGTCTGATAATGATAGCGATTTTGTTATAAAGTGTGCCTGGGTGGGTCCTTTCGACCCCGGATTTGACCCCGATGGCTATTTTGGGTGGCATAGGGACAAGCAGACTCATCGACTCGATTGATAAGGTTCGACCAAGGTTTGGGGGTGCCGTCGGCATTTAGTCGCTGGCAGAGTCTGGTCCCCGGACCAGTGAAATTATGCCCCGGCAGATGCATTTTGACGGGCGGTCCAGGACGGGGAGATAGGCGCTCGGTGAAGTGGCCGAGAACACCTTCTCCTTCATGGGACGATTCCTTATAATTAGCTCCACCACGCTCGATTTCTTTTCGTTCTCCGTCGGGTAGAGATCGACTTCGTGCTTGCAGAGCAGATCCTTCACCTCGCAATTATAAAATTCCGTCCCCTTATTTATCGGTCCGTAGCTTCTGGGGCGTGCGATCGTTGAAGACAGTCTGGAAGGCATCTCGCACCGTGGCGCCTCTCTTTTCCCTGAGTGGCACTAACCAGCCGTACTTGGAGAAGACGTACTTGAAGCCTCGATTATCGCGGAAGAGGGCGCTCATATCCACGAGATCGGCAGCCCAGATCTCTTTCACTCCATCTATCACAACGCGACGCTTCTGAAATATTCGTCGGACTGGCTTATGCAACTCTTCGGCTAGCGCGTCCGACCTGCGTACTTTTTTTGCTCTCTCACGCCCATCCCAAATAGTGCTTCGAAGCGTTCGCGCGCGGTAAGATTGGGGAGGGCATCGAGCTAGGCTACCATCGTCTTATCACAGATTGAATTTCATGCAGTCGTACCCTTGTGGTTGGCATAGCGGAGATCGTGGCGACAGGCGGACTCATCATCTCTATTGGTAAGTCTCGACCAAGGTTTGGGGGTGCCTTTGGCATTCAGTCGCTGGCAGAGTCTGGTCCCTGGACCGTTGAAATTATGCCTCGGCAGATGCATTTCGACGGGCGGTCGATTTATCAGCCGATTCACGAGTCCAGTGCTCCTCTCCATCTTGATGAACTGAGATTTTCGCGCACTGCACTCGGAGCAGGTTCCCACCTTCAGTCGCCGCCGTCCGTCCTCGCTGGTGATCACGTTACGATTATTCGTCTTCGTCTTCTTCTTACACATAAAGCAGTACATTTCCATTTTATATAGATAAATGAACGTTGAAGACCTTACCTACGATGAGCCCGACACGAGCCGTCGGCAGAACCACTTTTTCCTCCCGCAGCGATCCATCCGAGGTCTGATCATTGGAAAGTCGGACTGTGGTAAGACGACGCTGCTGAATAATTTTCTCCTGTGCGATCGATGGCTCGACTACAATCGCCTCTACGTCTTCGGAAAATCGCACCACCACCCTATCTAACAGCTACTGCTGCAGGCGCTTGGAAATTGGAAAAGTGTTTTCGAAAGATGATATCCGCGACCTTCTCTCCATCAAGGATCGCTATCCCAACTCTTTGGTCGACGTGGTGCAGATGATGAAGCCACCGACCAAGCCACCTCTCAATTTTCGAGCAGGCGAGTGAAGTGCCCGATCCTCGAAAGCTCGATCCCACCCGCAAAAAAATCATGGTCTTCGTTGCTGAACAAGCAGAGCAAGTGTGAAGACTACTACGTGCGCGGTCGCCATAATAACGTGGACTGCTTCTACCTCTGCCAAAATTACTTCAAGCTCCCGCGGCAATTGATCCGGGAGAATGCCAACTTCATCTGCCTCTTCGAGCAGGATGCAAAGAATCTCGACCATATTCGCCGGGACCATTGCGGCGATCTCACCCCGGACCAATTCGATGCCATGTGCAAGCGCTGCTGGGTCCAACCTCATGGATTCCTGACCATCGATTTACGAGCCCCACGACGGATGGGAAATACTGATGCAAATTAGACGAAATCAATCGAGTCTTACATAAAGAATGGATCACTTGCAGGAATGTTTCCTTGAGAATCAACGGGACTTGGATCGTGAGAATGCCCCTGATCCCCCACGACCACCCCCTGAATGCAAGCACCAGTGGGAGAGAGAGTTATTAACGATATCCCGGGGTAGTAAATGTGGGGCTGAAAGGTACTATCGCCGCATCGCTGATCAGGATTTCAAAGAAGGAGCTATAAGTCCCACTCCCACCAAAATCTCCGACCCCCACCCAGACCACAGTGTAGCATCAACACCGTCCACGGCAATCAATGCACGCAACCCTCCACATCGGGCAGTGATTAGGGATGACAAACTGTTCAAATACACTAACCGGTTAATCGCCAGATCTTCCGACCGATTAACCGGTTGACCGTGTGATTCGTGTAACTTTAAAAGAAGTCAAGGCGTCCAGTCAAAATAAATTGCGGAAAAAACTTATGGTTAATAGACTGTGTCTTAGCCCTCTCGTTTATGCAAGCCAAAAAAATGAACAATTAGCATTTATAAGCTTTGAATCGGCTTAAGTTTGAATATAGGATAAAACCACTGAATGCGATGCGTTTTAGAAATGTTACTTTCAACACACAATTAAGGAGTACAAATGGGATAAATATATTTTGTAAGCCAAAAAGGCAATGACAAATACAACAGACATAGAAGGACAAGACGAAGAAAAAAAAACCGAAGTAAATAATGAGAAACAAACAGTTTTACCAAACCATATAAGGTTCAATTAAACTGCAATTAGCAACGCTTCAAATCTGAAATGGTTTTGTTACTATTAGTGACAGTTTGTATAAACAATTGTGTCATGACGGAGTAATCATCGCAAATTACCATTTCAATCAATTTTCTTTGTGTTACTGTTTACTAATTAAATTATTCTAATTGAGTTTGAAATGTACAATGAAAAAAGTAATAAAACAATAAGTTTATTTTTATATTTTTAACGATTAATCGATTACTGAAATTCGTAACCGGTTACGATCGTTCCGACCGAATAACCGGTTAACCGATTAATCGTTGCAATCCTTAGCAGTGATAAATGCAGTAGGCATTCGAAGCACGAGGCATATGCTATCAGTGTTAAGATTGCCCGCTGCAAGGCTTTGCATCGGACCCACGAGGAGAGAATTCGCATTTCCGAATAAGCAACCCTCCGGTCGGGCGTAAAAGTCCTGATGAGATGGGAGTTCGTTCACCTTAAAGTTGCTAAAAGGATCGGCCGCAAATCTTTTTGCTCCTCCGAATGCTGCACGGGCGGTCCATATGCACTTTCTCCTCATTGACAGGCGATATTCAGACGCTAGGGCCCGGGCGATGGGAAATAAGCTTTTTGCATCCACGATGGGGGTGCGAAAAGCTGACTGGCAGGGTGATGGAAGCGATGGGACGAACGCAGGCGAAACGTCGAACGCAACTAAGCGATGGGAGGCGATGCATCGAACGCTATGAGGCGTTGGTGGTGCTATAAATAAAATGAAGTTCATCAAGATAACCGATCCCAAACAGCGTGAGGCGCTAGCCAGGGACTTGCAGGAGACGAAGCGTAGCATCCAGGCCAGCGACATACAGCGTCGTCAGGATAATATTGGGCTCAGTCGCGATCTCTCCAAGATATTCAAGTCCGTGGTCGAGACGCAAAAGTAGACAGCCTCCCAGATTAACTTAAAAGATCGAAGATATCTCTGCTAGATATCCAAGCCCGTGCTCGAGACGCAAAAGGAGACTGCCTCCAAAATCACTAAAAAGATCGAAGATATCCCCCTTGCTCTACCCGCCCCATTGCCTGCTCTTCTACTTCCTGCCGTTGATGATGACGACCCACGCTCTTCGAGCATGCAATATTGAAGACTAACCTCGGTCCGCGAGCAACCCACTATCTTCAGCTCAGTATGACTCCCAAAGCTGATCATACCTTTGGATTGCGGCTGGAGAACGATGCCATCATAATCGGAAATCTGCCAGTCACTTTCGATGGGAACGATATCTTCGACGACGGTCAGCGCTATAAGGGTACCCCGGCTTATGGGAGCTCATGGTCAAGAAACGTCCCGATCCTAGATCGTACGACGTCGATGAAAAATGAAAATTACGGCGACATCATGAGTGCGTCCGCTGCCATGTGTCAAGGAAACAAGATCCACAAGTGGAAAGAAATCGTCTCCCACATCTATAGGCATGATAAGTATGGGAGCGGGGTGCAGACCATATTCCTACCCAAATGCTTCAACCAGCTGCTGGATCGTCTCGATCTTTGCTCTGCCGCCTACCAAGCTGGAAATAATGGGGTGCGCAACGAAATCGTGGCCATCCTCGACGCCATGAGGAGGTCCAGTCACATTAGCAGGAACGGTTACGAGCAGCTGCATCGAAATAAATTTACGATGCCTTCAGTCGTAAATCAATCGGCGGAGATATGCCGTCGGCGGGCGTGGACTATTCGATACCATTACCAGTCTGGCAGGATGAGTGCTGATCTCGTCTGCCGCAAAGACGTTGGGAAGTAAGGCTGTGAGCGTCGCTTCCAATGCAGCCCTGAGAGGTGTAGAGAAAGGTGCGAGCAAGGCGGTGGACCACGTATTCCATCGACTGACTAGCAAGAAAAATCTTCCCCCAATAACCCCTACCAAGTATGTGTGGACCCCACAGCAGCAAGCCCGCCTCAATAATCTTATCTCGGGCGGGGGCATTGCCACCATCCACGACTTCGTCCAGCGCTATAAATAAAATGTATAATGGCTGATATGCTTTCTCTCACCGAATGACTGACCTTTGATGAAAGTCTTCAGGAGTATCAGGTTCACGAATACGAACCTCAAGCCGGTGCCCAGCTGAATAACGCAGGTGCAGAGATACGCCTCTTCCTCCACCCCGCTGAGAGCTATCTCTTGATCAAAGGGCGACTTCAGAAGAATGATGGTATTGCGTACGACGTCGGTTGAACAAGGTCTCCTGGTTCGTACCCCACGTCATTCCTTCCAACGAAAAGAAGCTGCAGCTCCATAAGACCATCCAGAGCAAGACATAGATCGATTTATGGCTTCCACTGTAGACAGTTCGACTCCATTGCCGTGCCCCAGACCTTGCAATTCCATTATTGTTTGACTGCTAAAAGCAGTTGCAAAAAACCGCGATGGATCATGCATGGGGAATGACCAGTTCCATAATGCCGCCGTCTTCGACCACTAACGATTACAAAATATCCACGTTACCCTCTATGCCGAGCGCTATCCCGCCGTAGATTTTAATGCCGACTTCTTCACCCAGTGCAAGCTCGCCAGGGTCTATAGGGAGGCCGCCAAATTTCGCAAGAAACTCTACAGCATGGAAAGTCTGCTGAGCAATGGTGGCACCAACACCTCCGATTTCATTGATCTCTATTTTTCATCATCGATCTCTATTGTTCGTCATCGACGTCAGCAACCAGTCCGAGCGGTTGAAAGAGTCGAACGTGGATATCCAGATCCGAGCATTATGCGTGTACAACGTTACCGTCAATAACCAAACCTTCCCCTTGGTCATCTCCGATCGAATCCTCCAGTTTGAATCCGATGGTCAGAAGATGAGCGTCGTCTTCTGAGGCGGCTAAGATAAATATGGACGCTTCACTTCTGCGGCAAATCGTCACCAATACCGAACCCATACATGGGTTCTCCTTCATCGTCTCCGGGAACGATAGTAAGATCTTGACCCGCTTCAACCCACCCTCCAGCTGCGTCAGGAGAGGAGAAATTCTACCAGATGGCCCTCGTGAATCTGGAGACGCACTACTCAATCCCAAATATCAATGCGGGGAATAATTCCTTCAGCTTCTCTCCCGATGAGGGGAGCTAACTGGTTTCCCGTCGAGCTGAGCACTGGGTCATACGGTGTCGACGATATCAACAATGAGATCTTACAGCAACTGCAGCTCAAAGCCACAAATCCAAGATCTACATCGATGCCAATAAATAATTGGATTATCAAGAGCATGATCTCAACTTGACGAAGGGTCAGGCGGAGAAGATCCAGTGTGCGGCAAAGAAAGGCTGCCCCGTGAGTGTCCGATTGCCGCATGCCAACCTATCCGGCGAGCAATAGATGCTCCTCACCCACCGGCAGATCCAGCGTACGCCAAGCTCTGCAGAGTGGTAAGGGTGGTATGGTCTTGGAGATGAGTCCGAAGCAGGTGAGCTATAACGTGCAGATAAAAAGTGGATTCCTCCACATGCTCGCAGGTCTTGCCTCTGCTGCGCTACCCATGCTAGCCAAACAGTACTACCTGCTTTGGGTGTGGGTGCATTGAGTGGGGAAGAGTGCTGCGTGAGACCCAATTAAGGGTCGTGGTTTTTATCTCAAGCCAGGCACTTTGCCCAATACATATGGCGATGAGCTGTACTTGAAGAGCGGACGTCAGTACTACGTGGGAAGTGGGCTGATCCTAGGCCCCAATAGCCATTTCAAACGCATGACCATCTTAGGCATGCTCCTCTAGGTATAATTAAATGAATGTTGAAGTGGATGCCTGCTGTATCGCATGCATGGAAGAGCTCACTTCAGAAATCAAGAGGTATGAGCATGCCATGAAGATCTACAACCGATTTGATAAAGTCTTCTCCATTGCCCTGGGTAAGTGCTCTGTGGGGAGTCTGCTGCTGACCAGTGGTACCATGGGATCTGGGGTCCTCTCTTTGATCTCTCGCCGCCTTGCCAAGAAGAAAAAGAAGCACCGAGATACTGTCCGACTAGCAAATCCTACAAGTCCCAGCTCACTGGAGAAGATGTTGCTCCTGCCATCTGCATAAAGAACTACTACGATTAGACGGATAGGTTGCGTCAACCTTCCATCCCATTTAGCGAAGAGCTGAATACGCATGCGCCGTAGGGAGGGTTCTTCCAATCGCGCATCGCCCGGCTACGCCTCGCTCCCTGCTCATTCCCGAACCGTCCAGATCAGTGCTTAGTGACAAAAAAAAATCCCGATCCGTTTTGGATCGAGAAATTTCTGAGATTTTTTTTACTTCCTCACTAGATCGTAGCAGAGGTACTGCTGATCAGATTTCTTGCTCAGCTTGAATCCGGTGCTCCCAATGAAAGTTCATTGCAAGGGACTGTTCTCTTTGTTGAGCATGGGGCAAGCCCATACTCTGGAGGTATTTCCTTCTTGATTTTTCAAAGTGAGGCTTTTGCTTTTGCCAAATTTTCCTTCAACTTCCAAAACCTCCAAGATCTTAAAGATCACCCCTGTGGGCAAGTCCGTCCAGTTGAGGGCATCCTGATTCTGGTCCTGAACCTTTTTCTGGAAGACATCTTCGCTGATGAAATCATCTCCACTTGGTACGTGGACATAATTCTTGTTTTTACCCTATGCTCAATAGGTATGCCATCTGTTTGCATCTGGCCGTCGGGGCTGGGGTCCTATGCAGGATTTCTCTCTGAAAATCGTTATTGTGGCAGAATCGGCCTTTTCATACTACTCACAGCCAGCATCCGAAACATTCAGAATTCTTAGTATAAATAGCTGCACCTACCACACCAATATGGTTGATAAAGCACTAGTTAGTAACTGGAAATAGCCCTAAACAAATCTGACGCCGACGCTGAGGGTATCAAAACAAGCCCCCTAACTTTCTTGGGTGAGCTAAAAGGGCTTAAGTTGAACTTGCTATGCAATACTAAGGTTTTTTTTATAGTAACACTCGTTACTGTTTAGTTCATCCGTCAGTCTACCATTGACGAGGTATGGGCCGATTTGATTAAAGAACTAGCTCCGACATAAGATGTTGAGCATATTGATAGCCAAGAAGATACCCGACGGATAAGCTGGTAACGTGAACTGGTTTTAAGACTTATATACCGGGAATAACAAGATAAATTCGTTGCAGCTAAATCCCGATTTAGCATGTTTAGTGCTCAGTATTTGATGCTGAATGCCCAGGTGAACTATTAACATCACTTGGCGTCCGTCGTCGTCGTCTGTCCTCCGTTAACATCTTTTTTTTTTAAGTTCCCTTCTGAATTTACTTCACATAGTTTAATGAAATTTGATATAATTGATTTCTAGGGTGTCTTGACAAAAGTTGTGTTTCGATATTTAATTTGTAAAAAAAACATGGCTGTCGTTGCTAAAAATAGACCAGGGGGGTCAAACTATTGTTTTTGGTATATAAATCAAATAGTAAAAGAGTTAGAGAAAATGTCATGCAACTTTCTTCTTTAATATCAAACTCTCTACAAAAGTCTATGTTGGGTCCAAGCTGTCAGATGACCCCTTATAGGGGTTATTGCCCTTTAATGGTTAAAAGTTAGAGTTTTTTTCATTATTTCTCTATAGAATGAAAACTGTTGTACAAAAAAGAAAAGCTGTTGCTTGCTTAAACCTTCAGCTCATTGAGATCTACAAAAGTCTCAATTGGGTCTAAGATGTCAATTGACCGCTAAAAGAGGTTATGGTCCTTCAAAAGTAAAAAGAAGTGTTTTTCATGTTTTTGGCCTATAAAAAGAAAACTGTTGCAGATAGAGAAAAGCTGTTGCTATAATATTCAGCTATCAGATGACCCCGTATAGGGGTTATGGTTCTTTAAAGGTATATATGTTATTGTATACATGTTTTTGCCCCAAACACTGAAACTTGATTTAGATAGAAAAAAGCTGCTGCCTGCTGATACCTTCAACTCATTAATCTATTCAAAAATCTCTGTTGGATCAAAGTTATCAGATGATCCCTTATAGGGGTAATATCTCGGAGAAAAGCACCTTTTAGCTTACGGACCAGGTAAGCGATTCAGGCTCCTAGGAGCCTCTTGTTTCAGATTTTAGATTCGCATCATCAAGTAAGTCATTCCTAAAGTATCTTGAAATTACTATCTTTTTCATAATTTTATGGCCCACCCTTCCACCCTCATACGTGTTTGTGGAACGGGTATATAATTTTCCCTTGTCCGTCCGAGGTTCGTCGCACTGGCTGAGATTTTGCTTAATGTCCATACTTCGGGTAGTAGATATGTGGGGAATTAAATGAATATTTCATATCAATGTGGACCATCCGTGCTGCTAAGACCCGTTTTCCTATTAAAGTAATTTGTACTTGGCGAAGCAGTTAAATAATCCTAACCTTATTGTCTAACAAAAAGCAAAAGACACAAGAGAAAAAACATAACTGTTTTGCAATAAGCAACACGAACTCGTCAAAAACAAAAAGTGAACTAAAATGTTTCGTAAGGGTCTGCTGTACCTGGTTGTCGAATCACGCCAGTTGCATTGCTAATGATTCATATAGGTTGAGTCCAATTCGTGAAAGTAAGGCAAAACATAAATATAAATAAAAGTAAACCAACAATTGTGCTCATCTGAAACACCAAAATTCCGTATATGTCAATGTACCCGATGTCCTTTCTTCGATTACCCAACATACATGTACATGTAAGAATAGCAGAATTCTTGTGTCGGTCTGAACCATGATATATCTTACATGCTCTGAAATACCGTTTACGTTGTGAATTGGTTTTGCCGCTCCGGTCCTCCTCGCCTTAACTTGACCAGACAGCAAGCTGCAATTGTTCACATTCGAATACGCCTATTTAGGTAGCATAGTAATACTCTATTTGTGAGGAAATCGTGTTCTATGATATAGGTAAGTATAGTTTAGAAAATCTTTCGCTTAGTCTATGTTCGTCTAATTAAAAAGACGAAATATTGTTATCCGACCTTTGTCATGCTGATTTACGTTTAAAGAATCCAAAGTATTTGCATCTGTTTATATATCTCCTTAACTTCAATTAATGACACGATTACCTAAAATCCTTATATCAAGTACAAAAAATAACGAATAAAAAAGAAAAACTTTGCTATACATAAAATAGAATTTAAAATTCCGTTTTCCGTTTCCATTTTTCCGTTCTGTATTTCGTCCCGTTTACGTTCTGTCCTTTAGTAACACCCCATGGCAGTCAAAGATAAAAACGAATGTTAAATGAAAATGAAACGAATGTTAAATGAATATTAAACGAATGTTAAATGAATATTAAACGAATGTTAAACGAAAGTTGAATGAATATTAAACGAATGTTAAATGAATAACAAATGAATATCAAATGAATAACGAAAAAGTAACCAACTTCACATTGCCTATTATAAGCTGGTTTTCATTGTCGTAAATATTTATTAAAGTAAGCATAATACTATGAATTTTAAATTAAGAAGCACATGATCAAATTATCATTCGGTTATAATTAATTCAATGTATATTGATTGGATATATCGATCGTTTGTACTCGTGCTGATAATGCATGGTAAACTGAAGACACTTCATTCTGATATTTTCCTTAATGAAAGATATATTTTGATAGATCCCCTGAAATAATTAATATCTTAAAGCTAAATTTGACAAGTCTGCAGACAAAAAATAGGCTTTTCTAATGATCTACCATGCAGTGAAACTATGGAACAAATGGTCATTTCCTTTTTTTCGGAATATTCAGCAAGAATATTCAAGATCAAATTAAGTTAGTTTTCAAAGATATTATTCCTTTATTTCCATTGGCCTGATCTTAGTTTGACTTGATTGAATGCAAAAACTATTCTGTATTAAACATACTGAACATTGGAAGTTAAGTAAACCCAATATCCGTTACTAGCCGAGGTGAATTATTTCCCTAGTGATTCCGTGTAAACAAGTTGTTTTGATTCTGTGTGTGCACGTTGTATGATTCTTCTTTTTTATATATATCAGAAGGTTTGGTGAAGTCTATTTTTTCAGTAGGTTAATCTAAAATAATTTTTCTCGTGACCAACCTTTTGGATGATTTACGAATGAATGAATGAATGAATTTATTCTCATAAACTAGACATAGTTACAGAGATGAAATACAAATAATACAAAATATATATACATGTATGAAATACAATATGAATATAAATATATATTCTAAGGAGGAGTAAGTTTTTTGTTGATATATCGTATAAAAATACAAAGATTTTTAATAATATGGCTGTTGCTTGATGAGAACTACTGGTTAAGTTTTACTGTGTTTGCATGATTTTGATAAATATAGGGAAGCAATTGACGTCTTTCCTTTCTGAAAAAACTACAAGATAGTATATAGTGGAACTCATCACCCACATCGGAGTTATCACAAAGATGGCACAGTCGCTCCGATCTAGAGACATTGTGCCATCTTCCCAATTCCACCGGTAGTTAATGGTTTCCACATCTAAACTTACAAAAGATTATTGCTAGATTATAAGGAAGCAAATTATAATAATTTTCGAATTTCTGTTCTGTCTAAAAAATTCTATAACACAATCCTTTAGATGAAGAATTCATATCGGCATTCCAATTCTGTCTATATTGATCCTTCAATTTTTGCTCTAAGGATAAAACTATCCATTCGCTTGAAAAGTTATCGGGATTTCGCCATACATTTGACATACCACAACTGTCAAAAATATTTTTGATAAAAGCTAACCATTTGTTCTCATACCCATAGTTATTACAATAAACATATAAAAGTTTGTACATAATAGAAGATATTTTATTGCGTGCATGATCATTTAATTTTAACCAAAATTTGACCATTTGTAGTTTTAAGGTAATAGAAATTGGAAATCTGCCCAATTCTCCATATACCATGAAATTTGGTGTAATTTGTTTTAAACGCAAAACGTGTTTACAATAATATAAATAATACAGTACTTCGTGCAATAAATTTATTTAATTTACCTTACTGATTAATAATTGATTTAATTGGATGAAATAAGGTCAAGAGACGTGAAATAATCTGGGTATTTTTCTTCAAAATCGTACAAAAGTTGAATAACCTTTTCAAATACCCATGTCCATGGAATAACCCCATTATCTACCGGTGAATAACCCTTGAAATTTATATGATATTCCAGTCCACTGTTTGTTTGGTATAATAAAACAGTTACGGCCCTTGAAATCAGAGAATATCAAAATATTAACTTCGCTGGGGTTATTTCCCTCGGGCTAAAGCCCTCAGGGAAATAACCCCACCTCTGGTTGACAATTTTACATATTCACCTCTTCCAAGGGCCATAATTGTATAGTATTTTTGGGGGAAATTGAGATTTTATCATGTCAATAATTATAAGAATTTTAAAGCTATAATTTGTTTAATTTAGCTTTTTTAAAAGAAATTACTTAAAGTCACTAACTATTAATACGAGTTTATTACCTTGTATCTTTCACTCTTCAGTTCCGATTTACCATCAGCTATACTGTAAACTGGAATTAAATTAAATTGAAGAAAACGTATCTTCATGTATAATGACTTTTCAATATTGAAAAATTAAGCTTTATCTAAAATCAATTCTTTTGAAATTTGAGATGTCATTATACCAAGTGAGATTGAGACAACAGATGTTTTTTTTTAGATTTTAGAGTATTTCTTACATGCAGGTTTCATATATTTTAATTTGATAGATACATTTATATTTGCTTTCGTCGATTTTTGTTAGATCTGTTTGCGTACATGTATGTGTAAAAAAAAGTTACCTGAGTGTAATGTCTGACTTTGTTAAAATCACTAAGAATTGAGCTGTCGGCAATAAACCATGAGAATTGTCAGTTAACAATTGTAACTCTTAATAATATTTTGAAACGAATGCTGCGACAAGAATATATGGTGAATGTCTGCACATTCTATTTCATTTGAAATAACAAAAGTAGATTGCTATATACAATTAATTTAATCATGTTTTGTTGACAACATTTTGATAACATAATTGAAATAGGTAATCGATTACCAAAATTTGGAAAGATCGAAAGCGTTTCCATTCCAAATGGGTAAAAAAGAAACAGAATCCATCTTCAAGAAAACAAAGCAATTGATATACCGAGACCCGAAAGAAATATAAGAATACTAAAGTAGCATACATTAAATTACAAATGAAAAAGGGAGAAGACAAAACAGTAGATAAACTAATCGCTATAAGACTAATACAATTTGAAAAATATACGTAAAAAACTCAAAAACAACCATTAACTTGAATTTACTAGTGAATCATAAAATCTCTTAAACAGACATAGTTTACTTAACAAGTCTTGTTTACAATGAGCTTGTTAATTGTTCAGTACTGTTGGGAGTTCAAAGTTCAATTAAATAGAAAATAATGAGATGTGGATTAAATGTACGCGACACAGCCCAAAATCAAGCGGCAATTCAGAAAAACCGCAATGGACAAAAAGTAGTTGATCGTCAAGTCTGATGCAGTAGTGTACAGTGTATTAACTCTTAATTTACCGCAAGAATAATATACTGAATTTATACTAATTTTATTCTTTAAATACTGGACACTTTGAGAGTCAAGTTAATCTAGTATGTGTCAAATAGTTTTTTTTTCGTTTCTGCACTGAAATGTTTTTAAAATGACTTAAGGGGGTACCCAAAACTTTGGCCAAAATAAAATTGTGTCGTTTAATTTGCAAAAATATGTACTTTAGTCGAATAAATTTAATTGCTAAATCTTAAGAAAATCAAACCATAGGTTTGTTGGGAAAATTTTCATTGAACATAATGGAGCCTCAACATTTCATATTTTGATCATTGAGAAGCTTGATTTCTTTCACTAAATGTGGCTGACTAAAACTTTCAAGTGATATTAAATAGTTATTTCCCTTTGGTGTTTTGTACCCCCTTAAGTCATAACGAGAACGAATTCAGGTGCTTTTGTAGTGTGATAAGTACCTCATGGTTATAAAACATTCGCCACGTTGTCAACGGTCAATCTATAGCAAGTTAGTTCAAAGAAGCAAATGTGTACCAAAGGGGTAATAAAACATCATTATACCGAAAAGAAAACAGACACAATCGGTAGAAATAAAAATCATCACAAAGAAACAAAAAAAAACACACACACACACATAATAACCAAACCGCATTTAGCAAATTGATCTCAAATCCGATAAAGTACTAACATCCAAAAAGGCGATGTAAAACCAACAACTGTGTACTCATATGGGAGAAAGAAATCCTGTTTGTGTCTATGATCACTTCTTATGTGGCGGCAACAATCAATATGCAACAAAATCCTGTGTAAAATATATAGGTTATAACAAAGCTCGTGATCTTGGGGAATCAATCTCAAATGTCAGAGAGAAAAGAAAAACAAAACAAAACCGGTGAACTTACGTATCAAATTGCAGAATGTGTGTGTCAACCATGACTTTCTATTACGGGTATCATGATACATCCAAAAAGCCCTGGATTATTTGCGATAAGCAGTCAGATATCTTATGAAAATCCATGACCTTTGAAAATAATAATATTTCATGACATTTCATCGTTTTTTTTTGGTCAGCACTATACATGTATTTGTTTGATTTCATGACAATTTGATTTCATGACAATTTGATTTCATGACAAATCTCCACGACCCCAGGACGACAACACTACGATGTTCCACGATTTTGGAAAAAATCTAGATCGTAGTAAGGTCGTAGTTCAGTGTGACGGGGGCTTTAAACAAAGGTTCATCGTACCAATTCGAACCCTGATTTTTTCTTAAAGACACGTCCATCAAACTGATCAAATATGCTGTCTATAAGAAAGTTGAGGATGTTTATTATTTAGTCATCTCTATTTTTCAAATTCACTGGGAATAATACCCGTTATAATGTTTTTTGACAGTTTCATAATTTTTATTGCTCCTAATCAGGCTTGACAAGATTTGGATATGTGTGTATATTTTCTGTAGTATGCTTAATTGATACATCTATATTGACCTCCTGTTAATGTAAAATATGGAGCATGTGGTATATGCATCTTTTGTTTGTACCCACAATATAGGTCCATTGACATATGTGTGTAAGTATCATGGGCGGCTCCAGGATTTTTTGACAGGGGGTCCACGATAGAGTAAGGGGGTCCGAGGCTCCTAAAAAACAATTTTGCCAAAATTTTGCATGAAAATCATAATTGATTGCAACAAAAGGGGGGTAGGCAGACCCCCTGGACCCCTCTTCTGGATCCGCCACTTAGTATGAAATATTTTACGTGAGTGAGTGATTGAGTTGGTGTTTTACGCCCATGCATCGCTATATATAGGTTATTTACAGGCGATGAACATGAAAAGGGTGATAAAATGAACATGAAATGATGATGATAAATGAAATATGGGGATGGGATGGGACACAAAGGACCAGTAAATTTTGAAGAACCACAGGAAAAATGGAGAAGTGGGTAGGGGCGGAAAATTTAGCCTATGTGGTGCACTACTTGGCGGTCCACAAAGAGGTCTTTTACGTGCATGAAGCGTGGCATTCTCCACACACGTTGGCCCACTATGGTCAGCGGTCAGGGTTTCCGTATTATAGACCTGACAACCCCTGCGGACGAGGGCCACCCTATTCAGCCACCTAGGGTACACACTTGGTCGCTCTGTGGGCTGAGCACTGACCCGATGTCAGAATCCCAAGACCCTTAGTCGCCTCTTACGACAAGCTAGGCTCTGCTGCGGGCCTATTCGCCACCCGGGCCCCGCACGGGACAGATATTTTACGACTTTAAGCATTCGGTTAATACCCATGTGAAAAAAGAAGGTAGCAATCAAACTGTACCTAAAGCCACATATTCTTATTTATTGTACCAACTATAGCAATGCTTTTATTACCTGTCTGAATCAGACGTTACATATATATTACTACTCAAGATGTACAATGTACCCACTAATCAAACATTATCCCTGTGACACTTGTAGTTGCTGTGATATATACCAAACTTTAACCCTAGTCATTCTTTTGAGTCAATGTACGAATGTTGGGAACAATCGAACTGACAAAATGTTTATCGTAATCCACAGGGTCTTGCTCTTCTCTATTAATATTTTATTACAGTCACTGTGACTACACCCCCCTTTAATTTTAATTCGGTTTTCTCATCTCCTGTCTTTCCCTTTAGAATTCATAGCATTGATATTTTTTTCTTTCCGAAAAAACCTTCATCTGTAGCATTTTGGCCTAAAAATACTTATATTTAACTTGACTCTGCAATTTAGTAAACATCGGCAATCGCATGGACATGAAATTTCAAAAGAAAGTAGATTTGAAATTTTTACACATTTGATATTTTCCATTTCCTTTCCTCTTCTGTCCTGCTCTTTAGTCTTTCTTTGTGGTTAGCCGCCCCAAACAAAAGAAGCCCCAAGACGTTTTCTTGACGTGTCGTTTTCATGTCAAGCCATGCGATTGCCGAATTTATAACTGCCGACATAAAGTCCAATTAAGAAGCCTTAGTACAACGGATAATGATTTTGATGTTTTGGAAACGAATTATAAATTTATGGATATAATTTTAAATTAGTTTGTATTTTGACAAATGTATAGGTTGATACGCCCCCTATATGTTTAGTTTGAGTCGCCCCCTGAGGTCATTTCTTAGGACAATGTATATGACTAAAAGAAAAGCGAAATCGGCCAATATCTCCGAACCTACTAATTTGTTTACAACAATAACAATTAATTATAAATGTGAGAAATTTTCAAAACCCAACATTGGACACATGTCACCATATATTTGTTTTAATTCTACGTTTCCTGGGTTTCACGTTTATCGCATGAGAAAAAAAAACAGTCTATAATTTTGTCCAATTTTGATAGTATAGATACTTTTTTATTATCGACCACCAGATATTTGTATACGCATTTTGCGTTTTTATTTCGGGAAAAACTGTGTTAAACTTTCAATGACTGATTTGATTTTTGCATGTCTAACACAGATATAGAGTGTGAAAATTTTCATAAAGGAAAGGTGATGCTCTTGCACGCGTGTTTCTTTTTATGAATATAATTATAGTTAATAACAGAAAGAAATTAGAGTAAATAACAAAAAACACCATCTTCCTGTACACGTTGTGAAGAAATAAATATTTTTGAAATGTTTTTTGAGAGACCATTATTAAGTTGAATGATTTTCAAACAGATGATGCATGTCTCATTTTCGGACGTTCTGTAGTTGTTCTTACCTTTCCAGAGCACATTGAATCACCCTCGTTTCGAACTTAAGTCGACGTTGTGGATAAGATGTAATATGTGTTTATATAGACATTTGTATGATGTAGTTATGTCTACCAATTTTGTATTTGTCTTTTTGGACTTCGGAATTGATAGTTGGTTGCCCCATCCGTTCTTTTTTTTTCTTTGAGATAATTTTTGAAATCGTATGTCATTCATTTGTTATAATGCTATTTATATTGTAAGTGGGTTGTTTTATTTTCTAATGGTTTTGCATTTTCTATATTAATGTCTGACATTTAAAGATACATTTGTTACTAAACTAAATTTTCTTAGAGCAAATTAGTAAATAAATAGCATTTTGATAGATTTATTAAATTATTATGGATTTATATAGATGGAGTAGCATTCGAGTCTCTCTAATGCCCAATTCGGCAAAACATAAAGTTGAAAATGCGGTCCCTGTAAATGACAAAAAAATATATATTATGTTCAAATCATGCAAATTAAAGATTTATTATATTGTTACGAGAAACTGTTCTCTTTCGAATAAAAAAGTTGTTGCAGTCATTTTTTTTCAGTATAGTCATACATAATATTCGATTTTTAGGTAAAGCTTTGAATTAGCCTTATGTAGTAATATGAATTGTTTGAACTGGCTTAAGTGAACTTTTTCAAGACTGGCTTTATACAATTTGGGTTTGTTATTTCTCTTGGTATTTAAGATTGATAATTGCAGCTCTGTATTAATTTTGGACCAAGAACGACGCTTGATTGTGGGCTGTGTGGCGTACTCTTATTCCACATCTCATTACTTTCTATATTTATCTTCAACAATTTATAGATTAAGCTCATTTTAAGGTAGATAGGATGTCTATTATTGAGCATCTTTTTTGCATATCTATCATAACTTTTAAATTCATAATGCGTGTTATTCTAATTGATTTCTTTTTGACTAGGTAAACATCAAAATTGAAAATTAAAACAAAAAATTGGATGAAATACAACTTCTTTTTGAATTTCAATATTTTTCCGTACGTTTTAAGGGGGGATAATTTGTATAAAAATAATAGGGAAAACATATTTTTCTTTTTTTCGTAAAAAAATGATGGTGAACTTTATTTTTTTGGGGGTACAAAATTTATATTTGATAATCCATACAAAACAAAAAAATATCACAAATTTTAAGAAACATCTATGGAGTAGATTATTTTAGGTACAGGAAATTTGAATTTTCCCTATTGATCCTATATAAAAAGTACTAAAATCATGCACTTTTAAAATTCCTTTCTACAAAAATTCTTATGGTTAACTTCTAATTTTACCGAGACTTTATGGATATGGATACATCGTTAGACACCCCATCTACCTTAACATCATTCTAATGAATGAGACTTGTTCTTAGCCTATTGTATTGATTTGCAAAAAAACCCCAATTATTCTTACTCCTTCTTATTATTGTGTTGGCTGGTTACTCCTCTCCACACATAACCACTTGGAACTCTCTTTGTGATTGGTTTGTCATACTTTGTAAACCCAGTATTGTAACATCCATGAACTAAACTGTTATCTGTAAGAAACAAAGCTTGTAAATGTTGAATGCGATTGTAAAAGCGTTTTGAGACTTTCGAAAAAGAACTTATCTTAGATTCTTTTATATGTATTTACGTTATGTTATTTTGTATTATTCAAGTTCCAGCCAAAACTTGCGTCTGTGAGCTTGTTTGTCTTTTTCATAGAATTGGATGTAAGTGATGTGTACAAACCTAAAATTATTTCACAATTATATTAAATTGAAAAATATCAAACATTATGACGAATAATAATAGAATCGTTCATTTAACATTTCAGATGTTGGTTTTTCAGAGAGTTTTGATCGGATTTGACACGTTGAAGTGACCATTGGCAGAGGGACGGATGTGCTATAGCATGCAGGAATTGCTTACTCTTCCGGAACACCTAGTTCACTCTCGTTAGGACTTGAGTTTGCGTTGTTGATTGCTTTTCAGTTTTTTTTTGTATTTTTGTGTTGTCTGTTTTTCGTGCTGTTCACTTTGGTGATTACTAGTTTTGTCTTTTCCTTTTCGGTCTTCTGACATTCAGATGCCCCATCGGTACCACTGCTTCTTTCATGTTATTACATTCAGCTCATTAAGGCATATTTTAAATAGCAATTTTTAAATCCTAGTTACTGTAATAGTCTTTCCATCTCATAGACGCGAGTCGAAAAAAGGGATTCATACAAGTATTACTTCATATCGCTGAAAAGTTCGTTGAACTCGTTATCTTTCGTGTTTGAATCAAATAAACAATATCAATTTATTACAAATTTGTTTTTTTTACGATTATCATAGTTTTTTAATAATTCTCCATATACAACCAGAATTATGGGTATATATCTTGTGAACATTATATTTCTAAATTATATACCTTTTTGTGAACAGCATTTAAACTTGTGACGTCTGTCTTCTTTCTTGTTGTCATGGTAACTTACGACCCCAGTAATATAACCATTACCGGGACATTGGAATGAAAATGTCTCATCCCAATTATTGACGTATCCTGCATTTAGAAATAAAATGACCAAATTCAGACAAGGTTCCATGCAATTCAATATATATCATCATGGCAAATCTAATGCACAGACAAGTTAATTTTTCGGCTCCTTGGTTGATACCTTTGCCCTTTAAATTTATATGAGTGTTTAAAAAACGCGCATTATGGAACTTTGTTTTTTTTTATTACAAAAAATAGTTCGAGAAATGAAAAAAAGACGTAAACTAGTCTCATTATAGCAAGACTAGCAAGACACTTATCAAATATCAAAATTGAAATAAGTGTCTTCATCTTGAGATGTTAGCTGTATGTTCTTGTTTTCAACTTTGCTTCATCTAAAAAATTCACCAAAAGGACAAAAAGAGTTACTAACATGACTAACTAGTAGCTTTAATAGGAGATGGCATTCATAAATGTGTTTTTTTTTTGGTTATTTTACGAACCAGTCCATTTGCAATTTTGTCCTCCACTAATTGAACGACACCCAAAGTCCCATCGTCGGTCTTCTTTTTTGTTGTCATGAATACTGTTTATAAAGTCAATTGCCTGGTTGGAGGGACAAGAGAAATGCAGCAACTTATCCCAATCATTTTTCCATCCGTTCACATTGTAGCACACACTCACTAAGATAATACTACTGATTAAGTGGCGGATCATTTTCTCTGAAATTGAGGTTGTTCATTTGTAAGCAAAATCAAAAGAATAGCAAACTGTCAATATTTTTTACAAACCACCTTTTATCAAAATATAAATGAAAAATGATACAAGATAAACTATCATAAACTTTGAGAAAGAAAGGTTTTTTACTCTATTACTGTTGTTAATAAAGTATCTTAAAATATTTTTGAGGTAAAAAGATTGATTTTTAGGCAAGCGCCAGGGAAGTCTTATGGAGTCTAAAGAGTAGTGATTATTTTCGCGTTTTTTTTCAGTCTAGACGGGGTGATCTTCCTGCATCTAGTCTGAAATAAAATGCTTTATTTTCTATATTACTTTTTAATATTTGTTAACATGATATACACGTCTATAAATTTGCATTTTTATTTGCATTTTATATGACCGGCACAAGTTTTATTTATTCCTTTGCATCCTATAGAGGGAACTATTTAGTTAAAGGCGATAGAATATACATTATGTATTCATCTATTACGTGATTTGTTCGTATAAATATTTCTGTTATTTGATTGGTTAATGCAAGGAATAAATTCATAAATTCAGTATACAATACACATCATTGGGACGAGTGCATTTTAATCGAAGGGGTGTTTCAATCGATACCGTTTTTACAGGTTACAGGATACCTGTCTTGTGAGTGCAATTGTTTTTGAGAGCATCCGCATGACGATCCTTTCTTTGCTCACCAAAAATATATTAATTAGAAATTGGTTCTCTCGTCTATCCTGACGCTTTGTGTCCTCATTTCGTTTCATGCTCATTCTGTCATCTTTTTCATGTTCCACTTCCACACATGGTTGTCTTGTGCGCTCGGTTAAAGACGCATATGTTATAATGAACTCACTAAGCTTTACATTTCAATAAAATTGCTTTGTTTCGAAAACACTCTTTAGATTTTATATCAAAACTATTCTTATCAACTCATTTGTGAATTTTATTTCATTCTAATATAATTATTTCTTGTTTTTTTTTTGTTAAGATGTTCAATAACAAAGTTCAGGATTTGAGAGACCTTGAATTTGTAATTTATTATCATCATATCAAATGACAAGTGATGGTGTAGCTGGTTGGTCAAGCGACTTTTCCGATTATTTGATTATTGGTATAACATATATATGAATATAGAGACAAAAAATGAAACGTTATTGAAAAAGCTGGTTTAACATGGTGTTTAGAAAAGTCCCTGTTTTGGTATATCATCGATATTATTATAATTATGCTTAATTTATATTAATATCATACTGATCCCATAATCTTTAATTAAAACTTTTGTTTTCATTTAAAAAAGAATAACAATACACATATGATAAAATCAGAAAATAGGGTTTCTCCGTAAAATGGGTACATTTTATAAAATGGCGCATGTCATACCATGTTTAGCGAGGTTTAGAAACTTCTCAAAAGTGTTAATATTAAGGAATAAAACAAAAACACACTCCTGTTCCTGGATTAGAAATTGTTCTTGATAACGTGAGGTTTTCCTTGACTTGGGTGATATTAGATCATTGTGTAGATTGTGCGATTTGTTTGAAACAATTTTTTAGCATTCGGCTAAAGCTAAAAAGATTCAAAAAGTTTGATCTAACTGACAATAATATTCTGAATTGTTTTCTTGTATGACTTATTACCACTTGAAAAAACGACGAACATTGCAAAACCTGGATTAGAATAGGAAAATGATAATAAAACAACCAATTTACAATAAAATGATACAAATGATATAAAGTTTTATGCAATCGACATTGTAGTCAAAATTTTCTTTTTCAAGCTAAGTTTCCATGGTATGAACAATTTCAACTAACTTGAAATATGAAAACAAACCAATAACTTGTATATTTTATATAAGTATAAATAAACGTATGATAAAGCATTTCTTTTAAAAAAACAATAGGGCTATTGTTACTTAATTCATATCTAACATTATCAATAATGGATTAAAAGGGTTTCAAAGACGTAATAATAATCATCTCGTATTGTTAAATATTTTTTTAAATGAATTATTTCTATTTTAAAATTGGTTTTCATTTTCGTAGCGTACTTAACCCCTTGTTACATGTAGGATGTGCCTAATTCATATAACCATGAAATTAAATCTCAAAAGAAAATATAAGCTAAAAGTTTTAATTTTTCATGATGGTTAAGAAATCTTACAGAGAATTCTGAATTTTACAATAAATGTATAAACATTTTTATATATTGTATAAAAATTTACTTAGATGTACCCGAATAAAGGAAAAAAAGTCAAATTAATTTGTTTTGCAGCTCGTTAATTAAAATAACATTATTCTTTTAAGATGATAATAATTCGCTAAATCTGATAAATGATAAACATACCTTTGTTTGAAGTTCTAATGTGTGATTAATTAAATTATGAATATGGTAAATATAAGCACCGTATATATAGCAATAGACCCCTATCCCATTTTGGCCGATTTGAAAATTTTGGGTTCTCAGAAACTGAAAATTCCTAAACATTACAAAACATATCCCGGATTTCATATTTTACTATTCGAATAATTCTGTCAAAATGATAATTCTTCACTCCTACATAACCAAACATGATGTCATTTCACCACAAAAACTTACCTATTTCATGTTTGATTAATGTGTACATGGTAAATAAAGGTAATAACAAAACTACCGAACTTGAATGATCAATCTCATAGTCCAGAGAAAATGACAAAAACGAATCAGTCATACCGGAGAACTGGTGGATCGCAATGGTCCTGACTTGGTACAGGCATTTCAAACGAAATGGTGGGTTAAACCAGGTTTTATGGCGCCAAACCTCCCTCTTCCATTGCGATCTTAGGATCCGGTAATGACCATAGAACACAACATAGTTGTGAGACACAATAGGGATATTGAGGTGATCATCTCAGTACAGCAGACCACTCAAACACTAATTAAAACAATTAACTATCATATCTTTTAACTCAATTTTGAACTTTTCTACAAGTGGCTGATAACGAAGAAAGAATTTTTTTAGTGATCGTATGAGACGTATTTTCTTATAGCCCTGCTTCAAAAGTCGGTCACGAAGAAACCGGTGTCTGATCAAAAAATCTGTGAAATGTGTGCAAGCTCTGGCATATCGAATAAGTTGAGAAATATAAACACCGTATGCAGGAGAATTAGGTATATTGCTCTGTAGATTAGGAAAATTAATAATTTGAAAATTAAAATCGTCTCGTTTATCGTAAATTTTTGTACTGAGATGACCACCTGGGTCAAATTCGAGGTGCAAATCCAAGAAAGACGTGAAGCAATTAGATTCGGTGGTCTCTTTAATCTCCAATTCCGGAGGATATATTGAAGGAATCCAACTACCAAATGAAGTGTTATTGACAGAAAGGACATCATCAATATATCTGAATGTAAGATTAAATGACCTTGCCTCTTTCATCTTCTTGTTCCTTACGAGTCCCTGAAGAAATTCAGTCTCGTAAGAGTATAAAAACAAATCGGCGAGGAGAGGAGCACAGTTTGTGCCCATTGGAATGCCGATTTGTTGTTGAAAAATCTCTCCTCCGAAGGTGACAAATATGTTGTCAATGAGGAAATCAAGCATACTGCAAACTTGTTCTAGTGTGTAACAAATTTTATCTTTGAAAGATGTTTTGGAAAAGAATGTAGAATTATAACCCAAAACAACAAAATTCCTTGAGTTTGAAAAGGCTTTTTCGAGAAGTTTTTTCAGGCGACATTTTAGTTTTTCGTGTGGCATGAAACGTTTTTATTATGTATGCTTATTTCTAATGAGTACACTTGTTTGATATTACAACAAGATGCTCCCAGGAGCCTGAATCGTTTACCAGGTCTTAAAGCTATAAGGGTATTTTCTATGAACTGTAACCCCTTATAGTGGTCATCTGAAAACTTCAACCAAATCGAGACTTTTGTAAAGCATAATGAGCTGAAGGATTAAACAAGCACCAGCTTTTCTTTTTTTTTTAATATTTTCATTCTATAGGACAAAATTAGAAACCAAAAAACGCTTTTTGACCTTTAAAGGATCATAAATCTTAAAAATTATCATCTGACATCATTGACCCTATTGGTACCTTTGTAGACCTGATAAGCTGAAGGTTCATTGACACAAATCTGTCATTTCCTCCTTCGGCCTTTCTGTTGGTGGCAGTAATGATGACATTCCATCCCTGTATTGGATTCCTAAATTACATAAAAATCCATAAAAGCAGCGCTTCATTGCAGGGTCATCCAAATGTACAACTAAGCGTCTTTCAGTTTTGTTCAATACTTCAATACTTACGGCAATAAAATCCGGCCTCCAGAAATATTACGATTGTTGTTTTTGGTGAAATGGTGTCAATCAAATGTGGATCCTTAAGAATTCGAAAGAACTGATGGAGATTCTTAACTCTAAATCAGTTTCATCTTGTAACAGCATCAAAACATTCGATTTCTCCACACTTTACACTTCTATTCCACATGAACAACTGAAATCGCGACTGGCACAGCTGATTAAACGCAGCTTTTTCAAAAAGAATGGAAAACGCAGTACAAATTTCTTGTAGTCGATTATACAAAGACTTACTTTGTTGTCATTTGTATTTTGTCATCAATTAGTCTAAGAAAAAGAACAAATTTACAGAAGACCAAATAATCGACATGCTCAACTTTCTTATTGACAACATATTTGTTCAGTTTGGTGGACGTGTTTTTCAGCAAACAATAGTGTTCCAATGGGCACTAATTGTGCACCTTTGCTTGCTGATTTGTTTCTTCATTCATATAAAGCAGACTTCTTACAATCTCTTCTAGACAAAAAAGACCGTAGACTAGCTCTCTCTTTCAACCTCACGTTCCGTTATATTGATGATGTCCTTTCACTAAACAATTCTCGATTTGGTGACTTTCTCCATCTCATATATCCCCAGGAGCTTGAAATAAAGAAGACAACGGATTCTAGGAAGTCTGCTTCATATTTAGATCTACATCTAGAATTGACTCACAAGGAAGACTTTCAACAAGGCTCTATGAAAAATGTGATGACTTCAACTTTCCAATCGTCAACTTTCCCTTGCGGTGCGGGCTTACATCGATTTCCTTAGCAGAGCGACTCGTCTGACGCAAAAATTGCTCACACAGGGTTATGTTGCTCCTCGGTTGCTGTCTTAACTCAAGAAATTTTACGGAAGACATCATGCACTTATAGACAAATATGGGATTTCGATCTCTCAGATTAGTGCAGATGTTGGTTTGTCATAGGGTGTTGTTTTGTCTTCCTTTACCGGATTTGACACGCTGAATGGACTATTGGCAACGCGACGGGTGTGCTATAGCAAGCAGGAACTGCTTACTCTTCCGGAGCACCTGTGTTCACTCTTGTTTCGACTGGAGTTCGCGTTGTTGATTGATATTCAGTTATTTTGTGTTTCCATGTCTTACATGTTGTCTGTTTTTGTCCCGTTCCTGTTGGTGTTTACTGGTTTTGTCTCTGCCCTTTCGGACTTATTCGGATACCCCATTGGTTCCTCTGCTTCCTTAAGCAAGATAATAATTTTCTTTATCTGCAAAAGCTTTCATTCTATGGGACTAAAACATGAAAAAAGTCACATTTTATCTTTAAAGGGCCACGGCCCCATACAAGGGATCATTTTACATCTTTGACCCAATAGGGACTTTTGAAGAGGTAAATGAGGTGAAGGTGCAAGCAACAGATTTTCTCTATCTGCAATAGTTTTTATTCTATGGTGCAAAAACGTGAAAAAAACGTTATTAGGGATAATCTGACAACTTGGACTTTTGTAAAGCTAAATGAACTGAAGAATAAAGCAGGAAACAGCTTTTCTCTATTTTTTTCTACATATCTTTTGTAGAGTTTTTGATGTTGAGAAATAGAAATTGCAACATTTTTTCTGTATCTCTTATACAAGCTGAAAGAGTTGTTTGACCCCTGGTCTATTTTTTTAGCAACGGATCAAAAATCGAAAACACAACTTTTATGGAAGAAATCCTCATTAACTTATTATTTTTGCTCTCGGTGGGGAGACCTAGGAATTTTGTTCTTTCCTTTAGTACTATTTCACAATAGCCCAAAAAAGATCTATTATCTGGCTTAAATGTATTGCTGGATTAATTAATAATTATAATTTAGTTTCGTTATAAAAATATTGGTTTTCAGCGTTCTGGTAATATGAATGTAATTATTCTAAAGCCGTTTCTAACCAATAGTGATGATTTTTGCACTCAGTCTAAAAGAATAAAATATAGTATAGATTTGATATTTTGATATGTCAAAAATATATAGAGAGGAGTGCATGCGCTTGTTAGCAAACTCTAAAAATCTCAAATGAGTATATACATGTAAGAAATACTGGTCTATGGAGTCTGCCTAGCATCCTTTTTATAGCACTTGACTAATCCTAAATGATCGCCGACAGCATGACGGATGTCCTCCATAGAGAAAAACGAATTAATGAATATTAAAAATACACATTATTTCAAATGAGTATTGAAGTAAGACTGTCGTAACTCGTAGTATTTGATTGTTCTACAAATAAATGTCCACCGACAACATGACAGGTGTGTTACATTTTGCAAGAATTATTTTAATTCCAGACCATCTAAGTTATCCTTGTTATATTCAAGATATTTTTGGCTTTGTTAATTGTTTTTTGTAAATAGATTTTTTTCAGGTTTGAATTAGTATTTTAAGCTTTTGAAATTGACTTTCCCCCATGTAATTCAATGTAACTTTTAAAATTCTGGGATTGATACGCTACTCGTTCGTTACAATGACGCTCTGTGCGCTCTGTACCTGTTTTGAACACGTTGAATAGGTTTCTTGGTCGTTAGACTGACGCAAGACGTGCGCTGCATTATCGCTAGACACACGTTTCCGTTTCACCCGTGCGGGTTCCGGGTGGCGAATAGGCCCGCAGCAGCGCTAAGCTTGTCGGTAAAAGTCCACTAAAGAGCGCTCAGAAACCTGACATCGGGTCAGGCCGCTTTGCCGACAAAGCGACTGGGATGTGTGCCCCAGGTGGTTGAATGGGGCAGCCCTGACATCGAGAGATGCGGGGTCGTCAGGCTATAATGCGGAAAACCTAACCGCAAACCATAGTGGTGCATCGTAATGGGAAAAATGTCACGTTCCTCGCACGTTAAAGAACCCTGCTGCAGGTCTCGGTAAGAGTAGCACCCGTAGGATCCCCATGCAGGAGGCAAAATTTCCCGTCCCTACCGATCATTCCTTTTTCCAGTGGCAGTCAAAACTCTCCTACCCGATTGGCCTTGTGTCCCCATTTCCTCCACTTCATCATCATTTCATGTTCATTGTATCACCACTTTCATGTTCATCTCCCGGATATGTTTTGCAGCTCGTTAATTAAAATAACATTATTCTTTTAAGATGATAATAATTCGCTAAATCTGATAAATGATAAACATACCTTTGTTTGAAGTTCTAATGTGTGATTAATTAAATTATGAATATGGTAAATATAAGCACCGTATATATAGCAATAGACCCCTATCCCATTTTGGCCGATTTGAAAATTTTGGGTTCTCAGAAACTGAAAATTCCTAAACATTACAAAACATATCCCGGATTTCATATTTTACTATTCGAATAATTCTGTCAAAATGATAATTCTTCACTCCTACATAACCAAACATGATGTCATTTCACCACAAAAACTTACCTATTTCATGTTTGATTAATGTGTACATGGTAAATGAAACGTTTTTATTATGTATGCTTATTTCTAATGAGTACACTTGTTTGATATTACAACAAGATGCTCCCAGGAGCCTGAATCGTTTACCAGGTCTTAAAGCTATAAGGGTATTTTCTATGAACTGTAACCCCTTATAGTGGTCATCTGAAAACTTCAACCAAATCGAGACTTTTGTAAAGCATAATGAGCTGAAGGATTAAACAAGCACCAGCTTTTCTTTTTTTTTTAATATTTTCATTCTATAGGACAAAATTAGAAACCAAAAAACGCTTTTTGACCTTTAAAGGATCATAAATCTTAAAAATTATCATCTGACATCATTGACCCTATTGGTACCTTTGTAGACCTGATAAGCTGAAGGTTCATTGACACAAATCTGTCATTTCCTCCTTCGGCCTTTCTGTTGGTGGCAGTAATGATGACATTCCATCCCTGTATTGGATTCCTAAATTACATAAAAATCCATAAAAGCAGCGCTTCATTGCAGGGTCATCCAAATGTACAACTAAGCGTCTTTCAGTTTTGTTCAATACTTCAATACTTACGGCAATAAAATCCGGCCTCCAGAAATATTACGATTGTTGTTTTTGGTGAAATGGTGTCAATCAAATGTGGATCCTTAAGAATTCGAAAGAACTGATGGAGATTCTTAACTCTAAATCAGTTTCATCTTGTAACAGCATCAAAACATTCGATTTCTCCACACTTTACACTTCTATTCCACATGAACAACTGAAATCGCGACTGGCACAGCTGATTAAACGCAGCTTTTTCAAAAAGAATGGAAAACGCAGTACAAATTTCTTGTAGTCGATTATACAAAGACTTACTTTGTTGTCATTTGTATTTTGTCATCAATTAGTCTAAGAAAAAGAACAAATTTACAGAAGACCAAATAATCGACATGCTCAACTTTCTTATTGACAACATATTTGTTCAGTTTGGTGGACGTGTTTTTCAGCAAACAATAGTGTTCCAATGGGCACTAATTGTGCACCTTTGCTTGCTGATTTGTTTCTTCTGCTTGTCTGACGCAAAAATTGCTCACACAGGGTTATGTTGCTCCTCGGTTGCTGTCTTAACTCAAGAAATTTTACGGAAGACATCATGCACTTATAGACAAATATGGGATTTCGATCTCTCAGATTAGTGCAGATGTTGGTTTGTCATAGGGTGTTGTTTTGTCTTCCTTTACCGGATTTGACACGCTGAATGGACTATTGGCAACGCGACGGGTGTGCTATAGCAAGCAGGAACTGCTTACTCTTCCGGAGCACCTGTGTTCACTCTTGTTTCGACTGGAGTTCGCGTTGTTGATTGATATTCAGTTATTTTGTGTTTCCATGTCTTACATGTTGTCTGTTTTTGTCCCGTTCCTGTTGGTGTTTACTGGTTTTGTCTCTGCCCTTTCGGACTTATTCGGATACCCCATTGGTTCCTCTGCTTCCTTAAGCAAGATAATAATTTTCTTTATCTGCAAAAGCTTTCATTCTATGGGACTAAAACATGAAAAAAGTCACATTTTATCTTTAAAGGGCCACGGCCCCATACAAGGGATCATTTTACATCTTTGACCCAATAGGGACTTTTGAAGAGGTAAATGAGGTGAAGGTGCAAGCAACAGATTTTCTCTATCTGCAATAGTTTTTATTCTATGGTGCAAAAACGTGAAAAAAACGTTATTAGGGATAATCTGACAACTTGGACTTTTGTAAAGCTAAATGAACTGAAGAATAAAGCAGGAAACAGCTTTTCTCTATTTTTTCTACATATCTTTTGTAGAGTTTTTGATGTTGAGAAATAGAAATTGCAACATTTTTTCTGTATCTCTTATACAAGCTGAAAGAGTTGTTTGACCCCTGGTCTATTTTTTTAGCAACGGATCAAAAATCGAAAACACAACTTTTATGGAAGAAATCCTCATTAACTTATTATTTTTGCTCTCGGTGGGGAGACCTAGGAATTTTGTTCTTTCCTTTAGTACTATTTCACAATAGCCCAAAAAAGATCTATTATCTGGCTTAAATGTATTGCTGGATTAATTAATAATTATAATTTAGTTTCGTTATAAAAATATTGGTTTTCAGCGTTCTGGTAATATGAATGTAATTATTCTAAAGCCGTTTCTAACCAATAGTGATGATTTTTGCACTCAGTCTAAAAGAATAAAATATAGTATAGATTTGATATTTTGATATGTCAAAAATATATAGAGAGGAGTGCATGCGCTTGTTAGCAAACTCTAAAAATCTCAAATGAGTATATACATGTAAGAAATACTGGTCTATGGAGTCTGCCTAGCATCCTTTTTATAGCACTTGACTAATCCTAAATGATCGCCGACAGCATGACGGATGTCCTCCATAGAGAAAAACGAATTAATGAATATTAAAAATACACATTATTTCAAATGAGTATTGAAGTAAGACTGTCGTAACTCGTAGTATTTGATTGTTCTACAAATAAATGTCCACCGACAACATGACAGGTGTGTTACATTTTGCAAGAATTATTTTAATTCCAGACCATCTAAGTTATCCTTGTTATATTCAAGATATTTTTGGCTTTGTTAATTGTTTTTTGTAAATAGATTTTTTTCAGGTTTGAATTAGTATTTTAAGCTTTTGAAATTGACTTTCCCCCATGTAATTCAATGTAACTTTTAAAATTCTGGGATTGATACGCTACTCGTTCGTTACAATGACGCTCTGTGCGCTCTGTACCTGTTTTGAACACGTTGAATAGGTTTCTTGGTCGTTAGACTGACGCAAGACGTGCGCTGCATTATCGCTAGACACACGTTTCCGTTTCACCCGTGCGGGTTCCGGGTGGCGAATAGGCCCGCAGCAGCGCTAAGCTTGTCGGTAAAAGTCCACTAAAGAGCGCTCAGAAACCTGACATCGGGTCAGGCCGCTTTGCCGACAAAGCGACTGGGATGTGTGCCCCAGGTGGTTGAATGGGGCAGCCCTGACATCGAGAGATGCGGGGTCGTCAGGCTATAATGCGGAAAACCTAACCGCAAACCATAGTGGTGCATCGTAATGGGAAAAATGTCACGTTCCTCGCACGTTAAAGAACCCTGCTGCAGGTCTCGGTAAGAGTAGCACCCGTAGGATCCCCATGCAGGAGGCAAAATTTCCCGTCCCTACCGATCATTCCTTTTTCCAGTGGCAGTCAAAACTCTCCTACCCGATTGGCCTTGTGTCCCCATTTCCTCCACTTCATCATCATTTCATGTTCATTGTATCACCACTTTCATGTTCATCTCCCGGATATAGCCGAAATCGCGCTGCTTGGGAATAAAGCAATAACTAACTAACTAACCGTTTAGCTTAGCGTTCAAGAAACGCATTTCAACGTGCGCACAACGACAACATAGCGTACATCAGCGTATGTATAACGTCCTTCTAACTTATGCCTAACATTCGAATAATTTATTTCTAACACGTTGGCGAACGTCGGAAATTTTAAGCATGTTGAAAAATTTGCGAAGCACTCGACGTTCACCAACGCACGCTGACGTTCGCTAACGTGTTTCCTGCGTGTTCATAACGTATACAAAACTTACGCAACGCACACCAGCGTGTAATAAATATATTCTAAAACGTCGGCACACGTTGGCTTAAACGTTATAGTGTGACAGGGCAATAACCGGTCCTTTGTTTCCCATCCCACCCCCATATTACATTGATCATCATCATTTCATGTTCATCATGTTCATCGCCTGTTATTAATCTATAAAGCGTTGCGAGAGCGTAAAACACCAACTCACTCACCGTAAATGAAAAAGCTGCTGTTGGCGTTTTGATTTCCCGAGGTTATTCCGCTCTTAAATCAACACATTTTGTTGGAAAACAAATCAAAACTTTTTAATTTTCCATTTCAAAATTGTTAAAATCTTAAATTCTTCCAAAACTCAGATATAGGGTTGGTTCTCAGTCGGGCATATAAGGTCTTATTGCTGTGTGCTATTCAAATTATTAAAGGTGTTTTGCATTTTCCAACCTTTGTAAAATAGTGCCTCTCGTGAGTCTTAAATAGACAAAACGCGCGTTAAGCATATCAAAATTTATTGTCTAGAACTTTGTTACATGTAGTTATATTTGAAACATCCGGAAAAGGTTGCGCTAATAATCAAGTTTTAATTTGTCGAGGTTAGGTTGCCGTGGCATCAACATTTTTAGCCGTCGAAGAACGCATTGAAGCTTTAACATTATTCCTTTTAAATTTCAAAATTGTCAAATTCTAAGGTTCTTTCTATCCCCGACATAGTTTGAACTTAGACAAAACTTGGTTTCCAGTTCGGCATTTATGGTTTTATTGTTAATATTACAGTATTTAGTATTTTAAAATCCCTCTGATGAGTCTTGAATATACAAATCTATTGTCTTACATGTTAAAATTGTTTTAATTTTTATTTTTACCTGCTTCGCCGAAGGCGACAGCGGGTTTTGGAGTCGGATCATTTCGTCCATCCGTCCATCCGATCGACCACCCGTCGGCCGCGCTGTAAGGAGCCTGTCTTGCGTAATCTGAATCTTAATCACCGAACACTAAATATTTTAGAAATTAATGAAAATGTTAGATGCCCCTTTCTGTTTGGAAATTATGGCCCAAAATTGACAAAAAGCAACTTTTTTCTTTGTACCCAAAATAATAATTTTTGTTCGGGTTGACAAAATGCTATGAATCTAACTTACCTAAAAGAATGAAATTGACTTATTTTGAGTGTCCTCTTTTTCTGTTTAGAATAATGGACCAACTGGGGCAAAAAATGAACTTTTGGGTTTTTTCTACAATACATGTAACTTGAGTCTTAGTTGACTGATTGTTTTGAATTTTATAATGATGTCCCTTATCATAAAATTATTGATTGGCCTAATATTTGGAGTCTCATATTTTTGTTCAGAAACTATTGCCCAAAAGGGTAAAAAATGCAACCTTTTACTTATAATCCGATTTAAAAATGTTTTTGTCAGTTTTTGTTGTTTTTTTGTTTTTTTTTTATATTCGATACAAAATGAAGGATAATTTTCTTCTTGGCTCCACTTATCCTGTTTAGCAATAAGGGAGCCAAAAGGGGAAAATAAAAGCAATAGCAGAGTTACCGAACATGGAAGATAAATCTCAAATATCCACGAGAAAAGACAAAACAAGGAAGACATGTACATGGGTAAACTGGAGAAGTAGAGGGTTGCAAATGTGCTGACTTGATATAGACCTTTCGAAAGAAATGGTTGGTTAAAAAATGTTTTGCTTTTTAGGAAGGAAGCTTGAATATTTTTATTTCTAAAATTCATTGTAAGACTATAATGGGTTGCATGGGGCAAATATTTTTTTTCAATCCAACAAAGGATGCAAAAAAGTCAAAAACAATTGACTGTTTATATTTGGCCTGTGATGTACATGGTTCGACAATTTGCGTGTGGCACAGGCCGGACTAGACATCGATTTGTCTTGTTTGTGATATGGCAATACGAGAATGTAAAAAGGTAACAATACAAAATTTACGATTTTTACAATAAATTTATTCTATAATCATGATCTTCTAGAGATAGAGTATCACTCTCGAGTCTTCTCAATTTCAAATTCGGCAGAACATAAAGTTGAAAATGCGGTCCCTGTAAAAGAGAAATAAATAATAATAATGTCATGCAAAATTCTACTAACAACATTTGAAAATCAAGTCAATTGCAGACATTTTATGTTTTAATTAATTTATAAACATACAGAGTTCATACAGCATAACTAGATTTGTAAATATACTATTACTAAATATAAAATTAAGCCTTTTTAAAGGCACGTTATGATCAATGATTACAGTTGAATGCCAGACAACTCGGCCCGAAGACAAGTCGGCCCGAGACAACTTTGAACGGTCTGTAGGACAACTCGGCCCTCTGTAAGACAAGTTGGCCCGACTTTAACCTATTCATATCTTTAATAGAAAAGTGAGAAAATTCCAATTAAACGTTATAAAATGCTGCTCTATTTCAATGAGTCTGTTATATACATGATTTTGAAATAAAAAAAACTCTTAAAGTGAAGAACAAAATTACATTTTTATTTAAGAAATGTAGAATGACTTTAGAATAAAGAATAAACAATTTATCTTTGTTGAAAACATTGTCTGCAGCCCTTTTCACACAATTTTTTTTTTTTCAATATTTATACTCAGAGTGTGTATATGCATATTTCTTAATTTATGAATGGTTGGGAAATAAAGCTGAAGATATGTAACCGATATTTTGCAAAATGAATAATTATGAAGTCAAAATCAGAGAACTTGAAAGAATTAAAGTTCGATTAAGCGGATATTTCGTGAAATGCACACAAAATTAACCAAAGACCATTTATAAAGTATTTGTTCTTAAATTTATTCCTTAAATATCAACCTTTTTTTATTTAACTGAATCGGGCTGAGTTGTCTTTTACCGGTCCGACTTTTTTTAAAATCCGGCCCGAGTTGTCCCGGTTCGACTTGTCCTCAGGCCGAGTTGTCTGGCTACCTTACAGTTCAGATTATATTGTCTTGCCTTTGTTTTTGTAACTGGAGAACATGTTCCACGCAACCGTCACGCAAGATGGTCAAGCACTGACCGCCTAATTGACAAGCAAGCTCGTTACCGAGTTAGCTTAAGATTCATACCTCAAACCGGTTCTATTCAGTTATCTAAACTGTCCTGTTACAATACCCCAAAAAAAAAAAACCTTATATCTTAATGAACGGCTCTTGACGACTCACAACTACATGTAGCTCTATAAATCCCTACGGTATTTTCATTTGGCGCCTAATGTAAACGGAGAACCTGACTCACAGCACTATTATCTTGGATTGAACCTGACCTCTTCGTTTCCAAGCCCACCCAATAGTGAACTATAGAATTTAACCTCTATTCGAGTCGATAATTCAAAGCTTCAATCATACTATGAAATTGTTTCCTTAACAAAAGAAAACATTTCTTTGGTTTCTACGGGGAACACACGCCTCGGGAATTAGTAAGTTCTTCGCGGAAACTAATGTACTGTTTTCCGAATAACCAGTTAACAATTGTTTTATTACCCGTGTGGGTTCCGGGTGGCGAATAGGCCCGCAGTAGCGCTAAGCTTGTCGGTAAAAGTCCACTAAAGAGCGCTCCGAAACCCGACATCGGGTCAGGCCGCTTTGCCCACAAAGCGACTGGGATGTGTGCTCCAGGTGGTTGAATGGTGCAGCCCTGACATCGAGAGATGCGGGGTCGTCAGGCGATAAAACCCGACCGCAAACCATAGTGGTGCACCGTGTTGGGAAAAATGTCGCGTTCCTCGCACGTTAAAGAACCCTGCTGCAGGTGTCGGTAAGAGTAGGACCCGTAGGATCCCCATGCAAGAGGCAAAATTTCCCGTCTCTACCCATCACTCCTTTTCCAGTGGCAGTCAAAACTCTCCTTCCCGATTGGCCTTGTGTCCACATTTCCTCCACTTCATCATCATTTCATGCTCATTGTATCACCACTTTCATGTTCATCTCCAGAATATAGCTAAAATCGTGCTGCTTGGGAGTAAAGCAATAACTAACTAACTAACAAACAATTGTTTTATTGTACTCAATCGGTAGTCTCTTTCTAAATCCACACCTATTGCGCTCTGTTTACAGCGTGTTTAACCACGCTTATTGCCTTTGGCAACCAACTTAAAGATGAAATAATTAAAATATTTTTCTATAATGTATAGTTTGGCTTTTTCAATATTTTGGGTAAAGCGCCTCTGATCAGCCTTGAATGGACAAAACGCTCGCCAGGCGTAGCAGAATTTTTTGTTTGGAACTTTGTTGCAATTTTTATTTAAAAAAAAATAATGATTTATAATGATACGTACTAGAACGCAGGTATTTTTAAATACTTTGATAAATTTTAATGTTTAGATTTGTTCTTAGATAAAGTTATAAATTCTTACTCTTTTTTGTTGCTATGCTGGCTACTAACTCCTCTCCAAACATAACCATTAGGGACTCTCTTTGTTAGTTGTATGTCATAATCTGTAAATCCAGTATAGTAGCATCCATTGATTTTACTGTTATCTGCAAAACATGCCAAAAAGTAATCAACGGATATTCATGATATAACAATTCGCATGACCATCTGTGCAAGGCATTTTTTCAATACATGTACTAACTACCGTACTAGACCAATTTGTGGGGTATTTTACGGCACATGGCATCAAATTAGTTATAATGTTGGGTTTTTTTTCAATTCAGGCCAACACTGTAATTATTTTTCATTAGGAAATCGCATTACCAAATAAATTAAAGATATAAAGTTCCCTCTACTTACTTGTATGATATAATGTACACCAGTTTAAAATATGGGAAGAAAAGTAGATAGCTTTTAGAAAATATAGGTTTTGAAAATATGTACCTCTTGGTGAACAGCATCGAAACTTGTGTCTTCTGTCTTCTTTCTTGTTGTCATGGTAACTAAAGATTCCGGTGATGTAGCCATTTCCAGGACATTGGAATGCAAATGTCTCGTCCCAATCATTGACATATCCTGGATAAAATATTTCTCAAATGACAATTGAATTGCATGAGAACGATATAAAAAGCGAAAATATGATTACAATTTTCAGGATATTGATCACGTCCACTAGGCAAATTAGCATGTTTAAAATCATTCAAATATCGTAATTTTTCCGTTGTAACACACATCATAATAAAATGTATAGACTGTTAATAAAAAAAAGGTAATATTCTCAACTTAGTCTGACAATAGAACTTACATATGATATGGAATTTAGGTAATAACAAAATTACCAAACTTGGAGGATCAATCTCAGTGTCCAAGAGAAAAGACAAAGCATGCAAGACAGTCGCAATGGTCCTGACTTGGTACAGACATTTCAAATGAAATTGTGGGTTAAACCAGGTTTTATGGTGCGCCAAACCTCCTTCTCCCATTGCAATCATGGGTCCGGTAACACACAAAATGCAACATGGTTGTGAGGACATAATAGGAATAATAAGATGATCATCTCAGTACAGCAATCGGCAAAAAAGATTTTGCACTTATAACAACTTACAAAATGCCGGTGATGGAGGGAGGTGACTGTGCCCCAGCAGTACTTAAACTCAAGTTGCATTGATACCAAAGTTACAATACATTTCAGGCAATTAATTTTAAATTGCGTTTGAAACTCATAAGGACAAAGTAAACAGAGTACATTCGATCAAGGATAATAAGTTTTCTATTGATGACTTAATTTACCTGTCCAGTGACAATTCTGTCCTCCGCTTATTGAACGACATCCAAAGTCCCATCGTCGGTCTTCTTTTTTGTTGTCATGGATACTGGTCATGAAGTCGATTGCTTGGTCGGAAGGACAAGAGAAATGAAGCGGCTTGTCCCAGTCATTTCGCCACCCATTCACATTGTAGCAAACAATCAGTAGAAAGAAACAGCTAATAAAATGGCGAGCCATTTTCTCTGCAATTGTAGTTGATAGTGTTAAATAATAAAAAAGGAAAGGAACGAAATTACATTTAAATCATGTACTATTTTAGAAATACATGTAACCGTTGCTGTAGAGTCGCATTTTATCAAATATCGGATTTATGAGGTATGAAAAGGGAGATGTTTCATAGACAACCAATCGTTTGCTTAGACATTGGTGATTGAGAATTTATATCACATGTACCTGAGCGATCCAGTTAGTCAGTGAAATGTATTTTAAAATGGAAAGTATGATTGCAAAGTAAACGGTCCATAAAAAAAATGTTAGCAGCATGTAAGACGCAATCCATAAGATATATATATACAGGCATCAAGACATCATGTACGTCTTAAAACAGAAAAAAGTCAATGACTGTAAAGGTACATGTGTACTTACCAAAACTGAACCCAAGTAGAGGTAGAGAGAGAGAGACAACTTCACAAGAGTCCTCTTCACTGATGATTACAGCAGTTTATCATTCTTTTTTATACACTAAATCTTGGCAAACAAATTTACTGGCTTTCCTGTTTTAAGTGTTTTTTTTTTATCTTGTTCTGAAAACATCTGTTTCCTGACCATAACACGTATGGCCTGTTAACATCTTTGCACTCGATTTGACATTGAAGCAATTTTCATGGCCTAAAAATGATTTGAGAGAACGTATTACGAGAGTATTTAGATAAATAGATGCATTACCTAGCTGGTCTTTATACATGTAGATACAGTTTCTGATAGAAATGAAATAGAAAAGAGAACTAATTCATCTATTTGGTTGGTGGTAATGGTATTGTTTTCAATGAAATAGGTACATATCATAATTGTCTGATTCGATGCATCTGCGCTTAAGCTGCTTTATTTTTTTAAAGGGTACACAAGTATCAGTTTTAGATTTACCCTGAATCTATAATTATTGTAACTTTAAACACAAGCATTATGTCTGTGTGTTTCATTCACTTTTAAAGATTATTTTGTTCTCAAATGGATGTCAGAGTAATGAAAGAAGCAAAGAGGCACGAATGGGGCATACGAATGTCCGAGTCCGAAAGGCAAAACTGGTAAACAAGAACAAAAACAGCACGACGAAACAAAAAACACAAAATCAACCAAACGGAAATCAGCAACGCGAACTCAAGTCGTAACAAGAGTAAACTCAGGTACTCCAGAAGAGTAAGCGGTTTCTGCAAGCAGTGATGCTAATTTACAATTAAGTATGTCAAATTCCGGTAAAGGAAGACAAAACAAAACTCTACGACAAACCAACATCTGCACTCATTTGAAATTTGTCTACGAGTGCACGATGTCTACCGAAAAAATTCTTGAGTGAAGACAACAACCGTGTAGCAACATACATGTAACCCTGTGTTAGCAAATGTCTGTATCAAACGTGACATTCTGCCAAGGAAATTGATGTAATTTCCACAAGTTCTGGATTAACGAATCAACTGTGAAACGAAACTCCATTAGCCGGAGCAGACGGACTGTTATTACATAAGAAGGGAAAGTGTTGACGATTTTAAAGTTGAAGTCATCACGTTTGTCATAGAGCTTTGTTGAAAGTCAATTTCGAGATGTAGATCTAAATATGAAGCGGGAGAATTGAAATGACTTCAAAACAATCATAAATTAATTGAAAAGGGCAAAATGTAAAAGTAAATGCAAAACTACCGAACTGGAGCGATCAATTTAATATATCCAAGAGGAAAAGACAAAAGAAGGCAAAAATATGTCAGGAAAACTAAAGATCTAGATTTGGTACAGGAATTTTTTAAAAAATGGTGTGTAAAACCATGTTCTAGGCGCCAAACCTCCTTCTGACTGCACAAAAAGATGATTTTGTTTCCGTTTCAGAAGCACGTGTACATGTATCCCCTCTTGGACTGTCAAAAAGTAATGAGCTAATATGTTCATTATTGCTTTCCGTTTTTTTATATAATAAAAAAAGATGACTTCTTACAATCACTTCTTAACAAACAAAAAAGACCGAAGACTGTCTAATTCCTTTGTTCGTAAATTTCGTTAAATTAATGTCATTTCACTTAAAAATTCTTGATTTTGGTGACTTTAAAAAAAAATTCCCTGACAAATGAGCGTTTAACACGTTTACAAAATATATCTTGGGTGTCATACTATGCATGTCTTTATTCCTACAATACAATGAAGACGTATTGTTACCAGTTGCTTCCTATTTCTCTGTTTGATTCGGTGTTTCTGCAAAGCTCAGCTGGACAAAGGTCATATGAGCGAACGCCATCACAATGCGTCCGTCGTCGTCGTCGTCGTCCGTTAACAATTTCAAAAATATTCTCCTCTAAAATCACTGAACCAATTTACCTGAAACTTTGCAGGGTTGATTATGATACGTTTGCTACAAAGGTTCCTCATTTTTAATTGATCCGATAAAAGACATGGCCGCCGTGCTAAAAATAGAACGGGGGGTAAAACAGCAGTTTTTTTGCAAATAACTCAAAAACGGTAAAAAAATCAAAATTCTGACAGGGATGTAAGTAATCAGCACGTCATGATCTACCTATCCTGAAATTTTGAAGAAATTCCAACAAACTATGTGGGAAATATTGCCCTTTTCTTGATTTTTTGTACGTTTTGAACTTATTTTGGCTTATATTTTAAGAACTATATAAGATAATGAGGTTATTTCAATTGCATATTGCTCAGCTAAGTAAGCTCTACAAAATTGTTTATTGGGTCGAAATTGTCAGATGACCCCTTATAGAAATTATGGCCCCTTAAAGGTCCAAATTAGTTGTTTTTGCTTTAAAGATTGTGAACGATGGTGTGTGTTGGTGTTTAACGCACTTTATCGACGCACCTGGGCCATGTAGGGCGGTCAGTTTTAATAGTGGAGGAAACCGGAGTCCCCGGGGGAAATCACCGACCTTGGGCAGGTAACTGACAAACCTAATCACATACAGTTGGGGTTGTCCCTGTGAACGATAGAAGATAGGGAAAAGGTTTTGCATACTTATATGTTCAGCTAATTGAGCTCCTCAAAATTGTCTAAAGGTCCAAGTTGTCAGATGACCCCATAAATGCCAAAAAGTGGTTTTGGCCTTGTAGAATGTGCACCATAAAAGATATATAGGGAAATGGTTTTGCTTGCTTAAATGTTCAGTCAATTGAACTCAACAAAATTATCCCTTGAGCCAAAATTGTCAGATGACCATTATAGAAGTTACGACCCCTTAAATGCTAAAAAATAAGGATTGAGTACGATAGAAAATTGTTTCCACATTTGATTTGCTTGCTTATATGCTCAGCTTTATAGAGCTTTTTAATGGTTTCATGTCATGATTGGCTGATGGCAATGGTAATTATTAAAGCCAGGTGAGCAATTCAGGCACCTGGGAGCCTCTTGTTATGTATTGTTTTGACGTTGTTAAATGATCACCATAAAAATCCTTCACTCTTAAACCCTAAGATCCGCATGCAGTAAATGTTGAAAGAAAGTGGTAGTGAAATACTTCTCATGATACAAAATAGAATACTGCAATTTAGAATGTTAATATGCTAATTAATGCGGCCTTTCACCGGAAGTAACCTCGATTCAGCAGTATTTGAATAAAAGAACATTGACAGGTCGAAACTAAAGGCATATTGAAAGAAAAAAGTACTCAGACCAAAAATGTTCGAACATGAAGCCAAATCACCATCATCTTTAGTGCAAGGTTAGAAATCTGGTGTTGTCTACAATTTTAATTTGAACAGTTGAACAGCTAGACTGAAACATTATTATTTTATTCATTTTATGAGTACCCACTAAAATGCGGTGTTTTATGCAAGTCACACCTGCAGATTTCGACAAAGAACAAGTTGATTGGACAGCGACAGCAACAAATGTGATTTGGTTTTAATTTTTCATTTTGTTCTGATTCATGGATTTCTTAACTAATACTTTCTTTCTATCTTAAAATTTTTATACAATATAGCATGTCAATAAATTTGCTTATAGTCAAATTATTGGTCAGGATTGATTGTTTGTGTAAGCTTTAAAAGCAATTAAAAATTAAAATGCAAATTACTACATCACCATTTTAATATAAATGGAGGTACATGTACTAAAACAAGCAGAGATGTGCTAATGGGTGGGCGAGTGGTCTAAGGCGCTGGTTTAAATACCACACAATAGATCACTAGCCGATCATCTCTCAGCTGGTGTTCGAGTCCTGTTTGTATTAAACAAAAAGGGACTTTCCCAACTGTATATTAAGTTTTTCAGTTATCTGCCCAAGGTCGTGGTTTCCTCCTGTTACTCCGGTCTCCTCCATATTCAAAACTGACCGTTCTACATGGCACAGGTGCGTCGATAAAGGGCGTTACCAATACAAACACACACACGCTAATGTGACGTTTGAATGTAAAAGTCGAAAGAAATAATCAGACTACATAAAACGGAAAAACTGAACGTTTTTAAAAGGAATTAAGTGTTTAGTGAATTCTTGGTACAGGCTCATTGAGATTGTTTACACTTTACGCTTTCAAATAATTAATGATTTCCTGCATAAAAAAATTTGTTATCTTGTACTGGATACAGGTTTCCTGATCCTATTTTGTTTGTCAGGATTACATGCATGGTTAATTCATTTTTTTACCACAACACCTACATGTACGTAGGCGTAAAAAAAGATTAACTATGACTTGTTTTAACCTCGAATCGCTACTTTACTATGAAAATATCGCCACAGGTACCCTCATTGCCAAATTTAAGTTTTGAACAAAAGTAATACGGCATGCTTGTTGAAATGTATAAAACAAATTAAGAGCCTTATAAGAATGAAGACTATTGCAACGTTTATCATGGTTATGTACAAGTTGAAATTTACTTCACATGTTTTGTTTTGTTCAGTTCGCGAGCTCACTTTGATGATCCAAATTTGATTGAAACCCTTTTTAACGTAAAACAATGAAAATGGTTTTGACGGATGCAATGACTTGTCGGCCAACATTGATGATAACAGAGCTTAAAGAGTGGTACGTAGTGGTAAAGGGCTACATTTATATGGCCGAGAATAATAGCGTCGCTTGTTAAGACATGAATGCAGTTTTAGAAGATAGAGCTTCATTAGAAAGACCGAGGGAAGGAATTTTATTGTGAATCATTTTAATCTTTGTTTATGTTAACGTTGTTGCTGTATACATTTATACTATGCTGTTCCTGTTAAAAAAAATAACCGATAAACAGCGAATATGTTTTAAAACATGAACAAGATTAGCTTTTCAAAAAAGCTAATGTCAGGCCTAGGCGATTTTATGTCAGTTTTATATTTTGATTGTTAGAACCGTTTTCAAGTAGATTTTTTAATGAACGATCAAAACAATCATTTCAACATATTCCATTTATCATGACATGTTCAAATTACAAAACCTATACCCAATAGAAAGGTCGCAGATGGGTCCGTCCCCAGGTTGAATCTTCTCGGTTGATCCGTCCGTAGTAGGTCAGTCCCCTGGATGATCCGGTCTCGTTCTTAGTTGGTCCGTCACACTGTTAATACAGTGAAGCTTACATATAGTAATTTTTTCACGATAGAAAAAGCTTTTTAAAATTACTTAGATCTTTCTTGATAATGGTTATGATATAAAAATTGGAGTTCACTTTTTGCTTATTGGCTTTACAATAAGTTGGATCATGCCTTAGATTTTAAGTTCATTAATATGGAAAAGGGTAAGAAAATTCGATTCTGTAGGTCCACAGCAAGAAAATCATATTGATGTGATTTTTTTTTGCGTTAATAGTTTGTTATTGAAACCTTCAACAATGACACAAGCGATTACTCTTTGGAGTCTTCAGACAAGGACACACAAATTAAGCAAACAAACATGGGAATAAGTCACATATGACAGAATTTTTTTCTCTCGGCGTACTAAAACGACATAAATTAACGTAAAAAAATATGTTTGTCAAAAGAGGGATTAAACAAGTTAAAAGTTAAAACAGCCAAGTAGGTCAAGTCAAATTAAATCGCTGTCAAACAGTTACTCTATAGGTAGTTGCACGATTCATGCTTAAGTTGTGATTTATTTGTTGTCTTTTATAAATATTGACTAGGCCCGGGATAAACAATACACACTTGAACAATCAAAAGTTATAAATAAGTCGTTATATCAATTTTATAAATAGCTTTGATTCTTCAGTAATTAGATAACTGACGCAGTCGCCTCGATACATACATTTAATGTATGTTTGTTTATAATCCACATTTATTAACTGAAATTAACTTTTTTTTTTATATTTCAAATGTATTTTAATAGCAATGTTAACGAATTTTGAACTCCAACTGTTGACATAGTAGATATTTAACTTTTTGCTCTCATCGATTTTTGTATCTAGGTCATTCCATCACGTCAATTTTCATAGACATCTTGTTCATATAATTTCAACTACCTGTGAATACGTATTTTCAAGCGCGGTCATCTCAAAATATTTACATATTCTGAATAGACTTTTCTTTTCAAAAAGAAGTTTTTGAGATTATGAGACATGTTTATATAAAACATCATTTAATTTTGTTATCAAAATTTGTTTAAGCTTTGAAAATATTTATATTAAGTAAGCTAAGCGTAAAAAAAACTTTACAGTTTTGAAACATACAAATTATTAATTTGGAAGGGAAGATCTCAAAATTTTACTTTCTTCCTCAATACAACATTAATAACAGCCCGCGAGTAATTCGTAGATTTTTGAGAGGTGCCCAGATTAAAAGCATGGTTTCAACCGTATTATCAGGCCCGAGGGCCTGACAATGATGTTATTTTAATATTTCGCTACAGGTACGAGAATAAAAATGACTGTAAATATATGAAAACAAACATAAAATGAATCTTTACCTTAAAGTAGCTTCACAAACAAAACATTTCATTATTCGCTTTATTATTTTGTATTTTCTTATAACCTTAGTCTAATAGTCGGTTACAGAGAAAGCGGTGTCGAATAAAAAGAATCTGAAAAATGTGTACAAGCCCTGGCAGGTGACGTTCGTATGTTACTTTCCAGGTTAGGAAAATTAATAATAATTATTATAGAATTAAAATCGTCCCTTTTATCGTAAATTTTTGTACTGAGATGACCACCCGGGTCAAATTCGAGATGTAGATCCAAGAATGACGTAAAGCAAGTGGATTCTGTGGTTTCTTTAAATTCTAGTTCTGGAGGATATATTAAAGGAATCCATCTGCCAAACGGCGAGTTGTTGACAGAGAGGACATCATCAATAAATCTGAAAGTGAGATTAAATGTCCTTGCCTGTTTCATCTTCTTGTTCTTTACGAGTTCCTGAAGAAATTCAGTCTGGTAAGAGAATAAAAACAAGTCGACGAGGAGAGGAGCACAGTTTGTGCCCATTGGAATGCCGACTTGTTGTTGAAAAATCTATCTTCCAAATGTGACGAATATGTTGTCAATAAGGAAATCAAGCATACTGCAAACTTTATCCAAAGTGTAACAAATCTTATCTTTATAAGATGTTTTGGAAAAACATGTAGAATTATAGTCTAAAACAAAAAAGTTCCTTGAATTCGACAAGGCCTTTTTCAATAAGTTTTTTTCAGGCGACACTTAAGTTTTTCGTGTGGCAATGTGGTGTACAAAGTAGAAAAATCGAAAGTTTTCAAAGAATAAACCTCAGATAATAACCGGGATTTAAAAGTATCTAATACATCTTTAAGTTCTTTAAAATCCACACATGATTAATTCACTACGATTATATATAGTGTCACAGTATGCTTGTTGTCCTTCTTAAACATTGATTTGCACTGAACACAAATAAGTCCATCCATGATTAACAGGTGGAGTAGAATAACCCATCAGTGAAGTTGTTTCTTAGATGATATTCATGTATATATGATTAATTTTTAAATTTCAATGGTTACCTCATCTCTTACTCATATCTATATGTATTTAATTCAAACTGAAACGATAAAATTCTCACTGTAAGTTTTTTAGTCATGATTTTGTAAGCAAAAATATCCATCAAAAGTAATCATTGTATCTCAGAATTGTGACAATGATACATGTTAGCAAAACGAAACACTCATAATGTTTAACCAAACGTTTAAAAAAAACTAATTATAATGAGCCACAGATACACAGTGTATAACCGGACAGTACGCGATCACGGAAGTGGATAAATCCTAGTTGTATGTTATTTTTCTCCAAAATTTTTGTGGTTTTTAGGCAAGCGCCAGCGAAGCCTTATGGAGTCTATAGAGTAGTGATGATTTTCGCGTTTTTTTTCTGTCTAGACGGAGTGATCTTCCTGCATCCAGTCTGGAATAAAATGCTTTATTTTCTTTATTACTTTTCAATATTTGTTAACATGATATACACTTCTATAAATCTCAATTTTTATTGGCATTTTATATGACCGGCACAAGTTTTATTTATTCCTTTGCATCTTACATGACGAGCTTTTTAGTTAAAGGCGATAGAATATACATTATGTATTCATATATTACTTGATTGGTTCGTATAAATATTTCTCTCATTTGATTGGTCAATGCAAGGATTCAGTTTCTAGCTGCACCATTCATAAATTCAGTACAAAATACACATCATTGGGACGAGTGCATTTCAATCGAAGGGGTGTTTCAATCGATACCGTTTTTACACGATACCTGTCTTGTGTGTGCAATTGTGCTCATTAACTTTAAATTTGAGGGCATATGCATGACGATACTTTCTTCGCTCACCAAAATTAATAATTCGCAAACATTTTGAATAATATACTTTAACAGAGAATAAATCTATTATAGTTCTTATATTTTTCGCTTGCCTTTAAACGCTTTAGCGCTTTGATAAGTGTGTATGAACACTCTATAATATCGATTAGGAACAAAGGTAAGTTGAATTTATACCTTGCTCATTTATGGAACTTTTTAACGTTTCTTTTTGTATTCTGGACAATTCAAAATGTTAAAAAATTTCAATTGATTATCAGTGTGTGAACATTTTAGGCAAGCGCCAGCGAAGCCTTATGGAGTCTATAGAGTAGTGATGATTTTCGCGTTTTTTTTTCAGTCTAGACGGAGTGATCTTCCTGCATCCAGTCTGGAATAAAATGCTTTATTTTCTATATTACTTTTCAATATGTGTTAACATGATATACACTTCTATAAATTTCCATTTTTATTGGCATTTTATATGACCGGCACAAGTTTTATTTATTCCTTTGCATCTTACATGAGGAACTATTTAGTTAAAGGCGATAGAATATACATTATGTATTCATCTATAACTTGATTTGTTCGTATAAATATTTCTGTTATTTGATTGGTTAATGCAAGGAAATAATCTTCTCCATTCATAAATTCAGTATACAATACACATCATTTGGACGAGTGCATTTTTATCAAAGGGGTGTTTCAATCGATACCGTTTTTACACGATACCTGTCTTGTGTGTGCAATTGTGTTCATTTACTTTAAATTTGAGGGCATCTGCATGACGATCCTTTCGTTAGTATTTCGCAAACATTTTGAACAATATACTTTAACAATAATAAATCTATTATAGTTTTTTATATATCTCGCTTGCCTTTAAACGCTGTAGCGCTTTGATTTCCTTCACCGCTTAGCACATATTTGGAATTTACACACAAACTGCAATGATTTGATTAATATTTTCATTTTTATCTCAAAGGGCAGTTGATAGACTCTCTACATTGACAATGATAGTTAAGATAAAATAAACAATTTTGTTTAAAACATCAAGTTTTGTAGTTTTGGCATAATCGTTTACTGTCCGATTAATTGGTCGTTTATTTTTAGTGGATGTCCGATTAATTGCCTGCTTTGAATCCTCAGGGTTTGAATAAAAAAAGTTATAATTTCAAATTACATGACGTATTCCTTAATCCTTGTTTTATATTCCACAGGTGCTTATTAAAAGGCTTATGAATATATTTTCATATTTTTATGATAATCTATTTCGTTGTGTGTTTGGTTTATTTATTTATTGTACAGAATAAATATGGGAGCTCAAAATAGTCTCTACTGTTGGATTCGAAAAAAAAATACATGAAGCAGTGTTCATAACAAAATGGAAATCCATTCAACAAGATGATAAAAGAAAGGGCGATTAACAGATATGAGTACATTTAAAACCCTGGGCCTACTTTTTGCATGTCACTTGCATTGTGTATGACTTATTAATACAAATGTCAAAATGGTTCATAAGGAGCTTTCCATTGACTGGAATCTTATGAAACAAATTTTCTTATCACATCGGACAGCCAGTGTACTGTGAGTCATTCAATGTTCATTTACTTGTATTCATTAACGAACAACGTGCTCAAAACAGTAAAAGTCCCGTTAAGATGTGAAAACAATTTAGATCAAGATCATGGACGTAATGGAGCTGCCAACTGTTGGTAAATCAATTTTTCATATTAATAATCATAATAATAAAAAGCTTAACAATGATTTAAGCTGGTTTAAGAAATTTGGTAAGCCTTAGCGACTGTGATTGCAGATTATCACGAAAGGTTTATTTACAGCCTCGAATCTATAAACTCCCTTATAAACGGAACTATGCTGGCTATGGTTAATGCTGGAAATCAGATGACAGTATTTATTTCCTGTTTTCTTCAATTAAAAATCGTACACCGTAAATTTATTGGACTGCCTTAATATGCGTTAATCATTGCTGGTTAGTTGATTTTTTTTACATCAGTCGATTGATGATTCTCAGCTAGCTGTCAGTAACAGTGAGTGTTCTATAGAGAGTTCCTTTACCGTCCTTTTATTTGTTCTTGTTTTTGTCTTATGTACTCTCTAGTGAATTTGGACTTTGATCGATTTGATTTTTATTGTGTTTAGTTTTTGTGCTTTGTCTTGGAATATTGATAGGGGGAAGGTTGTGCCCAAAAAACTAGTTTAACCCCGCCACACATTACATGTGCCTGTCCTAAGCCAGGAATCTTTGACAAAGCTTTCGTTTGTACTTGTATTTTTGATGTTTTCTGTTCCTTGTTTAAGAAGTGTTATTCTTCCCGAGGGATTATCTTGATAAATATGCAATTCAAGGTTGGAAATTCAATACCCATATTATAAGAAATTTTCAATTTTCAAGACCTATATTTATATCAAAACGACAATTTTAAACACTTATGTCCATGACTTTTATTTATACGAAACCTGATCTTTGTCTATGAAAATTGAAAGGAAACCCATTTTTATATAAAACTGTCTTAAAATAATACCGATTTTAATATACATGTAAATTAATATGATACATGTTAAACCTGATAAGCTCCCGCAGATAAAACAATTTTCTTATATATATATATGGTGCATCATATCCATAATTTTGAAAAAAGAACGGACCTGCAAACTAAAATTGCTTCGGACGCGGACCTTGAAGAACGCACCCTTAAAGAATATTTGTAATTTTATTTTCGAATGCAAAGCCGGTTAGAGAGAAAATAACAAAATCAAATTTGTTAACTGAGGACAAAGTAAATATATTGGCTACTGGGAATGAAATTTGTCTGCTGAAGTATTCAAGTTATTTGTTTGCTTGACAATGCACCGCTTTTTTGGGGGTCTTGGTTCGCGTAAATTAGAATGACAGGTTCCCGCGCTTCTGTCATTTTATTTCGATATACCCGACCTTTAGTGGACGCCAATAGTAAAAATATCCCTGAAGTCCTAATTTTTTATACAAATTCTTTACATTTAAAACATTTCATAGCTGGAAATACTTGAAATAATTTATATTAATACAATATCTATGTTTATTATTTTTTAAATTGAGAAATTCCAAAAAAAGAAATTTTGCATTCAGTGTTATTGGGTGCGGATTTTGACTAGCTTCTACGTCTTCCGGTTGAAAGCATCATACTCAGTCAATAAAAGCTAAAAAACCTACCCATATTTTTAGACGTTATATATACGTACACCTTTTTATCATACATTTATCTTTGACACCTTTAAATTTGTCCGTGTGTAACAGATGGAAACTTACAAGTCATATCTTGACAAGGGACTTTTTTGCCATATCAAATCATCGCGTGCACAAAAGTTGGCAAATATGGCCATATCAAGACCTCGCGTGCACAAAAGTGGGCTAATTTGCCATATCAAGGTCTAGAGCCTCACTTTAAAATTTGACGACACAGATATGAATAGTATATTTGTATATTTATTTGTTTGATGAAAATGTATGATAAAAAAAATTATGACACAGGGTTCCCCATACCAGGTCCTATATCATTCCTCGACCCATATTATATGGGAGTCCCGGAATGATATGGGACTTGTTATGGAAAACCCTGTGTAATAATCTATATATATTTAAAGGTTTTTCTTGTTTATTTTATGTTATTGAGTCAGGACCATTGTGTTGTTCCTATCTTCTGTTATTTCATGTTGTCTCTTTTTTCCCTTTTATGACATTTGAATTTTGTTATCTCCGTTTCTTTTTTGCAGTAACCTTTTACTTGACTGCTGATAAGAATACTCCTAGAAATATATACAAACTGTATAACAAATAAAGGTAATAACAACATTACCGAACATGGAGGATCAATCTCAATGTCCAAGAGAAAAGACAAAACATGGAAGACAAACCAGAATGAATGAAAATGAACCCTTGTTTACTTGCTTTGCTACATTGTACTCCAACAGGTCATGTATAATACTAAGACTACCCAATTAAAATGTCAACCGAGAAACTAGAAAAAAAATGAATCAAATTTTGTTGCCTTTGTCGGCACAAGTTCATCATCTATGATTTAGAGCTCACTTGTTACTTGTTCAAAATTATTATGTGAAATTATAAATTTGTTGTAATTTTTATTTCTAACATCCGTAAATGAAAACGCTGCTGTTGGCGTTTTGATTTCCCGAGGTTTCAACAAATTTTGTAGGAAAACAAATAAAAGATTTATAATTATCCATTTAAATTTCAAAATTGTCGAAATTTTAATTTCTTCCCAACTCAGATTTAGGGTTGGTTCCCAGTCGGGCATATAAGGTCTTATTGTTGTGTGCTATTCAAATTATTAAAGGTGTTTTGCATTTTCCAACCTTTGTAAATAGTGCCTCTCGTGAGTCTTAAATAGACAAAACGCGCGTTAAGCATATCACAATTTATTGTATAGAACTTTGTTACATGTAGTTATATATTTATAACACCCGGAAAAGGTTGCGCTAATAATCAAGTTTTAATTTCTCCTGGGTAGGTCGCTCCGGCATCCACATTTTTAGGTTGAAGAACACATTGAAGCTTTGAAATATTCGTTTAAATTGTAAAATTGTACAAAAGTTAAGGATCTTTCTATTCCCGACATAGTTTGATCTTAATCAAAACTTGGTTTCCAGTTCAGCATTTGTGGTTTTATTGTTAACATTACAGTATTTAGTATTTTAGAATCCCTCTGATGAGTCTTGAATATACAAATCTATTGTCTTACATGTTAAAATTGTTGTATTTTTTTATTTTTACCTGCGTCGCCGAAGGCGACACCGGGTTTTGGAGTCGGGCCACTTCGTCAATCCGTCCATCAGATCGACCACCCGTCGGTCGCGCTATAGGCGCCTGTCTTGCGTTATCTGAATCTTAATCACCGAGCACTAGATCTTTCATAAATTAATGAAAATGTTAAATACCCTTTTCTGTTTGGAAATTAGGGCCCAAAATGGACAAAAAGCAACTTTTTTATTTGTACCCAAAATAATTTTTTGTTCGGGTTGACAAAATGCTATGAATCTAACTTACAATGTACCTAAAAATATTTTGAGCGTCCCCTTTTTCTGTTTAGAATAAGGGACCAACTGGGGCAAAAAATGAACTTTTGGGTTTTTTCTACAATTACTTGAGTCTTAGTTGACTGATTGTTTTGAATTTTACAATGATGTTCTTTATCATAAAATTATTGATTGGCCTAATATTTGGGGTCTCATATTTTTGTTCAGAAACTATTGCCCAAAAGGGTAAAAAATGCAACCTTTTACATATGATCCGATTTAAAAATGTTTTTGCAAGTTTTTTTTTTTAATTTTATATTCGATACAAAATGAAGGATAATTTTCTTCTTGACTCCACTTATCCTGTTTAGCAATAAGGGAGCCAAAAGGGGAAAATAAAAGCAATAGCAGAGTTACCGAACATGGAAGATAAATCTCAAATATCCACGAGAAAAGACAAAACAAGGAAGACATGTACATGGATAAACTGGAGAAGTAGAGGGGTGCTGACTTGATTCAGACTTTTCGAAAGAAATGGTTGGTTAAAAAATGTTTTGCATTTGAGGATGTAAGGCAGCATATTTTTATTTCTAAAATTCATTGTAAGACTATAATGGTTTAAATAGGGCAAATATTTTTTTCAGTCCACCAAAGGATGCAAAAGAGTCAAAAACAATTGCCTGTTTATATTTGGCCTGAGATGTACATGGTTCGACAATTTGCGTGTAGCACAGGACTAGACATCGATTTGTCTTGTTTGTGATATGGCAATACGAGAATGTAAACGGTAACAATACAAAATTTACGATTTTTACAACAAATTTATTCAATAATCATAATCTTCTAGAGATAGAGTATCACTCTCGAGTCTTCTCAGTTTCAAATTCGGCAGAACATAAAGTTGAAAATGCGGTCCCTGTAAAAGAGAAAAAATAATGATAATGTCATGCCAATTTCTACTAACAACATTTGAAAATCAAGTTAATTGCAGACATTTTATGTTTTAATCAATTTATAAACATACAGAGTTAATACAGCATAACTAGATTTGTAAATATGCCATTATTAAAATAAAATTTTTGCCTTTTTAAAGGCACGTTATTACAGTTGAATGCAAGACAACTCGGCCCGAAGACAAGTCGGCCCGGGACAACTTGGAACGGTCTGTAGGACCCTCGGCCTCTGTAAGACAAGTTGGCCAGACTTTAACCTATTCATATCTTTAATAGAAAAGTGAGAAAATTCCAATCAAATGTTATAAAATGTTGCTCTATTTCAATGAGTCTGTCATATACATGATTTTGATATAAAAAAAACTCTTTAAGTGAAGAACGAAATTACATTTTTATTTAAGAAAAGTAGAATGACTTTAGAATGAAGAATAAACAATTTATCTTTGTTGAAAAAATTGTCTGCAGCCATTTTCACACAAAATATTTTTTTATTTATTTATACTCAGAGTGTGTATAGGCATATTTCTTATTTTATGAATAGCTGGGAAATAAAGCTGAATATATGTAACCAATATTTTGCAAAATGAATTATTATGAAGTCAAAATCAGAGTACTAGAAAGAAGTTCAATAAAGCGGATATTTCGTGAAATGCACACACAATTAACCAAAGACCATTAATAAAGTATTTGTTCTTAAATTTATACCTTAATATCAACCTTTTTATATTTTACTATTGTCTTTTACCGGTCCGACTTGTCTTAAAATCCGGCCCGAGTTGTCGCGGGCCGACTTGTCCTCGAGCCGAGTTGTCTGGCTATCTTACAGTTCAGCTTATATTGTCTGCCTTTGTTTTTGTAACCGGAGAACATGTTCCACGTCACCGTCACGCCAGATGGTCAAGCACTGACCGTCTAATTGACAAGCAAGCTCGTTACCGAGTGAGCTTAAGATTCATACCTCAAACCGGTTATATTCAGTTATCTAAACTGTCCTGTTACAATACCCCAAAAGAAACCTTATAATATCTTCATGAACGGCTCTTAACGACTCACAACTAGCTCTCTAAACCCTTTCGGTATTTTAACTTGGCGCCAAATGTGAACGGAGAAAATGATTCACCGCACTATTATCTTGGATTGAACCTAACTGCCTCGTTTACAAGCCCATTCAATAGTGAACTATAGAATTTAACCTCTAGTCGAGATGATAATTCGAAGCTTCATATTATGAAATTGTTTCCTTAACAAAAAAAACCATTTTTTTTTGTTTCTACGGGGAACACAAACGATACGCGCCTGGGGAATAAGAAAGTTCTTTGCGGAAACTAATGTACTGTTTTCCGAATGACCAGTTAACAATTGTTTTATTGTACTGAATCGGTAGTCTCTCTCTAAAGCCACGCTCATTGCGCTCTGTTTACAGCGTGTTTTACCACGCTTATTGCCTTTGGCAACCAACTTAAAGATGAAATAATTAAAATATTTTTCTATAATGTATAGTTTGACTTTTTCAATATTTTGGGTAAAGCGCCTCTGATCAGCCTTGAATAGGCAAAACACTCGTCAGGCGTAGCGGATTATTTGTCTGAAATTTTGTTGCAATTTTTATTTCTTTTTTTAAATCTAATGAAATATAATGATACATACTAGAACGCAGGTATTTTTAAATTTTAATGTTTAGAATTGTCCTAAGATAAAGTTATAAATTCTTACTCTCTTTTGTTGTTATGCTGACTATGAACTCCTCTCCAAACATAACCATTAGGGACTCTCTTTGTTAGTTGTTTGTCATATTCTGTAAATCCAGTATAGTAGCATCCATTGATTTTACTGTTATCTGCAAAAATGCCAATAAGTAACCACCGGAAAGTCATTTTTTCGATACAATTAACCGTATTTGATTATTTTGGGATATTTTATGACACATAACATCAAATTAGTTATGATGTTTTTGTATAATTCAAGCCAACGATGTAATCCTTCTCCAATAAGAGATTGCTTTACCAAATAAATAAACGATGCAAAGTTCCTCCCAACTTACTTGAACGATATAATGCGAAACAAGTTCAAATAAGAGAAGAACAGTAGATAGCTTTTAGACTATATAGGTTTTGAAAATTTGTACCTCTTGGTGAACAGCATTTAAACTTGTGTCTTCTGTCTTCCTTCTTGTTGTCATGGGTACTAAAGATTCCGGTGATGTAGCCATTTCCAGGACATTGGAACGTAAATGTCTCGTCCAAATCATTGACGTATCCTGGATAAATATTTCTCAAATGACAATTGAATTGCATGAGAATGATATAAAAAGGTAACTATTATTACAATTTTCATGATATTGCTCATGTCCACTAGGCAAATTAATAGCTTTAAAATTATACAAAAATCGTAAATTTTCCGTTGCAACACACATCGTATTAAAATGTTTAGACTGTTAATAAAACAAGAGGCTCCAAGGAGCCTGAATTGCTCACCTGGCTTCAGTGACTTAATGTAACAATATTTAATATTGGCAACAGCCCGTCATAACATGGAACCCCTGGAAAGCACTATAAAGCTGAGCACTAAGGCAACAAATGTGTGGCAAAATCTTCTATGGTGTACAATCTTACACGTACAATCCACTATTTTTGGCATTGAATGGTTGTAACTCCTATAATGGTCATCCGAAAATTTTGGCCTAATGGACAATTTTGTAGAGTTCAAATAGCTGAGCATTTAAGCAAGCAAAACCTTTCCCCTATCTTTTATGGTTCACAATCTACAAGGCCAAAACCTCTATTTTTGGGGTTTAAGGGGCCATCACCCTATAAGGGGTCATCTTAAAATTTCGACTTAATTGATAATTTTGTAGAACTCAATTTTCTGAACATTGAAGTAAACAAAACCTTTCCCATATCTCCTATCATTCACATACTCTAAAGCTATGACCACTATTTTTGGTATTTAAGAGGCCATAACCCTATAAGGGGTCATCTTACAATTTCCACTTAATGGATAATTTTTTAGAGCTTACTTAGCTTAACAATATGCAATTGAAATGACTTCAATATCTTATATACATTGTAGTTCTTAAAATATAAGACAAAATAAGTGCAAAAACGCAGAAAAAATCAAGAAAAGGGGCAAAGACTCCCACATGTTTTTTTTTTTTTGAATTTCTTCAAAATTTCAGGGTAGGTAAATCTTGACATGCTGATCACTTATATCCTCTGCCAGAAGTTTGTCACCGTTTTTGAGTAATTTGCAAAAACACTGCTGTTTTACTCCCCCTGTTCTATTTTAAGAAACGGCGGCTATGTTTTTATCGGATCATTTAAAAATGAGGATCGTTTGTTGCCAACATGTCATATGTCATTCCTGTAAAGTTTCATGAAATTAGTTCAGTGGTTTCAGAGGAGAAGATTTTTGAAATTTTAAATGGACGACGGACGACAGACGACGACGGACGACGACGGGCGCATAGTGATGGCACAAGCTCACATGGCCTTCGGCCAGGTAAGCTAAAAAGGATATATTCTCAACTTCACAAGTCTGACAATAAAACTAACATATGATATGGAATATAGGTTATAACAAAATTACCGAACTAGAAATATCAATCTCAGTGTCCAAGAGAAAAGACAAAGCATGGGAGACACACCGAACAAATTATAGATCTTGTGGGTTAAACCAGGTTTTATGGTGCGCCAAACCTCCTTCTCCCATTGCAATCATGGAGTCCGGTAACACACAAAATGCAACAATGTTGTTGACACAATATGGATAATAAGATGATCATCTCAGTACAGCAATCAGCAAAACAATTTAAGCACTTTAACAACTTAGAAAGTGCCGGTGGGGAGGGGGGTGACTGTGCCCCAGCAGTAGTTAAACTCAAGTTGCATTAATTCTAAAGTTACAATACATTTCCGGCAATTTATTGTAAATTGCATTTGAAACTCATTAGGACAAAGTAAACATACGATCAAGGATAATGAGTTTTCTATTGATGACTTAATTTACCTGTCCAGTGACAATTCTGTCCTCCACTTATTGGACGACATTCAAAGATCCATCGTCGGTCTTCTTTTTTGTTGTCATGGATACTGGTCATGAAGTCAATTGCTTGGTCGGAAGGACAAGTGAAATGAAGCGGCATGTCCCAGTAATTTCGCCACCCATTCACATTGTAGCAAACAATCAGTAGAAGGAAACAGCTAATAAAATGGCGAGCCATTTTCTCTGCAATTGTAGCTGATATTGTTAAATTATAAAAAAGGAAAGGAACGAAATTACATTTAAATCATGTGCAATGTTAAAAATAACCGTTGCTGTAGAGTCGCATTTTTACAAATATCGGAAAAAGGAAATGTTTCATAGACAACCAATCGTCTGCTAAGACATTGGTGATTTAGAATTTACATCAAATGTACCTGAGCAGTGAAAGGTATTTTAACTGCAAAGTAAACGGGCGATATAAAAAACAAATGTACGTCTTAAAACAGTAAAAAGTCAATGACTGTAAAGGTACATGTGTACTTACCAAAACTGAACCCAAGTGGAGGTAGAGAGAGACAGAACTTCACAAGAGTCCTCTTCACTGATGATTACAGCAGCTTATCATTCTTTTTTATACACTAAATCTTGGCAAACAAATTTGCTGGCTTTCCTGTATAAGTGCATAAGTGTTTTTTTTATCTTGTTCTGAAAACATCTGTTTCCCGAGCATACCACGTATGTCCTGTTTTCATCTATGCACTCGATTTGACATTGAAAAAATGTTCATGACCTAAAAATGTTTTAAGACAACGTATTATGAGAGTATTTAGATAAATAGATGCATTACGTTGCTGGTCATTATGGCCCTTATACATGCAGATACAGTTTCTGATAGAAATGAAATAGAAAAGAGAACTAATTCATCTATTTTGATGGTGATGATGGTATTGTTTTTAATAAAAATGACAACAAAGTTCCAGACAATAAATTTTGCTACGCCTGACGCGCGTTTCGTCTATTCAAGACTCATCAGAGGCGCTCTACCAAAATATTGAAAATGCCAAACACTATATAATTATGAAGAGCATAAAACAATAAAACCAAAATTACCAAAATGGGGAACCAAATTATTACGAAGATGATCAACCTATGTCTGGGGTAGGAAGAACCTTAGGGTTAGACAATTTTGAAATTTAAACGGATAATTTTAAGCTTTGATGTGTTCTCCAACAAAAAAGTGTTGGTGCCGGAGCGGGCTAACCTCGGGGAATTAAAACTCCACCAGCAGTGCTAACCTTCACGTGTGTTCGAAATTAAAATGACAACAAAGTTCCAGACAATAAATTTTGCTACGCCTGACGCGCGTTTCGTCTATTCAAGAATCATCAGAGGCGCTCTACCAAAATATTGAAAATGCCAAACACTTTATAATTATGAAGAGCATAAAACAATAAAACCAAAATTACCAAAATGGGGAACCAATTATTACGAAGATGATCAACCTATGTCTGGGGTAGGAAGAACCTTAGGGTTAGACAATTTTGAAATTTAAACGGATAATTTTAAGCCTTGATGTGTTCTCCAAAAAAAAAGTGTTGGTGCCGGAGCGGGCTAACCTCGGGGAATTAAAACTCCACCAGCAGTGCTAACCTTCACGTGTGTTCGAAATTAAAATGACAACAAAGTTCCAGACAATAAATTTTGCTACGCCTGACGCGCGTTTTGTCTATTCAAGACTCTTCAGAGGCGCTCTACCAAAATATTGAAAATGCCAAACACTATATAATTATGAAGAGCATACATAAAACAATAAAACCAAAATTACCAAAATGGGGAACCAAATTATTACGAAGATGATCAACCTATGTCTGGGGTAGGAAGAACCTTAGGGTTAGACAATTTTGAAATTTAAACGGATAATTTTAAGCTTTGATGTGTTCTCCAACAAAAAATTGTTGGTGCCGGAGCGGGCTAACCTCGGGGAATTAAAACTCCACCAGCAGTGCCAACCTTCACGTGTGTTCGAAATAAAAATGACAACAAAGTTCCAGACAATAAATTTTGCTACGCCTGACGCGCGTTTCGTCTATTCAAGACTCATCAGAGGCGCTCTACCAAAATATTGAAAATGCCAAACACTATGTAATTATGAAGAGCATAAAACAATAAAACCAAAATTACCAAAATGGGGAACCAAATTATTACGAAGATGATCAACCTATGTCTGGGGTAGGAAGAACCTTAGGGTTAGACAATTTTGAAATTTAAACGGATAATTTTAAGCTTTGATGTGTTCTCCAACAAAAAAGTGTTGGTGCCGGAGCGGGCTAACCTCGGGGAATTAAAACTCCACCAGCAGTGCTAACCTTCACGTGTGTTCGAAATGAAAATGACAAAAAAGTTCCAGACAATAAATTTTGCTACGCCTGACGCGCGTTTCGTCTATTCAAGACTCTTCAGAGGCGCTCTACCAAAATATTGAAAATGCCAAACACTATATTATTATGAAGAGCATAAAACAATAAAACCAAAATTACCAAAATGGGGAACCAAATTATTACGAAGATGATCAACCTATGTCTGGGGTAGGAAGAACCTTAGGGTTAGACAATTTTGAAATTTAAACGGATAATTTTAAGCTTTGATGTGTTCTCCAACAAAAAAAGTGTTGGTGCCGGAGCAGGCTAACCTCGGGGAATTAAAACTCCACCAGCAGTGCTAACCTTCACGTGTGTTCGAAATAAAAATGACAACAAAGTTCCAGACAATAAATTTTGCTACGCCTGACGCGCGTTTCGTCTATTCAAGAATCATCAGAGGCGCTCTACCAAAATATTGAAAATGCCAAACACTATATAATTATGAAGAGCATAAAACAATAAAACCAAAATTACCAAAATGGGGAACCAAATTACTACGAAGATGATCAACCTATGTCTGGGGTAGGAAGAACCTTAGGGTTAGACAATTTTGAAATTTAAACGGATAATTTTTAGCTTTGATGTGTTCTCCAACAAAAAAAGTGTTGGTGCCGGAGCGGGCTAACCTCGGGGAATTAAAACTCCACCAGCAGTGCTAACCTTCATGTGTGTTCGAAATAAAAATGACAACAAAGTTCCAGACAATAATTTTTGCTACGCCTGACGCGCGTTTCGTCTATTCAAGACTCATCAGAGGCGCTCTACCAAAATATTGAAAATGCCAAACACTATATAATTATGAAGGGCATAAAACAATAAAACCAAAATTACCAAAATGGGGAACCAAATTATTACAAAGATAATCAACCTATGTCTGGGGTAGGAAGAACCTTAGGGTTAGACAATTTTGAAATTTAAACGGATAATTTCAAGCTTTGATGTGTTCTCCAACAAAAAAGTGTTGGTCCCGGAGCGGGCTAACCTCGGGGAATTAAAACTCCACCAGCAGTGCTAACCTTCACGTGTGTTCGAAATAAAAATGACAACAAAGTGAAATAAGTGAGTGAAAGGGAAAAAAGGGGAGAGTTAGGGTTAGAGATTATGGTTACGGATAAGGGAAAGAGGGATATAAAGAGCAACAGATAGAGATTGAGTTAGTTTTACGTTAGACACCGAAAAGAAAACATGGCTTATCAGTGCTCCGAATGCAATAGACGGTTTTCATGGCCGGGTGATGTTACACGCCACGAGAAGGTGAAACATGTAGACGCAAAAGAGAAAAGGACAACACAAGCTAAGACTCGACACGCTGTACCACCGGGAGAACATTCAAGACGTCCAAAGAGTGCGGAACATAGACTTGAAAGTTTAGTATCACCATTGCCTCTGCCTGCAACCTGGTCTTTCGATCCAAGTTTCTACGGTGGAATACTATTGGCCTCATCCCGGCGCAAGGCTATCGACCAGAACACAAGCAATCTATTAAAGCCATGAAATGGTTAAAATATGTATCCGCAATAAAAGACATACAGATTCAACATGCAGAGAACGAAGGAGAAAAACAGATCGGTCCCTACAGAGTAGACGGATACCACGATGGAACCGTGTACGAATTTCACGGCTGCTACTGGCATGGATGCCCAAGATGTTACTCAAAAGAGACCATCAATACGGTCAATAACATGTCCATGTACGATCTACATCAACGGACCCTAGAAAAGAAGACCTATCTGCAACAAGAAGGGTACACCTACGTAGAGAAATGGGAATGTGACTTTGAGAGGGAGTTGAAAACTGATACAACCATGAGCGACTTTGTCAATTCCCTAGAGATGGTCCCAGCCTTAGAACCACGAGAAGCCTTTTATGGTGGAAGAACAGAGGCATTTACCTTATACAAACAGACAGAAAGAGATACTATCAACTACTATGATGTCACATCGCTCTATCCGTTTGTCAACAAAAAAAGTACCTAAAGGACATCCCATCATCATCACAGAAAACTTTAAGGACATCCACGAGTACGAAGGCTTGGTGAAATGTAAAGTTCTACCACCCAGAAACCTATACATTCCCATTTTACCAGTCAGAATAAACAACAAACTGATGTTCCCACTCTGTCGTACCTGTACGGAAACCTACCAGCAGGAGGCTTGTAAGCATACTGAAAAAGATAGAGCTATAACGGGAACTTGGGTAACTGATGAACTGAAGAAGGCAATGGAAAAAGGATATACCATCTTATATAATTAACCATCTACGAAGTATGGCATTTTGAAGAGGTAGAACAGTACGATCCCGAACGGAAATCTGGAGGCCTTTTCACAGACTACATCAATACCTTCTTGAAAATGAAACAAGAAGCTAGTGGCTGGCCGGAGTGGTGCCAATATGAAGAGGCTAAACGGCAATACATCAAGGACTACGAGGAAAAGGAAGGGATACAGTTAGACTATAACAAAGTAGAAAAGAACCTCGGCATCAGGTCTTTAGCCAAACTGATGTTGAACAGCTTTTGGGGCAAATTTGGGCAAAGAAACAACATGCAACAGACCACTTACATTACAGAACAAAAGAAATACTTTGACATGTTAACCAGCGATAAAATTGAAATCACCGGGATCCAGTTTGTTAACGATGAAATGGTGGAATTACGATGGAAATATAAAGAAGAATTCGTTGAAACTCAAAAGAAAACGAATGTCGTCATTGTCGCCTACACTACAGCACAGGCCAGACTTAAACTGTATTCTTATCTGGAGAATTTGGGACCAAGAACATTGTACTGTGATACCGACTCTATTGTATTTACCTCGAAACCTGGACAATGGAAACCAGAACTAGGGGACTACTTGGGAGATTTGACGGACGAAGTTCCAGGAAACACCATCACACAGTTTGTCACGGGAGGACCGAAAAACTATGCGTATAAACTAGCCGTTTCAGAGAGAGGAGGAACCAGAACTATGTGTAAAGTTCGTGGAATAACATTGAACTATAAGAATGCTTTGGACATCAACTTTGACACCATCAAGGAGATGGTCACCATCAACAGAAGCGATATCAGGACAGTGAGAGACGAATATAAGATCCAAAGAAGCAATCAAAAACTGTTAACTGTTTCACAAAAGAAAGACTATCGAATTGTATTTGACAAAAGAGTGATCATGAACGATTTAACCACCAGACCCTATGGATATTGAAATTGAAAGATAGAATGTAAATAAAACGTAGAATGTTAATAAAAGTTCTACCTGATTTTGAGTTTTTATTGAAAACTTAAGAAAATAAAAGCAATCAATACAATAACAAAGACAAAAAAGAGCCCATAAAGGGCGAACCAAACAAAGAAAAACGAAAAGAACCAATTAGAGTTGAACCATACATGAACAAAACAAGCTCAAAAGACGAAAAATACAAGAGAAAATGGGGAGGGAAATGAGGAAAATGGGGGAAAATGAGGAAAATGAGGGACAATGAAGAGGAAAATGAGGAGGGAAATGAGGAAATGAGGAGGAGGAGGAGGGAAAATGAGGGAAAGAGGAGGAGAAAGGAGGAGGGAAAATGAGGAGGAGGGGGAGGGGGAGGGGGAGTGAAACTAAACAACACATAGAAATGACAGGGCGACACTAACAAAACAAATGGTTAGGATTAGGGTTAGGATTAGGGTAAGGATTAGGGTTAGGGCTAGGGTTAAAGATAAGAGATAATAATACTAAATAGAAACTGGTGACGAACTAAAATGGGACGAAAGAAAGGGACGAGTCGCCGTTCCGCATGACTGCACACGACTTTACTGCTAGAGATCTTGGGTGGGCATTTCAGTACCAAAAATAGCAACGATTTAACATGGAGCCTATGGGAATGAACTCGGGGTCATCGGGGTCAAAGTGTTCTAGAGTGGCACATATTACTACTGAGTTCACCTGAATTCATATTCGATTTGACTTGAGAACTTGATTATTGCAGTTAAGTCGTAATACTTTTTTTGTTTGTTGTTTGGTTTGTTTTGTTAAGGTATGATATAATGTCTTCTGATTCTTTCTCTGTCTTTTTAGATTTACAACATTTAGTGCCCAAGTGGCACACTTTTTTTCTCCCTGAAGATGAGTTTCTATTTCAATACAGTCCATTGCGGGGCCCGGATGGCGAATAGCTAGACCCACAGCAGATCCTAGCTTGTCGTAAGAGGCGACTAAGGGTCTTGGAATTCTGATGTCGGGACAGTGCTAAGCCCACAGATCCACCAAGTGTGTACCCTAGGTGGCTGAATAGGGTGGCCCTCGTCCGCGGGGGTTGTCAGGTCTATAATTCGGAAACCCTGACCGCCGACCATAGTGGGACAACGTGTGTGGCGAGTGTCTCGCTTCATGCACGTTAAAGACCCCTTAATGGACCGCCAAGTAGTGTACCACATAGGCTAAATTTTCTTTCCCTACCAAACTCTCCCCTTTTCTTGTGGTGGTTCAAAATTTACAGATGCTTTGTTTCCCATCCACCCCTCCCCCATATTTCATTTATCGTCATCATTTCGTGTTCATTTTATCATCCTTTTCATTTTCATCCCCTGCAAATAACCAATATACATGTAGCGTTACACGGGCTTAAAACACCAACTCACTCACCCAACTATTTCAATACAGAATTCAACATGTACAAACAAACTATTTAAAAATTATCAAAATACTTTGCATATATTTATTTATAGACAAGATAAATATTTGTTATTTAGACAAATAAACGATTTTCACGTACGAAGGTTTCTTATTAAAAACTGTTACGTGCATGGTCGAGTCAAATAAGGTCATCAAATTCAATCAAAATAAATTGCATACATTTGTCTGTAAGCTATGATATCTTTTTAGTATTCAGACAAATAAATGATTTTCACATACAAACGACTGTAAAACGGGACATCCACGGTCATACCAAGAAACTCCAGCATTTTGAATTTTGAGTATTAAACAATCAGCGCCTAATACAGGGTCAAGTATAGTTCCGCCGTTATCCGGTTGATTAGTTGCCCAGTTTGTAAAGTTAAACTCTCGTCCATTGGTCCACTTAAATTGGCCTTCTATCTCCATATCTGTACCACCGGTCCACCAAGCCTTTATTCCCATTAATTCTGTAATGAATATTTATTCTATCATGACCTTCTGTTTCTAGCTTTTAAAAATAGACCATTTGCTTCTTTCACTACCAAGGTAATTTTATACTTAAAATATTACAATGCAGCTAGGTGATTTCAGTTGTTGACCAAAATATCAGAAAAATCATTTTTTTGCAAGCTTTTGAAATAAAGACTTTTAGAAGCATTTTCGTAACTGGTGATAACAATATCGTACAGAAAACGCCTACTCTTCCGGAGCACATGAGTTCACCCTCGTTACGACTAGAGTTTACGTTGTAAAGTGATACATGTATTCAGTAGTTTTTATGTTTCTGATCCGTGTTTTATATACCGGTTATCTGTTAGTGTTTTTTTTCGTTGGTATTTACTGTTTATTGTCTCAGCTCTTTTGGACTTTTGAAATTCAGATGCCCCATTGGTACTCTGCCTCTTTTGTGACTGTTCTTCCAGTCATGTTACAATAAATGACCTGCATTAATAACACATGTTTTGATTTACAAATTTTCTCCTACTTGATCGACAAAACGAAAGGGATCAATAGATGTCATACTTGTATAAATGACTGACAATAACGTAAACAATTTACTTCGAAAAAAGTCAATTAGCTGGTGTGTTAATTAGCTCACCTGGACTGAAGGTCCAGGTGAGCTATTGCCATCACTTGGCGTCCGTCGTCGTCGTCGTCATCGTCGTCGTCGTCCGTCGTTAACTTTTCTTTGAAAATCTTCTCCTCCGAAACGACTGAAGCTATTGCTTTGCAACTTTGCACACTTCATCTATGGGATGTCCTCTACCAAGATTGCACAAATGGTGACCGCCGTCTATACAACATGGCCGCCGTTACTAAAAATAGACCAGGGGGGTCAGACTACTGTCTTTGGCTTGTAAATCAAAAAGTATAAGAGATAGATGAAATCTGATGCTTCAGCATCAAAAGCTCTACAAAAGTCTCCATTGAGTCGAAGTTGTCAGATGACCCCTTATAGGAGTTACGGCCCCTTAAAGATGAAAAATAGCTTTTTTTCATGTTTTTGGCCTATAGAATGAAAACTATTACAGATAGGGAAAAGTGGTTGCTTGCTTAAATGTTCAGCTCATGTAGCTCTACAAAAGTCTCAAAAGGATCGAAGTTGTCAGATGATCCCTTATAGGGGTTACAGCCCCTAAAATAGCTTTATTTTATGTTTTTGGCCTATAGAATGAAAACTATTACAGATAGGGAAAAGTTGTTGCTTGCTTATATGTTCAGCTCCTTTAGCTCTACAAAAGTCTCCATAGGGTTTGAAGTTGTCAGATGACCCCTTATAGGGGTTACAGTCCCTAAAATAACTTTTTTTCATATTTTTGGCCTATGGAATGAAAACTATTGCAGATAGAGAGAAGCTGTTGCTTGCTTAAATGTACAGCTCATTAAGCTCTACAAAAGTCTCCATAGGATTGAAGTTGTCAGATGACCCCTTATAGGGGTAATGGCCCCTAAAGTGCCATTTTTTATGTTTTTGGCTTAGTGAATGAAAACTATAGCAGATAGAGAAAAGCTGTTGCCTGCTTAAATGTTCAGTTCATTTAGCTCTACAAAAGTTTTCATAGGGTCAAAGTTGTCTGATGGCCCCTAAGATAACGTTTTTTCATGTTTTTGGCTTAGTGAATGAAAACTATAGCAGATAGAGAGAAGCTGTTGCTTGCTTAAATGTTCAGCTCATTTAGCTCTACGAAAGTTTTCATAGGGTCGAAGTTGTCAGATAACCCCTTATAGTGGTTATGGCCCCTAAAATGTATAGGGTTGACTCAAGACCAGGTGAGCGATTCAGGCTCCTGGGAGCCTCTTGTTAATCATAAGACAAAGCGGAATTCAATCATATACCTGATTTTTGTCCAGGGTGATTTGGAATTTCACTTTTTTAGCTCACCTCGACCAAAGGTCCATATGAGCTATTAACATATCACTTTGCGTCAGTCGTCGTCGCGTCCGCTAACATTTTTTTTTCCAGAAATCTTATCTTCTGAAAATACTAGACAGATTTGATAAAGTTTAATATGTTTGATCCTTAGGGTGTCCTGCACAAATTTGTGTTTCGATTTTCAATCTGTCAAAAAACATTACCACCGTTGCTAAAAATAGAGTCAAACGACTGTTTTTGGCTTGTAAATCAAAAAGGTTTAAGACATAGAGAAAATTTGATGCAACCCTCCTTCTTCCGCATCAAAAACTACAAAAGTCTCCTTTTAGTCGAAGCTGTCAGATAACCCCATATAGAGCTAAATGCCCTTTAAAGGTAAAAAATATCGATGTTTGATGTTTTTGCCCTATAGAATGAAAACTATTGCAGATAGAGAAAATCTGTAGCTTGTTTAAAACTTCGGCTCGATAAGCTCTTCAAAAGCCTCCATTGGGTTGAAGCTGTCAGATGAACCCTTAAAGGGGTTATATCCATGAAAGGTCAAAAATAGTATTTTTTGTGTTTCTGTCCTATAGAATGAAAATAGTTGCAGATAGAGAAAAGATGCTACTTGCTTAAAACTTTCATCTAATTGAGCTTTTATTACTAATGTAATTACAAGTGTCCATTCAGTTGAATGTCAAATGCTGTTGCTTGCTCATATTAAAACTTCAGCCAATTAAGCTTTACAATAGTCTCCATTGGGTCATAGTTGTCAGAGAAGAGGCCTTATAGCTTGTGGACCAGGTGAGCGATTCAGGTTCCAAGGAGCCTTTTTCAAAATCGTAATAAAAGGGTAATTCGAAATCGTCCTTAAATCATGGGGTATCATTGGATCACCATAAAGATTGATAAATGTCAATATTTGACCTAAATATTTGAACTAATAATTGACCCTAGCTTAAAGGAAGATGAGATAAATTCCAGCAATATTTTGCAGAAAAAATGGCCATAAGTAATACATATTTAAATGTCATTTTTATCACAAAATATCGAAGAAGTATTAATATTGATACATGCGAAGTGTTTATAACATGAATACAAGTAAAATACTTTTGTAGCCAACATTCCAGAATTCACGAATTTCGAATAAGAACAATTTTCAAAATAATATTTTTTTTGCTCCTATAGATACGTTACATACATACCAATTCACCGAAAAAAATAAAAGGTGTCATATATTGCCCGTTAATGATAGAACACGGCATTAATGCTCTATCTGAGTAGTAAATGCGCGATAGATTGCTGGTACACCTGCGCTAGTTGAATAGTACACAATTTAACTAGCGGCGATAGTTGAAAAGTGCAATTGTGTTAGTTTAAACATATTTATTTATCCTGGATTGGGAAACAAGCTTAATGCTTATGTAAATCCCTCTCCAGCTAGCAGCTTGCGAGTGTCGCCTTTGCAGCGGCCCCCATTGAGCCTACTCTTATCGAACTCTACAAAGGGGTCTTTAACGTGCATGGGGTATTGCTCTCCACATACACGGGACAACCTTTTTTCGTCCCTTCCGAAGGACTAGCATCGTTCCTTGAGACCATCCTCGCAAATGGTGTCAAGAGAGAGTCGGAAAATTGGTTCATGAAATTTTCACCCCGAACGAGGATCGAACCACGAACCTTGGTGTTAGTAGCCCGACGCGTTAACCACTACACCACCGACTCTTATTGTGTTAGTTGATAAGTAAAGATGCTTCAGTTGAGAGGTACAATTACAAAAGTTTAGTACACACGGGTCAAAACATAAATTGAAACTACAAATCCTTCTAATGAAAATTTATATGATTTTAATTGAAATAGTTATTTAACACATTTAACCGACTTACATTTACCAGCGTCAAGTTGGTTCAACATTCAACATTCATTTTTTTTTGTTAGATCAACATTCGACATTTGTCTTTCAACATTGAACCAGATTTCAGTTCAACGTTCAACATTCGAATTTTTTCTTAGTTCAATATTGAAACAGATTTCAGTTCTGATATGTTTTTTACCCTCTAACACACTAGTAAAGTTTGCTAACTTTTGTATTTCTACTTTACGATAAAATGAACTGTTAATCCATCTCGACTTATTGAAAAAAAAGTTCTTTCATCTCAAATAATAAAAAAAAAAACATGCATTCGATTTTATCCATATTTAAAAAGGTTGGTACTGTATTTTGGTAAAAAAGATCCAAAACTGGTGGTGTGATAGTTGTAGTCTGTTTGTTATTTATGCAGTTTTGATAATTCTTTATTGAATACTGTCAAAGGTTTTGATATATATTGCACCGTTACATTGCTACATGGGGCAAAAGATGGACAACATTAAAAAAAAATCAATTGAATTCTTGTCAAAATCTCTGGCTTCGTTTATCAATCTACTACCCTTTTGAAGAAATAAGAGTTCAAAGGGGCATAAACGTAAATTAAAAGTGATTGCCTGGGCCAATGGGTTTAAGAACTTAGTTGTTAAGTTTGCAAACAAGTTGTTTTGAATTTTCATATGCTTTTACTAACCACAAAAAGAATCCTTTAAATTGCATTAAAGTTATGTGGTCCCTACCTTTTCCGAAAAAGAAGCTAAAGAGGTTAAATGGATGTTTCAACAAATGTTATACTGATTGTAAATTTTCAATCGATTTTTATTATTCCTATTTCATTGTCTTCCTAAATAAATTCTGTAAACTATATGGGTCAATGGTTTTATTATCTTTCATCTATTCAACGAAAAAGGGGCGAAAATGGCAAAGTTTGGCCACGCCCCTTAAATCAACTATCTTATTTGTGGTCCATTTTTTAGCTCACCTGACCCGAAAGGTCATGTGAGCTATTGTCATCGTTAAGCGTCCGTTGTCCGTCCGTCCGTTAACTTTTCTTCAAACATCTTCTTCTCTGAAACCACTGGCGGGATTAATTTGAAACTTTGTACACTTGATCTTTAGGATGTCCTCTACCAAGTTTGTGAAATTTGTAAACGTCGACTAACCAACATGGCCGGCGTTACTAAAAATAGAACAGGGGGGTCGGACCATAGTTTTTAGCTTATAGCTCAAAAAGTATAAGAGGTAGAGAAAATTCGAAGCAACCTTCCTTCTTCAGCATCAAAAGCTCTACGAAACTCTTCATTGAGTCAAAGTTGTGGGACGACTCCTTATAGGAGTTATTTCCCCTTAATCGTCAAAAGTGACCATTTTCACTGTTATTGGACTTCATCTTAAAAGCCATTAGAGTTAGAGGAATAGTTAGCATTGCAAAATTGTTCAGCTCATTAAGATCTACAAAAACGATTTCTGGGTCAAAATTGTCAGATCATCCTTTTAAGTGTTTTCAATCAATTTCAACTTAATATGTTTTTTTTTTTTTTTTTTTTTTTTCAAATGGAAAGCTTTGTAACTTTGTATTCTTGGTTTTAAAAGGGTTTTCTATCCTAACTAGTTTCTTTAATATAACTTACTAAGTACATGTTGACCATGTTGCACACTAGGTAAGAGGCTTTAGCATAAGAGATCAGGTGAGTGATTCAGGCTCCTGGGAGCCTCTAGTTTATTTTTGTTATTTGATTCCTGTTGAGAATCCCTGCCTGTTTTGATAAATGAGGGGTCAAAGGAGCGAACAAAAACCGTTAATTATAAGAGTGCATACATATGTCAAATATGAATTTTTATTTAAAGTCCTGCATTGAATGCATGTGTCAAAAATCTTTGTGAGTCCACCGTGGGCTGCATGTGTTCAAAGCATTTGACAATCCATATTGGGCCTCCAATGTACAGGATTCAACTTGTTGTGGTCATAGCATGCTGCACTTGTCGAAGCCTTGTTTATTAAAAGATAAAAATTCATTATTTAAATTGAAGCCAAATTTTTAGAACTATTCGAAATCGCCCTTGTCGATATGGGATATCCCAAGTTCTCCCAGGTGTAGTGGTATTTCAAATTACACTTTAGCTGAGACAACCCTGTGTAAATAGAGATTCCACTTGTTTTAGGAAAATATAGAATTCAAAATCGATCGGATTCTAAGATGGTAGTTTTTCCACCAATGAAATGAAAAATGCGATAAAAAAGCAAGGCTCTGGTAATCGTACGTTTTTGTAATACTAGATATTGTTTTTCAATCTTCTATAGATTCTAATCAAGGTTATTTGAATAAAGAAAATGAATCCATTATAGAATATACTTACCGGGATGCATTTTAATGATTTGGACTACCAGTGATTGTTTTTCAGCACTTTCCAATGACACAAGATGTCCACCCATTTCTTTACAATAAGCATCGGCATCTTCCCATGATCTCATATCGCTGATAGGTTTGATACATATATCGTACGGCCAAATATAAAGATACCCTTCGATTTTACAGTCTACAAAAGATCGCGAATTTGACCAATTTAATTGAACAGTGCATTTACATTTAGATAAAATTTGTTTCTTAACTAGGATAAATAAAAACATAAAAATAAATCGGAAATTGATATTCTTAGCTTGTACAACTGTGGACTTTACAAAAAATATAGCAACTATATCTGATCTCACATAGATATGAGTTTATCCAAGGACAATAAGGTCTACATGTACCTTCAAGCCGCTTATCGTAATTCCATTAGTTTGGGTGAGCCTCCATTCGTTTTATAGATTCATGTATGAAAATATTTGTTCTGAACGAAAACTAGAAATTTGCATTGGTTTCCCAGAAATAACCTTATGACTGAAAAATGTGTCATTATTTGACAAAATTACACGACTTGTAAAGACACAAACATATTTGAGTCCGAAATGAAATATTTGAACAATAAATTGTCAGTTATTTGTTCAACCATGGTCAGCTTTATTTACCTTTTTGTCTTTCATACAGCTGTGTCACATCGTTTCCAATGTCTTTTGTATTGTGATAGAGAATCAGCGTGCAAAAGTTGTAATCTTCGTCAAATTCAAATGCAAAACATTCATGACTCCGTAAACAGCTATTTGAGCATTTGAACAGTGTAAAAGTACCATTCTGTTTCGTAGATTTTCCGACAAAGGGTAGAGTATCGGTTTGTTTAAAATGCACTAAAGTTACTTTTGCAGTGACCTCTGCCAAAAATAAATATAAAATAAGTTACACAATGTATCTATATTAAATCATTAAGGATGGTCACTCAAGTTCAGTCTGATTTCGGAACTCCTCTAGACCTTACCTTTTAAAACACTGAAGATTTTTTTTGCACACTGACCACTACTTTTTATGACAATTTTTGGTTATATAGACCCCAAGAATCCACTGTATCAAATTTCTTGAAATTCTTGATAAAACTTCATGGTTTTAAGGCAAAAAACTTCACAATGTTAAAGTTATGGAAAATCTAGAGTCTGATTTCCCGCAAAATTTTGACGCCATGTATCTCGGAAACGAGCACACGAACCTATAGTTTTCTTTTTGTCATTTTATTTAGTTGACAATTATCTATCATTTCCATCACAAATCATAGAATCCTTGATATAAAAGAGTTCTGGGGTGAACATCAATTTCTTCTAAAATATTGGTGACAGAATGAGCATTGTGCATGATGAATAGAGTCATCTTTATCTATAGTTTTGAGACAGAAAAATTGTAACACACATCTTGCACCATTTTCAGATTTCTGACTTGAATAGATACGTCATATTGAGAACATTTTAAAATTCTACATGATGAACGTTTTATTTTTGTCATATTAAGCTTATTTTTGTTTAGAAATGTTAGAAAAGTTATTCTTAAATAACATACCTTGCATTCAACAATATATAAGCAAATGCTGGATTACGCAAATCCGTCTTCTTTCTGTAATGTGCATTGTCAGTGTATTTTAACACTACATTGAATATAGACAGAAACAGAGATTCAATAAAGAGAAATCAAAAGGCACTTAGAAAAAAGGATTAAACATCAATGTTAAACAATAATACTCAACATAGTTTGGTCAATGTATTTTTATGAATGAATCTATTTAACTTTTACTATATAAATATCCATTCAAACTATATATTTCCAAAATGGTAAAAATCAAAGATTTAATGGTAAAAAGCATTTATTCATTTGAGTTGAGCGGTGTTAACTTATTCAGATTTTTTTCCTCTCGATTGTTCAAACAATAGTGCTTTATTTTGAAAAAAAAGACCTAATGGATATTTAATCCTTTAAATTGATTCTGTATGATTTTGTAGTCTGTATAACATAAACCAGTTATTGGTTGTTGAATCAAAACCTCTGAACTAATGGTTTTGATCGGATATTAATGCAATAAAAACTATAAATTTTGTTCAACATTAAACTTTAAACAGTACTCTTTTAAAGTAGATTTATAGGAAATCAAAAGCATAATGGATAAAATGCTAAATATAAGTACTTTAAAGAAGCAAAGGTGTACCTATAGAGCAGTCAAAATCTAATAAGACTAAGAAAGATAGGTTGGTTGAAAACACATAAAATATCAACAACACAAAATGTGTTAGCAACGTTAAGAAGGGAAAATCAAGGTAACTGAAAACAAAACACTTCTCAATCCAGTTTGGTTTTTCGCTAATCTGATGACTTTGATCCATCTGTACACATTATCTTTTAATTTTATCGTCAATGTTTCGTCGCCAGGTTTTTCGTTCTCTTGAAATAAAGAAATCCCTCATTTTCTACGAGAAATGATATCTTTCGTAAACTTCTTGAATGATGATTCATGGAATAATCAGGGACTAACATTTACCTGTTTTAATTAACTTTCCTCTAGATCTTCTGATAATATTCCGAACAATCTCTTAAATAACGAATTTGTTTCGATAAGTCCACTCCATAAGCTGTGGCGGATTGATTTTACATCATTTAAGGGAAAAAATGACGAGAGGACGTTAGTCGTTACGTTTGTCATAGAGCTTGAGTAATGCGTTCCTGTTTGTCAATTTCCGAATATAAATTCAAGTATAAAGTGAATACCTAGAATCTTTAGTATACTTTAATCTAAAGTTCCCGTGGCTATATGAGATATAATTTATCAAAATTTAAATGTTAGGTAAAAAACAATAAGATGTTGAATAAGTGTACATGACATAGCCAACAATCAAGCGGCAATTCAGAAAAAAACATGGGCAATCGCCTTCAGCCTTCAACGAGGCCATTAAGCGCTGCTCGCGGTTCTGCAATTGGCCCATGTTCTAAATAAAATGCATATAATTCAAATCCAGTCCTGAAATAGTCACTGATAGACCCACTTCTTAAACAAGGAACGGAAACATCAAAAAGAAAACTACAAACGAAAGCTTTGTCAAAGATTCCTTGACAGGCACATATGATATGTGGCGGAGTTAAACGGAATGTGGGATTGAATGATATAGTAATTGTAAGATCCTTTTTGTATTAAAGTAAAGTCTATTTGCCAAATGGCATACAGACAGGACAAGTCCCGGACTTTATCATTAATGACTACGATAATCTACTGCGATTGGTAGAATTATTATAAACCTTTTAACTTTTTTTTTTACCCAGGTCATGTTAAACAGTTAGGTGTTATTTTCTAGAATACGGTGTCAAAATTTTTTATGCCAGTAAGTTTTTTCATATTTTTATGGTAGATTATCATAGTGGTAAAGGAAAAAGTCCGAGACATGTCCGGTCTGTATGCCATTTGGTAACCACTGCGTTTTTCATAGCGCTTATTCAAAGAAAAATTAAATCGATTACTGAATAAAAATCCGAAGCTAATTGGCAATTTGACAATTGCAAGAGTCAGCTTCATATATTCAATGAAGAAACAAATCTGCACGCGATGATACCGGTTCGTTCCCTTTGAGATGCCAATCGTCTGCTGACAAACACGTCCATCAAATTGTACAAATATATTGTCTTAGAATATCTTTAATTTGTTCGTTTGTAAAACTGTTCTGTTTTAAGAAATGTTTGCAAATTCGGCTACAGAGAACGTTTTATGTCCCTTTTAAAAAAAATGTAAATTGGTTGAATTTCATGCAAATTACTGAAAAATTGTAACAGACACATGTATCAAAATTCGGGTATAGTATAAAAGTAATCAGCACATCCAGATCTACCTGCCCTGAAATTTTGAAGAAGAACCGACAATTATTGTAGGGGTTATTGCCATTTTTCGTGTTGTTTTTGACTTTTCACTTACTAGTAATATATAGCCACAAATCTTAAAACTTATACGTCAACATATTTGAGAAAAATAAATTGCATATTATAAAGCACATAAAGTAAAGAATGAGGTCAAAGTTGTAAGACCTTTCTGTATAGGAGTTGTTCACCTTAGAACGTTAAAATCTACCATTTCACAGACTAGCAGTTCTATGTGTATAATCTAATACCAGGTGGTAAGCGATTCAGGTTCCTGGGAACCTTTTGTCTAGTAGAGTATTAAATAAAGCTAATTAGAAAAATGCCAAACTTGGACGATTAATCTCGTAAATTAACTGATTCGTTATATCAGAGTTTTTGGGACTTACATCGGTATCCTTGGCACGTCTTACACAAAAATTGTTCTAACAGGATAATGTTGCTTCTTGGTTGCTGTCATGAAATTTTATGGAAGACATCATGCTCTTATGAACAAATATGGGATTTCGATCTTTCAGTTGAGAACATATGTTGGTTAGTCATAGAGTTTTGTTTTGTCTTCCTTTACCAGATTTGACAAGAACTTCTTACTCTCCCGGAGCACCTGAGTTCACTCTTGTTACGACAAGAGTTTCCATTGTTAATTGATATTCAGGAGTTTTTGTGTTACCGTGTTCTACATGTTGTCTGGTTTTGTCCCGTTGTGTGGTGTTTACTGGTTTTGTCTCTGCCCTTTCAGACTTTTGACATTCAAACGTTCCTATGGTACCTCTGATTCTCCCACATGTCATGCTATAAAGAACATTTTATGACCTTGATACCTTACTAAAGGAAGAAGTAAATATTCTAACCAAGGATAAACAATAAACAATTTTCAGCAATATTGTAGTTTTTGTCGAAATTCCATGAACACTTTACAAAACTAGGTTTAAAACATAAACTTATTAAATTGATTAAGGTAAATATCAATCATTTGTTAAGTTTTTAGTACTTTAATAATTTTAGGGGTCTCAATTTTCAACTTTTACCAGAGTGCATTCCGTTTCCTTTTCCATTATACATGCATTATGTCAATCAGATGACAACCAAACTTTTAATTTACATGTAAACATTCCAGAAACATTGGACTTGTTATAAGAATGTTACATTGTACTATTGGCATCAAAAAGTATTGTTCGAAAGCTGGTATTGTGCTGGGATAAGTCTTCAGGTAAGGACTTGTGATTTTATCTTTGTCGTTTGGGATCTAAGACATTCGATTGCCCCTTTGAAACACCTCTGCATCTTACGAATAGAAAAGGCATGGGACTATATCTGATTATAAATGCTTTTATTAAGTCTACTTGTGATAGTTTTAAAGATACACACAAACTTAAGCTTTAAACTTATCAAGGAAGAAGAATTTTTTATTATGTTGCATATACATACGTTTAAAATGTTTTCACAATTTTGAAATCTAAATTATCGTATCAAATAGATGATACTTAACATTATATAAATCAAGAAGTTTTCAAGTTTCTTTTATTTTGTAAACTAAATTATTCATTCAAGTTAGATTAATTATTCACTGTAACCACTATTTGTCCATTATACACAATAAAGGTAATAACAAAACTACCGAATTTGAATGATCAATCTCATAGTCCAGAGAAAATGACAAAAACGAATCAGTCATACCGGAGAATGGTTGGATCGCAATGGCCCTGACTTGGTACAGGAATGGTGGGTTAAACCAGGTTTTATGGTGCCAAACCTCCCTCTTCCATTGCGATCTTAGGATCCGGTAATGACCATAGAACACAACATAGTTGTGAGACACAATAGGGATATTGAGGTGATCATCTCAGTACGGCAGACCGGTCAAACACTAATTAAAACAATTAACCACCATATCTTTTAACTAAATTTTGAACTTTTCTACTGGTGGCTGATAACGAAGAAATAATTTTTTTAGGGATCGTATGAGACGTATTTTCTTATAGCCCTGCTTCAAAAGTCGGTCATGAAGAAATCGGTGTCTGATAAAAAAACCTGTGAAATGTTTGCAAGCTCTGGCATATCAAATAAGTTGTGAAATGTAACCACCGTATGCAGGGGAAGTAGGTATATTGCTCTGTAGATTTGGAAAATTAATAATTTGAACATTAAAATCGTCTCGTTTATCGTAAGTTTTTGTACTGAGATGACCACCTGGGTCAAATTCGAGATGCAAATCCAAGAAAGACGTGAAGCTATTAGATTCGGTGGTCTCTTTAATATCCAATTCTGGATGATATATTGCAGGAATCCATCTACCAAATGAAGTGTTATTGACAGAAAGGACATCATCAATATATATCTGAATGTAAGATTAAATGACCTTGCCTCTTTCATCTTCTTGTTCTTTACGAGTCCCTGAAGAAATTCAGTCTCATAAGAGTATAAAAACAAATCGGCAAGGAGAGGAGCACAGTTTGTGCCCATTGGGATGCCGATTTGTTGTTGAAAAATCTCTCCTCCAAAGGTGACAAATATGTTGTCAATGAGGAAATCAAGCATACTGCAAACTTGTTCCAGTGTGTAACAAATTTTATCTTTGAAAGATGTTTTGGAAAAGAATGTAGAATTATAACCCCAAAACAACAAAATTCCTAGAGTTTGAAAAGGCTTTTTCGAGAAGTTTTTTTTTCAGGCGACATTTTAGTTTTTTGTGTGGCAAGGTAGTGTATAAAGTTGAAAAATTGAACGTTTTCAAAGAGTGAACCTCAGAAAATGATCTAGATTAAAAAAAGATCTAACAAATCTTTTGAGTTCTTCAAAATCCATATATGGTTAATTGCACTTCGATTATAAATAGTGTCGCAGAATGCTTGTTGACCTTCTTTGACAGTAGACAAGATTTCGGTTAAATGAACGGACAGCTCTGTAGTTGAATATGATGAAGATCAAGCTATATACCTTTCTTTGTAGGGATTTTTGTGAAGTTTAGGTATCCAGTACAAATATGGTAACTCTTTATGTTCCTCATTCATTGGAATATTGAAAGAGGACATAAAAGAGCTATGGTTGGCTATGATTTCATCTTTGTTAAATATAGTCCGTTTGTATGTAGCACTAGCAGAAGTATTACCACCAATGCCTAGTTCTTTTATTAAACGACTTTGATATTTCATCACATGTCTAATTTGAAAAATTGTAGAAAAAAAGCCTTCATTTGACCAAATCATAATTCATAGAAATAAACGATTTTCACAGATTGACCAATGTGTATTAAAATTATTTCGATCAAGCCATTCTAACTTCAAAGCTGTATACGCAACACAGTCGGCATTCTTTTGATCTTCGGATGGTGGATCACCAGTTAAATCGTCAGGTTGGCCTGGCAACCAATTGTCATGTGTAAACGGATGCCCATTTATCCATTTGAAATTCCCTTCTTCTTCAATGTCAGATCCACCAATCCACCAAAGTACTCTGTTTGTTTTTGCTACAAATTATAAAGTTAAATCTTTTAAACCGATATGCAAATCAGGTAATTAACTGCTAAAACATAAAACACAAAATACCCATAAAACTGATCAGCTAAGGCAGACCGTATAGTCAGTTAGTGAAAAGCATAAGCTTCTCATTTATCAAATATTACTAGTATAAGAATCCCCCTTTCTTCAGTAAGATTTGATGCAACACATTTTCTATACTCTACGTCTAGACAGAAGACACGCACAATGTCGTTTAGAATGTAGCTGTAATGTGACGTATTCAAAATTATTGTACGAAAGTCCGTTAGCGCCATAAGTTGTTTCACATTTCTCGATTGGAACTACAAATATTATAGTTCCAAGTTGACATTTCTGACTTCCAAGTTGACATTTCTTAGTTTCAAGTTGACATTTCTGACTTTCAAGTTGACATTTATTAGTTTAAAGTTGACATTTCTCACTTTCAAGTTTGCATTTCTTGGTTCAAGTTGACATTTCTGACTTCCAAGTTGATATTTCTTAGTTTAAAGTTGACATTTCTCACTTCCAAGTTTGCATTCCTTGGTTCAAGTTGACATTTCTGACCTCCAAGTTGACATTTCTGATTTTCAAGTTGACATTTCGCACTCCCAAGTTTGCATTTCTTAGTTCCAAATTGACATTTTTCACTTCCAAGTTGGTATTTCTTGGGCACTTATTGTGCACCTTTGCTTGCTTATTTGTGTCTTGATTCCTATGAAGCAGATCTCTTACAATTACTTCTTGATAAAAAAAGATACGTTCCGTTATATTGATGATGTCCTTTCGCTGAACAATTCTCGATTTGGTGACTTTCTCTATCTTATATATCATCTTGAAATTGACTCTCAAGGAAAACTTTCAAGAAAACTCTTTGACAAACTAGATGACTTCAACTTTCCAATCGTCAACTTCCCCTTCTTATGTAGCAACATTTCGTACGCTCCAGCTTATGGAGTTTACGTATCTTAATTGATTTGTTACTCCAAAGCGTGCGAGACTTAGATCGATTTCCTTAGCAAAGCGTCACATCGAACGTAAAAATTGCTCACACAGGGTTATGGTGCTCCTCAGTTGCTGTCTTCACTCAAGAAATTTTACCGAAGACATCATGCACTTATAGACAAATATGGGATTTTGATTTCTCAGATGAGTGCGGATTTTGGTTTGTCATTGGGTTTAGTTTTGTCTTCCTTTACCGGATTTGACACACTGATTTGACTGTTGGCATAGCGACGGGTGTGCTATAGCAAACAGGAACTGCTTATTCTTCCGGAGCACCTTTGTTCACTTTCGTTTCGACTGGATTGATATTCAGTTATTTTGTTGTTTCTATGTTTTGCATGTTGTCTACTTTTTCTCCCGTTCTTGTTGGTGTTCACTGGGTTTTGTCTATGTTTATTGTTATGTGTTTGTTTTTGTGTGGTTTGTTTCGTTGTGATGATTTTTTGTCTACTGATTTTGTTTTTTCGGTATAATGATGCTTGATTACCCCTTTGGTACACCTTTGGTTCTTGAAAATTGTATATTATGAAAGTTGGATCTTGTTTATGGCGATATACAAAAACATTGACGCTTGGAGTCAATTAAAAAATATCGTCTCCCAAAAACTCTGAATTTTGAAACTTGAAATGCTGATAGACTGTGTGAATTTGACCACGTGACCTTTGAATACGACCTGAGGCTGTCGTCCCTCCTCTGGGTGCACGTATAACCTGTACGGTAAGGTTACTTGAATATCAAACGTAAAGTTAACTTGAAGTTCAGTTGTGACTGGTCATGCGACTGCTTTATTCAGACGCACGACTCGTTCCAAGTTAATTTGAAAAGCAGTCATAATTCAATGTCTGCTTCTAAAAGCAGTCGCGTTCTTTTGACATGTCTGCTGTATAGAATGAAGCTTTCACAGGACAAAGTTATGTTTAACCACCGTAACTGTCATCGAAAATTATTTTCTAATGTTATAAACATTTTTTTATAAAATTATTCATATTATTAAACGAAGTTGTCTAATTTGAGCAATAACGACTTTATGACTGGTTATTACCAGTCATATAAAGGATATCGTAAGTCTGTCTTGACCAGTGATGAGCTTACACAAATTAACTTGAATGTCTGATATAGCAGACATGAGCAGATGTAGCTAAAACAACAAAACACTTATTCAAGAGATTGTTATTTTGTAGATATTTCACATCTAAAATAAATGATGACCCTAACGTAGATAAAATAAGAGTGGTAACTCTCTCATTTATTCATGAAATTCCTGTCAAAATTCAAAGTTTCAAATCATCTGATGAATGCACGTTGATGCACGCCAAATTTGAATTTTGTGTGTTTTGCTATTTTCTCTCCTTTTTAGTGAATTTTTCTGATATTTTATTGCTAACAACAGCCAAAGCGTCGTAACTCTAGGCCATTTATTTTAAGGGTACAGTTCAAATCCATTATGAGAAAAGGAAAAAAGGTCGACTGACTGGAAGAGCAAAAACAGCACAGTAAATGAAAATTTTCATTTTTTAACAATTCTGTACTTCATGCAATTTAAATTTTTTGAAAATAAAAATGAAATTTTCCTTTTTCTGAAGCAGATACCTATTGTTTTAGACTATGATGGATGAATTTGAAAATATTTTTTAGTTGAATAGCTAAGACATGGAAAGTAGTCTAAACGTTAACTTTATAAGTTATATGTGCACCCATCTGTAAGTAAATTACAGTTAACGATACAGATTTTATAAGCCAAATAAGTGTAAAAAACACAATTAACATAACCTCTTTTTCAAATTGAATTCTGTCAATTAACATACGAAAACAGGTCATAGCAAGGAATTATATAGATCTACATATGGCTATCAAAAATATTGTTTCATCTTATTTTCTGGTCAAAAGAAAATCAACTTCAATCTCAGACACATTGACTGGTCAATACCAGCAGTAATCACTGGTAAACCAGAACCAAAACTACATCAACACATCCTTGATATAGCAGCAGACCATAACCTTCATCAGATGACAGACAAACCCACTCGAAATGAAAATATCTTAGATTTATTCTTTACTACAAATTCAACAAATATTAATAAAGTGACCACTCTTCCCCCACTTGGTACAGCAGATCACGATATTGTATACTTATAAATTGACACCTGGTTAAAAAGAATAAGAGAAACACCAAGAAAGGTTTTAAAATTTAATAAAGCAAACTGGAAAAACATTGAGTCAGATTTAGAAACCATCCTAAACAAAATGACACAGAACAAAAACACACAGTCTCTAAACACCCCAAGTCACCGTTTTGGGTCCCATCTTATTCCTACTGTATATAAATGATTTTCCAGAGTACTTAAAACATAGTAAGCTAAGACTCTTTGCTGACGACAGCATCATTTACAGAGAAATCAAAACTCTAGAAGACTGCAAAAAAATACAAGAAGACCTTGATGCTTCCGCTCAATGGGAGGCCGATTGGCTTATGGCCTTAAGCTTCCATCCAGATAAATGCACTAAGTTATCAATCACACAGAAAAAAATCATCCTTTAACCATAATTACATACTTCACAATCATATTCTAGAATCTGTTACATCAGCAAAATATCTCGGTATAACACTCCAGTCTGATCTCAAATGGAACAAACATCACGAAAATATAACAGCAAATGGAAATAAGACTCTAGGTTTTCTTAAACGAAATCTCCAAGTGGCAAATACAGACACTTAGTAAAAAGCATACCAAGCTCTAGTCAGACCAAAGCTTGGGTATAGCTGTAGTGTGTGGGACCCTACAACCAAAACCGCAAAGAACAGAAAAGAAATGGTGCAGAGGCGTGCTGCTCGATATGTACTTAATAACTGCCACAACACCAGTAGTGTTACTGAAATGATAAACACCCTCCAGTGGTCTACACTCGAGCAAGGCAGATGTAAAACAAGAGTCATTTTAATGTACAAGATTATCCACTGCCTAGTTGCCATTCCAACACACATTCTCATTCCAACAGACAGCAGAACTAGACAAAACCATCCTTACACTTATAGACATATTACCACATCCAAAGACACCTACAAACAGTCATTCTTTCCTAGAACCATTATCCAATGGAATATTCTTCCCTGCTCAGTTGTACAGGCCACTTCAGTAGATGCTTTAAGAACATAGCTTACACCTGCTGTTCTTTCAAGCATTATGTAAGGCCAATTATAAACATCACTATTCTAAAGAAAATAAATTTTAAAAATTAAAAAAAAATGAAATAAAAAACAAAATAAATACAAAAAAAATCATTGAATCACTTTCTGTATATATTTCGAATGCACAAATTTATTGTCAACTTATATTTTATAGTAGATTTGTTTAATTTCTTTTAAGAGCACGCATGCGCACAGCAAGTAATCTTCAATTTATTGATGTTTTGCTGAAAACCTAAAGAAGAAGAAAAACATCAATTTCCAAATTTCGTTCACAGGAAGTAAGTTAAAGAGAATCTGAACTAACATCAAATCCTACCACAGGGTACCTTACGCTGCTAATACATACCAAATTAACAGGCTGTAGTTGCTGAGAAAACTTGTACGACAAATTTACGCCGAAGGCGAAAGCAGGTCGTGTAGTCGGGTCACTCCGTCTTTTTGTCTGTCCGTCCGTCACGTTATAGGGTGTCTATCTTTTGTAATCTAATCTCAAAAACCAAACACTAGATTTTTTCTTATATTTACAGTAATTACAGATATATTGAAGATGTACATGCCCCCTTTAGGGATCGTTTTATAACGCCGTAGAAAATAGGGGACCTAAAGGGGTAAAGCAGCGACTTCTTTATTTGTTTTCACAATAACTTTTGTTCGGGTTGACCAAATGCTAGGAAAATTAATAGTAATGTTACTTACAATTAAAGGAAGGACGGGCTGATTTTGGGTGTCCCTTCTTTTTTCGCTTTGAAATTATGTGCCCAAAACGGGATAAAATGATACATGTACTTGTATTTGTTTTCCACAGTAGCGTAAGTTCTGGTTGACCGATTGCTATGAAATTTTACAACAATGTTCCTTACCGTTAAATAATTGATTTGCATGATTTTTTTTAGGTCTCCCCATTTTTCGTTGAGAAATTAGGGGCCGAAAAAGGAGCAAAAATCAACCTTTTTCTATTTATGGTCAAAGGAGTAGAGCCACGAAGGCCCCAAAATGGCCCAACAATTCAGCTTTGAAATATATGCTTGTAGTTGCTACATTAATGTTCATTAGTCTTTATATTTCATGAATTGCAATATTTTTTCCTTCAATTATTTATCAATAAGGAGGGCAGTGACGTAAAAAAATTACTATTTTGTGAAAAATACCAATTTGTGACAGTTTTCCTTGATTTTCATGTATTAATCGATGCATATGAAATGGGCCACACATGTCGACCAAAACTATTTTGTGATAAAAATTTATATTATGATATTACAAATTAATTATCAAAACATTACGATGGTCGAGGAATGTGGCCAATACTAATTTTGACGAAATATGCAGAGAAATCAGTGAAAATGTGTGAAAAATTTGGAATTTTCAAATTTATGGCCTGTTTTAAGTCTCAAGGCTACACCTGTGGTGTAAATATTTTGCTAAATCTTAACGATATGAAAAGTTTGTTCATACCTTAACATATTCTAGTCAATTTGTTTACAACTTATAGTAGTTGAAAAAATAGTGAAAATACCGGGCCGATTTAGGGCCTTCGTGGCTCTACTCCTTTTGAAAAAAAAATTGCTAAATAAATTTTGTCATATATAAGATACAAAATTAAGGATAATTCTATTTTGACCTTACTTTTTCATTTAGCAATTAGAGCCAAAAGGGGGGAAATTGGAACTTCATTTTTTTCCGTTTTTTGTGTGTTTTTTTTTATATTCTTGTTACATGTAGATATGAGGAACCTTAAATATTTTTATTTCTAGATATTAATTGTCAGTCTATAAACTGGGTTCCATGTGACAAATTTGCAATGGTGGTCCATGTCAAAAACTATTTAATATCCACATTGGGCCAATAACGTACAGGGTTAAACGTTTTGCCATGCGACGCAGGGGCAGACATCGATTGGTCTTGTTATATATTTATCATCGACAATTGACGTACAAAATAAGATAAATTAACCACCGTTTTCATTTCGCCAAGTATTTTTCAAACGGTCTTTATAGAAGAATTCTAGTATTCTACAAATATTTTTTTTTTAAATTGTAGAAACTTTATTTTGTCTGGGGATTTTGTATATCAGAAACTATGTTTAAGTTTTTTAAAATTCTTTTTAAAGAATAAGCATGCCGAATGTAATCGTAAGAATATGAATTCATTTGAGAAAAGAAAAAGATTTTATCCATTTTCATGCGTCTTTTTATATCGGTAATTCTAATCATCGCCAAATGACCATACGTGTAAAGTCTACATATTGTGTGGTCCGGGATTATTTTCGTGGTACATTTACTACATATTGTTAAACTTGATCCGACTTATGAATATGCAAAAAAGAAACATATCAAGCAAAGCATACAAAAATAATAAAAAAAAAAATGTATACCATATTCAATGGCTAGACTCTTTAATATCATGGATTCTTTTTCCATGGTTTCTGCAGTAACAAGTTGTCCACCTTCATTTTCACAGTTAACTTTAGCAGCATTCCATGTATATCGATTTGAAACAAATCTCAAACAAACATCAATTTCCCACAAATACTGGTACCCATCTAGCATACACACTGAAAGAAAACGGAAAGTTAAACTTAAATGAAATATAAGATTTCATACTTTTTTTTGTATCTGAACTATCGTTGCTTTGGTGAAGATTTAATGGTAAGGTTTTCAAATGCGTTACCCTAAAGTAGTTTAAATTCAACTATTATCTGAAGAAGATCATTAAAGCAAGGATGAACTGAGTGAGACACAGGCCAATAAGATTGCCAATACGAAACGAGATATTTGTATATTTTGGACATTTTCCATTGAAATCAATACCACCAAATACTTTTTGTTCAATTTGTAAACAGCTTTTGGAATTTTTATATTTTATTTGTCATTTAATGTGTATCATGTGTATTGCATGCTTTTCAAACATGTTTTAATAAAATAATTCTCAATTTGTTATTTGTTTATTTTGTAATGAAATAAAAATATTTAGTTTTAAAACACATTTTGTGTATAATTATATGCTTAGATAATGTGATGGTTTAGAAAAGAAAAGGAATTATTTTGATTTTAGATATTTGCATTTAGTCTATAGGTAATTACCTAATTCTGAGAATCAATCACAAATGTCAATACAGAGTAGAGAAATCAAATGGTACTGACCTAATGCAAGCCATGGAAATATTATTAAGTATAATTTCTGCTTAATAAAACAGGTTCTGCATTAAAGGACATGAGATGAACCTTTATACCATTATAATTGTATCGGTTAATATTATTATATGTGTTATCAGAAGTGTTTGAGCCCACTTTTTAACCCAAGACTCCTTATAGCCGCATAATAATGCCGGTTCGAAAACGTCAGATGAAAGACCACCTGAACGTCGGAGTTTACATTGTTTGCCTATTAAATTCTATATTTAACTATATATTTACCTCTTTGTCTTTGATACAGGTGTTTTATTTCGTTTTCAATAGCTTTTGTGCTGTGATACATAATCAGCGTGCAAAAGTTGCCAGCTTCGTCAAATTCAAAGGCAAAACATTCATAGTTTTGTAGGCATCTAATAGAGCATGTTACTAGTAGAAATGTACCATCTTGTCTTGTAGATTGTCCGACAAATGGTAGAGTGTCATTGTATTGAAAATGTACTAAAGTTGCTTTAGCAGAAATGTCTACAGAATAAAACAGGTACAATCAGATGTTTCCATACTTAAATATTGTACTTATCCATTTCTTGTCAAAGATTAGTAAATTAATATATATAAATATCTAGAAAATTTCCTGAGCATGTTCATTCGTATAAAAAAGTTCATAAATTTGCTAAAAAAATAATTAGAAAAACCTGGCCATTTTAGTTTTATAAGACATTTCTGCACCAGACATATCACATCATTTTAAGAATTGGTGACTATTAAAAATGAGTCATCGTTATCATTTTTCCCAAAACTTTCAAATATCAAAGTTTTTTCGGTTATTAAGTGAGCTTTGAAAATTTATTAACTTTACGACATACCTTTTAGGCAGAATATATTAATCATTACCATGACAAACAAAATCCGTCTTCTTAATATGCTCAGCATTTTGTTTAGATATTTATATCAGTTTAGAATAAAAATAGTAGATGTTTAAAAAAACATCTAACAAGCATTATAATTGTAAAATGCAATAACTGCTTATAATTGTGTTCCAAATGAAAATAAAAAAATGAAAAAAGCAGTATAATTTGATGTAATAAAGTAATCATGATATTGTCTTGTCAATTTTGTCATTAAAATTTTGAATTAATCAATTAAAAATATCAATATCAATTCCAACTATATATTTTTACAACGTCTAAAACAAAATACAAATCAAACATTTTAATGTATTAATCAAAAATTTTCATTCAATTCTTTTAAAAGCTGTTCTGATTTTTACCATTTCGGCTATTCAAACAATAGTGCTTTGATTTGTTAATTATTTTAAAAAAAAGCTTTATGGATAAAATCAATCTGAAAAGGTTTTTGTAATATGTTTTGGTCAATATAACATTTAGAAATATATAATTTGTCGGGTCAAAACTTTCAAACGACCGCTTTTGACCGGATATTTTTGTAATTAGTCGAATCGATATTACAATCACCTACTAAGAAAACTGTTCATACTCTCAATTCAAAAATTGAAAGTAAACTAACATTCATCAGTCGATAACCAAATCGCCTATTAAAAGCGATAAACGATTAAAGAACTTTAAAGTGGCAAACGTATCAAATGAATGATGACCAAAGCCTGTAAAAGACGATGATGCTTATTTGTTTAGGAATCTGGTATCAAAGTGGAATATAGGCTACTAACCAAGACTCTCCATCTAAATGAGCTTTGGGCTAATCTGCTGACTACCCCTCAAGTTTTTTTTTCTTCATGTTCAAATAAACATTTTATATATATCAAATGGATGAAAATAACGAAATGAATATGCAACATTACTCAATCTTATTGGAATTGACAATCGTAAAATAAATTTGCAATTCAATCCACTGTGTACAATCTGTCAAAACCACTCCTGTCCTCTGGTCAGGTCAGCTCTGAACAGCTCTCGGTCTGTTTCTAAATGACTAAACCTGAGGACAGGTAAGGTATAGGCTAAACTGCTTTGTGGTCAGGTTGGCTGAGGTCCACTTTTAAAACCATACCTGACAATGCAAGGAAATCGGACCAGTGTCTGTATTGGCCTGACCAGGACAGCTATCTTTGGACAGCTCTAGTTGACCAGAAAAACGGAGGAAAGTCTGCGTTAAGCTTCACTTTTTACAGGTAAGGACTAGACCCATCTGTACACCCAATGTTTTGAATAGGTTATAAAAGCTTATTTTTGATTTATATTATTCATGCCAGGTAAGTTATCATAGAACTATATTAAAGAGGAAAATTTAAAAAATCATAAAAAGAACAAAAGAATCATTTCTCTTAAATTAAACCTTTCCTATAAGGAAATTGTTTAAAAACTTCATTTTTTTTCACTTTTTTCTCTTGAAATGCATAGGACAGTGCACTATATAACCAAGATAACGACACTTTCTTTTTCAAATCAGAATACTAAAAAACAAACAGTTAACAGGCAATATTAAAATACATTGCTTACATTCATCTGTAGGGTACAATTAATATTTGTTCTTCAGAAAAAAAGTCACGAAGTCGATATCTTATTAACAAGAGACTCCCAGGAGCCTGAATCGCTCACCTGGTCTTGATGTCAAATCTATGGAGTCTATTGTATAGCTAAATGAGCTGAACGTTTAAGCAAGAAAAAGCTTTTCTCTATCTGCAAAAGTTTTTATTCTATAGGCCAAAAACACTATTTTTCACCTTCAAGGGGCCGTAACCCTAATAAGGTGTCATCTTACATCTTTAACCCTATGGAAACTTTGTAGAGCTAATTAAACTTAACATTTAAGCAAGCAACAGATTTTTTCTTTCAGCAATAGTTTTCATACTGTAGGCCAAAAACATGCAAAATGTTATTTTAAGGGCTGTCATCTGAAAACTTTGACTCTATGAATGCTTTTGTTGAGCTAAATGATCTGAACATTTAAGCAAGCAACAGCTTTACTCTATCTGCAATAGTTTTCATTCTACAGGCCAAAAACACTATTTTTCGTCTTTAAGGGGCTGTAACCAGTATATGGGCTCATCTGTCAACTTCCACCCTATGGAGACTTTTGTAGAGCTAAATAAGCTGAGCATTTAAGATAGCAACATTTATTCTCTGTCTGGCATAATTTTCATTCTATAAGCCAAAAACACTTTTCGCCTTTAAGGGGCTATAACCCCTATAAGGGGTCATCTGATTACTTTGACCCTATGAAGACTTTTGTAGAGCTAAATGAGCTGAACATGTAAGCAATCAACAGCTTTTCTCTATCTGAAATAGTTTTCATACTATAGGGCAAAAACATGAAAAAATGCTATTTTTCACCTTAAAGGGGCCGTAAGCCCTGTAAGGGGTCATCTGACAACTTCGACTAATGGAACTTTTGTAGAACTTTTGATCCTGAAGCAGTAGCGTGGCATCAGATTTAATCTATCTCTTATACTTTTTGAAATACAAGCCAAAATCAGTAGTCGGACCCCCCTGTTCTATTTTTAGCCAGGGCGGCCATGTTTTTTGACGAATCAAAAATCGAAACACAATTTCATGCAGGACACCCAAAGGATCAATCATACCAAGTTTCATTTAATTCTGTTCAGTATACGTAGTTTCAGAGGAGAAGATTTTTGAACAATTGTAAACAGACGACGACGACGACGAAGACGGACGCCAGGTGATTGCAATAGCTCACATAGACTTTCGGTCCAGGTGAGCTAACAATATGGATTTATACATCCTTATACAGGATTTGCTAGATCAACAGGTCAATCGTTTTCCGGTTTAGTAGTTGACTATTGTTAGTAAAGTAAAATTCTCCTCCATTGGTCTATGTAAATAGACCTTTTTTTCTCCATATCACCAACCACTTGCACCAGTCGTTTCTTAAATAAATATTTGTTCTATCATAACATTTTTGTAGCTATTATGTTTTTGTAACTTACTTGAATTATCTTTGCTTAATTTCGATATTTGAATGTCACAAAGCTACGTTATTGCTTCTTTCATAAATAAATGTACCGAACTTCAATCTCATTTTTCAAAAAGAAAGGACTAAACAAGGAATTATCGTCCATTGGTCTATATAAATAGACCTTTATTCACCATATCACAAACCACTTGCACCTATAATTATTAGGCTATATGAATTCTAGTATAACATTATATTTTAGCTATTATATTTGTCTTAATTTCGACCTTTGAATGTCACAAAGGTACGTTTTTGCTTCTTTCATAAATAAAAGTAAAAATTACCGAAATTGGAGCATTAATCTCATTTGTTCAAGAGAAAGGACAAAATAGGGAAGACATACAAAATAAATTGACGATTGCATATTCCTGACACGGTACATATATTTCAAACGGTAGCTTAACCAGGTTTTATGTCGCACCAAATCTCCTTTTCTATTGCGATCTTAGGTTCTGGTAGTAGCAAAAAACACAACATTGTCGTGAAGACACAAAAGAAATATTGAGGTGGGTATCTCAGTACAAACACTGATCTAAACAACCACTAACCATTTCGTCTAATGGATAACAAATAAAGGATATAACAAAACTACCACTGCTATTACCAATCGCAAATGCCCTCGAAGAAAAGGCATATAAAGAAAAATAAACTCCAGAAGATTGAAGATCGCAATATTCCAAATTTGGTAAAGGCATTTAAAAATGTTGAGGTAATTTCATGTCTATTTTGGTGTGCTATACCAGACTTGAACTGCTTATTCTTCCGGAGCACCTGAGTTCATTCTCGTTACGACTAGAGTTTGCATTGTTGGTTGATATTCAGCAGTTTTTGTGTTTCTGTGTTTTATATGTTGTCTCTTTTTTTTTTTCGTCCTGTTTCGTTGAAGTTTGCAGCTGGTTTTGTCTCTGCCCTTTTGGACTTTTTATTGTTTATAAGGCGCGAAAATTCTCAAATATTCTCTTAACATGGTAATTTATAAAAGAAAGGATACGAAATATAAATTACAACAAAGCTCCAGACCTTTACCAGAAAATTATACCTTAAATGTTGAAAGAGGGACAAAATGATACTAAGACGAACCTATGTCTTGGGTAGGAAAAATCTTAGGGTTTTGACAATTTAAAACTTTATAAGGATAATTTATAGCTTTGATGTGTTCGTCAACTCAAAAGTGTTAATGCCGAAGTGGGTTAACTTCGGGGAATTAAAACTTAACCAGCAGGGCTAACAATCACGGATGTTTGAAGCATAAACTACAACAAAGTTCCAGACTATAAATTTTGATAAGCCTAAAGCGCGTTTCATCTATTCAAGACTTATTAGAGGCACTTTACAAAAAATGCCAAACACTATATAATTATGAAGAGCATCTATTAGAAAAATATACCAAAAATGTCGAAAGAGGGACCAAATTATACTAAGACCAACCAATGTCTCGGGTAGGGAGAACCTTAGGGTTTTAACTATTTAAAAATCTATACGGATAATTAATAGCTTTAATGTGTTCGTCAACACAAAAATGTTGATGCCGGAGCGGGCTAACCTCGGGGAATTGAAACTTCACCAGCAGCGCTAACCATAACGGATGTTAGAAATTAATATAAATTGCAACAAAGTTCCAGACAATAGATTTTGCTACGCCCGACGCACGTTTCGTCTATTCAAGACTCATCAGAGGCGTTCTACCAAAAGTTGAAAATGCTAAACACTGTATGATTATGAAGAACATAGAAAAATATTACCAAAAATTTCGAAACAGGGACCAAATTATACTAAGATAAACCTTTGTCTTGGGTAGGAAGAACCTTAGGGTTTTGACAATTTAAACAATATATACGGATAATTCATAGCTTTGATGTATTACTGTTGATTCATTATTTTCGTGGTTACCAATTTTGGTGGTGTGGTGAAAAAGAATCAGTTCGTTGATTCTTAAATTCGTGGTTTTGAAGTCTGCAGCATACATATCAATGTTAAATTTCCTATTCGTGGGGAATCAAATTTCGTGGCTCATGGCCAGCCACAAAAACCAAGAAAATTGATACCTCACGAAAAATAATGAAACCACAGTAGTCAACACAATAATGTTGATGACAAGTTGTTTTTAAGCATTACAGCGATGTAATATGTCGGTTTTATGTGATGATATAACATCATTAGATATTTGGAGTGTTGTGTTGGATTAAAAATTGGTATGTTTGATTTTTTACAAGTCGATAAATGCTTCTTGGCTAACAGTCAGTAACTGCCAGTGTTCTTAGGAGAGTTCCTCAAAGTCTCTTTGTTCTCGTATAGGGCTCTTGTCACAGGTTCTTTTTTGATGATTTGAACTTTTTAATGATTTTATTTGTAGAGTTATTTGTGTGTTTTGTATTAGATTAGGGGGAGGTTGACAATCAATAGTGGAATCATCTGGTCAGTATAGGAGGAGTCTTTTTCTTTACAGTAAACAACTGACCTGAGATAAGGTCAATATGATGTAATATTTCCTGTAAATTCTAAAATATGTGTAGGGGGTTATGCAGAGGAAGCAGAGGTACCAATGGGGTATCCGAATGTCAAAAGTCCGAAAGGGCAGACACAAAACCAGTAAACACCAACAAGAACGGGACAAAAACAGACAACATGTAAAACATGGAAACACAAAATAACTGAAAATCAATCAACAACGCGAACTCAAGTCGAAACAAGAGTGAACTCAGGTGCTCCGGAACTCAAGAACTCAGATCTTCTTCTCTGAAATCACTGCTTGCTATAGCACACCCGTCGCATTGCAAACAGTCAACTCAGCATGTCGAATTCGGTAAAGGAAGACAAACCAAAACTCTACGACAAACCAACATCTGCATCGAAATCCCATATTTGTCTATAAGTGCATGTTTTGCGTAAAATTTCTACCTAAGTAAAGTTAGACTGATATTCAATTTTCATTTTTTTTTAAATATCAACAGGTCGAAGAAACTACCATATTAAGAAACCAGGTGATGATTCGTGTACCTGTACATTTTGTTTACTTTAATTAATCGATTCAATAAAATTTTACGCTATTGTTTACAAATACTTTTGCTTCGTCCTGATCAAACTGAATATCAAACGGTAAATTTTACCGTTTGATATTCATTCGATATTCATTTATCGTTTTTTCTTGGTATAAATATGTAATGGATATCAAACTGAATATCAAACGGTAAATTTTAAAGTTCGATATTCATTTGACATTCCTTTTCGGTCTAGGTATGTTATGTGAATATGGAATGAATATCGAATGAATATCAAACGGTAAAATTTTCAAGTTTGATATTCAAGTTTATATTAAAAAAAATGAATATCGAACATCGAATATCAGTCTCACTTTACTTAGGTAAAATGTCTTGAGTGAAGACAGCAACCGAGGATGTTTGGCTATATTTAATGTTTATGTGGATGAAATTTGAATTATATGTCAAATGAATGTTGATTTATGATGATCAAAGAATCCTACTTTGATCTAGTAAATGGGGCTCGAAGTAGGCAATTGATGTTTGTTTTTTTTTTCACTTTCATTTTTCATGCAGAAAGTAGAGTTTGATCGAATTTAGCTCCTACATGGGTTCCTAAATGTGGCTGGATTTTGGACATGTAAGTCAAAGGTTTATTATCAACAAATCAGTGTCTCAGATTTTAAATTAAAGCTTCAGAAAATATTTTATGGCACATTCAATATAGTGACCCCTATTCAATAAAGCCTTGTACATAAAGTAATGCTTTATTGGAGAAGGGAATGTGATAGGAAAATTCTGGGGGAAAAAAAGGTCATGCAGTATTAATTCAGATTATATCAATTTTTAGGAGATATTTGTAATGGTAGGAGAGCTTATGTCATTTGGGTCAGTTATGTTGAAATCTTTACTTTTTAACAATAGTTTTCTTTTGTTTTATATTGTAGTTTATTTATGTTGGTATCATCTTAAAGGATTACACTTCCTCTTTTCAGTGGTGCTTCATATATTAAAATTGGTGAAATAATAAGAAAGTAGGTTTAAAGTATGATGGTCAGACTTAAACCAACCTTTGTATGGTGCTTCCTTAAAAGATCTTTTAAAGACCACAATAAAAAAAACAGCCAACAGCCAGTAGGCGCCGCCTGCTATTTTTCAATTGGCCAAAGGTAAAGATACAATGCATACAATTCAGATCCACTCTTGAAATAGACAAAGAAAGACCTTAAACAATGAGCAAAAAACTCCAAAACTAAAAGTACAAACAAAAGAAAACTCTGTCAAAGATTAGTTGCTTAGGACATGCACACATTAATAGTGGCAGGACTTAACTAGCTTTTGGACCCAACCTCTTCCTATTATTAATCCATAACAAAGCACAAAAAATAACACAATATGTAAATCAAATCGATAAACATTCAATTTAACAACAAAAAAAGAACCTTAGACAAAGGAACTCTCTAAAGAACACCTATTTTTACTGTCAGCTAGATGAGAATCATGTATCGACTGATGACAAAATCAAACATATGGATTTAAATCCGATTCAACACTTCAAACAAATAATCAAAATACCAATCCTACATCTCTTGCTTAATAGATTAAGAAGCCATCGTCTCATTTCCTATGGATTCAGGACGTGATATATTGTGAGGACTGCTTTATTATCAGAACCAAACAAAGAATATAAACTTATTTTGTTTTGGTTTCTTGGTAATATTTAACGCAATATTTCATGGCCCTGTCACACAATAACGTTGTAGCCAAGGTGTGCCGACGTTTAAGAAGATATTTTTAACACGCTGGTGTGCGTTGCGTAAGTTTTGTATAAGTTATGAACATCTACAAACACATTAGTTAGCGAACGTCAGCGTGCGTTGGTGAACGTCGAGTGGGTCGCAAATTTTTTAAACATGCTTAAAATTTCCTATGTTCGCCAACGTGTTAATAATAAGTGATTCGAACGTTAGGCATAAGTTAGTAGGACATTATACATGTACAAACGCTGGTGTACGATATGTGGTAGTTGTGCGCACGTTGAAATGCGTTTGACGAACGCTAAGCTTAAAGGAAACGAACGTGTAACGTCAGTCTAACGATAATCTATCGCACGTCTTGCGTCAGTCTACTTACCAAGAAACCTATTCAACGTGTTTTAAACGTGTACAGAGCGCACAGATCGTCATTGAAACGAACGCGTAGCGTATCAACCCAAGAATTTTATAAGTAATACAAATGACAACAAAGTTCCAGACTATAAATTTTGCTACGCCTGACGCGCGTTTTGTCTATTCAAGACTCATCAGAGGCGCTCTACCAAAAATATTTAAAATGCCAAACACTGTATAAATATGAAGAGCATAGAACAGTATAACCAAAAATACGAAACTGGGGAACCAAATTATTACTAAGATATTCAACCTATGTCTGGGGTAGGAAGAACCTTAGGGTTTAGACAATTTTGAAATTTAGACGGATAATTTAAAGCTTTGATGTATTCTCCAACTCAAAAGTGTTGGTGCCGGAGCGGGCTAACCTCGGGGAATTTAAACTCCACCAGCAGCGCTAACCTTCACGTGTGTTCGAAATACAAATGACAACAAAGTTCCAGACTATAAATTTTGCTACGCCTGACGCGCGTTTCGTCTATTCAAGACTCATCAGAGGCGCTCTACCAAAAATATTTAAAATGCCAAACACTGTATAAATATTGAATTACAAGGGGGAAAGTCAATTTCAAAAGCTTGGAATACTAATTCAAACCTTAAAAAAAAACAATGAACAAAGCCAAAAAAAATAAATATTGCATATAACAAGGATAACCTAGATGGTCTGCAATGGAAAGTAATTCTTGCAAATGGTAATACACCTGTCGTTTTGTCGCTGGACATTTTTTGGTAGAAAAATATTCAAATACAACGAGTAACGACAGTCTAACTTCAATACTCATTTGAAATAATGTGTATTTTTTAATATTCATTAAGCACACGCGTTTTTCTATATTAAGGACATCCGTCATGCTGTCGGCGATCATTTAGGATTAGTCAAGTGCTGTAAAAAAGGATGCTTGGCAAACTCTACAGACCGGTATGTCTTACATGTATAATTCTCATTTGAGATTTTGAGAGTTAGTTTGTTAACAAATGCATACATTCCTCTCTGTATATTATTGACATATCAACATATAAAATCTATTATATTTTTTTCATTCTTTAAGACTGAGTGCAAAAATCATCACTATTGGTTAAACAACGGCTTTAGAATAATTATACATTCGTACTACCAGAACGCCGAAAACCAATATTTTTATAACGAAACTAACTTTACATGATGTATATGTATCTATATTTATTTATTAATCCAACAATACATTTAAGACAGAAAATAGATCCATTTGTGCAATTGTGAAGTAATACTAAAATAAAAAGAACAGAATTCCTGGCTTCTAAGCGAGAGCAAAAATTATAATATTAAAAACGAAAGAATATGGAATATGTGCCCGAAAGACACGATCCACATATTGAAATGATTTTGATAAATGTACAAAAGCAAACGTTCACTGCGTGTGAAGCGCTTTTCTGGATGAACCTTCATCAGACACGCTATGAGTCCAAAACTTGGAAACCCGGTATAACTTATATCATATTTGATAAAATAAAAATAGACGCCAGAAATATTACAACAATGACCAAACAGATAAATTTATCAAATTGTAATAGCCAAACGTTGTCTAATTTTGGAAATATGTAAACTGTGTCTTTCCAACACATATTCCAGTACTCGAAAATATATAAAAGCATACAACTGAAGCACGGGGAAGCTTTCAACGACCTCTTCACGGCACTAAAGTCAAACTCTGAAATAGTATTAAAAACTAAAGAATATGGAATATATGCCAGAAAGACACGATAAGTTAGACAAGCGTTATGAATGCGTTCTGCTATCGTCACATATGCGCTAGGCAATCGTCAAGTACGCTGCACAGACACTATAGATAAGTTTTGAATAATTTTGTCGTGCGTTGCAGGTAGTCATTCTGACGCTTTGTGTTCGTTCACCGAGATATGTTTTGAAACTTTTTAGAGCGACTGCCAACGTGTTCCAACGTTGGCTAAAACTTTATAGTGTGACAGGGCCATTACATTCAAGTAAATAATGATATTCATACCACACATTTTCGAATTTACAAAGATCAGAAACTCACAAAGTTAACTCGAACAGGCCTTTCCAACCCAATTATTTTCCTTTCTGTCGTAAGTTTGTAATTTAAACATCTAAAATATCATTAAGCTTTCCACAAGTCAACATTTTGAACACAAAAATTCGTCTTACAAGGTACTGACTACGGATATTTGATTTCGCATGCCCAATAAGAAAAGACATACCAGACGTACCTGAGACAAATAGAAGATCGCCATGACTTTGATTTGGTACAGGCATTGAAATGAAATGGTTTATTAAACAAGTATCATGGCGGTGCTGGATTGGGCTTCTTTGTTCGAACGTTTTGGTTTTGAGTACTTTTCGGTTTCGACAGTTTGGGAATTTGACCTTCCAATGTTTTGATTAAAATGTTACTGATGAGAGGTTACTCCTTGAAATATCGATATATAGCATATCCAAATTAACCGTTTATACCCGCATTTTGGTATTTGTAACCGGAACTCCTACTTCCATTAAGATATTAGTATCTGGTTTTCTCTATTTGACCTATAATTTTTAAGTATATGTAGTTCAACAATAAATTTATAGCTTGCTTACAATTTTTCGATCCTTAAAAAAAAACAGTCCACGAAAAGAACACAACTCGTACCCTTTAAAAGATATCTTCCTTGGCAGAGCGTCACGTTTGACACAGAAATGCTGACACAGGGTTATGTAGCTCCACGGTTACTGTCTGCACTCAAGAAATTTTATGGTAGACAACGTGCACTCGTAGACAAATATGGGATTTCTATTTCTCAAATTAGTACAGAAGTTTTGTCTTCCTTTACGGGATATGAATTGGAAATTAGCAACACGAGGGGTGTGCTATAGCAGGCAGGAAGCACTTACTCTTCCGCAGCACCTGAGTTCACTGTTCGCCTTGTTGATTTTCGTTAGGTTGATTTTGTGTTTTGTGTTTCTTTGTGCTGTTTTTGTTCGTGTTTACCAGTTTCGTCACTGCCCTTTCGGACTTTTGACACTTGAATGCCCCATTGGTACCTCTTTGCTTCCTTCTGAATTGATAAGATACTGGATTTTATAAGATATCTAATAAATCATATGAGATGTATTTATAAATCATATAAGGTATCTTATAAACTTTAGGAGATGTCTTATAAATTATATGATATATCTCATTATCTATATAAGACATCTTATAAACTATAAAAGACATAAGGGATAATAAGGTGATTATCCCAGTACAACAAACAGCAGCAAAACATTACTCAAAACTATCACAACATTATTTTGAATTTTTCCACCAATGACTGATAACGAAGGAAAATATTAGGGACCTTATGAGACGTATTAGGTCTGACAGTCGGTCACTGATCCAGCGATGTCGTATCAGGAAATAAAAGAAAATGTGTCCAAGGCCACCTAAATCGAATACATTGTGAAATATGAGCACCGTAAGGATGTAAAATACGTATATTGCTTTCAAGGGAAATTATTAGTTTGAATATTAAAGTCCTCTTTTTTATCGTAAATTTTTGTACTGAGATGACCACACAGGTCATACACGAGATGCAAATCCAAGAATGATGTGAAGAAATTTGACAGTGGTTTCCTTTATCTCGAACTCTAGAGGATTTATCACGGAAATTCTTGTACCAAACGAAGCGTTGTTGATAGAGAGGAGATCAGAGAAATGCCTGACAGTGAAATTTATTGACTTTGCCTCTTTCATCCTCTTGTTTCTTTATGAGTTATTAAAGAAATTCAGTCTCGTAAAAGTAAAACAAATTTGCGAGGAAAGGAGCAAATTTTGTGCCAGTTAGAATACCAAATTGATGTTGAAAAATATCTCTTCTAAATGTGACAAATATTGAATGGAATGTGGAGAAATTTTCTGTCATCGGTATTTAGAGGTTCACTTCTTACAGGTTTGATATGATAGAATACGTTAGAAATACGAGTTTTAATTCCGACGGAAATTGCATTGGAGTAGCATTGTGAAAATTATTTTTATAAATACAATGGGAAGAATAGAAAGCTATCATGTCCTCAGTACTGAGTACTATATACTTAATGTAGAAAGTAGCTCAACTGCAGAAACTATTATGTGTAACATGACACAAATATACATACTACGATATCGATATCTACCAATATAAACGCTATACAAACAATCATCACATATTCACACACAACAAAGTGCATCGAAAAAGATGATAAACACCAATGGAAAAATTTGCAAAATAACATGTTCTTATCACAAACTATCATAAAAACAAACAAACCAATTAAAACTCCTAATTTGGGTATTAAAGTGTTCATTTTCGACCAACGTGTAGAGATTGACACTTTTCATCTACGTCAAAGATTACTTTGTGAAACGCCGAATAGTGCACCACATGTGCTAAATTTTCCGCCCATATCGACCTCCTTAAAATGTTTTAAACTGTTATCCTGTGGCAAGCTGTTTTCTTCAAGGCATCTCATATAATGTATATGATATCTCGTATAATTTTCTAATACTCTTTAAAAGATATCTTCCTTGGCAGAGCGTCACGTATGGCACAGAAATGCTGACACAGGGTTATGTAGCTCCACGGTTGCTAGCTGTCGTTAAGGTAGACAACGTGCACTCGTAGACAGATATGGGATTTCTATCTCTCAAATTAGTACAGATCTTGATTTGTCGGAGAAATTTGTTTTGTCTTCCTTTACCGGATATGACTCACTGAATTGGAAATTAGCAACACGAGGGGTTTGCTATAGCAGGCAGGAACCCCTTACTCTTCCGGAGCACCCGAGTTCACTGTTGTCACGACGTCAGTTCGCCTTGTTGATTTTCGTTCGGTTGATTTTGTGTTTTGTGTTTCTTCGTTTTGTTTTTGTTCGTGTTTACCAGTTTCGTCGCTGCCCTTTCGGACTTTTGACACTTTAATGCTCCAATCACAAACTATCATAAAAACAAACAAACCAATTAAAACTCTTAATTTAGGTATGAACTTTATGCATTTTTCTCCATTTAATACCTACTTCTATGAGAAATTTCATATCACAAGTTCGGAATCGGCTTATGTATATACGACGAACGCGGCTCAGTCATAGCATATATTATTCTAATGAAAATCCGACTTATAGGATAAATATATTTTAATAAAAGTTTCATGTTAAGATAATGGAGTAAAAAAGGAGGCCATGTTCTACTACGTTTGAACGAAGGATACCATCATGTTATGTTGTACCTTAAAACAACTTATTTTTAAGGGACGATTTAGTTTTTAAAATAATTTGATGCAAAAAAATTAATTTTCTATGTAAATTAACAAGTGTACTACCAAAGATTTACAAACAATAGCCGAGAAATGACCTAACGATTCAAGACGTTTGATAGTTGGTGACAATGTTATTATTTCTCCTCTTTTCGTGGGACAGAGGACTTACAGATCAGAAAAACGATTGGATTTGAAGTTTTTAGAGGTTGATACAGACTGTTTGCATGATGTCAGTCAATGGATAGGGCAAGGATTTTTTCTTGCAATTGTTAGAAGGGAAATGTTTTAAGGAGATTTATAAGCCTCGCAAACACAAGGTTCTATTTAACTTAAAATGTCATCCATCTACAACTTGCGATAAAAAGTATGAGTGTTTAATATTGCTGAACATTGTAATTTTTTTTATAATAAAGTTTGTATTTTGTAAAGATTTATATTTAACGTGCATATAAATAAAAAGCAGTTATCCCATTGGTTAATTGGTCCATTGGAAAGTATTTCTTATCTCGACGAAATACCGCTTGTGTCACGTGACCGTAGCTGGGACACACCTTACTATACACACAAGTTAAATTGGATCTTGTGGTTAACTCCCTCAACTTGCATTTGCATAGGGATATAAATACGCAAATGAAAAATACACATATGTACACCATAAAACAAAACCAAAAAATCAAAAACGAACATTAAGGAGGTACATGCCACATGCATCATTTTTATCTGTCGATGAATTTCTTTAAAATTTGTTAATGAATGCTCTATGACATGCTCTTTGAAAATTCAATTTAAAAAGGACATGCTTTCGACTTGGTGTTTGATATAAATGACTCCAAAGTCGTGTTGAATTTCATTGAAATGTTAAAGAAAGTTACCAATTGCAAAGGAATATCGTGTCTGTATAAAACTGTTGTCAATGATTTTTTGTCTTTTTTTTCATATTATTTAGGGCTTTTAAAACAAATTAATACGGTTATTTAAATTTGATTTTGAATGGTCATGTGACCACTCTCATGCAACCTCCTCAAGTGTAATTTTGAGAATTGGATGTTTGTATTTTGATGTTTCATAGACGTGTAAAACCGGTGACCGGTCGCACATATTTCACATGAAGCGCTGGCGGATTTAATTCAAAATATGCTACGATCAACGGTTTTACCCGCCAATGAAACATCAAATTTCAAACATTCCTTTCTTAGATAAAGCAGAATTTCAAGCACAATACCTATGTAGTTCAAGATTAGACACCATTCTGTTCATACATGTCAGTTGCACAAGTTAGAACGCATTTCATTGAAAAAAATGTAAAAGTTGCAACATATACAGCAATAAATGTTCATGTTGCAACTTGAAAAATTACATTGAACATGCTGCAGCAAGTAAAAAGTTGCAATTTGTAAACAACATTTCAAAAGTTTTGACAATAGTACAACAATAAACTAAAATCTAAAATGCTTCAAAATTGTTTGGTAAGGAAAGGTAACAAAATTGTTAGAAATGCAGAGTAAATATATATTTCCATATTAAGGATTGAAAATACCATCAGGGTCTAAGGTACTTTTATTTAAACTTAAATGATATAACATATGAAAATATTACATGAAGATCAAACATATTCATTGGTAAATTCTGTATGTCTGACAAGAACTAAGCAAAACTCAGTTGTCTTTTATAATAATCGTGAACAGGTCTTACTAGCTCCTGCGAAATCGTAAGAACTCGTGAAAGTTTTACGAGAATTTTTGACGTGTCAAAAATCCTCGTCAGACTTTTACGAGTTCAAAAAACAACAATGTCATAATTTAACTCGTAAACGCATCATAAAGAACTCGTAAAGAACTCATAAAGATCGAAAATGACTCGCCTTGATTCGTAACTAACTCGCGAAGAACTCACAAAGGATTTCTTTTACGAGTTGTTTGTGACTTAGTTACGATATCCTTTTGAATATTACACGTCACTCGTAAAGACGTCGTAAAGACGCCATAACATGCTCGAAAACACGTCGAAAATAGAATTCGTATCGTCGCTGGACGGGAGTTTGTAAAATTTCCACACCACTGACGAAATCGTGACAACTCGAAAATATATCGTAAAAGAATGAAAGAAAATCTCGCAAAAACTCGAAAAACTATACATTTTGAAAATCGTAACAACTAGTAAGAGACTATCGTATATGTGAAGGGGGTATTAGGAGTAAGCTCCAAAACTTCAAAAAATGGCATGAGAGGAGAGCTTGGATGCCTACCACTAATTTTTTTATGTATACATAAACATGGTCAAATATTGGTTAAGACTCCATGAAATAAGTTATGGCAACACTACTAATAAACAAGAGGCTCCCAGGAGCCTAAATCGCTCACCTGGTCTTGATGTCAACCCTATATTTTGTAGAGCTAAATGAACTGAACATTTAAGCAAGCAACAGTTTTTTTCTTTATCTACTACATTTTTCATTCTATATGCCAAAAACACGAAAAAACCGTTATTTTAGGGGCCGTAACCCCTATAAGGGGCATCTGATAACTTCAACCCTATGGAGACTTTTGTAGAGCTTTATGCGCTGAACATTTAAGCAAGCAACAGTTTTTCTCTATCTGCTATAGTTTTCATTCTAAAGGCCAAAAACATGAAAAAGGTAATTTTAGGGGCTTGAACCCTATTAAGGGTCATTTGATAACTTCAATCCTATTGGACTTTTGTAGAGCTAAATAAACTGGACGTTTAAGCAAGCAACAGCTTTTCTCTATCTGCTATAGTTTTCATTCTATAGGCCAAAAACATGAAAAAGGTTATTTAATGGGCCATAACCCCTATTAAGGGTCATCAGACGACTTCGATCCTACGGATACTTTTATATAGAGCTAAATGAGCTGAACAGTTAAGCAAGCAACAGCTTTTCTCTATCTGCCATAGTTTTCTTTCTATAGGCCATAGACATGAAAAAAACATCATTTAAGGGGCCGTAACCCCTATAAGGGGTCATCTGACAACTTCGACCCTATTGAGACTTTTGTACAGCTAAATTAGCTGAACATTTAAGCAAGCAACAGCTTCTCTCTATATGCAATAGTTTTCATTCAATAGGCCAAAAACATGAAAAAACATTATTTCAGGGGCCGTAACCCCTATAAGGGGTCATCTGACAACTTCGACCCTATTGAGACTTTTGTGGAGCTAAATGAGGTGAACATTTAAGCAAGCAACAGCTTTTCTCTATCTGCAATAGTTTTCATACTATAGGGCAAAAACATGAAAAATGCTATTTTTCACCTTTAAGGGGCTGTAACCCCTATAAGGGGTCATCTGACAACTTGGACCAAATGGAGACTTTTGTAGAGCTTTTAATGCTGAAGCAGTAGGGTGGCATCAGATTTCATCCATCTCTTATACTTTTTGATTTACAAGCCAAAAACAGTAGTCTGACCCCCTGGTCTATTTTTAGCAACGGCGGCCATGTTTTTCGACGAATCAAAAATCCCCACGTCAGTTCTGTGGGGGATACCCTAAAGTATCATCAGACCAAATTTTGTTCGAATCTGTTGAGCTGTTTCAGAGGAGAAGATGTTTGAAGAAAAGTAAACGACGACGGACGACGACGACGGACGCCAAGTGATGGCAATAGCTTACATGGCCTTTGGCGAGGTGAGCTAAAAAAGGAAATTATATAATATTAAATTCATCTTTTAAAGAATCAGAATACATGGCAAATAATAACCAAGAATCTTGGTCAAATTGTATTTAAACAATATTTAAATTACTAAACTTTGAGTTAGTTAGTTAGTTAGTTAGTTATTGCTTTACTCCCAAGCAGCACGATTTCGGATATATCCGGGAGATGAACATGAAAGTGGTGATACAATGAACATGAAATGATGATGAAGTGGAGGAAATGGGGACACAAGACCAATCGGGTAGGAGAGTTTTGACTGCCACTGGAAAAAGGAATGATGGGTAGGGACGGGAAATTTAGCCTCCTGCATGGGGATCCTACGGGTCCTATTCTTACCGAGACCTGCAGCAGGGTTCTTTAACCTGCGAGGAACGTGATATTTTTTCCCACACAGTGCACCACTATGGTTTGCGGTCATGTTTTCCGCATTATCGCCAGCTGACGACCCCGCATCTCTCGATGTCAGGGCTGCCCCATTCAACCACCTTTGATCCCAGTCGCTTTGTGGGCAAAGCGACCTGACCCGGTGTCAGGTTTCTGAGCGCTCTTCAGTGGACTTTTACCGACAAGCTGAGCGCTGCTGCGGGCCTATTCGCCACCCGGAACACGCGCGGGTCTACTAAACTTTGAACATTTATATTTGAATGTGACGGATTGTAAACATACATATATTATTAATAAAATTAAAAATAGCTTAAAGATAAAGCTTATTGATATTTGGTTTCAAAAGCAAAAATAGGAAATAAATTAAGAACATACAGAAAATTTAAACACATATATAAACTTGAACCATATCTAAATATAGGTTCCGAAAAAAAATACCTAATAAAACTAAGACTCAGTGACCATGATTTAAACATAGAAAGAGGTAGATATACCAACTTAGAAATACACCAAAGAATATGTTGCACCTGGAGTTCGCGTTGTTGATTGATATTCAGTTATTTTGTGTTTCCATGTTTTACATGTTGTCTGTTTTTGTCCCGTTCTTGTTGGTGTTTACTGGTTTTGTCTCTGCCCTTTCGGACTTTTGATATTCGGATACCCCATTGGTACCTCTGCTTCTTGCATGTGTAAAAATTAAGTGGAAGATGAGAAACATTTCTTTTTAAATTGTCCAAATTTAGAAGAAATTAGAAAACCTTTTATTGAAGAAACGAATGATAAATATTATAATTTTAAAAACTTTTGTATTAATAATAAGTTCTTATGGTTAATGAGCAATGAAGATACAGCTGGGTGCAGACCAAGCATAACATGTAGACGGGTGTATAAGTGCACGCAATGTGCACTCTGTGTTTACTAAGTTAACGGTGAAGTGCACTTCGCGTTTACTTGAAATTTTCAGTAGACGTGAAAGCTGACATTTCGTTTACTTTCACGACCACACAAATGTTCACTTAGTAAACGCAAAAGTAGACGCATTTATGGAAATTGTTCCAAAAGTAAACAACGTAGCCTTAGTAGACGCAGGAGTGAACTTTAGTCTACTGCGTTTACTGTAGACACACACTAGACGCACGTTCACTCCGAATGTGTATTTTTATTTTTGCAATTTTCGTATTCGTATTTCGAAAGTAAGAAAAAACGTCTAATATATGACGGTTTTCCGTCGGTATTAAACGCTTGCATAAAGTTTTTGTTGTCCGTTGTTCACGAATTTAGTTATATACTCAGTGATTAAAATCCTAGTAACGCTAAAATATCGTCTATTTTCATTCCCCTAAACATACATTGCTGAAGATTTAAAAGTTGCCAAAAAAAATCCAGTTTCATGTAATTAAAATATTTTAAGGGCGACACCTCAACTTCCTGAGTGCAAACTAACCAAGCTCATGTTAAAGCGTACAACCGAAAAAAGACACACAAAAAAAAAAAAAAAAACAATGCCTGTCATGCCTGTCAAAGGTATTGTCGAAGGATGCTGAAACATGGTAAAAGACTTTGAAAAAAAATGATTTGTTCTGTTTTGTTAGCCCTTCCATATTTATTTCTATTTCGGGCTAATGCTTTCAATTCCGAGGCTTACTTTTCAAAGGTACATGATCACCCCTAGTAAGGTGATACGATAATTCAAATAAACTATAATAAACCGACACAAGACACAAATTAACATAATCCAAACTTTTATACTTTTTCTTTACCAGACAAAACGCATTCTATTTAAATGGCTTACCAAAAGCAACTTTATGTAAATCTATGCAAGTTTTGTTCATCTCTCGTGAACTCCACTAGGTGTGAAAATGAAAAAAACGCACGGATAATAACTTTTGTGATGCAGCATTATTATTTACGTTTTCCAGTCTTGAGCAGCATACTTTTCATACTCAACACTATCGCTACATGTACTAGTATATCATATTGAATTGCCCCGTGTAAACATGCATTGTATTGCCATTCATTACACCTTGGTAGGAAAGACTTATTCTACAATATTCGGATTTAACAAGAACACACTTCTTAGCTTCCCCGCCGAGCTGCAAAAAATTATGTCCACTTGCCTAACAGGAAGTACAAAGGCGACACCCCTGAAAATGCTTCCCACCATACAATGTATGAGACCCCTAATTGAAGCTGCATAGCAAATATCAAAAGGCCTACGAATAGTATAGTAGCTCAGAAATCTGTTACGAATTTTTTTCCATTTTTTAGCTCACCTGGCCAAAGGCCATGTGAGCTTATGCCATCACTATGCGTCCATCGTCGTCTGTATAGTCCGTTAACAATTTCAAAAATCTTCTTCTCTGATACCACTGAACCAATTTAACTGAAACTTTAAAGGAATAATATATGACATATTGGCAACAAACGATCCTCATTTTAAAATAATTCGATAAAAACATGGCCGCTGTTACTAAAAATAGAACATAGGGTAAAATCACTTAAAATGGCTTATAACTCATGCCGCAACCATACCAGATAGAAAAAAAATCCAAAGGATCATAAGCTCTTCAGAATCAAAAGCTCTACAAAAGTCAGCATTGGGTCGAAGTTGTCAGATGACCCTTTATAGGGCTTATGGCCCTTTTAAGGTCAAAAATAGCGTTTTTTCATGATTTTGCCCTATAAAATGAAACTGATGCAGGTAAAGAAAAGCGGTTGTTTGCATAAATGTTCAGATCATTAGGATCTACAAATGTCTCCAAAAGGCCGAAGTTGTAAAATGACCCCTTATAGTGGTTACAGCCCTTAAAAGGTGAATAATAGTATTTTTTTGCTTATTTTGAATGAAAACTATTGAAGATAGAGAAAAGCTTTTTCTTGCTTAAACATTCAGTTCATTTAGCTATTCAAAAGTCTTCATATGGGTGACATTAAGACCAGGTGAGCGAGTTAGGCTCCTTTGAGCCTCTTGTTACCCTTAAAATTCGAAATCAGCTCATTAAACAGGAAGAAGGTACATGTCAACGATAAACCTGGAAACGCATCCCACAATATGAAACTCCTACCTGAAGCTTCATACCGAATAGTGAGAGCCTAGGAGTAATAGTAGCTGAGAAATTTGTTACAAAAAAGTGTGACGGACGCATGCAAGGACACATATTCGCACGGACGGCCGCCCGGCATTTCTATGTCCCCGCTCCGCGTTGCCCTGAGAGACAAATAATAAAAAATAAAGGTGAAAAACATTCTGGGAGAATGGCAAAACAATACATAGCTACTGGTTCCATATTTCTGTGTTCAAATGGTTATCTATATTTCTGGTAAAAATTATTGAAACAAAACAAAACATCAACTTTTACAGTTCATCCATAGCGTTTAGAAAAAAATTTGAAAAACTGAGGCGTGACGGACAGAGCGCATAGCTAAAGTCCCCTTCGGCTTTCCCCGATAGATGAACAATAAGAACTTAGATGATCAATCTCTTATATCAGAAAGAAAAGACAAAGCAAGGCAGAAAAACCGAAGTAATTGAAGTTCGCAATGGTCCTGATTTGTTACAGGCATTTCAAAAGAAATAGTGCCTGGGTTAAACCGGCTTTATGGTGCGAGATCTCCTACTTCAATTATGACCGAAGGATGTTCAAGTTATTAACTTTCGGCTTCTTTTCGGTATAATCGGTAGTACTGTTTTACATGTAATTTGCATGAAGCTGATCCTCGGGAACACAGGGAATGTTTTCTCGCTTACTCATTCATCAATGATTTCCCGAGGATGCATGTAGCTAAAACAATATATAATTCAAATTAGCTTTCTGACTTTCAACCTTATTCCATATTAACTAGCATGAATAAAGTTTTCTTTACTTATCATATGCAGATTTATTACACGAGCACACGTTCGTCTGTGCGTTATTCGGAATATATATGTAGTTTCTCATTTTTCACGGTGTAATTCTACTAAAGTTTGACAGATAGCTGAAAGACTTTAAGACAATCTGTTTTGAGATATTTTTGAGATAACATTATATATTAAGAATAATGTTTACGCAAGGTTGCAAAAAACCAAATAAATTTGAAACTAAGATACAATATACATACCCGTAGCCAGAATTTTTCAACAGGGGGTTCGAAAATGTTAGAGGGGGGGGGGGGTTCGATTTCCAAAATTTTTCTTACTTTAATAGTGCTTAACCAATTTTCACCTGATTTTTCCCTATTTTGATCGTTGGCTACGGGTATGATGTACTGACATGATTAATTTGCCCTAGATGACATTCTGATATGAACGTCGTATGCCGATTAACAGTTCGTTTGTTAGTCAATAATGGCATGCAGATCGTGTCTTGCAGTTTCGGTCGGTAGAATGCAGGATCTATTGCAAATACTGTTGACGCCAGGATGCAACACACTCAATTTCCTAAATCACGTACTATTGTTTCTATCTTATTACATTTAATTTATTTATAATTTACTATAACATAATTTTATTTTTATATTTATTTAAGAAAAATATCAGCATGTTTTCATGTACTATTTTTCCATTCGAATACGATGATAAAACAATTTCATTTTGCGATGATGTTCGAGCTTGATCGAAGTTGAATGTCCCCAAATTGTTAAATGCGCGGTATGAGGTATTCGTCGTCTAATCTCGGAAAACCAAACTTCACACCTGCGTTGGTTTATTAATCGCAGATGGTAAACCTCACTCAGCATGGGTTAATAATCAAGTAATTATCACGATGACGTACTGGGACCTTTATTATGTCCATTGCCGACATGTATACGTAGACCTGTATTGACATGTACATGTATGAATTAAATTAACAACTTTGAACAATAAAGATAACGCAAATCTTAAAATTCTATCGGATTAATTCAATTTCATTATGCGTAACACAGTCTTTGAAATTAGCACAGGTCCAACAGACCTGTTAACCTCTGTTCGGTCCGCACACCTTTGGGAATTTTTGCAAACTTTGTAACATAGTTCATTTGTTTTATATAAAATTTTGGATACTAATACATTCCGACTTCTAATTTTTCAACCCAAATTACTAAGGTTTTTGACAATGCGTATTTCTATACTGATTGATGCAGTAATAACTTTTCAAATCTGTGCAAATTTATCACCATTATATTTTAAATTTTAGCTTATTCTTAGATCGAGATCTAAACTTCACTCCCGAATAAACCTACACGACGTTCCAGTCAGTCCCGAATACAGTTATGGTCTATCTTTTTAAATATTTAAAATGAATTACTAAAAATGGTAAAATGTAAGTGCTTGTTTTGGTGCTGCTTTAAAATATGATTATGCAAAATTGTCACTGAAATGTTTTATATTTCATTGCTAATATCTGTAATATCCACTTTTAAACTAGCTAACGACTTCGATTCCCCCTAGTGCGCAATTCCCGGTAAGCTAGCGTGTAATCTTTTTCCGGAGGGATCGTTGATATAGATTTAAAGGTGCGAAATTTAGCACTTCAAACACTTACGGGCCGTCCATTTAACTTGAAGTGGGGGCTTGTTTTATTTTCTAAAAAAAAATATTTGAAAATGTTGATGAAAAAAAATATTTTGGCAGCAGAGGGTAAAAATATATTTTTTTAATCTAAGGATTTATGCTATATATTTACAAAATTCTAAACAATAAAAATATTCTGTCGCGACGCTTTGAATAAGCGCGCGGAAAAAAAATTCTGACCTAAGCAAAAAACAAGCCCCTCCCCCTTTAAGTTAAATGGTCCGTCCCTTGTATCTTCGTTACTTGTCAACAGTTTTTGAGCATTGACTGATTTATCTCAGAAAAATAAAATCGTTAAAAAACATGCACATGAAATAAGTTTAGTTGCACTTTTATGGACATCCTTGTTGTTGTGTTCGTTTTTCTCAGCTGATTTCCATCAATTAAACCAACTCTTACGCTGTGTCAAGTTTGTGGTGTCGGTATACCTTTATCATTAACAGGTTATAGGTAATTGCTTAATAATTACATCACTGATAAGGTCAATCATCGATAATCTAAGATTTATTAGCATGTACCCACTACTAGCTACTTTGATATGTCAAAGGGAAACAGTGGGATGCCACTTAATCAATTTTCATGAAACTTAAACACAATCTTTGTGAGATAGTGAAGATGTGCACATTTTATTTCTACGGTTGATTTTATTATGACTTAATCACAACAACACTAAAATAAAAAGAAAAACATTTTTGTCTTACTCCGATTGTTCAACAGGATGTTTTCCAATTGTAAACCTCCCCTATTTCACAGTGCTGGTCGGTTTCGGTACTACAATTTCAATCATTGTATTCCTAATTAAGAGTTGTATTATTGTTTTTCTCGACTGTTTCTTAAAGTGATAAAATAATCCAGAACGAGAAAGACATACCGGAAAAAATAAAGATCGCAATGGTCCTGATTTTAAATTGTCATCTCAAAAAGAAATAGATGGTAAAACTAGGTTTTATGGTGCGCCAAACATCTCCCTTGCATTGTGCTCTTGTTCAATCTAAATTTGTCATATCCGATCGATATTGTTTCAAAAAAGCTCAGAAAAGGAAACACATAAGCGTATAAAAACTATAAATTTCAAAACTAACAACGATTTGCATTTTCGATGCTAAAATGTATCCAAAACATCGAAAGATTGTTTATAACTTTAACAATTTCATTCCATTATCAACAACATTTTCGCACCCCTATTAATAAATTCTTTTTAGCGGTCATGCAAAACAAAAAGAGAACTTTCAAAATAATACGTTTATAAAACTTTTTACAGGAAGCCATAGTTCTTGTGGCCATGACATGATTCACTAAGGAATGAACAAACGATTCAGATTTTTTATGAAGTCCGTTAAATCCGATTAAAAAGAATATAATAAGTTTCAGGGGGCGGATCCAGGATTTAAGTTTAGGGGAGGTATAAAGATTGTTTTTCGCCGAACTGAGCGAGGCGCGATATTGTTGAGTGTGTTTATGTGGATTTTGTGAACAAAAAAACAACTAATTGGTAGGTTTAAGGGGAAGCGTAAGCCTGGTACGCATTCCATAAATCCGCGCCTCATTTTTGGAAAATAATATATTTCTACGCGAGATTCTTGTTTGAAAATTAAATCATCGAACATGAAAACTTTTACCAAGACTAGTCAAATGTTAACACACAATGCTAAATCAGTAAGGTACCAACTTAGCCAGCAAAATAAACAACTTTCACTTAAACAAACTGATACACCGGTCATGGCGGCATCGTTAATTGTTAGAATTTGTAATCATTTTGCGTAGTTTACATACCGGTTGATATCATAACCTCAATTCGTAAAAGGAGGGGCTTGGTTGCAGTCTCTGTCTTGTCTGTCTGTCCAAACAATAGATCCAAACAAATTTTCGTAACATATTTGTTTCGGGTTCTTCTTAACGGGTTGATTTTAAATTTGTTACACAGCTTTAGCATGATGGATTATGTCTTGTCTTCCCTATTCTATTCTATGTCAGTCGGTTCTTTACTTCCAAGCCAACTGAAGCTATTTTAATGGCAGTAATTTGCAAAAGAAACATTCATGCTCGAAATAGATTTCTCGTGCTATACTGCTGTAGTGATGAACTCTAAACTAGATACATGAAGTACCCAAGGTGTGGCATGATGAATCTTACCTCGCTTTACCATAATAATCATACGGTCATCTTTGTTTTATAAATGTAGCAAAGTGGGTATGCTTATCACTAAAGAACCCGTGTGTGGGTAATGGGTGGCGAATAGGCCCGCAACAGCGCTAAGCTTTTGGGTTAAAGATCACTGACATCGGGTCAGGCTGCTTTGCCAACAAAGCGACTGGGATGTGTGCCCAAGGTGGTTAAATGTGGCAGCCCTGTCATAATGAATGCCGGGGTCATCAGGCTATAATGCGGAACAGTTGACCGCAAACCATAGTGGTGCACCGTGTTGGGGAAAAACGTCACGTTCCTTGCACGTTGAAGAATCCTGCTGCTGTCTTGTAAGAGTAGGACCCAGAGGATCCCCGTGCAGGAGGCTAAATTTTCCGTCCCTACCAACACTCCTTTTTCCAGTGGCAGTCAAAACTCTCCTACCCAATTGGACTTGTGTCCCATTTTCCTCCACTTCGTTATCATTTCATGTTCATTGTATTTCCACGTTCATGTACGTCTCCCGGATATAGCTGAAATCGTGCTGCTTGGGAGTTAAGCAATAACCAACTAACTAACTAACTAAATTATTACTAAATCGAATACCACGAGTCCTAGCAGGCAAAGACAAAACAGTTCAACATAAAATCGCCACAAAAAAAAACAAGACACATCGTACAAAATTTTCACAAACAAAACGCAATCAGCAGCGTGAACTCGAGTGGAAACTAGAGTTAATTTATTCAGGTGATCCGACAAAGGACGATAAATCTATACCACTATAAATCAAACCAAAATCTGTTCTCATCTGCGAGATAAAAATCCCGTATATTTGTCTATACAAGCAAAATATGTCTTCTTTAAAATTTCTTGAGTTGCAACTTGATGCAAGCCCTTATTTGCTTATAGAATAGATGTTTTTAGAAACTTAGATAGCTTTTGATATACTAAACAAAATATGTATTGAAACAGAGTGAGCGTTTAATGAATCGGCACCCCCAAAATAGACGGGATAGTTTTATGCGTTTCTACACCGACATGTAAAAGGCATCAAGATTTACTCATGCCCATTCTTCCGTCCGTCCGTCAGTACGAATTTCTGTCGTGAGCTTTCATCAGAAATCATATATGAGCATAATTAGTTTGAACGTTGCTAAGGTGGTTTAGGATAATACATTTTACGTATAAAGCGATGTTAAGGCCTCTTTCAAGTTCATTTTTAGACTGGGCCAATATTAAAATTTGTATGAAAAAGTAAGTCAAGTTTTCCCAGAAATCATACATGTGAATGATTTCAAATCTTGCAGGATTATTCAGAATGACAATTAAGCGAAGTGATTTTCAGGGCATACTGGACATCTCCTTTTTGTTTTGGGGTGCGGGGGTATTCATGTCCCGTACATCTTCCTCCATATGAGACCAGTCCTAAACAGAAAGAAGACTTCCGACGGGTCTGAAATTCGCCAAGGACTTACAGTTTGTCATACTGAACCATCCTGCCAAGTTTCAAATCGTTTTCATGTACGGATTCAATCTACCTATAAACTGACTTTGATGTGTGCGTCAGGTGATTGAATAGAACAGTCCTGCATGTCATAAAGAATGGCGGGGTCGTCAAGCTAAAAATGCGGAAAACATGACCGCATATATAGTGGTGCACCGTGTTGAGAAAAAAAACGTTCCTCGGTAGTTAAAGAAACCTGCTGTAAGGGTCGATAAGGGAAGACCCGTATGGTCCCGAGGCTAAATTATCCGACCAAATACCCATCACCCATTCTTCAGTTGCATACAAATTGACCTTGTGTCCCCATTTCCTTTATTTTATAATCTTTTCATGTTCATTTAATTACCCCTTTTTTGTGCATCTTCCTAGTATATCTTTGGGAGCAAAGCAACAACTACCTACATGTAAGAAATTATAGCCAACGAATTTTCATAACAAAACGATCCCCATTTTGCATGAAGATACATGTAAGTTTAGTGTAAAAACTCTATAAAAGCTTTCTCTGAATAAATTTGGATACTCACGTATTTCCAGTCTGATTTTATAAGTCTTGTTGATTAAAAAAGTTTTTTTTTTTTAAACATATATTTAATACCTGTTAAATATAGGGTAAATATATTCTTAAACAAGGCAGACGTACACATGTAGTTAATAGTCAACCCCAAAGTAAACTTGCGTTTACTGTGTCTACAATGTGCACTTGACCGCTAAGAAGACGTAAAAATAGACGCAAGTTTTCGCTTCTACTATAATGTGCACTTTGTAGACACATGAAAAGTGCACTTTGTAGTCAAAAGAGTTACTCCTATTTTTCAAGTAGACGAAAATTCAGTGGACGCGCGTCTGCTGTGTTAACTTAGTAGACGTGCAGACGCGATAGTCAGTGCACGTAATGTGCACTACGCGTCTAGTCAGGGTAATGCTTGGTCTGCACCCAGCTGTACATATGTTATAAAACTTTTATTGAAATGAGTATCCGATTTGAGAGAAGAACGCCAAGCATTAATTAAAATGGATTAAACAAAAAACAAAAAAATGATTGAGTTGTCTCTCCTTGCCTGGTCCTTACTGGATATCCTAATTACTTTATATATAGATATATTCATGTATATGTTCTTACAATGACTACAATTATCTTAAAATGAAACTTTTTTTGTTTTTTTTACTATGATTTATTTTATGTTTCTTCTGTTTAATTGAATTGTAATTCATTCGGCCTGTAACGGGCACCTTTAATTGGTTAATGAAAATCTGTATTGCGAGGTGTCAAAAATCCTCGTATTCATACGATTTCACACGAGTTGTCAAGACCTCTTTACGAGTAATTGAATACGAGTTGCAAACTCGTAAGAACTCGTACGAAAATCTCGTATACATGTATGTGAAGGGGGTATAAAAGTTATATGTATTTCTTGACGTGACCTGACAGTTTACATCACTTTCTATTTCAAAACAAAATGAAATCACACCGATTAAAGAACAAAATATATTTGTTTTATCCATCTTTTTTGGTATTCAAATGAATAAACGATTTTCGCATACGAACGGCTCTAAACTTAAACAGCCTCGGTCGAACCATAACAAATTATTATTTCCAAGCTGGATCCTTAAACAATCAGCTCCAATATTAAGATCAGACACGACTCCGACATTATCCGGTTGCTTATTTCCCCAGCTGGTAAAACCAAATTCTTTACCATTGGTCCATTTAAATTGACCTTCTGTCTCCATATCTGTAGCGCCAACCCACCAATCTATTGAACCATTTAATTCTAAAAAATATTTTTTTAATGTAGAATTGTTTTATTTTAACATGTTTCCCTGTTTGGACTTTTTTGGTTTGAGTATTTTTCTTACATACTCTAAGCTTTCAAACAACCAATGTTTTCATTCAAACGCTGCTGATGAGAGGTTGCTCCTTGAAATATGCATAATACAATACCAAAACTTGTGAAAACAGTTAATTTGGTTATGCTGTATATCGATATTTCAAGGAATAACCTCACATCAGCAGCATTAATTATTTGAATCAAAACATTGGAAGGTCAGAAACCAAAAGTATTGAATGAAAAGTATTCAAAGCCGAAAGGTTCGAACAGGGAAGCCAAATCCAGCGCCAAGGATATCGACCATATGGCAGTACAGAAAGAAACCTGGTGTTTTAAACAGTTTAGAATTAACAATCTGGAATTTCAATAAGAAAAATATTAGAAAAATGGTAAATTCATGTCAGATAAGTCTGACGAACAGGCATGTGATTACCGACCAGCAGCGGTTATCGACCAAGAGATTTCAAAATATCAAAATAAAATGGATATAAAAATGGTTAAATTGGTTATGCTGTATATTGATATTTCAAGTAGTAACCTCTCGTCGGCAGCATTGAAATTAAAACATTGGAAGGTCAAAAATTAAGTATTGAATGAAAAGTATATAAGGAATGACCATATAAAACTTTTGTTTACCGCTTATGTGCAATGTATTTCGTATCTTTAAATTGTACTTGTTTATTTTGAAGCTCATTTTTTAGAACTTCCAATATATGCCTGTTTCCTTCTTTTAATACAACAGTTCTTCGAAAAGTTAAGTTTTGTGTTTTGTTTTCTATTTTATGTTTTCTTTGTTTTTTTCTGTGTTTTGTGTTGTTGTATTGGTTGATTTTGTTCTTTGAGTTTTAGAATTCGGGTTGTCTTTTACATTGTAACTTCTTCTCTTGAGTTGCACTCATATAATTGAAATAAAGCAATCGCATCCCTGTTCACATAAGTCAGATATGAACTTAAAGTTAATTTATGTATGCTGTTCAGTTGACTTGTCGTACAGGTAATTTGTGCTTTACATATCAAGCTTTCATAAATAAAACTATAGAATCTCTGACAAGCTGTGCTTACCGGAATGTGTTTCTAAGATTTTGATAACAAGCGATTGTTTTTCAGCGCTCTCCAATGACATCAGATGTCCACCTTCCTTTTGGCAATAATCTTCGGCATCTGTCCATGACCTGAATTCGTTCGTTGCTTTGATACAAGTATCGTACTGCCAAACATACTGATACTTATTGCTACATTCTTAAAATAGTAATTAAGTAGAGAAATTAAAATGACAACAAAGTGTCAGACAATAAATTTTGCTACGCCTGACGGGCGTTTCATGTATTCAAGACTCATCGGAGGCGCTCTACCAAAAAAATGAAAATACCAAACCCTATACGATTATGAAGAGCATAGAACAACAAAACCAAAAATACCAAACTGGGGAACCAAATTATTACTAAGATGACTAACCTATGTCTGGGGTAGGAAGAGCCTTTATAGGGTTTAGACAATTTTGAAATTTAAACGGATAATCTAAAGCTTTGATTTATTCTCTAACACAAAAGTGTTGGTGCCAGAGCGGGCTAACCTCGGGGAATTAAAATTCCACCAGCAGCGCTAACCTTCACGCATGTTAGAAATAAAAATGACAACAAACTTCCAGACATTAAATTTTGCTACGGAAGAATAGTGTGGGAGTGCAGAGAGTAGCAATTGTTTTAAGATGATCCATTTCACACAAAAATTAATGTAGTTTACACTTGTTCGCTGCAAATTGGGCATTATCACACTCCCTTTAGTGAGTTCTCGTTTGTTTTGTTTCTTGATCGTACCGGGTACGTCAGGCGTCATCGACGTTTAAAATTGTCAATTGATTTATGCTTATTACCTAATTTGACAAATATCTAACTCGATGTAATTAAAATCCGTATCTAACTGCTTACTCTTCCGTAGCATCTGAGTTCACTTTAGTTTCGACTGAAGTTTGCGTTTTGATTGATATACAGTTATTTTTGTGTTTCCATATTTAACTTGTTGTTTGTTTTTGTCCCATTCTTGTGTTTTACTGGTTTTGTCTCTGCCTTATGGACTTTTGACTGTTGGATACCCAAATGGTACCTTTTCTGCTCTCATCACTTATAGTTGTAAAACCTGTATGACCAATCTATTTACCTCTTGTTCTATGATAAAGCTGTTGTATTCCATTTCCAATATCTCTATCGATATGATGAAGAACAAGTGTACAGTAGCTTCCCGCTTCGTGAAATTCAAAAGCAAAACAGTCGTAATTTCGTAAGCATCTACTAGAGCATGCTAACTTTGTTAAAGTCCCATCCTGTATTGAAGATTGACCCACAAATGGAAGGATGTCGTTATATTTAAAATGTGTTGTAGCGACTTCTGCAGACATGTCTACAAAATATAATAGGAAGTAGCAAGAAAATGTATTTTGTAGTGAGTGAGTGAACTGGTGGTTTACGCCCTTGAGATGCTATATACTAATAGGTAAAGGTGATGAACATGAAAAAGATGATTAAGTGAACATGAAATGATGATTAGAAATGAAATATGGGGGTTTATGGGAAACAAATGAGCAGGAACTTTTGAAGACCACAGCAAAAGGGGAGGGCTGGGTAGGTGCGGAAAATTTAGCCTTTGCGATGCACTTCTTGGCGGTCCACAAAGGAATCTTATACGTGCATGAAGTCTGGCACTCCCCACACACACTTTGGTCCACTATGGTTTGCGGTCAGGTTTTCCACATTATAGTCAGACGACCCCTATATTCTTTCTGACAAGATTGTCCCATTCAAGCACCTAGGACACCTATCCCGGTTGTTTTATGGGCTGAGCGGCCTGATCTGATGTTAGGTTTCTAAGCGCTCTTTAGTGGTCATTTGCCGACAAGGTCAAAGGGGGAAGCTCGAGGTTGGCGCCAAAAAAACTAGTTTAACCCCGCCACATTTTTTATGTTCCAGGAATCTTTATCAAAGCTTATGTTTGTATTTGGTCGAATTTATGTTAATAGTTTTTTTTGTCAAGAAGAAGGTCTTTCATTGAACTTTAGGATTGGGCTTGAATCATATTATATAGTTTATTTTCAATCCAGGGCAAATTGAAAAACAGCAAGCAGGTCACATTGAAGGCTGCTGGCTGTTTTCCATTGTGGAATTTTCAAAATTTGCTTAGTGCTGCTGCAGGTATATTCGCCTTGTGGGCCCCGCAAGGGACCTTTCACCTTTAAACTGACAAACAAATATTTATTGTGTAATAAAGAGAAGCTGAAGGGTAAATCCTGTCTGAAACCTTTTCTAGGGTACTAATAGCTGCTTTTTTCAACATAATAAGTTTATTGCACAATTGCTGTTAACCATAACTCTATCTACTATATCATTGGTAGAAATAGCATTCTGTTAGTGCCAAAACGAACAGGGTATTGTAAGGACAATACACTCATAATTAATTCAAGTTAGTTTACACTCATCTATTCAACACACGTTCATACAAATAAAAAAATGCAAATTAAAACCGGAAAGTTTTCCGTATATGATTTTTCAATTACCACCTAAAAGTACATTTGCACGTGTATTTTGTTTATATTTTTGACATTTGGCTGCTTTACAGCCCTTTAAATTGACCATGTATCCTCAAGCTTATTCAATTTTATAGTACGAAACATAGTTAGTAACGTAGGTAAAGAATGGTTATGTATTGGTATTACTAATAAACTTTTCCAACTATTAAAAGTTCAGTTGCCTGGGGCAAAATTTACATGTGAAAATATAATTTTGTTCAAATTTTGTTCACTAGCTAAACGTAGAGTAAAACTTAAGAATTGAAATAGATTTGATGGTCGAGAGATTGCTGCTGCTATCAGACTTACTTCGCCATCAATGAGTCTAAAAGTAAGAACAAATTTACAGAAGATCAAATAATCGACATGCTCAACTTTCTTATAGACAACATATTTGTTCAGTTTGGTGGACGTGTTTTTCAGCAAACAATAGGGATTCCAATGGGCACCAATTGTGCACCTTTGCTTGCTGATTTGTTTCTTCATTCATATGAAGCAGACTTCTTACAATCTCTTCTAGACAAAAAAGACCGTAGACTAGCTCTCTCTTTCAACCTCACGTTCCGTTATATTGATGATGTCCTTTCACTAAACAATTCTCGATTTGGTGACTTTCTCCATCTCATATATCCCCCGGAACTTGAGATAAAGGACACAACGGATTCTAGGAAGTCTGCTTCATATTTAGATCTACATCTCGAAATAGACTCTCAAGGAAAACTATCAACAAAGCTCTATGACAAACGTGATGACTTCAACTTCCCAATCGTCAACTTTCCCTTCGTGTGTAGCAACATTCCGTCCGCTCCAGCTTATGGAGTTTACGTATCACAATTGATTCGTTACTCCAGAGCTTGTGGGAGTTACATCGATTTCCTTGGCAGAGCGTCACGTTTGACACAGAAATTGCTAACACAGGGTTATGTTGCTCCTCGGTTGCTGTCTTCACTCAAGAAATTTTACGGTAGACACCATGTACTCATAGATAAATATGGGATTTCTATCTCTCAGATGAGTGCAGACGTCGGTTTGTCATAGGGTTTTGTTTTGTCTTCCTTTACCGGATTTGACACACTGAATTGGAAATTGGCAGCGCGGCGGGTGTGCTATAGCAGGCAGGAACCGCTTACTCTTCCGGAGCACCCGAGTTCACTCTTGTTACGACTTGAGTTCGCGTTGTTGATTTTTGTTCGGTTGTTTTTATGTTTTGTGTTTCCTTGTGCTGTTCTTGTTCGTGTTTACCGGTTTTGTCGTTGCCTTTTCGGACTTTTGACACTCGATTGCCCCTTTGGTGCCTCTGCTTAATTCAGGTGCTAAAGCTAATTTTTGCATGATCTTGGTATAATATAATGGTAAACACAGCCATCCACAGTCTCAGGGAAGCGTCGAGCGTTTCATTGCATGCAAATGCACTCGTAATGATTTCAGCTTGGTTGTCGGATAAGGAAAGTAAAAACTGGTCTCTTGAATTGGAATTCCTCCCACTGCAGAAAAACTCTTCACTGAATACGGGTGTTATGCGTTCTCCATTCGAAACTTTGTTTGGGAGGACAGCTACCGTCAGCAATAGATGCCACTTATCTAAGACATGTGATATTAAATGAATGCATAACACTTTGACTATTTACATAAGTTATGTCGTAAATTGATATTTTACTTTTAATGTTATTAATTATAATCGAAAATAATATAGATTCATGATATAAAGCTCATTTTAAATTCTATGTCTTCTAAAATTAAATGTTCTAATGAGTGGCAATAAGCCTAATATCGGCATCTTTTTTCGGGCATCAGTCTTATTTCCTTAAAGCTTAATGCTTTGAACCATACAGGCAATTACTTTAGTGACTAGGCATTACCTTATTGCCAATAGGCATAATTTTGCTTATTGCCGCTAACATATACATGGGTATAGTAAAGCTTCAAAATGTATTGTTAGTAATAATTTTGAAGTTTAAACAAATCTATACCTTGAATAGAGTAGAACGTTTCTATCAATTGTGTTAAACAGATCCAACGTCTGAGTATTGTTCTATGCATGTTGAGTCTTAGGAATAAAACACGTGCTAAGTATAATTATTACAATACATCCAACATAAAAGCATTTCAAGGCAGCTGGAATTACTTGAGTTTTGTTCTTTTTAAAAATTAACAAACTATTAATGATTTATGTAAGTCATGCCAATAAAATGCAAAATGAAATGCGATGTTATTAATTTGGTTTTTGACTATATAATTCTACAATATCGCTTGGTCTAAAATCTATACAAAACAATGAAAAAGCAATTAAAACGAAATAACGATGGAACATCCTTAAACATCCGCTTTAATGTACATTAAAGTTATACAATGGAGGTTAGATGCGCACTTTGATAACGCTTTTAGGATAAGTGCCTATAAAAAATGGTGCAAACTTGTTAACATTACTCTATATATGTTTTTCATAAATGTACGAATAAAAGTATTATAGAATGACTCTGTAATGTTCCGAAAACCCTCCATTAAATTATTGGAAATGCAAGATGTTTTACTATAAGGATAAAAGCATGTCTGTGTTTTAGCTCAAACATTTGTTAGAAGTCCCAATCTTAATATATCTATTATAAAAAATTCGTCAATACCCATTAAAACTATCTAAAGTAAAAATTACATAAGATAGAGAAAAGGATCAAATAAAGGTAACAGCAAAATTACCGAACTTGAAGGATCAATCTCAATGTCCAAAGGAAAAGACAAAACATTGAAGACACATCGGAATAGTTATTGATCGCAATGGTCCTGACTTGGTACAGGGATTTCAAATGAACAGCCGGGTTAAACCAGGTTTTATGGGGCACCAAACCTCCCTCTTCCATTGCGATCTTAAGGACAGGTGTTTCATAGATTATTGACTTGCATTTACGAAATTCGGTGTATGCTGTTAAGGTTCTACTTTCATTTTTTCTTTAATTTTAAACAAACTGCAAAAAGAGACCTTTTTAACATTAAAAACTGAAAAAAGTTGTTTATCAAAGAATGCAGAATTAGTATACACCACTTTGAATATTAAACAGACTTTTGTTCATGTTTGTATGACAATTAGGGCAATCATATAATATACCAAAAGTGTTCTTTGTATGATAATGTAAAAAAAAGGTCATTACAAAACTTTCGAACTCGGGGGAAATATCTCAGGTGTCCGAAAGAAAACAAAAACAAAACAAAACAGACATACCAGACAAATTGAGGATAGCAAAGCACAATACTTGGTAGAGGCATTGCGAAAGAAATGGTGGGTTAAGCCAGTTTTTTGTCGCCAATTGCAAACCTTCATCTTCGTCAACAGCCACTGGTAGAAAAAAATCAAGATTGTGTTGAACGTAATGATTAGTGATTGTTTTGATTATTGTTTATTACCGGACCCTAAGATTGCAATGGAAGAGGGAGGTTGGGCGTGCCATTAAACCTGATTTAACCCATAATTCCCTTTGAAATGCCTGTATCAAGTAAGAACCATTGCGATCTATATTAATCCTGGTGTGTCTTCCATGTTTATGTTTTTTCTTGAACATTGAGAGGTTAATCCCCCAAGTTTGGTTATTGTGTTATTACCTTAGTTTTCCATCGCGATCATTGGATCCGGTAGTAAAACAAAACACAACACGATTGTGAAACATAATGGGCCCTAAGAGTGTGGCCCCCGCAGGGTTAAAAACGACCTGCGACCTGAGGGCTTTATAAAGGGTGACTTCCGACCTACACTTCATAAAATCGACCAATGCCAAAAAACGACCTGCGACCTCCACTAAAATATGTCTTTTAAAAGCGACCTTGCGACCTCACGCCCCTTTTAAAAGTGACCTTGCGACCTCACGCCTATTTTAAAAGTGATCTTGCGACCTGAGGGGGGTACCCTGCGGGAGCCCCAAGAGTCAATTTCAATAACACCAGCCAGCCAAACAATAATCAATTTAAAGCAATCACTAACCATTTCGTCTAACATTGTTTTAATTTGTTCAACAGTGGCTGGTAACGGAGCACGATTATTTAAGGGATCGAATGCGCGGCCACCAGACGGTCAAACGAGCAAAAGTCTGTTAATCTACTTTTTACATGGAGATAAATGCGCAATAAGTCTATTAAACGAGTCGGATGAGTAAAAGCTAGCTTTAAAAGTTCTTTATTTACAAAATCATTACTTTTTCGAAAAAAAAATATTTGTTTTTTTTGGCAAAACAAAAACTGTCAGTCTGACTGGTAATCATTGGTTGATTTAATGGACGCATTAAGTATAAAAAATGTAAACGGAGTTACAAATGAAATAATAGGGCAATAGGAGAGGTAGAAGAAGAAAAAAAAACATGTTCGAAAACAGTGAGTGAGTGAGCTGGTGTTTTACGCCCGTGCAATAGTGATGATAAATGAAACATGGGGTGGGGTGGGACACAAAGGACCGGTAAATTTTGAAGAATCACAGGAAAAGGGGAGAGATGGGTAAGGGCATTTTAGCCTATGTGGTGCACTACTTGGCGATCCACAAAGGGGTCTTTTACGTGCATGAAGCGTGGCACTCTCAAAACACGTTAAACATAATTTTTGAGTCGTTCAAAAGTATTTACTAAGAAAAGTATGAAAATCAATATTGTAATTGTTAATTTTGAACCCCAGAATAATGCTGGATACATTTTTAAATATTCGTATCCTTCTGATTTTTACAAAACACGATTTTCAGTAAATTCTGAAGATAAAGTCGGTAAAAGAGTAAATCAAAGTAAAATTGTCTGTTAAAAGTTTTATCATCATATAATGCGTATATGTATCGATGTATACAATGTTTTATATATCATTATTGTTTATCAGATTTTTGTATTATTTCAGAACAAAAAGGTGACTTGTTTTTTTTATACTTTTGCACAACGTTTGTAATTGGATGCCGATTTCTTATGTCAAACAAAAAATGCGTTTCCTGTTTCCCTTCCCGCTCTATTTTTCATGCCTACCCTAATATTTTATTGCCATTTGTTTTCTCTTATTATTCAAGGTAAATCAATATTGTGAAAATGATGACTATCTATCTACCCTATATTTTCACACATGTAATAGTAATAGGAAACATGCATGTTTTTTTTAATGTTTGGCCTAACACGACAACGAAATCGATGTCACTGTTGAAAACTTTACTTGTAAAAACACATGTATTCACCAAACATTGGTAACATATATTATTTTTGCATTGAAGACTATAAATTTAATTCTTTTATGAAGGATTTTCATAGCATTTTTTTTTTCAATTACAATGTATACGGGTAAAGTAAAATAAGTATAAGAACTAAAACACTTAACCTATATGCTATGTTAGTTCATTTACTGTTTTCTGATTATCTAAAACAACTTATCTGTTAAAAAAGAAGTAAACAAGCTACAACATGACATTTTTATGACTTTTGTATACCAAAGAATAAAGAAATATGCATTATCAGGCTTTCATATCATGTAGTTGCTAAAATAGCAGATAGGACACGATGGGACATTAAAATGTTAAATGTCCGTAAGGACAAAGTCAAAACCAGAAAACAAAAATGAGAAAAGACATAACAAAAGCAACTGAATAGTAAACAACCACGCAAACACAAGTCCTACCAACAGACAGTGAATTTAAAATGCAAAATTGCATTTTGTTGAATAAAACATAGGCACTTGTATACAGGATAACCCTTATGGTGCCCCACCCCCTTTTTTCCAAACCGATTATTTTTTCATTTTTTCTGTTACATTTCTCATTTTCACTCATACACATGTCAAATATATGCAAATTTACCATCAAACAATATCTTCTATCCATATGGGGCTACTGATATATAATAAGCCAGAAGGTAAGTCACTTCGGTTTGTGACATTTGGGTACCATGTAGGGATCGATCTAAAAATTTTCTGATAATATGTTCTCACCCCTCAAATATCTGCGTGCCCCATGTAGCTGATATATTTTACTTCCTGAAAAAACAAATATCGTTTCTATATACTCCAAGGTAAATGTATAATTCATACACTTTCCGCGAAATTTGATTTGTTAGCACTCGAGTTGAATTAACCATATGTGGATTTTGAAGAACTCAAAAGATTTGTTAGATCATTTTAAATCTACATCATTTTCTGAGGTTCACTCTTTGAAAACGTTCGATTTTTCAACTTTATACACTACCTTGCCACACGAAAAAACTAAAATGTCGCCTGAAAAAACTTCTCGAAAAAGCCTTTTCAAACTCTAGGAATTTATTTGTTTTGGGTTATAATTCTACCTTCTTTTCCAAAACATCTTTCGAAGATAAAATTTGTTACACACTGGAACAAGTTTGCAGTATGCTTGATTTCCTCATTGACAACATATTTGTCACCTTCGGAGGAGAGATTTTTCAACAACAAATCGGCATTCCAATGGGCACAAACTGTGCTCCTCTCCTCGCAGATTTGTTTTTATACTCTTACGAGACTGAATTTCTTCAGGGACTCGTAAAGAACAAGAAGATGAAAGACGCAAGGTCATTTAATCTTACATTCAGATATATTGATGATGTCCTTTCTGTCAATAACACTTCATTTGGTAGTTGGATTCCTTCAATATATCCTCCGGAATTGGAGATTAAAGAGACCATCTAGAGAGGAATCTAATTGCTTCACGTCTTTCTTGGATTTGCACCTCGAATTTGACCCAGGTGGTCATCTCAGTACAAAAATTTACGATAAACGAGACGATTTTAATTTTCAAATTATTAATTATCTACAGAGCAATATACCTACTTCTCCTGCATACGGTGTTTATATTTCACAACTTATTCGATATGCCAGAGCTTGCACACATTTCACAGATTTTTTTATCAGACACCGATTTCTTCGTGACCGACTATTGGAGCAGGGCTATAAGAAAATACGTCTCATACGATCACTAAAAAAATTATTTCTTCGTTACCAGCAACTAGTAGAAAAGTTCAAAATTGAGTTAAAAGTTATGATAGTTAATTGTTTTAATTAGTGTTTGACTAATCTGCTGTACTGAGATGATCACATCAATATCCATATTTTGTCTCACAACTATGTTGTGTTCTATGGTCATTACCGGATCATAAGATCGCAATGGAAGATGGAGGTTTGGCGCCATAAAACCTGGTTTAACCGACCATTTTGTTTGAAATGCCTCTACCAAGTCAGGACCATTGCGATCTACCAATTCTCCGGTATGACTGATTCGTTTTTTGTCATTTTCTCTGGGCTATGAGATTGATCATTCAAGTTCGGTATTTTTTTTATTACCTTTATTTATCTACGGAAGTAAGAAATTTGCGCCATCTGTGTGGTCAACCGCTTTGACCGGTAACTCTTTCGGATTTGGCGCGAAATTCCGGGTATCATTAACGATTATGAAAGACGCAAATGTTCCGAGTAAACAAATACGGGAAAATTAGTGACTTGTATTCAGAACATTTGCGTTTTTCATAGTTGTTAATGATATCCGGAATTTCGCACCAAATCCGAAAGAGTTACCGGTCGTAGCGATTGACAACAAAGATGTCAAAGGTTTGGTTCGTGTTGTGTTCGTTAATTCATCATTTCTATCGTAATGCATTCGTTAAGGCATCTTCTGATTTTGCGTTGTCTTCATAGTGTCGTCGGTTTTATTTATCTTACGATGGCGGCGCGAATAAAACGATAAGCTCTCCAAGGTGGTGCTAAGGAATCACGGCGTCGCAAAGACCTTGCTTTGTTTTCGCATATCCGTCGTAACTACTGTAATAATATAGAGTAATGGCACGGAGATGGAAACACGGCATTGATCAAATTGGTACGATTTCTGAAGTACAGAATTATCAAACGTGTCAAAAGTTCCTTATAGGCACATTTATTAATCAATTTTAGTTAGCCTTTAGTTCAGGTATGGGAAGTGATCTTTCTACAGTGAAACGTTGAGAAAAAGATAAGTACATGTAGTTCAGCTTTTTTATTTTAATTGACACGCAGCAGGAGTTACAAGGCAGCACATTATGATTCTAGTACCCTCATTTAAATTCTCTTTTTTCTTGTTTCAAAAAATTAATTGAAAGAAGTAGCGAAATTTCGGAACCAGAATGATCACTCTCAAATGTAGAAGGCAGTCTGGATCTAGAATATTTTGATGCTTTCCTTTTCGCCTTGTTCTTTCCAGTCAGGTGTTTCCCTCGTCCGCGTCCTCGTCCTGGCTCTGGTGGCATCTTTTAATACTTGAATTTCAATATCAGAAATAAAGGTTTAAACATTTTAAACTTATTTCAGGTTTAAATTTATGAGTACCCTACCGACAAAAGCCGAAAGGGACTTTAGGTTTGCACTCCGCCTGCCTGTTTGTGTGTGTCTGTCCAGCCCGGCCATTTCGATGTCACAAAAAGTTTTCCGCACTTTTTTAAAACCTTATACATTTATATAAATATTTGGTCTGTGAATTTACCATGGTGAGTTACATTAAAAGAAAAAGTTCACGTGTCGTTCCGGTCCGCAAATTTTTATTTGAGTTAGGACACATTGAACTTTGGAAATTTACTGAAATTTCAGTTTCCCACACTTTTTTTAAACCCTTATAGTTATTAAACTGTTTTTTTTTGCGAGCATTGTATGCGAATCTTTACGGGTAACAGCTCAAGTTTACGTTCCGTTTCGGTCCGCAAATGTTTACGGGACCTTTGGAATTTTAGATATGGGACTGGTAAGGAACTATGTGTCGTAAGGTGAGCACGCTTTTTAAAGAATCATTTGCAACAGTTAAAATTGTTGAACTCTTTGCCAAAAATAGGAAAGCCCTTTGAGCTCATTTTCTTCTCGAAAAAGCTTTTTCAAACTCTAGGAATTTTGTTGTTTTGGGTAATAACTTTACATTCTTTTCCAACACATCTTTCAAAGATTAAATTTGTTACACACTAGAACAGGTTTGCAGTATAGGCGAGCGGCGGAAAGGGTCTTGAAAAAATTAAATTACCCAAAAACCTCATGGGATATTTTTAACTATATTGATAGTTTAATATTACAGCTTTAATAATATCGATGTTTGCCATTTGAAATCTTGTCAGAACATGAAAAAATTAAAGGTCAAAGGTCACTACACAAAATCTAAAAGTTTGAGTCTGCAAACATTAAGGCAATTAAAATGTTACAAAATGTGGTTAAAAGTTAGAAAATAAAGACATAGGTTGAATATCTTAATAATTTGGTTCCCCAGTTTGGTATGTTTGGTTATACTGTTCTATGCTCTTCATATTCATACAGTGTTTGGCATTTTCAATATTTTTGGTAGAGCGCCTCTGATGAGTCTTGAATAGACGAAACGCGCGTCAGGCGTAGCAAAATTTATTGTCTGGAACTTTGTTGTCATTTGTATTACTTACATATATAAGTGAATATAAATCAATAACTTTTGGTCTCTTTGAAGAAATTTATTACGTCATTTTTTCTATTTTTAGAAAAGGGTCAAATTATTATGATTTTTGTATATAAAAGTTTGAATTGCGAAAAAAGAATTCACATTTTCGCTATCTTTTTTCTTCTTTTTGTAAAACATTATCTTATCTTTCGTTCGTAACAAAAATAAATGGTTCAAATGTGTTTATTGACTCAAAAACACCACATTTGTGGATTATACCAGAATATTAGGTTTTTAATAAAACGTGTACTGAGTTACCATTAACATGTTTAAAACGGAATAGGAATCAAAAACCAACCAAAATATTATGAATCAAACTAGTTAAGTTGAGAACAATAACTTTGCACAGAAAAAAGAAAGAAAATCATCGAAAATTAACTAAACTAGAGGCTCCCAGGAGCCTGAATCGCTCACCTGATCTCTTATGCCAAAGTTTGAATAAATTTCACAAACTTTCAAGTATACAAAGTTGCAAAACAATTCTTTCAGTGGTTTCAGAGAAGATTTATGGAAATCAGTTTAAACTAATAGAAAAAAACAGTTAAAGGGCAATAACTCCTGTAAGGACCTTTTGATGCTGAACAAGCAAATTTACTTCAGATTTTCTCTATTTCTTATACTTTTCTTCGAGTTATAAGCCAAAAACAATGGTCTGACCCCTTGTTCTATTTTTAGCAATGGTGGCCATGTATATAATTCACAAACATGGTAGAGGACATCCTCAAGATCAAGTGTACCAAGTTTCAAAGCTATCCCTTCAGTGGTTTCAGAGAAGATTTCTGAAAATCAGTGTAAATTAATGGAAAAAAAAGTTAAAGGGGAACAACTCTTCAATGGCTGATCTGACAATTTTGACTCTGAAATCAATGTTGTAGATCTGAATGAGCTTAACAATTCTGCAATGCTAACTTTTCCTCTTGCTCTAATGGTTTTCAAGATATTGTCCAAAAACTGCAAAAATGGTCAATTTTTACGATTAAAGGGCAATAACTTCTATAAAGAGTTGTTTCACAATTTTGACTCAATGGAGAGATTTGTAGAGCTTTTGATGCTGAACATGATAGGTTGCTTCCGATTTTCTCTATCTATAATATTTTTTTAGTTATAAGCCAAAAACAATGGTCTGACCCCCCTGTTCTATTTTAAGCAACGGTGGCCATGTTGGTTGGTCGACATGTATATAACTCACAAACTTGGTAGAGGACATCCTAAATATCATGTATACCAAGTATCAATGCAATCCCTTCAGTGGTTTTAAAGAAGAAGATTTTTGAAAATCAGTGTAAATTAATGGAAAAAACAGTTAAAGGGGAATAACTCTTAAACGGCTGATCTGACAATTTAGACCCTGAAATCATTTTTGTAGATCTCAATAAGCTTAACAATTCTGCAATGCTAACTTTTCCTCTAGCTCTAACGGTTTTCAAGATATAGTCCAAAAACTGCAAAAATGGTCAATTTTGATGATTAAAGGGCAATAACTCCTATAAGGAGTCGTTTCACAACTTCGACTCAAAGGAGAGTTTCGTAGAGCTTTTGATGCTGAACAAGGACGGTTGCTTCGGATTTTCTCTATCTCTTATACTGTTTGAGTTATAAGCCAAAAACAATGGTCTGACCCCCCTGTTCTATTTTTAGCAACGGCGGCCATGTTGGTTGGTCGACATGTATATAATTCACAAACTTAGTAGAAGACATTCTAAATATCATGTATACCAAGTATCAATGCAATCCCTTCAGTGGTTTCAGAGAAGAAGATCTTTGAAGAAAAGTTAACGGACGACGGACGCCTAACGATGACAATAGCTCACATGACCCTTCGGGTCAGGTGAGCTAAAAACTGCACAAATTGTTAATTTTGACGATTAAAGGGCAATAACTCCTATAATGAGTCGTTTCACAATTTTGACTCAATGGAGAGATTTGTAGAGCTTTTGATGCTGACAATGTTACGTTGCTTCAGATTTTCTCTATCTCTTATACTTTTTGAGTTATAAGCCAAAAACAATGGTCCATCCCTCCCGTTCTATTTTTAGCAACGGCGGCCATGTTGGTTGGTCGACATGTATATAATTCACAAACGTAGTAGAAGACATTCTAAATATCATGTATACCAAGTATCAATGCAATCCCTTCAGTGGTTTTAGAGAAGAAGTGCTTTGAAGAAAAGTTAACGGACGGACGACGGACGCTTAAAGATGACAATAGCTCACCTGACCCTTCGGGTCAGGTGAGCTAAAAACAAATAAGAGTTAAGTGGCGATTAGAGGTTTGAAAAACTTTTAAGTTTTCTAACTTAATAACAAACTTTGGGAGCTATTTTGGACTTAATAGAGAGATGAAAGTTTTGGCTTTCAGAACATATTAGTTTGACGCCTCTGAAATGGTCAGAACATTGTGCAATTTGAGCCCAAAGATCAGAACTTTTTAAGCGTCAGTCATGAGTTCAAAAGACGACCAAATCATTGTACACTGACAGTTCCAGCAGGTGAGGTGTTCCGGGAGCCCCTAAATGTCGGTTAGTGACAAAATGTAAAAAAAAACCTATAGATTTCAGGCAAAACTGTCATGAACATCTTCAACAACCAGGCTTTACGTAGAGCCCTCCCCCTTTTTCGAAAATTTCTTGATTTGCTCCTGGATGCTTTCTTGCACAGTTTATACTTTTAGTTTTAAAGTGATAGTTTAGTAACATAATTTCAAATATTTTCGCCAAAATATACGGCATTAATTTATTATTTTTCTGCAATCGAATTTTTATTCTGTTCAACATAACAAACGCACCTCAAAAGTCAAGTACACCTTTCACAATTTTTTAAAACTTTGCTTTTATCAAACATCGCAGGTTAAAAATAAAAGCAAAGACCAAATAATAAATTTCTTGTGTTCACACAAACCTAAAAGAAGCACATATTCTTCATGATTACACCAAAAAAATGAAAATTCTTACAAGTACTAATCAATCAGATTATAGTTAAAATGTAAATACGGGACACTCCGACAGTTTTCCGAGTCATCTGCAGTCAATTTTCTCAAAATCTATCATATTCAATTAAGTATAACTTTATTATCATTCGCCAGAAGTATGCAGTTTCAACTCAAAATTAGCCTTACAACATATTCTTGATCTAAGTATACAATTTGTTTGATTTTAATGACAATTAATCATGCACAAGTTAAAATTAACCTGTATTTTTGCTACTTTTATTCGTGATTTTAAATTCGATAAAAATTGTAGAAAACTATTATTGTTTTTCAAAATTTCAATTGCAAACAAAGAATTGGGCAAAATATTTCATGATGTGATTTACATTTTTTTTCGTGTGTGTTTTTTTAAGTAAAAAAAAATCAAAAATCACGCCGTTAGAGATTTTCATATGGTACATGTACAAAACATTTTTTTTGGATATCTTCTGACAATATTCGACTTGTCAAACATCCATAAAATAGAATAATCAACCTTTTATTTGAGTTCAAAAAATCTCATGAGGTTTTTGGGTAATTTAAACATTTTAATAAGACGACTTTTTCGATATCCGCCGCTCGCCTAGTATGCTTGATTTCCTCATTGACTACATATTTGTCACCTTCAGAGGAGAGATTTTCCAACAACAAATCGGCATTCCAATGGGCACAAACTGTGCTCCTCTCCTCGCCGATTTGTTTTTATACTCTTACGAGACTGAATTTCTTCAGGGACTCGTAAAGAACAAGAAGATGAAAGAGGCTAGGTCATTTAATCTTACATTCAGATATATTGATGATGTCCTTTCTGTCAATAACACTTCATTTGGTAGATGGATTCCTTCAATATATCCTCCGGAATTGGAAATTAAAGAGACCACCGAATCAAATTGCTTCACGTCTTTCTTGGATTTTCACCTCGAATTTAACCCAGGTGGTCATCTCAGTACAAAAATTTACGATAGAAGAGATGATTTTAATTTTCAAATTAGTAATTTTCCTAAACTACAGAGCAATATACCTACTTCCCCTGCATACGGTGTTTATATTTCACAACTTATTGGATATGCCAGAGCTTGCACACATTTCACAGATTTTTTATCAGACACCAATTTCTTCGTGACCTACTTTTGGAGCAGGGCTATAAGAAAATACGTCTCATACGATCCCTAAAAAAAAATTTTTCTTCGTTATCAGCCACTAGTAGAAAAGTTCAAAATTGAGTTAAAAGATATGGTGGTTAATTGATTTAATTAGTGTTTGACCGGTCTGCCGTACTGAGATGATCACCTCAATATCCCTATTGTGTCTCACAACTATGTTGTGTTCTATGGTCATTACCGGATCCTATGATCACAATGGAAGAGGGAGGTTTGGTGCCATAAAACCTGGTTTAACCCACCATTTGGTTTGAAATGCCTGTACCAAGTCAGGACCATTGCGACCCACCACTTCTCCGGTATGACTGATTCGTTTTTGTCATTTTCTCTGGACTATGAGATTGATCATTCAAGTTCGGTAGTTTCGTTATTACCTTTATTTGGTAATTCAAGAAAATATATTTTAGCGTATAACGCGCTTTTGTCAATTTTCCCCTACTTACAGGCTTCTATTCCATAATAACATGTTACTTTGAAAGTGCTTAACAAATCAAGTTACATTAGTTTTCCTTGCTATCTTTAGTCTCTACATTTAAAATTTAGATATCGTACAAGTATTAGCTTTCAAGAAAAGCTTGCCTGACCTCAGCATATAATTATCACGTATAATGATTTTCAACTTTGTTTATAGATTTTCACTTCCTGCAATTGACCGTGGTATACTACTGTGCATCCCTTGCTCAACAGTATAGGCAAAATCAATCAATCATTACCCTCTAATCTTTCTCGTGCATTAAGCTCTACTCTGGTCAATAAATCAATTAATTATATGTCAAATCTGAGATAATTAAACTAAATTTTTAATTCAACACACTTGAAAGCTGTTCCAGTTTAAATAGAAAACACCAACATAAAATTTGATTTACACTTATGACCTACGCATTGTTTTGTTTTGTTCGCAGGCTGACCTTATCGTTGCATACCCGTAACACGGGGGTTCGAGGGGTTCGGACGAACCCCCCCCCCCTTTGGACAAAAAATTTGATCAAATAGGGAAAAATCAGATGAAAAATCGGTTAAGCACTATTAAAGTCAGAAAAAATTGGGAAAATCGAACTCCCTCTTCACATTTTCGAACCCCCTGATGAAAAATTCTGGCTACGGGTATGCGTTGCATGCTGATACGTTAACATATTCAATACAGTTTTATGACAACTAATATTCAACTGGTAATATAGGCAAAACAAAATCATTATTCATTTATGATATGATGCAAATTTAATTAATAGAATAAAGTTTATTATTGCATCTATAGACTAGTACAGTCATGGCATAAATAAATTTAATATTTACTTCAGTAAGGCAATTTGTTTGTTATATAATGACAAACATTAATTAAACATGTAAACTTGTAAACTTTAGCTACTTTACACGTGAATTTAAGTGATGTAGAAACACAACTAGTAGCAAACCCTGTCAAATATCACAATGATTGACCTCTTTTTTATTTACTGTGAATAATGTTAAACTTCAACTTGGGTGCAGGTACAGGTTCTGGTTACACATTTTAGCTGTACCTTCCTGACAGCAAACATGGCGGCCTCCATGTAACAACTAAATCTTATACTGCCTGACCCCAAGGGGTCAGGCAATAAAATGTTGTTTTTTTTTTTTCGCGAGAGCTACATTTCGCGGATTTCTTTAAAAAATGAAAAATCTTTTTTCGCGGAATTTAATTTAGCGATTACTTAAATGCGAGTAAATACTTTGCATATTTTGGCGGTTTACCAAGTACCGCGAAGAAAAGTGAAATTAGATACAATTGATACGGTATTTCATGTATCTACTCTTACGTTTTGTCGACATCATGGACATGCAGTGTGGGTATACTTAAAGAGCCCTAGTTTTATCGTTTATCCATTAATGGAGATTATATTTATTTTAAGCGTGGTTTATTCATGATGATGTATTTGCCCCTCCTTCTTTCTCTAACAGGCGCTTTGATTGGCTGTAGGGACATGTCAGTATGCATGGTTGTGCGTCAGTAAGATTTTCACGATACTTCTTGCAATATGGACGTATTTTCATTTTCATATTTTTAAATTTACATTTGGAAACTTTTTCCGTTCTATCTTAACAGTCTCTACATATAAGCTTTAGATCAAATGTCTCATCTCAGGGACAGCAGGGGTATACTTTGAGAGCCTTCGTTTTAACTTGTTATAGAAGCAGCAAAGGACATTTTATAAAGACTTAACTATGTAATCTTAATTGCAAATCGCGTAATTACATTTGGTACATCGTAAACCAATCGGGGTGAATCGTAGACGCGCCGTATGCTAAACACAACTTCGTACAGCCATTGTATAACTTCGTTTCTTCTTCGAATCTTATTCTCGACTAATCTTGATAACATCGTAACAACTTCATAATCGGTTCGCAGCTTTTCGTATGTGCTTCTTTTCTTATCGTTGAACCATCGGTTCTAATCGGACATCCTTCGGTTTTGATTCAGATTTTTAGCAAGTTCGGAACTACCTTCGCACGAAAATGAAATTTTCACATTCGTGTGTCAAAATGTGTCAGTGTCACGCAAGCATCTAGAAATTTTACGGAAGAAAATCATGCACTCATAGACAATTTGGGATGTCCAATCTATCAGATGAGTGAGGATGTTGGTTTATCATAGGGTTTTGTTTTGTCTTCCTTCACCGGATTTTACACACTGAATTTCAAATTGGCAATGCGACAGGTGTGCTATAGTAGGCAGGAACCGCTTGCTCCTCTGGAGCACCCGAGTTCACTCTCATTACGACTATAGTTGTTTATTGATATTAAGTGGTTTTTGTGTTTCCGTGTTTTATATGTTGTCTGTATTTTCGTTGTCCTTGTTTGAGTTTACTGGTTTTGTCTCTGCCCTATCGGACTTTGACATACAGATGCCCCATTGGCATCTCTGCTTCTTTCTAAATTGTTTAAAACACCTGGTTTCTTTCCTTGTACTGCACATAGTCCATATCCTCTGTGGTGGATTTGGCTTCCCTGTTCAAACCTTTTGGCTTTGAGTACTTTTCATTCAATACTGTTGGTGTTTATGATTCAAATTAATGCTGATGATGGGAAGTTACTCATCGATATACAGCATAACCAAATAAGCCATTCTTATACCCGTTTTTGTATATTATTTTGTACATAAAGATCGCAATGGTTGAGACTTGGTTCGGGCATTTTAAAAGACATGGTGGGTTACACCAAATTTAATTTTTGCAAAACCTCAGGCTTCCTTTGTAATCTAAGGGGCCTGTAGAAACACAAAACACAACGTGGATATGACATAATATGGATCGTCTCAGCACAACAACTAACCAAATATCAATCAAAACAATAACTTAACATAACGTTAAACATAATATACAATTGTTCCACCAGTGACAAATAAAGAAGCAAGAATAAGAGTCTCGTAAGAGTATAAAAATGAGACGGCAAGTAGAAAAACATGATTTGTGCCATTTGAAATGCCATTTTTTGTTGAAATGATCACCTATAAATCTGACAAATTTGTTTTTAACAAGGAAGCAAGCACACTGCAAACTTTGTCAAATATGAAACCAAGTTTAACTTATCAAATGTTTATGAAAATTAAACTTGTTTTTCTGGTTTTTTTTCAGTAATGTAGAAGCAACTTCGGTTTAAAAAGGTTTTACAATATATTTGTGTCACATGTGTTGTATAATATTTGTTTAAATTAAATTGCGTGTTTTTCAACTAACATTTAAAATGCAAAGAACATCAAGAAGAGGCATTTGCTTCAAACAACGTTTATACTACTATTTTACCAACTGTTTGAAAATGAACAGTTTGTAGAAAATTTGAATAAAAATGTTTTTATTTGAATGAGAAAAATTTTATACTTGCTTGACAAGAAAATTGATTTTAACCAATCACAAAGAGAACATCGTGCTGTGGTGTTTAACTGATTTTTGACTGTAGTGGCCTTATGTTATGTATTATTTTATCTGAAATATTTATGGTTTTCTAAATGATACTATGGAACTTTGCATTTTTGTTACTATGCCCAAATAAAAACCATTTGAAATAACTATCAAGTGTCTTTACAAAATATGACCTACGACAATTACATGTAGGCGACAATCAAGCAAACAAAAATTAAAATCTCAAATGGTTACAGTAGCCTCTGTCGTCAATCGATTTATTCCCTGTTTTTCTATTGTAAACCCCAAAAATCATTCTTATCAGATTTACAAAAAATGTGTACATGAAAGATTGCGTGAAAGTTTCATTAAAATTTATTCAGTGGTTAGGGAGGAGATGTGGATAAGAGATTGGTACCTTGAGGTCTAACAAAAGACCGGACACCCCTGTCACTTTATACCTAACAAGTATAAACCGTTTTCAAGCGAAGGTTGTACTTTTAATAGCTTAAGCAAATATTTAGAGCATTATATTTTGTAACTAACTTTGTTTGAGTGATGACTTCTTTATCTTATCTACATGTATTTGTCTACAAAAATAAAACAAAAACATTTTTTTCTTGAACTTCTTATTCAGCAAGCAACCAATGGACCCCTGAAACTGTCAAAGAAATAAACGATTCTCACATATTGAACTTAGCGTATTGTTACAATTGCGATCACACCAACTTAATTTAGATGCTTTGTACACAACACAGTCGGCAGCCCTCAGGTCAAGTACTGGTCCTGTAGTTATTGTCTGGCTGGTTTGGATGCCAATTATTATGTGTAAATGGTTGTCCGCTTATCCACTTGAAATTACCCTCTTCTTCAATATCAGACCCGCCTATCCACCAAAGTCCTATGTTTGTTCTTCCTACAAAAAAGTACAGTTTTAACATTAGATTTAAAACGTTTATAGAGAGAAGTGACAAAACCCTTATCATGTAGATTTAAACAAAGGATAAACGAATTATTTGGTTTTGCTAAATATGTATATTTCGAGAAGTAACCTCTTAGTAGCGTTTACGATTAAATACACTGTGAGTTTGATTGTGTCAGCTATACGAAAAAAAAAAATAACACTTGTTTCAATATAATGTATTACAGAATTGGGTTTTGACCAGGTAATATGTTTTCGACCCAAAAGGATCGCAATGGTAAAAATGTTCGGTTGGATCCGTATAGCTACCTAAAGAAATGTATATGGCATATTTTGGCATCTAAATAAAGTGAAAATTGAACAAAATTTTAACAGAAATATAAAATAAGAATAGAACTGATCGAACACACTGTTAGTTGCTTAACAGAAATAAATGAAGAAAAAACATATTTGGTATTATTACGTCAAACGTGGATGCATCCAGCAAAAGGTTGTTCAATCAAGACACACAAAGGACAAATTAAAGTAAAATAACAAAAGGAATGACGATGAAAATACTGTAATTTAAAAAGCGCCGAGATCAGTTTTGGTGAAGGAAAGAAGCATAGACGATTGTGTATAGTCAAATATCACGAGCAAAGCAATGGCCATTATTCTCAGTGATTCAGTGGAATGACCATTGCCTAGCGAGCAATATTTTACTAAACACATGCGTCTGTAGGAAAAAGAGTGCTAGAATGAAAAAAAAATTATGGAGGAAAAAAGAGTACCCGAAGGAAGGCACCAACCCGAGGTGTGCCATTTTTGTAATCATGCAGATCTGGAACCATCACTTATAGAGTAATAGACTAGTAATAGGGGAATGTTTTTAACTATCACCTGAGAGCACCACTCGGCCACCATGGTTCAAAAAAAAATTTCATTAGTTAAAAAAAAACTCCATCGAAACATAGAATATGTAAAAAAAAAACTGATATCAATATCTCACTGTCATCCTGTATTGCCTTAACGATAAGATAGACATGCAAAAACAACGATAAATACAAATAGGCCGTTTATATTATCTTCCTTTATTGACAGAAATCATTCTGGAGCACCATCACAAATTATATGGTAATGTACAATTTTTCGGAATCTTTTTACATATAAAATGTGAATCAACAATTCTTACCGTATTCATTGGCTAAACTTTTCAAAACTAATATCTCTTTTTTGGCATTGTCTACACTAAGAAGTTGACCACCTTCTTGCTCACATTTGATTTGAGCGTTATTCCATGTATTTTTCTTTGAATCAAACCCTAAACAAACATCACGTTCCCAAATATACTGGTAATCCTTGTTCTTACAAACTGCAAAATGCATTGTTTAAAAATTGATTCATTAATATAAACTACGTTTTTTACACTGATATTCTAAAAGATTAGAGAAGGAAAAAAGTACAAATGATACATTCGAATTTTGGATATCCAAAACAGCAAAGTCAATATCTTAAGATACCAAGACAGCAATACATGATGCATAACACAACAAATTACACATAAAAAACTGCAATGAACAACGCAAACTCATATTGTAAGATAAGTTAACTCCGGTGCTCTAAACAGCAGTTTCTATTATGGTGACACACTTGTCGCTTTTCTAAGATTAATTTGGTGTAGATAGCATAAGATAAAAGCAAATAGTACACACCATTTAAGACTAACCCACATCTGTTCTTATATAATTTTATGATGTAAAATAAATTAGCGATCTACATGAAAGGCAGTACTGTTCATTTACAAGTCACCAATCGAAAAACTACCAACAGCCTTTAGTGTGGACCTGTTTGGTTATTTACAATTGACTCAGATCAAATCATCTTCAGTCAATTTTATTGGAATCAACAATCCACAAGCCACAGAACATTGTGATTGCATATTGATTTTTTGTTTTGTATTAGACATGAAACTCTAGTCGCTTTTTAAATGAATTTGTACCTGCATGTTATTTAATGTTTATGAGGATTTATATATTTTGCCCCTTTTTTTTCGTTACTATATTTTGCAACATGCTATATTCATCCGGTTTCAGAATTTATTTCTTAGAGTTTCTCACAAAACTTTATTCTACATCGAGGGCACACTAATCCCCACAAGATGAATTCTAAAAATCGACTTTAAAATTCTAACTAAAACTCAATTTGACGGCTTGAAATATTGTTACCTCTTTGTCTTTGATAAAGGTGTTTTATCTCGTTTCCTATATCTCTACTGTTGTGATACAGAACCAGCGTGCAGTAGTTTTCAGCTTCGTCAAATTCAAAACCAAAACAGTCATAACTACTAAAGCATCTACTGGAACATATAAACAGCGTTAAAGTACCATCTTGTCTCATAGATTGACCCGCAAAGGGCAGGATGACGTTATATTCAAAATATGATGAAGAGACTTTTGCAGAAATTTCTACGAAATATAATTGGAAGTATCAGTAACAAGATATATTCTCTATCTGCGATTTTTTGAAATTTCACTTTCAAACCGAATTTTTTTTTATTCACACATTGAACGCAATATTTTTGAGTTATATTTTCGTGTGTAAACAGTGGACCGAAGCACATGTTTAATGAAGCGCGGTGCAAAGGTCCACGCTTTTACACACCAATAAAACTCAAAAATATTGCATTCAATGTATATTATTACCTTCCGATAAAAGATATCAAATGTTTGCACAAAATTTGCACGAAATGCATGGTTTATTTTTTAAAAAATTACTCCGCACAAGTCTTTGTTAAGTGGCACGTGCTAGTGCGTTTTACCGAGATATAAAACTACATATTAACCAATCAAAATTGTCGTTATAAATTAGAATGTAATTATTCTGTAATGAAGAGAATCTTAGGGACAAACAATCATTGGATAAAACCTTATCTAAGGAATAAATGGTTCCTTGAATGTTCTTGAATATTCAAATATTCGGTAACCGCAAAGACTTTAGTTTCAAAGCAAAATATAAAACTCTTGATGGTTAATATCAGTATTGATAAAGACATCTGATATGCCATGAATGTATATGAGAAAAGGATTTTTACATTTTTTTACCAAATTTGTTGTCTTTAAAATATGAAAGTGTTGTAACAATATTTATTTTAAATATACTTAAACGAAAAAAGCATTTTGTTAAATGCCTGATTTTTTATTAACTCAAATCACAATTGGCACAGCTGTTTAAATGCAACAGTTTTTTTTTCAAAAAGATTGGAAAACGATGATACAAATATCTGGTAGTCAATTTTAGTATGAATTTCTTTGTCATCAATGAGTCTTAAAAAAGAACAAATATACAGAAGATCAAAAAGTCGACATGCTCAATTTTTTTATCGACAACATATTTATTCAGTTTGTTGGACGTGTTTTTCAGCGAACAATTGGGATTCCAATGGGCACTTATTGTGCACATTTGCTTGCTGATTTGTTTCTTCATTCATATGAAACTGACTTCTTACAATATCTTCTAGACAAAAACGATCGTAGACTTGCTCTTTCTTTTAACCTCATGCTCCGTTAGATTGATGATGTTCTTTCACTGAAAAACATCTCGATTTTTTTACTTTTACCATCTCATAAATCCTGAAATTTGAGGTAAAGGACACAACGGATTCTAGGAAGTCTGCTTCATATTTAGACATCTCGAAATGGACTCTCGATGAGGACTTTCAAAAAAGCTCTATGACAAACGTGATGACTTCAACTTTCCTCTTGTCAACTCTCCCTGTTTGTGTAGTAACATTCCATCCTGCTTATGAAGTCTTCGTATCATAGTTGATTCGTTACTCTATAGCTTGCGAGGATTACATCGACGTCCTTGGCAGAGCGTCACGTTTGACAAAGAAATTTCTATCACAGGGTTATGTTGCTCCTTCACTCAAGAAGTTTTATGGTTGACACTTTGCACTCGTAGACAAATATAGGATTTCTATCTCTCTCAAATGAGTTGGTCTGTCATACAGTTTTATTTTGTCTTCATTTACCAGATTTGACACAATGGATTGGAAATTGGCAACACGACGGGTGTGCTTTAGCATGCAGGAATGGCTTACTCTATAGGGGCCCCTGAGTTCACACTTGTTACGACTTGAGTTCGCGTTGTTGATTTCGGTTGATTTTGTGTTTGGGTTTCTTCGTGCTGTTCTTGTTCGTGCTTACCGGATTTGTCGTTGCCTTTCAGACTTTTTGCACTCGAATGCCCCATTGGTGTTTCTTTGCTTCTCTGATAGAAATAAGACATTCTATCATATGATTGTGATTCTTTTAGAAATCAAATTTGTTTTTCTTTGAGTTGTTTTATTTGTACTCCGCAAAGCGTATTCAAATAAAGCTCTGACACATAGAGAACTCACTTTATTTACTTAATAATTTAATGAATCCATGTTCAAAATGCAGGAGAGCCGTTATAACCAAATACATTCCGAAGGAAATACTATCATCAGACACACAAGATTGTCATAGTAGATGACGTTATTTTTGCACATCTACAGAATATTTGAATTAATTGTACTAAACAGAGCACGTTCTCTACTATTCTGTGCATGTTGAATGCGGCAAATTGCCACTAGTAAATCTTGTTTGAATAAACACAATATATCCCAAATATTAGAAAATTGTAATCTATTGATAAGGGACCGACCTTTTAACTTGTAGGATGGGGTGTGTGTCTTGGTTTATATCATTGCAGCAGAGGAGTAATCACAATTCCCGAAGAAGGATTTCTATTAGTTCTAATAATAGAAAAATATTCTGTCTTGACAGCTTTGAAAAATATATAGCGCGAAGAAATATTCTTACCTAAAGAAAAAACCAAGACCACACGTGCACTCTTCTAGTCTGGAGGACCGGTCTAACTGCAAGCTCCCTCAAGTGAATGTACCTAACAGTACCGCTTAATAGATGACATTTTGGTTCACAAATCGAATGAAAACTTGAAGCAAGTGAAAGTCCTGACAACAGACATCTAAAAACATGGCTTAATAAATGGCGTAATGTTTCTCACATTTTATGGTACATGTGTACATAATGTACAGATGTTTTCTAGTGATCTCTCGATAATTCGTAAAGAAGTCTTTTTAAGAAATCTACAGTCATGCTCAGATCAATGTTTTTTTCTATTGATTTTAATAGAAATTCATAATTTAACATACCTTGCATAAAACAGAATATTTTAATTAATTGTACTAAACAGATCACGTTCTCTACTATTCTGTGCATGTTGAATGCCACTAGTAAATCATGTTTGAATAAACACCATATATCCAAAATAATAGAAAATATTTAATAATTTTGTTCTTTTCCTGAAATCGCCAAATTGTAAATGAATTAATCAAAGCATGCGTATGATTATAAAATGCTAAAGAAAATTGAAGACATCGATTGGTCTGTACTTGATAGCAATTAAAGTAAAAAAAGACAATAACGGTAAAAACAAATTCAAACATCCGCTTAAAGATGCTCATTATAAATATTTAATGGAGGAAAATATGCACAAACAAAACCGCGTTAAGTATAAGTGAAGATATAGAATTGTTAAAAAGCCTCTATTTTATTCCTAAATGTACAAATAAAAAGTATTTTAGAATCACTTAGTAGTGTGTTAGATTATTTAAATTGCAAGGTGTTATACTGTTACAATAATAGCATGTCGGAAGAGAAATAAAACGTTTTAGCTTAACCAAACACCAATCACGCTTCTATTATAGGGCGAATTTCCAGTGAACTAATCTTAAAAGTTCTACTGTCAAAATGTCGTCAATACATATTGAAACTCTCTAAAGAACCAATATTGTTATGAACATTATATAAGATGGAGAAAAAAAATAAAGTGAAGTTTACATTAGTCTACAGAAAAATAAATGTCTATATCAGCTGACAAACAATACAGGTGAAATATCTTCAATGAAAACTATACGAAATCATATCATTTGAATGAAGGGAATCTTTTTTTTTTTATCTTCTAGTCTCTTTCAACATGATTAGTTATTCAAAATATTCAATTTCGCTTTCATTAAATCATGATCAGATGATAATCAGGAACAATTAAAAAATACATGCCCCATACTACTTGGTTTGTTTTGTTTGTTTTTGCCCTCGATTTACAGCTTAGTGTTATTATATCTTAGAATATCAAAACTTTAAAAGAAAATTCTAATGCAATAATTATGTTACACTATTTTTGATCACAGGCGTTTGGGTTCAGGATTTTTTTATTAATAACGTGGAAATAGTATAAAGACGAGTATGAAAATTTTTATATACACGTTATTAATAAAAAATCCTGAACCCAAACGCCTGTGTTTTTGATTGGCTATTCTCGGTCGTAAATTCTTTGATCAACCTGTTGGAATCGTATTCTAATTTATGTGCGTATTAATCTTGTGGTCAGCGGTTATTTGCATAACAATGGCTGACAATTGATAACGAAATAGATTTCCTTGGACCGTTAATAATCCCAAATTTTGACTTTGGAACTGACATTACAAATATCGAAAGTAAAAACAAGACAAGGATGAAAATACAGACGAAGAAGAACAAAGGAAATAAACGTGAAAATAAATCATTTAATTTAAGAATGGTTGACAGAAAGAGGAAAAGACCTGAATTTTGAAAACTTCACTGAACAAATATTGGAATCAATCCTTACAGAGGTCCGTAACACTGAGGGAAACTACTATGCAAGGAGCACATTTGTTGGAATACCCGCCTCTATTAAAAGGAACCTTAGATCACCTCCTCATAATAAAACTTATTTTATTCTATCTAATGATCCCCAGTTTGCTAAATCAAATAGAATATTTGTAGCTATGCTTAAAGAAATCCATAGGATCCCCATGCAGGAGGCTAAATTTACCGTCCCTATCCATCACTCCTTTTTCCAGTGGCAGTCAGGACTCTCCTACCCGATTGGCCTTGTGTCCCCATTTCCTCCACTTCGTCATCATTTCATGTTCATTGTATCACCAATTTCATGTTCATCTCCCGGATGTGGCCGGGATCGTGCTGCTTGGGAGTAAAGCAATGACTAACTAACTAACTAACTAACTAACTAACTAACTAAAAAAAATCCAGAGAGAAGGTATGGATAATACCAAGCACCATCTACAAATTTCTGAAGGGGACTTGGAAAAGTTACGCAAGTCTGATGCTCTTTCTCTAAATGCCCTTAAGACACTTCATCGTAAAGAGTGATTTGACTTGGTATTAGGTTTTGGTAGGAGAGGTAGAGAGAATCAGCGTTCCTTCACCAACAAATGTTTTGTTATTAAAGTGGATGATCGTGGGTGCACGTACATGTAGAAATGGCAGTCAGTAAAACAACAATGCCATCAAACCACGCATGTATGAATCAAAAAGGCCTGGTTGTCCTGTTTCAGAATTTGAGATGTAGTTATCTAAACCGAACCCAACAACTGTTTCTTTTCCAACAGCCTAGAAATATATTCAACTTAAGTGACGAGATGTGGTATACCTGAAGGCTTGTTGGAGAAAAGATCCAGAACAACATGATGGTTGAAATAAAAAAAAAGGTGAGTTGATCATGGTTTATACGAATTACTGTGTACGAGCCACAACAGTGACGGTATTAGCTGAGGCAGGGGTAGCCAAAACAGATATTATGAAAATAACAGGGCATGAGTCTCAGGCAAGCTTGGAATCTTAATACCGTGATTCTTATGACAAGTAAAAAAGTACAATGTATTCAGCTATTCTGTAAGGAAACACAGAACCTACTGTACAGGATCATATGCCCATAGATCAACAGCTTCCGAGAGCAATACCACCTTCTGTTGTTACACCTATGCCTCCCATGAATCCCAATTTACCTAGTTCACATTGTCAGCTGAATGTAAACAATCCAAACATTAAACATTAATAAACAGGTTGCCTTACCTGCTCTATATAATAAACAGTTTGAGGTGCACAATTCCACCATTCAGGTCTTCAACTACAATATTACTGGCCATAGCGCTGTACCACAGTAAAACCGAACGTTTCACTTGACCATGTTGACATGCACACCTCTTTGTCAGTGTGCTACTTTGACCTGTACTAATTATTTTTGTTTCTTTTTTTTCGAATCAAGTTGATGAACATTTTAAAACAATTTATTAAATTGATTTAATATTTGTATAATTTTGATATTTTCTTACCATTAAATTCTTTTTAAAAACCTTATTGGCTCTGTCATTTAATTTTAAGGAACTATTTTTTGGGCGGCGGTTTTTTGTTTTGTTTTGAGGTGGTAATTATTGGAATCAATAAATGAATGAAAGAAAGAAAAACTGTTTTTCTTATAGGCGAGCGGCGGAAAGGGTCTTGAAAAAAATTTGAATTACCCGAAAACGTCATGGGATATTTATAACTATATTGATAGTTTAATATTTCAGCTTTAATAATATCGACGTTTGCCATTTGGAATCTGGTCAGAACATGTAAAAAAATAAAGGTCAAAGGTCACTACCCAAAATCTTGAGTCTGCAAACATTAAGGCAACTAAAATGTTACAAAATGTGATTAAAAGTTAGAAAATAAAGACTAAATATTACTTGCATATATAAGTGAATATAAATCATTCACTTTTGGTCTCCTTAAAGAAATTTATTACGTCAATTTTTCTTTTTTTAGAAAAGGGTCAAATTATTTTGATTTTTGTGTATAAAAGTTTGAATTGCGAAAAAAAGAATTAACATTTTCACTCTTTTTTTCCTCTATTTGTAAAACATTATCTTATCTTTCGTTTGTAACAAAAATAAATGGTTCAAATGTGTTCATTGACTCAAAAACACCACATTTGTTGATTATACCAGAAAATTAAGTTTTTGATAAAAAGTGTACTGAGTTACCATTAACATGTTAAAAACGGAATAGGAATAAAAAACCAACAACAATATCTTAAATCCAACTAGTTAAGTAGAGAACAATAACTTTGCACAGATTAAAAGAAAGAAAATCATCGAAAAACTAACTAAAAAACACATAAGAGTTAAGTGGCGAATAGAGGTTTTAAAAACTTTTAAGTTTTATAACTAAATAACAAACCATTGGCGATATTTTGGACTTAATAGAGAGATTAGAGTTTTGGCTTTCAGAACATATTAGTTTGACGCCTCTAAAATGATCAGAACATTGTGCAATTTGAGCTCAAAGATTAGACATTTTTAAGCGTGAAGTCATAAGTTCAAAAGACGACCAAATCATAGTACAATGACGGCTCCAACAGGTGGGGTGTTCCGGGAGCCCCTTAATGTCGCTTAGTGACAAAATGTTAAAAGAAATCATATAGATTTCAGGCAAAACTGTCATGAACATCTTCAACAACAATGCTTTATGTAGAGCCCTCCCCCTTTTTTCGAAAATTTCTTGATTTGCTCCTGGATGCCTAAATGCACAGTTAATACTTTTAGTTTCAAATAGATAGTCTAGTAACATAATTTCAAATATTTTCGCCAAAATATACGGCATTAATTTATTGTTTTTCTGCAATCGAATTTTTATTCAGTTCAACATATCAAACACACCTCAAAAGTCAAGTACACCTTTCACAAATTTTTAAAACTTTGCTTTTATCAAACATCGCAGGTGAAAAATAAAAGCAAAGACCAAATAATAAATTTCCTGTGTTCACACAAACCCAAAACTAGCATATATTCTTCATAATTACACCAAAAACATGAAAATTCTTACAATTACTAATCAATCAGATTATAGTTAAAATGTAAATACGGGACACTCCGACAGTTTTCCGAGTCATCTGCAGTCAATTTTTCAAAATCTTACATATTCTATTAAGTATAACGTTATTATCATTCGTCAGAAGTATGCAGTTTTAACTAAAAAGTAGCCTTACAACATTTTCTTGATCTAAGTATACAATTTGTTTGATTTAAATGACAATTAATGTTGCAAAAGTTAAAATTAACGTGTATTTTTGCTACTTTTATTGATTTCGTGATTTTTAATTCGATAAAAATTGTAGAAAACTATTATTGTTTTTGAAAATTTAAATTGCAAACAAAGAATTGAGCAAAATATTTCATGATGTGATTTACATTTTTTTTTTCGTGTGTGTTTTTTTAGGTAAAAAAAATAATTTTAAAAATCAAGCCGTTAAAGATTTTCATAGGGTACATGACTGTACAAAACAACATTTTTTTATATCTTCTGACCATATTCGACTTGTCAAACATATATATCCATAAAATAGAATAATCAACCTTTTATTTGAGTTCAAAAAATCTCATGAGGTTTTTGGGTAATTTAAACTTTTTAATTAGACGACTTTTTCGATATCCGCCGCTCGCCTATTAATTTTAAACGATTGCATTACAATAGAGATAACCGTGTTGTATTTGAAGGTTCGCTGACGTCAACCAGTAGTTTTTCCGTCGCAAATATCCGCGCATCCGGTCCCGCGTACAGTTATCTCTTAAGTCTCCTTTACATGTCGATATAAGTTATTCGTCATCCCGGAGCTTTTGGAACATTCATTGATTTCCTTGGTAAAGTGTCGCGTTAGACATGCAAATTGCTAACAATTTTGTTATGTTGACTTTAACCTAAGCATTATATAAAATAAAAAAAAAAACCGTCACGCTCTCGAAGAGAACTATCATAAGTGTAGATGTTGGTTTGTCATATATGTTTTTCCGTGCTGTTTGAGTTTATTTTTTCTGATTTAGTCTTTGCCCATGATGACTTTTCAGAACCAAACGTCCCATGGAAACCAGCTTCTAAAAATTGACACCTTTTTGTATAATTTCTGATTTGTGGTGTTCAAGTCAGATTCTAGTGTTTAAGGGTTATATTTTTACACTTTTGGATTGAACGTCATTTATGTGTGTATGTACAAGTATTTAACATAAAAACAGAATCAGAGGCAGTTAAGGTTCATCTGTACCTTTCGTTGAAAATAGTGAAATTTTCAACCTTTTTTTTTAGGATATGCAGAACAAAAACTACAAATAAATTAATAAAATAAAGCATAGCTGGACCTAGATATGGTAATTTCCGATTCAATTTCTATCAATTTTTCATTTTAAGTTCCTTAAAATTAAAGATCTCTTTTTTTCCTGTTCAGATTTTAAATTGAAAAAGGAGTGAGTGAGTGAGTGAGTTGGTGTTTAACGCCCGTGCAACGCTATATAGGTTATTTACAGGCGATTAACATGAAAATGATGATACAATGAACATGAAATGATGATGATAAATGAAATATGGGGGTGGGATGGGACACAAAGGACCGGTAAATTTTGAAGAACCACAGGAAAAGGGGAGAGATGGGTAGGGGCGGAAAATTTAGCCTATGTGGTGCACTACTTGGCGGTCCACAAAGGGGTCTTTTACGTGCATGAAGCGTGGCACTCTCCACACACGTTGGCCCACTATGGTCGGCGGTCAGGGTTTCCGTATTATAGACCTGACAACCCCCGCGGACGAGGGTCACCCTATTCAGCCACCTAGGGTACACACTTGGTCGCTCTGTGGGCTGAGCACTGACCCGACGTCAGAATCCCAAGACCCTTAGTCGCCTCTTCCCTATTGTGCCTCTTACATGAAACGAGGTGAACACTTTTAGTTAAATCCCTTATTGAAAGTTGCATGAAATTTGAGGCCACAAGAAAGGGTGAAAGTGATATTGGCCTTAAATCGGGTGTTTTTAAAAGCGGAGAAAAAAGAGATATCTTAAGTAAAGGATTTTTTCATGATAAATTCGTAGAGAAAAGGTAAGAATATTTAATATCTAGGTCCAGCTACACTTTATGTTTCAATTTTATGTGCAGTTTTGGCTGTGCATATAGTAAAAATAGATTAAAAATAACGTCATGTTTTAAAGAAAGGTACAGATGAACCTTAAGAATTATTTGGCGGACACGTTATGCTTATTTTTGTTATATGTTCATAGTTCATTGTACTATGTACATGTTGTATATTTTGAGAGTCTTGAGATATATTCTCTACATTAAATTCAAAGGATTTCGGTTTCAAAGCTAAAATCAACCAATAAATCTTAAGATGTTATTACAAATCGATTCTCCAGCTCAAAATGTTTATTGCCTTAATGGGTTAACCTCTTGAAAACGAATACAGTCCATCATCAAAGTCATCCAAATCATCAGTAAAACAAACAAACAAACAAAATTAGGACCGAATTATATCATTTGATACGGTAAGATTGCGTTCAATTTGCAGAGTTTTCTCATATGTAAATTTCAATAGTTTTATTTTTATCTATACTCTCCATGTTTGAATAGGATTTTGATATGCAATGAAATTTGGCATAATTATGCTGTTAAGGTTCTACTTTCATGTTTTCTCTAATCTTAAACATATTGTGAAAAAATAAAAACTGAAAAAAAATTGTTTAACAAGGAACGCAGAGTTAATGTACACCACTTTCTTTTGTTCATAATTGAGCAATCACGTAATTTACTGAAAGTGTTTTTTTTTGTATACGAATGTAAAAAGAAGGTAATAACAAAACTATCGAATTCGGGGAAATATATCAGGTGTCAAAAAGAGCGAGTGAGTGAGTTGGTGTTTTACGCCCGTGCAACGCTGTATAGGTTATTTACAGGCGATGAACATGAAATGATGATAAAATAAACATGAAATGATGATGATATATGAAATATGGGGGTGGGGTGGGACACAAAGGACGGTCAATTTTGAAGAACCACAGGAAAAGGGGAGAGTTGGATAGGGGCGGAAAATTTAGCCTATGTGGTGCACTACTTGGCGGTCCACAACGGGGTCTTTTACGTGCATGAAGCGTGGCACTCTCCACACACGTTGGCCCACTATGGTTGGCTGTCAAAAAGAAAATACAAAACAAGTCAGATAAAAAAATTTGTACCATAATGATTGAAGAACGCCAAGCTCTCTTGGTAGTGGCATTTCAAAAGAAAGTATAGGTTCAAAAAAGTTTGGATCACCAATTGTAAACCTCCCGCCTCGTTATCAGCAACTGTTGGAAAAATTCAAAAATATGTTGAACGTTATCATAAGTGATTTTATTGATTAGTGTTTTTTAGATGATCATCTTGACACCATAGTGTCTTTACAACCGTGTTGCATTTTGTGTTATTAAAGGAACCTAAGGCCGGGATGGAAAAGGCAGGTTTGGTGCACCATAAAACCTGGTTTAATCCACCATTCCTTTGAAATACCTGAAACTAAGTTAGGACCATTGCGATCTGCATTTTTCCCGGTGTGTCTTCCATGCGTTTTCTTTTCTATTGGACATTGAGATTAATCCTCCAAGTTCGTTTATTTTGTTATTACCGTTATTTTCTATTGCGATCCTGGGGTCCGGTAGTAACAGTTAAACAAAACACAACACAGTTGTTTAACGAAATGGGCCCTTATGGAGTCAATTTCAATACAGCAACCAGCCAAACATTAATCGATTTAAAGCAATCACTAACCATTTCGTCTAACATAGTTTGGATTTTTTTTTCACCAGTGGCTGGTAACAGAAGATGATTTTTTTTCAGGGATCGAATTAGACAAATTATTTTCTTTTAAACTTAGTCTAATAGTTTAATAGTCGGTCACGGAGAAGAGGTGTCGGATCAGAAACTTACTGAAATAAGTGTAATAAAATGATAATCCACCAATTTTCCGGTATGACTGATTCGTCTTTGTCATTTTCTCTGGACTATGAGATTGATCATTTAAGTTCGGTAGTTTTGTTATGACCTTTATATACAATAATGATTATCAAAGTTTGATTGCTTTTCATATATCATGGGAGTATCTTTGTTGTAGACTTTCAAGTGACAAAAAAATGATAAATTTTATTATGCATTCAAATTGTATACTTAAGGTTAGTGAGGACACCTGTCATGTGACCAAAAACAGCTAAACATGCATAAAAACAAGTGCAAGTGTCACAAACACATAGAAACTTGTGTTGAATAGTTTCATTTAATGAACTTGAATCAAAATAAATTAATTTAAGCACAAATAAAACAACCATTCCTTTATAATTAAGATTTTCAAGTAAAACAAGGGAGATAATCCACTTGAAAAATGACAAAAAAAGATTACAAAGATTTGTATTGTAGACAGAAAAATAAGCTGGTGACCCCCAGTTATTATTGTTTTATTTCAAAATATATTGTATTTCATTGATTTTTATAAAAAAAAAAAAAAGATTTAAATTCGTGGATTTTTTCTGCGACAAGATTTTATGCTAACTATTTGGTCTTTCATATATACTCTATAGTAATTTGGGAAAACTTTGAGCCTAGATTTTGAGAAAACAAGCCTGGAAGAGGGGTCCAATATTTTTACACAAGATAAAGTAAATACCTAATATTAATATATAAAAAATGGACATTTTAAATTCGGCATTATTTTTGGGGTCAGGTGTCCTGATTCACCTTAAATAAAGATAGTTTCAAAAATACGAACTTGGAGGTTCAATCTCAAATGTCAAAGGGAAAAGGCAAAACAAGGAAAACAAACCAGAAAAAAATTAAAGATCGCAATGGTTGTGACTTGGTACACGCATTGCAAAAGCAATGGTGAATGAAACCGAATTTTATTTTCGCAAAACCACCCGCTTCCATTGCGATAATAACACAAACTACAACCCGGTATTGACATAATATGGACATTGAGATGATTTTATCAGCACATATCAATCAAACAATTACCTATTATTACGTTTAACATAATTCAAAATTTGTCCACCAGTGGCTGATAACAAAGGAGGAATTTCAGTCTAGTAAAAATGAGTCGGCGAGAAGAGAAATATGATTTGTGCCAATTGGAATGACAAGTTCTTATTGAAACATATCACCTCTAAATGTGACAAATTTGTTGTCAATAAGGAAGCAAGTATGCTGCAAACTTTGTTAAATTTGTAACTAATTTTATCTTTATGAAATGTTCATGAAAATTAAACCTGTTGTTCTATTGGTTTTTTTTCCAGAAATTTATAGGCAACTTCGGTTATCTCAAAAGGTTTTAAAATATATTTGTGTCAGATGTGTTTTATAATATTTCTTTAAAGTTGTGTGTTTTACAGCTAACGTTTAAAATGCAGAGAACATTAAGAAGACGGAATTGCTACAGACAAAGTTTATACTACTGTTCTCCCTACTGTTAGAATGTTTCTTTAAAAATGAACAGTTTGTAGAAAATATGAATAAAAAATATTTTGTATTTGAAGGAGTAAACACCTTTATGCTTGCTAATCAACAAATTTGTTAGTTTTGAAGCTTTAAACGTAACTGTATGGTAATTGTTTGTAAGTTAAGTGTCAAAATGTATATAAGATGTGATACTTAATAACGCCTTGAAATATTAAAAGTAAAAATATATCAAGGCTCTTCCCGTACTACTTCTGAACACAAGGAAGTTGAAATACCAAGTACTGGAATCGATGGGAACTTCCCTTAAATGTTTAGATAGATTTCTTACACATGTAAATGGTAAGTTTCTTCTTTTTAATGTAATGTTTTTAATTTATAAATCTATTTTCATTTGTATTTTTTCTGTCTAAAGTTTTTATCTTATCTTTACAAAGTCATCATATTATCAATAATAATGTCATACAAACCTTATGTAGATGATAGTAAATGAATCGAAGTAATATCTTTGTTTTGTCTGAAAATAGTCCGAAAACGCTTTCTGTGCAGTATTATGCACTATTGTTGAAAACGTGAAGCAATTGATTGTTATCTGATGACTACATAAAAATCATTAACACATACCATTTTATTCACGATTCTGTACCTGTTTTGTTTCATGTGATTAGAAAATAAGCTTTCATCCTACCGGATTTCAAAACCCTGAATGCGTCGCTGTGAAAAAGTGCCAACCATCTCCTTCAAGTTATATGTTCTTTAATTCAAATGCAAATGCTATTGAATTACGCATATATTCGCAGTTTTAGTGACGCCTTTCTTTGAACTGTATGTTAGACCACTCAGAACTATGAGACTTTAATTTTCTTTAGGTTTCAAACAACGTTCTTTGAAAAAATGATTATGTTAGTCAGAACGTTGTTGGTATCAGTTTTATTGACTAGAATTGGCTGTTCTGAAACACAAGGTAAGTCAAATGATTTCTAACTTTCAAATATTTAAATGTACAATCTGGATAGTGTTTGGCTTTTTGGGTAGAGCGCGTCAGGCGTAGCAAAATTTATTGTCTGGAACTTTAATGTATATTTTTTGATTCATTGAATTTTTAGTATCTTTTACATTGAAAACAACAAACAAATATATAATATTTCTATAGTTTTACATGTATCAAAAAGTTCCACAACAACATATTTTCTAAAGTTATTTCAATTTGATGGTATGATTTTTTTGGTAACTAGCTATACTTGTGAAAACCTATTTATTTTTGCAAAAAAATCAGTTTAAATTGCACAAAGACATGGTGCCGAGTATAGGCTTTAGAGAATAAACAACATCGCATCTATTTTTTTACAAGCCATCTGCTAGCTCTAATATTCTATTATTACTGTACTTGTCTTTACATTTTGAATAAGTGTAAGTGAATTTGCATCAAGTAACACATATACAATTTTAAACATTTTTGATCTCGTAGCACATTAAAGTACAACGTTCTACGTAACTTTGACACTTCTTGGCTTATCTGATCGTTATTTCTACACGGTAAATGTAATTAAACAGTCATGTTTAAGAGGTAATGAGTGAGTGAGTGAGTTGGTGTTTTACGCCCGTGCAACGCTATATAGGTTATTTACAGGCTATGAACATGAAAAGGATGATAAAAATGAACATGAAATGATGATGATAAATGAAATATGGGGATGGGGTGGGAAACAAAGGACCGGTAAATTTTGAAGAACCACAGGAAAAAGGGGAGAGGTGGGTAGGGTCGGAAAATTTAGCCTATGTGGTGCACTACTGGGCGGTCCACAAAGGGGTCTTTTACGTGCATGACGCGTGGCACTCTCCACACACGTTGGCCCACTATGGTCGGCGGTCAGGGTTTCCGTATTATAGACCTGACAACCCCCGCGGACGAGGGCTACCCTATTCAGCCACCTAGGGTACACACTTGGTCGCTCTGTGGGCTGAGCACTGACCCGACGTCAGAATCCCAAGACCCTTAGTCGCCTCTTACGACAAGCTAGGCTCTGCTGCGGGCCTATTCGCCACCCGGGCCCCGCACGGGACGTTTAAGAGGTAAAGGTTATAACAAAATTACCGAACTTGGAGAATCAATAAGACGAGACAAAACAAGGAAGACATTACGGAAAATTGAAGATTGCAATGGGCCTGACTTTGTACATGCATTGATGCATTAAACGGTGGATGAAACCAAGTTTAATTTTCGACAAACCTCCCTCTCCCATTGCTATCTTTGGGTCCGGAAGTGACATAAAACACACCAGGTTTGTGATGACATATTAGGGACGCCAAGGTGATCGTTTCAGTACATCAACCAGTTAAACACTAATCAAAACAAGAACTAACCATTTCGTCTAACATGATATTGAATTTTCTACCAGTGGCTGATAACGAAGGAATATTTTTTTTAAGAGATCGTATGAGACGTATTTGCTTATAAACTTGGTCTAATAGTCGGTTACGGATAAAGCGGTGTCGGATAGACAAATCTGAAAAATTTAAGTTTTATATACAGTCTTTATGTTTATGTTAACGAGGTTAATAGTCTGATAGAGACTAAGAATACTTAAAGACCTGGACAAACGTGAACATGACCATAGAAACTAAGTATAAGTCCTGTACCCTTGTGACATGACCATAGAGGCTTTATGACCATGAAAAAACTATGTATAAGACCGGTTTTATACATAGTTTCTATGGTCATAGTCACGTATGTTCAGGTCTTTCAGTATGCCTAGTCTCTATGGTCATGTTCATGGGGGTATTGCTTGTATACAGTCTATTTGGTCTTATTTACCAGGGTATCGGTCTTATTGATTTCTGACCACCTCAGTTCTTTCAATATAGTTTCTATCTACAATTCCCCCTCCCGACCGGGTCCCTTCTTTTGTTGGAAAAAGATTGTTGGATTTAGGAAATTATAAAACCAGATCGGGGGTTTCATTTTTGCCAGCCCTTTTTTTCAAAATTGCTGAATCCGCCACTTGTAAATGTGGTAATTAAGTCTAATGTAGTAAACCTGAACGCCAACCATAGTGGTGCACAATGTTATTATGTAGGGGAAAAATGTCACCTTTCTTGCACTTGTTGCAGGCCTCAATAAACATTGCTTTCAATCATTCTGTCTTTGCTAATTAACTCAAAACACACTTTAATTTAATTTACAGACTCATCAACAGACTTTAGCCGGCACTTTTTACGTCAATTTCAATTTTTATATCATAAAACATAAATTTTGAATTTTTATTTTCAAACCTGTAATCTGTAAAGATTTTTACTGAAACCAACTTACAAATTTTACCGAATACATTTCCGAGTTTACTATGAACTTTTAAAAAGAATTCTTTGACATTTTATTCCTTAACTTAAACTTTAATTTATTAGTATCAAATCGAGGATATTATTTTACGATTAGAAACTCCGTTATCCGTGCATTTATGAGAACTTGGTCACATATTTAAGAATAATGCATCAGTCGCGATATAAACTCCGTATGCTGGGGTTGACGAAATGTTGGTACACAAGATTGGAAATAGAAGAAAATGAGATGTGGAATAAGTGTACGCGACACAACCTACATTATAAACGTATATTTTAAATATCCACAATGGAAAACAGCCAGCAGCCTTCAATGTGACCAGCGGTCGCTGCTCGCTGTTTTTCAATTGGCCCCTGGATTGAAAATAAAATACATATGATTCAAGCCCAATCCCAAAGTGCATTGAAAGACCCTCTTCTTGACAAAAAACAATTAACAAAATTAAGTCGACGACAAGAATGTTTATCTAAGTTTTTTTTAAGTTCTTCTTTGTTGTCTTTTAATCTATATTCTGATGAAATACAATCCGCTACACAAATGTGCGTTAATTCCGCACTTGTTAATATAAAATGTATTAGCCCGACAGGCAGGTGTACACAACATTAAAATTAAAGTTATTTTCTTATTCATACATGTATTAAACATTTGATTTTATGGTCTAAAATGAAACATGTTATTAATATCCTTTATTTAAAATAAAAATAAGGATAGGTCACCATGCTTGTTTTTGCAATGTAAGTGGTTAGAGTATGCCTGAATTACAATAGATTATATAGGCAAGGCCAAATTTTAGGCATAAAATCATGTCTCAGAAAAATTCCTTACAATAGGATCTTGTTTTTATTTTGTCAAAAGTTATATTTTTACCTATATATTAAAATAAAACATAGAAAACAGGGGGTCACCAGCTTAGATTGTTGTCTACTATTCAATTCCATTGTAAATTTAGGGTTATTTTGAAGTGAGGTATCTCCCTTGTTTTTGTCAAAAATTGCGTTATTCAAGAAACGATTGATGCAATTGCTAAACAATTGAATATTTATTACTCATTTCAATTAATTCAAATATTCTATTTCTTATTATTGATTTTATAGACACTGGTCTTACATTTTGCATTTTTAAAGGTACAAAAGTCATGTGACACCTGTCTGTATTAACCTTAAGAACAAATCTTTTTTTCAGTATTATATCAGAAAGCCGATGGTAAGATAATCTTTAGAAAAAGTTTTTAAATATGCTAAAACAATTAGTTAATTATGTTTATTTTGTATGCATTTATGGTTCTGCATGCTTCTCTCAACTACTTTTAACATGAATTACTTATCAGTTTATTAGTATCTCCAAATTTGGTCCGGGGGAATGTGTGTTTCTTTATCGATACGCATTTTTTCACCTTCAAATTGTGTTAGCCTATTTGTGATGTAATCCCCTTATTTTGGCTAAGACAGTTGAAATTTAGAGTTTAAGAAAAAAAAATCATACATGTACGAAGCCATATATTTCATTTAAATTTCGCTTTTTTTATGATAAGAATCAAGAAATTTTTTTTTATCTAACATGTATATTACTTGTAACAATCTAAAGTTCCTCTTTAGACAATGAAGAAAGGTAATAACAAAACTAAAGAACTTGGAGGATCAATTCAAATGCTCAAGAGAAAAGAAACGCAAAAATATATATAATAGGAAATGTATCATAAATGTTTGTGAAAAATAGGTGTTAAGTGGTACGTGCAACTTTTACTGGTTCGTCATTTAATACGGTCTTGATTTGACACATATTATTTGTTATGTTTGAACATATAGACATACGACTTGTTGGGGGATCAGGTCCGTCGGAGGGCCGTGTGGAGGTGTATTATAATGACACGTGGGGCACAGTTTGTAACGATCTATTTGATGATCTTGCAGCAGGAGTTGTTTGTCTTATGCTGGGATACAAACGAAATGAGTAAGTAACCTAGGTCCAATCTTGCAGAACTAAGTTCTATTCTGCTCAGACTGAACCAGACTTGTGAAATCTTGTCTGCTTTCCGAACGAGACCAACCCACATCTCATTATCCTCTACATTTAAATTATTTTTAGATGATGCAAAGTAAAATTCACAAGAAGATCATATCAATGAAAGGATATTTTGATATAGTGATGACAAAAATCCGAAAAAAAACAACCGGCAATTCTTCAAAAAGACAATTCTCTTTTATAAATAAAGAGAAAACAGAACTAAATGTACATGTATACGTATCTTGTGATTTTTTAGCAATGTTACAAGAATTGGGCTATTTATGTTATAACCTTTTTTGTCTTAGTTTTGTTCTTTTTCCTTACTGTTGATTTGAGGATGAAGGATTTTAAACCCTAGGTTTGCAAAGATATGCTATTGCAGAACATGTAAAAGCATATAGCTTTACAAAAAAACGCAGAATAAATTCAAATTGTCATAGAGAAGATATCACTATTACATGTAATATATAGATATAGATGAAATATTGTGATATTCGAGTTAAGTAAATGATGGGTTGCATGCAATAAGACCCCTTTTCAGTCCTTTTTAAAGTCAAAAATCAAATTAGGTAAATTCTATCACAATATGTCTTGTTGGAAAGGAAGATGTTCATATTTTTTTTTGAAAAAAAGTCTTTAGTTTAAAAAAGTTTTTTTTTAGTAAATAGTGTTTGAAATGAACCACTACACATGATTTTAACATTGTGCCTATGGAAAAGTGGCCAAAATAAGTGATATATATATCCTTCCCGGAAGTATAGCCTTGCACGCGGAACCAGATCCATATTTTGCTTCGAAACTTTTAATACTAACACACATTTTTTGTGAAAGTTTCAAATTGGTTCCGCGTGCAAGACATACTGAAAATCTAAAAAGTCTATAATTTTTAAGTGATAATTGATCATTCAAGTTCGGTAGTTTTGTTATTACCTTTATTCAAATTAAAAGTTGTAGTTTATTGTAATATACATATATCGTGAACCTTTAATAGAATTGGTAAGCACTGTTTTCAAGTATATCAGTAAAAATGTGAATGTATTGAAGGTCTACCTTGAAATTCTTTTTAAATAAATACGAAATTTTCATTCAAAATGGGTCAATTTTGAACACGATTTTTAAACTTGTGTGTATGCAAAAGTTTTTAAGAGTATTCCTTTTTAATAGTACAATCTTTTGGCTACATAATAAGGTATAAAGTAACATGTTTGGAAACACTTTTTATTTTTCGCCTGTAGATGGGCCAAAATAGGGCCTCATCGCAACCCATCCTTTCTTACATGTACCTGGGATCCTTGGTGAAAATCTTCATAACTTCGAATTCACCTCAGGTCATAGCAAAAACCGACTTTAGTCCGATTGGTTGTCATGCTACGTCATTTTGCCTAGCTCTACATTTTGTACGAATATCAAAATGACAAGTTCCCGCATTTTCCTAGTTTTATGAAGGAAAGAATGTGCCGTCAAGTTTAAAAGATGAAATTTTGACGTTCCAATTATTTTTTTTTACTTTCTGCATTTTTCTAACGGTTTTTTGAAAATTTGAAAGTATCGAAAAAACTATTTTATCTTTCGTTCTTTCAAACAGCATGGAATGCCTTGCGTATTCATTTGCCATGACCTTGGTCTATATACAGTCGACTGGAAGCCAAGGTCGCTTAGGATATTGACCAGGATGCAAAGTTTAATAAATTTCAAGATATTAACTAAGTGAATAACATGATTTATTTCACTCGCGTGGAAATTTATTTAACCCTCGTGAAGATTCCCGCGAAAAAATACGTAACATAGATTTGTATGCAATGCACAATCTATCGATCAATATTTCGTTTTCGTTATTTGTCGATCTATTTGCCATGGTTGTCAAAATTATCTATATAATAAAAAGGAGAAGATTATTATTCTCTACTTTAGAGGCAGACATTTAGGTTCACACTTTGGACCAGGGAAAGGACCGATTATGTTGGATAACATTGTCTGTAACGGAGAGGAGACTGACATATCTACATGTATGACAAAGGATTGGTTTGATCACAATTGTGGTCACGATGAAGATGTTAGTGTATCATGCACCGGTAAGTAAGATAGGTTTTGATAATTTGTTAAATATAGAATAGTTGTAAAGTCATTGATCCAAAGATGGTGTTGTAATTATCGTTGTGTTTAGACCAGTCTAAAGGTGTTACTATGTTGTTTAAAGAAAACGTTTATGTCATACTTCTGTTTTTATCATACTTCCAACCATGACAATAACTGTACTCTAGTTATTTATTGTTTTTCAAAGGCCATGTGATTTGATGCCATCATTATCCGTTAATCGTCGTCTTATGGTGTCATCCATAATATACTTCTCACCTGGTACCAATTGGACTGAAACTGATATTTGACCTTCTGGCAACAAATGACCCCTATATTTGGAAATTGTTTAGAATAACATTACCAATATTGTTGAAAAGACAACACAGGTTGTCAAAACCCAAAAAGGTATAAAACTCAGCAAATGTATTGCTTAAACCTTCAGCTCAGTGAGTTCTACAAAAATATCCGTTTGGCAAAAGTTGTCTGATGACCCCTTTATAGGGGTACTTGTCAGGACCCCTTTAAGGTAAAACATTATATTATAGCCCCCGCTTGAAAATTGGGGGGGGCATAGTTATAGGGGTGTCCGTCGGTCCGTCCTTCTGTCCTTCCATTACACTTCAGGGTACCCATCTCTTATCCGCAACTCATCCTAAACCCCTTGATAGATTTTCCTGAAAGTTACATACAATCTTTGTGACATAATGTAGATGTGCACGTACTATTTTAAAAATTTGATCAGAATGATTTTTAGGGTTTCATTACAAAACATTGACTTAGCCATTCGACTACATGGGGGAACCCATCTCTTATCCGCAACTCGTCCTAAACCCTTTGATGGATTTTCGTGAAACTTACATACAATCTTTGCAACATAAGGTAGATGTGCACCTATTATATTAAAACCTGATCAGAATGTTTGGGGGTTTTCCATGGCAAGAAGCAGAGGTACCAATGGGGTATCCGAATGTCAAAAGTCCGAAAGGGCAGAGACAAAACCAGTAAACACCAACAAGAACGAGACAAAAAACATGGAAACACAAAAAAAATGAATATCAATCAACTTTCATGAAACCTTTATACAATCTTTGTGACATAATGTAGATGCGCACCTACTATTTTAAAATTTGATCAGAATGTTTCTTGGGGTTTTCCATGACAAAGCATGGACTTAGCCATTCGACTACATGGGGGTACCCATCTCTTATCCGCAACTCGTCCTAAACCCCTTGATAGATTTTCATGAAACCTTTACACAATATTTGTGACATAATGTAAATGCGCACCTACTATTTCAAAATTTGATCAGAATGATTTTTGGGGTTTCCCATAGCAAAACATGTACTTAGTCATTCGACTAAAAGGGGGTACCCGTCCCTTATCCGCAACTCCTACTAAATCCTTTAATGTATTTTCATAATGTAGATATGCACCTACTATTTTGAAATTTGATCAGAATGATTTTTGGGGTTTCCCATAGAAAAACATGCACTTAGCCATTCGACTACATAGGGGTACCGATTTCTTATCCGCAACTCCTCCTAAACTTCTTGATGGATTTTCATGAAAATTTCACACAATCTTTGTAACATAATGTAGATGTGCACCTATTATTTTAAAATTTGATCAGAATTATTTTTTGGGGTTTCCCATAGCTAATCATGGACTTGGCCATTTGAGAACAAGGGTTACCCATCTCTTATCTGCAACTCCTCTAAAACCCCTTGATGGATTTTCATGAAACTTTCACACAATCTTTGTGACATAATGTTGATGTGCACCACCTATTTTAAAATCATATCTGATTAATTTGTTGGTGGCGGGGATATTTATTTTTTTTTTCAAGTTTTTTTCATGTATTTGCCCTATGGAATAAATTAGTAAATAAAAACTATAGTATGCTTAAACCTTGAGCTAGCTAAGCTATACAAAAGCCTCATTTGATCGTGTTCTCTGATAGAGTAATAAAGCTCACACGATAGACCCTCAGGCTTATAAGGACCAGGCCTTACTTCATAAAACATCTAAATTGAGTTTTCCTCAAATCTAATAATTTTTGTAATGAATACATGTGTAAAAAAATTTGAGAGAGTTGGTGTTGATAAAACCCTCAAAATTAAGATGTTTTATGAAACCGAGCACAAGAGAGTGATTCGAGCTTGTGGAATCCTTCTTTTACGACTGGTATATTTTAAAAATAGGCACAAACGACCACATTATGATAAGAAAGACGATTTTCTTGATGAATAAATTATTCTGTTATTTTATCTCAATTTTCCGCATGAACAAAAGGCTGTTCTGTTTTCGCACTTGAACTGTAAACGTTTGCATATTTTATGGGAGGAGAAAAGGAAATGCCACCAACCTTAGTACTTCTTATTTTATGTTGTTCTATCTATGATATTGTTATTTAAAAACAAACATCTATGAATATCAGCTTGACATCATTCCATGCCCTTATCGAAATAAAAGGCCTTTTGCGATTATTTGCAGTAAGCTTGTTGCAACCATTGCTGCATATTTACAGCAAATGTTTGCGGCAGATCTGCCGCGATGGTTTTACCATGCAAATTAGGTCTGCAGCAAGCTTGCAGCAAACATTTGATAAGCATATATGGTTTGCTGCAATCTTCTCGCGAACAATATATTAAAACTGCAATTCATCTTCAGCGACCTTCCTGCGATGTTTGCTGCAAAGCAGCTGCAATGATTTTTCCATATATGTTTTGCTGCAATCTTCTTGCGAACACTGTATAAAAGCTAAATAATTCTTCAGCGACCTTCCTGCGATGATTGCTGCAAAGCTGCTGCAATGATTTTTCCATATATGTTTTGCTGCAATCTTCTTGCGAACACTGTATAAAAGCTTAAATAATTCTTCAGCGACCTTCTTGCGATGTTTGCTGCAAAGTTGCGGCAAGCAATTTTGCTGCAGACTAACTGCAAACATTTAAATAAGACATGTATCCCATTTTATTCTAAATGTTAATCACAAGACCTAATACATGTATATAGATCTATGTTAAGTCATAAGTACTAGGTGAGAGCAATCTCTGAATAATTTTAAAGCAAATGATCCCAATGCAAGAAAAGCAACCGTTGTCTCAATTTCAATGACTTTCACAACATGGGTTCACAACAAAAGGGATCTTAATTTGCATAGAAATTATTTTTAGACATTTAAATTCACACATTTTATTCACAACAAAATCATTAATACTGTTCAAAGCTTCTTTGCTGCCCTCACCATCGTCCCTATTTTTGAATTGAACACGGTTACCACTGACTGGGCACTCATGTTGAATTTTTTCATGGCATAAGCTGAAATGAAACAAAATAATCTTAATAAAAAAAAAAAAAAAAAAGTCAGGAAAAAACAGAAAAATAAAATACAGGAAATGCCTGTTCCAAATCAGGAACATTCACCCTGTACAACCGAAATCAAAATTATGCTAAATTCAGTATGACGGATCCCGATAAAGTTTTGTATTTTTCAAATTTCTTGTAATAAGTAATAGGAGGCTATATCCAATTTCTGCACCCCAACTTATTAGATCACCAGGTGTTTCGAACATCTATTTAGACCAATTAGCTAATACTAATTGACCTTGGCCATGTTCATCATCAGGGACCAAGCCATAAAATACTGATTTCATGTTCATATGTCGTATATTACCTCATCTTTAACAGATTATGTTGCACTGACATTTTATTAAGGGTCCAAAATTTTATAAGTAATAGGAGGCTATATCCAATTTCTGCACCCCAACTTATTAGATCACCAGGTGTTTCGAACATCTATTTAGACCAATTAGCTGATACTAATTGACCTTGGCCATGTTCATCATCAGGGACCAAGCCATAAAATACTGATTTCATGTTAATAAAGTATGTCATGTATATTGTATACTTTTTCTTCTTTCAAAGATTATATTGCATTGACATTTTATTAAGGGTCCAGTGTTATAAGTAATAGGAGGCTATATCCAATTTCTGCACCCCAACTTATTAGATCACCAGGTGTTTCGAACATCTATTTAGACCAATTAGCTATTACTAATTGACCTTGGCCATGTTCATCATCAGGGACCAAGCCATAAAATACTGATTTCATGTTAATAAAGTATTCATGTATGTCGTATATTATCTCATCTTTAACATATTATGTTGCGCTGACATTTTATTAAGGGTCCGACACCTTAGCGATCTATTATTATTATTTGTTTGAAGGATGATTTATTTTATTTTCAATATCCATCTCTTTCGGGTTCTTGTGTCGATGCTTGTCATCATAGGTTTTCTGTCAATAATAGGTTTGCATCGTCATTTGTCATCTTTATAATCAATAGCTTCAGATGTTATGTGTTTCGTTAAAACGTATATTGTTGATGAAATATGAAATATAATCTTTGTCTGATTGCATGGGTTATCTTGTCTATAAAATCCTTTGCGTGCATTTCTTTCTTCATTTTGTTTATTGTGGCGTAAGTTCAATGTTCCAAACTCTTTATCTCTTCCTTTCGTTGATATATTCCGTCCTGTCAAAAACGACAGTGATGTTGTTTTGTCGGCTAATCTAATGATCATTATCAATTATCTAACTGCATTTCCATTTCTGACTTGCTTATTTTTGTCAAGTACTGTTCAATACGCAAATTATTGATTTAATATCTAAGTTTCTGTTGCATTTTTTGCGAAGGGGGTTAATAACCTGATTTCCCCGGAACGTATGATAATGTCAATATCACCGTTCGTGAATTGATATTTACATCTTAATTTCCTTGCCAGCTCATTAGAGTCTGATATAAATTGTGATTTCAATTGTCTGGTATCCCTCGCTAAGCGTTATAATTTTATTATTGGATATTGATTTATTTGTCAATATTTTTTCCTAATTTCTCAGCTATATGTAATCCTTTTTATAGCGCTTTTAATTTTCATTAGTTATTTGATAATAGACCTTTTTCAGGATGGCCTTTTCATTGCGCTTTTGTCTATAAAGACGTGTATGAGCCATGCTTTTTTGAAGCAGACTGGCAGATAACCTTTTCATAAGTTTTTTGGGGAAAACCAAACACGCCCTCAAATATTTTAGACCAATCATCTTTCACAATGAGCTAAACTGGCGGGAATACCAGGTCAATGATCTACTATTATGTCAAAATATGTTAATTTATATCAATTCAACAATTGCAAGTTACTTATGATTTCATCGATCGTCATTTGACTTTGATTTATATCGATCTTTTGAAGTTTATTGCGTTAAATAATGCAACTCAAGACTAGTAAAACTATGACATTAAAAGCAAAATCAATAAATATCGCCTTTTTTCGTTGATATATTCCGTTCTATCAAAAATGCCAATTGTGTTTTTTGTCAGCATTTTTAATGATCATTATCTGTGTTGCTTTTCATTTATCTAATTGCATTTCCTTTCTGACTTGCTTATTTTTGTCACGTACTGTTCAATACGTAGATTATCGATTTAATATCTAAGTTTCTGTTGCATTGTTTGCGAATAGGGGTTTATAGCCTGATTTCCCCAGAATTTATGATTATGTTTCTATCAAAATTAGTTAATTGATATTTACATCTTAATTTCCTTGCTAGCTCATTAGAGTCTGATATAAATTGTGATTTCAATTGTCTGGTATCCCTTATTAAGCTTTTCATTATTGGATATTGATTTATTTGTCAATATTGTTTTCCAAGTTCCTTAGCTTTATGTAAGCCTTTTGATAGCGCCTTAAACTTTCATTTGTTATTCGATAATAGACCTTTTTGTAAATGGCCTTTTCATTGCGCTTTTGTCTATGAAGACGTCTATTGGTCATGCTTTTTTTTAAAGCAGACTGGCATATTTTCATAAACCAACGGGAATACCAATCCATGATCTATAATTATGACAAAATATGTTTATTGATATCAATTCTGCAATTGCAAGGTACTTAAGATATGTATGAAAGTTTTACTTTGTTTTATATCAATCTTTTGTCGTTTATCTAGTTTATTAATGCAACTCAAGACATGCACAACTATGGCATACAGTACATTACATTATAAAACATGTTTTTGTTTTTATTATGGCCCTTATATCACCGTCGGCCTAATAAGCAAAATCAATTAATATCGCCTTTTGTTGTGTGAATCCATGACGCTGTATTCTCTCGAAATATCCAGTTTCTACTATTAAGTTTAGAAAGAGATATTAAAAAACTAAATTCATGATGTGTAGTTGGTAGTATTTTCTAAGTCAGCACGATTCTCGAGAAGATTCTAATGAATCAAAGCCGGGCTATGGACTATAGGTTACAGGTACAATTAGTTTGTGATGTTCCAATTGAGTCAGCACGTGATTCAAATACAAGAATTGGCAGATCATAAAGATTACACGTTTTACACGTCCGCCCGAATGTCAATTCAAGTTCAAACAATAAGTTGCGAGATATATATTGCATGAGTGGGATGACATGTAAAATAATGTCATAGAATCTTGGCTATGCAACTTTCAGTCATAAGTGAAGAGCTTTCTTTGGTTAACAAAAGTTTGTTAATTCTAACATTTGTGGAGGATTTCCAATTAGAATATACATGTAGTATTATTATTTGAATAGATCGTAGGTGGTCACAACCCTTAAATGTCAGAGTGAAGTGAAGACAGGACATTTCCTGTTGATATTTAGTACTTGAACTTTTCATAACAATCTTTCCACAAGGAATATAAATGCAAACATTTAACTCTACTAATAGTTCACTTCTGAGTTATTTTAGAAATGTTGCATTGTCAGCTGTTCTCATGACCTAGTAACCACAAAATTGTGGTACAGAAAGATCGTCCAGACACATGAATGTGCCTTTTCGATACTCAGGCTAACCTCGCAAAAGGATCATCATGTTATAAGTAATAGGAGGCTATATCCAATTTCTGCACCCCAACTTATTAGATCACCAGGTGTTTCGAACATCTATTTAGACCAATTAGCTATTACTATAATGCAATATATATCTCGCAACTTATTGTTTGAACTTGAATTGACATTCGGGCGGACGTGTAAAACGTGTAATCTTTATGATCTGCCAATTCTTGTATTTGAATCACGTGCTGACTCAATTGGAACATCACAAACTAATTGTACCTGTAACCTATAGTCCATAGCCCGGCTTTGATTCATTAGAATCTTCTCGAGAATCGTGCTGACTTAGAAAATACTACCAACTACACATCATGAATTTAGTTTTTTAATATCTCTTTCTAAACTTAATAGTAGAAACTGGATATTTCGAGAGAATACAGCGTCATGGATTCACACAACAAAAGGCGATATTAATTGATTTTGCTTATTAGGCCGACGGTGATATAAGGGCCATAATAAAAACAAAAACATGTTTTATAATGTAATGTACTGTATGCCATAGTTGTGCATGTCTTGAGTTGCATTAATAAACTAGATAAACGACAAAAGATTGATATAAAACAAAGTAAAACTTTCATACATATCTTAAGTACCTTGCAATTGCAGAATTGATATCAATAAACATATTTTGTCATAATTATAGATCATGGATTGGTATTCCCGTTGGTTTATGAAAATATGCCAGTCTGCTTTAAAAAAAAGCATGACCAATAGACGTCTTCATAGACAAAAGCGCAATGAAAAGGCCATTTACAAAAAGGTCTATTATCGAATAACAAATGAAAGTTTAAGGCGCTATCAAAAGGCTTACATAAAGCTAAGGAACTTGGAAAACAATATTGACAAATAAATCAATATCCAATAATGAAAAGCTTAATAAGGGATACCAGACAATTGAAATCACAATTTATATCAGACTCTAATGAGCTAGCAAGGAAATTAAGATGTAAATATCAATTAACTAATTTTGATAGAAACATAATCATAAATTCTGGGGAAATCAGGCTATAAACCCCTATTCGCAAACAATGCAACAGAAACTTAGATATTAAATCGATAATCTACGTATTGAACAGTACGTGACAAAAATAAGCAAGTCAGAAAGGAAATGCAATTAGATAAATGAAAAGCAACACAGATAATGATCATTAAAAATGCTGACAAAAAACACAATTGGCATTTTTGATAGAACGGAATATATCAACGAAAAAAGGCGATATTTATTGATTTTGCTTTTAATGTCATAGTTTTACTAGTCTTGAGTTGCATTATTTAACGCAATAAACTTCAAAAGATCGATATAAATCAAAGTCAAATGACGATCGATGAAATCATAAGTAACTTGCAATTGTTGAATTGATATAAATTAACATATTTTGACATAATAGTAGATCATTGACCTGGTATTCCCGCCAGTTTAGCTCATTGTGAAAGATGATTGGTCTAAAATATTTGAGGGCGTGTTTGGTTTTCCCCAAAAAACTTATGAAAAGGTTATCTGCCAGTCTGCTTCAAAAAAGCATGGCTCATACACGTCTTTATAGACAAAAGCGCAATGAAAAGGCCATCCTGAAAAAGGTCTATTATCAAATAACTAATGAAAATTAAAAGCGCTATAAAAAGGATTACATATAGCTGAGAAATTAGGAAAAAATATTGACAAATAAATCAATATCCAATAATAAAATTATAACGCTTAGCGAGGGATACCAGACAATTGAAATCACAATTTATATCAGACTCTAATGAGCTGGCAAGGAAATTAAGATGTAAATATCAATTCACGAACGGTGATATTGACATTATCATACGTTCCGGGGAAATCAGGTTATTAACCCCCTTCGCAAAAAATGCAACAGAAACTTAGATATTAAATCAATAATTTGCGTATTGAACAGTACTTGACAAAAATAAGCAAGTCAGAAATGGAAATGCAGTTAGATAATTGATAATGATCATTAGATTAGCCGACAAAACAACATCACTGTCGTTTTTGACAGGACGGAATATATCAACGAAAGGAAGAGATAAAGAGTTTGGAACATTGAACTTACGCCACAATAAACAAAATGAAGAAAGAAATGCACGCAAAGGATTTTATAGACAAGATAACCCATGCAATCAGACAAAGATTATATTTCATATTTCATCAACAATATACGTTTTAACGAAACACATAACATCTGAAGCTATTGATTATAAAGATGACAAATGACGATGCAAACCTATTATTGACAGAAAACCTATGATGACAAGCATCGACACAAGAACCCGAAAGAGATGGATATTGAAAATAAAATAAATCATCCTTCAAACAAATAATAATAATAGATCGCTAAGGTGTCGGACCCTTAATAAAATGTCAGCGCAACATAATATGTTAAAGATGAGATAATATACGACATACATGAATACTTTATTAACATGAAATCAGTATTTTATGGCTTGGTCCCTGATGATGAACATGGCCAAGGTCAATTAGTAATAGCTAATTGGTCTAAATAGATGTTCGAAACACCTGGTGATCTAATAAGTTGGGGTGCAGAAATTGGATATAGCCTCCTATTACTTATAACATGGACCCTTAATAAATTGTCAGTGCAACATAATCTGTTAAAGATGAGTTAATATACGACATACATGAATACTATATTAACATGAAATCAGTATTTTATGGCTTGGTCCCTGATGATGAACATGGCCAAGGTCAATTAGTATTAGCTAATTGGTCTAAATAGATGTTCGAAACACCTGGTGATCTAATAAGTTGGGGTGCAGAAATTGGATATAGCCTCCTATTACTTATAACATTAGATTCTCAGTTAGAAAACATTCTGAAAAGACCCGGAACATTATCGCTATTAAGTGAAAGGTTTGCTAGAAAGAAGAAAAATAAACATGGTATCGAAGATATTTATGATGGAAATGTTTATCAAAAACTTTCAGCTGCAGGTGGCCCATTATCCAGTGATTTTCCCTATAACATCTCTTTTACTTGGAATACTGATGGCATTCCTGTTTTCAAAAGTTCGAAGTTTTCGCTTTGGCCCTTTTATATCATTATTAATGAATTGCCATATAAGCAGAGAATGTTAAAAGAAAATATGATCTTATGTGGCCTGTGGTTTGGTGAGACAAAGCCTTTCATGAGTTTATTCACAAAACCAATTATGAATTCTCTAAAGCATTTAGAAACTGAAGGTATAACATATGAAATAGGAGCAAAACAATATACCACCAAAGGTTTTTTGATCTGTGGAACAGCTGATCTTCCAGCAAAAAGTTTAGTTCTAAATTGTAACCAGTTCAATGGACAGTATAGCTGTATGAGATGTATGCAACCAGGTGAAACATATAAAACCCAAAAGGGGGGCTGTGTGCACACATTTCTCTATGATGCCTCAAAACCAGCTTTTCCTGATCGAACATTTGAAAATTGTGTTCAAGATGCAATATCTGCTGTGGAAAAAAAACAAACAGTTAACGGAATAAAAGGTCCTTCATTTCTCATGACACTACAAAGCTATGATTTCATAAAGTCAAACTCAATTGACTATATGCATGGTGTCCTCCTTGGAATTACAAAGCTGTTAATTAAACTGTGGATAAGCAGTCCCTTTAGTGATCAGAAATTTTCAGTTTCTAAGTATGTTGATGTAATTGATGAAAGATTGACACAGATAAAACCACCTGCATTTATTACAAGGATTCCAAGATCTTTGGCAGATCATTTTAAATACTGGAAAGCTTCTGAACTAAGATCTTGGTTATTTTACTATTCACTGCCAATCATGTCTGATATACTTCAAAAAGAATATTTTCTACATTATGCTTGCTTTGTTCAAAGTATATATTTGCTATCAACAGACTCCATTGGTCCAGAGGATTTGCATAGGAGTCAAAAACTTTTGTCATACTTTGTTCACATGTTCCCAGCTTTGTATGGACAGAGATTTGTGACATTAAATATGCATTCGCTGCTACATTTAGTGCAGTGTGTACAAGATTTAGGACCTCTGTGGGTATACTCCTGCTTTCCATTTGAAAATATTAATGGTGTCTTGATGGAACTATTTCATGGAACACAAAATGTCGAACTGCAAATCATAAGTAGTCTAAACATACTTCAGAACCTACCAGAAATGTTAGCATCGTTAGACACTGAGGAACCTACTGTTGTTAAATTTTTGAGCAAGATTCATGGGCACAAAGATATTAGCAAACAAAAATCAATTGATACAGGTACATCATCTGGATCTTACCCTATTGGTGCTAGTAGTAATGTTATTTTAACACAAGAGTTGTATGGAAAATTAATAACTGAAGTTAATTTTCAACCTCAAAAGTTGTATTCTTTCAAGAGAATTTCACATAGAGGATCAGTTATACATTCTGCAACATATACACGTGTTCATGTTAGAAATACATTCACAGTAAAATATTACGATTCATCTTCAAAAAGTATGAGTTATGGAAGTATTGAATATTTTGTACTTGCTAAAAAATGTGTTTGCTGTCAGACATTATGCAAGTGTGAAGCTGTATTGGTTGCAGTAGTAAACAGATTTTGTGATGTGAAACCATCCATTGTTGATGCAAATTTTCTTGCAGTGGATGTGCCACATATTAAAGTAGTAAAAAAATGCAATATACTTTCTATTATTGATGTAACAAAAATTTTGTCTGTAGTGGTAAATGTGCAGTATGGCAATGATAGCATTTTTCTGTGTGAGGTTCCAAATTTTTTAGAATCAGATTAAAGTAAAAAAATGTACATGTATGGATAGTATTTTATGTATTTTTTGCAAGCAAAAGGATGATGAAAAACACTTTTAATTTGAAGTTATTTAAATGTCAGAACAACCCCAGCATTGTCCAGACACCTTTCTTAAATTTTTATATATATAAACAAATTTGATAAGTACACTGACATGATACATGTACATACCTGGAATTTTGAACATGTTGAAGATCTGTGTCTTATATTTACATGTACATGTTTTTATGTTTTGACAAACTACATGTATCAGTACGAAGTACTGTCATTTGTTTGAACATTGTGTTACAATTATTAATGTCATATATATCATTGCCGCTGAGGGTCCATGATTGGTCAATAAAAATTAAAATATTTCTATTTCTATTTCTGTATCAGTTGAAAAATTGTATTGTATAATTTTACAAAATGTTTTAGCTCTTGATTTGTTAACACATGCTACGTTTAATTTTATTCTTTCTTTATACATTTTCTCCATTACATTTACCATGTTTACATGTATTTGAGATACAATGTACATTGTACAGGGAATGTAATTACAGTTAGTTTTTATATAAACCACCATTTATGACATTACCAAACAATGTTTTGTCTTCTTTCATTTTTTCATGGTGGCAATTAAAACAAATTAATATCCTGGATACTGTCCTAATTTTTCACAGCTATCCTAAGTATCTTGAATTGGCAAATTTTGTTCATTTATGATAAGATAAGATTTTCTTTATACATTGTTATAAGTGGCATTTCATCAAAATAAAGATGATAAAAAATAAAAATTGCTCAAATCTAGGAATTTTACTTTATTACATGCATGTACATTGTAAGTTTGACAAAATTTCTAAAATTATCTGGTTTTTAGGTGTTCATGTACATGTATGCATGTAGAGTACTGTATTTTATATAATTATACAAGTGTAGTACCAAATAAATTATTTAATAAAGTTTTCTGTGATCTTCTTGCGAACAATAAGTATTATTAATACAGTATAAGTTTATGCATATGGTAACCTTTCTGCGAACACAAGTTTTGTAATTAAGTTTCTTGTGATCTTTTAGTATTAAACTGTATTTTATATAATTATGCAAGTGTACATGTAGTACCAAATAAATTATTTAACAAAGTTTTCTGTGATCTTCTTGCGAACAATATTATTACTATAAGTTTATGGTAACCTTTCTGCGAACACAAGTTTTGTAATTAAGTTTCTTGCGATCTTTCAGTAAACTATGAGAGTGTATAAAAGTTTCTTGCATTCTTTCTGCGATTAATTATATTTTTCTGCAAGGTTAAGGCAAATAACTATGTTTCTGTGAATTTGCTGCAACCTTGCAGCAGAAAGCTGCAATGTTTGCAGGAAGTTTGCGGTTAGCTGCGAACATCTGCGAACATGAAAATATGGTTCTTGCAAACAAATTTATTTGCAGTAAGTTTGCAGCAACTTTGCAGCATGTTTGCAGCAACTAAAACCATTCAGTAAGGGTGTTTTAACAACTTTCACATTCAACATTAAGGGTTAAGTAAACCCAAACTTTATATTGAAAGAAAAACTGAATAATAGAATCAGGAACTTCAACATTGTAGTTAATAGTCAGTCTTATTTCTTAGATACCTTCTTATTTCAAAGTCTTAAGACCATTCTTAGCATTTTGATGTGTTCTGTGTCGGTGACGTCATGCATGAAAAAGTTTTTATGTAAACACTTACCCCCTTGTATATTTCATGTAAATTCTCAACCTTTATTTTAACTTAACTAATTTCTATTTTCATGGTTTTTTTATCAATTCAGCATATGCCAAGCCTACAGGTAAGAGCTTATCGGTTTAAAATTTAAAAAAAAATCTATTGTATTTGTGTGTGTGTTGGTGTTAAACACCCTTTATCATATACTTAGACATAATAATGTTAAAATTTAACAACATGATAATAGAGTAATTCTTAAAGACAATTTGATTTTTTTCCAAAAACACCTTCACCGTGTGATAATCACTTTCACTATCAACTGGTTCAGGTTATTATCAACTACTTCCGTTTTATTATCAAACGCCAAAATCGGAATTGTATTACAGACTTGACCGTAGTCAATTTAAGTTATAGACATTTTCAAAACTCATGGCAGACGACACAGATGCATCTGTAAAAGAGTGCAATTTTTGTGTGAATTATACCCCCTTCCCACTTCTCCGTGGGTTTTATTTCTCTGTGGTATAAATAACGTTCATTCCAACAAAATATTTAACTGTGACGTCACCTCTCCACGTAGCTACGTACCACGATATTACGAGATACATTTGTTTGTTTGTTTACATTGACAAAATACAAATTTTAATCAGATGCTGTATCCAAATGCCATTTCAAAATACCATATATATTTCACACTGATATTGAAGTATATGATAAAAAGATCATAACATGTCATTTTTCATATCAGACCAAAATCAGCCCGCGGTCATTATCATCCCTCGAGACTATGGCTCTCGGGCTAATATCATGACCTGGGGCTGATAATAGGTCTGATATGAAAAATGGCATAATCTATAATTATCGACGCATCTGGGCCATGTAGGGCGAGGGCGGTCATTTTTATTGGTGGAGGAAACTAGAGTATCCGGAGGAAACCACCAACCTTGGGCAGGTAACTAACAAACCTAATCACATACAGTTGGAGAAGTCCCTGCAGCTTAGAGGTGATCGGTTAGTGATCAATAGTGATCAACGTTGTCATCCAGCACATATAATTAATCATTGACATATTATAAACGTATTAAGGTTAACCTTAACATGTCGGATAAAATAGCTTAATATGTTTTCCTCTTTTTCACTTAGGAAAGCTTTCGAATTACACGTCCGAAATATTATAAAATACATTCGATCAGCTCAAGATATTATGTTTACATAACTTTCAAGTATTCTAAGCAAAGTGAGTGATTGACCGAGTGAGTGTGAGAGTGAGTGAGATGGTGTTTAACGCCCGTGCAACGCTGTCTAGGTTTTTTACAGGCAAAGAACTTGAAAAGAAAGATAAAATGAACATGAAACGGTGATTATAAATGAAATATTGGGGCGGGATGGAAACAAAGGACCGGTATTTTTTTAAGAACCACAGAAAAAGGGGAGAGGTGGGTAGGGACAGAAAATTTAGCCTATGTGGTGCACTACTTGGCGGTCCACAACGGGGTCTTTTACGTGCATGAAGTGTGACACTCTCCACACACGTTGGCCCGCTATGTCAGCGGTCAGGGTTTCCGTATTATAGACCTGACAACCCCCGTGGTCGAGGGCCACCCTATTCAGCCACCTAGGGTAAACACTTGGTTGCTCTGTAGGCTGAACACTGACCCGACGTCAAAATCCCAAGACCCTTAGTCGCGTCTTTCAACAAGTTAGGCTCTGCTGTGGGCCTATTCGACACCCGGGCCTCACAAGGGACTTCTTAGCAAAGAAAAGAGACGCTTCACTAATATTTTCTTGATAACATTTCTGTAACAAGCAAATTATTGTAACCTAGCTACATTGAATATACTTATCTTTGATTGTTGAAAATAGGGCTTGCTCTTGACCAATCTTTTCTCATGAAAAAGTAACATAAACCATGTAAACATCAGGCATATATATAGCTGGATCTTCATCATTTTCAAGAGTAAAGCTGTTCGTTCAACTAACTTAAATATTGTATGCTGTTGAAGAAGGACAACAAGCATACTCTGACACCATTTATAATGCTGTAGAATCAATTGTGTAATCAAAAAAGAACTTAAAAACATTCTTAGACAATCATTTTCTGAGATTCGTTTATATTCTTTGAAAACTTTTTGCTTTTCAACGCCGTACACGACATTGCAGCTGGAAGAAACTTCTTATTCGTCCAGTGAAAGTATCTTTGATGTTTTAGCTAAATATCTACACCTACACTTCAAAAATTAAATATTTTATAAAGAAATTTTTTTTACACACTAGATCAAGTTTGCAGCATACTGAATTTTCTTATTTACAACATTACGGTCACACTTCGAGGAGAGAAAAGGCCATATTGTCTACAACGACTTGTTTTTATACTCCTACGAAATTTCTTCGGGAACCTGTAAAGAAGATGAAAGAAACATTTAACCTCACTTTCAGAAATATTGATGACATCCTTTCTGTAAACAAGGAGCATCTGAGTTCACTCTCGTTTAGACTTAAGTTCACGTTGCTAAATGCGCATTAGTTTTTGTGTGTGTGTGGGGGGGGGGTTGTTTTTTTTTTTTTTTTGTGTGGTTTAATTCGTTGTGATGATTTTTTGTCTACTGATTTTATCTTTTTTCATTAACAGGTAGAAAAATTAAAAATTTTGTACGACGAAATGTTTAGTGAAAGTTTTGAACTGTGTTTGATTGGTTGATGTACTATTAAGATGGCCATCTCGATATCCCCAGTTTGTCTTTAAGGGGATACATTACGTTAAAAACGACGTTGTCAATAAAATTCAACTGTGAAACAGAAAACCGTCCAGTTCCGATTTGAAACGCATCGTCAAAATTACTTGAACAGCGTTGAACTTTAACGCTTTTGTTTATCTTTGATGTAAATTTCTGAAAAAAGATGGTCCATGACCTATGAAAAAATATATATCGTTATTTAGAGAAATATTTGGACTTGCTTGTGTTAGTTTTCGGTTGAAATGTAATGAACATTTTTTGTTTTAATCAATGGCGAATAACAAAATTTTGAAAATATTGGATCTTTTCCAACTTGAAAAATCGACACATTACCCCCTATTTCAAATAAATATTTCAACGTGTTATGGTATTACCATTAATTATGCAAATTTGTTTTTAAAAGTAAGATGGTCGACCAAAATAACGTATCCCCTTAAAACTCCGATACGTCATACTGCGATTGAATTGGACCCAGAGTTTCCGTTTTCAAATAATGACGTCCTTTTGGTTTTACACTGACTTTTTGCATTCACTGTTTCTGAATATATATTCGATTGCAATTCCATTAACCTGGGTAAATGTTTTGCACTAATAATGCAGCGATAACAAAGAAAAATAAAGAAGTAGCTAGCTCCTATTCTGAATTCGCGTACGTTTAAGCTTCCACCTGTTCCGTTAGATATTTATTTAAGTGTCATTCAAATGATTTGTCACCTGTATTTTGGTCTTTCCTCTATCCACATGAAAATATCTTCATTTTTTTTTCTAATGTGACCATTTGATAACTTCAATATCTGTTACATTTTATGACCAAATAAACACTAGCTTAATTGAACTTTTGAAACGTTAGATTTAAAAATGTTGCCTATTAGTAGTATTGTTAGTATTTCACACTTTAAAAACTTTTAAATGAAGTTTCCTCAGCTGATTTTCACCAAAAATGTTTCTCCTTTAAATGGTTGAAAGTTAACAGCTTAAATTGGGTGTAAATTTTCATTTTTCATTTTTGGGGTAAAGTGTGTTTTTCAAATCTCAGAAACTGGAATTCATTTTTTTTTACCCCAAAATTATCTGCATATTCCACTCGACATTCATTGAAAATTTCAATTCCGTAACTGTATTTTTAACGATTTTCTGATTCGGAGAAATGTTGGTACATGTACAATTGATTTTCAATAGAAAGCACAGTTTTTTTTCCATTAGTATATTTTCAGTGCCCTTTTATTTGACTTACACATGAAAGATACCTTGTAGCTCACATATATAGTCAGGTTTAACCGAATGGCTCTTTAGGGATAATTCATGGTTTTTGATAGAACAACTAAAACGGAAAGAAAAAACTTTGAGAAAAAAAACTTAGTATGTTACGTGTAAGATAAAACTATCTGTGTGCTACTATATGTTTTTTTCTGTCTAATATGTGTAGTTGAAAGGCATACTGTCAAGTGAATCAAATTTTTGCTGATTTATAATTTGAATTAATATACAAATAAGTTACCAAAATCGCCTCTTAAGCATTATAGCGATCAAGCATGTCGGTTTTGTGTGATGACACTTCACTAAATCATTATTGTTTGAAGTGTTGTGTCGGATTTAAAATCGATACGTTTGATTTTTTTAAATCAGTCGATTGATGATTCTCAGCTAGCTGTCGGTAACAGCGAGTGTTCTATAGAGAATACCTTACTTTTGTTTGTTCTTGTTTTTTGTCTTAGGTTATCTCTAGTGGAATTGGACTTTGATTTTTATTGTGTGTTAAGTTTTTGTGCTTTGTCTAGGAATATTGATAGGGGGAAGGTTGGGCCCAAAAAATCAGTTTACCCTGCCACATATTACATGTGCCTGTCCTAAGCCTGGAATCTTTGACAAAGCCTTCGTTTGTACTTGTCTTTTTGATGTTTTCTGTTCTTTGGTTCAGAAGGGGGTCTATCTGTGACTATTTCAGGGCTGGATTTGAATTATATGCATTTAATTAAGACCATGGGCCAATTGCAGAACCGCGAGCAGTGCCAAATGGCCTCGTTGAAGACTGCTGGTGGTTGTCCATTGTGGTTTTTCTAAATTGCCGTTTAATTGTGGGCTGTGTCACGTACACTTATTCCACATCTCATTATTTTCTATCATACTTTTTTCGACGCCTACCACAGTAAAATGATTTATTTTTACATTTTCATATCGAGCTTTGCAGACATGTTGTTTTTGCTCACTTCTTATTACATGCATACTTATTCTGATTTTTTCCTCTTCCGGGCACGTTTTTCTGAAACTTGTGTGCACCGTTTCTCAGCAACAAATAAACGGAATATCAAATAACTTTATAGGCCTATATTCCTAAATGATCCCCCCTCCCGGTTTTTTTTCAAAAGTTTTTTTCCCCAATTTTACTATAGAAGTCTATGAGAAAAGTGATGTAACATGATAATGTGTGATTATTACTCGGAAATGCAACATGTAGCTGTCACCTAGCATATTTAAGATTGTATTATTGTTGAACGTAAAAACTCATTTGTTTTCGGGAGATAGGGGTTGGAGGTTTTGCAAAACTTTACATTTGAAGTCTATGTGGTAATAGGATTTGTCATACGACCAATTTCCCAGGATATAAAAGTTTCATTATTCATAGAAAACACATTTCTTTGAGGAGGGGGCTGCGCATTTATAGGATATAAATTAATTTCGTTTATAGGGGAACCCGTGCCCATTTTTTCTGCAGGTTCTAAAAATGCTTCTGTGAAACTTATATGTATAGGGGAACCCCTGTCCTAATTTTTTCTGATGAGATTCTAATAGCTTTTTTTGAATTTTGCTTACCTTTGGGACTTCTGTAAATCTAGTATGTGTAAGGGAAGGAGGAAAGAGGCACCAATAGGACATTCGAGTGTCAAAAGTCCGAAATGGCAACGACGAAACCGGTAAACACGAACAAGAACAGCACTAAGAAGCACAAAACACAAAATCAACCGAACGGAAATCAACAACGCGAACTCAAGTCGTAACATGAGCGAACTCAGGTGCTCCGGAAGAGTACGCGGTTCCTGCCTGCTATAGCACACCCGTCGTGTTGCCAATGTGTCAAATCCGGTAGAGGAAGACAACAAATCTCTACGACAAACCAGAATCTGTACTCATTTGAAAGATAGAAATCCCATATGTGTCTATGAGTGACGGTGTCTACCGTAAAATTTCTTGAGATAAGACAGCAACCGTTGAGCAACATAACCTTGTGTCAGCAATTTCTGTGTAAAACGTGACGCTCTGTCAAGGAAATCGATGTACTTTCCGCAAGCTTTGGAGTATAGATTCAACTGTGATACCAAGACTCCTGCATTAAAATTTTCCCTGGGATTCGAAAGATTCATTTAAGGAATTCTAGGATTTTGCTTACCTATAGGACATATAAAACTTGTTAATATAGGCAAACCTGCCATTTTTTCATGACACTTTTAGGACTTCATTTGAGAGACATTCGAAACAATATTCAGTTTCATTTTTACCTTTTCCGTTTTTGATTAGCAATTCAATTTCAATTTTAAACAGAATATAATGTAAACTGCAAAATTATGAAAAAAAAAATCAGACATCATATTCGAAAGTGTAACCCTGACTCGAAGAAATGTTTGTCTTATGTGTCTACCGTTCTTTTGTGTGTGTCTTACCGTATACCGTATAAACCGTATAGCAAAAAGACAGTAAGTATAATATAAAGAGTTTTAACTCAAACACAGGTACACGTACAACAGCATAAAATAAATAGGTACATTTGCCGCATGAGTAATCTAATACAAGAAATAATATGATCTTTTGTAAAACTTGTAGATATACGACTTGTTGGAGGATTAATTCCATCAGAGGGTCGTGTAGAGGTGTATTATAATGGTACTTGGGGTACAGTTTGTGACGACGACTTTGACTATTTTGAGGCGCAAGTTGTTTGTTATATGCTTGGATACAAAAGATATGGGTATTTTTTTATCTTATTATAATTTAGCTTTGATACCTTTAAATTTGTCAGTGTGTAACAGCCGTACATTTACAAGCCATATCTTGACAAGGGACTTTTTTTGCCATATCAAGCCCTCGCGTGCACAAAAGTGGGCAAATATGGCCATATCAAGACCTCGCGTGCACAAAAGTGGGCTTATATGCCATATCAAGGTCTAGAGCCTTACTTTGAAATTTTACGTCACAGTATATTTATATCGTTTGCTGAAAATGTATTATACAAAGTTTATGACACAGGGTTTTCCATATCAGGTCCCATATCATTCCGAGACTCCCATTATAGGTCGAGGCTGCTGCCTCGACCTATAATGGGAGTCTCGGAATGATATGGGACCTGATACATGTACATGTATGGAAAACCCTGTGTCATAATCTATATATATCATGGTGGCCATATAGCTTCCATTATACAACGTATCATAAAAAACTCTGATCTGAATAAGCATTACTGACAGGCAAGGAAAAGACAATTTTATTTCAGAAAAAAACATTAAATTATAGTTTTGATGAAGAAATACATGTACCTCTATGCAGACTTCAAAATAAGTAGTAATCTATGGATTTGCGTCTTATCAATGGTAAATTTGTAATCAAAGAATTAACATTTTAAAGACGATGTGAATGATTAACTTATAACCAATGATTTGTTTTGAAATTTAAATTTCACGTGCCCTTTATGATTTTAAAAAGAAATGTTAAACAAAAAATGACTCGCCATTCAAATCCATATCAGATGGAAAATAAAGGTATTTAGGATACCCATTTGTCCTAAAACCAGCTTTCACAAGTAGGCAGATTTAAGTGTCATGGTACCCCTTTTATTGTCGTCCGTTGACCGCTCCATCAAATGGCATAAAGATCAACATGTCAAACTTTAAGAAGAATATAAAATAACGTTTAAAATAAAAATAAAAATATTTGATACTTAGTGTTAACGAAATACGAGCAACCTTTAATGAAAGCGAAAAAGTTTTACTTTTATCATTTAAAATTGAGAAAATTTCTAAAATCTAAGAAAAGTTCCCTGATGATGAAGTTAGACGAAATCTAGATGATTCGAAATAAAATAGCTTCTCCAATTTTTATTTATTTTTTTAAAATTTATTAACCCTAGCAATTTGACACGATTGGTATCTGCTTTAAAAAGAAGAAAAATTCACGTGCTTTATTTCTCATCCCTCCAGTCAAATATCTAATTCCTTTTCGCAATGGTCCCGTGCGGGGCCCGGGAGGCGAATACAGTACCTGTATGGTAAAAGCTTCCCTCTCTCCCCATTTACCATCACACCATTTACCATCCCCATACACCATATACTATCCCGATCCCCATCCCCATACACCACGTACCATCCCCATCCCCATACACCATGTACCATTCGCGTCCCCATCCCCATACACGATTTACAATCGATCCCCATCCCCATTTACCATTCTATATTCCCCATACCCATAATGCAATTGTTTATTATTATCAATACTACATGTATTAATTTGTTTTAAGGAAATTATTACGATATTTAATAGTTTAAATATCTAATAATATTTTTTATTTAGTTTACATAGTTTAGTATAAATAACATACGGGTGACATAGAAATAATAACTATAACTTATTTTCATAACACAAAATTTACTATCGCATTTCAATATTTTCAATATTAAATATTAATTGAAAATGTTTCATTTTAGTAATTACTAAAGCTGTTATTATCATCTTTTAATGAAATAAAAAATTTATTCAAAATCTAAGTTATAATATATTACGCAACTTTTTAGTAAAAATTGATCTTGAACTTTTCTAATTACATCCAATGTATGACATATAGGTCTAGGCATAACCTGTATAAAAGTCAACATATTTATATTTTTTAGTCTATCTAAGCATATATGTTTCAAATCTAATGAAAAAACTTGTTTCGCAATCAATTTCTTGTCAATTTTATTAAGCCGGCATATAATTTTGAGCTCAAATATCAGTTTTTACTTGAGTAACTAGTATTTTACATATAAAACTTGCAACTCCTATGCAAACCAATTTTCATTATAGTTTCCTAACTATGAACCTTATTTTTGAAATAATTGATACATTTATGCATATCCCAGTTAGCACAAAAATGTTATTATAATATCAAATAAATATTTTCACTTTTGTCAGAATGATGTTAGAAAAAACATTTTTATGACGTTCAAGTGTATGGTTGGGATTATATCAGTATAATGTTTTTTTTCAAACATTTCAAAAAACATTTTTTTGACATTTTCAGAAAACATTTTTTTGACGTTTTTTCTGATATTGTTTGGATGCTAAAGTTATTATGTTTTTTTAAATGTTTATCTGATGTTTAATATATTGTTTTGTTTATGTCAATAAAATATAACTTTCTAACATTTGAAGAAACCATTCTGAGATATTCTTATAAACATTTTCATGATATTTTCTCTGATGTTAGATTGATGTTATGATACAATGTTTTTTAAAAACATTTCCATGACATTTTCTCTGATGTTATATTGATGATATGACAGAATGTTTTTAGAAAACATTTTTCAAATGTTTCAACCTATAGTAAGAAAATGTTTTATGGAAACATTATATCAACATAATGATAAAATATTTTGTGGATGATTTAATGAAAATGTTTTCATGACATTTTTTCATATGTGTAATTGATGTTTTTTGTTAAACGTCATTGAGCTAAAACATGTTTTAAAAGCATCCAGCTGACATTTTCAACTTTTTTTCAGGCTGTATAAATCCGTCGTTTGCCTTTAACACGCCATTATTAATATTCTTAGCTGTAATAAGACTGCCTTCTTGTTCATCATTCCTTTTTCTGTGTAGTCCTTTTTTTTTACTTTGGTTCTATTAACCTTTTGGCTAGATACTCTATTGCGAATCCTTGATAATCAAAACATGTGTCGGTATGAATTGTGTTTAGATCGATTGTGTCGGTAGGAATTGTGTTTAGATCGATTACCTAAAAAATCCATTTTCTTTGTAATTTGATACAATAAAATAATAAGGTACAACTGTTGTTTAACTTGTAATTCCATAATAGTTAACAAAAATCACACAAAACGAAACGGTCAGATCCAAAAGCATGTACATGTAAGTTCACTATGTATATTGTCCATTATGTTCATTTCTTGTAAGTTCATCATCCCGGAATCATCAGTCTTCAGTCTCGTATATCTTGTTCCTTTTCTGCCTTCTGTAAAACATAAAGAAGAAATCAACAATCGGCAAACTAATTTTCCTTCTTTCAACGCAACATAGTGGTCAATTATATGTTATAATTGTCATGCAATATTTGATATAGAAATTCTGACGAAAACTTGTTTCATGTATACAAGAATGCTTTTAATTTTTTATTAATAAAATATGTGTTGGTACTGTGCGTCATTTATTTATAAAAGATAATTTAAAAAATATCAGGATAACTTACATTTGATAACAGCATCATAAAAAGCAGTCTTTGAATTTTTTTTTCTTTATGATCCTACATCTGCTTCTTCTTACTATACACAGTCTTGGATAGTTTCACCTTCCCACTGTAAAACAAAATTAATTTGATAACCCCTTTAATTTTCTTCCGAAGTGAACGTAGACTTGATCAAAATAAATGTGTTACAACATTTGAAAATTATAGTACTGTATTCATCATTGTTCATGGTACATTAAGACTTGAAAGTTGAAAATTGCAAAATTATTAATATAACATATATAACCAATACAGACTTTAATCATATAATCAACGTTCAATTAAAAGGAAAAATAAATCATACTTACATGTTAATTCTCAAAGAATTCCAAAAAGACTTCATGTATAAAGCGCCTGTGTGTAAATGCAATAAGGAAATGACCAAAGTTCAAGTATCTTGTTAACGTGAAACTCAGCTGGAAGTCTTGTGTGGTGGTAATACAACCATGACCATGGCATGAACTCTGACATTGATTAATTGCAGATTGTGTAATTTTCAGAGAAGATTAAGTAAGAAATAAAGATTAAGATATCAAAACAAAATGTTTTGTCATTTAGTCATTTAGTCAAAATGGGGTTGTATTTTATGAAATGTTTTGTATATCATGTGTATCATTATTTAATTTTATTTAAAATAATGTCTAATGGATTAAAATTGATAGTCATGTTATTAATTAAAAAAAAAAACTTTTGTGTTTTATTAAACAACTTTTGTGGTTTTTAACATTGAACTTTTTTATGCTCGTCATTTAATTTAAAATAATTACTAGATACAGAAAACAAGTTATTATTTTTTATTTTCAACCAATCAACATAATTTAGCAAATAATGCAAGTTAATTTTTTAGCATAGTATGGGCCATCAATTGTTCATAAACATATGTTGGTATCTAAGATGTGGCCCAATGATGGCCCATAAGAAACAATCCAACTGTTGGCGACCAATAGCACCAACACACCATAGCCACCAGTTTCCCAACAGTGCCATCAGTAAACCAGCAGTGGGCTATTAGTACGTTGCTATCTGGGAATAAAAAAATCTTTTATAATTTTATATAAAAGATTCTAAAAATAATAATGTCATGATTACCGCCAGTATCTGACAGGGATGACATTTAAAATGCGCAGGCATTAATGATGTCAGCATTGTTGACATACCAATTGTTTTCGTCATTTTTTCTGGCATTTTTTAGTCCAATGTTTGTTTGGTGTTATAGATATATGTAATTCGAACGTGACAATAAAATGTGTTTCTAAAACGTTAGTATGATATATACATATAACGTCTTTATAACATTTGTGAGAATTATTTTTATAAAATGTTTTTATAATATCAAACCCAGATGTTTTAATAACATTTTATAACAGATATCATTGGTGCTGTGTTTCCAATGCTTTTTACAAATGTCTAGATCATTATATTTAAAAGATGTTTATAGTTATGTTTATCTGATATAGCTATCAAACATTTTCAAAATGTTTGTGTTCGATGTTTTTGTATAACGTGTGTTGGATGTTTTAAGAAAATGTTATTTAAATGTAAAGAAAAAGTATGTTTATATAACGTTTGTTTAATGTAAATGCAAAACATGTAAAATATGTTGATTGGAAACATTTTAATAGAATGTTTTAAAAACATAAACCACATATGTTTTTATAACATTTGATGCAACATATTAAGGGACAATGTTTTTTTGATGTTTTTATAATAATGTTAAATTCAAACATTAAGAAAATGTTTTCATGAAGATAAGTAAAATGTTTTTAAAATATTTGTAGCAGACATTTATTAAAAATATATCTCAAACATTATTAATTGATATTTGTGCAATGTTATATAAATGTTTTGTCAAAATGTTTTGAAAAACATTTAAAAAAACATACAGTATGATGTTATTCTAATATCAAAATAGCATTTTTATTCAAATGTTTTGCTAAACCCTATTTATGACATAATGCAAATGTTTGAATAATGTCATAAAATGTTATGGGCTACCTGGGATGGCTATGTATATTTTCAACTTATCTTAGCATATATGTTTCAAATCTAATGAAAAAACTTGTTTTGCAATCAATTTCTTGTCAATTTTATTAAACTGGCATATAATTTGGAGCTCAAATATCAGTTTTTACATGAGTAACTTATATTTTACATATAAAACTTGCAAGTGTGATCTTAATACTCCTATGCAAATTAATTTTCATTATAGTTTCTTAACTATGAACCTTATTTTTGAAATAGTTGATACATTTATGCATATGGCTATGTATGTTTTCAACTTATCTTAGCATATATGTTTCAAATCTAATGAAAAAACTTGTTTCGCAATCAATTTCTTGTCAATTTTATTAAGCCGGCATATAATTTTGAGCTCAGATATCAGGTTTTACTTGAGTAACTAATATTTTACATATAAAACTTGCAAGTGTGATCTTAATACTCCTATGCAAACCAATTTTCATTATAGTTTCTTGACTTTGAACATTATTTTTTAAATAATTGATATATTTATGCATATGGTTATGTATATTTTCAATTTATCTTGGCATATATGTTTCAAATCTAATGAAAAAACTTGTTTCGCAATCAATTTCTTGTCAATTTTATTAGGCCGGCATATAATTTTGAGCTCAAATATCAGTTTTTACTTGAGTAACTAGTATTTTACATATAAAGCTTGCAAGTGTGATCTTAATACTCCTATGCAAACCAATTTTCATTATAGTTTCTTAACTATGAACCTTATTTTTGAAATAATTGATACATTTATGCAAATGGCTATGTATATTTTCAACTTATCTTAGCATATATGTTTCAAATCTAATGAAAAAACTTGTTTTGCAATCAATTTCTTGTCAATTTTATTAAACTGACATATAATTTGGAGCTCAAATATCAGTTTTTACATGAGTAACTAATATTTTACATATAAAACTTGCAAGTGTGATCTTAATACTCCTATGCAAATTAATTTTCATTATAGTTTCTTAACTATGAACCTTATTTTTGAAATAATTGATACATTTATGCATATGGCTATGTATATTTTCAACTTATCTTAGCATATATGTTTCAAATCTAATGAAAAAACTTGTTTCGCAATCAATTTCTTGTCAATTTTATTAAGCCGGCATATAATTTTGAGCTCAAATATCAGTTTTTACTTGAGTAACTAGTATTTTACATATAAAACTTGCAAGTGTGATCTTAATACTCCTATGCAAACCAATTTTCATTATAGTTTCTTAACTATGAACCTTATTTTTGAAATAATTGATACATTTATGCATATGGCTATGTATATTTTCAACTTATCTTAGCATATATGTTTCAAATCTAATGAAAAAACTTGTTTTGCAATCAATTTCTTGTCAATTTTATTAAACCGGCATATAATTTGGAGCTCAAATATCAGTTTTTACTTGAGTAACAAATATTTTACATATAACAATTCCAAGTGTAATCTCAATACTCCTATACAAACCAATTTTCATTATAGATTCTTAACTATGAACCTTATTTTTGAAATAATTGATACATTTATGCATATGGTTATGTATATTCTCAACTTATCTTAGCATATATGTTTCAAATCTAATGAAAAAACTTGTTTCGCAATCAATTTCTTGTCAATTTTATTAAGCCGGCATATAATTTGGAGCTCAAATATCAGTTTTTACTTGAGTAACTAGTATTTTACATATAAAACTTGCAAGTGTGATCTTAATACTCCTATGCAAACCAATTTTCATTATAGTTTCTTGACTTTGAACATTATTTTTGAAATAATTGATACATTTATGCATATGGATATGTATATTTTCAACTTATCTTAGCATATATGTTTCAAATCTAATGAAAAAACTTGTTTCGCAATCAATTTCTTGTCAATTTTATTAAGCCGGCATATAATTTTGAGCTCAAATATCAGTTTTTACTTGAGTAACTAGCATTTTACATATTAAACTTGCAAGTGTGATCTTAATACTCCTATGCAAACCAATTTTCATTATAGTTTCTTAACTATGAACCTTATTTTTGAAATAATTGATACATTTATGCATATGGCTATGTATATTTTCAACTTATCTTAGCATTTATGTTTCAAATCTAATGAAAAAACTTGTTTCGCAATCAATTTCTTGTCAATTTTATTAAGCCGGCATATAATTTGGAGCTCAAATATCAGTTTTTACTTGAGTAACTAATATTTTACATATTAAACTTGCAAGTGTGATCTTAATACTCCTTTGCAAACCAATTTTCATTATAATTTCTGAACTATGAACCTTATTTTTGAAGTGCATATATACATTTATGCATATGGCTATGTATATTTTCAATTTTTCTGGGCATAAAAGTGTTTAAATCTAATAGAAAAACGTATCAGGTGTAATATCGTTGCTTTTTTCTTAAATGCTATATATTATTATTCAATATTAACTTAAATACTTAGAATTAAAATCTTTAATGTAAACAATTTTTCATTGTTTTCATTATACAAATATATATACGGCGAAATGTACGTCACAATTTATTTGATCTTGAACATTTCGTTTATAAAATTCTTTCAGTTAAGTCTATCTTATTTTTATAATAGTTGTATCCAAATAAAAGATACGTGTAAAAATGTATCGTAAAAATGCCGTTATTTAAATTGTAATATGAAAAATGTCTTTAATCAAGGAATTCCTTGCTTTAATGTATAAAGTTATTTTCATACACTCAACAAACAAAACAACTATATATACGTTAATCGTCCTCGTGTACACGTAGTAATATAAATATATTCATTTTATATATTTAATGCAGCAGACATCTACCGTATCATCTACAGTTAAAATGACCAAATAAATTTAAAATTATTCTATTATAATATCATTTACCATCCCCATTTACCATTCGGTAGACCAATCAAATTCGATTTACCATTTACCATCCCCATTCCCCATTTACCATCCCCATTTACGATCCCCATCCCCATACACGATACTCTTCCCCATACACCATCCCCATACACTATACTATTCCCCATATACCATTTACCATTCACCATCCCCATCCCCATCCCCATTTACCATCCCCCCATTTACTATAGATTGGGAAGCTTTTACCATTTAGGGACTGTAGGCCCGCAGCAGCGCTAAGCTTGTCGGTAAAAGTCCACTTAAGAGCGCTCAGAAACCTGACATCGGGGTCAGGCCGCTTAGCCCATAAAGCGACTGGGATGTGTGCTCCAGTTGGTAGAATGGGGCAGCCCTGTCATAATGAATGCCGGGGTCGTCAGGCTATAATGCGGAAAACCTGACCGCAAACCATAGTGGGCCAACGTGTGTGGAGAGGGCCACGCTTCATGCACGTAAAAGATCCCTTTGTGGACCGCCAAATAGTGCACCACATAGGCTAAATTTTCTGCCCCTACTCATCACTCCCCTTTTCCAGTGGTCTTCAAAATTTACAGTTCCTTTGTTTCCCACCCCACCCCCACGTTTCTCTTTCAGTGTGTGTAGGTCCAATCAGGATTCATCATTGTATTTTCGACAGATAAGGGTTGATTATGTGAAATCGGGTAAGGGTTGGCTATATTCCACTTAGGTAAGTGTTCTAACTAGTATGACCTCATTTCAGGTAAGTGTTCTTCATTGTTAGTCACCATAGGTAAGGGTTCCAGATTGTGTGAAGTTTTGGGGAGAGACTTCGTCGCATTCTGGGTACATTGGCCTATGGTGTGTTGAGGATACATTTGCCTGTCTTGTGAGTTGGTTCGTTTTCCTTCTGGTTTGTGGTCGTACATTGGCCCTTTTTCGCATGACATGCATGGGTCTGTGTTATGGGTGCTGTTTCCTGGGTGGGTCTACACAATTCAATCTGTTTTTTTTTCAATTCGTTCTTGTCCTGATTATGACTGAAATATTGTTGACTGGACATAAAACAAACAACAAACAAACAAACAAACAAACCTTTTCGCAATGGATTTAATACTGGTTTCCGACATTTGAAACTTTGACCTCTGTCGGCAATCAAAGATATGTTAAAATCTTTAAAAATGAGTGAAAATAAAAAAACACACAAAATTAAAATTGACTTCAAAGTGCATTTGAAACTTGCTGCTGGTGTAACAGAGTTCCCCGAGGGTAATCACAAACCTGGTTGTCACACTTGTCGGATACGAATTTACCAATGAAATTTAAAACTATTTTGTTTAAAACGCCAGGTGTCTTTCCTTAAACTGCAAATGGTCAAAATCCTCGGTGCTGGGCTTGGTTTCCCTGTTCAAACTTTTTGGTTTCGAGTACTTTTCATTGTTCAATACTTTTGGGTTTGTCATACCAATGTTTTAATTCAAATGATGCTGATGAGAGTTACTCCTTGAATATACAGCATACCAATTTACCCGTTTTTTTTTCCGTTTTCGGTATTTGTATTTTGCTTGTCATTATGAGAGGCAGTGCATTGATTGAAAAAAGAAGGTCGAACAATAACTTACGTAGACTAAAAGAGCTGCTGCAACGTATTCAACGATCTCTGACTATGATATGTTATGGCTTATTTACAAGCATATAGATCCGCACCAAGCACAGCAGGGCATGTTGCAAGGATTGGTTCAAAATTGTTGCTATTTGCTGAATGCTTACATGTATTCGTCTTGTGTGCAATATTACTTTATGAAGACACCCAACTACTGTGTGAGAAATGCGATAATTTTTTTCCGAATGTTATAGACCATATTCTCTGTTCTTATAACAGACCTTTAGAGAACATTGCTGGGAAGAACTCATTTGTATCGAGCCGAAAAAAATAAGTGTAAATCTAGAAAGAAGCAGAGGTACCAATGGGGTATCCGAATGTCAAAAGTCCGAAAGGGCAGAGACAAAACCAGTAAACACAAACAAGAACAGGACAAAAACAGACAACATGTAAAACATGGAAAACATAAAGTCAGACGCTTTAACCTTAATCATTCTGTCTTGTCAATCTGGTCATGAAATTGACGATGTCAATAGCATTGTGCTCTCAAAAACTTGTGTTATAAACATACACCGTACATATGTATATATGTGGATTACATTTCAGACTTGTTAATAGAGTTTATTATTCTTTAAATTTGGTGTTTTTTGGTAGAAATATTGATAATTTGATCGTAACTCTAAAACATTAATCTTTTTCTTTTTGACTTTTGTATTGTTTCGAAGCATTACAGAGATCAAATATGTCGGTTTTGTGTGATGATATAATACTAAATCATTAGTTGTTTGACGTGTTAGGTTGGATTTAGATTCGATATGTTTGATTTTTTTTTACATCAGTCGATAAATGCTTATTAGCTAGCTGTCAGTAACTGCGAGTGTTCTCAAGGGAGTTCCTTAACGTCTCGTATAGTATTCTTGTCTCAGGTTCTTTCTTGGTGAATTGAACTTTTATCGATTTGATTTTTAAAGTGTGTTATTTTTGTGCTTTGTACAAGATAAACAATAGGGGGAAGGTTGGGCAAAAAAAAAACTAGTTTAACCCCGCCACATTTTATTTATGCCTGTCCTAAGCCAGGAATCCTTGTCAAAGCTTTTGTTTGTCCTTGTCTACTATCTGTTTCTTGTTTTATGTCCAGAAATGGGCCTTTCTTTTATAATCTAGGGATTTGTTTGAATCTTATGTATTGTATTTTTAGTCTTGGGTCAATGCAAGACAGCGAGCAGTGACCTCTGGTCATGTTGAAGACTGCTGGCTGTTTGCCATTGTGATTTTTTAAATTGCCGTTTCTTTAATATTGGTTGTGTCGCGTACACTTATTCCACATCTCTCTATCGTCTATAGTAAGGTAATCCCTTCCAGATTTGACCAACACTAAAGCAATCTATGACAACGTGACGGGTGCGCTATGGCAAGCGGGAGCTGCTTTTTATTCCGGAACACATGAGTTCATTCTTGTTTCAAATTGAGTTAACGTTGCGATATGCGGTTTAGTTGTTTCGTGTGTTTTTCTTTTGTTGTGTGGTTGGTTTCGTTGTGATTATTTTTTTCCTCTACCGATTTTGTCTTTGTCTTTTTGGTATAATGATGTTTGATTACCCCTTTGCTTCATCAATAGCTTCATGAAAGTTTCATGTATTGAGATCCCATTGATTTGCATGTTTATCTAACACAGCTAATGAAGTTAATACAAATTTACATAAAAAAAACTTTCCGCACTAACAGGTCTAAACGAATATTTGAAACTTTCCATATCTATTCATTTCATGTTAACAACATTGCATGTTTTTGCATATATACATTCAATACAATTACACTTTATTTTATATTTCAGAGCAAAAGAGTTTGAAAATGCCTACTTTGGAGAAGGACACGGGTCTATTATGTTGGATGATCTTGCATGTTCGGGACATGAGGTTGATATATCCCAATGTATGACACAAACTTTGAACATGAACAACTGTGATCACAGTGAGGATGTTGGTGTATCATGTAGTAAGTTCACAATTCAATGTTTAAAATGTCTGTAGTAATCACACTATTTGAGGAGTCTGAATCGCTCACCTTGTATTCGATGAAACTTATAAGCTGGATAATTTAACAAAGGACTGCTACTCTGTGGAATTATCAATTTTAATGTTCTAAGGGAAACACCTCCTATCAAGAAAGGTCTTACAACTTTGACCTCATTACATATTCTTAGATCTTTATGAGCTTAACCATATGCAATTTAAATTTTTCAAATATCTTGTATAGTTATCAAGATATTAGTCTTAAAAGAGCAAAATTTGAAGAAAAAAAAACAAGAAAAAGGGCAATAACTCCTACAACCATTGTCAAATCTTCTTCAAAACTCCATGGCAGGAAGATCTTTATGTGCTGATAATTTTTACTAAAACAGAATTTTAATATCTGTTACCATTTTTGAGTTATTTGCAAAATCTGCAATTTACCCTTATGTTCTATTTTTAGCCATGGCGGTCATGTTTTTTGTCGAATCAAATTTTGAACGATAATTTTGTAGACCACATCCTACAGAACAACCCAACCAAGTTTCATTTCTTTTGACTAAGCGGTTTCAGAGAAGAAGATTATGAACAAAAAGCTGTGAAAATGGTTATTTTTTTCAATCCAAGGGGTATAACTCCTAAAGGAGTGATCCTACAACTTTGACTCTATTACAACTTTTGTTGATCTCGATGTGCTCAGTCATATGCAATTTAAATTTTTGAAATATCTTGTATAGTTTTCAAGATATAGGGCTAAATAAGTATTTTTTTTGAAAAAATCCAGAAAAAGGCAATAACTCCTACATCCGTTGTTGGATCTTCTTGAAAATTTCTGGGCAGAAAAATCTTGAGGTGCTGATCACTTTTACCCTATGATAGAATTCTGATATTTGTTACGGTTTTTGAGTAATTTGCAAAAAAAAACCTGCAATTTACCGCTATGTTCTATTCTGAGCCATGGCGGCCATGTTTTTTTTCGAATCAAAATTTCGAACGATAATTTTGTAGAGGACATACTACAGAACAATTTTACCAAGTTCCATTACATTTTGCCAAGCGGTTTCTGAGAAGAAGGTTTTTGAAAAGTTGAAGGACGGACGACAAACGACGGACGACGGAGGCCAAGTGATGACAAAACCTCACATTGCATTCGGTAAGTTGAGCTAAAAAAAGGGTTTTGTGTCAATAATTATGATTATTAGGTAAATACATATCATATGCTGAATACTGTTTTGAGACCATTTATGGATTTATTTCTCGAATGGACACACTAGGTAGGCTTTGTACAAAGCTATTTGACAAACGTGATGACTAAGTCTTCCCAAAAGTCAACTCTCCCACTTTTATGTAGCACTATTTCATCCATTCCACCAAATTATTGAGTAATTACGTATTGCAACTGATTTGTTATTCCAGAGGCTGTGGCGGGTATTGTGTCTTCCTTGATTGAGTGTCACGATTGACACGGATGTGAACCACACCTGATCGTTTGCAACGTCATGGATCATATATAGAAAGCAAGAACTGCTTGCTTTTCGTTATGGATAAATGATATTTTATTGCCCCTATAGTACACCTTGGTTTATTGTGTAATCATTCATCACCATCGTTTACGTAAAACAATTAGAATACAGAAAGGGTTCGAAAAAGAAAAGTCTAATTTATAACCTCCATATGGGATATAGAACATTTATATAAAAGAAGACAAAAATTTCCTTGAATCGGGCTTTTTTAAATTGCCATATTTGTTTCTCATGGACGTACAGCACAGAAAAAATATTTTTTTAAATAACCTTTGAAGGTAAATATTTTTTAAAGGTTTCGAGAAAAGTTGTTTTTATTATTTTTGCATTTTTTCGATGGCAGAACTTTATTCTGCTGCCAAAGTATTTTCCCTTTTTAAGTCAAGTTCGAAATACATGTAGTTAAAAAAAAACTACAGTAAAAAACTTAATTCTATATTGTACAATAATTCTAAATACCCTTCACATGAGTATAAAGCTTGTATATTTAAATACCAGTATTTTTATTAGGTTTTTTATTATATTTTAGGTAATCTGAAAGTGAAAGGTAAGTAGAATTGACTGTCAGTTACGATACATTATGGTTGGTACTGTAACTGTAAATGCTTCGAAAGCACATGAGTCCATAGTCGTTACGATTTTAGTTTGCAACTGCTATTCATTTGTTTTTATGTGATTGTGTGCTTAGTTTCTTCGCTGTTCTTTTTTGTATTTACTGGTTTTGTCTGTCCTTTCGGACTTTTGAAAATCATATGCCCCTATTTGTACATCTCTGTTTCTTTCTAAAAGTAAGGTTATAATACAATTTTAATGTTCATTAATTATTTATTTCTAACCTACCAATATCTATATTTCTCGAGAAACACCTAATACATAAATGTGTTAACATATAAAGTGTACAATTGCTTTGGAAACTTAGTGTTGCTTACGACTAAAGTCGAAATAAATTCTCCTTCATTTTTATTTTCAAATAACTGATTAAATTATAGATATACGACTTGTTGGTGGCTCTAAACAATGGGAGGGACGTTTGGAGGTAAATTATAACGAAACATGGGGTACAGTTTGCGGAGAAATATTTTCAGTTTTGGAGGCTAAAGTTGCGTTTTATGCTTGGATACAATGCAACAGAGTAAGTTTACGTATTTTTAAAGTCGTTTGGTCAAATCGTAACTGATATATATTTCATCCTTAAAATTCAGAATGAGTAAAAAAAAGTCTTTGTAATTGTTTTGATTAGTGTTTGGCTGGTTTGAGTACTGTGAATATCCTTGAAATGTCTGACAATCGCAACATACGTTGTGTTCTGCTACATTGTGTTAGTCATAAATGAAATGGATATGTAAATTGTAATTGCTAGTCCCATATCGAATGTACCTACAGAAGCAAAGAAGTACCAATGAGGTATTCGAATGTAAAAGGAAAGAAAAGGACAAATACAAATTTTATATCGATATTTCAAGGAATACCCTCTCATCAGCAGCAGCATTTGAATCAAAACATTGGAAGGTCAAAAACCAAAAGTATTGAATGAAAAGTACTGAAAACTAGTAAACATGATAGAAAACAGCACAAGGACAACATAGACAACAAAAAACACTAAACAAGTGAATAGCAATTAACAACACAAACTCAAGTCGAAACGACAGTGAACACAAGTGCTTCGTCAGAGTTATCAGGTCCGTTTTGCTAAAGCACGTCCATTGTGCTTCTAATGGTTGATGAATCGTGACAAAATCCAGCAAAGGAGAGCAAAACAAAAGCTGCTGACAGCAGAACATGTACAGATGAAAATCAAACTTTTGTGTATGGGTGTCTTCCATAAATTTCTTAACACAACGACCGAGAAGTAACATATCCTTGATCCATAGAACATAATGTACATAAAAACAACACAAAACCAATTAAAAAAAGGAAATTGTTAAAATTACGGAATTTCTGTATCCAACCAATATTTTGCATGTTTTTTTAATATATTTGTGAAAGAGGTCAAGGCTCAAATAATTTCTAGGGCAACATTCCATCAAAACGCATACTTTGGTAAAGGCAATGGACAAATTATGTTTAATCATCTAAGCTGCTTCGGAGGAGAAACTGATTTATCCCAATGCACAGCAGAACGTTCATACATTACAACCTGTAGTCATGATAACGATGTTGGCATTTCTTGTGGTAATTTTTACTTTATTTTTGAAAGAGTCAAATTTGCAATATATAAGAGTAATGATAGATAATGTTTGAATGAAGTATAAAGAAGCAAAGTTCATCGTCTCAAAACGATGATTGCAAATGACTTGGTTAAGCAGTGTATGCATAGTTTGAAAGTATACCGCATCTCTGAAATGGAAGGTTAAGCAGAAATTTTGAAAGGAAATTAATTACAAATAAAATTAAGAAAGTTAGAAGCCATATCACCGACTATTCAAATCGACCAGAAGTATAAAAAAGAAAGACATTGACTGTTTTGAACGATTGAAATTTAAAATGCAAATACCAAAACGGGTAACTTGGTTATACTGTATATTAATATTTCATAGAGTAAGTTCTCATCAGCAGCATTTGAATAAAAACATTTGAAGGCCAATAACCTAAATTATTGAACAAAAAGTACTCAAAACCAAAACGAGTTCGAACAGTAAAGCCAAAACCGGCTAAACAATCGTAAAAAATATAAGATATTGCAAGTAAAATCATGGTTTGAGAAAATTTTAGACACTAGTTAGTCCAACAGTATCCGTTACCGACCTAGGAGTTTTAAAGTACGAAGTATAGAATGTTGTAGGTTTCAAAAGAAGAATATCGTGGTTATTGTATAGATGTAAACTTTATTAGCAGCATTTGAACGTATCAATTTTGTAACTTATTTATAAATAATAATTATTAAAAGAACTTAAAGATTGTAATTCATATCTTGTAACTATTTTTTTTCTATAATTTAGCTTTTTGTCTATTAACGGTCTTTTTAAATTAATTTCAGTGTATGATAAGCCTGCAGGTAAGATATATGTTCAAATAATTTAAATTCGAATTAATTGCCTATAGCCCCCTTAAACAAACTTTAGATGGGGTGATCTAAATTCTTGTATCAAATATTTTGTGACAATAATATTTTGTGGATTTTGATACATTATCAGATTTACAGTGTTTACACCTGGTATTGATATTTCAAGATGCTTCATTGGAGTTGTCTCCATTTTCATGGGTATGTTTACATGGTTTACATATGCAGTGAAACATTGTTCACATATGCATTTAATGTATATGCCATCATATATAAAGGTAATAACAAAACTACAGAACTTGAATGACCAATCTCATTGTCCAGAGAAAATGACAAAAACGAATCAGTCATACCGGAGAATAGGTGGATCGCAATGGTTCTGACTTTCAAACGAAATGGTGGGTTAAACCAGGTTTCATGGCGCCAATCTTCTCTCTTCCATTGCGATCTTAGGATCCGGTAATGACCATAGAACACAACATAGTTGTGAGACACAATAGGGATATTGAGGTGATCATCTCAGTACAGCAGACCAGTCAAACACTAATTAAAACAACCATCAACATATCTTTTATCTCAATTTTGAACTTTTATACTAGTTGCTGATAACGAAGAAAGAAATTTTTTTAGGGATCGTATGAGACATATTTTCTTATAGCCCTGCTCCAAAAGTCGTCACGGCGAAATCGGTGTCTGATCAAAAAATATGTGAAATGTGTGCAAGCTCTGGCATATCGAATAAGTTGTCAAATATAAACACCGTATGCAGGGGAAGTAGGTATATTGCTCTGTAGATTAGGAAAATGAATAATTTGAAAATTAAAATCGTCTCCTTTTAATAATTTTTTTACTGAGATGACCACCTGGGTCAAATCCAAGAAAGACGTGACGCAATTTGATTCGGTGGTCTCTTTAATCTCCAATTCTGGAGGATATATTGAAGATGAAGTGTAATTTACAGAAAGGACATCATCAGTATATCTGAATGTAAGATTAAATGGCCTTGCCTCTTGCACTCTTTCAACTTCTTGTTGTTTACGAGTCCCTGAAGAAATTCAGTCTTGTAAGAGTATAAAAACAAATCGTCGAGGAGAGGAGCACAGTTTGTGCCCATTGGAATGCCGATTTGTTGTTGAAAAATCTCTCCTCCGAAGGTGACAAATATGTTGTCAATGAGAAAATCAAACATACTGCAAACTTGTTCCAGTGTGTAACAAATTTTATCTTTGAAAGATGTTTTGGAAAAGAATGTAGAGTTATAACCCAAAACAACAAAATGTCCAGAATTCGAAAAGGCCTTTTCGAAAGTTTTTCGGGCGACATTTTAGTTTTTCGTGTGGCAAGGTAGTGTATAAAGTTGAGTGAGTGAGTGAGTTGGTGTTTTAAAGTTAAAAGTTAAAGTTAAAATTTTAGGTTTAAAGTCTTTTTTCTACGCTAGGCATATTCAAACGACTTTACACTTTAACCCCCGATCACTGAATTGCAAGTCGACCGTTAAAATACGGCGCCCATAGCAGCCACAGCACATTGGCTTACAACCCTCACAGGTACTCATTCACAGCTGAGTGAACTGGAACAAGTGAAGTAAAGTATCTTGCTCAAGGATACACCACTATAACACGGGTAGTGATGGGAGTCGAACTCGCAACCCTTTGGCCGCGAGGCCGGCATCTTAACCACTCGGCCCGTGCAACGCTATATAGGTTATTTACAGGCGATGAACATGAAAAGAATGATAAAATGAACATGTAATGATGATGATAAATGAAATATGGGGTGGGGTGGGACACAAAGGAACAGAAAATTTTGAAGAACCACAGTAAAGGGAGAGAAGTGGGTAGGGGCGGAAAATTTAGCCTATGTGGTGCACTACTTGGCGGTCCACAAAGGGGTCTTTTACGTGCATGTAGCGTGGCACTCTCCACATACGTTGGCCCACTATGGTCGGCGGTCAGGGTTTCCGTATTATAGACCTGACAACCCACGCGGACGAACGCCACCCTATTCAGCCACATAGGGTACACACTTGGTCGCTCTTTGGGCTGAGCACTGACCCGACGTCAGAATCCCAAGACCCTTAGTCGCCTCTTTCGACAAGCTAGGCTCTGCTGCAGGCATATTCGCCACCCGGCCCCCGCACGGGACGTATAAAGTTGAAAAATCGTAAATGTCACATTTACTGCATGCATTATCCATATTTAATTGTTTGTGCAGGTTGGTATCAAATCTTCGAAGCATACTCTGGCAATAGTATGAGTGTGCATGACGCATGGCTAGACCAAGGAGAATGTTACACTTTTCCAAAAACAAAGTCTACGGATCAATCACGCCATCTACGCAACCCTATCATAGATAGATGGACAAATTTGAATATTCAGAAAGTAAGAAACATATATTGATAATAATATTTTGTTTTGACTCAATCCATTTTGTTAATTTATTCGGATATTATCGACACTATTTGGAAATGAAAGAAGCAAAGGCACCATATGCGGCATTCGAATGCCAAAAGTCCGAATGGGCAACGGCGAAACCAGTCAACATGAATAAGAACAGCACAAAGAAACAAAAAGCACAAAACACAATAACTCAACAGAACAAATGACTTTAAATCTCAGTTAAGACTGTGTTACAAGTGTATCCTTTTCCTTGGCCTATTTGAATGCCCCAGTGGTATTTTTTCTTCTTTACTTTATTTAGGTCTCCTGGCCAAACTTATACAATTCGTCCTCGATATTTCTTTTAAAAATTATTACTAGTATACTTTGATCCGTAATATTCTTAAAATACAAATAAACGGTATGCAAGATATGCAGGCCATTGTTTGTGACATTACAGATAGGTGCACACATAACCTGTACGAAAGTTAACATAAAGTTAACATTGTGACTGCTTTCCACGTCTGCTCATGTCTGCTATAGCAGACATTCAAGTTAACTTGCGTTAACTCATGACTGGTCAAAGCAGACCTGTGACAGCTTTTTTATGACTGGTCATAACCAGTCACAAAGACATGACTGCTTTTACCAGACCAGTCATTGCAACAAGTCTGCTTTTACCAAACATGTTTAATAATGTAAGGTTTTGAACTAATATAAAAATTTGTCTTTAACACAAAAAGAATTAGTTTAAAATACAGTTTAGGCAAAAGAACATACAATTTGTCCATATACATTCAGTTTTTAAAGCAGACATTTCACGAAGTTAACTTGACCAGACCTGTCATAATTATGTGACTGCTTTTAAAAGCAGACGTGGAATTATGACTGCTTTGCAAGTTAACTTGGAACCAGTCGCGCGTCTGCTTAAAGCAGTCGCATGACCAGTCACAAGTGAACTTGAAGTTAACTTGATGTCTGCTTCCCAAGTTAACTTACCGTACAGGTTATGTGTGCACCCATCTGTACCTTTCATTTTTTGACCAAATTTGATAATTTTTTACATACACAAACTTTAACACAACCTACATATTTGTTATTTACTTAAATTTCTCTAAACGTTGATAACTTGTTTTTGGGGGAAATTTTAGATTAAAGTGGAGCTGTATGATGGCAGCTGTCTGAAAATGTGGATGATATTTAATGGAAGATATACCAACATGACTAATTGGTTCAGTCGTCAAAATCTTATTGCTAGTAGTTTATTTGGTTTGAAGGACAAAGAGTTTGGAGAATTTAGGATTGTTAACATGAGAAGGTAGATAGTTTTCAAGATTATTTTCTTTGTCTAATTTGATATCCAGTTCGGCATTGTACAGGTTTATAGCTTTGATGCATGTGTTAATTGTTGATGCCAGGACAAATTATCATCGGGAACACTTAAGCCCAACCAGCTGCACTAACCGTCATGGATGAGTTAAATCAAAATAACATCAAAGTTATAGACAATAACTTTTGCTACGCATGACGCGCTTTTTGTCTATCAGAGGCGCTTTATTTAAATTATATGACATATAATTATATAAAAAAATCTAATAACCACAATATGAATATGAGTAGCATGGAACAATAAACCAAAAATCTCGAACTGGGATTCAAATTATGTCTAAGACTATTCTATTTCAAGGGTAGGAGGAGCCAAAGGATTTTGACAAATTTGGAATTTAAACGAATAATTAATAGATTTGATGTGTCAAAACAAAAGGTGTTCGGAGGGCGTTTTTTCGACAAGCTTTTTATGTTTTAGTGGAACACTTTGGAAATAAAGAAAATGGAAGTAATAAAATCAACACAAGACAAATATACAAAATCACCTATAATATTACAGGCACTGTTGTAAAATGTTTTAATCTTTTTTAGAGTCCATAGGTTACCCTTTGTTATAAGGTCTCTTGCCAAACAACTGTGGTTTCTTATATATGAACCTGATACTTTGAATGGTTATTTTGACGATCCTGGTGTCGATGAAAATATTGTACCTTACGACCTACGTGGGCCTCACTTTAGATTCAGAAATACCAATCAAAATCATGAACAAGACTACGGTTCAGGTATGTTTTATACATATGTCATTAAAATATGTATCAAATAGATTAAGTTTTGAAAATTAAACAAAAAAGCAAAAGAAAACATTTTGCCTTGAAAATGGCATTAGATTGTAGGAAATAAAGGTAGAAAAACAACAACCGAACTTAAATAATTGTTCTCAAATGTACAGTATTTAAAAGTAAATGGTGGGTTAAGCCATGTTTTATTGCCCCAAATCTTCTTCTTCCAGTCAGTAATAACACAATACACAGCTCGATTGTAGGATAACATTTTACATAACTTTTTTTAAAACTCAATAGGTTCGTTCTATCATACAAAATATATCGGATTTTCATAACAGGTTGATATACTTACATGTAGAAGAAGGTCAATAGAACATATTTTATGTATTTCTAGTCAAAAGTCCTATTTTTTAAATCAAACCATAACACATTATTTTAAAATGATATATTACGAATGGCCAAATGTAAGTATTTTTATAGACCTTAGTATTTGTGATATATACAAAATAATGATAGACGATACAGAGATGTGGAATAAATGTACGCGACACAACCAACATTAATTTATGAAGTTGGATCATAAACTTTAGTTCATTTGAACACTATTTAAAACCTCCATTCATAAATAGTATTTAAAAACAAATTCTCCGTCAGAAAAAGGCATGGCATATATTATTAAGATTTAGAAATAAGCACTCCATCCAACTGATACTGAAGAAAAAGTTGGCTTGTATCTTTTTTAGGTTTCATGAATATTTTATTTCATTGTAGGAGATAGAATGGTAATTTCGATACTGACTGAACACTAATAGTTACGAAAAAACTGAGTTTAGAACAAGCAGGGATATTAATGACGTTAATTTTCTAATTTAAGGACCGACCATTTAACTTGAAGGGGGGCTTGGTTTTTTCCTAAAAAAATATTCTGAAAATTATTTTTGATGAAAAAAAATATTTTGGCAGCTGAGGGTAAGAAAAAAAAATATTCTGAAGAAGGATTTCTGCTATAGAAAATAATGCTAATTTATGAAAAAAAATATTCTGTCGCTACGACGCCTTCGAAAAATAAATATTTTGAAAAAAAAATGCTGATCAAAACAAAAAACCAAGCCCCCCTCCCCCTTCAAGTTAAATGGTCCGTCCCTTATTGTCAACTACAACATTTTGATTTTTTTGAAGTACTTTTGCTAAGTAACCAAATTAAGTATATATTTGATAACCATTTGTTTTTTTTGTATTCTAACTTTTACTAATAAATAAAATGCTTGTTTTTTTGCCCTTTCTGGCTAAGAAATATCAAAATGGCATTAGATTGTAGGAAATAAAGGTAGAAAAACAACAACCGAACTTAAATAATTGTTCTCAAATGTACAGTATTTAAAAGTAAATGGTGGGTTAAGCCATGTTTTATTGCCCCAAATCTTCTTCTTCCAGTCAGTAATAACACAATACACAGCTCGATTGTAGGATAACATTTTACATAACTTTTTTTAAAACTCAATAGGTTCGTTCTATCATACAAAATATATCGGATTTTCATAACAGGTTGATATACTTACATGTAGAAGAAGGTCAATAGAACATATTTTATGTATTTCTAGTCAAAAGTCCTATTTTTTAAATCAAACCATAACACATTATTTTAAAATGATATATTACGAATGGCCAAATGTAAGTATTTTTATAGACCTTAGTATTTGTGATATATACAAAATAATGATAGACGATACAGAGATGTGGAATAAATGTACGCGACACAACCAACATTAATTTATGAAGTTGGATCATAAACTTTAGTTCATTTGAACACTATTTAAAACCTCCATTCATAAATAGTATTTAAAAACAAATTCTCCGTCAGAAAAAGGCATGGCATATATTATTAAGATTTAGAAATAAGCACTCCATCCAACTGATACTGAAGAAAAAGTTGGCTTGTATCTTTTTTAGGTTTCATGAATATTTTATTTCATTGTAGGAGATAGAATGGTAATTTCGATACTGACTGAACACTAATAGTTACGAAAAAACTGAGTTTAGAACAAGCAGGGATATTAATGACGTTAATTTTCTAATTTAAGGACCGACCATTTAACTTGAAGGGGGGCTTGGTTTTTTCCTAAAAAAATATTCTGAAAATTATTTTTGATGAAAAAAAATATTTTGGCAGCTGAGGGTAAGAAAAAAAAATATTCTGAAGAAGGATTTCTGCTATAGAAAATAATGCTAATTTATGAAAAAAAATATTCTGTCGCTACGACGCCTTCGAAAAATAAATATTTTGAAAAAAAAATGCTGATCAAAACAAAAAACCAAGCCCCCCTCCCCCTTCAAGTTAAATGGTCCGTCCCTTATTGTCAACTACAACATTTTGATTTTTTTGAAGTACTTTTGCTAAGTAACCAAATTAAGTATATATTTGATAACCATTTGTTTTTTTGTATTCTAACTTTTACTAATAAATAAAATGCTTGTTTTTTTGCCCTTTCTGGCTAAGAAATATCAAAATTAATGATATACTTAAATTCTACAATATCTGTTCTTACTTAGAATAACATTTTATCTTCGTCGTTCATTTTTTTTATTTCTATATTGTTTTATTTATTTTAAATCATTTTATTTCTATTTTATTGTTATTTATTACTCCTTTCTTCCTTTTAAATGTGGTTATACTCATAAGATAGTTCTTATACCTATTTTATTTTAACCGTTACATCTTTTAAAATAATATTTTGATTTTCTCCAAGTAAAAGGTTTTGTTGCCTTAAAGGGTAAACCTTATCTTGTGGATATTTAGCAACTCCACTCTCAGAGCATTCCTCGCTAGATGACATAGAAACAAACAAACAACAAAGTTGCGGGGGAAGAATTCAATTCATTATGGCTGGATCTCGTTTGCTTCTCATCAATTATTTGACGTAAAGTTTATTAATTATTTCACTTAACTCGATGATTTATTTTTTCCTCAATTTGTATGATTGTATTACGTTCAGTTTTGCCTAGCTTTTATACATGTATTGACGATTTTTATATGTGTACTTTTATGATTGATATTAATATCCGTCATTGGCTGACGTAAAAATGTTTTATTTAAAACATATTGAAATAAAACCAGCTTTTGATATAGCAAATGTTGCTCATTTTGTAGTCATTGCTTAACTTTGATTGCTTATGTATCTAGTATGGATCTAAAATATTGAAAACATTTTTAAAGAAAAAAAAATGAAATCAAATGGCATTGATTAATTGATGATACTTATACTTCTGTCTAAATATTTCAAAATACGTCCAACCAACTTCGCGTACTTCCAAGGGTGTTCAACATATTTGTGTTGGATATGCTATTTTTTATTTGTTCTATATAACACGTTTTCCAAGTAACTATCAAGATGCAAAGAACATTGAGAAGATGTATGTGCTTTGCCTCGTTGATAGTAATATTCTACCTACTACATGTATAAGGTATGTGTGAAAAGGAAAGTTAATTTGTAGAAAATATAGATTGAATAAAAACAAGATAACTCTTTTTTACTGTCATACATTTTCAGGCTTGCTTGAGAACAAATTTGATGACATTCTAGAATTTTTTTAAGTTGTATGTGGTATTAACATGTATACGTAAATAAAGACAATAATTACGTTATACGTCTTAACTCGTCTTGTTATACCGCTTTAGTTTTTTGCATTTTGAAAGCATTATGTCGATAACCGGAAACGTTGTAGTCAGCATAATCAAATTAACTCGTCTTCTGTTATCGCTTTAGGTACCAGTCTTGTAAAAGATTTTTACTTCCTGGGTGCACGTCAAAACATGGACGCCAATAATATAGTCCCTATTTTTCTCTTTTTTTCTCCGCATCCCATATTTGAAAATGTACAATTTTTGACATTGATTTTAAAAGATATATAATTATTTTACTTGAAAAAAAATTTTGGTACCATTTTAGAAAAGGGAAAATGTAGGGATATGCTGTTTACTATGGGTGGTGCGGCTAAGGATAAACAGTGAAATGAAAGTGGAAAACATGCGACTTTCACTTTGAGGTTAGTTATTTTGAAAAACTTCGTGGCTTCATATGGTTTTCTTTGCATGAAATGATTTTTTCATCTTTCCCAAAGTACAGCATATGCTTGAAAGTTTGATTGAATAATTTTTAGAATTTTTAGAATTTTTTATTCCAACCCTGTTTAACATTATTGGCAATGGAAAATCTTTTACAAGACTGAGACCTGGTAGACAGTTTTCACAGTAAAGGTGAATATCAAATAAATTTTAAAAATCAGTTTTAAATACAAATGACAACAAAGTTCCAGACAATAAATTTTGCTACGCCTGACGCGCGTTTCGTCTATTCAAGACTCATCAGAGGCGCTCTACACAAAAATATTAAAAATGCCAAACACTGTATAAATATGAAGAGCATAGGAAAGAAAGTCATATTGTATGATACTTAAAGTTGAAATTTTTTAATTTTAAGAAAAAGTTTAGTTTAAACATATTTATTTATCCTGGATTGGGAAACAAGCTTGATACTTATATCAATCCCTCTCCAGCTAGCAGTTTGCGAGTGTGGCCTTTGTAGCGGCCCCCATTGAGCCTACTCTTATCGAACTCCACAAAGGGGTCTTTAACGTGCATGGGGTATTGCTCTCCACATACACGGGACAACCTTTTTTCGTCCCTTCCGAAGGACTAGCATCGATTCTCGAGACCATTCTCGCATATGGTGTCAAGAGAGAGTCGGAAAATTGGTTCATGAAATTTTCACCCCTGACGAGGATCGAACCACGAACCTCGGTGTTAGTAGCCCGACGCGTTAACCACTACACCACCGGCTCTAAAAAGAAAAAGTTTTACTGCCATCCTTCATTTTTTGCTATAATGGTAGGGTTTTGACCATATTTGGACATTAGAATAACTTTTGTCTTTTTCATGGGGACAAATGCATTTAAATGCACAAGGTTTTTATATTTAGTAAGAGTAGATTCATAGTAGTAAGTTTTTTTCATTTGAGTTGTATTATTTTATACGGTTTAACTTTTTTCGCACTTTGCATATGTTAAGTCTAATGTAAGAAATGACAGTTTTCATTAGCTCTCCACACATATGGCAACTGTGATAATTTTGAAAATGGTGACTCCTTAACAATACAAATGGTTTAAAAATGTTCCAGATAGGTTTTATGACTGATTTCAGCCCAAAAAACCTAAATCAATTCATTAACTTTTTCTAAGTGGTCTTCTGTGATGTGCATACAATGTGTTTTCTATGTGCGGGAAATTCAAAATTGCTAATTTACAGTAATAAAAGCCATTTTCTGAATATAATTGATCAAGTCATACAATATTTTGGTGATTTCTGCCTTGTATACCTTCTTTCTAAGCAACTTGTTCAGTTTCATTAGTCTAATGTATAAATTCTATCCAATGGAGGGCCATTTATATCTGCCCAGGGCACTAATTTTGCTTGAAAAGCTCATAAATTGGTCAATAAAGTGCAATTTTCTTTCTTGTGATGTTGTTCATTTCACATTTATTCTTTTTCTCATATAAGTTTTGTCATTTTTGTTACCTTCAAAGATTTGATGGGCCTGTTTTTGATTTTTGGATAAACAAGAGGCTCCCGGTTGTCTACATAGGTGAAAAAGGGGGGTCCGCACATAGCTTTTTCTTCTTTAAGGACTTAAAACCATATTGAAAAACATTTTTTTGCACTTATATCTTGACTTGGGTATTGCTTACATTAAATCAACTAAGATATTTGATCTGAGGAGAACTAAACTGGAACAGGACCTGAAAGTGTTCATTTTAAGTCAAGAATGAGAAAATTGACAAATATGATATGAGGGTACCCATTTTAAATATGTAATAAAAAAATCCTTGTTGGCATTTGGGATATGAATTTTTCAGAATTTTATTGCAAAATGATTAAAGAAACAGAAAAACAACAGTTTTAATAAATATTCAAACATGTATGGCAGTAATAGGTACCAGTCTTGTAAAAGATTTTTACTTCCTGGGTGCACGTCAAAACATGGACGCCAATAATATAGTCCCTATTTTTCTCTTTTTTTCTCCGCATCCCATATTTGAAAATGTACAATTTTTGACATTGATTTTAAAAGATATATAATTATTTTACTTGAAAAAAAATTTTGGTACCATTTTAGAAAAGGGAAAATGTAGGGATATGCTGTTTACTATGGGTGGTGCGGCTAAGGATAAACAGTGAAATGAAAGTGGAAAACATGCGACTTTCACTTTGAGGTTAGTTATTTTGAAAAACTTCGTGGCTTCATATGGTTTTCTTTGCATGAAATGATTTTTTCATCTTTCCCAAAGTACAGCATATGCTTGAAAGTTTGATTGAATAATTTTTAGAATTTTTAGAATTTTTTATTCCAACCCTGTTTAACATTATTGGCAATGGAAAATCTTTTACAAGACTGAGACCTGGTAGACAGTTTTCACAGTAAAGGTGAATATCAAATAAATTTTAAAAATCAGTTTTAAAGGAAAGAAAGTCATATTGTATGATACTTAAAGTTGAAATTTTTTAATTTTAAGAAAAAGTTTTACTGCCATCCTTCATTTTTTGCTATAATGGTAGGGTTTTGACCATATTTGGACATTAGAATAACTTTTGTCTTTTTCATGGGGACAAATGCATTTAAATGCACAAGGTTTTTATATTTAGTAAGAGTAGATTCATAGTAGTAAGTTTTTTTCATTTGAGTTGTATTATTTTATACGGTTTAACTTTTTTCGCACTTTGCATATGTTAAGTCTAATGTAAGAAATGACAGTTTTCATTAGCTCTCCACACATATGGCAACTGTGATAATTTTGAAAATGGTGACTCCTTAACAATACAAATGGTTTAAAAATGTTCCAGATAGGTTTTATGACTGATTTCAGCCCAAAAAACCTAAATCAATTCATTAACTTTTTCTAAGTGGTCTTCTGTGATGTGCATACAATGTGTTTTCTATGTGCGGGAAATTCAAAATTGCTAATTTACAGTAATAAAAGCCATTTTCTGAATATAATTGATCAAGTCATACAATATTTTGGTGATTTCTGCCTTGTATACCTTCTTTCTAAGCAACTTGTTCAGTTTCATTAGTCTAATGTATAAATTCTATCCAATGGAGGGCCATTTATATCTGCCCAGGGCACTAATTTTGCTTGAAAAGCTCATAAATTGGTCAATAAAGTGCAATTTTCTTTCTTGTGATGTTGTTCATTTCACATTTATTCTTTTTCTCATATAAGTTTTGTCATTTTTGTTACCTTCAAAGATTTGATGGGCCTGTTTTTGATTTTTGGATAAACAAGAGGCTCCCGGTTGTCTACATAGGTGAAAAAGGGGGGTCCGCACATAGCTTTTTCTTCTTTAAGGACTTAAAACCATATTGAAAAACATTTTTTTGCACTTATATCTTGACTTGGGTATTGCTTACATTAAATCAACTAAGATATTTGATCTGAGGAGAACTAAACTGGAACAGGACCTGAAAGTGTTCATTTTAAGTCAAGAATGAGAAAATTGACAAATATGATATGAGGGTACCCATTTTAAATATGTAATAAAAAAATCCTTGTTGGCATTTGGGATATGAATTTTTCAGAATTTTATTGCAAAATGATTAAAGAAACAGAAAAACAACAGTTTTAATAAATATTCAAACATGTATGGCAGTAATAGGTACCAGTCTTGTAAAAGATTTTTACTTCCTGGGTGCACGTCAAAACATGGACGCCAATAATATAGTCCCTATTTTTCTCTTTTTTTCTCCGCATCCCATATTTGAAAATGTACAATTTTTGACATTGATTTTAAAAGATATATAATTATTTTACTTGAAAAAAAATTTTGGTACCATTTTAGAAAAGGGAAAATGTAGGGATATGCTGTTTACTATGGGTGGTGCGGCTAAGGATAAACAGTGAAATGAAAGTGGAAAACATGCGACTTTCACTTTGAGGTTAGTTATTTTGAAAAACTTCGTGGCTTCATATGGTTTTCTTTGCATGAAATGATTTTTTCATCTTTCCCAAAGTACAGCATATGCTTGAAAGTTTGATTGAATAATTTTTAGAATTTTTAGAATTTTTTATTCCAACCCTGTTTAACATTATTGGCAATGGAAAATCTTTTACAAGACTGAGACCTGGTAGACAGTTTTCACAGTAAAGGTGAATATCAAATAAATTTTAAAAATCAGTTTTAAAGGAAAGAAAGTCATATTGTATGATACTTAAAGTTGAAATTTTTTAATTTTAAGAAAAAGTTTTACTGCCATCCTTCATTTTTTGCTATAATGGTAGGGTTTTGACCATATTTGGACATTAGAATAACTTTTGTCTTTTTCATGGGGACAAATGCATTTAAATGCACAAGGTTTTTATATTTAGTAAGAGTAGATTCATAGTAGTAAGTTTTTTTCATTTGAGTTGTATTATTTTATACGGTTTAACTTTTTTCGCACTTTGCATATGTTAAGTCTAATGTAAGAAATGACAGTTTTCATTAGCTCTCCACACATATGGCAACTGTGATAATTTTGAAAATGGTGACTCCTTAACAATACAAATGGTTTAAAAATGTTCCAGATAGGTTTTATGACTGATTTCAGCCCAAAAAACCTAAATCAATTCATTAACTTTTTCTAAGTGGTCTTCTGTGATGTGCATACAATGTGTTTTCTATGTGCGGGAAATTCAAAATTGCTAATTTACAGTAATAAAAGCCATTTTCTGAATATAATTGATCAAGTCATACAATATTTTGGTGATTTCTGCCTTGTATACCTTCTTTCTAAGCAACTTGTTCAGTTTCATTAGTCTAATGTATAAATTCTATCCAATGGAGGGCCATTTATATCTGCCCAGGGCACTAATTTTGCTTGAAAAGCTCATAAATTGGTCAATAAAGTGCAATTTTCTTTCTTGTGATGTTGTTCATTTCACATTTATTCTTTTTCTCATATAAGTTTTGTCATTTTTGTTACCTTCAAAGATTTGATGGGCCTGTTTTTGATTTTTGGATAAACAAGAGGCTCCCGGTTGTCTACATAGGTGAAAAAGGGGGGTCCGCACATAGCTTTTTCTTCTTTAAGGACTTAAAACCATATTGAAAAACATTTTTTTGCACTTATATCTTGACTTGGGTATTGCTTACATTAAATCAACTAAGATATTTGATCTGAGGAGAACTAAACTGGAACAGGACCTGAAAGTGTTCATTTTAAGTCAAGAATGAGAAAATTGACAAATATGATATGAGGGTACCCATTTTAAATATGTAATAAAAAAATCCTTGTTGGCATTTGGGATATGAATTTTTCAGAATTTTATTGCAAAATGATTAAAGAAACAGAAAAACAACAGTTTTAATAAATATTCAAACATGTATGGCAGTGGTAGACAGTTTTCACAGTAAAGGTGAATATCAAATAAATTTTAAAAATCAGTTTTAAAGGAAAGAAAGTCATATTGTATGATACTTAAAGTTGAAATTTTTTAATTTTAAGAAAAAGTTTTACTGCCATCCTTCATTTTTTGCTATAATGGTAGGGTTTTGACCATATTTGGACATTAGAATAACTTTTGTCTTTTTCATGGGGACAAATGCATTTAAATGCACAAGGTTTTTATATTTAGTAAGAGTAGATTCATAGTAGTAAGTTTTTTTCATTTGAGTTGTATTATTTTATACGGTTTAACTTTTTTCGCACTTTGCATATGTTAAGTCTAATGTAAGAAATGACAGTTTTCATTAGCTCTCCACACATATGGCAACTGTGATAATTTTGAAAATGGTGACTCCTTAACAATACAAATGGTTTAAAAATGTTCCAGATAGGTTTTATGACTGATTTCAGCCCAAAAAACCTAAATCAATTCATTAACTTTTTCTAAGTGGTCTTCTGTGATGTGCATACAATGTGTTTTCTATGTGCGGGAAATTCAAAATTGCTAATTTACAGTAATAAAAGCCATTTTCTGAATATAATTGATCAAGTCATACAATATTTTGGTGATTTCTGCCTTGTATACCTTCTTTCTAAGCAACTTGTTCAGTTTCATTAGTCTAATGTATAAATTCTATCCAATGGAGGGCCATTTATATCTGCCCAGGGCACTAATTTTGCTTGAAAAGCTCATAAATTGGTCAATAAAGTGCAATTTTCTTTCTTGTGATGTTGTTCATTTCACATTTATTCTTTTTCTCATATAAGTTTTGTCATTTTTGTTACCTTCAAAGATTTGATGGGCCTGTTTTTGATTTTTGGATAAACAAGAGGCTCCCGGTTGTCTACATAGGTGAAAAAGGGGGGTCCGCACATAGCTTTTTCTTCTTTAAGGACTTAAAACCATATTGAAAAACATTTTTTTGCACTTATATCTTGACTTGGGTATTGCTTACATTAAATCAACTAAGATATTTGATCTGAGGAGAACTAAACTGGAACAGGACCTGAAAGTGTTCATTTTAAGTCAAGAATGAGAAAATTGACAAATATGATATGAGGGTACCCATTTTAAATATGTAATAAAAAAATCCTTGTTGGCATTTGGGATATGAATTTTTCAGAATTTTATTGCAAAATGATTAAAGAAACAGAAAAACAACAGTTTTAATAAATATTCAAACATGTATGGCAGTAATAGGTACCAGTCTTGTAAAAGATTTTTACTTCCTGGGTGCACGTCAAAACATGGACGCCAATAATATAGTCCCTATTTTTCTCTTTTTTTCTCCGCATCCCATATTTGAAAATGTACAATTTTTGACATTGATTTTAAAAGATATATAATTATTTTACTTGAAAAAAAATTTTGGTACCATTTTAGAAAAGGGAAAATGTAGGGATATGCTGTTTACTATGGGTGGTGCGGCTAAGGATAAACAGTGAAATGAAAGTGGAAAACATGCGACTTTCACTTTGAGGTTAGTTATTTTGAAAAACTTCGTGGCTTCATATGGTTTTCTTTGCATGAAATGATTTTTTCATCTTTCCCAAAGTACAGCATATGCTTGAAAGTTTGATTGAATAATTTTTAGAATTTTTAGAATTTTTTATTCCAACCCTGTTTAACATTATTGGCAATGGAAAATCTTTTACAAGACTGAGACCTGGTAGACAGTTTTCACAGTAAAGGTGAATATCAAATAAATTTTAAAAATCAGTTTTAAATACAAATGACAACAAAGTTCCAGACAATAAATTTTGCTACGCCTGACGCGCGTTTCGTCTATTCAAGACTCATCAGAGGCGCTCTACACAAAAATATTAAAAATGCCAAACACTGTATAAATATGAAGAGCATAGGAAAGAAAGTCATATTGTATGATACTTAAAGTTGAAATTTTTTAATTTTAAGAAAAAGTTTTACTGCCATCCTTCATTTTTTGCTATAATGGTAGGGTTTTGACCATATTTGGACATTAGAATAACTTTTGTCTTTTTCATGGGGACAAATGCATTTAAATGCACAAGGTTTTTATATTTAGTAAGAGTAGATTCATAGTAGTAAGTTTTTTTCATTTGAGTTGTATTATTTTATACGGTTTAACTTTTTTCGCACTTTGCATATGTTAAGTCTAATGTAAGAAATGACAGTTTTCATTAGCTCTCCACACATATGGCAACTGTGATAATTTTGAAAATGGTGACTCCTTAACAATACAAATGGTTTAAAAATGTTCCAGATAGGTTTTATGACTGATTTCAGCCCAAAAAACCTAAATCAATTCATTAACTTTTTCTAAGTGGTCTTCTGTGATGTGCATACAATGTGTTTTCTATGTGCGGGAAATTCAAAATTGCTAATTTACAGTAATAAAAGCCATTTTCTGAATATAATTGATCAAGTCATACAATATTTTGGTGATTTCTGCCTTGTATACCTTCTTTCTAAGCAACTTGTTCAGTTTCATTAGTCTAATGTATAAATTCTATCCAATGGAGGGCCATTTATATCTGCCCAGGGCACTAATTTTGCTTGAAAAGCTCATAAATTGGTCAATAAAGTGCAATTTTCTTTCTTGTGATGTTGTTCATTTCACATTTATTCTTTTTCTCATATAAGTTTTGTCATTTTTGTTACCTTCAAAGATTTGATGGGCCTGTTTTTGATTTTTGGATAAACAAGAGGCTCCCGGTTGTCTACATAGGTGAAAAAGGGGGGTCCGCACATAGCTTTTTCTTCTTTAAGGACTTAAAACCATATTGAAAAACATTTTTTTGCACTTATATCTTGACTTGGGTATTGCTTACATTAAATCAACTAAGATATTTGATCTGAGGAGAACTAAACTGGAACAGGACCTGAAAGTGTTCATTTTAAGTCAAGAATGAGAAAATTGACAAATATGATATGAGGGTACCCATTTTAAATATGTAATAAAAAAATCCTTGTTGGCATTTGGGATATGAATTTTTCAGAATTTTATTGCAAAATGATTAAAGAAACAGAAAAACAACAGTTTTAATAAATATTCAAACATGTATGGCAGTAATAGGTACCAGTCTTGTAAAAGATTTTTACTTCCTGGGTGCACGTCAAAACATGGACGCCAATAATATAGTCCCTATTTTTCTCTTTTTTTCTCCGCATCCCATATTTGAAAATGTACAATTTTTGACATTGATTTTAAAAGATATATAATTATTTTACTTGAAAAAAAATTTTGGTACCATTTTAGAAAAGGGAAAATGTAGGGATATGCTGTTTACTATGGGTGGTGCGGCTAAGGATAAACAGTGAAATGAAAGTGGAAAACATGCGACTTTCACTTTGAGGTTAGTTATTTTGAAAAACTTCGTGGCTTCATATGGTTTTCTTTGCATGAAATGATTTTTTCATCTTTCCCAAAGTACAGCATATGCTTGAAAGTTTGATTGAATAATTTTTAGAATTTTTAGAATTTTTTATTCCAACCCTGTTTAACATTATTGGCAATGGAAAATCTTTTACAAGACTGAGACCTGGTAGACAGTTTTCACAGTAAAGGTGAATATCAAATAAATTTTAAAAATCAGTTTTAAAGGAAAGAAAGTCATATTGTATGATACTTAAAGTTGAAATTTTTTAATTTTAAGAAAAAGTTTTACTGCCATCCTTCATTTTTTGCTATAATGGTAGGGTTTTGACCATATTTGGACATTAGAATAACTTTTGTCTTTTTCATGGGGACAAATGCATTTAAATGCACAAGGTTTTTATATTTAGTAAGAGTAGATTCATAGTAGTAAGTTTTTTTCATTTGAGTTGTATTATTTTATACGGTTTAACTTTTTTCGCACTTTGCATATGTTAAGTCTAATGTAAGAAATGACAGTTTTCATTAGCTCTCCACACATATGGCAACTGTGATAATTTTGAAAATGGTGACTCCTTAACAATACAAATGGTTTAAAAATGTTCCAGATAGGTTTTATGACTGATTTCAGCCCAAAAAACCTAAATCAATTCATTAACTTTTTCTAAGTGGTCTTCTGTGATGTGCATACAATGTGTTTTCTATGTGCGGGAAATTCAAAATTGCTAATTTACAGTAATAAAAGCCATTTTCTGAATATAATTGATCAAGTCATACAATATTTTGGTGATTTCTGCCTTGTATACCTTCTTTCTAAGCAACTTGTTCAGTTTCATTAGTCTAATGTATAAATTCTATCCAATGGAGGGCCATTTATATCTGCCCAGGGCACTAATTTTGCTTGAAAAGCTCATAAATTGGTCAATAAAGTGCAATTTTCTTTCTTGTGATGTTGTTCATTTCACATTTATTCTTTTTCTCATATAAGTTTTGTCATTTTTGTTACCTTCAAAGATTTGATGGGCCTGTTTTTGATTTTTGGATAAACAAGAGGCTCCCGGTTGTCTACATAGGTGAAAAAGGGGGGTCCGCACATAGCTTTTTCTTCTTTAAGGACTTAAAACCATATTGAAAAACATTTTTTTGCACTTATATCTTGACTTGGGTATTGCTTACATTAAATCAACTAAGATATTTGATCTGAGGAGAACTAAACTGGAACAGGACCTGAAAGTGTTCATTTTAAGTCAAGAATGAGAAAATTGACAAATATGATATGAGGGTACCCATTTTAAATATGTAATAAAAAAATCCTTGTTGGCATTTGGGATATGAATTTTTCAGAATTTTATTGCAAAATGATTAAAGAAACAGAAAAACAACAGTTTTAATAAATATTCAAACATGTATGGCAGTAATAGGTACCAGTCTTGTAAAAGATTTTCACTTCCTGGGTGCACGTCAAAACATGGACGCCAATAATATAGTCCCTATTTTTCTCTTTTTTTCTCCGCATCCCATATTTGAAAATGTACAATTTTTGACATTGATTTTAAAAGATATATAATTATTTTACTTGAAAAAAAATTTTGGTACCATTTTAGAAAAGGGAAAATGTAGGGATATGCTGTTTACTATGGGTGGTGCGGCTAAGGATAAACAGTGAAATGAAAGTGGAAAACATGCGACTTTCACTTTGAGGTTAGTTATTTTGAAAAACTTCGTGGCTTCATATGGTTTTCTTTGCATGAAATGATTTTTTCATCTTTCCCAAAGTACAGCATATGCTTGAAAGTTTGATTGAATAATTTTTAGAATTTTTAGAATTTTTTATTCCAACCCTGTTTAACATTATTGGCAATGGAAAATCTTTTACAAGACTGAGACCTGGTAGACAGTTTTCACAGTAAAGGTGAATATCAAATAAATTTTAAAAATCAGTTTTAAAGGAAAGAAAGTCATATTGTATGATACTTAAAGTTGAAATTTTTTAATTTTAAGAAAAAGTTTTACTGCCATCCTTCATTTTTTGCTATAATGGTAGGGTTTTGACCATATTTGGACATTAGAATAACTTTTGTCTTTTTCATGGGGACAAATGCATTTAAATGCACAAGGTTTTTATATTTAGTAAGAGTAGATTCATAGTAGTAAGTTTTTTTCATTTGAGTTGTATTATTTTATACGGTTTAACTTTTTTCGCACTTTGCATATGTTAAGTCTAATGTAAGAAATGACAGTTTTCATTAGCTCTCCACACATATGGCAACTGTGATAATTTTGAAAATGGTGACTCCTTAACAATACAAATGGTTTAAAAATGTTCCAGATAGGTTTTATGACTGATTTCAGCCCAAAAAACCTAAATCAATTCATTAACTTTTTCTAAGTGGTCTTCTGTGATGTGCATACAATGTGTTTTCTATGTGCGGGAAATTCAAAATTGCTAATTTACAGTAATAAAAGCCATTTTCTGAATATAATTGATCAAGTCATACAATATTTTGGTGATTTCTGCCTTGTATACCTTCTTTCTAAGCAACTTGTTCAGTTTCATTAGTCTAATGTATAAATTCTATCCAATGGAGGGCCATTTATATCTGCCCAGGGCACTAATTTTGCTTGAAAAGCTCATAAATTGGTCAATAAAGTGCAATTTTCTTTCTTGTGATGTTGTTCATTTCACATTTATTCTTTTTCTCATATAAGTTTTGTCATTTTTGTTACCTTCAAAGATTTGATGGGCCTGTTTTTGATTTTTGGATAAACAAGAGGCTCCCGGTTGTCTACATAGGTGAAAAAGGGGGGTCCGCACATAGCTTTTTCTTCTTTAAGGACTTAAAACCATATTGAAAAACATTTTTTTGCACTTATATCTTGACTTGGGTATTGCTTACATTAAATCAACTAAGATATTTGATCTGAGGAGAACTAAACTGGAACAGGACCTGAAAGTGTTCATTTTAAGTCAAGAATGAGAAAATTGACAAATATGATATGAGGGTACCCATTTTAAATATGTAATAAAAAAATCCTTGTTGGCATTTGGGATATGAATTTTTCAGAATTTTATTGCAAAATGATTAAAGAAACAGAAAAACAACAGTTTTAATAAATATTCAAACATGTATGGCAGTGGTAGACAGTTTTCACAGTAAAGGTGAATATCAAATAAATTTTAAAAATCAGTTTTAAAGGAAAGAAAGTCATATTGTATGATACTTAAAGTTGAAATTTTTTAATTTTAAGAAAAAGTTTTACTGCCATCCTTCATTTTTTGCTATAATGGTAGGGTTTTGACCATATTTGGACATTAGAATAACTTTTGTCTTTTTCATGGGGACAAATGCATTTAAATGCACAAGGTTTTTATATTTAGTAAGAGTAGATTCATAGTAGTAAGTTTTTTTCATTTGAGTTGTATTATTTTATACGGTTTAACTTTTTTCGCACTTTGCATATGTTAAGTCTAATGTAAGAAATGACAGTTTTCATTAGCTCTCCACACATATGGCAACTGTGATAATTTTGAAAATGGTGACTCCTTAACAATACAAATGGTTTAAAAATGTTCCAGATAGGTTTTATGACTGATTTCAGCCCAAAAAACCTAAATCAATTCATTAACTTTTTCTAAGTGGTCTTCTGTGATGTGCATACAATGTGTTTTCTATGTGCGGGAAATTCAAAATTGCTAATTTACAGTAATAAAAGCCATTTTCTGAATATAATTGATCAAGTCATACAATATTTTGGTGATTTCTGCCTTGTATACCTTCTTTCTAAGCAACTTGTTCAGTTTCATTAGTCTAATGTATAAATTCTATCCAATGGAGGGCCATTTATATCTGCCCAGGGCACTAATTTTGCTTGAAAAGCTCATAAATTGGTCAATAAAGTGCAATTTTCTTTCTTGTGATGTTGTTCATTTCACATTTATTCTTTTTCTCATATAAGTTTTGTCATTTTTGTTACCTTCAAAGATTTGATGGGCCTGTTTTTGATTTTTGGATAAACAAGAGGCTCCCGGTTGTCTACATAGGTGAAAAAGGGGGGTCCGCACATAGCTTTTTCTTCTTTAAGGACTTAAAACCATATTGAAAAACATTTTTTTGCACTTATATCTTGACTTGGGTATTGCTTACATTAAATCAACTAAGATATTTGATCTGAGGAGAACTAAACTGGAACAGGACCTGAAAGTGTTCATTTTAAGTCAAGAATGAGAAAATTGACAAATATGATATGAGGGTACCCATTTTAAATATGTAATAAAAAAATCCTTGTTGGCATTTGGGATATGAATTTTTCAGAATTTTATTGCAAAATGATTAAAGAAACAGAAAAACAACAGTTTTAATAAATATTCAAACATGTATGGCAGTAATAGGTACCAGTCTTGTAAAAGATTTTTACTTCCTGGGTGCACGTCAAAACATGGACGCCAATAATATAGTCCCTATTTTTCTCTTTTTTTCTCCGCATCCCATATTTGAAAATGTACAATTTTTGACATTGATTTTAAAAGATATATAATTATTTTACTTGAAAAAAAATTTTGGTACCATTTTAGAAAAGGGAAAATGTAGGGATATGCTGTTTACTATGGGTGGTGCGGCTAAGGATAAACAGTGAAATGAAAGTGGAAAACATGCGACTTTCACTTTGAGGTTAGTTATTTTGAAAAACTTCGTGGCTTCATATGGTTTTCTTTGCATGAAATGATTTTTTTCATCTTTCCCAAAGTACAGCATATGCTTGAAAGTTTGATTGAATAATTTTTAGAATTTTTAGAATTTTTTATTCCAACCCTGTTTAACATTATTGGCAATGGAAAATCTTTTACAAGACTGAGACCTTTAGTACCTTTTATGTGAGATATCAAAAATATATTAACAAATTTCAGACAATAAATTAAGCTACGCCTGACGCGCATTTCGTCAATTCAAGACTCATAAGAAACGTTCTTCTACCTTACGAGCATAGAACAATTAAGCCGGAAATGACAAACAAAAAAACCCCAAAATATTGACTTAGATCACCTACATGTATTTGGCGGTCCGCAAAGGGGTCTTTTACGTGCATGAAGCGTGGCACTCCCCACACACGTTGGCCCACTATGGTGAGCGGTCAGGGTTTCCGTATTATCGACCTGACAACCCCCGCGGACGAGGGCCACCCTATTCTTCCACCAAGGGTACACACTTGGTCGCTCTGTGGGCTGAGCACTGACCCGACGTCAGAATCCCAAGACCCTTAGTCGCGTCTTACGACAAGCTAGGCTCTGCTTTGCCACCTGGGCCCCGAACGGGACTTTAAAGCATTTAAGACATGTTTCTGGATTATATAAAGCTACTCAAGTTAAAGAGTAGTGGAAACTCTATGTTCCTTATATCTATTTAAAGTCTGAAGTAAGAAGATACCTATCGCTTTCCGTAGGAAAGCGATAGGTATCTTCTTACTTCAGACTTCCGATTTCGGAGTTCCGATTTCTGATTTCAGAGTTCCGACTTCTGATTTCAAAGTTTTGACATCTGATTTCGGAATTCCGACTTCTGAGTTCAAAGTTCCGACTTTGTTGATTTCAGAGTTCATACTTCGGAGTTCACAGATATATATATTTATGTAACACGATTCGTGCCATTATTAGACGCTCCGCAATTAACAATGGAAAGCCAGACTAAAGAAACTTACTAAAACAATATTTTTCCAAACGGTTTCCTCAAAGAGATATAAAGAATGTTCTTGCGTGCAAGCACAAGAAAATCATTAGTTTAGTGCAATTTAAAATGACTGATGAAAAAGATGAATCTCAGAAGAAACTATGACACACCTAATTTGGAAGTTATAGAATGTATAGATCTGAAGAAGAAATTCCAAGCAACTTTGGAAATCTTGGACAGAATTCAATGTGGACGAGTCATGGTCTCAGGTAGGATAACTAATTCATTTTGACAGGATAGATTTGGTAGATAAGTTTATCAATTCTTATTGAGAGATATAAGACCGTGTCTATTAATATAATTGTGAAAAGTATTTAGATAGTTTAAATTCGGAATATAGAAAAATTATTTGTCAAATGAGAATAAGTAATCACCCATTATTAATTGAAAGAGGCAGATATACAAAAATACCTAGAAATCTTAGATTATGCAATTCATGTAACGAAATTGAAGATGAATTTCACTTTATATTAAATTCATTTTGAATGAAAAGGATGGGTTGCGATAAGGCCCTATTTTGGCCCATCTATAGGCGAAAAATAAAAAGTTTTTCATAGCGTGTTACTTTGCATCTTATTTTGTAGCAAAATGATTGTACTGTTGTAAAAGACTACTTTTAAATACTTTTCCACGAAGACAGCTTCGAAATTCGGGTTTAAAATTGACCCATTTTGAGTGAAAATTTCATCTTGATTTAAAAAAAAAAGATCAAGGTAGGGCTTCAATAAATTGAAATTTTGTGCTAAAATAATTGAAACCAGTGCTTATAATTCTATAAAAGGTTCATCATATAAACACATAACTTTAAATAACAATTTTGAGATTGAAATGACCGCTAATCTCAAGAAAAACGAAGAAAACTGAGAGATTGTGCAAATTTTTAAACTACTGACAACAAATTAAACAAGAGGCTCCCAAGAGCCTGAATCGCTCACCTGAACTACAAAGATACATATATTTGTAGATATTATTGTGCTTAACAATATGCAATTTAAATTTATGAAATATCTTGGTTAGTTTTCAAGATATTGGGCTTAACAAGTGCAAATTTGGCAAAAATTAGGAAAAAGAACAATAACTCCCACATCATCAGTCAGATCTTTTCCGAAATTTCAGGACAGGTAGATCTTAATATGCTGATCACTTTTGATTCTTGCACAATTTTGATATCTGAAACCAGTTTTTAGTTATTAGCAAAAAAATGAAATTTGCCCCTATGTTCTATTTTTAGCCATGGTGGCCATTTTTTTTTACGAATTAAAAATCTGAACGATAGAGTTGTAGCATATAAGCTATCAAACAGTGTGCCATGTTTAAGATGCAGTTGGTCTTACCGTTTCAGATTAGTCAGGGGAAAGTAATGAACAATGGTAAATATTGACGCTTTAAGGGCAATAACTCCTAAACGAAATGGTTCTACAGCTTTGACCTACTTACATGAATTGTAGATCTTGATGTGCTTAATCATATGCAATTTCAATTTTTGAAATATCTTGTATAGTTTTCAAGATATAGGGCTAAATAAGTGAAAAATTTTGAAAAAAATCCAGAAAAAGGGCAATAACTCCTATGTTGTTTGTTGGATCTTCTTGAAAATTTCAGAGCAGGTAGATCTTGAGAAGCTAATCACATTTGTCTACCATCAGAATTTTGATATCTGTTACTGTTTTTGAGTTATTTGCAAAAAACTGTAATTTGACCCCTATGTTCTATTTTAAGCCATGGAGGCCAAATTTTTTGATGAATCAAAAATCCGAACGATAGAATTGTAGCATTAATGCTATTAAACAACTGTGCCAAGTTTGGTTGAAGTTGGATGTATGGTGTCAGACAAGTTAATCTTTGAAATTCAGGGTAAAAGTAATGAAAAATGGTAAAATTTGACGCTTTAAGGGCCATAACTCCTAAAAGAAATGGTTCTACAGCTTTGACCTTATTACATGACATGTAGATCTTGATGTGTTTAATCATATGCAATTTGAATTTTTAAAATATCTTGTATAGTTTTCAAGATATAGGGCTAAATAAGTGCAAAATTTTGAAAAAATCCAGAAAAAGGGCAATAACTCCTACATCGGTGGTTGGATCTTCTTGAAAATTTCTGGGCAGGTAGATCTTGAGGTGCTGATCACTTATACCCTATGCCAGAATTTTGATATCTGTTACCGTTTTTGAGTTATTTGCAAAAAACTGCAATTTACCCCTATGTTCTATTTTTAGCCATGGCGGCCATGTTTTTCAACGAATCAAAAATCCCCACGCTAGTTTTATACTACCTATGCTAATTAACAACTGTGCCAAATTTAAAAGCCATTGGACTTATGGTGTTAGAGGAGTTAACGTTTGAAAAATGTTAACGACGACGGACGACGGACGACGGACGACGACGGACGACGGACGACGACGGACGCCAAGTGATGGCAATAGCTCACATGGACCTTCGGTCCAGGTGAGCTAAAAACTATAGTCTTTTTAAATTTTCAGTATGTCTTGCACGCGGAACCAGCTTGATGTATAGATGTATTTTAGTTGTACAAGTTTTTGAATAAAATATGGAGCTGGTTCCGCGTGCAATACTATACTTCCGGGAAGGATATATATCACTCATTTGTGCAACTTTCCCATAACCACAATGTTAAAATCATTTGCGGTGGTTCATTTCAAGAACCAATAACTAAAAATAAAATTAGCTTTTTAACTACAGACGTTTATTTTCAAAAAATAGAAATATTAACCTTTCCAACAAGACATTTTGTGATAGAATTTACTTAATTTTATTTTTGACTAATTCGCGGTGGGCTGAAAAGGGGTCTTATCGCAACCCATCCTTTACGTAAAGATTTTTTAAAAGCCTTAGATATTTTTGATCAAATGAATGAAGAAGATAAACTTAAATATATATATTGAATCCGGATTCAAAGGAACATGTGAGATTGCAGTCTCTTTCATTGAGGACAGGGGCAATACTATTTCTTAATTGTTTCTTTGTTTTTGAATGTTTGTTTTGTTTGTAGCTATTGACCCCTTGGGGTGTAATTTGCTCAATAAACTCATGACTTATTATTTTTTGACAATTCAAAACGGTGAACACAATTTTCAATTCCCATGTCCTAAAGACAATTGATGAAATTGTTAGCACCGGACGGCGGGTGGACGACGGACGTGAAGTTATGAATAGCTAAAGTAGACTTCGGTCCAAGTAAGCTAAAAACGTAAATTCAACATTTTATCTTATATTGTATTGACGTATATTTGAATAGAACTTTCAAAAATGAATCAAAGTAAACGGAAACATAAACTAAATGACCTTATAGTCACTAACTCGGATCATACCAGACTCAACTCCATATTGACATATTCATTATAAAACGAACAAACTTATTTTAAAAAACACATTTTCTATAAAAGAGAGACCACGACACTGTTTTGTCTGCTGTTTTGTGAAAGCAAACTAATTAATTATGGTTTAAAAACAAAAACAAATCTATGAGGTTTTCATGTCAGTTAGTCTTTCCCATTAAATATTGGTTTATAGCCTTTTTCTTATGCAAAGAATACAAGTTTTATTTCATACATTTATGTTCTACAATTGCAGGGTGAAAAAAAAAGATGAAGTTGGGTTAATAATGCGGATGTTAGACCCTCAAGGCATCATGCTACGGAAAGAAAATCGACTTGTACGAAGACAATAGGCCTATAAATGTCCTTGCTTTGGATTTTGTATACATGGAACAATTGATGGATTCACGGCCAGGAAAATTATAAAGTTGCACGTCGGTTTGAGTAACAATGACCCAATAGTTGTGGCGACTTACTTTCTCGATGCCATCGAAGAACTCAAATGCTGCCCTTTTCGTGTAAGATCCGATATGGGTACAGAAAATGTCATGACAAGGCAACTTCAGATATATTTTATTAGTAAGACAACCAACGTTGACTGTGCAATGCATAGTTTCATTCAATGTAAAAACAAGTTTCCAATCAAAGAATTAAAGCTTCATCGAGCAATTTCCCAAGAATGGTGGCTAATAGTTTTATGAACATTTTCAAAGATTTACAAAATGCTAACATTTAAGATCAACGAAATCAAATCCACGTGCAGTGCCTGAGACTTTGTTTTTTTCGATTTGGTTGCGGCAAACCTAAACGAGTCTGTGCAATACTGCAATTTTAATAAAAGTAGAAGTAACAAACTTTCACTTATTCCTGACGAAAAACCGGAAATAATGTACCAATGCCCGGTATAATATGAAGCGCGGGACATGAAACAAGAAATTGACTTATAAGATGTGGAGATTTGAAAAGAACTTTACAGCTGTCGGAGTCTAAGGAGAGGCTGTTCTGAAGAATTCTTAATTCGTTTGCCAATGGTATATGATAGAGCTATCGAGCAGGTGCCATACACAATTGAAAGCGCAATGAATTTATATGGATTAATTTTATAACTTTCTATATCCAATAAATGAATACATGTAATACATTCGCAAGTTTAAATAAAAAAAAGCCGGAATCATAGTTTTTTTTTATTAGAAACACTGTATTATACTATGGCCGGTCTTAGAAGTTATAGCTATTCATTTATCCAAAATGATCACGTGGGGCCCCTGTCGATTGTTTTGTTAAAATTCCTTTTGAAAATCTTTAGTTTCTTAATGATGAAAATGAAGTACTATTCTATGAAGTTCTGTTTAGTTATCATACAAAAAAATAAATAAATTACCACAGTTACTAAAAGAAGAACATACTACTGACGGAATGTTGCCACTGACAAAAAAAATAAAGTTTGGAACTTAGAAATCGTCGGGGTTGTACAGTTTCCCGTTTGTTTGACTAAATAAAAATGAGATGTGGAATAAATGACCCCCATAAATGTACGTAAAACAATTGTATTTATAAACAACTAGTAATGTAAAAACTTTAAATAAAAACAGCGAGCAGCGCTGATCGTTATCTTGCTATTGGTCAGGAATCTAAACTGAATGTACAAATCTCGTTTGGCACAGCTGATTAAACGTAGCTTTATCAAAAAGAATGGAAAACGCAGGTACAAGTATTTGGTAGTCGGTTATAAAAAGACTTACTTTGTCATCCAAGAGTCTAGCAAGAAAAACAAATTTACAGAAGATCAAATAATAGAAATGCTCAACTTTCTAATCGACAACATATTTGTACAGTTTGGTGGACGTGTTTTTCAGCAAACAATAGGTATCCCAATGGGCACAAATTGTGCACCATTGCTTGCCGATTTGTTTCTTCATTCATATGAAGCAGACTTCTTACAATCACTTCTAGACAAAAAGGACCGCAAACTTGCTTTATCCTTCAATCTCACATTTCGTTATATTGATGATGTCCTTTCACTAAACAATCCTCGATTTGGTGACTATTTACATCTCATATATCCGAAGGAACTTGAGGTAAAGGACACTACAGATTCTAGGAGGTCTGCTTCATATTTGGATCTATTTCTCGAAATTGACACACAAGGAAGGCTTTGTACAAAGCTCTATGACAAACGTGATGACTTCAACTTTCCAATAGTTAACTTTCCCTTTCTGTGTAGCAACATTCCGTCCGCTCCAGCATATGGAGTTTACGTATCACAATTGATTCGTTATTCCAGAGCATGTGGGGAGTACAACGACTTCCTTGATAGAGCTACACGGCTGACAAGCAAATTGTTAACACAGGGGTACGTTGCTCCCAGGTTGTTGTCATCACTCAAGAAATTTTACGGACGACATCATGTGCTTGTATGCAAATACGGGATTTCTATCTCTCAGATGAGCACAGATGTTGGTTTGACATAGAGTTTTGTAATGTCATCCTTTCCGGATTTGACCAACACTTAATCGATCTTTGGCAACGTGACGGGTGTGCTATAGCAAGCAGGAACTGCTTACTCTTCCGGAGCACCTGAGTTCACTCTCGTTTCGACTTGAGTTCGCGTTGCTGAATGCGGTTTTGTTGTTATGTGTGTGTGTTTTATGTTGTTATGTGGTTTGTTTTGTTGTGATGATTTTTTGTCTGCCGGTTTTGTCTTTGTCTTCACGGTTTTATGACACTGATTACCCCTTTGGTACACCTTTGCTTCTTTCGTACATGATATTCAAACAAATCTCAACAGCACCAACAGTATGTTTTCATATGTCTTTTGGGACTATTGGTATGGTTATTCTGCTTTTTGTGCCAAACAGACACGGTGCCTGCCTTTATAATTATCAAACAGCTAGGTATTCTACCAATAACGAAGCTCACTTCGTTATGCATGATTGTCACTATGCAGGAACTGACTTTAAGTGCTCATTCATGCAGAAAAAGCAGGTCACGACCAGCATCTGAACCATGTATCTTGCTAAGCATCCCTAGATGCACCTGCAATACCACTTTGGTCAATTATGGTACTTGCATGTCAGCAGGAATAGACTTTAACCATTATTCTGTAAGTGGTCGTTCATGCAGAAAATATAGGTCAAAGCCAGCATCTGAAGCATGCAATTCTTATCAGCATCACCAGGTGCACCTACCATACCAATATAGTTGATGTGGCACTTGTCAGTTAGCTATTATAAACTTGAACTATTCTTCTGTAGGTGGTCATTTGTGCGGAAAATATAGGTCACAGTCAGCATCTGAAGCATAAATTGTCCTTAGCATCACTAGGTGCACCTTCCTACCAAAATAGTTGATTTGGCACTTGTCAGTAAGCGGGCATGGACTTCAACCATTCTTCTGTAAGTGCTCATCCATGCGGAAAATATAGGGCACATCCAGCACTCGAAGCATGCATTGTGCTAAGCATCACTAGGTGCACCTACTATACCAATATGATTGATGTGGCAATTTTCATTAAGCAGAAATTAGGAATAAATGGATTAGGAACGGACGGACGGACGGATTCGAACACTATAAGCCCTTCTTCTTTCGTAGGCGGGGCATAAAAAGATAGAAGCAGATATATGCTGATCACCTATACCAAAATGTTTTGAAGTATGAGCTTAAACGCATATACTAGAAATTCCCTTGTTTCTTGGTGGTATATACACAAATACATCAAGTCTAATATTCCACACAAACCATGAATATAACTGCATGAGCTGCAATTTGCACAATATTTTCTTGAAAGGAAATGGAAAGATGCTGACGGACCTGAAATCGATAAGGGTAATGTGGGACCTCGCATACAAACTTTCTAGTCTGTGATTTGTTGTTCCTGAGAAAATTGTTATGAACAGGTGTATTGGTCGTGACGACCACACACATGAACAAGACGAAGTCAAGTCATCCCTATTTGTTGCTTCCCATTGACGAACAGGCAACATCTATGGCGAAGTCGCTCAAGCGGAAAATGTAACAAAAATGAACCCTCTTGTACTACACAAGACCAATCCATGTGTTAAGACAATACTACTACCTGTAGGTCAATGTGACTATATTCCGGTATAGATTTTGGCTTATACTAAAGACAACTGTCAAGCATCTTACCAAGAGGACACACATAGCACTGGTTTAATTTGTTAATCAGCTATAAACAAATCTGATATTATCATTAGTCAATTTCAAACTTTGGGCACATGGGATCGTTAATTAATTCCACCAACAACGGTCCACGGTGTCCAAAATTGCAATTGACAAATGATAGTATGGGAAATTGTAAGCTGATAAAAAATTTCACCCTGTGGTCTGTGTGCCCATCCAGTCCCAGTATACAAGATGTATCCACAAACCAAATACCCCAAACACTTATTCAAAAATTAACCTAAGTCACTTACGCAGAAAATATAGATTATGGTAATCTAATTCATGTTTAGGCCCTTTTTATATACTCATTATGTATTCATTGAACAATATTACTACCACTTAGTTGTAGACCTTTGTCAAAACTTATATGAAATCATTCTTACTACAATTTGGGTGCAAGATGCATGTGGCAAGATGTAAAGATGTAAAAGGGGCCATATAGAGTCTATTCAGATACCTAAGATGTTGTTTGGTTGTTGGCTAAAATAAATATATGAAGATTTTTATGTTTTATATATTTCTTTAATGTCTGGATCTGCACAGGAAATTATTTTTCAAAATATAAACAAACAAACACCTAATCTAATACTGGCTAATTTGACACCACCACTATAGCTATAAACAAAGAAACCCTGACAGGTTAAGCACAAATGCATATATACATGTAGTCAGTTGTAATAACAGTTGTTACTGCCAGTACAAAGTTTCACTTCCAAACTGTGTACACTTAAATAATTACATGACACGGTTTAGAGTTTTCTTGTATTGAAGAGGTAAACATTTTGTGCAGTTGTTATATTGAAGTCACAATATGTTATTTCTTTTTGTGGCTTGCTATGCGGACATCCAACATTTATAAATCTCATTGGTTTTAAGACAGATTTGGAATTTTTTAATAACACGACATTGGTTGACAAGGGCTCAATATTAGCATTTACATCAATAGTTGAGGTATGAGTATGTGTTTTGCTAGATACAAGAGAAATTTGAGTAGAAATCTTTGATGACTGCTCGCCGTTGGTTGATGCAGTTGTTATGATGTTCGAACCGTGGGTTGATGCAGTTGTTGTGATGTTCAAAATCTAAATTCCATGTCATCCTGTACTCCTTTAGGTGATTTTCCACTGTGGAAAAAATCTTCTTTGCCTTTTCCATTACTAGTATATATTCCACTGTTACTTCATCCATATTATTGATTTCTATAAATCTTATCCCTCCCTCATTCCAACAGATTTAACTTTTTTTTTGGTTATAAATCCAACATACATTCAATTTATGAATTGTTTTGGATTGTTTTTCACCTTGACCGTCTTTCTTTTCTGTCAACACTTTTGTTGGTTTCTACAAATAAAAAAAGTATTCAGTTATATATAGTACCAACGAGCATTCAGGGGCAGATCAAGGATTTTAGTTTAGGGGGGGCGTGAACCTTTTTTTTCGCCGAGCGGAGCGAGGCACGAATTTTTTTTAGTGTTCTTTCGTTGATTTTATGCATAAAAATATAATTTTTGCAAGTTTTAGGGGGGGCGCACGCCCCTCACGCCCCCTCTGAATCCGCGCCTGGCATTTGTACATCTAATATATGATTGTACATTGTCCCAAGAAGATTTTTATATTGCACGTGCTCGATTCTATTTTTTTTTCATCAATGAAGCCTTTATTTTATAAAGCTGCATAATTTTGTGACTTCAGTTGACACACTGACAGGAAAATCTGTACCCTAATAGTAGTCATTATGTAAATGGACACTCAATATACTATTTTTGTTTTTACATTTACTTATACCACAGTCATCTTCAGTTGTCATGCAAACATGGAAACCAATTTGTGATGGACATGAGAGATGGATGGGATGATTTAAATCTCCAGATTTTAGGAAAGGCAGAAAAATCAGAATTCTGAAGCATGAAATCAGAAGTCTGAAGCATGAAATCAGAAGTCTGAAGTATGAAATCAGAGGTCTGAAGTATGAAATATGAAATCAGAGGTCTGAAGTATGAAATATGAAATCAGAAGTCTGAAGTATGAAATATGAAATCAGAAGTCTGAAGTATGAAATCAGAAGTCTGAAGTATGAAATCAGAAATCTGAAGTATAAAATCAGAAATCTGAAGTATGAAATCAGAAGTCTGAAATCAGAAGAAGTCTGAAGTATGAAATATGATATCAGAAGTCTGAAGTATGAAATCAGAATTCTGAAGTATGAAAACAGAAACCTGGACTGATATTCTCCTCCATTGTCATTCTGCATGGGCTTTTAACTTGACGATTTACAAAGGTGTTTTCCATCTTTAAAGAAACACCAGTAATCTGGGCATTTTTTTTTTCAATAACTTTGCGCTGTCATCATCAATATGAAATTATGTATATAAAGACTGATTTATTTGAGCAGGTATTTCAAGACTTTAACTTCCTAAAAAGAAGTCTGTTTCTAATCAGCCTATACACTTTAAAGTTTCTAATTCATTTCTGTGTATCTTTTTATTAATGAAATGTAATATTAAACAAAGAAATAATTTGTCCCTGGGGCATACATGCCCCCGCCTTATCAGGAAGTTGAAGTCAGTTAGGCCTTAAAAGCACTTTACAGCAAACAATCCATCTTTAAAACTGACCATCAGCAAAACAACATTTTAACATGGCGTACCTCACGTCTATTTTTTTGGTCATTGAAATCTATGGAGTCATCTCTGAGATCTTTGAAGTGAAAATGAAAATGCCGGCCATATTGAAAATTCGAAAATGGATTGCACCCCCTATGTTCCCCCACCATATCCTCAAGAAGTTTCATTTAATTTGGTTCATACGTTTTCTCAAAATCATGCAGACAGTTTCAGGATTAAGAATCAAACAAGGTAATGTGTCAGAACGACACTGATACCCTGCTCAGAGCTTTTGTCTTTAAAAAGGTGAACCTGAAATGTAAACCTAAGTCTCTCAGACGGACAGACATCGAAAATATAGACAATTGCTGGTTGCAACAATAAGTCCTTGATATAATGAACCGTTGTACAAAAATAAAGATTCTAAATTGCAAAAAACGTAAGTGTGACTGACGAACAAATAGACGGAAAAACTATATACCCTGCGACAAAGTAGGTGGGGCATAAAAAGTAATTAAAAAATGGAAGAAGAAACGAAGCAAAAACAATAAGACCCCCAAACTTTGTTTTGGCGACCTAATAATAATAAAAAAAAACGGGACAAAAACAATAAGTATCCAAACTTCTTTAACCGGTAGTAGACTTATTTATAATATTTCACCAACACCAACCAAGGACAGAATGTTCATGCCTTCAAGCGGAATTTGGGCTAAAACGTTGGGCTTTTAATACAGCATTATGCCACAAAAAAGGCAAACTAGAATTATTATGAGCCCCAATCATGCCAAATCGAGAAAATATGAAATAAATTAAAAAATTCTTTGTACCTGAGTTGCACTTTCACTGTCCTTGTACAGTTGAGCAATGTCCTCTACTGCGATTTTTTTTCTTTTTCTCTGACTTGGTTTCTGAAATGATATGTAAATAAATTCATATTCAAAAGCTTTGAAAATAATCAAATAAAAGTAATCAAAACCCTAACGTACCACCAGACCAAATTTGGTTTGAAGCCCTGCTGCCATTTCAGAGGAGAAGAAGTTTGAAGAAAAGTTAACGACCACGACGACGGACGCCAAGTGATGACAATAGCTCACATGGACCTTCACGTGGACCTAAAAACTCACTGACTATCAAGATTGTCCATGAAATAAAATATAGATTTAGTGTATTGATGTACATCATTTACACCCCTATCATGCCTATGTCTTTTCTACCCGAATCATTTTATAAGTGCGCTTTAAGTAAACCTTCATCTTGTCTTTAGAAGTCTAAATGTCTTAATTCATTTAATTTCATTTCAAGATGTGGGGATTTTTGCTTCGACAAAAAACATGGCCGCCATAGCTAAAAATAGAACATGGGGTCTGAGTACAGTTATTGGCTTATATTTCAAAAACTATAAGACATATTTGAAGGCAAAGAATTGTGTTTTTTTTTTCATGTTTTTGGCTTGTAGAAGTATTTCAGATAGAGAAGTGCTGTCGCTTGCGTAAATGATCAGTTCATTGAGCTCAACAAAAATTAAAATTGAGTCGAAGTTGTGAGATGACCCCTTGAAGGGGTTATGGCCCTTTAAATGCTAAAAAAAGTATTTTTTTGCCCCTAAAATGAAAAGTATCGCAGATAGAGAAAAGTTGTTGCTTGCTTAAATGCTCAGCTCATTAAGCTTTACAAAAGTGTCAATTGGGTCAAAGTTGTCAGATGACCCTTAAAGGGGTTATGACCCTTTAAACGTAAAAATATAGTGTTTTGACCATAGAATGAAAAATATTGCAGATAGGGAATCGCTATTGTTTGCTTAAATGATCATGCAGCTAATTGAGCTTTACAAAAGTGTCAATTGGATCAAAGTTGTCAGATGACCCTTAAAGGGGTTATGGCCCTTTAACGCGAAAAATAGTGTTTTGACCATAGAATGAAAAGTATTGCAGATGGAGAAAAGCTATTGCTTGCCTAAATGATCAGCTCAATGAGCTCTACAAAAGTCTTAATTGGGTCAAAGTGGTCAGATGACCCCTTAAATGAAAAAATAGTGTTTTTGCCCATAGAATGAAAAGTATTGCAGGTACAGAAAAGCTAATGTAGCTCATTGTTTCCATTTGGTCAAAGTTGTAACTGTAAACAAACGTCCTTTTTAAAGTGGTAATGGCTTTTTAAAACTTGAAACTTAAAGTACCAGTTATTCATAGCTTTTACCTACTTGTATATAGTGAAAAATATTGCAGGCAGAGAAAATCAGGAACCTCTTGTTAACTTAAAAAGTGTGTTAAAAACTGGTTATAATTGTTAGTTTTGTTTCAATCAAATCAATTGTAGATGTTTTATGTAAAATGTTTAATAATGAAACTGAAATTTATGAAAACAAAGCGAGATAATTATCATTTTCAATGAGGCACTTGAATTTGTTAGCATTCAATGGGGAAAACTCCTGAAAAAGATGGTGCTATAACTCTGTAACTTTCACACATTTAGCAGACCATAGAGTGCTAAACTGGGTAAACTGTTGTTTTTTTTCTAACTATCCTGTATAGTTTTCCAGAAATAAGATGAATATAAATTACATAGTTTTGTAACAAAAAAGAAGAGATGACACTAAAGAACGTCTCCCTTGTTGGCACTATCAGTATCAATGGTTCTGCATTTTCCTGCATATAAACTAACAAACTTACAAACCTTACTGGAAAAATCCGTCTTAGGTATTCTTAAAAAACTTAATATAATTGTTGTGTATTGACTTAATCTAGGTCAAGATCAAAAGATGGGTGTATGCAAATGTGTTAAGCTACTACTGGGGCATATGCATACCAAGTTTTATCCACCTAGGAATTAATGTTGTCGAGATATGGAGATGACCCAAGATAGTTATAAAAGCCGCCAGTACAGCCATACCTCTGTCTCGACTAGCTTCGCAGGGAAGACAAAAAACTTTATAAGAAAAATCCAGTAAGGGAACAATTACTTCTACATTCATAGTTTGATCCTCCAAAAAACTTCAGGACAGGAAGATCAGTTTTGCCTAAAATCAAATTTTCTTTATCGGTAACTGTATTTGAGTTATTTGAAGAAACTGGAATTTACGCCTATATTCAATATTTAGCCACGGTGTTAACATTATACATCAAATCAAAACTCCAAACAAATATTTTGTACAAGACATACACGACATACCATAAACAAATGTAACTATATTTGGTAACATTTAGTCCAGCAATTTTGGAGGAAAAAAGCTCCAATAAACTGTTGCCACAGAGAGATACCGTGCCTCTGCATTAATTGGTTGCTATGGATGGACCTTGCAGAAAAAAGTTCACAAATCTATAATGTGCAGTTGCTAAGATATAAAGGCAAATCAATCAAGCAGAAATCTAGGTCACAATGACCTAGTTCTATGTAGATGTTGACCTATATGGGATAAAGATATACTTTTTTGGGAAATGATATATATATATATATATTGTGCTATGTGTATTTTTTTTGGCCGTCTTTATCTGTTTTGTTGACAAAAAAGGGACCTACCCCAGCAGTATACTGTATTATGTAGATACATAGGCTGCTAAAAATAAAATTGTCTTAATTTTACAAGTTAAGAATTCGGAACTTCTCACTGACTGAATTCATTCTATAGGGAAGAAACTTACCAAAATGAGTGTCACGCCCATACGCGTCCGACTTTCTGTGGCTCTCAAATAAAGACGGGAACATATAAATGGCGCGAATCGCGGTATATATAGTACAGTTAACTAAGAAGTCTGAAATGTGAAATTATTACCCTGAACTCCGAAATCAGAAGTCGGAACTCTGAAATCAGAAGTCTGAAGTAAGAAGATACCTATCGCTTTCCGTACTTTCCGTAATTTATTCTGTCGGGTCACCATTCATCTTTTTTCCTAAAATCGTTAAATATTTCAAATGCGGCCCAGTCATTTAAATGTCATTATTAAGTTCCAATTTATAAACTTTTATGGGTCTTATAGATAAAGTTTCATAAAAATATTGATTTCAAATTCTGCTGAAAAAAGTTTGGTAAAAAGAGATATTTATATAATTTATATCGAATCCATTAATGTTCAGTTTTTCTTAAAAACTGTGCTGTTATTTGATTAACTTTCGACAAAAAATCGTTGTGTATTATGATTTTTTTAAACAGTGAAATAAACTTACAAAAATAAATTGTAGTTTGTTGCAAGAATTAACACAACACTTTGGTGGATAGGTTGGTTTGATATTGAAGTAGATGGTAGTTTCAAATGGATAAAAGGACAACCATTTACACACACTAATTGGAATCCGTACAAACCCCATGACATTTTTGGAGAAAAAAAAACCTCGTGCTGACTGTTTTTCCTAGGGCTCCGAAATTAATTTGGTTTTATCGAACTACAATTTGCAGCAACGTTAGATTCGTTAAAATCGTTTATTTATTTGACGGTTTAAATGATTTAGTGAAGATTTATATCTCTTAACTCGCAAAAGGTCATGAAAAAAACATTAAATACATGAGAGCACATGTTTGTTTTATACTCTTCAAAAAAGTTACACATAGGTAGAAAATTCCCGTTATGTTTTATTTCAGCCCTTCCGTGTACCATTTCAAAACGATATTGCCAAACTGTTCTGCAACTGTTTATTTTTAATGAAAAAAAAACAATAGAAAGAAAGTTGAATGAAGCTTTTTTTCGTTAATTTGAGCAAAATTGTACATGTAATATAGATGGTTTTTAAGATATTGGAAGTGGAACTAAAATGTACATTTTACGCATCAACTTCCAGTTTTAAGCCATGCTAAATGTTTCGTGAAAAACATTGGTCGTGTTCTACTCGCAATGTCTTAAAATCATTTGAGGTAAGGATTTTGGTCACGCTATTCATACAATCTTGTTTCATTTTTCTTTTTATTTGATTTTATTTCATGAAAATCGATTGAAGAAGAGCAATATTTTTTTGAAATGGAATGGGCTTGTATTAAACGTATTGGGAATTAGAGTGAAGAGTATATATGCAATGAATGTAACAAATAAAGTAAAGAAGTCAGTCCTTGTACTCATATGAATGTCCTAACACAAACATGTTTTTTGTTTTTTTTTAACTTCAAGATAAAGGCCTCTTTAATGTTCATAGTTACCCTTCGAATAAAATGGTAGATATTTGACATATTTTTTTCTTGTCTATGAAGGACTTAAACGACACATAGAAACATAAAATAAAGCGTAACAGCGTCTAGATATGAAAATTGCCGATAGTTTTTCCTTCAGATTACAAGGTTACATTTGTTGATTTCTCTATTTATTTTCTTTCCGTTCAAATTTATCCATAAATAAAGCACTAATTACCCCTAAATAACATTAATAACACCAATAATGAAATAACCTAGCACGTGGAGGCCAAATAACATGGCATTGGTGATATTTGGCTATATTTGGGTGAACTGGAAAATGCTTCGGCAAAACGGATCAAGTGTACAGGTACAAAATACTAAAAGTTAAAGTTATTTATCTAGACACTGCTAAGCCTGATTAAGCAATTGAATGTGTAGTTTAGGCTCCATGTAGACTGAAAAATATAAGTGTAAAGATGTACCTATAGGTTATAAGGAAGTAAATGTTTCCATTCCCCGTAATGTTAACGTTTTGGACCATCACTCAAAGAGGACAAAAATTTGTAACATTTTACTCACTTTTCTTGAAAGTTTCATCCCTCTGGGTGTAAATGGGAACCTGGAATCCATAGGTTACCGCAGCAAAAATTCACTTAAAATTGGCCTCTTGGTTACCACCAAGCATTAAGCATCATTTCAAAAGTCAAAATTTGGGACGTGTCCCCCTCTAAAAATATAATATTTTAGTTTTGTTCTGTGGGATCCCTGGAGTTCATATGCTTTTAATATTTTTTATAATAAATTTGCTTATTTTATCAATTGAATTTTATTCTTTATCTCGTATAATAAAAAAATAAGCAATATCCATCATCTTGGGTGTAAATTCCAGGGGCCAGGTTTTCGAAAGTATCACAAAGTTGGTCGTAAGACATATTGCATTTCATAAGTTACAACCATGTTATGATGGTCATACGACTCATCGTATCATGTAAAACAAAGCCGTCGCAACACAATCATTTGTGCAATCATGTTATGACCATCACAAGTCCATGAAACTTGTTGAAATATAGTATATGATTGTTTTTGATACTGTATGTAAATGTACAATTATAATGGTAAAGTCCAATATCAAATTATCAATAAATATATAAAATATATATAACTCGGTGTGACCATCTTAAGACAACCCTGTAGGAGTCGTAAGATTTTGACAAATTTTGCGATGCATCGCAATTTACGATCCTTTCGAAAACATAGTTTAAGACTGCGACGTACCGTAAGACCACCTTTCGACACGTCGTAGTCGTAAGATACCTTCGAAAACCTGGCCCCAGGTGGCCACACAGATCTATATTTACTTCATCATAACCTGATTCATGTATACGATAACACCAAAATGGCTTAATTTTAGATTATTTAGATAATTTTTCAGGATGTGTACAGCCAATACTGCAAACATGCCATTGTATAGATTTCAAAAATAAACTGTAGCAGGACCTAGATATAATTTCTCATTGATTTTTAATAATATTTTCACGGTTTCTTCCATTATTTGAAAGTTGTACGATTTTCGTTTATGTGCACATACGATTTTAGGTTAATATCAATAACATCGTACCGTAGCACGGTGCCTCAAATGATCTCAAATATCATGCGACATTTAATTATAATTTAACAAAAAGTGTTCACCAACATGTCAGTTAGGAGGTACAAATGTGATATTTTTTCCTGAGTAAAACTACATTTTAAACGAAAAACAAATTTCAAATAGATAAATGTGTCAATATCTAGGTCCTACTATACTTTGTTTGTGCTGATAATATGCCGTGTGAGCTGTACATATAATAAGAGCTTTTCTTTTCCATCGATTATGAGTATGTATATTTTCAATGCAAAATGACAAACTGTAAAAAGAAATTAAAATGATAAAAATGCAACTGTTATATGTTTACATGTATATATCTATCTATTGTAAGGTGTTATTCACAGAAACAAACGATGTTCACAAACGAATGGCTCTAGACTTAGACAGCCTCGGTCGTACCATAAAAACTTATCATTTCCATCTTTATATTGTACTAATAGACAATCGGCGCCAAACACAGGATCAGATACGACTCCATTGTTATTAGGTTGTTTATTTGCCCAGTTGGTGAAGTTAAATTCTCGTCCATTGGTCCATTTGAACTGTCCTTCTATCTCCGTATCTGTGGCACCAACCCACCAAATTTGAGTACCAGTTGTCACTACAATAAAATCAGTCTCAATAATATGTTGGTATAATATCATGTATATATTTTTTTTATTTCCCCTTGATTCTAGACTTTATTGTATAAGTATTTTAAAAGTCTTCAAAAGCAAATTATTAAATACGTTAACTCTTAAAATAAAAAAGATAATAACTTCCTAAGATAAATGCCGTATTTTCAAGCAATGAAAGTTTTAAAAAAGATTTTGAAAGAAGCGAAGAGGTATCAATGCGGCATTCGTATGTCAAGAGTCCAAAAGTGCAAAAATACACCAGTAAACATCAATGAAAGCAGCACAAAGAAACAGATAACTTAAAAACAAAAAACAATTGAATAGCAATTAACAGTTCATGAACTCAAGTCGCCAAGAGAGTGAACGCAGGTGCTTAGGCAGAGTAAGTGATTCCGGCTTGCGATAGTACAACCGTTCTGTTTTAAATCATGTAAAAGAAGAGAAAACAAAGCCCTTTGACAAACAAACATCTACAATCATCATTCTATATTTGTCTATGAGCGCATGATGCATTCCATACAATTTCCTAAGTTAACAAAACATCCAAGGAGCAATATAACCTTGTGGTGGCAACTCTTTTGCGTCAGACGTGACACTATATCAAGGAAACAGATGTAAAATTACAAATATCAAAACGCAGGTATAAACGGTTAATTTGGATATGCTACATTGTATTTATCAATATTTCAAGGAGTAACCTCTCAGCAGTAGCATTTAAATCAAATCATTAGAAGGTCAGACTCCAAAACTGTTGAAAACGAAAAGTACTCAAAACCAAAACGTTCGAACAAGGAAGCAAAATCTAGCATCGAGTTAGTCCTACTTAGAATAAGCTCTACACTAACGAATCAGATGGAGTACATAAACTCCATAAGCTGGAATGGAGGGACTGGTGACGATTGGAAAGGTGGAGTCATCACGTTTGTCAGAGAGCTATCGAAATGTAGATCTAGACAAAAGATAGACTTCTAAGATCATAGGGATACAATAGATGAAGAAAGTCACCAAACCGAGGATTTTTTAGTGCAAAGGCCATTATCAATGTGACAAAAGGTGATGTTAAACGATATAGCTAGTATAGTAATCGTTCTGTTTTGTTTAGATATAATTGTAAGAAATCAACTTCATATGAATGAAGAAACAAATCGCAAAGTTAATGAGCACAATTAGTGCACATCGGAATGCCAGTAGTTTGCGGAAAAAAACAATAACCCTACAGGTATGTCATATTTAAAGTCTTGCGTAGCAACATTGGAGTTTACATACATTAATTAATTCCTTGATTTATTCGAGAGCTGGAGGGGCAATATTGACTTTCCTGACAGAGTGTCACGCTTGACTTGCTACAGTTAATTGCTAGCACCGACTAATGTTGCTCCTCGATTGTTGTCTTCACTTAAAAGATATTAAGGACGACATCATTCGCTTATTACACAAATATGAGATCTCTATCTCTCAGACGAGTACAGATGTTGGATTGTCATTTATGCAGTAAATTTTAAAGACCACTTAAGAGAGGAAAGGCTGGACAGGGCAGAACAATCTTAATTTTATAATTCTACAAGTTTAAAACGGCTGCTCCTCAGTTAAGTTTACATAGTTAGAAAACTAATCGAAGTTCTAAGAGATTGTACTTACCGTAATGGGTCTTCAAGATTTCTATAAGAAGTAATTCTTTGTCGGGGTTTTCCAATGAAACCATATGCCCTCCCTCCTGTTGACAATAAGCTTCAGCATCTTCCCATGACCTAGTTTCTATCACAGCTTTGATACAGGTATCGTGATGCCAAAAATATTGATACCCATCGCTTTTACAATCTAAAAAAAAGAAAGGTGTTTTATGCTTTAAACTTCGTTGTCTTCAGGACATGCATATAGGGGGTACCTATCCTACACTGGCTCCACATTACACCAATCAAGAAAATCGAAACGATCGACCACGGATTTGTTTTCATATTATGCAACATGTACAAATTGGTCACAAAACTTCTACATATCCAAAATACTTAAAATGGTGGTAAGACAAGATCATTTTAATAAAATAAATTTAGTTCAATAAATTGTCAGCTGAGAAAACGAAAAAACGAAAAAAGGTCAAGTAACGGAGTGGCTATTGTTATTTTGGCCCTTCATAGAATTGAACAAGCAATTATAATAACTGTTAGAAACTATAATGCCAATTTAACTTGAATTTTATAAAATGTATATCTCTGTCCCTTCCAGACGGTTAAAATCTGAAACAATTCTTTATATTCATTGCATGATAATGCATATTTACCTTTTAGTTGGTAAAAGACATTTCCTACTGCACTATTAATCTGCAATATCTCATTGCTCATTAAAATAAATGTACACAAATTGTTGGCATGATTATACTGAAACGCCGAACATTCTGGGTTGTCATTACAAGCTCTTCCACAGTTAAATACCGTCGCTTTGTAACTACTATCTCCAAGCTGTCCAACTATAGCAAGTGTGTTTTCACTTTTGTATTTGACAGTCAAGTTCCATGTAACTACAAAAAGAGAGAGAAAAAAGTCAATAAAATATAATTTCTTCTTGTACATTCAAACTATAGAGATGAATATACATGTACTATGCAATAAGACGAAAGTGTTTTTTTTTCTGCCAGCAGCAATGTTTAAATAGTTAACTATTCAATTTGACATCAATCTGTTAACAATACCATAAATCTGTATTATAATTTGATTTTGGTCAAAGGCTGTGACTAGTTATAGTTTTTTATTAGTTAGAAACCGCAAGAAGAATTTACAGTTTTTTTTTCTTATTCGTTTTATTTCACCAATGTAGGCTTAAACTCGTAGCATACTAGTATCGCATTTCCTATCTACACGAAGACCAAATTCGTGGCGATTAGAATCAGCTTGACAGCGCTTCGAATAAAAAAAGGCAGGTGGTTTGGGGGTTGTATTTTGGCTGAAAAAATCACAGTGAATGTAAAGATAAAAAAAATGGCGCCTTGGCATGAAAAAAAAATCCAGATTCTGATATTTCCAAAAATAAAAGTGCAGAATGGATAAAATATCCATAGCCCCCCCCCCCCCCCCCACCCCCACCCCCACACACACAATAAAAATCAAATGATTGCTTCTATAGCATACATGCCATATCTTGTTGTAAAATCATGTACCAGAATAGTTTTTTTCAAGTCCAATTTAAAAAACAAGTGATAAAGCATGTATTATACATACCAGGAAAAAAATTCAAAAACACAATTGGCAATAAATACATCCTTCTTAACTTCATACAATGCACAGTAGGATTCAAGTACACTGGTTGACGCTTAGTATCACCATAATGATTTTAAAAATGTTTTCAAGTATAAAGTAAATGTTTGATTAGAAAAATTGCATCTTTTTAATCAATTAAATACATTAAATATTGTTGAAATATGAAATCAAAGTTTGAAATTTTGAATGCCCATAACTTTACCAGACAAAGGCATCGCCATTTTAATTATTTTGTGTGTATGATTATCTTAGATTTTAATATGGGGAATGCTATATTGGCAATCAATAATGTACTTTGAAAATTATCTATAATCAACCATAATCAAATAATTTCCATATTTATACATTCCTATAATTAGAAAAAGTAAGTTAAATCAATTTTTTGCTTATATTTGAAAATATGTTTCCCTCTCTCTTCATAAAGTACGACCACGGCTAATGCCGAAATTTACATTTTTTTACCATGTGTATTGAGATCGACTGATACTGTGTTCCATGTCATGCATGTAATGTATGCCTTATATTAATGTTAATCTTAAATCATCAATTCCATATTTTAGTTGTGATTTTTTTTCAGACCATGAAATGAATTGATATTTATTTTATATAATTTTCAACGTAAAAGAGCTCAGTAAACATATTACATAATCTCTCTGAACTATTTTTATGACATTCATGTAATAACATTAAAGGCATTGAAAGACGAGATCAAAGCAAGACATTAATATCGACTTTTTTTTTCATGGCTTAAAAAAATTTATTTATTATTTTTTTGTATTTTGTACCTGAGGTACAATAAGAAAACGTAGTAATTCAAATAAAGATACACAAGAATTATTAAAACTTAATGTCATGTTGAAGATTATTATAAACATCAGCTACCACGGTGTACAACGGTTTCGGATGCTTTGTAATCAAAGTACGTTGCATGATAACTTTATGATTTTTGCAAGGGATGCTCGTGTGGTTTTAGGAGGTTAGTACGCAGGTTGGGCTGCATAAATTGCTAAATAATCACAGTTAATGTCGGTGTATTTTGGTAAATTTACCTATACGGAAGGAAGAAAATGGATAACAAAGCTATAGATATCATTTGTTGTACTTACAACTATCTATTCTAGCTAGGAACTTGAATATAAGGTTTTTTGTTGCACAGTTATCTTCGAAAGTTGAAAGTATGGGATGCAAATCGACTTTTTATATTTGAAATGACTACATAATATTTGAGGCATATGAATTGTTCATAAATTTGATTATTATCACCAAAAACAAGTAGCGAATAAAATGTATTGTACAGAAAACGTTGATAGCAACAATAATGGCAAAAAAGATGTCGTTTTCAAGGATAACGGATCTTCATGATCATGGCAACGGATAACTTCAATTTAATTGAGCACTTACCTTTCTAAGCATTAGCTAATTTAAACAATTGAAAACTGTGATTGTAGGCAAGTAAGGCCTCACTAATTCTTCCAAACTCTGTCGCTTATTCTTTCGCACATTTCCGACTTAATAAATTTTCTATTCTGTTTTCCTATTTATATACGTGTGCATCTTTAATCTCATAGAACAAATATACATTGGTACAGAAAAAAAACCAACAAAATATATACAATATGTACAATATCAAGAAGGGCATTAAAACAAGGCACAGGATACGATTGCGGCAGAAATTCTTATTGTTACGACAAAGACGAAAATCGAGAATGAATGACGGTACAGAGAGCGAATCATTTACAACCGTAACAGTAAAGATTTTCTTATAATTACGGCACTTATTATTACGGTAAATCTTGTGTTAGAGCTTTACAAAACTTAAGATATTTGATAGTTACCTTCTTCTGATATTAATGAAATGTCCGACGTTGGATGATCTTCGTTGTCTTCTTCATACCGAAGTATCCGTTGCAAAATCATAGAGTTATCATGCAACGTAATTTGATCACAAAGCATCCGAAACCGTTGTACACCGTGGCTTCGTTACTCTGGCTTCTCGAGTTGATTATACTAGAAAGAAGACTCCTTAATACAGTTATGATGCTTAACAATTCATTGCAATCGCCCAGTGTGTGTCTAACCTTTCAAAAAAAAAAATAATAAAGAAGCAAACAAACAAACAACCAAAACAAACAAAAAACAAAACAAAAACAAAAATAAAAACAAATTTCAAAACAAAGCAAAAATCAAAGAGTAAACAAAAAAAAACAAATAAAAGAAAAAAATAAAAGACATTGGCACGCAATCAACTATTCTAAACTAAATAATAATACTGTGCCTCAAACTCACTTCTCGTGTTATTTTCACCTCTTTCACATTTTATTCTCGGGTTTAGCAAAATTCAAGCTTCAACTAAATTTTAATAATTTATCAAACAAAAAGTTTAAAAGGGCAACTTTTCTTTTGGTAACAACGTGGAAATCTCTTAACTTCAACTGACTCAAATGGCGAAGCGGTGACCGGATATAAATTATAAAAATGTGCACGAATAGAATATTTATTAAGGATGAAACTATAATTTCCACTTTTTTACAATAGCACATGTAAACTGTGAAATATTCACAGACTTTTGTACCTTTAACAGCTTGGTAATTGGAGGCAGTGTCTTTCCACATAAAAGAATACACAAAGTTACATGGGTATCACCAGACCATCAAACAGAAAACCAGATAGACCACATTTGTATAAGTAGCACCTTCCGAAAATCTCTGCAGGATTTTCGGAACGAAACAGGGGCTGATGTCGGATCTGATCATCATTTGCTTATTGGGAAAATAAAATTAAAATTTAAGAACTTCCAAACCAATCCTTCAAAAACTAGTCACAAATATAACACAGATCTCCTTATAGACAAAAACATCAAACAGGAATTTCATCTTGAACTTTCTAACCGCTATCTGGCACTCTTGGATGTACGTGATGAAGAAACTTCAGTAGAACAACAGTGGGAAAACACCAGAGATGTATGGAAAGAGACATGTGAAAAGGTTATTGGTAAAAAGACAAGAGAACACAAGGAATGGATAAGTGTAGCCACTCTTTTTAAGATCAAAGAGAGAAAAGATTCTAAAGCAGATTTGAACAACTGCAAGACCAGAGCATCAAAGACAGCAGCCCAACACCGATATAATGATAAGCACAAAGAGGTAAAAGCATCAATTAAAAAGGATCGTAAGAACTACATTGAAAATTTAGCAAATGATGCAGAAGAAGCAGCTGGCAAGAAAAACATGAAGGAAGTCTACAACATCACGAGAAAACTAGCAGGAAATATACGGATATCTGAAAAGCCTGTTAAAAGCAAAGCTGGGGATATTTTCACAGATGAAAAGGAACAACTTAACCGTTGGAAAGAGCATTTTGAAGAACTTTTAAACCGACCAATTCCAACTGATCCACCAGTCATTACACCTAGAGAAACTCCTCTTAACATTAACACTAACAAACCAACAAAGATAGAGATTAAAAGAGCAATTAATACCTAAAAGAATGGGAAGGCAGATGGTGTCCCTGCAGAGTCCATTAAAACGGACACAAATATATCAGTAGATATGTTGCATAACCTACTAGGAAAGATCTGGGATGAAGAAAATGTGCCATCTGAATGGAAACATGGACATATAATAAAGTTACCAAAGAAAGGAGATTTAGGAGAGTGTAAAAACTGGAGAGGAATAACTCTATTTTCTGTCCCTAGTAAGATCCTTAATCGAATTTTGCTAGACAGAATGAAAACAGCTGTGGACACATATCTTCGAGATGAACAAGCAGGTTTTAGGAAAAATCAGTCATGGACAGATCAAATTACCATATTAAGAATAATAATCGAACAGTCAATAGAATGGAATACACCATTACACATGTGTTTTGTGGACTTTGAGAAGGCCTTTGATAGCATTGACAGATCATCTCTTTGGAAGCTCCTGCAACACCATGGCATACCAGACAAATTGATAAAAATCATTACATCGGCCTATGAACCAAGTACTTGTCAGGTCATCCACAAAAACACTCTCACAGAACCGTTTAACATTCTAACAGGAGTCCGCAAAGGCTGCTTACTATCACCTTTTCTCTTTTTGCTGGCTGTCAACTGGGTAATGAAAACAACAACATCATCACATTCAAGAGGTATTCAGTGGACATTACAAAACATCTTGAAGATTTGGACTTTGCAGACGATATTGCCCTTATGTCACACAAGCAAAGAGACCTCAGAGCAAAGACAGAAACTTTAGAACAACATGGTAAAAGAATTGGCCTTCATATAAACCATGGAAAAACAAAAACAATGAGAATCAACGCTACAAATTCAGCCAAACTTGAAATAAGTGGAAAAGAACTAGAGGATGTTGAACAATTTCCATATATTGGAAGCATTGTGAGTAGTGATGGAGGAACAGATAAAGATATAAAGAGTAGGATAGGAAAAGCTGCAGCTGTCTTTAAAACCTTACGACCAATTTGGACATCTTCAAAAATTTCTAAAAAAACACCAAGCTCAAGATTTTTAATTCCAATGTTAAGTCTGTATTGTTATATGCATCTGAGACCTGGCGTACAACAAAAACAGCAATACACAAGCTTCAAGTATTCACCAACAGATGTTTGAGAACAATACTAAAGATCAAATGGCAAGACAAAGTAACAAATGAAGAACTTTGGAAGAGGGCAGAACAACTTCCGATTGATACCCAGATAAAAAAGAGAAAATGGTCCTGGATTGGTCATACACTAAGAAAGCCAAAAACCACCATAGTGAACCAAGCTCTCAGGTGGAATCCACAAAGGCAGAGAAGAAGAGGTAGACAAAGAAATTCCTGGAGAAGATCATCAGAACAGGAAGCAAAACACCTAGGAAAGACATGGGGTCAAATCGATAAGCTAGCCCAGGACAGAAGAAAATGGAAATCCTTCTTCGGCGACCTATGTCCTGCCAAGGATGAAAGGGGTTTAAGTCAAGTAAGTCACATGTAAACTGGAAATCCTATGCCTAACGTTGAAGATATTTCACATTTAAATTGGCTATACTTAATATGAAGGAACAGTTTTAAGGCCTGCGGTAGAGCTCATACAGCTGGTCACAAGAGACAACAAGAAGAGCTTGGATTCTAACTTTAGGTAAAAGACCCGGCCTCAGAGCAACCAAGGTATGTACTTAAATAGGCTAAAAATGTGGTCATTGTCTGTGGGGATTGTCAAGAAGGGTGTGGGGTTAAAACAAAAATATATAATAACAGGCAGAATGGCAAATGAATAATATGACTGTAAAGAATAAAGCCCCAAATTTTAATTAATAGAAGACAATGACGCTATAAAGTAAAGAATAATCTAAGAAAAAGAGAATAAGCAAAAATCAACTTTTTTAGACCTTCTTAATTTTACATAATACAAGAATACAGCAAAGCAAAGATTGTGTAATTTTCTTGTCTAATTAGATTTCAGTAAATGAAGATGTAATTTCGTGATAACTGGTGCCCCAAATTTTACCAGCGTTCAAACACAACATTATGGGACAAGGGTTTAAGAAAATTTCGATATACGTGTAGCTTTACCTACATATACAGGGGTGAATTCAGAAGTTTGGTGTTGGATACAGTCTAATGAGAAGAGAAGACGACTAGTTTTGCCAAAAATCTTCAGGAAATATCCAAATAATCGAAAGAGGTTCAAACACCATAACTCTCTCTTAACAGCTTCCTAGTCATATGAATTTAATCATGTGAAATATAAGAATTCAAAAATAACCATAATAAAACTAAGAAAATTAAGAAAAATTGGCGCAAACAAACTAATACAGAATAGAGTTCCCACGTGCACTCTCTGTCAAGTCATAATATGTAAAGGTATCTAACCTGTACAAAAGTACACAAGTCTGATTTAGTGAAAATTCTGGTCTGGTCTGCTCTCAATATTGAATCGAGAACGGACCAGACATAAGTTCTATTCTGGTCTGCTTTTATTGATAAACAAAGAGTGGACCTGGCCTAGAGCGGACCTGATCTTAGCTTGGCCTGCACTAAATCTGGTTTGGTCTGCTTTCAATAGTGAACAAAGAGTGAGCCAGACCTAGAGCAGACCAGACTTAAGTCTGGTCTGCTTTTAATAATGAACCGAGCGGACCAGACTAAAAGCGAACCAGACTAAAGTTTGGTCTGCTCTTAGTCTGGTCCACTCAAAAAATGGTCAGTTTTTATAAAGGTCTGGTCTGCCTGAGGTCAGAGTGAACCAGGCCAAGGGTTTGCATTTGAAGTAAACTTAAGAGCAGACTAAGGTTCACTCAAACCAAACCAGACCCCAAAAAAGCTGACCTAACCAGACTTCTGGACCACTTTATGAACCTATTGGGCATACAGGTTAGGTTTGGACCCATCAGTAATCGCTTTCAAAAGTGGATCTAAATGCATGGGGAGTGACACACTTTATACACGTACATAATAGATATGCATTTGTAGACCACCAAGCAGCACACTGCATATGCATATGTTTCTGTCCCTACCCATTTCTCACCTTATCCAGCGATCTTCAAAATATATTTTTTTATATCTCACCTCTATATCTATTGTTATCATTTGTATGTTCATTCTTTCCTTTTTATGCTCTTCTTTCTTTTATTTACTATACAATGTGCTGCAATAGCGTGAGACACCGACTCACTCACATAAACGATGAAATAAACGTCCAAAATGGTTTGCATTTCTTCCGGACAGACCTTAAAAATAGCCCAAAGTAGCAGATATACCCATTTTCATGGCCTCATTTCGTCTTTGGAATATGGTACATGAGATACAATGACAAGAAAGTTTAAATATAATATAGAGCTATTATGAACGGAAATCACTTGGGTACTAGCATCCTTTATGAAAGATGAAATTGTGTGGCCATAACTTTGAACTGTCTCGTACGCACTAAAAGCTATCAAAGAAAAACGGAGAAAAGTAATTATTAACTCTACTTTCCACTTTTCTATAAAATAATTTTAATTAGATATGGCTTTTAGAATGAAGTTCATATATTAAGGCACGCAAAGCATTATCAAAATGACACGCAATTCTTTGCTTTTTTACACCAAAGCGATAGAATGGTTGAAGACCAAATTAAAGATTTGGTTAATAGAACGCTCGTACATTTGTACTCATCATATAATCAGAGTTTGGGAAAGTGTTACAAAAACATGTATATATATAAAGAGTAAAATGAAAAAACTACCGAACTAAGATCAACCTCTTTTTCCTAATAAGGAAGACATAGCAACACAAAGACTTGGTTTATCTTTTCAGCAAGTCAAAATAACACGAAGACTTGGTTGATCTTTGTTGACAAAAGTTTCTTACTTTGGTTCTCAGTGGTATTGCATGTAATTGGTTGAATCAGTGGACTATTGTCGTACGCTCCTGATATTTTATTGGTAGGCTTCAATAATGTCTTTTATCTAAGGTTCTCTCCAGTGGAGTTGAGCACAGATGTTGGTTTGACATAGAGTTTTGTAATGCCATCCTTTCCGGATTTGACTAACACTTAATCGATCTTTGGCAACGTGACGGGTGTGCTATAGCAAGCAGGAACTGCTTACTCTTCCGGAGCACCTGAGTTCACTCTCGTTTCGACTTGAGTTCGCGTTGCTGAATGCGGTTTTGTTGTTATGTGTGTGTGTTTTATGTTGTTATGTGGTTTGTTTTGTTGTGATGATTTTTTGTCTGCCGGTTTTGTCTTTGTCTTCACGGTTTTATGATTCTGATTACCCCTTTGGTACACCTTTGCTTCTTTGAACGTTAATCATTTGATTTTTATTGAGTGTTATTTGGTGTGCTTTGTCTGGGATAAGTAATAGGGGGAAGGTTGGGCCCAAAAAAACAGATTTAACCCCGAAGAATTTCTAATGGGCTTTTTCTAAGCCGGGAATCTTTGATAAAGCATTTGTTTGTACTTTTTTTGTTTCTTGTTTAAGAATGTCTACTTTTGACTATCTTAAGACTGAATTTGAATTATATGCATGTTATTCAGACCTTGGGCAAATTGCAGAACGTCGAGCAGCGCCTACTTGCCTCGACGAAGGCTGCTGGCGGAGGTCCATTGTGGTTATTTTGAATTGCCTGCTGTTATGTGAGCTGTATCGCGTACATTTATTCCATAAGTCATTGTATCTTTTTTCTTCCGTATACTTCAAATTAAAGTTGCAGGTTCCTGAGCCTGTATTCATAGTTTTTTTTTTCAATACTGCAATTAGTTTGGTCACTCTTCTGTAGACAACCTGTAATCCTGTTATGTGTTTCTTTTTGTAGGGGTTCCACATTTGGTTAGGCTTACTCGAAATGTGACCTTCTCTATTGTAAAAACGCACCAGAAAAATAATTTGTGTGTTAGCTTTATCTTTATCCGAAGTTGTAAGAGTTTCTTTTTAATATTTTACATTCATTAATATATTTGATATTACCTTTGGTATAGTGCTAAAGTTTCATTGGATTTGTCTTTATCTCCTTTGCAATTTCTTTCTCCTCTGATGTTACTGCATTTCGGGTCATGCTTTAGACATTGTTCCTTATTTTGCAGCATTCTTTATATATCTACTCGTCTCCTGTCTCTATATATTGTCCAGCATCTCATTTGTATTTCTTGAAAACATTGGAGTTTTTTTTCTAAAATAAAATCCATGGTCTATTAACACTTTGCACGTGTGCAAATGCAAGCTGTCACAATCTACTGTTTGAATTTAACGCCTCATATCTGGTAACTTGTGTAAGGTAACAGTCTTAACGTCTAAATGAATTAAGAGTCATAACGAGATTCTGGTTTTGAAGTGCTCAATGCTTCCTAGTTACTAGTATTCGTTTCAAAGTTGAAGTCACCAACAATTAGAAGATGGCTGTTTTTTTACTCATTGATTTTTTAATTGTTAATAATAATTGTCATTGTCAATTTCCAACACTACTTCTCAATGCATCTTACTGATAGTCCATAGCCATCTTCAAGTTTAAGTACCACTTTTTATAAGAACCATGCAAAAAGCGATTCATGGGTGGAAAGCCTACACCACTTTATTTTTGATATGTTACTCCTACTAGCACCCTGATTCGATATTTGTACTCTTTTTCCAAACAAGCGTTGGTCCTGAGAGAGAAAAAAATATATAGAATGCATTGGAAAATTGTAAGAAAAGGAGATAACTCTTAAAACTGTCAATAATTTCAATAGAAACCATTGTAACAAAATGGCAAGATTTCTCCCAGGACCAGACAGTTATGAGCAAATTGTTATTTATTTCTTATTTTTTATACTTTGAACTATCTTTTGTTAAAAATAAACCACTGTAGCCTTTTTATCGATGAATCACTTTTCTTCAATTTTGCATGATTCTTAGGTGGAGTACTACTTAATACCTATCCACTTAGATTCCTGGTATTCACTTTAAATTATATGGGATTTGACTGAATGGTATATTTGATATAAAGTGATACTCCTTTACATACTTTACAAATTATACAAAGATACATTGTAAAAGCAATTTGTTTAGATGAAAATCTATGATTAACAAAAAAAGACATAATGAGCTCATAGACAAATATGGTATTTCAATATCACAGATGAGCAAAGAAGTTGGTTTGTCAAAGGTTTTGTTTGTCTTTTCCCGAATTTGACATACTTAATTGGAAAATGGCAGCGCGAAGGGTGTGCTATAGCAGACAGGAACTGCTCTGTCTTCCGGTTCACCTGAGTTCACCCTAGTTACGAATTGAGTTTGCGTTTTTGATTGCTGTTCGGTTGATTTTGTGGGGTTTTTTTTTCGTACTTCGTGCTGTCCATCGTGTTTACTGGTTTTGTAGTTGTCCTTTTCGACTTTTGACACTCGATTCCTTCATTGGTGCTTTCAGAAGATGTACCGGATTTTGTCGAAAAAGCAACAGGACGAAAATGAAAATTGTTCAAGTTCACCATTTTCGGTTTTATTTGTTATGTTCGTCATACTCATATAGCGTTTGGTATTTTCCGTCTTTAAGTAGTAAGAGTATCTCTGTCAAGACTTGAATAGATTAAACGTGCGTCAGGCTTTGCAAATTTCTTATTTGTAACTTTTGTGTTATTTTGATTTGAATAATGTTTACTTAGAACTTACTGGTGTAACGCATTAAGTTTTTTTTTATTCTAAGAACAGGTTTTAGCACAAAATTTCCTATGATTTTCATTAACACTGTACAATCATATGCTATATCTGCCATACCTTATTCATCTCTATTTATGATTAATACTTCACGTTGAGCCTTATTAATCATTAGAAAATTAATATATTTAATGGAATGTCATTCTCTATCAAAGGTCAATCGGAATAACTATTTCCTATCGCGTTTATGATTTCTAAAAGACTATGTGTCTTGAAAACCCATTTGAATTTCCGCCTACTAAAAGCTTAATTATGTCATATTCCATCGTCCTATGATATTTTATCCGGTTACTATTGATTAACAAAGGTAACTTATAACTCAAATGAACATCTATATCCGAAGCTTTAGATAGCTTATTATATAATTCGTATCAGGTACCACTTCTCATTTTTACAAGATTTAGTGTTGGATTCTGACTCTTTGAAAATAAATACCTTGTTATAAATTCAAAAGACTTAATGGAGTAAAACTCAATTTTATTAAAACGACATTCCTTTACAAATGTACCAGATCTGACACACTGAATTGGAAATTGGCAGTGCGACGGATGTGCTATAGCAAGCAGGAACCGCTTACTCTTCCGAAGCACATGAATTCATTCTCATAACGACTAGAGTTCGCGTTGTTATTTGATATTCAGTGGTTTTCATGTTTCCGTGTTTTGTGTGTTGCCTGTTTTTTTTTCTTCCTGTCCTTGTTTGTGTTAACTGGTTTTGTCTCTGCCCTTTCGAACTTTGACACTCGGATGCCCCATTGGTACCTCTGCTTCTTGCAAACGACGGGATTACTAGTAGACATTTTCACTGTAAGCCGAAACCGAATCCGAAACTGAAATCGAAACCGAAACCAAATGTATGGAACGCAAATACTGTGTCATTATCATAATTTGCTACTTTGAGATGTCCAAAGAACTTTTTTCTTGTGGTTTATTCTTTATGCTTTTTGTTTAGTCATTATAATATATAATGTAATTTATTATACACCCATTATGATATGGGCTTGTGTACTGAAATGACCCATTTGAAAGTCTGAAAAAGCAATGGTGAAATCAGTAACACGAATGAGTATAACACGAAGAATCAGGTAATGAAAAAATCAACCACCTAACATCAATCAGCATCGTATTTCAAGTCGTTTACAATAATTTGTGTTGGTTTTTTATCTTTGTTAATTTATAAAGTTTTTTACTACATGTAAAAATGCATCATATTAAGTCTTTTATGATGCAGATGCATAATTACAAATACCAAAACGCGGGTATAAACGGTTAATTTGGATATGCTATATATCGATATTTCAAGGAGTAACCTCTCATCAGTAGCATTTAAACCAAAACATTGGAAGGTCAAATTCCAAAACAGTTGAAAACGAAAAGTACTCAAAACCAAAACGTTCGAACAAGGAAGCCAAATCCAGCACCGAGGATATCGACCATGTGCATTACAAGGAAAGACACCTGGTGTTTTCATAAATTTTGAATTTAACAATCGGAAGTTTCAGCGACAATATATTAGAAATTTTATGGTAATTCGTGTCAGACAAGTCTGACTACCAGGCTTGTGATTACCCTCGGCGACCTCTGGTCCACCAGCAGCGGTTATCGCCCTAACACTGTTTTGGACATAGAAAAATTATGTAATAAACAGAGCTACTGATAATCAAATCTGTATTTAATTTGTAAACGATTTTTTTTGTGTCATTCTAAGTCTTTGTGTTTGTTTTTGTTTGATACAATGTGTACTTCACGACAATTGTGAGCCTGATACTTCCGATCGATTTTCCGTAGCAGCAATGAACTCAACTTGTCTGTCCATGGCTTTGTTGCTTTAGATAATAGTAGTTGATACGTTTTTACTTTTCGATTCAGTTTTGATGATGATAACTTTTATCTAGATTTTATGAAAAATGTTTGTTACTATTCTCTACAAGATCCTAGTCTTCTTGTCTGAAATGCTTAGTTCTTGGGATTGCTCTGTGCATTAATGTGTTAAGCAAAAACGAATATCCCAATATGTGAACTTTTGTTGGATGTTTTTTGTATATGCCATGTATAACAAAGGTCTAATGACAGTGCATTGTGGAACACCTATGAGTACATGGTTCTATTTGACTCGGGATCGATTCTCCAAGCTAAATAGTTTCGTTATTAATTTTATTTATCCCCAGTTTAAAATCTGTTGATGAAATAGGGGCACTTTTATGTTATATGTTTTAATCTTGAATATCTTTATCATTATCTAATTTTGAATGGCAAGAATTGACAATACCTTTCTCGGAAGAAGCAAAGAGGCCCAATAGGGCATTCGAGTGTCAAAAGTCCGGAAAGGAAACGACAAAATCGGTAAACACGAACAAGAACAGTATGAGGAAACACAAAACACATAATCAACTGAACAGAAATGAACAACGCGGACTTAAGTCGTAACAAGAATAAACTCAGGTGCTCTGGAAGAATAAGCGGTTCCTGTCTGCTATAGCACACCCGTATCGCTGATCACTTCCTATCCATCTTTGTCAAATCCGATTAAGGAAGACAAAACAAAACTGTGACGAACCAAAATCTGCACACATCTGAGGGATAGAAATCCTATATTTGTCTACAAGTACGTGGTATCTACCACAAAATGCTTTGATTGAAGACAGCAACCGAGAAGCGACATTATCCTATGTTGGTAATTTCTGTGTCAAACGTGACGCTCTGCTTGGGAAATCGATGTCATTTCCGCAAGCTCTGGAGTAACAAATCAATTATGATACAAAATTCCATAAGCTGGAGTCGACGGAATGTTGCTACACAAGAAGAGAAATTTGATCGTTAAACAAGGAAATGATACAAGAGACACTGACGGGCTAACAGAGAAATAAGGCTTCATTGGGCACCCAGAAGATGCATTGACATACAGATTGATGCATGAAATTAACCTTGATGATCGATCTTATATGTCGAAAAAAAAACAAGCAGGCAAATTCCACCGGAGAAACTGAAAATTGCAGCAGTCCTGACTTGATATAGGAATCTAACGAATAATGGGTAAAACCAAGTTTTATCGCGCCAACATTTTTCTTCCCTATTGTTCGAAGGGCCCAGTAGTAACACAAAACACAACACTAACATAAGATACAAAAGACAATGAAGATTATCAACTAAGAACAATAAACAGCCAAAAATAATAAAACCAATCAGGAGTCATTTAATCAGTTATGATTTTGAATTTGTATACCAATGTAAGATATTGAAAGGAAACCGTTTTGGAGGCCATTACATTATATTCAGTCAACTGTAAGAGGATAATTGAACTATTCATCAGAATTCTTGAAATGTAACCGCTAATACACCAACATAAGAGCTGAATTAGAATGTTGACAATCGCCGAGTAAACATATGCAAAAATAAATTCGACTTTTAAGGTTTAACAATTAACCTTTTATCGGACATTCAAAGCTTCAAAAAATAAATGCTTTCTGAACAGTTGAATTCATTTTCGGTTTCGATTTCGGTATCGGTTTCGGCTTATAGTGAAAATGTCTAGTAAATTGTTTTGTTCTATGTTATGCTTTCCATGCAATATAATAGAATTAAGAACTTTTGAGTTTGATTAGGTTAATATCCTGATTTATCAACCCAAGGAGATGATAAGAAAACTGAGGACATCGGTTTGACGTTTTTTTTTTATTCCAAGGGTTGATTAATCACGAAACCATTAAATGAGATCATAAGTGATCACTAGTTTTATTACATGGGGAAATTGATGGTGACGCAGGTATATACGTATACATGTATCAGGTCTTGTGTCTTTTAATGCTTTCATAAGATTTTTCAGTCTGTTTTGTTCGGATTTTCAACCAGGCATTTTGAGAATAATGTGAAGTGGTTCCTATTCGATTCATTGGTTTAACGGTTGTATGAATAAATCTTTCCTATCAATTTATAATAATCATATTAATAAGTTATTTTAAAATACAAAATACTAAAGTTGAATGAAAAACGCTTAATTTGGTTACGCTGTATATGCATGTGCATATTTCAAGAATTAACCTCATATCAGCAGCACTTGAATCAGTACATTGGATATTCCAAAACCGAAAGAATTGAAGGCCCCATACTCATCCTTAACGTGTTAACAGGAAAGACAATTCCAGCACCGAGTTGCATCATGTTCAATACCAGGACAAAAACCTGTTGTTTTAAAAAAAAATAAACTTTGACAATCCGAAGTTTTAATTAAAGTAATCATTAATTATAAATAATTTGGGTAAAATCATGCCAGACTACCAGTACGACTAACTCTATGTATATTCATAAACGTTTCATAAACAGCTTATTCTATACCTCGTAGCTGGTACCACGATCGTCCTATATTTACAAGATTCTGACTCTTTAAGGGGATACGTTACTTTGGTCGACCATCTTACTTTTCAAAACAAATATGAATAGTTAATATAATGGTAATACCATGACAAATTGAAAAATTCATTTGAAATATGTGGTCATGAGTCGATTTTTCAAGTTATTTCACTTTGAAGTTGTCGTTTTGACGGGAAATTTATATAGAAGTAATAGGAAGAGATCCAATATTTCAAAAATTTTGTTATTCTCCATTGATTAAACTTTTTTTTTATTACATTTCAACCAAAAACTAACACAAGAAAGTCCAAATATTTCTCTAAACAACGATATATATTTTGTCATAGGTCATGAACCATCTATTTCAAGAATTTGCATCAAATGAAGGTAATAACAAAACTACCGAACTTGAATGTTCAATCTCATAGTCCAGAGAAAATGATAAAAACGAATCAGTCATACCGGAGAATTGGTGGATCGCAATGGTCCTGACTTGGTACAGGCATTTCAAACGAAATGGTGGTTTAAACCAGGTTTTATGGCGCCAAATCCCCCTCTTCCATTGAGATCTTAGGATCCCGTATTGAACATAGAACACAACATAGTTGTGAGACAAAAAAGGGATATTGAGGTGATCATTTCAGTACAGCAGACCAGTCAAACACTAATCAAAACTATTAACGACCATATCTTTTGACTCAACCGCTCCAGCATATGGAGTTTACGTATCACAATTGATTCGTTATTCCAGAGCATGTGGGGAGAACAACGACTTCCTTGATAGAGCAACACGGCTGACACGCAAATTGTTAACACAGGGGTATGTTGCTCCCAGGTTGTTGTCATCACTCAAGAAGTTTTACGGAAGACATCATGTGCTTGTATTCAAATACGGGATTTCTATCTCTCATATGAGCAAAAAAGTTGGTTTAACATAGAGTTTTGTAATGTCATCCTTTCCGGATTTGAAACTAAATCGATCTTTGGCAACGTGACGGGTGTGCTATAGCAAGCAGGAACTGCTTACTCTTCCGGAGCACCTGAGTCCACTCTCGTTTCGACTTGAGTTCACGTTGCTGAGTGCGGTTTTGTTGTTGTGTGTGTGTGTTTTGTGTTGTGGTTTGTTTTGTTATGATGATTTTTTGTCTGCCGGTTTTGTCGTCGGCTTTACGGTTTTGTGATACTGATGGTCCCTTTGGTACACCTTTGCTTCTTTGAACTTTTCACCTAGTGGCTGATAACGAAGAAAGAATTTTTTAGGGATCGTATGATACTTATTTTATTATAGCCCTGCTCCAAAAGTCGGTCACCAAGAAATCGGTGTCTGATCAAAATATATGTGAAATGTGTTCAAGCTCTGGCATATCGAATAAGTTATGAAATATAAACACCGTATGCAGGAGAAGTAGGTATATTGCTCTGTAGATTAGGAAAATTAATAATTTGAAAATTAAGATCGTTTTTTTATCGTAATTTTTTGTACTGAGATCGCCACCTGGGTCAAATTCGAGATGCAAATCCAAGAAGGACGTGAAGCAATTTGATTCGGTGGTCTCTTTAATCTCCGATTCTGGAGGATATATTGAAGAAATCCATCTACCAAATGAAGTGTTATTGACAGAAAGGGCATCATCAATATATCTGAATGTAAGATTTAATGACTTTTCCTCTTTCATCTTCTTGTTCTTTACGAGTCCCTGAAGAAATTATAAAAACAAATCGGCGAGGAGAGAAGCACAGGTTGTGCCCATTGGAATGCCGATTTGTTGTTGAAAAATCTCTCCTCAGAAGGTGACAAATATGTTGTCAATGAGGAAATCAAACATACTGCAAACTTGTTCCAATGTGTAACAACTTTTATCTTTGAAAGATGTTTTAGAACAGCATGTAGAGTTATAACCCAAAACAACTAAATTCCTAGAGTTTGAAAAGGCTTTTTTGAGGTTTTTTCAGGCGACATTTTAGTTTTTCGTGTGACAAGGTAGTGTATAAAGTTGAAAAATCGAACGTTTTCAAAGAGTGAACCTCAGAAAATGATCTAGATTTAAAATGATCTAACAAATCTTTTGAGGTCTTCAAAATCCACATATGGTTGATTCCACTACGATCGCAGTATGCTTGTTGACCTTCTTTGACAGCAGACAAGATTTTAGTTAAATTGACGGACAGCTCTGTAGTTGAACATGATGAAGATCCAGCTATATACCCATCTTTGTCCGGATTTTTGTGAAGTTTAGGTATCCAGTATAAATATTGTACATTTAACTCTTTATGTAAAGATAAACAATAGCATTAAAGTTCAACGATGTTCAAGTAAAATTGACACTGCGTTTCAAATCGGAAATGGACGTTTTTCTGTCTCACAGGTAAATTTTATCGATAACGTCGTTTTTAACGTAATGTATCCCATTAAAAATAAATACCGTGTAATAAAATAATATGAAATAGGCAGTGCCTAAATGCGAGCACAGCATAATTCTGTTCAATAAGAAAAATGATTTCAAATCGATGCAGTCAAATAAGATCTGAAACCATCGTAGTTATTTTTGTTTTGGTCAATTTTCTAGAACGTTCAATTTAGGACGAGATCCTAGGGACGATTGAACGTTAAATACAAAAGTAAGAAAAAATCGATTAAAATTTGGTTACTACAAAAAATGTAGCAACTCGTCGTCATCAGAATATTTTTTTCTTTTTACATTATTAAATAGATAATTTTTGGAATGCGAAAAGCAAAATGGGTAATTATTTTCAAATTCACTCCGTTCCTGCCAAAATTTGAGAGCCTTTCCGGACCATGAAAAATCAATATCAGCATAAGGCAATTTTTTTGCGGGAACAAATACCGTAGAGCTCTCCGCTTACGAGCTGTGCTCGCTAAAAAATAGACTTAATGGAGTAAAACTCAATTTTATCAAAATGCTATTGCAAACGATAAAAAAAAAGAGTCAGAATCTAGCATTAGGTCTTGAAAAAATGGGACGATCGTGGTATCAGCTATGAGGAATAGAATAAGCTGTTTAAAGCTTCGGATATAGATGTTCATTTAAGTTATAAGATACCTTTGTTAATCAATAGAAACCAGATAAATCTCCTTTGGTTGATTAATCACGATATTAACGTATAAAATAATATTTCAATATACAGCTTTGTGACGGGTCGTTATTAACAATTTTAGAAGCAAAAACTTGAGCGTTTTAGGAACACCTGGTTACTGTACGACTTCTTAGATAAAGTGTTTTTTCTTCAATAATTCGCCCTGGTCCTTTTCCTGCATGGCGACACTGTATTATGCATACAGGATTACCAGGTACAGTTTGCATAACGATTTCCAAACGTCAATCAGATAGGTTGCAAATCACAATGAGGCAACTTGCATATGCGTTTAAAAAAGTTTTTTTAATTCGCTTGCTTTCAGATTCCGTGTTTTATATGGTGTCCTTTTTTCGTCCTGTCATTGTGAGTGTTTGCTGGTTTTGTATCTGTCCGTTCGGAGTATGACATTCGGATGCCCCATTGGTACCTCTGTTTCTCCTATTAAGGCAATCAAATACGGTTTTAGTGTTGAATTGATGTAAAGGAAGAACTGAAAGTAAAAGGCGCCATTCTCAGCATACAGTTAATAACCGTGTTAGTTTTCCAGCAAAACATAAATTACACAACCAATCCGATCAAAGGCGCTGCTACTGCTCTAGCATCTCGTTCAAATCTTGATATTTTTTTTTCGGTCATTGCGTACTTTATTCTATTTCATTGAAAACTCGTGGAAGTGTGTGTGCAGAATGTCCCGCCAATCAATGTTATTAACAGGTTCTACTAATCTTGGTCCAGAAATATTCCTTTCTTTGATTACAATTTTCTGATTTATCTACTTACTCATATTACTTATCTTTCTAACGTGACCTCTATAACATTCTTGACTATTGTAAAAGAATAGTTGAACATTAGGAAAATTGGCACTATGGACTGTAAAAATGTAAAAACTATTACCGTATCAAACTTTCTGATGACTTCAACTTTCCAATAGTCAACTTCCCCTTTCTGTGTAGCAAAATTCCTTCGGTTCCAGCATATAGAGTTTGATTCATTATTCCAGAGCATGTGGGGAGTATAACGACTTCCTTGATAGAGCTACACGGCTGACAAGAAAATTGGGTACGTTGTCTTAAGTTGGTGTCATCCATCAAGAAAATTTTACGGAAGACATCATGTCCATGCTTGTAGACAAATACGGGATTTCTATCTCTAAGATGAGCACATATGTTGGTTCGACAAAGAGTTTGGTAATGTCACACTTTCCGGATTTCACCAACATTAAATCGATCTTTGGCAACACAACGGATGTAATATAGCAAGAGGGAACTGCTTTCCTTTCCGGACTTCACTTTAGTTTCGACTTTAGTTCGCATTGCTTAAGGCGGTTCAGTTGGTATTGGTGTTCTTTTGTTATTGTGTGGTGTGTTTCGTTGTGAGGATTTTTTGATCTACCAATTTTGTCCTTGTCGTTTCGGTATAATGGTGTTTGATTACCTCTTTAATACACCTTTGCTGTTTTCCTTTCAATACATAAAGCATATATACTCACCCAAAAAAGTTACGCAACAATACAAAATTTCCATATATATTTTAAATAAACCTACCTAATTTTATTTTTGTATTGCAAAGCCATTTCTTAACCGATTTTAATGAAATAAAAATCAAGAGAACAAGAAATGATTGAAATTTATTTTTATGATTTTAGAAAAATCGTCACTTCACCGGATTTTAAGATATCCCAAGTAAAAATCAACTGTTAATTTAATGCGTCAACAACCCGTTTAAATCAACCAACATTTTCCGTGGAAAAACATTGGTTATGTTCTACTCGCGTTCTATCAAAAACCGTAACAGCCCAAATCATAAGAAATAAACTTCGCTTGTTTGTCTTTTTCTTGGTTTTTATTTGATAAAAAATGATTGAGAAACAGCTTGGCAATATCAATTTATAATAAGGTAGGTTTACTTAAAACATATAGGGAAAGGGAAATTTTCCACTGTTGCGTAACTTTTTTGAGAGAGTATATACCGTATGTGTATCGTCAAATTATATCGGGTAAAGGAGTCTGCGAAGCTAGCCATTGTGACTATGAAGGATGCCAACCATATTATCGCTTACACGACGGGGGCGTACTTAGCCTATTACCAGGATGAGTATTCTAGACAGTCGATAAAAGACATGAACTGGTCAACAAATATCCCTGTTATAGTTATTGTATAGATTGAAATGATCACAACACAAGCATCCAGGTCAAAAATTAGATTATAAATATTAACATATGTTTAAATTGCCATTAGTTAGTTAGTGCTAGAAATAGGATGATTGATTTCATAATGAGCTTGACGAGCCCGCACGTTGTGCCCCTTTTATACTGTTATTTGGTTACGTAACCAGACATATGTTATGTACCTCTTAAAACAAATCATAACAAACAAAAGGCATCAAAACAAAAAGATGATATAACAAACTTCAACTTAATGAAGATAACATTATCACAAACCTAGACATAACAAAGTTAAGTTCAAACTTCTTATTATAACTTAAACAACATACCGAGCAATGAACTTACAGATCTCATTATCCATTACTAGTCTTATACAGCATAGACTTGTTTTTATTCTATATTATTAGCTCTTCTTACATATAAGGACATATAAAGTCCATTGAGATCTCCACGATTCTTTACACATTAACTTGTTTAAGATGGTTAAAATATTTTGCTGGAAATTATGAATAACATGCAGTTTATGATACATTTATTCTTAGTTTTTTTTTTTGTAAATCTTAGAAAAACCAATACATGCCATATGTAGATATGTATAAACATTTCCATTTCACAGAAATGGTTTAAGAGTATTGATTTATAATAGATAAATTACATTTGGGTTGTATTTATAAGAAATAATAGGATTTTGGAGGCAGCAGATAAGACATGTGTTTATAATTTTATTATATATGGAAGAAAAAAACAGAGCTGAAATATACATTTACTTTTATTACTTATTCTTTAAACTTCAATTTACAAAAGGTCTAAAACATTTATTAGATCTTTTTTCTCGTGATTTGTAAGAGTGCAAATACTTCGGCACTGGTTGGTTAAAAAGGGTATCCTTTTATCGTATTATGTATTGACGACGCTTCTGGTTCCAAATCTGATGTCAAATTTTCAAATCAAACTCATTCTAAATAAGGTTTGAAGCTCAACAATAATCTTAAAGTGATAGTAAAACGTGTATTAAAGGCATATTGTCTACGGAAAACTCATTTTTTACCCCCAATTTTTTGGTGTCAATTAGACTGAAATGCAAGAAAATGAATATTGGAAAAATATTTGCCACAAATTTTGCCTCAAAAGTAGTTTACTTTGATCAAAATAGCTCGACAATATTGATTGATATTTTATTTACCTGCATTAGGTCACATTGACACAGATTTAAACTGAGTAGTTTTAACGCGGACACTAATCGGAATCTCGGGTTTTGTCCCCGAATACCTTGATATGTTGAAAAAATACCAATATTTTTCGTGTTTACCTTTTAAATCACATTTAAAACTTTATACAGGCAATAATTGTCAGTTTTATTCTTTAAGGAGCTCTAATATTCGGTTGCCGTTATAATTTTCTTCCAAGCTAAAACTTTGAGAAACAGATTATGCACCACGTGCAAGAACTATGGAAGTTCTCAATCAAAGAAAGTATAGTGCGCATGCTTACAGCTCATCTACATCTCATGATTACAAATACCAAAACGCGGGTATAAACGGTTAATTTTGATATGCTATATATGATGTTTTGTAAAGCTTTACAAATATTATATATTTTTCAATTTGTGAAGTTATAAGGTACCATAGTGGTATTTTGAACGTTTGTATATTTCTAAATAAATAAAACGAATAGTCTGACGACAATTTTTTGGTTTTACAAAAAAATAATTTTTCGTAGACAATATGCCTTTAAGAATCAGTATTCTGCTTTAATTAAGTAAGATGTATTGTTCATTGTTTATTGATTTGTTCTTATAAGCATTTAGATTGTCAAAATGAACTCACCCTTTTACGGTGAAATTCAAATTTTACTTATTTTTAAACGATTCACCTTTGCTTCGTTGTAATTCTTCAAAACAATGTTTTTGTGGAACAAAAAAAAAGGGAAAGTAAAATTATAGTAGTACATTGCCATTTTGGATTGGTTCTGTATGTAAGTTTTAACACGTAGGATACATTTTCCGCCCTAACCAAAATCCCCCGTGTTCCCGTGGTCTTCAAAACTGCTGTTCCTGTGCTTCCTACCCCACCCCATATTTCTTATTATCATCATTTCATCCTCTTCATGTTCATTGCCCTTAAATAACCTATACATCGTTGCTAGGGCGTAAAACACCAACTCACTCACTTACTCATTAATAACGATTCCATAAAACATTCATAACGGTTTTTCGTATCACCTGGGTTCACTTTCGTTTCGACTTGAGTTGGCATTATTGATTTCTGTTCGGTTGATTTTTTTTATTTTTTGTGGTTTTTTTTTGGTTCGTGCTGTTCTTGTTTGTGTTTACTGAGTTTGCCGTTGACCATTCGGACTTTTGACACTGGTGCCTCTCTGTTTTTTGTTTTACCTGCTGAACATATACCAAACGTAGAACATCTCTACACATAATTAATACAGTCATGACAGTTTACTCAATATTTGTTAAAATTAATATTTTAATGGAATTTTGTTGTGTATCAAAGGTCAATCGCCATTACTTTTTCCTATCGCGTTTATAACTTCTAAAAGACTATGTATCTTGAAAACCCATTTGAATTTCCGCCTACTAAAAGCTTAATTATATCATATTCCATCGTCCTTTAATATTTTATCCGGTTACTATTGATTAACAAAGGTATGTTATAACTCAAATGAGCATCTCTATAATCTTTTTTTGAAGCTTTAATCAGATTATTCTACACATTGCAGCTGGTACCGCGATTATCTTGTGTTTACAAGTGTTAGATTCTGACTATTTGAAATAAATACCTTTAGACTTTTTGAAGTGAATTTTAAGATGACATTGCAACAATATGAGATACATTTGTTATAGTTAGTCCTTTATGTTCGTTTTCTCAGCCATATATAATAGAATAAATGACTTTTGAGTTTGATGAGGTTAATTTTGTGATTTATTTTCATAAGAAGATCATTTACCATCCGAGGAGATCGTTCGAGGTGATTTTTTATCCCGATGGTTGATCATTCACGAAAGTATTAAATAAAATCAAAAATGATCCATTGTTTATTTCATTGAAAAATGGACGATGACGTAGATTCAAGCGTGTATCTAGTCTTGTCTCTTTTATATTTAAGTTAATATTATTGTTGATTGCAATTCAGATTTTTGTATTTGTGTGTGTGTGTGTGTGTGTGTGTTTTCGTGTCGTTCTTGTTTGTGGTCACTGGTGTTGTGGCCTGTTCGGGCTTTTGACATTCGAATGCCCCATTGTTACCTCTTTGCGTCTTTGTTCAAAATGCCGAACAGGTATTATGAGTATCAGTTGATCTTAAACGGTTCTTTATTGACTGAATGTAGTTTGAAAAAATTCTTAATTAATTCCTAGTTATTTTAATTCTTTGCATTTTTATAGACGTTCATGAAAAAAATGTCATATAAAATAGCTATTTGGCAAGTTTCAAAATCAAAGACTTTGGCATCAATGATCTTTGCAGGGATATCTAATTTCTTCACTATGAAGGCGGCAATTTTTTGGTAGTATTACAGGGGTATTCTTTTTCTCCTTAGCCTCCTGATTTATCGTGTCTACGGTGTCAAATCTACACAAATTCTAATTTTAGTGTTATCTGTTCTATATTCGGAATTGTTAGGTCCATATTCATCAACATGAATAATCTTGGTAGATATATTTCTTTCCGTCGTTCCTTCCTGTTCTATAGTTTCTATCCGTAGAGAACCTCGCCCGTTAGTAAATGATTTCTTTGGAACGGATAGGTAAATATTTTGAGTTTCTGCTTCTAATTTATTTCCAGTCCGATTAAATTTTGCTTTCGTTTCTTTCTTTGAAGTTTCATTATGACAAGTGGGAACACCTGGTAAATGTACGACATCTTGACTGAAGGCTGCTGAAGTACTATTTTCTTCAATAATTCGTCCTTGTACTTTTACTGCTTGCCGGTATTGTGTTCTGCGTGCAACTATCCCAGATACCGTTTGCATAACGTGTTCTGAACGTGCATCAGATAATTTCTTAACAATATCATCATGCAGCAAATGGTTTATGCATCTGCGGAAAAGTCTTTTTACTGCAAATCGAAATCGCTTGCTCATTAAGGCATACAAAAACGGATTTAATGCCGAACTCATATAGACAAAGAGAACTGAAATTAAAAGGCACCATTTTGGTATTGTAGTATTTCCATAACTTAACATACAGTTTATCACCATATAAGGTGTCCAGCAAAACATAAATGAAACGGCCAATCCGATCAAACGCACTGCTGCTCTTGCCTCCCGTTCAAATCTTGTCAAACTTTTTCGGCTCATGGTGTACGATATTTGATTGAAAGCTCGTGGTAATGTATGCGCAGAATGTCCCGCCAAACAACTTATCATTGATATCTTATTAACAGGTTCTATTAATCTTTGTCCAAATATATTCTTTTCTCTAATTTCAATATTCTGATTTATTTGCTTTGTCATGTCGCTAATCTTTCTAGCGTGACCTCTAGCAACGCTGATTATTTTAGAATAGCAGAAGAACATTAAAAAGATTGGAATTATGTACTGAAAAAATGTAAATACTATGACCGTATCTAACTTTCCCCTCCAATTTGGAAAGCACATATACCGTGTATCGTCAAATTCCATCGGGGCGAAAATGTCTGCGAAGCTAGCCAATGTGGTTATAAAAGATGAAAACCATATTACCGCTAAAACGATGGAGGCGTACTTAGCTTGTGACCAGGCCGAGTATTTTAGACAATGGATAATCGTGATGTAGCGGTCGACTGATATCCCTGTTATTGTGTATGTAGAACTGGTGAGAAGGAGGTGGTTCCATATACCAATGACAACACAGGCTTCCTGAAATGAGACAAAAATTATATACTATAAAATTTACTGTGTGAATGAGGTAGATAACAAACAAACAAAATTACAAGAAAACTGTGATTTTCCATCTCACCATTTCCAAAAAGAACAAACAAAAACAGGTTTTCACATTCAAAAACTAAAAAGCTTATAACATGTATTAGTTAGATGTTTTTGCAACAGCTGATCAATAGTACAGCTGAGTAAACAAATCCAAAGCCACTGAATCTGGTATTGATATATATTTCGAAATAAGAGTCCGATAGTACATGTCTTAAGATGAAGCAATACCGTTGCAATACACAAACATATCATTCTCATTACCAAGCTAAATATGAAAACTTAATAACATTAATCACAAACCATAGTTTCTGCTAAATTTTGAAATTTTGAATTAATCATAGATACTGGATGATTTTTTTTAGAGGAAGGACGGGAGTTTTTTCCTTGACTTCGAAGATTTTGTCTTTACAATCTATGGGCACGGAAAAACGCCTGTTATAGGTTGGCGGACTGGATACTGAAAAAATATTTTTTTTGCCACAATCGAATAATACTTGCACGACTGAAATAAGGGGTCGCCCAAAAACAAATCTGTATCATCTTTTTATATTCATTAAAAAGGACATTTTTATCTGTGATTCATTTGAAAATGACAAAATGAACCACTAAACCTCTTTTAGTTCTGTTGACTTCAATACTGACGGCAATAAAATCCGGCCTAAAGAAATATAACGATTGGTGTTATTGTAGAAATGGTGTCAATCAAATGTGGATCCTGAAGATTTTGAAAGAACTGGTGGAGATTCTTAACTCTTAATCAGTTTCATCTTGCAACAGTAATAAGATATTCCATTTCTCCTTTCTGTACACTTCTATTCCGCATGAACAACTCAAATCACGATTGGCACAGCGATTAAGCGAAGCTTTTGCAAAAAGAATGGAAAAAGCAGGTACAAATATCTGGTAGTCGATTACACTAATAAATACTTTATTCTATGTTATGAATGAGTCTAAGAAAAAAAATAAATGTACAAAAAATCAAATTATTGAGATGCCCAATTTCCCTATTAACAGCATATTTCTTCAGTTTGGTGGATGTACTTTCAGCAAGCAAGAGGGATTCCAATGGACACAAATAGTGCTCCTTTGCTTGTTTATTTGTTTCTTCATTCATATGCAGCAGACGTCTTAACATCTCTTCTAAAAAAACAAATCGCTTTCCGAAATATTGACGATGTCCTTTTATTGAACAATTCTCGATTTGGTAATATTTTCCGTTACATATATCCCCAGAAACTTAAGATAAAGGCCACAACGGATTCTAGAAAGTCTGCTTCATATTTAGATCTACATCTCAAAATAGACTCTCAAGGAAATCTTTTATCAAAGCTCTATGACAAACGTGATGACTTTAACTTTCCACTTGTAAACTTTTCCTTCTTGTGCAGCAACATTCCGTCTGCTCCAACTGATAGAGTTTACATTTCACAACTGAATCATTACTCCAGAGCGTGCGGGAACTACATCGATTTCCTTTGCAGAGTGCACGTTTGACACAAATATTGCTATCACAAGGTTACATGTATGTCGCTTCTCGGTTGCTGTCTTCACTCAAGAAATTTAACGGTAGACACCATGCACTCGTAGACAAATGCAGATGTTGGTTTGTTTGTTTTGCCTTAACGGATTTGACACATTGAATTGAAATTAGCATTGCGACGGGTGTGCCGTATTGAGCTAACGAACTAACGGCTCGACATTGATTGAATTTCAAAATATCAAAGTAAAACATGAGCTACATATATATAAACATTTAACATGCCTTAAGGATATGCATAACATACGTTAATACATTTTTCTTAAATTGGTCGTGAACTTTTTGAAATTATATAGGAACTGTGTGGTTAAAAATGGATTGTACAGACAACAAGGAATATTTAGCCAAATATACTACTAACATATATTACTACACACATTTTCCTGTTTGGTAAACATGTCATATTAAATGTCAGCCCCATTAATTGAAAGGGGTATAACTGTCCACTTCCATGCCGGGGTTGCCAGGTCATATTGCGGAAAACATTGCCAAAAATCAAATTAAGTGGTCATCCATGTGGGCAAACGTCACCTTCTTCTCGCGTAGGTAAACATTGTTACAGGTTTCAGTAAAAGTACTTTTTGAAGTAGGTTAAATTGTCTGACCCTATATGTTCTTCCTGTTTCAAGAGGCATTTGTGTACCCATCACACTTCTTATTGCATCATCATTTAAATTTTATTTTATCTTGCTTTATCGTTACTTGTTTCGTGCTCACGTTCCAGTTAAGAGAAAAGTCACTGTTGCTTGATGATGTAACCAAGCATACGGCTTTGTATATACATGTACTCTGTAGTAAATCAAAAGAAACAACAGACATCAAAAAGAAAGATGATACTTCAAACTCGAAGACATATTGATGAACTTGTCATAAACCTAGACAAAGCAAGGCCAAGTTCTTAAAATGATCACGAAAACAACATAACGTACAATGAACTTAGCATATTTCTCATAATTCATAACTAGTCTGATATGACATATTAGTTTTCATTAATATATTATTAACTCTTCTTTGATGTTAGATCCCTTAAGATGACCAGGTTTCTTTTTAACAGTCGAACTTTGAGATGGTAATATGTTGATGAACATTCATGATAAAAGAAAATTAACGATGCTAATCAAAACATAATAACAGAAACTGTAAAGGATCATTTTAATATCAAATGCTCAAGTTTTCTTATTGACAACATATTTGTTCAGTTTGGTGATCATGTTTTTTAGCAAACAATAGGGATTCCAATGGGCACTTATTATGCACCTCTGCTTGCTAATTTGTTTCTTCATACATATGAAGCAGACTTCTTACAATCACTTCTAGAAAACAAAGATCGTAGACTAGATCCTACTTTCGTTACATTGATGCAATTCTCGATGTGGTGACTTTTTCCATCTTATATTTCCTCAGGCACTTGAGATAAAGGACACTACGGAGTCTAGGAAGTCTGCTTCATATTTTGATCTTCATCTTGAAATAGACTCTCAAGGAAATCTTTCAACAAAGCTCTATGACAAACGTGATGACTTTCCTATCGTCAGCTTTCCCTTCTTGTGTAGCAATATTCCGTCCGCTCCAGCTAATGGGGTCAACGTATCTCAACTGTTTCGCTATTCCAAAGCTTGTGAGACTTATATCGATTTTCTTAAAAGAGCGTCAAGTCTGACACAAAAATTGTTCACACTGGGTTTTTTGACATCGGGCACATTTAGAAAAATACGGGATTTCGATCTCTAAGATGAGTGCAGATATTGGTTTGTCATATGGTTTCGTTTTGTCGTCCTTTACCGGATTTGACACACTGATTTGACTGTTGTCAACGCAACGGGTGTGCTATAGCAAGCAGGAACTGATTACTCCTCCGGAGCACCTCAGTACACTTTTGTTACGACTATAGTTAGCGTAAATTGATACATGTATTCAGTAGTTTTTGTATTTCCGTGTTTTACATGTTTTCTGCTTTTCGTCCAGTTCTTGTTGGTGTTTATTGGTTTTTTCTCTGGCCTTTCGGACTTTTGTCATTCGTATGCCCCATTGCTACCTCTTCTTCTTACACACACCATCGATATAAGAATTAATTTTAAAAAAATAGTTATATTTGGGATGAATAAAAAATGGAATGTACATGCAGCTTCTTGAGGGCAACGAACATGCCACATGTATGTTGTTTTATGGTAAAATATTTAAAAAACAAAATCAATTATATTATTTTGAAATCTTGAACAATTAGTATACATGTACAATATTTATCAAATCTTTTTTTTTCTTTTTGTTTAATCATAAGTTTCTTTTGAATGGAATTTGCATGATTAGTTGGTATTAAATACGCGTTAATAAGTATGACAGTAAGAAGAAAAGGTTAGTGAAAAAGGTTATTCTTCAATCGTATTATGTCTTGTCTTTTTTGTAATTGACGACGCTTCTGGTTCCAAATCTGAAGTCAAATTTTCACATTGGACTCTTTCGAAATAAGATTTAAATGTCTATAAATTAATAAACATAACAATATTAAACTTAGCATTGAAACATGGGATAATAAAATGCGTACTGAGTAAACATTTTCAGTATTCTGCTGAAGATGGTCGTTAAAGTAGGATTTATTGAGCGTCGTTTATTGGCATGTACATATGAGCATTTAGAGCTAAATAAATATATTCTAAATATTCTTTTTAATTTGAAATTATATAAGCACAAATCAAATGAAACTCACACAAGACCAACAAAAACAAAACACAACTATTTATATTGCGTTTTTGGGGTTTGTTCTGTTTGTAATAATGTACTGCTGATAATGATTTCATGAAAATATATAACGATTTTCCGTACGACGTCGTGTATCTATTGTAATTCGAATAAATCGTGACTTTATTAATATATATGGCTACAATTTTGCACAAATTGAGACATTTATTATTCTGATCTAAGACCATAAGGTCAAGGAATATTAATAAAATAAAAGAGAGATATAAATATATAGATATAAAAAATATTAAAATATTAAAAGAAAGTAAATGTTAAGGTGATGCACGCTGTACTTAAAACTAATCCTTCATTAAGTTTCTAGTAAAATTGGACTCATATATATAAAGAATTTAAGCATTTTTTTTTACTTTTCTTCATTTTTTTCCAAACGTGAAGCATGCGTTTAACTGTTGATTTATTCATTTTTGTAGCTCCCCCCCCCCAAAAAAAAATGCGATCTCAGAGAACATGGTTATGAGACACAACAGGCATAGGTTACCATCTCAATACAACAAAATTAAACAGCCAATTGAAGAATCGCAAATCTTGCACTTTTCAACGAATGGCTGATATTGGAAAATAACGGTCTTAAAGGATGTATGTGACGTATTTTCTTATACACCTTGGCCTAAAAGCCATTCACGAGAACAGTGGCGTAAAGTCAAATTTAAAAAAAAAGAATCTGTAAAAGCCACCCTGACACATCGAATTAATTGTGAGGCACATCATGAAGGAAAGTATGCGACTCTCCAGATAAGAAAAAATATACATCGTTTAAAAATTAACATCATATCTTTTATCGAACTATAATGTTGTATTGAGATGCCCGTACAAGATGAACTGAAAATGTATGACAAATGAAATGAATTTAAACATTTCGAAATTAAGCCAACCCGTATTGTGTTCTTTCAAAAATGGATGGAAGAAAAACATAACGCAGAAAGATATTCCCCAACGTTCCGAATTTCCTCACGAAACAACTAAGGATTTCCTAAGTATTTTGTTCTTAGATTACCGATTTTCACAGTTTCTGGGGACAACACCAAAAAAGAAATTTCAAATTCCAAAGTTAAGAGACACATTACTCGAAATATTTAAACGGTCGGTGGAGAAATAATGAACACATGATTGGAACAAAACAAAAGATATTGAACTTAATGTTTAACTTATGCCAACATGTGTTTCATTAAATAAATTTATATGTCTGAAAATTAACTCGTAGAACAATTACTATACAATGTACAAAGATTTATTCACTTTTCAATATACGGAAACTAAATAGCCTTATCATTAATTACTTGTATGTCAGCAAAAATAATGAACAACATACATAGTACAAACACAAGAACGTCTTGTAAGTCTACAAACACAACAAACATGACAAAGATACATTTTGTAACTTTACCTTTCCTAGTGTCCAGTCTTCGCTCCTTAAGCTGCTAGCCACAATAGGCATCATGACTAAACCTATAAACAGGTCCGAAAAGGCTAAGTTAAGTAGAAACGCAGAGGATATTGTTCTCAAAGACTTCGTTCCTAATGTTGTAACAATAACGATGATGTTGCTTGCACATGTCAGGACAGCAATAAAAATAAAACTCCATGATACAGCATTCAAAAACACATTATGTCTTTCTTCTGAAAAACTATTTATTGTACAATTTGTGCAGTTAGTCATATCAATGTAATGTTTTATCTTTCTAAAACGACCAATTAATCTTTTAAAGACAATAAAATTACTGAAAATATTTTCTCAAGTGTCTTCATTCGATTGGCTAATTCGTGTTTTTATCCTTTAACAATATCACTTTTCTAATGTTTATGGACAAAATAGCAAAAATGTTATTTTCTTTATCGTTTTGCCACCTCTTCAAACACGTTTCCGTCTTCGTGATGATTGCATGACACTACGACAAATTATAAGTGCTTATTAAAAACAGCTAACTGCATGTATTTAATCCAGCTATTTACCGCCTCAGTCTCTAAATCCAGATAAATCCCGCTAATTGCTCTCATTGGTTCTTTTAAAAATATGAAATTGAGTATTCAGTTTTTACCTGAAAGGTAAAATACGTCACATCGATTGGAATTAAGACCTGATTAAGTCCCATTTGTCATGTAAGTATATATCGTTATTCTACCTAATGAGATGACTTTGGAAAAATAACCTTCATTAGAGCCTGGATCGGTTAATTTGCGTCTTACAAGGTCTTATTTAAGATGGATTGAAAGTCTTTCAGTACAGGTTCGGAGACGCAATACGTTACAGATATTAAGCATACAAGAAAACAACATTTCGTCAAAAAAAGTCATATCAGCACGAACAACATCTATTCAAAAGTTGAAAACAACAGGTTATCAACATTCGATTTAACAAAAACGTCTCGAAAACAAAACAGCTTTAATATGACAAGCACTATTTAAATTTTACAACTCCCCCATCCCCCCATTCCCCACCCAACCCCCAACCCCCAAAATGGCAAAAAAAGCAAAACACTTTGAGGATCGTAACTTTTGAACTTTTGTCAAATCATTTTAGGATTTTTTGGTAGAAAATAAATAATTGTGCACTTAATCTTACAAAAAGAAAAATGTAGATCTGTGTGCTTGTTTCTGAGGTATATATGACGTCAAATATTTTCAGTTTTAAGGTAGATGGGGTGTCTAATTATTTATCCATAGAATTTTTTTAAATTTTGGTCAAATTAGCCCTAGAATGGTACTTAAAATCTCGATGATAAAATTCAATGTTCACCTTAAGAATTTTTATTGAAACGACTTTGAAAATGCATGATGATATTAGTACTTTTAACATGGGATCAATAGGGAAAATTCTAATTTTCTGCATTTCTTTATATTTGTGAAAATCTTTGTTTTGTATGTATTTTTGAATATACTTTATAAAATATAGAAATCAATTATAAAAGCTAGCATTATAAAATTTAAAGTTATTATAGATGTGCAAAACAAAATGATCAGTGATAGACACCCCATCTACCCTAAAAGGTAAAGTATTCAGATTGGTGGAGAGGCCATCTGCAACACCGAAAACATCACCAAGTTTAATTGACAAAATATCTTTTCAAAACAGTCATTGCGTATTCTACAAAGATACAACACATAACAAGAATGCTTAACGCCAAAAATCATCGTCAGCTCTTCTAAAATATTTGTACATAAGGTAGATTTTTAAAAAGAGTTGATTATATCAGAAATCGTCAGAACATGAAAGTATTAAATTGGCATTAAATCTTCCATGGTCAGAACTATGTTTAACAAGCAAATACCCACAATAAAACAGATGAGTTGGAACAAAAAGTTTAACATCCTACTGTACATGTGACAGGAAGTATATGTACAGCGTGTTACATGTATTAAAACCTGTACTTTTTATATTTTTTTCGTCTATCCAGTGTGCCACTTGTCGATTCAAAGATATTGCTTGTAAAAGGGCTTTGTTTTCCTTCTTTACCTTATTTGACATGATGATTTAACCATTGTGACAAATATGGGTCTTATCGCCACTCATCCTTCGTTTAACACTTAACATGTTTGTGTACTTTTTATTTAAAAGAGAATGCATACAAAAATGCAATCATGTACTTTCTTTTAAAAACTAGTCAGTGAGAAAGTTTGTGTTTTTGCAATAGAAACAATATCTATGTTACATGTATCTAAGGGTAGTGAGCATGAAGAGGATAATAAAATGAAGACAAAAATTCGTTTTGTGAAAATAAACAAAGGGACGGTATATTTTGAAGACTATCGGAAAAGGGAAGAGGTAAATAAGGAAAAAAATATGATGCACTTCTTGAAACAGATGTTTTACAAGCCTAAAGCATGTCACTCTCCACACACGTCGATGCACTGGCTTTCTGTATTATAGACTTGACAGCACCCGCAGACTTGGACCCCTATTTTCCTTGGGAATACACCTTGGTCGCTGTGGACTACTTACTTATTCTTTTTTAGAAGCCAAATAACTCTTACGCTTTCGGCTGAGGGTCGATTCTCCTGCCTCAATTTGTTTGTGCAACGTGACAAAAGGCTTAAAATAATCCTATATAAAACGAACCATGGTCTCTTTTAATAAACCTGTTCAGGAATAGACATAAAAGGACAACACCATTGCTAAAAACGTTCGTATTTTTTAAACATAATGTTATCTATATACTGTTTTCCGCTGACTCTATTGCAAGATATAATAAGAAATATATATTCAGAAAAGGAAGTATCAAATATCCAATCATCTTTTGTATTTGTATTAACTATAATTCATGATACTTTAAGATCTACATAAGCTTGTGTAAGGAACAGGACGTACGGGAATATTTTTCCCTTCTTACAGATTTTCGCATCATTTATGACCTGTATTAAAAAACTAACCGCCTTCGTACTGAGAACAGAAATATTTCCTTAGTCTCCCAAGGAAAAGAATAGATCATGTCAACATCTCTATACATTATGACGACAGGTCAGTGCTCAGCATTTAAGGCGAAGATGTATGAACATTTCAGGCATATAAAACTGCTTAACCCCTTATAGTACTATGTGATGAAGCTACATGCCAATTATCAAGAGGCATGTAGTTGCCCCAAAAACAGTGACGGAAATTCTACATATATGTTCATTACATATAAAACCTTAAATATTCGGTAATGAGGAAGTATCAAAGTTTCGGGCATAAAATTGCTTTACACCTTAATGTACTATGGGGTGAAGCAACATGCAAATATCAAGAGGCTAATGCCCGTAAAACTGCGACAGAATTTTTTTTTGACGCCGCTAGACGCAGGACGACGCTAAACGACGGCGAATAATACCAAAGTAACCCCTATATATCGGTTAAAATGTCGCTCCTGCAACAAATTGCAGGCGACATATGAAGAAATGATGTTTTTCCTTCAAAAGTTCATAATTCTAGTTAGCAATAGCTATACTCGCGAATTTGGCTATACCAGGGAGATGAACATAAAAAGGATGATATAATGAACATGAAATGATGATGAAGTGGAGGAAATGGGACACAAGGCCAATCGGGGAAGACAGTTTTATTTTAAACGTGTTTATTCAGATAAATATACGAACATCACATGTTATAATGACTAATAATAGGCAATTAAAAATTAAAAGGATTCGAAAACAAGCTTAAGCTTTAAGGTCCGTCTCCTTAAACAAATACAAAGTGAATAGACAATAAACGTCTTGGTTACAAAATAATGCGCATTGATTTACAATGCATTTTCCATATGGGGGTACCCTGGTTTTCGATTTTTTTAAAAGCCTTGACCGATTTTCAATATCTTTGGCACAGAACCTTTGAGTTGACATGCATATATATGTTTATTTTCACGCGGTAGAAACAGATAGAATTATTTTGTAGGTAAATGGCTTGTTAAGCTTTGAATTTTTGGAAAACGTATTAATTCGGCTCTTAAATTTTAGACATGAAAATGGTTACTAGCTATTATAAAAAAAAAAAACTATCAGCGATACTGAGATCAAGACAATCTGGCCGCGACCAGTAGATTATGTGTTCCGCTTCGGATTATATTTTAGTCAGTGTAGCATATCTTGCGTAATTTTAGCGTAATGGATATTTGATTTTGGATTGCGAAAATTTACTTATTAATAATTGAATAAAGTTTTAAAGGACAAAAATACTATTCGGACACCAAAAATAAGTTAAATCATGCAAAAAAGTTGTACACAGCATCTTCATATTTCATGCTTTTATGTGGCTGTGTTTTAAAGCAACAATGCGATTCAACTAGATCATGTAGCGTACATGGCGAAGTCACTTTATCAGGTTGTGCACATGTTTAAGCGTACATTCTTAAAAATTTTTGACTGCAAAATGTAAATTCATTGAAGATAGTTTATTATCACAGACAGAAATATAGGTCAATCAGACAACCACAATTCAAGCATTTTATTGATTTTTAGAAAATGACAAAATAGCCACATTGGGTCATTCGTCTGTCTTGATCTAGGTCATTTGAATAAGGATGAATAATTTTATCCATTTCTCACAAAGCTATTGCAGGATCCGGAAAAATAAACTTAATTGTCACAGGTTATTGGTTGATCGAAAATTTTATCATTGCTTGATTATTTTGTCGATTCACCACACAGAGACCAAAGTCGCCACAGTCAGAAAATAATTTTAACTGTGCGGAACCACAGTGGCTTAAAGTTAATAAAAATGACCAGAATCCAAGACCCTGTGTGCGGAACATGGATTGCAACGTTCCTGTGTAAGTTTGCTTTAGTCTCTCATAAAGGGAGGGACAATCTTTGAATAGGTGACAATCAAAAATATTTGAGCAGTGGCGGATCCTGGGGGGGGGTCCGAGGTTGGAATTTTCCTCCTTTCCGCCAAAAATTTCGCAAGTAACGTGTAGGTTTTCTGCAAAATTTGTCTGGAACCACCCCCTTTTCCTCATTCGTCCACAGCGGACCTTATGTGGACCAACCCTTTCAAAATATTCTGGATCTGGCCCTGTTTGAGTTATAATATAATTTATTGCTATTAGACGTAAAAAAATTATAGGCATACATGTAAATTGCAAATTTTCATAAAGAGATCTACATTGGGTGTAAACTTATTTCATATAATATTATATACTTCAAAATCATAGACTGATCTGACAAATGATAACCATTAAAGTAGACGATAAATAGATGTGGAATAATTGTACGTGACACAACCAACATAAAGAGACGGGAATTTAAAAAATCACAATGGAAAACAGCCAGCAGACTTCAGCATGACCATAAGTCGCTGCTCGCCGTCTTGCATTGGCCCAAGACTAAAAATACAAAAAAGGATGAGTCCAGTTTGCCTTTTGGTCACACTTAGAAAAAAGTCAAAATAACAATGTACGATTTTTTTACATCTTTGATGGGGGTTACAGCCCCTAAAATAACCTTTTTCATGTTTTTGGCCTTTGGAGTGAAAACTATAGCAGATAGAGAAAAGCTGTTGCTTGCTTAAATGTTCAGCGCATAAAGCTCTACTGGGGTCTCCATGGGGTTGGGGTTGTCAGATGACCCCTTATAGGGTTTACGGCCCCTTAAATAACGGTTTTTCGTGTTTTTGGCCTATAGAATGAAAACTATAGTAGATAAAGAAAAAACTGTTGCTTGCTTGAATGTTCGGCTCGTTTAGCTCTGCAAAATATAGGGTTGGCGTCGGGACCAGGTGAGCGATTTAGGCTCCTTGGAGCCTTTTGTTTTGTCTTCCTTTACCGGATTTGACACGCTGAATGGACTATTGGCAACGCGACGGGTGTGCTATAGCAAGCAGGAACTGCTTACTCTTCCGGAGCACCTGAGTTCACTCTTGTTTCGACTGGAGTTCGCGTTGTTGATTGATATTCAGTTATTTTGTATTTCCATGTTTTACATGTTGTCTGTTTTTGTCCCGTTCCTGTTGGTGTTTGCTGGTTTTGTCTCTGCCATTTCGGACTTTTGATATTCGGATACCCCATTGGTACCTCTGCTTCTTGCATGCTTGGAATGCAACTAAATGTTGAAAATAATTGTAAAAATTTCTAGGCAAAAAATATATATTTGATTTTCGTCTTCGGTATTGGTAGATTTTGTTCTCAGAATAATTTAAAGATTGAAACTTTTTTAAACTAAAACATTAAGCTGATTTATAAGTATATATAAACAACAGACTGTGAAATCTTCGATCCAATGTAGACTTTTGTAGAGCTCGATGAGCTGAAGGTTTAAGCAAGCAACAGCTTTTCTCTATCTGCAATAGTTTCATATTTCCTCCACTAACATAACCAAACTTTGATGCAGTTATTTTGAACTAAATAGGAGATGATAAACCTACATGTACAGTGTACTGGATCTAAAAACAAATAATGTTTAGGATAAACACTTGCATGACTTAGATTCATTAACATGTTTATCTTAAAATGGCTTAATTTTAGATTGATTTTATAGTATGTGTACAGCAAAGGCTACTAATTAAATTCAACAATAAACCTTAGCAGAACCTAGAAATAATAAAGTCTTTTTCTATGTTACTAAAGCAGAAAAAGCTTTGCTTTTTGTGTCCATAGCGGCTTGCTAGGCAATATGCATTAGAGTCCACACTTGTTACATATAAAAATAAAAATATATGGAAGCTTCAGGTAATACGTTCTAAAAAGTAACTGATTAAACAGGGAAAATCTGGGTCAATTAGTTAAACAGTGGTTTCCGAGACACACACCTAAAAGTAAATTTATAGATATTATACAATTATAGCCTTTAAATAGGTCGATACGAGAAAATATCGACCTGAGCATATCGACCCGACAACGAAGTTGGAGGTCGATATGCATTTCTCAGGTCGATATTTTTCGTATCGACCGTAGTTGAAGGCTATAATTGTTATATTATTAATTCAACTTTCTGGGTAATTAAAATGTACATGATGTAATTCTGATCTGCAAATGAAATCAATTTGTATATTGTTATTAAGATTTGTCATACTGAAATCCTAGCATTCAAGAAAGATTAATAGTAATTAAAAGACTATTTGAGTGGGGATCAGTAAGATGGCAGAACTAACCTTCTTTCTATTCCATCCACCAGTGAACTTTCAATGGCTTTGGTACATTGTAGCTTTTTAGGGAAAGACAGCTTATTGTTTATTTTGTTGATGAGACTGAATTCCCATTCCAAGAGTTGTTCAGTTTCAATCTACAGTTGCCAAATCAACAAATGAACAAATCTTTAGGTGGGAATTCAGTCGTCTCTGCTAAAATTCCCATTTGAGAGTTGTTATTTGCCTATGTCTGCTTTGCCATCGGGGTATTTTCTCGGCCAGGGAATGAAACGAACCCAGATTCAAATGAAACACGTGACAGTGCAATATCAATTTTCTATATGCATTTTTTGCACGCGCTCAGTCAATATAAAAAAATATAAGCAGGTCACCTGGTATGATTCAACTAATCAAATCAAGTAAAAAATATAAATTAATAATATTAACCATTTTTGAAGTCGCCTAAGGTATATTTTATTTATGCAATAATTTCTTTGACGGTTGCTGATTGCTTTCAATCAAATTATATAGATATTATGATATCTATCGAACAATAAAACAACATAAGCATAAAAAAATTGGGAAACGACATATTTAGCCTATAGGATATGGAAAACGGATATTCATGTGCTATTCCACCACCGTGAGATTTATTAAATTCATATTATTAAATGAATAGTCTAATCGCCGCACCACAACGAAGGGACTTAGTCATGTTAGTATATCATCTTTTCTAGACACATCTGCTTTGAATCCGTTCAACGGATTTTGCTGAATCATATTGTGGTTGTTAAATCTGCTTTTTCTACCCTTCAATTGCCTCCTTCGTTGTTTCAAAGATTATGCAATGTTTACTGATGCGCATGCCCTACTTATCTTAAAAGCTAAGGGGTTTTTAATACATGCATGTGAATGATGTATTCTTGTTTAAACAAAATAATAAATTGGACACAGCAATACTGTTAATATTAAAAATTCTAAATTGTTTAAAACTATTTATAGGTGAGTCTGACGGTTCATTGATTGATTTTTATACCCCGCCACACGAAGTGGCAGGGTATTATGTTATACCCTCAGTTTTTTTTTGGTGTCTGTCCGTCCGTCCGTCCGTCTGTCTGTCCGTCTGTCCGTCCCCCGAAGGTTTCCGACCAATAACTTGAAAACGCGTCAAAGGATTTCAATGATATTTTACACAGCTGTTTAGTACAATAAAATACAGGTCAAGTTCGATTTCCAGCATGATCCAAAAAATAGTTTTTGAGATAGGCCACTTTGAAAAATCTAATTTCATGAAATTTTGAGTTTCCGACCAATAACTTGAAAACGCGTCAAAGGATTTGAATGATATTTTGCACAGCTGTTTAGTACAATAAAATACAGGTCAAGTACGATTTCCAGCATGATCCAAAAAATAGTTTTCGAGATAGGCCACTTTGAAAAATCAAATTTCATGAAATTTTGAGTTTTGGACCAAAAACTTGAAAAGGCGTCAAAGGATTTGAATGATATTTTGCACAGCTGTTTAGTACAATAAAATACAGGTCAACTTTAATTTCCAGCTTGATCCAAAAAATAGTTTTCGAGATAGGCCACTTTGAAAAATCAAATTTTATGAAATTTTGAGTTTCGAACCAATAACTTGAAAACGCGTCATGGGATTCAATTGATATTTTGTACAGCTATTGAGTACAATAAAATACAGGTCAAGTTCAATCTCCAGCATGATCCGAAGAACAGTTTTCGAGTTCAAATTTTATGAACTTTTGATATTATAACGTGGCGGGGTATCATTTAATGTCCCATTACATGCCCTATTTTTGTTTATTTAATGTCCCGTCAGCGATATTGCAGCCATAATCGGGACATTAAACATGTTGTTAATAGGTCGCTATCTTAGCTTCGAAGTTTTCAATAGTGTCCAGTTCTACAATGTCTGGTGGTAGTGCATTCCTAGCAAGAACTGTTATTGGAAAGAAATTAAGTTTCCTGGTATCGATTCTGCTGTTTTCTATTTGAAATGCTCTGTTGTTCCTTGTTCTTAATGTTAGTCTGTTGAGTTTAAGTATGGCTACAAGCCCTTGATCAATTTTATGCATTCTGAGGAGTTTTGAGTCCCTTCTACGGTCTTGTAGGGGTTAATCACTTTATACTGAGCATGATATTGCGTACACTGGATGTTTCTTTGAAACTTGGTGTACAGACTCAATTTGATTTTTATCGCACTGTTTATATAGGTCAAAACAGTACTGCCTGATTCAACTAGGAGTCTGTCAAGTATCATATATATACCTTTTCATCCATATCAATTTATGATATCAGATTTCTGCATATGAAGCTGATATATGGTTGTTATATATTTGTTATATGTGTTGTTTATGTGCTATTGCCAAAGTAGATTGTTGGTGAAGGTGAGTCCAAGATATTTTGCTAATTTTACTGCTTCTAGTTTTAAAATATGACCATGAAGTTGATTGTTTGGCTCTATAATTTAAGGTTTTTTTTATTGATGATAATTCGGGCTGTGTATTTATCAGGGTGTAACTCCATGCACCAGTCTTCTTCCCACTGGTCTAGTTAATTTTGCTTCCGCATCTTGAGCATTTGATATTGGCAGGTATAAATGCAATCGTATCATCAACGAATAAGCGTATTGTGGAGATAAGACGAGACTGTAGGTCGTTGGAGTCTTAGTACTAATGCTGAACCAGGGGGACACCAGTGTCTACACTGACTGCATGTATCGGATGTGTCAGAATCGGGACAGTGTAACGCAAGCATAACAAAACACTCGATATTGGGTTTAGGCAATAAGAATCATTTTCATGAGTTAGACCTAAATCCTCTAGGCATTAAGCTTATTGCCAAATTCTTTTTAAGCATTAACACCCAGGACTAGGTATATCTTATTGCCTAGGATTGAAGCTTAATGCCTTATTATACCTATTGCCTAGGATTGAAGCTTAATGCCTTATTATACCTATTGCCTAGGATTGAAACTTAATGTCTAATTATACCTATGGCCTCTAACATGTTAATAAATGATTTTTGTTTTCAGTTTAAAAAATATAATGAAAGAACGACAATTCAAAATTCTAAATTTTCATAATTTTAAAATTAACATTCGGATTATGTATTAGGTAGCGACCATTTGATTTCTTCTTTCTTTTTTTGGGGGAAGGGGGCTATGGTGGAATTTGAAATAAAAAGGCAGGTTGTCAAAAATCAGGAAATAAAAAGGCAGGACAGTGCTTTGAAATAAATAAGGCAGGATGCGGTTTTTGGCTGAAAACATTATGAAAAATTTAAGAATAAAATAAATTACGTAAAAAAGTATAATAGATGGACAAAATCTGAAGCAATTTTCCTTCTTCAGTATAAATTCCATAGACGATCTTCCAAAAGTGCCATTCCGGAACGTTCCGGATGTTAGAATAGGGGTCACGAGAGGTCAATGGGGGTAAAATGGCGGCTTTTTTAGAAGAGAGCACAGGACAGTGGTGCTGAATTATTCTATCAATCTATTAAATGTGTTTTCTGATGGAAAACAATCAAACATGAAATGAATTAATTTGTTTCACTCGGGGGTCCTTTCAAACCTATTCATTTACACTTAAAAATGACCTTTTACGCACAATTGACGTCGGCAACCAGTTATCTAGTAATTTAAGGTAAGATTTCGACAATTACCAAAAAATCGAAATTGGAAGATCGTCTATTGGGTCGAAGCTGTATGACCCCGTTATTCGGTTTAAGGCCCATTAAGGGTGAAAAATTGTGATTTTTCATGTTTTTTGCCTATATAATGCAAACTATTGCAGATAAAGAAAAGCTGTTGCCTCTTTAACATTCAGCTCATTGAGTTCTACCAAAGTCTCCGTTGGGATGAGGTTGTCAAAAGACCCATTTAAGAGTTATGGCCCTTTTTAAGTTATAAATAGAATAATGTTTTTCATGTTATGGCCTATAGAATGAAAACCATATCAGAAAGGGCAAAGCTGTTGCTTGCTGAAGCCTTCAGTTTATTCAGCTCTTCTTAAGCTGAAGCTGGGAGAAAACGTGTGATATTTTCACCTTTCTTTTGGGAAAAATCTGGTATAACTTAATATTTTCATTTTCCAATGAAAATTTTATTATGGGAAAATCGTGAATGTGATATCTTCACCTAAACAAATACAGTTTTTAAGAAAGATTCTCCTTTGCTCCAAAGGTTTCGAGTATCCTGACTTATACTGTACGTGAAAGATAATACATTTTAAATAAAATATTTAATGAAATAACAAGTAAATTAATTGCTTAAATACAGATCATATGCAGTATTAAATGTAAATATACATGTTCACAAAAAAGTCGGTTCACAGTCATGACAGTTGTCTGTTTATTTTATATCCATATAGAATGCACGTGCATGTCAACCCTAATGCAAACATCGTTCAAACCTGTGCAACTAAATTCTCCGCATCAACCTATTGAAATTAGAACAGACAATGCTAGTTCTCCTCTTAAATTAGTATGCATTATGTCTTATGGTGTTAATGGTTAACTTCAAATTGTTAATTCTCTCAGTCGACTGGAGCGTCGAGAAAAACATCACGGACCGTCCGTCCGCTACCTTCGTCTGTAACCTCAACTATAAGCTCTGTGTATGTAAGAGCCATTCTTACGATAATTGGAGCATCCCTCTTCCGACTTGAGACCAAAGTCAATCGAACCTTGCCTAGAAACTTACAACTGTTGTCGGAGGAATAGAGAGGGGAAGAAACCGTCGAGAGATAGACTGGAATACTTAAGTATCTCTGGTCTTCACGATTAATAAATACATGTCCGGACCGTATATACTCGCCGATACGTACTTCTTCGTCTTTCTCTATATATCGATGAAATAGGTCGGCACATAGAGTTACTCCATCAGCCATAAATTTCTTGTCGTCGTTATGTTCATGAACGATGTAAGGCATAGCAATTGCAATGCCATAAGAATATCTTGCCTTCATATATAAGATGGGGGAAGCTTCAAACCCACACAGTATCGATCCTTTCATCACGGCAAGCTCCGGATTAACTGGCATTAGAATAGTTATATCGGGGAACTTTTTCCTTATGATGTTTTGTATAATCAGAGAATGCGAAAACCCACCTACTAAAACAAGTGTTTTTAAATCCGTCGATGAACCCGAATACAAAAGTTTCACTAAATGGGCAGATATTTGTTCTGATACAACTGCATAAAAACTTTCCATAATCTCAGCATCTATATGTAAATTGTCACCAATGAGTTTCACAAGCTCCCCATACTCAGAGTTTTCTACTTTTGACTGTAGAGATTGTTTATAGTTTACCTCGTATATTTTTCTTATCATAGATGGAAGCTTTACAACAATGTTTTGTCCATTTGATGGATTAAAACCTCTTTTCTTGATTTCAAAATCTTTTTGAAGTTGTAACAACTCATGTTTACATGTCTGAAAAAACTTGTCCATGATATCGAACCCGAGCAGTTTCATCAGGAATTCTACAAAAGCGCCATCCACCCTGATGCCGCCAAACACTGCACCACAACTTCTTTGTTTTTGTACTAGTTCATTGCTTTCTGTAAGTTCCATAACCGTAGAGTCAACCGTACCCCCTGTAATAATAAAAGTTAGATCACCAGTCTGCACAGAGATTGATTTTGTATAGCCGGGTATGACGTTTTGTTATGTTTATTGTTCTATCGCTCTGAATCTTGTTTTCAGTTTTTGCTTATGATTTAACGATACTTTTTTGCATGCTTCTATTGTGTTTTTTTAATTATATATTTATTTACATCTTGCATTTATTAAATTTATACTATTGTGAATACCACCTGGGTTATATACATGTCGCGCAATATTTTCACATTACAAATGAGACTCTAAATACCGACATTATTAAAACATAGCAACTACTTGCCTCCTAGGTCAAGAAGAAGATACTGCATCCCAGTCTTTTGAAGACAAATGATTTCACCATTTCTTGTATTGATCCGCTGCAGTGGCGTAACCTGACAATAGTAGGATGCCGCTACTGGTTCAGCCACCAACAAAACATCTGCTATACCAGCCTAAATAGGAATTTTATGTTTTTATGAATCATTTGAACAAGTACATGTACCTGTTCAGAATCACTGTGACCATTATATCTTCTAGTGAATTAAAATAATTGTTTGCAGTTTCATTAAACAGTTTAAGAATGATTTTCTCTGCTTGTTTGGTATGTCAAAACTTGGTGTTTTTTAAACTCAAATGTGCTGTTGCAAAAAGAACATTGTATCTGGTTTCTTGTATCCCTATCCCACAATTCACTTCATTATCATTTTATGTTCATTTTATAACACCCTCCTGCTTTACATATATCCGACTTTAGCCCCATTTACATGCACAAATTATACATACGTAAGTAAATATACACATGTGCAAATTTACACACGTATGTATAAGCAAGTTTGCTAAGCATTTACATGAGTTTTATGCTAAGTGTGTATTTTTATAAATTAATTCAAAAGAGTTGGCTGGACCAATATTAACTATACGTATACTGGTATGTCATTTATGTGATCTCATTACTGTCTAGCTAATGAAACCCTGTCTTCACAATTTACAGTATTTCCACCCCACCCCCGTTTTTTCTCTCTCAGTGAGTGTAGGTTCAACCAGAATTCAGTTTTGTATTTTCGACAGAAAAGGGTTGCTTATTTGGAACTGGGTAAGGGTTAGGCTATATCCCACACAGGCAAATGTTCATAGCAGTATGACCTTATTTCAGGTAAGGGTTCTTTATTGTCAGTCACCATGGCATAGGTATGGGTTCCAGATTGTGTGAAATTTTTGGGGATGGCTTTCGTCACTTTTTGGGTGCATTAGCCTTGTATTTAATGGTGCATTGAGGTATATACTGGTCTGTTTTGTGAGTTGGTTTGATTCCCATCTGGTTTGTGGTCGTACATAAGCCCTTTTTGCATGACATGCATGGGTTTGTGATATGGTTGCTGTGTTCTGGTTTGGTCACACAATTCAATTTGTTATTTCAATTAGTTCTTGTCCTGATTATGACTGAAATATTGTTAACTGGACATAAAACAAACAACAAAAAAACGAACAAACCTATAAAGACCAATGCAGCAATACAACAATTTTCTGTTCATTTTGGTGTCAAAACATTAAAAGTGAAAGTCACATTGATGCAACTTAGACCATGCTCTAAAGTTATCCCGCGACTTTCTTAACATACAATTTCGAGTTATATATACTAGAATATTAAATTTAGATTTCCGTCCGTCCGTCATCTAAAATCCAAATCGTAGCTTTCTACTTAAGAAATTAGGTAGAAACCTGTAGCTATTTGGTAAAAAGGTCAAAGGCAAAGGTCACAAGTTATGAAAAACTTAGAAAAGGTAGTGAGATTGGTTCCCAAAGCATAATTCTACTCAGAAATACGCATATTTGAGCTTTTGGTGTATGAAATATGCCAACATTGTTAGAGGAATTAGGAGTTAAGGTCCCAAGTTTAGAAAAAGTTTGATATTGTAGAGTGATATTGGTTTCCCATGCATAACTTCCAAACGCCTTGGTATAATTTCATAAAACTGACACGTCGTAGAGCTTATGATGCACGAAAGATGCATGTGGATTCTGGAGTACATAGCTTAGGTCAAAGTCACAAGGTCCACAGGAAGGAAAAAAATCGAGCTATGCATTTTGTTTGAATTGCGTTTACATGCACAAAATTTAATTAAAAAGCATATGTAAATTTACACATAAAGATTTACATCTGGTCCTGAGGTGATGTAAATTTACACCATGTGCAAATTTACATACGTATGTATTTGCATTTACATGCAGTATTTACACACATGTGTAAAAATACATACCTATGTAAAAATGCATACGTATGTAAAACTGTGCATGTAAATGGGGCTTTTGCTCTGCTTGTGAGTAAAGCAATATCTAACTTAACCTAACACAGTGATCTCAAAACATAATAACAAAGCTCCAGATAAGTGTATTCTAGCTTCTATTGAGACTAATTAGGGACGCCGATTACACAGAATCCGTAATATTTATTGCCAATAGTTTTTAACGAAAGACGCACATCAAATACGACGAACAACTAGTATTCAACTGACCTGTTTAGCAGCAACTTTTAGAAAATGTTGCCCATTGTCCGTCCACGTAGCCGGATGCGTGAGCACCCAACGGATGTGAAAACTCTTAACCCAATCAGAATTCGACATTTTCAGAATTGCGGATAAAGCATCAATCAAATGCGACCGTAAGTACTTGAGTATACCACTGAACACCGCACAGGCCCGCAGAGGTTTCCCTGTGTCATCTTTGATATTAGTTGCTGTACTGAGAGTCTGAAAAAAATGAAAAAAGGCTAAAGAGATAAAACAAAAACGTATTTGTGCATACTTTATGTAGTAAATGTACATCATTTTACACCAAATTGAAAAAGAAAAATTGTGCTATTGTATTTAACCTATGTACATGTACATGTATTTAGTTGTTTAGTTGTTTCCTTTTCCTGTGATTTTTACAGCAAATTTAAATAAACTACCGTTGGTGCGTATTACATTGGTTTCTATGGTAGGAAAACCTCAAGTAAAATTATTAACCCTGGATTATATCATCTTCGCTACCCAAGGGTTAAAATCCGCTATATCTCATCTTCAATATTAATTGTTTGATTATATACTAGACATTCATCTTCAATATTAGATATACATTTCATTCAAAGAAGAAGGTTCACAAACACCCTTATTTGGCCTACAATTTGGCAATAACTTCAATATTTCATGTTATAATTCTTAGTAAGTATAGTCATGTGCTTGGTTTTTCTAATTCTGAATTTGTTTTTGACATATTTTAAAAGACCAATTCAACCATAGGGGTCAAACTTTGGGAACTTAACGAAAAATCCCAAATTTCACCATATTTTGCTACTTTTTGGTTCTAAATTGGTCAAGAAAAATGTGAGCGCAATCAAGGGCATCCTTCATATTTTCAGAAAACCTTTAATATGGTCATAATTATAATCTACTTAATTATGAAGGGTGTCCTTAAGTGCGCTCTATATTTCCAAAGCACAAATGTGCATTGAAAAAAGGCAAAATCTAAAAGATTTTCAATATTTGTTGCAAAATGCCGAAGATTGTGATGTCACTGCGATGTAGATATGTCACAAATCAAACTTTTAAATGCATATGTCTTACATATATCCATAGTACAATATCTACATCAAATATGACATGATAATCTAATACTTGAAATTTAAGGGCCAAATATGAAGGTTTGCAAACCTACTCCTTTGTATACGATGTTCTTCGTTCATGTAAAATTTCTTTATTATCCATCAAATGGTTTTAATTCAAAATCTTTGTAATCAATATTTAAAGACTGGAATATAGTCATTTCTTTTACTGACTATTACCTCATCTTCCAAAACTGGAATTTTAAACCTTCGGAAGTAAAACCAGTTTGTATGCACTTTGTCCAATGCCAATTGTCCATACTTGTATTCAGCTTCGTATCCGAACGAATGAAGACGTTTTTCTGGGGTAAACAAAACACAACTTGGTGCCTTATGTGTTATCAGTTTTGCAAATCCCGATATCCATTCCTTGTTGATATGAATGTTATTTCGATCTTCCTCTAGGTCCTTTGTGATGGCAAACGCATACCCAGAGTATGTTGACCCAATATCAATAGAGGCTATGATATCAGGGACACCACCATTTCGTTCGCTGTCGGATGGTGGGGAATTCTTGGTCCTAAAATAAAATATGTAAGAAATATCAAGATTTTTGTGGGAACAATTACTTTGCTTTCAATATACTTAATTTGGACTTCGACCGACCATCAAAATATTTTTATTCAAATGCTGCTGATGAGGAATGTCTGATTGAAATGTCCACATACTTCGTAACCAAATTATAAGCTTTTATGTCCGCTTTTGTATTTTGTATCGCATAAATTAGAGCAAAATGACGACAGCAAAAGTTGACCTCACTTTTTGTATCCCTTACAGTTCTTAATTATAAATATAAAGCCTGGTTCTTGCTTAAATTTTATAGCGCTTAATTTTTTACCTTATAGAATCGTGTATAGAAATTCTAGATGATCGTTCTGATTTCATTTTTCTCGCCCTTGTTTAGTCATAATGTTTGTAACTATGTAGTCTGTAAGGAAAAAAAATATATACTTTAATATATGCAATCAGAATCATATATAAACATGCAAATTTGTGTTATGGTCATCTCCTAAGATAAAAGAGAACAATTTCTTTCCTACTGTGATTATTATAAAACAGAAAGGTTTTTAAGTTCATTCAGTCTCTATACGCTGTGCATTTGTAACAAATAGCTCTGTAATGATCGCTTTCTTAATATTAACTATTCAAATTGGCCCCGCGTTTCAATGTTGATCTTCATGACATTTATTTGAAAAAAAATGGATTAAAGAACAAAATTGTCGGATTTTGTAATATATACCGTAGTTGAGCAACAAACCTAAATTGGAATCTCACGACATAGGACCCATTACACAGGATGACAGGGCAGTGATAAGAAATTGCTGATAAACTGTTTCGAAAATGCAAACACCATACTATAACCCAGATAATGTGACCAAAAATAAAATTGACATGCAATATAAATCCTAAACAAGATTAGCTTTTCAAAAAGCTAGTGTCAGGCCTTGGCGATTTTATGTCAGTTTCATATGTTAATATAAGGAACCGTTTTTAAGTTAAATTTTCAATAAACGCTGAAAAACAATCATTTTAACATACTAGTATTCCATTTAACGTGGCATGTGCATATTTATTTTATACAAAATATATATTCATGTCCTAAAATCTAAAGTCGTAATTATGGAACGATTGAATATTATCACTATTTGTAAAAGAAAGGACACTGATCTTGATTTTGAAAATACACATCTTCCGGATTTTTTCTTTTTTAGATTACAAAAAATAACTATATGTTTACATATATGCAAGTTAATCACATTCTCGTGCAGGTCTTGGTAGAAATAAAATTTTGGTTTTACATGTATATTTTAGTATATGTCCATTTTTTAAAGAGTAAGAATATTTGTTTCCGTAGGTCCAAGACAAGAACATCTTATTGCTGTATTTTTTTAAATCGTTAATAGCTTAATTATGGAAACCTTCAACAATGAAACAAGCGATCACTCTTTGGAGTCTTTAGACAAGGACACACAAATTAAGCAAATAAACATGGGAATAAGTTACATATTACAGACTGTTTTTCTCTCAACGTACTTAAACGACATAACTGAAAAAATATTTTTGTCAAATAGAGGAATTCAATATGTTTAAAGATCTTTTAGTTTTTGTTTCAGTTAATATATTGTATTTTATTTTTTACAAATAAAACTAGCAGCTAATGTCAAGTCAGATTAAATCGCTTACTACTCTCTGTCAAACATTAAAACTGTACTATGAACTTTAAAAGCAGGTTACATAATTCATGTTTTTATATTGTGATTTATTTAATCCAAACAACTATTGACTAGGCCCGGTATAAACATATACATACTTTAGCAATCACAAGTTATAAATAGGTCGTTACATCAATTTTATAAATATAGTATCTTCAGTAATTATAGATAACTGATGCAGTCGCCTCGATACATATATTTCATGAATGTTTGTTTAAAGTCCACATTTATTAACTTAAAATAACTTTTGTTTTGATATTTCATGTGTATTTTAATAGCCATGTTAACGAATTTTGAACTCCGACAGAAGACATGGTAGATATTTTACTTTTTGGCTTCATCAATTTCTACAACTAGGTCGTTCCACCATGTCAGTTTTCAAAGGCAACTTGTTCGTATTAATTCCACTTCCTATAAATCGGTATGTTCAAGCGTGGCCATCTCAAAATATTTACATATTCCGAATAGACCTTTCTTTACAAAAAGTTTATGAGATTATGTGACATGTTTATTTACAACATTTTAATGATTTTTCAATATTGTTATTTTTCTAAAATTTGTTTTAGCTTTGATAATATTTAAAAGTAAGTTTAAGGTAAAAATAACTTTACGGTTTTGAAAAATACAAAAAATTAATTTGGAAGGGAAGATCTCAAAATTTTAGTTGCTTTCTCAATACAACATAAATAACAGTCAGCTAGTTATTCGTAGATTTTTGAGAGGTGCCCAGATTAAAAGCATGATATGGTTACAACCGTATATGTCAGACAATAAACATTAATATTTTTGTTGAGCTGAAGTACATGTGTAACAATAATGATCTCAGTTTCTGTTAAAGTCATTAGTTTTAGCTTGGCTTCAGCACTTAATACATTCCTGATAAAGGTAACAATAAATTAGAACTGGAAACGTTACATGGTGTTACTGCTTACACCCCGAGAAAAAAGTAAATATGCGTCATGCTAACAAATTATGTTTGAACAAGTCTGTTGCGTAATTCTAAAAATGCAAGAACCCAACAACCCTTGCCATGAATAAGCACAAAATACTCAAATAGTTAAACATTAATTATTTCCGCAGAATCGACTCTTTTAAATTCAAAAGCGCTTAAAATTTCATGAGCAGTTTCCAATAAAGTATACAAGTTACATGTAATTAAGCTGAAATGATTTTTAACATAATTACCAACGAATCAAGAATTAATATTTTCAACTTCAATCAATACTTCACTTCCTGGTGAGTTTACGCTTAAGGAGGCCAGACTTATGATGACTACAACAAAGCAAATTAAAGTCGAAATTCTGAAAACAAAAAAATCAGTTGTAACTGAAGACGACAACAATATATAACAGTTGATGATAATAATAAACAGATTGACAAAAAACAAACGTAGTTAGTCATTGCTTTACTCCTAATTAAGCAGCACGAATTCAGCTTCATTAGAAATATGAACATGGAAAGAGTGATTAAGTGACCACGAAATGATGATGAAGTGAAAGAATGGGGAAACAAGGGCAATCGGGGATAAAAGTTTTGACTGCCACAAACCTTCCTATATGGACCGGACCCTCTTCTTATCGAGAATTGCAGTTGGGTTCTATTACATGCGAATAAACACACATTTTTGTTAAAATCATTACAAGAGATGTCACTTTATACATTTTTTGTTAATTTCATTGCAGTAAAGATAAAGTTATTTGATAATACGTAATTAAACAAGCAATATTTTTATTAATTGTGAAAAAAGTCATAAAATTAATATTTTTATCGAAGGCCTTTATTCGATTTGAAAATATATACTACATTAATAGCAAAAACAACCATTTCACGCAATAAAATCATTAATTACTAATGGTGACCTTCGATTGTGTTATTTTATCCATTAGCTACAAAATAAACAGTAATACGTATAATAGTTGGCTGGTTCAATAAAAAACTCGTGATTCTACAAACAAGGATCGAAAATATGGCTAATTGGCAATTCTAAAGTAAAGTAAAGTAAAGTAAATTTTATTTAAAGTCGGCACATATATACAATACAAAGACAAACATGAGCTGCAAAGCTCTTAACCGACTAGGTAACAAATAACACAACACATACATTACAAACACATATAGGGTAATTAAAATTACACACATAGTCATGCAAACACAAGTCAAAACAAAGCAGTTTAAAAGCAGTATGCAGGATAAAAAGCAGCATTCATGCAAAAAAAAATTTAAGCACTAAAAGACATAAGCTTGAAGTAAAAAAAATATATTGCTATAACTAAAAATCAGCCATGCAAAAGTAAACAATACATTGACAGAAATACAACATGAAACATAAATTGCAAAGAAAAGCTCACTCAAGTAGGACACTAGCTAGGCTGAGATTTACAATAGCTGCAATAACAATTTTGCCCACCACACCAGCTGGATATATAACTTTTAAACTGCCCAAATGAGGTCAGAGCCCTGGCCTCATTTGGTAGATCGTTCCACAGCCTAGCAGCTTCATACCTGAATGAGTTTTTCCCATACCTAGTAGTTTTCGGTCTTGGAATGTCAGCTGTATTTTGGTATCTAAAATTATAAGCATTATTTTTATGAACAACCAAATCTTGTACAAATGTAGGACTTTTTTTATTAAGTATCTTGAAGGTCTCCAAGGCAATTGTTCTCATACGTCTTGTTTTCAATGTGGGTAATTTTGATTGTTCCAAAAGGTCATCATATGAGCTCTGTGAATCATTATATATTCTTTATTATATGTCGTTGCTAAATAGCTTTTCAAAACAATGCAAATAATTTTGAAAGTTTTGTCTGATAGTTGGAGCAAGTTCAAAGACTGCTTTAAATAAAAAAAACCACAAAAGTCTGCACGTAGTTTCTGAATTAAGGAGATATCTCTCTAAAGCGAGTTACATAAAATTTTACATGTAGCGAAGACAAAAGATAATTATAAGGTAATCATTAAAGTGGTAACAGATCACCAACGGCGTTCAAAAATCGAAGTCAAACAAAAACTAACCAGCAGTCATTACATATAGCACCACCCCAAATTACACATGACAACTAAACTTCCATCAGCAACGCAACTCCAACTTAACGGACATCGTGAGCTCCGATGAAAATCTTGAGATCGCGTTGTTGATCGCTATTCAGGTGTTTTTGTAATTCTGTGTTTTATGTTGTCTGTTTTTTTACCCTGTTCTCGTTGATGCTTACTGGTTTTGTCTCTCAACTGCCCTTCGGAATTTTGACATTCGGATGCCAAATTGGTATCTCTGCTTCTATCAAAACAGTTTTTAGCTTGTCTTATTGTGCCATCAGCACACTATTTGCTATCATACCACTTAATTGCTCATCTTTTAATTAGTATATACACAACCTTTAAGTTTTATATTGATTTAAGTTCTCGAGTATGCTTAATATTTTTTAATTAATAAGCACTTTATAAAAAATTGAAATCACATTATTATCTTGATAGTGCAAATGCATTTTTACGTAGCACTTTAAAAATATATTTTGTGTTTCTGATATATCAAAGCGAGTAAAAAGAGATTCTATGAAATAAAATACTCTATACTTTATAAAGGTTTTAACTTATTACATGTACTTTACATGTACAACTTCATTTACAATCCGATGTTGCTTCGGGAAAACGAGCCCTGCCCAACCTCTTTTTTTTTTGCATTTAAGTAAATCTCATTTGTACGCTTGGAAATTTCTTTATGAAAAGTTTCACCCAGTGTTTTTATTTCATAGTATCTCTTCTTGTTTAGAATATTTACCAACATGAAATTTTACACCAACATACTGTTCGTCCTACAAAATATTTTTTGAAGCTGTCTCCTAAATATTCGTTTTGATTTTAATAGGAAATCCTCCCGCTTGAAGACGCATAAGTATAATGTTGTTGTTTTTTTTAATCGTTATTTAAATGTGTTAGATAAATGCAATGTTTTGAAAATATTTACATCCACTCCTCAATTAAATATTGAAATCAATATAAGCAGTTATGATAATAAACACAAAATATCCTAATTAAGTCTGGGTTTTTTGTTTAGAGGCAATCCTTTCTTTTAGAAATAAATAATTCTAAAATTGAATCGTTATTTGCGTCAGTTGTAGGATTTTAATTATGTGTGTCCTAACTTCTAAATGAGATGTTGAATCGATTAATTGTACTTTAAAAAAAAATGTCGATTTTTCTCTTTTGGAATTTAGAATAAGACAAATGTTTAAAGAAAAGATGAGCACAAATACTTCCACATTAAGTGTTCAGTTAGCTATATAGGCAAGCGGTTTCTGTTGCACAAAACAAACACTTGGGTCTATCATGTCTATCAACTTGAACAGAGATAAGTCATAACAAAAAATGACTAATTTTATTGAATACTAAATTTAAGTCTACAAATAAATAATTCAGAGACTCGGCCATAATGATAGCACATGTTTTACGTAAAAAGTCATTGTCTTGCTTTTTGTGGCTTCTTGTAAATAGAGTTAACATAAAACGTCTGAAAGATCCGATTTCAGAAAACCCATTTTTACATCTTTCACCGGTGTAATGAAAATAAATTTAGACACCAAACAGTTAAAATGTAAGAAGCACATACATTTCTAAGAGACATTCGAATCTCCTAGTAAACAGAAACAAACATTAAAACAGGAGAAACTGAAGACAGCGAAGTTTAGCAACTTAAATACAATCAGAAACGCGAAAAACCATTAAACGAATATGAACTCTAGAAGGTTATAGGAAAAGCTGCTAGGTTCGTTTGTCAGAGACTTGTTTATGATAGGTCATAAACGTTTGTTAGGAGTGAGTGAGTGAGTTGGTGTTTTACGCCCGTGTAACGCTATATAGGTTATATGCAGGCGATGAACATGAAAAGGATGATAAAAAATTGAAATGATGCTGATATATGAAATATAAAGGTACATGTAGGACGAGAAATAAAGGAACGGTTAATTTTGAAGAACCACAGGAAAAGGGTAGAGGTGGGTAGGGGCGGAAAATTTAGCCAATGTGGTGCACTACTTGGTGGCCCACAAAGGGGTCTTTTACCTACATGAAGCGTAGCACTTTCCACACACGTTGGCCCACTATTGTCAGCGGTCAGGGTTTCCGTATTATAGATCTGACAACCCCTGCGGACGAGGGCCACCCTATTCAGCAACCTAGGGTACACACTCGGTCGCTCTGTGGACTGAGCACTGACCCGACGTCAGAATCCCAAGACCCTTAGTCGCCTCTTACGACAAGCTAGGCTCTGCTGCAGGCCTATTCGCCACCCGAGCCCCGCAAGGATCATATTTATTAGGAAAGCAGTACAAAAATATTACAAACCAACTTCTATGCTCATCTGATAGATCAAATCCCGTATAAGTCTACGAATATAAAGGTATATGAAGCCTTCCATAAAAAAACAAGAGTGCACACAACTTCATTTAAGTAAGACTGAGTAATTGACAAAACACACATGCTCAATTCATTTCATATCTTACTGTTACAGATTGCTTTGAATTGAAAATAAGCAATGCTAGTAATATAACTACAACCAAAGAACATCATTATGGTTACACCAAAGCTAAAACATTTCTTTTTTTTTGTAATTACCTATTCATGCAAGTTGAAAAGATTGGGTTTTTTTTTCACGTTTTAATTTTCATTGTATGCAAATGAGATGGAGCTAAGACATTAAGACCCAGCAAGCCGGATATTATGACTGTTACGCAACGATTAGGTATTGATTTCCATCAGATGAAATCCATCATCCCTCCAGAAAAAGCTACGTATAAAAGTTCCTTAAAAGCTTATACTAAGAGATACTCGTTTTGCCGCCTGGAATTTTGATCTCACATTGATAGATTGGTTTTGGTATTGTGCGAGATAAAAATTTATCGGGACATGTACAAAGAATATGGTTAGATAAAACGAAAAGAAATTATGTCACAAAAAATAATTTAAATAAACTGGACTGCCAGATGTATGAATAGAAAATAATGAGATGTGGAATAAGTGTACGCGACACAGCTCATATAACAAGTGGTAATTTTGATAAACAACAATGGGAAACCTCCAGCAGCTTTCATAGAGGCCCGAGGTCTAAATAAAGTTCATATAATTCACATCCAGTTCTCAAATAGTCACAGATAGACCCCCTTCTTAAAAAAGAAACAGAAAACTTCAAAAATTCAAGTACAAATAAAAGCTTTGTCAAAGATTCTTGGCTTAGGACAGGCACATATAAATTGTGGCGGTGAAATCTTAGTGTTCCGGTTTCGAACCATTTACTTTTTTGTCTTAGGTTATTCTAATGTAATACTTGTATTATTTCGCCGAGGTTTTGACTGTTGTGTTGAATTTTTCGGTACCATAGCAGAGAATAAATATTATGCATCTCCCCCCCAAAAAAAAGATTGCTCAACAAGGTTAGGGAAAGCACTTGAAACACGACGCAAACACAATATTTTCTTAAAATCACAATCCATCGTTTGTAGATTAATGAAAATGTTCGCATCTGTTAACAAAAGAAAACTTCGTTCACCGGATTGCGCAAAGTTGTATATAGATCGATGGAACAAGTACTACCATTAACCAGGGTTTTTTTTTGTGGAACAGTCATGATAGTGACAACGGAATTGAATGAATGTTACATAATACATGTATTGACAATGACCTAAAGTACCTTTATTCGATCTCCGAACTAAAGCAATCAATCATCTAGTTCTTGAGACATCTTAAGGTTTTAACGCTTCTTTAGACTTAAGTCAAGATGTCTTAACCCAATAAAGATCAATGCTATATGAGATATAGGTTCTTTTAGTGCATAATTGAAATTTGCCAACGCCCACATTTGTCCCAAGTCAGACATTTCTTTCAATCAACTAACGCACAATCCACAATTTGGGCCGGCACCCATATTTCAGTGGTCAAACTTTTTAAATACAGTGTATTTGAGTAAATATTTAAGTATGTGGTATTTTTTTTTATTCAATTTAACTTGTTCAAGTGTATACTTTTATGCTTTTTTAATATAAATATATGTTGTTGGGAGTAATACTATGTTTTTTCCAGTGTCGGATACACACATTTGGCTTCATCTAGGTCCCTTTGAATGGTTAATTGGTTCTATCTCGACAATGATACTAAGAAATAAAAATACTGTCATATCTTAGGACCTGAACCCGCCTGTTTTAACAAGATCAATGGAAGACACACAAAATGAAATATAAAAAATAATAATTAAATAAACCCTATAAGATTATCATTTCGGGCAAACACTTAAAACGCAGTCTGGGTTGATATAAGAAACCATATAAATGTAAGACATACAAAATGAAAGTCTTAACCCAATCTTATTCTTAATCCCAAAAACGAAGTTTGACGAATGTTTATGTTCATTTAAAAATGACCCCTCAAGGTATCCGTTGAAATAGGCTACTTTTGAAGGACTGTCTAATCTGATTTCAATCAGCTACAACGAATTACATGTATCTAAAACTGAAAGGAAACTAAATGAAAAAGCCTCTTACAATACATGTAAAACATATTAAAATATACACATCATTAAAGTATAGCATGATCTTTTTTAAAAATACAACTATCTTACTATTATCACAGTTGCAGTTATTCCTTATACAGCAACATCCCTTTGCTATCCAGGAAAAGAAGTGTGTTTCAAAGTACCTTTTAACATGTCTTGTCCAGCAACCGCATAATAATGATTCCCCTAATATGAATCAGGTGAATATGTCATAATTCGATCAATCGGATTTTAATCTGCAGTTTAATGGAACCCTGCTTCGATCGAACATTTTATCGTGCTATGATGTTACCTGGAAACGTACACTTGGGATGCTAATGATAATGAACTCCAGTCAAAGATTGATTTCCGTTTGGTCCCAAATTTTAAGTCATTAAAATGTTTTACGTTTGTTTTTAAATCCCCCAAATGAATTAGGACATGTTGTTCATTTTCTAAGCAAGACTATTATTTTAGATATTATTTACGGTTCATTGTGAAAATTTCGTGTAATTGAATAAGCTTGAATGGCCAGCCATTGAGCAATGCTATACATCAATGAAACTTTAATATACCTTTGGTATATATCGATAAATTACTGCACGACATTTTTGTTGAAGGCTGATTTACCTCTACCATGCATTAATACTTAACAATGTATATAACTAGACAATCAAGGTTGAATTATTAATGGATAATTTTCAATTGTAAAAGATGATATGAAATATGCAATTTTAATCAGAGGTAGACATAAGTGAACCATCAATTCCGATTGCCAAGGTACAAAGTCAACAAATAAAACTGAGAGACACTGTTGAGTTTTGAGCATTGTCATTTCTGCTAGGTTAGCTTTAACAATTCTGTTAAGTGTACGTTGCACATCATTAATGGTTTTATCTTTCGACTAAAAACATACGGTAGACGCATTATCGATGACTGAGGCCAGTAATTTTGTTTTCTGAGGTCATCTGAAGTTTCGATCTAGAATTGACAGTCTCCGGTGTCGATCAGAGCATATTATGTATCTCATAAATAAATAATAAGTATATATGTCTGATACCTTTTGTTTCCATCCTGCTCTGTATAGGTGACTTTGATTTAAAGCAAAGAGTATCTGATTATTTTCTTCTTCAAAAATTATCGTTATAATTATCCAATAGTGCCTGCTTTCTACGCACGAACATATCAAAGAGATTCAGAGAACACATTCATCAAGATCTATGTTTTTTTTTAAATAGAATTGCAGCTAGAATAAATCCACGGTTTACACAGAAAGAGGATGGAATGTTTTATCTATTTTTTTTTTGTCCCTATCCCACTTCCTCATCATTTCATATTCATTTTATCATCTCTCATGTGCATCAATTTCACGGTACTTAAGCAGAACGGTTACTATCGCAAAATTTGTTCGTCCTATGTTACTAAACGCGAAAGGGACGGTTACTTACCGCTGTACCTTCTACGTGTGCAATAAGAAAAACTAGCCTGAATATTCAGAAGTACAAGTCAGATTTGTTATTCAATAGTGTCACGGAATGACTGGGATATCAAGCTAACGACTGCATCAATTAAACACTATCTAACACCAACAAAAGCTTGGAATCGACTGAAATTAAGTCAATATATTTGTCTCTGTTGACAAATAATAAGGTTAAATAACAAAATGTTGCTTTCCAAGACCATAAATAAAGTTTTACTACTATCATACAAGGAAATAATATAAGAACTCATCATAGCATTAGTAAAAACACTCACAAATAAGAAGGAAATAGAAAATCTTACTTTTTTTCTTTGCCTTTAGTTTTTGGTAAGGCTACGGTTAATATCAAACTTCTTAAGTTTTGGCAACGGTTATAAATGTTTTAAAAGGCAACGGCTACTAAATGAACTTTCAATATATTTTCGGGTAGAAAAAGAAAAAGAGACATTTTCATTTTTGGTTAAATCGCCCCCCAAAAAACAAAGCTGCAATGCAAAGTGAATAATGTGAATAAACATGATAATGACATTGTATTAATTCTAAAGGATACTACATATTCTTTTTTTAAAGTACTCCCGTATAGCTAATTTATTATACTATGCACAAAATAACGATACCAAAATCTACACAGCAGTAAATTTAAGGTTGACTTCTTAAAAATAACTTAACACGGTTTTGAAATTAATACCAGTTTCGTCATTTTAATTTACACAAATTGAACAGTTTAAAAGTTATAAAACATCGTTTGATCCAAAGGGCGATGAAAGAGCGATATTGTGCTACTTTCAGTGTTTTCCTTGCATGAGCGCCATTTCTCTAGCCCTTGGATTTGTTTTTCAAATTAAACTCGTAAATTGTGTTAGTTCAGCATTAAGTGTGCAAAAATGAAACAGTTTTGAGTATAATTTAAACGGCGGTTTTGACGTTTCGACGTTATTCGTCGTTGACTTGTACGGGAGTAATTTCCAACACAAAATGTTCGTCAAAATTGACTGATTAGACTTGGTTTCATCAGGTGTGAATAACTTACTTAGATTTGATCGTCATGGAAATGCAAAGAAACCTGTACACTTTAATGCTCATTTTGCTCTGTTTTGACGTTGACATATTCGGTTTTCAGATAACTCTGTTTCGGTTTTGATGACCTTTTGTTAATCTTGAGCAAAAAATACACATTGCATAATGAAGGTGATTTTTAAAAAAAATTCATCATGAGAATTTTCACTTTTTACTGGTTTTGGAAAAAAAACGTCTAAATTGCCGTTATTTGACTGCATAGAAAGATGTTGTTCACTTCAATTGAAAGATTTTCATTCCTTGCATATATATAACAAATTGCAGTCAAACAGTTTCGTGGAACTATGGAAGAATTAAAATAACCTTGGTATCGTTTCTTTTTGTGGCCAGTAGTATACATCTACTTAAAATAAGTTTATTTAAGCTGAGTCCTAAACTCAATAAACACAATTACGAATAATATGAAATAGGCAAAAAAAGTGAAATTTTAACGCTTTTTAAACGTTCGAATTTATTTTTTACTTTCTAAATATATCAAACGTTTCTTTGAAAGAAGCAAAGAGGTACTAATGGGACATTCAAGTGTCAAAAGTCCGAAAGGGCAACGACGAAACCAGTAAACACGAACAAAAACAGCAGGAAGAAACACAAAAACACAAAATAAACCGAACAGAAATCAACATTGCGATCTCAAGTCGTGACAAGAGTGAACTCAGGTGTTTCGGAATGGTAAGCGGTTCCTGTCTGCTATATCTGCTAATTTCCACTTCAGTGTGTCAAATGTTGAATGTTTAGAAAAATAAAAATATCAATATACTATTTTATTTTCCGTCCTGTCAATAAGCAAGGAATTCCTTGCTTATTTATTTGCCGTGACCTGGGTCAGTATGTCTGTCCGGAAACCAAGGCCGCTTAGGATATTGATCCGGAGGCCAGGCTAGACGAAAACAAAAAACAATATCAACATTAAAAATTTTTTTCGCGGGAACTTGCCGTAGAGCTCTCCACTACGAGCTGTACTCTCCATAAGTAGTTTAAGCAATGTAAGGCATCCGGCGATAGAGGGGTACATGTTGTTTCAATCAACATTTTTCTCTATAGTTTACGGCCGCTAATCTCACAATGTTCGGGGTGTTGCTAAAAGGCGGAACAGAAAACGGAACGGAAAACGGAACAGAAAAACGGAAAAACGGAACAGAAAAACGGAAACGGAAAAACGGAATTAAAAATTAGTTAAAATATTGAAATTTTAAGTTTTACCTCGCAATGTTGTAATTTTCTAATGCCGATAATGATTTTTCACTACTTTACACATTTACTGTTTGACGTTTAGATATAAAAATTTTAAATTTAAATGTAATTTGACTATCTTCAAGCATATACATGTATAAACTATATAACATCCTTCGTTGCTCTCAAAACATTTTGTAATATATAATCTGTACATTTTACTTTTGTTACTGCTTAACATTTTCTGACTAGTAGTGCCGGGGTAAACTACAAGTATTTACTTGTAGCAAAGTGTTTTAAACTTCTTTGTAAGATTTTCACGATATTTTTGTTTTTATTTATCGTTGTCAAATATGTGATTTATTTCATTGCTTATACACTTGAAGATTAGGAAAACTGAAAATTTATATTCTATCCGTCAATATGTCATGCAGCTATACTGATTTTTTTGTTTGGCTATAATTGCATTAAACACCAAAAAGGTTTTTCAATATGGAAGGGTGAGGTTTGATGGTCAGGGATGAACCTTTCATTTTGTTTTAAATGTCTGTACCGATTTACTTAAGACCATTACAATCCTTAAAAGTTTTTAAAAGTTGTAATCTGTATTTGTGATGATTCTTTGACTTTCAAAATTATCTTGGCCGATTCCGATTCACGACATTCACCTTTACATTTTTCAATTTCTCCGGCCTATATTTGGCAGTTTTGTCATTACCTTCATTAACATTGAAATGTTGGTCATTCGTGCAAAGTAAAAAATAAAATGAACCATAAAAAGATATTTTAGAATATAAACAAAAATCAGTCAAAGTCAAAAATGGCCGGATTTCGTTAAACAGGAAGTAGGTGGGTGACAGACCTGAACCCCACCCTGATGCTATATACCAAATATCAAGTGGCTGTGATAAGTAGTTACTGAGAAAACTGTTACGAAAATTTCTTCCCTGCCCGCCCGACATTCACCATTTCATAACCCGGATTTTTACTCTGTGAAATCCGGCCAATGAAACTGACGAATGGTAAAGGGGTATGGAAATTTAAGTCGATGCATGGTGGTATCTTAAAACCTATGTACTTCATTTTGGTGAATTATATTCCTAAAACCTCTGGTTTATTTTTTTTGGAATTATAAATATCAAAATAAGAGTTATTAAGAAGATTTTAATTAAAATCGATAAGGAAAGAGAACGCAATTTGAGACAAAGTACCAATGGAACTCTCATGTGATCATATACATGTACTAGCGCGATTTCCATCCCTCAGACGTGGTTTTGTCATAGAACTTTTGTATTTTCGTCCTTTGCCGGATTTGATGTGCGCTCAGTTTACCAATGGCAAAGCGATTGGAGTGCTGCAATAGGCAGGAACTGCTATTACCCTTCTGTGTCAGTTGCGTTGCCGATTGCAGCTATCTTTGATGTATGTATGTGTATATGAGTTTTTTTGTGCTGTCTGTTTCTTTTTGTATCAACTTATTTTGTCTTTGCATTGGTGGACTTTTCGATTGTCCAAATTGGTACCTATATGATTCACCCTCAAATTCACAGTGAGTACATATGGTCATTGTACATGTAGCTGTCCACAATTTAGCCTCTCTGAGGGACTATTATCGTTTATTTTGTCTATCCTTGCAAATAGTGTCAAAAGAGAGTCGAAACATTGGTCCTCTCACGAGGAGCCAACCACGGACCTTCTTGTCAGTGGTTCGACGCTTTTGCCACTACAACCCCGGTCCCCGATTGATGGTTATACTTGAAACATCAGCGTAAGAACAATATATAGCAAATGACGTGATGTGGAATAGGTGTATTAAAACAAAGTTTTACATACATGAATCAGCGGCAATAAAAAAACCAGCGCTGATCCTAGCCTCAAGTTTATTTTCAAACATACATGTATCATAAAGCAGTAAGAAAAGAAAGTTATAAAGATTTTATAAAATATCATAATAATGACATGGAACCTTTATCTTCTGAATATTAAAAGAAACTAACGCAGTGCGCCGTTTTAAATAGTTAATTAATATCTTAATTAAATATTTCATACACGTATAATATTTCATAAACATCAAGAAATCAATGTGTTAACTAGTGAAAACCCGTTTTAAGCATTAAAAATTGAGAAAATTGCGAAGTAAATCTTAAAGTTAATATATATATATTAATTTTGAATTCCGTTTTCCGTTTCGTTTTTCCGTTTCCGTTTTTCCGTTCCGTTTTCCGTTCCGTTTTCTGTTCCGCCTTTTAGCAACACCCCAATGTTCGGACAACTTCAAGTATTTTTTTCTTGCGATACGAGTTTTGCTCGATTCCAACGTAAACCTTTACCCGTTTTTATACTGACTACCAATTTCTTTTTTTGCCAAATAGTAAGAAAACTGTAGTAGAGGTCTTTTTCAACTTTAGGTCGAAATACGTTTTGTTCTGTGGCAAAAGCTAAAAAAAAATTATCACTGAGAAAGTATTTTGTTGGGTTTTTATTTTAAAAGCTCAGCGAAATAAAAACTTTTTATGCTTTTGGACTTAAAGTATGACAATTGTTCATTGTAAGCGATAATAATTAATTTCAAGTATTGTGTAAAAAGTTTCATAAAAATGTTAGGAGTCAGGAATGATTTAAAAGTTGTGAGGTTTTGAGAACAGTTATGAGTTATTAAAGTTTCAATTCCGATTAAAACTTTTTTAACTGAACAAACAATTTAAAAAAAAACAAAAAAACAAAACAAAAGAGCGCAAGTAATTCTATCCCTAGAACAAAAAATATGATAACATATGTTTGTTTGTTTGTTTAATGTCAAGTCCACAAAATTTAAGTCATATTCAGGACAAGAACTAATTGAAATAACAAATAGAAGCAACACCCCGAACACAGACATATGTATTTCATGCAGAATTGTTATTGTATGATCATGCACAAACATGAAGGAAAACAAACCATCTCACAAGACAGGCTAATGTACCATCAATGCAAGTGATGAAACACTCCCCCCCCAACCCCAACCCCCCAAATCTGGATCCCTTACCTATATAAGATATGAGGCCATACTAGTTGGAACATTTATCTGTCTCCAGGGATATAGCCAAACCTTACCCATTTTCACATAAACGGCCTATTTTGTCAAAAATACAATGCTGAATCCTGGTTGAATCTGCATACACTGAGATAGAAAAACGGGGGTGGAGTGGGAAACAAAGGAACTGCAAACTGTGATGAACACTGGAAAAGGTAAAGCGGTGGTAAATCTAGATGTGGTGCACTACTTGGCTGTCCACCTTTAATGGAATCTTTTACGTGCATGAAAGACGGCCGTCTCCACAAACGTTGGCATAGTATGGATTGTGGTCAGGAGTTCCGCATTTTGGCCCAAAACTCGGCATTCATTATGACAGGGCTGTCCCATTCAGCCACCTGGAGCTCATATCCGATTCGCTTAGGGGCCTGACTTGATGTCAGGTTTCTGAGCGCTTTTTGGTGGGCCTTTACAGTTTACACTATAGCTTACAACATGAAAATTCACCTCACAACAATTACTTTAATGATAATAAATTAATTATACTCAATATACAGAGCAGAAAACTGCAAAAAGTTTAGTGCAGTTATAACACAAGTGTGGCCACTAAAAGTATGTCTCGCCTGGCGGTATCATCACTAAAATCAACTACCTAAGCTTTCATTTCTTGATATAAACGCAAAGGGTGTCTGTATACCAAATATCAGATGCCTAGCTATTATACCTTTCAAGCAATGCATTGTCCACACAATCATTACAAAAAGTTTTCTGCCTGAAAAAAGTCCTAAGTTTGCAGAGTCACTGGAGCGTGAAATTTGATCAGGGTTACATGGCATGGTGACTATTGTCAACTGTCTGTATACCAAATATCAGGTGTCCAGCTATTATACTTTTCCAGCAATTCATCGTCCACAAGTCTTACAAAAAAGTTTAAGGCCTGAAAAAAGACACAAGTTCACAGAGACACTGGAGCGTACAAATGGGGTCAGGGTCACACGACATGGTGACAGTCGCGTAGACCATAACCTGAACTGTCTGTGTACCATATAACAGATGCCTATATCTACTATACTTTCTAGCAATTCATTGTCCACAAAAGTCTTACAAAAAAGTTTGTTGCCTGAAAAAAAGATCTAAGTTAACAGAGTCATTAGAGTGTGAAAATGGGGTCAGGGTCACATGGCATGTTGACAGTTGGGTAGACCATAACCTGAACTGTCTGCATACCAAATATCAGATGCCTAGCAATTATACTTTTTAAACAATTCATTGTCCACAAAAGTCTAAGTTACAAAAAAGTTTACGATGCCGCCGCCGGAAAGAAATACCTATGTTTCGCCTTCCGCGACTATTCGTCGCAGGCGAGACAAAAACAAGTACGTATATTATTAGCTCACCACACGAAAGTGAGGGGTGCTTATGGGATACCCCGACCGTGGGCGTCGGCGTCCGGGTCCACTTACAGGAGAATGGTTAAGGTCCATACACAATTACAGTAACTCAAGTGCCACATCAGCTATGTTGGTATGGTAGATGCACTTATTTTTGCATGCTTCGGATGCTGTCTGTGACCTACATTTTCCACATGAAAGACCACTTTTGGAAGAATGGTTAAAGTCCATTCCCACTTACTGACAAGTGCCACATCATTCACATTGGCATGGTTAGTGCACGTAGTGATGCTAAGCACACTGATGCAGGCTTCAAATGCTGATATTGACCTATATTTTCTGCATGAATGACAATTACAGAAGAATGGTTTAAGTCCATTCCTGCTAACAGGCAAGTACCACATCAAACAAAATTGGTACGGAAGGTGCATCTAGGGATGCTTAATCAAGATGCATGGTTCAGATGCTGACAGTGGACTTCTTTTTTCTGAATGGATGAGCGCTTAAAATTTTGAAAAGTCGATTCCCGCTTAGTGATAATAAATTGATGCGTAACGACGTGAGCTTCGTAACTGATAAGACCAAAATCAAGCATTGAATAATGGACGAGTTGGCGCTAGAATAAAACAAACAAATTTAGGGCTGATAACACACGTAATCTATGAAGGGTACCGAATTATACCATTATTGAAGTTTTAGTTTCTATCGATTTTCAATGATATATATAAACAGTCTGAAGCGACGCCCGTTGATTTCATAACGCACATCCCGGACATATTGGAACGATTTTTTGACTTACACAACAAAATGTTGCGATTTTCGAGATTGGTGTCCGTGTTATATTACGAGAATATATACAATTAAATTGAAAATAGTAACCGATCTGCTTAAGCACCGTGAATTTGCGTTTCTTGAGAGTAAATCCATAATTAATTGTTTTAACTTGTTTACATACATTATTTTTAAACTCTTCTCCTTGTTGATTACTGTTATTTTAATTATAGTATCATCAAAATTAATTACTCGTTACATCAATATACAGTTGAGCCCAGTTCTAACATATCTACTGTCCAGCTCTCCTGACAGTTCTAGAACTGTTCTAACCCTGGACAGCAGCTGTCATAACCTGTTCTAGGGTAGAACTGCCATAACCTGTTCTAACCCATGACACCTTAAGAGCTATTCTAGACCTGACAGCTTAGAACTGTTCTAGGCCCTGACACCTTAGAACGGTTCTATCCTTGGACAGTTCTGCACCCTGACAGTTCTAAATGACGTCACGCGGTTATAAAAAAAACTCCTAATTCGGAAAATGCGCATATTTTCGGCATTATTATTTAATGAAACTCGATATATAAATTTATTTTAACCAGACAATTCTTTATTCTTTACTGTTCTAAAATCGTCACAATCAGAACTGTCAGGGGGTAGAACTGTCCGAGGCTAGAACAGTTCTAAGCTGTCAGGGCACAGAACAGGTTAGAACTGTCAGGGCGTATGACAGCTTAGAACTGTCAGCGGTTAGAACAGTTTTAAATTTGTCACGGGATAGAACTGTCCAGAACTGTTCTATGACAGGACGGGGCTTGTCATAAACTGTCCTAGAACTGTCATCAGAACAGAATTAGAACCGATTCCTAACAGTTCCTGACAGTTCTTAAGAGATGTTAGAACTGGACTCAACTGTAGCAGAAACATAGACAGAAATTAAATATTTGCAAGGGTTGTTATAAAAGGAGAGGTTTGAAAAGACGTGACTTTGTCTTATTTGACTTTTGATTTTTGGATGGATCAATCGTTAGTTTTAAATGTTTTCAATAAGTTTGTTTGAATAAGCCATCTTTTTTGTTCATTTAAATAACTTACATGTTGCTAAATTAAATTTAAAGAAGCTCAATATAAAGAAAAGGGTGACCGAAAAACACAAAAACAACTTATTTGAATTATTAAGAAAAGTAATTTACCCCGTCTGGTAATTAGTTCTTTGAACAAATATAGAATTCTACAATACTTGTTTCAATGATGCCATTTTATTATACACGTGGTTGAACTTCACAGTCAGTACTTGTATATATATCATTGAATTTATATTGCATTTTAAATGTAATATATATTTAGATCTAAATTGCAGAATTGATCATGAAATCAATCAAATACATGATTAAATTGTCTTGGAACTGTAGCATAACACCGAAAACTCTAAGTAGGCGACATTAAACGACTAAACAGAAACACCAGACTAAAAATTTAACAGTCCAATAGGATATGAAGAACATTATTTAAGTGACAATGACTCTGCATATCATAAAAGATAATATCGTAGCATGATCGTGATGTCAAAATAATAAATTGTTACAATAGGTGAGAGAGTTTTTTTATTTTTTTTATTTTTTATTGTCGGGAGATAATACGTTAAAAGGCAGTATTTATACAATTAGAATGCTGATGTAAAGTACAAAAATTTAACTGGTAATAATGAATCGTGACTTAAAACATCACAAAACCAAAATGATATTTTTCATGTAGATTTGAAAAGAAACAAAGAGTACCATTAAATTTTCAGTCCCAAAAACTGGCAAACAGTGAGAGGATAAAGATGGCGATACTGTACTGACTATTAACTTTAAAAACACAATTGTAACTATACACTGTTATCAGCAAAGTAGGTATGTTTTAAGGTTATCTAAAAGCAGTTTCTGATTGGTGTAGTACACACCTCGGTTTCCAATGACCTATTGGAGACACATGGTGCACCAAATCTGGTAATGACAAACCAAACATCTGTACTCATCACGGAAATTGAAATGTCTTTAATATATGTAAAAACCAAGTGTCTCTCATTTGATTTCTTACATGTTAATAAAAGTTACATGTATCTCTTGATCATGAAAACAAATCTTCTATTCACTGTAAGACATCATAAGATATTCTATCTATACATGTAATCAAAGTCTTGTAAAGATCGGAATGCATTCCATGAATTCTTTAATTTTTGTAATTTACCGTGTTTTACACTATACACAATTAAAGACAATCTAAATTTGTACTTTACTTAAATCTTTAAATTTCCTACATGACTAATTATCAATTCGACACCAATTTTAAGATTTTGTGAAAATTCCACTGCCCAAGGGTTGAAGATCACAATCTAGAATGTGTACTGCTGCTGATAATATCTCGGTGAATAATTTTATTGTTGTCATCGTTTTACAATGTCCGGCCTCAAGCCAAATCCATCCTTTTTTTCGATTCTTAAAATTAGTGAGAGAATAAGTTGAATGTTGTGTTGGAAATTATTAGTTCAATCAAGGTAATTTGTATAGTGTAAGACTTTTTTATTGGCTAAATCCTGGTCTAGTGTAATATATACTTAATACCTCAGCATGTTCAACTTCAAGATTAAAGTGCCACTTCTTATAGGTCTCAAGTTCTACTCGTTTGCAGCGGCTCCATATAAAAATAATGAAATTCTATAATGTGTGATAATACTAGTTTATGTGGACAGTCATGATGCAGTGTAATTTAAAATGTCCTTATTGCATTTAGGTCTGTAAACATTAAAGGTCTATGCCCTGAGTAAGCAATTAACATGATTTTCCTCCAGTTCCCGTTCCCGTATTATTCACTTCATCATCATTTCATGTTCATTTTATCACCCTTTTCATGTTCATCTCCTTGATATAGCCGAATGTACACTGCTCGGGAGTAAAGCGATACCAAACTGACATTTGAGCATATCCCGAATCAAAGTAAATGTAGATCTTAAAATGACAAAAGCATGTATCGATCTGAGTAACAGTGACATTTATCTAAATGCTGATGGGAAATCATCAAAAAACTGAAAGGGGTGAAAAAAGAAAGGTTTATGATTCGCCTGTTTTATTTATTTATTTTTTTTTAAAGTACAATTATAACACTTTTCTATTTGTTTCAGTAACGCTAGATGTACTGGTTGATTTTGGTAAACCTATTTATTGATGTTGTTATAAATGATTCTTTGGATGGACAGCAAGGTAAATACTGTGCTTTTATTATTATTCGTGGCTTTTTGTGGGTAGCATTAACCACGAAAATGAGAATTCGACGAAAGATTATTTTTACAGTGATTACTGTGCAAGTTTACGTCGAAAATAGATATTAAACAAAAGTACCTATTTAGAGGAAATCACGAAAACTTATACTCACGAAAATAAATGAATCCACAGGAAAGTAAGATGTCTTTTGCAAATATGGGGTGGATTCAATTGTTCTGTATTTATAAAAAATAATATTTTCTTAATGCATGCAATAATAAAATCATGGTGTTTCTGTTTGATTGATTCATTATTGATGTTTATTTTCCTGGTCAATGATAAATTTATTTTAAAAACAAGACTTGTAATTTGGGTTGATCGGATAAAACTATGAGTGTTTGGTGACTTTGCGACGGGAAAGCACCGGGGTATGAATAGGAATACTTATAAAATATCACTGCATTAGCATTTAAAATATAAATAGAATTAAAATCGAAAAAAATATGGAATATGTGCCAGAAAGACACGATCCACATATTGAAATGATTTTGATAAAGCATGTTATTCCTTTTTTGAGATTTTTTGAATAAACTAACACAACTAATGACATTGGCGTTATGTTTCTAATTACAGCCTGTGACGTAGAGGAATCCCTTCTTGGTAATACGTACTTTCGAAAAGTTACACCATGGGGACAAAAACTTGATCTGCCCTGTCCTACCGGCCAACTTTTTGTGACGTCAGCATGCTCTTGCGAAAAGAAACGTAGGTAAAATGTTACAAAACACACACACGGAAACACATACACGAACTGTCTTAATCACATATTAAGTTTTATGACAAATTACCGTAACAACCAACCATATAGGACCTATTGAATCCACTCCATTAAATATATTTTTTTTAATTATTAACAAAGTATCCAAAGCTACTCTTTATTAGTATTCAATTTTACGATTTTGAATATCCTTAATCTTAATGGAAGATCTTGAGTAGAAACTAGTAAGACTAATTCCATTATATGCCTTATATTTTAAAAAAATAAAATATATTACAATAATGAAAACAAACGGTTCAATTTTAATAAGGAAACGATTCCATCATATTGATTAGTTTTACATGTAATAACTTTCCAATCAAGTTCTAATCCACAATAATTCTGTCGTGGCACTTTTCTCTGATGTTTGTTCCTTGTGAACAAAAAGACAATGAAGGGAAACCAGTACAAACTATTTGTTTTATATTATAAAGTTAAGATATTTGCTGAATGCAATCTCCGGGAAACAAATATGCCTTACAAAAACTCAATTTGTTAGCTTAATGTATAATGTATGAATGGTAACTTATATAACAGATAAATATTGCAATCGCGAGCCGATATCTAAAATCACAAGCCAATCAGCTTTGTAATAGAATAAGGACATTATCAACGGTAGCCGTTATTTGTAAACGATATACCTGTACATGTAGCTATTCCAGCATTTTAATATGATGGGGGAAAAGGAGTACCAATAAAGTATTCATATGTCGAAAGTCCGATACAGCCAAGACAAATCAGTAAATAGAATATCATCACGAAAACATGGAAAACAATCAGCACAAATTAATGAAAATTAACACATGGCAAGTTAACTGCATTCAGCATGGTAAGTTAAAGTCATTTAAAGGATGGTTTGTTAATCCTGTTTAACCTCCCCGTTACATCGCCATCTTTGATTATATGAGACCAAAGTGAGACAAAGTCAGCAACAGGACTGGGTCCTTCAAAACCAGAAAAAAATCTAAGTTACTGTCCACGAAAAAGCATACAAAACTTTATCACAGAAAACAAGTACATGTAAAATCCTAAGCAGATATAGACGATAAAGAGATGTGGAATAAGTGTACGCGACACAACCAACATTAAAGAAACGGCAAATCACAATGGAAAACAGCCAGCAGTCAGCAACATGACCAGAGGTCACTGCTCACTGTCTTGCATTAGCCCAAGACTAAAATACAAACTAATCCCTAGATTATCAACGAAAGACCCATTTCTGGACATAGAGCAACAGATAGTTGACAGGGACAAATAAAAGCTTTGACAAGTTTTCCTGGCTTAGTACAGGCTCATATAAAACTAGTTTTTTGGGGCCCAACCTTCCCCCCTATTGTTAATCTTGTACAAAGCACAAAAAAAACCACACTTTTAAAATCAAATCGGTTTAATCGATATAATTGACAGAAAGATCTGGGTCTGTCAAACAAAGTGCCATATTTTTTTTTTCATTTTTTTATGTTTGAAACTATATTTTCCGGGTCGAAAGAGATTTGGTCTGTAATGAAATTAAATTAGACACTATTTGCTACTGTAAAAATCAAATTAATGAAATTTGAAAATTATTTGCAGGTCATAAATGACAGACGCCATTACATGTACATTTCATTATTCATTATTCTGATTAAAATTTTCATTTCCTTTAGGGTGTACCTCCATTGATACTGACCCTGGTTCCTACATGGAATACATAGATCTGATAGGAGATTGGGTAACCGGACGATGTCCTGACGGTATGGAATACAGAACAGACTTCTGCATGTGTAGTAAGAAAAGTAAGAACACTAGTGAGACATTGATTCTTGTATTTAAAGTAGCATTGATTAGGTTTTTGACAGATTTCGGTGTTGAGCTAGATTTGAAACACATTCTACTTTAAATAAGAATCTTTGTTCATTATGCCAGCCCATTGGAAAAAAACACTTTTGGACAACACAAATTTAATGCCTCATAAATGGGTAATTGTTTTCTTTTTTACATTTAGTTCTTTTAGCTTCTTTGAATCTCGTTTTATTTTGGAATTTTATTTAAGTACCTATTTTTAGTCTTTTTGATCGTTTATTTTTCCGTGATTTTTTTTTTTTTTTTGGGGGGGGGGTATATTCACAAATTATCGTTTGTATACTCAAACTGAAAGTGTATTTACAGATTTTATTCCAACGACTACGATGCCACCCACAACAATACGCCCTGAAGGTATGTAAATATGAAATGTACGGAAAGCGAGAGATAATATGTAGCACTTCAAGTATCACACATCGGACTACTATATTCAAACTTCTCGCTTTCGTTTTATTAAAAAAATTGTACCGATCAAAGCAAAATTAACACTGTGTTACAAATGTGTGGCGATTTATTTTCTGTTCTGACCTGTTCAAAACATGTGTATACTAACTTTTAATAATTGTTAGGTCAACAGAATTTTTTTTTTAATCTTCAATAGCACTAGTTAAATAGATTAAACAATCATTTATTTACGATAAGGTACAGATCAATATAGAACTGCAATAAGCAAGTTATATTACCACGCAGTTATTTAATTTTAGACACCAGTTAATTAAAACTATACACTCTTTTTTTTTATCATATTTGCTATGCCTCAGCTAGGAATCTTTGTTAAGCCTGAGTTCGTAATTTTAATTATCATGGACTTTTTTATGCCAAAGAAGGGTCTAAATTTTGAATCAAATGCAAAATCAAATTTTGAATTTGGGTTGCAAAACGGCGACTGAGCAGCGATCAGTGATGAAATCGAAGGCTCATTTCTGTTTCCCATTTTGAAGTTGTAAGTGTCGCTTGCTTATACATTTTATCGAGGTGTTGTCGCGTATATCTATTTTGCTTTAATTAATTGTTTCATTGTCTTGGACGTTAATCTGCGTCTGTTTTAGATTGTCCCTACCGACAAGTTGGACCTTCCGCTTACCAGGAGTATTTCCACTCAATACAAGACTGGGTTACCAACTACTGTCCACTGGGATCATTGTATGTCCCTGAATATTGCCAGTGTATAAACCAAGGTCAGAAACATAAGGAACTAAGTCTTTTATTGAATGATAAGTTTACATGAAGAATGAATATAAAGGACAAATTGAATCTTAAAGTTCTTTACATGATACATAACACAAAGCAGAACTAATTTATCTTAAGTTTCTGAAAAGATTATTTTAATTAAAAACACTGTAAAAGTATAAGTAAAATGATTCTTTTATAGCACATTATTCAAGAAACACAAAAAAGTATCCTGTTGTGGCAGCAATAAATGTACTTCAATTCAAAAGCTCTTTTCACTGCGAAGGTTCTTATATTCGATTCCTTTTTTCTTGAAGGTGCAACGACATCATTTAGAACGGAACAGCGAACGGTACCAGCGACAATAAAACCCACAATACAGCCACCAGCCAGTAAGTTTACCAGAAACACAAGGAGATTAACCTTACTTTTCCATTAAAAAAATCAATAAGTGAAAAGCTTTTATTTTCTGCTAGATCGCTGGAATGATAAAGTGATAAAGTATCAAATTCAATTTTATATATCATGTATATCTTGAGTCATACGTAAGTCAAAAGAAATTTTGTAAAGTACATGTTTTTAAAACGACTGGGTATATTTATTTTTAATTTTAAGATTTTTTTTTCATGACTCATTCAAATTACTACTTGTGCAGGAGCGTCTTCCTGCTAAACCTTCATCGTTTTTATGGCTGCATTAAACTCATTCACAGGTTATTTTAAAAGATCGCCAAAATTTTCAAAGAAGATCTTCAAATCTTTGGAAGAACTATTCGCCATAGATAGAAGTTTCAAGCTGCCAATAAAACAAAAAGCAACACAACCTTCTTTTGCCTTTAGCGTTGAATTTCAACTAATATACATGTATAACAAAGTTAATTTGATTACTTATTGCTATTAGATACTAATTAATAAATAAAATTTCAGATTGTCCCTTCATTCCTGATGGGAAGTCTTCATTTAAGGAGTACATACAAAGTTTGGGAGACTGGCTCACATATCACTGCTCAGCTGGTCAAATATTTAGCACTACATGGTGTACTTGTGTGGTTGAAGGTATGTATAATACTTGGAGCTATAGGGACAACCCTCTTACATAAAAATTTGATAAATGCACAATCATTTAAATATCACCAGTAATAATAATGGAACTACACCATGGAACAACTTCTATTACATAGTCAATTGTCACAGCCAGACTATTCCATCGTCCATGCTTAACCTATTTAGTGTTGCTTTGGAGTAAAACTCTAACTCGTTCAATGGGTACATGTACTAGAATCCGCCAAAGTTCTCAGATTGCCAATTAGTCCAACACAAATACTACATCATCGCTTTGCTGAGCGGTTTCCATGCTTGTTGTCACACTTACGATCATGCTGCCTTTTTGAATGCAATAATTGAATTAACCTCAATTCTTTGTGTCCCAATTGAAGTCAACGCATATGGAAAAACATTTTCGATAATAAGTTTCATTCATTTCTTACTTGGCTAATTTGGAAGAAAAAGATCTTGAACATAGTCGTCCTTACATCTCAGTTATTTAAATCAATTTTCGAGAACAAGAAAAGCCTTCAGGTTTTTTTTTTATTTGGATGATAAACATTGCCTCAGAAAGATACTATTCAACCATACTCCCCCGGAAACAGAGCTTAGCGTGTATAGAAACTCCTGTCTTTACACATGTTTCATGCAGAAATAACAAATGTGCATTATAGAGATTTGCATAAAGAATTTCAATGTTAGAGGAAATAACCTACGATTTCAGCATAAAGTTCAATATGAGACGGGCACCTTTTTGTTTGCTCACTTAAGTATTTCTTATTTCAATATTTTCTATAAAGATCTCGGTTACGGTCACCGGAAAGTGTCATTATTTAAAATTCTATAAACTTGTACTCACTCGTTTATCTAATAACCTCGTAACTTAACCTTCATAGATGAGTTGGGAATGATCTTTTATTTATTATTCATAAATTGATCATTGACAGTTTTGTCAATATTCACAAAAATAGGTCATGATCAATGAATTAGGTTACAATGTAAGTAATTTTCTTTTTACTGTCTTAGCTTTATGAAAAACCAACAACCAAATGTTCACCTGCCATGATCATGAAAATATTTAGACATTTATTATGAATGACTTGCTTAACAAAAACATAAGAAACTTAGTTACTAAGCAGAAAATCTCTCTATATGAATTAAAAAAAACTACTTATTGTTTCATCTCTGTGAACCGGCTTTCCTTTCTCCTTGACCAATGTTTGCATTGATCAAGGTTTCCAGATTTATCCTATTACTGTCATGACTGTTTTAAAACATCCCTCTCATAGTAAAACTATCAATACTGTAGATATATGCATATCTGAATTACAATTTGGCCAAGGACCTACAATTTTATTTGATTATTGTTTGCTGTTTTGCATTTTGCACTGATGTGAATGTTATTTTGTTTCTCAAAGCGAGATATCTTCAGACAATTTTGTATGTTAGATGGTACTTTGGGTTTGTGGGTTTGAGTACTTTTCGTTCAATAGTTTTGGTTTATGACCTTCCAATGTTTTGATTCAAATGCTAATAAGAGGTTAATCATTAAATATGCATACAGCATAACTAAATTTACTGCAATTATACCCGTTTTGGTATTGTATATTTGGCAACAAGACACCAAATTGTGTTGGTCTTGTGTTTTTCTTTATATTACATGTATTATTTTTCCTTATATATTCTACCAATTACCTAAAATCAAGAAAATCAGTTGTTCATTTTGATTGCTTATATGATTGTTCAGCTCCTCTGGGGCGTCTAAATTGACAAATAGAATTATCTTATCTGATCTTATCTCACAACACATGTACAATGACACGAAAATCTCTAAACATGTCACAAGACATCGACTGAATTTCATTGCCATGTTCCAATGAATTATATTATTTCCATCGTTTATGGTTTGAGAAATAAGACCATTTACAAACTTAGTTGTTGTTAAGGATGTTCGCTACTATTATTGAAAATAAATAGGTTTCAAATTTGATGCCTCAAATCAAAAGATAATAGTAAGAGGTATAAAACAAGCAAAAAAATTTGATAGGTTCGTGATCTCGTTTTCAAGATAATTGACGTTAAAGTTTTGGCGCGAAAAGGTTTTCTCTGACTTTTTCATAGGTTTAGCATTGGCACTTTTAAGCTGTTAAAACCTGTGACAGGATAAATAGGATTTGATAAAACTTTGTTAATCACTTCTTTGTGATATACTAAAGGCATTGCTTAAAAGAAAATGGGGGGTTCGTTGGCAAAAAAATTAACCCTATTTTGATGGTAAAAACCCGAGGATTCCGAAAAAATGACAGAAATTCCAAAACTAGACTAGCGAGCATCCTTAAGTGCAATAGAACCGACTTAATAAATAAGATCTATAACTATTTTATTTAGCTGTAATATAGCGTACTAGCATTTCAAAAGGATCACTTCCATCAAGACTGGGAATTCTCTCGTAAAAGTAACTACATTGTCATACTCCTTAACTGCCTGTTGGATTTTTAATAAAGAAACTTTTTTGCAAGAAGTAGAAATGTGCATCATCATGTGTAAGAAGACATTTTAATGCTCTCGAAAATTAAGGGTAGATCATTGTACTAAAGTTGTTTTTCCCATGTAGAGTTAAAAAAAAATTGTATCATTGTTATGATTTTGTCTATTTTTCAAACCACTTTGTTCATACTCATTCTGTTGTTTATATGCAAGTTGTTATTTCTTACAATCTCTTCTAGACGAAAAAAGACCGTAGACTATCTCTCTCTTTCAACCTCACGTTACATTATATTGACGATGTCCTTTCACTTAACAATTCTCGATCTGGTGACTTTCTCCATCTCATATATCCCCAGGAGCTTGAGATAAAGGACACAACGGGTTCTAGGAACTCTGCTTCATATTTAGATCTACATCTCGAAATTGACTCTCAGGGAAGACTTTCAACAAGGCTCTATGACAAACGTGATGACTTCAACTTTCCCTCCGCTCCAGCTTATGGAGGTTACGTATCTCAATTGATTTGTTACTCCAGAGCATGCGGGACTTACATCGATTTCCTTAGCAGAGCGACACGTCTGACGCAAAAATTGTTGCTCCTCGGTTGCTGTCTTCACTCAAGAAACTTTATAAAAGACATCATGCGCTTATAGACAAATCACAGGCGTTTGGGTTCAGGATTATTCTTTTATTAATAACGTGTATATAAAAAATTTCATACTCGTCTATATACTATTTCCACAAGGCAAGAATGTTTGACAGTTCTAAAAATAGAACCTTGGGAAATCTACGAATTTCTTATATAAGTAGTTTTCCATCGAAATGAAATTGGCAATTGTCTCATTCTTTTTAGTTTTCTCTCTCTTATGGGCTCAAAATTATATTGCATCAATGTGTAATAACGTCAAATCTAGTCTTTTTTCCTCCGAACCGGACCAAAAATATCACCAGGGACGGAAGTAGATAGGGAAACAATATTCCGCCAAATAAAAGGAATTCCGAATGACACTACAGTAAGGTAAAATCTAGGTGAGTTCGAACAAAATCTTTTGGCAGAAAAATATGGTCACGATCTTATTTGAATTATTTTTGACTACGGGGATAGTAGCAAAAACGCACATTTTTTACATTAGGACCTGTTATGTGTACCATAGTTTTACAAAAAGACTTTACAGGATAAAATATATGTGGTTATTCAAATTCAATGATAAAATTGGTACAAGGGGCGGAATATTGTCTCCCTTATCTACTTCCGTCCCTGGTGGTTTTGTGGCTCACTTCGAATGAAAAAATGTTAGATTTAAAGTCATTGTGCATTGTTACACGATATATATGTGATTTATTGCGAGATAAAACTGAAAGGATGAAGAAAAATCACCAATATTTTACACAAAACCTATAATTCTATGAGAAAATAGGGGGTTTTCCAAGAGTAAATTTTGTTCTATTTTTAGAACTGTCAAACATTCTTGCCTTGTGGAAATAGTATATAGACGAGTATGAAAATTTTTATATACACGTTATTAATAAAAGAATAATCCTGAACCCAAACGCCTGTGAGACAAATACGGGATTTCGATCTCTCAGATGAGTGCAGATGTTCGATTGTCATAGGGTTTTGTTTTGTCTTCCTTTACCGGATTTGATACGCTGAATGGACTATTGGCAACGCGACGGGTGTGCTATAGCAAGCAGGAACTGCTTACTCTTCCGGAGCACCTGAATTAACTCTTGTTTCGACCGGAGTTCGCGTTGTTGATTGATATTCAGTTATTTTGTTTTTTATTGTAAGTTTTACATGTTGTCTGTTTTTGTCCCGTTCTTGTTGGTGTTTACTGGTGTTGTCTCTGACCTTTCGGACTTTTGACATCTGGATACCCCATTGGTACCTCGATCTGCTTCTTTTGTTGATGTGATATAAAATCATGTAACACATGCAAAACTTTGTCTGTGTGTATCAATAAAACTTGAATAAGAATCGGAAGCATCCTTTTGTGAGCTGGCTAACAGTATTTCTATATCCAATAACCTTGATAAAGATGTCGGCTACGGTCATGCTGATATGTCATTATTTAAAATTCTATAACCTTGTACTCGTTCATACATATCTAATAAGCCTTGTAACTTAGTCTACTTAGTTTGAAATAATGTTTATAAATGATTTATAAAATTGGTGATTGTCAGTTCTTTTTGTCAACATTCAACAAAACAGCTCTTTTTAGCGTTTCTGCTTTATTAATATTTTTTAAAAATGGGTCAAAGATAGAAATGGCCGGATTTCGTTTAACAAGAAGTAGGTGAGCAACAGACATGAAATAACATCCCACGTTATGGGAGCCCATGTTGATGCTGCATACCAAATATCAAGAGACTGTGATTAGTAGTTGCTAAGATAACTGTTACGAAAATTTTCTACTATTGGACATTATTGTCAAAAATTAACTAAGTCGGTAAACAGGAAGTAGATGAGCGGCAGACCTGAAATCGCATCCCACGTTATGGGACCTTACCCTGATACTGTATACCAAATACCAAGTGGCTATGATAAATAGTTGCTGAGAAAGTTGTTACGAAAATTTTCTACTATTGGACATTATTGTCAAAAATTAACTAAGTCGGTAAACAGGAAGTAGGTGAGAGACAGATATAAAATGGCATCCCACGTTATGGGACCCCAGCCTAATGCTGTATACCAAATATTAAGTGGCTGTGATTAGCAGTTGCTGAGAAAACTGTTACGAAAATTTCTTCTCTAACTCTGGGGATATAAGGAAGAACTCTATCTACTAAACATTCTTAACGACTCATATTGAGATAAACATAAACTAATCTCATTGCTTTTAAATATTTTTAATTGATATAATTTGAATTTTAATATGAAGTTCAATATGATCGGGTGTACCGTACCAATTTGTTAATTAGCTCACTCACAGTATTCCAAGTTAAAATAACTTATGTCAGCTATGGTCATGGTGATATGTCATTATTCAAAACTCAATAAACTTAAGCTCGCTCATACATATCTAATAAACATGTTTAATTCTTATCTATAAATTTTTAATGGACAGAATCATCAACTTTCAATAAAATAGTTTATGATTAATAACTTCTGATATTTGATGTTCTTTTTATCGTTTAATCAGTAAAAAACTCAAATTTTCACCAACTTCGCTCATGACTTTGCTGATTTAATATTTATGTACTTAATACATGTACATACATAGAATACCTATAAAGGATGGTCCCTCGTGATTTTTTAATATTAAAAATAATGGATTGTGATAATAGTGATATCAAAGTACAAACAGAATTCAATTTGAATTATGAGCTGTTTCGCCTTTACATAAAAGGTCCGTATGCTCGTTATATTTAAAGGTATATATACATGATATAAAAGTGGGCAAACCATTCTTTAGTGTTTAATTATTAAGTCTAGAGGAGTTCCAAAATCTGACTGAATTTCTGAAACATGAACACTGACCATCCTTAAGCAGAAAAATTCTCTTTTAGGTGTAAAAACTAGTAGTTCTATTTTTGTCAAACGTCTTTCTTTCTGCTCGACCTAAGTTTGCATCAGGGTTTCAGCATATATCCTTAAATATTAATTCCTTTCCTTTGCAGCTATCCATGGTTTATTCATGCTTTTAAAACAATTCGGCCTGGGACCTACTGTAACAGTGCAGTTGTTGATAGTTGTTTATATGATTTGCTATTGTACTCGGATCCAAGAGGCACAGACCTACCTTGATGTTTTGTATTCTCTTAGTGTTATTGGGGAACAATAATTTAAAAAGCTCCAAAAAAAGCTATATATAGTGCATCTATGTCTAAATAACATGTACTCATCCGTATGATAAAATATTTACTTAACATTTCAGGTCAAATTCCAGATTTTACACACCAAAATCCTGGTTTAGTTGCAGGTGAGAAAAAAAACGTATAGCACTAAGCGAGGCGATTGTCTTCTATTAGCTGTAACAGGAATATATATCTATATCTGTATATTTAAATGTGCTTTAACTTAATCTGTTTCCATATAAAGAGAAAATCTAATTCAATTTCATGTTACTTTACTACTCACTCTACGACTTGGTTACAGAATGCAAAAACGCGAGGTTAATAAAAAAATACTGTTTACTGGACGTTTTGCTCAAACAAAATCTCAACAATACAAACTTGACTTTGTATCCGTACATTTGTTGATTCCCAATGAAATATGTTTACTTGTTTTGTTTTTAGATTGCCCCTTTCAACCGTCTGGATTGACTGGCTACATGGAGTATATTGTAGAACTAGGAGTTTGGGTAACCAGTAATTGTCCTGCAGGATTAGTGTACAGCCAATCACATTGTACCTGTATAAGTAAAGGTATGTAATTGTCCTGCAGAAATAGTACACAGCCAATTACATTGAACTCATAATTACAGTATCAGGGAAACGCATAAATTAAAAGAAAACATTATCATCCACAGTATATATATTATTTTATCATGTATATCAGTGTAGATTGTTCTTGAAGATGAATGGCGAGCTAATGACGATGAAGAAATTCCCATACAATATATTTGTCTTTGCAGATTTTGTACAAGTTACTCCATCCAATGCTGTACCAACAAGTTCTACACCAGCTGTAACCAATCCAAGTTAGTAGTGTACGGAATATTTCCTGTTGGTTGTTCAGCGTTTTATAAACTTCATCAAAATTACCTTTTTATTTTAATTACAACCAATGCATCGAAAGGAAAACGTTTAACGTCATAAACAAAATTTCATTTTTTTTTATTTTCTTCTTTGTGTTTATGAATACTATGAATTTATACAATCGCCAGGTGCCCCTTAGCTTCGTTTGTCTAATATGCAAATATGACAATATTATTTTGAACACATTTGTGGTGTTGTTTATTTTACTAACAATCAAATATTGGTCAATATCAACGTAAAAATGTATGTTTGGTAATAGATTGTGACCTGAGGCCAGTTGATAAGAGTTCCTACCAGAAGTATGAAGACTCTATCAAAGAATGGGTGACCATCAGTTGTCATGCCGGGATGGAGTTCAACATCATTCTGTGCCATTGTATTCAAGAAGGTGTTGGTAAGTTTATGATCTTCATTACTAAAGCTTTCTATTCGCCTGATTGCGTAAACGTTCGAATTGGGTAACTTCAGATTCAAAGTAAAAGTCTATAATAACGGTAGAATGGGTGAGCCCTGTCATACCTTAGATCATAATACAGAAATCCAGAAAACCTGACAACCCCGCCACATTTTAATGTGCCTGTCCTAAGCCAGGAATCTTTATCAAAGCTTATGTTTGTATTCAGTCGAATTTTTGTTAATTGTTTTTTGTCAAGAAGAGGGTCTTTCAATGCACTTTGGGATTCGGCTTGAATCATATGTATTTTATTTTCAATCCAGGGGCCAATTGAAAGACAGCGAGCAGCGACCGCTGGTCACATTGAAGGCTGCTGGCTGTTTTCCATTGTGGATATTTAAAATATACGTTTATAATGTAGGTTGTGTCGCGTACACTTATTCCACATCTCATTTTCTTCTATCAAACCATAAGGTGCATTTTGTGGAGAAATGCAAACGTTAAAAAAACTACTACAGATCTTGGTAAGATTTTTTACCATATAATCCCCTATTGTAGACCAAATTGCCCAACCTTACTCATTCTTGAAATTTTCCAGTGGCAATAAAAACTCGTTTCTCCACATCAAAATTCACAGTTCATCATCGTTTCATTTTCATTTTATCATCCTTCTCCGTGTTCTACAAACGTGTCCGATTTGCTCAATTGTGCCGTTTACGCCCAATCGTGTCAATTTTGGTCACAAGCCAAAAACTGTCCAAAATTCTCTCGCCGAAACGTGTCCATTTAATGGTACTCCCAAAGGTGTCCTCCCTTTTATTATGATGTCACATACCTCCTACAACTTTTTCAAACCTATATGACATCACACACATCAGGGGGCCGCTTCGACCATCAGCTTAACATCAGGGAGCCGCCTTAACTATCAGGTAAGCATTAGGTAGCAGCTTCGACCATCAGGTGAGCATCAGGGAGCCACCTCAACAATGAGGTAAGCGTCTGGGATCCGCATCATCTATCAGGTAAGCATCAGGGAGCTGCCTCAACTATCTGGTAAGCATCAGGAAGCCGCCACGACAACCAGGTTAGAATCATGGAGCCAACAAAGCTATCAGGTTAGCACCAGGGAGCCGCCTCCACTATTAGGTTAGCACCAGGGAGCCGCCTAGACTAGGGTTATGGTTAGGATTTAGGATTAGGGTTTAGGGTATCCATGTGCCAACGCCACTATCAGGTTTGCATCAGGAAGCCGCATCGACTAGGGTTATAGAGTTAGGGCTAGAGTTAGTGGTTAGGGTGAAAGGTATAGGGTTAGAGTTAGGGTTAGGTATCCATGTGCCACTTCCACTTTCTGGTTAACATCAGCAGGGAGCCGCTTCAACCATCAGGTTAGCATCAGGGAGTCGCCTCGACTATCAAGTTAGCATCAGGGACCCCCTTGACTATCATATATGCATCAGAGAGCCGCCTCGACTATCAGGTTAGGGTAAGCATTTCAGTATATCATTAATGTTATATACTATTATTTTCTCCTGGTGTTTCTATCGATTGTCCTGTAGTGTCCATGTGGTACTTCAACTATATATTAGCTAAGCATCAGGAAGCGTCTCAACTATTTGGTTAATTGTTATCATTTTTTAAGTTTTATTTGTGAATCAATGTTTATATACGAATGGCCCAACTTAAAAGACTGGACACGTTTTTGTGCCAAACTGATTCTGGACGTATTCAGGGATCAAGCTGATACTGGACACATTTGGGCGTCAAAGTGGTACTGGACACGTTTGGGCGTCAAAGTGATACTGGACACGTTTGAGCGTCAAACTGATTTTGGACACGTTTGGGTGCAAAGTGATTCTGGAACCTTTTGGTGACGTAATCTGGATAATGTTGCTTGTATTTTGTTCTGTAGACATGATTATGTGTCAACTAGACATATTTGGGCGAATCGGACACGTTTGTGGGAATGGACACATTTGTAAGTGTTCCATATATAGTCAAATCTATCTGCTTGGGAGTAAAGCAATAACTGTCTAAATCATTTAAAATAAGAATTAAATTCATTGCAGTTGTTTGGTTTAATCAGGATTTTAATTCGGTTATACAGGATTCAGTGTACACCGGTTTTTCTGTATTCAAATATGTAGAGATACCGAAATGAGGCTGTTTAATGATTTGTACCTAACACGATATTTTTTTGAAATTGGAGTTTGCCAAATATTTTGGAAAATGATCTAAAGTCCACCTTCTTTCATCACACTAGTGTGGACAGTGATTTGTGCATATATATTACAACATTAACTAAAACTTGGATTACTTTACCGTAAATGCATGAAGCACAGTGGTGTAATCCAAGATTTAGTTGTTGTTGATAAAATATATGCATAAATCACGGTCCACACTAGTGTGATGAAAGACTGTGGGCTTTAGATAGATCGTTTTCCAAAATATTTGGCAAACTCCAATTTCAAAAAATACAGTATTACCTGTATATTTTGTTAAATCAATCTTATTAAAACTTCATCTCTTCTATGGTCTTAACAAAATTAAAGCTAGTAAGGTCTTTATAAAATGTCTCATTATTTAACAAAATATTATTAAATTATTTTCCCTTATGAAAAATAATATTATAAGTGGAAAAAGTGTATGTGACAAAATCATCATAAACAAAATGCTTGCTTTAATGTAACAGTAACAGATGGAAGTTTTTGTAGCACATGTTATCAGGTTTGTACGAAAGATTGGTATTGCCAATTAGTTCTGTTACATTTCTTGATTGTAACCATAAATTTCTAAGTTCCAAATTGACCTTTCTCGGTTCCAAGTTGACATTGCTTACTTCCAAGTTGACTTTGCTTACTTTCAAGTTGACATTTCTCACTTCCAAATTGACATTTTTAGTTCCAAATGGATATTTCGTACTTCCAAGTTGACATTACTTAATTCCAAGTTGACATTTCTTACTTCAAAGTTGACATTTCTTAGTTCCAAGTTGACATTCCTCAGTTTGTCACTCTCGTTACGACTAGAGTTCACATTGTTAATTGATATTCAGTTATTTTGTGTTTCCATGTTTTACATGTTGTCTGTTTTTGTCCCGTTCCTGTTGGTGTTTACTAAGTTTGTCTCTGCCCTTTCGGCCTACTTTTGATATTCGGATACGCCATGTTTTTAACATGTTGTCTGTTTTTTTGTCCCGTTGTCGTTGATGTAAACTGGTTCTGTCTTTGCCTTTTCGGACTTTGGATATTCTGATGCCCCAATTGGTACCCCTGCTTCTTCCAAATTGGCATTTCTCACTTCCAACTTGGAAGTGAGAAATGTCACATTAGAACTGAGAAATGTTAACCTGCAAGTGAGAAATGTCAATTTCGAACGAGGATATTTGTAGTTCAAATCGAGAAATGTGAAACTAATGGCACTACCGATTTTTCGTAGACTTTAATTGTAATAAAAAAAACTCATGTTTTCTTAATCGTGTTTATTTCAGTTGTAACAGGTCGTCCCGGTAGTACAACAGAGCCACATGGTGTCACCCACCCGAGTAAGTAATCAAATGATAACTTTGCATAGTTTTATTGGCCAATGTATTGTCAAATCGCGTAAGCGCAGAGACGATCAGATACATCAGAAGTTCATTGTTTTAAGTTCGTTTTAAATCCATTTGAAAAACAAAATTTGTTCTACTATACTTGTTTTTTTAATGAAATAACTTACAGGATAAAAAATGTGTCGGTCATAGCTTAAGGTTCACCATACAACTCAAATGAAAGTTATTCTTTAACAATTGTGTTGATTTCACTTACAAAAAAGTAAAATGTTTAAAACACTCCTTTTGTCAACCTCTATAATCCATAAGATCGCAATGGAAGAGGGAGGTTGTGCGCGCCTTAAAACCTGGTTTAACCCACCATTTGAAATGCCTGTACCAAGTCAGGACCATTGCGATCCTTAACTATTCCGTTGTGTGTTCTATGTTTTGTCTTTTCTCTTGGACAATTATTTTGTTATAACCTTTATATACATGTCGTTTATATTTGTTTTGATATTTGTAGACTGTCCCTACGTTCTTACAAAAATTATTTGAAACACTCCTTTTGTCAACCTCTACAATGGTTCCTATTTTTGTAATATTTGCAGACTGTCCCTACGTATCTGTTGGCCAAAGATCATACAAGGAGTATATACCAGACATTGGAGACTGGGTAACCAATGATTGTCCATCTGACATGGTATTTGATGTGGCAATGTGTTCATGTCACCCTGATGGTAAGGGATGTGGGTTTTTGCCAGAGATTTTCTTCTTTAAAAATCCATACATGTAACTTATATATCAAATACTATATATAGTATGATAATGCATTTTAAAGTAGCCGTCTCTGTAAGAATCATGCAAAACGCAAAAATAGTGGCAGATGCATATTTTTGAAAACTGGTTCTTTTTATCGGAATTTGATCTTTATGATGAGAAATGAATGTAAATTAAATTTTAGCCCAATCGGTTCATTAGTTCTCGTTTAATACACAATACAAATTTGGTTACATTGTGTATGAAAATAAGTACGGGAAAAAGTCCCGCCAATTTTTTTTCTTCACAAACCAACCAAAAATATCACTTTAAGTATCCGACTGATATTTTTGTTGAAATTCAACTAGAGTGGCCTACTTTTTCAGAAAATATCAACAATTTTTACAGACCCTTCCGAACTTTTGAGTAAAGAGGCCAATAAAATTGGTTGGGTTGTGTATGAAAAAAGTTCGGGAAATTTTCCCGCCAAAATTTTTAATGTCAATTTGCAGATAGTCGAATGGACCAATTTCACTTAAGTTGATATTTTTCGCTTAAGTGGTCCAAGATGAATAACTAGCCAAAAAATTGTTAAAATCTAAGATAATAAGTAAATCACCTTTTGCATGATTTTTACTGAGACAGGCTCTTAAATTGTTTTTGTTTAGAAAATGTAAACAATAATTTCGCAAAAGGATGAATATAGCCTTTAGTAAGTTATCAGGACAAAGCAATCTTCAGTATGTCTTTGCCTTTCGTCTTTTCTCAATACTTTTTTTTATTTTTTTTTCTTGGTTTGTTAATCTTGATTTTGTGATAATCTTTTACAGGATCAGCAGAGATCATTGTTATTCCCATAACAACTATAGCACCATTGACTATTCCAACAGTACCTAGTAAGGTTTTTTTTAATTTCAAACATAAATAATTGTTAGTGTACATATCGTTTACCACAGTTACTTGCTCCATTCTATTAAAATTGTTTATAGAGTCGCTATGACATACGAAAAAAAAATATCCAATCGACACTAATGAAATATTGATAGAGGGAATAAAGTTCCCAACTAGGTATAAACAAATAGTTAGACAATTTGAAATTTGTTACATTTACAATCAGAATGAGATCACATGTATTCTCATGTAAACAAGTGTTTATTACTTTTCGGTAACAAATAATTATGTACATGCTCATGATCACACATATGAAATGACATAATTCACAAAGAAACAAAGATGTGGTGCAGCCAATGTGCATATACCATTATAGGGAATATCATATTTACATACCAAGAAACATTTTGTATTTTTCCGAATTGAATTATTTATATACATTTAAGAGTAATGCAGTTAACTGAGTTTATTATATAGATATCGATGAAATATCGTGATTTCTGAGTTAAATAAATTTCTACATTTTCACGGAGTTAATTACAGGATTTATCTAACTCGCGTGCGAATTTATCTAACCCTCGTGAAGTTTCCCGCGAAAAATACGTAACATAGATTAGTGCGCAATACACGATTCCTCAATCAATAATTTCTTTCCTTTTCATGATTTTGATGATCTATTTGTCACGTTTGTCTAAATCATCTATATAATAAATAGTATAACTAATTCGGGGTGACGAATATCAATTTTAATGTCACTCGTGTCGAATAACGCTTGGGGATTCAACTCGTGCGCGGAACAAGTTCCGCGCACTTGTTGAATCCTGGCGTTATTCGAGACTCGTGACATTAAAATTGATATTCGCCACCCCTTATTGGTTATACTATAAGTATTACCTCAACAGGTATCTTGATTGGTCATAGCGTTTTCTCAAAATGCATCTTATAAAATCAAGTTAGGAAAAGAAATGGTGCAAAAAGGTCTGCCGAACTTTTAAATAACATTTCATTGAACATTTTGTAGATTGTCCTCATAAAAAGTCTGATGATGGATACCTAGAATTCATACCAGATATGAACATATGGATAAACAACGCATGTCCAGTTTACTATGAATTTGTCGAACAGTATTGTAAATGTTTGTCAAAAAGTAAGTCGTACACATGATAGTCACATGGGCTTTTTGAAGCTATTGATATATGTAATTAGATCAGCGATTTATAAAAAAAAACATGACAATTGATTCAAATTAAATGCAGATTCAACACATCATTCTCGATTACTAGTTAAGTAGGAATTAATCGTTAATAAAGTTATAATACTGGAATAAAATATTTGTATAAATATTACTTTTCCTATTTACCCTTTACATTACTGACCGATAGAACTGCTGTTGAACTCCTGAACCTGGAACTGTCAGTCAGTTATCACGTTATCACTGCTAGGTGACTTAAACATGGTTTATTAATGGTATGAAAGGGACAGAGCTCCATTTGGCACCTTGAAGATCTGCATATTGTATAATAACAATTAACTGTTGAATGAAAGTCGTTTTTGTCTGTTAAATGTACTTCTTTTGCTTGCTTTCATTATTAGGTGATAGAAATAAAATTCCTACTACACAACCAACAACACGGTTGACGCCTAGTAGTCCGCTTTCAACTAAACAGACGGGCCAATCGGATTCCACTACACATGCTCCTGCTCCAGTGACGTCACTTAAAACGACATCAAATGGCATCATCACCCAATCAGCAACAAGTACTATCCATCATAATTCACATCTTCCTCAAACTACTTATCTTAAAGATACAACTCCCATACCAATTATCTTGTCTACAACTGCAAACTTGGTATATACAACTAGAAAAGGAGCAGATTCTACACATCAATTGGTATCGCCCTTGTCATCAACAGAGAAACCACAAAGTACTACAAGGAAAACATTAATTCCAACAACTTTTAAGACGACAAGTTTATTATTGTCCACGTTAATGACAACGACGACTAAGTCTGCAGCATCAACTCCTACAGTGCAAACAACATTGAAGACAACTATCGAGACAGGTATTGTTCAGATTTTTATCACATCTTGTTGAAATCGTTATACTTAATACATATATAAATTCTATATTTTTTCTATTTCTATGTATTTTCATAGACAAAACCCTATTTCAAAGGAAAGCACTTTCAACTCATAACTATGGTAATAAAATCCTTTTTGATACATTGTTCTTTTTCTGATTAACAAGGGTAAGACAAAATAGTCATCAGCCGTTTATAATACATACGCCATTTTTCCCGGGGATTTTACCAAATAAAATTTCATAGATATATTCTGACTTGTTTATTAATGTTAAGACAACGTGTTTTCCTTTCGAATTGATTGATGTCCTCGGTGCTGGATTTTGATTCCGGTTTATTGATAGCTTATAAAAAATGCTGCAGAAGAGAAATTATTCTTCGAAACATGCACATTTATTCTTATGTTCCATCGGATACTCTCCGCAATTTGTTTTCTTTTACATTAACATAGACAGATTAAAAAATAAATTGAAGCTTCAACGAGCTTTTTACGTTTTTTTTTTGTAGTCGATTGTGATAAAACTCCCTCCATGCTAGGAGAAAGATATTATAATACGCGTGTTCCGGGATGGGGTGAACTGACTTACATGTGTCCGAACAGAAAGATATTTCACCCACCAAGCTGCGAATGTCTTTTGCAATCAGGTAAAGTTATTACTGTAGTATTCTTGTATATTTTTAAAAATTAATTCGCCTACTTTACCCCGAAACCGTAATTCGACACTATCAGGCACATAACCATTACAGAAGTGATAAAATGAACATGAAATGATGATGACGGGAGTAGTTGTACGAGTATGAGGACATGGTGCCAATAGAGTAAATGAGTTTTGACCAAGAGAAATTGCAAGATGAGTAAGAAGTATAGGACAATTTTTGCATGCTACAAGGCAAGGCATAGGAGGGCCTTAATTACATTGAAACCTGCAAAAGTGCTTCTTTAGCACGAGAAACTTCATGTATTACATGTACAGCGTGATGATCCCGACACGTTTACAGTTGAGGTCAGTTCTAATATCTCTTTAGAACTGTCAGGAATCTGTTTTATTCGGTTCTGCTGGCAGTTCTATGACAGTTTATGCCAAGCTGTCATAGAACATTCTTGATAGTTCTATCCAATGACAGATTTAGAACAGATTTTAAGCCCTGACAGTTCTAAGCTGTTTTACGCCCTGACAGCTATAACATGTTCTGCGCCCTGACAATTAAAGCACTAAAAATCCTGAAAGCGTCAGTCTGACAGTTTTAAACCCTGACAGATTTAGAATTGTTCTGGTTCATTGTCCAAAATGTTAAAAGTTGCATGGCTATCGAAAATACAATTTTAACAGAAAGCAAATAATATTTAAAACAAAATTTGAACATGGCTGAAAAACATTACAATAAACAACACATGACGTCATTCAGAACTGTCAGGACATGCCAAGAAATGTCAGGACACAGAAGTCATGAACAAGTGGACTTCTAAGCTGCCAGGGGCTAGAGAAGTTCTAAGCTTTCAGGGCCTAGAACAGTTCTAGAAGTGTCAGGGGCTAGGACAGTTAATGACAGTTCTGCTCTAGAACCGTTTATGACAGTTGATTGGTGTCCTGGGTTAGAACAGTTCTAGAAATTTCAAGAGCCTGACAGTAGAGATAATAGAACAGATCTCAACTGTATATTCAAGCAGTCTCTTTGTGCACATATCCCAGTTGTTCAACGGGTAAAGCAGCTTTTGTTTGAACTTGTCTTTTTGGTGTTTTCTGTTCATTGTTAATAAAGGGGGTCTATCTTTGACAATTTCAGTACTGGATTTGAATTATATGCATTTTATTTAGACCTTGGGTTAATATATTGTGGACTCGTTAAAGGCTGCTGGCGGTTTTCCATAGTGTTTTTTTTTCTAAATTACTAATTGTTATGTGAGATGAATGGCGTACAATTATTCAACATCTATTGCCTGACATCATGATCAGCTTTGTACCGCACGCGTGTCTATGTTCGGGGTTGCCATCCGTTCTGCACGGAACTAAAATAATTTTCTCTAAATCACTAATGAGGTATTACACTTTCATCTCAAACTACTAGTATATATTACAAGCGAAAAGTCTTTAAAATGACTTATTATTAAATTCGTCTACTGTTTCTTTCTTTTATTTTCGTTGTACATCATTAATCATGATCAATGTGGCAATAGTATCCTCATTTTGTAATTTTTTGGTATTATTTTTGTTTTAAATATTGTGCATACCTGATTATCACATAACAATATTTTGATCGTTCGTAAATTTTAAAATAATTTATTATCTTGTAGATATTCCTACAACAACAAAATCTACTACAACAAAAATTGTGCCTTCCACAACACCAAAGACAACAACAACAACATTAGAAATTACAACGACAGCAAATATCCTGACAACAACACCTAGAGTAACATCAAAGGAGACAAGCAAGACAACCGCAACTATTGAAACAATAACTCCTAATCCAGGTATGTATAACTAACTGCATTAAAGGCAAACTCAAATTATATGTACGGGATACTTTAATTATGTTTTTACCCCTTGAAGTAATTATTCTTTTCAGTTTTGAAATTAGTCACAAACTGGTTTGATTTAATTTTTTTAAAGTCTTGTAATCCGCTAGTATCAATATCAAATATAACATCTAATACAAATTTAAAGATGTTTCACAGTTGGTTATTTTTATTAATTTATTTTATTACAACTGAATAATCACATGTTTTATATATTATAGTTTGTCCACTGATAGAGTCGATTCTTGGAGAAAAATATTTTAAGATCGTTTTGAGCACATTTGGACCTATAGATATGAAGTGCCCTGAAAATCAGAAGTTTGATGCTAAACGATGTGGATGTTACACCGTCTGATAAATATTATGAACAAAGTGAGTTTGTTTCCGTGTTTTTAATGATTTTGTCCTGAACGTGTCTTGCATTTGTCTTAATAATTTGAAACGACAAATATGCTTGCTACTTCAGTATCATTGCCTCTTAATAGACGATCTGCTAAAAAACTTTAGAAGTTTTTAAATAATTACATTTTTTAGAATATCAATCTAACACTTTGCCACTAGTTTCAGTTGGATAATTGAAAATAATGCTCGAATTCGAAAATTTTGAAAGGCTCCGATGCATGTCATGAACTTAAGTAACACTTTGCTCGATTTTGAAACAGAATTTTGTTTTCAATATATCGCCTGCAACGTGTTGCAAAGCGACATATAGGTGTTCTGCGGCGTCACAAAAATTTCCAACACAGTTTCCCGGGCATTTACATGACATGACACAGCCTCTTGATATTTTGCATGTAGCTTCCTCCTATAATTCTATGTGATGTAAAGCGATCTTACAGCCGTTGCTAATCTACTATCTATAAATTACCGAATATTTAAAGACGAAGGCGACATACGTCGTCCATTGAAGACTGCCATTCTACTTTTTTATTCTTTTTTTTTTTCAGAGCACCATTTCAGTGAAAACCCGTCCTTTTTGGCTAAACAACAGGAAATCCACATTTGTTGTTCTTTATTTACTTTGTTACATACATTAAAATATGTATAATTCATTTGTTTGTTACGAAATCTCTATATTCAATATGCATGTAATAGAATGCAAATTAGTACACCTGGGGCATTAATTCTTACTAATATGTCAAAAAAGCCTAAGGCAAAGACCAAATCAAGTGACAGTCACGACAAACACAAAACAACGACAAAAAATAAACACAAATACACTCAAAATAGCTGGATTCAAGCAGAAACATGTACTCGTGTCGAAACGAGAATGGGTCGTTTTTCTAAAGCCATTCCAGTTTTTTGTAACACATCTGTCATGGTGCCAACTATTAATTTAGTTAAAATGAGAAATCCGTGTAAGGACGACCAGAACTATCAAACTCAAAGATGCATGTACATGTACTCAATTGAGAGAAGCAAAGAGGCACCAATGAGGCATTAGAGTGTCAAAAGTCCGAAAGGGCAACGACGAAACCAGTAAACACGAACAAAAAAAGCACGAAAAAACGCCAAAATCAAAGAAATTAAAGAAAAAAGAAATACCGCATTTTTCAATGTCTTAATCTTGTCTTTCGAGGAATGTCTTGCATTTGCAATTTTTATGACTCAGACGTGATGCTTTGGTGGAGATCTTATGATAAATTTACCATATGCTTATAAATAGATTAATAAATCAGTTTCGAACGAAAACTCTAAAAACTGGAGCAGATAGAATTTTGTTACATGAGAAGAGAGGGTTGACAATTGGAAGATTAAAAAGTTGAATTCTTCCTTGAGTGTCAGTTTCGAGGATAGGAGACCGTATATCAATGCGAGAAAAGAAAGAAGCTAAGAGACGCCGATGGGGCATTCAAGTGCCAAAAGTCCCAATGTGAAACAGACCTACTAAAACGCGTAGTTTCGAAAGTCGCCTAATAAACAATGCACATTGTCCCTTTTTGGAGGTCATGCATGACTGAGTCGATGTCATTAAATATACTTGACCACACGTAGAAGCCCAGTTTGAACTTTCGAAAGTCCGGAAAGCTGGCTGAAAAAGGGTATTTGAACATTTTATGAACAGCCGAACAATGTAAGTATTAGCATCTTATTTGTGCAAGCAAAATTTTTAAAAAGGGAACATAAAGCTGCAGAAAGGGGACATTTTAAGGGTTTAATGAGACTTTTAGTATTTTCGATACTGAAGACTCCACAACCTGGAAAACACAATACAACTTATCTACAACTAACTTTACGGTGACTGAACTGAGTGTGGACACCTAGTCTAATGCTTCTGAAAGGCAAGATTTTATAAACGCACAGTTATTGTACTATTTCTTTACCAAACACATCTTGATGCAACTGAGTAATGGAAATACGAGTATCATATTTGTCTACAGATATATGATATCCCAAAATTTTCAAGTAATGACTGAAGAAAAAAAACTAGAAGGAACATGACATTATAAGTAGTGTCATAAACATTCTTACTCGTGGAATACAAATGACAACAAAGTTACAGACAATAAATTTTGCTACGCCTGACGCGCGTTTCGTCTATTCAAGACTCATCAGAGGCGCTCTTCCAAAAATATTAAATTAGTTACAAATCTTAGATCAGCACCTTTATCTACCTGTAAACAAAGATTGGTATATTGCCAAAAAAATCGCCGAATGGTCACAACATATATACATGTTGTATATACAGACGGCTGGAATGGGTCTACTTTTTACAAAAATGATCAACATGGTGAAGAAGCAAAATTTTTAAGCTCATTTGCATATTTTTACTAAAATTGACAAAACATTACATGTACCCATATTTTTATAAAACAAGATTTTTGTCAATGATTTTTTGTTAAATAACCATTTTTAATATCATAAAGCTTATGGTGGCATATCTATATAAGAATGGACACATTTTGACAAATATTTATATGAAATCAGATATTTTTATATAAAATTGTCTTAAAACTAGAGCCATTTCAATAGAAATTTTATATATTTCTATATCGCGTTGTTGATTGCTATTCAGTTGCTTTTTGTTTTTCTGAGTTTTATGTTGTCTGTTTTTCGTCCTGTTCTCGTTGCTGTTTGCTGATTTTCAGGACCATTGCGATCCACCATTTCTCCGGTATGACTGATTCGTTTTGGTCATTTTCTCTGGACTATGAGATTGATCATTGAAAGTTCGGTAGTTTTGTTATTACTTTTATTTGTCTCTGTCTTTTCGGTAGTAAATTAAAAACGAAATCAAAATATAAAAAAAGGTACATTCCACTAGAATCGATACTAGTTTGAATTTTTCTTCATTTTCTAGGCATACTGAGCTAATAAAATATCTGTATTTTGTAATTTGCTGAAAATGAAAGTAATTTGAATGGGTTTAATTTTCATATCATTACCGTATATAATATGCGTATACAATTTCAGTATACATTTGTATTACGTTTATGAATGGATAGAGATGCCATAATTAAAAAAGTCGACACAAAACTTAATTTCACATGCTTTATTACAGAGAAAACTAAATTACTGATTATAAGAAGATCCTTTGTCTTGTACAATGAGTTTTTAAGTATTATAATTGTTTTTCTGTTTGCTGTTTCCCTTTTTATGGCTACAGCTGAAGTCGCATCGGTCGTTTACAGCAAACAGAATAGATACACAGTAAAAGGAAAAGTAACTTTTAAAAATAAAATAAATCTTTTTTTTTAAATAATTCTACGAATTTTACAAAAACTCTTAATTAAAACTAAAAACTCGATAAGTACAAATGTTCACATGAGTGTAACACGTTAAGTGATTTGATTTTCATTGTTTACTGCTTGTTCTACGATATAAAATCCGATATTGGCGATAAAAATTTAAATTGACCAACACGTGATTGTACTTTAAAACCGAAAGAGGAAGAAAATTCAAAGATCTGGAAATGGCGATTGATACTTAAACCATACATTCCAGGTAATGAACCATTACAATTATTTCTTTCAGTTTGCATGTTGGTTTTTTTCTTCCTTATTTTACTAGTAAAATTAAAAATGGTTACAAAATGTGCATTAGAATTTATATAAACTTTGAAAACCGAATTTAGTTTCGGTTTTACTAAAATTATACATGTATAAGTTAGTTAATCAATTTATTACTTTAATCACAGAGGGGGCATACATTCAGTGATATGAACTTAAAAGGGGTTCAACGTAAGATGGTGATTAAAATTGACGAAATTGGGACACAATGCCAATCAGGAAAGAGTTTTGGTCTGGCCGAGGGAAGGGGGGTCTTGGTATCTGAAGGGTAGGGATATGCAATTTCTATTTACATGTAAATTCTCTAAAATCTCTAACTCCCATGACCCATATTTATATTGAACCAATATTTATATTCAGTAAAGAAGGCGATTTTTCAGTATACAAAAATGATAACATAGTGAAGAAGCCACTGAAAATAATGTCATAATAAAGCTCATGTGGGCATATACATATCAAAATGGACAAAACATATATGAAACAAGGTTTTTTTTTTCAATGAAAGTTGAAAAAGGTACCCATTTTTTCTTCTGGTCCCTTGTTTGTGTGAGGGTTATAAAAGAACAGATGTCATATTTTGTGTATTTGTCTTATAACTGTCTATATTCATTGTCTTTGTCTGTTACATGTATTATGTCAGCCAGTTATTGGCACCTTTATTGTGGCAATAAAGTATATTTGATTTGGTTTATATAAACTATACAAACTATAGTCATTTCAACATTAATGTTCTTTTTGACACATATACGTGCACCTTTATATTGGAAGTTCATCCCCGGGAGTTTTGACTGCAACTGGAAGAAGAAGGGATGGGTAGGATTGAGAAATAAGGCCCTATAAAGGGGATCCTACGGATTCAACTTTTATCGCAATGTGCAACGCTATGGTTAGCGGTCAGCTTTCCCGTAATATGGTCTAATATTGTCTGACAACCCAGACGTTCATTATGACAGGACTACAGATGAGACCAAACCTAACCTGTACAAAAGTGAACTTAGAGTGGACCTGTGGTTCTCTTTTCTGGTCTGGTTTAGTTCTCTTGACCAAACCAAGAAGTAGGCCATTTTTGGGAATCTTTATCACAGCTGATGTTTGTACTGGTCGACTTTATGTTATTTGTCCTTTGTCAGGAAGGGGGTCTTTCTTTGACGTTTATGATTGTTTTTTTTATGCCCCGCCAACTTTGTTGGGGGCATATAGTTTTTCGGTCCGTTCGTCCGTCCGTCCGTCCTTCCGTCCGTCCGTCCGTCCGTCCGTACGTCCGTCCGTCCTTCCGTCCGTCTGTCCGTCCGTCCGTCACACTTTAGTTTTCCGCACTTTTTTTCGACATCCTTGCATATATTCAAAAGATTTTTGGTATGTGAGTCTACCATGATGAGTTACAGGTCAAGTTCGAGTTTCGTTCCGGTCCACTGATTTTGACCTAAATTACGGCCCTTGAACTTAGCAAATTTGGTAAAAATAAGTTTTCCGCACTTTTTTTCCACATCCTTGCATATATTCAAAAGATTTTTGGTATGTGAGTCTACCATGATGAGTTACAGGTCAAGTTCGAGTTTCGTTCCGTTCCACTGATTTTGACCTAAATTACGGCCCTTGAACTTAGCAAATTTTGTAAAAAAAAAGTTTTCCGCACTTTTTTTCCACATCCTTGCATATATTCAAGAGATTTTTGGTATGTGAGTCTACCATGATGAGTTACAGGTCAAGTTCGAGTTTCGTTCCATTCCACTGATTTTGACCCAAATTAGGGCCCTTGGACTTAGCAAATTTGGTAAAAATAACAGTTTTATTTTATTTGCCAGCGGGGCATCAGTGTCATCTTGACACATTTCCTTGTTTTGGTCATCGTCCGCATTTTATTTTTAATCTAAGGCCAATTACATTTTAACAGCAACCACTGGCTGTTTTCTATTCAGGATTTTTGTCGTTTATTTTGTGGCTAGATTGTTTTGCGTACAATTATTTCCACATCGTACATTGTATTATCTGCAATTCAACCACCTTGGGCACACATCTAAGTCGATCGGTGGGCAAATTAGCCTTACAATACGTCTGGTTGTGATCATTTTTTATGGACTTTTACCCACCAGCATATCGCTTTTAATTTTAAATTTGTCTCTATTTATTGAGGGACAAACAACATTACATTGGTCAGTTTAAGAAAGTGAAGTAGTCAAATAAGCGCTGAACTTGCAAACTATTTGTTTTAAAACATGATTTTAATTGTTTCAGTTTGCGACGTCAGATCTGTATGCCTGTTATTTTATCGATAAAGTGACTTTCACCCATATTACCTTTTCTGCGTTATCCTGGATTTTTTCCAGATAATTTGTTTCACCTATACAGTATAACTTTTTTAGAAAATTTTGTTGACATGTTTTCATTGTTGCTCGGGCTCAAGGGCCCGTTGTTGCTCGGGCTCAAGGGCCCGAGCGTGTTCTAGGTTCATAGCAATTGCATGAAGATCTCTGTACAAACAGCGCTTGTAAATTCAGTCATTGGATTCCGCCCATTTCAAAACATTTAAATGATCAATGCATCAGAATTGAAGACGCTGCCGGGCAGCGGAAATGGCCGAATGATTCCGATTACTTATCGGAATCTTTCTAGTATGATTTTGTTTGAACCCGTATTCGTCTTCAAATTTCACGACTATTAAGTGTGGGTCTTAATTACCGTGTTTGGATTCATTCTTTATGAACTTATGTACAGTACACGAACACGTGAGTCGACTTGGATCTTCATTTTATTGCTTAGTTTATCAACGCAAAACATTTGTTCAGTTCATATAAAGCACAGATATAAAGATAAAGATAAAGATATTTCATTTCCTAATCATAGGGATCCAAACAAGCATTTAATCAATATACACTTATCATCTGTAGCTATATTTAACTGGTTCAGTCCATTATTGGGCATAATCGGCATTCTTTTTCGATCAATAAATTTTGATAAGTGTGCTCCAATCAACTATAAATAGAATCTGTGTTTTGTCATGGTTACCAACTTTATTCTCAAAGGAGTAGATAATTACAGTCAAACCTGTTTTAAGAGGCCACCCTTGGGATGAGAAAAAAATGACCACTTAAGACAGGTGGCTGCTTAATCCAGGTTTGTTTTTGTTGATTTATTAAAGAAAGGGACAAAAATTATGTGGCTGTCTAAAGAAGGTGATTGCTTAATAGAGGTGGCCGCTAAGGCAGGTTTGACTGAAATATATAACTTTTACAGACGATATTTTAACGGGTTCGAATTGTTATGATATCAGTATAGTTTAATTGTACAATCCGATATATATTTATAATATCTAAAAATTGGAAGTAAAAAAAAAAATATATGACTACGTTTTTTATACAACTAGTCAATGCATCTAGCAATTTGTGCGGATTCTATTGTTTTCTCCATCCTCTTTTTTTACCATTTAAGTTGTTTAAGTAAAAGTGAAGAGGGTTACAGAGTATAGAATTGTAGTGCACGTTTCAGTTATTTGCAATAAAAGTTGAAAAAAATGTTAAAAAAAAAGCTTATGAGTATGTTAATTTGTTCGGAGCACTATTGTGTAGTTTAATAAAATCTTAACCATATTAATAAAGTTTTGGTGACATTTTCACTCTGTTATATCCTTAAGAACACTTAAAGATACAACGGATTCTAGAAAGTCTGCTTCATATTTCCGTGTTAGCATTTTTGTGTCCAACGTGACGCTCTACCAAGGAAATCGATGTAATTTCAACAAGCTAGATATACATCTCGAAATTGAAACTGTCAAAAAAAGCTCTGTGACAACATTTCATCTGCTCCAGCTTATGGGGTTTTCGTATCACAGTTGATTCGTTCCTCCGGAGGGTTATGTTGCGCCTAGGTTGCTGTCTTCACTCAAGAAATTTTATGGTAGACACTATACACTCGTTAATTAATAAGTATGGAAATTTCTATCTCAGATGTTGCTTTGTCATAGAATTTTGTTTTGTCTTCCTTTACCGGATTTGACACACTGAGTCAGAAATCGGTACCGCGACGTGCGTTCTATAGCAGGCAGGAACTGTTTACTATTCCGGAGCACCAGAGTTCACTCTTGTTACGACTTGAGTTCGCGTTGTTGATTTCTGTTTAGTTGATTTTGAGTTTCTTCGTGCTGTTCTTGTTCGTGTTTATAATAACCATAGTTGACACATTGAATTGACAATTGACCGTGTGGCGGTTGTGCTATTGCAAACAGAAACTGCTTAATCTCCCGGAGCACAAGAGTTCACTCTCATCACGACTTGACATTGCGTTTATGATTGCCATTTGATTTTTGTATTTTTTGTGTTTTATCCTGTCCATTCCGTTTCTTCGTGCTATCATTTGTTTTGTCTTTGCCTTTTAGGAATTTTAACATTCGGATGCCCCATTTTACCTCTTCCTCTATCAAAAACGGCTCATAGATTTCAAGTCTTCTGATTGTTGCGGATTTTTAATTGCGACTTATATGTGTTTTCGTTAATAGTAAAAACATCTGTAAAAAAAAATAAATGCCGGGCCCGAGCAAGCTTTTTGGAAAGCTTATACTTGTATAGTAACTAGGTTGATGACCCTCAAAACCCTCCCCTTTCAAACAGTCGTACCATTTTGTGGTCAATGATATATTATCACTTCCGCTTTATAAGCGACGGATGGTTCTGACTGCATGTTTGTCATTTCGACCGGAGTTCACTGCAACTAAATGGTCTTGACATATTTCTTCAAATTTTCGGAGAAATATTTCTATATGCTGTAGATGTGTACTTCTTATTTTACATTTATACCCCCCGCTTCAAGCAAGAGGTTGGTGTACTGTTATACCTAGTACGTATTTTCTTGGTTGCGTAGCTCCTTACACCATGGAAGTACTATCTAGTCTAGAAAGTACTTCCTTGCTTATACCACTTTTTTATTTGCTCATTAAATACACTTCAAAGCTTTGAAAGGGGGTTATCACTAGTGAGCAAGGTAAATTTCCGAGGTATCAAATCCACATAAGCAATAGTTTCCCCACAACTCCTCTGAAACTATCAAACCAAATTTAACGAAACTTGATATGCAGAAAGACCAATAAGAGTCTGTATATCACCAGGAAATTTTGATATTCAACATTTTTTGTTGGGGTTATACAGCTTTTTAACTTAGGAATTTGGAAAGAAACAGGGTGATGTCGTTTCTTCATACAACAATGTTCTACAGCACTGTAAACCAATTAATTTTTCAGAAATACAGCATAAAATTGAATGACGAAAAAATCAAAATGTCCGTAGAAGTAGACCATGGGAAGTTATTGGTATGTGCTATAGACTTCGGAACTACCTTTTCTGGATATGCCTTTCAGTTAACTTCGGACTTTATCAAAGATCCAACGAGTAATATCAAGTCAAACCAAGTATGGAACGCCGGAGGGGCTGCCTTGATGTCGATGAAAACACCTACTTGTCTGTTGCTTAACAAAGACAAGGAATTTGTTGCTTTTGGTTATGATGCTGAAAACCAGTACTCCGATTTGGCACTAGAGGGCGAACACAGAGAGTATTTGTACTTTCGACGATTCAAGATGTTGCTACATAGAAATCCGGTAATTATCTTGTATTCTAATATAAACAGCTGTTTCATACTTTATAGTCTTTACAACTGCCAGGACTTCAACAAGGCCAGTAGGCGCTGCTCGCATTTCTTTAATTTGCCCATGGTTTAAATAAAAAAATATATAATTCAAATCCAGTCCTGAAATAGTCACAGATAGACCCCTTTTTTAAACAATAGACGGAAAAGTACAAACAAAAGCAGATATAAGTACTGGTACAAATAATCCATCACTTAAACACCAAAAGCCATAGAATTTTTTTATAGTAAGCTTTTCCTTCAACTTCCTGTATCAAGACAAAATTTTAGTTCAATAAATATACATATATGAAACATAAACGATAAGAATGAATTATTCCTGGTGTAGTGAAAACCTCATAATTTTTATAATTAGTTTATTAATATCATAATACATAAGCACTTTAACAAGTTTCATGCACAGATATGATATTTTTTTTCTATTTTTTAACATGCATGAAATATTTCTCTGATAGTTTAAAAAAAAATATTCTCTTTTCACTTCGATCTTGGGGCTGCTTGAAGCTTCTTGTTGCTTCTTGGCGGTTCAGCCTCTTGTTGGTAAATATAAAGGGAGGACCGTTATTTCCCACTTTAAAATTGTTTGTCTGCAAGTATAAGTTAGGACATAAAGGGGCAAGATATAAATATTTTTGCTCTAATTTATCTAAACTAGAAAATGCTTACAGATCAATCATTTTTCAATTTTAAAAACGTACACTTTCATGTTAATCTGTTATATTTACATCGCACTTTTTGCAGAATTATCAGAGAATCCACATATTAATGTTGGCTATTAAGATTTTTAAAAAAAATATCGTTTTAACCTAGGGTCTGAGTAGAGATACAAAACTAGCAGCAGCAAACGGTGTGGAGATACCTGCAAAGACTGTGTTTGGTCACGGAATAACATACCTTAAAGAACATGCTCTTAACACTTTTAAGAGGGCGGGCACAGAGCTTGAAGATGACGAAATCCAGTGGGTTATTACAGTCCCAGCAATCTGGACAGATGCTGCAAAACAGTTTATGAGAGAAGCGGCACAAAGGGTAACTGAAGTTTTTTTAGAATACAATAGTCAAGAGACAATAGACGATAAGTTAGTCATGATGCAACTGCAAGTAAAACGGTACTACCATAAAATGTATAAGCAAACGTTAGTATGAGTATGTTGTTATTCTAGTTGTTTGGTCTAAAAGATTTAAAAAACAGGGGGAAATGTTACATTTTATATCAATTTGGTTGAACACCCGTCTGTTTAACAGAAAATTGTACTAACGATAAAAAACTGTACTAGTCTTTTAAAATCTAAAGATATACAGTTGCATACATCCATGACATTATTGCTTAATTGTTTTACAGGCAGAAATATTCAATGACCAGCTATTAATCGCCCTGGAACCGGAAGCCGCCTCTGTATTATGTCGATACACTTCAAATGCTACAGGGGAAGAAATATTCAAACCTGGTTCAAAATACATGGTCATCGATCTGGGAGGTGAGTTGCTGTCAAAATTTTCCTTTTTTCCATTCTATACACAAAAAGTAAGTTATATGGTTAATATTACTTCACATGTTAGAAAAAGCATCAAGTCCAACATCGGTAATGTCAATGGGATCGGTAATAGGGGAATAATCTATAAGAACCTAATGATATTCATTTTTGTAATTGTTTTTGCAAAAACGATTTTTTTTTAAAAGAAAACAAATAACCAAAAGAAAAAAGATAATCATGAAGCATAACCTTAATTCTATTTTTAAACAGGAGGTACGGCTGATATAACCATACACCAAATAGCAGACAACGGAACGTTGAAGGAGCTTCATAGCGCCAGCGGAGGGGCCTGGGGAGGTACTAAAGTTGACCAAGCCTTCGAGCAGCTGCTGATTGACATCGTAGAAGAGGATGTTTACAAAGCTTTCATGGACAAACACGCGGGGGATTATTTCGATATGTGCAGAGAATTCGAAGTGAAGAAACGCACGGTCAAAACGGAAATGGGTAAAAATGTCTACATTAAGCTCCCATCTTCTCTGACCGAACTCTACAAAGTGCTGAAAAAGCGAGATTTCAAAGAGGGTATAGAGCAATCCATGTATGTTGGTAGAGTGTCACAGACTGCGGATAAGTTAAAGATGGATTCGGAAATTCTGAAAGGATTATTCAGAGATCCTTTAGATCACCTTGTTGAACATGTTCGAGAAATCCTAAACCAACCAATCGCTGAAGGCACTAGTACCTTCTTACTTGTCGGTGGATTTTCTGAGTCACCAATTGTCCAAGAAACTCTGAAGGCTAAATTTCCTAAACATAAATTGATTGTCCCCCAGGATGCTGGACTGGCAGTGTTGAAAGGGGCGGTGTTGTTTGGTCATCGACCAAAAATGATTTCGGTACGTGTTAGCCAAGTTACCTATGGCATAGCAATCAGTCGCGTGTTTGCCAAAGGTGACCCGGAAAAATTGCGATTTGCATCGGGTGGGAACGTTCTTTGTCGTGACGTTTTTCACAAGTTTGTTGAAAAGGGAGAGCCAATCAATGAAGGCGATGATCATTCGATGCCGTTCAGTGCAAGAGGAACTGTGAACAGGGTACGCGTTTATTCCTCAAATCTAAAAAATCCAAAATATGTCACTGAAGACTGTAGACTGCTGGGAGAAATGTTGATCACTCTAAATCCAGATGTCAGTTCGGGAAACAATATCCAAGTCAAGATCGTGTTTGGTGGCACCGAACTGGTTGTTGAAGCGAAAGAGAGAAATACTAAAGAAGTTTTTCGTTCCAAATTTGACTTTCTTAGTGACAAATGAGATACATAAGACTTTGTGTATATTCATAAACATCGTAACTATTAACTATGGATATAGTTTTTGCACTTGTTCAAAATATAAAGAACTTCTTAGATATTCGATTTCTAGACCAGTATGCCCTACATTAATTTCAAATTTAAGTTCTTGCGTCTTGTTTAAAACTTAAGTTGATGATAATTAATTTTGTGTGTACTTGTCGTTATCATGTTTTCCCCTTGTTTGAGATGCTGGCATTTTTTACTATTTCAGGGCTGAATTTGAATCGAAATCATTTTATTTGACATTGAGGTAATCGCAAAAAAATCGGGCAGCACCTACTGGCCTCGTTGCTGGCTGTTTTCCTTTTTTTTTTCAAATTGCCGCTTGTTAGGCGGGCTGTGTTGCGTACACTTATTCCACATCTAATTGTCTTCTGTTGAATATGGGACATAAATTCATATCTGCTTCTAATGGAATTTAAAAAAAAATGAAAAACTTTATTAAAAATGTGAAAACTTTTCAAGCGTCAGTTTTACTTATTTGTGATACAGAATTACATTTGCTAAAAAATATGATATTATAGACCATGTAAAATATACCATGATTCAGAATCATGTCTGACATGAAAACTGCATAACAAAGTTATGAAGCTGCTATGTTTTTGTTTGTTAGTTACAAACAAATTTCTAATTTTCTAAGTCTCTCAGAATGAACACAGATGTTGCTTTGTCTACTATTTTTGTATTGTCTTTCCTTGACATATCTAAACCAAACTATGATGCAGAGAGACGATTGTATTGCAACAAGCTTGGAATTATATATAATATGTACAGAGCACTTTCAAAATTTGCTTTAAACTTTGGTTTTAACTTTTGGAGTGGTTGTGATTTGTTTTGTAGTTTCGTGACGACATGTGAATGCATTTACAAGACAATTCAATTATGGTAAAATACTATAGTAAACAAGAACTTTAAAAAATATTTGTACTTAAAGTATATTCATCAGTGTCAAAATAAAATAAAAAGACTTTAAGATATATGTATGATAGTAAATTCATCTTACAGGAAGAAGTCATTCTCATAGGAATTTCAAAAACAAAAAACAAAATATGTTGATAATTTTTTGTACTATATGTTAAAATTGGTCATATCTATTCCAATTCTTTGTTGATTGTAACTGGTACTTTTTTTATCTTATCAGATTTGTATGTTTACAAACATAAGCAAACTTATTATGATAATGCTATGTTATGCAATTAAAAAGTGCATATTTTCAACTAGTATACTTTTACACAGAAGTGACACAAGGAGAACGTACAATATGAAACCGGTTTTAACAACAGTATATATTAAGGTATTGTGAAATTTAAATTTCAACAGTTGATTTCTTTATTGACATGCCATGATTGGTCCAGACTGGTTCAATGTTAAACATTCAAACGAATTCTTTGCTCTACAGATTATTGAAGCAAATTCTGGTTCAAAGATTCGAAAAATTTCTTCTATCAATATTGAACAAGAATCTGGTTCAATATTACTGGAAAGGTCTCTTTTTTTTAATATTGAACCAGATTCTTATTTATTTTCTTATTTTTTTTAATGTTGACCTAATTTTCCGCTGATGATTAAAAACAAACCTAAGGTTAAACTTCCTCAATCTTAGTTGGCCCTTAGATATATTTGATATAACTGATTATTCGGATTTCATTTGATTTTATGCATTTTTCAACACTGTTTTGGAATTGTGGATTTGCTATGTTCTAGTGCTTCTGATGAGGAATAAATTTCCGAAATGGCCATACTCTTCTTAAGATTAATTGCAGTTGGAATTAACATATGTGTTATGGTCTCATGTTCATTTACTCCAAAATTATAAAATATTTCTGATGTTATATGTCGAAATCAAATTAATTCTAATTATTATCATTTATTCTGATTTTTTTTTTTTTTTTTGTAAGGAAATTTAACGTCTAAATGGAGCTAATCTATAATAAAAAAGGTAAATTGTAAGAAAAAATATTAAACCTAAGTAATGTTTTTCTTCAATAAATGCATATACAATAGTTTCACTATTTTTTCCTGTTTACAAGCGTCGAACTATTGACCGGTCAATAGTTTCCAACTATAGTTTCCAACTACAACTAATTGCCACTAATGTCATTAAGCCCCGCCTTCAGCCAAACGTTTTCATTATTCGATTCCGATTAACATATATATCTGCACATGTAACGTCACGAAATTTATAAAAAATGTAATTGCACGAGTTTTCCGTGCAATAGTATACAGTTATTTAATGTGTAGTCAGGCAATGGATCAGAATATTTTCCCCGAGGTATCCAGATTAGCTTAATGTTCTATTGCCCCAAGCCGTAGGCTGAGGGTAATAGAACATTGAGCTAATCTGGATACCAAGGGGAAAATAGTTCTGATCTATTGCCTTGCTACACATTCAATAACTGTTTTATTACCTAATATTATTTAATAAAACAAGAAACATTCTCGAAGTTTGTCGGAAACTTGGAATTAACCTTACTTTTTAACACAACATACTTTATAACGCACGATCTGCCTTTTCAGTCTTTTAAAAAGAAAATATGATTTTTAAAAAGCATGTCTTATTGATTTAAAACCTTGACAATTTTTAAAAACTCTTTGACGATCTTTGGCGGAATCAATTCTTTTCAACAAATTATGCAAATATTTTACACATGACGGAATATTTACGCTCAACGATCATACACGACATATATTACACCGATCTGTATTTATTTTATTATAAGTATGTAATTATTAGTCGTATTATGTTGAAAGAAAATTTATGTTATTTTTTCCATACTTTTGAAAAATAAAAATAAAAGATTGGGTTTAATGACCATTTGAACTACGCCCTATTATGGAAGTTATGACAGAAAAGCCGGTTTAAACCAGAACACATACACAAACAGACTTTGCTGTTGCACGGACTTCACGTAAAAGACCCGGAATAGATAATACATATTCATGTTTATAAATCGTCCAATCAAATTTAAGGTCAAAATGTCAACAGGCAATAGAACGTCACCGGGCAATAGAACACCTTTCTATTGCCCGGTAGAATGTGATAATGGTCAAAATTAAAATATAGTTAATAGAAAAGGAAATTGTATTATATTAGGTAATAATACTACCTTTTCCATGCAACTTTATTTTTAGTACGTTAGAAATGGTTGCCTTATTATATATGTACCAGTTATGGATTTTGTACATTGTCGTGTTTTGTTCATTTAGTTAAAATTCTTAATTTTTGTAATAAGGTGTTCGGGAAATAGATAATTTTCCCTCAGCCAAAACTATTATATTCGGCTTCGACTCAGGCAATAGTTGCACTTCAGAAAAAATGATCAATCTACTTCAGTAATACAAAGTCAATAAGTATAAAATATTATCTGGACTGTTTTTCGAGGTCAATTCGCTTAAAAACGAGGACATGATCCTGACTATGTAATTTGTGACGTAACCGATAACCGTATTATTTTCCAACAATCTATTTACTTTTTAAATAGCATCGACCATTTTAAAGGTAAGACTTTGATACATTTAAGTACATGCACGATTTAATGATGAAAAAAAACCTTTTGTAATAAAAGCTTGAAATTTTGTTTACAGGTCACATAAAAAATGGAAGAGAGTCACCGGGTGTCCGGAAAGTTGAGGCTTGATAAATTGATAGTGTGTGCTATCGACTTCGGAACAACTTACTCTGGCTACGCCTTCCAGTTAGCCAAGGACTTCAACAAAGACCCGAATAAAAATATAACGTCGAATCAAATATGGAACGCAAGTGGTGCAGGAATTGCTTCGTTGAAAACGCCAACCTGTCTTTTACTAAACAGAGAGATGGAATTTGTTGCGTTTGGTTATGAAGCTGAAAATTTGTATTCCGAATTAGCATCGGAGGACGAGGGAAAAGATTATTTGTTCTTTCGTCGATTTAAGATGTTGCTTCACGCAAATTCGGTAATAAATGTAAATTTTAAATATATTGATGCGAGTTATTCCCAATATGTTGCAGCTGCAGTAAAATTTTACGGCCTCGTGCGTTATCATTCAAATGTTCATACATTGTTACATGTAATGCATTAAGCTGCACTAATCATACGCCACCACACGAAGTGGCGAGGTATTATCTTTTACCCTCAGTTTCATTCAGTGTCTGTCCATCTGCCTGTCTGTCCGTCCTCTAAGGTTCTTAGATGATAACTTAAAAATGCGTCAAGGGATTTGAATGACTTTTTGCACAGCTGTTGAGAACAATTATATTAAAGTAAGGTTCAATTTTTGAAATGATTCGAAAAAATAATAAATATAAGTTTATAGTGTTGTCACTACTAAAATTTTTAGAATTTTAAAATGCTTATAAAATGTTCTGGTCTAGGCAAGATAACTCATTACTCTTTCATATATACAATATATTTACATTTAGCTTTGTCCGTGTGTAACAGCCGTACATTTACAATCCATATCTTGACAAGGGACTTTTTTGCCATATCAAACCCTTGCATGCGCAAAGTAGGCTAATATGGCCATATCAAGACCTCGCGTGCACAAAAGTGGACTGATATGCCATATCAAGGTCTAGAGCCTCACTTTGAAATTTGAGGTCACAGTATATTTATATCGTCTGCTGTTTATTTTTATTTGATTGCTGAAAATGTATGATAAAAGATTGTGACACAGGGTTTTCCATATCAGGTTCCATATCATTCCTCGACCCATCTTAGGTCTCAGTTGACATGTCAAAATCCTCGTAAGACTTTTACGAGTTGAAAAATCATCTATGTCATAATTTAACTCGTAAACACATCGTAAATAGCTCGTAAAGAACTCGTAGTGATCGTAAATGACTCGCCTTTACACGTAACTTATTCGGGAAGATCTCGCAAAGGACTTCTTTTACGAGTGGTTTGCGAGTTAGTTACGATATCCTTTTGAATATCGCAATTCACTCGTAAAGACGTCGTAAATCTCGAGAACTCCTAATACCCCCTTCACATATACGAGATTTTTTCACGAGTTGTTACGTTTTTCAAAATGTATAGTTTTACGAGTTTTTGCGAGATTTTCTTCCAACCTTTTACGATCTATGTCCGAGTTGTCACGATTTCGTCAGTTGTGCGGAATTTTACGAACCACCGTCCAGCGACGATACGAATTTTATTTTTGACGTGTTTACGAGCATGTTACGGTGTACTTATGACGTCTTTACGAGTGAATTGCGATATTAAAAAAAGGTAATCGTAACTAACTCGCAAACCACTCGTAAAAGAAGTCCTTTACGTGTTTTAACTCGTATTCGATCGCAAAGTCTCGTAATTAGCTCTTTGTTACTCGTAACAACTCCTTAGAGCTCGTGTAAAATCGTCAGAACTCGTGAAAGTGTTACGAGGATTTTTGACATGTAAAAAATCCATTTGTTTGAAACTTTGATACATTTGTTTTTCTCTCTTCTAAAAATCTGTGATTGAAAGATAAAGATTTATAGGCCTTGGGCCTGTTTTTTTTGCGGGATTTTTTACATGTCACATGGAGCCTTTGTCAACCTGTTTTTCAAATTCCATCTTACATGTATATCCATCGTATCTGAAAACGAAGTCGTACATTCATCGCACAGACCTCTATGTACCTTCGGATCTTTTTTCTACCAAAGAACAAGATAGGATAAGAGCACGAATTTTCCCCCTAAATTTTCAAAAATTGGAATATTGAATTATACCGATGTGATTTTGTGATTCAGAAGTTATATTTTTTGCAACAGGCAAAATTTTATTAAAAATTTTACATATGGCGTAATTACGCATGTGCACAAAATGATAGAACTATTAAATGTAGCAAAGATGCCTTAAAATTGGTAAAATGACAACGTTTTTGTGAGATTTAAAAATGAGCGGACCTGCGGCCACAAAGATAATTTCTGGAAACATAGTTTTCGGATGCCAAATCCACAGTTAAAAAATATTTTCTCGGGTCGCTTGTCCGCTCATAGTTATTTTAGCCAAAAAACATACAAAAATGGCCAAGGCTACGATTACTCGCTACGAGTATCAATAAGATTTTTTATTGCTACTCGCGTGACTAAAACTGGAACGGTTTCCGGATTTGGAACCTTTTCAGTCCAGAATCTCACGAGTAACAATAAAAAATAAAATTAGGTTTACTCGCCTTATTGTTCCTCGCAAAAGTAAATAAAATAAAAATCATCACAGAAATATGATTGAGGTTATTTTGGATAATGTTGACATTTAAGTAACACGAATAATAGGCTGACATTATTGTATAATGTACATTATTAATCAATTCATTTTTATTTAATTCATGTTATTTTGTTACATTTTCAGCACAGCCAATAGGTTCTTTTGGTTGGTGCCCTAAGTCCCCGACACTTTAAATGGTGCCATTCCAGGCACACACAATCGCCGAATAAACATGGACATCAATGTCACACCTCTGGCACAACCTCTCTGCTACGTCTTTTTGCCATTCTTATCTTGAGAACCAACCATTACAAAATACTTTTTTATTCTATTAATATTAATGTTTTTTTTTAATCTTTATATTGATGGTGTTGATGTCTTTTATACCGGTCTCTACATCTATAACGCCTCCATCCAGTTTGAAATAATTCCAGTTTTTGTGTTAATTCCACAAAAGATTTGAATTTCTCTCCACATTTAAAGCCGTGGTCCATTTCTTCGGACATTACATGTGTATGGTCAGTTTTTGATCTATTAAGAAAAGTGGTCACTGAATACTAACTCTTGAGCCATAACCGCGATAGTATATAGATCTTATTATAAACTACGGCAACAATTGAAATGCACAAGTAAAATAATACATAATTGATAAAATGCGGTTTTTAATAATAATTTCTTTGTATATTGTCTGTTCATAGCATGTACAATATTAACAATTTCTGATGCTTTTATTTTTGAGAAATTATCACAGCATTTCTTTCCTTTCGCGAGTAACAATAAGGTAAGTAATCCTAATTTTATTCTTATTGTTACTCGTGAGATTCCGGACTGAAAAGGTGCCGTATCCTGAAACCGTTCCAGTTTAAGTCATGCGAGTACATGTAACAATAAAATTTCTTATTGTTACTACTCGTAGCGAGTAATTGTAGCCAGTCCGTACAAAAATATATACCAAATTTTGAGTAATTAGTAATTTGAGAAAAAGCCACTTTTCCATCAAGTTTTATCAAATGTTAAAACCAGTTTTGATCAATTATTTGTTTAAAACATTTAAATTTATTAACTTTCATTACTTAATATCATAAAATCAATGTTTTAGCATATAATTTCACTTTTGAAAAAGGGACCAAAAATAGCCCTTATCATAACTTGTCCTTTCACAGCTTGTTCCATGTTCTTATTTGGTTCGCATATATTCGCATGTGCATCTTTTACAATCGTCAAGCTTTCGGTAACCGTACTCTCGGGTGATTTATTTTTTTATTTTTAACAAGTTCGGGATAAACTTCGTACGAAATAGAAATTTTCACATTCGTGATTTTATCGTATGTCAAACAGTCCGGGACAGTCCGACGCCAGCATAAACCTTGGTAAAAAAGATCCGATGGTATATAGAGGTCTGTACGACAGTGTTACGATTGAGGTACCACTTATTGTTTAGCATACGATGGATATAAGATGCATTTTGAAAACATGTCGACGAAGGCTCCATGTGACATGTGAAACATTGGGAATTGAAATTATGACACCAGATTTTAGGAAGTAAGCTTCAAATTTAAATATTTGCGAGGATGAACTCAGGAAACAATGCTAGTCCTTCGGAAGGGACAAAAAGATGGTCCCATGTATGCAGAGAGCAATACCCCATGCACGTTAAAGACCCTTTTGTAGATTTCGATAAGAGTAGGCTCAATGGGGGCCGCTACAAAGGCCACACTCGCAAACTGCTAGCTGGAGAGGGATTCACATAAGCATAAAGCTTGTTTACCAATCCAGGATAAATAAATATGTTTAAAATAAATTTAGATATCAATGCTAAAAAGGATTTTTATCAGGTTTAATGACATACTGTTTACTTTATCTTTCCATGAGCGGATAATAACATACTATGGTCTTTAACTCTCTTTCGACTCGAGTATAGTGATTCCAAAGTTCAACTTCTTTCTCAAAGCTGAAAATATTTGTATTATTTGTGGAAAGATTTTAAAAAGAGAATATCTCTGTAACATGGTCACCTCAAATATCTTTAAAAAAATAAAAGTTGAACTTTAGTTCGCTTTTCAACGAGGGTCTAGGCCTTTCTCTTTAAGGAATTTAAGGTGCTATGAAAACTTGTACACTAATTTGAAATATAGATTAAAGATTGGGATGTATACACTTCAAGAGGTTAAACTTTAGGTATACTGACAAGAGCTTTTTGAGAAAAAAAACTGTAACAGTTACTTTATTTGCTCAAAGATGGGGCTTGTTTTGAAGGTGTACACAAATTCCGTCCGTTTCCCGTTTACAGAAAACTTGCACTACGAAATGACAATATATTGGTTTTCTATTATCTTCCTTAAATCAATAGATTAATTTAATCTTAAAGAAACATATGTCTTGCAACAAGCAAAAAACTGCGTTGAAATTCTCTTTAGGAGTAGTTGAGTTCACATATATATGTTGTGTACAAGTTGTTATTTTGTATAACTTATAAAATGTACTGTTTTAGCCTGTAAATGTACATGTTATAACTTGTACAAAAAAATGACAAAAATGAGGTTTTACTTGTACAATATTTTAATTGGTGTATTTTTCAAAATACTTATGCTTTTGACTAGAATAAGGATTAAGAATAAGCAGAGACGCCAAAGGGGCATTCGAGTGTTAAAAGTCCGAAAGGGCAACGACAAAACTGGTAAACATGAACAAGAACAGCACAAGGAAACAAAAAACAACCGAACAGAAATCAACAACGCGAACTCAAGTCGTAACAAGAGTGAACTCGGGTGCTCCGGAAGAGTAAGCGGTTCCTGCCTGCTATAGCACACCCGCCGCGTTGCCAATTTCAAATTCAGTGTGTCAAATCCGGTAAAGGAAGACAAAACTAAACCCTATGACAAACCAACATCTGCAGTCATCTGAGAGATAGAAATCCCATATTTATCTATGAGTACATGGTGTCTACCGTAAAATTTCTTGAGTGAAGCCAGCAATCGAGGAGCAACATAACCCTGTGTTAGCAATTTATGTGTCAAACATGACGTTCTGCTAAGGAAATCGATGTAATTCCCACAAGCTCTGGAGTAACGAATCAATTGTGATACGTAAACTCCATAAGCTGGAGCGGACGGAATGTTGCTACACACGAAGGGAAAGTTGACGATTGGGAAGTTGGAGTCATCACGTTTGTCATAGAGCTTTGATGATAGTTTTCCTTGAGAGTCTATTTCGAGATGTATATCTAAATATGAAGCAGACTTCCTAGAATCCGTTGTGTCCTTTATCTCAAGTTCCGGGGGATATATGAGATGGAGAAAGTCACCAAATCGAGAATTGTTCAGTGAAAGGACATCATCAATATAACGGAACGTGAGATTAAAAGTCAGAGCTAGTCTACGATCTTTTTTGTCTAGAAGAGATTGTAAGAAGTCTGCTTCATATGAATGAAGAAACAAATCATCAAGCAAAGGTGCACAATTGGTGCCCATTGGAATCCCTATTGTTTGCTGAAAAACACTTCCACCAAACTGAACAAATATGTTGTCTATAAGAAAGTTGAGCATGTCGATTATTTGATCTTCTGTAAATTTGTTCTTTCTTTTAGACTCATTGATGACGAAGTAAGTCTTATTATAACCAACTACCAGATATTTGTACCTGCGTTTTCCATTCCTTTTGAAAAAGCTGTTTAATCAGCTGTGCCAATCGTGACTTGAGTTGTTCATGTGGAATAGAAGTGTAAAGTGTGTAGAAATCGAAAGTCTTGATGCTGTTTCAAGATGAAACTGATTTAGAGTTAAGAATATCCATCAGTTCCTTCAAACTCTTCAGGATCCACATTTGATCGACACCATTTCTAGAATAACAACAATCGTAATATTTCTGGAGGCCGGATTTTATTGCCGTCAGTATTGACGTCAACAGGACTGAAAGAGGTTTAGTGGTACATTTTGATGACCCTGCAATGAAGCGCTGTTTGTATGGATTTTTATGTAATTTAGAAATACTTATTTCAAATCATAATATTTAAAGAAAATAAAGTACTTACAAACAAAATTACAGATCAAAGATGATGAACATCAAATGTCAAAGAAGAAAGGACAAAATAAGCCAATGTCATTTATACTAAGGAAACTGAATATGTTGAAGATTCATGGTTTTTAGCACAAAACTATCCTCTTCTATGGCAAAAAATAACAACAAAGTTCCAGATAGTAAATTTTGCTATGCCTGACGCGCTTTTCGTTTATTCAAGACTCATCAGAGGTGCTCTACCCAAAATACTGAAAATTCCCAACACTATATGATTATGAAGAGCATAGAACGATAAAACCAAAAATTTCCAACTAGGAAACCAAAATATCATGTTTATGATTAAGATCATTAACCTATGGGTGGGGTTGGAAGAATATTAGGGGTTAGAAAATTTTGAAATTTTGAATATTGTATAGCTTGTACACAAAAGTGTTGATGCCGGAGCGGATAACCTCTGGGAATTACAACTCCATGGCCCCCAGCAGCGCTAGTCTTCATGGGTGTCTGTTACCAAAAAAAAAATTGCAGCAGATTTAGCTTTTTTATACAAAATAAATATTTTTATTTTAAATTAAAAACTTTTAATCTTAATTTTGGTTTATTTGATAGGTCAAAACTTATAAACAAAATAATAGCAATGTTAATATGTGTAAATATTGATAATTATTGACTTTTTTAATTTAAAATAATGAATATTTTATTCGACTACTTTTGAAATAATTGTTGAACAAGTTAAACCTGATTTTTTGAATTAGTGTGTACAAGTTATAACATGTACAGGCTAAAATTGTACATGTTATGACTTGTACTTTTGGTCCCTACAAGTTATAACTTGTACAAAAAATTTGTACATGTTATAACTTGTACAAAATTACAACTTGTACACAACAAATATACTATTTTACTGATTTTTTTTATTATAATTACAATCTAGCAGTGTTTAGTGTTGTTGTTGTTACATTGAACATTGTCTCTACTGTTTTCTGGATTTGTCTATGCATTTATTATCCCCGCGCTAGCGAAAGCGAGGGGATAATGTTTTGCTGTTCGATGTACGTATGTACGTACGCACGTACGTATGGCGTTAATGTCCAGGATAATCTCTGTAACCACTGGGAGTAGAAAGATGATACTTGGGCCATTGATTGCATTGTGGGTGGGGACTGTGCCGAATGTTTCGGAATTTTGATAATGCCCCTAGGGGCTGGGTTGCATAGGTAGCCTAAGGGCACATTATTCCTTCGTCACACTTCTCCAATGTTATTTGGAATACAGACCTGAAACTTGGGTCAGTAGTTGCATATGGATGTAGATTCTGCCGAAGGTTTCAGAATTTTGATAATGCCCCTAGGTGCTGGGCTGCATAGGTAGCCTAAGGGCACATTATTCCTTCGTCACGCAACTCCTCGTAGGATATTTGAAATACAGAACTGAAACTTGGCTCAGTAGTTGCAATATGGATGTAGATTCTGCCAAAGGTTTTTGGAATTTTGATAATGCCCCTAGGGGCGGGGCTGCATAGATAGCCTAAGGACACACAATACCTTAGTCACGCAACTCCTCCCAGGTCATTTGGAATACCGAAATGAAACTTGGCTTAGTAGTTGCACAACTCCTTCATATTATTTGGAATACAGACCTGAAACTTGGGTCAGTAGTTGCACTATGGATGTAGATTCTGCCGAAGGTTTCGGAATTTTGATAATGTCCCTATGGGGTAGGCTGCATAGGTAGCCTAAGGGCGCATTATTCCTTTGTTGTGCAACTCCTCCTAGGTTTTTTTTGGAATATGGAACTGATACTTGGCTCAGTAGTTGCAGTATGGATGTAAATTCTGCCAAAGGTTTTGGAACTTTGATAATGTCCTTAGGAGCTGGGCTGCTTAGATAGCATAGGGGTACATTATTCCTTCGTCACACAACTCCTCCCTGGTAATTTGGAATATGGAACTGAAATTTGGCTCAGTAGTTGCACTATGGATGTAAATTCTGCCGAAGGTTTTGGAATTAATTTATGATAATGCCCCTAGGGCCTGGGCTGCATAGGTAGCCTAAGGGCACATTATTCCTTCGTCACGCATATTTCTTGACATTGCTATCACTCCCACTACTAAAGAAAAGTCTCATATCAAAACATATACATTTGATAGTACTAGTAATGCTCATTATAGTCATAGTTTATTTCTTTCAATTATTTGCGCTTATACTATCAAATACTAGAGTAGCGCGGGGATACGCAGCGTGGCTGCTTCGACTAGTTTTTTTTTCTTTGGTTCTGGTCAGAATTTTATTCTTCGTACGTGGAGTAAAATAAGTTACAAAAAGCGTAAAAATAATTATTCTTTTTTTTTATTTTTTAACGCTTCATCACAAAATATTTTAATTCAGTATTGGCTTTTTTTTAAAATAGAACAGAAATCCTTCTGTTGTAAAAAAAAAATCATTTAAAATCTAATTCAAAATAATTTTAAGAAAACAAATACCAACCCTTTCAAGTTAAATGGTTTGCCCTTAATACTTCTTTGATTATTAAATCGCATATATCCTGAAACGCAAAAATATCTCAAATATAAAACTGGTGATCACGATAATGAAATTAAAGTTAATGAATCAAATTCAAAGTACACAGAAACGATGACCAAAATATAAATTAGAAGGCAGTCCTTAAATCTTCCATCTTTCGTTCATATTTTTTTCAGTCGACATAAATTACCAGAATTAAAGCCCCTGTTGTTACGATGGTTAAAGAAAGCAACGCGAATAGCCACATCTTGATCACTCCAAATTTAGAAAATATCCATTGTCCTGAATCGATTGGGGACAAAATCGGGATAGTGTGACGCCAACATTACGAGTCGTTTGCGAATTAGTTGCGATTTCCTATATATACTTTATCGCATTTAATTCGTAAAGACACCATAACCGACGCTCGTACACTCTGCAGAATTAAAATTTTTATCGGTGCTGGACGAGTGTGCTAAATAATTCTACGCATCCAAAGAAATCGTGAAAGATCGAAAATAGCCCTTAAAAGGTTGGGAGAAAATATCTTAAGAATTCGTAAAACTATAAATTTTGAAAATCGTAAGAGAATATCGCACACGTGAAGGGGTATTAATAAATACTCGTACCCGTTTTAAAATTTCAAGTGTTTTTATTTATATACAATTTTGTTTCACAATTAATTCACGTCCCTTCAGTATTTGCCTGCCTCTTTGTTCCAGGAACTGAACAGGGAAACTACAATTGCAGCAGCAAATGGTGTCGAGATACCTGCAAAGACAGTCTTTGGTCTGGGGATAGCATACTTAAAGGACCATGCTCTTAGAACGTTTGAGAAGGCGTTTAGTGGAATAGAGCTACATGTACAGGATAGCATTCAGTGGGTTATAACGGTTCCAGCTATCTGGACAGATGCTGCAAAACAGTTTATGAGAGAGGCAGCGCAAAAGGTACATCGTTAAGCATTTTCTGAGTGCTTTCTATTGAAATGCCTGTACCAAGTCAGGACCATTCAAGTCGTTAATTTCTCCGATGCGTCTGTCTTGTTTTGAGATTGATTCTCAAAGAACGTTTTTTTTGGTCATTACTTTTATTTTCCATTGTATTGCGACTATTCATTTAAATGAATGAAAATTTCCTCTTTCCTTCCAAGTGTTGTAATGAATGCAACATGAGGTTTTTTTTTGTCGTTGAAATTTCCGAATGTTAAATTCATTTTTTTAAACACCTGGTTTCTGTCCTTGTACTGCACATGGTCGATATCCTCGGTTCTGGATTCGACTTTCTTAAGCTTGTTTGAACTGTTTTGGGGTTTGAGTACATTTCGTTTAATTCTTTTGGTTTTTGACCTTCCGATATTTTGATTCAAATACTACTGATGAGAGGTTACTTTTTGAAATATGCATATACATCAAAACCAAATTACCCGTTTTTATACCCTGTTTGGTGTTGGTATTTTCTCATCACAGCCGATATACGATAACCGGTAGATATATGTATTCGCTTTCCAATATAATTGTTTTTGATTTTTCGTAAGAGGCATTCTTAAATGTATTCATCATATTCGATACGATAACAAAAAACATAGGATAGAATGTTTGTTATTAATATTAAGTGAGTTGAAATGATCGATATTTTCGGTAATACTACGGCACTATACGTTTAGAGTAGCGATGTCGATTTCCAATTTTATTTAACAGCTGGAAATTTGAAATTTTGAACACTATGTTGGCCAAAACAAGAAATCTTTTATTGATAGAATTCGCTATGGTGTTAAGCTTTATAATTATAACACGCACAGATAATACTAAAGGAAGTTGGAAAGGCTTTGAACCAACGGATCATACTAATTTCAAAATATTTTTGTTAATTTTTCCCATATACCATTAATCTAATGCTGGCGTCACACTGTCCCGATTTTGACATACGATGGAAAGACGAATGTCAAAATTTCAATTTCGTACGAAGTTAGCCCCGAACTTGTTAAAACTTAAAATTCCACACGAAGAGAGTACGATTGTAAACGAAAGCTTGACGATTGTAAAAGATGCACATACGAATATCTGCGAACCAAATACGAACTTGGAACGAAGCTGTAAACTTTTGTAAAAAAAAAAAAAAGACCAGAAGGTATATAGAGGTTTGAACGACGGTGTTATGATGGATGGAAGACTTCGTGTTCAGAATACGATTTAAGATGCATTTCGAAAACAGGTTGACAAAGGCTCCATGTGACATGTAAAAAATCGCACATAAAAACCAGAGTTCAAAACAGACAAAATCTTTTTCCAAGATTTTAGATTTTTAGTGTTAACTTTATTTTTCCATGTGTTATTTTTTTCTGTTCCATGGTCACTTAATACTCAAGTGAATTGATTTCGAACTTCAACTTTTTTCTCAAAGATGTAATATTTTGTTATATTATTGGAAAAAACTTAAAGGAGAATTAACCATACGACAAATGCATACTTTTGCAGAATTTTGAATTTTAGAAATTATCTTGCTTCGTAACAGTGCCGTGTTTCTATCTCCATACCATTACTCTTTGCCATTATTGCGTGACCATCGGATAATCTCTCGTTTCATTCGTGTCACCTTCGTAAGATAAATGTAATCGACGACAATAAGAAGGCGACACGAAATCATAAGGTGCCATCACGAAGGCATTACAATGCAAAAGATACAACCCAGCTCTTTTGTTCTAACAGGGGTGATCTGAGTCAGATATTCCCTTGCATTGGAATACCCTGCTCTACTTTTTCAACTCTATTGTTCTTTTTTTTTTCGTTTTTTCAAAGCACATTTTTTTAGAAATGTTCGACATAGGAAAATTGTAAAAAAAAGTTTTTTTGAAGATTGCAAAATACAAAGTTCCCATTGGGATTTGAACGAGAGTCCTCGCCTACGTTTATATCCACTTCAAACATTGAGTAAAAAATGTACTTAAAGAATATTAAAGTGGCGTAACAGGGATACTCTATATTATAGAATATACAAATGTTTTTAATTTGATTCTAAATACACAGAATGTATTCTTATGTTTGTATTTATATTTTAAATGACACATTTTGAAGGCTGTCATGTAAAATAGTTATTACATTCGGACTTGGTGTGTTAGTAAGATCACACATCCGGTCGTTTGGGAGATCTTATCCTCATGTAATAACTATTACGGAATTATATTATATTACGTATATAACACGAAGATGAACCTTCGCACTAACCTTCGGCAGTTTTAACATGGTAAATAATAAGGAATGCATTACGAAGTTGTTGCCCAAGTTGGAATATTTCCGCCGAAGGTGCAATATGAAATAGGCATTGCAAGCACAGCATAATTCTAATAATTAAAGGTTGACAAATAATTTTTGTAAATACATGTGAAAAACAACTCTCCACATAACAGCATGAAACAGAACAGTTGGATTCTCATATGACGGAGTTCCACGCCTCAGTTGAGGAATAAAATCTTTTAGAAATCAAAATATCACATCTAAAGAACCCAAATCCCACAAAGACGTGGACACTTTGATACTAAAACATTTGTTTACTAGTCATTTGTTTACCTAAAAGTAAAAACATGTGCGATGTGCGTTTTGGTTAATTTCCAAGATAATACCCGAATGAAATATTTTGATTTATCAATTTTGAACAGAAGACATATATCGTTAACGTGTTTGAAGTGTCAGTGTAAACATTTTCTAATGAACAAATGAAAATAAATTTGATTTCGAATCGATGCAGTGATATATAATCTGAAATCATCGTAGTTATTTTTATATTGGTGCATTTTCTAGAACGTTCAATTTGGGACGAGATGCTTGGGGCGATTTAACGTAAAATAAAAAAGTTTTACGGGCAACTACATCCAGCAGGCTCGTGAAACTTTACAAACAGCTTCATCCTGTTGTACCATATGGTGTAATGCGATTTTATACCAGAAAATTAACTACTTCCTCATGTTCCTGTTTGACGAATACTTAAGATTTTATAGAAGTATAAAATCTATTTATAATTTGGTTACTAATTTTCTCCTTATAATGTATACCATAAATAATTTTTGGAGTGCGACAAGCAAAATGGGTAATAATTATAACATTCACTCCGGATTCCATTGTGAAGCATGCATATTCGGACGAAAAAAGTCAATACATGTATCAGCATTAAATTTTTTCGCAGTGTGTCCTCTATATCGTCATCATATACATTTAGCTCAACTTTTATATAAATTAAACTGGCATAACATCCTACAAGTGTTGCAATACTAATGCATGGAGATAATCTTTCTTACGATGAAAATATTCTTATATCCAGAGAAGTTTTCGATTTCATAAAGAGATCCGTACGATTTAAGTACCCGAGTTACAAATGTAATATTTCTTCTTGTTTAACCTTCTTAACTTGTGAGTTAACCCCAAAGTATTATTTAATGCAACGTTCTTGTACCTTGCGTTTTGCTTTAATGTATATTTCTGTATTGCGGAGAGGACATCCTAAGTATGCATTTACCTGAGTCAAATCAATCTTTTATAATTTAAAAAATAAGATGTTTAAACTAAGATAAGCGAACGATTATTATCATTTAAGTAAATTATTTTCCACAAAAGTCTTGCAAAAAGATTTACTCCGCCACCGCTGGAAATGAGTACCTATGACTCGCCTTCCGTCACTATTCGTCACAGGAGAAATAAAGAGAAGATGATTACAAGAACTTATAGATAACTTACTACAGGTGTAAAAAAAAATACAAATACCAAAACGCGGGTATAAACGGTAAATTCGGATATGCTATATATCGATATTTCAAGGAGTAACCTTTCATCAGTAGCATATATATCAAAACATTGGAAGGTAAAATTCCAAAACTGTTGAAAACGAAAAGTACTCAAAACCAATGCAAATAGTTCGAACAAGGAAGCCAAAACCCATCACCGAGGATATCGACCATGTGCATTACAAGGAAAGAAACCTGGTGTACATGTTTTGAACAATTTTGAATTTTAATATCAGAAATTTTATGGTAAATCATGTCAGACAAGTCTGACGACCGGGTTTGTGATCACCCTCGGGGACCTCTGGTCCACCAGCAGCGGTTATCGCCCAGTGGTTTCAAAATTACAAATACCAAAACGCGGGTATAAACTGTAAATTTGGACCCATACTGTCATTTAAAAATGCTTCATTTTACAAACAAAATTTCACTTTTATGTTTATTATTTTAGGCTAACATATTTAATAACCAGCTTCATATTGCTTTGGAATCAGAGGCTGCTTCGGTACTGTTCCGATATTCCTCAACAGCTTTGGGCGAAGACAGCTTCCCTCCTGGTTCAAAGTATATGATAATTGATCTTGGAGGTATTTGAAACGATGTCATAGTCACGATGTTCGTGACGTTAGTATTGATACTATGTTTATTATAAAGGAGGTAACTATAAACCGTACCGTGTAATGTCTCCTGCAAAGAGTTGCAGAAGCGACATATAGGGGTCACTTTGGCACTATATGTCGTGTTGAGTCCTGCGTCCTGCGGTGTCACAAAATATTGCCGCCGCAGTTTTACGGGCAACTACATGCAGCAGGCTCTTGAATCTTTACATGCAGCTTTATCCTATAGTACCATATGGTGCAAAAAAATTTATCCCCAAAAATTAACAACTTCCTCTTTGACGAATACTTAAGTTTTAATATATCAAGGACTTGGAATACACATTTCTGTCGTTCTTTTCCAAGCAATTACATGAAGCAGGCTCTTGATATTTTGCATGCAACTTCATCCTATTGTGCTAAATAGTGTGAAGCGATTTTATGCCTGAAAATTAACATTTTTCTGTTTGACGAATACTTAAGATTTCGAAATATTGCACTTGTATATAGATTTCTGTTCAGTCCGGGTTACATGCAGCAAGCAGATTTTATACACATAATTCATCTACTGTTTACCAAAAAACATAGATACGCAAGCAACATACGCCTTCCGGGGAAGGTTCCATCTAGTTTTGTAAGTTTAACCATTTCCAAACTCTAAGCTCAGTTCGGAATAAACTAAAAAAATGTCAGTCTTTGTTCAACAGGAATATTAAGATAAGTGACAGACCCAAAAATCGAATTTCATGGATACATGTATGATATCAGATGCCGTGCTTATGCTGAATGCCAAATATCGAGGCTGTTTTCAGTAGCTGCTGATCATTAGAAAGCTGTTACAATTCTTCCCGTTGATCCGCAGGTCGGCCGACAATACCCTTTTAATTACCCTGATTTTTACTTCGTTATATCCGTTCTAAAATGCATATTGGTGCATCAAAATAATTCATATCAAGACATGGATTCTCCATTTAAAATATCGTTGCCTTTTTACATTTTCGAGAATCATCATATTTGCTTCTTTACCTTATAATTGTATTGCAAACATTCTGGCCTGGTTGGTCTAAGGCACGGGTTCAAGTACCACACTATTGATCACTATCCGATCACCTCTTTGGTGGTGTTCGAGTCTCGGTTGTAATTTACAAAATGGGGACTTCTCCATCTGTATGTAATAAGGTTTGTCAGTTACCTGAGCAAGGTCAGTGCTCTGGTTTCTTTCACCATTAGAACTATACGCCATATATGACCCAGGCGCGTCGAAAAGGACGTTAAACCTTAACACACACACACACATGCGCGCTTCAAACATCATAATGCCGCAATTGGGAACGACCATTTAACTTGAAGGGGGCTTGTTTTTTGTCCTAATAAAATATTTTAAAAATGATTTTTTATGAAAAAAAATGCAGCAGAGGGTAAGTAAAATGTATTCTGAAGAAGGATTTCTTCTACATTTTGTAAAATTTATATAGATAATGCGTATAATGGAAAATATATTCTGTCGTGATGTGCTCATAATTTTTTTGGACCAAAACAAAAAACCAAGCCCCCCCCCCTTCAAGTTAGATGGTCCGTCCCTTAGAGGTCCTTGAAATATGCACATTCAGTGTGATGTAAAGGGTGATGAAATAAGGATTTATCTCATCGAGTTAGTTATAAAAGTTTGTCAATTTTGTAAATGAGAATTTGCAAGTTTACTTTTGGCAAATATCTAATTTATGTGATTTTAAAAAAATCTTCTATCATTTTTTAGTTGCAATGTTAAAAATAATATTGAATTATCACGAATTCTTCTTTAACAGATACGTTAGCGAAAAGAAATAAACATTATGGCTGTTTTCAGCAAATTCCTTCGCAGTAGCTTTGGGCTTGAATATACCCGGTATTATCAAATAAACCTATAATTGTCCCCTGCCGCAACGCGTCGGAGGGACCTAGTAATGGTCTCCATCCGTCCGTCCGTCACGTGTTGTGTGGGTGCAACTCCTCGGACACTACTGAACAGATGTTGTTGAAACTTTACACACTAATAGGGTACTATTAGTAGGTGATTATCCCATATTTGAAATTTTCAAAATGGCCACCGTGTTCATGGAAACGGGGAAGAAAGTTCAAAATACAGATGGGTCCAAACCTAACCAGTATGCGTACCAGACTTAAAAAGTGGACCAGAAGTCTGGTTCAGGTCTGCTTTTTGCTGGTCTGGTTTGGTTTTAGTGAACCTAGGTCTGCTCTTAAGTTCACTCCAAAAGCAAACGTTGCCCAAGGTCTGGTTCACTCTGACCTCAGGCAGACCAGACCTATAAAAACTGACCATTCCTTGAGTGGACCAGACTTAGAGCAGACCAATCTTAGGTCTGGTCCGCTCAAGGTCTGGTCTACTTAAGGTTCATTATTGAAAGCAGACCAGACCAAACTTAGGTCTGGTCCACTCTTGGTTCACTAAAAATTAAAAGCAGACCAGACCAGACTTAGAGCAGACCAAACTTAGGTCTGATCCGCTTGAGGTCTGGTCACTCTTGGTTCACTATTAAAAGCAGACCAGACCAGACTTAGAGCAGACCAAACTTAGGTCTGGTCCACTCTTGGTTCACTATTAAAAGCAGACCAGAACAGACTTAAAGCAGACCAAACTTAGGTCTGGTCCGCTCTAGGTCTGTTCCACTCTTGGTTCACTATTAAAAGCAGCCCAGACCAGACTTAGAGCAGACCAAACTTAGGTCTGGTCCGCTCTATGTCTGATCCACTCTTGGCTTACTATTCAACGCAAACCAAACCAGAATTTTGATTGAACCAGACTTGTGGTGAGGTCTGGTCTGCTTTCCAACCAAACCAAACCAAACCAGAAAAGTGGACCTAGATCTGCTTCGTGGATTGGTCAAGAGAATTAAACCAGACCAGAAAAGTGAACCACAGGTCCGCTCTAAGTTCACTTTTGTACAGGTTAGGTTTGGTATCATCTGTATAGGACATTCAATATCTCGGTTACCTAGGTGCACAGGGTTCTGAAATTTGTAAGGCTGATAGGGCAAAAGGTACTCTAAAATAATACGGGAAAAAATTTGGAAGCGATATTTACGGTTTTCGAGTAATTAACGAATTTGTGATTTTTCGGTCCGCAAAATGGGACTTTGTCAATCGTTTTTGTGGGTGCAACTCCTCGGATACTACTGAACGGATGTTGCTGTAACTTTACACACTAATAGGATACTATAAGAAAGTGATCATCCTATATTTTAAATTTTAAAGATGACCGCCGTTTCCATGGAAACGGGAAAGAAAGGTCAAAATATAGGACATTCAACATCTCGGTTACCTAGGTGCACAAGGTTCTGAAATGTAGGCTGATAGAGCAAAAGGTACACCAAAATAATACGGGAAAAAATATTTTGAAGCAATATTTACGGTTTTCGAGTTATTTACGAATTTGTGATTTTTCGGTCCGAAAAACGGGACTTTGCCAAACGTTTTTGTGGGTGCAACTCCTCGGATACTACTGAGTGGATGTTGCTGAAACTCTACACACTGATAGGGTACTATTAGTAGGTGATCAAATTATATTTGAAATTTTCAAAATGGCCGCCGTTTTAATGGAAACGGGGAAGAAAGGTCAACATATAGGACATTCAATATCTCGGTTACCTAGTTGCACAGGGTTCTGAAATTTTGTAGACTGATAGAGCAAAAGGTACTCTAAAATAATACGGTAAAACAAATTGAAGCGATATGTACGGTTTTCTAATTATTTACGAATTTGTGATTTTTCGGTCCGAAAAATGGGACTTTGTCAAACGTTTTTGTGGGTGCAACTCCTCGGATACTACTGAACGGATGTTGCTGAACCTTTACACACTAATAGGGTACTATTAGTAGGTGATCATCCCATATTTGCAATTTTTAAAATGTCCGCCGTGTCCATGGAAACGGGGAAGAAAGGACAAAATATAGGACATTCAATATCTCGGTTACATAGGTGCACAGGGTTCTGAAATTTTGTAGGCCGATAGAGCAAATGGTACTCTATAATAATACGGAAAAATTGTTTAAACGGTTTATTGATTCGTTTGTACGATTCATTGATTCGTTTGTAAGATTTATTAATCCTTTAGAACAGTTTATTAAATCGTATTTAATATTAAACCGTTTTAACGGATTAATAAATCATACAAACGATTTAATAAACCGTTCTAACGGATTAATAGATCGTACAAACGGTTAAATAAATCGTACAAACGAATTAATCAAACGATTACGTAAAACGTTCTAAGGGATTAATAAATCGTACAAACGAGATAAAAAAAAATATTTTTTTGTTGTTTATCACGAAAAAGCCGTCGTAGAGAATACCTGATAATTGTGTTATCGTAAATTTGCTTTCTGTCATAAAGTTTTATTGATTATTTATATCTTATAGTTCACCAAATTGTTTATTGTCATATTTATCCCCGCGCTAGCGAAAGCACGGGGATAATGTTTTGCTGTTCGATGTACGTATGTACGTACGTACGTACGTATGGCGTTAATGTCCAGGATAATCTCTGTAACCACTGGGAGTATAAAGATGAAACTTAGGGTATTGATTGCATTATGGGTGGGGACTGTGCCAAAGGTTTCGGAATTTTGATAATGCCCCTAGGGGCTGGGCTGCATAGGTAGCCTAACGGCACATTATTCCTTCGTCACGCAACTCCTCCTAGGTTATTTGGAATACAGAACTGAAACCTGGCTCAGCAGTTGCACTATGGATGTAGATTCTGCCGAAGGTTTTGGAGTTTTGATAATGTCCCTAGGGGCTGGGTTGCATAGGTAGCCTAAGGGCACATTCCTTCGTCACGCAACTCCGCCTAGGTTATTTGGAATATGGAACTGAAACTTGGCTCAGTAGTTGCACTATTGGTGTAGATTCTGCCGAAGGTTTCGGAATGTTGATAATGCCCCTAGGGGCTGGGATGCATAGGAAGCCTTAGGGCACATTATTCCTTCGTCACGTGACTCCTCCAAGGTAATTTGGAATACGGAATTGAAACTTGGCTCAGTAGTTGCACTATGGATGAAGATTCTGCCGAAGGTTTCGGAATTTTGATAATGCCCCTTGGGGCTGGGCTGCATAGATAGCCTTAGGGCACATTATTCCTTTCTCACGCAACTCCTCCTAGGTTATTTGGAATACGGAACTGAAACTTGGCTCAGTAGTTGCACTATGGATGTAAATTCTGCCAAAGGTTTCATAATTTTGATAATGCTCTTAGGGGCTGGGCTGCATAGATAGCCTTAGGGCATATTATTCCTTCGTCATGCATAATTCTTTACATCACTTCCACTACCAGGGAAAAGACTCATATTAGAGAAAATCGGATAAGAAATTCTCCTTTACGTAATGTTTCACTTAAAGTACATAACAAGTACGTGAGGCATGTTTTCTTTTGTCTTCCTAACGTAACAAAATGCTATAATCAAATTTGAATTGTCGTTCTTTGCATGGCTTTCTTGATAAGTTAAGTAACATACGTAAGACTTACATTACGAGGAGCAGAAAGTTAGAAATACTCTCCCTTGTTTGTAAGCTTATATTAGTTTTATCGATAATAAAATGAAATAAATTGATAAATTTATCCATGCTATTCTAAAGTTCATTTAAGGTTATACAATAAATGTATTTTTGCACTATTTTTTATAAAACTGTAATAAACATTTGCAAATCAATCAGATTCGTATACCATATATATGAGAACTATTTATTATTTATTAGTTCATCTTCTCAAAATTATAATTCTCGCGTTGCTTCAGACTTAAAACTAGGGGAAAAAAAGGGATCATCACGGCGTATATTAAAAAACTCCCCTATCAGTCGGTATACTACCTCTGAAATCTAATCAACTGGATAAATGCCTGAGGTAATCGACCTGCATTGAAACATAATTTTATCTTTTATATGGTGTCTCCCTTTCGAAAGGCATCTTGAAAGGTTTTTCAATCAATTTAACATTTATCATGTTTCATAGATTTCAGTCCTGTCACGACTTGAATTAGCGTTTAAGATTATTAGTCCTTTGCCCTTTGCTTGTATAATTATGTCTCCCAAACGAAGTTTGGAGACATGTTGTTTTTGCTCAGTTCTTATTAAGTCGCCCAAAACAAAGTTTGGGAGACTTATTGTTTTTGCACCGTTTCTTATTATTATTATTATTATTATTATTATTCTTTTCCTTACTTAATCATGAACTTGTCTTCAACATTTTGAGAAAACGCTTTGACCAATCAAGATGAAACATGCCGAGGTGGGTGGAGGGTCACTCAGAGGTGTGCAAGAAGTTTTCAAAATTTTCAAGATGGCCGCCATTTTCAAAATGGCCGCCGTTTAAGATTTTTGGGCCCCTCTCATATCTCGGAGATGGGTGGATGGATTTTAATGAAAATTGGTACACTGGTAGAGTGATCCATCGTGAGCAACATGGCGAAAAAAAAATTGACGCAAACACCGCCATTTTAAAATGGCGGCCGTTTTACTACACCCGCCCCCCAAAAACGTCAACTTTGTCCGATTTTAATGAAATTTTATTTCTAGACTTGTTTTGATGCACTGATTTGAATGGAATACTATCCAAGGCGATTTTGGGCGACTTCTGTGTTGGCATCCCAACACAATCAGCACTAGTTATTCTTATTATTATTTTTCTTCTTTCCGGGCGCGTTTTTTCGAACACTTGTCTGCGGCGTTTCTCAGAAACCGATAGACGGAATCGCTTGATATCATATGACTTGATAGGCCCATACTCCTAGATGATCCTCCCGAAAAAATTTTTTCAATATGTTGGAGGGAACATATATTTTTGGGGTCTCAAAAGGGGGTGGGGTTTTGCAAAATTTTACTATAGAAGTCTATGGGAAAAGTGGTATAACTTGATAATGTGTGATCTTAAACTTGGAAATACTGTGTTACCTCATATATTTTAATTTTCATACCTGGCCACATTTAGTGGTGAGGTATTATGTAATACCCTCCGCTTCATTGTGTTAAGGGGGGGGGGTCGTGCTCCACCCCCTCAAATGACAAAATACTAAATATTCTGAAAACCATTGAGATCCCCACCCTATAACCACATATATTATTACTCCTTATGATAAGACAAATCATTTGGTACCATGGGGGGTCTGAGGGGGGTCATGCCCCACCCCCCTCGAATGACAAAATACTAAATATTCTGAAAACCATTGAGATCCCCACCCTATAACCATATATATTATTACTCCTTATGATAAGACAAATCATTTGATACCATAGGGGGTCTGAGGGGGGTCATGCCCCACCCCCCTCAAATGAAAAAATGCTAAATATTCTGAAATTAGTTTAGATCCCCACCCTATAACCACATATATTATTACACTTAATGATTAGATGAATTATTTGGTACCATAGGGGCGTCTGAGGGGGGTCATGCCCCACCCCTCAAATGATAGAATACTAAATAACTTGAGTTATTAGGGGAACCCCTGCCCAAATTTTCTCCATGAGGTTCTAAAAATGCATTTAAAGGCATTTTCAGGATTTTGCTTACTCGTGGGACTTCTGTAAAACTTTGATTTACAGGGGAACCCCTGCCCAAATTTTTCCCATGAGGTTCTAAAAATGCATTTAAAGGCATTTTCAGGATTTTGCTTACCACTTGGACTTCTGTAAAACTTGTATTTATAGGTAAGCACCCTCACAAATTTTTCCCATGTGATGAATGGGACTTCGTTTGGGAGACATTCGAAACTGCATCCAGTTTCAATTATACCTTGTTATTTTTGTGTTTTATGCAGGCGGATTTAGAACCGGCGTCCGGGCGCACGCCCTCCCGTTTGACAGCCAAGTTTGGTTAGGAACTGTATGAAACAAGAGGTCCCAAAATAGTTTTTTAACTTGGGAGGGCGCCTCCCATATGAAAATTTCTGGATCCGCCACAGATTCGGTCTGTTTCTTTTCCTATTCTCGTAAGTGTTTATTATAGTTTTGTTTTTGCCTTTTCGGAATTATAACATGCGGATGCCCCATTGGTAACTCTACTTCATAAACTGTTCATAGACGACTGTTTAAGATATTCAAGTCTCTGATTGTTTTCCATTGCGGATTTTGTTATAATTGCGGCTTCGACACCATATAAAAGATAAAATTATGTTTCAATGCTAGTGAATGTACTCCTGTGTTTGTACAGTCAACTGAAGATCTTCGGATATTACCGTATTTTAAATCATTGCAGTTGAAAATCTTTAATTGTGACTGTGTCAGCTCAGGTTCTGGGGTAACCTTATGCATGTGAGGGGGCGGACAGGGGGGACGGGGGTACGGGGGTTGAGGAGGCGGGGAGCGGGTGTAGAAGGGGCGGGGAGCGGGGGTAGAAGGGGCGGGGAACGGGAGTGGAAGGGGCGGGGAGCGGGGGTACAGGGGCGGACAAGGGGGACGGGGGCATGGGGATTTAAGTGGCGGGGAGAAGGGGTGGAAGGGACGGAGGTGGAGAGGGCAGGGAGCGGGGTCGGAGGGGGCGGGGAACGGGGGAAGAGAACCCCCTGTCCACACACCTCTTAAGTGTTGCACACAAACTAAATTCGTGTTAAGACATGGGTCGAGTTTTGAAATGATCAATTGGCTACTGACCAGAGTTTGTCTTGTCTGACGGGCCAACCTGCATCTACATAACACTCTGAGAGAATCAAAGCTGTACTTCGTCAGTCGACAAAAGGCAAATGAACGAGGCCACAATTGGAATATGTTTGCCCTTCCCGTTGCTACACTTTTGAGTATTCAATTTCTCATCATCTTCTTCTCATTTAAGAAGGTGCTTAAGATTTTACATGATACTCTGGTGACATTATCCTTTGCATATTAACTTCCTGTTGCTATACATACCGGTACCGGTACTGTTGTCAAATCTTGGTTTTGATGTTTGTAAAGAATTGGACTTGATATATGGAATATAAAGGTAACAACAAAATTACCCAACTGGGATGATCAATCTTATATATCAAAGAACAAAAGACAAAAAAAAGGCAAAGACATACCAGAGAAATTTAAGATCGCAATGGTACTGACTTGGTGTAGGCATTTCAAAAGAAATGGTGGGTTAAACCAGGTTTTATGGCGCCAAACTTCCCTCTTCCGTTGCGATCCAAAGGTCTAGTAACATAAAACACATCATGGTTGTGAGACAAAATAGAAAAAAAGAGGTGATCATCTCAGTACAACATTTTATCAACAGGATATCAACCTTAGTAGGGGGGATATCTAATTACGCAAATTTGACTTTCTGCTGGTTGCGCCACAACTTATAATTGCGCCAACATATTTTTTGAAAGGGTAAGATCAATTGCGCTGATATTTTATGAATTCGATTGCGCCACTCATATTGAGTTTAACGGAAATTCTGACTGATGCATTTTATTGTTTTATGACTTCCTCCGCCTTTTCCCGGGCTTTGGAAGATACAATCCAACTGTTTGCATGTATCTTAACAATAGTTAAGACATGCAAATAATATAGAAAATAAGCATAATCATTGATAATTATAATTTTAAAACAATAAAAGTCAATGAAAATCAAAGGTATCTGCAAAGAAGATTTGCAGTAATGGTTGTAATGTGTAGCTCATCACAAATACATATTCTTTAAGCTTGCGACTAACATGACTAAGTTCACCGTTGATATACTTATGATACTTTTCAACAGAGTAGTTTTCTTACTATTGTAGCGCGACCAAGTGTGTACCCTAGTACTGGTCGTTCTATGTTGATTAAACTTTTTAAAGCTGTAATGCGTAAAAATGCTTGTTTTGCTCTTACAATCCTAGTCCGATATAAGCCTGGTTGCTATCAGCACCTGGTGATATTTTAACATCAGAAAAAAACATACATGTAACCCTTCTTGTAAACAACAAAATGTCTAAAGCAATATCATGGAAGGAATTCGAAATAAAATCGATCTATAAAAACAGTATATACATTTATGTTCCGATATATAGAAACTAATTAGGATCAAAAGTCTTCTTACTTTGTTTATATTTTTAGTGTTTATCATTCATTTTTTTTCTTTTTTTTTACCCCTGCGGGTTCCATGTGGCGAATAGAACCACAGCAGCGCTAAGCTTATCGGTAACAGTCAATCAAAGAGCGCTAAAGAAACCTGACATCGGCTCGGGTCGCTTTGCTATAATGTGGATAACCTAACCGTAAACCATAGTAGGGCACCATATTAGGAAAAATTCCACGTTCCTCGCGCGTTAAATAACCTTGTTACAGGTCTCGTGAAGAATATGATATCCATAGGAGGTTAAATTGCCAGTAAATACCATCACTCCTTTGCCCATGCAACTTGCAAGTCAAAACTGTCCTCCCCGACTGGCCTGGTGTCCCCGTTTCCCTCACTTAGTTTTTTTCGATTTTCTTGATAATAGTAAGTTTTGCAATTTTTATAAAATTATAATGTATTTTTAGAATTCACTTATAAATTGTTTAGTTTTTTAACCGTGCAAACGGTGAAATTTAGAACTTAGAAATTGGAGTTGTAAGTACTTAGAAATCATCTAGTAAATTATTCGAAGTTACGTCCATGATTTGCTTATCTACAATTTTGCAAAACACTCTTTTTGTTTTTTAGCAAAAATCAATTAATTATCATAGAATCTATCGCTTGCTTGGGTTAACAAAAGGCCCCCCTTTTTTGTCACTTCCCATTGAAATCAGTAACAAATAAGTTCTATACATGTACAATTGTTATTTAAATTAATAGCTTGAAGACCGATTAGAATGGTTTATCGTACCACGGCTGCGGCGATTCGATTCGACAATTAAATGATCAGTTTAAATGGTCAAGTAGCTTATTTTCACTTTTCTATTGTTATTCAAATATTAAAAGTTGTTATGCGATGTACAAAAACTGGTTTGTTCGGTCTATTTGAATAGCCGTTATTTGCCAGCTAAGTTAAATGCTTGCATTTATAACGAGTAGTAGAAAAAACTACTCGAAGGATACAAACCAAAAGCTTACTCGAAAAGTGATAGGCGCTTAATCGAAAGAAGATTACTGCAATTTGCTACTTACAAAGTTTTGCTTTTATAAACCAATAAAAAAAAAAATTCAAAGTTACTGACTGTTCGCAAAGCAACGGATGTGTTGCACTTACCATTCAAAAGCGCCAGAGTTTAGTTTTCGTTCCGGCGTTAGTTCGAAATATAAATTACAACAAAGTCCCAGACAATTAATTTTGCTACGCCTGACGCACGTTTCGTCTATTCAAGATTTATCACAGGCACTCTACCAAAAGATTGAAAATGCCAAACATTATATGAATATGAAGAGCATAAAACAATTAAACAAAAAATCTTGAACAGGGAACCAAATTATGACACGACCAAAATATTATGTCGGGGGGAGGAAGACTCTTAGAGTTTTGGCATTTTTAAAAAAATTAAGCGGATGATTTTAAAGCTTTGGTATTCTTCATCACATAAGTGTTGATTCTGGAGCGGGCTAACCCAAAGGAATTAAAACTCCACCATGCAGTGGCGCTTACCGTCACGGATGTTAGAAATAAAAAACACATCAAAGTTCTAGATAACAACTTTTGCTAGTCGTCTATAAAAGATTCAACGGTGGTACTCTACCAAAAGATTGAAAATACCGAACATTTATTTAAGAATTGAATGTTTGTATTTTGATGTTTCGTTGACATGTAAACCGCTGACCGTAGCACATTTTTAATGAAACGCGCTAGCGCTTCATGTTAAAAATGTGGGACCACGGTCAAGGGTTTTAAAGGCATATTGTCTACAAAAAATTATTTTTTTGTAAAACCAAAAAATTGTCGTCAGACTATTCATTTTGTTTATTTAGAAAGATACAAACGTTCAAAATACCACTAGGGTACCTTACTACTTCAAAAATTGAAAAATATATAATATTTGTAAAGCTTTACAAAAATTCATATTCATGAGATGTAGATGAGCTGTAAGCATGCGCACTATACTTTCTTTGATTGAAAACTTCCATAGTTCTTGCTCGTGGTGCATAATCTGTTTCTCGAAGTTTTAGCTCGGAAGAAAATTAAAACGGCATCCGAATATTAGAGCTACTTAATGAATAAAACTGACAATTATTGCCTGTATTAAGTTTTGAATGTGATTTGAAAGGTAAACACGAAAAATATTGGTATTTTTTCAACATATTAATGTTTTCGGGGACAAAACCCGAGATTCCGATTAGGATCCGCGTTAAAACTACTCAGTCTAAATCTGTGTCAATGTGACGTGATGCAGGTAAATAAAATATTAATCAATATTGACGAGCTATTTTGATCAAAATAAACTACTTTTGAGGCAAAATTTAAAGCAAATTTGTTTTTCAATATTCATTTTATTGCATTTCGGTCTAATTAACAACAAAAAATTGGGGGGTAAAAAAAATGAGTTTGCCGTAGACAATATGCCTTTAAATGGCTTTGCCGATGAAACGTCAAAATACAAATATGTGAGGCAATTGATATTTCTTCGAGTTATGCAGGTCGATTACCTCAGGCATTTATCCAGTTGATTAGATTTCAGAGGTAGTATACCGACTGATTGGGGAGTTTTTTAATAAACGCCGTGATTATCCCTAGTTTTAAGTCTGAAGCAACGCGAGAATTTTAATATTGAGAAGATGAAGTAATAAATAATAAATAGTTCTCATATATATGGTATACGAATCTGATTGATTTGCAAATGTTTATTACAGTTTTATAAAAATAGTGCAAAAATACATTTATTGTATAACCTTAAATGAACTTTAGTATAGCATGGATAAATTTATCAATTTATTTCATTTTATTATCGATAAAACTAATATAAGCTTACAAACAAGATTTCTAACTTTCTGCTCCTCGTAATGTAAGTCTTACGTATGTTACTTAACTAATCAAGAAAGCCATGCAAAGAACGACAATTCAAATTTGATTATAGCATTTTGTTACGTTAGGAAGACAAAAGAAAACATGCCTAACGTACTTGTTATGTACTTTAAGTGATACATTACGTAAAGGAGACTTTCTTATCCGATTTTCTCTATTAATACATATACATTTGATAGCATGATGTACTAGTAATGCTCATTATAGTCATAGTTTATTTCTTTCAATTATTTGCCCTTATACTATCAAACACCAGAGTAGCGCGGGGATATGCAGCGTGGCTGCTTCGACTAGATATTTTTTGTAATGACATAATTATAACACTGTTTTAATAAATAAGAAATTTTAATTGAATACCAAACAGGTTTTGCCAAAATACAAAAACACACCTTACCAGGGGGTTGACATCATTACATTCAACGTGTTGTCAATTTTAATGCCGATTTTGAGTACATAGAACATTACTGAAATGTGTTTAGTAAAAGGCATGTGAATAACGGTTTACCAAGTGTAAATAATTATGTTGGGCAACATTTATTCAACGCAAAGAATTAATAACGATTATTTTATATAAAGCTGCAAAATGTTTTGCAAGGTTAGGAGGTATATTTTTCATATATGTCTATTTCATTCAGTTGGAACAATTGTGAAATTTATAGGTTCTACATGTATGTTTTTACAAGATTGTCGTAATGGTAAACTCTGGTAAACCAGATAACTTGTTTAATGACAAAAGCTTAAGGTGATATTAGTAAATCCGACACAGTGTAACTTATTTTATTGAAAAATGTAGTACCTCGCTATAATCAAAATTTCTATCACCCTATACTAGGTTTTACTCGAAAATGCTCGAGTAAGCGAAGTGAAGACAGCCAAGAGAGTAGCAAAATGTACATTAAGAATGTTTACAATTAGAACATAATTATAAATGATTTTATTTAATGTTATGAAAAGGAAAATTAGTTCATCTTTTCTTTTACAAATAGGCGGTACTGCAGATATAACAATGCATCAGGTAGTAGACAACGGAACATTGAACGAATTGCACGTTGCCAGTGGAGGGGCTTGGGGAGGTACCAAGGTTGACGAGGCTTTTGAACAGATGTTGGTCGACATAGTTGGAGAGGATGTCTACAAAGCCTTTAAGGACAATCATGCTGGCTCTTATTTGGAACTGTGCAGGCAATTTGAACTTAAAAAACGCATGGCCAAAACAAAAATGAACAGAGATATAACAATATGGATTCCTATTTCATTTGTTGAAACATTCAAAACCATGAAGGGAATGTCTTTAGAGGAGGCAATCGGACAATCAGCGCATGCAAAAGATGTTAAACATAGTTTGGATAAATTACACTTGAAGCCAGACGTTTTAAAAGGATTTTTTAAACATTCTCTAGATAGCCTTGTAGATCACATCAATAGATTACTGATGAAACCCATAGCTCAAGACCTCAAGACCATTCTTCTGGTGGGAGGGTTTTCAGAATTATCAATCGTCCAGGAAACCTTAACAGCAAAGTTTCCTTACCACAAATTTGAAGTTCCAGTAGACCCTGGGCTAGTAGTTTTGAAAGGTGCTGTAATGTATGGCCAACGACCAGACATTATCTCAGTACGAATAATTCAAATGACCTATGGCATAGCAGTAAGTCGTCTCTTTGCTGAAGGAGACCCCGAAGAACTATGGTTTATGTCAGGCGGAAACGGATTATGTCGTAATGTGTTTCACAAATTCGTTGAAAAAGATCAATCTGTCAAAAGAGGTGAAGAATTTTCAATGCCATTTAGCGCAAGGGGAACCCACAATAGGGTACGGATATATACCTCTCACCAGCAAAATCCAAAATATGTGACCAAAGACTGCAATTTATTAGGAGCGATGTTAATCTCTGAAATCAGATGAGAACACAGTAAAAAACGTTCACGTTAAAATCGTGTTTGGGGGCACAGAACTTTTAGTCGAAGCAAGAGAGAAGGACACCAACGAAGTTTTTCGTTCTACGTTTGACTTTTTAAGTGAGAAATAAGCGGACTGTAAACAAATTTAGATTTTCATCATGTTATAATATTTTGACCCTAGAAAATATTTTGTCCATTGATATAGAACTTTATTTTTTTACATCTATATTTTAATTCTGTATTCCATTCCAATTCGTTACCTAATTAAATGATTTATACATAGAATTGTAGAACCTATAAAATTTCTGTAAATTAAATATTAGGCCTCATTTATCATATGTCACGAGGATATTTTGTTATTTATTTTATTTAAACAATTTTGTTTGATAACCTGCTTTTAATCTGACAATATAACTTCTAAATAGATTATAGCAATAATAAAATACTTCTTATTTTGTGCTTGGTAGAACAATAGAAATAGAAAATAATGAGATGTGTAATAATTAATTGTGCCACATTTAAGCGGCTATTTAAAAAATCCACAATGGACAACCGTCAGCAGCCTTCAACGTGGCCAGTAGGCGCTGCTTGCAGTTCTGCAAATTGGTCCATGGTCTAAATAAAATGCATATAATTCAAATCCTGAAATAGTCACAGATTGACCCCTTCTTAAACAAGGAACAGAAAACATCAAAAAGACAAGTACAAACAAAAGCTTTGCCAAAGATTCCTGGTTTAGGACAGGCACATATAATATGTGGCGAGGTTAAACTAATTTTTTGGGGGGGTGGCACAGCCTCCCCCCTATCATTATTCCCAGATAAAGCACAAAAACTAAACACACAATAAAAATCAAATTGATCAAATTTCAATTCCTCTAGAGAGGACAAAAAGAACAAACTAAAGGACGGGAAAGGAACTTTCCATATTAAACACTCGCTGAAAAAAAAACTTTCTTTGTCATGTCTATTTAACGACACTATAATGCTTTCATGTATTTTTTCTTAATCTATAATTATTTAAGTCATGAAGGTCCGTCTTTAAATATGCTTGAACTTAATAAGCCAAGTAGAAATTCAATATGAGCACCACCTTTTATGATTTAATTTTGAATATAACATATATATATTTTTCTATCTTACCGGAAATGTCTAGTCATTCATGTTTGGAAAACCCCTGTTTGCATATATATTGCCGAAACCCACAGTGCTGGATTTGGTTTTATCTGATCAATTTTTTGGGGGGGATTAAATACGTTTCTTCAAATTATTTTGGTTTTCGATATTTCAATGTTTTGATTAAAATGCTGATGATGAGAGTTCACATAAAACGTAACAAAAATAACCATTTTCATTCCCGCTTTTGTTGTTGTGGATTTGTTTTTGTTGTTGGTTTTACCTTCCATAAAGCATAAACAGTAATTACAACAACCTACATGTAGGAGCAAGATTACCCTGTGTTTGCAATTCCAATTTTGTGTCGGAAGTTTCGCTCTATTTACACATGATCAAAGAAAATCATGGTATATTTACCAAATTCTTGAATGATGTATCAGTCGGGAAATGTTAACTTCATTTGCCGGAGCATTAAGAATATTTATACTCAATAAAAAATGTTTATGATAAAGGATTTGAAATCAAATGAAAATTCTTTGACATACTAGTATAACAAGCTATAGTCTCGTCTAGACAGTGTATTACCAAAAATTGAATTTTAGTCTCATCCTATCCGTTAAAGCTACTTTGTTAAAATCTGCTTGCAATGACAGTAAAAAAGAACCTTCGAAAAGAAAAAAAACATGCAAAATGTTTTTTTCGAAACCTGTGTGGTTCATTAGTAAAAATATTTCTATGTATTGACCATAAATATAAATGTCAAACAATCTTAAGCTGACAGCTGATGGTAGTTTTGTATACTAACCAAGTATAAACTTTGAAGTTTTGAACAGAAAGAGCGGTGGTGTAATGGTTAAATCGGTTGACTTGCAACCGAAGGAAGGCAAGTTGGAATACAGTCACCGGCACTATCGTGTTGTATCCTTGAGTAAGGTACTTTACTACCATTGTTCCAGTCGACTCGACTCAGCTGTATATGAGTATGTGGTTCGGTAGTGATAGAAATGTTGAATGATAGCTGTAGCGTCTGAACTGCAGCTTCGGTTGTTTACTCCATTTGAAGGTGAGAATGATCCTAGTTCGCACTGCCCATTACCAAAGGTAACTGTTAGTGAACCGCCTTGAAATGACTTAACATATTATGAAAAGAGTTTTATAAGAACCGCAAATTGTTATTATTTATTTATTATATAATGTATCGTTTACATTTTCTTTGAAAACTTTCAATTTTTCAACATTGTACACCACATAACCACACAAAGATCTCGAGTGTCGTTTAAAAAGCATCTTGAAAAGGCTTTTTCAGTTTTTAGGAACTTCGTTGTTTTAGGTTATAAGTCTACATTTATTTTCCAAACATCTTATGAGGCCATTGGACCAAGTTTACAGTATGGTCTCGTAAGGTGTTTTCGATAGCAAGGAATTTTCGATAACTAATTTCGAACGTGCATCTGCGGGTCACGTGCTGGCAATCCTCCCGTACAATTCCAGAAAGTGAAAGTACAAACATACAAAATTTAGGCAAACCTGCAAACATCGTCTAGAAATGCCTCTATGATTGTTTGTGATCTATTTCCCCTAAGCTGCCATAATATGATTAAGGCCCTGCCTTTTAAGCGAGCATCGAAAATCTGTATACCTTTTAGAAATAAATCCACATGCTCGACCGGCTAAGTGTAACGTAAAGAGGGAACTTTTAATAAAGGAATTAGGAAGTAGCAAAGTCTGACCCCCCCCCTCCACCCAACCCAAATCATATGCACTTGAGAAAGTTGTTGTTAAAATATCTGGGATAACAACTTATTAAAAATTCAATTTAATATTTGTGCAAATAATATATCCTTTAACATTCTGAAGCGATCTTTAGCGGAGATTTTCTGAGTATCAGTGTTTTATTTGAAGCATTGGTAACAGAAGGTACATTAAGAAAGAAGCAAAGGTGTACCAAAGGGTTAATCAGTATCATAAAACCGTGAAGACAAAGACAAAACCGGCAGACAAAAAATCATCCCAACAAAACAAACCACATAAAAACATAAAACACACACACATAACAACAAAACCGCGTTCAGCAACGCGAACTCAAGTCGAAACGAGAGTGAACTCAGGTGTTCCGGAAGAAAAAAACCTGGCGAAAAAAAAACGGTAAAGTAAAAATATCATGCAGGATTGAGGAGAGTGAGTGAAACCCTAAAGAATGGGACTTTTCTTTCATTTATAGGTAAGAACCTTTTATTTATTATTATGAGTAGGTTTCAGAAAATTTATGTATTTCTTTATCTTGCTTAGAATTTAACAAAGCTTGGTATGACTAGTCAATTGGACGATGTTGCCAAAAGCTAGCCCGGTAATTTCCGGAAAATCATTTTTCAGCGGGAAAGACCGAATGGTGTTTAAATACAAATCTGTGTGTAAAAATAAACAAGTGGATGAATGAAGGTTTTGTCACTGTTTTAAATTTCATTTTTTTTTTTTTTTGCATAACAGATTATGATGTATATTTTATAAGCCCAGAGGGTTGATAGTTTTACTTGCAACGTGCCTACTAATTTTTTCACTCCGTAAAAGTAAACCTGTTCCTGTTTTATTGTCAGTATATTTCTGGCACATCTCAAAACACGCACAATGCCGTAGGGCTCGCATCTGCGATGCTCGCTATAACCAGCCATTCTCATAAACTTGTTTACTAGCAAATTGTTTTATTGATATACTCTACCCATTAATGATCAAACTGATTGTTGGCGCCTGCTTTATTAACCGATATGAAGAGCAAACTAGTTTCGTTTTGACATAATTAAAAACATTGTGTACTACGTCATCAAAATTATCGAATTTAATTACTTGACGTTTAATTGTTGTTATAAAATACAGCGACCTCTATTTAGGGATAATTTGTAAATAATTTAATTGTTGCATTTAAAGTTAAGATGTAGGAAGATGCACTTAAGAATTTTTTTTATTCTATTTAATGTAACAACAATAAACTAACTGTACAATTATTAAGTAAAAAAATACCTAAGACCACCATGTACTTTATTTCCTTATTCATATTGACTACATATTTGTCACATTTAGAGGAGAGTATTTCCACAACAAATTGGCGTTCTAATGGGTACAAAATGTGCTCCTCACTTCGCCGACTTTTTTTTATACCCTTACGACACTGGGTTTCTTCAAGAACTCATTATAAGAAAGATGAAAGAGCAAATGTCATTTAATCTCGCTTTCGAGTATATTCACAATATCCCATCTGTCAACAACGTTTCGTTTGGTAGACGGATTCCTTCAATATATTCATCAGAGTTAGAGCTGGATCTACTTTTATTTAAAAATTATAAATTTCCCTTACCTTGAAAGTAACATACCTACTTCACCTGCGTATGGTATTTATTCAGATTTTTAGCTCACCTGGACCAAAGGTCCATGTGAGCTATTGCCATCACTTGGCGTCCGTCGTCGTCGTCGTCCGTCGTCGTCGTCCGTCGTCGTCTGTCGTCGTCGTTAACTTTTCTTTGAAAATCTTCTCCTCCGAAACGACTGAAGGGATTGCTTTGAAACTTTGCACACTTCATCTATGGGATGTCCTCTACCAAGATTGCACAAATGGTGGCCGCCTTCCAAACAACATGGCCGCCGTTACTAAAAATAGACCAGGGGGGTCAGACTACTGTTTTTGGCTTGTAAATCAAAAAGTATAAGAGATAGATAAAATCTGATGTCACGCTACTGCTTCAGCATCAAAAGCTCTACTAATGTTTCCATTGATTCCAAGTTGTCAGATGACCCCTTATAGGAGTTACGGCCCCTTAAAGGTGAAAAATAGCATTTTTTCATGTTTTTAGCTTATAGAATGAAAACTATTACAGATAGAGAAAAGTTGTTGCTTGCTTAAATGTTCAGCTCATTTAGCTCTACAAAAGTCTCCATAGGGTCGAAGTTGTCAGATGTCCCCTTATAGGGGTTACGGCCCCTAAAATAACGTTTTTTCATGTTTTTGGCCTATGGAATGAAAACTATAGCAGATAGAGAGAAGCTGTTGCTTGCTTAAATGTTCAGCTTATTTAGCTCTACAAAAGTCTCCATAGGGTCGAAGTTGTCAGATGTCCCCTTATAGGGGTTACGGCCCCTAAAATAATGTTCTTTCATGTTTTTGGCCTATAGAATGAACACTATAGCAGATAGAGAGAAGCTGTTGCTTGCTTAAATGTTCAATTCATTTAGCTCTACAAAAGTTTTCATAGGGTCAAAGTTGTCAGATGACCCCTTATAGGGGTTACGGCCCCTAAAATAACGTTCTTTTCATGTTTTTTGCCTATAGAATGAAAACTACAGCAGATAGAGAGAAGCTGTTGCTTGCTTAAATTTTCAGTTCATTTACATGTAGCTCTACAAAAGTTTTCTTAGGGTCAAAGTTGTCAGATGACCCCTTATAGGGGTTATTGCCCTTAAAATAACGTTTTTTCATGATTTGGGCCTACGGCTACAGAATGAAAACTATAGTAGATAGTGATAAGCTGTTACTTGCTTAAATGTTCAGCTCATTTAGCTCTAGAAAAGTCTTTATAGGGTCGACATCAAGACCAGGTGAGCGATTCAGGCTCCTGGGAGCCTCTTGTTTTATCTGACACCACCGTCTCTGTCAGTGTACATGTGACAGAATATTAGACCAATAAAACAATACGTCTCATACGATCTTTAAAAAAATATTCCTTCTTTATCAGCCACTGGTGGAAAAATTCAAATTTTGCTAGACGAAATGGTTAATAATTAGTGTTTGGCTGGTTATTATACTGAGATGATCACATCAATATCCATTTAAGTCTTAACAACCATGTTGTGTTTTATGTTACTACCGAACCCTAAGATCGCAATGGAAGAGGGGGGTTTTTTCCCGCCATTTCTTTGGAAATGCCCGTACCAAGTCAGGACCATTGCGATCATCAATTTCTGTGGCAAGTCTACATTCTTTTGTCTTTTCTCTTCAACATTTGAGATTGATCCTCTAAGTTCGGTCATTTTGTTTTTACCTTTATTTACATCTATTCTTCATCTCATTGTTGTTACTAAACTTTAAGACTTTTTTAAACCCTACATTCAGTTTCAGATTTTAAATAGAGAATCTAAGAGGCACCAATGGGGCTTTCGAGTTTCAAAAGTCCAAAAGGGTAATGACAAAACAGGTAAACATAAACAAGAAAAGCACAAAGAAAAACAAAACATAAAACACAAATACAACAGAAATCAGCAACGCGAACTCAAGTCGTAACAAAAGTGAACTTCGGTGCTTTGGAAAAATAAGCAGTTCCTGTTTGCTACAGCACATCAATCGCGCTGCCAATTTTCCATTCAGCGTGTCAAATCCTATAAGGAAAGACAGAATAAAATCGTTTTACAAACCGAAATCTGCTCTCATCTGTGCGATAGAAATTCGATAATCTGTCTTTGAGCGCATCATGTACTCCGTATAATGGTTTAAGTAAACACAGAAACATAACCTTGTGTTTGCATTTGGTTTGGCAGTCAGACTTGACGCTTTGCAAATGAAATCAGCGTAAGTTTCGTAAGCTATGTAATAACGAATCAATAGTGAAACTTCATAAGCTGAAGAGGACGAAATGTTGCTACACAAGAAGGGAAAGGGACGTTTGTCATAGAGCTTTATTGAAAGTCTTCCTTGAGAGTCTAATTCGAGATGTAGATCCAAATATGAATCAGACCTCCTAGAATCCACTGTGTCCTTCCTCCCGAGTTCCTGATGGCTGCTGATATATGAGATTGAGAAAATCGATAATTGTTCAGTGACAGGACATCTTTAATAAAACAGAACGTGAGGTTATCTAGGAAGAGCAGACAAGTAATTTACCAAAAATATTTACTATCGTCAGTCTTTGTCACAGGAAGGTATCATAAAGTATGATCTCGTTAGACAGACCGGATAAATTTCAAACCGCCGTAACTTATTACATGTCTATTTATACATGTAAAATAGTCCTACAAAAAAAATTTAAAAAATGTGCGTCTGTTTCATCTTTAATCGACATAAATGTATCCTATATAATATTATGTATCCGTCTTAAATGCGTAGATGTAAAACAGTCTAAAACAAGAACTACTTGTAAGTTATGCAAGTACATGTAATGCATTTGGAAAAATATAAAGATCCTTTTCTCCAATTTTCATCCGGTCTCTCGGCCAGTTGTTAAAAAAATTTCTCTAATTTTCATCCGATTTATCAACCTCTCAACCAGTTGTGAAAAAAAATATGTCTAACCTCTAGAGAGAAATTTGTTCTCAGCTTAATTGCACGTGCAATTGATGAGCGACCTTTTGCAATTTCTTACCTGTAAACATTAGAGAAAAACCTTCGACAACTTTTAATTCTCGATTATTATGGAATTTCTTACATTTCGTAAAATAAATTTGATATTTTAATCGCTCGGCAAGCCTCGCCATTAAAATAATCAAATTTATTTCTCTCGATATTAGAAATTCCATCAACTCGATCGCGTTGTAGAAGCTATATTTCTCAACTCTAGAGAAAAATTTGTTCCAAGCGTAGATAACCTTGTACATGTACAACTAAATTCTCGATAATTATTGAATTTCCAACATCACGGGAATTAACTTGATATTTTAATCGCTCGTCAAGCCACGCTATTAAAACAGTCAAATTTATTTCCCTTGATGTTAGAAATTCCATTAGTAACTCAATCGCGTTGTAGAAGCTACATATCATAATTGCTTTGCAATTCAGCAACTATGTAAATGTTAAATGGTTGATACATATAATGTATTTTTATTTTAAGACATGTATGACACAAAACAGTAACATTTATATAATGACATCAATAATGACTCTAAAATACATTAATGATAATCTCCTTTTAATAAAAGCTAACAATATTATTTCAGCTAGCATATATAGATAAAGTATTTCAAACTAACTGTAATGTTCACCAATGCTGCCTATAAAAGGGCTAAAATTGGAAAGAATTTTCATATCTAACAAAGGAGAGCAGCCACGGAGGGCCAAAAATCGGTCTCTTGTTAGGAATATTTTAATCTTATTCATAACATAATGTAACCAAAATGAGTTTAATGTACACTTAACTCTTTATGTCTAACAATTTAAAGATAATATCCACCTCACTTTTGTAGCCGTGACATAAAAAAAATTGCCATAAATTGCAAATCTCTTATTTTTTCACACGTATTTTGGTATATTTTGTCTTTCGTCAAGCATGGTAGTTTTTTTGACAATACATCCATCGCATAAAAATACATTTCTATCACAAAATAGTTTTGAGGAATGTGGCGATTTTCATAATGACCGATATATGTATACATATAAAAAAAGGTATACAATTTTAAAAATCTCATTTTTTAAATAAAAAGACTAATTTATAGTTCACAGCTTTTCTTTTCAGAAAACAACTGATCAAAAAGATATTTTTTTTTCAAAAGTGGAATGTAATGAGTATTAAAGCAGCAATAATAAGCAAGAAATACAAAGTTTAATTGTTTGGCCTATTAAGGACCTTCTTGGCTTAAGCCTTGTAAAACATACATTGTTCCCAAAATATGGAATTATATAGCCCTATATTTTCGGCAAAAGCGAATCATATATTACTTTGACAAATATGTACAATTCAAGGATTAAGTATTTTCTGTTTAAGTGTATCATAATATCGAAAAAAAACAAGAAAACCTCTATTTTACAAAGCTGGATAAATAGGTACGGCAATGAAGTTTTCCAACAAAAAACAGTGATTTAAAAACTGAAAATTTTTTTGTAAATAATTCATAGATGCTCATGTGACCCACTTATCAATGCTTTATTAAAACTTTGTTTCCTGTTTGCCTTTGTATCCTTGGGCCACACCCTTACAAAGCAGAGGTCCGTCTTTATGCAAGAACATGACTGGCCAAACAAGGAAATCAATATGATCGCCATCCTCTGTGAAAGGCTTAAGCAACTGATGATCAAAAGCCTGTCCATTTTTAAAGTTCCAATCTAAATGTACTGGTGGACTATGGCATACCATCTTCCAACAAAGATCCATACATTTCTGTAGATATTGCTTTTTGTGGGACAGACATGTCAGGAGCTGTCGCCCAAGTTGGTTGGTTTCTTGTTTTTCTAGGATCAACTGTAAAAGAATATTTAGAAAAACGAAATATTACTTATAAAACCGCTAACATTCACTTATACAATGGTACAATTCAGGCAATTGCCTAGGCATTAAGAATAATCCTTTAATTTGCTAATTTTCTTTCACATATATTTGATTACCAATTAGAAACGTTGTTTATTGAAGGGCTATAAGTAGTAAGAATGTTGCTTCTCTTAATGCACCGGTTTCATTTAAAATATTTAAAGCATTGACTATTTTCGAGCTTTTGGACTAATCAAACAGATTGCCCCTCACTGAATAAAATATCTATATTTTCATAATTACCTGTCTAAATTTGTCTAACTGGGATGACTCAATCTTCTTTAACTCTGTTTTTATGTCTTCAGGAATTTCTTTCATCTAGTAAAATTCATAATAACAGGACTAGAAAAAAGCTACAATGAATTTATAAGATTATGTAAATCCATTCCAGTGTGAAGATTGCGTGTGTGTGTGTTTCCCCTCGAAGAGATCAAGACAGAGTTGAAAAATCGTTCCATGACATTTTCACCTCGGTGCTTTGACCACTTTGAACATTGTCCATTAGGCTAGTGTCTATAATTAAAAATCAACTTAAAATTCAGTTGCCATTCAAATGCTCCTAATTTGGCATTTTAATCTCAGAAGAAAAGACAACAGTTTCAATTGTTAAAATGTATCACTGTGTAAAAACAGTAGAGTTTACACGATACCGTGTACAGCACGTGTGGTACTACTTGTTGGTTATTAAAGTATATATTTGTGTATATTATCATCAGTCTGATATCTAGTGGTATTCCATTATCTTCCCTGCAGAAAAAACCTTCAGTGTTTTTATTTTTTTACGATGTAAATTACGATGGCGGCGAAATGTATTTATTGCACAAGGATTTGACAGTTATCAAATACGTGACACATGTTATGTTATTCAGAAATCTTTCCTGCAAAAAAAAAAATGTTTTTTTAATGGTCAACAAAGACGCATGGTTTAATAAATCGAATAAAACTTGGCGTACGTTGGAAAGGAAAAGAATGTCAACTCAACCTTTAAAAAATTACACAAGTCGTAATATCTGCAGTACATTGTCAACACTCATGGAGATGTTAGGTAATTACCTTTACTAAAGATAGATATTGGTTTAAAAATTCTATTTTACTGGCAAGAGTAAAAGCTCCATTTCATTTTAATCTGTCGTTATCGAACTTTGTTCAAGGGACGCATTTTTTTATTGTTCATTGATTAACAACTTGCTATGGAACAGATACCGGATGACTGCTTTCTGAATTGGATATTTAAAGGCATATTGTCTACGGCAAACTCATTTTTTTTTACCCCCCAATTTTTTGGTGTCAATTAGACCGAAATGCAATAAAATGAATATTGAAAAACAAATTTGCCACAAATTTTGCCTCAAAAGTAGTTTATTTTGATCTAAAAAGCTTGACAATATTGATTGATATTTTATTTACCTGCATTACGTCACATTGACACAGATTTAGACTGAGTAGTTTTAACACGGACACTAATCGAAATCTCGGGTTTTGTCCCCGAATACATTAATATGTTGAAAAAATACCAATATTTTTCGTGTTTACCTTTTAAATCACATTCAAAACATAATACAGGCAATAATTGTCAGTTTTATTCATTAAGTAGCTCTTATATTCGGTTGCCGTTTTAATTTTCTTCCGAGCTAAAACTTCGAGAAACAGATTAGGCACCACGTACAAGAACTATGGAAGTTTTCAATCAAAGAAAGTATAGTGCGCATGCTTAAAGCTCATTTACATCTCATGAATATGAATTTTTGTAAAGCTTTACAAATATTATATATTTTTCAATTTTTGAAGCAATAAGGTACCCTAGTCATATTTTGAACGTTTGTATCTTTCTAAATAAACAAAACGAATAGTCTGACGACAATTTTTTGGTTTTACAAAAAATAATTTTTCGTAGACAATATGCCTTTAATACAACACAATGCAAATTTACATGTTGTTAATCCCAACTTACGTTAACCTTGTGCGATCCATTTCAGCTGCACCGTATGCATTTGATAAATCTCCACATAATAACATGCATTATAAATGCAGTCTGTTACTTTTAAAAACCCTTTTAATTCAAAATAGTTTATTTAAAAAACATAACATTAAATTGGAAGAAGTTTTGTGCTAAATAGAACTTTTGATTCACTTGACAACCAGGATAAACATTCGAATTGACTTTCCTATCTGAAGAGCTCACATTCTATTGTTTAAATACCACCGGTTTTCGGACTGGTTTAAATTGGATCAGGTAGGCGTCCATAACGTATTTTATGAAGAGTTTTTATTGAAAAGATAAACAAACAATATTTGACATACTCACAGGTTTTCTAACAGACCCTGTTCTGCCATCTAATACAATGCTGATAGCTGACTTGTGTCGGAGATTGTAACACACATCATAAGTGTCCTTAAATGTATAACAAAAATCAGTTCATTTCATAGACGTTTGATCAGTGTTCAATACTTTATGTCTTTAAAAGAGGAATTTCAACCTAAATCATGTTCAATTAGATTTGCAGTTTCTTTATTCAAAACTTTACGGGTGGTTCACTCTAAAGATAAATAGTTACCGTAACTATAGTAAGGAGTATTTTTGTTGCCCAGTTTTCATCTTTAGTCATCTTTTGGACATCTTCTATTGCATCAGTCCATTCATTGTCGTACAGCTCAGAAAATTTCTCGACCAGGCTAAGTGGCCGTCCTGGATCACTTAAGTCAGTTATTGCTGGATTATTGCTTTTCAGTTTCTTCCCCATCATTTCGCTTAGTCTTGATAAAAGAAGAAGGACAAACTTTACTTTTAATTTGTATTACAACACAAAATGTATTGGGTCAAAGCCTCAGCAAGACTCAATCCAATAAGCATTGATTACTGTAAGCTCAACACGTGAAAGAGGCAAAGTTGTACCAAAGGGGTAAATGCTTATTAAAAGTATTTAAAATGTCACACCTCTCCAATAATTCTAATTTCGATGGGTTTTTTTTTCTTTAGGAAAGAGATGTTTATTGTCGTTAGTAAATAAAAGCCGGTAATTATTGTTTCACTATTTACAATTTTAATTAATGTGGCGATATGGTTTCCCACATTGGTTTATGAATATCCATTAGTTAAACGTTTATTGTGCAACTATTAAAAAATTATTAGTTCCATTTGAAAATAAATTTAAAATAATTGGTATAGGTATACCTATTTTGGGCTTCTTCCTTTGCCTTTATTTCTGTTCTAAGGTTTCTACAAAATAAAAGTATATGTATATGTATGATCTCTATAAATCAATTTAAAAAATAATAATTTTTTTTAAATTGATAGATAAAAGAAAAAATATTTTATTTTCAATAAAACATCAAGCAAATGCACTGCTTAATTGATAGATATTGAAAATTAGGTGATACTTACTTTTGAAGGTTCTCGATTTCTCTTTGACATCTTTTTACATTCTCGGACAGCCTTATAATTTTAAAAGAATAGAATATAGATCAGATCACAATAACTACTTATAAATACATACCAAATACATACAAACCATTGATGATAGCATATACATTTTAAAATGTTCATTTAGGGGAAAAGAAGCTACCGTACATGTAATTTTCAAAAAAGTTTTGGTCATAGAATCGAAATTATTTAAATACGTAAGTAATATAAAATAATGTTAATGTTTCGTTATAATTGTTCATAAATTTCTGTGTTCTCTTACCTTCAATATATTAAATGTAAAAAGCTCTTGTGTTGAGATTTCAAGTATCAAAGACCTTTGTAATTTAAATACATGTACTCTCATGGAAATATTGATGTTTTTGTAATCGCTTATTGAAAGTAACATAATATAATACATGTACACTTAAACAAAATGTGAAACGGTTGTCTTCTAAATTTGACAACAAGCCTAAATATCATATTGGTGTTTTGTTATTTACCTTGCAGTTGTTTCTTCTCTAACTCTCAACTCTTCTTCTATTCTGTTGATAAAAAAATGAATAACAATTTTACAAAAAGACACCTGATTATACATGTTACGAAGCGTCAATAGCATATGTATATGTAAATTATCAGACTGGTCAAAGCCATTAAAAATCATATTCAACAGTGGTTGTCATTGCATGTGACAAAAATATGCTATAAGTTATCCTGCTTTTTCTGCAAAGTCTGCAAAGTGTTTGATTAAATCAGAATAATAAGTTTATATCCAGTCTTAAACAGTTGAGCTCGGTTCTCTATATTCTCAAACGATACATGTTCACGTGCGCTAGTTGTGGAAGTTCCGACAGCTAGACTACAATCAAAATGAGTATTTGTACATTTTATGGCATCTGATGCGAAAAACTCCTGACAGAATATTCATATAACTTTTCTTATTTTTTTTTGTAAGGCACATATAGCAAAACATTTATGTATCTGCGAGGTAAAAACCAAACATTAAGGGGTCATATCTTTTTTAAGGAAAGATATTACAGCTACGGCCTTACATAATTTTGTAAAGCTCAATGAGCTGAAAACAAAAGCAACCAACAGTTTTTCTCTATCTGCAAGTTTATTTGTAAGCTTTTAAACTTACTTCAAGCTATTTGCAAAAAAATACTATCTGATCATTCTGTTCAATTTTAAGCAACAATGACCATGTTTTTGTGGTTCGAATATCCCCTTAATAATTCTATAGAGGATATACTAAGGAAAGTTTAGACCAAATTTGGTTCTGATTGATGCAGTCGTTTCAGAATGGTCAGGTGAATTATCAATTATATCTTTTAAATGTAAAAACTTTCTTTTCGGCGAGATTTTTTTCAGAAATATTTTTTTTACTCATGTGTTCTCTTCAAAAATTTTAGCAGCAATAATAAATTCATAAATGTAACTACATGTATCTTTGAATTTTATACCATGTCTACATACTGAAATGTAGTACACGTCAAGATTTAATAAGAAGACAAGACACAAAAATATGCATATGTTTAACACACAATGGATCTTTGAGAACCAATCAAATTTATCCAAAAACATTTTAATAAGATAAATGAAAATGTAGAAAAGCCCAGAAGGCTCATTCGAGATTCGAGAATCGAAATACATACTCGTGATATTTTCGCTTCCTGCTATCAACACTACGAGACCTTTGCATTTGTTGTTGGTCATCTTTTCTGAAAAAAAATAACAGGTAACCCCAGCATGCACATTGATATAGGGATGAAGTCGGTAAATATGAATACGTCATCAAACTCAATCATTTTGTAGGACCTTTCTTGTGCGTATGAATACTTTCTGCTCCAGGATTGGTTATTTTTTTCATATAATATTATTTTAGAAAATTGGAATATATACAAACTTTCAGATCATAAAATAGTTCATGAAACGCACATGTTTTCTTTTCTTTTGCCATTACATTATTTTGAGATATAGTATTTCAGCTGGGATTTACTGCAATATTACAATGTTTACAAACATGATTAAGAAAAGAATCCAAACCTTTCTTATTTCATTCCATTAAGATGAGATACAGTAGATTTGCACTGATAAACAATATAGGTATGCAACATATTTTGGTCGTTTACGTGTCCATGTTTGTAAACATTGTAATCTGGTAGTAAATTCCACCTTACGTTTTAGTGCTAATCTACTGTCTAACTGTATCTCATCTTCATCGAATGAAATAAGAAAGGTTTGGATTTATAAAGATGGAATTTCTATGAATCTATTTTTAAACTTTATAATTCATAAAATCCAATGGGGCTTTGAACTTTCAATACTGAATTCATCTCTATTGCGTTAAATCACTTGACTTCTCAGTGCTTACACAAAACTACATGTACAGAATAAACAAACCCATTTATAAGATATATTACATTATGGTCCTGCGGAAGATATTACATAAAGTACCATCATGATTTTTTTATGGCAGCTATATTGAAAAAAAGAAGTGAGAAGAAATTTGAAATCATAGCTCAAATGTTGTGCCTTTTGTGAAGTTTAAAAAAACAGAAAAATACAAAAAACCATAAAATTAATATTTTCTATGTCTGAAAAAGGAGAATTTCATTGGTATGTTTTTCAAGCTTTAGAATGATCGCTGGTCTTTGTTTGAGTTAGAAAATTAAACCATCAAAACAGGTTGAATCATATTTTGCCAATGTTTTTTTTATTTATTTCATGGTAAATCCTTACAAAAACAACCGGTGCGATCCATGTTTAAGTCTTCAAAGAAAAACAAAACTAGAGGCTCCCAGGAGCCAGAATCACTCACCTGATCTCTTACGCTAAAGCCTCTTACCTAGTTTGCAACATAGTCTACATGTACTTGGTAAGTAACATTAAAGAAACTAGTTAGAATAGAAAACACTTTTAAGACCAAGAAAACAAAGTTACAAAGCTTTCCATTTGAAAAAAAAAAACATATTAAGTTAAAATTGATTAAAAACACTTAAAAGGATGATCTGACAATTTTGACCCTGAAATCATTTTTGTAGATCTTAATGAGCTGAACAATTTTGCAATGCTAACTAATCCTCTAACTCTTATGGCTTTCAAGATAAAGTCCAAAAACAGTGAAAATGGTCAATTTTGATGATTAAGGGGAAATAATTCCTATGGAGAGTCGTCCCACAACTTTCACTCAAAGAAGAGTTTAGTAGAGCTTTTGATGCTGAAGAAGGAAGGTTGCTTCGGATTTTCTCTATCTCTAATACTTTTGAGCTATAAGCTAAAAACTATAGTCTGACCCCCTGCTCTACTTTTAGTAACGACTGCCATGTTGGTTGGTCGACGTTCACTAATTTCACAAACTTGGTAGAGGACATCTTAAAGATCAAGCGTAAAAAGTTTCAAAGCAATCCCACGAGTGGTTTCAGAGCAGATTTTTAAAAATCAGTTAAAATTGATAGAAAAATCAGTTAAAGGGGGATAACTCTTAAACGGTTGATCTGACAATTTTGATCATGAAATCATTTTTGTAGATCTTAATGAGCTGAACAATTTTGCAATGCTAACTATTCCTCTAGCCCGCTCCGGCACCAACACTTTTGAGTTGGAGAATACATCAAAGCTTTAAAGTATCCGTGTAAATTTCAAAATTGTCTAAACCCAACCCTAAGGCTCTTCCTACCCCAGACATAGGTTGAATATCTTAGTATTAATTTGGTTCCCCAGTTTGGTATTTTTGGTTATTCTGTTCTATGCTCTCCATATTCATACAGTGTTTGTCATTTTCAATATTTTTGTAGAGCGCCTCTGATGAGACTTGAATAGACGAAACGCGCGTCAGGCGTAGCAAAATTTATTGTCTGGAACTTTGTTGTCATTTGTATTTGGAACACACGTGAAGGTTAGCACTGCTGGTGGTGTTTAAATTCCCCAAGGTTACCCCGCTCCGGCAACAACACTTTTGAGTTGGAGAATACATCAAAGCTTTAAAGTATCCGTCTAAATTTCAAAATTGTCTAAACCCAACCCTAAGGTTCTTCCTACCCCAGACATAGGTTGAATATCAGTAATAATTTGGTTCCCCAGTTCGGTATTTTTGGTTATACTGTTCTATGCTCTCCATATTCATACAGTGTTTGTCATTTTCAATATTTTTGTAGAGCGCCTCTGATGAGACTTGAATAGACGAAACGCGCGTCAGGCGTAGCAAAATTTATTGTCTGGAATTTTGTTGTCATTTGTATTTGGAACACACGTGAAGGTTAGCACTGCTGGTGGAGTTTAAATTCCCCGAGGTTAGCCCGCTCCGGCACCAACACTTTTGAGTTGGAGAATACATCAAAGCTTTAAAGTATCCGTCTAAATTTCAAAATTGTCTAAACCCTAAGGTTCTTCCTACCCCAGACATAGGTTGAATATCTCAGTAATAATTTGGTTCCCTAGTTTGGTATTTTTGGTTATACTGTTCTATGCTCTCTATAATCATACAGTGTTTGTCATTTTCAATATTTTTGTAGAGCGCCTCTTATGAGACTTGAATAGACGAAACGCGCGTCAGGCGTAGCAAAATGTATTGTCTGGAACTTTGTTGTCATTTGTATTTGGAACACAAGTGAAGGTTAGCACTGCTGGTGGACTTTAAATTCCCCGAGGTTAGCCCGCTCCGGCACCAACACTTTTGAGTTGGAGAATACATCAAAGCTTTAAAGTATCCGTCTAAATTTCAAAATTGTCTAAACCCTAAGGTTCTTCCTACCCCAGACATAGGTTGAATATCTTAGTAATAATTTGGTTCCCCAGTTTGGTATTTTTAGTTATACTGTTCTATGCTCTCCATATTCATACAGTGTTTGTCATTTTCAATATTTTTGGTAGAGCGCCTCTGATGAGACTTGAATAGACGAAACGCGCGTCATGCGTAGCAAAATTTATTGTCTGGAACTTTGTTGTCATTTGTATTTGGAACACACGTGAAGGTTAGCACTGCTGGTGGACTTTAAATTCCCCGAGGTTAGCCCGCTCCGGCACCAACACTTTTGAGTTGGAGAATACATCAAAGCTTTAAAGTATCCGTCTAAATTTCAAAATTGTCTAAACCCTAAGGTTCGTCCTACCCCAGACATAGGTTGAATATCTTAGTAATAATTTGGTTCCCCAGTTTGGTATTTTTGGTTATACTGTTCTGTGCTCTCTATAATCATACAGTGTTTGTCATTTTCAATATTTTTGTAGAGCGCCTCTGATGAGACTTGAATAGACAAAACGCGCGTCAGGCGTAGCAAAATGTATTGTCTCGAACTTTGTTTCATTTGTATTTGGAACACACGTGAAGGTTAGCACTGCTGGTAGACTTTAAATTCCCCGAGGTTAGCCCGCTCCGGCACCAACACTTTTGAGTTGGAGAATACATCAAAGCTTTAAAGTATCCGTCTAAATTTCAAAATTGTCTAAACCCTAAGGTTCTTCCTACCCCAGACATAGGTTGAATATCAGTAATAATTTGGTTTTCCAGTTTGGTATTTTTGGTTATACTGTTCTATGCTCTCCATATTCATACAGTGTTTGTCATTTTCAATATTTTTGTAGAGCGCCTCTGATGAGACTTGAATAGACGAAACGCGCGTCAGGCGTAGCAAAATGTATTGTCTGGAACTTTGTTGTCATTTGTATTTGGAACACACGTGAAGGTTAGCACTGCTGGTGGACTTTAAATTCCCCGAGGTTAGCCTGCTCCGGCACCAACACTTTTGAGTTGGAGAATACATCAAAGCTTTAAAGTATCCGTCTAAATTTCAAAATTGTCTAAATCCTAAGGTTCTTCCTACCCCAGACATAGGTTGAATATCTTAGTAATAATTTGGTTCCCCAGTTTGGTATTTTTGGTTATACTGTTCTATGCTCTCCATATTCATACAGTGTTTGTCATTTTCAATATTTTTGGTAGAGCGCCTCTGATGAGACTTGAATAGACGAAACGCGCGTCATGCGTAGCAAAATTTATTGTCTGGAACTTTGTTGTCATTTGTATTTGGAACACACGTGAAGGTTAGCACTGTTGGTGGACTTTAAATTCCCCGAGGTTAGCCCGCTCCGGCACCAACACTTTTGAGTTGGAGAATACATCAAAGCTTTAAAGTATCCGTCTAAATTTCAAAATTGTCTAAACCCTAAGGTTCGTCCTACCCCAGACATAGGTTGAATATCTTAGTAATAATTTGGTTCCCCAGTTTGGTATTTTTGGTTATACTGTTCTGTGCTCTCTATAATCATACAGTGTTTGTCATTTTCAATATTTTTGTAGAGCGCCTCTGATGAGACTTGAATAGACAAAACGCGCGTCAGGCGTAGCAAAATGTATTGTCTGGAACTTTGTTTCATTTGTATTTGGAACACACGTGAAGGTTAGCACTGCTGGTAGACTTTAAATTCCCCGAGGTTAGCCCGCTCCGGCACCAACACTTTTGAGTTGGAGAATACATCAAAGCTTTAAAGTATCCGTCTAAATTTCAAAATTGTCTAAACCCTAAGGTTCTTCCTACCCCAGACATAGGTTGAATATCAGTAATAATTTGGTTTTCCAGTTTGGTATTTTTGGTTATACTGTTCTATGCTCTCCATATTCATACAGTGTTTGTCATTTTCAATATTTTTGTAGAGCGCCTCTGATGAGACTTGAATAGACGAAACGCGCGTCAGGCGTAGCAAAATGTATTGTCTGGAACTTTGTTGTCATTTGTATTTGGAACACACGTGAAGGTTAGCACTGCTGGTGGACTTTAAATTCCCCGAGGTTAGCCTGCTCCGGCACCAACACTTTTGAGTTGGAGAATACATCAAAGCTTTAAAGTATCCGTCTAAATTTCAAAATTGTCTAAATCCTAAGGTTCTTCCTACCCCAGACATAGGTTGAATATCTTAGTAATAATTTGGTTCCCCAGTTTGGTATTTTTGGTTATACTGTTCTATGCTCTCCATATTCATACAGTGTTTGTCATTTTCAATATTTTTGGTAGAGCGCCTCTGATGAGACTTGAATAGACGAAACGCGCGTCATGCGTAGCAAAATTTATTGTCTGGAACTTTGTTGTCATTTGTGTTTGGAACACACGTGAAGGTTAGCACTGCTGGTGGAGTTTAAATTCCCCGAGGTTAGCCCGCTCCGGCACCAACACTTTTGAGTTGGAGAATACATCAAAGCTTTAAAGTATCCGTCTAAATTTCAAAATTGTCTAAACCCTAAGGTTCGTCCTACCCCAGACATAGGTTGAATATCTTAGTAATAATTTGGTTCCCCAGTTTGGTATTTTTGGTTATACTGTTCTATGCTCTCTATAATCATACAGTGTTTGTCATTTTCAATATTTTTGTAGAGCGCCTCTGATGAGACTTGAATAGACAAAACGCGCGTCAGGCGTAGCAAAATGTATTGTCTGGAACTTTGTTTCATTTGTATTTGGAACACACGTGAAGGTTAGCACTGCTGGTGGAGTTTAAATTCCCCGAGGTTAGCCCGCTGCGGCACCAACACTTTTGAGTTGGAGAATACACCAAAGCTTTAAAGTATCCGTCTAAATTTCAAAATTGTCTAAACCCTAAGGTTCTTCCTACCCCAGACATAGGTTGAATATCTTAGTAATAATTTGGTTCCCAAATTTGGTATTTTTAGTTATACTGTTCTATGCTCTCCATATTCATACAGTGTTTGTCATTTTCAATATTTTTGGTAGAGTGCCTCTGATGAGACTTGAATAGACGAAACGCGCGTCAGGCGTACCAAAATTTATTGTCTGGAACTTTGTTTTCATTTGTATTTGGAACACACGTGAAGGTTAGCACTGCTGGTGGAGTTTAAATTCCCCGAGGTTAGCCCGCTCCGGCACCAACACTTTTGAGTTGGAGAATACATCAAAGCTTTAAAGTATCCGTCTAAATTTCAAAATTGTCTAAACCCTAAGGTTCTTCCTACCCCAGACATAGGTTGAATATCAGTAATAATTTGGTTTACCAGTTTGGTATTTTTGGTTATACTGTTCTATGCTCTCCATATTCATACAGTGTTTGTCATTTTCAATATTTTTGGTAGAGCGCCTCTGATGAGACTTGAATAGACGAAACGCGCGTCATGCGTAGCAAAATTTATTGTCTGGAACTTTGTTGTCATTTGTGTTTGGAACACACGTGAAGGTTAGCACTGCTGGTGGAGTTTAAATTCCCCGAGGTTAGCCCGCTCCGGCACCAACACTTTTGAGTTGGAGAATACATCAAAGCTTTAAAGTATCCGTCTAAATTTCAAAATTGTCTAAACCCTAAGGTTCGTCCTACCCCAGACATAGGTTGAATATCTTAGTAATAATTTGGTTCCCCAGTTTGGTATTTTTGGTTATACTGTTCTATGCTCTCTATAATCATACAGTGTTTGTCATTTTCAATATTTTTGTAGAGCGCCTCTGATGAGACTTGAATAGACAAAACGCGCGTCAGGCGTAGCAAAATGTATTGTCTGGAACTTTGTTTCATTTGTATTTGGAACACACGTGAAGGTTAGCACTGCTGGTGGAGTTTAAATTCCCCGAGGTTAGCCCGCTGCGGCACCAACACTTTTGAGTTGGAGAATACACCAAAGCTTTAAAGTATCCGTCTAAATTTCAAAATTGTCTAAACCCTAAGGTTCTTCCTACCCCAGACATAGGTTGAATATCTTAGTAATAATTTGGTTCCCAAATTTGGTATTTTTAGTTATACTGTTCTATGCTCTCCATATTCATACAGTGTTTGTCATTTTCAATATTTTTGGTAGAGTGCCTCTGATGAGACTTGAATAGACGAAACGCGCGTCAGGCGTACCAAAATTTATTGTCTGGAACTTTGTTTTCATTTGTATTTGGAACACACGTGAAGGTTAGCACTGCTGGTGGAGTTTAAATTCCCCGAGGTTAGCCCGCTCCGGCACCAACACTTTTGAGTTGGAGAATACATCAAAGCTTTAAAGTATCCGTCTAAATTTCAAAATTGTCTAATCCCTAAGGTTCTTCCTACCCCAGACATAGGTTGAATATCAGTAATAATTTGGTTTACCAGTTTGGTATTTTTGGTTATACTGTTCTATGCTCTCCATATTCATACAGTGTTTGTCATTTTCAATATTTTTGGTAGAGCGCCTCTGATGAGACTTGAATAGACGAAACGCGCGTCATGCGTAGCAAAATTTATTGTCTGGAACTTTGTTGTCATTTCTATTTGGAACACACGTGAAGGTTAGCACTGCTGGTGGAGTTTAAATTCCCCGAGGTTAGCCCGCTCCGGCACCAACACTTTTGAGTTGGAGAATACATCAAAGCTTTAAAGTATTCGTCTAAATTTCAAAATTGTCTAAACCCTAAGGTTCGTCCTACCCCAGACATAGGTTGAATATCTTAGTAATAATTTGGTTCCCCAGTTTGGTATTTTTGGTTATACTGTTCTATGCTCTCTATAATCATACAGTGTTTGTCATTTTCAATATTTTTGTAGAGCGCCTCTGATGAGACTTGAATAGACGAAACGCGCGTCAGGCGTAGCAAAATTTATTGTCTGGAACTTTGTTTTCATTTGTATTTGGAACACACGTGAAGGTTAGCACTGCTGGTGGAGTTTAAATTCCCCGAGGTTAGCCCGCTCCGGCACCAACACTTTTGAGTTGGAGAATACATCAAAGCTTTAAAGTATCCGTCTAAATTTCAAAATTGTCTAAACCCTAAGGTTCTTCCTACCCCAGACATAGGTTGAATATCAGTAATAATTTGGTTTACCAGTTTGGTATTTTTGGTTATACTGTTCTATGCTCTCCATATTCATACAGTGTTTGTCATTTTCAATATTTTTGGTAGAGCGCCTCTGATGAGACTTGAATAGACGAAACGCGCGTCATGCGTAGCAAAATTTATTGTCTGGAACTTTGTTGTCATTTCTATTTGGAACACACGTGAAGGTTAGCACTGCTGGTGGAGTTTAAATTCCCCGAGGTTAGCCCGCTCCGGCACCAACACTTTTGAGTTGGAGAATACATCAAAGCTTTAAAGTATTCGTCTAAATTTCAAAATTGTCTAAACCCTAAGGTTCGTCCTACCCCAGACATAGGTTGAATATCTTAGTAATAATTTGGTTCCCCAGTTTGGTATTTTTGGTTATACTGTTCTATGCTCTCTATAATCATACAGTGTTTGTCATTTTCAATATTTTTGTAGAGCGCCTCTGATGAGACTTGAATAGACGAAACGCGCGTCAGGCGTAGCAAAATTTATTGTCTGGAACTTTGTTGTCATTTGTATTTGGAACACACGTGAAGGTTAGCACTGCTGGTGGAGTTTAAATTCCCCGAGGCTAGCCCGCCCCGGCACCAACACTTTTGAGTTGGAGAATACATCAAAGCTTTAAAGTATCCGTCTAAATTTCAAAATTGTCTAAATCCTAAGGTTCTTCCTACCCCAGACATAGGTTGAATATCAGTAATAATTTGGTTTACCAGTTTGGTATTTTTGGTTATACTGTTCTATGCTCTCCATATTCATACAGTGTTTGTCATTTTCAATATTTTTGTAGAGCGCCTCTGATGAGACTTGAATAGACGAAACGCGCGTCAGGCGTATCAAAATTTTTTGTCTGGAACTTTGTTGTCATTTGTATTTGGAACACACGTGAAGGTTAGCACTGCTGGTGGACTTTAAATTCCCCGAGGTTAGCCCGCTCCAGCACCAACACTTTTGAGTTGGAGAATACATCAAAGCTTAAAAGTATCCGTCTAAATTTCAAAATATTCTAAATCCTAAGGTTCTTCCTACCCCAGACATAGGTTGAATATCTTAGTAATAATTTGGTTCCCCAGTTTGGTATTTTTGGTTATACTGTTCTATGCTCTCCATATTCATACAGTGTTTGTCATTTTCAATATTTTTGGTAGAGCGCCTCTGATGAGACTTGAATAGACGAAACGCGCGTCAGGCGTAGCAAAATTTATTGTCTGGAACTTTGTTGTCATTTGTATTTGGAACACACGTGAAGGTTAGCACTGCTGGTGGACTTTAAATTCCCCGAGGTTAGCCCGCTCCGGCACCAACACTTTTGAGTTGGAGAATACATCAAAGCTTTAAAGTATCCGTCTAAATTTCAAAATTGTCTAAATCCTAAGGTTCTTCCTACCCCAGACATTGGTTGAATATCAGTAATAATTTGGTTCCCCAGTTTGGTATTTTTTGGTTATACTGTTCTATGCTCTCCATATTCATACAGTGTTTGTCATTTTCAATATTTTTGGTAGAGCGCCTCTGATGAGACTTGAATAGACGAAACGCGCGTGTCAGGCGTAGCAAAATTTATTGTCTGGAACTTTGTTGTCATTTGTATTTGGAACACACGTGAAGGTTAGCACTGCTGGTGGAGTTTAAATTCCCCGAGGTTAGCCCGCTCCGGCACCAACACTTTTGAGTTGGAGAATACATCAAAGCTTTAAAGTATCCGTCTAAATTTCAAAATTGTCTAAACCCTAAGGTTCTTCCTACCCCAGACATTGGTTGAATATCAGTAATAATTTGGTTCCCCAGTTTGGTATTTTTGGTTATACTGTTCTATGCTCTCCATATTCATACAGTGTTTGTCATTTTCAATATTTTTGTAGAGCGCCTCTGATGAGACTTGAATAGACGAAACGCGTGTCAGGCGTATCAAAATTTATTGTCTGGAACTTTGTTGTCATTTGTATTTGGAACACACGTGAAGGTTAGCACTGCTGGTGGAGTTTAAATTCCCCGAGGTTAGCCCGCTCCAGCACCAACACTTTTGAGTTGGAAAATACATCAAAGCTTTAAAGTATCCGTCTAAATTTCAAAATTGTCTAAACCCTAAGGTTCTTCCTACCCCAGACATAGGTTGAATATCTTAGTAATAATTTGGTTCCCCAGTTTGGTATTTCTGGTTATACTGTTCTATGCTCTCTATAATCATACAGTGTTTGTCATTTTCAATATTTTTGTAGAGCGCCTCTGATGAGACTTGAATAGACGAAACGCGCGTCAGGCGTAGCAAAATGAGTTGTCTGGAACTTTGTTGTCATTTGTATTTGGAACACACGTGAAGGTTAGCACTGCTGGTGGAGTTTAAATTCCCCGAGGTTAGCCCGCTCCGGCACCAACACTTTTGAGTTGGAGAATACATCAAAGCTTTAAAGTATCCGTCTAAATTTTAAAATTGTCTAAATCCTAAGGTTCTTCCTACCCCAGACATAGGTTGAATATCTTAGTAATAATTTGGTTCCCCAGTTTGGTATTTTTGGTTAAACTGTTCTATGCTATCCATATTCATACAGTGTTTGTCATTTTCAATATTTTTGGTAGAGCGCCTCTGATGAGACTTGAATAGACGAAACGCGCGTCAGGCGTAGCAAAATTTATTGTCTGGAACTTTGTTGTCATTTGTATTTGGAACACACGTGAAGGTTAGCACTGCTGGTGGAGTTTAAATTCCCCGAGGTTAGCCCGCTCCGGCACCAACACTTTTGAGTTGGAGAATACATCAAAGCTTTAAAGTATCCGTCTAAATTTCAAAATTGTCTAAATCCTAAGGTTCTTCCTACCCCAGACATAGGTTGAATATCTTAGTAATAATTTGGTTCCCCAGTTTGGTATTTTTGGTTAAACTGTTCTATGCTCTCCATATTCATACAGTGTTTGTCATTTTCAATATTTTTGTAGAGCGCCTCTGATGAGACTTGAATAGACGAAACGCGCGTCAGGCGTAGCAAAATTTATTGTCTGGAACTTTGTTGTCATTTGTATTTGGAACACACGTGAAGGTTAGCACTGCTGGTGGAGTTTAAATTCCCCGAGGTTAGCCCGCTCAGGCACCAACACTTTTGAGTTGGAGAATACATCAAAGCATTAAAGTATCCGTCTAAATTTCAAAATTGTCTAAACCCTAAGGTTTGTCCTACCCCAGACATAGGTTGAATATCTTAGTAATAATTTGGTTCCCCAGTTTGGTATTTTTGGTTATACTGTTCTATACTCTCCATATTCATACAGTGTTTGTCATTTTCAATATTTTTGGTAGAGCGCCTCTGATGAGACTTGAATAGACGAAACGCGCGTGTCAGGCGTAGCAAAATTTATTGTCTGGAACTTTGTTGTCATTTGTATTTATTACTCTTATGGCTTTCAAGATAAAGTCCAAAACATGTGAAAATGGTCAATTTTGACGATTAAGGGGAAATAACTCCTATAAGGAGTCGTCCCACGACTTTGACTCATTGCAGAGTTTCGTAGAGCTTTTGATGCTGAAGAAGATAGGTTGCTTCGGATTTTCTCTATCTCTTATACTTTTTGAGCTATAAGCTAAAAACTATGGTCTGACCCCCCTGTTCTATTTTTAGTAACGGCGGCCATGTTAGTTGGTTGACGTTCACAAATTTCACAAACTTGGTAGAGGACATCCTAAAGATCAATTGTACAAAGTTTCAAAGCAATCCCATAGGTGGTTTCAGAGAAGAAGATGTTTGAAGAAAAGTTAACGGACGGACGGACGACGGACGCTTAACGATGACAATAGCTCACCTGACCCGACCCTTCGGATCAGGTGAGCTAAAAATGTTGAATAACTTTGTATTTTTACACGTGTTGATTACATCTTTGACTTGATTATACATACCCTGTCCGTCTGTGTTGTTTTGGAAGCGAATAATCTGCAATAGGTTCCCGATCCTTTCGTCCAGAATGAACTGTGACAACATCTTGATGATACTGGTTCCCTCCGCTGTAGGGATAAATTTTTACTTCTCAATTATCTTAAAATGTCCATTCTCATTCTGTATGCATTATTGATATGCATATATTTCATGTGGTTTTAGAAGGAAATTGTATTACAATTTATTGTATGACTATCAAAACAGGACATTTAGTTTTAAAAAGTAATTGTAATAGATGTATGACTATACAGGAATATCTAGAGAAGAAAAAAATTGGGCACATGTGTTGTTTTAAGTTTTTGTCATCTCCTATCATTAATGAAGGGCGAATAGCATTGACTTTAATCTATCGTTTTTTCGTTGAAACTTTCGGGAGGGTTTTGTGTGTTTTTTCTTTTTTTTTTCAAATACGGTTTTTTCAACAATCATGCTTTTAATTTATTTGTTTATTTATCTAAACACCACATAGCTAAATCTTCTATCATATTGGTATCTATTTGTGTCTTGTTTTGTGCATTTTTTGTCAATCTTATGGTTGTCACTTACGTGTTACGTTGTTCAAATCCTCCATGGTCGGGTTCATCGTCTTGACAACTGAAACACTAAAATAGACACACCATAATTTAGCACAAACGTTACTTTACAGCTACTTATTCAAAAAATCCAAAATTCGATAAGAATTATCCATTTTATCATAAAATTAACAAAAATAGTTGTCATGAAAACAATGTCGATGTCGTTGTAAAATAATGAGTTTAATTTATCAAACAGTCAATAATGTACAATTACTGTCTTTTGTTGAGGTAAATGTGCAGTGTTATTGACTTTTGAAAAACAGATATTCAATGAGCCCGAAGGACGAGGTGAATATCTTTAGTTTTCTAAAGTCAATAACACTCACATTTATCGAAACAAAAGACAGTAATTGTTTTATTCTATTATCCAATATCTGACAAAAATATGCATTTGAAGTGTTTAAAAAAATTAAACCAAAATAGAAAAATACTGTAACGACGTCATCATCTTTCCCGCCATTTTTTTAGGTGAATATCACTTTGCCAGGTAAATATCTTAGTTGATTATAATGAAATATGTTAAAAATATATTTATATTATAGAATAAATGACGGTATAAGTCATATGGAATTTGGCTTATAAGTTAAGTCGAGAGGGTCTTTAGCCTACGTTGATTTAGTTTAAACATATTTTATTTGTAATAAAACAAAATGGATTGGACACAAGTAAATTCATACTTAGAAAGTCCTCTCCGCAATACAATGAGAGACATTACAATGCAATATATAATAAGGTACAAGATCGTGCATTTTAAATTAAATAGAAAAGAAATCAAATTTACGAGCTATAAGCAGATAATAAAACAACGATAGAAGAATACAGAAGTAATGAAATTCACAAAAAAAAGAAAAAAGTGAATGAGAGAGAAAACTAGAATACTGACAAAGTCAGAAAGGGCCCCGCGGCAAAATATTTAAGTGTTTTCAAAATCATACGAACTTTAATTATAACCACTAAGGCATGTTCCATGGAATGCATATGAAACTACAGATCTGTATTGTTAATAGCCTTTGAGTTTTATTGTTCACAAAGTCCAATTCTCAAAATCTGTGATTTCCGATTAAAAATGAAGTTTTTTCCAAAAATATTAAACAGATTTGCACGAAATTTTAATATGCACATCATGACATGCTACTTAGCAGCTGTGCAAAGTTTCAGAACTGTATTGTTAACAGTTTTTGAGTTTTAGTGTTCACAAAGTCCAATTCTCAAAATCTGTGATTTTCGATAAAAAATGAAGATTTTTTCCAAAAATATTAATCAGATTTGCACGAAATTTTAATTTGCAAATCAGGACATGCTACTTAGCAGCTGAACAAAGTTTCAGAACTGTTTCGTTAACAGTTTTTGAGTTTTAGTGTTCACAAAGTCCAATTCTCAAAATCTGTGATTTTCGTTAAAAAATGAAGTTTTTTCCTAAAATGTTAATCAGATTTGCATGAAATTTTAATATGCACATCATGACATGCTACTAAGCAGCTGTGCAAAGTTTCAGAACTGTTTTGTTAACAGTTTTTGAGTTTGAGTGTTCACAAAGTCCAATTCTCAAAATCTGTGATTTTCGATAAAAAATGAAGATTTTTTCCAAAAAGTTTAATCAGATTTGCACAAAATTTTAATATGCACATCATGACATGCTACTTAGCAGCTGTGCAAAGTTTCAGAACTGTGGTGTTAATAGTTTTTGAGTTTTAGTGTTCACAAGAATTGTTGACGGACGGACAGACGGACAGACGGACGGACGGACGGACGGACGGACAGACGGACAAAGTGAAAACTATAGGGCGTCCGCATCTTCGATGCGGGGCCCTAAAAAGACAAAGTGCTGATGAGATGATTGTCCACTTAGAAAATCTACGTAATTGTAAATCTTTTGGATCGTTTAATAAACTCAAAAACATTTCTAAAAATGAGAATATTTTCATCGTATGATAGCTCTTTACATCCATGGTTAAGCGTATTAATATCAATGTTTAATCCATTCGGAAGCCAAGTAAGGCTATTTAAAAGCTGAGTTCTGTCATTGTTATATAGAGGACATACAAAAAAGTAATGTTGTTTGTTTTCGATAGGGGAACCGCATCGGCAAACAGGGTTAAAAACAAGGTTTGCTCTAAAAAGATCATAATTAAGAAATGAGGCAGAGCATCTATTAAGTTGTGCTAAAATTATATTGAGTTTTCGTGGACCATATGAAAAATGTTTTGGGACTTCTATACTGGTTAGACCGGATGCGTTCAAGGCATTCTTGAAGGCACCAATAGAGGGTGCTTTTCGAACACTTGGATCAATACTATTCCACTGCCTTATTGTATTTGGAATAAAAGAGTTCCAAGTAATCGACAGCCTGCAAAATGGAAGTGTTATATCTTCACCATTTCTTAGTGGATATGCACTCAGTGTTTGCACCTTAGGAGGTACAAATCTATTTAGATAATTTGGGGTATCAAGGTTTTGGATGTTATAAAACATGTTTAGTCTGCGTTTGAGTCGTCTATTAGCCAAAGTTTCCCAACCAATTTCTCTATATTATGTTTCTAATTTTGTAAAAAGAGGAAGCCCTGTTACTAAACGTGCTGCCTCTAATTGTAAATTTTCCAATTTTGAGGCATTGCCAGCACCACAATTATCCCTAACTTCTGATGCATATTCCAACAATGGTCTTATAAAAACTAGATATAACCTTTCCAAATTGTCACGACTTAACTGATATTTTAATTTTCGGAGCACGTTAAGATGTTTTGAAACGCTTTTTACGATGTTTTCAACATGGATGTTCCATTTTGCATCACTGCTAAATGTTAAGCCCGGGTGTTTATGACTATCGGATATAGGAATAGGAATATCATTTAGATTAAAATTCATATCGTTTACATCTGAGTTCGAAAAAATGACAATTTCAGTTTTTTTTGGGTTAAATGACATCTGCCATTTTTTTTACCATTCGTCCAACTCTTGCAAATCATGATCAATAACCGTTTTAATGTGCATTCGGTCATGATGGGAATAGTTAAACGATGTGTCATCAGCAAATAGCCTACACAAAGATTTTATCTAAGTGCAATGTCATTAATATAGATAATAAACAATAAGAATCCTAGGACTGATCCTTGTGGTACACCAGCTGTTATATTATTTAAGGATGACTCAGACGAGTTGATAACAACTTTTTGCTTTCTTGCTTTTAGATAGCTTTTTAGACATTTTTAATTCCATATGCTTTAAGTTTCTTCAAGAGACCATCATGCCAGACTTTATCAAACGCTTTAGAAAAGTCACAGAAAACGTTGATGCTGACTTTTTTGTATTGTCTTCGGATTTTTGCATTCTTTTTTGGCTGTTCTACTTGAACATTTAATTGTTGTACATCTCAGAATCTAACAACAATTTTTCAAAAAAACTATTTTTTTTTCTCTTACCTTTCTAACTTTTAATATTCTATTTTCCAAGTTACTTAATTCCTCGCGAAAATCATAGCGCCCTTTCTTCTTGCTCTTCTTTACAGATGACTGTACTGTCTTAATGACATCTGCTAGATCCTGTAAACTTCTCTTTAATGCATAATCATCCGGAATCGTCACGGGAGGAGTTTCAACACTACAAATAAGTGTTCTTGTAGTTATTCGTTATAAGTGAGTGAGTGAGTTGGTGTTTTACGCCATTTAAACGCTATATACTAGTAGGTTATATAAAGGCGATGAACATGAAAGAGGATGATAAAATGAACATGAAATGAAAATGAGAAATGAAATATGGGGATGAGGTTGAAGACAAGGAACAGCAAATTTTGAAGAACCACAGAAAAAGGGAATAGGTGGGAAGGGGCGGAAAATAAGCCTATGTGGTGCACTACTTAGCGGTCCACGAAGGGATCTTTTACGTGCATGAAGCGTGGCATGAAGCATGTCCACACTCGTTGGCCCACTATGGTCAGCGGTCAAGGTTTCCGTATATATTATAGACCTGACAACCCCCGCGGACGAGGGCCATCCTATTCAGCCAACCGGGGTACACACCTTGGTCGCTCTGTCGGCTGAGCATTAAACTGACGTCAGAATTTAAAGACCCTTAGTCGCCTCTTACGACAAGCTAGGCTCTGCTGCGGGCTTATTCGCCTCGCGGGCCCCGCACTGGACGTTTTCATCGTGAAATTGTCGTCTGGTGTAAATTTATTAATTAGAGTAATACGAGCCTAAATGCCTTGGGGTTTGGGTTTAAGGTTTTCTTAAATAATAGAAATCATCGACAAAAAACAAGAATTTTTGTTGCTATTCAAGGTGCAGATATTATAACAATAAGGTTGACACATGAGTAGTTAGAAAAATGGAATGCATGAACTATAGCGAGTAAATCTGAGAATGAGAATGCCACCATTCACGATCCTTTGGAAGGTATGTAAAAAACTATTTCTTTTACTAAACGATTTTTAAATGGAAAATCAACATCGAAGACAATCCAACAATTTAACGCTGTATGATTTTTAAAAACAACAAAAGGACAATGTGGGGGGGTCAAAACGAGAGAAAACTATTTGTGAAATGACTGTTGTCTTTACATTTCCAAGTTGACCATTTCCATTTCCAAAATTGTCCAAGTTAACATTTTTCAGTTCTAACTTGTAAGCGAGAAAAATATAACTTAGAACTGAGAAATGTCAACTTGGAAGTGAGAAATGTCAAATTTAACGGAGAAATGTTTACTTTGAACAGAGAAATGTGAAAGAACTTTAGCCACTATGGTCTTCGTACCGGTTTGCCCTAACCTATGATATTGCTTGTTTCGTGTGTTAGTTTGATCAGCCGTTGTAATAATTAATGCAATTAAATCTATGCTTTTTAACATGTCAATCATGGTAAATAATTTATTTTGATTTGATTTGCGCTGCGGTTGATTAGTGTCAGGTGAGGTTTGTATATACACACCATTTTGTTCATATGATCCATCATGTTAACAATGAACAAATGAAAATAGGTTAAAACACCTAGTAAGGTGAATTCGCCAAAAATGGTTGTAATAAACAAATAATTTTAATTGCTAACGAAAACCAACATAATATGGACTAATATGAAGTCTATCCAGTAATAAATTTGTGTTCATGTTTGTTCACTTGCCAGGTGTGATAAAGTCAAAATGAAGTCATAGATTAAACTACCAAAAGAAATCCTACCTTTCACCTGAGGGTCCATTGTTAAATTGTACTGCAGCTTGTTTCTTTTTTCTGCCGCTCAGTCTGCGAAAGAAAGACATTGTAGCATTTCCATGAAACAGGAAGTAAAACTCTAGTCTGGATCAATACTATTATCACAAAACCAAGTTATTTTTACGTGACGGCTAGTTTTACCTGTACTGCTGTAAGAATGTTGAAATTTGAACTTGAAAGTTTATTATAACGAAATTGTTATCATGTGTGAAATTAATGAACCTAATCAACAAGTATAATGATTATTTGTTTCATATGAAAAGTAAATACTTTTATCAAAGAAAAAAATCTTTCTTTTGTTTAAGGTTTAAAAGTCTGTTTTTGCAATGTTGATAGGTTAAAAATTTGAATTAAAATTAATGTACTATATGTGATAATTAAACAAGCGAATTTTCAATTATAGATTTTTACATAATCTTAGTTTTTACAAAAAGAAAAAAGCAGTCTGTGTATAAGCACGGGGTAGAATGTCTACGGCAAAAAAATGTTCCGGCATGGCAGTGTAAGAACAAAATGAATGGCAGAAATATTTTTATCAAAGTATTCTGTGTATATTTCAAATAATATATCAAAATCAAAATAAAAAAAGGTGAGCATTGTTATGTTATTTTATACCTGTAACATGTTTTATTCATTCAAATGTTTATATGCTTAGTTTCCGCTTACTTGGCGTCCGTCGTCGTCTGGTGTCCGTTAACAATATTTCAAAAATCTTCTCCTCTGAAACTACTGAACAGAATTTAATGAAACTTGGTATGAATGATCCTTAGGGTGCCTGCACCAAACTTGTGTTTTGATCTTTGATTCGTCAAAAAACATGGCCACCGTTACTAAAAATAGACCAGGGGGTCAGACTACTGTTTTTGGCTTGTAAATCAATCAAAGCGCTAAAGCGTTTATCAGGTCGGGTTTTCTAGATTTCGTTTGACCTATTAATCAATCAAAATTGTAAAAGATTGACCTTTCAAATGGGGGAAAATGGTAAAACTTTTTCGTCGGTTTGATAGAAAAGTTCCTAACATAAACATACATGTATTCTTTCACTTCCTCGCTCATATTTCTCAAATACCAAATATAATTGGTTTTAAACGTTATTTTGTTTAACATGGGTAAATTCTCCTTATGAAGTAATGTTATATGTTCCAATTATTGACTTCTATTTTATTAAGTGTATTGGTCAATGGACAATCAAAAAGGTAAACATGGCCATAAAATCTCCCTACTTGTCAAAGCTGTTTGGGTGAAAAAGTGTTTCTTTAATATGTTTATTTTTAATATGACATTAATACAAATACAACCATTTTTTTTCACCGCTCATTTTAAAAATTTGTTTTGCGAGTAATTTTATATTTAATTTTTTCATAAAAAGCACGTGTTGGCGATCGTATTTATTTATACTCTCTCAAAAACTATTGGTTAAAAGTTTGACGAAAACATTATCCTTAAAAGGTAAAATCTTCGACCTGTTTATAGGCAAGCGAAATATATAAGTACTGTAAAAGATTTATCCTCTGTTAAAGTTTTATTATTGTTCATAATGTGTTTGCGAAATAATAATTTTGGTAAGCGAAGAAAGGGTAGTCATGAAGTTATTGAACACAATTACAGGTATCGTGTGATTGAGAAACACCCCTTCGATTCAAATGCACTCGTCCCATTGATGTGTATTAGGTACTGAATTTATGAATGAACAAGACCGTATCCTTGCGTTGACCAATCAAATAAGAAAAATATTTATACGAACCAATCAAGTAATAGATGAATACATAATTTATATTCTATCGCCTTAAACCAAATAGTTCGTCAGTAAAATAATGCAAAGGAATGAATAAAACTTGTGCCGATCCTATAAAATGCCAATAACAATTGTATAAAATTGTGTATCATGTTAAAAAATATTGAAAAGTAATAAAGAAAATAAAGCATTTTTCCAAGACTGGATGCAGGAAGATCACTCCGTCTAGACTGAAAAAAAACCGCGAAAATCATCACTACTCTATAGACTCCATAAGGCTTCGCTGCGCTTGCCTAAAAAGTATAAGAAATAGATGAAATCTGATGCCACCCTGCTGCTTCAGTATCAAAAGTTCTACAACAGTCTCCATTTGGTCAAAGTTGTTTGATGATCCCTTATAGAGGTTATAGCCCCTTAAAGGTGAAAAATATCCTTTTTCATGTTTTTGGCTTATCGAATGAAAACTAGTGCAGATAGATAAAGCTGTTGCTTGCATAAATGTTAAGCTCATTTAGCTCTACAAAAGTCTTAAAAATAGGGTCGAAGTTGTCAGATTACCCCTTATAGGGGCTACAGCCCCTTAAAGGTAAAAAATAGTGTTTTTGGCCTATAGAATGAAAACTATTGCAAATAGAGAAAAGCTGTTGCTTGCATAAATGTTTAGCTCATTTAGCTCTACAAAAGTCTTCATAGGGTCGAAGTTGTCACATGACCCGTTATAGGGGTTATAGCCCCTTAAAGGCAAAAAATACTGTTTTTGGCCTATAGAATGAAAACTATTACAGATAGAGAAAAGCTGTTGCTTGCTTTAATGTTCAGCTAATTGAGATCTACAAAGGTTCCATAGGGTCCAAGTTGTCAGATGACCCCTTATAGGGGCTACAGCCCCTTAAAGGTAAAAAATAGTGTTTTTGGCCTATAGAATGAAAACTATTGCAGATAGAGAAAAGCTGTTGCTTGCATAAATGTTCAGCTTATTTAGCTCTACAAAAGTCTTCTTAGGGTCGAAGTTGTTAGATGACCATTTTAAGGGGTTATGACCCTTAAAAGGTGAAAAATAGTGTTTTTTGCTTATAGAATGAAAACTATTGCAGATAGAGAAAAGTTTTTTCTTGCTTAAACACTAAGCTCATTTTACTATACAAAAGTCTTCATAGGGTTGACATCAAGACCAGGTGAGCGATTCATGCTCCTGGGAGCCTCTTGTTGATTTATAAGTTCAATTCATATCAAAACATCTAGTTCATTCGACATGTTGTACGAGATGATCTTTATTGAAATTTCAAATAGACCAATCATCAAAATAAGGTTGTTTTCTTTATACATGTACAGACTTATAGACAATGACTAGTCTACAGATAAGCCTATCTAAATTATTTACATAGACAACAGGTCACACAATGTATGGAATATCACAATTTTATATTGTTTATGAAACATACTTTTACTTCTTTACAAACATATGGACTTGTTATGAAAAATCAAATTTCATTTATTAACGAACTAAACAGTAAGTAATAATTTTCTTTCAAGTTTTACATATCACTTTTCAAGCCTTTTAATGTGATTCTATGGCAATGCTACATCGTTGGACCTAAGGCCAACTGTAAGATGGCTAACAGCAACACTTCTCACATTGAAAGCTATTATTTTTTTTTTCATTTTTTTAATTGTTCTATCTGTCGCTGATTTATGTTGGTTGTTTTGTGTACATTTCAACAAATCATCCTCTTTTTGAGACGCCCAAACTTCACTTTTGTTCTATTATAATATATGAAAGATGGGAAGTTTTTGAATCTAGATTTCTAAAAAGACGAAACTGGAGATTATACCAAAGACACCATTTATGATACATGCCTGCTACGTGTAATTCTATAATAAATTGAATACTTTGGGTTTTAATTTCTCCTTGATCTTAATTGAAATTTAGGAGTGAAAAAAAACATCAGCAAGGTTGATTTTCATATACCTTTTACAGTCTTTCAAAGGTGATCTTTCTACATTGTCTCGTTTCCAGATTACGCTATCTAAATTATTTACATAAACAGAAAGTCATACGTACAATGTATGATATAATGATATAATACACTCCTCATCTTGTTTATAAAACCTAAATGTATATGCTTTAAAAACGTGGACTTACTGTTAAGAAAATACAAACTTCATCCTCAAACCTCAAACAAATGGTAAGTCCATTTTGTAAATTATGTTATGTAGATGAACTTTTTTGAGAGAACACTCGCTGCCACTGACAATCATCTATCGACTGATTTAAAAACGAACCAAATGTATTGATTCTAATTTCGGCAATTTAATGGGTTATTGATCTATCAGCACACAAGACTGGCCCACTTGATTCGGGCCAACTTTAAAGTTTGTATCGAATTTGGACCATTGTGATTCTATTAAACAATCAGCTATCACGTTAATTTCTCACTTTTTGGACAGGACAGTTCCTATTTTTAGCGGTGTGAGATTTTTCTGTCTCACACCACCCCATGTGAGATAGCCTCGTGCAGTTTCCAAGGGACGTAACTCTATTGTTAACGTCACGCTATGTTTTGTAAACAAATCCACGTTGTACAATTTACGGGTTTAGTGAGACAAATAATCAAACACCGATGATTAGGGCAAGATAAGGAAATCTCCGACACCCTTGGGTAAGATTTCTTTACATCTGCAACTCGGCAGAGCCTCGTTGCAGACTTGAAATCTTACCCTCGGGGTGTCGGAGATTTCCTTATCTTGCCCTAACACCGGTGTTAGATTCTTATATTCCCGCTTTGTGTTTATAAAAAAGAGATAATGTTGGATGATACAAACAGCGTTCATTTTTTTTACATAATAGTGATTAATGTAAATTATGAATTCTCTATTCAATTATATACGTGATGATGTATTTAAAGAGCATCAAGTTTAACATGACAACTTATATATAGGCTAGTGTTGCTACCATGTTGTTTTCGCTCATTTCATGCAATTAACACATGGTCAATATAACCTCTGCACAGGATTTGGTCTTTAATTCAAAAGCTGATGACAATATTATTGCATCCATGTTTCATTGCGTTTTTTAACACTTAAAGCACAAAATAATAAGATAAAATAATTTGAATTTATGAGCGAGCATTATTTTTTATAGTTGAGTTTAAGTAGCAATTAGATTATCAATCTCAAATGTCCAAAAAGTGGTAAAAATAAGCTAAAGAAAAAACAAACCAAAGAAGAGATAAATGAGCGCCGAAGCATCTCAAAAATAGTTAGTTGAACAATGTCTAATGGCGCCAGAACCTTCCTCTTTGAAGTAGGTGATATATACCATGTATTATTTAGCCAATTATATGTTTCTGAAATTTTCCGATGGTTAAAATTCAAAATTGTTTCAAACACAAAGTTTCTGTCTTTGAAATGCCCATGCATGGTCGATATTCTCGATATTGAATTTGGCTCGAACGTTTTGGGTTGAGTACGTCTCTTTTGATACTTTTGGTTTACGACCTTCCACATCATTTGATTGAAATACTGCTATACATTCACTGAACAACGCAATTGACAGTTGTATTGACACAAAATTGGTACTTTGTATTTTGAATGTATAAATTCCTTAATTTTTACATTGTAGGTTGTGTAATAACACGAATATTACAGAAGAATGATACAAGAATCAAAATTGGTCATAATTATTTGTTCTTTGACAATTGTGATAATTTTTGGATACATATATAATTATATACCAGGCTCGAAAGACTATATCCATCCCAAGCTAATTCGCAATACTGCACATGAAGCATATCTGGTCTTTACTCCTGCTTGCAAAATTCCGAAAGTTGATCCTTTTGATTCAAGCGTTAAGAACTTTCTGGTGAAGGGACGGAAGCTTAAATGTGATGAAGAGAACGACATTGTTTATCAAATACATGACAAATTATTTTTAAACAAGACGGCAGTACGCATGTCACAAAAGTATCGGAATGTAACATCCTGCACGTGTCAAACAATATGGCGACCTTTTAACAAATCCACTTCTCATAACTTCCTCCAATATCTAAATGATACTACAACTTTTGATACAGAAATTAAACTAAAACCAGAGAGTGAATTTGTTCAAGTGCGATGTTTTGGTGATAAAATGCAAACGAAGCTTAAATACACGAATTTTTTCACAAATATTCACCGAAAGGAGTATGTAGAAAAAAGATGTCTAGTTCTTAGAGAACAATATTCAAAATATAAAGAGGAAGAGATGAATGTTATGATGCTGGGCATTGAATCAGTATCACAAATTAATATGGTTCGCTACATGAAAAAGACAAGAGAGTTTCTTTTGCAGAATTTGTCGGCAATCGAACTAGTGGGATACAATAAGATTGCAGACAACACGTTTCCTAATGTAGTTGCAATGACAACCGGAAAATATTTAGAAGAACTACCGTGGAACGAAACTGTCAAAGACATTCCCCTGGACAGATATGACTTCATTTGGAAAAAATTCTCTGAACAGGGATATCGAACATTTTATGCAGAAGACGCTCCAAAGATCGCCATATTTGACTATCACAAAGCAGGATTCTCAAGACCCCCAGCAGATTATTATAACCGCCATTTTAGTCAAGCGATGGAAGAGGACATTGATAGAAACTATTTTGCTAGCAGGGACAACAATTGTATTAATGCACGTCCAGAAACGTCTATTTTGTTGGATTATTTAAAACAGTTTATGACAGTGTTCAAAACTGATCCATATTTCGCATTTACATTCATAACCAGACTCACGCATGATAAAATTGAACGTGCTGCAATGGCGGATGAATTGTACCTTGATTTTTTTCGTGACATCAAAATGAACGGAATACTAAATAAAACAATAATATTTTTCTTTAGCGACCATGGAATTCGATTTGGTAAAATAAGGGAAACGTTTATAGGAAAACTAGAAGAACGTTTACCTTTTATGTTTTTGATTTTTCCAGAATGGTTTCTAAACAAATATCCCAACATTCACACAAATTTAAAAAGCAATGCTAAAAAGTTGACAACACCATTTGATATATTCGCAACTCTTTGTGATATTCTGTTGTTTAGACGAAAAAGAAAAATAGGCGTTTTAAAACAACGGTCAATTAGTTTAATGGATGATATATCAGACTATCGAACTTGTAATGACGTAGACATGTTACCTCATTGGTGTTCATGCGCAGAACACGAACAACTTCCGGTGATCGACAAGGGTGCAGTTCAGTCAGCAAAACAGATGATCAAAGATCTGAATAAGATTTTAGATGATTCTCCACAATGTGAAAAATTAATACTAAATAAAATAAAACTTGCATCTAAATTAATTCTTCCTACTAAAGTTTTGACTTTTAAACGGAGCGACTGGGACGTCATTAACAGAACGGTTGTGTTTGGTGATAAAGTTCAAGCCTACGTTGATTATCAAATACAGGTAGAAACGAAGCCTGGTGGGGCTCTTTTCGAAGGGACTGTCAGATACAATGAGAACACAAACATATACAATCTAACAGGGGAAGTTAGTAGGATTAATTTGTACGGAGAACAGTCACATTGTGTAAATAATTCTCAATTGAAAAAGATATGTTACTGTAAAACTCAAATAAGCAGGTCTTAACTTTTTAAAGTTGCCATAATCCTCGAGTTTTGTCTCCACAATGGGTAAAATGCAAGAAACTATGTCATAAACGTACTTTGAATCTGTACTCGGATTTCATTTTTTAAGTAAAAAAGTTAAAAAAAACATACATCACTGACTTATTCCTTTTAATTGGTGAGAGAGATGTATAGCTTTTAATAGCTCGGCAAGTTCATCAGTGTGGCATTTATTCCAAAAAAATAATGTACTAAATATACATGACACAAACTTATAAATATCTAGAATCAACGGGTTTAGATTCCACGTTCGCTCGTAATGAAGGTGGGAAGCAATGTGATATCAGCCATGGGTTACCGACGATGGGATATCTGAGTTTGCATTGTTGATAGCAGCAATGATATCAAGTGCGTATTTTCTTCTGTTGTCCATTTTTTCCTGCCGTTTCCGTTTGTAATAATTGAATGACTCTTGTCCCGACATTCGAATATCCAACTAGTTTTTCCTGCTTCATTAAGATAACCGTGATGAAATCAATATGCAGCGAAAAAGTTTATACACCTTAAACACCATAGGAAAAACTGCAAGCCATAAGCAGTAGCTTCAATAATGAATTTTGCTTTGTTGTTGTTGTTGTTGTTGTTGTTGTTGTTGTTGTTGTTGTTGTTGTTGTTCCTTTTTTCTTTTTTTTTAGATTTGCCTTTCGTTACTATTTAAGGTTGTCAATGGAATACCAACCCATGTTGTTGTGAGAAATATACGACGGAACTGTTGTCCTAGATCACCGTGTATAAATTATCTTAGTATTTGATTAACAGGACAAAGATAAGCTAGAACATTAGGAAAATATGCAACACCTTGATGCAATGTTTATAGAATAGTGTTGCGCGTCACATACCAAGAGCCCATTGCATGAAGATACTCAAGAAATTTTGGTGAAACTCACGACGTAGCAAGACAATGTCCGAAAGTAGTCTTAATATATAAATGCACCATACCTAACAAGAGCATTTTTCTTGTATATTTGGGAGTCGATGAGATCTCGATATTAGAAATTCTAATCCCTAAATCAATGGACATCTTACTTTTTGCTTTACTGTTATAGATTCTGCATATTCACATGGTGTTAGTATTTGCAAAGTTTTGGCTAGAATTATCTGATGGGTTTTAATAGACAAAACGCTTGGACCTTATTACCTGAAACTGTGTTGTAATGTTATACATAAATGTAAATGACAACCCCATACAAGTGTTTGTACTAGATACACCAAACGCAAGTATTGAAATGACATGAAGTAGATGAACGTCTTCCCATACAAGGGGAGGTATGGTACAACTTATTTGTAAAAAGATTTGTACCAAAGAAATCCCTCAAATGAAAGTTGAGAAATTATTTTATTTCTAAAAGTAAATCCATTTAATACACATGAATGATTATAGAATTTCAAAATCATTCAATTGTAAAATCGGTTTCAACTCTTTATTATTTTCTTGTTATTTTGTTTTGTTGTTTATTGTGTTTTTTTTTTTTTTTTTTTTTTAAGAATTTCCAAACTTTCGGGACTCATATGGTTTCGCTTATTTGGCACAATTCGTGACAGGAGGTTGGTATTTTTTTTATCTTTCTCACAAAAATGTAAAATAAGGATAAGGTGCCATATAGTATTTTTTTGGTAACGATGTTTTTGTGAGTGTCACCCACTCCATGCGTAATATTTTAGCAGAGTAATTACGAGCTGGGTAGATATTTCAAATTAAACGCAGAATAGGTGTATATTTCTTAATTTATCTTTAAAAACACGTACATGTATACAAATGGAGTCAAAAAATTTGCACATATGACAATGTGTATGAAGAAAATAAAGTAATAACAATTAGAGTAGATCGAATTGCACTTCTGATATTCTTCCTGTGCGCAAATCACGTGCCCTGCAAAGAATTTCTGTATCTCCGAATACCAGGGTTTCTTCTACCTCGATGGATTGCCCCGGGGCATGGGGAGGAAGCTGTATAACCAGGACCCCCAATCTTTGACAGCTCGGGTCGGTTATATATCGGGGGTTGTTGTCGGATGATATATAGACGGTACACTCCAGTGTACTCTCTTCTGGTTTCAAAGCTTGGAATATTTGTGAAACTTCGTGACCGCTCGGAATTCTCTCGCCTTTTGTGATGTATTTGAAGAAAACATCTTTGCATCTCTCTTGCCCGTTTATAGTCACTTTTTTCGTTGGCGGATGCATATCCGGGTCAAAGTCCGGCCAGCTCTGGATTCCATAGGTGTACCTCGCAATTCTCTCACTGACAATCTGAGGCTGGTGACCAAACAGTACAGCCCCTTTTAAAACAGCTAGCCCCGCCTCCTCTGGAATGATCAATCGCCTGGGTGCTCCAATAGCTTGTCTAACAGCTGCTTGGACTAGCTCGCACTCAGAAAATCCACCAACCATTAAAATTGTATTGGTATTGTCAAGTTTTGGGTCTCTTAATAACTTATCTACCAGTTTGATAATTTCTGATATAGTTTTCGCAAAGAATCCTCGAAATACTTCTGGGGATATATGAAGCTTTTGTTTGGCATAATTAACATTGGTTTTGTAATTTGAATTTTCAAGAGCATTCTCAAACTTCTTATGTTTTGCCTTTACTAATTCAGTTAGTGAAACCGGTAGTGTAAGTACAATTTTGCTGGACTGGTCAGTTTTTATTGATCTTTTTTTAGTCTCAAAATCTCTAAATAACTCAATGTAATCCTCAAGCTCCTCTTCTTGTAGACTTTTCATTACTCCGGGGCCGCATACATCACAAAGAAAGACTCTAAAGGCGTCGTCGATAGATTTACCTCCCCATGGACCGCCACAAGGTGGCACCACTTCCTGAATGGTTCCATCTTTTTTCCTTTGGTGAACCGTTATATCAACTGTTCCACCTTTAATAAATAATTTTCAATGTTATTTAAAATATCTTAATCTGTAAACAGTACACTTGTGATATCCCCGCTTTCACAGAAATTGCTATACCCGTTTTCACATTTTTTTGTCGGGTGGATTTTATAAAACAACATGCCTTTATAAAGCTTGATACTAAATATAAACGTTATATGAGTATAAGCATAAGAAAAATTGTAAAAAAAAACCACGCGATACGGAAATATATGTATGATAAATAACTATGGAGGTACACGTTTAAAACCGTCCAGACACCTCTTTATTATTCAAAGTTGCACAATTATATAATTTGCAATAAGTGTACCTCACACAACAACTATTTACCACAACAGCCAAACCTTTAACGCAGAACAATGGTTGCTTAGTGGTCTTAGATACAATGCGAGTGATTCAAAACAAAATCAAATTTTAGTTATCTGTGAAAGACCAAATTCCGAATATTTATATACAAAATGGTGCCCATGAGCCCAAACCGCTCACTTTGGTCTTCCGACTTATAAATCTTATGGTGCAAAGGCTTTTTTAGCAGGACAATTCAAGCAAACGAAATCTTTTATTAATTGACAGTATTAACAACTATGACATCTCAAGAAAAATCTTTCACCCAGGTGAGCTAAAACACAATAGCTATAAACCAACACAATCTTTGACAAATATTCCTTTGTAAAAAGAAAATACGTCTCATACAGTCCCTTAAAAATTTGCCTTGTTATCAGCCACTGGTGAAAAAAAATCAACATATTGAAGGTAATGGTAAGTGTTTGACTTGATCAGTGTTTGGCTGATTGTTGTACTGAGATGATCAATTTTATTATCCGTATTATGTCTTCACAACGGTGCTGTGTTTTGTGTTACTTCCGGACCTCAAGATCCCAATGGAAGAGGGAGATTTTGCGAGCCAAGAAACCTGGTTAACCCACCAATTCATTCGAAATGCCTGTACCAAGTCAGGACCATTGCAATCTATAATTTGTCCGGTATGTCTTCCTTCTTTTGTCTATTCCAAGTTGGAACTGAGAAATGTCAAGTTGGAACTGAGAAATGTCAACTTGGAAGTGCAAAATGTCAACTTGGACATGAGAAATTTCTCCGCCTCAATCGAGCAATGTGACAGAACCAATGGCAGTTCCGGTCTTTCGTAAAACTCATTTTGATACGAACTTAGCACAACTCGCAAGTGCCACTCATCATCAAGAAGTCGACCAGGCTTACTTTGCATATATACAATGTAAGCAGTTTCAGTTGATGATAGTTTTAATGATTGAAGTATTCAAAATACCTTAACAAATTTACGCTGTTGTATGATCCCGAGAGACTTCTGCAGACAGACAAAAATACAATTAATTTATAGAATAAAAATAAGTTTTTTGTTACCTAATATAGTAAACTATACTCTTCAAAAAAGTTACGCATAGATAGAAAATTCCCCGTAGGTTTAATGCAAATCGAAACAATTTCAAAAGATTATTGCCGAGCTGTTCTGCAACCGATTTTCACGAAATAAAATCCGGTAAAAAGAAAACAAAATAGAGATTGTTTGTTTAATGTTGAGTAAAATCGTAACATCGCTGCTTTTTAAGATATTGCAAGTAGAACTCAAGTGTACAATTTACGATTCAAATTCCCGTTTAAACCAATGCAAAATTTTCCGTGAAAAACATCAGTCGTGTTCTACTCACAATGTCTTAAAAACCATTGAAGTTAGGATTTTGGTCTTCATTAATCAAACAATCTTCATTTTGTTTTCTTTTTACTGGATTTTATTTCGTGAAAATCGGTTGCAGAACAGTTCGGCAATAATGTTTTGAAAATGTTTCGATTTGCATTAAACCTACGGGCAATTTTCTATCTATGCGTAACTTTTTTTGAAGAGTATATTGATTAATTGTTAGTTGTTTAATGTCCCGTCGGCCATCATCGGGACATAAACAGGTTGAAATTAGTAAACTATTAGATTGGGAATTAAATGTATAAAACATCAATAAAAAGTTCCCTCATCCTAAGACGTTCATTGATCTGTAAAAGCCTTGAAAACAGGGACTTAAACACTCCGTATGTCTTTTAAAGAGACATTAATTCACGTAGCGCCTGATTTGATTTGGTGATGGGTCAGCATTTGAAAATTAAAGAAGTGTAAAATGTAATTTCATTATTTAACATAAATACGTCGCTGCAGACCTATATCTAGGTATAGTCACGACATTAAACTCCCCAGTCAATTAACATAAATTCATACCTCCAAGATCAATAACCATGTACTGCATCCCTTCTTTGACGGTTTCACTAAAGTCATTAGTCCCCGGCTCTCTGTCAGTTTTAAGTTTTTGACAGAATATGGATGCAGCTTCTGGTTCTAGGGCGATTGCAAGTTTCTGCTTTTTTATTCCGGCCTACAATACGCAAGATTACATTTCAGTAGCAAACGATAAAGAGTGCCATTTTGTTTACGATGTTGCTCTGAAGGGATCGGTTGAAGTGCTAAAACTCAGACAATGGAAAGAATATCTATAGGATGATTTCATTCTAACCATGACCAATGTTTGAACATGAAAGTCCGGTTTATCGAAAAGATTTACCACGACACCAACAGTCCAAATCTTAGTACACCTCACCGTAAAAAACGAGAGCTTCACTGGATAAAAACTTTAGGTACTGCAATGCCTTATGGATGTAATGATAACATCAAAGGAGTAGGAAATCTTTCTAGCCCTCAATGTAGTGAGGTGAATGTTATGAAACTGTTTGACCCCAATGGTAGACACAAACGTAGTCATGGTCACAAACGATACAAACCAAGATCTGGTGCCAGTCAAACTGACAACAGATCTCTTTCAGACATGTTTGATGATCTGGTTACAAGTCTACAACAACCATTGGGAGTCCATCATGTTCGTACCATTCTCTATTCACTACGAGTCACGAAACTTAAAGACCTACGTGATCTTGGGTTAGAAAAAGCAGGTACTGATCCATTTACTCCTTCTTACAGGCTTACTAGCATTATTTGCGACGTTGCTCTTTTCCGTCTTTTTAAGCCTGTAAGAAGTGAGCCTCTTACTACTGAGGATAGGAAATTTCTCCATATTCCATTTAAGAACAAAGGGATAGATGCTATAAACATTAGCAATATTTTAAATCGTAAGGAAGTTACATCTCAAATTCCTCAATATTTCAAAAATCAGTCAACACCAATTGTTTCCTACCGCTACACTAAAACCATAAGTAGTAAAATTTTCAACCACAAAAAGGCATTGCAGGACCTAAACATTGAAGAATATCTAAAGTCCCCTCTGACATGTGATTGCTATGCTTCTCCCTTTGTCTATGGTCCATCTGGTCATGTCATCACGGGTGATCTTAAGATTATTGAAAATGATTTATTACGTAATGTGGTTTCCCATGGACCTAAATTCAGGGAACCGCAACGTATAAATTGGAAGCATAACTTTAAGATCATCATGGACGCTGTGGAGGACTATGCTAGAGCCTGGATAAAGAGGGAAAAGGACCAAGAACCAGAGCTTGAATCACTGTCGGACTGGGTAAGGACTATCCGATCTCTTGTACGAAGCCGAATAGACAAACTTCGCAAATGTGTGAACCCCCGGCCTTCTTCTGTATTTAGAGATCGTGAAGCTCTCAATTGTCTCTCTTCCTTACATGACAGGTATGTTGTCACGCCAGCAGACAAGGCTTCCAATAATATAGTTTTTGTATGTAAAGCACATTATTACAATTGTCTAATAAAAGAACTAGGCATTGATGGTAATACTTCCGCTAGTGCTACATACACACGGACTACATTTAACAAAGATGAAATCATAGCCAACCATAGCTCTTTTATGTCCTCTTTCAATATTCCAATGAAGGAGGAACATAAAGAGTTACCATATTTGTACTGGATACCTAAACTTCACAAAAATCCGTACAAAGAAAGGTATATAGCTGGATCTTCATCATGTTCAACTACAGAGCTGTCCGTTCATTTAACTAAAATCTTGTCTGCTGTCAAAGAAGGTCAACAAGCATACTGCGACACTATTTATAATCGTAGTGGAATTAACCATATGTGGATTTTGAAAAACTCAAAAGATTTGTTAGATCATTTTAAATCTAGATCATTTTCTGAGGTTCACTCTTTGAAAACGTTCGATTTTTCAACTTTATACACTACCTTGCCACACGATAAACTAAAATGTCGCCTGAAAAAACTTCTCGAAAAAGCCTTTTCAAACTCAAGGAATTTTGTTGTTTTGGGTTATAATTCTACATTCTTTTCCAAAACATCTTTCAAAGATAAAATTTGTTACACACTGGAACAAGTTTGCAGTATGCTTGATTTCCTCATTGACAACATATTTGTCACCTTCGGAGGAGTGATTTTTCAACAACAAATCGGCATTCCAATGGGCACAAACTGTGCTCCTCTCCTCGCCGATTTGTTTTTATACTCTTACGAGACTGAATTTCTTCAGGGACTCGTAAAGGACAAGAAGATGAAAGAGGCACGGTCATTTAATCTTACATTCAGATATATTGATGATGTCCTTTCTGTCAATAACACTTCATTTGGTAGTTGGATTCCTTCAATATATCCTCCAGAATTGGAGATTAAAGAGACCACCGAATCTAATTGCTTCACGTCTTTCTTGGATTTGCACCTCGAATTTGACCCAGGTGGTCATCTCAGTACAAAAATTTACGATAAACGAGACGATTTTAATTTTCAAATTATTAATTTTCCTAATCTACAGAGCAATATACCTACTTCTCCTGCATACGGTGTTTATATTTCTCAACTTATTCGATATGCCAGAGCTTGCACACATTTCACAGATTTTTTGATCAGACACCGGTTTCTTCGTGACCGACTTTTGAAGCAGGGCTATAAGAAAATACGTCTCATACGATCACTAAAAAAATTCTTTCTTCGTTATCAGCCACTAGTAGAAAAGTTCAAAATTGAGTTAAAAGATATGATAGTTAATTGTTTTAATTAGTGTTTGACTGGTCTGCTGTACTGAAATGATCACCTCATTATCCCTATTGTGTCTCACAACTATGTTGTGTTCTATGGTCATTACCGGATCCTAAGATCGCAATGGAAGAGGGAGGTTTGGCGCCATAAAACCTGGTTTAACCCACCACTTCTTTGGAAGTGCCTGTACCAAGTCAGGACCATTGCGGTCTTTAATTCTTCTGGTTTTTGTGTTTCTCTCAAATAAAAATTATAACAAAGTTCCAGACAAAATCTTCTGTATTTTGTTCATGATAATTTTCATATCCTACATTTCCTATTATGTTCGACTTGTAAAACCTAATTCCAAGAAAATCTTACAGTGTCAAACTATTTTACGTAACTATATATTATGGGTTAAGCAAATTTTACAGTATCCCACTTTTCTATGTAATATATATATATGATGAACTTGAAGATCGCAATGGAAGAGGGAGGTTTGGCGCCATAAAACCTGGTTTAACCCACCATTTCGTTTGAAATGCCTGTACCAAGTCAGGACCATTGCGATCCACCAGTTCTCCGGTATGACTGATTCGTTTTTGTCATTTTCTCTGGACTATGAGATTGATCATTCAAGTTCGGTAGTTTTGTTATTACCTTTATTCATTACAAAATCAGATGGACATATTTTTAATTATGTGTCAAACACTTTTTTTCTTAATATATTTGATGATATTATTTGCCATTTCTCAAGTGTAAGCTAGCTTGTGCATCCCCAAAACAAAGAAACAATTTAGTAAAAATGGTTAAAATTGTGAACGTTCGTATAAATAGTATGGTTTAGTGCCCCTGATTATATTACACCTCATTGTATAAGGACTAAAATATTGGTAAAAAACAAAATTGGTCTGTTATCGTTGTAAATGGAGGAGGTTAGTTTAATACAGACTTGAAATAGAGAGAACTCGAAATCTTAATCAAACAAAGCATTTGTTTACAAAAACAAATGTAGACACAATTTTTAAAACACCTACGTTTTCAGCTGCTTCGCGCATAAACTGTTTTGCCGGGTCATCCCAGATAGCAGGCACTGTTAGGACGAAGTATAAATCGTCGTTTCCCAACTTGTTTTTAAGGCGCTCTTGAATTTTCTTGGTCAAGTGGTCTTTCAGATGTTCTATAGCAATGCTAAATACTTTCAAGGCCTCCATAGATTTTCCAGAAACTTCCTTTATTTCGGTCTTACGAGTAACCCTCTAAAAATAATAATCGCACAATGATACTAGTATGTATTTTCAATTTCTATGTTTTGTTTAAGTGGCTACATTAAAAGCTGCTGGCTGTTTTTAATATGGATTTTTGAAACGTCATTGGTTTTTATAGGTTGTGTTGCTTACACTGATTCCACGTCACATTGTCTTCATACAAACATGGTGTTTATAGCTAATCATCGGTTTCGTTATATCAAATAACGATTACGATCTCGAACGTTGTGTTATGTAAATGCATTCCACACCCCATTTGTGACAAGTGGTTTTAATGGCTAAAATTCAATTGACAAGAACATCAGTTAAATTACCTGATTATGTAGTAACATCTTAAACTGATGGAAATAATAAAAGTCTTCATGTTCTCCGTCAGCTAGCTTTTCCGAGAAGATATTCTCCGCTTCGTATCCAAAGGCCACGAATTCTTTGTTTTCATCTAGTAATACGGCCGTAGGAGCTTTCATAGACAAAAGCTTACTACCCTGCCAATTACTTGCGGTAAACTTTGGGGGATCATTTGTAAAATCTTGTTTTGACGAAAAGGCATAACCGGAATAAGTTGTTCCAAAATCAATACCCACTACGAAAATACTGTTTCCAAGGTGTGCCATTTGTGTATTGCTGTATCTACAATTGGTAAAGAAAAGCGTTTTACTTATGATTGAAAGCAATGCATACGCAAATTGGAACATTTTATTTAACGAGCCGAAAAATAACATAGAAAATAAAAAAAGTTTTGCTATAGTAAGTCGATGAATAACTTTTTTCATAAACGTTTTTTCCTTTACCGTCCTTTCGTTTGTTCTTGTTGTCGTTTGTTTAATGTTCTCTTTAGTAGAATTGAACTTTGATCGATTTGATTTTTATTGTGTGTTTAGTTTTGTGCTTTGTCTAGTAATATTGATAGGGGGGAGGTTGGGCCCAAAAAACTAGTTTAACCCCGCCACATATTATATGTGCATGTCCTAAGCAAAGCTTTCGTTTGTTCTTGTCTTTTTGATGTTTTCTGTTCCTTGTTTAAGAAGGGGGTCTATCTGTGACTATATCAGGACTGGTCGTGGATTTGTATTATATGCAATTATATTTAGACCATTGGCCAATTGCAGAACAACGAGCAGCGTCTACTGGCCTCGTTGAAGGCTGCTGGTGGTTGTCCATTGCGGTTTTTCAGAATTGTCGCTTGATTGAGGACTGTGTTGCGTACACTTATTCCACATCTCATTATTTTCTATTGCATATTTCGGACAGTAACCTCTCTTCAGACAAGAGGCTCCAAGGAGTATGAATCTTGAGCCTAAGGGTCTCTTCTTTCAGGTATATACACTATAAAAGACCACTTGACTACGACCTATATAGAGCCTAATGAGCTTAAAGTTTAAGCAAGCAACATTATTTCTCCATTTGCATTTTTGTTTCATAAAGAAACACGATTTTTGACCTTTAAAAGGCCATAACCCCTATAATGGGTTATCTGACAAAAAAAGATTTTTGTATCTCTGTAATCTGAATGTTAAAGCAAGCGACAGTTTTCTCTATCTGCCATAGTTCTTATTCTATATACTAGTTTAGGCTAAAAACATGAATGACGAAACCACTCTAAAAAGGGCAATAACCCCTATAAGGGGTCGTCTGACAAATTCGAGTCCATGCACCCTTTTGTAGATTTCAATGTACAGAAGGTTTAAGCAAGCATCATCTTTTTGTATCTCATATCGTTTTCATTTTGTAGGTCTAAATGTGAAAATCGCTATTTTTCACCTTTAAGAGGCCATAATCCTAAAAAGAGGTTACCTGACATCTTCGGTCTAAAGAGGACTTTTGTAGAGCTTTAGATTATGAAGGGCGATTTTTTTCCTTTATATTCTTTGATGTTACGGGGGTGCTGAGTAATAAGCCATTTCACGAGATTTTACTCTATGTAAGCGGACCGGTTTTATCGAATTCCTTCAAAATGAAAATCGTTCAAATTGCATTACTGCAAAGTTTCAGTCAAATTGGTTTATTGGTTTCAAAGGAGAAGATTTTTAAAATTGTTTAGGGACGACGACGTGATCATAGTGATGGCATAAGCTCGCAAGGCCATCTGCCAGGTGAGCTGAAAACTTGAGTGGGATATTTCAATGGAATCGAAAGCTATAAAGTTCTTAATGAAAGCCAAATCAAGCATCGCTGATAGCGAATATGTGTGCAAAAACAATTAATATAAAGAAACCTTGTGTTTGAAAGGAATTCTTTCATTTGTACTTTAGGATAAGGCTTGAATCATATTTAGTTTATTTTCAATCCAAGGCCCATTGCAAAATAGCGAGCAACGACAGCTGGACACATTGAGGGCTGCTGGCTGTTTTCTGTTGTGGATTTTTTTTTAATTTACGTTTATGTACACTATTCCACATCTCATTTTCGTCTAATTTCATACAGGTACGTGAACTTGAAAGGGCTGATAAAATTAATATGAAATGCTGATGAAGAGGAAATATTTGGGACACCAGGCTATTCTAAAATGAACGTTGTGACTACCACTTGAAAAAAGAATGGTAGGTAGGATCTGACAATTAAGACTACTGCAGGGAATCCTACGGGTTCAACTTTATCGAGACCTGCAGCAGAAGAACGTGACACTTTTCTATAACAGCGTACACTACTACAAATATACAATTGATTGGGTTCCTTTCTGTTTTTTCTTCAACCAAAACAATAGAAGTATAGTCCCCAGGGTATATGATTAGAATGAATAGAACGAAAGTATAAAATAGGGTCACTTTTGTCTGCCAGACAGATCTTTCGAAGTTTGGCTGGCCTCCTATGTAGTTTCAGTTATCCGTTATGCATTCTGAGTGACCGGTCAATCCGCTCATGACCAGAATCAATAACTTAATGTCTGATTTATTATAAATATATACATGTATGTAAACATATTTAAGTATATTTTTATAATGTTGAATCCATGAGAAGAGCTCAAATGGCCCGGAGAAGGTAGAGTCACTTTGATGAGAAAATTGCGTCTTGTATCCCATCTTCACTGTCACAGTGCCCATTATTGATTTTGTATCGTGACAAATAGGAAAGTATGTTTATAAATTTGGAAATGAGGCTTTTTAAAGTAGTCTCTGATCTCAGAGCATTAAAATTTAGAAAGCCTTCAACCCAACATCAAATCTTGCCAAAATAAAAGGTTGTTTTATTATTAGTACGGGGACGCGCGGCAGCAGGTCTGAAAATGGTACCCGAATAAATACTAATACTCTCAGTCTGGATTTTGATGAGGGGGGTCAAGGGGGGGTCCAATAACACCTTAACAGGGAATTGATTTTCCCAATAACAGATATAGTCCGTTTGAGTTTTATAAATCAACGAAAAATGGCTTGTAAATTTACGTCTTGCAAAATACTTTAACTAATTTAGTATGTCATGACGTTTCAATGGCATACAAACGCAGGCAAAAAAAATCAAAATTTTTGCATGATTAATAAAAATGTTTTCCATAGACCTTTATAGTAAAAATGGGCCAAAAATTCATAGAAATCCATGGGAGTACAACCTAGTGACCAGGAACAGCATTTGCTCCCTATACCTTTAAGAATCCTTTGTGGAGCTAATTGGTCATCTAATCTCCTATTGTTAGTCCTTTCAATTATGTTCAGGTGGGCCCAACACTTGGCTGTTCCGTCAGATAAACACACCATTTTAGGTATTATTAAAATTGGTGAAATATTTAGCATTAGACCATATGGAAAACTTTTTTGTTTTAGAAGATAACATCTTGGTTTTTGTTATCAGAGTTCGTATACTAATAAAAAGTTTATTTGTGTTTAAAAAATAAATTTTATTTGAGAGACAAAAAAATTTAATAGAATTTTCGTTGATTTATAGAACTCAAATGGACTATAACAGAGAATTGATATTTTTGGACTGACCATTTCAATTTAGCTAACATACTATTTTTAATAACAGATAACATAAAATTATATTATTCAATAACAGGTAACAGTAAACTGATTTTTTTCAATAACAGTTAACACACAACTGGTCAATAACAGTTAACATTAAATATGATATATGCAATAACAGCTAACAGAGAACCAATTTAAGCCAATAACACAGGAACAGCTATACCCCCCTTGCCCCCCCCCTTTGATACCCAAATAAAAAGTATGAATGATAATACAACCCGCAAAAATGCACTCATTGTGGTAAAGCTAGAACTTGTTCAGCAAGTTGACACTTCATACATATGTATAATAGATTTTATAGTCAAGAGGTGATTTATCTGGAATTTATATACCAGAATTAATACTAATATTTTACCCAGATTTCAATATCATATGTAAAATTATACCTAAATTAATACAAGAGGATAAAAATGGCACCCCAAATAAATACTACAAATTTCAAAATTACTACCCCCGTATACCAATATATAGGAAGTGATCCCCGGGCTCCATGGGAAGAATTTATAATATTAAGCCTATACCAATGTAAATCGAAAGTAGTTGTAAAAAAATTCCGGCTACATGTACATTATTTGCTGTCATAACCATAATTGTATTAAAACTTACGTACAAAATAACAGTTGATGAAAAGTAGGTTTATCTACCTGTCTGACAGTTCGTTAAAATTGTGTAATTACTCAATGTTTTGGTGTTATTTCGTCGCCATTATCGAAACTTTCAATGAGGAAGTTTAAACTTAAAGTGAAGGACATAATTTCTTTATCTATATTTATATACACAAGAATGTAAATTTATTTTAAGAATTATTCGAATTATGAATATAAATAATTTGTTTAATTATTGTGCTTTATACTTGGTCTTTATTATATTTTGTTAATTTATTATGTTTTAGAAAAGGACACAAATCATTAAAGTACAAGTTTGAACATGTAAAGAAAGGGCGGTAATACATTCATAAACTTTTGGAAAAGGGGGGGCGGGAGATATTAGGGGGGGGGGGTAAAAATATAAAAGACATTCATCAAAACCTATCGGCAATAATTTTCATTTACATGTTATTTAAATACTACTGGTCGATCAAGCCTTGGATGTATACGTAAAAAGGGGGCTACTTCCGATGTATACATAATAAAATCAATAGGTGTGCAACAAAAAAGGTCTGTTTTTTAGGCCTAAGGTGTACAGAAGGGCTACAAATTCCAGGCGCGGATCCAGACGCCCCCACCCCCCCCCCCCCCCCGAATGTGAAAAAGAATGATTTTTTTACCATGAAATCAATCAAAAAAGGCCAAAAACTTTCGCGCCTCCCTCCCTCTGCGAATATTTAATATCCGCGCCTGAATTCAGCCCATGCCCCATGCATGTGTCACCCCACTTTATCATTTCATGTTCATTAAATAACCTCTATCTTGTTTATCTCCCAGATGCTGCTTGGGCGTAAAGCAATAACTAACTAACCAAATGGGGGTGATGACATATGCCCTCTTCCCTTCAGTATGGTTTGAAACTTAATTTTCTTTCCTCGAAGAATACTTTTTAAATACCAAAAATATTCTCAGTGCATGGTTTTATAAAATCAACTATATTACTTTTTATTTAAGATTTTATGTGCAGTAAATGTGTGTAAAATTCCCTTAAATTTCAGTTATTTCACGTAATTACTAGACCCTTTAGGAACTACATAAAATTCCTGCATTTTCAGTAATTTCACGAAATTCCTAATTAAACACAATTCATTAACTGTAACATATATATTTTTTTGTTGTTATCTTATTCATTTTCCCATTCTTCTGTGTGTTGTTTGTGAATTTGTTTTTTTTTTTTTTTTTTGGTTTTGGATTTTTGTTGTTTTTTTTTTTTTTTTGGAGGGGGGGAGAGAGACAACGAGATCTATTTCAACCATATATATATATATCTTATCCTGGATTGGGAAACAAGCTTTATGCTCCAATAAGTACCTCTCCAGTTTGCAGTTTGCGGGTGTGGCTTTTGTACCAGCTTCCATTAAGCATATTCTTCTAGAACGCTATTAACGTGCACGGGATACTGCTCCTCCCATACACAGGACAACATTTTTTCTTCTTTTTCGAAGGACTAGCATTTTAATTTCTATTTAGAACTATATGTATTCCCCTAAAATTGCTAGGGGTTAAACACATTCCCAGAAAATTTGATGATTTTTTTTTACTACGTAAAAAATGAATTTGAACAAAGCATTTGGACTGCTGGTTTTAGAGGTTCAACACACAAACCTGTATAAATAATGTATTAAAACATACCGAAATAAGTACATCGCACCGCAACTTTTTTTTCTAAGGTAAAGCAGTTTCGAAATTTCAAAGTTTGATCCCCGAGGGGCTAAAGTTCTTTTAATACAGATAGCTGACTAAAACGTCCTACGAATTTATAAGAGTCGTTTCTCTTTAAGTGTTGTGCATTCCCTTAAAATCATTTCTTCTGTAAATATTATTTTTTTCCAATCTTCTTTTTTCTATTTTGTTATTTATCAGTATTGATGGCTAATCCTCAAGAAGTCCAGAAGAATCACCTACTAGACATCGCTGACAATTTTTATAGACGACATTCTTGCACTTAACAACTCTTTTAAATATTACTGATATCCATCCCAATGATTTACATCGGACATGTCGAATAAAACGCATGCTTAACTTGGCAGATACATTTCACTTTAAATTTTAAAACAACACCGCTTTATTGCAGGAAAAATACTAAAACAATATTTGCTATATTCGTCTTGTTATATCTTATTAACAATATTCGGGTTTTTTTTATTACCGAAGGAATTCTATCACATCCTGGCTTTGATGGTAAAGTAAAGTCAAACAATCGAGAACTGGCTTAAAATATTTAAGGAATGACTTTAATAGTTGGTCATTTTATACGGGTGTAAAATGGGTAGGGTCGTTTTACGCTTAATAATTAAGGCGCGAAGCGCTTAATTTATGTAGAGCGTAAAACGACCCTACCCATTTTATATCCCTATAAAATGGCCAACTATTAAAGTCATTCCTTTTAATTTAATTTCGTAAGATTTATATTAACTATCGAATATTCAACAACAAAAAATCATAGGGACAATTTCGAAAATGCCGTGGCGGATGAAGATGTTAGTGACGTCACAAGACCAAACCATATTATACAAAATAACATGGGTTGGTCAACCAATCAAATTGAGCGTTACATACCAAATTAAATTATTATTAAATATAAAAAATATGAGTTGGAAATATTTAGTTAGATCTTTGCATTTGGTCATTTCATGTTTTTTTTGTCGAAATACTGACACTTTGATACTAACTTTGGTTTTTTACCTATTAACATTACAACAGTTTGTGTGATGATGCACCATACATACCCGTAGGCAGAATTTTTTAAGGGGCTTTCGATTTTCCAAATATTCCTATTTTTAATAGTGCTTAACCAAATTTCAGCTTGTTTTTACCTATATTTAATTTTTTTCGCACAAGGGGGGGTTCGTCCGAACCCTCCAACCCCCCTGGCTACGGGTATGCCATATATTAATTAATTGTTCGAAGTGTTGTGTCTAATTTAGAATCGTTGATTTTTAACATCGGTCTACAGATGCTGGATCTATCTGTCAGTAACAGTGAGCGTTCTCTAGAGAGAGTCCTTCTACGTCTTGTTGATCTTTTTGCCTTCCTGTCTATGGTTTCTCTGTTTGAATTGAACTTTTGTCTATTTGTTTTTAGGCAAGCGCCAGCGAAGCCTTATGGAGTCTATAGAGTAGTGATGATTTTCGCGGGTTTTTTTTCTGTCTAGACGGAGTGATTTTCCTGCATCCAGTCTGGAATAAAATGCTTTATTTTCTATATTACTTTTCAATATTTGTTAACATGATATACACTTCTATAAATCTCAATTTTTATTGGCATTTTATATGACCGGCACAAGTTTTATTTATTCCTTTGTATCTTACATGACGAACTTTTTAGTTAAAGGCGATAGAATATACATTATGTATTCATCTATTACTTGATTGGTTCGTATAAATATTTCTCTCATTTAATTGGTCAATGCATGGATTCAGATTCTAGCTTCACCATAATTTCATAAAATCAGTACAAAATACACATCTTTGGGACGAGTGCATTTTAATCGAAGGGGTGTTTCAATCGATACCGTTTTTACACGATACCTGTCTTGTGTGTGCAATTGTGTTCATTAACTTTAATTTTGAGGGCATCTGCATGACGATCCTTTCTTCGCTCTCCAAAATTATTAATTCGCAAACATTTTGAACAATATGCTTTAACAGAGAATAAATCTATTATAGTTCTTATATATTTCGCTTGCCTTTAAAAGTGGCGTAGCTTCCATTGAGGCAATGAGGCAGTTGCCGGCCTCACTTTTTTTTTCGTAAAAAAAAAATGATCGTAAACATAAAAAACAAACTGAACAAAGAGACAGATACAGTAAAGCTTTTTGTGTTCGTGCTTATCACTCAGTATTATAATCTTTATTAATCTTCTCAATTGTAGTACATTCCTTAAAGTTCGTTTTATTATTTTGAAGTTTACATGTGCTCTTGCTTTCAAAGCTTTCAAGGATATAACATATCATCAAGTCAATCAAAATTGAAGAATTCAAGTTTATTAAAAAAAAATGTAACGTCTAAAACACACAGGTCTTGGTTCTACTTCCCATCTACTACGATCCACCAACCTTATAAATATATATAGTATATGGCTGTTTGTTACGTAAAACATACTGCTGCAATTTTTTGCGCGGCTTTTAGTACCAAAAGAGGAACAATTTTAGCTAATCGAAATTAAAATATACATTTCATAAAAGAAATCGTAGCCTAAGGATGTAAGCATGTTGCGCTGGGGAACAAAGGTCCATTCACCAGCACTATCATGTTCAATCATTGAAATAGAAAGTTATTTTCATTTGGCTTACTTTTTTTCTTTGATTTGTCGGTAACAAGTTTCACTATGATACTTTTCTTGCTTTAAAATAACTTAATATTACAAGAATAGAACCTGCGGTCGACCCATCTGCAGATAAGTATATAGTTGAGTAGTGATTGAAATTGCTTATACAAAGCTGTGTCTAAATTAGAAAGTTTGTATTTTAACACCTAGAACCAGTAACATGTTCAGCCATCTAAATCTATGCGATCTCGGTATTTACAAGAAACAACAAATAGTAAAACAAAGTACCGTTCTATCATACTCGCGGGGATTGTCAGGTAAACCACCTTGACCGCTGACCATAGTGGGCCAACGTGTGTGGAGAGTGCCATGCACGCTTCATGCACGTGAAGATCTCTTTGTGGACCGTCAAGTATTGCACCAAATAGGCTAAATTTTTCGCCCCTACTCATCTATCCCCCTTTTCTGTGGACTTCAAAATGTACTAGTCTTGTGTTTCCCACTAAACCCCATATTTCTCATCATTATTTCATGTTCATTTTATCACTTTCTTCATTTCATCGCCCTATGTAGTGTTGCATAAAACACCAACTCACTCGCTCACTCGCGCTACCACACCTAGCAGGGGCATGGCTTAAACAAGAAATGCAGTTTATAAACTAGTCGACACAAAACGAATGTCAAAGTTGTGAGCATCGGATTAAAAAAAAAGTTATGTCATTCAAATTTCGAATTGTCAGAAACTCATGATTATGAAGAGTATATATGTTACAGTAAAAGTGTATAATTAGGAATTATACATAATTCCTGAAATTTCAGTAAATATGTATAATTACTAAATGGGTTAGGAATTATATATAATTCCTAATTCTGACCAGTAATTATACATAATTACTGATTTTTATAGAAGTTTTTATACAAATTTACTGATTTGATTTCAGTAAATTTGTAAAATAGGGCACAAGCATTCCAATACATTTTTACTATAACTGTTGAAATTATCAATCTCTTTACACAAATTTTATCAAGCTAATACTTTTAAATAACTATGTCAAGCTTTAATTCTTAGCATTGAAATGTCCATATCATGGGCAACTGTTTAAGACTCGTGTGTAATTTGGGTAGTATTGCAGGATTCCCTAGCCTTAAAGTTAAATTGACTTGCCTATATCTGATCCGTGTAAATGATCTAACTTAATTAAATAAAACATACTTAAATTTTAACTAAAATTCTATTTTAGCTTAACTGATTCGGTTTCATATACATAAGCTAATACAGGTTTGAAACAAACAAATGTTTGTGATGAAAAGACAGTTAAATGTGCAATAAGTTGCCATTTGTACATATCTTTAAATTTAATAATGAGCCAGTCACTTGCACAATATAAGAACTGGAGATATTTCCAAATCCAACATCCATAATAAATATGTGTAATCTAAAGGGATTAGAATTTTGTGAAATGCATTGTGCTTATTTTGCTTTGCCTGACATGTTTTTTAACAAATAAGAACAAGTTTAATACCATTTCATTAGTCTTTAGGAATTATACATAATTACTGCTCAATATTTTAGTAATTATGCATAATTCCTGAAAATTTCAGTAATTATGTATAATAACTAATGAGGCCAGTAATTATACATATTTACTGAAATTTTCAGGAATTATGTATAATTCCTAATTATACACTTTTACTGTAACATATATATAACAAAAAAATAATCAACTGCTATCCAAATTTTGAATGTCTAAGATCAACCTATGCCAGGCCTGGGATAGGAAAAACCTTAGAGTTTATACGATTTCAAATTTCAATGTAGATAATGTAATGAATGCTTTCTTTAGACACTTGTTCAGTTAAAAAAAAACAAGACCCAGTTTGACTTTGATAGTTATTTTATATGGTTAGGAGAAGCGTTCTGTGGCCTCCAAATAGCTAGAAATCGTTTTCGGCCGGGGGCCTTCGCCCCCCTGGACCCCCTACCAGGGCTTAGCCCTGGACCCACTGGGGACCTTTAGCGGTCCCCAAACCCCTTGCCGGTTTTGCCTCACTTTTTAAAGGCAAGCTACGCCACTGCTTTAAACGCTTTAGCGCTTTGGTTTTATTACAGTGTTATTTCTGTGCTGTCTTGGAGATAATCGATAGGGAAAGTTAATCCCGCCACATTTGTTATTTGTCTGTTCTATATATCAGGAATCCTTGACAAAGCTTGTGTTTTGTACTTGTTGACTATATGTTATATTATTGTTCTACATCCATAGAAGGGTAAAATTCAGTAAATGCGCATGATGGATTTTAAGTTTTATAAAATTCCTGTCTCCGAGTACCAATTTGTTTATTTTCAAACTTTTAATTAGGCTTTTTAAACAAAAATTGTTTGAACTGGCCATCTCAGTCACCAAATAAAGAAAAATGAAACCAAATCGCGTTTACTCGGTTCAAAAGAAAATAATGATTGATGAATGCATGTTCATGCACGACATTTTTTTTTCTACTTTTTAAAGAATTTTACTGATATTTGATTACAAACAACGGTCAAAGCGCCGTAGCTCTAGGCCTTTTTTTCGGAAATCAGTTTTACCCATTTTTAGCAAAGGGAAAAAAATTCGACTGGCCGGAAGAGAAAACAAATGCACAGAAAGCGAAAATTGGATTCTGTGGAATTGAAAGTTTTTAAAATACAAATCAAGTTGCTAAATGTTTTGTGTGAGGACGAGTGCAACAAAACATGACGAATGATGTAGCCTCTACTCTTCCGCAAGTGCCGATGTCAGGAAAATTTTAAAACCCTAGACAACTTGTGTATTAAAATAAAACAAATCACAAAAATCACTATTCTTCTATAATAAATCGAAAATTATTATACTTTACATAACAGGAAAATGAAAATAACAAAAACAAAAGACAAACAATACATAAATCGAAATGAATTTAATATACATTTAATCTTTTTGAATACATGTACGTGACTGTTTAACAGTTTGATTAGAGCACTGATGAAGTCAGAATGATCCCCGTTTTTAATCATTTTTAATCATTTACCGAATTTGCTTGATGCGTATCCTCCTATATGGTACTATATCACTATAAAAAAAATCATGTTTCTTTATTTGTAGGTTTTCAATTCAAAGTTGTCGACAGATGGATATAAAAGACAGGCGAAATTATAACTATATATATCATTCACTTCTAGTACCGTTAAATAGTAAGAGCCAAATGCATGTTATGCAAATGCTGAGGAAATCGATTTTTTTTTTGGTGAGGACGACACAGGCGATGGCATAATAAAATTCAAAATATGAGTGTTTATGAAAACAAACACACATATAAAAGTCTATGTCCTCCAATATTAAAACATTTTCGCCACTAAGAATATGTCTCGCTTGTTGGCACCATCACAAAACGCATTAACAATTTACCTAAGCCTAAAGTTCTTGAGATCAGAGGTTACTAAAAGTCAAGGGCATATGACAGGTAACTGAATGACATTTAAACACCAAGAGGAATCTGTGGACCTACTAAAATGATTTTAGATATCATAGCCATCACATAAAAGACTGAACTCACCAAAAAAAATCAAAATTTACAGTATTTTAGTGTTAAAATGATGTCAAGGTCAGATGACATGGTGACAGACGAAAAGAACATAATCAAATTTATCGGTATCCTAAATATCAGATGCCCTCATTTTATATATTTTCCACAAAACTCTTACAAAAAAGTTTAAAATCTTAGTTCACAAAATCACTGAAGGGTGAAAATGGAGTCAAGAGCACAGGACATGGTGACAATTGGGAAGACCATAACCCCAACTGTCTGATACCAAACATCAAATGTCTCGCTATTATGCGTTTAAGTATGTCATTTTCCACAAAAACCTTACAAAAAAAGGAAAGTTATACATTTGTCTCGCCTTCCGCTACTATTCGTCGCAGGCGAGACAAAAATTATACTTTACGAAAAACGACAAAAATATGTACAACACGTTAGATATTTGTCAAAGGAAACTCGTAAATGCTCGTTTCCTTATTTGACAAATATCTAACTCGATGTGATAAAAATCCGTATCTCATCACTTATAGTTGTGAAACATGTATTTCCACAACTAGTTGAGAGGTTGATACATCGGATGAAAATTAGAGATAGTTCATTTTCCAACGGTTATGAAAAAACATTTCCATTAAGCAAATAACAAAGTGGTCTACATTTGATCAGGTGGTGCTCCCTTTCCGTCAGTATTGATCTTAGGCATACATGAACCTGACAATGGATTTTGGTGGGTATGATTTGTTGTTTTGCTTTGACCAACTACACAGGACTTCGATGCTACGTGCCCTTCTTGAGTGCTTTGGTTGTCCATAGCTTTTGTTTCCTGTGGTGGAAAATACTTGTCTTCCAGTTTATTTGACTGATCTTTTACGATAAACGTAGCATCATTTACATGCTGTTGGTCTCGGCCTTCATGTGTTGACTGGACCTGTCTGTGTTCTGTCGATGTTTCTGTCCCCTTTAGTTGGTTCTCCTCTTTTCCTTGAACCGAACCTTTGGCCAGGACGGGGCCGTCCTTGTGTAGCAGTAAGGCGGGCCAAACTACGAAAACAACAGTGGACCCCCTTGCAGTGTACGGCGAGAATAGGTTTTTATCGATCGGCTTTCCCTCTATCCCCTCGTACACTAAAGCCATTGGCGGATCTTTGATAACCATGCTCCAACACAAGTTGGTACAACTTCTGATATACTTCAGAGTGCTTCCTTTCGAAATTGGCTTGTTAAACTTGTCAAAGCGTTTTGCTACTTCCTAAAATAAATACAGATAAAATAGTTAATAATACCGGAATTAGCAATTAAAATTGCATATGTAGTTTCATGAATACACATAGAAAATTAATGTATTTATTTATATATGTTTTTAAGGATCATATGCGTTTTAAAATTAGTGCTGTGTTCAGTTTCTCAATCTGATGCTTTTCAAGATGGTTGATAATGTGAAAGAAGCATAGAGGTACCAATGAGGAATTCTAATGTCGAAAGTTCGAAAAGCAAAGAGAAAACTAGTCAATACAAACGAGAACAACACGAGGAAACAAACAAGCAAATAACAGAAATAAACAACGCAATCTCAAGTCGTAACAAGAGTGAACTCATGTATGCGTCGGAAGGCAGTTCCTGCTTATTGGAACGCAGCCGTTGTGTTGTTCATGCATGGTCAATTCAGCGTTTCAAATCCGATAAGGAGGACAAAAACAAAGACAAACCAATATCATTCATGACCCATCAGAGAGATCGAAATCTCTTTTTGTCTACAAGGACATGATAGTTCCCGTATTTATTTGTTTAATGAAGACGACAATCGAAAAGCAACATAACACTGTGTTTGCAATTTTTGTGTTAGATGTGACACGCTATCAATCAAATAATGATAAATCCCACAGGCTCTGGAATATCGCATCTTCGATAGCCAAGGGTTTCGATCCGCTAACACTTATCTTCATATAACGTGATGAGAGATAGCGGATCGTAACTCTTGGCTAGCGGAAATAAAATATCGAGTCAGTTATGATATGTAATTGCAACTTTAGATAAGGAACTCATGAAATGTCGATTTTCCATAAAACAAAGCTAAAACCAATGACACTTTGTAATGATGTCGACTACAACTCGATATACAGTTTGCAGTGGTATACCCAGACTTGGGGCTTTCTCTCGGCAGGTATGGTCTTAAGTCGGTGTGCAATCTGCAAGACAATAACTATTACTGATGAAACTGGTAAACTTACTTTTATGACATATTCTTTCAAGTTTGTGTCATATTTGCGTCTCTCGTGTACGATCTGTAACAATTCCTCCATCGTTCTCTGTATTGCCTGAATATTTTCTCCAAAACTGGCCTGTTTCATGAATGAAAATAAATCATATTACATTGTCCATCAACTTTATATCAAGCATATATACTAAATAATGCATTAAGAATCTTCTATACAGTCGCTTCGCATTTACTCACAGTTGCACTTTATTCCTCAGAAACAAGAACTTATGTTTGCAGTTTTATTTTTTGTTTAGAATCGCCGTACATTTTCTTTATATACATACTCCGACCCCCTCTACTCTAGTATTTTTACAGACCACAAAGATCGTCAAAGTTTTATTAACTAATTGTTTAACTTGGTGGAGGAATCAGATTCCTCCATGGTAAGAAGAAATCTAAACTTTCGTTTAGTACAAAACAATATACTATTCAACAAAGGTGGAAAGAAACAAAATTTAAACACCAATTAGCCTTGTCCACCAATAAAAATCCCACTCGTGACAAATCAAAACCATAACTTAAAAAAATCAAAGTACCGTTGGTACCGTGTACTTGGGAAGTCACATTTGAACGAAGGCAAGCGATTTGTGTTGTGGTTATAACTTTTTCTAAAGAAGAAGGCAATTACTGAATTTAAATATATCTTTATTTATGTATGAACCACGCTTTCTTACAACGATATGAAATCGAAATGACTACATGTATTTTTCGGTAAATTTTATCTGAGAAAATCATTAGTTTAATTATCTCAGCTTTTATATAAAGCATTAATGGTTTTTATTCCTATAATTTGTATATTCCCGCTAAAATATATTTCCCCCATCGCATATGTGAAGAAAGTCACGTAATACACAAAATGTAGTTTTTAAAAGGTTATGAAAAATATAGCAAATACTATATCATCATTTAAAACGAAATAAATAAACAAATCAAGTAATAATAGGGGTTATATTAAAATAGATAAGAAAGCTTGTTGACCAAAAAATAAACACACTTTATTTTTAATTTTACCGGAGAGCGAATGCACAATAGAATAGGTTATAACACGGTTTCGGGAAAAAAAACGCGGATGGATTTCTCCGAAATCATTACTATACTTTGGAAGTCCTTGACTTCTAAGTAATGATAAATTCGAAGCAATTTAATTCTAGTCAGAAGCTCTGTTTGTGCATTATTTTGTGTTTCATGTAAATGTCTTAAAGAAATATTCTTACCAGATTTGGGTCATTTTTACCCCGACCAGGAACAATTGTGGCCGACTGAAAACCAAAAATGACATGTATATAGTGCTGGATACTTTTATATGAATATATGAAATTTTGCTATAGACAACAAAAGAATGCATAAGTTGGGTTTTTTACATCTCTATAAGTCCACAGTCAGGATACAATAAAGAGTACAACTTTATGCACAAAACACAACAAAGTGGCAATCGGCAACGCAAACTATCGAAAACAGAAGTGAATACAGGTTCTTCACCTGTGTTTGCTGTTTGTTGCAATACAGCAGTCTGTTGCCTGTATCGTATAAGTTTAAATCATACAAACACCAACATACAACCCGTCCGATTTAACTATGGATTTTCGATTGTAAGGTGTAGCGTAAAATGAAGTCTGCAAACACAACAATGAAAATTTACGTCGTCATGAACAACCCAATTGTTAACAAAATCCACAAATTGTCACATTGGGAAAACTTCATTTTACGCTACAATCGAAAGACCATAGTTAAATCGGACGGGTGCTCATCTAAAGTACTAATAACAATCTTGACAGAAAATACAGTAATAAGTGAATGCCATGTTACATATTTTCATACTTACTTTTGTTTCGTCCTCTTTGGTGTTTAATTTATAGTAACAACTCTGAAAATATATTAGCATGTTTGATAATAAAACACAATTTTAATTGGACATATTCGTTTGGCTTCATGTATTATAATGCAAACAATTTGACTTTATATTTTTTTCTTGTGGACACTTACTGAACAAATTATAAAATTTACAAACCTATACATAGCTTAGTGTATATTTTTTAACCTTACAGTAGAAATCTTATTTGTATCCTAATTTTGTCTATTCATGTGTAAGCTAAATGTTTACCGTTTGTCGTTTGTCTGCCCGCTGGTCTGGCTGTTGCAGTAAACAGCAAGCAATGTCCCATGCATGGCTTTTAATTTCTGTCATTTGCTTCTTTTCTATTTCTTTACAAATTTCGTAGCATTGCTGAAACAAAATTTCATATTTCTTTTTGGTAAATTTACGACACAAAGTCTTCATGTTTATTAATATTTTTATTTATTTTATTTCAACTACGTTAAACTTTAAGAAATAAATGTTGGTTTTTTTTGCTCTGGAAAGTTAACTAAATAATTGATTATGTTATACGTTTGTGGCAGGTATCAACATTTTGTAACTAAAGTATAAACAAGAGGCTCCCAGGAGCCTGAATCGCTCACCTGGTCTTAATGTCAACCCTTTGAAGACTTTTTAATAGCTAAATGAGCTGAATGTTTAAGCAATAAAAAGCTTTTCTCTATCTGCAATAGTTTTCATTCCAAAGCAAAAAACACTATTTTTCACCTTTAAAGGGCCATAACCCCTTTAAGGGGTCATCTGACAACTTCGACCCTAAAAAGACTTTTGTAGAGCTAATTAAGCTGAACATTTAAGCAAGCAACATCTTTTCTCTATCTGCAAAATTTTTCTTCTTTTAGGCCAAAAACACTATTTTTTTTCCTTTAAGGGGCCGTAACCCCTATAAGGGGTCATCTGACTACTACCACCCTATGGAGACTTGTGTAGAGCTAAATGAGCTGAACATTTAAGCAAGCAACAGCTTTTCTCTATCTGCAATAGTTTTCATTCCATAGGCCAAAAACACTGTTTTTTCCCTTTAAGGGGCTGTAACCCCTATAGGGGGTCGTCTGACAACTTCGACCATATGGAGACTTGTGTAGAGCTAAATGAGATGAACATTTAAGCAAGCAACAGCTTTTCTCTATCTGCAATAGTTTTCATTCTTTAGGCCAAAAACTCTATTTTTTGCCTTTAAGGGGCCATAACCCCTATAAGGGGTCATCTGACAACTTTGACCCAATGGAGACTTTTGTAGAGCTAAATGAGCTGAACATTGAAGCAAGCAACAGCTTTTCTCTATCTGCAATAGTTTTCATTCTATAGGCCAAAAACTCTATTTTTTGCCTTTAAGGGGCCGTAACCCCTATAAGGGGTCATCTGACAACTTTGACCTTATGGAGACTTTTGTAGAGCTAAATGAGCTGAACATTTTAGCATGCAACAGCTTCTCTCTATCTGCAATAGTTTTCATTCCATAAGCCAAAAACATGAAAAAATGCTATTTTTCACCTTTAAGGGGCCGTAACTCCCATAAGGGGTCATCTGACAACTTCGACTCAATGGAGACTTTTGTAGAGCTTTTGATGCTGAAGCAGTAGCGTGGCATCAGATTTCATCTATCCCTTATACTTTTTGATTTACAAGCCAAAAACCGTAGTCTGACCCCCCTGGTCTATTTTTAGCAACGGCGGCCATGTTTTTCGACGAATCAAAAATCCCCACATCAGTTCTGTGGGGGATACCCTAAAGTACCACCAGACCAAATTTGGTTTGAATCTGTGCAGCCGTTTCAGAGGAGAAGAAGTTTAAAGAAAAGTTAACGACGACGGACGACGACGACGACGACGACGACGGACGACGACGACGACGGACGACGACGACGGACGCCAAGTGATGGCAATAGCTCACATGGCCTTTGGCCAGGTGAGCTAAAAAGGCAATGAATATGTGAGTACAATAATGTTAACTCTCAATGTGCATGAAATAACATTGCTTCAGTGCAAAATATTTTCGTAAATTTGTTTTACGTAATATATTTGGTGCTTCATAAACAATTATGTCTTTTTGCATAAAATCCACTTAAAAAAACAATCAAAAATTTCGTGTGGCGAAAAAAAATTCACGCCCCTAACTTAAAATCCTGGATCCGCCCCTGCCTTTGCCATTTGTTGGCTGTTATGGAGAAAGTTTCACAAATTCTTAAACAGTTACAAAACCGGATTACATATGATATCCATATTGCTATCATGTGGCCTTTTATCGCCCCTTTAATTTCGATATCGCATCCCCAAAGTTAGTATTATAATTTCTTTATTCCAACCTTTGAATAATGACAAAAATTGTGCTGAAATGAGCACAAGTAATACTGTGAGCGAGCCCACAAAAAGATGCCCCCGCTTCATATTCGACTCTGTACTGCCAATAAAATCCTCAAGTCCAATTATCTACATATGATGTACTTCCTTCATGAAAGTTTCATCAAAATCGATTGAGCGGAGGAGAAGGACTTACGACCGGGTATGTGGACAGAAAGACAGACAGACAGGGTGATTCCTTTATACTTTGAAGGGATATAATAACCACAAACATGTATGTTATTAAGTAAAACCTCTACCGTAGCGATCTGAAATAGTTCCTTCTCTGCCTGACAATTGTCTCTTTTGATGGTTCTATTCATAGTTATTTCATCGTAAGCCTCTGACCATTCATCAGTGTACAAACTTGACCATTTTTCACCAAGCTGTGTAGGTCGGTTTGGGTCACTTAAATCTGCTATTGCTGCATTACCTTTACTCATTTGGATTCCAGCTATTTTACTTAACCTGAAAGTTTAGTCAAAAACGTTAGATTAAAGTAAAAATTCACGAGTGTGCATCTATTTTGGACAAATCAGTAGTTAATTCATACATGTCAGGCCTGAAGAAGAGAGATCTTGCTCCGCATTAAATCTGACTGTTTGCAATCTTTTAAACTTTGTCAGATGGTTAATTGGCCCGCCTAAACATTCTTCCATCTTTTTCACTAATTATATATAAGTACTCCGTATTTCATTTCTTTTAAAATTTGGATCTGCCTTTTAAAATAACTACCCGACGTGTGTGTATGGTATGCGTTTGTAGTTTATACAAAAATTTGAACGTCCAGCTCAGTATCAGCTACATGTAGACCTAAACATTTCTATAGCCAGTGGCGGATCCAGAGGGGGGGCACAGGGGGCACGTGCCCCCCCACTTGACCTCTTCAAAAATAAAATTAGGCCTATAATTACATGATCATAATCCACCACTTTCTTATCCGATCATAAAACAATTAACACAACTTGAATATATCCTGTCCTTTTGTTTATCAATTGATTTATGGCTTAACTGTTACCAGATGTGATTTTTACAGGTACATGAAATTTCTGTTTTTGTAGTTGATACCTGTTGATACATGTACATGTATATGCACATTTTAATTGTTTACATGTATATGCCAGGGCAACAGCTACATGTATACAATTGTGTTCTTTATAGAAAAAATAATAATGATGAAATAGAGAAAATAATTCATCGGTTTGCAACAATGCATTAAAATTCATAATTCTTTGTTTGTATTTTTTCTTTAATAATTAGTGTTTAAATAACAGTGAAATCAGTGTGGGTATTTGCTTAAAAACAATTTTGATATTATTTATGTTTTATTTTTATGGGAATTGAAACAATATAAACTGGAATTTTATAGTAAAATTGAACCTTCATGCAATTATTTAATGAATGACGTCTTTGATTGACAAATCTTGTTTATGAAACAAAAGGTTTAGGAAGTTTTATTGACCTAAGCACTGGTGCATCCCATGCACTTACATGGTTAGAAAATATTATTATTTCCTATTTCATCATCGTGTTGCATGCCCCTAAGTTCTAATAGAAAATAAACTAAATGCTCGCTTACTCGGTAGGATTTTAATTTGACCAACTTGAATGTAATGGAGCAGCCGCTAAGTTTGCTGTCGAAATATTATTATTAAACACCTTAATGGTGAATACGTGATATTACCCAAGAGTATAAAGTTTTTAACCACAAATCCTAGTTTGATCCTGAAATTTATAGCAAATTTTAGGATCAAAACAGTTTCCCTGAGTAGCTAAACCGATTTCAAGTTTTTAGAAGTCTAAACATAAAATGTCTACAGGCGCAGATTCAGGCGGGGGCGCACTCGGCCCACCCCCCCTTAAATGTAAAAATTAGATTTTCCCCATGAAATCAATCAAAAAAGGCCAAAATTTTCGCGCCTCGCTCCGCTCGGCTAATTCTAATACCTGCGCCTACTCTTATCGAAAATCCTGGATCTGTGCCTGGTCTTAATAGCTACATTATTGCAGCTACATGCCCCTTTATGCAGCATACGGAGGCGTGAAAAAAACCCATGACCTTTCAAAAATTTTCACTTGTGCCCCCCCACCCAAGTCAATCCTGGATCCGCCCCTGATAGCTCTATTCTAAAGACTATGCAAGAAAGTTGAGAAGTCTCTTATCGTGTGTACATGATGTATGACATACTCAGAAACCAAGAGGATCTTCTTTCGCTTACTCATTTAACCCCCTGGGTCATTTCGTATGATTTTGTTCGTTTGATTCAAAAGGGTTTTAATAGTCGTGACTATAGACTAATAATCCTCTACAGCGACTGTAAGACATGCTGTGTGCCATGGGTCGCCCAGCCCATGACACACCACCGCCTGTGTTAATTGCTCCAGAGTATTCATTGTTATCGCTGGAGCAGGGCCCGTCTTCCAATACGGGAGGTACTGGTCAGAATTCTGGAAGACTGATCAAATTTGAATATAGAAACATGTAATGTGACCAATCAGAAGGCTCGATACAAAAACTTCCATAAAAACGAGCTATTTCATGTGTAATGACCAAGGGGCGATGAATGAGTAAGCGGATAAGAACCACTGCATGGGGTAATGAGGATGAATGAGCAGGCAAGATAAGAATCCCTGGGTTTCCGAGGATGGATGTAAGATTGCTTTTAGTGGTTATATTCTTATTCATTTGTATATGATGTACCTTGATAAAGCATTTTCTTTCTCCGTTGCTAAAACCTCGTTTTCTGTGGTTAATCTTTTATTGTGATCAAACAATCGTTTGTTTTCTTCTTTTAGTTTTCTATTTTCTGCCGCCATACGCTCTTGCTCGTCAAGACAATTTATTAACACTTTGCCATGTTCTGAACTTTGCAATTCAGTTCGGAATGTAGAGTTTTCGTAAATAATGTCTTGCTTTTCTTCTTTTAATGTTTTAATTTCTTGACACATCTTTCCCCTATATTCCTTTATGTCACTTGCACATTTCTGGACATCTTTATCAGGATGTTTTCTCAGAAAGTCATAGATCTTTTGTTGAATCTGATCTTCATCTGGTTTACCACTATACCATTGTGTGGCAGTGCTGATAGTCTCACCCATCGTTTGGATATACTTCAATAAAAATGTGCAACATAGAGGTTATCCGTTAGTGTGTTTTGGTCTTTCATCAATCGCTGTTTTCTTGGAAGCAATTACTGCAGTTATAGTTTAATAACAATTTTTATCTATTAAAATTTGAACTCATGTTTGTGTACAATATATGGTTTTTAACGTTATCAATTGAGAAAACGAGAATAGTTTTCTCAGAACTTATCAATGAAAAAAATTATCTGTACATTTAAATATATCAATTAATTATATATGTATACATTTTTTTTTATTTTCTACGTGTGCATCTTATATAATTTCAAGGAAAATACAGTGGTTTTTAAACTTCTTGGAAATCACAATTTTTATCTTGATTAATATTGGCTTTCGCACAGCTGGTGGGTTTGTTTGTAACAACTGACGTTGTCCTATTCACAGTATGTAAACCTGTGCATGAAAAATCTAATATGGTAAATTTGTTGTACGGTGTCGCTTAAAAATCCGGTTTCCGATGGAAATTTTTCCTTGTTTGAACCAATTTCCTTTAAAATAAAAACATACAATTGTCCTTAAACACCTTTGTGTCATTTTAAGACATAAGATAATCCCGATTCGAGGAAATGGGTAAAAACCTGCAAGCTACAGGTTTACATATACTGTGCTATTGTGTGCAAATGGAGTACTCTGTAGCAATCTGGACCAAATGATAAACTATAACATGCCTTTATATGTGCCATTGATAGTCTAGAAAATTTCAAACGAGGTGGGAGAATTGTAATTCCTTTTAGGATATTTGGCCTCTAATTTCATTATGGAAAAAAGGGAGGTTGCAATTATTAATCCTTCATTTTGTATTGACTATTAGATAAGACTTAACCTGCAAACATTTTTATTTTCAAAATCAGACCAGAAATAAAAAAAGTTGCTTTTTACCCCTTTTTGGACCCCTTATTTCAAAATGAAATAAAAAGCTTCGCCGAGCGCAGCATGATACGACCGCAACATGTTGAACCCTGTACGTTTAAGGCCCAATATGGATAGTCAATTGTTCTGGACACATGCAGCCCATTGTGGACTGACAAAGGTTTTTGACACATGCAACTTTTGGTGGACTTTCCACTCACATTATAAAAGCCTATTGTGGATTGATGAGTTTAGGTTACTGGAATTTTTTGGTGAGGTTTGAACGAGTAAAAAAGTTTCAATTTTGGCCCCTTATTACATAGTAGGTGAGAAAAAAGGGGTCACAAAAATAATTCTCAATTTTGTGTCTGCTATTTGACAAGAACAAACATGCAAATAAATTTTCAAAATCAGACCACAAATAAAAAAGTTTTGATTTTGGCCCTTTTGGCCCCTAATAATGTAATAGTGGAAAAAGGGAGAGGTCGCAAAAATCAATTCTCAATTTTGTATCCTCTATTTGACAAGAACAAACATGCAAAAAAAAAAATGTGCAAAATCGGACCACAAATAATAAAGTTTCGATTTTGACCCCTAATTACGTAATAGGGGGAAACAGAGGAGGTCGCAAAAATTTATTCTTAATTTTGTATCGGCTTTTTGACAAGAACAAACATGCAAAAAAATATTTCAAATTTTATCTACAAATAAAAATTTTTTAGATTTTGGCCCCTTTTGACCCCAAATTACATAACAGGGAAAAAAGGGGGGAGCGAAAGTTCATCAAGTTCAATCTTATTGTAAGAAACATTTTTGACAAATTTCACAGCAATAGGCCAACTAGGATTAAAGTTATAGTGAAAACAAATACAATATTTGAATTTTTGCCCCTTTGGGTCCCTAATTTCGAAACGAAAAAAGGGGGACCCCCAAAATCAATCCCATTCATCCTTTTATGGTAAGGAAAGAAGCAGAGGTACCAATGGGGTATCCGAATGTCAAAAGTCCGAAAGGGCAGAGACTAAACCAGCAAACACAAACAAGAACGGGACAAAAACAGACAACACGTAAAACATGGAAACACAAAACAACTGAATATCAATCAACAACGCGAACTCCAGTCGAAACAAGAGTGAACTCAGGTGCTCCGGAAGAGTAAGCAGTTCCTGCTTGCTATAGCACACCCGTCGCGTTGCCAATAGTCCATTCAGCGTGTCAAATCCAGTAAAGGAAGACAAAACAACACACTATGACAAACCAACATCTGCACTCATCTGAGAGATCGAAATCCCATATTTGTCTATAAGTGCATGATGTCTTCCGTAAAATTTCTTGAGTGAAGACAGCAACCGAGGAGCAACATAACCCTGTGTGAGCAATTTTTGCGTCAGACATGTCGCTCTGCTAAGGAAATCGATGTAAGTCCCGCACGCTCTGGAGTAACGAATCAATTGAGATACGTAAACTCCATAAGCTGGAGCTGACGGAATATTGCTACACAAGAAGGGGAAGTTGACGATTGGAAAGTTGAAGTCATCACGTTTGTCATAGAGCCTTGTTGAAAGTCTTCCTTGAGAGTCAATTTCGAGATGTAGATCTAAATATGAAGCAGACTTCCTAGAATCCGTTGTGTCCTTTATCTCAAGCTCCTGTGGATACATGAGATGGAGAAAGTCACCAAATCGAGAATTGTCCAGTGAAAGGACATCATCAATATAACGGAACGTGAGGCTGAAAGAGAGAGCCAGTCCACGGTCTTTTTTGTCTAGAAGAGATTGCAAGAAGTCCGCTTCATATGAATGAAGAAACAAATCAGCAAGCAAAGGTGCACAATTAGTGCCCATTGGAATCCCTATTGTTTGCTGAAAAACACGTCCACCAAACTGAACAAATATGTTGTCAATAAGAAAGTTGAGCATGTCGATTATTTGGTCTTCTGTAAATTTGTTCTTTTTCTTGGACTCATTGATGACAAAGTAAGTCTTGGTATAATCGACTACAAGAAATTTGTACCTGCGTTTTCCATTCTTTTTGAAAAAGCTGCGTTTAATCAGCTGTGCCAATCGCGATTTCAGTTGTTCATGTGGAATAGAAGTGTAAAGTGTGGAGAAATCGAATGTTTTGATGCTGTTACAAGATGAAACTGAATTAGAGTTAAGAATCTCCATCAGTTCTTTCGAATTCTTCAGGATCCACATTTGATTGACACCATTTCTAGAATAACAACAATCGTAATATTTCTGGAGGCCGGATTTTACTGCCGTAAGTATTGAAGTCAACAAAACTGAATGAGGTTTAGTTGTACATTTGGATGACCCTGCAATGAAGCGCTGTTTGTATGGATTTTTATGTAATTTGGGAATCCAATACAGGGATGGAATGTCATCATTACTGCCACCAACAGAAAGGCCGAAGGAGGAAATGACAGATTTGTGATTGTCAATGATTTCCTCCTTAGACAGTGTTGTAGCCGTGTATGTGGTGCTGTTGCTGGTACAACCAACCCCCAATTCAGCTGTCAAACAGTCTATATAGTGTTTTTTGCACACAAAAATGATGTTATTTGGTGCTTTGTCTGCAGGTACAACAACATATTTGTCATGTAAGGTGGACAATGTTTTGGCAACATCAGCGTTGCTGAAAATGGATGTTGCCTTAGTGCTCATTGAGCCTTTCAAAGAATTGATTCTTTTCAAAACCAATGACCTCACAGCTTTTACCCATTCTGACAAAACGTCACATTCTTTCTCCTGTTCTTTTTTGGCCCATTTTCTGGCATAGTCCTCAACTGAATCCATAATTGTTTTGAAATTATAGCTCCAGTTGATTCGTCTTGGCTCACGATATTTAGGTCCTTTAGCCAAAACATCGCGAAGTAAGTCATTTTCCACGATGTTGAGGTCACCAGTGATAACGTGGCCAGAGGGACCATATTTGAATGGGGACTTTTCACAGGTACAGTCTGGAGGTTTTGTTTTGAGGTCATTGATTTGGAAATCCCGCAACACTTGTTTATAGTTGAAAACCTTAGGTGCAATGGTGGAAGTGTAGGAATAAGAGATAATGGGAATGCTTTTATCTTTGAAGTAAGGAGGAATATGTTCCGTAACAGATTTGTGGTGTAAAATATTTCCTAAATTAATAGCATCTAACCCCTTGTTTAAAAATGGAAGTGAAAGAAAGGAACGATTGTCTTTACTGTTTTCGTGTGGAACTCCAACTGGTTTGAATAAGCGGTTGTAACCGATATCAAGAACGATAGCAGTGAGTCTATAAATGTTAGACTGAGGGTCAGTGACCGGATTTTCTAGACATTCCTTGTACAAAGTATTGAGTTTAGAAAGGGGAATAGAATACAGTTTAGTTCGAATGTGATGAATCCCTAGTGGTTTTTGGACAAACGGAAGCAATCCACTAATTGATACATCGCAAAGCTTTGGTGCGTTGTATTTTCGATGTCCATGACTGCGTTTCCGTCTCTCCGTTTTTTCAAAGAGATTCATCACATTAACATCACTGCATCTAGGGCTAGATAAATTTCCTACACTTCCAATGTTGTCGTTGCAGCCATAAGGTAGTGCGGTTCCCAGTCGTCGAATCCAGAATTCTTCTCTCTCTTTACGGAAAGGTGTACTTAAAGTGGGATTATTTGTAGGATGGTAAATTTTTTCCAAAATTCGGACTTTTAAAGACAAAATGGAATGATCAGGTTGGTTAAAATGCTGGTAAACGAAAGGAAAACTGTCGTTGTTGATTCCAGATCTGTGGCCACACATACGAGCATTAAGTCTTCCTTTCGTCTCACCAACATAGATCAGTCCACAAAGGCTACATTCTAGTCCATAAATAAGATTTGATGATGTACAATTTAAGTCATCCCAACTGTAGATGTTATATGACCGATTCGTTAAGTTGCTCTTAATTTCTGTGTCAGTAATCAAGATCTTACAAGGAACATTATTGCCAAATTACAAAGCAATGGAATAACTAGAACTAAAGTTATCGTGCCAACAAACATAAAAGTAGCATTTCTGGCCCCTTATTTTGAAACGAAAAATGGGGGGACCCCCAAAATCAATCCCATTCATCCTTTTATGGTAAGGAATATCATTGTCAAATTTCATAGCAATCAGATAACTAGAACTAAAGTTTTCATGTATACACTGATGTTAACAGACGCCGACGCAGACGACGACGACGACGACGACAGCATCATACCATTATACGTCCGCAATTTTTTGTAGTCGTATAAAAAAGGGGGACCCCCAAAATCGATACCATATATGGTTTTGTGGGCATATCATTGACAAATTTCATAGCAATTGGAAAACCAGAATTAAAGTTATGCGGGAACAAATAAAATGTTTGAATTGTTTGCCCCTTTTGGGCCCCTAATTTCTAAACGATTAAAGGGGGAACCTCCAAAATCGATCCCATTCATCCTTTTATGGTATGAAACATTTTTGTAAAATTTCACAGCATTTGGTCAACCAGAACAAAAGTTATTGTGGAACAAACAAAAAATCATTTCTTGACACTTTTAGGCCCCTAATTGTAATGATCGGAATATTGTAATCACTATTTTAGCTAAACCCTATATTGTTATTGTTATTGTCTCCCTTGGCATTATAATAAAAGTAGCATGGTCATCAGTTTGTTCTTTGTCTCAGCAGTTTTAAAATACACCATAATTCAGGTCATACACACATACAAAACACACGGTCATCACATTGGCGACGAGGATAAAACGGTAACAACATGGCAGCACAGTTCAACTTGCCAGCATTTCCATGTTTTGATGTTGAAACTGACAAATCAAATGCAGGGCCCCGTTGGCAAAAGTGGGTCGATCGTCTGGAAAATCTTTTCATCGGTTTAGACATTGATGATGCAGGAAGAAAGAGAGCCCTTCTACTCCACTACGCTGGAGAAAGAGTGTATGACATTTACGATGCCGAAAAGGGGGGAACTGATCCAACATATGATGCAACAAAGAAAGTTTTGACCGATTATTTCGCCCCCAAGAAGAACATACAAATGGAAATTTACAAATTTAGGTCCTACAAACAATTAGAAGGCCAGACACTTGATGAATTTGTAACAGAACTCCGCAAACTTGCCAAAAACTGTGAATTTGCAGATGTAAACAAAGAAATCCTTACACAGGTTATTCAAAATTGCAAATCCAACAGACTAAGACGTAGAGCGCTAAGAGAACCAGACAAAAAGCTAGATGACATATTAACATTAGGCAGGGCTTTAGAACTAGCAGACTCACAAGCCTCAGCCATGGAGACAGAGCATGCACATGTCAATAAAGTGAAGACACAAAACAGAAAGTACACAAACAAATATCAAAGTACTGACAGTACTCAATTCACAAGCACAAATAAGAAACCTAGAAATCCAATAAAGAAGGAAAGCAAAACATGTCGTAACTGTGGTGGACAATACCCGCATAAATCTGAATGCCCAGCCAAAGGAGCAACATGTCACTACTGCAAAAAGCAGAACCATTTCAAAACAGTCTGTAGATCAAGACAGAAATCAGGGAAGGTCAGAGAAATCCAAACTACACAACCAGATAGTGGTAACAATTATAGTAGCAGTGATGATGAATATGTTTATTCACTGCGACAAAGTGTTGAACATGTCAGTGTTGTAAATGAAAATGGTCCAAGAGTCAACGTTTTAGCAAACAACAAGGTCTGTAACTTTCTAATTGACAGTGGTGCAACTACTAACATTCTTGATGAGAAAACATACAAACAGCTTGGACAGCCACAACTTACAAAAGGAAAACATCCAACCTTATTTCCTTACGGAGGCGGAAAAGCGTTGAAAATAAAAGGGACATGTGAACTGACAATAGAAACAAGAAATAAGATTGACACAGATACATTTTGCATTGTCGAAGGAAACCATGGTGCACTTCTAGGCTATCAACTATCTAAAAGGTTAGGTCTGATCAAGATAGTCAACAGTGTAAACGACCCTACGAAGGACTATCCTAAACTATTTGATGGAATCGGAAAGTACAAAGGGACACCGATAAAACTACATATAGACACTGGTGTACGACCTGTTGCTCAAAGACACAGAAGGACACCTTTTCATCTGAGACATAAGGTGGAGAAAGAGCTTGATAAACTCTTAGAACAAGATATTATCGAGAAAGTAGAAGGTACCCCCACACCTTGGGTTTCACCTATAGTAACACCACCTAAGAAAGATCCAGATGAGATAAGACTTTGCGTAGACATGCGCGAGGCTAACAAAGCTATAACAAGAGAGAGACATCTACTTCCTACAATAGATGAGCTCATACATGACCTAACTGGATCTGTTGTGTTCACAAAACTTGACCTAAGATCAGGATACCACCAGCTTGAACTAGAACAGTCATCTAGGTACATCACAACCTTCAGTACACATGCCGGTTTATTCCGATATAAGCGTCTAAACTTTGGAATCTCTTCAGCTTCAGAGATTTTTCAGGAGGTTATCCGCAATGTCATAAGTGGCATACCAGGGGTCAAGAACATTTCCGATGATATTATTGTCTTTGGGAAGTCCCAGAAAGAACATGATGAAGCGCTAGATGCTACATTTAAACGCTTACTCGAAAATGGACTCACTTTGAATCTAAAGAAGTGTGAATTCAACAAAGACAAAGTAGTTTTCTTTGGTGTGGTTTTCTCCAAAGAAGGCATCTCACCTGATCCTATCAAGGTGAAGGCTATTAAGGACATGAGCGCTCCTAAAAACACAACTGAACTCCGTAGTTTTCTTGGAATGACAAACTATTCGTCAAGATTCATACAAAACTATGCCACAATCTGCGAACCGCTAAGGAGGCTGACTAGACAAAACGTTGAATGGGAATGGAACAGTGAACAACAAGGCGCATTCGATAAACTCAAAGAAGCACTTTCCCATGAAACTACAAGAACCTATTTTGACCCCAAGTCAGAGGTCAATATTCTAGTAGATGCAAGTCCAGTCGGGCTTGGAGCTATAATGTCACAGAGAGGACAAACCGTGTCAACCGCTAGTAGAAGCCTAACCGATACCGAGACTCGTTACAGTCAAACCGAGAGAGAAGCCTTAGCTATTGTATGGGCATGTGAACATTTTGATATGTATATCAGAGGTGCCCCAAACGTGAACATCATTACTGATCATAAGCCATTGGAGCGAATATGGCAGAAACCAAAACCGCCACTCAGAATAGAGAGATGGGGACTTCGACTTCAACCTTATAAACTCACAATTAAATATCAGCCAGGAAGCGAAAACCCAGCTGACTTCATGTCCCGACATCCATCCGAAAAACCTACAAAATCGAAGGAAGAAAAGATTGCTGATCAATACGTTAACTTTATTTCTAACGAAGCAGTTCCTCGTGCTATGACTCTTGACGAAATAAAGGAAAAATCGAGAAGTGATAAAACAATCTCAAAAGCAATAGAGTTCACGAGAACAGGACAGTGGTATAAAATAAAAGATATAAATGACCTAAGTGTCGACAAAGAAGAATTACAAGCACTTAGAAGTATAAGCGGAGAACTTTCAACCTTCGAAACCATTTTGCTTAGGGACAATCGAATCGTTCTACCGTCGGCATTACGTGCACAGGCTATTCATATTGCACATGAGGGTCACCAAGGACTCACCAAGACTAAAGCATTCTTGAGGTCAAAAGTGTGGTTCCCAGGACTCAAGGATCAAGTTGATAACACTATCAAAGAGTGTATAGCATGTCAGGCTATTACTCCCACCAAACGACTAGAACCACTGCACATGTCTGAAATGCCATCTGAACCATGGACAAACTTAAGTGCCGATTTCTGCGGTCCATTGCCTACAGGAGACTTACTATTTGTCATTACTGATGAATATTCGAGATATGCCGTTGTCGAAATCATCAAATCCGACTCTGCTTCCACTGTTATTCCGGTGTTAGATAAGGTATTATCAACGTTTGGAATTCCGAAAGTCATCAAAACTGACAATGGTCCACCATTCAATTCTCATGCATTTAGACAATACTCAGAGAATATGGGCTTCAAGCACCGCCGTATTACTCCGCTATGGCCCCGTGCAAACGCGCAAGCCGAATCGTTTAACAAACCTATGATGAAGGTGATAAAAGCAGCACAAATCGAGAGGAAAAACTGGAAACAGGAGCTCTACAACTTCTTACGACAATATAGAGCTACACCTCATTCAAGCACAGGCTATCCGCCTCATCAACTTCTATTTGGACGTGAACCATCAACCAAACTCCCTAGAGTTAGCACTTCAACCAACAGGAAATCACAACTAGATGAAAGTGCACGGCAAAATGATGCGACATCAAAATCAACGATGAAACAACAATTTGAACAGAGGAATAACACGCGTGATTCGAACATTAACATAGGAGACACAGTGCTTAAACAAAATGACTTGAAAGGGAATAAATTTTCATCCAAATATGATCCAACTCCGTATAGAATAGTGGACAAGAAAGGAAGTATGCTAACTGCAACTAATAACAACAACACAACAACCAGAAACTCTTCAAAATTTAAGAAAATCGTCCCTACTCCCTTGCGTGATATACCAACAGCAGGTGAGATCGAGCTCGAGGAGGAAATTAACATCAGGACTAACACCAAGGAACAAAACAAAACTGTATCAAATGAGAAAGAGAATTCCCAACGACCAGTTAGGGAAAAACGTACACCAAAATACCTGGACGATTATGTTCATTAAAGTGAAAAGGGGCATTATAATCCCCTCATAGTACGTGTATATATGAATTCAATAATAAGGATGTGAAAAGGGCATAATAATCCCTTATTTTGGAGAATGTTCATTTGATTCACTAATTTGGATGTGAAAGGGGCATAATAATCCCCGAAATGATAATGTGCATTTGAAATATATAACCGCAAAGGTTCAGTCTCATCATATTGTTGTAAACATGTTTTTTTAGTATTCTAGTCATTTTGCATTTATACATATAACTGACCTTGCAATGTTTAAAAGTTTTAGATATTTACAAAAGTTCTAGTCATAACCTTTTCCTAGTCATTTTAAAGATTTGAAATTTATAGAGACTTTTGATCAGTGACTTTAAAATATTAAGATTAAATGATGATCTGTATGAACAGTTTAATTAATCACTTTGTAAACGTTTGAATAGTTTAAACATGTTAAAACAATTTAATTTAATGATTTTCTATTCTTATTTGGGGAGGGATGTAATGATCGGAATATTGTAATCACTATTTTAGCTAAACCCTATATTGTTATTGTTATTGTCTCCCTTGGCATTATAATAAAAGTAGCATGGTCATCAGTTTGTTCTTTGTCTCAGCAGTTTTAAAATACACCATAATTCAGGTCATACACACATACAAAACACACGGTCATCACACTAATTATTAAACGAAAAAAGGAGGTTCCCAAAATCCCTTTCATCCTTTTATGGTAAGGAACATCATTGTCAAATTTAATAGCAATCGGATAACTAGAACTAAAGATATTTTGGGACAGACAACGTAGACGACGCGGACGACGACGACGCAGACGATAGCATCATACAGCTTTACGTCCGCAATATTTTTTTCTGGTCGTATAAAAATTGAAATTTGACCATGAAATGTCCATTACATAAAATAACATTCTCACTCAGAGTTCAGAGAATACAAATCGAAAATAAGTACGTTACTTACCACTATGGACTCCACAGAAACAAGGAAGTTTAAAACTAGTGTCATGTGACAATAAATCAATGTTTTAAACAAATATGTTATTTTGTTATTATTTAAATTTTGATCAACGGTAAATGATTATCTTTTGATCTTTCAATGTAATCTGTTTTAACACGGTGTTCACTCCCTTTTGATCATATGGGAAGCAAATTCATGAAATACATTTTTCATTTCTCTTCTGTTATGATTTCAATTTAATCATTGTGGTATAATTTATTTAACTTTTCCTGTCCTTTAAAATGCGTGAATAGAAAATAATGAGATGTGGAATGAGATGAGATGAAGTTTTTCATATTTTCTAGTTAGTCCTTCTGGGGTCGGTATATATATCGAGGGGGCATTAATGATTTTGTTACATTTATGACATGTCATTTGGGGCTCTGAAGCCAGAACATCTTTATAAATAATAGTTTCAGAAAACATTCACGTTAAAAAAGTAAAGATAGAGAGGAGCTCTTGTTTGCTTGGATGCTCAGCTTAAAAGCCAATCTACCAGGAAGCCATGCAAATTCCTTGATTTGGTTCCAGACCAATATTTTCATATCAACTAAAGTGATGGTTCAACTAAAAAGCCTTCATGTGGGTATAACCCCCCTTTTAGTACTCGGTACTTTGGTTTTTTTTAAGGCAGTACTTGGTAATCGGAGGCTGGAGTACTGTACTAGATAGCTATAAAAAATAGTACTTGGTACTCAGATTTTCGATTATTCGGTACTCCGAGCCAAATTAAAGCAGTACTCGGTACTTGAAGCTAAATTTGAGAGTACTCGGTTATACTTCCTTGCATGAAAGACTTTTGACAAAATATTTTTTGCGGGAAATTAAAGATGGCCAACATAGAGGACTCATCAGTATTACTGGGTTTCTTTATAAAATCAAATTCAAATTATGACTAAATTCAGACCTTCCAATATTACAAAGTTAATTTTGTCCCATTTATCTTCAAATTAGCAAAAGTTGAACAGGAAATCTTCAAAGGGTAATACCTCGGCCTTCAAAATAGATGGAGGGGATGACATCGGCAGTTTTCTAGATTGTCATATAAAAAGCATCAACAAGTGTGGCCACTAAAAGTATGTCTCGCCTGCCGGCACCATCGCTAAAATCAACTACCTAAGCTTTCATTTCTTGATATAAACACAAAGTGTCAGTATACCTAATAACAGATGCCTAGTTATTATACTATTCAAGCAATCCATTGTCCACACAAGTATTACAAAAAGTTTTCTGTCTGACAAAAACCTAAGTTCACAGAGTCACTGGAGTGTAAAAATGGGGTCATGGTCACATGGCATGGTGACAGTTGCGTTGTCCATAACCGCAACTGTCTGTTTACCCAATATCAGATGCCTAGCTATTATAACTTTCCAGCAATTCATCGTCCATAAAAGTCTTACAAAAAAGTTTTTCGGCCTGAAAAAGACCTAAGTTCACAGATTCACTGGAGCGTGAAAATGAGGTCAGGGTCACACGGCATGGTGACAGTTGCATAGACCATAATCTGAACTGTCTGTATACTAAATATCAGATGCCTAGCTATTATACTTTTCAAGCAATTCATCGTCCACAAAAGTCTTACAAAAAAGTTTACAGCCTGAAAAAAGACCTAAGTTTACAGAGTCACTGGAGCGTGGAAATGAGGTCAGGGTCACATGGCATAGTGACAGTTGCGTAGACCATAACCTGAACTGTCTGTATACCAAATATCAGATGCCTAGCTATTATACTTTTCAAGCAATTCATCGTCCACAAAAGTCTTACAAAAAAGTTTACGGCCTGAAAAAAGACCCAAGTTCACAGAGTCACTGGAGTGTGAAAATTGGGTCAGGGTCAAACGGCATGGTGACAGTTGCGTAGACCGTAACCTGAACTATCTGTATACCAAATATCAGATGCCTAGCTATTATACTTTTCAAGCAATTCATTGTCCACAGAAGTCTTACAAAAAAGTTAACGACGCCGCCGCCGCCGCCGGAAAGTAATACCTATGTCTCGCCTTCCGCGACTATTCGTCGCAGGCGAGACAAAAAGCACGATTGTCATCATTGTTTTATGTCTAAGGCAGGGTTTTTAAATCCAATTCTCACCCATATATTAAATAAAAGGCTTTAAAGTCAAACATATAATAAAAAGCTTCGCCGAGCGCAGCACGATACGACCGCAACACGTTGAACACTGTACTTTTTAGCCCCAATATGGATAGTCAATTGCTCTGGACACATGCAGCCCATGGTGGACTGACAAAGGTTTTTGTCACATGCCTTCTTTGGTGGACCTTTCATTTTACAAGGAATTCACTTTTAAAAGCAAATGGAAAAAAAATTATACTTACAATATCATATTTATAACATTTCAATACCCCACTCAATTTTTTATATATCAAGAAATAGACCCATTGCTTGGTTAATCCACAGGGACATGCTCCCCTCTATCAATATTATGTTTGTATCCATTTGCCATACGATGCCATACATGGTGTTTTTTTCGTATGGCAAATGGATACAAACATAATATTGATAGAGGGGAGCAAGTCCCTGTGGTTAATCTATCATTATTGATGTTTTTGACCTCTTTGTCCCCTAACTTCTTGAAAATAGTAAGAGATACTGCCAATCTGTATCGAGTAAAAAAGTTTCAATTTTGGCCCCTAATTACATAATAGGGGGAAAAAGGGGAGTCATGAACATTAATTCTCAACTTTGTATCCGCTATTTCACAAGAACAAACATGCGAAATAAATTTTCAAAAAATCGGACCTCAAATAAAAAGTTTTGATTTTGGCCCCTTTTGCCCCTAATTACCAAATAGGGGAAAAAGGGGGGTTGCAAAAATTAATTCTCAATTTTGTATTCGCTATTTGACAAGAACAAACATGCAAAAGAAATTTTCAAAATCGGACTACAAATAAAAAAAGTTTCGATTTTGGCCCTTAACTACATTTGTGGCATGTAGATTATTATACCAGCTGTTTGCAATTATAACTGCTTGAAGGAGTTAGTTTTAATGTCACCAAGTGATGGCATTTACTTTTCATTTGAATGTCTTTAGGACAATAAACCTAATAAAGAAATGGAGCAGTTGCACACGACAGCTAATCCCCTCGCCCGTTACATTAAAAGATATCATTCCTCTACTAATTGGAATTGCCAAGATATGAACCAAAACTTAAACCGAGTCATTCATTTAGAAAATGTATGACAAAATGACCTTTTTTCTTGGTATGAATGTCGATTACTATCCGAGATGTACCCACTGACCCAGTATTATCTCTTGTAGTTGCTGAGATGTGGACCTTAACCAAAACTTTAACCTGAATTATTCATCTGGAAAATGTAGGTCAAAGTCACTTAATTTTGGTACTGATACTGATGGATGTTTGTTACTGTCCAAGATGTTAACACGGACCCAACATCATTTCTTTACCACTTGCAGTTGCTGAGATATGGACCTACACCAACCATTAACCTGATTCGTTCATGCAGAAAATGTAGGTCAGTGACCTTATTAAGGTACAGATGCTGGTTACCATCCACGATGTCGCACTGACCCAATACCATCTCTCTATCACTTGCAGTTGCTGAGATATGGACTTTAACCAAAACTTTAACCCAAGTCATCCATGAGGAAAATGTAGGTCAAGGTGACCAAATTTTGGTACAGATGCTGGTCACCATCCACGATGTACCCACTGACCCAATATCATCTCTCTATCACTTGCAGTTGCTAGCCTGAGATATGGACCTTAACCAAAACTTTAACCCGAGTCATTCATGCAGAAAATATAGGTCAATGTCACTTATTTTTGGTACTGATGCTGACTATCATCAAAGGTGTACTGGCTGACCAAATATCATTCCTCTATGATGTTAAGTTACCAAGTTATTGATTGACAAAACAAAAACCATTAAGTTCGTACGAACGAACGAACGAACCAAACGCTATATCCCCTTCCCAACTCCGTTGGGCTCGGGGATAATAGGATAATAAAGGGTCATGGCCTTCAGCCTATTGATAAATGGGTATTGTTGTCCTACTATCTGCAATACTAATAAAACGTTTTGACCTATAGTCAATAACCTCTATAAAGTTCTGACTCAAAATACTTTTGTTGAACTTGATGAGCTGAACATTAACATGTAGTCAGCAACAGTTCTTGTCTATCTACAGTACTTTTCACTCTACAAAACAAAAGCATATGACACTAATTTGTTTTCTTAAGTCATCACATCTTTTTGATTTTGAAAAGAAGCAATGGGGCAAAGAATGGTGTTAGTCCAAAAAGGCAAGACAAAATGGGATTATTACATCTTTTTTACCTGCTATATATTCATATATAGTATGGTGGTAGTAAGCATTTCAATAGTGTATAGAACTTTACCCTAATTTTTTTAAGTATCATGTTTCTTGACAGGTAAACAATCTCAACATAATTTTTATTAAAGTTATTACAAAGTCATGTGAAATGAACAACTAAAAAACACAGTATGTCTATAAAACTCAATTTCTTTATGCAGCATATTTCAAGGATTATGAGTAGCCTTTCATAAAGAATCTAAATAATTGGAAGACAGAAAACCAAATTTAAAGCGTTGACAAATAGTTTAAACAAAGAAACAGGGGCATGTTACACATGGCTATGCTCAGGGATGTCACTCTTTCAGACTCGAAATTTAAGGGGTTTTCCAAGGTCAAGATATCATCCTGTATTCTTCTTTCAAAATAAAGTTTTAAACGCTTAGATAATATTTCCCTATTTAATTTAGGTACATAATTTCAGTCTCATTTAGTCAACCTGTTCCAGTATGGAAAGAAAATATTATTGTGATCTCAAATAGGCGAATTGAACACAAGACCAGGCGTGGATTCAGGATTATCAATTAGGGGAGGTTCAGATCATAAAATATGTGGAGCGGTGCGAGGCACAAATTTTTTGGGTCAATTTCTGACATTGCAAATAAAATGATACTTTGTCACATTTTAGGGGGTGGTGTCAGCGCCTACATACATCTTAAGTTTCTACTCGTTGACACTCATGTTTTTAGTTTTATTGTACTCATGTTTTTAGTTTTATGGTATTCTCAAAAGTTCTCCAGTCCTCACATTTTTATCCTCCACCCTTTACAGAATTCACTTGTGACGATAAGTACCGTAAAATGTCACCATCAGTCCCAAATTGTTAATTTTGTAAAAAGGCAATTCTAATTTCTAATTTATGATACATGCAGTCATTATTCTATGAAACATGAAAGGATTTTGTTTTAAAAAGTACATAAAATCCTATAAAATTGGTTGAATCTTTCAAAATGGCATTGTTGTATAAATAACCTGCATATGGTGACAAACAATCTTACAAATTTCAGCAAAATGTGTTCAGTACATGTATTCTCATAGAGGTTCCACCCACAAAGTGTTCCTATGACCTAAAATGCACAGTGTATAAAGTGCCATAACTCAGAAACACCTATAAAATTGTTAAATCATAATGGTGTTGTAAAATGGTCAGCTACACATAATGCATATAGTGACAGACAGTCCTGCATAATTTCGGCAAAATCTGTTCAATGGTTTCAGAGTAGTTAAATCTGCAAAGTGTGATGGACAAACTAAAACCACAAAACTTTTTTGAAATAAGTAATCAATGACTTACATAGCAACATGCCACATCGACATTAGCATTTTTCAGATATTGAGCAAGGTAATGAAAAAATATTCAGAACACAGTTGTATATAGGTATAATAAATAAATATAAGTGTATTTTTTGCAAATCATACAAGAATGGACATAATTCTATAGGTGTATACAATAACTAACATTTACAAACATACAGATGTTATACTCTACAATAAATAACAAAATAAACATGAAACATATCTGATAATGCAATAAAGTAATTGTGTTGCATAAAATACCATAACTTGTTCAATATATTGTACTTGCTTTGTTTAAACCTTTGAGAACACATTGATGAATGAACACTTAGTGGTAAAAATTAGTTTTCAATTATATAAATAACAAAAATTAACAGGTAACATATGCATTGTAACAAATTGTAATCTTGCATAGATGTTACAACTTTTATTCTATACACTCTTTAAACATGATGTAATTTACCAGCGGGAACACAAAGACAGATGAATACTAAGTAATTTTGAGGCAATAGAATAACAATTTTGTAAATTAATACATCTATGGCACTTTGCAAAAGAACATATTTTAAACACACATACTGACAAGAAAATAAGGAAATTGAGGTACAGCACTGTTAGGGCTGTTCCAATAAAACATATGAAGAACCCAGGGAAGGCACTTTTTTTAATTACCTATGGGTGGTTGGTTTTTTTTCACAACACTTGCATATATACCAGTGCTTTTTAAAAATTTGCTTCTATCCATGATTGGTTAAATTCAAAAGTGCCTTCCCTTGGTACCGTAGATGTTTAAATGGAACAGCCCTTATCCATTATTGTGACAATCTTGTTATTTTTTTCTTAACAAATAATTACATATTAATTTTGTCTCCACAATAACAGGCTATCGGTAGGTTGACAGACCTCAACACTAAAAGCTCCTTACTTTCGTAGATGGGGCATAAATATAGAAGCTTATAAAATTTAATTCTTGTATATAGATAAAAGGACACATTAATAAATTTGGAACATTTTATAGGATGTTTGCAGTTGTTTGATATAAAACTTCAGCACTAATATAGCACGATAATAGAAAAGAGAGTAGGTAAAACAAAGTAAAGACATAAAGGTTACAAACAAACATGTCAGATTTTACAATTTTCTACATTATTTCATCCAATAATTTAACACAGTCACAAACAATCATTAATGAGACAAGCTACAGCACATAAGATTTAAGACCCACACATCAAGCAGTCATCTTTGTTCTGAAGTGAGCAGACCATGGCAGCCATGTTGTTTTCCTGTTGTTCCTGGGGCTTGCTTGCTTGTTTGTTAGTGGATGACTGCTGAAGTTTCTTCTTGTCCACAGTGAACTGGATGGCCTGTGCAGCTGGTTTTGTTCTGAGGTAGTACATGCCAGTCTTACAGCCCTAAAAGTAAAATAAATCAGTTTTCTTAGATTACACCATTTAGATTGAAGTTGAATAACTTCATTAACTAGTTCATTATAGTTTTATTTGTCAGAACCTTTGTTTTATTTGAGAAAAATTTTCACTTAACTTAGAATTAGTGATCATTATCTAGTAATTGAGAGGGGAAGATACTTCAAGATTCCCGGCACTGAAAGATTATTTAAAACTCATATCAAACTTTGATCAAATAAAAGAATGAGAGAAAACTTTTCCAATAAACTAAGATCAGAAGATTTAAATTTTATTAATATGTTGGATGAAGATTAAATGATGTATTTGCTTTCCTCAACAAATCATAAGCATATAAGAATGTTTGGCTTCATTTTTAGAAGTAAGGGCAGATGTCTCATAACTTGCTGTATGCTTATTTGTCTAAATTAATATTATTTTCATGTATATGTATGTTTAAGTCACAAACTGTTTGTATGTTTATATGACAATAAAAAGTTTTTATTAATCTGAAATTGAAAAAAATAACAAAGAAGCAAAACTAGCAGAAGGTACAATGAGTTAAATGTATAAGCATACCAATTTCCAAGCATAGAAGTGCATACTGGTCAGTTTTCCATAGTTTGGCTCAGCAATGTGGATATTCAGAGACTGGCTTTGGTCAATAAAAGCACCACGGTCAGCAGACATCTTGATCACAGTCTTCTGGGAAATTTCCCAAACAGTTTTGTAAAGTTGCTTCAAATCATCTGGAATCTCATCAATGTTCTAAGAAAATAAAGGAAAGGTCATATCTTGAATAGGTAACATATTTTAATGTAGTTATGGGGGGGGGGCAGGCAAATCATAAAAATTAGATTAACCATTTTATAACAAAAGGCCCCCTTTTGGTCTTTAATACTTTAATAGTAAATACATTTGTACATTAATATGTAGCAAGCACAAACTTATGGCTGTTTTTCCAAGTGGATTTCTAGTTTCCCACAGATTTATGGGAGTTTGGATATGTACACTTATTCTGCAACTGGATTGCATTCAACATGAAGTAGACAAACCTTAAATCAAATCCCACATTTTGGGACCCAATACTGATTCTGTTCACCAAATATCAAGGTGATAACAAGTAGTTGCTGAGAAAACTGTTATGATGATTTTTTTTCTCTACCCACAAGCCACCTGCCCTTCATTTAATACCTAATACAGGGAATTTTAACTCTGTGAAATCCAGCCAAAAAGTAGTTTTACACACTGTAATAATAGTTCAGCTGACGTACCTGAATAGATCCACCATGAGCAATAATCTTATTTTTCATATCTTCATCCCACAGCTTCAAATCTGTTAAATCTTTCAGTAAATGATGGTTCACAATCTATTAGATAAGTCAGATTTATAAATATATATATACTGTGATAGTAATTAAGTGAAAATATGGTCAAGATTACTTGTTACACAGGAAGCTTAATGATAAACAAAATTTCTTTCTATGACAATGAATAAGAACACATCTAATTCTTATTTTAAAATTTTTACCAGACAATTGGAACTTTCTTTTGTATGTGGCTTTCTACAATATTTTAATATGAGGCTGATTGAACCTGAGACTCTTTCAAAGTTATAATGTATCTTAAAATATGTAACAAGGAAAAAAAATTTAAATAGAAATGATTCTTCCCTTTCATTTATTGTTTAAAAATAAAACCAACTAGCTGTACCTGTTGGTTACATGTCCGCTTAAGGACATACAAATTTGCAACAAAAAAAAGCAAAAATTAAAAGAAGCTGAAAGTCCAGGAAAACAAGAGCTAAGTGGATGTTGAATATATTTCAACTCTAAGTACAAAAACATTGAATTATCTCCCCTTCCTGAGCATATTGATATCACTTGTCTCCATTTATTAACACAAAAAAGGTTAAAGACAAGTATGGCTGCATGACATTTGTTATCTCATGTCCTGTACAAGTGTGAAATCCAGCTTATAAAAAACCTCTTTTTTTAAATAAACAAGAATATGTGTCTAAAAAACATAATGCCCCATCTCACAACATTTGGGAGGGACAGACAGACCCAAACACAATATGACCCTCTAATTTCATATATGGGGCTTAAAAAACATTTTCAAAATATATTTGACAAACCTGGAACTCTCCAGAAAGTACTCTTCTGCTGTAGATGTTACTGGTGTAAGCTTCTATAGACTCATTGTTACCCAGGATCTGTGCCGTAGAAGCTGTGGGCATAGGTGCCAGTAGTAAACTGTTTCTTACACCATGCCTAAAGGAAACAATTAGAAGTATCAATAAATTAAATCTGATTCGTCTGATTTAAATTATGTTAACAAGAAAACAGGTATATGGTCAAAACTAGAATGGTGGTCTTCCATGGAAGATGTATGTTGCCTGCTTCTGAAAATATTCGGTAAACAGAAAGTAGATGAACTATGGGTATAAAATAGCTTTACACCAAATAGTACTATAAAAGGAAGCAACATTGCCAAATATCAAGAACCTGTGACATGTAGTTACCAAGAAAAATGTGATGCCCTGAAAAGTAAAATGGAAATATCATGCTCAAACATGCCCAAAACGTTGTGTTTTAAATTTACAACATGCTAAATACCTTTATTTAATATTTCTGAGGATTTAATTTTTTCAATCACTAAAATTCATGCTGACAGAAATTCCTGATTAAGTACAATATCACATACTTAGCAATCTTTGCTCTCAAACCAGTCCAGTCATTAATTCCTGTATCTTTCACACCCCACATGTCATGTTGTAATATCTAAAAGGTAAAAAAAAATAATGATATTGTTTTAACAAAAAAAGATTGTTACACAAGTAACACAAACCTTAAAATACTAAATTCTTGGTATTTAGTCTGGCCCACCTACATGTAAATGAACTTGAACCTCCACTTGTTTTGCTATGTTGCTGGCGAGAAACTTATTAAATGTGCATCAAGATGGAACAGTAGGCGCTACTTTTTGAACGACATATTTTGAAAACCACTATGTGTAGCTTTGACATTTTTTTTTATTTTGAAGCTGTGTACCAAATTTGAAAATAATATTCCAGTAGAAACAGAGAAATCTATTTTTTGAATGGATGGACAAAGGGGTAAATAGCAATATAGCCCCTTCTCTTTTGTATACTGTATAGTACCAAAAAACATGTTAAGCATACAAACCCCTTTACTGACAGGTGAAGCATACAAACCCCTTTACTGACAGGTGAAGCATACAAACCCCTTTACTGACAGGTGAAGCATACACACCCCTTTACTGACAGGTGAAGCATACACACCCCTTTACTGACAGGTGAAGCATACAAACCCCTTTACTGACAGGCGAAGCATACAAACCCCTTTACTGACAGGTGAAGCATACAAACCCCTTTACTGACAGGTGAAGCATACAAACCCCTTTACTGACAGGTGAAGCATACAAACCCCTTTACTGACAGGTGAAGCATACAAACCCCTTTACTGACAGGCGAAGCATACAAACCCCTTTACTGACAGGTGAAGCATACAAACCCCTTTACTGACAGGTGAAGCATACAAACCCCTTTACTGACAGGTGAAGCATACAAACCCCTTTACTGACAGGTGAAGCATACAAACCCCTTTACTGACAGGTGAAGCATACAAACCCCTTTACTGACAGGTGATCCCTGGTAAGTCTCATAAGGTCCCAACTTCTCTGCTAATTCACAGCTAGCTTCCAAAGCAGCAAAGTATATTGTGTCAAAAATTTCCCTGTTCAATTTCTGAGCTTCTTCACTCTCAAAGGGGTATCTCATTAAGATAAAAGCATCAGCCAAGCCCTGGACGCCAATACCAATAGGTCTGTGTCTGAAGTTAGATCTCTTAGCCTGAAAGGAAATTAATATTTTGTAACCACTAAAAACCACAATTTTTCACAATCATGACATTGCATGAGGAAGCTCAAGTGTAAAATGGAAATAAGGATGCTGGCAGGTCAGCTTATGTGATTTTTGACACTTTGTTGGAATCATCAGGTTTCCCACAGAGGCTTAAGGCAAACATTTTTGCACAGTATCCTCATTTTTTCTTTTGCTTCAGTTCTTTATTACATGAAAAACAAGGGGTTGCACTTAGTTGCTAAGGATACCCCCATTCGACCACTCAGAAAACAGGAAGTAGATGCCAATTGACCTGGGAAGGGGAGGCACGATACAAATCATCATGCTTCAGCTGTATACCAAATTTGAAATCAATTCCTTCTGTAGAAGCCAAGAAATCTGTTATGAAAAATCGTCTATTATTGACCCTTTAAAAAGTCCAAGTCATTTCAGAAAACATGAAGTGGATGCGCGACTTACCTTGAAAGTTGAAAGGGGAGGCACGATACAACTCATGACAAAGTTGTATCTGAAATTTGAAATCAATACCTTTAGTAGAAGCTGAGAAATCTGTTACTAAAGTAAACTTGTTACGGACGGACAGACCAATGGACAAGGTGATTGCAATATAGCTCCCTCTCTTACGAGTGGGGGTATAATACCTGTTTTACAAATATTCAAAAACTTCTCACTTTTTAACAGGTTTAAGACTTAAACTATGCTCAAGTTCTCTATGAAAAGAAAACACAGGAAACCTTTTCCTGTCAAATTTTGAACTCTTATTATCTTTATGACGAGTTCAGTAACTTCAGTAACTTATCAAATTGTTTATTTTATTTTTTTTCTCCAATTATTCCCTTATGATTTAAGGCATCAATTTCGAAACTTCATCACTCCCAGTAACACTTGACCATCCTTAAGTGCTATTAACAACAACATTAAATCAAGATATAACAAATAAAATTGTTCCTATCATTAATTTTCCTTTTTTGTTCTGTTGATAAGTGGTTGTATACAAACCTCTTAAAAGTTCATACTAGACCTGTCTACCTTCCATTGCTTATTACAATGACATAAGAGACTGATTCAGATTAAATGAAATTCATTTTAGTTTCACAGGACATCAGGCTGTTTAGGAGAATTTTTTGGTCTTTTACTAGTATATTGAAAGATTATGTGGTTGACATCAGGATTTTGAACCTTCAGGTCCAGCAGGTTTGACTAATTTCAAAGACAGTGCAATGACTGTTGTAGTTACAAACCTCAGGTACTGGGTAGTAGTTGACCTCTATTATCTTGTTCAGATTTCTGACGATCACTTTGGTCACCATTTTCAGTTTGTCAAAGTCAAATGTTTTCTCTGGCGTGACGTACATGTTTAGTGCAATAGAAGCCAAGTTACACACAGCAACCTAAAAGTAAAAGAAAATAAAATCTATCATTTCAAAACATGCATTAATGTAAAATGTTTTTTATGTATCATGAGTCATGTTTGGCTATCATTCAAATGAAAAGTAATAACTCCTGTTGGGTGTATATGAACTCTCTCACAGAACATAAGCCGCAATAAAACAAGAATATATCTTTGACATTATGCCCATCTCACAACATTTGAGACAGATATATATGTCCCCCTACTTTTGTAGATGGGAATAAAACACTTTTTTTAAATTCATGGTGAATGTTTTGCATATAAATTCCTTTCTATATTTGAGCATTTCTACTTTCACAACAGTCCTTTTTCTAATGTTCAATATACTGATTTGTATTCTTTTAAATTAAGGTTTTTTTTCAATGTTCACCTCATCTTTACTGCTGTATTCTACTATCTCCGTACACAGATTACTACACTTGATCGTCCCTAGATTTTGCTGGTTAGATTTTCTATTACAATGGTCCTTGTATAACATGTAGGGGGTTCCTGTTTCTGTCTGAGATTCAATGATGGCATACCACAACTGCTGGGCCTTTATAGTTTTACGTCCACGCCCTTCCTTCTCGTATCTGCAGGTAAAAAACATTGAATATTTTTGTTTTATGATGAATGTGTAAAAAATCAGATAAATTTTATTTTTCAGAGTAAGAACTCACAAAGGACCAGGGCTGATAAGGCCTGTTTTTGGCCTCAAAATATAGCTGAAAATTAAAAGTTCTAGTATTCTACATTCACTGTGTTATTTTCTTAGGCAAGGGTTAGGGACATAATAAACAATGAAAATTATTTCAATCCATTTAATCTATATATAGAAAATGGCATTAAAAGTTGGAAGATTTTCAACATTTGGTCAAAATTAGCGTTTTTTACATTATTTTCATGCTTTTTTTTGTTTTCAATAGTAGTGTGTACAGCCATGTACCACATAGATACTTTGGGAAAATATTTTTCAGGACCAACTTAATTTGTTACCAAAAGGATTTTGTGGTACATGGGTGTTGCGGTCACTTCCCAGTGCGAAAATTATTAAAAATATGCTAAAAACAGCCGATTTGGTCAATTTTGTGCAATTTGTTCAATTTTGACGTCACGATGACGTCACAGTATGGTCAAAAATATTAAATTGTCTATGAAGCATTAAAGTACTGACATTTAACTAAGTCTTTTCACAATTGTTACTTGAATTCCAACAAAAATAATTTTTGGGCCAAAAATGGTCCTTATCAACCCTAGTCCTTTCTGTGCTTGAATAGGATCTACTCTTACTTGTGTTTGGGTAACCAATATCCTATTTGGCATAGAAACAATACCAATATTGAATTTGAGAAAATAGTTAATTTGAATGAAATGAGAATTGGTTATGCTTAGGGCTGTTCCAGAATTAATTGTGTGGGGGGTTTGGAGGAATTTCTATTACATATATGGTGGGTGGTGGTTGTTATAGAAATATTTTGTTATGAAACAATGATAAAAATTAATCATTTTTGATGGGTGGTGAGGTAAAGAAAAAAGTGCCCCCCCCCCACATTTAATTCTGGAACAGCCCTTAACAATATCCTCTACAATGAGTACAGAAAATCAGTACAATTCAATTAAAAATTTGCATAGATATTTTCTCAATCATGCTTTAATTAAGACCAAGAAAAAATATACTAACTTTGTATAAAGTTCTTCAAACTCTTCTCCCCAACAATCCATCAGCCCAGGACATTCATGGGGGCACATCAATGTCCAATCCCCATTCCCTTCTACACGTTTCATGAACAGATCAGAGATCCACATGGCGTAGAAGAGATCACGAGCTCTAGATTCCTCCTTGCCTGTATTCTTCTTACAGTCCAGGAAATCAAAGATGTCAGCATGCCAAGGCTCTAAATACATGGCAAAGGCACCTGGCCTCTGAAGAATAAAACAATAAAAGCCATTACATTTTACACAATATTGTGTAAGTTCTACTGTCCGATTGTATTTTGGTTGGATTATCTATGATTTATTCACTGCTTTTGAATTCATAATTTATAATTAAGAGAAAATGGGGAGAACACCATACATTGCAGGAAACAAAACTCCATCATAAATTTTGACCTTTTGTTTGCACAGAACATGAATATTATCTGTTAGGTTTTAACACATTTTTTTGAACACACATTGACCATACAGGGTGATCACTTTTAATATGTGGGGGAAACCACCCTCTTTGGGCAAGGAACTGACAAACCTATTACATTCCTGTTTTTGTCAATTACAAAGCATGATTTGTTCCACCACCTAAGATCTAATTGACAACTTGTGAAAAATACTGTAAATGTATTAATATACCCACATTTAACCTAAATGTCTATTTAGCGGGTATTAATTTTAACAGTTTTCAATTATCATGTCTATTTTGCTGTATTATTTTCAAGGTTTTAAATTATAATACTTACATGTAATTGCATATTTACATGTAATATTCTTCACAGATTTTTAATGACTATGAATATAGCGAAAACTAATACACTACCATAATTACTACATTACAGAAGTGTCACTGTGTGGCATTTAAAGCAGTGCCATTGACCACTCAGCTGCATAAGTCAAAAATTTGCTTAAAAGACAATGTTCTTTTTGCATAGCTGTATTGATCTTTTATTCATAAACCACTTCAGCCCTCAAAGTGAAACTTGATATATGGTAGACATTTTTGCTACCAGAATGAAATTTTAGGTGGCCATTTTGAAATTCTAGTGGTCAAACATATATATGAATGCATGATTTTGCTAAAACTTCACTGGCCAACTGGTCACCAACTCAAAAATTTTGGTAGCCATTTGGAATATTTAGTAGCCTGTGGCCACCATATTGGTCAAAATTGAGGACTGCACTTACCTTATTACCTCCCTGGTCTACATATCTAGCTGTGTTGTTGTATACCCTCAACATAGGTAACAATCCATTTGATATACCATTTGTCTGAAATTATAAGGTGCAGTCATGAACAAGCTTTGTGCTAGAAATCTACTTTCACTCAAGCATGATGTATACATCTTTTTTTTTTGCTTTGGGCATTCATGTTCCTAATGTTTGCAAAGAAGTTTTTATGCAAGTGCAAAGTTGGTGGGTTTTTTTCCGCAGTGATTACCAAGATTTTTTTTGCTTTAAATAACACAGTTTTGTATTCAAATATTAGAATTAAGTACATGTAGTTGATTGAGTCAGTAAGTAGATTTTTACATCTTCTTTAAGCCAGAAATTGTATAAAACATTGGGAATTGCTTTTAGATCATTGGATATATTCAATCCTAATATCCTACTTATTTAAAATTGATTCGATTTCACTTATTCAGTTAAAAAAAGAAAAATGGCTGCTGAATCACTGGACGAAAAAGCATATTTTTAACATTTTGTCATTTTCTCTACTCCATTGTAATATTATTTCATATCACTTGACCAAATCAACTTTAACTGAACATTTTGGGTTGGTCTTGCCTTGTTTTGCAACTGTAACTTTACTCACTCCAGCAATATAACTGCCTGTTGCTCTTATATTGTGTATATTTAAGCCGATTCCACCAGCAGACTTAGAGATCAAGGCACACTGCTTCAATGTATCATAGATACCCTCAATACTGTCAGAGTGCATAGTTAACAGAAAACAGCTACAAATGAAAATAATTATAAATAAACGATTCCAGTGCTCCTGGTGTTTGTATAATAATGTTACAATCCCACCTAAAAAACTGCTATGTTCATTAAACTGATTTTTTCTTGTTGTCAGACTGGATCAAATATGATATCAACAAATGTACAATGCAACAAATAGGAGACGATGCCTTATTCAGAGTTTATTTTCAATTTTGTTTTGACAGACCTCAATTTCTGTCAGAGAATCATTTGCTATTCTTTAACATGTTAATTTCCAGATTTTGTGGCACACGAATGTAGCAGTGAGCTCAAGTAGGTCTTATGACTTGAAAACAAACTGCATAACCATCAAAGCTTTGGCTTTGGCTTTCCTTGAAGTAATTGTATAAGACTGCATCTTTCAGGTGTTCTTATTTGTTGATGTAAGCATGATTCCGTGTCACGGTAGTGCTTTTTTACTTAAAAATCTTAAATGTTACTTATTGCTTTGCGTCCTATACATAATACAAGAGGCTCCCAGGAGCCTGAATCGCTCACCTGGTCTTGAGTCAACCCTAAACATGTAAACACTTTTCTAGAGCTAAATTACCTGAACATATAAGCAAGCAACAGCTTTTCTCTATCTACTATAGTTTCATTCAATAGGCCAAAAACATGAAACAAGAGGCTCCCAGGAGCCTGAATCGCTCACCTGGTCTTAATGTCAACCCTTTGACGACTTTTGTATAGATAAATGAGCTGAATGTTTAAGCAATGAAAAGCTTTTCTCTATCTGCAATAGTTTTCATTCCAAAGCAAAAAACACTATTTTTCACCTTTAAAGGGCAATAACCCCTTAAAGGGCTCATCTGACAACTTCGACCCTAATAAGACTTTTGTAGAGCTAATTAAGCTGAACATTTAAGCAAGCGACATCTTTTCTCTATCTGCAAAAGTTTTCTTTCTTTAGGCAAAAAACACTATTTTTTGTCTTTAAGGGGCCGTAACCACTATAAGGGGTCATCTGGCAACTTTGACCCTATGGAAACTTTTGTAGAGCTAAATGAGCTGAACATTTAAGCAAGCAACAACTTTTCTCTATCTGCAATAGTTTTCATTCCACAGGCCAAAAACACTATTTTTTGCCTTTAAGGGGCCATAACCCCTGTAAGGGGTCATCTGACAACTTTGACCCTTTGGAGACTTTTGTAGAGCTAAATGAGCTGAACATTTAAGCAAGCAACAGCTTTTCTCTATCTGCAATAGTTTTCATTCTATAGGCCAAAAACTCTATTTTTTGCCTTTAAGGGGCCATAACCCCTATAAGGGGTCATCTTACAACTTTGACCTTATGGAGACTTTTGTAGAGCTTAATGAGCTGAACATTTAAGCAGGGTTTTTTCCAGGATTTTGAGGGCTTTAGTCACTTTAGCGGTTGACCAAAATGTGCAACCTAATAATCCATAACCATGTTTGCTTCTGGCACTGGTTGAAACAAAAATACCAATACTTGAATTTCTATATGTACTCTCAATTGTAATAAATTATTTATTTATAATTGATACAATGTATACGATTCTTCATTATTGTTGTTTGTACTGTCATTGCCCCTTGAGGATCCATAATTGGTCAATAAACTTGTATTCTTGTATATGTGCAGGTTATAGCTATGTATATTATAATTTCAGTACCATGGACAGGACACAGATTACAACAGTTATTATCATGTTCAATAAAATATATCTTAACATTTGTTGAATTGATTTTCCCCTTTTAATCATACTTAATCATGTTAATGTACTGCAGATTCTTTGCCTTTAATATTTTAGGCAAAACAAAATGATAACACCCCCACCACCTTTTTTTACAAATTAAGGGAAAATATGTATTACTCATCAAGTTTAACATGCACATAGAAAGCTAAAAGCACACATAAAGTCTCTCTTTTTTCTCATTTGAAGAAGGGCTGTTCCAGCAAAACATACATGGGACAGGGGGAAGGCACCCCTTTGAAAGGGGAGCCACCCATAGAATTTAATTTTTAAACTAACATTATTTTCATTGAGTTTACACAAGCTTTTAAAGCCCACCCATAGAGGCAATTTAATTTTGCCTTCCCCCTGTCCATTGTATGTTTTGCTGGAACAGCCCGAAGCAGTTTTGTTTTTGTTTTACCATTTTCATAATGGCAATGATAAGTGACTGGTGGTCCCGTAAAGGAGGAATATACAGACAACAAAACAGAACATCCTTCATGTCCTATAAGTCCTATAAAGGAGCTCTACAAATTTAGTTTAGTGTTAAGGTGGCTCGAGGTTATTAAACAAAATAATTTCTTAACTCAAAATCATTGGAACTCCACTACAACTCCGCTGAAATGGAGGTGCTCCTATCTAGAAGGGTAATACATGTAAAAGGAAAAAGAAGGAGATCGTAAAAATGTAAACAAAGTTCTTTTCATCTGAGCTGCTTTTAATGCATGAAAAAGGATGTTTTTGGATAACAGGATGTTCTTAATAAAATAGTTTCATGAAGGTAAATCCTTTCATCTATATTTACTTCTAAGTTTTTGTGATATTTACACAAGAATTATCATTTGGTCAACATGGTCAGAGCACGTGGGTTGACAAACATATCAATACTTTTCGGCTGATATAAAAATAAACTTTCTCCTGATTGGTCAAGTATATTTCATTCAGGATTGATTACGTAATCAATCAGCGATGGTCGAGCACCTGTTATTATGATTCATTTAAACAATTAACAGTTAATTAACTGTAAAAACATATCCGGCCTGCGGGTGTTTATGCAGACAGCTTGGGTCATAAATCAATAGGGCTTCATAGTAAAATTTGTTGTCCATTTGAATTACACGAAAATGACGAAAGATTTAACTGATCATCGTAAAAAAGGACAAATTTTCTACATTTTTTGAAAATTAAAGTGGCGAAATTGGTTTGAAAATTTTTCGTCAAATAAAATATTTTTTCGCCAATGACGAAAGTGACGAGCGCTAGAAAAATCACTGCATTTAAGCAAGCAACAACTTTTCTCTATCTGTAATAGTTCTCATTCTATAGGCCAAAAACATGAAAAAATGCTATTTTTCACCTTTAAGGGGCCGTAACTCCTATAAGGGGTCATCTGACAACTTCGACTCTATGAAGACTTTTGTAGAGCTTTTGATGCTTAAGCAGTAACGTGGCATCAGATTTCATCTATCTCTTATACTTTTTGAATTTACAAGCCAAAAACAGTAGTCTGATCCCCCTAGTCTATTTTTAGTAACGGCGGCCATGTTGTTTGGACGGCGGTCACCATTTGTGCAATCTTGGTAGAGGATATCCCATAGATGAAGTGGGCAAAGTTTCAAAGCAATCCCTTCAGTGGTTTCGGAGGAGAAGATTTTCAAAGAAAAGTTAACGACGACGACCACGACGGACGCCAAGTGATGGCAAAAGCTCACATGGACCTTCGGTCCAGGTGAGCTAAAAAAGCTACGCTGAGCGCAGCATGATACGACCGCAACAAGTTGAACCCTGTACATTGGAGGCCCAATATGGATAGTCTATTGCTTTGGTCACATGCAGCCCACGGTGGACTTGCACAGCTTTTTTACTCATGCATCCTATGGTGGACTTTAAAATGCATATTTGACACATATATATTTACAATAACATTTAATAGAAAAAATCTTATTTCTATACTCATTTACATTTTTGACACGATAAAGCCCCTTTTGACCCTTTTTTTAAAAAAAAAAGGTTAGGACCACATACCCCAAATGCAATAAAAAGCTTTCTTCGGTGTAATCATCATATTTAATCATCAGAACAATTGGCTGGCCCACTACAGCTAAATTTCTTGTGTAAAACCATTTGTATTGACCAACTTTTAAAAATGGCGTTTTTTGCCCCTTCGACCCCTTATATCTCAAAAACAGTAAGAGATATTGCAAATCTGATTGAAAAATGCTGCAGGGATTTTCACAAGGATTCCAATGAAAAAAAGATTTTGAAAATCGGACCACAAATAAAAGATGATTTTTTGGGTGTGGCCCGTCTTTGGCTCCCTGTAGCAATGTAACAATTCAATTTACATCAAAACCACTGACACATTTTGTTGACAGAATTTAATGAGGAATTCAATAAAAAAAAGAATTTTCAAAATCAAATGAATAATAAACATTCTACAACAGTTTTGTCAATACACCTGTTTTAGCCCCTTTTGGCCCTTTTTTCCAAAACAGTAAGGGCCACCAACCCCAAATACGATAGGAACCTTCGTCTAGTGGTTACAAACATCATATCATAATTTCATAACAATTGGTCAATATTTACTTAAGTTATCACACGGGAACCAAATGTCCCCAGACAACGACAACAACGACATCGCCATAACATTATACGATCGCAAAAATTTTGCAGTCATATAAAAATTACAAGAAAACCTACCTTGACAATTGTGGGTGATTGGTTCCAGCATTGAACAGAGTAGGAGATGCATGAGTGAACCACTTCTCTGACAACAAATTATAGGTCTGAAAAATAATTATGTATATTTAATTTATTTTACTTCATGCAAGATTTTCTATAATAACTTTCTCATCTGTTCTTCTGTCTACTGTGAAATTAATAGTCTAAAGATAAATAATACAATGTAGAGATCAATATGAAATTTCACATCTAGACCATATGGCTATTGAAGTATTCCAGAAAAAAAATCCACCCTGACAGGGGTATAACACCACATTATTATTTTTAAGCACATGCTTGGCTTTTCTTACATAGTAAAGTACTATAAATGAAATTGTTTGGATGTGAAAGAAATTTTTTAGTGGTACACCCAAAAAGTGGCTTTCCATTCGACAGTGGGATATATTTTTTTTTTTGGAGAAGCCCTAATTAATCATGAAAAACAGTTTTATTTGACTAACATGTTTTTTTTTATACCAAATATATAAAAAAGATGTGTCTGTTGTTTTTTTTCAATTTATTTTTGTCTTTTATTCTTGGATGTATGAGATTGATCATCCCAGTTGGGTAGTTTTGTTGTTACAATCCAAATAGAATATATGGTTAAAAGAGAGATAACTCTATTTATTTTTATGGTCAAAACAAAGGTAATATTTGAATTTTATCACAATTTAAATAGATTACCTCTATGGCAGCTTCTATGTCTTCACCATGGATACCAACAGCAACTCTCATCAACATATGCTGGGGGCGCTCAGCAACTACAAAATGTGTTCAATAAATTACATTGTGAAACAAGAATACATCCAAAAGACATGATGCCCATCTAGCAACATTTGGGACAGACGGACCCAAACAATATATGCCCCCTACTTTCGCAGAAGGGGCATAAAAAAACTACAATGTATTGAAAATTGACATTCAACTGGAAAATCAAGGTCATTAGTCTTCATAAAATACATTGGTCTGTTGTGTAAAGTCTGCTAGCTACTAAAGTAAAATGCATACCAAGTTTCATTAACCTAACCCTTACAATTCTTATACATTGATATCCTTATGCAGTGGCTGTCAATAAAACCAAACCTTTGTCTTACAAAGCTTCCTAGTTGAGAAAAACATTGACACACCTTTTGTTAAAGAATGCAATGATTTTCTTTCAAGTATCTAGACATATAAACAAGCATTGATCAGACTTCTGTTCAGGAAACAGGGGTTCAAATTAAAATTTGAGTCAAAAGGTCCACACCTTTTTGAAGTTCTAGGTGGAAAGTCCACAAGATGTTATTAAAAAGTCCTCAATAGGAGTAATTGTATATACATATAGGTCCAGGACTTTTGAAATTAGAATTTCAAAGGTCCTGAATCAACAATTGAAGGTCCCGGACCTCGGACCAGTGCTAATTTTTAAGTCTGCTCTTCTGCTTGTTTTAGTACCTTTTCCATCTATCTTCAACAAATAAGATCTTTCAAGAGTCTTATAGCCAAAATAGTTGTAGTTGAAATCTCTGTTGTAGATCATAGCAGAATTTAATTTCTGAAAAGAAAATAATAAATTGTTGTGAATTCACAATTATTTCCGACTTTTTCATTAGGGCTGTTCCAATAAAACATATGAGTTACCCAGGGAAGGCACTTTTTATAATTACCTATGGGTGGTTTGGTTTTTTTTTTCACAACACTTGCATATACCAGTGCTTTTTAAAAATTTGCTTCTTTCCATGATTGGTTAAATTCAAAAGTGCCTTTCCTGGGTAACATAGATGTTTAAATGGAACAGCCCTTAAAATCTTAACTGTTGGATTGAGACACTTAGCCTCATTAGCTTCAGTGAAATGTTGTGAATAAAATAAAGAGTAATAAAGATCAATATGCACATGGGTGCAAAAGACGAGTTGCCGTATTTTATTAACCAAAACTTTCCTTGTCTTCATTTTAAAAACCCCTTCCAATCACGCATGAAAAATTTTTTGAATCCAACCGTCCATATACAATGTAGTTTGCAACATTATGCCAAAACTTTAATAAAATTGATTGAGAACTTTTCGAGTAATTGTCCTGAAACCATGTTTTTCTGCCGCTCTGCCCTTGATCCTTGAACAAAATTACCCAAAAATCATTAAGATTTCTCCTCTTATAATTGGTAACAACATTACAAAGTTTCATTAAAATCTGTTGACAACTTTTTGAGTAATTGACCAGAAACTGCTTTTTAAGTAAATTTCAAATGTTTTTCTGTGGCTGTGACCTTGACCTTGAACGATTTATCCCAAAATCAATAGGGTTCCTCTTCTTATGGTATGTAACAATATCCTAAAGTTTCATTAAAATCAGTTGAAAACTTTTTGAGTTATGGTCTGGAAACCACTAATTCAAGAAATTTCCTAACCTTTTTCTGTCACTGTGACCTTGACCTTGAACGGATTTACCCCAAAATCAATAGGGTTCCTCCTCTTATGGTATGTAACAATATCCCAAACTTTCAATAAAATTGATTGAAAACTATTTGAGTTATGGTCCAGAAACCACTAATTCAAGAAATTTTCTAAGGATTTTCTTTCGCTGTGACCTTGACCTTGAACGGATTTACCCCAAAATCAATAGGGTTCCTCCTCTTATGGTATGTACCAATATCCCAAAGTTTCATTAAAATCGGTTCACAACTTTTTGAGTTATGGTCCGGAAACCAATTGTTGACGCCCGCCCGCCTGCCATCATCATCACAATAGCTGAGTTCAACTTCGTTGCAACTCGGCTAAAAAATAATGCTAAGATGTAGGAAAATTTACTATACACTGGAAAAAAAACTGATATACTTTTAATATAAAAAGTGATGTTCCTTTCTTTAAGTTGTAATTTTGCATACGTACATTTAGGTACCAAAGAATAAAAGTCATAACAAAATCTATGAATGTTTCAATAGTTTCAGTCAAAACATCTGATCAAAGGCATGCAACTTTGTGAAATATGAACAATTCAACTTTGTGCTTTCATGGATGTTGTGTCATGTACATGTATATGTATTCCACAGCTCTATATCTTTACATCTATCATGTCTATTTCTTACATCAGCATTCTTCATGATAATTTCGTGGGTTTCTTTAGAAAGCATGGGAGAGTGTTTCATGGTCTTTGGGTTCACCCACTGGTATAAATCATCCATAACCTCTGGAAATAATGGTTATAAAATTAATTGATCATATTGAGCAGCAATATTGATAATAGTTTGGTTACATTAATGAAGTTTATGTGTTGTACATATGCAAAAGGTGACTTCTTGAAAATCTTTTAAAACTACATTTTAAAGGAAAAAAATTCACAGAAGGGGTATTTTTTCCATTCCAGCTAAGATTCTTATGTACATTATATTGTCCTAATTACAGCAAGGGCAACTGTAAATACTGTTCTACATTGAAAGCTGTTGGATTTTTCCCTAAGTTTTCTTGGGAATGTAAAATTGCCATTACCTTGGTTTTTTATTTGAGGTTCCATGACATACACCTACGTTTGGATAAAAAATTAGAACAGTATCTTTTCCCAGCCCCTTGAAAATAAGCAAACCAAGGACTGAACAACTAAATGTACAGTACCTGACAATAAACAATGGCTAGCAATTTGTTGTTTTTTTACAATGTAGTTTGATGGTGTAAAAGATAACCTTAAAGCAATCTTACCACTGAATACTTTCTTGGTTTCTTTGTGTAAATTAGATATGGCGATTCTAGCAGCAAGTTGAGCATATTCTGGATGTTTGGTTGTCATGGTAGCAGATGTCTCAGCTGCCAGATTGTCCAGCTCTACAGTGGTGACACCTGGGTACAAGCCATTGATTACCTTCATGGTAATGGCTGCCTAAATAAAGAACATTTAATTTTATTATAAATCTAGAACTTTCGTGTAACATTAATTTTGCTATATTTAAAAGCAATTGATTACTTCCTATAAGTTTTAAATAAAATAAACTTGAGTTAATCATGTGTTTAATTTCTTTCAGTTGCAGGGGTTGCAATAGAAGCTAATAGGCAGCTACATGTATTTCGGCCCCCTATTAATGTCATTTTTAATGTTTTAGCTGCCCACTGTTTAAAAATCTGTATCAAACAAATGGAAACCGCCTTCTACTTATTACAGTAAAACTGGTTACTTTAAAAAGTGTTGAAAGCCCTGAGTTGTTGTCAGTTGTAAGCTTTATATGTTTTCTTGATTAAACAGGTTTTTAATTATGTGTCATACTGAGCAGGTGATTATTTAAGACAAACGCATTCATCATTTGTTGCAATTTTTAACTCTGGGCTTTATCTTGAATGAGTGACCCCATAGAGGTAATTGGCTAGTGACCAATTCCTTTAGTACTGAGGCATTTCCATCAGTTTCCTTCAGCACTTGGCATACTTGGTCACTAAACTACATGTAGTAGTACATTTTGTTCCAGAAATATGTTATATTATCCAGGTATTATGTAACTGCTCAACTGGGGTACATGTAATTTTGAATTATTTTCAGTCTTTTATTTTGCATATTTGGCATGCATTGCATTAATTTTATAAGCAAACAGAAAATCCTATCCTTTAAATTCTTAATTTAAAATCTTTCTGGGGTTAATTTTCTTTAGTCCCTAATAAAATCCTTGACAATTGGATAAATGCAATACATGTATATTTTTTCACTATACTAAGTAGGTCTTACCGGATCTATGAAGTTTAACTCGTAACATAGTTTCTGAATCCTTGATGTTATCTTATCAAACATAACATTTTCCTTCCTCCCATCTGAAATGATAAAGTAAAACAATTTAATTGAATTAATAGCACAGATAAATTTGACTTGAAATAGTTTTTACGGTACATTTTTTTTGCAAGATACATACAACAGGTTCTCTTGTGCATCCTAGTTTCAGTCTTCATGAAACTTGTTCTTGACTTGCTGGATTTTACACAAATTAAGCTGGACCAACTTAACATTTAACAAATTTGCCTGAGCTTACCAAATGGGTCAGGAGGACTTGCACATTTTGCATACTAGTACTGTAGTTTGAGCAAGACAGCCTTATATTTTCAAAAAGCTGTCAATAAAAAAATTGCCAGGTTTCATTTAACTGTCAGTGTTCTCCCCAGGCCCTTCTAACATCCTGGTAATGTGATGCTATCTGGTTCAAATGTGATATAATGTGTATTCCATAAGGAATGTGATGCTATAATTTCAAACCAAAAGATGCTATTTTAACAAGAACGGAATTCCTGGGTCCCTGCCAAGTGGCAAAAATTTTAAGTTAGTCTGCTTAACAGGAAGTAGATAAGAGACAGACCTGAAAACGAATCCCTTCACATGAGACCCCTACCTAAAGCTGCATATCAGTCTACGAATAATCTGTAACAAAAATTTTCCATTTTTGACCCTTAAAAAATCGAAAGTCAGCTCCCTAAGCCACAGACCTGGTAACACATGCCACCTTATGAGACCTCTACCTGAACTTTGTCCTGAAGCTACATGTACATATTAGGAATAGTGGTGGCTGAGATATCTGTTACGAAAAACAAGTGGGACAGACGCACAGACACCAGCATTTCTATGTTTTTGCACTACTTGCAGCAGGGAACAAAAATTGCAAATACCAGGATGCTTTTAGAAATTTCCTTGGAGAACACTGTAAACAGGTAGGACAAATGTGAAGCTGAATTGGAATCCAAAAATATGGGACCATGCTGCAACGATGCAAACCAATTAAATGTATCTTGAGGCTGGGATTTAAGTTCCTGCAAAACAATATCCCCACTTGCCCATCACCATTTTAGAACTTTCACATCTTGCAATCCTGCAATAATAAATACAAACAAACATATATACATGTAATTCCAAATTTATTAAAATTTGTGTTCAAAGAAACCTATTTGCCCTGGACAAGTTTCATACCTTGTACATTACCAAATACAGTGTGCGACGTTAACGACTAGCACGATGCCCGTGTCTATTAGAAATTTGATCAGTCTAGTTTATTTCGGTAGTTACTGGTCCGGTCGGTCTAGTGAATTGAAAGTAATAAATATATATTATTCAGTATTCTTGCATTTATCTTTCATTTATTATCCAATAAAGATCTGTTTTTCTCCGTTTTTATATCAGCGTCTCCTTGAAATCGGCCATTTTCAATAAATATATAATCTAAAAACGGATTCCGTGACGTCAGGGGGAAATCCCGCATTCGGATGTAGAGAGTTAACGCTCTACACTACCAACATGCGCAAAACCTTCCGAATGGAATGGTTTCCTCTTGCATATGCGCATTGGTCAGTAAATAAAGGTCAAGGTATTCTTGAATTATTTACAAAAAAATGGAGAAATTCAGATAAATAAATCGCAGTTTTAAGGCATTTTAAACACGGTACGTTTATATGGATGATTTTAAACATGTACGGGGTAACAAGATACTTGATTATATTAATTTGTTACTCACTCTTCAGAATTTTCTTGAAATAACGGATAATTTTTGTCATCAGAAAAGAGATTCTCGACTTTCAAATGATTTTTTTTCTTTGGGAGACACGTACAATTTATACGGGGATATGTACGTTAAATGGAAAGATGCCAAATAAAAAATGAACGAATATCTTCCATTTTGAACATCCTCAATGGTGTTATTTTGATATTGTTCATCAACCAAGAAAATAAAGACATGGCCAATGTATTATGCAATTGCATGCAAAATGCAATATATTTTAAAATATCAATATGTATTGAAAAATAAAACAGAATATATCTTTACTTGTCTGCTCTTATATTTCTCAAAGTAAAAGAAGGCACTCTGAGATTTACCCATTAAAAATCTGGAAAAAAAATATTACATGTAGTTAAACCAAGCTCATTTCTTTTGTCATGTCATTGTATTGTTTACTGGTGCAGTGCTTGGTATGGTACTTTTAGACTGAAAAAAAATCGGTCTGCTTGAATCTGATTCGGTCTGGTGGAATTAGAAATTTGCTAGCCCAAATGTCTAGTGGCTGAAAAAGTTTTTGGCACAGACTGCAAATATGTCCTATTTACTTACATGTATGGAAGATGATGAGGTCAAAATAAAATACTATTTGATAAGGGTTTCCTTGTTTGAAAAATATGGTAGGTAGGCAAAATCATTTCAGTTTTAAAAATAATTCTATCTACTGGTCAGTGTATTAACCATTCACTGGTGCACGATATTTTATCCCACGATCCGGAAATCGATATTATGTTTGACTTCGCAATTCCAATTCGATCCAAAAACTATTTTCAAAATTCCCTTTTGATAAACAGCCAATCACGCATCACTTCTGTTCGTTTTGATTAAAAATTGTAAAAAGTCGTGAAATTTTCATAAAACATAGGAGAATATAAGCTTACGAGTTGCAATTTGCAACCATGCAGTGTACGGATGGAAAGGAAAATAATTTGTCAGTTGTATAAAAACGTCAGATGTACAGGAAGTAAAGAAAAGAGACAAATAAATCAATTTTGAAGGGAGTGGGTGAAATATTGCCAAGATGGCGGCTTTCCTCCCTTGTGGGTATTATAGAGAAGGAGGTCGATAAGACTGAATTATCTGTCGTTTATAAGCTTATTTTATCATTCCATTTTTACCTTTTTTTCTATTCTAACGTTTATCTTTTATTTTTTTTAATTTTTATGTTGCTTTTGACGTCAAAAGCAACATAAAAAATAAAAAAATACGTCAAAAGCAACATAAAAAATAAAAATAAAAGATAAATGTCAGAATAGAAAAAAAGTAAATATGGAATGATAAAATAAGCTTTTAAACGACAGATAATTCGGTCTAGGGGTCGATTTTTTAACAGGTTGGGTGTTTCATTTGCGCTATATAGCTCATTTGATGGTATTTATTACTCTATTTTATTGACCGGGCTGGTCACGGATCAATTATTTCGGACTTCTTCATTTAAATCCTACCTAATAGTCCGAGAAATTTAAGCTCCGCCCAACCTTGCGAATAAAATAGAGTAAAAGTATCAAATGAACTATAATTTTCATGAAGTAAAAAAAAATTTCAGATTTGAATTTTTCGTTTCATTGTCGCATATGTCCATGTTATGAGCGACATTTTTTGCAAAAGAAGATGGCCTGAAATAGTTATAGTTTTCCTGATTGATACTACGAAAATTTGCAAATTTCCAAGACTGTGTCCAAGAAAAACCATTTGAAATAACTACCATGTTTCTTTACAAAAAATGATCAGCAATATACAGATATATACATTTATGCGACAATCAAACAAAAACAATTTGAAAATCAAATTATTTTTTTTTAATTCATGAAAAAAATAGTCCATTTGATACTAAATACCATCAAATGAGCTGTATAGTGCAAATGAGCTATTACACCCAACCTGTTTAAGTCGATATAAATGACCAGAATGGTCCTGCAATGTACTTATCCAGATCCAGAATTCAAGCCCCTGTGGAATAACTCCATGCACCTGGGAACCATTTGCCTTTAAACTGTGATAAGGAATTTTATATTATTGATATTAAAGCATTTTGAGATAACTTTCAATATTTTGGTGTTTTAACTTTGTCATATCACTGATCAACAAAATATACGATATTGAGATGTGGAATAACTTCAATAAGTGTACTGACACAACAAACATAAACAAACAGCAATTCAAAAAATCACAACGGAAAACAGCAAGCAGTCTTCAACAAGAACATAGGTCACTGCTTACCGTCTTGCATTGGCCCAAGACTTATAACAGGTTGGGGGAAACCCCAATTGGGATACTATATCCCATTTGGGATATAGTATCCTAATTGGGATATTTGCATATACCCCAATTGGGATATATTGCAGTTTTTTTGCAGTTTGTATTTGTATGACAAAATGGAGCATAACTATGCATCAACATTATGATTCTATGATATTCAGGGTCTTGTTTAGTATTTGTTGGATATTTGTGGGATGCTGCGTTTTCTGTGCAGACCAAGTTTAACATTAAAAACTTGTACTGTTTTTAAAGTCAAATTATTTCTTTTTGGCAAAGTTTCAGTTAATTTTGAGTTTTAGAATGAAAAGATAGGTGTTTTTACTTTCTAGTTTTAGAAACTTGGTTATCTTTGATAACAAAACCTATTTTATTTAAATTTAAGAAGTTGAAAATAAAAGGTTCCATTTTTGAATCATAAACGAAAATTTGAATTATATTATCTTTCTTTGATCAAAAGAAAATTCAGTGTTGTGAGACATGATTTTAGCTACATGTTTGGACCCCAATAGTTTTAAAATGAAAAAAAGACTTAACTTAAAAACAAGAATGTTTATTTTTATAGACTTAATCTCACTCATGAAGTTCAATATACATCAATAACTAATAAAGTCTTGTCAAAATCTTATACCAAACTTGATGTGATTTTGACATAAAAAAGAGGTTCTTCTGGTAAATCGCAGCAACACAATCTACATCTACATCTACATGGTACGAAACACTGTCTTTGCAGACCATTACGTTTCGGAATACTAAAGGGCAGGGGCGTCGGCGGTAAGAAATAAAGTTATGAACTGATAAGAATAAGGGGTAGCAAGCATAGCTGAACTGGAAGGGAAAGATAGAATACAAGGATAGAAGCAAATACCGTATTGCATTTTCGGTCCTTCTGATTAGACCAATCCGGCTACCGAAGCGGCCCCTGGGTATACACCCAACCGGCACAGCTCTAATCTTCATTAGGACTTACTTACAATACGGACCCAAAGCTGATTAATAAGTGACAGATGAAAGCCCCCGCTTGAAAGATACCAAGTCGGGGGTCTCAGCAGTAGTAGCTGGTAGCTGGTTCCAATGTAGAATGGTTCTTGGGAAGAAGCTGTACTTGAAGACGTCGGATCTGGTGTGGTATTGCTGCATCTTCTTGGAGTGGTTTGACCTGGTTCTTCCTATGGATGGTACTAGATAGTCAGATGATGGTATATCGACTAGGTCGTTGACAATCTTGTAGAACATTATTACAGTAGACTCCGCCAAATCGGATATCGAATTTGTCAGGAAAAAATATCCGATTTGCCATTTCAGGAGATCGAATATCAGTTTTGGTGATGTAACTCCAAGTCTTGTCCATGTGTTCCATGTTGAGAATGCCATCATATTATATATTTGTTGTATCATGCAAGAATAAAGGATTTAGTGAATAGCTATTGTTATTTTATTAATTAATAAAGAATTTTCATCAATTTGTGTACTTATATTCCCTCCATAACATGTGTTTTACTGAGGTCCTCCATCTTTGTTGTTTACATTGTAGAAAATTTATTAATTTCTAACAAGAATCAACATTTTTTCTCTATCAATGTACGAGATTTAAAAAGCTGGTATTCATTCATATTACATCTAAATCGTAAAATTATGTGTTTCAGGATCATATTTTCATAAAGATGTCAAAAATTTGTCTTCATTTGTCAATCAAATATGAGATTATAGCAGCTCATGAATATTCAAAATGGCGACTAGTGATTTACAAAATGTTGATTAGCCATGTGGTTGTCCACCACATCGTCTTGGATAAGGCCAAAAAAAAATATATGTCTGTTTCGGGTTTCCCGACCGACCCTATTTTTTCCGCCGACCCTACATCATTTTTTTCAATTAAAAAAAAAAAAAAAAAAAAAAAAATCGTCGTTCGTTGTTTTCTGACGCTTCCCGTCGTTATTTAGAGAGACCTCTTAACTGTCGTTCGTTGTTTTTTGACGCTTCCCGTCGTTATTTAGAGAGACCTCTTCACTGTCAGTAAAACGTTTTTATTTTACATTTTTACTCTTTTCCCGTAATGCCTCAAAACGATCTCGATTAAAAACAACATGGAGGCAACCAGTGTTAAATTAAATTTTTTAATATCAATTTTGATTAAAGAACAGTCATTCAAGTCTCAATTTATCTATTTTAAGTTGTTTTTATATTGACAATATAAAGTTTGTTGGATAGATGCCTTGGTTAGAATCAGCTATCTATTATGAATAGTTCTTATCCGGAAAAAGCCAAACACTAACCCAGTGCACCATATGTTTTGCAAATTCAGGATTTGTAACTAGATCGAAATAGAACTTTGATGCAAAAGATTTGAAGAAAATATCTCGCACCATTTCTGAGAAAATGGAAAATGAAAATACATTGAATTCTATGGTAAACTGTCTGTTTGTACCTGGGTAGGTACAAATGGAACAATTGTGACAAGACAAAAGTTTTGGTGGTGTATAAAATCTAGTACAAAATTGTTAATAGTAGATAGAATTGGAAGAAATTTTGCATTGTGAATAATAGAAAATATATTGACATTTCTCAGAAGAAAATTTCAAGATATCATAAAAGGTTCGCATGTAGTTTCAATTTTTAATGCAATGTCCATATTTGGTAATCCACGAATTAAAATGGTAATAACAGACAAAATAAGTCACCAACTTGACATTTTGTGGCATATTTTGGGTTCTAGAAACCCATTCTATAGAATCAAAGACAGAGAAAGGTTTTAAAGCAGCAAACAAAAATTCTAGCTATTTCCGGAGCTGAACTATTGACCATGAACTGCTAGCATCACTATTTATGAAAACAAGGTAAGAACACATTTAAATAATATGAAAAATCAACACCCAAAAAAAATAAAATAAAAAAATAAAATAAAATGAAATGCCTACCGACCTACCCTATTTTTGGAGAGGATGAAACCCTAAACAGACATATATTTTTTTTTGGCCTAATGATTTTATTTCAAATCTATTGAGACATCCTTTTCAAGATTGGCATCATAATGGAGGAATATCAATGTTTCAAAATTGAAAACCTTCAATAAAGGAAGTCAGATGAAATGTTAGCATTACACAGCTCACATGATTTGTTTACAGTCATGACGTAATAAGTACACTTGTAATTTCAATGACCTACGTGTTACCCACACACTAAATATACACAGACTTCACCACTAATAGATTTATTTTGTACCAACACAATATCATTTTGAAATATATTTTATTAGCTGTGCCAACATAAGATTTCAGAATAACAAATTGAAAGGTTTTAAAACATTTATATTTTGACTTCCGGCATGTACGATGATCATGATTGACAGGTGTGGAAGAAAATAGAAGTGTATATATCTTTTATTGCTTAAATAAAAACAAGTGTTTGAATAAAAACATCTTTATTAGTAAATACAATATACATTGTTTATTAAAAATCATAAACAGAGAGTTGAATACAAATGTTGGTGAAAACGTATGTCAAACTTCCGGTCATCACGATCTTCTGAAATACAAAAATATCCGATTTTTATACAAAATGGCAACATTTTGGAGGAATATTCTATCCTATTTGCCGATATATCCAATGTTCCGATATCCTATTTCCCGATAAAAAATATATAGAAAGAATAGGAAATGGTTTGGTGTTTTGATATTCTATCCCATTTGCCGATATATCCAAGTAGCCGATATCCGATTTCTTGGAGTCTACTGTAGTTGGATCTTAGTTCTTCTAGACTCAAGAGTTTCCCATTCTAGGTCTTTAAGCATAGCAGATACGCTGTCGGTGTTGCAGTATCTATTGGTGGCATACCTTGCTGCTCGTCGTTGGACCATTTCAAGCTTTTTGATGGACTGTATGCTGTATGGGTTCCATATTGAGGCGCAGTATTCGAGGTTAGGTCTTACTAGGGAAAAATACGCTGCTGCTTTAGTGTCTTTACTTGTTATCTTCAAGTTGCGCTTTAAAAAACCAAGCATGCTGTTTCCCTTCTTAACTATACGGTCGATGTGGTTATTCCAGGATAGGTTGTAGCTGAGGTCGACTCCGAGGTATTTAGTAGTGTTTGCTGTTTCGAGCTGATGGCCTTTCAGGTGGTAGTTGTAGGTGATAGGTTTCTTCGATCTTGTTACCCTCAGCACATTACACTTGTCAGGATGGAATGACATGCCCCACGTATCTTCCCAGGTGGCTAGTGCTACTAAGTCTTGTTGTAGGGTCTCGCAGTCTGCGATGGTCTTGATCTTTCTGTACACAATGGCATCATCTGCAAAGAGTCGAGTTCTTGATGTTACACACTCTGGTAGGTCGTTAATAAATATTAAAAATAAAAGTGGTCCAAGGACAGTGCCCTGCGGCACTCCACTGACTACTGGTGCTCTGTCGGAAGTTGCCCCATCAACGATTACTTGTTGTGAACGGTCTGAGAGAAAAGCTTGTATCCAATTACATGTATATGTTGAACCTCTTATTCCGTAGAAATCGAGTTTGGAAAGTAGACGCTGGTGTGGGACCTTATCAAAGGCTTTCGAAAAGTCTAGGATGATGAGGTCCTGTTGGTTTCCATTGTCTAGTGACTTCGCCAGTTCATGTGTAAGGGTCAGTAGTTGTGTCTCACAACTTCTGCGTGCTCTGAATCCATGTTGGCAGTCTGTTAGAACGGTATACTGGTCTAGATGTTTCAGGATGTTGGTTGTCAGTATATGTTCCTGCATCTTGCAACACAAGCAGGTTAACGAGACAGGTCTGTAGGTACTGGCCTTGAATCGATCTCCCTTCTTGAAAATTGCGGTCACGTTGGCATACTTCCAATCTAATGGTACATCGCCATTGTCAAGGGCACTTTGGTAAATAATAGTCAACAAGTGTGGCCACTAAAAGTATGTCTCGCCTGCCGGCACCATCGCTAAAATCAACTACCTAAGCTTTCATTTCTTGATATAAACACAAAAAGTGTCAGTATACCTAATAACAGATGCCTAGTTATTATACTATTCAAGCAATCCATTGTCCACACAAGTATTACAAAAAGTTTTCTGTCTGAAAAAAGACCTAAGTTCACAGGGTCACTGGAGCGTAAAAATGGGGTCATGGTCACATGGCATGGTGACAGTTGCGTAGACCATAACCTGAACTGTCTGTATACCAAATATCAGATGCCTAGCTATTATAATTTTCAAGCAATTCATCGTCCACAAAAGTCTTACAAAAATGTTTATGGCCTGAAAAAAGACCTAAGTTCACAGAGTCACTGGAGCGTGAAAATGGGGTCAGGGTCAAACGGCATGGTGACAGTTGCGTAGACCATAACCTGAACTGTCTGTATACCAAATATCAGATGCCTAGCTATTATACTTTTCAAGCAATTCATCGTCCACAAAAGTCTTACAAAAAAGTTTACGGCCTGAAAAAAGACCTAAGTTCACAGAGTCACTGGAGCGTGAAAATGGGGTCAGGGTCAAACGGCATGGTGACAGTTGCGTAGACCATAACCTGAACTGTCTGTATACAAAATATCAGATGCCTAGCTATTATACTTTTCAAGCAATTCATTGTCCACAAAAGTCTTACAAAAATGTTTATGGCCTGAAAAAAAACCTAAGTTCACAGAATCACTGGAGCGTGAAAATGGGGTCAGGGTCAAACGGCATGGCGACAGTTGCGTAGACCATACCCTCAACTGTCTGTATACCAAATATCAGATGCCTAGCTATTATACTTTTCAAGCAATTCATCGTCCATAAAAGTCTTACAAAAAAGTTTACGCCGCCGCCGTCGCCGCCGCCGCCGTCGCCGCCGGAAAGTAATACCTATGTCTCGCCTTCCGCGACTATTCGTCGCAGGCGAGACAAAAATGGTGCTATGTCTGTTGCTAGATCTTTCAAGATTCTGGCTGTGATTTGATCTGGTCCACAGGCTTTGTTGGGGTTGGTTTTTAGTAACAATTTCAATACTCCATCCTCTGATATATTGATGTCTGGCATTGATGGGTATGGAGTCCCTGTTGGTTTTGGTGTTGGGTTGCTGATGTCCTCTTTGGTGAATACCGACTCATATTGTCTGTTTAGTATATCCGCCTTATCTTTCAGATCAGCATGCATTTTACCGTTTTCTTTAAGTGGTGATACTCCACTGGTGTCTTTACGTAATGACTTTACATAGGACCAGAAACGCTTCTGTTTGCTTGGTTTTTCGTCTCTTTCTGGGTCACCGAATTCAATGATGTTGTCTATATATTCCCAGTATGCTTTCCTCTGTAATCGTTGGACTGATGATTCTGGTTCTGGTTCTGGTTCTGCCTATTACTGGCCACAATCATCTAGTTGATTATACTGCCAGGTTAGTGCGAGCGGAAAATTTAAAAGCTGCATATGTACACTCCCAACCAAGTAATTTTTAATTTCTCCACTCTACACCAAGGAGGTGGAGTTGGGTGGAGATGAGTGGAGACACCACTCTCCAGGGTGGAGACACCCTGATTATAGTGGAGTAGAGTGGAGGGACAGTGGATTAAATGAATTATTAGAAAAATCAAACAAGGATATTGTTCTTATCTCATTTTAAATTCAATCAGTTCTTTCAAGTTTTATCTTGTATAAAGAAAGTGATAAAAAAATAATGCTGTTGAACATGTGTTGAACCAAAGTGATTTAAATCGATTTATTGAATGATTACATGTATATCTAATTACTTTTAGTAAACCTGCTAAACTAATTGTTTTATGACCCTCTTAAAGGAGTAGAGCCACGAAGGCCCCAAATCGGCCCAAAAATTCAACTTTGATATACTTCCTTGTAATTGCTCCCTTGATGTTCATTAGACTTCATATTTTATAAATTGCAGTATCTTTTGGTTTAATTGTTTGTCAACAAGGAGGACGGTGAGCTAAAAATCAGTCTATTTTGTACAAAATCTCGTTTTTTGACATTTTTATACGACCGCAAAATTTTTGCGATCGTATAATGTTATGGCGATGTCGTCGTCGTCGTCGTCGTCGTCGTCGTCTGGGGACATTTGGTTTCCGTGCGATAACTTAAGTAAATATTGACCAATTGTTATGAAATTTTGATATGATGTTTGTAACCACTAGAGGAAGGTTCCTATTGTATTTGGGGTTGGTGGCCCTTACCGTTTTGGAAAAAAGGGCCAAAAGGGGCTAAAACGGGTGTATTGACAAAACTGTTGTAGAATGTTTATTATTCAATAGATTTTGAAAATTCTTTTTTTATTGAATTCCTCATTAAATTCTGTCAACAAAATGTGTCAATGGCTTTGATGTATATTGAACCGTTACATTGCTACAGGGGGTCGAAAAGGGGCCACACCCAAAAAAATGACTTTTTTATTTGTGGTCCGATTTTCAAAATCTTTTTTTCATTGGAATCCTTGTGAAAATCCCTGCCTGCATTTTTCAATCAGATTTGCAATATCTCTTACGGTTTTTGAGAAATTAGGGGTCAAAGGGGCCAAAAACACCATTTTTAAAAGTTTGTCAAGGCAAATAATTTTATACCAAAAATTTATTGTACTGGGCCAGCCAATTGTTATGAAGTTTTGATATGACGTTTGTAACCACTAGAGGAAGGTTCCTATTGTATTTGAGGTTGGTGGCCCTTACCGTTTTGGAAAAAAGGGCCAAAAGGGGCTAAAACGGGTGTATTGACAAAACTGTTGTAGAATGTTTATTATTCAATAGATTTTGAAAATTCTTTTTTATTGAATTCCTTATTCAATTCTGTCAACAAAATGTGTCAATGGTTTTGATATATATTGAACTGTTACATTGCTACAGGGGGCCCAAGACAGGCCACACCCAAAAAATCAACTTTTTTATTTGTGGTCCGATTTTCAAATTTTTTTTTTCATTGGAATCCTTGTGAAAATCCCTGCCTGCATTTTTCAATCAGATTTGCAATATATCTTACTGTTTTTGAAATATAAGGGGTCGAAGGGGCAAAAAACGCCATTTTTAAAAGTTGGTCAAGGCAAATGGTTTTACACAAGAAATTTAGCTGTAGTGGGCCAGCCAATTGTTATGAAGTTTAAATATGATGATTATATACACTGAAGGAATCATTTTATTGCATTTGGGGTTTGTGGTCCTAACAAAAAAAAGGGCCAAAAGGGGCTAAATTGTGTCAAAAATGTCAATGAATTTAGAAATAAGATTTTTTTTCTATTAAATGTTATTGTAAATATATATGTGTCAAATATGCATTTTAAAGTCCACCATAGGATGCATGTGTAAAAAAGCTTTGTAAGTCCGCCATGGGCTGCATGTGACCAAAGCAATAGACTATCCATATTGGGCCTCCAATGTACAGGGTTCATCTTGTTGCGGTCGTATCATGCTGCGCTCGGCGTAGCTTTTTATTCATTGTTTTTTTTGTATTAATCGGTGAAAACGAAAAATGGCCACACCCGTCGACCAAAATTATTTTGTGATAGAAATGTGTATTTTTATGTTATAAAATGATTATCAAAAAATTACGATGGTCGACGAATGTGGCCAATACTATTTTTGACAAAATACGACGAGAAAACAGTGAAAATAGGCGAAAAATTAAGAATTGTATAATTAATGGCGTGTTTGAAATGCCAAGGCTAGACCTGTGATGTAGATATTTTGTAAAATCTTACATATATGAAAAGTTCAGTTATGCCTTAACTCATTTTAGATAAATTTACAAAGATTTGAAGTAATTTAAAAATTAGCAAAAATACCGGGCCGATTTGAGGCATTCGTGGCTCTACTCCTTTATGAAATGCTTATTCTATTAAGGTCATGAAATTAGTTGTTTATTTGTTAAATTATTCCTGTAATAGATGACCATGTCCCCACAGCAGGGAGCTGTTTATTGTAACAGGTCCACAAAATATACCCTCTGGCATGCATGCTCAGTGGGAAACATTTACCTGCCAGGTGTGTTGTTAATTAAATTCATATAGTCATGCATATTGTGTGGAATATACAAAAATGTAATTAATAGTGGGACATATCTCATTAATTAATGAGTAATATATGATAATACCTGAAATGATTAAAATTTGACTTAGATTTTATTAATATAATGTTATGTTCACCTTTTTTTTAAATAAACTCAAATTAGGAATGATTTTTTATACATTCTTTTATTTTAAACTAAAATGATGATGGCAATCTAATTTCATTAAGATAATTGTAATATTGTTAAATCCCTAACAGTTAAAACTTAAAGTCTCCACTTTCCTCCACCATCATCCACTATTCTCCACCCAAATTTTAGAGTGGAGTAGAGTGGAGGCCTCCTTGGTGTAGAGTGGAGGAATTAAAAAAGCCTTGGCCTGCAGTGTATGTATGCAGTATATAAACAAATAAAACTATATACACTTGTTTGCAATCTACTCCTCTAGGTCTGCCACTTTGTTCTTAAATGTGGCAGTGGTCTGTGCTGATGTGATATCAGGAGGTAGAGCGTTCCAATCCCTGATTGTTCTTGGGAATCTTTATACTTCTTGATGTCACTTGCTTTTTGTGAGGTCTTTTTTTTCCTGAATAGCTTGTCTCTTTTCCTAATTTTATAATTTTATTTTCACAATGATCCTTGTGATATACTTTTAGATCCCTGGAACAATGCTCTTCAGATATTTTAATGAAAATTTGTGCTCCTCTTAAGCATAAAAATATTATTAGCAAAAAACTTTATTATATCCCAATTGGGGTATATCAAAATATCCCAATTAGGATACTACATCCCAATTGGGGTTTCCCCCAACCTGTATAATACAATACAAAAGTTTCAAAACCAATCCCTAAATCATCAACGAAAGACCCAATTGTGAATTTATTTTCAGGAAAAACATAAAACTTTGAAAGTGTGTGATTTGAGAATCTCCATTTACCTCTTTTGTAAACAAACATGATTTCTTTATCTTGAAACGTTAACCAAGAGAAGAAAAATCAAATGAAGTTGTTATTGTTCAATGAGGTCCTTTGTGTTGTTCTCAATCTGGCGCCAAATTGTATTTCCCGCGGTTGTTGTCAACTTCCGGTATTCAAGGTTGTACTAAAATAATCCATTTCAACCTGGAATCGTAACATAAAAACTTCACGGTTGACAAGGTAATGAAAACGGTTTGAAAATAACCGAATTTCAGTATTAAACTGGTCATTCATAAATTAGATAAAACTTGAAAGTAAAAGCTAATATTTTTTTGATCATTTTTATTTACTGAAATGGCTAGTAGACCTGTTTTTAATACATGGTACGACCAGGGATTAAATAAAACTGATGGGATATGTATCTGTATATATCACTAATGTTCTATGCCTCCCCTGTCTACCTGAGATTTTGTCATACTTTTGCATGTTTTCTGTTGAAAATAGGTCAACTTTCTCAAGGGTATGCATTGAAACTACTGAACAGATTTTTATGAAATGTATATCAAATAAAAGAGGGGAAAATGGAAAATAGCTTTTTCGCCATGTAAAGGGAAACAAACTTCATAAAAAGGAAAATTTCCATGTTTAATTTTATGTGTATTTAAGTTCAATGTCATTTTCAGAAGGTTCTTAAGGGTTAAACTTCTCCAGGGTTGGTTCTGAAAATAATAGGTGTATCAAAATGGAAATTATATCCTCTGAAAGACATGCTAATTAAAAACTCTGTATTTCTATATTTAGAAATGCCAAAGATATCAAAGAATACAAATTACGTATCTTCAATAAAACTTAAAAAAACATCAAAGTTTGAATTTCTTGCTATTTCATGGGCTTAATTTATAAACAATTTTATTGTGAATATAAACAAATTTATATTCAATAAACAGACCAAAGAAAGGGCTTTCATGTGATATAAGTTTTATGACTGTAATATACCATTAAGCCCGCCAATTAACAGGTAGAAATTTGTCAATTTTACTTAATTCCCCTGAGGCACTTACTAATAAAAATGTACAATTATTGATTTTTTCCTTGTCAATTTAGCACATTTATTGAAAATTTTACTTAAGAAATTTGGACCATCTTTATATTATTCAATATAATTTCTATATTTTAAATGTGATTGCCAAATATTTTATATATGATAATTCCTGAATAATTTCTCTTTCCAATGATATAAATATTGTGTAACTTCAATTTTTGAAATTTGTGTAAATAAAGAAGAAAGATGGGGGAGGCATACAAAAAAATATTGACTTATTGTTAGTTTGTATTGGATGTTGCTCATCCCTTGTTTTGGACATCCCTGGTACGACCATACATGATAGACGAATGAGATTAAAGGATTCAATATCAACCCGAAAAATATAAGCAAACGACACATTCTTGGACATCGAACAATAACATGACATGGAGATAACGATGAAAACCAAATATATGACCAAGATTCCTAGTTAAAGACAGAAATGTAATTGAGTTAAACTTTTTTCAGGGGAGGGGGGGGGGGGGTGGGGGGCAACTAATTAATCTTGAACAAAACACAAAAATAACACACAGTTAATATCACATCTATGATAGTTCAATTCAATAAGAGAAAACACGAGAGAAAAAAACAGAGACGTACATCTAGAGGAACTCTATTGACAACACTCGCCGTCTGCTACATGTACATTAGAAGTTAGAACACACAGGTGTATGTCGATGCTAATACATTAATACATCTGTCCGTCTGTCCGTCTGTCCGTCTGTCTGTCCGTCTGTCTGTCACGCCTCAGTTTTCCGCACTTTTTTTCTAAACGCTTATAGATAATGAACTGATTTTTGGTATTAGAGTTTACCTTGATGAGTTACAGATCAAGTTTGAGTTTCGTGGCGGACCACAATTTTTTATGGGAGTTATGGCCCTTTGAACTTTGAAAATTCACTAAAATACCAGTTTTCCGCGTTTTATTTTTAAACGCTTATAGATAATGAACTGATTTTTGGTATGTGAGTTAACCTTGATAAATTACAGATCAAGTTTGAGTTTGGTGCCAGTCCACATTTTTTTATGTGAGTTATGGCCCTTTGAACTTTGAAAATTCACTAAAATTTCAGTTTTCCGCATTTTTTGTCTAAACGCTTATAGATAATGAACTGATTTTTGGTATGCGAGTTTACCTTGATGATTTACAGATCAAGTTTGAGTTTCGTGCTGATCCACAATTTTTTATGGGAGTTATGGCCCTTTGAAGTTTGAAAATCAATTGCAATTTTCTTTTCTAAACTTTTTTATTGTTCCTTGTAGATAATAAACTGATCAAGTTTAGGTATTCATTTGTTTGACGAATTGTTACCAGTGACTGAAATATGAGGCCGGTAGGGGACTAAGTATTGTTTTGCAATACTCTCAGAATGCTTGTTTTAACAATGTTTTGTGTTTTGTATTACTACCGTAATGTAAGAAGGGGGTTTGGTACGTGCAAGAAAACCTGGTCTTGCCATCCCTTTTTATTTCGGAAATGCTGTACGATATACCAGGTCAGTACCATTGCGAGCTTCATTTTCTCGGGTTTGTTATTCTCTTGATTCAGTTCTACGTATTCTATCACATTTTCTTCCTTGCACATGTTTCAATTTTATTCCGTCCACTCAGCATATTTTTTTTTTCATTTTTTTAAATCAAGTGTTAACCTTGTGATCCCTCCAGGAAAAAGTTTCATGCCATTTATGGTAGGGAAGTAATGTGTTTCAGTTTAATTGAGTTCAAGATACATTTCCTGTTAAATTATATGAATAAGTACACTAAACGTCAATGCGTTTGCCATATAAAGTTAAATTACTCCGAAATTGTCTTTATTACATAAAATATAAATAGAGTTAATTGAAGCGTTAAATTAAAAACTGTAGTCGTTCTCTTTGTTATGATATTAACCATTTAGTTTTCATGAAAAGAAAGGCGGAAATAGTTAAGATTGACAAAAATACATCTTCCATTTTCATTTGATACAATTCATCAATACCATGAATACATGCTTTCTGGTTCTTCCAAAACATATAAATGACTTCTCTTATTCCCAAAAAGTTGTGATCAGGTCCACTGATTAAATTTCTGTATAAAGCGTTTTCAATAGAGGTTCAGTTTGTTCTGAACAAGGTCTACTGATTCACTATGTTCCTGACAAGGTCTACTGATTCACTATGTTCCTGACAAGGTCTGCTGGTTCACCTTGTTTCTAGCAAGGATTACTGATTCACTTTGTTCCTAATAAGGTCTACTGATTCAATTTGTTCCTAACAAGGCGTACTGATTCACTTTGTTCCTAACAAGGTCTACTGATTCTAATTGCACTTTGTTCCTAACAAAGTCTACAGATTCATTTTGTTTCTAGCAAGGATTACTGATTCACTTTGTTCCTGACAAGGTCTACTGGTTCACTTTGTTCATAACAAGGTCTACTGGTTCACTTTGTTCCTAACAAGGTCTACTGATTCACTTTGTTCATAACAAGGTCTACTGGTTCACTTTGTTCATAACAAGGTCTACTGATTCACTTTGTTCATAACAAGGTCTTCTGATTCACTATGTTCCTGACAAGGTCTACTGATTCACTATGTTCCTGACAAGGTCTGCTGGTTCACCTTGTTTCTAGCAAGGATTACTGATTCACTTTGTTCCTAATAAGGTCTACTGATTCAATTTGTTCCTAACAAGGCGTACTGATTCACTTTGTTCCTAACAAGGTCTACTGATTCTAATTGCACTTTGTTCCTAACAAAGTCTACAGATTCATTTTGTTTCTAGCAAGGATTACTGATTCACTTTGTTCCTGACAAGGTCTACTGGTTCACTTTGTTCATAACAAGGTCTACTGGTTCACTTTGTTCCTAACAAGGTCTACTGATTCACTTTCTTCATAACAAGGTCTACTGGTTCACTTTGTTCATAACAAGGTCTACTGGTTCACTTTGTTCCTAACAAGGTCTACTGATTCACTTTGTTCATAACAAGGTCTTCTGATTCACTTTGTTCCTAACAAGGTCTACTGATTCACTTTGTTCCTAACAAGGACTACTGATTCACTTTGTTCCTAACAAGGTCTACTGATTCACTTTGTTCATATCAAGGTCTACTGATTCACTTTGTTCATTACAAAGTCTACTGAATCACTTTGTTCCTGACAAGTTATACTGATTCACTTTGTTCATAACAAGGTCTACTGATTTTCTTTGTTCCTAGCAAGGTCTACTGATAAACGATCTTAATCAGGAACCGCTTACCCTTCCAGGGCACCTGAGTTCATTCTTGTTACGACGTGAGTTCGCGTTGTTGATTTCTGTTCGGTTGATTTTTGTGTTTTGTGTTTCTTCGTGCTGTTCTTGTCAGTGTTTCCCGCTTTTGTCGCTGCCCTTTCGGACTATTGACAATCGAATATCCAATTGGTTCCCTTTACTTCTGCCTGACAAGGTCTACTGATTCACTACGTTCCTGACAAGGTCTACTGATTCACTTTGTTCCTGACAATGAATACTGATTCACTATGTTCCTGACAAGGTCTACTGACTCATTTTGTCCATTACAAGATCTATTGATTCACTATGTTCATGACAAGATCTACTGAATCACTTTGTCCATAATAAGGCCTACTTGTTCACTTTGTTCCTGACAAGGTCTACTGATTCACTATCATTCTGACAAGATCTACTGATTGACTTTGTTCATGATAAGGACTACTGATTCGCCTTGTTCATATCAAGGTCTACTGATTCACTTTGTTCATAACAAGGTCTACTGATTCACTGTGTTCATAACAAGGTCTACTGATTGACTTTGTATATTACAAGATCTACTGATTCACTTTGTTCCAAACAAGGTCTACTTGTTCACTTTGTTCCAAACAAGGTCTACTGATTCACTATCATTCTGACAAGATCTACTGATTGACTTTGTTCATAATAAGGACTACTGTTTCACTTTGTTTCTAACATGGTGTACTGATTCACTATTTCCTAACACACTCTGCTGGTTCACTTTGTTCTCGCTATATATCTATGTCAACTGATTCACCTTGTTCCTAATAAGGTCTACTGATTCACTTTGTTCCTAACACAGTCTGCTGGTTCACTCTGTTCCTAACAAGGTCTACTGATTCACTTTGTTCCTAACACAGTCTGCTGGTTCACTTTGTTCCCGCTATATATCTAGGTCTACTGATTGACTTTGCTCTGAACAACATCGCTCTACTGATTAACTTTGTCCCTAACAACATCTTTCTACAAATTTACTTTGTTTCTTACTAAGTCTACTGATTCCCTTTATTCCTAACAAGGTCTTGTGATTCACCTTGTTCATAACAAGGTCTACTGATTCACTCTGTTCCTAACAAGGTCTACTGATTCACTCTGTTCCTAACAAGGTCTACTGATTCACTTTGATATTAACAATATCTACTGATTCACTTTGTTCCAAACAAGGTCTACTGATTCACTTTGTTCCCGTTATAATCTATGTCAACTGATTCACTTTGTTTCTAACAAAGTATATTGATTCACTTTGTTCCTAACAAGGTCTTCTGATTCACCTTGTTCCTAACATTCTATTGATTCACTATGTTCATATCAAGGTCTACTGATTCACTTGTTCACAGCAAGGTCTACTGATTCACTTTGTTCATAACAAGGTCTACTGGTTCACTTTGTTCCTAACAAGGTCTACTGATTCACTTTGTTCCTAACAAAGTCTACTGGTTCACTCTGTTCCTAACAAGGTGTACTAATTCACTTTGTTCCCGCTATATATCTAAGTCTACTGATTCACTTTGTTTCTGACAAGGTTTACTGATTCACTTTTTTCCTTACAAGGTCTACTGATTCACTTTGTTCCTCACAAGGTCTACTGGTTCACATTGTTCCTAACAAGGTCTACAGATTCACTTTTTTCCTTACAAGGTCTACTGATTCACTTTGTTCCTCACAAGGTGTACTGATTCACTTTGTTCCTAACACGGTCTATTGATTCACTTTGTTCCTAACAAGGTCTACTGATTCACTTTGTTCCTAACAAGGTGTACTGATTCACTTTGTTCCTAACAAGGTCTACTGATTCACTTTGCTCCTAACAAGGTGTACTGATTCACTTTGTTCCCGCTATATATCTAAGTCTACTGATTCACTTTGTTCCTGGCAAGGTCTACTGATTCACTTTGTTCCTAACAAGGTCTACTGATTCACTTTGTTCCTAACAAGGTGTACTGATTCACTTTGATATTAACAATATCTACTGATTCACTTTTTTCCTTACAAGGTCTACTGATTCACTTTGTTCCTAACAAGGTCTACTGATTCACTTTGTTCCTAACAAGGTGTACTGATTCACTTTGTTCCCGCTATATATCTAAGTCTACTGATTCACTATGTTCCTGGCAAGGTCTACTGATTCACTTTGTTCCTCACAAAGTCTACTGGTTCACTCTGTTCCTGACAAGGTCTACTTATTCACTTTGTTCCTGACAAGGTCTACTGATTCACTTTGTTGCGGACATGGTCTACTGATTTGCCGGATTGTCTTTTTTTTTCGACATATAAGATTGATCATCAAAGTTAATTTCATGCATCAATCTGTTTGTCAATGCATCTTCTGGGTGTCCAATTCAATGAAGCCTTATTTCTCTGTTAGCCTGTCAGTGTCTCTTGCGTCATTTCCTTGTTCAACGATCAAATTTCTCTTCTTGTGTAGCAACATTCCGTCCACTCCAGCTTATGGAGTTTCGAATAATAATTGATTTCTTACTCCAGAGCTTGCGGAAATTACATCGATTTCCCTAGCAGAGCCTCACATTTGACACAGAAATTACTAATATAGGATAATGTCGCTTCTCGGTTGCTGTCTTCAATCAAAACATTTTATGATAGATACCACGTACTTGTAGACAAATATAGGATTTCTATCCCTCAGATATGTGCAGATTTTGGTTTGTCACAGTTTTGTTTTGTCTTCCTTTATCGGATTTGACAAAGATGGACAGGAAGTGATCAGCGATGCGGGTGTGCTATAGCAGGCAGGAACCGCTTATTCTTCCAGAGCACCTGAGTTTATTCTTGTTACGACTTAAGTCCGCGTTGTTCATTTCTGTTCTGTTGATTATGTGTTTTGTGTTTCCTCATGCTGTTCTTGTTCGTGTTTACCGATTTTGTCGTTGCCTTTCCGGACTTTTGACACTCGAATGCCCCATTGGGCGTCTTTGCTTCTTCTGACAAAGGTACTGTCAATTCTTGCTATTCAAAATCGGATAATGATAACGATATTCAAGATTAAAACATATAACATAAAAGTGCCCCTATTTCATCAACAGATTTTAAACGGGGGATAAATGAAATTAATAACGAAACTATTTAGCCTGGAGAATCGATCCAGAGTCAAAAAGAACCATACACTCATAGGTGTTCCACAATGCACCGTCATTAGACCTTTGTTATTCATGGCATATACAAAAGACATCCAATAAAAGTACATATATTGGGAGATTCGTTTTTGCTAAACACATTAATGTACAGAGCAATCCAAAGAACTAAGTATTTCAGACAAGAAGTCTAGGATGATGTAGAGAAGTGGCAACAAACATTTTTTCATAAAATCTAGATAAAAGTTATCATCATCAAAATTGAATCGAAAAGTAAAAACGTATCAACTACTATTATCTAAAGCAACAAAGCTATGGACAAATAAGTTGAGTTCATTCCTGCTACGGAAAATCGATCGGAAGTATCGGGCTCACAATTGTCGAATGACATGAAGTACACATTGTAGCAAACAAAAACAAACACAAGGACTTAGAATGACACGAAAAAAATCGTTTACAAATTAAATACAGATTTGATTAACAGTAGCTCTGATTATTACATAATTTTTCTATGTCCAAAACAGTGTTATGCATCTGCATCATAAAAGACTGAATATGATGCATTTTTACATGTAGTAACAAACTTTATAAATTAACAAAGATAAAAAACCAACACAATTCATTGTAAACGACTTGAAATACGATGCTGATTGATGTTAGGTGGTTGTTTTTTTCGTTACCTGATTCTTTGTGTTATACTCATTCGTGTTACTGATTTCACCATTGCTTTTTCAGACTTTCAAATGGGTCATTTCAGTACACAAGCCCATATCACAATGGGTATATAATATATCATTCGATTTCGGTTTCGGATTCGGTTTCGGCTTACAGTGAAAATGTCTAACAAGGTGTACTGATTCACTTTGTTCCTAACAAGGTGTACTGATTCACTTTGTGTCCGCTATATATCTAAGTCTTCTGATTCACTTTGTTCCTGGCAAGGTCTACTGATTCACTTTGTTCCTCACAAAGTCTACTGGTTCACTCTGTTCCTGACAAAGTCTACTGGTTCACTCTGTTCCTGACAAGGTCTACTGATTCACTTTGTTCCTAACAAGGTGTACTGATTCACTTTGTTCATATCAAGGTCTACTGATTCACTTTGTGTCCGCTATATATCTAAGTCTACTGATTCACTATGTTCCTGGCAAGGTCTACTGATTCACTATGTTCCTGGCAAGGTCCACAAAATCATTTTTTTGGTTAACAATTAAGGTCCAATGATTCACTTTTTTGTAACAAGGTCTAGACTGCATGATTCCTTTTGTATTAACATGATCTACTAAACTGATTCGCTTTGTATATAAAAGGTCTGTACCGATTCAATTTGTCCAAACAAGATCTACTGATTTGTTTTGCTCTCTACATGCATCCAAATTTACTGTTTTTCTAAAAACAAATACTGTTTCAACTAAGTAAAAGGATTGTGGCTGAAACAATACATTAGTTTAACTGATGTTATTTAACTCTTTAACAGACTCTTAAGTAACATTAGTTAAACTCAAATAGGGCTTTTAATTCAGTCCCACTATTAGTAAATCAGACTCAAACAGGATTATTGAATCCGCATGTAGCCGGGAAACAAATTTATATAGTTCCCAACAATTTTTTTCTACAATTTATCACATGGGTTTATTTTATGTTCACGGATGCGCTTTTATGTCGCCTTCAACGTGTTGCAAAGTGACATAGGAGTCACTTTGACACTATCCGTCGTCTTGCATGCGTCCTGCGTCCTGCGGTGTCACAAAAATTTCCGTCGCAGTTTTCCGGGCAACTACATGTCACAACCTCATTATTTGGCATATGTAGCTTCCTCCTATAGTACTTTATGGCGCAAAGCAATTTTATGCCGTAACTCATCAACTTCCTGTTTACCGAATATTTTAAGACGCAGGCAACATATATGTCTTCTATGGAAGACTGCCATTTTATATACTTATGTTTACAAAACAATCATGACAGGAATCACTGAAGGCAACATTTTTTAATTAGAGACCAAACGGACTTTTAAATTTACTCGTTGAAAGTATTTTTTTCTGCATTTTTAAAGCATATATCAAATATAAGTCCTTTAAAAGGATACAGCACTCTGGCATACATTGTTGTATGTTAGAACATGTTTAAGGAAGTCACATAAAAGTATAAAAGGAAGCAAGGCTTGTTTAAGATGTAACAAAAGTGTAGGGAAAATATATATACATGATCATATTGCCATGATTGTTATCCTGGTATACAATGTCAGGGAAAGTACCGCATTTTAAAAGGCAATATTTTAATCATGATTTATCACAAAAATTCAGACAAAATCCATCTCTTTTTCGATCAAATATATCAGACAAAGTCTTGCATAGTTTGTAGAATACTTTTACATATTTAGTTGAACCTGCATGAGTTTTATATTTGAATGTAAAGATATAACATTATAATATGTACTTAAAAGCGTATTCTTAATCTATTCAACCACGCCCATTTAAAAAAAATTACACCCAGGACCTTACGGAAAATGAAATGACAATAAATGAATGAATCACAATGTTGCGTTGTCACAGCATTGTACAGATATCCAAATTATCCATTCGAAGACTGTTACACCGTTATTTTGTGGCCCTGGGGTGGCAATTGTCCAGCGAGCATTATTTGACAATACAAAGCACCTGTGATCTAAAATAAAATGAACAAAGTTGAAACAAAGAATAGCCCTCTCCCGATCAGCCGAGCCTAGATATCATTCGTTTAATTTGAAAATGGCTCTTCTGCAAGCAATCAATTTTATTACACATGCACCGTGCATTAATGAACATGCAATTATCATATGAAAATCAATGCTCGTTCTTTATCTTTAAAATCGATGGATAATCAACATCACTCATCGTTTGTAGCTGAGATTCATAGCTGTTTCATCACAAATAGTTCCTCCAGACGCGGATGAATATAAACATCACTGACACTCCCGATACTTCCCAGTTTCATTTCACTGCTTGATAACCAGTCGAGGTGAACGGACGTATTTCCTTAGTAAAAGTAAGTTTGTTTAAATTATCGCTTTGCTGTTTTAAAACAAGTTTATTTAAGACACTAAACAAATATAATTCAAAAGGTCTTTTCGAACTTGAAGTTGTTAAAAGATTAATGTAAATGTACTTATTAATTTATTTTCCAGACATAATTCAACAATGGCAGACAAACCCGACGTTTCAGAAGTAGAAAAATTCGACAAATCAAAATTGAAAAAGACAGAAACACAAGAAAAGAATACATTGCCAACAAAAGAAAGTAAGTACTGACCCTTTTCACTTATTTTTATTTATATCTAGCGATGCACACGACGCACGTTTCTCACGAACTGTCAGAACATTTTAATTTACTTTTAATTTAGGTAATGTTATGCTCGAATTGTATAGTATAATAACTGTATTATTATACTCCATTTCTTCCTTTTGTACTCTCACGATGTCGGAGATCAATGAATGAGTTCACGACCTTAGGTTTTCAAGTTTAAGCTTATTTCACCACTTAGCTATATGTTTTCATAAGAGCTTATGAATAGTTCTAACATTCTATTTTATTTTTCCGACAATTCACAGACGTAAAATTATGAGGAAGTTTTAGTTAGTTTGAGGAAGTAGAACAGGTATACGTAGATCTATACCCCGCATAGTTCAACTTTTCTAGATTTTGCCCCCTCCCTTTATATTTTGCCGATCAATTGTGAAAAGGGGGGTGAATTTGAACCTTGAGTATATATTATTTCCCCGTGCATTTGATAATCCATAGGATGGCCGGGATGTCGAGCGATCGAAAACAAATTATTTTTACTGGCATACTTCCTTGTTGCACAGCACTAAAGGCCCCCATACTAGTGGATTTTTATAGTCATGGCTATAGAAAATGCCCCTCTGAAGCGATTTTGTCAGACTTGCAATGTGCCATGAATGAGCACACCGCCACCAGTGGTAGCTGCTCCAGAACACCCGGTATGATGACCATCATTTCCGCTTGAACAGTGCCCGTCTTGCATCATGAGGAGGTACTGGTCGGAATTCTGCAAGCCGACTATTAACCCCACCCCACGCACTTCCACAGTCCCTTTATACGTATTAATCGAATGCTGGTCTCATTTATTTAATAAAAAGGTCGTAAACCCTGCAGACCTTTACTGATTGTGGATAGCCATATAATAAATTTATTGTTATACTATAACTATGCTATCATTTACGACAAACATTCATAATAATGAAAATTCTTTCTGTTTTTGATCGATTTAATTACATGGCCACACTTGACTTTGTCGTCTGCTAAGGCAGATGTTTCCTATGAGTCACTTTCCCGTACATTTTAGTTTTACATGGTTTCTTTATTTGACCTATGAACTTTGTAAAAACTTCCTTGGCATTATTACATCACATACATTTTTCGCTTGAATGACTGACAAGTATATCTTGTTCAGTTTTCTTTGTTCTCGACATTTTTCATCTGCACCCAAATCGCATTTTTTTGCATCTACAACTTACTTTTCAAATAAAATGCAGACATTCTTCCTAATGCTTTTACCAAAAGATAAGAAAAAAGATTGTGAGTTTCAAATCACCAGCTATAAAAATATAATTTCGCACGACAAACCATAGGAATAAAAGTTCTTTAATCCATGTTTTCAAATACTAATCATAATTTTATGGTGGCAAGGTTCAACTCAGGTGCTATAATAACATTGAATTGTTTCCACGGTAACGATCGTTTTCCATTAAAAAGATGAAATACTATTAATCAATAGAATTTATATCCACGTTCTCCACATATCTCATGTTTTCAATAGTTTTAGCGCCTCTAGTCATTTTACAGTTTCTCCTATTCATCGAAACCAACAAAACGAATAAAGATCGATCAGTTCTTTTGCCTAGCATGATATGAGTCAATTTGATGGAATTTTACAAATTTCTCTGCTGCTGCAGCCATAGTTTTCTCATCATATCAATTTTCTTCCGTGAGTCAATATTTTGCGGATTAAAGGGATCCTTATCTATGGTTTTATCATGGCATTTTATCATTTTCTCGATTCCTATCATGACGCGGTGTTTGATGGGTGGTCATATGGGATTTGTCAGCGAAGCGCCCATTAGTCTCCATCTAAGCTGACAAACATGGGAACATGTCATAATTATCTGATATTTAAATGTACATTAATTTGTTAGAATTATTCATTCGGCTTGTCTTACATGTTTTAAAAGACTTCAATATGAGGAAGTTTTAAAATTTATTACTTTTAATAAAAACAACATAATAGATAAGTGTAGTAAATGACTGTACATAAGATACCTAATATTTCCCAGTTGATTATTTCGTTAGCACAGCTCTTTGTATCTTAATAGAAGAATAGTTTTCTGCTTTCTACTCAGTTATTGCCGTCAAATCAGAATATCACGTTTCTCTCTTTTCTTTTGTAGCAATTGAACAGGAGAAGACTACATAAGAGAATGCGGATGTTAACGATATGGAGGCCTTCTCATTCCATCCTACCCTGAGAATAACCAACAACCAGGGACCATAACTCTTACTTTGTCTCCGAATCATGCTCATGTTTTTGTATGAATGAATTCCATTTTGTATGATCTTTTGTTAAGTCAGCATATTTTTATTTATATATAATCTTGCAAGGGTTTTAATGGGGAAACTATCAACTATGTTGAATTTCACATTGCTTAATTTGTAGCTGGCTACAAGACCAGTTGCTTCTTTGCACTGTCAGAAGTCAAAGGGGTGTGCCTTATTTTAGTGCTAAGCAATTTTTTATGTTAGCAATTTGATGTTTTAACTTGAAGTAGTTGCCCTGTTATATCTCTTCATGAGAATTTATATCATTAAAACATTTTTTGTACTTTGTGTTTCTATATAAACGACGAACCTGCCCGTCCTTGCTTGGGAAGTTGAGACTGAACTTCATGAAACTTTTCAAACTGTAACTTGTACTTAGCAAAAATGAGAAAGTGATTTTTTTTGTATATCTGAACATTGATTGGAGATGAAAGGAAGTACCTATAATAATAATAATGAAACATTTGTATAGCGCCTTATATAAACAAGTACTCTAAGGCGCTTTACATCATGTAAAAACATAGCAAAACAAATACATTGAACATAGAAATACAGACAAACAAGTAAAACATTTTGTACATCAAGTAAAAATCAATAATATAAAGACCTTACATAAAAATTGTGGTATTCGAATGTCAGAATTCCGAAAAGACGGACAAAAATAGTTAACACCCCCCCCCCCCCAAAAAGAAAAAAAAAACAAACAAAAAACAATACGGTCAAACACGCAACGGAACAAAAATGAATAGAAATAGAAATAGAAATAGCTTTATTCCAATTAAGGGCCCTATAATAGAGCATACAAATTACATATATGAATATATGCATAAAAAACTAAAGTAAAGCATATACACAATGGTATAGGTCAACTCGTTTACGAACGACGTTTACAAAAACCATGCACAACTAGACGATATCCCGTATTTGTCTACAAGATCATGTCTTTCATAAACTGCACAATATATTTTCAGAACTAGATTCATCAGCTTTGCAGTTGCATCAATACCTCTAATGAATAATAGGATGTATTCGTACATATGGTGTTTTAAAATTGATTTTTAAAACAGCCATCAGCCTATTTGCTAATTGTTTTGCAGAGTTAAGTTTAGTCCACACAATTTATAGACCTTCTTGTGCATAGGTCATTATGACTATGTATATTTCTTCTTAATTAATGTTCCATGAAAGTAACTACGACATTGGTGTACATGTAAAATCTCATAGTACTTGTGTGTTTTATCGTTTCTGCTTATTGTGTTGTGTCCAATTTACGTCAAGACCTTTTAGTCTGGTCCGGCGGCATTGCTTTCCACTTAATAAGTTCTTTGTATATCACACCACTGGTGGACAAGAGGTCATTTCGGATCACAAACGCCTTTGAATGTTTGGTGTCTCACAACAACTTCTAACTCTTCGGAAATATCTACGCAGAAGTAAACTTGCATTGTGTTTTTAGCTTACCTTGTCCCGGAAAGGTCATGTAAGGTATGGTATTGTCTCCACTTGGCGTCCCTCGTCCTTTCTTCTAATACCTTCCCTGAAAGCAATGAAGAACTATGTACTTTTGATCCTGTAGATGTCATCTACGAAGCTGGTGAGACTTATACCCGTCAACCAACCAAAGAATAGAAGGGGTTAAACCAGTCTTTTAATTTTCGAGCTTGAAAAGCATACTGAAATTACCGGTAGCAATTTTCTCTTTTCCGCTGAAAAGGCTCCCCCTAAATATCTTTATTGGGTCGAAGTTCACCGACTTCTCTTCACTCCAAGGAAGACGCGAATCGAGCCAGGTATTTTACTAACACTTTTTATGGCGAATAGAGTCGGAAGATTTTTACTAACAAGTTAAGGATTTTTCATGACCCTAATTTTATGTCGTATGGAAAGCCGTGATGGATCTCCGCATTAACAATTTATTTACGATTGTTGTCAATGGGGAAATGTTCAAGTTCCATGTGTTCGAGAATTCAATAATTTGACGAACGTGCAATTTATATTTCGAACGAGCGCAGCCTTAATAGTTTTAAGAAAAGTTATTTCATTCGATTTGCTTTGATAAGTAAATCTTTTGCGGCGTTTAGTAAAAATTACCTGGAACTAGTAAAAAAATATTGTAGTCAATTATTCAAAGCAATGAGTCAAAGAAAACGAAAAATATATTCAGAGGACAAATAATCGACATGCTCTTGTTTTCATTAATAGAGCACCACAGGGCTATGTATTCTTAGTAATAGTCTTAAGAAATTGTATGTCACGTGCTCATATGATTTGGCTTGTATGATTACAGATATTGGTTGGGCATAGGGTTTTGGGATCCATAGATTTTAAATGGGAGCACTGACTGGCTACGGGAGGCCCACTCTGGTCATGATTCAATAATTTCCTATATATCCAACCAATTTTTCCGCCAATGGGGAGGGCCATGCCCCCCACCTGTCCGCCTCTGAATCCGCCTCTACATGGCTAGCATCGTGACGGGTTTGATGCAACAAGTAACTATTGCTTACCCTTCCGGAGCACCTAAGTTCACTCTTGTTACGTCTTGCGTTTTCGTTGTTGATCGATACTCAGTTGTTCTGTGTGTTAATATGTTATCTGTTTCTTAGCGTTGTCCTCGTTCATGGTTACTGGTTTTGTCTTTCGAACTTTCGACACATGAATGCCCCATTGCCAATCTGGTATGTAAAGTAGAACTTAACATGTCCTTAGGTTAAACATATATTCAAGCTAACTTGTCAAGATCCTTTTAAGAACTAAAGAAACGAAACATTCATGTCAAGTCAGAAAACGCAAAAAACCAAGCGAACTCTATAAGCTTTGCAACAAAAGATAAGTAAAGATATGAAATGCTGATTACAGGTTCAGCAGATACACCCTTCAGTTATCAAAAAATGACTGGAATGACTTAATAACATGATGCCCTACATGGATTCTTGATTTGATAACTTAAATTCATATTCTTATTAATCAATTACCGTTTAAGAATTAAGATGCATCTGTATTCGTTTATTGATTAAAAAAAAGACCAGACTGTATCCTTATCAAAAGTATATGTATATAAGTCATGTAAAAATTTCAAAACGGACGGACGGACGGACGACGGACGCCAAGTGGTGGCAAAAGCTAAAAAGGATATAGAATCACATACCATCCTTATTGTCTGGAACTTTTTTGAAGGTTAGCGCTGCTGGTGGATAGCCCGCTCCGGCAACAACACTTTTGTGTTGGAGATAGATTATTCGCTTAAATTTCAAAATTTCAAAACGGACGGACGGACGGACGACGGACGCCAAGTGGTGGCAAAAGCTAAAAAGGATATAGAATCACATACCATCCTTATTGTCTGGAACTTTTTTGAAGGTTAGCGCTGCTGGTGGATAGCCCGCTCCGGCAACAACACTTTTGTGTTGGAGATAGATTATTCGCTTAAATTTCAAAATTTCAAAACGGACGGACGGACGGACGACGGACGCCAAGTGGTGGCAAAAGCTAAAAAGGATATAGAATCACATACCATCCTTATTGTCTGGAACTTTTTTGAAGGTTAGCGCTGCTGGTGGATAGCCCGCTCCGGCAACAACACTTTTGTGTTGGAGATAGATTATTCGCTTAAATTTCAAAATTTCAAAACGGACGGACGGACGGACGACGGACGCCAAGTGGTGGCAAAAGCTAAAAAGGATATAGAATCACATACCATCCTTATTGTCTGGAACTTTTTTGAAGGTTAGCGCTGCTGGTGGATAGCCCGCTCCGGCAACAACACTTTTGTGTTGGAGATAGATTATTCGCTTAAATTTCAAAATTTCAAAACGGACGGACGGACGGACGACGGACGCCAAGTGGTGGCAAAAGCTAAAAAGGATATAGAATCACATACCATCCTTATTGTCTGGAACTTTTTTGAAGGTTAGCGCTGCTGGTGGATAGCCCGCTCCGGCAACAACACTTTTGTGTTGGAGATAGATTATTCGCTTAAATTTCAAAATTTCAAAACGGACGGACGGACGGACGACGGACGCCAAGTGGTGGCAAAAGCTAAAAAGGATATAGAATCACATACCATCCTTATTGTCTGGAACTTTTTTGAAGGTTAGCGCTGCTGGTGGATAGCCCGCTCCGGCAACAACACTTTTGTGTTGGAGATAGATTATTCGCTTAAATTTCAAAATTTCAAAACGGACGGACGGACGGACGACGGACGCCAAGTGGTGGCAAAAGCTAAAAAGGATATAGAATCACATACCATCCTTATTGTCTGGAACTTTTTTGAAGGTTAGCGCTGCTGGTGGATAGCCCGCTCCGGCAACAACACTTTTGTGTTGGAGATAGATTATTCGCTTAAATTTCAAAATTTCAAAACGGACGGACGGACGGACGACGGACGCCAAGTGGTGGCAAAAGCTAAAAAGGACAGGCAACTAAAATCTAATTTTGCCAGCAACCCGCAACCAGCAGCCCGCAACCCACAACCAGCTGCCCGCAAAATAGTAAAACTGCTTCAGAGTCATGTAATACGTGTTTGGCTTTTTCAAAATTTTGGGTAGAGCGCCTCTGATGAGTCTAGAATAGACGAAACGCGCGTCAGGCGTATCAAAATTAAATGTCTGGAACTTTGTTGTTATTTTAATTTCGATGTACGTGATTCTATTTTCTTTGTGTAGCATATTTGACAGACATGTGACGTCGGTACAGCATCTTTTTAGCAATGAATTGACACTATCTGTCACATCTAACATGTAGGTGGGGTATGCATCTACGATTTAATAACATGTACATGTAACAATAGCACATAATAATTGGATAATGATTGATTTGTTTATTGTATGATTATTTATGTGCTATTTACCCTTGAACTGAAATAGATTGGTGGGGTCTTTAGTGGCATGTTTATATGTTGCGCCTTTTCTACGACTTTGATGCAGCATCATCTTTATAAAGTTTTTATCGCATTCAAAATTTGAGAAATCTACAAGGTGGTTAAAAATACATGATTTGATTTTGTTACTTGTTATTACATAATTAAGTTATTTTCTTGTCTGTCAAAAGTTTCAATGTACAAGTTTATAATTGCCATACTTTACATTCTTCTGGTTAACAAATGCACAGACTGTGATTTATTTATCAACAGCTGCTTTAAATCTGTGTCAAGTACATAAAGTGGTTTACAAAATATTTTATGAAAAAGGAGTGTAAATATCCAAATATAATACAGCAAGACAGGAAGATTAGAAAGTGTTGATAAAGTTCACGAATTATGCGTGTATTACTTTTATCTGGATTCGATGAAGTTTTTTTCTTAAGAAATTAAATATCATTTTTATGTTTATTACGTAATATACAAAATTTAACTTTATAAAGTGTACGAGGAATTAAATTGTATTGTTTTTCCGTACTTCAAATAAAAAAAGTTTTAATTTTGTCAGTCTATGTCAATGAAAAGGGCTCAGATAAACCATACAGTTTCGTCTAAAAGCAAGAATTTCGTATCTATAAAAGGTAATATGGTGCAACTGAAAGCCCAAGTTCCTTCAAAATTCCTCCGAGTTTGCAAAATATTTTGTATATAATTTTTGTGTTACCATTTGACAAATAGGGTCCAGAAGCTCATTTTAGTCCTTTAGCGAAAAGGACCCAAGTCATATTCATGACAAATGGGACAGCAAGCGAATCTACAAGAGACCAGACTAAATTCTGTTGGATGCATATTCAGTATGTTTGACTTTATTTGTAATGTGTCTGCTTTGTTCATCTAAATAATAGGATTTCTTGGATTTTCCATTAAAATTAAATGACACTTTGTACATTGTCTGCAATACAAATCATAAACAGTTTTTTTTTAATTTGAAATACGCCGGGGGGGGGGGGGGGCACTTCCTATATAGAAAGTAATGGAATAGGTACCATTTTTCGAATATGTGATAAGGTCGGGAAACCAAACTTAAAATATATGATATGAGGTCAATAATATTTACATGCTGATTGTTAAATGAGAAGCAAGACCAAGAAATTCTTACTTCCTTTCCAATACAAATATATTCATACATGGGTAAAAGTGTTTGTTGACTGGCTACACATCATTGAATCGCTATAAATAAATAAATGATACCCATTTTTATCTTCAGTCCATTAAGTATAGAAGTGCCCCCCCCTTCCCCCGGTGTAATACGTTAACTTTTATGTCTTTTTTGTTTGAAATCAATCACAAGCAAGTTGAATGTATTTTTCTACCAAAAACTGAAGACGGGTCATTTTATCGAACAGTAGCGCTGTCAGAGTTCATTTGCCACGGGCTGATTTTTTTAGATGTTAATTTGTGTAGGAAATGATTCTGATTTATATTTGAAACATCATTAAGACAGAAGTTAAATTAAGTTAGAAATCGAACATATTGGTGTATTTGAACTTTAAAAAAATATCAGTCTGTTCAAATTCTGATAATTGGAAATAGAGAATGTTCTATCGTTTAGTTGAGCTTATTGTGAAAAGAAAGGTACATGTGCATATTTTTCAGGCTTGTAGGTAGGTCATCTTGAATTTCTAGAAAAAAATGCAGAAAGAAGTAACTTTGGGGCTTTCAGTTGCACCATTCCTTTCCCATATATGAAATTCTTGCATGTGGGCAATTGTTGGGATTTTGCATGGATTTCTCTAAGACAAACATGCACTTAATTTCTATCCCATATATTACCGGTATGTGAGGTGGAGAATATGCAGAATATAGATCAATCCAACTGGGTTTTTGAATCATAAAACTATTGAATTGTCTTATTATCGAATTCGAAGTGCATAATTGATAGCAAGATCTATATGCATTTGTGTTTTTATATTAAACTCCATAATTCAAGCAAATCAAGAAAAAAACGCGGGAAATGTAGTTATACCCCTTTATTGGAATTTTTGACGATAGATGTCAGTGTTGCTGTCATTAGACGAAATCTGATTTTCTTCACAGAAGAGTTCTGTCTCGAATGAACACAAACTACTTTTTGTCTAGAAAAAAAACCTTCATTTATTTCACAAAACTAAACCACCGACCACATGACACTACCAATAATTTGAATTTACTACAAAATGCCATTCTGAATTCTGAAAAGTGCAATCGATTTGATAAACTTGAGAGGTATTTTGGTAGACGACCTAACTTATCAATCACACGCGATCTGTTTTTGAGTCGATGTACATGTCCAACACGACTTCAAATTATGCTTTCAATTTTGTCATTGTAATTGTAAAGTTAAAAGCTTAATATGAAATATGATGGCCTGAAAAGCTCGCGTAGATGAAGCTACATGTGCCACTATATATGTAACAATGTAGATCTGTCACTTGTTATCATAATCATACTTGTTTATTGTAAATGCCCCCTGTGGGACCAAATTGGCTTAATAAAGAATTGAATTGTGCTGTTATTGCGCACTGTTTTTCTGCGTGCGTGCATATTTTTCTAAAAGTGTAAAAACTACCAAAATCTCGATAAGTAGAAGAGTTTTGACAGAAAGGTTTTTTCATGGAATTTTGAGTCACGGTAATTTTGCAGAATGTATATACATGTAGTTAAAAGCTTCGCTATGCTCTCAAATTTAAGTATTTTTGCTTAGACATGGTTCTGATGCTCATTTACTTAACAATTTATAAAACTTTTTATAAGTAATGGAGGCGGTAAATGTGTTAAAGGTAATAGTAATATTCATATTATTTAATCATGATGATGTGTACACATCTATCAGTGTACTCAGTGCCTGAAGAAGCAACTCGCCCACTGGCCAATGCATACTAGGCCAATGGCCAGTAGATTTGAATTTGGCGAGTGATATTCTTGAAAAATTTATAATGAACAATAAAAAAACTTTACATAAAATATGGTTTGGGACAGTAGATTGGTTTATCCCATTTCAGGCACTGGTACTTAAGTAAATAATTAACATTCAATGACATACATTTACATGTAAAGGGTTATTTTTGAAAAGTAATAGTATTTGTACTTACTGACTTGCTGCCTTTTATGCCTAGTGATCTTTTTCCAGCCTTTCAATGGTTCCCAATGTATTGTTGCAACTGTTACTCTCTCCTTCTATGGTTGCTGCTACATTTTTGGGGTATATAATATTAATGTTTCTCTTTTAATGTCCAATATAGAACACAATTGATGTTGGATTATCCTTGTACTAACAAGATAATTATTTCAGACAGGCATGGTCAAATGTGATTGACTGACAAAATTTGATTCATTCAAACTTAGAATTTGAAAATTCTTGTTGAAACTATTGAGGAAAAAAGCTCAAAAATGCCATTTCATAATCTATTTAGCTAATTCTGTTTCACCTTGTTGAAAAAATGATGAATTTTTACCCTTGATTTTTCCTCATCTTTAAATATTTTAGGGGATTCCAGAACTGAGAATGTCATCAGTTTTGAAAATACTAAATGAAACCCAGGTCAGGACTTTTTTCTCTAGTATATGAAATAGGATTATCATATTCGTGGACACCAATGAAGACTAGTACATGTATGTAGTTGTTCTCAGCAACTTAAAAAAAATACATGTACATGTACGGTATAACATTTTTTTCATAGAAACCCTACATATGGAGGTGTTAAGTTAATCATTCAGTTTTTGTTCAACTTGAACCATTGAGACAGTGGTTCAGTTGAGAACCAATTACTGTAGCATGATGTGTGTGTCAATTTATGACACCAATAATTGCAAAACAATATAAAACAACAGATGAAAAAAATTATCACAATAATTTTTATGTTGGTTATTTCAAAATATATAACATGAACTCCATACATCATGTACATGTGCAGTTTCTCTGGTAATAAGTTTATTATTAATATTATGTATGCTATGTTTCAGGCTACCATGTACAAATTACAGATCCTCTAAATGTTTGTAACAAATGGCCTCCTTAAGAAATAGGAATGACAAGAAGTAAGTGCTTCATGTACTAGCAATGTGTAATGCAAATGTGTCATGTAATTTTTTTATGAATTTGATTATGATAAAGCAATATTATTTATTTTATAGCTATTATTAGCATATACATTGAAGTTTGCATTCATGGCAGCCTTTTCTTTAAGATGAGTTCATATCCCAAATCACATATTAAAACATTGAAGTAACTGTATTAGTGGTATCCTCAACACAAATGTATAATGAAAGGGGAATTAGTCGCAAAGAAAACAGTTTTTCAATGGCAATAAGCAGTAGTTTGATATATTTTGATGCAGTTGTTAAAAATACATTTCATTTTATTGTTCATTTTCCTTGTTTTCTTTCAGGTTAGTCAAGTTGAAACAAGAGAGCAAGAAACTCCATGCTGAAGTTGAGGCCTTGGAGGATGCTTTAATGCTCCATCAGAGGTACAAAGAGGAAGATGATAACAGTGTTAGAGGAATTATAAGGTATTATTATAGGACTTCATTGTAAACGATTTCTTGCCTATTTGAGTAAGTTAAACCTTATTTAAGATACTAATGGTATTTTATACAGGACTTCATTGTAATTCTTTTCTTTTGTAATGTTGTAAATTCAACCTACTCAATCCAGTTGAAGTGAGATGTAAATTAAAATTACCTGAGAAACATTTTAACCAACCACAAAAAATTAACATGGACCACTTTTGTCAATAAAGTGATAGCGTTATATTGCTTATCCAAAGCCTGGGTACATCTTTTAAGAATAACTAAAGGGGTCAGCATATATTGTTCTTACATGCAGTAATAGTTATATTAAAAAAAACAAAAAAAACCAAAACAAATCTATTAAATATATAATATTGAAATAAGCTTTATGTTCTGTTGAACATGAGTACAGAGTTTTGTTGGACATGTACAATATATATGTTTATTCTTTTAGAAAAGAAATTGGTGGCTCTCGGTGGCAGCATGGTGGATCAGGTAAACTGCAGTCATACAGAACAGCCAAAGATCTGGAAGATCCCGATAGTAACACAGCTGCAAAACGAAGGAAAAGGCGAAATAAGATAGAACAAAATGGCACCAAAGAAAATCAGACAAGTAAAACGGGTTCAGAACCTAATGAAAAGCTTATTGAACCTTCTACAAAATCACTTGGTGGATCTTCTTCCAAAGATAAACTTAACAACGATGCTTTAAATTCAGACACTAAAGTTAGATTAGTGAATCAGAAAAGTGATAAATCTGGAATGGCCAAAGATATCAATATTGATTCAAATTTGAAAATTGATTCTGATAAAGTTACAGCTTTAAAAAGTAAGGTTTTGGAAAAAGCTAGTGCTGGGGTAATTCATAGGAAACATAATCCTAAACATCCACCTTCTGACACAAACAAGGTGAAATATAATGAAGGAGAAAATGTCAAAATACCAGACCACCAAACTGTTAGAAATGATGCTTTACCTAAAAAACAAGATTTAATTACTGACAAGGGTCTTCATTATTCAAACTATATTGGAAATAATACAAATCGTGTAAAATTTACCACAGAAAGTCCAGAAAAAGTTAGTAATTATGATATTCCACCTGAAATGAAAGCTGGAAATAGTAAACTAAAACAAACAAACATAAAACCTTCTCAAGCATTAGAAAGAAGTAGGGATAAGGAAGTTTTTAAAATCTTATCACTACCTAGCAACCAAAGATCTAGTCAAACAGTAGAGAGCAAATCATTGGATGATGGATTAGCCAATGAATATAACTTTAACAATAGTGCTAGTCTAAGTGCTTCTGTAATGAAATGTGACCCTCAAATGAAGGAGTGGGTCAAAAGTTTAGGACTTCTAGAAGAAGAAAAATATTTGAAAATATTCGCTGATCATGAAATAGATATGAAAGAGATTCCTGAACTGACAGCTTTACAGTTAAATGAAATTGGTATAACAGCTTTTGGTGCTCTAAATAAGATTGTGAGAGGGATTAAAGAACTGAAACAAAAAACTCAGTCTCAAACTAAGGTTTCAGTAGATTCCAAATCTTTAAAATCTGTTTCTTCTAGTCAAAATCCTAACTCAAGTCTGAAAAGTGACAATGGTGAAACTAAAACAAAAACTGATTTGTCTCGAAGTAAAACTTTTGAGGAGAGATTAAACAGCATTAACCAGTATAGGACCAGTTTAAGGCGCTCTCGAAGTTTTGCCAGTTCAGCATCACAAGCTTTATACTCCTCTAATAATGTTAGAACATCTTTAGATGATGGGCTTGCCTCTAGGTTGCAGACTAATAATGTATTAGACCATAAAAAAGAAGAAAACGGCAGTGAGTTGAAGGATTCTCTGTCAAATAAAAAGTCAGAGGTCAAATCAGTCAAATCAAATGAAATCTCTAAAGAAACAAATGCCTTAGCTGAAGAGAAAACTAAAACATTGCGGAAACGGTCAAATTCACCTGCCAGGAGACCAGCAAGCTGTCCAGTTCAGAGAAAAGCCAAAACATCAGAAGCAGAACCCCTACCTAAGAAGAAAACAGAAACTCCTTCTGGACAGAAGAGTTCATTATCTAGGCAGGGAAGTGAAGGTAGTCCAGTAAAGAAGAGTCCATTAACTAGACAGGGGAGTGGCAAATCTAAAAATGTACCAGTGCTTTGGCCAAGGGCAAAATCTGCACAGATAGCTGACAAAAAAGCTAAAGAAGGTACTATAAAAATTACACATGCAAAGTTAGTTTACTATTTCATCTGATATCTACAATAATGCCTTACATTACCAAAATTACATTACCAAAATGGTATGCAATATACTTTTTATATGTCATGCTTACTTGTACATGTATATGCCTTCTAGATTTGAGGCTATTTGAATATTGAAAGTTTTTTTAGTTACATCAATATATCTTCATCTTTTTATAAGCTGTCTCTTAGAGTTGCAAGTAGGTAGGAAAATGTATTAAGGTAGTACTCCACAATTAGGATTTTTTCACAGTATTGTTTTCGTATGTGGCCCCTGTGAACTTTTTTGTTAAATGAAAATATTGATTCATTTTGGTCTTAAAATAAGAACAATAAAAAATCTGGGCCCGTTATATTAAAATTACGATCCACGGTTATTGTTTTAAAGAATAATAACGAAAAAATCAATCCAAATGCTCATAAAGCGTCGCTTCCGGCTTGGCATGGTGACCAGCGGATTGGCTTGAATTTAAATGTGCTATATTTGGATTTTTAATTTTGAACAATTTTAGCGGAAAAAAGAGCCGAAGTCGGATAGGTTTATTTGGCCTTAAAAGAAAGGACTGTTCTCCGGCTTTCATTTCATACATGTTACGTTTCACCTGAACCGAAAGCTCGATTGCTGGCAACGTTCAAAAAAAGGACAAAACCCCGATTTTTGCGTATTTTTGACCCCAATTTTTTAACATATGTTAAGAGTTGCTAGGGGCAACGAGTACAACAAAGAAACCAAATACGGCACTAAACACGACTAAACATGTCCGGAGTTTGATACACCACCTAGTTTGAAGAGCAAATAGCAGTTTAAGCGATTGCAAGAACGCGGGACAAAATAGTCAACGCCAAGCACATGCAAAAAAGAGCAAAATAAATTAATTATGGAGTACTACCATATGCCATTATTCTCATTAAAAATTTAAGACTATATCTTGATTTTAGTCCTTGGTTTAATTGTTGAAAATAAAGCTAATACATTTTAGAATAACTTGTTTCAAAAATTTTTGGAAAAATATCCGTTATTAAGCATAAATGCCCATAGCAACCAAACATGCTTATTTTTGAAAATATCGTCAATAACGTTATATTCTGTACAGCTGGTTTTGCTGTATGAAACGCTAACACCGTCAATAATTTCCCCGGAAGAAATAAAAATTACGCAATATAGTATATTTCCCCGTGTGTTAATCATAAAATTGGAATTTTTAGTCGTCTTGAATAGAAACACAAGGCATTATAGCCCGCTATGCAAATTTTCAGCAAATTTTGAAGATGTGTTTCCATGGACGCCATTATTGTAGATTTTTTCACAGAAATCTTCCAAATTTTCACAAATATGTTTGAAATATGCTAGAAAATGACTTAAGCATGACAGGATACCAATTTTGTTACGATAATACAAAATTTGGTTCAAAACAAACGGGGAAAGAATCTACCGTTAAAGCTGAAAAATGTCCAAAAATGAGCTTGATATGAAAAGGGCTTCCATCTTTGAGCGTGCGTAACTATGCAAAAACATGAAAAAAAATCATAATATCCGGTATTCCTCAATTCGTTACATACTCAAGAAGAGAAAAATGCAACTCATGTTAAATTTTCAAAAAATGCAAAAGCATTATGGTAGTACTCCACAATTAGGATTTTTTCACAGTATTGTTTTCGTATGTGGCCCCTGTGAACTTTTTTGTTAAATGAAAATATTGATTCATTTTGGTCTTAAAATAAGAACAATAAAAAATCTGGGCCCGTTATATTAAAATTACGATCCACGGTTATTGTTTTAAAGAATAATAACGAAAAAATCAATCCAAATGCTCATAAAGCGTCGCTTCCGGCTTGGCATGGTGACCAGCGGATTGGCTTGAATTTAAATGTGCTATATTTGGATTTTTAATTTTGAACAATTTTAGCGGAAAAAAGAGCCGAAGTCGGATAGGTTTATTTGGCCTTAAAAGAAAGGACTGTTCTCCGGCTTTCATTTCATACATGTTACGTTTCACCTGAACCGAAAGCTCGATTGCTGGCAACGTTCAAAAAAAGGACAAAACCCCGATTTTTGCGTATTTTTGACCCCAATTTTTTAACATATGTTAAGAGTTGCTAGGGGCAACGAGTACAACAAAGAAACCAAATACGGCACTAAACACGACTAAACATGTCCGGAGTTTGATACACCACCTAGTTTGAAGAGCAAATAGCAGTTTAAGCGATTGCAAGAACGCGGGACAAAATAGTCAACGCCAAGCACATGCAAAAAAGAGCAAAATAAATTAATTATGGAGTACTACCTAATGTAACTCCTTTGTTCATTAAAAAAAATGAATCACTTATCCTATAATTAATTCTCCTGCTAACAAAACTCTAAAGTATTCATACAAATGTGTACATTATACATCAGTGTACAGTAAAATATTCCTATGGTTGTTCACATCCATATATAATATAAATTTACATACTGCACAACTACTGAATTTATTCAACATTTTTTTCATATCACTGAAACTGCACTTTTCACAAATTCTATATCTTTACTAGATGGGATATGATTAAATATTATACATGTATACATTACAATGATAAAATCTTCATAAAATATTGGAGTAAAAATTTCACTGAAATCAATTTATACAAAGTCTAATGCATGTGTTATTATTGTAATTATATACAATTATATGTAAAGATGCCCTATAACTTTACAGTTAGAACTTATCTCATTCTATGACCATCACATGTCCTTACTGTAAAATTATGGAAACACGAGTTTAACCATGGACAATACAATGCCATGAATGTTTGATACATGTACGTAATATATAATGACTATATGGTCATGTTACATTGTAGGTGTTGCTGCGGCTGCCAAGAAATATACAGAGAAACAAAAGCGAGATATAGAGAAAGAAAAACAACAAAACCAAGCCAAATTACAGAAAAAAGTCCAGAGGGATGAGATGGCAGCTAGACATGAACAAAGACAACAGGTAGTAGAATGTCAGGAGTTAAAAATTACAAAAATGTTTCCTTTTTGTTAAATGATATAAACCGTTACAAATGAACTTACTTTTTGTCTCGCCTGCGAAGCAGAGCGGGACATAGGTGTTACTTTACCGGCGGCGGCGGCGTTAACTTTTTGGAAAAGTTTTATGAGCACCTCCATATCTCAAGAACTGTAAGTCCTAGGTTGATGAAACTTGGTATGCATATGCCCAAGTAGTAGCTTAGCACAGTTGCATTCCCATCTTTTGACCTTGACCTTGATTTTCCGGTTGAGTGACTTTGACAATTTTCAATACATATAATAGCAATGGAAAAGTTTTGCGAGCACCTCCATATCTCAAGAACTATAGGTTCTAGGTTGATGAAACTTGGTATGCATATGCCCCAGTAGTAGCTTAGCACAGTTGCATCCCCATCTTTTGACCTTGACCTTGATTTTCCGGTTGAGTGACTTTGACAATTTTCAATACATATAATAGCAATGGAAAAGTTTTGCGAGCACCTCCATATCTCAAGAACTATAGGTCCTAGGTTGATGAAACTTGGTATACATATGCCCCAGTAGTAGCTTAGCACAGTTGCATCCCCATCTTTTGACCTTGACCTTGATTTTCCGGTTGAGTGACTTTGACAATTTTCAATACATATAATAGCAGTGGAAAGGTTTTGCGAGCACCTCCATATCTCAAGAACTATAGGTCCTAGGTTGATGAAACTTGGTATGCATATGCCCCAGTAGTAGCTTAGCACAGTTGCATCCCCATCTTTTGACCTTGACCTTGATTTTCCGGTTGAGTGACTTTGACAATTTTCAATACATATAATAGCAGTGGAAAAGTTTTGCGAGCACCTCCATATCTCAAGAACTATAGGTCCTAGGTTGATGAAACTTGGTATGCATATGCCCCAGTAGTAGCTTAGCACAGTTGCATCCCCATCTTTTGACCTTGACCTTGATTTTCCAGTTGAGTGACTTTGATTATTTCTATTGCATATATTTGCAATGTTTAAGTTCTATAAACATCTTTTGATCTCAGAAACTGAAAATCCATGTAAATTCAAAATATAGTGGAAGTAAGAAAGAATAATTGTTTCTTATGGTGCCGGCAGGCGAGACATACTTTAGTGTTAACTCTTGTTTACATTTTTATTACAATTATCTTTCATCTTCAGCAATCAATCTTTTTATTGAAATTTCTAATTAATTGTTTTTCACTATGTTTAATATCACCATGGTATTGGGATAGATGAAACACAATTCATTAAGTTTTTCACAGGAACTTATTTGTAGAACTTTTTTATCAAAATGTCCATACTGGCACATGTTTGTACTTGGCAAACAACATTATGTTACAATGATTTTCTAGTTCAAAAACAGTGATCAACAGTTCACCATGCTCATTCTTTTTTTAATTCATCACTTTGATCACTAGAAATAAACAAACAATTATATATATTTTAGGCTGAAGATGATGATGATGATGATGATATTTATGAGGATAGATCAGATGAACTAAACAAGGAGTATGAGAGAGAACGACAGGACCTGTCTGATTTAGATCTGGACATCAGTAAACTTATATCTGTAACAGTGCTGGATAATAGTACAAGGAAGGATTGTAAGTCAATAGATTTAATATTTTGTACTACTGATTAATCATGAGCTAGTGCAAATTTTGTTGTCTTTACACTAAGTCTTGCTGCATTTAAAAAGAAGTCCTTTTGTGGTCATTAAGCTACCTTGATAAATTCTGAAATCTGCATTTTATAAAAGTAGATATTCTGCTTGTTCAGGGTGTATTATCTAAATTAAAAATGCAAAATATTAGGAATTTCAGTGTCTTTTAAGTGTAATTTAATAACTGAAAGAAGATTCAATTCTAACTCACTTATATTGTTAAAAAATTCAAACAGACAGTTTAATGACTTTAGGAAAATCAGAATAAAATCAAATGTTAAATTCGATTTCTTTCAATCTTAAAAAGTTTTTATTAAAGCCTCTCTGTTTCTCTTTTCTGGTGCTAAGAATCAATACTTATCTTGTATCAATATTGTTTCCTACAGATCCTGAAGAAAAATTCAGGGAAGATAAGCCTAAAGAACGTACCAGACCTAGACCATCTCATCATGCTAGACAGAGTATACACAATCCTGTCTATCTACAGGCTAATTTCACAGGTATGTGAGAAACCATGAAATAATCATTGAAGATTTATTTATTTTTACACAATTGTAAACTGGCACACACAAAAATCACTGTAAATATTTTGATACCTGTGGAAACTAAATGTGCATTAAAATCTATGGGAAGTGATATACATTTTGAAACTATTTACAAAAAGATGGTGAAGAAAATTTATAGTTTTCAATAGTTAATTCTATTTATATGTTTTAGAATATTTAATGTGTAAACTATGCATGTATTAAGTCACAGCCTTTTTTTAATCAAGAAGCATAAAAATTATAGACACATGTAGCTTTAATTGTTTTTCCATTTTGAAGACTTATAAATTTTATTGTTAATTAACATCTAGAATTAAGAACACTCGTCATGATCACTTTAAACAAAAAATTCTCATTGATTTCTACTTTCCGACATAGGAACACCAGTCAAAGGGAGACAATCCAAACAAAACGAAGTCAAATCCATTGAATCACAGGTACAAGTATTCTACAATTATATAAATTTGTTATAAAAAAATCATGGATGTAAAAAATCCTAACAAGTTTTCCAAGCAATACTCATGTTCATTATTGCACAAAATACATTTAGAAGTTTCACAAATATTTGATAACAGGTTTAAGATTTTAATTATTTGGTATCTATACATATTTTTAATTTTCATTACACAGAATAAAGACAATTTGAACATTTGGTCAGATTGTTTTTTGTATATATAGGTCCAATAATGTTTAGCTTCATAATGACAAAATGTAAAATGTTGTTAACATCACTTTTGCTTCCTAATCATGAGAAACCAAGGTGTTTTTTTTTCTATTTAATATCCTGAATTTTCTAAAGGAGTGTTATTTGTCTGTTGTCTGTTACACAGATGTTGATACCTGATATTCTGTTTATGACAAAGAGAAAAAGTAATGAAGTACTCCAGTAACTGTTGCACAGTTCTTCACACAGTTATGTTGTAAATCAGAGATATGTAACCTTAAAAAAAACCTGACAGTTTGAAATATTTTAAAATGATTTCTTATTGTTGATATAACTTGAAAACTTTTTTTCCAGATTGAAGCATTACAAAGCAAGGCTCTCTCGGGTGAAATGGTGACCATGGATCTTGTCAAAGATCTCCAACAGAGGTTAGAGGAAATAGAACAACAGATAAGGGATACAAGGCCTCTAAAGACTAGGTCAAAACAAAGGAACGCTGGGCCAAAACAGTCGGCTGTCACTAGCACAAGAGGGAGAGATGTACCCACCAAAAAAGACCACGAGCAGACAGTGTTTAGAGTTGATCCAAGGGATACAAGGCAGGAATACATATCATAAAATTTTTGATCTCTTCATAGATTTTTATCTTAAATTTTTCAAAAGTATATTATTTCTATTTGACATACTGAAACAGATTATCATTTTTTAAATTCTTTATGAAAGGCTTATATTTTGGCGGTTAAGTGTGTTTCAATATTTAAAAATAAAAAATAGTGGACTATTGATTACTTAGATTCAGCTGAAAAAAAAAAGATATTTGCTTTATTGATAATCATGGTAAAAGTTTTTCTATGTATTGATGGATAGACAAAAAAATAGAAATAAATTTTTAAACTTCACCAATCAATGTACATGTGTGCATTAAAACCTAATAACAAATCAACCAACATTACTTTAATTACAGATCTCCAGAGGTAACCAACATAGACCCTGTCAGATCAGTAGAGATTAACACTGAAGATATTATGTTTGATGCTTCAGGTTAGTTTTAAACAAAATAAGTGTAGGTTTTTGATGTTATTGACAACTTATAAGTTCATTAATGGGCATTGTCATACACAAGAACAATCAGTCCTATAGTAATGTACATTTATGTTGATGCTTCATGGTATATCAGGTGTTAGAACTAACATCTAGAACCTAATAATTGATTTTAATGTGAGAAACTTTCTCCATCAGAATTTAAGTTATCCAAGAATTATATTCATCAAAGAAGATATCATAAAAAGTTGTTTTGGTATCTTTTACTGAATACATGCTCATGTTATGGAAAATTTAAACCCAGACTTGTCAAACCTGAATTATTATTTTTGTGACATACACATGTAGCACACAAAATTTGAAAACTAAAATTTGCTGTGCCATGTTTCATATCTTGTCATATTAGATGCCATATTTATGTGATTTTGCAGTGATAATGTTATATTATTTTCTGTTTCAGATTTAATTGGTGAAGGCACATTCTGTAAAGTTTATCATGGTTTATGTCTAGGGAAGGAAGTGGCAGTCAAGCAGCTGAAGATACCACTAACATCACATGACAAGAACTATTTTGCTGCTGAGGTATTAAAAAAAACTCTCTCATTATTGTAAGGGAAGGAGCAGATTCCAAATCTTTAGACAAGTTTAAGAATAAATTCATATCCATTGTAAAATTACGAATAAGCCATTTTCAAAACACCTTTGTAGAATATCGACCCCAAACTTATATTAACAGAATTAAATCAAAACTACAATTATTAGGTTCACGATATGTTTTTGTTCCTGCGGATAAAGCGGCTAACAATGTTGTTGTGGTATGTCGTAAATATTATCTGGATGTTTTAATGCATGAAATTAAAGGCTCATGTACTTTCGTTCCCGTGCAAGCTACAGAAACCAGTATTATTGACGATCATGTCATAGCAACCACAGCACTTCGAGCAGCCCCTACAAACAATAAATTACCTACTATGTACTGGATACCTAAATTACACAAAAACCCATATAAATCCCGTTTTATTTCTGCATCAAGTAAATGTTCCTTAACCAATATTTCTAAAGTCTTGTCTCTTGCTTTAACTACAATGAAAGAATTTATCATCCGATACTGTGATAAAATTTTGGAAAATAGTGGAATAAATCATTTTTGGAGTGTTAAAAATTCTCTTGATGTTTTAGACAAACTTCGGGCATTTGAAAATACTTTTCAATCCGTAGACAGCTATGACTTTTCCACTTTATATACTAATCTACCTCACAATCTTATCAAAAAGAAATTTGAATATTTAATTAAATGGTGCTTTGACAAATCTAAAAGTGACTACATCTGTTCTAAAGTGTCACAAGTATTTAGTAAATCGTTTTTTAGTAACGAAACCCACAAAGGTTATGTTAATTGGACCGACATAGAAGTTATTACTGCATTAAACTTTCTTTTAGATAATATTTACATCCGGTTCGGTAAACAAATATATCGCCAAGTCATTGGAATTCCAATGGGAACCAATTGTGCTCCACTCATAGCTGATCTGTTTTTATATTGTTACGAATCACAGTTTATGGCCAAGCTACAGAAAGACCCAAACAAAAACCACCTTATCGAAACTTTTAACAATACATATAGGTACTTAGATGACATACTTGCTCTAAACAACCCCACATTCTCAAATTTTATAAATGATATATATCCTAAAGAATTAACCCTAAATAAAGCAAACTCAACCGACAGTAGATGTCCATTTCTAGATTTGGACTTAAGCATTATCAATGGTAGATTACACACTAAAGTATATGATAAACGGGATGACTTTTCATTCCCAATAGTTAATTTTCCGTTTCTTGAAGGAGACGTACCATTAGCTCCAGCTTACGGGGTATACATTTCACAATTAGTCAGGTATGCTCGCATTTGCAGTGATGTGTCTGATTTTAATGATAAAAACCGTTTTATTACAGAAAAATTGCTAAAACAAGGTTACCGTTACCACAAATTAGTCAAATCTTTTACAAAATTTGCACATAAATATGGACATCTCATCGAAAAATTTGATTGTACACGTAGATTTCTGATTGTTAAAGGAATATCTCATCCTGACTTTTATAGCAATGTAGTTTATAAAGCACAAAAATTAAAAAATAACCTTATGGAAATAAAAAACTGGCTTAAAAACCTTTTGAAAAAAGGATACGAATTCAATGTTTTAGTAAAATCTTTGCATTTGGTATGTTTTGGCAGAAATATTGATAGCTTGATAGTAACTTTAAAACGTTAAATTTTTCACTTTTTATCCACTGTATTATTTATAAGCACCACAGCGATCAAGTATGTCGGTTCTGTATGGTGATACAACTCTTAATCATTCATTGTTTTGACGTGGGGTGTCGGATTTAGAACTGATGTATTTGATTCTTTTACATCAATCGATAAATGTTTCTTAGCTAGTTGTCAGTAACTTCGAGTGTTCTCAAGAGAGTTCCTCCTTGTCTTGTTATTTTCGTACAGTATTTTGTCTTAGGTTCTCTCTTGTTGAATTGAACTTTTGTCGATTGAGTTTTACAGTGTGTTTTTATATGTTGCTTTGTGCAAGCTTATCAATAGGGGGAAGGTTGGATCCAAAAAACTAGTTTAACCCCGCCACATTTTATATGTGCCTGTCCTAAGCCAGGAAACTTTGCCAAAGCCTTTGTTTGTCCTTGTCATTCTATGTTAACTGTTTTATGTCAAGAATTGAGTCTTTCGTTGATGATTTAGGGATTGGTTTTGATACTTTTGTATTGTATTATAAGTCTTGGGCCAATGCAAGACGGTAAGCAGTGACCTATGGTCATGTTGAAGACTGCTTGCTGTTTTCCGTTGTGATTTTTTGAATTGCTGTTTGTTTATGTTTGTTGTGTCGCGTACACTTATTCCACATCTCAATATCGTATATTGATTTGATGTGTGCTGAACCTAAACCTGAACACTATTATATCACTTAGCTTTCATAAACACTGTGATAAATGAAGTTTAAGAAATTTTGTAAAAAGGAATCAGAAAATAAGTCAAAAAAAAAAATTAATGGATATTTATTTTAAGTGTATTTCCTCTGTAGAAATTTTTTCAGAATTATTTACATATAGAATATAATGAAATAACATTAAGTTCTGCTATTTAAGGTCAGCCTGTTGAAAGAACTGCATCATCCTCGTGTTGTTCAGCTAGTAGGAGTTTGTACCAAGGAAAAGTATCCAGTCATGGTGTTAGAATTCATGGCAAGAGGCAGTCTTTATCACATCCTTCATGATCCTAAATGGTAAATACACATGTATATTATGACCTTAAACCTGGAAATCTCACTGATTTAACAAAAGTCCTCAAAGTAAACTCAAATTTTAATTAAAATATCCTTACATGAAGGAAATTGAATAGTTCAATATCCCAATTCACTTTCTTTTCTTGTCAAAATGCAAAACTGCCCATGTTAACATTGCCCAGATAATCTGTTTTTACAGAAATTAAAAATATTCCATAATTTGATATAACAAAAAGAAAGATAACTCTAGTAAGTTACATAATATTAAGTGAAATGATGCATGTATATATAAAAAAAACTTCCAATACTGTCCACATTCAACTCTTTGAATATAACTTAATAAAATGTTTAATAGGTAAAAAAATTTATTTGCTTATTTGTTGGGGGAGGGGGTATAATTGATAAATACAGTTTGTTGTACTTTATATTTAAAAAAGTGAAAGGTTCAATGTTTTCAGTAAAACAAAAGTCCCCTTATAATGATAATTCAATATTGTTAAATACAATGCAGAGCACAAATAAATTTCAAAATAATCTGTAAAATATCCAGCATGCCTATCGCATAGCTAATTGATTTCAATCACAATCATACTTGTGCTAGAGGCCATTCTTAACATTCAGTGAAGTGCATGTATATTAAGCATTAGCTGTTTATCTGGAGTTGAGGATAAAGAACAGCAAATAAAGTATGGTTCCTTTTCAAAATCATTTGCTTTTAGCTGAAAATTGAAGCTTTTAAAAACTGTTTATTATTTTTCTAAAAGCATACTTTAATGTAGTTTTTATTTGGCACCTTTTACTGATTTTTTGTTTAAAAACTGTAGATAAATACTAAAAGATTTTGTTTCCTGTAAATATTTCCTATTTCTTGTATTTAGATTCTTGTTGCTTATCTTTACAGTGAGTCTATGGACCATGCAGCATATTATGGTGTATCACATGACATAGCTCTAGGAATGAACTATCTGCACCAACACAAACCACAAGTTCTACATCTTGACCTAAAATCAATGAATGTCTTATTAGATATCAGTGGAAGAGCAAAGATAGCAGATTTTGGATTTTCAAAATTTAGGTATATTAATACAGTTTTCCCAAGCCTTTACGTAAGTTGGGGAAGTATAAAATTTGGCTTTCTGTCCACATGAAATTACTTTCTGTTCCATATACTCCTGAACACAGTTACAGAATTTCTTAATTTTACACATTATTGCTTATAAGTAATTGATTTCAATAGGTCAGAGGTCAAGTCATAAGACGGTTTTGCCAGGAGGTTGATCTCATGCCATGCTCTTGTTGGTGTACCTCCTAAAAAGTTTTATAAGCATTGAAGATAAGGATCTAAATTGAATTTATGTTGTTGAAATGTTTCTTTACAAGTAGCTTTGATGGGTGGCTTTGAAACATTATAAGATCCCAATATCACATTGAAGATTTGTCAAACCTTTTTGTTTAAGTTTTGAAGATTATTCTTTTGGAAAAATATAGTATGATATGTCTTTTTTACCAATTTTGTACATTTATAAATGCGTTTAAAATTGTAGACATGATGCTGACTTGAGAGCATCTAAAGCATCTAAGAAGAAAGCTGGTGGCTCCCCCATGTGGATGGCTCCAGAATTACTTGAAACAGGGGAGATAACAACTAAGGCTGATGTTTACAGTTTTGGTATTATCCTATGGGAGATGCTGACTAGAAGTTGTCCTTATGAGGGTTGCTCTGTGTTTCAGGTATCAGTTTATCAAAATTACATGTACACTGGCATGCTGATCAATTATTTTTTCCCAATGGCACCAATCATCAATTTTTAGTAAATTTAAATTGCTTTTAAAGTCATATGATTAATAAAATAATTCAAATGTTTTCTTCCAAATGTGTCAATGTAGTTGTTCCCCTGTTTTTTGCACATTTCTATAAATAAAGAGGGAAACATCCCTATTGTTCTTCACGTGATGATTTGATAATGTGACATCACAAGGTCAACAACCCTATTGTCTACTCTTATATGGATAAAAACTAGAAATAGAAAAAAATTAAATGATTGATGCCCTTAGGATTACAATTAAGATGTTTACCTCTTTGTATATTGTACATGTACATTGTACTACTTAACACTATTAAAATCGCCCTTGTTGTATTATTTTGCTTTGACAGTTACTAAAACAATTGTTTTTAAAAAGTTAGAAAAATCATGAACTTTTTCATATTTTTGGTATCTGATATCTTAGTAAATATTTATTAAACGTACATATATTTTTAGTTTCCATCAAAATTTGAGTTGTTTCCCTTAGAATGTATGATTTAAACACATATCATTACAAATGGCAAACAAAGCATGACAAACCATTTGCTGATAAAAATCTAGTAAAACTGAGTACAAACCAATGGTCTAGTTATTTTTTGTTATTTGAATGTACATGTGGAAATTTAAAATTTTTAAACTATATTTTATTCATTATACATGTATGCTTTGCTAAATTGACATAAGAAAATTTTTATTGGATAATAATTATATAACAATTTTTATGTTCTTATTAATTTCTGAAGGTATTCAAAATAATGATGGATTACAAAGTCTATGAAGTTGTACATTGAATATGAAACTGAAAATTGTGAGGAAAAAACATTTTGTATAAAAAGTTTTGTTAGTAAAATTATTTAAAAACTTTTTGTTGTAATATGAATTTGCTTACCTTCCACAGATCTTAGAGAGAGTCAGGTTAAACAAAAGACCAGAGATTCCGGAGTCCTGTCCTCCAGATTTATCAGGACTTATACAGAGATGCTGGGACCAAAACCCAGCTAGAAGACCAGCATTCAAGGTATTGAATGTGTTACAGTCTCCCTATCCTAAGTATTTCTTAAAATACATTTTATCTATAGATAAAAAATATTTCTAACATAAAAGAATGAAACAAAATGTAATGTTCAAACTAAAAGACAATAGAAAAATTTCATTATTAAACTTAAATCTGCTCTCCTACACTATCTATTCTAAACATTGAAATATGTAGTTTAAACTTGATGTTGAATTTTGGTTTTAAAAACATAAAAAATACTGACATTGCCTATTAGTTTCAAGTCTTAGAAACAGGAAGAAATGCAATGTTTTATGGTTAAAATTAGTCAATATAATGTTAAAATGTTGCCAGATAGGTTTTCCTTCTGTGGATGCTGACCTTGGGGACCTGAGAGTTCTCTGTTTATATCTTAAGCATTCTTACCACCAATTTCCAACTATGAACATGTGTCATATAAAGATAATGTTAATATATTTATATTTTAAGAATAGTAATGTTTATGCCCTTTATATTTATGCTGTTGGGAAATATAGTTTTTACACTTGTCTGTCAGTCTTGTTTTAATGTCCTACAAGAATTATCCATATCCCATTTCTAACATTATACATTTCCGATAGATTGCCTGTAGAAAATATTGAATTCTTGTAATCATTTTATTCCAGGACATTATTATCCAGTTAGACAAGCTTGCCTTCCCACCTGACTGGAGAGCATTATTGAAAGAAGCTGGTGTGCCAAATGAGGCTTTAGAAGATCCTCAATCAGCCAGAACCATTATCAGCCTGGTCAACAACACTGTGGATCTTGCAAACGTCAAGTCAATGATGGAGGACATAAAACACTCAAATGATGTCATCAGAGCATCACATGACTTAACCAGAAAGTCACATGTTTCAAATAACCAATCAAAGGACTTCCCTGATCAGCCATATAATTCTTTGAATGAATCACACAATATTGTAGTACAGTCAAGAGAACCACAAAGATCCATTCCGTTGTCAAGGAGATCATATGACCAAGGGAGACAATCCATTGAAAAAGTCAGAACATCAGGAGGTTCTATCCTTAGCAGAAAATCTTCTGATTCACCATTTTCATCAAGAAATAAACATCACACAGAAAACAATATAAGAGATTCAATTGAGGAAGACATTGTAGAGAACGATGATATCAGAGATAGTTTTGACTTCAAATTCAGTACAAAGTTAAATGAAAACTTCAATGATTTTGATGACCATTCTGATGACACTTTATTTCAAAAGAGTCAAAATTCTTTCTCTGAAGTAAGAAAATCTGGACAGGAGGAAGATACTACTGCTGAATACTTAAACTACCTGAAGACATCTTGTGAGATCTTGTCTCCCATTGTCTCTAGTCCAGTAAAACACTATCCTGATCTTCAAGAATTGTTGGCTCAGGAAGCAGAAAAAGCAGATAATACTGGAACTGTCATTGAAACCATTGCAACAATCCCTTATGCCAGATCTCCACAAACATCATCACAAAAAAGTCCACTAAGCAACAAGGAAACTGACAGTTTGGTTTCACGATCAAAAGATATGAAGCAGGCAGATTCTTTGGTTAAATCAAGCTCCAATAAGAACAAGGATAAGCCAGAAATTGCCAAGAGAGGCGATCTTAGTTCTTCATTACATGCTTCACATGATAAGCTTTTGGAAGAGATAAGAAAGTCAAAAACAGAAAAAGAGAAATTATTGAGAAAGGAGATTGAGAAACCTAAACCTGAATTAACATGTACAACAAAGAAAGAGCAATCTACAAGTAGTTTGCCAAAGGAAGATACAAGATCCTCACTTCTTAAAGAGATTCGACAGTCAAAAGTCTTGAAGGAGTCATCTCCAAGAAAAGAGGCTTCAAATATTGAAGCTTCCCCACAATTAATCAATCAGGAAGAATTGAAGGAAAAAGTTCCAAAACAAGAAAAACCTTCAATTAAACCAAGGGAACTGTCTTTACAGTCTTCACAAGAAATGCTTCTAAAGGAAATGTTGAATTCTAAAGCATATTCTAGGAGAGAGGACATAGGAAGAAGGTCACATGACCATTTCGAAAAAGAATTGAAAACTAAAAATGAAAAGAAAGATTCTCGTCCAAATCCATTGTCTATGAGTATGGATGCTGGAATTGTAAATTTGAGGAAACATTCTAAAGATGAAAGGATGGTTGGTTTAAAGCTTACCGAAAAAGTTCCCAAAAATATTGTCAATGTAAAGACAAATAGTGACACTGTTGACTCAAAGGATCAAATACAAAATGAAACATGTAAAAAATCTGATGATAAAGATTCTGTTAGCAAAACAGAAAAAATGCGGCCAAAAATTGATGTTCAGAGTCTCAGGATGAGTCGAGACAAAGTTTTATATAGTAAGGGTAAAAGGGGGGATGTATATGGCAAAGAAAAGAAGATCGATGTTAAAACAATGAACAGAAGTGGGTCAGAAAATGTTCTTGATGAGATTAAAAATCTACATTCTAAATTGAGAAGCGAGAAAAATGAAAATGTAGAGGAGATTAAAATGTTACATACAAAGTTGAGAAGTGGTAAAATAGAAAAATCTGAAAGTGAGAAATGTAAATCAGAACTGAATGAAAAGTCATTTGAAGCAGCTTTTGATGATGTTTTAGACTCTATAGAACAACTAGATTGTAAGGATGACTCAGATATATCTGTAGATAGCCTTGACCTTAATGATAGTATTGTTGAAAATACAAGTCATGTGACAAATCAGGACCAATCACATGTCAGTTTTCATGGTAATGTTGAAAAAGATGAACATTTGGAATTCGATGAAGGAGAAATTGTTGTGAAGGGAAAAATTAAAAACAAGATCAATGATGTAGACGATAAAAATGGAAATGCTAAAATTTTGCCAGAAAGTGAAGTTACAGGTATAAATATAAATGCTGAGACCTTGCCAAATTTGAGAATGTCCTTGAACATGGAGATAGCACAATTTTCTTTGAATAAACAGAAGGAAAAGATGAAGAAAGTAAAAACAAAAGATGTTGCAAACGAAAATGAAAAGACAAAAATGGACAAACTTGAGGTTAAGAAAACTAAGCCTAAAAAACTTGAAAAGAAACCAAAGCCAATAAAAGAAAAGAAAAGTATAGAAAATACTGTTAGCTTTGAATCAAAGAAAAAGTCTGAAATCCCAGCTGAACAACCTCGTAAAAGTATTGAAGCATGGGTAGAGGAAAAGGTAGAAACTCAAAAACCAAAACAGCGGAAAATATCCACCTCAAGTTTACCGTCTCATCCTCCACCCATTTTGATACCAGATGAGCGTCCTGTCTCCATGGCATCACCAAGGGAGGTCCCTGAGGCTCCGCCTATTCCACCCCCACCGCCTCCACCAATCCCCCCAGTAGAGATAACCCCTCCCACGCCTGAACAGGATGTACCTCAGAGTGAGATAACAAATGGAACCAAAAAGAAGAAAGTAAATATTCCAGAAGCCAAAGTTTCCAACGAGGAAGCACAAGCGTCTAATTCTAGTAAAAGTATTTTAGCTAAGGGAGACGACTCTGGGCAGTTAGTTTTGAAATCAACAGATTTGAGAGAACAGAAGGAAGTTCTACAATCTATAAGTAAACCACATCCTAATCAGCTCCAGGACTTGTCTCAGGTCAACAAACAGACATATACATCTATTGCTGATATACTTAAAAGGGTAAGTTTGTTTGTTACCATTTATTATAATTGCAATTAATTGTTGGTTCAAAAATTTACTTGAACGAAGAATAATTTTTTACAAATGAAGATAATTTTTCAAGGAGTATAGCATTTAAATCATTTGAATAAGGTCAAAAACTAAAAGGCTAAGCAAGAAAAGTACTCCAAATCAAAAAGTTTGAAAAAGGAAGCCAAATCTATGTGCAGTGCTGACAGTAAAAGAAATCTTTTTTGGATTTAGAAATTAGAAAATAAAAATAGAACTGTTTAAAATTGTCACAGACTAGTTAAACGACCAAATGTTTATACCCCTTGCCTGAAAAGTGGGATGTTTATATTAATAGGGGTGTCCTTCTGTTACACCTTAGTGTACTGATCTCTTATCGCCTAAACCTCTTAATGGGTTTTCATGAAATTTTCAAACATAATGTTCAGTAGTTGTGCAGCTCCTATTTTGAAATTAAATCTGAATTTTTATTTGAGGGTCCGGTCGGGTGGTGAGGGGTATCATATTATTTACTATTTATAAAGAAAATCATTAAATGAATATACATGTATAAACATGATAGAGGTAAATGAAATCTATAATTAATTGATATTTGTACCTAGGCAACATGGACAGACTTTAGAATGGTAAGAACGTCTTAGAATAAAACAACAGAGCATGCTTCTAAACAACTGTGTGTGGGATGTATTAACAAATTGTGAAATTCACTCAACAGTCATGATTCAGATTTGAAGGCTTACAAGACAGTTTTTATGTAGAATCAACTGTTTGGTTTCTATTAACCCTGCTTGCTTACGAATGAATGTTGAATGGAAAACAATGTTCATCCACATAGATGATCAGATCTCCTTATCAAATATCATGGAAATGTTTGTAAACAATTACATGATTTTTACCCTCTTCAAATATTTTGCATGTTTTCCCATCGAACCAGTTTAAAAAAAGCCTATCAATCTCAGCATTTCATTTGTCTACTTGTCCCTTTGCCAGCTCTATCCAGCCTACCTTTGTATATGTTGCAATTAGGTTTATTGTTTAAAAAAGCCAAGATGTAAGTTCTCAATTCATAACACTTTATACACTTCTACAAATTTTACAAACATTTTGGGAGCAGATTAAAAGCAAAAAAAGTGAAAGGCAAGTTCAATTTTCAGTATTTAAAAATAAAACTTTTTGGGGTATTAAACCTGGCAGTACCTGGTATATCACATAATGTGCCACTAGACCCCCTATTTATGTTTTTTTTTAGATATTGAGATATAAATGTCCATATACCGTATAGGTGGTTTTTTTCGCGGGTGGAAAACTTTGCGATTTTGTTGAAAAAGGGAATGATTTTATTTACGCGTAATATATATTTCGCGGTTTAGAACATATTATAACACTTTATATAGGCAATTAATATTTCGCGAGTTTTAATTTTCGCGTCCCGTTGTTGGTCGCGAATAAAGCGAAAATTAAATCACCGCGAAAATAACCACTTATACGGTACTATTCTTCTCATGCTTCTGTACAATGCTTAAACAGAATGGTTTTACTGATGTATCATGTAGTAACACTTTTGAATTTTATTTTAAATATGTAAATTAATCCACATACATGTTTATAATTTTTATCAATGGACAGGAGACTTTTGTACAAATGTGTTCTTTATATCTATTTATGTTTTTAAATCCATTTATATCCTGATTATGGGTACAATATCATGGATATGAAATGAAATAGACAACAATAAATCTGCATTCTGCATTCACTATTATCTAAAATAAGGAATATGATTAGTAAGTATTCTGTGAACAATTTCATAAAACATTTCAAAAGTTTAGGCTTTCCTGGTCATCAAATAAATGGGGATTCCTGTAGAGAAAGTCTTTAATTTAAGGACATACTCAACTTTGGATGTGTTATTGAGACCTAGACCTGTAAGCAGTATTACAATGAATTCTAGAATATGTAATTATAAATGTTAATATTTTTCTCTATCACTACATGTAATCAATCTCATACAGTGTGTTTTTATAGTGAGTGTTTTACATTTTTGCCATTATTTACTGATATATTTAGAATTCTGTATATTTTCAGGCTGTGTTCAATAGAAGAGAAGCCATGGGTGAGGACAGTCCATCTCCTTCCGTAGCCAGTAGCTGGTCCTTTGTTGATGACTAAGATGATCCATATGTTTATTATGTAGCCAGTAACTGGTCCTTCGTTGACAACTGATGGGTTTACCACCAACCCTATATCTGAGGCTAAAAAGTCAGTTACTGTGGATTTATTTATTTTTGTGGGTTCCAATTTTTGTGTTTTGATGAAAAAGTATCAGTTTGTGGATTCTTAAATTCATGGTTCTAATGGCGGCAACATACAGATCAATGTTAGATTTCATTTTCATTGGGTATCAAATTTCGTGGGTCAAAGCCATCCACGAAAACCAACGAAAATTGATTCCGAACGAATTATAATTAAGCCACAGTAATACATTGTAATTCTTTGATGTCAATAGATTAATGATAATATAAAACCTTTCAATCATATGTCTGTCTTCATGGTTTGCATTAGAAATATTACATTTACTTCTTGTAACAATTACATGTTGTATGCATTTGTGTTTCTTTCTGATATCAGGTTTTGATTATGATTAAAGTGATGTCCTATTGTCAAAAAAAGCTGATTATTATAAATATACTGAATAAGGCTTTGGGGATATTTTTGTTATTATGAAGTTAAATGCAGATTTTAATTTTTCTTGAAATGGGAAATAAGCAAAATTTGTTTTAACATAATTTTCTGCTTGATGTATGCACAGCAAATGAATCACTTCTAAACTGACTCAAATTCTTCTTCATTATGAAAAGAGCTATTTTTAAAGCAATGTACAACCTATAACTGTAAGCATTGATAACTGAATGTACCAACTAAAAACCAAATACTAATGTAATAAATAACAATGTAAATTTTATAACACACCACATATATCAGCCTTCATTCCATTTACATGTTTACTATTTGTTTTGTCATTCATGTCTTTTGTGGTAATCTGAGGTATTTTGTATATATATATTTTTTTATTATTGCCTTTATGAACAAATTTTGCTAATATAAATCTGTGATATATATATATAGAAAACGTTCCTGCCAATATTTATTTTATTGTCTGTTAACAATAAGTCTGTATGAATGTTTTTATAAATAATGGTTTTAAATTTTTAGATCTCATTGCACTAGTATATAAACTTTTTGCATTATTAATTAGTTTTTTTATAACTTTGTATGTTTTGAAACAATGGTCATCATTTATTTATTAAGTTACCCAAAACAAAGACTTATTGTATTTTTGGCTTTGTTTTGGTGACTTATTATTGTTATCCATTCTTCTTCTTGACCATGAACTTGTCCAAAAAAACCCAACTTCTATGGAATTAGAGTGAGCTGAATCAAACTTAGCACAACTATAGACCACCATCTGAAGTTGTGCAAGAAGTTTTCAGAATTTTCAAAATGGCCGCCGTTTCAAAATGGCAACCATTACTATAAATAGACAAAAGAATTAAATGTTGTCTGGATAAATCAGGTATGCTGAGTTCAATGGTGCAATTGGAATTTTGATTTGACTTCTTGTTTTTAAATGGAGGCCATTTTTACTACATTCCTGTCCAGTTAAAATGGGAACAATGTCTGATTCCAATAAAATTTGATATCTAGGCATATTTTATTTTACTGAATTGAAAGGAATACTATCCAAGATGATTTGGGGCGACTTATGTGTTTGCATCCCTACCAAAGTTATAGCTAGCTTAAATTACTAATTTGAATATCCAATATTATTTTCAACTTAAGGCAACTTTGATTTTATAAGACAAGCATTTAGTTATAAAGCATATTGTTTCAAGTTATGTTTTTAAATGAGTATGACATTTAAGCAATACTTATTTTCAAAATTATTTACTAATTGATAATATTTTTATTAAAGTCTATAAACATAGTCACTGTTTTTATTATATTCCCACTTACTGTTTAACATAAGAAGAATAGATCTGATTCCATGGGTTTGTTTTTATTGCTTGACAATTAATGTTTATGAACAGGATATATGCATATATATAGTTACCTTTGTTCATCTGTCTCTAGTTCTAGCATTCCACTTTGGCTATGTTATGTTAGGTTCAATTCTCAGTTACAAGACATGGCTTATCATTGATACTTTACATTTGAAACAGTTTACATAGTTCAGCAGGGTTTTCTACAAGTAGATGGTTCTTCATGACATTAATTAATACCGTGAGTAACTTTGTTTAAATTTTGTGTTGAGAGATTGTTTATAGCACACAAAAGCGATCCCTTGTCTGATGAACAAAGTTGTTAGTGTTAATTTATGATAACAAAAATTATATATTAACCTTAAAAAGTTTAGCCATACTCTACCTCTACAAATATTGCTACTTATCAAGGTCATGGTAAAAATATTATAGATTTTTATTTATTTATGTCTAACTATAAAACAATGTACATTAGCTTTAGTTTTAGTTTCGAATGTACACTATATGACCAATTTAATTGTTTTGAAAGTAAATATATTTACAAGTACGTGTACATGTGTTTATTTAAGTCGCATGTTTTAATTATTTTAGTTAAAATGTTGTTGTTTCTTTAATTTTGTAGATGCAGTGATTTACAGTTTATTTATTATGTAACATTTCATGTTTTATTGAATGTAACAACACCTCAAGTAAAGAGATAAACAGTGTTTTTTTTAAAAATCTATTCAAATTACTGCCATTCCCAAAATTAAATTGCTAACATTTGCTTTGATAAAATTTGACATTTTTGACTTGTATGGCTTTTTTGGCACTGCTTTATTAACATGATCAACACATTACTAAGTTATTGATAATTTTTTCAATTTTTGCATAAAATTGATTATGCAGGCATCAACTCAAATAGGATCCGCAAATCCTTTTTTAAATACTTAGTTGTTTTGTGTGTTGGTATTTGATGGTTCAAGAATTTTATTCAAACATTATTATCAATGTTACACTTTACACATTCCATGATCTTATCATTTATTTACTTACATTTATATTTATTTTGCATTTACAAATCATTTCATATGTTAAATGCTGCATTTATTTTTGCTTGTTTCCAAATATCTATGTTAAAAAAATTTAGGTTGTAGATTCTCATTAACATTCCTTTCATATTGATTGTGATAATATTTAGTCATAACCGAGATAATGGTGAAAAGATGATAATGAAACTCTATGCCAGATCTACAGTGGTCCCAATTTTCCAAGGTATTACCTTTACCATGCATGATTTGTCTGTAACTCCATGTGAGTAGTTCTTTGTAACTAAACCCATCATAATAATATTTAAAACTTTTATCAATCACATAACAAGTCGCAAACTTTATAAAATCTTTTCTTTTTCACAATATACCTATAATGTAATATTAAATCCCTTTTTGTCCCCTGTGGCAATGGGAAACAGGGACATAGAATGAAGCTGTCTGTCCATCTGTCCATTTTTTTTTGCAACAGTTTCCTTAGCAACTACATGTATTAATCAATGGCTTTCAATATTTGGTATGCAGCTCTCAGGTAGGGATCCCATATGATGGGATGCATTTTCAGATCTGTTGCTCATCTACTTCCTGTTAAACAAACCCACATAGATTTTTCCCACTCAATGGGCGGGGGACCTAGAATCTGTTCTTGTTTGACATCATTTTTTCTATGGTGCTCATTACTTCTGGATATTTCATTTTTGACTTTGATGTTTGGTTTTCACAGGGCTGTGGCTTAAGTTTACTCTAGAAGTAGTTTGTTTGAGGGAAAGGTTGCACTTTTTGTGACGGAACGTGTTTATTTTATTTCATTTAGTACTTTACTTCTCATTGTCGGATTTGATGGGTTTGAAAATTCATAAATCATTCATTTGATTGCTTCAAGATTGTTTTTTTTTGTTGAGAAATGCATTTCATTGTTGGCATTTGAAACAACTTAACATGCCATCTAATAAATATAATATAATGATTTAATTATATATTATTGTATGATAGAATATAATGTTTTCTTGTTGAAGTAGTATTTTTTTTCTTAGTTTAAAATGATCAGAATATTTTAGCAACAACAGTTTAATTAGCAAGCACTGACATATAAAATAGTCTTAAGAATTATTAAGTTCACTCTATCTCACTTGTTGAAAGCATACACTTCATTCACATTTTGTGTGTATTTTCAAATCATGGTTTGCAGTCTCAATAAAGTGCTAAAATTTACAATTAAATTTTATGACACAAACAAGTAATTGTCAAAATTACTAGATTTAGGTGATTTATGATTAATTTCAGAATTAACACAGTCAATGATTTTTATTTTTATCAAAATTTACTTTGAATAGTTTTATTTCATCTGTTTGCAGTGGCAACATCTATTTATGTTTATGCTTCCTCTTAAAATTCTTTTGCTGAATTTTCCTTTGTCCTCTTAACCAATATCCTGCAGTTATGGTACATTATAAACCCACCAAAATTTTTTGGAAAATTTTATCTGCTAAAAGTTATTGATAAATTGATTATTCTTCATATAACATGAAAATCTTGGGAATGAAAACTGAATTTTTTTAATGAAAAAAAAAAGTTAAGAATCTATGCAAAACAAGCTGTGATATAATTAATATATACATATCCATTCTAGTTGTTTTTTGTGTATTGTTTTACCTTTATAGATTTATAGTTGTAGATAATCATTATTTATGTTGTTTTTTAGTTTGATGCCAAATTTTGGTGAATTTCAATAATAAAAATATTGAAATTTATTTGTTTTATCTGCTATTAGCTAAACTTTTAGGTTGTTTTGATGGCCTACTGACAAAAGTTGCAGGACATATAGTTTTTTGAAAATATAACTATGCACTTCCAAGTAAAAATTAAATAGCTCTAAATTCATATTTGTACTGGATACCAAAACTTCACAAAAATCCGTACAAAGAAAGGTATATAGCTGGATCTTCATCATGTTCAACTACAGAGCTGTCCATTCATTTAACTAAAATCTTGTCTGCTGTCAAAGAAGGTCAACAAGCATACTGCGACGTTATTTATAATCGTAGTGGAATTAACCATATGTGGATTTTGTAGAACTCAAAAGATTTGTTAGATCATTTTAAATCTAGATCATTTTCTGAGGTTCACTCTTTGAAAACGTTCGATTTTTCAACTTTATACACTACCTTGCCACACGAAAAACTAAAATGTCGCCTGAAAAAACTTCTCGAAAAAGCCTTTTCAAACTCTAGGAATTTTGTTGTTTTGGGTTATAATTCTACCTTCTTTTCCAAAACATCTTTCAAAGATAAAATTTGTTACACACTTGAACAAGTTTGCAGTATGCTTGATTGCCTCTTTGACAACATATTTGTCACCTTCGGAGGAGAGATTTTTCAACAACAAATCGGCATTCCAATGGGCACAAACTGTGCTCCTCTCCTCGCTGATTTGTTTTTATACTCTTACGATACTGAATTTCTTCAGGGACTCGTAAAGAACAAGAAGATGAAAGAGGCAAGGTCATTTAATCTTACATTCAGATATATTGATGATGTCCTTTCTGTCGATAACACTTCATTTGGTAGATGGATTCCTTCAATATATCCTCCGGAGTTGGAGATTAAAGAGACCACCGAATCAAATTGCTTTACGTCTTTCTTGGATTTGCACCTCGAATTTGACCCAGGTGGTCATCTCAGTACAAAAATTTACGATAAACGAGACAATTTTAATTTTAAAATTATTAATTTTCCTAATCTACAGAGCAATATACCTACTTCTCCTGCATACGGTGTTTATATTTCACAACTTATTCGATATGCCAGAGCTTGCACACATTTCACAGATTTTTTTATCAGACACCGATTTCTTCGTGACCGACTTTTGGAGCAGGGCTATAAGAAAACACGTCTCATACGATCACTAAAAAAATTCTTTCTTCGTTATCAGCCACTAGTAGAAAAGTTCAAAATTGAGTTAAAAGATATGATAGTTAATTGTTTTAATTAGTGTTTGACTGGTCTGCTGTACTGAGATGATCACCTCAATATCCCTATTGTGTCTCACAACTATGTTGTGTTCTATGGTCATTACCGGATCCTAAGATTGCAATGGAAGAGGGAGGTTTGGCGCCATAAAACCTGGTTTAACCCACCATTTCGTTTGAAATGCCTGTAACAAGTCAGGGCCATTGCGATCCACCAATTCTCCGGTATGACTGATTCGTTTTTGTCATTTTCTCTGGACTATGAGATTGATCATTCAAGTTCGGTAGTTTTGTTATTACCTTTATTTACTACAACCAAGCAAATGTCGCTGCCGATGGAGTGAAAATTCCCCGAGGGCATTGCAACTTGGTAGCTTTTTTAGCAATCATGAAAAATTACAAAATTCAGAACTCGATGCCGGCTAGGACGTCTCCCGGATTACCAAGGTCCTCCTTTGCTACCTCTAGGAACAAGGTAGCAAATGAAGTTGTTGTTTCTATGAATATCCTTAAGGATACCACCAATTTGACTTTTGTTCAGCCAGAGGGTAACTATTATTTCAAAACATCAGATTTATTTCAAATTATCAAACCATGTTCTATTAAACTCAATGACGTTCTAAAATCATCCCCACTACCTACTATTTCGACATGCAGATCTAAAACCGGTTAAAAATCAACTTGCAAGACCTGTGATATGCTTATTATTTCTCCTGAATTTACTAGTAACTTAAACGGTAAAGTTTACCAAACCCTTTCTCACGACCCTCTGGACTGTTCTACCGGAAATGTCATTTACGGAATTGAGTGTACTTTATGTGGACTGTTGTATGTCGGTGAAACCAAAAATTCATTGCGTTCTCGCATGAATGGTCATAGGTATGACACCAAAAATTCTGATTATCGGGTTTTGTATAACCACTTTAATCAACCTAACCATGACCAATGTTTGAACATGAAAGTCCGGTTTATCGAAAAGATTTACCACGACACCAACAGTCCAAATCTTAGTACACGTCACCGTAAAAAGCGAGAGCTTCACTGGATAAAAACTTTAGGTACTGCAATGCCTTATGGATGTAATGATAACATCAAAGGAGTAGGAAATCTTTCTAGCCCACAATGTAGTGAGGTGAATGTTATGAAACTGTTTGACCCTAATGGTAGACACAAACGTAGTCATGGTCACAAACGATACAAACCGAGATCTGGTGCCAGTCAAACTGACAACAGATCTCTTTCAGACACGTTTGATGATCTGGTAACAAGTCTACAACAACCATTGGGAGTCCATCATGTTCGTATCATTCTCTATTCACTACGAGTCACGAAACTTAAAGACCTACGTGATCTTGGGTTAGAAAAAGCAGGTACTGATCCATTTACTCCTTACAGACTTACTAGCATTATTTGCGACGTTGCGCTTTTCCGTCTTTTTAAGCCTGTAAGAAGTGAGCCTCTTACTACTGAGGATAGGAAATTTCTCCATATTCCATTTAAGAACAAAGGGATAGATGCTATAAACATCAGCAATATATTAAATCGTAAGGAAGTTACATCTCAAATTCCTCCATATTTCAAAAATCAGTCAACACCAATTGTTTCCTACCGCTACACTAAAACCATATGTAGTAAAATTTTCAACCACAAAAAGGCATTGCAGGACCTAAACATTGAAGAATATCTAAAGTCCCCTCTGACATGTGATTGCTATGCTATTCCCTTTGTCTATGGTCCATCAGGTCATGTCATCACGGGTGATCTTCAGATAATTGAAAATGATTTATTACGTAATGTGGTTTCCCATGGAACTAAATTCAGGGAACCGCAACGTATAAATTGGAATCACAACTTTAAGATCATCATGGACGCTGTGGAGGACTATGCTAGAGCCTGGATAAAGAGGGAAAAGGACCAAGAACCAGAGCTTGAATCACTGTCGGACTGGGTAAGGACTATCCGATCTCTTGTACGAAGCCGAATAGACAAACTTCGCAAATGTGTGAACCCCCGGCCTTCTGTATTTAGAGATCGTGAAGCTCTCAATTGTCTCTCTTCCTTACATGACCTTCCAATAATATAGTTTTTGTATGTAAAGCACACTATTATAATTGTCTAATAAGAGAACTAGGCATTGATGGTAATACTTCCGCTAGTGCTACATACACACGGACTACATTTAACAAAGATGAAATCATAACCAACCATAGCTCTTTTATGTCCTCTTTTAATATTCCAAATGAAAGAGGAACATAAAGAGTTACCTTATTTGTACTGGATACCTAAACTTCACAAAAATCCGTACAAAGAAAGGTATATAGCTGGATCTTCATCATGTTCAGCTACAGAGCTGTCCGTTCATTTAACTAAAATCTTGTCTGCTGTCAAAGAAGGTCAACAAGCATACTGCGACACTATTTATAATCGTAGTGGAATTAACCATATGTGGATTTTGAAGAACTCAAAAGATTTGTTAGATCATTTTAAATCTAGATCATTTTCTGAGGTTCACTCTTTGAAAACGTTCGATTTTTCAATTTTATACACTACCTTGCCACACGAAAAACTAAAATGTCGCCTGAAAAAACTTCTCGAAAAAGCCTTTTCAAACTCTAGGAATTTTGTTGTTTTGGGTTATAATTCTACCTTCTTTTCCAAAACATCTTTCAAAGATAAAATTTGTTACACACTTGAACAAGTTTGCAGTATGCTTGATTTCCTCATTGACAACATATTTGTCACCTTCGGAGGAGAGATTTTTCAACAACAAATCGGCATTCCAATGGGCACAAACTGTGCTCCTCTCCTCGCCGATTTGTTTTTATACTCTTACGATACTGAATTTCTTCAGGGACTCGTAAAGAACAAGAAGATGAAAGAGGCAAGGTCATTTAATCTTACATTCAGATATTGATGATGTTCTTTCTGTCAATAACACTTCATTTGGTAGATGGATTCCTTCAATATATCCTCCGGAGTTGGAGATTAAAGAGACCACCGAATCAAATTGCTTTACGTCTTTCTTGGATTTGCACCTCGAATTTGACCCAGGTGGTCATCTCAGTACAAAAATTTACGATAAACGAGACGATTTTAATTTTAAAATTATTAATTTTCCTAATCTACAGAGCAATATACCTACTTATCCTGCATACGGTGTTTATATTTCACAACTTATTCGATATGCCAGAGCTTGCACACATTTCACAGATTTTTTTATCAGACACCGATTTCTTCGTGACCGACTTTTGGAGCAGGGCTATAAGAAAATACGTCTCATACGATCACTAAAAAAATTCTTTCTTCGTTATCAGCCACTAGTAGAAAAGTTCAAAATTGAGTTACAAGATATGATAGTTAATTGTTTTAATTAGTGTTTGACTGGTCTGCTGTACTGAGATGATCACCTCAATATCCCTATTGTGTCTCACAACTATGTTGTGTTCTATGGTCATTACCGGATCCTAAGATCGCAATGGAAGAAGGAGGTTTGGCGCCATAAAACCTGGTTTAACCCACCATTTCGTTTGAAATGCCTGTACCAAGTCAGGACCATTGCGATCCACCAATTCTCCGGTATGACTGATTCGTTTTTGTCATTTTCTCTGGACTATGAGATTGATCATTCAAGTTCGGTAGTTTTGTTATTACCTTTATTTACCGGTATGTTGGTCAGAGCATGTAGCCACTATTTATATTTTTGACCAAATACAATTGCGTAAAAGGTACAAAATCAGCAAGGTAAATCCTTTAAAAGTTTTCTCATATTTACAAGGGGTAACGGTAAGAAACAGCCTAGTGCTATCACAGAAAGATCTTATATGTAACAAGTAAATCTGTGAGCTAATGCTCACTAGTGATACCCTCGCTCCCCAAACTAAGCGCCACGCATACAAGTTTATATTCGTTAACATGAAGTAGTTGACCTAGGAACATTAAATCGCTATACACCATATTGGACTAAAGAATAAAGCTGTATACAAAATATCAGACTCCTTTCTCATATAGTTGCTTGGGAAACTGTGACGGAAATTTTGCATTTATGTCCATTATATGTGAAAACCTAAGTATTCGGTAAACAGGAAGTAGACTACCTAGGAGCATAAAATCGGTATACACCATATGGTACTTTATGATAAAGCTGTATACAAAATATCAGAACTCTATCTCGTGTAGTTACTTAGAAAACTGTGACGGAAGTTTTGTTACGGACGGACAAGGGTAAAACAGTATACCCCCCTCTTCTTCGAAGCGGGGATATAAAAACTTTGTTAAATTGTAAGAACATTCAAAGTTAGTGTGATTTCAGAGTCATTAGAAGCCTTTATGGTTCTATTACTTTTGTTTGCTTGTTACCAGATATACACTATATTCTTCCATTCCACATGCCCAAATAAAATCTTGACATAAATAGTTGCTACTTGAAAAAGAAAAAAACCCAGGAACAAATATCTCAGATTAAGCCATATCTTATTTTGTCATCCATTAGTATAGCACCACAAGAGCAATTAATCGGAATGCTAAACTTTCTTATTGACAACATATTTGTACAGTTTAAAGTTGGTGGATGTGTTTTTTCATTTCAAATATTTTATTGAATAAACAAAAGGATTGGATAACAGGCAAAGCCTATAAGGATCCTCTCCTATAAACAGATGGTGATAACAAGGCATGCAAAATAACATATATACACATTACAAATAATCACAAAGCATTAGATATAAACATAAAAGTTTGAATAATAAGAACTTGGATAGAGAAATTGAATAGCTGATTTATGTTTTAATGTATAGAATGTGGATGTGTTTTAGCAAACAATGGGCATCCCAATGGGAACTTATTATATCCCATTACTTGCTGAAGGGGGGCTTGGTTTTTTCCTAAAAAAATATTCTGAAAATTAATTTTGATGAAAAAAAATATTCTGGCAGCAGGGGGTAAGAAAAAACATATTCCGAAGGAGGATTTCTGCCATATAAAATATTGATAATGAAAAAAAAATTTCTGACCAAAACAAAAAACCAAGCCCCCTCCCCACTTCAAGTAAAATGGTCCGTCCCTAACTCATGTATTAAAGAATATTGTTCATTGCCCGTGTATTGGAGAATATTATTCATAAAAAAATATATGTTCATAACTCATATATTGAAGAAGATTAGATCATGAATGTGCATAGCCCTATCTTTTTTTTTATAATGACCCTTTTTCTAGGTCTCTGGTAAAATCCATTTTTATAATGACCCTTTTTCTAGGTCTTTGGTAAAATCCATGCGTAAAAATAGAACAGGTCCTCTGGTTATATAGCCCAAATAGCAAGCTAGACACACACACAAAAAAACGAAAAAAAAAATGTCTGCTTGCTTGAATTCAGTTCAAGTCTCCATTCGAAGAATAAAAGTTGTCAGATGTGCATATAGTGTGTGTATGTGGATGGGATGACTCGTCTTTTGTAGAATGATATGACCCTCTGATCACTTATTGGATTGAAGAGAAAAATGTTAAAGTCTTAATAATACTGACGAATTAGCCTTTTAAATTGCAATTTTCTAGTAATAATCAAGAAAATTAATAATGCAAAAAGCAAATTCCTATGAACATTTATCTAGAAAATAAAAACTTTTCAACTGTAAAAATGATTTGTTTTATATCCAAGTAAATGAACATTTACCAAAAGTTTGAATAAAATAAATATTCTCAGCTAACATTTGACATCCAGGTCCTTGATTCAAGACTTTAGAAATTTGGCATTTAGCAACTGACATTTACCATTGAGAATTTTGCAATGCAAATGTTCTACAGGTCTTATGCAAGGAGAAGTATTATCACCTATACTATTTTCGTTATACGTAAATGATTTTGAAATGGAATTTTTGAACAATGGTAATATTCCAGTTGAAGTTAAAGATTTGTCACTATTTTTATTGATGTATGCAGATGATATGATATTGTTTTCTGAAAGTATAGAAGGTTTACAGAATATGTTAAATACTTTGTTTACTTATACACAAAAGTGGGATTTGACTGTGAATATCAACAAAACAAAAATAATTGTATTTAGAAATGGAGGTAGAGTAAAAGAAAATGAAGTATGGCATTTTAATGGTGAAATTGTTCAGTTAGTAGATGAATTTTGTTATTTAGGTGTATTATTGAATTATAATGGCAAATTTTCAAAGGCTGTTCAACATGTTAGTGAGCAAGGTAGAAAAGCTATGTTTGCATTGAAATCTAAGGTAAATTCATTATTTTTAAATATTACAACACATATTAAACTTTTTGATACCTATATATCTAGCATTTTGTGTTATGGTGCTGAAATTTGGGGTCATCATAAAGCCCCTAAAATTGAAAAGGTGCATTTAGATTTTTGCAAAAACCTACTTGGTGTCAAGCAATGTACAACAAATGCCATGGTGTATTTTGAATTAGGAAGATACCCACTCATTTATCAGAGGTTATACTGTATTGTAAAATTTTGGTTTAAAATTTTATCATCCAAAAACTGTATTAAGAGTTGTTATTTATACCAGTTAGAAAACTTAGTTGCCAATAAAAGTAGTTGGGTTTATCAGCTTATATAAACAATTGTTATGTCATTTAGGTTTACAAGATTTTTGGATCAACCAAGTAAATTTAGTATTAGAAAACAACATTTTACTTTTTGTAAAGGAAAGGATATATGATCAGGCTAAGCAATTTTTGTTTGAAATGCTTAATAGTTCACCAAAATGTTATTTATATAAGCATGTTGTTGATAATATATTTCTTCAAAAATATCTTACAAAATCCCTTATTTATAGAAAATTTCTTACTAAACTTCGATTGTCATCACACAATTCATTTGTTGAAACGGGACGTTATTATGGCATAGAAAGAGCTAACAGAAAATGTAATATGTGTGTTTTAAATGTTATAGAAAATGTCCTTGCTATTCTGATTTCAGAAAACAATATTTAAAGTCTTATTATTTTATCTACATTTAAACTTGTCCAGTTATTGTCTACTGAAAATGTTAAAGAGTTGCGTAATCTATGTAAATTTATCTATCATGCATTTAATATAAGGTCAACTTTAATCGTTTGAAATGTATCAATTTCTCAGATGTAACCAATTCAAATATTGACATTATTGTTCACTTTTTGTACACTGCTTTATATTATATATTGTATACTGATGAGCCTTGTTGCTTAAAGTAATAAAGAATTGAATTGAATTGTATACTGATGAGCCATATCCAACTATATCGGACATCACGTGACTTGGGTCACCTGTACAGCGAGCGTTATATGGCCATGCAGATTTATATAGAAATGCACGGGCGTGTTTTAGATATTTATGATTTGTGATAAATTAAATAGTTTTCATAAAAATGTGCTGCTATGTTGTAAATGTATAATAAATTACCAACATTTTGATACCATTTTCAATAGATATTGAATTTGGGAAATCACTTCCAATTCAATTTGAAAAAATGATAAAATTGCTGAGAAAATTTATATGGCTACCGTGTGAAAATGTCTTCATTTTTGAAAACTATCCTATTTTGATCGCAAATAACTTTTTTATTTTTAACTCTGTTGAAAATGTGCTGCCCATGTGAATATCTTGAAACATAAAACTTGAAGATTATATAAACTATATGAGATATTGAAATTGAGAAATCACTTCCAAATCGATTTGAAAATGATCGAATTTTGTCTATTTTAACGATTTTGAGGTCGAATGAAACTTTATTTTGGCGGCAAAATACAAATTTTGAAATATAACTATAACATTGAAGCCAGTTAATTATAACTTAAATCGAATTATGAATAAAAACCTATACAATTATTATATAAGAATGATAATTTACAAATTATGCTAAAATTTATTACTTTTACGTATTTTCTTTCTACCAGTTGCAATGTTGAACAAACACCACTACTTCTCTTTTCCGCTTTTTATTTTTATTTTCAGTAATTTTTATTCTACAGGTTTTCCGTATGAAACAATCATTTTAAATTTTATGCAAGAGTGTAAAGGTAGAATTAATTTCTTATACAGGTGCCCTTGTTAATTAGATGTCTACCGGTTCAGGTATTACAATTATCAATATACATGTCATTCAATTAACATCCTGTCTTCCGCGCGTCTCACAGCGGGAATTACTTCATTTAGTCTAGCCACCTTGAACCAAATATAATCACAGCAGTGTGCCAGGTGAAATTTTCCTTTATACTGCAAATCATAAAAATTAGACTTTTTCTACTAATTTAAAATAAGCCTACCCCTAAAGACGAGAATTTTTTATAAAAAATATTCTAAAATAATTAATATTTATCCAAATAAATAAGAAGATCTTTTATATATATTTAAATAAGATAATAAAATTATTTTTTTACGATTAAGATTTAAATCAATTAATTTTGTAAAAAAAGTAATATTAATATTTGGAATAATGAGAGCAAGCTATAGCTGTAACCAGTTCAAGGTAATTCGGCAACCAGTATTTTGTCATTTGAGCAGAGTTATGTAACTTGATTATGACCGATATAGTTGGATATGCTTGTTGCTTAAAGTAATAAAGAATTGAATTGCCAATCGACAATTAGCAATACGTAATTGGCAACTGGTAATCGACAATTAGCATTGGCAATTCGTAATTGGCAACTGGTAATCGACAATTAGCATTGGCAATACGTAATTGGCAACTGGTAATCGACAATTAGCATTGGCAATACGTAATTGGCAACTGGTAATCGACAATTAGCATTGGCAATTCGCAATTGGCAACTGGTAATCGACAATTAGCATTGGCAATTATAATCCACAATTAGCATTGACAATTAGCAATTGGCAATTCACAATTGGCAATTTGCAATCGGCAATTAGCAATTGGCTATGTCCCTTCAGGAATTCCGTTCATTATATGTTTTATAAAAAGGAATAATTTAATAAACTAAGAAATGTCATGGAAATAAGCATGGAAAATTTGCATAAGTCATTATAGATTATATTATATTTCAATCTTAAACTTACTGATTTGCATTTAACGCATATCGATTTACAATTATACTTCGGTACGGTAACGGGTAAATTGTTCATATTTTAGCCATTTATTTTTTTCCAATTTTAATCAAGGGCGACTACTCACATTTTTTTTTAAGATCAAAACAAAAATTGCGAAGTGAAAAAGTCACGATAGAGAAAAGAATACCAATCAACAACAATGGCTTCAAATGAAACGTACAAAGCTGATGAAGCTGAGGTAATATATTTGAATTCTTAATTTCCATCCAAAGAATGGCCAAGCAAGGCGTTAACATATTGATTATAGTCCCTTTCCCTGCGACGGGTCCGTCGATTTACCCAAAAACACCCCAAAACACCCAAAGTTACCCAAAAACACCAAAAATCACCCAAAAACACCTCAAAATTTAAAACATGATAAAAAATGATTTTTATAATTTAAGAATATATAGACTATCTTAATATTAAATATTTTTTTTTGACTTTTATTGATTACTGAGATCATCCACAGGGGCTTGTGTACAGTAAAAAAAATAAAAATCCCCCTATATACCCTTTCACAAGGGAGGACATACTTCGGATAGGCCCTCGCTTCAAAGACATTTTTTACCAGTTCAAATGTTGAATGACGATCAACCGGCGTTATAATATTGTAAAATAATGATGTTTCTTTCAGCAAACACTAACCTTTATATTTAAATCCCGTCGGAAACCCCAATATTGAAACAATATTCCAACAAATTCATCCAATGGACAACTCCTTGGCGTCTATAATCACGTGACTTTTGCGCCGTTCGATTGTTCTTGGCCTCTTTCCAATCTTAAACATAGAGGTGGAGGGGACAGAAGCAGTAAAAGTAGACAATGGATTTTCCGAACCTCTTTGAAGTTTATACATAACAGCGCTTCTGTCCCCTCCATTTCATTATTTGCGATTGGTAAGAGTCCGAGAGCAATCGAACGGCACAAAAGTCACGTGATTATGGAAGCCAAGGAGTTGTCCATTGGATGAAATTATCGGAATATTGTTTCAATATTGGGGTTTCCGACGGGATTTAAACATAAAGGTTAGTTTTTGCTGAAAGAAACATAATTATTTTACAATATTATAACGCTGGTTGATCGTCATTCAACATTTGAACTGGTAAAAATTGTCTTTGAAGCGAGGGCCTATCCGAAGTATGTCCTCCCTTGTGAAAGGGTATATAGGGGATTTTTATTTTTTTACTGTACACAAGCCCCTGTGGATCATCAGTTAAATTATATCAATGTGGACATCGACATGATTTTCAATATTGATATATATCCATTCTCCCAAGAGCTTTGTAGACAAGAAAAGATATGGGTATGAACCCATATCCAAAGATACTCGGTTAAACTTATGTTCATTTGTGTTTGATTTAAAAAACAAAGAATTACCAGACAGAAATGGCCGGATTTCGTTAAACAGGATGTAGATGAGCGACAGATCTTAAATCAAATCCCACGGTATATCACTCCATCCTGATGCTGTACAGCTAAATATCAAGTGGTTGGGATCAGTAGTTTCTGAGAAACCTGTTACGAAAATTTCTTTAGCCACCCCAGGGGCGGATCCAGAAATTTTCGAAAGGGGGGGGGTCCCACATACTGGGTTCTGTGGGCCAAAAGAGGGGGGGGGGGTCCAGACCAATTTTGCTGAAAATCTCCACACGTGAGAGCGTATATAGGACCTGTAGGATCCCCCTGTAGTAGGCAAAATTGCGAGTCCCTTCCCATCACTCCTTTTTTCCAGTGATACAAAACTCTCCTTGCCCATTGGCCTTTTGTCTCTACTTCCTCCCCTTCATCATCATTTCATGTTTATTACACATGTATCGCCCCTTACATGTTAATCTCCCGGATATGTATATAGAGAAAAGCAATAACTATAGCTAACCAAATTACGAATATATTTTGTGTAAAGACTTAGTACAAACGGTCGAATATAGTTTTAGGTGACATAATGACATTTGTTGATAGACGAGTTGTTTATGAAGCAAAGAAGTACCAGGGGGTCGTTCGAAAATCGGAAAATTTATTATATAAAATGACACGACAAAATCACGATTCAGTAGACGTAAAAAGACAAGAAGAAAAGTAAACACCTTTAAGTCAGGGTACCAGTTCTTGCTTTAATATGTGTTTTTTAGTTTTTTTAACATTCATTTATGTGCCGAATATAATGTCGCTTTAAATTCTTAACAACACACGGTCGGATATATAGTTTAATGGGATTTTGAATGAAGTTCAAGCATGTTAAAGAGTTTTTGTTACTTTGGAGGCTTTCTCAAAAATAAATGTCACAAATTTATAAATAAAACTTAACAGTTGCAATTAATATTATACACTGTAAAAATTGTGTTTAAAATCTAAACACTTTTCAAATCAAGCATGTAAAATCTAAACATGTTTAGGTTTTAAACATGTTTCACTTTTTAATAATATCAATTTTAGAAATTTTCATATACTATTTTCATTAATCTAAACATGTTTTGCCAAAACACATGTTAAGACCCTAAACATGACACCAATTTGTTACATATAAAGTGTTTAGAAAAATGTTTAGGCCCTAAAAACATTTTTTACAGTGTACAAGTAAAAACTTCCAAATTTTCGAATTAAAAAAATAGCATTGACCAATAACAAATTGAGCCGTCAGGGACAGACCATTTAACTTGAAAAGGGGGGGGGGGCTTGATTTTTCGTTTTGGCAAGAAAAAAATATATATTTATCGAAGGTGATGCAACTGAATATTGTTTCATTAAGAGACCGACCATTTAACTTGAAAAGGGGGGGGGGGGGGGCTTGGTTTTTACAAAAAAAAAAAAAAAAAAAATCTGAAAATTATTTTTGATGAAACAAATATTTTGGCAGCTGAGGGTAAAAAAAAATTTCTGAAGAAGGATTTCTGCTACATGTATAAAAAATAATGCTGATAATGAAAAAAGATATTCTGTTGCGACGCCTTTGAAAAATAAGTATTTTGTCTGCGCTCTGTGAAAAAAAAAATCTGATAAAAAAAAACAAGCCCCCCCCCCTTAATTAAGTTAAATGGTCTGTCTCTAATAGCATTATTCTATATGGCAAAAATCCTTCTTCAGAATATTTTTACCTACCCTCTGCTTCAAAAATATTTTTTTTCATCAAAAATAATTTGGGAAAAAACCCCACCTATTTTAATTCTGAATGTACATACTACATTCTAATAATCATCCAGAAAACTGAAAAAAATCGCCGCATTCACACAAGTGCAAATCAATCAACGATCAATGAAATCTTCAAAGTAGATGTTTTATAATTGTCTCGTATGTGTGCACACCAAATGTATTTATAGACCAATATCAATTGAGGAAGATATATATGGGTCATTCTCAAAAAATGTCCGTATTACGCGGCAGTCAAAATATTTCCATGTATAATTGAGTTTAAAAAATATCTTTTGTCTTGAGTAAAATATGCATCAAGATGCACTTCTGACATTAACAATTAAACTCTATCACAAAAAATGACATTACAGCGCTATTTTAAAACTCCAAAATTGACCAAAATCGTCTGTCCTCTGAGTAAATTTTTATGTTAAAAGTCTATAAAAAATATGATAATGTGGAAGTAGACTATGGAAATCATGATAGGTTTTTCTTTGGCCATCTATCTGTCTTATCTATAAAATAAAATGGGATAGACATCGTTGAAATATTTTTTCTAGTGAATCAAAAAATGTCCCCTCTGAAAATGTCTCTGCTGTTACTGGTAGATAAAATTGAAAATAAATTGTACGTATATCCTTATCAGGCAACAAATTAGGACATAGAAACATACAAACACAAACATTTGTGTAAGTTACAGTTACTTTCTTGAGAAAAATTTACATATCGTCATTACAAGGTAAAGAATGTAAGCTTAATTGGAGGCGTATTTTTTTTTCCTTGTCCGTAATGTTACTGGGATATCTCAGAGACTATAGAGGTATGTAGTTGTAACTGCTTTAGGTAAATTTGACATCTTAACCAATCATATTTAAGACCCAAAAGAATTATGAAGACACGACCATTTAATAATTCAAGCAAATGATGTTTCTGTAATTCCCTGATGTTACTGTTCCCTGATGTTACTGTTCAAAAGTGTAACAGGACAGACAAATCATCAGTAAAAGATTCTTTAATTCGTCTTCATACTACATGGCTTCTGATTTAAGAGCGCTAAAATTGCTCTAATCATTCATTTTAGGCATATAGAGTGTTATGAATATTTTTTCTTTCTCAGAGTTCATGATTTAAATATAATATTTCAACTTGAGATTCAGTAACAGGGAGGACATTTTGTCAGTAACAGCTGAGACATTTTTGGTAACATACAGGACATGTTTGTAAAGGTACAACAAATCATCTGATTTTGCAATCAGTTAGTTAGAAAATGGCACAAATACTTTAATACAACAGCTAGAGATGTCGAAACACAATTGTGTCAATACTTTGGGAAAAAATTCTTGTATTTGTTGCTAAAATAGTGGTAACATCAGGGACAAATAGCCGGTGACATAGTGGACATTCAGTGAAGTTGAACCAGTCATAAAATGCGATGTTTTAATGATAAAGATAGTCTATCTACATAATTTATTAGATATTTCTCCAAAACATGTTATTTATTGCATTTAAAGAAACATTTATTGCCAAGAAGTCTTTAATTGCTATTAGTTGTCCTTGATGTTACGTATTGTCACTGATGTTACTAGTCTAATCTGCTCAATTGTTGCCTAATACATAACCCTCTGAACAATGATATTTTGCGACTCAAACTATTTAACCTTATTGTTCATTATAATGTCAATGAAGAAGTGAAATGTCAAACATTGCATTTGATCATGTTAGTTAGTTTTGAACTGGTTGCTGAACGGTTTAAAATCATTGTCCTATGATGCTCTCAAAAATAAATGTTTGAGCAAACCTTTATTTCTGATGCTTGCAAAGTAGTTGTGTTGTCCCTATATGTGGCAAGTTACGCATGAATTTAAAAATAAACGATTAAAGCTTTCTTTCAATGCAACATTTTTTATGTGGTATCATCAAGGACAGCTAAATCAACCCTGAAGGACAATGACTCAAAAAGTTTCAAAATATATTCGATTTGTTTTTTACTCTTTGCTTGTTTTGCTTACTGAAATGATATAGGATGCCAAAAAATAAATTACAAACTTTCTGTGAGCAATTTTAATATTCAAGTTTGCCTACCTCAATATATGGACATTTTTTTAGAATGACCCATATACAAAGTTATTTATAGATCGATGAATATTAACTGTTTATTTCTAACACATTTGTTTACGTCTTGAATCTCGTATGCTGCATGTATGTACAATCTTTGATTTTATTAGATAATGAATTTAGTACATATCTATGCATTGATAAAAGTTATTATTATAAAAATTGACCACGGCTTTTGAGAATACACAAAAAGGCAAAAAGGGGGATGGGCAGTTGTCGAAATTTTGTCAAATAAGTGACCAGTTCATGTATAATACCTAAAATCTATATCAAACATAGATAGTATAACTATTTTGTGAAAAAAAATCTCTAGGTGAAAACAGCAAAGCAAGGGATTTAATGGTGTATAACTGTTCATAAAATTCGAATGGAGAAAGTGTCGTCCAGCTAGGACAAATGTAGGGACTGACAAAATTGAAACTAACCATTCAATTATCATTATAATGGTATGGAACAACGCTATTTTGAAAAGTTTAAATTTAGACCAACAGTAGATGTAACTAGTGAATAAAAAAACGTTCAATATTTGAACATTCATCACGCACTATATCTTTTAGCGCACGCAGAACCTTATCACATACTCAAACCAAATCCAATAATACTCTATAAGAACTGTTAGTATGAACAGTTCCGAGTATTGAAAACTAAGTTAGTAATTAACTGAGGAGTTCTATTTTTAGTAACGGGCTCGTGATACCCCTGAAGTTTAACAAATCTATTACCCTTAAAGTGCGTTTTCTGTACACAGATAATATCTGGTTTGAAATTACTATCTAAAAAATTCTTTAATGAATTAGCGTTCGAATAAAGTGAACGCGCATTCCATTGTAAAATTTTGACACCCATTATTAAGGCCTAAAAATGCTTTATTTAGATACAACTTCTGTAAATTATTGACCTTTTCCTTTTAAGTTTTCCACAAGAGTGCTTAACAAAGAAATGAGATGCAAAAGTTCCTCTTTGCTACATGGCTTTACCATTTCTTCGATCTTATGAAGTACTGCCTGATCTGTACCCTCAGACTGATTTTCAGTTTCTCTTTCCATAATTTTAACTGCCTTAACAGCCCCACGATCTTTTCTCGGTATAGAGGGGGTAGACTCCATACTTTCAACATTTTCTTGCGGTTGCGGAGAATTATCTGGGGACAAAATGCCTATTTCTGCAGCTTTTTGGTTTATAAAATTTTCATTTTGAATAATTGCGTTATGATTAGATTGTTCCTTACTTGGGGCCTGATCTTGAACCTGATTGTCTGATTTATTTCTAACCTTATCTGCGTAACTGACAAGATCATTAGTATTTGCAACCGGTGCTGGAGTAGCGGGGGTCGGTTCAATATTTTTAGATCTCACTTGCTTAATGGCGTCTTTAAATTGCATGCCATTTACATATATTAATTCAAGGACTTGCTTATGTTCCTTATATTTAGGACAATTCTTATCAATAGCTTGATGAGGACCTTGACAATTATTACACTTAGTAATGGAACTATTGCATTTATTAGTGGCGTGTTTACCTGTGCATTTACCACAAGCTGATTTTTTAGTGCATACAGATTTATAATGGCCTAAAGATGAACAATTGGTGCAAAATTTAGGATTTAGCTTATAATCAGATAAGGTATATTCGTGATCGGGAAAAATGCCTGTTGGAATAACTTTGGTATCCTTATGCTTAATATTTAGATTAGCCAAAATATAATTCTGGTATTTATTTTTGGTTAGAATAATATCCATACTTGTGGTGTCTTTAATAAATTTTTCTTGTTTTTTTTACGCTTATGCTATCTGCCGAAATAAAATTCCAAATAACCTTAAAATATGGAACGCCGTAACTGTCTTATATGGTCAATTATATTTATATGCTGTGGTTTTCACTTTATATGCGGTGCTTTCTTCTTTATATGCGGTGCTTTCTTCATTATATGCGGTACTTTCTTCTTTATATGTGGTGCTTTCTTCTTTATATGCGGTGCTTTCTTCTTTATATGTGGTGCTTTCTTCTTTATATGTGGTGCTTTTTTCTTTATATGCGGTACCTACATCTTTATATCATGTGCTTTTATCTTTATATGAGGTTTTATATCATTATATGTTGTAGTTCTTAACTTTATATCGGGTACTGGTGTTTATACTTTATACGCGGTTAAAACTTCTTTATATGCTGTTCAGTCCTCTTTATATGCGGTTCGTTTTTCTTTATATGCTTTGCATGAAAAGGTAAGCAAACTTTGCTGGAAAAATGAATCCTGACAATTTTGACTTGGTGTTTTAATATAAGTTACAACAAGTGTGGCCACTAAAAGTATGTATCGCCTGCCGGCACCATCACTTAAATCAACTATCTAAGCTTTTGTTTCTTGATATAAACACAACAATGAGTGTCTGTATACCCAATATCAGATGCCTAGCTATTATACTTTTCTAGCAATTCATAGTCCACAAAATTCTTACAAAAAAGTTTACGGCCTGAAAAAAGACCTAAGTTCACAGAGTCACTGGAGCGTGAAAATGGGGTCGGGGTCACATGGCATGGTGACGGTTATGTAGACCATAACCTGAACTGTCTGTATACCCAATATCAGATGCCTAGCTATTATACTTTTCCAGTAAATCATCGTCCACAAAAGTCTTACAAATGAGTTTACGGCCTGAAAAAAGACCTAAGTTCACAGAATCAATGGAGCGTGAAAATGGGGTCAGGGTCACAAGGCATGGTGACGGTTATGTAGACCATAACCTGAACTGTCTGTATACACAAATATCAGATGCCTAGCTATTATACTTTTCAAGCAATTTATTGTCCACAAAAGTCTTACAAAAAAGTTTACGACGCCGCCGTCGCCGCCGGAAAGTAATACGGTAAGCAGTGACCTATGGTCATGTTGAAGACTGCTTGCCGTTTTCTGTTGTGATTTTTGAATTGCTGTTTATTTATGTTTGTTGTGTCGCGAACACTTATTCCACATCTCAATATCGTCTTCCTATGTATCACCTTCAGCGACTATTCGTCGCAGGCGAGACAAAAATGGAAACTATGGAGGCAATTTTGATAGAAAGTGGGTTGGAATCTCTTGTAGAATCGTTTATTAAAGAAAACATTACGCCTGATCTAGTAGGAAAGCTGTCGGTCTCCCAAATGAAACAGTTGGGTGTAAAAGTATATTACCATTACCTTAATGTTTCTCTGACTTAAAATTTGGCTCAACATCACTTCACTACTATGAGGATATTCCTGGATATAGTCAGCTGTACATCATGGTCTAATGCTTCATCCTCAATTTCATCAAAGTCTAGCTTACTTAGGTTATACATTCTCATCTTTCTGTAGTCAGTACTTACGGAAACACAGAGCATCTTACTGATTTCTACTATGGAGAAGTCGCTTTTAAGTAGATTTTGAATAATGTTCGTAGGAAAATCAAATTCATAGACACTAATTTTCCTGTTAGGTTGTATGCTTTCATGTGGCAGACATTGCATTCTTAATTTCATCATATCTGATCTATCTTTTACACCCAACTGTTTCACGCTTTCCTACTAGATCAGGCGTAATGTTTTCTTTCATAAACAATTCTACAAGAGATTCCAACCCACTTTCTATCAAAATTGCCTCCATAGTTTCCATTTTTGTAAATTATACTAAAATTTCACCAAGTCAAAATTTTCCAGCAAAGTTTGCTTACATATTCATGCAAAGCATATAAAGAAAAACGAACCGCATATAAAGAAGACTGAACAGCATATAAAGAAGTTTTAACCGCCTATAAAGTATAAACACCAGTACCCGATATAAAGTTAGGAACTACAACATATAATGATATATTAACCGCATATAAAGATAAAAGCACATAATATAAAGTTGTAGGTACCGCACATAAAGAAAAAAGCACCGCATATAAAGAAGAAAGCACCACATATAAAGAAGAAAGGACCACATATAAAGAAGAAAGTACCACATATAAAGAAGAAAGTACCACATATAAAGAAGAAAGTACCGCATATAATGAAGAAAGCACTGCATATAAAGAAGAAAGCACCGCATATAAAGTGAAAACCACAGCATATAAATATAATTGACCATATAAGACAGTTACGGCGTTCCATATTAAAACATCTTTTATTTTCTTGCCTAGGTTGATCTTGAGAGGTTTGCGACTGAGGCTTAGTTTTAAAATCTTTCTGATATTTGGTAATAGTGACCGGAAAGTTGAGGATTTTAGTGATTTCTAATAATTTAGACCTGAGCTGGTGGTTAGGTACACTGAATAGAAAGCAAGTTTTCAACTTCTTGATCTTTACGGCCTGGGAGCTTACTCCCTTGAGAATAACTGCACAGATGGTGTAGTGCAGAGTCATTACACAAAGAGACTTGGAGGTTACTACCAAAGTCTCCTCATCTTTGAATAAATTTCTAACGGGGTTTTCCCCTACATTTTTTGCCCCCAAATTTTGAGGGCTAGCTTGATTGTTCAACCTTTTGGGTTGATTATTTGGTGAAGTCCCCGTAGGGCTTCTCATTCTTTTCTTAGGCGTGTCCATTGAAAGTTAATGGAAAAAATAAAAACTAAAATTGAAAAATAAAAAGAAAAACCTTGAGTGAACAAAAGGAGGAAAAAAGAAAAAAAAACCAAAAAAAACGAACGAAAAGAACAGAAAGTGCAAAAGAAATAAATATGGCAATGTTAATAAAACTAAATACGAACGAACCCAAACTGTAACTGTATTTCCTTGAATACTTGGATAATAAGCACAATATACAATTATACTAAGATTTCTTTATTTTCTATACGTGGAATCCGTATAGTAAACTGGATACTGGCTGGCTGGCTGGCTGGTCTGTGGCTGTGAAGACGTCGATCTGTTGTCGTCGGCTGCAAAGCAAAAACTGGGTGTGTGTGATGATGTGCGTTTAATAGAAAAAAAAGTATCCATATATATTACCTAAAACAACGGGAGAAAAATTGTATCAACGAATCATTTTTCTTTTTTAAGCTAAATAAGAAATATCCAAGTCAAAATAGTTTCAATATTTTATTACCGTGATAATAAAGGTGTGATGTAACGGGGTGTAGGTAATCGTCGAGTTCGAGTTCGAGTCAGAGTTAAAGTTCGAGTTAGAGTTCGAGTTACAATTCGAGTTCGAGTTAGAGTTCGAGTAAGAGTTCGAGTTACAAATCGAGTTAGAGTTCGAGTTACAAATTATTTATTGTTCTATGTCCAGAATTTGGTCTTTCGTTCATCATTATACCCCCTCTTGAAAAAATGGGGCGTATATAGTGATAGATGTGTCTGTCCATCGTCCCGTCCGTCCGTCCTGCCTTCCTTACACTTTAGGGTACACATCTCTTATCACAACTCCTCCTAAACTCCTTGATGAATTTTCATGAAACTTTCACACGATCTGTGTGGCAAAATGTAGATATACACCTCTTTTAAAATTTGATCAAACTGATTTTGGGGAAGCGAAACATGGAATTCGCTATTCAACTATCCGCAACTTCTCCCAAACCCATCAATGGATGTCAGTGAAACTTTCACGCCATCTTCATGAAATAGTGTAGATTTGCACTCTAGTTTAAAATTTGATCTGTTTTTAGGAAAGAGGTAGCGGGGTATTTATTAGTAAGCCACGACTAACAATTTTTCTAGTTTGTTTAGGGATTGGTTTTAAATCTTATGCATTGTAATTTTTATTTCCAACTTTTTCCAAGCCAGAATATTTATTAACAAAAACAGCCCCCCTCAAAATCAAATGGTCGTCCCCTTAGTCTTGTCCTAAAACCAAACTGACGACTTTGATAAAAATTAAAACTTTTTTTTTCTGTAAACGCGGCCTTTTTTTGCAACAAAAAAAAACAAGGTATTTCAAAGTATTGTCTCGTCCTTGGGAGAATTAACATATTTTCTTTTCTTAAACCACAGCACAACATAATAGATGTCTGAATTATTATTTTTTTCTTGTGTAAAGTGTTGTAGTCTGCTAAAAATAGGTTTTCTTTAGGTCGGAACTCTAACTCGAACACGATTTGTAACTCGAACTCTAACTCGAACTCCAACTCGAACTCGAACTTTAACTCGAGTCGTAACTCGACTATGTCTATGAAAATTACTGTTTTTTGAGTTAGCTCAAAATTTAACTCGAACTCGAAAAATAACTCGAACTTTAACTCGAACTCTAACTCGAACTCGAATTGTAACTCGAACTCTAACTCGAACTTAAACTCTGACTCGAACTCGATGATTACCTACACCCGATGTAACGTCCAGCTTTTCACACCAGTACAATAATTTTATAACTCGATTTTATCTCTGAAAGCAACAGGACGTCTGCTGTGATATGATGACAGGTTCCACTACCTACTGTTAATTAGTTTGTAATTAATGTTAATTAATATGTTAAGGACGCCAATTAAAGCAAAAAATAATTTTAACTGCTTAGATTTACTGGCAAAATATCCACAGGTTACGAATCTGGAATATTTCTATGATCGTTAATATTATCTAGATAACTTTATGATAGAAATTATAACCAATAGATAAATTTATTAATATTTTTTTTTTTTTTTTATCTTAAGAAATATATATTTGAATACTTTGGCATAATAAGCATAAATTTGTTTTTTTTCTTTACTGTAAGCAAATTGAACAAAATTTGTACTTGGACATGGACACTTGTTTTGACACGTACATCGATTCAATCGGGAAGACTTATATTTTACAAATAATTCGTAAGACCACAAGTTCTTGAAAAAAGAAATACACACCATCAACAACTGTATTAGTTAAGCATTATATTCCATTATATTCTGTGAAAAAAAAAGAAAAAGCAACGATAAGCAGAGCTTCATCATCAAATGATGTTGAAAATACCAACACATCCACACATTCCTAATTCATTTCTAAACAGTCACTAAGTCAAAATTGTCTATTTACAACCTTTTTCAAAATAATCTATGTTTTTTCCTACATTTATTATTGTATTTAGCTGTTTTTGGGTGATTTTGGGTGTTTTTGGGTATATTTGGGTGTTTTTGGGTATCTTTGGGTGTTTTTGGGTAAATCGATGGACCGGCATTACTTTCCCTGCGACTGCTATATATATTTTAAGGGAAAAAAAAACCGTAAAATGATACTCCTGTTTGTTGAATATATCTATGATATCTATTATAATTTCATAAAAATGTACAAGAAAGCCTTACAAACTTTTATGTTTTACTACAGGGGTTTGTTTCTGTGGTTGGTAAAAAGGTAAGTGTCAACATTCAATTTGGCTTCTTAGCTTCGCCCATCATACTATCACACTCACAGGCCTATAGCTCCCATTGAAATAGTAATATATACATAATACATATACATGTAGACAAAAGACATAGATACTGTGAAAAAGGAAATTCACCCTTAAAAATAAGGATCAGGTGAGAATATTAAATGTAGAGGCATATTTGTCCCTGAATTTTCAAATTAAAAAAAAATTATGGGTTGGCGAAGTGGTTAAGGTGCTATGCTTAATTAAGTTACATACCATTAGCATAGCAAATTTCATTGAGAATGTAAGGCACTCAAAAATCTAGACACCTACGGTGAGGCTACCCTTTTTCATATTTATTGTCCGAGAAAATCAGCTTTTTTCCCTCCCTCACAAGCCAAGCAACCATGTTAGAGGCAAATTTTAGCCAAATAGTTATCTTTCAGACGGTCACAAGCTCTTGTAAAGTTATTTGTGCTGACATACTTGTTGTAATACGTGTATAAACATGATAAACTGATGACCATATATTTGACAAAAAGGACATTGAATTAATCCTACCTGAAAACCTTAAGGCATGTACAAATTGGAGGTTACATGTACCTGTAAAATAGACATTGAATTAGAAAAATATCACTTAGACTTGTTCATTAGGCCATCCTTAAAAAATTATTTGTTTGCTGTTTACCATTGTTTACCTACTCACATTTTTCAATGTGAGTAGGTAGGTACATGAGGTAGGTGAATTATTTTTTTTTTCTGAAAAAAGCAAAAAAGTGCCTTATTTTTAAAGAAAGTATGCTAAAAATAGAATGAAAAAATTATTCTCAGAGAAATGAGAGAGGGTGATAAGATTTTTTGAGTCGCTAGGTTTCACAGTGAGTTAAAAACCAACAATTTTTTAAGGACGGCCTAAATTGTCTAGAGCTCTAAAATCTAAATGCACATTTTCCCTCTCAATAAATTGCCTTTGACAAACACATTAAACAGAAGAATAAGAATTTACTAATCATTTATTTTTTTTCTACTTTCCAGGGTCCACCTCCTGCTTATGATGAAAGTCAGTATATCTCCCAGACACAGTCACCTCCCTCCTACACACAAGGTATAACCCTGGAGCTAGCTTCACAATACAAATATTCAAACAATTTTAGCTAGGTTTGATAACCCAATTTTCCCTGCTTTATCCCCCCCCCCTGAAAACTTTGATTTAATTATATATTTTTGATTTAACCTTTCGAAATAACTTGTTATTGGATGGTCTAGTAATGCAACTTAAAAAAAAATCACAGAATTAAACATGCATGTTCACAGGTCAGTCAACCAGCTATATGTGTTCAATGTACATTTTGTACATGTAGATTATATATTTGGTGACATAGTCATCATGGGCAGTAATTATAAGGAAATAAAAGAATAGAACTTTCTATTTAGGCCAATATAAAAAAAAAATATCCTAGATTCTCATCCCCTCCCGCCCCAATTTTCTCAGCCGCCTCAAACATGTCAAAAATTCTTATTTTTTTTTTTTGGCAAATTATGTCTGTTTTTTGGACTTTTTCTTAAAGATGGCAGCATATTTTATCAAAATGGATGAAAAATAAAATTCTCTCACCCTCCTTACATTTTCAAGAAATTTGGATGAGAATTTAGGAATTATTTTATCATGGCCTTAATAAATCAAATTGCTTTCTTTATGTTTAGAATCCTTTGCCATTTATTACTGTATTTGGATTTAGATGCTGAACTACAAATATATACAATTTACATATGAAAACATTTCCCTATTTCATTGATTGGTAAATATCATTGACTTTTTTTCAGACCAAACTCCGCCTCCATCCTATGAATCTCTTTATGGAAGAGTAAAAGCAGCAAAGCAAAAATCAAGCACAAAGGCAGGATTCTTTGTGTCTTTCCTTGGGATTCTTTTTGGTACCTGTAAGTATATGTATATGCATTAATAGGTATAGATTTTTTGGCGGGATATCATGGAGTGAAAAATCCGGGTTATGAAATGGTGAATGTTGGGCAGGTGTACGGACGGGGAAAATATTTTCGTAAGAGTTTTCTCAGCAACTTCTTATCACAGCCTCTTGATATTTGATATGCAGCATGAGCATGAGCTCCCAGATTCAATTTAAGGGCTGTCGCTCATCTACTTCCTGTTTAACGAAATCCAATCTTTTCTGTCTTTGATCCATTATTGTAAAATACATCTCAGAACAATACGATTTTAGCAATCATATCTTCTACTCTTTAGTTGATTACAGAGAGATCAGAGTACATATACCTGAGAAACATATTTGCTATAACCTTGAAACTTTTTTCAACTATGAATACAAACCTTTTGTTTAATTGTCTGCTTTTAATCCAAAATAAAAGAAAAAGACTGCATTTTCTAAAAGTTTTGTTTGAAGTACATGATTTTGTGTGGTTTTTTTTTATGCCCTTATAGGCAGTCTTCTTGAATGATAAAAAATTCTGCCTGTTTCTCAAATCATATATAAAAAGTTTTGTTAGAGACAAAAAATATTTGATCTTTTGTTCTATTTTTATGTCGCCTGCAATGTGTATAGGGGTTACTTTGGCACCATCAGTCTTCTTGTGTCGTCCTGCGGCATCACAAAAATTTCCATCACAGTTTACTACATGTCACAACCTCTTGATATTTGTTATGTAGCTTTCTCCTATAGTACTATAAGGTGTAAAGTAATTTTATGTCCATAACTCATCTACTTCCTGTTAACCTAATATTTTAAGATGCAGGCGACATATGTCTTCCATAGAAGACCACCATTCTAGTTAATTTAAAAAAAACATGCATCTGATATTCGTCCTGTGATCTAAAAACAAAGAAAACTTGTCTGCCAGGACAGCCAGTCAGTCAGATTTTGAGAAGACTATTAATAGCTTTGACATTGTCATAAAATAATGGAAGTATGGGTCTGTCTGTCATGTCAGTCATTCTGTTCTTCAGTTAGATATCATCTTTATTTTTTTTTTTACAGTGGGATGTACTGTATGTCTAGGGCTGTTACTAGCTCTGCCAATTGCTATGATTTCTATAGGTAAGTTAAGCAGATTAAACCCTATGAAAATTTATGAACATTATAAAGATAATCAGATTTGCTCATCACGATCAAAATATAAAATTTAGGTTGTCCTAAGAAAAAGTGGTTCTCAGTGTAACACTTTTTAAAGTCTTGTGCAGTACATGAAATATAATATTACAAAATAAAAAGATTTAAAAAAATATGTATTCAAATGCTATTGCTAGTTTAATTATGTTATTGAACACATGCTTTTGCTGTACATATTTAAAATTTGAAATGAAGACGTGAACATATTCATAAATTTTATTAATTTACGAAGGATAAAACTTGTACATATTGTAATAGTGTCTTGTAAGGCAAACTTATAGCAGGATATTAATTTTTTTCATTTGTGTATTATTAGAATTTGTATACTCTACACTCAATATGTGACACTTAAGTAAAATAAACCTATTATTATTATTATTATGAACAATACGCATTTTTTAAAACCAGTTTAATTTATTTCATTGTTTATCAGATAGTCACCTTAATTTAATGATTTTCTTTAAAATTTTTCGCCATCGTTCTGTAATATATAAATTGGTTTCTGAATGTGCTCTTTAGATACCAATTTTCTTTGGCTTTACAACTTTTGTCAAGAGTGCATGTCTGTTATGAGTCTCTAGAATCATTTATTTATTTTTTTTTAAAATTATTCACCTTAAACTTTAATGTTAATACTTATTTACAGGAGCAATCTATCTTGATGATTGTCCAAGAGAAAGATACATTCCTATTTATCTAGTTGTTGCCGGCAGTTTTGGCATTGTTGCCAACTTGATGGGATTGGGCAAAAAGGCAAAGAATAAGGATGAACAAGATGACCAAGAAAATGTCAAAGGCAACCCTCTGGATTATCTTATAAATTGTTTTCTTTTGGCCTGGTTTATTGCAGGTAAGATTTACCTGTAGTACAAGTATGAAAACAAATGTTTAAACAAAATGAAAATGTGATATATTTTGTAAATCAGAGGTATGCTCTTTTTCCTTTATCGCCTGTAACTTGGTATTCAGTTGTTCCATGAAACATTTTATCTGCTAAAAACTTAGCTGCTATTACTCCTAGGACACTGATATTTGATATCATGCTTCATATGAGCAGGATGCATTGTACATTGCCTTTTTGGCCCATGTGTTTCTATATAGGACCTAAAACACCAACACACACACACACACACATTGCCTTTTTGAATCTTCCCAGTATCAAATTTGTGTTTGCCTAAAACTTTTTTGGGACAGTTTGGTAATCACTAGTATCAGCATTCACTGACTGATCTTAAGTTGTTTTAGCTAGCTCAGTAATATCCAAACACTATAATTTTTAGACAGTACATGTACATATAAATCTTAATATTAAAAACAAAAATAAATCACAAAATCAAAAACCCAGTAAGCTAAACAAAAAAACAATATATCATGTATATATTACGATTGAGACAAACATCACATTTGTCAACATATTAAATAAAAGGATTCAGAATCAGACAAAATGCTTATTTTAATCTGTTTTCTTAATACATATGCATTAAAGCTTGTACAATGATTAATTCTTGAACAAAATTATATAACTACCGAGTATGTAATTGTATATTTGTAGGTAATGTTTGGGTTTACAGAACACACAATGACTTTTCCACAGACCCGACCTTGCCTAACTACTGTCATCCGACCTTGTATTGGTTTGCCTTCTGGGTCATAACCTCTACGTACATTCTGGTTGGAGTTGTGTGTCTGTTCGTCTGTATTGTTGGGTGTTTTGCAGCTCTAGCTTCAGACTAAGTGATGCCTGCAGATGTCAAGCTAGAGAAATTTCACAAGGCTTTTTTAAATAATTACAAAAGAAAACTATCATAAGGAGTTAAGTTTGATATTTATATACTATAATGAACTTTTAAACATATATTTTCTATTATTTACACACCATAAAACATTTGTATAAAAATTATGTATTTTTTCCTTTTCTTTGTTGTTGAACAATTTTATGAAGTACAATAATAAAGATGTCCTTTTTACATTTTTGTAAGAAGTTATACATTTAAGATAAACCCTCTTTTTACCACATTATAACTTGATAAGTTTTACTGTTTATTTAAAAGGAAAATCTGTTTTTTATGTTTTTGTTGATTGACTAATAGAAGATAATGAGATGTGGAATAAGTGTACACGACACAACCTACAGTTGAAACAATAATTTTTTAAAATCCACAATGGAAACCAGCCAGCAGCCTTCAATGTGACCAGTGGTTTGATTTTTTATGGCCCGACCACGTATGTGGATCGGACATATAGTTTTACCCTTGTCCGTCCGTACGTCCGTCCGTAACACTTTGGTTAAGTTCTTGGTAATTAAGGTCCATTACTCGGATACTAGATGTTGGGGGTCAACGATATTTCACCACCAGATGGGTCTTTGGTAGGGCTACACCACCCACTAGAAATTAGGTCACTGTGACCTATATTTTATGCATGACCTACTTTGGTTAAGTTCTTGGTTAAGGTCCATAACTTGGATACTAGATGTTGGGGGTCAATGATATTTCACTACTAGATGTGTCTTAGGTAAGGTGACACCACCCACTAGAAATTAGGTCACTGTGACCTATATTTTACGCATGAATGACTTCGGTTAAGTTCTTGGTTAAGGTCCATAACTTGGATACTAGATGTTGGGGGTCAATGATATTTCACTACTAGATGTGTCTTAGGTAAGGTGACACCACCCACTAGAAATAAGGTCACTGTGACCTATATTTTACGCATGAATGAACTTGGTTAAGTTCTTGGTTAAGGTCCATATCTCAGATACTACATGTTGATGGTCAATGGTATTTCACCACTAGATGTGTCTTGGGTAACATGACACCACCCAATAAAAATTAGGACACTGTGATCTATATTTTATGCATGAATGACTTCGGTTAAGTTCTTGGTTAAGGTCCATAACTTGGATACTAGATGTTGGGGGTCAATGATATTTCACCACTAGATGTGTCTTGGGTAAAGTGACACCATCCACTAGAAATGAGGTCACTGTGACCTATATTTTACGCATGAATGACTTTGGTTAAGTTCTTGGTTAAGGTCCATATCTTGAATACTACATGTTAGGGGTCAATAATATTTCACTTCTCGATGAGTCTTGGTACATGGCACCACCCATCAGAAATAAGGTCACAGAGACCTATATTTTACACATGAACACTTTTGATCAATTTCTTGGTAAAGGTCCATATCCCAGGTAATACACATTGAGGGTCAATGATATTTCAAGAACGGGAGGGCCATCCTGTGGCTCATAGACACATTATCTAGTTTAATAACCTCCATTCATATGCATGATATAATTTTCTAAAAATATTTTAGTTGAAACATTGAACACTTAATTTTGAATGAACATTATCTATAAATGTGTGTGTTGGCTATTTATGCACCAACACACCTTTTTTTTTCAGATAATAAATCTTGTGAAAAAGTATTGTCTATAATTTTTACATGAAAAAAACAGCAATGTTTTTAGGTTTAAAAACTATATTTATTACAGTCATATTGTGAAGATGCATCAGTTAGGTGATACTTATTTTAATGTATTTGTCTGTTGTTACTTGTTGTTTTTGGGCTTCTGTTTTTTGTTTAATCAAATCTAATATTTGACCGGTTTTCCAAGTTTTCTACTCCTAGCGTGTCTGATGAAGGTTAATCCAGAAAAGCGCTTCACACGCAGCGAAATTTGTTTTTGTACATTTATCAAAATCATATCAATATGTGGATCGTGTATTTCTGGCACTTATTCCATATTCTTTCGTTTTTAATGTTAACTTGTTTGTAAGTTTTTTTTTAAAATTCCATTCTGTTTAAAAGTAATTGATTCATTATGAATAATTGGAAATCTACAATTTTCTTAAAAAAAAGCAGCAATCTTATTACATGTATATAACTTACGCACCAGCAGTTAAATATCATATTGTGTGTGCTTTTCAAGCATAAATTAAAAACTGGTATATGAAAAAGCCCCCTATTACCCTATTTTATTCACCAGTTAATTAGGGGTCGGTTTTACTCTCAAAAACTGAGAAAATTAGGTGTGGCACAAAACCAGATACATAAGATAGAATTATAGTCTAACATGACTATTTTGGTAGAGTTGTGATGTTTTGTGAACTGTTTTTGGTGGAAGTGTTATGTTTTCATTGTGTGTTAACCATGATCATGGACTTTGATGATTCCATTTTTATTAAGATTTGATAACTTATATTGAGTAAATAATTACCATAATATTTATTTGTTGATACACATTTTTGACTTTTACAAAATGGTATGAAATTTAATTGTGGATAGTTTAATTGTGCTGATTTTTTTCAAGAATTTTATTTCAACCAGTAGTGTAAATTAAATCATTTTGTTTAATTTTACATTTGATTAAAGACCTTTTTAGTTTAGCTTTCTAAACATTTATAACTATGAGGCCAAATTAAAAGCTGACTTATACTGTAACCAGGAGTTGATTGTAGATTTTCGTTTCATATATTTATGTTTTATCTGCATAATTAGAATATAGCTTGGTTTATTACTTTTTAAAGACAGTCTTTTATCATCACGAAAATGTCTGCATTTATAATTGCCTAAACATTAAATTTCATGCAAAATCTTCGATAAATAAGGTATCCACAAACTATTTCTTAATTGTTCTGATATGGGTAGAGCAATGTCAAATATATGTTGTTCATAGAATGATTTTTAATGAAGAAAAACATAAATTACCATCAAAAACAAAACCATACTAGTAATTTGTTAGGAAGTTACTCAAAAGAAAACCTTTTTCCCTAGATTTGATTTCTATTAGAAATCATCAATTATTAAAATGTTTTGTATTTGACATCTGGTAGGGTTTTAACTACCTATGAAAAATACATGTCATTATTGTTCTACCTTTGTAGTGTGTGAAATTAATGAAGTTCATATCATTACTATAATCTTTTGTAATAAGTTGAAATTTTTAGAACATATTTTTTCCTATGTGCTTAACACACAAAATAAGTTTTCTTGTATATCACCTCATCTAGACCCACAAAAAAGGGACTTTGTGATAAGGTTTGTCACTTACCTGCCCAAGGTTGGTGGTTTGATCTGGTTTCCTCTACCATTAAAACTGCCCCCTAGGTGCATCAATAAAGGGTGTTAAACCCCAACACACATCTGGACCCATATTGTTTTTTTTTTCCATTCATGAGTTTTGTGACATTTATTCTAAGATATCACTATTCCATTTGGCAAAAAAGAAATAAAAAAAAACTGAATATATATATGCATTGCTTCAAAGATTTATCCATCTTATTCAATGTAACTATACCTTTATTAACTCAAGAACCAAATAATTTCAATTTATCCAGAATAGGATAAACACACTACATGTACTTAGAATGATATGAAACAAGTATATGGTTTGTATTAAAGAATACAGTGTGTTGTCAGAAGTTTAATATTATTGTGTTTTACTTAATTATGGTTATTTACCCTTTATAGAATCAAATCAAAATGGTTTCAATATATTGAAAAAAAAAGCATAATAGTTTGGGTTTTCTTCGTTTGTTATAATTAATTGTAATCTTCATTACTGTGATATAAATATTTATTTATTTATTTGTTAAGTTAGTTAGCATTATTTTTTTTTGGTTCAAAATTATTTTTCTTAAAAATTTGAGTTTAATGTTTAATTTAATATTGTTCAGTTGACCTATTGTTTTTTTGTTATTGTTCAATTCTGTGGTTTCATATCAATGTTTTAATGATTTTATCTTAAGAGGCTGTCCATGTAGAAATCAGGCAAAAGCCTACAGAAACTGGCACATGAAGAATTTTATCCCAGCAAATTTATTGTTGTAATGTATTGTTGAACTCATATGTAAAACAAAAATCACCAGGATTCATTTGAAAGCAACATGGATGACTTGTGATTCAGCTTTAAAGTTCATGTACAAAGCAACCGAATTTTGCAAATATGCAAGAGTTATCTCCCCTTTTCTGCATATTTTCAATGCATTCTATAGCCCTTTTCAAAAAATTATATTTAATTTATCACTTCAATAAACCAAAAATCTGCATTTGTTATGGGGAATGGATATTAACCTGATGTGAAATCAATGATTTTTTTTGAAAAATAAAATTAAATTTTGTCATGTGCCAGCTATTGCCTGGGTCTTGCTTGGACAGCCTCTTAATTAAACAAGAAAGCAATATTTCATTGCAAGCTATTATATTAAATAAATTAAGTATATTAAACCTGTGTTAACCAAGCCCATTTGAGACTGAACTTTTTGTTTGCTAAACAGAGGTGTTCAGTTTATACAGGTTTAGAAGTTATAAAAATAAAAAAGGACTCAAAATCCAGTTTGGTATAGACATGTTTTTGCTTAAGGTAGACAGATTTTACTGTATATGTATAAAACATATATATTTGTCTGCTTTAGGTTGGTTACAATATCCAACATTTTTTTATGCTTTTTCAAACTTTAAAAATCACCATGATAATTTTTCTATAAATATTGAAAAAAAACAACTTTGCATGCTTAAAAGTGTTACTATGTTTTCATTTTTATATATTTGATCTGTACTGTAATTCTTGTTTCATGTTTAAATTTTACATTTACAATATAATCATCTTAATCATACAATGATGAATTTTGAAATTAAAAAAGGGGCCAGTCCAGAATTAAGGAGGTCTAGAACTGTTAAATGGTCCTTTTCCAGAAAAAAGCACAGTTTTAGCTTTTCAAACAATTGGAAGAAATATAAGACACCTTTCTCTGGACCTACCTCTCTTATGAATGTCTTGCCTATCACACATGTGTTATTAATAAATGAAATAGTAATAAAGTCTTCAATTTGCTCTTTGCCACATTTCATGTGTCCAATATTTGAAAACAACAATTTTTAAAAGTAGAATTTAGAAGGAATTGGGAACATGTTTGAAAACCTAAGTTTATGATGCACGAACACTTATAATAACACACTAAAAACTCTGACTTTTGTGAAGCTAAGGAGTTTATAGACATGACACAAATCACAATACACATTCAGTTGAAAATCCATTAAGCAAACAAAAATCATTTATAAAAAATTGCTTTTTAATATCTTAAAAATACTGACAGCTCTCTGAAGGTTCAGGACAATTCTTGATTCTAGTTCATTTTTAAAGGAGTTATTTCCTTTAGAAAATTAAAGTCAAACATTATTCTGTATTTTCTAAACATTTTTCAATTAAGAAGAGAGGCTGTCCAAGCAAAAACCAGCGATGGCTGGTACATGACAAATTTTCTTTTTTCAAATTATTCATTGATTTCACACAAGTTTTTCATCCTTTCCAAAAAACAAATGCAAAATTTTGATTTATTGCAGTGATAACTTAGATATAATTTCTATAGAATGCATTGAAAATATGTACATAAAGGGAGATAACTCTTGCATATTTGCAAAATTTGGTTGCTTTGTTCATGAACTTTAAGGCAGAATCACAAGTCATCCATGTAGGTTTCAAACTAATCCTAGTGATTTTTGGTTTATTTATAAATAAATTTGCTGGGATAAAATTCTTCATGTGCCAGCTTCTGTAGGCATTTGTCTGATTTCTACATGGACAGCCTCATAAATGTGGCAAGTAAAACAATTTACAAGTACTTTCATCAAGGATACAAATCAACATTTCAAATTTCAAAAAGTATACTTTAGTTTTTTTTTATAATTTTTAAGGTGACATTGTAAAAATATGTCCTATTGGGCAAAATACTGAGATGCATTCTTAAATTTATTAAGAAGTGAACTAAAATAAAAATGATGAATGTTCAATATATATGGGGTATCTTCCAAATTTCGTTAACTATTCTTGAAAAAAAGAAAGTACATCATTAAAAATGAGCTTTTAAAAAATCAAAAGAGATTTTTGACATTTTCACTCTAAGTCATTTTCATCTTGCCAAAACATGAACACTAATTTTCTCATACACTTCAATTTCACATGCACAACTAAAATTTCGTTGGATTAAATGTAGGTAAAATATCTGGTTGCAGATTATACCAAGATCTATTTTGTCATCCATGAGTCTAGTATAATGAACAAATGCTCGGCTTCCCTATTAAACAACATATTTGAACAAATGGTGGACCTGTTTTTCAGCAGACATTTTACATCCATTCAAACAAAGCGGACTTCTTACAATCATTTCTTTACAAAAAGGATCATAGACTTGTTTTATCAGTTTATCTCGCATTTTGTTATATTGATAATGTCCTTTCACGATACAATCCTTGATCATCTCATATATCCCCAGGAACTTTACAGATTTTCGCTTCATATTTTGGATCTTATCTTGAAATCTGCACGAAAAGGCTATGAAAATCTTCATGACTACACTCTCGAATCGTCGATTCGCTCCATCTTTTGGAGTTTATGTATGACAACTTTTTCGTTATTAAAGAGCTTGAAGAAAATATTGCGTTTTTATAGAACGTCTGACAGGCAATTTTCTTATACAGGGTTTTGTTGCTCCTAGGTTATCTGTGACTTATTACATATTACATTTTTACGGGAGATAAATTTGTGGACAAATACAGGATTTCTACGCCATATAGATATAGTATTCCTGTACTTTATTTGACTTGAATCATACTAAATCGATCGTTGACCAGGTGACAGTTGTGCTATAGCAAGCAGTAACTGCCTACTTTTCTGGGGCATCTGAGTTGGTTCTCACTTCGATTTTATTTCACACGGTGCTGGTTGTAGTTTGGTTGTTAAATGTGTTTTTGTGTGTTGGATGATCTGTACTTTTCATGATTTTATGTCTATCGATTTTGTCTTGTTCTTTCAGGACTTACGACATTCGTTTGCCCCATTTGTAAACCTTTGCTTCATTCAATTACATTGGTTTTTTTTTTCTATTTACAATCGAAAAGGCCTGTAAAATGAGAAAATTTAAAATTTATTTAAGCTTCAGTAGGACAGATCGAACTTTTTAAAAGAAAATCTTTGTATATGTACAGCTCATACACATACAACACACTATCACGACACATAAAGTATAGTAGGATCTAGTTTATCATATTGACAAATTAGTTTAAGATAGCACAATGTTTCGGTTTAAGTTAAATTACAATTAAATGACCAATGAGATTTGAGGCCTCATAAAAGAGTGTAAATGATATTAACCCAAAATCGGCTGAGCTCAAAAATGAAAAAAGCAGAACTTAAAAATAAAAGAATTAACCATAAAAAAGTAACAACGCTTCATTTGCTAGATGGATAACTTGAATTTACATCCAGGTTTAGAGATTAAAGAAACCATCGAATCTACTTGCTTCTCGTCTTTCTTAGATTTGCAACCCGAATTTGACCTGGATGCAAGGTCATCTCAGTACAAAAATGAACGACAAAAGAGACGATACTAATTTTCAAATTATTAATATTCTTAATCTGTAAAGTAACATTCTCGTCTCACCAGTATATTGGGTGTATATTTCACAACTTATTCGAGATGCCAGGCAGGGCTTATACCTTTTTTTTTCAGATTTTTTTAATCGAAATCGTAGTCTCCCTGATCGGTTTATGATCAAAGTTATATAAAAAAAATACGTCTCATATGGTCTCTTACAAAGTTTCTCTTCCGATATCAGCCACTGCAATGCACTGGTAGCAAAATTCAAAATTATGGGGCTTGTTTAGGGGGGTACCAATATCCCAGATCCCCATACATTTTTCATTAAATATCCTGTATCCCAAAAAATGTTTTTCCAGTATCCCATATCCCTGTAAATAAAATTGACAAAAATATCCCATATCCCAATAAGTTTTGCCTCAAATATCCCGTATCCCACTAAGAAAATGTGTGGATATCCCATATCCCAATATACCCTAAACAAGCCTCAATTATGTCAGTTGAAATGATTCGTGATTGTTTCAGTTACTCGTAGTTTGTGGCAGTTTATTGTACTGAGATGATCACCTCTTTATCCCTATTATGTTTTACAACCGTGTCGTGTTTTGTGTTAATACCGGACATTGAGGGAGGTTTGGCCCCGTGGGTTTGGCGCCATAAAACCTGGTTAAACCCACTATTTCTTTTGAAATGCCTGTACCAAGTCAGGACCACTGTGATCTTCAATTTCTCTGTTATGTTTCTGCCTTATTTGGTCTTTTCTTGAATGTATGAGATTGATCATTCTAGTTCGGTAGTTATGTTGTAACCTTTATATCATAAAATATAGTAAGTTTTCATAAAAACCGCAATTTTAAACTATCGAGAAATATAACGTAATTGGATTTTTATTTGAAAAAATACAACTGACCTGTAAAAAGTAAAAAAAAAAAATTACAGAAACAAGACCCATTGTATTACATTGCACAGTTTATGTGTACAAATACATTATGTACTTTATTTAAAAAAATATAAATATTGTACAATCACATGACTCGGTATAAAAGAAAAACACAAATAGATTCCGGTTCAAACCACATTTGTATACATAAGGGATAACTTGACAGGAGTAAATATTTTGAAGGAAATCTGAATTTCATCTAATTGATGCTAGGTTTGAAAGAGATGTAAGTACCTTTTTTTACATTTACTCAGGACTTATTCTCAATATTTTAATATGTACATGTATATAGCAAGACTTGTTTATAACTTACGTGACTTAAGGATACGAGAAGTTCGGAATTTGCATTGGAGGGTAGGGTCACATGGTGGCAAAGTGATTCTCGTAAAATTTTAGGGCAACACAATACTAGACTAGTTATCAGATGTCAAACATGTCAAAGATGGGCGTAAGTGAAAGAATTATCCTAACTTGTTAAGTTTGTCTTAACCAGACCAAGTACTTCAATTTGTAGGGCATATATGTGATTTAAATGGTATATTGATTCAATCAAAAACAGTCTTATAAATGGTAAAATGTTTCGAGCTGCTAAAATATTTATGAAACTTTCAAATTTTTGCTTTTGCAGTTTGTTATTCAAAAGGAAATGATTGAAAATAAGAGACGATTTATTTACGTCTTCTAAATATGACATGTATGATATCTGATATCTTAAACTATGAATTATTTGAGATTTACGTCACGTTAGTTTGTTCGAGGTCAATTCTTGCTAGTATTTGGTAAAATACCTTTACGGCACAATAATGGATTGTTGAATCATCTAATGTCTAATCTTCAATTTCAATTTGTGTGGATATCATCATTGAGCACAATCACCTATTAAACGTATCTTTTAAAACTTCTTACTGGCCCTCAAAATCATTTAAGTCTTGGCCAAAGCCAAGATTCGATTAGAAATTTTCAAAATATAGATATTTATCAAATAAAAATGAATTAAGCAAGTGTTTACCTTTTTACCTTTTCATTGTTCAATAAAGGAACTGCATAGAAACTATTCTACAATTATCCTTACCAGTGCTTACAGCATGGTAGAACACTTGATGAAAAATGATGCAATCTAATTAGACCTGTATAAATTTTTTTTTTAAAATGGATGCCCACAATCATTTTTGCAATGTTACTTGGATTGAACAATGTCCACGTTTGACAAAACCTTTATCATGTTAATCGATACTTAATCATCACTTCATCTATGATTATGTTTCTTTTTGTAAGATGAACATGATTTTTTTAACAAACCAAAACAATAATTATCTTTACAGTTGAGGTGTCATATATCATGTGTAAAGTATACCTTCATTTCAGAAAATGATTTATATTAGAGATTATAAGTGTGAAAAAGTTGGCATCTTGTGACAAATTGCGTAATTGAAAAAAATCATTTCTTTTTGGTATCATCCAGGGAAGATGTTTCCCAATATATATATTGAAACTCCTATACATAGGGCCTATCCCATTGTTTTGTCAGCCGTGCTTGCAGCACAGGGGCTTGTGTACAGTAAAAAAAATAAAAATCCCCCTATATACCCTTTCACAAGGGAGGACATACTTCGGATAGGCCCTCGCTTCAAAGACATTTTTTACCAGTTCAAATGTTGAATGACGATCAACCGGCGTTATAATATTGTAAAATAATGATGTTTCTTTCAGCAAACACTAACCTTTATATTTAAATCCCGTCGGAAACCCCAATATTGAAACAATATTCCAACAAATTCATCCAATGGACAACTCCTTGGCGTCTATAATCACGTGACTTTTGCGCCGTTCGATTGTTCTTGGCCTCTTTCCAATCTTAAACATAGAGGTGGAGGGGACAGAAGCAGTAAAAGTAGACAATGGATTTTCCGAACCTCTTTGAAGTTTATACATAACAGCGCTTCTGTCCCCTCCATTTCATTATTTGCGATTGGTAAGAGTCCGAGAGCAATCGAACGGCACAAAAGTCACGTGATTATGGAAGCCAAGGAGTTGTCCATTGGATGAAATTATCGGAATATTGTTTCAATATTGGGGTTTCCGACGGGATTTAAACATAAAGGTTAGTTTTTGCTGAAAGAAACATAATTATTTTACAATATTATAACGCTGGTTGATCGTCATTCAACATTTGAACTGGTAAAAATTGTCTTTGAAGCGAGGGCCTATCCGAAGTATGTCCTCCCTTGTGAAAGGGTATATAGGGGATTTTTATTTTTTTACTGTACACAAGCCCCTGTGCTTGCAGTATATCTATTGCTTCAGTATTGGCAGTGTAACTGTTTTGTTTTGATTTTTGAATTATAAGTGATAGGTATTGGTTACTTGAAGTCCGTAATTTTTATGTCTATAATTCTTTTATCTTGTGTTGTATTGTCATGTGCATTGTTTATTATGTAACAATTTACTTTATGCTTGCCTTGAGCCAGACGGGTGTAACTTTTGCAAATCAAGATATTATATTAGACAGTCACTTTATTTGAAATTTGAACATGCTGTCCTACTAATATGTATATAAACTTTCAAAAACTCGTCTTTATACTACAATTCCTCATGGCAATAGTAATATAGCGAGGATTTGGTTTTATATACAGGCAAACATAGATATATATATACATATATATATATAGCAAAACGCCTGAGGAAATTTGCACACAACATCCTTGGTCTGCCTTGTGCAACTAAAAGAATAATGGAAATATATTTAAAAAAAAATATCCCCTTTTCAAACAACCAAAATTTAACAATAAGAGATTGAAATTCGTTATCAATAGCTTAGAACCAATTTTTGATATAAATAATTTGTTTTGTTTTTTCGCATTGCACATTAATTCTGGCAAAATATTAACAAGCGAGATATATTAAAAATAGAATTTTGCCAAAATTGACAAATCAATCAAATACAGTAATTAAGTAATTGTTTACGATAAATAGACGATGAGTCATTTTTGAAGATCAATTTATGTAACGGAACAAACCTTTATGTTTTCATGTTTACACTCTGAATAAAATGGCTGATATTTTAAGTATTTTTTCAGTCTATAGTCTAAACTTTACACATTCAACTGCTAAATAAGGCACAGTAGCGTCTATATAAAAAAATTAAATAAAGAAGCAAAGAGGCACCAATGGGGCATCAGAGTGTCAAAAGTCCGAATGGGCAACGACGAAACCGGCAAACAAGAAGAAGAACAGCACAAAGAAACACAAAACACAAATTTGAATCAACCGAACGTAAATCAACAACGCAAACTCAAGTCGTAACAAGAGTGAACCCAGGTGCTCCGGAAGAGTAAGCGGTCCCTGCTTGCTATAGCACACCCGTCGTGTTGCTCATTTCTAATTCAGTGTGTCAAATCCGGTAAAGGAAGACAGAACAATTTTTTACGACAAACCAACATCTGCACTCATTTGAGAGATAGAAATCCCACATTTGTCTACGAGTGCACGGTGTCTACCGTAAAATGTCTTGAGCGAAGACACCAACCGTGGAGCAATATAACCCCGTGTTAGCAATATCTGTGTCAAACGTAAAGCTCTGCAAAGGAAATCGATGTAATTCCCACAAGCTCTAGAGTACCGTATCAATTGTGATACGAAGACTCCATAAGCAGTAGCGGGCGGAATGTTGCTACACAAAGAGGAAAAGTTGACGATTGTAAAGTTGAAGTCATCACGTTTGTCATAGAGCTTTGTTGAAAGTCTTCCTTTAGAGTCAATTTCGAGATGTAGATCCCTCTAAATATGAGCAGACTTCTTAGAATTCGTTATTTCCTTGATCTCAAGTTCCTGAGGATATATGAGATGGAAAAGTCACCAAATCGAGAATTGTTTAGTGAAAGATTTATATTTTTAACGTGTACACTTGAACCGATTTGACGGACCATTTCTTTGCGTTTTTCAACTCGCCTTAATAATGTAGCCAAATATCAACAATGTTTTGTCATTGTGGCTCAAAGTCCAGTTTCCAATTGCAAGGTAATTTCATTCTTGGTGTTATCTATTTACTCACATACGTTTACATAGAAGGTTATTTAGGGGTAATTCTTGCTTTATTCAATGCAGAATTTTAGCTAAAGAAAATGAATAGAGAAAACAAAAACAGCAATCTCTTGACATGAAAGAGAAAATATCGGCTAATTTTATATCTAGACGCTGTTATACTATCTTTGTGTAGCTTAAGTTGTACATAGACTAAAAAAAAATCGGTCAAATATCAAACCATTTTCTTCAAAATATAAATTATAACAAAGTTCCAGACAATAAATTTTGCTGCGCCTGACGCGTTTCGTATACTCTGACTCTTGCAGATAGATCCTCATTTGAAAAAATACACTACAGATATTGCAAATTGATTTTAGGACTTAAAAAAACGGCATGCAATATCTCATCAAAGTCAGAACTTGGTAGATTGCCTATTGAAAGTTTTATTAAAATTCAAGTAATGATGTATTTTTGCAGACTAAACTCTGTACTCATTCATTCATTCATTCATATCTTTATTTCCTCTTCAATAGAGATTTATGAACAATACATTTATAAGCAATACAATACATCAAAGAAAACATATATAATATAAATGCATAATTAAATATAGATATGTACAATCATAATAATATATTTACAAGGTACATAAGAGTAAAGACACAAAACAAGGAAACATGTTATTGATAAATATAAATTTAATAATCAGCCGTCATGGCACACATCAGCATATCTGCAGGCTCTGTTATACGCGGCAACGCACTGTATGACGTGGGTGTGACAAAGTTTTTGGAATTCGTTGTATTCTGAAATAAATGTCGATGGCTCTTTTCCAAGGAGAATTTGAAATAAGATTTTTTCGTCATAGTAATTTAGTTCAACGAATAAGTCTAGGGGATAGTTTTCCATTACAATATCCCACCAAGTGTCTTGTATGCTTCTCGTAGCTGGACAATTGCAACATGCATGAACATAAACATCGTCAAATTGTCTCAAACAAAAAAGACATGTTGCACTGCTGGAATTCGGAATCGTTGACCACAGTTTGCATATAAATAAAGAGTTCTGAACTTCAATAAATGATTGTGCATATCTTATAAACGGAGCTATTTGAATAGAGTTATGAAGTTGTTTGAATCTTAAAAAATCGCTGTCCATTTCCATCCTTTGACGCCATTCTTCTGTTTGCTTTTTATCTATAGCACAGTTCACTATGATCTTCCAAGTCGGCTTATTTGGGAATAATCCGTCAGAAATGAAGTCCATTAAGTAGTCCAAAAGTTCATATTTTGTAAGGATGTTAAAGATATCAGGTATAAATCCAAAATGTTTTCTTTTGAAGTTTACTAAGTAAGAGAACAGTCTAGTTAGAAATATCTTCTTTGAAAGAAAAGTATGTTCCATACAACAGAGCTTTTGGAAGAATAATAGTTTCCTCTTGTCAATGTAAGCGGTTACTGGATAAATTCCAACAATGCTTTGACAAATGTCCGAACGTGTATGTTTTGGTAGTCCTAAAATACGTTTGATTACAAAGTGTTGAAATCGTTGTAAAGAGGTCTCGTCCAAGCTTTTCATTGAAGTCCACATCTCGCAACCATAAAGAAGAGTTGGTAAAATGACTGTTTTATATAATTTGATCAACACAGTTGGGTTAGTATTCTTTAGAGTAATTCCATTCAGTGCAAAATAAGAGTTTTTGGCTTTCCGACAAGCATTTGATATACGATCGGCAGATTTAAATTGTTCATGAATTTCAATACCAAGATGTGTGTATCTTTCAGCAGATGGGATGAGTTCATTTCCGATACGCTATGGAAAATTAATTTTACAGTTTGTCGACTTCGGAGAAAATTGTAAGATGCAAGATTTATCGGCATTGAACTGAAATCTCCATTTATGTGCATAGACCAAGCATATATCTAGAATATTTTGTAAATGAGCGGGAGATGTGCTGATGCATGCTATGTCGTCTGCAAGAGACGGTACGTTACTCGATATATTTAAAATACCAATATTTTTACTTGCATTTTCAATAAGACATATTAATTCATTGATAAATACAAGGTACAAAAGACCTGACAAAACACCACCTTGGCGAACACCTTCATAAACATTGAAATAATTTGAACTACACTGGTTTACAATAATAGCACTTTGCGTATCATTATAACAATCATGTATAAGTTTTAAAGTTTGGTCTCTAATACCTAAGTTATACAATTTCACAATTAACCCTTTTCGCCAGACGGTATCAAAAGCCTTGCGGCTGTCTAAAAAAGCTACAAATACATTACTGTTTGATTCTAGATTGTGAAATACAGTTTCATGAAAATTAAAAGAAGCGTTAATGCAACCGAGGTTCCTCTGAAATCCTTGCTGTTGTTTATTAGGGGATAAGTTCGGACCAAGAACTTCAGTAGTTAATCTACCTTTAATGACATGTTCGAAAACTTTAAGTAAACAAGGTAGTAGACTGATAGGACGGTAACTATCTGGACAGGTTTTTGACTTGTTGTTTCCTTTGTACAACGGCACTATTAGTCCAAACTTCCAACTGGACGGAACACAACCCTGTTTGACAATAAGGTTAAAAAAGTTAGTGCAAAATTTAATCACAACGTCTCCTCCATACAATAGGTGCTCGTTTTGTAGTCTGTCATGTCCTGCGGCCTTCCTTTTTTTAAGAACTTTGAAAATGTTTTTTATCTCTTGGGTTGTTATATCACCTCCAGGTAGACTTTTCTCTTGTGATGCGTGACTAAAAATGTCTTCAAAAGTACTTTCAATAAATGTTTTATGTTCCTTATCGAAATTATCATTGTCGCATGGGTTATACATGTCACAAAAGTATTCTGAAAATGCACAAGCTACAGTTTCCGGGGTATTACAGACATTGCCTTTGTATTCTATTTCTGGATACACACGTGATGCTGACGGTTTAAAACGTTTGACGATTTTCCAAAATAAACGAATGTCACATTCTGAGGTCTCGTTTAAGTCATCGTATTGCTTCTGAATATATTGTTCAAAGGCAGCGTTTTGAATCCGTCTAAATTCATATTTCGCATTTTTATAATTTCTATAAGAGACATGATTCATACCGCGCGGTCTCCCTTCATTTACCCATATGTTGCGCAATGAAAGTTCAGTTTTGTGTGCTCGTTTGACGTTTTCGTTCCAATATGGTTTAGTACGTGGGTTATAGCCACAATTTTGAATAATTCTATCCGCGGCGTGTGTAAGTTCAGACACAAATTGGTCGTTTAAATACGTAACATCTTCAAACTCATTCGCTATAAGTTCTAACAAGTGTTCAATAGATCTCTGGATTGTCGACACTTGATCGTCTTGTATCTTATGCCAAGCTGGTAGTTTTTGCCTATTGTCTACGACCTTGTGTGGGTTATAGTTATTTAAACGAAACTCGGTTATAATGGGAAGATGATCTGACGTGGAACTAAATGAACCTTCAGCAAGAATTTCATAGGAAACCAATTTTCTATGTAATGTGTCATTAAAAAATACATAATCTAACATGCTATTTTTCGTTACAAATGTAAAGTTTGGGCCTACATATGACACTTCTTTATCAACAATACATAGCTTATGTCTATCTACAAACTTCATAAGGTCATGTGATTTATATTTATTTGTATGACATGAGTCTTTTGCTAAACAACTAGCGTTCATATCTCCAGCAATAATAACTGTACCATAATTACTATAGTAAGTATATAGGGTATCAAGTACATTTAATTCATCTCTATAGTTACTAATATTATCATCTGCAGGCATATAGACACCAAAAATATAAATTGAACTATCATTTTCTCTCTTAAGTTCTAAACCTACAATTCTGTTTGACTCTATAATTTCTATTTCATTAACAGAATACTGAAGAGATGTTTTATACAAGACACCAACACCCCCTTTTCCATGATATGCTTTATAATCAACAGGCAAAACATCTGCTTTTGCAATACATTCATAATCATGTTCAATACTTTTTAAATATAAAATAGATTCAGGTTTTAATTTGTGTTCAGAGATAATGCATATATCACAATCTTTACTTTTGAGTAGTTCATTAAGACACAATGTTGAAGACATAATACCTCTAACATTCCAAGAGGCAACCCTTAAATTAAATGACATTTGTACCATTATTAGAATACATGTACATACAACAAACATATTTGAAAAATATTTTTTAAACATTTTATTCATTATTGTTGATGTCGTTGTACTCTTCTCCGTTTAGTAAGTTGGACCACTTTCTGTTACTAAACCATTCTCTACAAAACACACCTTTTGGCCAAAAGTTTTTGTTTTCAACAGTTTCAGCGAATTCTTTCGGAACGTTAAGTTTTGCTGATATTCTATTGGAATTGTCTCGACTGGAGAATACTTTTAGGTATGTTGCGCGCACTCCTCTGTTTTCTAAATGGTGCAAAATTCCGTTACGAGTTGATCTAGGGTCAATTCCGGCTAGGTAGTATCGTGCAGTTCTATTTCGAGTTACCCCGGTAAAGACCTCATCATTTTCACTATTGTTATTATTGACACTAGTCGTCACACCTTGGACTCGCACGGGAATCTTATACGTGTTATTGTTTGGTTCAGAACTGATACAGTTATTTGTGTTGTGCACGGGTTCATAATTCTGTTGGACACTCTTTGTTAACTTTGTTGGATTTATTGTGTGGTTTTCATCGGAAGTTTCACTTTGATGTAAGTCTACTTCGTTTTGTTCACGCGTTTCGTATACTCTGACTCTTGCAGATAGATCCTCATTTGAAAAAATACACTACAGATATTGCAAATTGATTTTAGGACTTAAAAAAACGGCATGCAATATCTCATCAAAGTCAGAACTTGGTAGATTGCCTATTGAAAGTTTTATTAAAATTCAAGTAATGATGTATTTTTGCAGACTAAACTCTGTACTGTAATTGCATTACGAATATTTATTCATGATTGGATTATTAATAATCATTTTGTGTGCATTTCTACATCTTTTTTATTCTTATGGATCGGTTCCGTATTTCTTCATTTTTAGTACTCCCCCGGGATAGTTCCACATGTTTTAGCTAATTCACTCTCTTTTCCGGCTGGATAACCAACATGTCAACACACATGTGAGGATCTTCTCTCGCTTTGGAAGTCAAAACCTGCCAAACGTACAGTGTAAGACACTTAATTTTATTCTCGTTATCTTTCTGAGACATTCTATTAATGTGTTGTTTATATCAAAACAGTGACACTTCGTATTTAAATAACTTTCGTTTTGGCTTGGCTAATTTGTTGAATTTATATCCCGATCTTGGATTTCTTCGCCGGGAGGTTTTTCAATATTGAATTTGAACTGTAATAATTTCATTATAATTATTTATAATATCTAGTCTTTCAATTTCGATTTATCTGTATTTTTTAAGTGCTGTTTAACTTGATTAATTAAGTCGCCCAAAACAAAGTTTGGGAGACTTATTGTTTTTGCACCGTTTCTTATTATTATTAAGTCGCCCAAAACAAAGTTTGGGAGACTTATTGTTTTTGCACCGTTTCTTATTATTATTTTTTTTTATTATTATTATTCTTTTCCTTTCTTAATCATGAACTTGTCCGACACATTTTTTGAAAACGCTTTGACCAATCAAGATAAAACCTGCTGAGATGGGTGAAGGGTCATTCAGAGGTGTGCAATCCACTTTTGAAATTTTCAAGATGGCCGCCATTTTCAAAATGGCCGCCGTTTAAGATTTTTGAGCCCCTCTCAGATCTCGGAGATGGGTGGATGGATTTTAATGAAAATTGGTACACTGGTAGAGTGATCCTTCCTGAGCAACATGCCAAAAAAAAATTTGACGCGAACGCCGCCATTTTAAAATGGCGGCCGTTTTACCACACCCGCCCCCCAAAAACGTCAACTTTGTCCGATTTCAATGAAATTTGATATCTAAACTTATTTTGATGCACTGATTTGAATGAAATACTATCAAAGGCGATTTTGGGCGACTTATGTGTTGGCATCCCAACACAATCAGCACTAGTTATTATTATTATTCTTCTGATTCTTAATCGTAAAGCTGTCCTCCCTAATACAAGAAAACGGTTCAAGGAAATTGAATAACAGTTGTTGGATTGGATAGTGGGTTACCTAAAGGCGTGCAATCAAGTTTTGAAATTTTCAAGATGGCTGCCGTTTCAAAATGGCGGCCATCGGAAAAAGTGGGCGGAAATTTTTTTTTCATCGGATCGTTTTGAAAATTGGTCATCTGGGTAAAGCGGGTATGCTGAGTTCAAATCTGCGACCGGATTTGGAATCCGACTTACGATTTCAAAATGGCGGCCATTTTACTACACCCGCCCCCTTAAAAATGTGAACTTTGTCCGATTTCAATGAAATTTGATTTCTATACATATTTTATTGTACTGAATGGGAAGAAATAGTATCCAAGGCGATTTTGGGCGACTTGTGTGTTGGCATCCCAACACAAATTATAGCTAGTTTTGAATTGTAATTTTCTGGTCTGTGCTTATGCTCGTTTCATTTGTATTTCAGTTATTTACCCTGCTGTATTTATTGTGGTTATTAAACGATAGTTCCCCGGAATGAGTCTTTAATTAGCCCCGTATTTACACTTGGTTAGCTACCTGCCTCACGGGCAGAATAAAACTCCGAATGGATTAACCCTTTGTTAAAAGAAGCATATATTGTAAACAAAAATCTACACAATGAAGGAATGAACTCGTGGTACACCCTTGCTTCCAAACTTTTTGAAGAATGTGAATTAGATATCACAGAATTTGAAAATTTGGACAAACCCTTTATGAAAATTAAAAATAACTTAAAAAGTAATTTTAAACAAAAAATAGAAGATAACTACAAAAATATAATAATGCAGAAATTAGCCAGCTTGACTGATGATTCTAAATTATTTTTATACAAACAATTAAAGACTGAATTTGGTTTAGAAAAATATTAATTAAAAGAAACAAGTTTTAAAAACAGACAATTAATAACGCAATTAAGAGTCAGCGACCACAAATTAAATATAGAATTAGGAAGATACAGAAATATTAAAAGAGAATATAGACTATGCTCTATATGTGAAGTTGTTGAAGATGAATATCATTTTCTTCTGTATTGTAGCATTAACAAACAATTAAGACAAACTATGTTTAATAAATTAAATCTAAATCAACGACTTTAATAATAAAATTATACATATGCAACGAATTTTTAATCCCGATATAGAACTGATTCCAATTGTATGCGACTTTATAAATCAGTCAATGGTACTACGAAAATAGGGTCCACATTGGTCAAAATGTTCTTAAAACTATAACTCCATATGTTAATGTACTGTATACTCTGTTGTCTTCTGTATATGTTTTGTATTTTACATGTTTTTGTTTTTGCTTTGACCCATATGGGTGTATTTTGCAAATAAAGATATATATTCAAGACTCATCAGAGGCGCATTACCAAAAGTTGGAAATGCCTAACACTATATGAATATGAAGAGCATAGAACAATAATACCAATATGCCGAACTAGAAATCCAAATTATAACTAAGACCAACCTATGTCGGGGGTAGGAAGAACCTTAGGGTTTAGACAATTTTGAAATTTAAATGGATAATTTATAGCTTTGATGTGTTCTTCAACACAAAAGTGATAATGCCGGAGCGGGCTAACATCGGGGAATTAAAACCCCACCAGCAGCGCTAACCATCACGGATGTTAGAAATATAAATTACAACAAAGTTCAAGACATTAATTTTGCTACGCCTATCGCGTTTTGTCTATTCAAGACTCATCAGAGGCGCTCTACCAAAAGTTGGAAATGCCAAACACTATATGAATATGAAGAGCATAGAACAATTATACCAATATGTCCAACTGGAAATCCAAAATGTAACTGTGAAAAGAGTATCGATTTCAGAGACACGCCTACACTAACCACTTTGTACACAAGAGTAAAGTCATATAACATTTTTTTTTTAAATTACCATAAGGAAATTTACCTACTAGTATTCATTTCTCTTGTGCTTGACTTAACTAGCAACTAAAGGCAAAGCATTTGGTTTATCATGTTTATGGTCTGCAAATAATTGTTGCATTCAATGTATTTTTAGTCTTTATGAATAACTAAGGAAACTACCAGACTGGTTCAAAGATATACACTTTGTTATCGTGTGTTATTAAGGTTCATGATTACACTTTGAGTAAACTGGTCGATACTTGACCCTTTTTATAGTCTTTTTGGGGCTTACACTATATATAGAAATAAAAACTAAGACATAGCAGCGTCTAGAAAAAAAAATCTTAGATCATTTTTTCTTTCGTGGTACAAGATAACATTAATTTTGTTGTTTTTTCTATCCATTTTCCTTTTTCAAAGTTTTACATTTATAAAGCATGAATTACCCCTAAATAACATTCTTTTTAAACGTAAGTTAGTATAGCTTTAAGAACAACAATAATGAAATTGCCTTGCACGTGTAGGCCAAATAAAGGGCATTGTTGATATTTGGCTTTATTTGGGTGAACTGAAAAAAAAAAATAAAAAAGCGCTAAGAAAATATCCCGTCAAAACGGATCAAGTGCACACGTTTAACTACTAGACCTTTATGTAAAAGATATGTATCTAGACGCTGCTATGCCTTATTCAGCAATAGAATGACTACACATAGACTGCAAAATGTGATATGTCACCACTTGGGTAGCTCTACACTTCCCACGAGAAATAAGATCAATATGACCTATAGTTGACGCATTAATGACTTTGGTTTCAGTTCCTGGTTAAGGTCTTTATCTCGGAAACTATACGTTGGGGGATATCTAGTCTTTCACCACTAGACGTGTCTTTGGTAACGCAACAGTACCCTCTAAAATTATTTTCGTAGATACTGTTTTACAATTTTCCTTACAGCATGGTAAAACACTTAATGAAAAAGTTGGATCAATTCATGTCCACCTGTATTAATTCAAAAGACACAGAACTGCGTATATACTGTGAATATATTTTTTTCTAATTCGATGCCCACAAACTACAAGGTTACTTTTGCAAGACTAAGAAAAATAAATTTTATACCATTAAAAGAAACAAGCAGAATAAAAAATATGAATGTTTATGTACGAGTTACAATTTTCTTATCTGACGAAAATTTATTTTAAAACTTTGACATGTTTGATGTGATTTTGATATAATACATATCTAAGCATTCATAGCTATAATTTACAATTATATTTACCACAATAAAAAAAATCTACATCGGAAAACGGTCAGAAGCCTTCAATGTGAACAGCAGTTGCTGCTCACTGTTTTGCATTTGGCCCTGGATTGAAAATAAACTACATATGATTCAAACCACATCTTTGAGTGTCAATGAAAAAAACCTACTTGAAAAAGAAAACAAGTAACATAAATTCGATGAATACAAACATCATCAGTACTGGCGTAGGGCAGGTACATTTAAATGTGCAATAAGATAACAGTAGATTTAACATAAAAAAATATCTAGACCCATGTATTGTAATGATTTCTGAATAATCGTTTATCTGATCAATATACAACACACATATTCTTCCGGTTCATGACATGCAAGTTGAAAATATAGGGCATATAGTATACATCAGTATAATTAATTGAGTCTTACTGAGTTTAGAGGGGGAGTGCAACTACTCAATTTACATTTTCTTCATTTTTATGTTTATGAGTATAGCATAGCATGACTTCTTTTATTCATAACTCCATATACTACGAGATGTTTGAAATGTACTAAAAGGTTGTGACCACAGACAAAGTTAAGGTGTGGAAAACAGGGTGTCGTAAAACTAGGGCAGTGCAATACTAGTAATCAAATACACATAAAGATCAAAGCGGTAAAGCGTTAAAAGGCAAGCGAAATATATATTTATAAGTACTAAAGTAGCGGATATTTTCAAAGTAAAGGAACATTCTAGTGCCCCCCCCTTGGCACAGAAGATTATTCAATGTATATATATTATCATATTCTAAATAAAATTATATAAACTTTCGGGTGCACATGCATTGTATTGTACACAAATGGTATCGATTCAAAATCCACTTCGATAAAAATGAACTCGTACAGCATATACCGGTATTGAAATTTATGAATGAACCAAGCATTGGAGAATTCTTAAGGTCATTGAGATCTACAAAAATGTTTTCAGCGTCAAAATTTTCAGATGACCCCTTATAGGGGTCATGGTTCTGTAAAGGCCAAATATAGTATTTTTGTGTATGTTTGACCTATAGAATGAATACTGTTACAGATAAAGAAAAAATGTTGCTTGCTTAATTAATGTCAGATGACCCCCTTTAAAAGTTATAGCCCCTTGTTGTCAAGTTTTGGGTTATTGCCTTGCAGATAAAACTTATAACAGATTAAGAAAAGCTGTGCTCTACAAAAGCTTTCATTATAAGATGGAAATTGTATGCTCATCCTTTATTGGAGTTTTTTTACCTGAGATACTCCAAATTATTTTCATTCCATCAGTCATTGAAGTCAGGTGAGCCATTCAGGCTCCTGGAAGCCTAAAGTTATAAGAGTTCTTTCTTATATACAAATTAAAGTCAAAAATTATTCTGTATTGTCTTAACACTTTTCAAATAAATGTGGCAAGGAAATCTTTTAACAAGCACTGTCATAAGTTGCTTCGCAAATGTTATTTTTTTGGTTACAATATGTCCTATTGGGCAATTTATTAAGAATCCAACTGGATTTAAAACAATGAGTGTTCAAAATGGGGCATCTTCAAACGTTCTTTCAATGTATCATTTAAGATATTCTTGAAAAAAAAGAAGTACATCATGTGAAAATGAGCATTTTAAAATTCAAAAGAGCTGTTGGACATTTTCATCTTGTCATAACATGCATATGGATGTTCATCTCAGTACAAAAATGAACGATCAAAGAGACGATACTCATTTTCCTAATTTGAAAAGTGACATACCGATCTTGCCAGGATATTAGGTGTATATTTTACAACTTATTCGATATGCCAGGGCTTGCAATAATTTTTCAGATTTTGTTAATCGACATTGTTGTCTCCCTGGTCGGTTAATGAAATACTTCTCATACGGTCCCTTAAAAGTTTTTCTGTCGAAATCAGCTATTGCAATATTCAAAATTATGTCAGTTGAAATGATTTGTGATTGTTTCAGTTATTATTAGTTTTTGGTAGTTTGTTGTACTGAGATCACCTCATATCCCTTTAATGTTTTACAACCGTATTGCGCTTTGTAATTTGTGTTACTGGACCTTAAAATCGCAATGGGAGAGGGAGGTTGGGTGCCATTAAACCTAGTTTAATCCATAATTTCTTTTGAAATGTCTGTACCAAGTCAGGACCATTGTGATCTTCAATTTCTCTTCCTTGTTTTGCTTTTTTTGAATATATGAGATTGATCATTATAGTTCGGTAGATATGTTATCACCTTTATTGCATAAAACATATATATGATTAAGTTTAAAAAAAACCCACAATTTTGAATTATTATAAGGGGGGGGGGGGGGGGTAGGAGGGGGTATGATCCCGAAGTCCCGGCAAATAAAACAAGAAATCCCGGATTCCCGCGAAAATAAATGTGTGATTCCCGCATCCCGAAAAATGAAAATGGCTAAATCCCGTTCCCGTTAAAGGTTTTCCCGAATTCCCGTTGAAATAAATGGGCTTTCCCGCTGTCCCGCAAAAGGTCCTACCCTCTTATAACTTCAATCGAGAAATATGACACAATAAAATTTTTATTTGAAAAACCCCCCAAAAATAAACATTAACAGAAACAAGACCCATTGTATTACATTGCACAGTTTATGTGTACAAATACATGTACTTTATTTTAAAAATATAATTACATATACCGTGCAAATAACTAAAATACAGTAATTCTATTGGTTAATTGACACCTTGAATTTTCTTTCATACCTCGATGAAATGTCACTTGAATCACGTGGCTGTAGCCGGGTCATGACCTTACTATACGTACAACTAAAATTTGTTCTTATCCAGGTAAAGTCTCACAACTTGAATTCGCATTTGGATATTAAAGGCATATTGTCTACGGCAAACTCATTTTTTTAACCCCCCATTTTTTTGGTGTCAATTAGACCGAAATGTAATAAAATGAATATTGAGAAACAAATTTGCCACAAATTTTGCCTCAAAAGTAGTTTATTTTGATCAAAATAGCTCGACAATATTGATTGATATTTTATTTAAATGCATTACGTCACATTGACACATATTTAGAGTGAGTAGTTTTAACGCGGACACTAATCGGAATCTCGGGTTTTGTCCCCGAATACATTGATATCTTGAAAAACTACCAATATTTTTTCGTGTTTACCTTTTAAATCACATTCAAAACTTAATACAGGCAATAGTTGTTAGTTTTATTCATTTAGTAGCTCTAATATTCGGTTGCCGTTTTAATTTTCTTCCGTGCTAAAACTTCGAGAAACAGATTATGCACCACGTGCAAGAACTATGGAAGTTTTCAATCAAAGAAAATATAGTGCGCATGCTTGCAGCTCATCTACATCTCATGAATATGAATTTTTGTAAAGCTTTACAAATATTATATATTTTTCAATTTCTGAAGTAATAAGGTACCGAAGTGGTATTTTGAACGTTTGTATCTTTCTAAATAAACAAAACGAATAGTTTGGCGACAATTTTTTGGTTTTATAAAAAAATAATTTTTCGTAGACAATATGCCTTTAATGCGCAAATATAAAATACACGAATAAACACCACAAAACAAAACGAAAAATCAGAAACAAATTAAAAAAAACCCATTAATATGTAATTATAAGAATTGAATGTTTGTATTTTTGATGTTTCATAGGGTTGTAAAACCTTTGACCGGTCGCGCATTTACCTCTTTAATACCAGTTATTTTAACTTCTAACTGGCAAAATCATGTAGGACCAAAGCCAAGATGCGGTTAGATATTTTCAAAACATAGATATGTATCAAATCAAGTGTTTAACTTTTTACCATTTCATTGTTCAATTTTACGTTTCCATTGTTCACTAGAGAAAATATATATGAGAGAGTTTACAAAATTGACCCCGATTTATTTATTTTCATAGAAACTGTTCTACAATTATCCTTACCATTGCTTACACAACATTTGATACCAAATTTGAATAATTTTTTTTAAATGGATGCCCACTATTTTTTTGCAATGTTACTTGATAGAACAATGTCCACGTTTGACAAAATCTCCATTTATTGATACTTATCACTTAAAATGATAAAATTTGTTACACACTGGAACAAGTTTGCAGTATGCTTGATTTCCTCATTGACAACATATTTGTCATCTTCGGAGGAGATATTTTTCAACAACAAATCGACATTTCAATGGGCACAAACTGTGCTCCTCTCCTCACCGATTTGTTTTTATACTCTTACGAGACTGAATTTCTTCAGGGACTCGTAAAGAACAAGAAGATGAAAGAGGCAAGGCCATTAAATCTTACATTCAGACATATTTATGATGTCCTTTCTGTCAATAACACTTCATTTGGTAGATGGATTCCTTCAATATATCCTCCAGAATTGGAGATTAAGAGACCACCGAATCAAATTGCTTCACGTCTTTCTTGGATTTACACTCGAATTTGACCCAGGTGGTCACCTCAGTACAGAATTTTACGATAAAAGAGACGATTTTAATTTTCAAATTATTAATTTTCCCAATCTACAGAGCAATATTCCTACTTCCCCTACATACGGTGTTTATATTTCACAACTTATTCACATTTCACAAATAGTTTGAAGAGCAATTGAAGAGGGAGGTTTGGCGCCATAAAACCTGGTTTAACCCACCATTTCGTTTGAAATGCCTGAACCAAGTCAGGACCATTGCGATCCACCAATTGTCCGGTATGACTGATTCGTTTTTGTCATTTTCTCTGGACTATGAGATTGATCATTCAAGTTCTGTAGTTTTGTTATTACCTTTATTTAATCTATGATAATGTTTTGTTTTTTGTACATTGAACATGATTTTTTAAACCAACCAATACAATAATTATCTTTACAGATGAGGTGTCATATCTACAATGTGTAAAGTATACCTTCATTTCAGAACATGATTTATATCAGAAATTACAATTTTGGAAAAGTTGGCATCTTTTGACAATTTGCGTTTGAAATGAAAAGTTTCATTTCTCTTTGATATCATTCAGGGAAGATGTTTCACGATATATATATATTGAAACTCCAATATTAATTGCCCATCCAATTGATTAGTCAGCCGTGCTTGCAGTATTTTTATTGCTCCAGTTTTGACAGTCTAACCGTTTCCTGTTGCTTTTTCAACTGAAAAATCACACGTGAGGTTCTGGTTACTTGGAGAACGTAATTTTTTTTGTCTTTCGTCTGTTCGTCTGTAAGCTAAAGTGATAATTTAAACGGTTGATTTAACAATTTTGACCCTGGAATCATTTATGCAGATTTTAATGAGCTGAGCAATTTCGCAATGCTAACTTTTACTCTATCACTTACAGTTTTCAAGATAAAGTCCAAAAACTGTGAAATTTGTCAATTTTTACGATTACGGGGAAATAAGTCCTATAAGGAGTCGTCCCACAACTTTGACTCTATGGAGAGATTGGTAGAGCTTTCGATACTGAAGAAGGAAAGTTGTTTTTGATTTTCTCTATCTCAAATACTCTTTAAATAAATAAATAAATAAATAAATTATAAATAAATACCTTTATTTCAGACGCATAAAAAATAGGTCCATATATATTTACATAGCATTAATCTCATAATTGATATGATATGAGTATCACAAAAATGAAATAAAAACAATAAGTTTATATATATAATTTGGTATACCAGCTTTGCAATAACATTGAATTAAACAATAAATCACTATTCAGTATAACAATAACTAAACTATTATCAGAACATTTCAACCGTTTAAACAAACTATACACATATTTCCTTATACATTCTTTAAAATAAAAGATAAGACCCTATTTGTATGGGACGCAGTCCCACATATGTAGAAACTTCCCAAAACTAATGGTTTGTTTTTTTTTCCAAACCGGATGTGCCGAGTGCGCGCAAGCGCACTAGGCACGAATTTCTATGGGGCCAGAAATTCGATGCTTTTTTTGGAATAAATTTTAAAATGGACAGATTTAATAACCACAGTTAAATTTCTTTTAAAAATATACAGGAGAATACGGACGGAAAGTAAAAACTAAACTCTCTAGATATATTTTTCAAGGAAACTCTCGTTGTCAAAGAGATGAAATGATCTCGCCAAGTTCTCGCGATAATTGTCATTGTAGACAGGTGCGTTAGAAACAATCGTGATCAGTGATTCAACCAATTTATGGCGATGTTTAAGACAATAACACACAAAGCTTTACAACATTGAATAGTAAAAAACACGGTCTTACCTTAGCTGATCATGAAGATTTAAAATCAATCCTGTGCATGCATGGCATGGCATGTGCATGTTTCAGAGGGTTTTTTTTCCAAATTCCTGATAGAAACAAGTCGTCATTTTCTGTCAGGTTTTTATATTATTATTCTGCAACCAATACTTCTAAAAAGATATATTGGTATACAGAAAATCATCTATAACCTGGCAGAAAAAAAAAGGTTGCTTTGTTTACTTCTGCTGGAGTGCGAAATACTCTGACCGGGAAATGACGTCATGGATAACGTAACACAAAAAAAAGTTATTTCGTCCCGTCAACGTCATCCTATTATATTTTGACACTTTTTTTAGAATGTTACAAATATTTGTAATTTGCACAAATAATTCGATATTTTGTAATTATTAGTTATTGATCAATGACATTTTTTGACAACTATTTTCTAATGCTGCGTCCCATTCTAGGTTGCGCCTATTATCATATTAACAAACATATTAGAAGCACTGCAGCTGTATTCATAACCCGTGATAATTCTAAAAGCATTATTATACATAACTTGCATTTTTTCAATGAAGAATCTTTGAGCTATAAGCTATAAACTATGGTCTGACCCCCTGTTCTCTGTTTAGTAACGGCAGCCATATTGGCTGGTTAGCATGCAAAATTTTCACCAACTTGGTAGAGGACATTCTAAAGATCAAGTGTACAAAGTTTGAAAGCAATCCCTTAAGTTGTTTTAGAGAAGAAGATCTTTGAAGAAAAGTTAACCGTTTTAAAACATTAGGGTTCGAAGGGGCCATTTTTAAAAGTTTGACGAAGCAAATAATTTTATTTAAAAAATAAGTTTTAGTGGATAAGCCAATTGTTATAAAGTTTTGATATGAAGATTGTATTGTATTTTAGAAAAAGGACCAAAAAGGAACTTAAACAGTTGTATTGACAAAATTGTTGTAGAATTTTGGATTATTCGTTCGATTTTGAAAATTCTTGCTTTGTTTAATTGCTCATTAAATACTGTCAACTAAATGCGTAAATGGTTTTGATATATTTTGTACCGTTACATTGCTTCAGGGGACCAAAGAAGGGCCACGCCTATAAGATCACTTAAAAAATAATTGGACTGATTTCCATTTTTTTCAGTGATCAATCAGATTTGCAATATCTTTTTCTATTTTTTTTTAAATAAAGGGTCAGAGGGCCAAAAAACTTCAATTAACAAGACCTTCTAATAGATGTTGATGCAAATATGCATTTTAACGTCCATCACAGGCATGATATGACAGGATGAATTGTACCAAAAAGCTTTGAAAGTCCACCATGTGCTGCATATGACCAAAGCAATAGACTATCCATATTGGACCTCCAATTTACAGGGTTTAACTTGTTGCGGTCGCATCATGCTGCGCTCGGCGTAGCTTTTGATTTTATATAAAGATGTATAAAAAATTATACCCATGCATTCTAATATAGTTTTACGAAAATAACCTACCCTTATCGTTGGCATATTTACTAACATCTTTATGTGGGAATTTATATCCCACCCGAACAATTATCCTTGCAGCACGAATCAAACACTTGATGAAAGGTAAAGTTTAATAGTACAATGTACACATATATACTTTCTACACAAGCAGAATGGAAAAAAGTCAATATGAAAAGTATTATTATCTAAAGAAAATTTATTTCATGAATCTTTGATGTAATTTTGCTTTGTACCTTTATTTATGAATAAATAAGATGGTGTATTCCTAATTGTCCCACTTTTGAAAAATACAGGTAAAAAAGGTAAGTGATGGACAATTAGGAATTTCAAATGTTGGACAATTAGGAAATGTTTTTATAAAATGTTGTTTTAAGCATATTGTTGTAATAACAAACTTTAGTTGGTCCTAGTCTAGTCTTCATAAAAAATATATTTATATAATATAATGATTGACTTTTTCAATATTTTTTTGAAGAGAACCTCTGATGAGTCTTCATATAGGTTGATCCTAGACATAATTAAGAATATTACATGTAGTTCAGAATGTTAAACACTTTTCATATTGTTTTAGTTATTGGCTTTTCAATACTTTGGCTAGAGCACCTCTGATTAATTCATGACATATTTTGTTAGAATTTCTTCATATTCAAATAGTGCATGTTTGGCTTTTCAATACATTTGGCCAGTAGAGCGACTCTGATGAGACGGTTTCATATATAATTGGTCTTTAATTGATTTTTGTAGTTTTTATTGCATAAACATAAATAAACAAAAGGTTTTAAGTGTAATTTTTATTTATTTATATAACAATTATACAGACATATAACAGACATCAGATAATAAATACATGTTTATGAAAGAGCACTAAAAGTCTTTATTTCTCATAAATGAATAAAAGTACTCTTGCTCACACAACGAATATATACACTAGTCCTGTAAATGAAGTAGGTAGGCAGCGGTATCAGCATACTAGATGATGTTGAGTTCTCGTCTCTGTAACATTCCCTTAGTTGCTGGAGTTTTGTGTCTGTTTCTCCTGGTTGGCTTGTCCTCTTGTGTTGGGGGCCTGGGTGGCCGAGAGGTCTAAGGCTGCCACACTATTGATCACTAGCCGATCACCTCTCAGCTGGTGTTCGAGTCCCGTTTGTATTTAGCAAAAAGGGACTTCCCCAACTCTATGTGATTAGGTTTGTCAGTTACCTGCCCAAGGTCGGTGGTTTCTTCCGGGTACTCCGGTTTCCTAAACCATTAAAACTGACCGCCCTATATGGCCCAGGTGCTTCGATAAAGGCTTTAACAGCAACACACACACACACACTCACATCTCCTGTATTGTACTGAATCAGTGTGACCTCGTTGGCGTCTTGAAGTTCTTTTAGATAGGACAGTAGAACATACAGGTTAGGATGTTGGCTATTTTTATTGAATTCAGCTCACTTTTTTTCTGATCAAAGACATATCATAATTAAGCTTTGCTTATAATTGGCTTAACAGCTGAATTATTTATGTGGAATTGTTCATCAGCTTGGGATACTTTAATAGATAAATTGGTCACATCAAATGTTAACGTTACTACTAATACTACTACTTATATTTCTTATATGAATTTTAGAATTTTATTTTTGAAATATTTACACAATTTCTTTTTTTTACAACCAATTTTACATTCAGCTTATTTTGTTTTATAAATTGGTAAACTAATATATTCTAGTTGCGCTTTTAAAGATTTTATTTATATATATATTTTTTAACATTTTAAGTCTTGGAACATTTTTTCAGATTTTTTCAAACATTAAATATAATGACTATAAAAAACTTTTGTTTTGTTTATCTGAGAATTTTTTACCTAGAACAAAAATGTGGGACAATCAGAACTCATAATGTGGGACAATTATGAATAGCATATTTTTAAAATGTGGGACAATTAGGAATAAACCGATATATAAGGTAAAGCATTAAAAAGTAACAATTATTTGATAACACTAATTCTATCGATCATGTACCTTTTAATATTCGTAACTGGGTCCCTATTGTCATAATTGTTGACTTAAGCTTATCGCTTATCACAAAAGTTCAGTTTATTAATATTCTTCCTGATACATGCATGTAGAAATTAAACATGTTAAAGGATTTATCAATATAATTCATTCTTAGTTCTTAATTTAGGCTAACTGCATGTACTGCGTATAAACAGTTTAATAAGAGAGAAAATGTGAGTACTCAATATACACTGTACATTTTCTTAATTTTTATGTTCATTATATCACGTAAATTAAATGTATATATAAGGGTGTGGTCCAAGACAAAGACCACTTGGTAACGTAAGTTTTTACCTTTGCATACAGTTGAGATCTGTTCTAACATCTCTACTGTCCGGCACTCTGGACAGTTCTAGAACTGTTCTAACCCAGGACACCAACTGTTATAATCTGTTCTGGGGCAGAACTGCCATACTCTGTCCCAGCCCCTGACAGAAAAGTTTTAAAACCTCAGGGTTTAGAACTGTCAGGAGCTGTCATGGCTTAGAACTGTCAGGGCGCAGAACAGGTTAGAGCTGTCAGGACGAAAGACAGCTTAGAACTGTCAGTGCTTAGAACAGTTCTTAAGAGCCTGTCTCAGTAAAAATCATGCAAAAGGTGATTTACTTATTATCGTAGGTTTTAACAATTTTTTGGCTAGTTATTCATCTTGGACCACTTAAGCGAACAATATCAACTTAAGTGAAATTGGTCCATTAGACTATCTGCAAATTGACGGTAGAAATTTTGGCGGGAAAATTTCCCGAACTTTTTTCATACACAACCCAATCAATTTTCCTGGCCTCTTTACTCAAAAATTCGGAAGGGTCTGTAAAAATTGTTGATGTTTTCTGAAAAAGTAGGCCATTCTAGTTGAATTTCAACAAAAATATCAGTCGGATACTTAAAGTGATATTTTTGGTTGGTTTGTTAAGAAAAAAAAATTGGCGGGACTTTTTCCCGTACTTATTTTCATACACAATGTAACCAAATTTGTATTGTGTATTAAACGATAACTAATGAACAGATTGGGCTAAAATTTAATTTACATTCATTCCTCATCATAAAGATCAAATTCCAATAAAAAGAACCAGTTTTCAAAAATATGCATCTGCCACTATTTTTGCGTTTTGCATGATTCTTACAGAGACGACTACTTAATATGTCATGGGACAGAACTGTCCAGAACTGTCCTATGACAGGACACGGCTTGTCATAAACTGTCCTAGAACTATCAGCATAACAGAATTAGAGTATAGATTCCTGACTGTTTCTGTCAGTTCTATAGTGATGTTAGAACTGGTCTCAACTGTAGTTTAAAAAAAGATAAATATGGTAATCAATAGATGAGACGTTTTCGAAAAATGTCCACTTTTTAACATGACAATTAACTTAAAAAATGCAATGTTGATAAAATAACCTGTTAATTTGAACAACATTTTCTTAAACATTTATATTGACAGAATACAAAATATGCTCCCTTAAATCCAAGTGTTTTATTGATAAAAAATATATGACTTGGAAAAGGGTTACAAAAAGTCCACTTCGCCACAATATCTTAAATAAAATGTCTTTACATTATCTGTAAAATTCAGCACAATTGATATCATACAACTACAAAACTTGTAAAATTTAGTGCATAAATAAACTGAAACAGCTTTTTAAAAGTGCGATTTCTGAAAAGTTAAGAAAACCGTACATTAAGACTTAAAACAATTTGAGGCACATGGTTTTAATATAGTTCTAATAAAGTTCAATGATTCTTCAAATCAAACTTTAAAGCACCTATGAAAAATATTTGCTAAAAAATTGAGGCATATTGCAAAGTGGACATTTGCATGTTGCATAGAGTACATTATTTCACAACTTTCTGTTTTTTAGACTCTAAACGCGCGATTAATTGTTTGGCTCATTTAAACGATTTTAATATTGTTAAGAATATAGGTTGTAAAATACATTATTATTTGCTGCTAATGATCTTTTTTCTGTGAAATTCAAGTTTTTGCATCAATTGTCCACTAAGCTACATGATTTCCCATAAGCAACCAAATGTGTCCAATATGCAACAATATTTGTCTACTTTGCAACGGAATGTTCCACAGTGGACTGTTGCAAAGTGGACGTATCTACACATAAGGCGACTTTTTGTTTTATTTTAATGTCATACAAATATATGTTTTCTTAATTTGGTGTGATCTTTTGTTTTACTTTATAAAGGTAAAACTATTTAGTGCCATTCTACTCAAATTCTTAATAAAAACAACACATTGCTTAGTGGACAAGAACAAATATATTATAGTGAAAGGTCATACCAACTGCCTTCATGCATGCACATAACAGCATCCCCAATTATGTTTTTGCCGCCATATAAACTTAAGTGGTGTTAGTTATAATGTAAAAGAAAAGAACATTTAAATCAAGATATAGGGAGGTTGGATTTGCATCAATTATTGGTGTTTTTGCGAAGTGAACATGTCTTTCATGGACACACACTAAATTGCTAATAGCAAAGTTTTTGAAGAGATTCTCTTAAAGTAAAGACATTTGTTTTCAACTATGAATGTAAGTCAGCAAATATTCAACATTAAATACTTTTACAAATGATCTAAATTGGTTGGAATTGTAAAGAAATGAATAGAATTGTTGATATGGACACTAACTTAGAGGGTGTTTTGTGTCCTTTTGTTTTAATGTTTGAGAATTTCTGATTACATAATGATCTTAAAACATTATTGCTTTCGCAACTTAAAATTACAATGAAAACAATGACATTTAAAATATACGCAATATCTAATTTAACATCACATGTACACATGGTGGACACAAAAATGGACATTTTTTTTTAAATCCACCCAGATACGAGGCTTTGTGTGCGACATTTTCTTTTTGTCCGTCAACTTTTTATCCGTCAACTTTTTATCCAATAAACGTTTTGTCCGATATTTTTGCTTTTTGTCCATTCTTTTTTTTTGCGTTTTGCCCGATGTTTTGTATCTGATATGCTCTTTGTCCGATATCAGCTGTATTCCATGACCATATGATATTTTTTGTCTATTTGCTGCTTTTGTTGTTAAAATAATGTTCAAAAGAAATGTCCATTCATTTTTAGGCCCACCTGACCATTGGTCATTTTATTTCGCCATTGCAAAAAGTCCGCCCGCAACTAATTCTTGTCCGAAATGAATGAGAGCTAACGTGGTACTGCCTTCGTCGGCCTTATCAGATTGTTAGTCCATTTAATGGTACTAAAAAGGTCATCATCGACTAAATTGCTACATGTTTATTGTGATGGTTAGAAATATTACTTAGGTGTTTAAGTACTGTTTGGGAAAGAAAGGTTAAAAGATTTTATTTTACATAGAGACCAACCCCGAGATTTTACACAACATTAGACAGTTTTGGGAAGCTTTTTTTGGGGAAAGCTGCGGAAAGAAAATTTTCCAAGATTGTGGGTGCACCCCAGAGACCTATTATTCCCTGCTGCCTTGTCTTTAGATTTCAACTTATAACCTAATTTTGTAATACAATACAGCGCAAACATCACTCTTTTAAACCATTGCTAAAAACTCTATAGGCTACAACATGTAACAAGTTTTTACCTTGACATGGTTAAAAAAGATAACTATTATCTACGCTGGAGTTTTAATGAATATTGGACCTTGGTGTTTAAGGGGACGACCATTTGATTTTGATTTTGAAAATAAATAATCTGTCTCGACCGAAACTGTCAGCCCCCCCTCAGAATCAAATGGTCATCCCCTTGCCTAATATTTGGGAAAGATGGGTTGAAATATTTATTTAGACGTATGCCATGACCATATGATATCTTTATGGCCCGACCACGTATGTGGATCGGCCATATAGTTTTACCCTTGTCCGTCCGTCCGTCATCCGTACGTCCGTGCGTAACACTTTGGTTAAGTTCTTGGTTAAGGTCCATTACTCGGATATTAGATGTTGGGGGTCAATGATATTTCACCACCAGATGGATTTTGGGTAGGGCTACACCACCCACTAGAAATTTGGTCATTGTGACCTATATTTTACGCATGAATGACTCTGGTTAAGTTCTTGGTTAAGGTCCATATCTCAGATACTACATGTTGATAGTCAATGGTATTTCAACACTAGATGTGTCTTGGGTAACATGACACCATCCACTAGAAATGATGTCACTGTGACCTATATTTTACGCATGAATGACTTTGGTTAAGTTCTTGGTTAAGGTCCATATCTTGAATACTACATGTTAGGGGTCAATGATATTTCACTACTCGATGAGTCTTGGTAACATGGCACCACCCACCAAAAATAATATCACAGCGACCTATATTTTACACATGAACACTTTTGATCAATTTCTTGGTAAAGGTCCATATCCTATACAATACACATTGAGGGTCAATGATATTTCAAGAACGGGAGGGCCATCCTGTGGCTCATAGACACATTTTCTAGTTTGTCCATTTGTTGCTTTTGTTGTTATAATAATGTTCAAAATAAATGTCCATTTTTGTTAGGCCCACCTGACCATTGGTCATTTTATTTCGCCATTGCAAAAAGTCCGCCCGCAACTAATTCTTGTCCGAAATGAATGAGAGCTAACGTGGTACTGCCTTCGTCGGCCTTATCAGATTGTTAGTCCATTTAATGGTACTAAAAAGGTCATCATCGACTAAATTGCTACATGTTTATTGTGATGGTTAGAAATTTTTCCTAGGTGTTTAAGTAACTCTTTGGGAAAGAACGGTTCAAAGATTTTATTTTGCATAGAGACTTTTTTACCAAGCCGTTTTCCTGACCCATTTTTGAATTGGTTTGTTAATTTAAATGACCTATTTTTATTAAATCTACAATTTTCATGACCCTTAAAATAACTATCAGTAAACACCCCTAGTAAGGTGGATTCACGACGATCAGGAAAGTCCAGTGAAGGATTCACGTAAAATTATATTTGGTGGGTTAAATTCGTCCCTTTTTCGATCGATATTGTTTACAAAAAGCTCATGAAAAACACACCTAAGCATTGTAAATAAACATAAAGCTATGTACTATTTTAATTTCTTTACATTAAGCAGTTTTGTATTGATTTCAATAAAATGTGAAAGTTTGGTAAATCTATGATAAACAGTTTCAAAGTTATGACGAAAAGGGTTATACATGTTCTAACTCTAAATTATAAGTTAATAACGCACTTTGAACTCATGATAAAGCATTCGATGTGTAGCCACGTTCTTTCCTAATCGTTATAGATTAAAACATGCAAGGAGGGTACTGCCAAATGCCTAAGAAACGCAAATTAGTTGACACACTGAAACGGTTATTTGTATCGCCAATTTAGAGGATTCGGTTTTGGTAATGTTTAGACTTCGGGTTTGGTAAATTGCGAGTACTGTTTTGTCGGGTTATATCATATATTTGTATGGTAAATTGCATAAGATAACTTAATTATTTGTTGCATTTTTGACCAATTTTGATGCAATTTATTTAGGGCCATTCATGAACATAACATTTAGGAATCTTTATCAAAGCTTATGTTTGTATTTATCAAAGTTTATGTTTGTATTTAGTCGAATTTATGTTAATTGTTTTTTGTCAAGAAGAGGGTCTTTCATTGCACTTTCACTTTGGGATTGGGCTTGAATCATATGTATTTTATTTTCAATCCAGGGGCCAATTGAAAAACAGCCGAGCAGCGACCGCTGGTAACATTGAAGGCTGCTGGCTGTTTTCCATTGTGGATATTTAAAATATACGTTTATAATGTAGGTTGTGCCGCGCACACTTATTCCACATCTCATTTTCTTCTATTTAGTTTATAAGATCTTTAACTATTGAATTTCATAAGATACCCTACGTAAATTCAATATTTAATACTCTAAATAATCTGTAGTCAAAGATTTCGACTTTTATTCATAGTTATAGATTGGATGTAAAATTTTCTAAGGTGATATTAAATCGCAGTCAAAATAAATGAATTCAACATATACAACATCCATTTCATTTGTTCAAGAACTGTCATAACTTTTTAGCCATTTGTTTACAATAGAATGCATGTGCATCCCAAAGTTTATAGCAAGCAGCTTTGAAAATTAATGCATTGGCAAATTTGTTTTAGATTAGAATTTTTGGGCATGCGTCAAACAAGATGGACGTAATTTTTTCAGTGGAAAAGTAAACAGTGATAAATTCGATGTTTAAATGGACTTAAACGTTACATACGGACATAAATTTGTGTTGAAATGGAGTAAATAATGACGAACAAAACTAAGAACAAAAGAAAGAGAAAGAAGCCACGCAGACTACCAAACTTCAAATACGAAACATCATCTTCCTCTGACAACAGTTTAAACAAAGAAAAAAGACAAAGACAAGGTGCGATCTCTAACAGTGATCAAGAGGTAAATACAAACTGTGAGAAGAAATCAGATATGTCGAATGAAAGTACAAACTCTAGTTGTTCATCCCAATACACACCAATGACAAGTACACCCGGTATGAACTTTCCACAATTACCACAATTTCAGCAATTTGCGTATCCCCCGTTTCCACCGCAACCAATACTCAGTGGTATTGAACCAATGCTTAAAGAACTGTGTACAAGAATGTCTAACATAGAAAACAAACTGACAAAACTAGATAACATTGAAGGTAGACTCACCACTATTGAAAAAAAGTTTAAAACATACGACTCTGATATCTCTAGCTGCAAATCCAGAATCGACAAGCTAGAACAAAGTGCACAATTCTTATCCGACGTCCATGATGAACAAACCGCGATAAAACGGAGACTAAACTCCATCTCGGGTCGTGTCGAAAGCACAAAAAATGTGAACAAAGAAGTCGAGAATAGGCTTTTGGATATAGAAACTAAAAGTTTACAGCAAAACCTTTTATTTTTTGCAATCGATGAAATGAAGCCGACAGAAGAAAGGAACGACGCGAACGAAAACCAAGAAGGAGTAGACGGAGCGAGTAAGGAGATAGAAAACTGTAAGGACATAATATTAGAATTTTGTGAAAAACAGTTGAAAATCGAGGGCGCAAATACGAAAATCCAAATAGAAAAAGCGTACCGTTTAGGAAAACTGAAGCCAGAAGCGACGAAACCGAGACCGATAGTAGCGGAGTTCACAAAGTTGTCCGATCGGGAATTCATACGTAGCATTTCGAACCGACTTAAAGGAACGCAATTCGGTATAAGCCAGCAATTCTCAAAAGAAGTACTCGAACGGAGGAAAAAACTTATTCCCATACTAAAACAAGAAAGGAACAACAAAAAGAACGCGTACTTAGTTGGTGACAAACTAATCGTAAACGGTGAACTCTACCAAGGGTAGGAAAAGGCGGAGGGTGACAGAAATGAGCGTCTACGATTTCAACCAAATGACGATAAGTGTTTCATTAATATTTGCTCTTGGAATATATCAAAAGGACTAGTGCGAAAATTAGAAGATAAAAATTTTATTCAAATATTGTATCAGTATGATGTTATATGTCTTTCCGAATGTTGGTTAAAGTGTCCGAATAACTTCGTTTTGAAAGGATATGAAAAAACAAGTGTGTCCCGTGAAAAATGCAATGGAGGGGGAGTGGTTATATTTTATAAAAAGTGTTTGTCAAATTATATTAATGTTGTCAGAAGTTGTGTTGATAGCATGATTTGGATTAAGTTTGATAAATGTTTAATGTATGATTGCAAAGATTTGTATTTGTGTGCAATATATATGCCTCCAGCTGTGATGTTTTTGATGCATTACAAGAACAAATTGAACATTTTTCGCCACTTGGGACGGTAGCCGTTTTGGGAGACTTAAACGGCAGGGTTGGAAAAAAACCAGACTTTATAAAGAGAGATGTTTTAAACAGACATTTACTCGATGATATAGACTTTATAGACTTTCAGGCTGACGAAACTTTTTCCGAAAGATTAACTGAAGATGTGAAACCCCCTAATACATTTGGAAACAGAATACTAGAACTGTGTAAATCATCCGGATTAAGAATATGTAATTGAAGATATGGTCAAGATAGTTGTAAATATACTTTTAGTAATAAAAACGGGAGCAGTGTAATTGACTTTTTGCTCATATCACATAATAGTATGTTTAACTGTATTAAGGATTTTAAAATTTGTGATTTTAACACCTTCTCTTGTCATGCACCGTTACATGTTGAGATTAAAACGTCTGTTAATCCTTTAATCAATGGTCAATGTTATTGTAAAGATCTAAAGTATTCAACTTATAGGTGGGACGAAGGGCTTAACGATGACGTAATGAACGATCTTGTAGACAATACACAGAAATTTGAAGAACTATTAACAAACGTGTCAGAGAACGATGTCAATATAGATGAATGTGTTAATGACTTAAATAAACTTTTAACAGACATTTTCGAAAAGTATTCTAAAAGCGAGGTCAAAGTTAAGGAAAGATGTGACTTTTGTATCAATAAATATCCTAAAATCAAACGTAATGTTCAAACTGAGGATAAACCATGGTTTTCAGAGGAGTGTAAAACACTTTACAGAAGTTATAAAAACGCCTTAGAGAAGTTTAACAGAGAACGTAGCAATGAAAACAGAGTACAACTTAATATCGCTGAGCAAAAGTATAAAGTGACTGAAAATAAACTGAAAAGAGACTATAAGAATCAACAAGGCAATATGCTCGAAAAACTTAGAAAGACAAACCCGAAAAAGTTTTACAGAAAGTTCAAGAAAGCAAAGAAGAGAGTAAACAGTAATATAACAATTGAGCAGTTTGAAAAACACTTTAAAAATCTCATGAACAATGACACTTATGCGAATGACGATAATACTGTTTCTGAAGCTATATTTCACGAATTGGACTCCCCATTTACAGAAATGGAAATTGAAAAGGGCATCAAATCTTTGAAGAGGAATAAGTCAGTCGGTATGGACAATATAATGAATGAATACATCCTAACTAGTAAAACTTTGATAACTCCAATATTGTGCAAACTGTTTAATAACATTTTAGTATCTGGGAATTATCCGGAATTATGGGTGAAATCGGTCATCATACCAATCTTCAAAAAGGGTGATCAAAATGACACTGGAAATTTTAGAGGAATTTCATTGCTTTCACACATTGGTAAACTTTTTACGTCGTGTATTAATGCGAGATTGCTAAAATGGAGCGAGGAAAACGACGTTCTTACTGATGCTCAATTCGGCTTTCGACCAGGACTTGGGACTGCAGACGCCATCTTTGCCCTTCACTCACTTATTTCGAATACTTTAAGCAAAGGTAAAAGATTATACTGCTGTTTTATTGATTATGTCAAGGCTTTTGATATGGGACGCAGTCCCACATATGTAGAAACTTCCCAAAACTAATGGTTTGTTTTTTTTTCCAAACCGGATGTGCCGAGTGCGCGCAAGCGCACTAGGCACGAATTTCTATGGGGCCAGAAATTCGATGCTTTTTTTGGAATAAATTTTAAAATGGACAGATTTAATAACCACAGTTAAATTTCTTTTAAAAATATACAGGAGAATACGGACGGAAAGTAAAAACTAAACTCTCTAGATATATTTTTCAAGGAAACTCTCGTTGTCAAAGAGATGAAATGATCTCGCCAAGTTCTCGCGATAATTGTCATTGTAGACAGGTGCGTTAGAAACAATCGTGATCAGTGATTCAACCAATTTATGGCGATGTTTAAGACAATAACACACAAAGCTTTACAACATTGAATAGTAAAAAACACGGTCTTACCTTAGCTGATCATGAAGATTTAAAATCAATCCTGTGCATGCATGGCATGGCATGTGCATGTTTCAGAGGGTTTTTTTTCCAAATTCCTGATAGAAACAAGTCGTCATTTTCTGTCAGGTTTTTATATTATTATTCTGCAACCAATACTTCTAAAAAGATATATTGGTATACAGAAAATCATCTATAACCTGGCAGAAAAAAAAAGGTTGCTTTGTTTACTTCTGCTGGAGTGCGAAATACTCTGACCGGGAAATGACGTCATGGATAACGTAACACAAAAAAAAGTTATTTCGTCCCGTCAACGTCATCCTATTATATTTTGACACTTTTTTTAGAATGTTACAAATATTTGTAATTTGCACAAATAATTCGATATTTTGTAATTATTAGTTATTGATCAATGACATTTTTTGACAACTATTTTCTAATGCTGCGTCCCATTCTAGGTTGCGCCTATTATCATATTAGTGTTTCTCATGTAAAATTATGGTTAAAATTGACAAAGTGTGGTATTACTGGGAAATTATTAAATGTAATTAAGTCTATGTACTCAAAACTTAAAGCCTGTGTCAGAATTGATGGTAGTTATTCAGATGTATTTTCATGTAATGTGGGACTTATGCAGGGAGAATCATTATCTCCCCTTCTGTATTCTTTATATGTAAATGATATTGAAACTGAACTTATTAGCAAAGGCTGTCAATCATATGAACTTAAAAACCTTAATATGTTCCTACTTATGTATGCTGACGACACAGTTATATTTAGTGAAAATGTGGAAGATCTACAGAATCTGATTAACTCTGTAAATGTTATTTCAAATGAACATGGTTTATATATAAATTTAAGCAAGACAAAAATTGTAGTTTTTAGAAGTAAAGGACAAGTTAAGGATGGTGAAAGGTGGTTTCTAGATAACAATATCATTGAGATAAGTGACAGTTTTGTATATCTAGGTTTACTTTTTTACTACACTGGCAATTTTTTGCATACACAAAAATCACTGTCTAATCAAGGTAGAAAAGCTTTGTTCAATTTATATAGTAAAATTTATAATGACTGTTTTAATCATGAAACTTTATTAACATTATTTGATACGTATGTATCGTGTATACTGAATTATGGTTGTGAAACATGGGGTTACCATAAAGGCGATGATATTGAAAAGGTCCATCTAGATTTTCTGAAAAGGACCCTTAAGGTTAGAAGGTCGACATCAAATTTTATGGTTTACTTTGAATTAGGAAGAGTTCCACTTTATGTTGAACGTTATTATAGAATGGTTAAATATTGGTGTAAATTATTAAAAACTGGTAATATTGTATTAAGAACTTGTTACGATGCAATGTTTGATTCTAGTAATCAACGTCGCATGAAGAATTTAAACTGGGCAAATAATTTACGTACAATTTTATGTAAATATGGTTTTAACAATGTATGGATTTCACAGAATGTAGATAATGAAGATCTGTTTTTAAGTGAATTTAAACAAAGAGTGATTGATAACTTCATTAATGAAGCTGTTACATTTTTTGAAATTTCGAATAAATGTATTTTTTATAAATATATACATGATAACCATAAGCTACAGTTTTATTTAAGTCGACCAGTAAACTACTTGTACAAACCTCTTATTTGCAAATATCGTATACACGCACATAACTTGAAAATTGAAACTGGTAGATATTATAATGTAAATAGAAACGAAAGGTTTTGTGATTTTTGTATGAATTGTATTGAGGATGAGTTTCATTTTATTTTGAATTGTAGTAAATATAATGATATTCGTAAGATGTATATTAAACCGTATTATTGGAAAAAACCTTCTGCTTTTAAATTAGTTCAACTTTTGTCTGTTTGTAACATAAAAGAACTTAATAACTTGGGTAAATTTTTGTATTGTGCTGAAAAAATTAGAAATGATTTATAATTGTCATGCTCCGCTTTTCAATATTGTATTTATATTATTGTGTATATATATATGCCTATAAGCTGTATTGCTTTTGGTAATAAAGTATTATTAGCTCGCCTTGCCAATCATTGTGCGTATAATGTCGTCTGTCGTTGTAAATGTCCGTCCGTCGTCATTTCAAAAAAACTTTTCCACTGCATCGATTTGACGGAAACTTTGCAGTAATGATTTATGATATGTTGGCAACAAACGATCGTCTTTTGTAAAGATTCGATAAAAAACATGGGTGTTGTTACTAAATATCAAACATATGATAAGATCACTTAAAGTGGCTTATAACTCAGAAGCAACAACAAAATGGCCGCGCTAAATAAAATCCTGATTTTGTCCTATAGAATGAAAACTATTGCGAATAGAGGAAAGCTGTTGTTTGCTCTAAAACCTCCAGTTCTTTGAACTCTCCAAAAGTCTACATTGGTCCGAAGATTTTAGATGACACTTATAAGGATAGGTTCATGTATAATTTTGAAAAGGCAAACATATATTTTCTCATGTTTTGCCCGATCGAATACTATTGCAGATAGAGAAAAGCTTTTGCTTGCTTAAATCATCAGCTCAATTAGCTCTTCAAAAGGGTTCGAAGATGTCAATTAACCTTTATAGGGGTTAAAGCTCTTAAAAGGGCAAAAATGGATTTTTTTAAATGTTTTGCACTATAGAATAGTAAAAAAAACCTATCGCTTGATCCATCAGATCATTAAGCTTTATAGAAGTCTTTAGTTGGTGGATTTTCCAAGATGACCCCTTCAAGGGCTATTATAGCTTATAGAAGCGACACTTATTATAGCCTAAGGACGAGGATAGCGATTAAGGCTCCTGGGAGCTTCTTGCATATTTTTAATGAATTTGTACACATCAAAACCAAAATATACAAAGATAAAAAATGTACAATTGAAGAAAAATAAGTCAAATTCAGATGTATATAAAACTTAACACATTAGGGTCTAAAGAAAACCAGAAAACTCTTACTAAACCGTCGAGAAGCAGACCGGATCGAAAACGATACAAAGTTATTAAAAAACTGGTACAATAAAACCGGAGAATACGATAAGGTGTTTATACTGGGAGAATCTTTCCACAAAGGAATTTTCAAGCACTTTAGGAGGGCGTACAACATTGAAATATATAAAGTTAAACAAGGCCCGAGATGAACACGACGGGCCTGATAAAATGAACATGAAATGACGTGAAAAAAAATATATACAGGTTTTTACTATATAAATCATTCAATTTACTTATTATATATTATCAAATATAGAAGTCAAAAGTAAAAAGTCGAAAGCGAAAGCAAAGCAAAGTAAAAGTGAGGAGCTACAGCAATTCACATGCTCCATATGGCCATTTCGAGAATTTATCTCATCTTCAGTGAAGCTAGGATCTAAAGTGTTGGAAGTCCAAATTTAATTTTGAATAACAAATCAATGATGTACGCCCTCCTTTGATGGACAATGTGCATCGCGCGAGATATATAATTACATATGCTTCATAAATGTTGGGGTGAGCAATATTTAAAAAAAGATTACATTTCAGACGTTGCAACGAATGCATTACATGTAATATTAAAACTAAATATGAAATAGAAAATTTTCTTAAGAAAAATCAAAAATAGAAATGTATTCTAATTCCCAGCAACGTTCTGCTGCCTCATGACTTTTTGACCCCACATTTGATTCTTTGGATTTCTTTGTATTAAACAGAAGTTCTTGTACAAAAACAGGTTAATTTGGAACACAAAAGTTTATTTCAAGAAGTATGTGATTGGTCTGGTCTTATTCCTTTTTGTTATATCATATATTTATTCTGACACTAATGATTCGAGTAACTTGAGATTCTCATTGTTTCTCTTAATGTACATGTGATGTCGTGATTTGTCTCTAGTCGTCGAGTAAAACCATTTTATTTAATGCTTAATTGTTAAGAAAAATTTACGACCTTCTAACCTACTTAGAAGGCATATTTTACTTGAGACCTAGTCTTTGATCCTCATAATCAGGAGTTTCATGGTCCATCATTTTATAGAAACAGGAAGCAATTTAGCCTAATCTTACTGTTTATAGAAAATGATTCTCAAGGTTTTGATTCATTTTAATCAAACATTTCGTTGTGGACAGTTCAGTTTTCCATTTTTAAAAAATTTTACTTAATGGATATTATGTTTTGATTTCGTTTCTCTATGGATTTAATATTTCAAAATAGCGTGTTTTGGAATTTTAAGTTTTGTATAGTCAGTGTTAATATTTCTAAAAAGAATTGAAACCGAAATTCTAAATTTTAATTAGATATTACGTGATTGGAATACATGTATAATGTGTTTTTTTCTGCAGTTAATCTTTGATTTAGGAGTTGATACTTTCGCTCTTACTTCTTTTGAAATTAATAACATTATTCATTTTATTTTATTTTTTTAATAATGTATTCAAATATTTATTTTATTAATTTGTTATTTTTATTTATTTATTTGTGTAAGAAAGTTTTGTATATTTACTTTTGTATAATCAATGCACATCATTTCAGATCTCTAATTTGTTGGGTAATCTGTCTGCTGACCACTTGACAAATGACCCTTGACTAATCAGGGTCTTTTGTTTGGACCTGCATTAAGCAAGTTATTAAGATGGTCAGTAGACAGAATACTTAACAAATTAGAGGTCTAAAATACTGTGCTTTGATTGGTCGAAAAGTAAAATGTGCCTTCTAAATGTACATGATGTCGTGATTTGTCTCTAGTCGTCGAGTAAAACCATTTTAATTGGCCTCAATTAACTAAGTAAGTATGATTTTGTTTTGAAATACAGCGTTTGCCCACAAGTATTAATACATATGAATTGAAATTTATTTTTTTTAAAACCGAGACAAAACCGAACTCCACACATTACCAAAACAGAATCCTCTTATTACCAAACCATTATCCACCAAATTTTACATCTCTTTCTTTAAGATAAACTCTATGTTTTCGATAAAGATTTTCTACGTGTCTTTAGTACATATGATATTCTTGCTTTGGTGAAAAATATAGACACTTTATGCAAACAAAAACGTATCTACACGATGAAATAGTTTTCGTCAAGAACATTATTTAACTTTGATGATTTTCGTGAATATTTTCTTTATTTCTCAACAGATTGATTTATACTTTTACGACTTTTTAGTTATTTGTGTAACAAATAAAGAGACAAAATCATTACTCTCATCTACAATTTGAAAGACATAAATTTTGCAAAAAACAAAGTTGTTTACTTTTTTCTTTAACCCGACAGAACTTAACCCTCTTACCAAATACGACTTTACGTCAATCCTTCACTGGACTTTCCCGATCGTCGTGAATCCACCTTACTAGGGGTGGTAAAGTTGAGGCTGACTATGTTTTATGTAAATACGCGTATTTACTGGGCGATTTAGTAAATTTGCGTATTTACTAAATTTCAGCAATTTCGTGTATTTCAGAGACTTTCTCATATCTTTTACCGAATAATTGAAACCAACCCCGAGATTTTACACAACATTAGACAGTTCTGGGAAGTTTTTTTTTGGGTAAAGCTGCGGAAAGAAATTTTCCAAGATTGTGGGTGCACCCCAGAGACCTTTTATTCCCTGCCGCCTTGTCTTCAGATTTCAACTTATAACCTAATTTTGTAATACATACAGCGCAAACATCGCTCTTTTAAACCAATGCTGAAAACTCTATAGGCTACAACATGTAACAAGTTTTTACCTTTACATGGTTAAAAAAGATAACTATTATCTACGCTGGAGTTTTAATGAATATTGGACCTTGGTGTTAATTTTAGGGGACGACCATTTGATTTTGATTTTGAAAATAAATAATCTGTCTCGACCGAAACTGTCAGCCCCCACTCAGAATCAAATGGTCTTCCCCTTACCTACTATTTGGGAAAGATGTGTTGAAATATTTACTTAGACGTACAAGACTAGCTGGTTTCGGTTTTGTACCAAGCCGTTTTACAATTATCCCTGGGCTAGATATATGCCATAGTCGATGTGAATTCTTCACCAATATCAATAAAAATCAACAGTTTCTTGCCCCATTTTGAAAAAAAAAATGTTGATATAAATGACGTATATTTATATCAAATAGACAATATTTTTTTCTGTCTATGAAGAAATAACATTTTAAAATGTGGCACAAACTGTTAAATCAGTGACCAGGTTATACAAAAGTGTGTGCCACATTTTAAAATGTTATTTCAAATAGACAGAAAAAATATTGTAGTCATTTTTTACAAATTAATTTCAATTACAATGTACATGTTTTCACAATTCAAAAATCAAATGATAGAAAAAAAATTAAAAACAATATAAATTAAAATCCCCATTTTTGAACCACCTCATCCATTGAAAAATAACACAAGTTTTCAAATTGCGAGTAGATCATCTATATGTTTTGTTTCATGTTCCTATCAATTGCATGTTTTCAGCATGCAGATTTATCTTGATTATATTAAGATAACATAGAGCATTGATAACAATCAGCAAATTATATAACATTACAACGCAGAACTGTTACAGTAGATTTTGTTACAGTAGATTTTTTATTACAAACATTGCAAAGAACAAATAAGTGTAAAAGAAAGGTTTTAATTAATGTCATAGTTTGCTTTTATTTTAAAGTTTGCAACTTTATTTATTGCAAAAAAATCTGCTAATTTACAGTTAAATAATAGTTATCATTTGCCATTAACTAACCAATAAAACAGTTTTTTTTTCATATCAAGAAATATCAAGAAAGGAAATTTTATTATAGACAAAAAATATTTAATTGTAGAACAAGAAATTAAACAAACATTATGTCAATTAATACTTAGTAATATAAAGTTCATATTTGGAAAAAATGGAGTCGGTTAATCCAGAAGAGCGCTTCACACGCAGTGAAATTTTGCTTTTGTACATTTACCAAAATCATTTCAATATGTGGTCGTGTCTTTCTGGCGCATATTCCATATTCTTTCGTTTTTAATAAAAACAGCATGTCGTCATGCTGCAAGATTTAAGTAGCTCATGTAAGCAAATATTTTTAGTGATAGAAATTATTTCTGATTCAGAATTTCATTGGAAATATTAAATGACCGGGAAGGCGATTAGGGTTAGAGTTAATCCAAGCCAAGATTTTTATAAGAAGCGATTAAGGGTCTTGATATTCTACACTATGTCCAAACAACACAATGAATGGCATCTATATAAAAGAATTGCAATAGTTCACAGTAAGATGAATTATTTATTTCATGTAAAGCATTTATAAAGCAAAAATAAAACTTCTTACATTTTTGAAATACTAATAATTTTTCTTCAAGTATATTTTATGTTAATTTGAAGTATAATTTTCATTATTTCATAAACACAGTGTATAACCGGACAGTAAGCGATCACGGAAGTTGCTCACTGTCCGGTGGAAAAATCCTAGTTGTATTTTATTTTCCCCCCAGATTTATGTGGTTTTTAGGCTGTATGAACACTCTACAATATCGATTAGGAACAAAGGTAAGTTGTTTTTATACCTTGCTCATTTATGGAACTTTTTAACATTTCTTTTTGTATTCTGGACAATTTTAAACGTTAAAAAATTTCGATTGATCATCAGTGTGGGAACATTTTTTCCTTCACCACTTAGCACATATTTGGAATTAACTCACAAACTGCAATGATTTTATTAATATTTTTATTATTATCTCAAAGGGCGATTGATAGACTCTCTACATTGACAATGATAGCTTAAGATAAATTAAAAAATTTTGTTTAAAACATCAAGTTTTGTTGTTTTGTCATAATCGTTTACTGTCCGATTAATTGGTCGTTTATTTTTTGTGGGTGTCCGATTAATTGCCTGCTTTGAATCCTCAGGGTTTGAATAAAAAAAGTTATAATTTCAAATTACATGTATTCCTCATTCCTTTACAATTTTGGTTTGTTATATTCTACAAGTTGCTGATTTAAAGGATTATAAATAAGTTTTCATATTTTTATGATAATTATGTCGTTGTGTATTCGGCTCATTTATTTGTTTTACAGAATAAATGTGAGACCTCAAAATAGTCTCTTCTGTGGGATACGACAAAAAAAAAACACGCGGCAATGTTCATCTTATAACCAATGGCATCTAATAACATTTTATAACAAAAAGGAAATCCATTCAACAAGCTAATAGTACATTTAAAACCTTGGGCCTGCTTTTTGCACGTCTCTTGTGTTTGACTTATTAATGCAAAAGTCAAAATGGTTCACAATAGAATAGAAAATAATGAGATGTGGAATAAGTGTACGCGACACAGCCAACAATTAAACGGCAATTTAGAAAAACCACAATGGACAACCGCCAGCAGCCTTCAACGAGGCCTTTCGGCACTGCTCACGGTTCTGCAATTGACCCATGGTCTAAATAAAATGCATATAATTCAAATTCAGCCCTGAAATAGTCACAGATAGACCCCCTTCTTAAACAAAGAACAGGAAACATCAAAAGACAAGTACAAATGAAAGCTTTGTCAAAGATTCCTGGCTTAGGACAGGCACATGTAATATGTGGCGGGGTTAAACTAGTTTTTTGGGCCCAACCTCCTCCCTATCAATATTCCTAGACAAAGCACAAAAACTAAACGCACAATAAAAATCAAATCGATCAAAGTCCAATTCCACTAGAGAGAACCTAAGACAAAAAACAAGAACAAACAAAAGGACGGTAAAGGAACTCTCTATAGAACACTCACCGTTACTGACTAAGAATCATCAATCGACTGATGTAAAAAAATCAAACGTATTGATCTTAAATCCGACACAACACTTCAAACAATAATGATTTAGTGAAGTGTCATCACACAAAACCGACACGCTTGATCGCTATAATGCTTAAAAATGACAATAGTAAAAACGCTTATGGAAGTTTTAAAGCAAGCATCAAGTTATCAATATTTCTGCCAAAAAACACTAAATTCAAAGATTTAACCAAGATATTAAATTCATATCCTTTCCGTTATAAATTTTGAGGCCAATTTTTCATTTCTAATGGATTAAAGCAAAATTTGTGAGCTTTATAAAAAACATCACCATAAAATTCAGGATGTGATATTCATTTCACTGTAAGAAAACGATCGACGTGTACAATTAAATTTTTCAATACTCAGCACAGTATATAAAAGCCCCGTTAGAATGTGAAAACAAATAGATGATGATCATGGACGTAATGGAGCTTTCATCTGTTCATGTCTTATATTAATAATTGTATTAATAAAAAGCTTAACTATGATTTCAGTTGGTTTAAGAAATGTGGTTGGCGACTGTGATTGCAGGATACCACGACTGGTTTGTTTTACAGCCTCGAATCTATAAACTTCCTCATAAACGGAATTATTCCGGCTATGGTTAATGCTGAAATCGAATGGCAGTATTTTTTTCCTGTTTTCTTTATTGAAACCCGTACACCGTATTTATTGGACTGCCTTAATATGCGTGAATCGTTGCTGGATAGTTGTATGCACATAGTTCATTAAAGATAAAAATTACAGCAAAGTTTCAGACAATACATTTTTCTACGTCTGACACGCGTTTCGTCTATTCAAGACTCATCAAGGGAGCTTTGTGGTGGGTTGTTACAGAGCTCTACCAATAAAAATAAGAATTCCAAACACAACACGAAAGTTAATAGTAGGATGGAACCATAAGACCAAAAATACCGAACTGAAATACAAATCATGACGATGAGGCAAAAAAAAATATGCTACCCTACCTACCCTATTTTTTGGGCCCTATCCTAAAGTTTTTATTGGCATTTTGGGACAAGCACCGTTAAAGTTGGGATTGCTTCCCCATTGACTCAATGTAAAATAATTTTGTAAAAACAAATATTCCTGCCTACCTACCCTAATTTTCAAGAGTAGGAAGCAGGAAACAAACACATATTTTGTTTTGGCCTGATCAAACATTGTTTGGGCTAAGAAGAACTTTTGGGTTTAGACAATTTTAAATTTTAAACGCATGAAGCGGATAACTTTTAGATTTGGTGTGTTCTTACCGTCTAACAAAAAGAAAAAAAAAATCAAAGCAGAGTGGCATAAAAGCCGGAAATTTGGCAACGCTGTAAGTATGCATATTTCAACGAGTAACCACTCACCAGCAATGTTTAAATAACAAATTGAAAGATCGACAAACCATAAGTATTAAAAGTAAAGTACTTTAAACTATAAAACGTCCGAACAGGGAAGCTAAACCCAGCAATGTCCTAGGCTCTTACGATATCGACAGATAGCAAACGTTAGTCTACTCCATTCCAACACCATTAAAACTGACCGCGTTGTGTAATTCGGTATATGTCGTTAATAGCGAACACCTACACCGTTTGATTTTGTCCTTGAATTCATGTAAAGTTCCTGCTTAGGCCGTATACACTAGGTTTTAGTTGAAGCTCAAGAATTAAAAGACTTAGATAGATGAATATTGCTATGCCCATGTTAATCAATTGTTGACTAAATCTGAATCCCTCTTAGATTTTAGCCAAATACTAGTACATATTTACATGAAGCAGCGCACTTGAAGTGGTGTGGCCACCTTAAGTTCATCTGATTTGAGCAATTTTTAATGTTTCATTCTGTAGTAACATTTTGTCGATGATAACTATTTGTAACGTAAATGAGGCATATACATGTATATAAAACCTTAGAACAGTATATCAACTCTAGATACATATCTTCATTTGCAAAGTTTGAAAAGTCAGCTAGATTTTAAGAGAATGGCCAACTTTCCATATCTGGAATTTTACCTACATGAATAATGTTTTTTCCCCCAAAATTTCCAATTAATTTATATCATTTGAAAGCTTACATGAATGATCACATGTTTATATTCAATTTCGATAAGTTTTTTAACTTGCTTGAACGGATTGTTTTCCAACGTACATGTAAGAGAAATTACAAAAATAGTTCTTTTTGTAGTAAATCTTAATCCTCAATATACATACATGTATGTAGCAATGCAATCTTATTGCAATACTTTGTTTGGATAAGCTTTTCCCTTTTTATTTGTACCAGGTTTTTTAAAAAAAATCATTTTGTTCTAGCTGTAAAATGGCTGTGTAAGGATATTTGTATTCTTATTGCAACATTCAACCAAACAATTAATCGGACAGATAGATATAACTTTCGAACAATTAATGATCGTGTACAGTGGCAATTAGTCGGACAGAGACGGGATAAGCAGTGCTCTTACAAATCTGATTATTATACACAATCAATACCATTTTCATCAAATAATTTGACACCAAAGGATTTCCTATTTAAACAGCTTTAAATGGGGATGCAATGCACCATTTCAATGTAAGTGGTTCACTAATAATTTGTTGTTTCTTTCGCCGCAATGAGTTTCTATTGTCAAAAATACCAATGATTAAACCACTTTTTTCGAAAATTTATATCATCCACACTATATATTGATAACTTGAATAGTGATAAATAACAATGTTAACAAATTGTACGCTTCAATTTTTCTTAAAATTTAGTTTCGGTGGAATAAGGGCTCAAATCCATGGCAAAATAATACATTTTATTAAATCAACTAGGATTTTACCACCGGACAGTGATCAACTTCCGTGATCGCTTACTGTCCGGTTATACACTGTGATAAAGGTGCCAACAGTTCTTTGAGTATACTTTTCATTCAATACTTTTGGTTTTTAACCTTCCAATGTTTTGATTGAAATGCTGCTGATGAGAGATTATTTCTTGAAATATCGATATACAGCATAACCAAATCAACCGTTTTTATACTCGTTTTGTATTTGTTTTTATACATACAAAACTTTCATATATGTTCCTATGATTAACAGTAAAGGCATTTTGAACGTGTACCTAATATTTTTTAAAGTAAATTCATGAATTATAATACAAAAATATAACAGTTAAACATACAATAACGTGACAATTACAAGTGGACATTTAATTAATAATACATAATATAATTCCGTCTATAAAATATACTTCCTGGTGCAATTTGAAGATAAAGGAAATAACAGATAAAGACTATCTTTGACGAGACATTGAACTGATGCATACTGTATTTGTGAATTAAACAAAGGGTTTACACGTACTCATATTACACCATGTTTATCCTACGTTTTTATGACCATGCTTGTTTATAACGAAACGAGAAGTTGAAATGTCGTAGGAGGTTGTTGTCACAGAAAGTATTTATGTGGTTGTAAAAGAAGGAAAGGTGTACCAAAGGGGTAATCAAATATCATTATACCGAAAAGACAAAGACAAAATCGTTATACAAAAAAACATCACAACTAAACAAACCACAGGACAACGACAACAAAAAAAAAAAAAAACAGAAAAAAAAAAACAAAAAAAACCCACCGCATACACATAACAACAAAATCGCATTCAGCAACGTGAACTGAAGTAGAAACGAGAGTGAACTCAGGTGCTCCGGAAGAGTTAGCAATTCCTGCTTGCTATAGCACACCCATCACGTTGCCAAATTAATGTTGTGTGGGCCAAATCCGGAAAGGATGACATTACAAAACTCTATGTCTAACCAACATCTGTGCTCATTTTAGAGATAGAAATCCCGGATTTGTTTACAAGCACATGATGTCTTCCGTGATGACAACAACCTAGGAGCAACGTACCCCTGTGTTAACAATTTGCTAGTCAGCCGTGTAGCTCTATCTAGGAAGTCGTTTTACTCCCAAAATGCTTTGGAATGATGACACCATTTGCGAGGATGGTCTCAAGGAATGATGCTAGTCCTTCGGAAAGGACGAAAAAAGGTTGTCCCGTGTATGTGGAGAGCAATATCCAATGCACGTTTTAGACCCCTTTGTATAGTTCGATAAGAGTAGGCTCAATGGGGCCGCTACAAAAGCCACACTCGCAAACTGCTAGCTGGAGAGGGATTCGCATAAGCATTAAGCTTGTTTCCCAATACAGGATTAATATATATGTTTAGACTATACACTATAAAATATTGACAGAGGAGAATGACTTATTCGAAATGCCAGGGCTTGTACATTTTTTTTTTTGATTTTTTTATACGACACCGCTGTCTTCGTGACCGACTCTTAGACCAAGGTTACAAGAAAATACGTCTCATACAGTCTCTTAAAAAATGCTTCCTTCGTTATCAGCCACTGGTGGAAAATTTTAAATTGAGTTGAATGTATTGTTTAATGTTTGTTTCGATTAGTGTTTTGCTGATTGTTGCCCTGAGATGATCATCTTAATACCCCTATTATGTCTTCACAGCCATGTTGTGTTGTGTGCTACTACCGGTCGTTAAAATCGCAATGGAGGAGGGAGGTTTGGCGCTCCATAAAACTTGGTTTATCCCACCATTTCTACAAAGTCTGGACCATTGTGATCAATTACTATCCCGGTTTGTTTTCAATGTTTTGTCTTTTCTCTTGGACATTGAGATTGATCCTCCAAGTTCGGTAAATTTGTTTACCTTTATTTAATATATTTACAAAATTTTTCAACACAGTTTACGATAAATTAATGATGAGTCATCAAACATTTATCTTAGATTAAGAATACAAATTCCAGAAACACGCACACCAATTCCTGTAAGTTTCAAGATCGAGTAAAGTCTAACAAGTATTCTTTTTAATTATATTTTTTGGAAGGCAGAATATTTTGAATTGTTATATTCTTCATAGACGTAAGCCCAGGGACGTACGATTTGTAAAAAAAAACCCACAATTTAAAATCAGTCCAAACTTATGAATAGTATACAAGGTTTATGGTTATGATATCTATTTCATAGCAGTTGTTGTGTACTTAATATCTTACAAAAAAATTATGCAGAGAAATACCTATATTTCAACCACAAATTAAAGAATATAAAAACATGAATAAGTAATTGAAACAAACTTAAGTGCCGAAACAATTTATGTTGTTTTGTTTTGGGACAATATTTATATATATAAATTTGTCATGATTTGAAGGAGGAATTTATTTTTTTTATTCTTTCTTACAATTTACGTTAACAGCATTTAATTTTGATACAATGTAATGCTTTATAACCCGAGAATTTGATAATGTATCGGATGTTGATTCATAAGGATCAGGGTCATCAGGACAGTTTGAATTTTTTTGAAAAATATCTTAGTTTATGTAAAGTTCAAATGGCATATTCTCAGGACAAATAAAGTATAGTAGGACCTAGATATGGATACACCTTTTTAAATCGACACATTTATTTAGCTGAAGATAGCAGTTTGTTTTGGTACATTTTATTTTGCGTTCGAAACGCATTTTAAATAAGGACAAAATATCCGTTTTGTACCTCTCAACTGACATATTGGTGAACACTTTTGGTTAAATCGTAATTTAATGTCGCATGATAGTTTAGGCCACATACAAGGTTATGTGTTATAGATGTGCTCAAAATCAAAGAAAAGCAGAACTTAAAAACAAAGGAATTAATCATGAAAATATTGTCAAAAAGTAATAAGTAATTTTTACTTCTAGGTCCTGCTACGGTCTGTTTTTGAATTCAATAATATGCAGTTTTTGCTGTACACATACTGATAAATCAATGTAAAATTTAACCACTTTGAGTTAAGCGTATACATGGACCTTTAACTTGTGTTCTCTGTGTTAAACAGAAACATTTATACTTTCTTTCGACACCTTATGAAGATGGGATTCATGCGACTTATAATGCTAAAGAAAATCAAATTAAAATGTAAATTCGGTATGTTTAAATAGTCAAAAGACTATTTAATATGGCTTGGACGACTTTCTTAATTAATTGTCTTTTATTTTTTTTACAGCATGGTGCAAAAAACTGAAAACGAAGACATGGTCATATACATGTACCTGAATGGAGATAAAAGGTACTTGTCTTGTTTATATAAAAATTGATCGATTTGACGGGAAAAATCGACTTGTTCAATGTTTAATAACTGTATTAATAGCAAACATGTATTGCTACGAAAGCCCAGAAGGTTCATTTGAAATTTGAGATTCGGAGTATTTTTCCGCATATTCAATATATCCGGAATTAATTGAAGCTGTCGTTGGATTTTATTTCCCGCCAATTTATTGCCGTGGTATTTTTTTGCCGCCATTTCAAGTGCCGTGGTATTTTATTGAAATACCACGGTAATCGCAGAAAGTCCCTTTTCTAAAAATAGATTGCTAGGTAATATTGTTACGTCAAACATTTTGCCATCATATGATTGATTTAGAAACATTTATTGTAATGTTTTTGATTTGATACAAAGGATATGCGGTGGAATTAAAGAACTATACGATACTTGTGAGTGGTATTTGCCAAAATACTACTTTCGAGGCTGATGATTTCACTCGCCATACGGCTCGTGAAATTTTGAATCAGTCACTCACAAGTATCGTATAGTCCTTTATTATCTAGCTATTCCAACTAAACATTTCAATAAAAGATTTGTTATTTCGTAGATATTTCACTTCTACAATTGATGGTGACCCTAACGTAGATGAAATGAGAAGTGGTATATCTCGTATTTATCTTTGCAATTTCTGTCAAAATACCAAGTTTCAAATTATTTGATGAATGCACGTTGATGCACGCCAAATTTAAATTTTATGTGTTTTGCTATTTTCTCTACTCTTTAAAGAATTTTTCTGAAATTTTATTGCTCAAAACGGCCAGAGCGTCTTAACTCTAGACCACTTTATGTCGGGATACAGTTTGAATCCATTGTGAGGAAAGGAAGAAAAAAAATCGACTGACCGGAAATGAAAAAAAGCACAGGAACTGAAAATTTTCTTGTTTTTAACAATTCTGTACTTCGTGCAATTCTAAAGTTTTTAAAAATTAGAATTATATTTTTCTGTTTCTGAAGCAGACACCTATCGTTTAAAGTTGCTTTCATGAATGAATTCGACAATTAAAATTTTTAGTTGGAGTAGCTATATTATCTCAGTATTGTCTTTCTTTGCACAGTTTATGCGTATTAAATATCCTATCAAAAGCAAATTAGTGTATAGCAACCTCAAAAGGTTTATTTATACATTGAATGCAATATTTTTGAGGTTTATTGGTGTATAAAAGCGTGGACCTAAGCACAAACTCAAAAATACTGCATGCAATGTATATAATTACATTTTGCTAAAATATATGAAATGTTTGCACATAAAATTGCACGAAATGCATGGTTTATCTTTTTTTAAGTTACTCCGTGCCAATCGTTGTTAAGGTAGCACGTGCTTGTGAGTAAAACTGCATTATTAACCAATCGAAATTGTCGTTATACATTAGAAAGTAATTATAAAATATTATAAAAAGTTAGTAAAATTAGCACCAAAAACAAAGCAATAGCCATCACAAGAAACCCTTATGGTTGTACGGGTAGCTTGTTGTTTTAAATGTTCGTATTACACATTGAGTCTGACAAAATATTGATAAAGAAAAGCTTTTACCTGTGAATGATAAAAAATAGAATTTTGCAAACAAAAATAATGATCTACAAAATACTAAATTAAGTGATAACTGCACTGCGAATTGCTATAAGATAAGATAGAAAATCAAGGATACATATATAATGAATCATTTTCGAAAGTTTTAAATAAGTTCCAAAAATTGAAATAGAGGTTTCACAACTATAAATGATGAGATACGAATTTTTATTACATCGAGTTAGATATTCGTCAAAATAAGAAACCTTCCTTTGACAAATATGTAACAAGTGTGATAAAAGTCCATATTTCATCACTTGTAGTTGTGAAACCTTTTTCTCCAACTGTCTAACGTGAAAGTATAGGCCCAAAACTTACTTTATTTAATTTTAACTCATAGGTAAATAATCTTATATGTATTTCATTAAGCAAACATGTGAAAAAAGTAGTCAAATAAAAAAGTACCACCTTTTTATTATAAATCTTAAGGTTCATGGTTACATTTCGAATAAAATGGCAGATATTTGACCTGTTTTTCTAGTGTATGTACAACTAAAACGACACATAGTAACATAAAATAAAGCGTAGCAGCGTCTAGATTTAAAAATCGCCGATCATTTTCCCTTCTAGTTTACAAGATCCTTTGTTGTTTTCTCTATTCATTTTCTTTCCACTCAAATTGTACCATAAATTAAACATGAATTACCCCTAAATAACCTTCCGTAAGACGATTGTGAGTAGATTTAATAGCACCAATAATGAAAATACCTTGCACGTGGAGGCCAATTGACAGGGCATTGTTGATATTTGGCTTTATATTGAATTGAAAAACGCAAAGAAAATGCCCCGGCAAAACGAATCAAATGTACACGTACAAAATATTAAAAGTTTATGAAAAATAATTTATCTAGACGCTGCTACCCCCTATTAGAGATTTCTCAACTTTATACGGTTGCTACCGTTCAACGAAAGGGGAGCGGTTATTGGTCATGTAGTCAATTTAAGACGAAAACAAGCTTATTTTGCACAAGTTTCCAGTTATCAAGTTAAAATTAAATATGTATTTTAGTTGTTTAATGGAATTCTCTTTTAATCGTTGACAAGAATGTGTATTCTAATAGAAAATAATCTCAAATGCATGTTCGGTCTTGAGTTAAATCAACGAATCGTTCTTTGGAAAGTAACCGTTGAGCAACGGTTGTGTTACGTACCACAGTGACAAGTGAACTCTTCTTACGGATTATCTTTGCTCAAAACTATAATCCGCCTAGCGGCCAGGTAAAATACCACACAAGAAAAAATAAACTTATTAACTAAGATTTAATTTTAAGGGGAGAGGGGGCATTGATTTTTTGGTCTGAATTATTTTTGCGCAGCGCACCAAAAAATGTTGATAATACTATAAATGTGTTGCGTCCGTCCGTGTGTGCGTTCTGTCGTACTTTTATTTTGTAACAAATTTCTCGGCTATACTATTATTTGTAGGCTTTCAATATTTGGTAAGAAGCTTCAGGTAGGGGTTAATATGGTGGGGTGCATTTTCCGGTTTGTTGCTTATGGGCTTCCCGTTTAATGAGCCGACTTCGATCTTTTTGTGCTCGGCGGAGGAAGCCAGGAATTCTGTTCTTGTTCAATTAGCAGAAATTCTTGTTCAATTAGCAGAAAATGTCCTTTCTCTCTAACCGATAAAATACTTTTATCGTTCCTTCTGGTTTTCAATATTTTCGTAATTTCTGTAAACCAAATTGGAAATAAAGCCATACAGTGGAAGCCCAGGAAATGAGATACAAAAATTGTGAACGAACAGATAGAGAGACAGAAGAACGAACGCACATGTTATAAGAAACATTTCCCCTTTTATTTAAAAGTGGATGGGGATTTGATAGTATTTCCTATTATTATAATTTTTTTAGAAGAGTAGCTAAAGAAGAAAGAAAATTTACAAAAAATGGCAAACTTTTAAGCATGACTGAAAAAAAACCCTACAAAACAGATATTTACTAAGTCAAAAATTAAATGGTTATTCAATTAACACGAAAAACCATATTATCATATAGCTCCGATTGAAAATCAGGGGGTATTTTATTGAAATGGTGTTCGTCGGTCTATCCATTACATGTACCTCAGGGTACTCGTTCTTTAACCTCAAATCCTTCTAAAACTTTTAACAGATTTTCATAACACTATTACACAATCTTTTTGACATACTGTATTTGTGAACCTCTCTATTTTATCTGAACACTTTTATAGTTTGAATTTTTAGTCCCCAATATTTATTTCATAAATCAAAATTTGACTTAAATTGATAAAAGGGTCAATTATATTTATACCACGGAGTTATTCTATAAGATATAGCATATACATATAAGTCCAAGCTTACCTTATCGTCACGAGTCTATTTCCTCGACTTTTTGCTATTTTTATGAAACCATTTTAAGTTTCGAATCCTACTGTCTTGGACAATTTGATGGCTATTAACAGTTAAAAAGTCCATATAGCATCGACATAAAGTAATTGAAAGCATAAAACGAGTTATCGACAGACTTGAACATTAGTTCATCAATAATTTCTCCCGAAAACGTGTTACGGTTACGATACGTAGCAACCGTGCTTGATACGTAGCAAGTCAAGAAATCTCTATTAAGCAATTGAATGTGCAGTTTAGGCTCTACATAGACTGAAAAAAGACGTAAAATATCAGTTACTTTTTTCCGAAGTGTAAATATGAACCTTAATTAGAAGTAGATTTTACTACTTAAAAAACCGTTTTTCATGCATTTTTTAATATATTTTGTTTGTCTTTTTATTCAAGCGAGATCAACAGGTATTTAAAAAGTAAGCAAGCTTTCCACGAGATGCGTATCTAACTGCGGTGTTTAGCGCGAACTGCCAATTAAATTTCATCGTATGGAGTCACAGGTAGTAATATGCACCCGGGTTAACCCGAGATCGTGAAATCGGTGGTTATCGTGAACTCGGTTAGGCAAAATGTAAACAAACGAGAATTAACCAATGGGTAAAGAGAAATTACCACTAAAATGTAGTCGTTAACGCGGTTAATGTTATCGTTCAACCCGGTTTGTTCATTTTTACTGTTATCGTGAACCGCAAATTTGTATAATGTAATATGTACCAAAAGCTTCTTTCTCTTATCAAATAGTATTAGTTTAGATGTTTGAAACCTTTGTTAGTGTTACAAATTAACTTTTTGGTCTTTGAAATTAGAAGTATCTCATTAACAAATTAAGGAAAGAAACTAAAAAGGGTAAATAAAGGTAAAATTACCGGACTATATAATATATAATATATAGTAAGGTTGTCAACCATATGCAATTTACCACTCTCAAATTAATTACAGCCGGTGTTTGGGAAACTTGGGGTATATACATGCGTCCGATTATTTATTTCTGACCCTGTTAAAGTACTTTATAAAGAATTATCTTACTTTTTTTAATCTACTTTTCCATAACAACTTGTTTTAATTGTTTTGGTTGTGGTCCAAAATCTTGGAACTAAATATAAACGGTATGGCAAATTGCAACTTCGAATTCGGGTTTAATTTTTAAGAAAAAAAGGTTTACAAAATCCTTAGACGGACAGACACACGGACAAGAATAGATATCATTAACATAATAAACTAACAGCTTATTCAATATTGGCACTATATACATGTGTAGTACAAATAAACGACCAATCAACTTTGTTTATAAAAAAAATAAACCATGTTAAGACATAGTGACCGTCTTTTTGTTATACAGGAAGTAGATCGAGAGTGACAGACCTAATGCTATGGGATTGCATACTTATGCTACATACCAAATATCAAAAGGCTGCGATGAGTAGTTATTGAGTTAATTGATTTTTAACTTCGTGGAATCCAGCAAAAAGAGGGACATTAGCGACCCTTTATCATATTACTGACCTTTATAATTAATTCTCAATCTTATGGCAGTCGTTATGTACAGAATATTTAACATGAAATGGGCTTCACTTGGTTCCGAATCCGTGCGGTGCACGGGAAGCGAATAGGCCCACAAAGGCACTAAGCTTGTCGGAAGAAGTCCACTAAAGAGCGCTCAGAAACGGCTGACATTGGGTCCGTTCGCTTAGCTCAAAAACGACTGGGATATGTGCCTAAGGTAGTTGAATGGGACAGCCCTGTCATAATGAATACCGGAGTCATCATGCTATTATTCGGAAAACCTGACCGCAAACCATAGTGGGTCAAGGAGAGTGGATAGGGCCAGTGGCTGATCCAGAAATTTTGAAAGGGGAGGGCGCGCAATTAAAAAAAGTCTTTGGGACTTCTTATTTAATACAGTTCCTAACCAAATTTTCCTGTAAAACGGGAGGGAGCACACCCGGCACGCCGTTCTTTAACCCACCTTTGATTAGTCATGCTTGTTGCCAGGGATGTCCAAAAGACACGAAAAAGATCACTTTGAAGATCGCAAAGTAATTCATCAAATATGAGCTAAATTTTCTGCCCCTAACCACCTAGCTCTTTATCCTGTGGTTTTCAAAATTTACAGTTCTTTTGTTTCCCACCCAAACCCTTTTTAGCTCACCTGGACCGAAGGTCCATGTGAGCTATTACCATCACTTGGCGTCCGCGTCGTCGTCGTCGTCGTCGTCGTCGTCGTCGTCGTCCGTTAACAATTTTTAAAAAATCTTCTTCTCTGAAACTGCTGAACAGAATTTCTTCAAACTTGATATGATTGATCCTTAGGGTGTCCTGCTCAAAAATTGTGTTCGGTATTTTGATCCGTCAAAAAACATGGCAGCTGTTGCTAAAAATAGACCAGGGGGGTCAGACTATTGTTTTCGGCTTATAAATCAAAAAGTATAAGAGATAGATGAAATCTGATGCCACGCTACTGCTTCAGCATCAAAAGCTCTACAAAAGTCTCCATTGAGTCGAAGTTGTCAGATGACCCCTTATGGGAGTTACGGCCCTTTAAATGTGAAAAATAGCATTTTTTCATGTTTTTGGCCTATGGAATGAAAACTATTGCAGATAGAGAGAAGCTGTTGCTTGCTTAAATGTTCAGCTCATTTAGCTCTACAAAAGTTTCCATAAGGTCAAAGTTGTCAGATGACCCCTTATAGGGGTTATGGCCCCTTAAAGGCAAAAAAATAGAGTTTTTGGCCTATAGAATGAAAACTATTGCAGATAGAGAAAAGCTGTTGCTTGCTTAAATGTTCAGCTCGTTTAGCTCTACACAAGCCTCCTAGGGTCGAAGTTGTCAGATGACCCCTTATAGGGGTTATGGCCCCTTAAAGGCAAAAAATAGTGTTTTTGGCCTATGGAATGAAAACTATTGCAGATAGAGAAAAGCTGTTGCTTGCTTAAATGTTCGGCTCATTTAGCTCTACAAAAGTCTCCATAGGGTCAAAGTTGTCAGATGACCCCTTATAGGGGTTACGGCCCCTTTAAGGCAAAAAATAGTGTTTTGGCCTATGGAATGAAAACTATTGCAGATAGAGAAAAGATGTTGCTTGCTTAAATGTTCAGCTCATTTAGCTCTACAAAAGTTTCCATAGGGTCAAAGTTGCCAGATGACCCCTTTTAGTGGTTACGGCCCCTTAAAGGCAAAAAATAGTGTTTTTGGCCTAAAGAAAGAAAACTTTTGCAGATAGAGAAAAGATGTTGCCTGCTTAAATGTTCAGCTTAATTAGCTCTACAAAAGTCTTTTTAGGGTCAAAGTTGTCAGATGACCCCTTTAAGGGGTTATGGCCCTTTAAAAGTGAAAAATAGTGTTTTTTGCTTTGGAATGAAAACTATTGCAGATAGAGAAAAGCTTTTTATTGCTTAAACATTCAGCTCATTTAGCTATACAAAAGTCTTCAAAGGGTTGACATTAAGACCAGGTGAGCGATTCAGGCTCCTGGGAGCCTCTTGTTTCTCGCTCAGTGTCTGTCGGTTCAACAGGATTCAGTATTGCATTTTCGGCAGATAAGGGTTGCCTATGTGAACCTGGTTAAGGGTTGGCTATATCCCACTCTGTTAAGTGTCCAAACTAGTATATGACCTCATTTCAGGTAAAGTTTCTTCATTGTCAGTCACCATAGGTTAAAGTTTCAGATCATGCGATTTATTTTTATTTTTTTTGGGGGGGGAGGGTTTCGTTATTTTGTGGGTATACTGGCCTATTGTGCATTGGGGGTACATTAATCTTATGAGTTGGTACATTTCCTTCTCGTTTATGGTCGTACATTAGCCCTTTCGCATGGCATACATGACCAAATATTTTTATTGAAAACCTTATGCTTCATATAGCAGAAATCCTTTTCAATGTTTATCTGAAGCTGTGCTGTCAAAACATATTTTTAATTAAAAAAAAAGATTTATCATGTTTTTGGTTTTTTTTTTATCGGAAATGATCGGTCACTTAAATACTGTGCAAAAGAATGCTGTTAAAATCGAATACAAATATTTTAAGTGTGTAGGTCTATGATAATGATTTACTGGCAACGCAATAATGTTAAACTATAAGTATTTCGGTAAAACTGGTTTTAGTTTGTCATCAAAATAATGCTCGTTTGATTCAGTCCAGAAAAGCAAGAGGTGTAGGTTGTACACGTTTTTTTATATTTTGATTTTCGATTTTTTTTTATTTTGTCACAACAATTTGTATATTGTATGAATCTGCACACTCCGTTTTTAGCTCACCTGGCCAAAGGCCATGTGAGCTTATGCCATCACTATGCGTCCGTCGTCGTCCGTCGTCGTCTGTCGTCGTCCGTCGTCGTCCGTTTACAATTTACAAAATCTTCTCCTTTGAAACTACTGAACCAATTTGCTTGAAACTTGGCAGGAATGATATATGGTATGTTGGCTACAAACGATCCTCATTTTAAATTGATCTGATAAAAAACATGGCCGCCGTTGCTAAAAATAGGGGTCAGACTACTGTTTTTGGCTTATAATTTAAAAAGTATAAGAGGTAGATGAAATCTGATGAAATGCTACTGCTTCAGCATCTAAAGCTCTACAAAAGTCTCCCTTTGGTCGAAAATGTCAGATGACCACCTTTAGGGGTTTTGGCCCCTTAAAGGTGAAAAATAGACTTTTTTCGTGTTTTTAGCCTACAGAATGAAATCTTGCAGATAGAGATTAGATGTTGCTTGCTTAAATTTTCAGCTCATTGAGTTCTACAAAAGTCTCCATAGGGTCGAAGTTGTCAGATGACCCCTTATAGGGGTTATAGCCCCTTAAAGTTGAAAAATAGTGTTTTTGGCCTATAGAATGAAAACTATTGCATATAGAGAAAAGCTGTTGTTTGCTTACCATTCATCTTAGTTAGGCTCTTCAAAAGTCTTCATACGGTCGACATCAAGACCAGGTGAGAGGTTCAGGCTCCTGGGAGCCACTTGTTTATTTTATGGGATGTTAACAACTAATAAGGAAATACATTTTATGTATTTTTTAATGATCATAGAGAAAATGCTTCATAAATCGTTTGTGCGCAAATCCGGGAATTCCGTTCCAAAACGTTCATTGTAAACCTTTCGTTTTAGTTATCTCAACAGAATAGTGTCATTAAAACATATGCAGTACGTTTTAAAACTAGAAGTTACCGTTGAAGGCATATGTGACCATGTTATGTTGACGATAACTTAAACCGAGTTAAACGATAACAGCTTTGATTTTTAACCGCGTTAACGACTACATTTTAGTCAAAATTTCTCTTTTCCCATTGGTTAATTCTCGTTTGTTTACATTTTGCTTAACCGAGTTCACGATAACCACCGACTTCACGATCTCGGGTTAACCCGGGTGATATGGCATATCGTAAAACGTTTGGTAAAGGGATTTTGTCTTGTTTTAGTCAAGGGCGTCGTGGTTTGTACAAGGGAAAAATTGTCGTTTGCAAAAATGATGTCATAATTTTTCCGGAGACAAAACGCGTTTTCGGGCATTTTTAAGGGTAAGATATATTGATACTAAAATAAGGCACATGTAAATGATGGAATATACTCGCTAAATCATTCAGAAAAAATAGTTTTGTTCAATTGATAAAATAATATCATTTTATGTTCCAAGCAAAAGTAAAGACCGGATGTTGCTCAAAAACAATCATTCACTGTGCATACAACCTTTTGACACATTTTTCAGCGTAATTAAACGTTTACAAAGCATTCATCGCAAAAATACAAATTTTTACTTGTCATGGTTTGTACAAAGGACGCTAGGATTAGTGTAGGGTGGTCATGGTTTGGTCAAGGGATATTTAAAAATGGTATTTTGAATCTTATTCGATCATATGAGCTAACAATAATGTTTTAAAGTCAAACCTTAAACCGGTCGTATATATATATATTACCAAGATAATGCATACTACAATTATACATATCAACCGCTCCTGGAAAAAATTATAACAATATAATTTGTATGCCATTCATAAGACTTGTTAGAGTAATCATGAGATAAAGATTATTATACAGAAATTGCCTAATCAGGTTCCATATAATTTCGAAACTCCCATATTAGATGTAGGCATAAGCTGGGACAATAACATCGCTCGAGAAATGATATGGGATTTAATATGGAAACTCAAAGTCAAAATAAATACATAGGTATACAGGAAAACACTGACTAGGCATTAGGTTTAATGCATGATTGTGCTTATTGCTGCTAATATATTTACTAAAAACTCTCTGGAAATTCCCTTCCAACTGAACTATTGCAAAGGGCATCAGATGAGTGCAGATGTTGGTTTGTCATAAGGTTTTGTTTTGTCTTCCTTTACCGGATTTGACGCACTGAATTGACTGTTAGTAACGCGACAGATGTGCTATAGCAATCAAAATCTGCTTACTCTTCCGGAGCACCTGAGTTCACTCTCGTTTCGACTGGAGTTCGCGTTCTTGATTGACAATCAGTTATTTTGTGTTTCCATATTTTACAGGTTGTCTGTTTTTGTCCCGTGTCTGTTGGTGTTTACTGGTTTTGTCTCTGCCCTTTCGGACTTTTGACATTTGGATACCCCATTGGTACCTCTGCTTCTTCCATATCTTCCATAATAATATTATTCAGTGCAACAGCAGTGTTTATAATATTAGAGAAACGTTCCCTTCATCCATAATACTTTTTTTAAATTATCATATAGGATAGAAGAAAATGAGATGTGGAATAAGTGTACGCGACACAACCTACATTATAAACGTATATTTTAAATATCCACAATGGAAAACAGCCAGCAGCCTTCAATGTGACCAGCGGTCGCTGCTCGCTGTTTTTCAATTGGCCCCTGGATTAAAGATAAAATACATATGATTCAAGTCCAATCCCAAAGTGCATTGAAAGACCCTCTTCTTGACAAAAAACAATTAACAAAAATTCGACTAAATACAAACATAAGCTTTGATAAAGATTCCTGGCTTAGGACAGGCACATTAAAATGTGGCGGGGTTAAACTAGTTTTTTGGCGCCAACCTTCCCCCTAATGATAATCAATAACAAAGCACAAACTAACACACAGTAAAAATCAAATCGATAGAAGTTCAATTCAACAAGAGAGTATCTGAGACAAAAGGACAACAGGTAATTAACGGGACGTAAAGATACTCTCTTGAGAACACTCGAAGTTACTGACAGCTAGCTAAGAAGCATCCATCGACTGATGTAAAAAAAATCAAGTATGTCGATTTTAAATCCGACACAACACGTCAAACACTTGATTTGATGATGCATCATCACACAAAACCGACACACTTGACCGCTGTAATGCTCAAAAATGACATAAGTATAAAAAGGCAATTAACATTTTAAAGTAAGTATCAAATTATCAATATTTTTACCAAAGAAGACTAAATTCAAAGATTTTACTAAAATATCCATTTCATAACCTTTATTTAATAAAGTTTTAAGCCAATTTTGCATTCCCAAGGGATTGTTTTTGAATTTATTTGCTCTATAAACAACATTACCGTAGAAATCTGGATGGGATATTCCCTTTACAATCAAAAGTCGTCGTGTAGCTTGTACTGTTTTTAGAAGCTTATACAAGAACCATATTCTTATTTAATTGTTCAATGGTAATCCTGATGGTTAGTATATGCTGTTGGCTGAGTTACGGTCTAGAGCAAAAGTTAAAATGATATGAATAATATATATAAAAAATATATATCTTTTGTATGCTATTACTGAAGTAGTCTCGAACCCAAACTCGTACTACCAAGGTAGTGAGTCTTGGAAAACACCTGTTGATTTCTCGTAACCACTAGGTGGCGATCGTTATACCTTTTAACCTTTACCACGTGTGTATATGACGTGTTTAGCATACAAGATTCATTTTAATCTGAAATGAACCAACTTTAAAAACTCAACGTTTCATTGGTCTTCCTTGGTTTTTGACAACTGGTTCTGCAAAATCGAGAATCGGATTGGTCAAACGTGCATGGTTCTGTAATCAAGAATGTCCCAATTTTTATCTCCAATAAAGATAAATAATTTCCAAAACCAGGTGGACGCCCGTGAGTACAATTTAACGATAAAACGATTTTTTTATTGTTAACAAACCAACTTGTTTTCAAAAATGTAAAATAGGATGTCTTATTGTAAAATAAGAAATATTATGTTTAAAGAGAACAAATCACACCAATTGGAGAAGTTATCTCGCTATTGCATTTGCATAAAATTACTGAACCATATACACAGAATTCTGAACATACGGTTGAGTGATTTTCGTCGAACATTATGATAAAGCCTGAAAGTACTCCGAACGTACACATAACAAAATAGGTAATGGGACTGTCCCAGACTCTTATCATCTATTGATAAGCACCTGGGTGATCGAGACTATTACTGAAGGTAACGATTTATTAATTCCAAGAAACGAGCCAATGATTTTTTTCCGGGGTTAAAGATGCGTTTTAAGAAACACGGAAACACAGTATGTCGTCAAGTACAATAAAACAGCAGAAAAACCCTAATATTTTGTCCGATCTTCTAACTTTAGAAAATGTGATAAACCATGACATAATGGTATAAACCATGACAATTTTCTGTCCCCTTTACCAAACCATGACAAAATTTAAATTTGGTTAATAAGTTAACACAATACCTTTATCATCATGTTCAATTTCTTTCAGTTCTCCACACGATTTGATACTAAAATAAAGGTATTTTTACATATTTTAGAAAAAAAAATCCCTTGTACAAACCATGACCTCCCTTTACCATACCATGACCAAATCCCTTTACCAAACATTATACGATATGATATATTACTACCTGTGAGAGTATGATACGCAAAAAAGTCTCATATCGCGAAAACTAAATAATATTACACAACAGTTAGAGAAATAAAGTTACAAATTCCAGATACACGACTTGATCTTTACCGTGTAACGAGTTCATAACAACCATTTTAATGTTTCTTTTACCGAAACAGTTCTTTTATTTCATACTGTAATCTATTTTATTAAACATGATAAGTGCATCATATGTATCATTCTTATTTAATAGATGCATATTTATCGGTAATTAGCGGCTTTTCCCTTTGATCTCATCTGCCTGGTGTTTTTTAGTATCATGGACAGTATGATGTTATTGTAATGAAAAAATTGTGTACTTTTTAATTACCGATAAAAAGAATATTATATACTTTCCTTTTTGATACTACCTACATCTAGTCTCAGTTAGTTTCTCAAATTATCAGTAGACACCTCGCTTGCCCTAAAATTTTGAAAGAGATCCAATCCATGTAGGCATGATTTTTTTCTGAATTTTGCACTCATTAAGCTCAGTATCGATATAACATATTTGAGAAATTTAAAGCACTCCGTGATCTACAAAATATTTATGGAGTCAACGATGAGGTGTGTTAAAGCGGTGACCTTTGCGCAAATTTTCAACATAAAGAGCTACCGCGCTTCATTTAAAACGTGTTTTGGTCCATGCTTTTACACACCAGTAAAACTACATAATATTGCATTCACTGTATAAATTGAAGAAACGGTTCGATTTTAAAGAATGTCGCTCTCAATTTAAACAAATAAATGATTTTAAATCAAATGTACATGTTGGAAAAATCTGACTTGTTTTAATCCGAGAATTCGAGAATGCACTGAATTAGGAATTTATTCTTTAAATATGTTTACCATGTTTTAATCTGCTTAATTTTTTTGAAAAAAAAGTGGATTTATGAGGTGGCTTAAATCTGTTGACTTTCTTAATACCTTTACTTATTCTTACAGCATGATGCACGAGGATGTCGAAATAGACTTGAAAAAAACTAAAAGGTACTTGTCTTCAGTTTTTGTACAGATTGATTTGATAATTAATATATAGAAAATAAGACCGATCTGATCATTTTGCTAGATAATTGTATAAATTGCACACGTACGTTTTCCATACATTAAAAGCATCACAATCTGTATTTAATCAAATAATATCATGAACATACACGTTTAAACTTTTGTACTTCCTTGTTCATGTTCGTCACATAGCTCTTTGAAAACAAAAACAACTTGAAAAGAAGGACAGTATAGATTCGAGAAAACCCACTTCATATTTTGATTTATTAATTTCGAAATCGACACACAAGGAAGGCTTTGTATAAGTTTCTTTAACAAATGGTATATCAACTTTCTTTTTTGGTGTAGCAACATTCCGTCTGCACAACCGTATGGACATCACGTTATTCAACTTAATTGTTCCAGAGCATGAGGACTTAAACTTTCCAATCGTCAATTTTTTTTCTTTTTATGTAGCTACACTCCAGTACCTCAAGCCTATGGAGTTTATCTATCACAACTGATTTGTTATTCTAGAGTTTGTACAGAATATTGTTATTTCCTTGATCATTGTTGATAGAGCGTCACGTCGGACAAGCAAATTGAAAACCAGATTATGTTCCAATCACTTAAAAGCGCAGAGATGTTGGTTTAACATAAAGGTTTATTATTATCGTCCTTTTTCGGGTTTTATACACACTTTATCAATCTTTGGCTATTCTATATTCAAGGGAATATAGGACTGCCTATCCTGCCGGAGCACATGAATTTACGTTGTTTGTTATGGTTTTGTTGTAATATGTGATAGGTTTTTGTTATTGTTGCTTTATGATTAAACTATACCCGCCCATTTTGTTTTGGGCTTTTAGGAATCACGGAATTCGATTGCCCCAACGGTACACCTTGCTTCTTTCAAGATTTAAAAATGGTTAGTGTGTCAACTATTTAGTTCTTCTGTATTTTTGCTTCAACAGAGTTAAACAACCTGATAATGTACCTTCAAACAGACTGATACATAAGAAACAATTTTCATCATCGGTACAAAAATGGATAGGACCTGTAGAGAATTATATTCTAAGAAGACAGACTGCCGACCAGACGAATTTAGGATTAGCATTACAGAATATGAAGCAATTAATTTCCGAGATGACACAAAAGATTTTGACATTCAGATGGTCATTTGTATTGTTTTCATCCAAAGTTGATACCATTGGAAAATATTTTGTGTCTTTTGTAAAGACAATACCTTCCGTGTCAACAAATAAATTCCACGATGAGGTGGTATCTACGTCGGTTGTTCAAGGGAGTGTTGATAAGGCGGAATACCGGAATCTTGATGCTAAGATTGAATCAGCTGAGACTTGCAAAAGTCAAAAGTTTGCAGTACAGTCTGTGGCAACACCACATTTGTCAGCCACAACAACAGTTAAGAAACGTAAGATATATTGAACATATTTATCATCCCCGAGACCAACAGTTTGGATGGGGATATAGCGTTTTGTTCGTTCGCTCGTACGTACGTACGTAATGGGTTTTATTTTTTTTTATTACTTGGGAACTAAAAATCATAGAGGGATGCTATTTGGTCTTTGGTAACATATAGATGGAAGTCAGCATCAGTACCAAAATTAGGTGACCTTGACCTATATTTTTTGCATGAATGACTCTGGTTTAAGTTTTGGTTAATGTCCATTTCCCAGCAACTTCAAGTAATAGAAAGATGATATTGGGTCACGGAATATATTTTGGAAAGTAACCAGCATCCGTACCAAAACTAGGTCACCTTGACCAACATTATCTGCTTGAATGACTTGGGTTAAAGTTTTGGTTAACGTCCATTTCTCAATAACTGCAAGTGATAGAGAGGTGTTATTCGGTCAGTGGATACACCTTGAATAGTAACCAACATCCGTACCAAAATTTGGTCAACTTGACCTATATTTTCCGCATGAACAATCGGGTTAAAGTTTTGGTTAAGGTCATTATCTCAGCAACGACAACGCCGTTGGCCCTCGGTATGATATAGGTGTCTCGCGTAAATACAGCATATGATACAGATTTTGCCATGTATTATTCAGTATATTTTGAACATGTTTTAAATAAGCTTTGTATTCCGAACTCATCTTGAGCTACCCAAGATTTAAGCCGTGTAGCTGAATGTGTCTTATTATGCAAATCTACTCCAATGCATGTCTTGTTAACTAGTATCATTTTAAAGGAACCACTTTGGCATATTATTAAGACTACAGCGTCAACCAGAAAGTTTGCTGCAATCACCCCTTTTCATGAAAACATTATATTTCTGTGATGGAATACATTTTTTATTATCAAAGAATCAGGGATATGAAGAACGGTTTACAAGATTGTCTTTTAAAGGTAATTTTGCTTTTAATATTTTTATATACCAATTCCATTCATTTTTGTCTCGCTTGCAACTTTAATCGCTGGAGGCGAGACATAGGTATTACTTTCCGGCGGCGGCGGCGATGGCGTAAACTTTTTGTAAGACTTTTGTGGAAAATAAATTCAAAGAAAAATATAATAGCTAGGCATCTGAACTTTGGTATACAGTTAGTTCAGGTTATGGGGTACACAATTGGCACCATGCCGTTTGACCTTGTTCCCAATTTCATGGTTCAGCGACTCTGTGAACTTAGATATTTTTTTCGGGCAAAAAAAAAAACTTTGTAAGACTTTTGTGGAAAATGAATTAAGTAATAAGTATGATAGCTAGGTATCTCATAGCTGGTATACAGACACTTGGGGTTATGGTCTATGCAACTGGTGCCATGCTGTTTGACCTTGACCCCATTTTTATGGTTCAGTCACTCTGTGGACTTAAATGATTTTTGGGGCCAAAAAACCTCTTTGTAAGACTTTTGGTGAAAATAAATTTAGTGAAAAGAATAATAGCTAGGCATCTAATATCTGGTATACAGACCCCTGGAGTTATGGTCTATGCAACTGACACCATGTTCTGTGACAATTTTCATGGTTGGGTGACTCTGTGGACTTAGATGATTTTTGGGACAATTAAAACTTTTGTGGAAAATAAATTAAATAAAAAGTAATATGATAATAGGTGCAACCTAAAATGGGACGCAGTTTTAGAATATTTTTGTAAAAAAAATGTCATTGATCAATCAAGTAATAATTACAAACATCGAATTATTTGTGCAAATTACAAAGATTTGTAACATTCTAAAATAGTGTCAAAATGTAATAGGATGACGTTGACGGGACGAAATAACCTTCTTTTGGTGTTACGTAATCCATGACGTCATTTCCCGGTCAGAGTATTTCGCGCTCCAGCAGAAGTAAACAAAGCAACCTTTTTTTCTGCCAGGTTTGGGGTGATTTTCTGTATACCAATATATCTTTTTAGAAGTATTGGGTGGAGAAAATTGATATAAAAACCTGGCAGAAAATGACGACTTGTTTCAATCAGGATTTTGGAAAAAAAACACTGGAACATGCACATGCACAGGATTGATTAAAATATCTCCATTAGCTATCAGCTAAGCCTTAGGTAAGACCATCTTTTTTAGCTCACCTGACCCGAAGGGTCATGTGAGCTATTGTCATCGTTAAGCGTCCGTCGTCCGTCCGTCGTCTGTCGTCCGTCGTCCGTTAACTTTTCTTCAAAGATCTTCTTCTCTGAAACCACTGAAGGGATTGCATTGATACTTGGTATACATGATCTTTAGGAAGCCCTCTACCAAGTTTGTGAATTATATACATGTCGACCAACCAACATGGCCGCCGTTGCTAAAAATAGAACAGGGGGGTCAGACCATTGTTTTTGGCTTATAACTCAAAAAGTATAAGAGATAGAGAAAATCCGAAGCAACCTACCTTGTTCAGCATCAAAAGCTCTACGAATCTCTTCATTGAGTCGAAGTTGTGAAACGACTCCTTATAGGAGTTATTGCCCTTTAATCATCAAAATTGACCATTTTTGCAGTTTTTGGACAATATCTTGAAAATCGTTAGAGCTAGAGGAAAAGTTAGCATTGCAGAATTGTTTAGCTCATTGAGATCTACAAAAATTATTTCAGGGTCTAAATTGTCAGATCAGCCGTTTAAGAGTTATTCCCCTTTAACTGTTTTTTCCATTAATTTACACTGATTTTCAAAAATCTTATTCTCTAAAACTACTGAAGGGATTGCATTGATACTTGGTATACATGATCTTTAGGATGTCCTCTACCAAGTTTGTGAATTATATACATGTTGACCAACCAACATGGCCGCCGTTGCTAAAAATAGAATAGGGGGGTCAGACCATTGTTTTTGGCTTATAACTCAAAAAGTATGATAGATAGAGAAAATCTGAAGCAACCTTTCTTGTACAGCATCAAAAGCTCTACGAATCTCTCCATTGAGTCGAAGTTGTGAAACGACTCCCTATAGAAGTTATTGCCCTTTAATCATCAAATTTGACCATTTTTGCAGTTTTTGGACAATATCTTGAAAACCGTTAGAGCTAGAGGAAAAGTTAGCATTGCAGAATTGTTTAGCTCATTGAGATCTACAAAAATTATTTCAGGGTCTAAATTGTCAGATCAGCCGTTTAAGAGTTATTCCCCTTTAACTGTTTTTTCCATTAATTTACACTGATTTTCAAAAATCTTATTCTTTAAAACTACTGAAGGGATTGCATTGATACTTGGTATACATGATCTTTAGGATGTCCTCTACCAAGCAGTCTCATCAGTCACGTCTCAGTCCTTACAGCTGAACGGACGTGCTGGTTAGTCCTCCTTTAACTGGAGATTGCCGATGACAGCCGAGAACTTGTTAACTGAATGGCACTTCGACTCTCGAATTGCAGTTAGACCTGGGGTTTACCTGGATATGGTACAGTTGCACCGTTCCCGCCTAGCACTTGGACTACGCCGCAATGCGTCACCAGTGCCTGGATAAGGACCCGGATTCAACTTTACTTGCCAAGTATACCGATCCTGTCTTCGCCAGTTGAGTCAACGACATGGGGTGTACCTGGATCGGCGAGGGTGTTTCCTGTCCCGTCTCGAACTTGGACTTAGCCATCGTGCACACCAGTACCTGACATGGACTTGGATACATCCAGACCTACCAGTTATGCCAATCCAGTCAACTATTAATCGCCACAGTGACCAAGTTAGCAGTTGCCATCGACCATCGCTGGTCTGTCAGACTAACCTACCTGGCCCTGAAAAGGGCCGTTGTTCGCCAGAGAATAGAAAAAATAATCATCATATCTTAGTAATGTATCCTGCTCCTTCCTTCCACCATAGCCGGGCCAGGCACCAGACTACACGCACTTATACCACCAGGTGCCGTCGCTGCAGACCCTGTAGGGTATAGTCACGACGTTAAACTTCCACAGTCAGCCTCTACCAAGTTTGTGAATTATATACATGTCGACCAACCAACATGGCGGCCGTTGCTAAAAATAGAACAGGGGGTCAGACCATTGTTTTTGGCTTATAACTCAAAAAGTATAAGAGATAGAGAAAATCCGAAGCAACCTACCTTGTTTAGCATCAAAAGCTCTACAAATCTCTCCATTGAGTCGAAGTTGTGAAACGACTCCTTATAGGAGTTATTGCCCTTTAATCATCAAAATTGACCATTTTTGCAGTTTTTGGACAATATCTTGAAAACCGTTAGAGCTAGAGGAAAAGTTAGCATTGCAGAATTGTTTAGCTCATTGAGGTCTATAAAAGTGATTTCAGGGTCTAAATTGTCAGATCAGCTGTTTAAGAGTTATTCCCCTTTAACTGTTTTTTTCCATTGATTTACACTGATTTTCAAAAATCTTCTTCTCTAAAACCACTGAAGGGATTGCATTGATACTTGGTATACATGATCTTTAGGATGTCCTCTACCAAGTTTGTGAATTATATACATGTCGACCAACCAACATGGCGGCCGTTGCTAAAAATAGAACAGGGGGGGTCAAACCATTTTTTTTTGGCTTATAACTCAAAATACAAATGACAACAAAGTTCCAGACAATTAATTTTGCTACGCCTGAAAGTAAAAGAGATAAAGAAAATTGGAAGCAAATTTTCTTGTTCAGCATCAAAAGGTCCTTACAGTAGTTATTGCCCTTTAACTGTTTTTTTTCTATTAATTTAAACTGATTTCCAAAAATCTTCTCTGAAATCACTGAAAGGATTGTTTTGCAACTTTGTATACTTGAAAGTTTGTGAAATTTATTTAAACTTTGGCATAAGAGATCAGGTGAGCGATACAGGCTCCTGGGAGCCTCTAGTTTACTATTCAGTGTTGTAAAGCTTTATTTTTTATTGTTATTGACTTAAACATCGCAAAAAAATGGTTGATTTACTGGTAAACCACGATTGTTCCTAACGCACCTGTTTACAATGAATATTCTCGCGAAAACTTGGTTAGATCTTTTCATCTCTTTGACAACGCGAGTTTCCTTGAAAAATATATTTAGAGAGTTAGTTCTGACTTTCCATCCGTATTCACCTGTCTATTTTAAAAAGAAATTTAACTGTGGTTATTAAATCTGTCAATTTAAAAATTTATTAAAAAAAAAGCATCGAATTCTGGCCCCATAGAAATTCGTGCCTAGTGCGCTTGCGCTATACTGAAATATAAAATATAGAACACCGAATCAAAAACATATTTCTGGGAATCAAAATTATAAGTTTGCCTTTATTGTTTCACACATAGATTTACGTTATGCTCCACCAAAAAGATATTTTGAATAGTGTAAACTAGCATATGAAAAAAAACCTCATTTTTACAAGAAATAGTTAAATGTCAAATGGCCAAACAGAATTCGTTTTTAAAAACATTTTAAAATCGTTTGATTACAAAGCTATTTGGATTTGATAGGAAGAAGACTCAGAAGAAACCAGGAATATAGGACATTATTATTCTGGTTGGTATTACGTTACACACGAAATAATATTTCAAATTTCCGTTGTTTTAAAATGTAAAAGACAAACCGTAAATTAACCACATCGGAAATTGTAATAGTAACATTGACCAAATGTTTCATATAAACACACAATAAGAGAAAATAGAAAGAAGCAGAGGTACCAATGTGGTATCCGAATATCAAAAGTCCGAAAGGGCAGAGACAAAACCAGTAAACACCAACAGGAACGGGACAAAAACAGACAACATGTAAAACATGGAAACACAAAATAACTGGATATCAATCAACAACGCGAACTCCAGTCGAAACAAGAGTGAACTCAGGTGTTCCGGAAGAGTAAGCAGAAACTCGTGATTTTGAATGACAGTTATTTGCCTACTTCAATTAAATATTCACTAAACATATATATTTATTTTGATTTTTTATTTAATTTCAGGAATCAAGTCATTATCTATTTTCTTTTACAATGCGGTACTTCAAGTAATAATCTTGTAATGGGATCCTCAGATCAAGGTAAGTTTATAAAATGTAATGATAAAAGATTAGCAGTAGCTACTAAGCAAAGCCTTGCAGAATTTAAGGCTTAAATCTATGATAAATTTTGTTTTTTAATGCATGTTTAGCTCCTTATTGTTTTAAATGTATTTTTGAAGTCCTATTCAACTGATAACTGCAGTACCAATTCAGCCACAATGGATAAAATTCGTAGCTTGTCTTCTGAAAGGTCTGCGAAAATACTTTATCTTACGTTGTAAATTGACATAAATCTTGATTTTTTGGTTATGATTTATGATTGTTATAGAGTTTGATTACAGTAAAGCGTAAGCTAGTTACCGGTTAATAAGTTACTACAGATCATGCAAAAAGGCAAATATTTGTGATTAGTGGAATCTTTTGTATCTTTTTTTTTATCTTTGAAAATTCTAATTGTCTTAATTCAAAATTTTTAACACACAAAGTTTCCTTCCTTGTATTGCACATACTCTGCATATCATCGGTGCTGGATTTTGTTTCACTGCATGTTCAAACGTTTTTGATTTTAGTTCCTTTCATTAATTTTTTTGGTGTTTGACTTTCCAATATTTGAGATATGCATAAACCAAATTTCGTTTTTATGGCACTTTGGCATTTTGTATTTTGAAACCACTGGGTCGATATTACCGGGGCTGTTGGACTAGAGGCCTTCTTGGGTAATCACAAGCCTAGAAGTCAACAAATCTACCAACATTTACTTGTTATGCCCCATCACAAAAGTAGGGGGCATAAACGGTTTTGGTCCGTTCATCTGCCCATTCGTCCGGCTGTAAATCAGGTTTACCCACAGGTTGAAGTAAGTTTAGAATGTAAAACTACATTTAAAAGGTTAAATCCAAATAAAACAATCACAATTAAAGGTTAAAAGTGGTTAAATAATAAAAGATGTAAAAATTATCAGACTTTAATTCCTTCTTCCGGAGCTATAAGAAAGAAGATGTAGACACATCAACTCGGTTCTTGTCAGTTGATGTGTCTACATCTTCTTTCGTATTCTTTTATCAATTTTTACCATCTATTTTCTTATTTGGATTTTACCTTTTAAATATGGTTTTACCTTCGAAATAATTCTTTTGTATACCTTTTATTCTTTTGAAGTTAGTTTACCATGCAGGAAGTTTGGTAATATCATTAAAGAACACATATAGCCAGGGTCTGTATGCATAAAACTACTTACGCTAAGGCTTCCTTAAACTTAGATTTCCCTAAGTTTTCCTTAGTTAAGTAGTAATCTTAACTGGTATATGCATAAAGACACTTAAGTCGGTACTTGACTAAGGAAAACTTAAGTATTCATTCAGAACTCTACTGTTACCACAAATATATTTTTCAATGTTTTTTCATTAATATTAATTGTTTGTTTTGTGGTTTTTTTTTTAAATTGAAAAGTCATTTAGAATCTAAAGCTAAAAGCTGTGAGCAAACGAAATATTTCGACATAGAGAAAAATTCGACACATTTGATATTTAGTATATCACAAATTTAAGCAAAAGAAATTTTTTGGGGTAAATTGTACAATCTGATCATTTCGCTACTTCATGTAACCATAACCTACCCTATATCACACCCCAATTAACAAAAAAGTATTTAAAATGTCACAATTCAAATATATGTTATATTTACAACTGTCCTTTATGCTGTATAAACCCCCGACCAAAAGTACCCCTCAGGTCTATGGTTGTTGGGGTGATAAATATGTCTCGGGTGTGGATCGCATGTGATAATGATTTCGACTTGTAATATTCAGTGGGCATTACGCTTGCTTTGAATAACGTGCAAGTTGAAAGCATACATTTACTGGCAATATAATTTGTATGGCAAAAGTAGACTACTATTGAATTGAACTTTAGTTTAATTACCCTTTTATAACTTCAATCAATTCATTTCGTGTTTCAACTTCGTGAAGATACCTTGCTGGAGTGTATGCACATGTACATTTAAACATTCATTCATGTTAATATTTCTTACCATTGCACGAGTTAAAAGTTTAACATGCGATTGAATAGAAGTGCACTTACACCTATGTTATATCCATGCATTGTTGTGTGTTGTCTAATAAGGGCAAATGAATTAAAGCATACATGTTAATAATTTTCAGGGAAATTCAAGGAGTGATAGGCTTAAAATTATAAGTTTAAGTCGCAATGTTCAAATTTAAGCAAGGTCTGTGTCTATTTCGCAGTGTTAGTTAAACTGAAGGTACCATAGTAGGTTCCTTAGACTTAAGTAGAAACTTAAATATTTTTTTTAGTTTAAGATGTTTACTGCATAACACTTAAGTGTAGTAGGCGTGGTTTGAAGATACTAAGATTTCACTAAGAAAATACTTAGTTTAAGAAGTTTTATGTATACCACTTAAGTAAAATGGATAGAGTTTCCTTAACTTAAGTATTTACTTAGCAAAATCGTAACTTAAGTAGTTTTATGCATACGGCCCCAGGGTTTTATCAATTTTTTTACCTGTTTTATCAAATTCATGGTTGATTGATCATATTAAAATGGTAGGTTAACCTACAGGTTGAAGTTATTTTACCATGAAGGAAGTTTGTTATCATCTTGAAATATAACATTATATATTTTATATGTTTCGAGATGTCTTTTGGTCATATTCTTATTTATTATTTAAATTCATGATTGCCTTTTAATTCCAAATTGTTTAAAACACCAGGGGCCTTATTTTCGAAAAATTCCTAAGAAATTCCTAAGGATCATCTCAGCAATAAATTTAGGAAGGTCTTTGGAGCCTCCTAAGGAAGGTCTCAGCAGTCGTATCGAAGCTTTCTTAGGAAATTCCTTGCTAGGAATTCCTATCTAAAGAATAACTATTTTCATAAGTAATGAAATACATTTTTGCCGTATTTATTTAATTGAACAACTGTTTTGTATATTATGTTGAAAAATTAACGCGGATATCAAACTTTTATCAACTAAATATTAGTTTTTTATTGTTTAAAGTATCTGTTTACACTTTTATTATTATCATAAAAGTGAACTGTATTGAGGTTCAAAGGTAAAAATCGTGCAATTGGAAATTGGTATTCACCTACCCTATATATAAAGAAACTCGTTTAAATGCATGTAGTTCAGATAAAATAAATCGAAATGAGCAGGAAACGTAACCCAAATTTTACTGAAACGGAGTTGCAGATTCTTCTAGATGAGGTCGAAAAGCACAAACCTACCCTATTCTCAAAACTGTCGAACACAACGACAAATGCAAGCAAAATCCAGATTTGGGAAGGTATTTGCAGAAGGGTGAATGCAAACAACAGGGACCACAAAAGATCTATTGACGAACTTAGGAAAAAATGGAGCACTTACACGAGCAACACCAAGAAACAAGCGGCATTGATAAGAAGAGAAGCTAGAAAGACAGGCGGCGGACCACCATCAGGGCAGCTTTCTTCTTTGCAGGACAAGGTGGTAGGAATAATTGGAAACACCCCAATTGACGGTATTGACGGTGGAATAGACACTTGTATGCCGACTGAGCCAGAAATTAATTCTCGAAGAGATTCAGACTCATCATTTGAAACTGGTAAGTCATTTATGTGTAAATTTCTTAATATTTTTATGAGTGAACACTACTTTTTTGCAGGTTATAGTATTCATCTTTATTCAGTTATTCTTGTTTAACTAGCATTGCGACATTTTATTTTCTTCTTATATACCGAAACTTAAGATTATGTGGAACCATGCATGCTGACAGATTTAGATTTACTAGTTATGCTTTATGTTCGATATACTTTTCGAATCAACGAGTACAAAAAAGCAACAACAACAACAAAATGAAAAAACAAAAACAAAAACAAACAGAAGTGTTATGCGTTGAACCAATAAGCATTCGTCTTTGCATTTTATATGAACTACACAGTACACTTTGCTACGTGCAAGTTTACATGTAATATCTTGCGAATCGGTATATGACAGTCTATAATTGTTTTCTATTTTATTTTTAGTTAATCCACCTTGTTCCCCAATTGACTTGTTCGTAGATATTCCAACTGCCAGCACATCAACGCAAAGGGTATCTACACCGAGTACATCTATTCCGCGCAGCTCATTTTCCTTTGCTGGAAAGGGTAAAGGAAAGGGTAAATCAACAAATATTACAGAAGACGACCGTAAACTAGTGGATATAGAATTGAAAGGCTTAAAGTTGAAAAAGAAAGACTACAGATTGAAAAACAGCGGCTTAGAATTGAAGAACAACGATTTGAAATGGAACAACAGAGGTTACAGATTGAGCACCAAAAGCATCAACTGTACATGACCAAGCTGAATCTAGAATTGTCTCAGATGGGTATCCAAGTTCCAACTCAGCAAGATCCAGCGAAAAATTGAATTGTATTTTTATTTTTTGTATAAAGATTATGTTTTGTAAATGTGACTTTTATATTATAAACAGTCTTAGTCACCATCATTACAAAGTATGCACCATGTATGACATGTTTGGCTACTTTACTCAAGTCAAATAACAAAAAAAATTAAACTGTAAACAAGTCAAACTAAAAGTAGGACAACAAGTTTGGCTGTAATAAAACAAACACATATTCATGATGGCTAGAATAACTTTAACAGTACATGTACAAAGAGTCATATCAAAATGTGCCGTTGATCAGTCTGCGCCTAATGTCTACTCCATCATTCATGTTACCATTATATCGGTGTGCTGCAATGTGTCCACGATCAACAAAATTGTCATTGTTATTTGGTAGAGGTACTCTGTTTATGATGCACATATTATGTAACACCACAACTGCAATTACTATGTCGCAACATTTCCTAGGTGTATAAAGAAGTGTTCCACCACTTGTATCAATGCATCGAAATCTAGACTTCAAAACACCAAAGCTTCTTTCCACAATAGTTCTTGTACTCATGTGGGCATCATTGTACCTTTGTTCTTGTCTTGTTCCTGGATTAAGAACTGGTGTCATCAGCCATGGTCTTAGAGGGTATCCACTATCCCCTAACAGCCACCCATCTGTAATTTCATCATTTTCAAACATCTCATTTAATGTTGAGTTCGACCAAATGAAGGCGTCGTGGGTTCCACCTGGCCATTTGGCAACAATATTCAGAAACTTCATATTGGCATCACAAAGTCCTTGTATATTAACAGAGTGATAATTTTTTCTATTAACATATAAGTGTTCATCTTCAGACGGGGATTTAACCCTCACATGCGTACCATCTACTGCGACAATAATATTGGGAAAGTTAGTAACATTGTAAAACTCCTGCTCGATGTCTTGCAATTCAGCTTGTTCAGTCGGCATAATTATGTATTGTCTACACATGCGCACCAAACAACGTGTCACATCACGGGTAATTTTCGATACACTTGACTGTGAAATGTTATGAACATCCCCATTGACAAGTTGGAAACTCCCCGTTGCAAAAAATCGCAATGCAACCATAACCTGTATAGAAACTGGAAATGCCCTTGATCGTCTCGTGGGTCTCTGTAGCTCATTGTTAAACATTCTACACAAATCTAGGATAAGTGGTCTGGACAATCTGTACTTTCTAATGATTTCTTGGTCGTCTAAATAATCCAATGGGTTGTCACAATCTCTTAATATTCTGTTTCGCCGAATATTGTTCCTCTGTCTTCTCATGTGTAGATATACCGCAGCCATATTTGTTTACCAAATTAGGATCCTAAATATTAGGAAATTCCTAAGTCACCTTATTTATCTTCCTAAATTTAGGATGATATTTAGGAAATTTAAATTTTGAGACGCATACGAAAATTTGACTTAAGACTAAGATATAGTTTAGGAAGTTGCTTAGCCGTCTCTTAGTCCTAAGATAGCTTCGAAAATAAGGCCCCAGGTTCTTTCGTTGAATTGTACATCGTCGATATTTGGCTTCTATATTTCAACGTTTTGGGTTTTGATTTTATACCGCTTTTATTTTATATCTAGTATTGACTTGTATGTCCTAAGTCAGATTTACCTTTACTAAATGTACAAAAAAAATGTTTACTGAAGTTTTTTGTTGGAGTAGCTACCTTAAGTTTAGTTACTTGTCCATGAAGAAATCTTGGATATTATCATGAAACTTTAAACCCATATGCAACTTATACATTCACCATCAACTTATTTGTCAGTGATTTTAGAAAATAAAACAGATTGCAAGTCTTTTTACATGTATTCTTTATTTTTTTATACAGATATTTTCTAAATACCTTTGGATTATATTTTCCTAAAATTCATGATGCCATTTTCGTATAATATGCATATTCCTTTTACAGTTAGGATCAAAGTTCAAGAGCCTCTTGTTTCCGGTGAAGAGGTTCATTTAACGTGTCGGTACCAAGGAATGCCTGGCAGAAATGTTCTTTTGCAATGGATTTGGGATTCCGCACCTGGTTTTCTAGCAAAGGGAAATGTAACAACCCTTAACAACACCAAGGCAATGGTATACTACAACGACAAAGAAACAATATATGAATACATCATAGAAGAATTTAGTCAAAGTCACTTGAGTCATAGATATACGTGTTGTTTTCATTTCACATGCCGACACATCGACTTGGAAAACTTCAAAGTGTCTTTTGAAAGTATGTATTTAATTGGTAACATACTAGTGTACCTTTAAGCCCACCCCAAGTAGATAGGTGATACATGTAATGTGAATATTCGAGCGTTGACGCCCGCAATCTCTTACAAAGAATGGTTTAGTTCTATTCCTGTTTACACGAGGGTATTCACAAGCCTGGTTGTCAGACTTGTCTGACACGATTTACCATAAAATTTTTAATATTTTTGTCGCTGAAATTTCCGTTTTTTTAAATTCAAATGGTTTAAAACACCAGGTTTCTTTCCTTGTAATGCACATGGTCGATATTCTCGGTGCTGGATTTGGCTTCCTTTTTCGAACGTTTCGGTTTTGAGTACTATTCGTTTTCAATAGTTTGGGAATTTGACCTTCCTATGTTTTGATTTTAATAATACTGATGAGAGGTTACTCCTTGAAATATCGATATATAGCATATCCAAATTAACTGTTTATACCCGCGTTTTGGTATTTGTAATACAGACAAGGGCCATATCAACCATATTAGTATGTAAGGTGAACTTATTGATGCCAAGTACAGTGCAAGGTTTTGATGCTGGCTTTGATCTATATTTTTCACACGGATAATCGTTTACATAATTCAAAGCATGGTTAAAGTCCATTCACGATAACGGACAAGTGCCACATAAACTATTTTGGTATGGTAGGTGCATGGCACCTAGTGATGCATGATTCGGATGCTGGCTGAGACTTTTATTCTCCACATGGATGACCATTAACAAAGGAACTGATTTATGTCCATTCCAACTTACAGACAAGTACAACATTAACCATATTGGTATGATAGGTGCACCAAGTGGTGCTATGCACATTACATGATTCCGATGCTGGCTGTGACCTTTAATTTCTACATGGATGATCACTTAAAAATTTGAAAAGAAGAAGTCCATTTCTCTTATCCACAATACTGCGTAGCGAAGTGATCTTTGTAATCGATAGAAAACCAATGTTTTCAACAACAATTCAACAGTATCAGATAAACAATTAAAATGTATGCAATAGGTATTTTAACAAATTCAACTTATCCAACCGGTACAAATAGTGAAAGCAAGCGAGTACATACAGAAGTATTGATAAAGTATTGTTAAATTCTATCATAAATAAAGAAATTTGAAATACATAAAAGTACATTTAAAAACAATGGTAGGCATATGCATGTATGTATAGTTGAAGAGACAGTTATAGAATACTATTAAAGGTCACCTTGTTTCTATAACTTTTATTCTCTTAAAATGATATCGAGGACTATGTTCATGCTACATTAGAAAGCTACGTGTTAATATAAGTAATAGCAAAAATGTCAAAGATATATAAAGACAAATCAATATAGACTTACCGGAGAAATTGAAGATCGCAATAGTCCTGACATGGTACAGTCATTTCAAAAGAAACGACGGATTAAACCAGGTTTTATGGCGCCAAATCTCCCATTTCCATAAGCTTTTTCAATCTATCACTCAAATACATGTAAGATTGAAAACAGAATGACAGTGTTTTCTCGAAAGAAGTACATGTATGTGTATGAACTTATTCATAGAGAATGAAAACAAATTTTACTGGTTTACCAGGATTATACTTCAGTACTTTTATGCCTAAAAATTATAATAAGATCAGTTGTAACTTGTAGCAATAAATAGTATTAAATTTATAGGAATCAAATTGGCATTAAAGCTTTGGTTCAGGTGAACTGTTATCTGCAGCAGCCATTACTTAGCGTCTGTCGCCCCTGACTGTCTTTTGTTGTCTGTTATCAATTTAAAAAAAACTTCTCTGAAACTACTGAACAGAATACACCAAATAAATGAAGACAAAACTATACAACTTTCAAATACAATGTTTACTATTTTTGAACAAAGTTTTAATACAATGACCAGTCCTCTTCTTTAATTGAGTAATTGAGTGTTATGGTGGATATTTGATTACAACAAAATATATAACTGATACTTTTAAAAATACATCATCCTTTTAGGCCCACTCACAAGTTTGTCACATGCTAATACATTTGTACATACAAACATTATCGCTGTGCTTTATATGTTGTCTGTTTACTGGTTTTGTCTCTGCCCTTTTGGACTTTGACATTCAGATGCCACATTGGTACCTCTACTTCTTACTTTAATAATACCAACCATTCATTAAACAAGTTATGCGCATAGGTATATCAAGATATTACAAATAATTAATTTTCTACTTTTAGAACATCCAGACGATAATGAGTTGAATGAAACAATACATATAAATGATCACAACTTTACAGCTGAAGTTCAACTTACTGGTGTTCACCCTGAACCAAGCTGTAGATTTACATTTGAGTTTAATTTAATGGTATGCTCTGTTGATTGTAGATCTAGAAATAATACAATGATCTTATTATAACCTACTAAATAGTTTCCTTTGTTTTAGTATTTGAGTAACTACATAAAAAACAGAACCTTGATAAGAAATGTTATAAAATTGAAGCAAATTGATAGACATATTATCAGTGCTTTTCATTGATTAACTGTGCATTTATTGTTTAGGGTAGAAAATTTGTTAAACAGTTCTGCCATGAAGCACCTAGAGGGGTTCTTATTAAGAAACATTAAAATGTACATGTATATTACGAGGTCCTACCAATTTAACACCAGGGGCCTGTTTAATAAAACTATCTAAAGATATGTCTAAAGACGGGTATAAGAGATAGTATTGAGATAGCCTTCTGATCATCTTATTACATGTGATTATTGTCTAAAACCACGCAACAAAGCTGTCTTTTGGATATCTTAGTTAAGATGGTCTTTTGATGGTCATAATTTAATGTTAGCATCGGTTTTAATATTATTAATCATTGCCAAGAACATAATACATCAAAAATAGAAAATAAAAATATTTTCTCTATTTCATTTATAGCACAGTATTAGATAAAATTAAAAATTAATAAAGTTTCAAACTTCAACTTATCGTTGTACATTTGTATTGAACTACATGTAATTCACAAAACTACTTATTAATGCTCAATGTATCCTCCTCAATAAGAAAACTATCGTGTCAACAACTTAGATACAATAACATGAATAAGATCAACAAAGATCAAGTTGGTCAATACATGTGCATGTTTTAAATACTTACGAATTAGGTCACAATACGCTATAGTGTAACTACGTGAAAAAATAAGGTGTGCGTTCAAGAGTCCTTATTTACTCGATTATTGAGCAGACTAACTTATACTATGTAAAATTGCACCATAGACAAAAATGCGGAATATATATTAAGGATTTGTTTACTTTTTAAAGAATAAAGTCTGATATTGAAACCATTTTTGTCTAAAGACCACCATAAGACAACAAATTCATAGTCTTAATTTGAGGATTAAAAATTTGCGATGTCTAAAAATAAGACGTCTTCGATAAACAGATTTAGGACTAAGATTTGTCTATAGACCATCTTTAGACACATCTTAGTCATAAGACACGTTTGTTAAACAGGCCCCTGGCCTTGATCCTTTGTAGAAAAATCTTTAGGAAACAAGCATGTGTGGTTTCGAACTTTAAACTATAATTTTTTGTACAAAGTTATACCTTTTTTTGTCAGATAAACCAGGAATTGAAAAACGACAACAACGGACTATTCACTAAGAGTTGGAATATATCTTCAATGTTCGGCTCTGCTACTACTCCGTACATATTAAACATGTCTTGCACCATTGGTTCTTATTCCTTCCTAAAGAGAATCGTGATTAAAAATGAAACAAATGGTATGTATTTCCTGATCTAGTAAATAATTATTAAGCTCTTTTAAAAAAAAGTAAAATACAACATTTCAAATATAAAGCATGTTTGGGATACTTGTTTGGTTTCTAATTATATATTCAGCTGTTTTCACAATAATAATGTTATAATACAAGTCGTTAATCAAAAATACATCAAAGTCCCAGATGTACAGGTAACCGGGATAATAATCAAATTAAATTTATGTTTAGTATAGAATAGCGAGCGTGTATTGATATGTGATGAGGCAACGCGACACTCGGGCTAGCTCTTGATTGATCAGTTAATGAGGCTATTGTACCAATAGAGGTGGTGATTAACCTGGCTAGAAATAAGCCAAAGGATCATATTTAAACAGTGTTTTGTTAATTTTATATAAAGTCAAGACTTGAGATCAATGCTGTACGAGGCAAAAGTGTTCCAATGGGGCAATCGAATGTAGTAAATCAAAAAAAAGGCAAAGACAAAAATCATCATAAAATGTAACAATGTGAACTAATCTGTATTACTTTCTTCTACCACTTTCTTCATTTCATGATAATTATGGAAATAATGTTTGTAGTCCATTGATCAGAAACTCATGTATATATTAATTTACTCCATCGCAAAATCTAAGTGTTTTTTGTCTCGCCTGCGACGAATGTTGCAAACGGCGAGACTAAGGTATGGTGATAACGGCGGCGACGGCGGTATCGTCCACAATCGTTACAGGTTTTGCTTAAGTCTGTTTTTAATGTGGGCTAGTTATGGTACACCATTGATATTTGGTATGCTGTTGCATTAGCATCAGTACAGCCCAGTTGTAAAGAAGCAAAGAGGCACCAATGTGTATTCAAAAAGACAACGTCAAAACCGGTAAACACGAACAAGAACTGCACGAGGAAACACAACGCTAACTTGTCGTAACAAGAGTGCACTCAGGTGCTCCTTAAGAGTAAGCGGTTCCTGCGTGCTATAGCACACCCGTCGCACTGCTACCTTCAAATTCAGTATGTCAAATCCGATAAAGGAAGACAACAACATTAATTTAAAATATCAAAAGCTTTCATCTGTATGCTCTTGTCGTCACGGTCTACTGACTGCAATTTTATACTGATTTGGCCAATGTTAACCTTTTTTTTAAGTCTGTTTAGCATGAAGCAGTTATGGTACACCATTGATATTCAGTATACAGTTGCATTAGGATCAGTACAGATCAATTTCTAGGACGTTTTATCTATATGCTCCTGCAGTCACGGTCTAGTGACTTTGAGATTTTATACTCATTTGGCTTAATGTTAATGTTTGTTTTAATTTTTTTACGTGAACAAGTAAAGTTGCATTTGCATCCATAAGAATAAATTTTATGAGTAATTGCCAGTACTGTAGACACTTTAAGTATTTGCATTTTAACTTCATTCTATACAGTGTACAGCTGCAACAGGCGGGACATATCTCTGTGTAAACAGTTTATATCATTTTTTCTTGAACAGAAGTTGACGAGGAGAAGCCAAGGGTCAAGTTTCTTATTCCTGTCGTGATAATTGCAACAATCGTTCTATGCGTAACGTCTTTATTTGTTGTTGTTGTTGTTGTTTGCAAATTTCGTAAGTATTAATTCAAAGCATTTAAAAGGTTTCCTTTAGAGATTGGAATGTGTTATACATAGGGGTTTTCATGAAGGTTACATAAGATGTGCTTTACACTTTATATTTTTAATCTATAAGCAGCAAAAAAACCAACAACATATAAAATATTTAAAACAGACTGAAAAAGTACAATGACCTAATCATGGCAACACAGAAATGAATTCTATCTAATGACTGTTTTGCTATATCACCATTTTGAGATTAAATAAATATTGTAAGATGTAATAAATTTTTTAATTCTTGTTAATTGCAGGTAACCGCTTTGGAGTGTACAAAATACCCAAGACAAAACAAGAGGAAAATTCTGAAGAAAAAGTAGAAATGATGGACATATAATAACCTTACCATACAGATTGAGCATAAGGCGTCTCATGATAATGGAAACTAAAGCTCATGATTTATAAAAAAAAACATACATAGTTGATGCATGTGCAGCAGAAAAAAGATAATGAATTTGATTTTCATTGTGTATTTAATTTTTGTGCTTTGTCTAGGAATATTGATAGGGGGAAGATTGGTCCCAAAAAATAGTTTAACACCGTCATATTTTATATGTGTCTTTGACAAAGCTTTTGTTTGTACATGCCTTTTTATGTTTTCTGTTCCTTGTTTATGAAGGAGCTCTATCTTTGACTATCACAGGACTTATTTTATTTAGACTGTGAACCAATTACAATACAGGTATGGCTATCAGCGCCTCCTGGCCTTGGTGAAGGCTTCTGGGGGTTTTCCATTGTGATGTTTCTAAATTACCGCTTGTTATGTAATCTGTGTCGCGTACACTTATTCCATATTTCATTATTTTGTATCATTATTTAGAAGGAGGAATGAAACAACAAAGATCGCACATGTGAATCCATCTACTGCTTTCCTATTTGTAGAAAGTTGTTTTTACAGATAAAATGACTTTTTTGTATTCATTAAATGTGTATAATGAGCTAAATGAATTTCGGTCATTTAAACAATAGCTGTTTGGGTTTTTTTTAGAATGACAGCAGCAAAAAATGCATTTTATAATGATATTGCAATATCTAAATTTATGTCGTTGTTGTAGACTGTAGACAATTGTTGTCTATGCAATAATTAGCTTAAGTAAATGTCTGCTGATTGTAGTGAAATTCAATAAAGTTCAATTCATTAAAACTTCCAATTTCATTTTTAATTTCACCTCTGCTTTTTAAACTACTTATAAAATCAGGGCTTAACTAAAAAAAAACATACGACCTACATGTTAGTCATTTTATATGTATTTGTGGCAATGATTTCCTGTTTTGACATCAATATGCCAATTTTAACGCACAGGAATAAATATTTACTTGACCTTAGTTTAAATACTTATAAAAATAATTAAAAAACACGACACAATATCTCGTGAATTCCACATATATAGACAAACGGAAACAATTCATTTTTAATTTCCATTAATATATTTTTTGGAAAGAAACAAATGCAGGAAGCATTAAAATAACTAAATGGAATTTCATCTATTGTCCGTTTTGTCAAACCATTGATATTATTGTTTTTGTACTTATCAATACAGTGCTTGTTCCAAACAAATAGCGATTGTCATAAAGCACCATAAGGCAGACTGGATAGACCAAAACGACTGTGTTTCTAGTACACCCAAACCGTTATATTATGCTCTATAATTAAAATATATATTGGAACTGTTATCTAGTTAGTCACTTTTATTGTTTTGTTAAATCAGATACTAGAATGTTGAGTTTGTCGGCAACCTTTAATTTAGTTCAGCTGATTATGGTTAGTTTAGGTAAGTTTTTTTAAGCACATTTATTATTACAAGTATATTAAGGGAATGTATAAACAGTTACACTCAGCACTAACATTTTCTAGCTAGCATGATAACATTAATATTCTCAAAAGAAAGGGAAAACTTTATTTAATAATTATGAAGCACTTCGTCATTATGTAAAATGATGGCTAGCAGTAGTTTAAACTGTTCACCATTTACTAGTATATGATTTAGAGGAATATTGCCGAAATGCAGTTCAATGTTCTTCCTAATACATATGCATGTTATTAGAAAAAATCTACTAAACAAAAAATGATTAACAAAAAAACAAATACCAAAACGCGGGTGTAAACGGTTAATTTGGATATGCTATATATCGATATTTCAAGGAGTATAAACCTCTCATCAGTAGCATTTAAATCAAAACATTGGAAGGTCAGATTCCTAAACTGTTGAAAACGAAAAGTACTCAAAACCAAAACGTTCGGACAAGGAATCCAAATCCAGAACGGAGGATATCGACCATGTGCATTACAAGGAAAGAAACCTGGTGTTTTTAACAATTTTGAATTTAAAAATCGGACAATTCAGTGTCAAAAATATTAGCAATTTTATGGTAAATCGTGTCAGACAAGTCTGACGACCAGACTTGTGATTACCATCGGGGACCTCTGGTCCACCAGCAGCGGTTATCGCCCAGGTGTTTCGAACTTACAAATACCAAAACGCGGGTGTAAACGGTTAATTTGGATATGCTATATATCGATATTTCAAGAAGTAACCTCTCATCAGTAGCATTTAAATCAAAACATTGGAAGGTCAGGTTCCTAAACTGTTGAAAACGAAAAGTACTCAAAACCAAAACATTCGAACAAGGAAGCCAAATCCAGCACGGAGGATATCGACCATGTGCATTACAAGGAAAGAAACCTGGTGTTTTAAACAATTTTGAATTTAAAAATCGGAAAATTCAGTGACAAAAATATTAGAAATTTTATGGTAAATCGTGTCAGACAAGTCTGACGACCAGGCTTGTGATTACCCTCGGGGACCTCTGGTCCACCAGCATCGGTTATCGCCCAGTGGTTTCGAAATTACAAATACCAAAACGCGGGTGTAAACGGTTAATTTGGATATGCTATTAATCGATATTTCAAGAAGTAACCTCTCATCAGTAGCATTTAAATCAAACATTGGAAGGTCAGATTCCTAAACTGTTGAAAAAGAAAAGTACTCAAAACCAAAACGTTCGAACAAGGAAGCCAAATCCAGCACCGAGGATATCGACCATGTGCATTACAAGGAAAGAAACCTGGTGTTTAAACAATTTTGAATTTAAAAAATCGGACAATTCAGTGACAAAAATATTAGAAATTTTATGGTACATCGTGACAGACAAGTCTGACGACTAGGCTTGTGATTACTCTCGGGAACCTCTGGTCCACTAGCAGCGGTTATCGCCCAGTGGTTTCAAAATTACATGTACAAATACCAAAACGCGGGTGTAAACGGTTAATTTGGATATGCTATTAATCGATATTTCAAGAAGTAACCTCTCATCAGTAGCATTTAAATCAAAACATTGGAAGGTCAAATTCCAAAACTGTTGAAAACGAAAAGTACTCAAAACCAAAACGTTCGGACAAGGAATCCAAATCCAGCACCGAGGATATCGACCATGTGCATAACTGGGAAAGAAACCTGGTGTTTTAAACAATTTTGAATTTAACAAACGGAAATTTCAGCGAAAAAAATATTAGAAATTTTATGGTACATCGTTTCAGACAAGTCTGACGACCAGACTTGTGCTTACCCTCGGGGACCTCTGGTCCACTAGCAGCGGTTATCGCCTAGTGGTTTCAAAATTACAAATACCAAAACGCGGGTGTAAACGGTTAATTTGGATATGCTATACATCGATATTTCAAGGAGTATAAACCTCTCATCAGTAGCATTTAAATCAAAACATTGGAAGGTCAGATTCCTAAACTGTTGAAAACGAAAAGTACTCAAAACCAAAACGTTCGGACAAGGAATCCAAATCCAGAACGGAGGATATCGACCATGTGCATTACAAGGAAAGAAACCTGGTGTTTTTAACAATTTTGAATTTAAAAATCGGACAATTCAGTGTCAAAAATATTAGAAATTTTATGGTAAATCGTGACAGACAAGTCTGACGACTAGGCTTGTGATTACTCTCCGGGACCTCTGGTCCACTAGCAGCGGTTATCGCCTAGTGGTTTCAAAATTACAAATACCAAAACGCGGGTGTAAACGGTTAATTTGGATATGCTATACATCGATATTTGAAAGAGTAACCTCTCATCAGTAGCATTTAAATCAAAACATTGGAAGGTCAGATTCCTAAACTGTTGAAAATGAAAAGTACAGAAAACCAAAACGTCCGAACAAGGAAGCCAAATCCAGCACCGAGGATATCGACCATGTGCATTATAAGGAAAGACACCTGGTGTTTTAAACAATTTTGAATTTGAAAATCGGAAAATTCAGTGACAAAAATATTAGAAATTTTATGGTAAATCGTGACAGACAAGTCTGACGACTAGGCTTGTGATTACTCTCGGGGACCTCTGGTCCACCAGCAGCGGTTATCGCCCAGTGGTTTCGAAATTACAAATACCAAAACGCGGGTGTAAACGGTTAATTTTGATATGCTATATATCGATATTTCAAGAAGTAACCTCTCATCAGTAGCATTTAAATCAAAACATTGGAAGGTCAGATTCCTAAACTGTTGAAAAAGAAAAGTACTCAAAACCAAAACATTCGAACAAGGAAGCCAAATCCAGCACCGAGGATATCGACCATGTGCATTACAAGGAAAGAAACCTGGTGTGTAAACATTTTGAAGTCAAAATCGAAAAATTCAATGACAAAAACATTAGAAATTTTATGGTAAATCGTGTCAGACAAGTTTGACGACCAAGCTTGTGATTATCAGCAATTAAGGAGATGAATAGACATGCAAAGAAGAAAATAAACTTTGTAGGCAAGTTTTGTTGGTTGTAGTATAGGTTTGGTCAAATCCGCCGAAGAAAGACAATACAAAAAACGCAATAACAAACTAACATTTCGCTGCTCATGAAATATCGCATTTTTCTAAGAGTATACATGCATTTACATGATGCCCCCATAAAATTGGTCAAGTGACAACATCAACCATCAAAAACCAAACTTTAAGACGAAACCCTCGAAATGGGAAATCATGATATATCCCAAATGTTCTGTTAATAATACATACAAGTATATGAACTTTGAAACGCAACTCTTAATGATTTGCTTCATTTGTTTCTTGTACGATTGCATTGCATTATTTAAATGGCTGGGGTCCCGGAGGTAGATTCCCACCCGTGCCCAGCCTCTGCATCCGTTTCGTGGGTAAGATAATTTTGTCACAAGCAATTTTCCAAAAATTCTAAAAAATGTTGAGAAATTCTTCATTTCTAATAACTAATGACAAGGACATTACTTTTCAATCTAGCTCATATGCAGGACCGTTTGGCAAAAATCTAGATCATCCGTATAAGGTGTATTGTTTCGTTTATTTCGTTTTTATTTTACGAATTGAATCATGATCCATAAAGAAGCAAAGGTGTACCAAAGGGGTAATCAGTATCATAAAACCGTAAAGGCAAAGACACAACTGGCAGACAAAAAATCATCACAAAAAAACAAACCACATAACAACATATAACACACACACACACACACACACACACTCACACACACATAACAAAACCGCATTCAGCAACGCGAACTCAAGTCGAAACGAGAGTGAACTCAGGTGCTCCGGAAGAGTAAGCAGTTCCTGCTTGCTATAGCACACCCGTCACGTTTCCAAAGATCGATTAAGTGTTGGTCAAATCCGGAAAGGATGAAATTACAAAACTCTATGTCAAACCAACATCTGTGCTCATCTGAGAGATAGAAATCCCGTATTTGTATACAAGCACATGATGTCGTCCGTAAAATTTCTTGAGTGATGATGACAACAACCTGGGAGCAACGTACCCCTGTGTTAACAATTTGCTTGTAAGCCATGTAGCTCTATCAAGGAAGTCGTTGTTCTCCCCACATGCTCTAGAATAATGATTTTTTTTAAATCAGGGGGGTCTCACACAGTCCAATAGACTAAATGTGGTTTCAATTTACACGATAATTATATTACGGGGGGGGGGGGTGTTTCAGTCCACAGAACATCCCAAACCCCGGATCCGCCTCTGACATATTTTAAAATTTATATGTTGGGCGGATGCATGGACATTACACTTGAACATATTGCTACATTTATTAGATGATTCCATACTTTGTGCACTTGAAACTTGTTAGCTACATGTATGCATGTCTATTATGAATAAGCTGGTTTCAATAAATCATGCATGCATTGTTGAATTGTACGCATACATTAAAAAAATACAAAAATGTCGTAAGATAAAATTGTGAATTGTAATTAAAGTGTTGTGTTTTACACTATAAAATGAACTGGTACACGTGTTCATTCTATTATTAGAAATAAGTCTATTTGTAAACACGGATTACCTTTAATGACCTTTGTACTTAGGCACATGTGTACTTTATACTGGGAAACGAGTTGTCAATTTTTTGCAAACTCACAATTCACATGTATTCTTGATTATTCAAATAATTTTGCCCCAGTTACATTTTAAAAAAGTTTCAAAAAATATTTATGAAACCACCGATATTTAACATGTTTAACATTATCATTTCTGGTGTGCTCGACTTCGACCTTTGTTATTACTCTCCCGTCAAAAAAAGCAATGTTTAAAATGTTGAATTAAACAAAAAAAATTCGACTGTGCCACCGTATCGATGACATGAAATGGAAGAAATATTATTATAGTTTAAAATTTCGTCAAAAAGATACATTTCATATGTACGGCCAAAAAAGGTAGCAGAAAATAACGAGACCTCATATTTTCTGTTATTTTAGTCAATTTGCTTTCATAAATGACCTGTTGTTCGAATTTTAACATATATCAACAATAATTAACAAAATCATTAAATCAACATTAAATTTTTATATTCTAGTCGATGAAAAATGCTTTATTTTATGATACAAAAATATACATAAATTCCCGATCATTTTCTCGCCTCCTATAATAAAGAGTTCCAATTCTTTTGTTTGATTTAAAGCGCATTCCGGCCTGTTCTGAAAATAAATAAGAAAAACTGACTTTCTCTAACATCTTGTTTACCAATTATCTCCCTTGAAAAAAGTACGGGAAATGAATATTACAGTTAATATATAAAAACCTCTCATTATAGCAATATTTTTGACTTTGCTTAAAATGAGTCACATGCTCAGTGGTAAACCACTGTCCTAACTTAAGGGAAAAAAACAGAAGGAAGACATACCGGATAAATTCAAGATCACAATGATTTTGAATTGGTAAGCGAAAAAGAACTCATAAAGAGGAGCAAACATTCGAAATGCTTGAACCTTCATATAAACAACATATTTACACTCTACACTTAATGGATACTTTCAATAAAGCTTTATTTCCCTTCTTAATTCCGTCCGCTCCAGCTTATAAATGAAGTTTACATATCACAACTGATCTAATTCGTTGGTTAATAGCATGCTTTCCTTAAAAAACGTCACACCCGACAGGAAAATTGCTAAAACAGGGTGATCTTAGTCGCACTAACAAAGCCAGATCCTTCATCTGCCGTGATTCTACATATAGGTTTTTGCTGTCCCATCCTATTAAATAAATGTTGAATAAATCCTCATCCACTATTAATTTGCACGAGCCTCAAGATGATCATACACTGCAATATCAACACTAAATGTGATTTCACGACATTTTATGTTAATAAGAAATTTAACAAGTCTGCTATTCTGTTTGACTTAAAATAATTGCAAGAATTTCGCCCATGCAATATAAAAAAAACATGAAAGAAATTGTAAACCATTGGAATACCGATTTTCTCTTGAAAATTCATCCAACAAATTCATTAAACTTGTTGTCATTAACAGGTTAAATACGAGGTACAATGCCCTTCAAGGAGACGTAAAAGTTGGCTTCCGGATGAAGGTTCCCGAAAACTTTCATAACAATTATACAATTTTCAAAACAAAGGGTTATTTCGACCCCGGAATAGTCCCCTTGGGTCCTCCACGGCATGGTGGTTTAAAATAGATTTATATATTATAATTACTGAAGAATTTACGTAGCTAAAAATTATATATTTAAGGACAAAGTAATGAACACAATACCATCTATGTGAAAAACGGATCACGAGTAACATTACAATGCAAGTTTAAGTCATCACCGTCATCAATAGTGTGGTTGGGCCCGCCATCATCAACTATTTACTCAATAGGAGAACAAATGAATACAGAAACTCCAAAATACCGGAGACTCAGTGTTACCATCGATCACATTTCAGGCATATTTAATCTGACCATCAGTAACTTCACATCAGAAGATACTGGTTTGTACTACTGTAATTCACTTATCGATGAGGTGACCTTGTATGCAAGTTTTGATGTCAAACTGCAAGGTACGTAGATTTTTAGATTGTTTTGACGTATTTATCTACATGTACTGGTTATAATTTATTATGTTTAAGCGAACCAACTCAAATGCTTGATCCCAACTTAAGTTTATTATTTATTGATTGCATGTTCCTAGATAGCTAAATTAATCATGTTTGTCTAGTGGAATAATTTTGTAAAGCTTTCCATTCCTCTAAGTTTACAATTAATATCAATTCTGCTAAGCCTGAACTTAAGGTCGTCATTTATTTTCTGTAGTCCGTTCAAAATGGACATGTCACATTGTCAATGATGTTCGACACAATTTAACCCTATAATTTTGTTTTAAAAGATATATTCAATGTATATATAAACAGTAAAACCAAGCATGCTTTCCAAGACCACGGATCTAAGATATCAGATAGAACTTGGTCAAGCACAAGACATTGTCATACTCGTTGAAAGTTTTGAACAGCCGTCGGTGTCTTGGATATGCTGCAGAACTGATGGAAAACTTGGTCACTGGGAAATACATAATGAGCAGAACAACACATTTCGTCTCTCATCCATGATATTATTTGCTGAACAATTTGTTAGTAATGCAACAGTAAGAGTTCGGAACCAAGCTGGAAATGTTGATGTCACAATTGGTCTTTACTTAGAAGGTAATACTGTTGGATGCTTTAGTTATTGTTAAGATTATCATTTCAAATACATTATTGTTCTTATAATAATGCAGTATTAAAACAAAAAGAAAGCTCATCAGCACGTGATTATGTTTCGTCAAGCTCATTTGTTGTCTTCGCGTGTTTTTACTACTTTACTCATTTGATAGATTACAATTATGTTTTTATCGACTAGTATATTATCAGTTACAGCAGGAGGGGGAAGCTTAAGGCAGAAGAAAGTCACTTTGAACCTTTGTTTTACCAGTATTTTAACGATTAGCGACATAGTCATAAATATTTGATCAGTAGCAGAAGAAAAAATACTTTTATTGTATATTTTAAATATCCAGTGCATGTCCTTGGTTCGTCGAAAAAAAAAATGACCTTTAGAATTTGACAACGATAACTAGCTAATTACTAGCACATACCAAGTATGTATAAAATACATAAACGGTATTTTAGTTTCAATTTATAGTGATATTTCAGAAATTGTAGTCCAAATGGGTAATCAAAACCTGATATGCAATGTGTCGGACACTGTAAGCGTAACGTGCTACATTGATGTCAACGACATCGGAGATTGGAGATCTGAATGGCGTCATTTCCGGCATGGTATTTTAATCAGAACACTGGAAAGTAAGCAGGAGGGCAACAAATCATCAGTATCTCTTAATTTTTGTGATTACAAGGATGCTGGGAACTATTCCTGTGTTTGGAAGAAAAATGGCAGAGAAATAAGAGATAATCTGGAGCTATTTGTACAGAGTATGTTTCAAAATAACTTAATTTTCCATTGTTTAGTTAGTCAAATTACTGCTGCTTCTCCCTTCGAGTTAGCTAATTAATAAGTTATTGATTTATTCCCGACATGACGAATTCTGCTATATTCGGGATATGAACATGAAAGGGGTGATAAATGAACATGAAATGAAAATAAGGTAGAGGTAAGTGCTACATGGGAGATGGGAGTTTGGATGGCCACTGGGAAGAAGGATTTGTAGGATTGGACAATAGAACTTCCTGAATGGGAATCCACGGGTGCTAGTCTTACCGACACCTCCAGCAAGGTTCTCTCATGGATGTTAGGAACGTCATATTTACCCCATCTTGTCTGGCACACCTATTATTGTTTGCAATCAGGGTTTTTTCACTATAACCTGCCTGTTTCTAAGCCCTCTTTAAAGGTCTTTTACCGACACCCTTAGCGCTGCTGCAAGCATATTCATTATTCGAAACCCGTACGGGTGTGCTACTATAGAAAGAAGCAGAGGTACCAATGGGGCATCCGAATATCAAAAGTCCGAAAGGGCAGAGAAAAAACCATTACACATCAACGAGAACAGGACGAAAAAACAGACAAAAATACAAAAATAACTGAATAGCTAATCAACATCGCGAACTCAAGTCGCAACGAGAGTCACCTAAGAGACATTAATTGGTAATAAATTATGTCTATGTTTGATTATAATATTGTTGTTCATGAAATATTCGGCAAAAGAATCATGCCTTTATACAATATGCTTTGAAAGCTATTTGAGTGACTGTAAGGAAAATTTTAATATGATAAAATCAAATGAACTCCTATAATCTCAGTAAGCTATTGCATGTTCAACAAACATGAACTAATATGTAGCTAATAGGCTGATTATCTTCACAATCCTACGTCCATCCAAACCTACCATGGTTTGTTTCCAATCGACTCCTCTATAATTTACGTTTAGTTTACGAAGAGAAAGATTTTAAAGTCTTTTATACATGTCAAACAGCCTATCTATATGATTTTTTTAAGGCGAACCAGTTGTTGCAGAAAAGATTATTCTTATGACTAATATGTCAATTTTGACGTTAAGAGTCAACTTCTTGTCTTACGAAAGTCCTAAACCGCCAATATGGTTTAATGGAAAAGAAATAAATGACAATTTATCCCAGAAGAGTATTATTGTTCCTATGGAGATTTACGGAGAGGACGTAAGAGAACAAGGGTACCAGACGGAAATGACTCTAACGTTAGGAACAAATCTAACATTGACAAGCTATAGTTGTCAATTGATAAACAGTTTTGGAACAACAGAGGTGTCCTTTCTCTTAACAGATATACTAACAACCATTAATAATACAATGTACTCGACAAAGGCTTCAGCTTTTGTGACGACAGAGTCAGAAGCATTATCAACACAAAACCTCTTCGTTGAGAACAATGAGTCCCATGGTAAGTTTCAAGTAAAAGACTACACATGATATGTATTAAGATGACAGTACAAAGATCTCAAAGAAGATAAAAATATGTGGTTTCCTTTCGAAGAGTGCAGGAAACAATGGTTTTAATTTAATTTAATTTAATTTGATTTAATTTTTATTATAAATAAACAGTACATGAAGTTGTAACTTATTAAACATAAACCATCATCAAATTCAAAAGATTAATATGTACCATGTAAAAGCGACTCATAAAAATAATTTTGTAAAGAAAACAAAGTGATTTACTGTGGTTCTTATATTTTCAAGTTTTGAATTTCTTTATTTTAGTGACACTAATCAATACAGTGCACTTGATCATTTTTGGAGCTGGGCTATTTGCAGTGATTGTAATCTTTGTCACAACAGTTTTGATTATTGTAAGATACTTTTACAACAAAGGTAACATTGAACATTGTCTTGTAGATATTTTCTTATACAATAATTTCCACTGACAAACTAGTACTATTAAAAGAACTCCTTTGATAAAACCGACCATATAAATGATACCTATTGAACACATTTTTGTTTTAGCAATATCAATATACTTTTGACCATTGCCAGGTGCAGATCCTAGGAAAAGCGTACCGGGGGTTCGCCCCTCTATAACTGACAAAATAAGTTTTTTTCGCATACAATAACAATAAAAACATATTAACAACCCCTAATCAATAAACTGAAATCCTGGATCCGCCCCTGATTGCATAAATTTATGTTAATACTGAATTTACATGTTTAGCAGAATAATACTGTATTACAACCTTATTTGTATTGTGATGCACGTTTGATGTCCTCAAAGGTGACATCTAAAGGGTTGCATGGATTACTTCCGCTTACATTTATAAGTGCATGTGGTGTTTTTACCTCTTATGTATGTAAAGACGTATTCACATTTTTTAAAGTTTTTTTTTATCTGTCTCGATCACGAACATCCAATAGAAGATAATGAGATGTGGAATAAGTGTACACGACATAACATCAAGAAGCAAAAAGGCACCAAAATAAAATCAATATCATTTATATTGATCGAATCGTTCAAATGTTAGATATTTGCGATAATTTTTACAGAATTATATCGTCTGTGAAGGAGTATCGATTTCGTGATGTATTTAAATGCGGGAAATAAAAAATAAAAAAAAACATTTAAACAATCTATATAAGCTATTGGCCGAATAAAAAGTATACGATATTGAGGTGTGGAATAAGTGTACGCGACACAACAAGCAATTCAAAAAATCACAACGGAAAACAGCAAGCAGTCTTCAACATGACCATAGGTCACTGCTTACCGTCTTGCATTGGCCCAAGACTTATAATACAATACAAAAGTATCAAAACCAATCCCTAAATCATCAACGAAAGACTCAATTCTTGACATAAAACAGTAATGACAAGGACAAACAAAGGCTTTGGCAAAGTTTCCTGGCTTAGGACAGGCACATATAAAATGTGGCGGGGTTAAACTAGTTTTTTGGATCCAACCTTCCCCCTATTGATAAGCTTGCACAAAGCTACATATAAAACACACTGTAAAACTCAATCGACAAAAGTTCAACTCAACATGAGAGAACCTAAGACAAAATACTGTACGAAAACAACAAGACAAGGAGGAACTCTCTTGAGAACACTCGAAGTTACTGACAACTAGCTAAGAAACATTTGTCGATTGATGTAAAAGAATCAAATACATCAGTTCTAAATCCGACACCCCACGTCAAAACAATGAATGATTAAGAGTTGCATCACCATACAGAACCGACATACTTGATCGCTGTGGTGCTTATAAATAATACAGTGGATAAAGTGAAAATTTAACGTTTTAAAGTTACTATCAAGCTATCAATATTTCTGCCAAAACATACCAAATGCAAAGATTTTACTAAAACATTGAATTCGTATCCTTTTTTCAAAAGGTTTTTAAGCCAGTTTTTAATTTCCATAAGGTTGTTTTTGAATTTTTGTGCTTTATAAACTACATTGCTATAAAAGTCAGGATGAGATATGCCTTTAACAATAAGAAATCTACGTGTACAATCAAATTTTTCGATGAGATGTCCATATTTATGTGCAAATTTTGTAAAAGATTTGACTAATTTGTGATTCATTATCGGAAGATTTATGCTTTACTTTGAATATAACGTAGATAGAATAAACGTAATTTGTTCAGTTTAACATTCACGAATCATTCTATTTTTATAAATATGTATTATTTTGTTATTATGTCTTAATTTAAAGTTATTCTAATGATGTTTATCCCCGAAAGTATCGGGTCAGTAGGTGACTTAGCACGTTTTTTCTCAGTGCGCACACAAAAAAGTTCCTTATAAAAAAACCATTAAAAACCCCTTTTTAAGGAAAACAAATACATTTTGTTGCTCGGGGATTACCGATAAAGAGACTATAACACTTTTAAATCTTGAGATCGAGTACCAACGGTACTTTAATTTTGTTTTTGTCACTTTAGACTCCGGACATTCAAATGCTCCCTATTTTTTTCGTTGACATTTAAAGACTGATGATAGTTGATTTTTTAACCAAGTTCGGTTTAAATCAAGTGCCATCTTTACATCGAATGAACGTAAATGTTTTTATGTTACATTTTAGGAACAGTGCAGATAAACAGTAATACATTGTAAGTATTTTTAGCAATTAATCAAAATACGACAAATGAATAACTAGGTATAAGTGCAGTATTTAAACAGAGCGATATGAGAAAGTATTTTGTGTGTAAAGAGCTGTAAGATTCAACTCTAGGTAAATTCAACTGCAGATGGTAAAGGGAATGTTACAATTTTTATATTTGTTTGCAAGAAATCGGTCTAAGAATATTCAGTATCGTTTTATACCTGATTCATCCAATAGATGTTTACGTATTTACGGAAAACATTACTTGATTTGGTACCCCAAATATAGTACAATAAAACAACTTTTTATGACACAAAATTATACGATAATAGTCGCAAATTTTGCCTTTTTTTTTCAAACAAAAAATGAAAAATAAAAATGAGACCGTAAAACCCATTAAATTTTCAAATTTCTATTTGAATTGTCTGTTACATTTGTCTTGAGTTAAAAAAAGTTACATTTAACAAGAAAGAACCTGTTTGTAGAGATTTGTGTGTACACATAAAAAAAACTAGAACACGAAGAATAAGTTGGTCGGTTATGCTGTATGCTATGACTACCTACTTGTTATCATATTCATACCACTAAAACTGAACCATGCTTTCTATAAGTATTTGATAAAAGAGACTTTTTACTAAGGAAACAGTTATTGATCAGTCATGAAAAACCAAACACCCAAACCTCACAAACAAAGTACATTGTACAATACACAAAAAGTCCATTTTTTATTTAAATTTTCAGACCTACCCCAGTCCCAGCAGAGGAACAGAAATACGAAAGTCTGGACATTACTGCTATCACTCCTGTAACAAGTGGACCATATCAAAGCATTCAGCAGAATGCAGAGTCCATAGGAATACCAGATGGTCCTTACGAAAGCATAGAACTAAACTAAATATACTTTTATGCAACAATATAATTCAACAGAATGCAGAGTCCACGGGAATACCAGTTGGTCCTTACGATGGCATATAACTAAACTCAATCTACTCATTTACCACAGTATAAACAAACAGTTTATCTGACACGTCATAGCGCTAAACTCATTTGACAATACTGACGTGTTGAGGAAGAAAGTGCTCGGCTTGATAATAGTTACTATGCACAAATTTTAAGCAATATTTACTGTTAAGTAACAAACCACTTGACCTAAATAACTATTTTTTTCAATTATTTGATTACAGAAGCGTTTCAATTCATTTTATCGTTTTGGCAAAAATTCAGAGTGTACATTTCATTCAAGTTCAAAATACTGTATATACAAGCGTTTATTGAAAAACATTGGGTCACTGTCTAAAATGTGGTTGAAAACTGGTAAATTGTTAATGTAAAAGATCTTGAAATTGACCAACAACATTCTGATCAAGGTACTGAAACCCAGTATAAACCCCAGACAGATGTGCTTTCATACTGGAAAATTCTCTTTCAGCTTGTAGAAAGGTGTCCCGATTAATGGCGCTGTACAGATTTTTCTTTTGTAGTCTGTCAACAAAGGGCGAATCAGGAAATAAAGGTAATAACAAAACTACCGAACTTGAATGATCAATCTCATAGTCCAGAGAAAATGACAAAAACGAATCAGTCATACCGGAGAACTGGTGGATCGCAATGGTCCTGACTTGGTACAGGCATTTCAAACGAAATGGTGGGTTAAACCAGGTTTTATGGCGCCAAACCTCCCTCTTCCATTGCGATCTTAGGATCCGGTAATGACCATAGAACACAACATAGTTGTGAGACACAATAGGGATATTGAGGTGATCATCTCAGTACAGCACACCAGTCAAACACTATTTAAAACAATTAACTATCATATCTTTTAACTCAATTTTGAACTTTTCTACTAGTGGCTGATAACGAAGAAAGAATTTTTTTAGTGATCGTATGAGACGTATTTTCTTATAGCCCTGCTTCAAAAGTCGGTCACGAAGAAACCGGTGTCTGATAAAAAAAATCTGTTAAATGTGTGCAAGCTCTGGCATATCGAATAAGTTGAGAAATATAAACACCGTATGCAGGAGAAGTAGGTATATTGCTTTGTAGATTAGGAAAATTAATAATTTGAAAATTAAAATCGTCTCGTTTATCGTAAATTTTTGTACTGAGATGACCACCTGGGTCAAATTCGAGGTGCAAATCCAAGAAAGAAGTGAAGCAATTAGATTCGGTGGTCTCTTTAATCTCCAATTCTGGAGGATATATTGAAGGAATCCAACTACCAAATGAAGTGTTATTGACAGAAAGGACATCGTCAATATATCTGAATGTAAGATTAAATGACCTTGCCTCTTTCATCTTCTTGTTCTTTACGAGTCCCTGAAGAAATTCAGTCTCGTAAGAGTATAAAAACAAATCGGCGAGGAGAGGAGCACAGTTTGTGCCCATTGGAATGCCGATTTGTTGAAAAATCTCTCCTCCGAAGGTGACAAATATGTTGTCAATGAGGAAATCAAGCATACTTGAAACAATAGCTGAAAATAAGGATTTCCTAAGAAAAAATGAGGAAGATTTTTTGCCTCAATGCAAAGTTCGAGAAATTTAAGAAAGTAACCTAGAGCGTCCTGAAATCTTCCCAACCTCTTTCGCTACTCGGTACTGTGCAAAAATTAAAATAACCTAACAGTTTTAAGGTATTGTGACGCCATCCCCTTTTTCAGCTGGTTATGGTCTGGTAGATTGATGACGTAGGTTTTTAGCAGACGACACATCTTTGGCTATCGTTTCGTCATGCTACATTCAATATATGTTTTCGTATCCCGATGTGCATTCTCTCCAAAAGTGGTCACTGTATAGTTCTGTTGTCGCATCATAAATTCTGTGAGCCCATTTCATTACGGCATTTACAGGACATCTCATGCTTTGGACACAGAATCCAGATCCACCAACACCAAATGGGTCTGGAACACTATCATGACGGAGAAATAAAGCAGGGACAAAATCTGTATTCAAAGACTGCTTAAATTTGGACTCATTAGTAAATCCATGGAATGCAGCTCCACTCTGTAATTTAAGAAATTTCCGTAATTTTATCTTCTTTATTCAAAGTTATTTGAATGTCAAATGTTGGGGGCTTATCTGTTCTGTTGATCTTGTTAAAGCTCCCCATTTCCTTAAGCTGGTCAATATAATCAGCTCGAGTCTTGTCTATAGCAGATTTAAAATTGTTTCTTCAAAGTTTTTCGTGTCTAAATAATAGTTTGAATCTTGTTCCTCTTTAATGACCTGTTCTCGCAAAATCCATGGATACATCTGGATCCGAATGTATCCATTTGGTACTTTAATTTTCAGGAAACCAGGTTTCCCGTTGATTTGAACAGTTTCTGTCTGCACAACTTGATATTAATAATAGAATTGTATCGTATTCTAGTGCATCTTTAACCTTTAAACCATCTCTTGAACTACCAAACTTGATAAGAGGGCCTATGATTTTTATTACTTAATTTTTTTCGGCATTTTTCTTTACCATGTCATACATTTTGTCGAGGAGTACATTTACAGTTTTGCAATGTATGCATTTTTTTAATGAGAAGAGGTATCCTACTCATGATATAAGCTTCCTGCTGACCAAATGTACATACGGGTTTTCTCCAGTCGTTGCACATCTATCCCCAATGCGTGTATCCCCGGCGGTTGCCATCTTTTCTTCGTCTAGAAAATACAAGTTACAAAAAGGTTTAAATGATGTTGTAAATGCGTAATTCGAAGTTGTATATGTTCAAGGAGTTACCCTATCATGATATCGACTATGGAAAAAATCATGTGATATCCTGGGGAAAGAGCTTAACTTATTAAAAATATTTCAGGGTACATCCCTATCCCCATCCTATCATTACATCTATTCATTTTCAAATGCATATTTGTGACCAATTCATGTTTATTATCCATAAATATGAAGATTTAACAACTGCTGCATTCACATGAAAATGCTTTAAATTTGAAAGACTGTTTTGATATTCTGTTTTAATCTAAATTCAAATGGTAGAATATACCATATACAGGTACAGAATGCAAGACTTGGGTGATTGGTTTTATTCTTTTTATATTGATATATGACATGTGTGAAAAATACACCTTTTCATATATGCAACATCTAAAAATTTCACCCTTTTCATATATTGCTCACCTAAAAAAGTAGACCCTTTTTGGCCGCACATATTTACATTTTGTACCTAACCTCATAATGGAAGTTGCTACGTGGGTGATTTCAATAATTTTAAACAGTAGACAGTTTTGATTACATTTAATTCAATTTGATAAAATTTGTATTATGCAAGTGGGATGCCCTCAAGGGCCTGGTCTACCAGCGGTAGTAATCAGCCAAGTGGTGTTAAAATAGATTGTACATGCACCAAAAAATTCAGCTCAATAACTCTTCAAAAGTCTACATTTGGTCAAAATTGTCAGTCGACCCTTGGTAGAAGTTATGGCCCTTTTAAGATGAAAAAAAGGTATTTTTTCATGTTTTTTTTTGCCTATAGAATGAAAACTTTAATAGAGAAAAGCTGTCGCTTGCTGAAACCTTGAGTTCATTGAGCTCTAAAAAGTCTTTATTTGGTCGAAGTTGTTAGATGATCCCTTATAGAGGCTATGGCCCTCTAAAGTTGAAAAAAATGTTTTTATTGTGTTATGGGCCCATTGAAAACTGTAACAAAAAAAAAATTGCTTTGCCTTGCTGATCAAACCTTTAGAAAATTAGGAAAAGCGTGTGTTAACTCAAATGTTTTGCTATGTGTGCTCTACAAAAGTATTTAAAGGTGAAAGTTGTATGTGTGTTGTACTATACTAATACTATTCAGCTACCCATTAAAACAACTACGGTTTAATATTTATTATACTAGTTACTGGTCAGTTTCTCATCCTGTTACAATCTGTCCCCAATTCAATATACAATCTCTTTCTTTTCACGTTTTCAATATAAATAAATTAATGTGTTCAATTAAATGTTAATTAATGCCCATCACGTTTGCAATCGATAATTTAATCGGTCAAATTAACCTATTAAAATAATTAGTGAATGTCACGTTTATAATTTCCAATATAATAAAAGAAAGGATTTAATAAGTCCGTAATTAATTTACAATATAAAATAATTAATAAATCGTGTAGGTCCTTTTAAAGTCCAATAGTGTTACACCTCCATATGATTTCAGAAATATACTCCATCAAGATTTCTGGTAATCATTCATTCATGGCCAATAGTTCAAAAGTATGTTTGCACTGTTAAAAGTATATTTTGCATTGCCAAAAGTCACAAAGCACTAAAGTTTGTAATCCAAACCATTTTATCTCATTCGATTGATCTTTGTATTTATTCCTCTCGCGTTGTGTTTTAATGTCACTATTTTAACCATTGTCTCATCCATTTGATTGTCATTTATTCATTTCGGCCATTCCATCCTTCGCGTTGTTTTTAGTGTCACTACTATAAAAGTACTTCAGAAAGTGTTAAAAGGTTCCGTTGGAAGCTGAATACATCTTCAATTACAAATGTTCACTGACCATCAAAATTCTAAATTATAGTGTAATATAACGTCTATGTAGTATTCATTGATTATATAGTTTATATGTCTAAATATGTCCATTATTATAATTGTAATAAGTCTATTTACAGCAACATATAACTAAGAAAGACACAAGGTATATGGTAGTTACGGATCACCATGTTCTTTCCAAATATAGTCAATCACCGTATTGTCGTGAAATAGGAATTCCATCCTAATATTTAACGATCCACGACCGGTAATTTCAGCATTTGATAAATAGGACTTTTATTCTCTTGTAGTAATGGTGAAGAGCTAACAACTTCTCTGGAGGCACGTTCATCGCCCTCGTTCTTGAACGACACCAGTTGGCCCAACTTATCATACTGATGAAGTGAAATCCTTCTCATTTTTTCTTACCCTCTCTTTTAGATGAACAATGCAAACCCACCCACTTTCTATATTTACAAAATATGAAAACTACAATTCCAACTAAAAGAGCAACAGAAATATAAATAAGATTATATACCCAATTTGGAAAAGATTGAACATCCTCTGAGATTTTACCTAAACTACGTAAATTTAATACGAGATCATCCATGGGTATTTCTTTAATTTTCTCTAACTGTTTTGGAAGACTTGTAATATTAATTTCAGAAAGCACTTTTTCAAAAGGTTTCCACAATTTTCTAGAAGTTAAATTATAATTACTTATTTAATATTTTATAGAATCATCTGTTACTGTTTATTTTGTTTGTTTATTATAATATGGCAACAATGTCATATAATTATTTGTAGCAGAACACGATTCATTAAGTGTCAGAATATCTAAAGGTGGGAATATTTCCTTTTCTAAAGTTGTCTTAAACTTGTCATTTTGACATGCTATTGCAAACTTCAAAGTTTGTCGGTGGTTATTAACCAAGAACCAGAAGTTATATAAGTAGCCATCGGTAAAATAAAATTAGGCTCAACCATGACTTTACATAACCTTTCAATATCATTATCATATTTCCTAAATAAAGATATAATACAATTCCTGTTTAAATTATTAGGGTAAACTGGACTTCTAATTTGACAAAATTTCACAAATTGCTCCATACATTCTTCTTTTTAATCTCCATATATAAAGAACATATTTTGAACGTTTAGCATTTATTGCAATATACTCAACTTGCTACCATTGACTTTAATAGTGTTTATCACTTTTCAAAGGTAAAAGTAAGTTATTTACTTTATAAACTTCAAACCTATTATTTACATCTAATAAAGGAATCATGATAACATTAATAATTTTGTCATCATGTAACATGGTTGTACAAGTCAAAGATCTATAAAAGGACCACATATCGTTTTCAGGGTCCCCAATTAACTCCAAAAATAATTTGGTAATTTATTCTCAATTTCTTTAAAATGCGTTTCAAATCTATAGGATACATGACAGTTGGTGCTAAATGACCTAGTGTAAGCATATTTAATTTAGGACTTAAATGTTCCAGATAAGTTGTTGCCTTACGCATTAATAATTTTAATTCACCTAAAATTATGTCAAGTTGTACATATAACTGCATGAAATTTCCTGATTCATTAATTTGTTGTTCAATTTCCTGAGTAAAGTTATCAAAGGAGTAGAGCCACGAATGCCTCAAATCGGCCCCGTATTTTTACTAATTTTTAAACTACTTCAACTCTTCGTAATTTTATCCAAAATGAGTTAAGGCATAACTGAACTTTTCATTTATGTAAGATTTAACAAAATATCTACATCACAGGTCTAGCCTTGGCATTTCAAACACGCCATAAATCATACAATTCTTAATTTTTCGCCTATTTTTACTGTTTTCTCGTCGTATTTTGTCAAAAATAGTATAGGCCACATTCGTCGACCATCCTAATTTTTTGATAATCATTTTATAACATTAAAATACACATTTCTATCACAAAATAATTTTGGTCGACGGGTGTGGCCATTTTCATTTTAACCGATGTATACATGAATATCAATGAAAAATGTAAAAAAAACGAGATTTTGAACAAAATAGACTGATTTTTAGCTCACTGTCTTCCTTGTTGATAAACAATTGAACGAAAAGATATTGCAATTTATAAAATATGAAGTCTAATGAACATCAAGGGACCAATTACAAGGAGGTATATCAAAGTTGAATTTCCAGGCCAATTTGGGGCCTTCGTGGCTCTACTCCTTTATTTCCTATCTCTTCCAAGTCAGTAATTAATGAATTTATTGTTTCCCTATTATGAAATACTTCTGTTCTTGTTATATTAAATATCAAAAGATTCACATAAGAATGTGTGCTATCTTAGCCTGATTTTTAGCTAATATATTAATATTATTCTTAATGGAGTCTACATCAGATTCAGTTAATACACCAAATAAAACAGACATTACTTTTCGAATTATCGGTAATAACGACCTCTTGTTTCTTTGTAAAATTTGGTAATTTGCAAAAGTGCTACGTATATACTGATGAGTTTCTGTTAATACCCTAAATATAGAATATAGGACTTTTTTTTATTTTGAGATCGATTTTTTCACTTGTTTTGGTGAACCCGAAGGGTGAACAAAAAAACAAGTGATAAAGTCGATCTCAAAATCAAAAAGTCATATATTCTCTTTATCGGTAATTGATTGTGATAGTAGTCCAGTCGATTTGTGAAAAAAAATGCTAAAAAAATGGTAAGAGCATGAAACTTAGCATAGTGGTAGAACAAAGCTTTCTTAACAATATTAGCTATGGACCCAATTCAAAAAATCAAAATGGCGGCCATTTTCAAGATGGCCGCCAGATGGAATATAAAATTTAGAAATAAATCAAATAAAAATTAATTAAAAATTATGCTTTGAAGATAAAAGCACCAAATCATGCATAATTGCAGTGCAAATTATTCTTAACAATATATTAGAAGATGGTTTGCTTTAAATTCAAAATAGCTGCCATTTTAAAGATAGCCGCCTCAAAAGAGCATACATACCTACAAAATCGAATCATCTTTTATTAAAGGTTATTTATTGCCCAAATAGGCACAACAGCAATTGATATGCGCTGAATAAAATTGATAAGGTGAATAAATATAATCTTGATTCCATTTGATGATATCAGGCGGGGAGTGTTCAGGAATATACTGCATATCTCATCATAGCTATCTGTGTAGTAAAATGGTGTTTAGATGTTAACGTTGTTTAATATTGCATGGAAGAACTAATTTTATATATTATTGGAACTATCAACTCGAAATGGTGTTTTTAAAGCCTACCTTTTGAAGAACTATATATGCATTTGCGGTGTCACCCTGTCTATCCATATGTCTATCAATTTGCCCAGCCTGCAATAGGAGTGGTTCATTTATGGACCCTATTAATTATGACTTGACTTGAGCCATTTTACTCCCCAATGGAGCTAAGGCTACTGGCAATTCTTCTCAATATTCCTGTCCTTTGAAAGTTAGTGGAAGCTGCTCTACATGTAACCATTCTCTATCATTTTTTCTTGTATGTGCTCCATGTCAGTCTAAGTCACCCCTTTTTCTTTTCCCTTTGCAGGACCTGGTTTTTCCTTTGTGTAATGTGCTACTTAACGAAGCAACCATTTGGTATGGCTATGAAACTTGAAATAAAAAAGCAGGATGGGGGAAAAAACAGAATTAAAAAGGCATAACAATTACTTTGAGTTAAAAAAAGGCAGGATTGCGTTTTTGGTTGAAAAATATTGAAGTTAAAAAAAAAGAGTGAGCGCAAAAAAATCCAGGCTTGGACTTTTTAAAAAATAAAAAGTCAGAACTAAGACAATCTCCATAGCCCCCCATCCCAATAAAAATCAAATGGTTGCTCCCTAACCACTTCCACACTTTCCCTTTATTTCGAGAACAATAGGTGTTTTTTGATTGTTTTCGTTAGTAATTTTGTAAGCCAATCTTTTGTATGGATCACAGACATTTGTACGTGAATACCTGAAGTTTCTGCATGTCGGTCGTTGTGAGGCTCCATACTTCTATGATTTAAAGTTGCTGTTTAATAAACTTAGCTTGGTCTTTATAAATACTTGCTTTGATTCCCATACGTTTCAAGCCATTTCAGGGGCCATTTCATCATCTGTTTCACCAAAGTTGTTAATTACAATTTCTATATATTCTCTCAACGTAAGCATGATGGGTGCATCTATTTCACTGATATTGATGTTGCTTTTGTTAATCCTTATTATTATGGTCTCCTCTTTTTATATGTTCTTCTGTTTTGAAGCATTTTCAACCAATTTAATGATGTTTTCTTACATATGGCGGATTCCATTTCCTCTTCTCTGATGTGATTCTCCAGTGATCCGATCAATGCATGGCCAAGGAAAAAGGAAAAATCCATGTCTAAAAACTGGCCGTATTTCAAACTCTTTACTTATATTTCTTGCGTATACTAACTGACATATCATTCCTAGAGTTGTACATATTTGTAACAATTCTGTTTGGAATTCCATAGATCTCAAGAAGTTTCCACAGAATTTCTTTATCAAGGATACCAAAAGCTTCTCGGAGTCTATGTAATAGATATAAAGAGAACTGTTTCATTGAATTGGCTGCTCGATGAGCAGGTTGACTATCTGTTCAGTGCAAGATTTTTTTTCAACCTGCTTAGTGGTCTCGCATTCTATTGTCTGAAGTTGTTTTAATACGACATGATAATTATCTGATAAGGATTTAGTAAATGTAATATTCTATAGCTTTTACATTTGATAAAGACTCCCTTTTTAACAAGTTAAATTATGCATTCTTTTTTTCCAATCTTATGGAAGTTCTACTGTGTCATAGGTTTGAGAATTTTTCCTGTTTTCTAGGATTCAATTTAAATTGTGACATAAATTCTGAGTCTGGCATTGGTCAGTTTTCATGGTATTTATGGCTTTGATATTTTCATTTAAAGATGGCACTGAACAGTCTTTATCAAGGTGGTCTGCAGCAGGCTGAATATATGCCATTGTTTCAGTTGCTTACATGACAATTCTCACATCTAAACACAATTTTACTCCGATTAGCTAGAAACGTATATATCCCTGTACACTCCCCGTCTGATATCTTCAAACAGAGTCTAGATTCCTTTTACTCTTGTTTTAAATTTGTTTGATCACTTATCTATTGCAATCATTTATATTTTGGGGCATAAAAAAACCTTGAATTAAAAATGATTTGGTAATGTAGATATATATGCTATTTCTAAGGCTCTCATCTTTAAAATGACAGCCATTTTCAACATAAGGCAAACCGTTGTCTATTATTTAATCTTTAGAATATTTTGTACTGCTATTATACACAATTTGCTGCGTTTATCTTCAAGGTACAATTTTTAATGAATTTTTATTTGATTTATTTCTTAATTTCTATTCCATTAGGCGGCCATCTTGAATATAATAGCTAATTATAGCTAATATTGTTAAGTATGATGTTTTCTATCACCATGCTAAATTTCATGCTTTTACCATACTTTGAGCAATTTCGCCAAAAACCTGCACAAATCGACTGGACTATGACGTAGCGTACTGACCCGATAATTTCGGTGATACACACCTGTTCGTGAGACTTTATCAGCCTGTACACATCAAAGTAAAAATGTACTAATTACCGATAAATTCATTTCTTAAACTAGAAATTGCTGTTTCAAATATCTTTTCATCCGTATTACTATGTCTTTGAACAATTTGTTGTGCCAAAGCAGCGGTTTGCACTAAATCGTTTGAAAATCTACTAATAAATTTATCAAAAGGTTTTAAATCAGTCACAAATGTAACCAGCCATTTTGATCTCGAAGAAGCTATTTCATTAACTTTTTCAAAAACAACATCGTCAGTAATAAAAGCACCCTGACAGCAAGAAAAGAGAAGGGTAAGTTCCAGTAAAACTTTCATTTTTCCTACAAAACAAAATAAATAAAATTGCTACTGTCTTGAATTCATTGCTTCTTGTACTAAGTAACTGTATAATTCCCCACTCTCTTCAAATGACAGATGTTTATTATTTAATCTGAGTCTCTGGAATTTCAGATACCATAACGTAGTATTTATGAAACCTCATGTAGGTGGTAGAAATCATTTTGCTTTACTTATTATTATTATTATTATTTACAATATTTTAAAGCGCTTATCTAATAGACATATTACTCTAAGCACTGTACAATTAATATACAATAATGTCAGGTTAAACATGAAAAAAATATGTAAAACAGTAATGCATATAACATAAGAATAAAGACAATATGAACGGACATTTTTTAGCATATTTCTGCAGAGGTGAGAAAGATTTAAGAAAATAAATTATATAAAATGATTAAATATTAGAAATAAAAAAGGTTTATCATTCTAAGAACAATTTTAAATAAATAAAATATATAGAAGCAAGAAAACAAATGAAATAATAAAACTAAAATCTGTATAGCAACGATCCAAATAAAATCTAAAAAAATAAATTTAACTAAAAACTATCAAGTGTTGCGGCTAATAAGCTAAGTTAAAAAAAATACTTAAACTGGGGTGATAATCTATTAGATTAAAAGGTAAGCAATTCGTGTACAGATAGAGACATTTTTTCAAACAACTGTCAAATATTAACATATCGGATTCAAACCCTATAAGCTATTCTAAAAAGACGAGTCTTTAAAAGCTTCTTAAAAATGTTAATTGACTCGGCACGTCGAATACCCTCAGGGAGGCTGTTTCAAAGTGTAGCAGAAGATTTGTCGAATCGGCGTTCACCATATCCTATAGTTCGAACTCGTGGTGTCTTTAGTTGGTGTGAATTTTGCGTTCTGAATGTCCGGGAAGGTTGGTATTCACAGAGTAAATCTTTCAAGTATACAGCGACAAGGTAATGAACGGCTTTAAAAGTGTACAAAAGTATCTTGAAATGGCATCTGTATTTCATTGGTAGCCAATGTAAAGAAACAAGTACAGGAGTAATGTGGTCGTGTTTGCGTTTTCGGGAAATCAGTCGTGCAGCTGTGTTTTGCACTCGTTGTAGTCGCACTAGGATGTTGTCAATTATACCATACAGCAACGCATTTCCGTAATCCAAACGTGAAGTCACGAGTGAATTGACTAGTGATTTGCACGCGTCATCTGTGGTATACGATCTAATTTGTCCTATATTGCGAATTTGATGGAAACACGATTTAGAAACGAAACTCACTTGTTTCTCCATATTTAGAACACTGTCGAAATATACTCCTAAGTTCTTGACCACAGAAGCATCATTAAAAATGTAACCATCAAATTTGAAACTAGATCTGACAAAATCTTTTGAACGTTGTTTAGGTGTAAAGATGATTTATTGTAGCAGCTATTATTCTCTTATTTATGTCAGGAGACATTGTATGTTCCTTCTGTACAGGCACGTCTTCTAGGTGAAAAGTATCTGTCAAGGTTCCCAACATTTGATTTTCGTAATTTACAATTCTTTTTAGTTGCAAAAATTGAAAAACACCAAATCTATCAATGTAGCCATAATAACTTTCTTCCAAAACTTTATCAATATCCGTAATGTTGTAGCGTGTTATGCTTTAACTCATCCCATCTTTAATCTCTGAAACATGACAAATATAATAAGAATTACGAAGATTTGACTAGAAGAGTTGTTAAACATTTGGTCATATCAGAGAACGTGTTTGAAATTTTATCATTATTAGAATCTTGACTTATTGCGTCAATAGATATTTCTTCATCAGAGTTTTTATTTTTTATTATTGATCTTTTATTTTTGGTTTTACACTTACAAGATAGAGGTTTTTCATCATCTGATGAATAAGTTTCATAATCATCAGAAGATTCCTTATCTGAATAATTGGACTTTCGTCTTTGAATACGTTCATTTTGTCGTAAAATTTTCTTCAATTCCAGCAAAGGTACATCATCGTCTTCCGACGAAGAGTTTCTCTCATTTTTATTTTTTTTGATTACCTAATTTTGAAACGGAACATCGTCTTCCACAGAACTTAACTCAGACCTTGACTCTGCGGGTACAACGTACACGTTATAATCAAAAAGACCTCTATTACAACAAAAACAGTTTTCTCTTTATCTGATTCTTTCATTTTAACTTACCAAAAGCCCGAATTTAAGTCCAAAGTTGTCATGAATTTCGCTTTTCCTAGAGTTGCCAAAATATCATCTATAACAGCCAATGGATATGACCAACTTTTAGTTATATTATTTAAAACCTTAAAATCTGTACAAAATATATTAGTGCCATCTCTATTTTTGACTATTACTATAGGAGCTGACCAACTTGACTTAGATCTTTGTATAATATTTTCTTCTAGCAATTCATCAATAGCTTTATCAACTATTCCTCTCTGATGTAAAGGTGTTCTATAAGGCTTAAGTTTTATTGGTGGATGATTATTAGTTTCTGTATCCATGAACACTGTATCCGTATGGGACAATTCTGAATCTTTGAATGCAAATATTTCTTGATTTTTATATATAACTGGCAAAAGTTTTTTCTTATATTCTGGAGCTACATTTAAATGAAATTTTTCTTCAAATTCAGGGTTTATGCCTTTTAATTCATCTACTATTGAAACTAAATTTTCTTTGCATATTGAATTCACCTTAACTACAGGTGTTCCACGTTTAAACTTAAACTTCCTATTTGTTCTATCAACGATGTGAATTGGAATCTTGGTTGGGTGGCTAATTTTAACCACTGAATTCCCTACTAATAACCCTGGCTCCTCACAAAAATTTCCTTATTCAATTGATGAAATTTAATAAATCTTTGGATCCCAAAGTCTTACATGTTTCCATAATTTTACAAAACAAACATTTGATGTCTGAGGTTTAAAAATTGTGTCTTTTGTTAATCTTACAATACTTGAAATATGCACATCGCATATCATTATTTACTCTTAACATCTCTAAATCATAATAAAGGCTTATTCCATATTTAGTCAACCAATCGCTACCTAAAATTGCATTTCTGTTCATGTCAGAGACTACACAGAATACATGTTTCATTTTCTCATGTTTTATTTTAAATTCAATTTCAACATTCCCTAAACAATTTAATGAATTTCCGTTAACGGATTGTAAATGCACCTTCTTTTTGTCTAATTTAGGTAATCTTGGAATAGATTGATAAATTTTGTAGCTTAATAACATTACTTGAGCACCTAAAGCACGTAATTTAATTTTATTATTGATAATTGGACTTCCAGCTAAACAATTGGTTGAACATATCTCCCTTTGTCGGCTTTAAAACAAAGAGAGTCGTTTAGGTTCCCTGATTTTTATTTTATTGAGTTTTAAGAAGTTTAACGTAGCAATTTCGTTGGATGTGACCTTTCTTTCCACATCGCCAACATTCGACTTGATTTCTATCAACATTTTTGTATTGTTCTGTCCTTTCAACTGCATTAATTTGTTTCTTAACCTTAACCCTACAATCGTTTGCCCTATGTCCAACTTTGTTACAATTAAAACACCTTCTAGGTGATCGATAATGATCTACTTCCATAGGTTCTTGACTTGTTCCACTTAAATGACGTGAATCACTTCTATCAGACCCCCTTCTTCTCAAGTCAAAGGTTTTCGTGCGTTTCAGATTGTTTCTTTATTATTTTATCTGATAAATGGAGCTAGTGAATTGAAGCTAAACACTTACTACTTTTACTACTAGAATCTTGGTGTAGAAGGTGTATGAGCACTTCATAATGCATCAAAATCAGGTAGTACATTTTTTAAATGACTAACATTGAGAACAATAATAATATAACCAATACTGGGAAAGTACTCATTTTCGCAGTCGACTTAAAAAAACTGCCACAAAATGGATACTTATTGAGCATATTTGTTTTTGTTTAGCCATATTCATTGCTACTCTAGACCATAACATCAATTTGACCGCGAAAAACTTCAAATATGAGCAAAAACATAAACTGTATTATTAATATTCCAGAAGAATTCAACAATTCACAAATGTCAAATTTCCAATTGTCGTCTTTCCCTCGTTTTTTAGTGTATAAAAGCTTTCTGTCCTCTCTGGTTTAAAAGATGTCAAGAGTCAAAAGTTCGAAAGGGCAACGACGAAAACGGTAAACACAAACAAAAAAGCACGAAGCACCACAAAACACAAAATCAACCAAACGGAAATATTTTTTAATAAAATGCTTTTTAATAAACTCCGATGGATGCCTATGCCTGATTATTTTGTATACAGAAAGGCGATTTTAGTTTTTATATCTCTAAATCAGCTTGTTCCAGAATATCTTAATGTTTTTAAATATGTACACCAAATAAGCACTAGAACAACGGGGCAGAGTAGCCATAATTTATTATATATTCCAAAGTCAAAAACTGAATACTATTAAAAATCATTTGTTATATCAGGAAGCTATTTATGGAATGATTTAGATGAAAACTTAAAAGCATGTACAACAATTGAATCTTTTAAACAGCTATATCTGCAAAAGCATTATGATTAAATTTAAATAATGTCTGTTCATGTAATTTTATTTAGTGTATACTGTCAATCTTATACTTTTTGCTGTAAACTAGATATGCTATCCTGTTGAAATAAAGGAATTTATTATTATTATTATTATTTATTATTATTATTATATTATGTTTTATTTTAAGGTCAGGTACAATAATACATTGCAAATATTTAGCATTAAATTAAAATAAAACCAACGATCAACACGTAGACATAAGAACAGTATCTAAAACCAGCGACGAAGGCAAATTATTAATGTGTTAATAACTAAGATTGTTCAACTTTATGTTGATTTTCACACAAAGATAATCGAGATACACAACTTTTGTATGCCTTTAGCAAGAAATGGGTCTAAGGGTATCCTAAACATCCCGAAACGGAAGTAAAGGCATCTTTTTATACATTTGTCTTTAGTGGCCTTTATTTTGGATAGCTTTTCAGAACATATTAATTTGACAATAGTCCTTTCCCGGCAATATCAACAGAAGGCGATTCACATATTTATTGGACAAGAGTCTCAATCGCCCCCTCTCTAGCTTGTACACAACTATAACACAAAGGCACCGTAACTAAAACAGTCGCAAATGAATCTCTTTTTTAGATCAATTAAACATACCAAAATAAATTATGCTTTATTTTCTAGTTGTAGTTGTTTATAATAACCCGGGACCAGTCGCATTTTCTTGAATGAACATACAAAATTGTTAACTACAAAAAGCTCTTTTTTATTTCGGTATTAGTTGTGATTGGAATATACAAATAGTAACTGGAACAAGAGAAATACATTAATTGTTTATAATGTATGCTTAAACTATTCACCTATGAATAGTATAGCATAAACCATCGTGACAACGGCTAATGAAAACCTTAAACAGAATAGTGTTTTATATATTTAATAAAAAGAAAAGTTACTACGTATACAGAGACGAACTCTAACATTTATGATTATTCCAACACCCAATCTCCAAACAAAAAACATGGGACAGTACAAATGAAATCCCTCTTTTATTCAGGACTACCCCACTTCCAGCAGAGGAACAACAGAAATACGAGAGTCTGGACATAGCTGCTTTCACACCCTTAACCAGCGGGCAGTACCAAAGCATTCAGCAGAATGCAAAGTTCACAGGAATACCAGATAGTCCTTACGAAAGCATAGAACTGAACTAAATGTTCTTTTATACGGTATATACAAACAGTTTGTCTGACACGCCACAGCACTGCACTCAATTGACAATAATACAGTAAAAGAAAGTGTTCAGCTTGATAATAATGTACAATACAAATATTTTTCGCATGAATTACCGTTAAATAACTCTTTTTTATAGATCAAATTTATAGATTGGAAGTGTTTTATGTCAATATCATGTTTTGTAAAACTTCAGAGTATACGTTTATACAAGGGTATGCTGAAAACAGCGAGTCGCTATCTAAAATGTGGTTGAAAACAGGTAAATTGTTAATATAAAAGGTCTTGAAATTGACCAACGACATTCCCATCCAGGTACTGAAAATCAGTATAAACCCCAGACAGATGTGCTTTCATACTGGCAAATTCTCTTTCAGCCTGTAAAAAGGTGTCGCAACTAATGGCGCTGTACAGATTTTTCTTTAGCTGTCTGTCAACAAAGGGCGAATCAGGAAACAATAGTTGCAAATATGGATTTCCGAAGAAAAAATGAGGGAGATTTTTAGCTTCAATGCAAAGTTCGAGAAAGTTAAGAAAGTAACCTAGAGCTTCCTGGAATCTTTGCAGTCTCTTTTGTCCACTCGGTACTGTGAGAAGTGCAATACAATAAAAACATATAGTTTTCAGGTATTGTGACGCCACCACCTTTTTCAGCTGGTTATAGTCTGGTAGATTAATGACGAAGGTTTTTAGCAGACGACACGCCGTCATCAGATATCTTTGGCTATCGTTTCGTAGTGCTACATCCAATATATGTTTTTCATATCCAGATGTGCATTCTCTCCAAAAGTGGTCGCTGTATAGTTCTTTTGCCGAACCATGACTTATATGAGCCCATTTCATAACGGCATACACAGGACATCGCATACTTTGTATATAGTAACCAGACCCGCCAACACAAAATGGGTCCGGGACATTATCGTGACGGACTAACAAAGCAGGAACAAAATCTATATTTAAAGACCTCTTAGACATGTTAGAGCTATAGGCAATATCCTGGCATACAGCCTCGCTCTGTAGTTGAAATATTTGATCTCTTAGATCCGTAATGTTATCTTCTTTATTCAAAGTTATATTAATGTCAAATGTTGGCGGCTTATCTGTTCTGTTGATCCTATTTAAGCTTCCCATTTCCTTAAGCTGGTCATTATAATCAGCTCGAGTCTTGTCGATAGCAGATTTGAAAATTGTTTCTTGCAAGTTTTTCGTGTTTAAATAATAGTTTGAATCTTGTTCCACTTCGATGACATGTTCTCGCAAAATCCAGGGATACATTTGAATTATATTGTATCCATTTGGTACTTTAATTTTCAGGAAACCAGGTTTCCCGTTGATATGAACAGGTTCTATCCGCATACCTTTGATATCAAATAAGAGAACTGTATCGTACTCTAGAGCATCATGTACCTTTAAACCATCTCTGGAACTACCAAACTTGATAAGAGGGCCTTTGATTTCTAAGCCTTCAAAATTTTTTTCGGCATTTTTCTTTACCTTGTCATACATTTTGTCGAGGAGTACATTCACAGTTTTGCAATGTTCTATCCATACATTTTCCGGTATCTGCATTTCTTGAATGAGACAAGGTATCTTACTCTTGATATAATCTTCCTGTTGATCAAACGTACATACGGGTATTCTCCAGTCGTTGCATCTATCACTAATACTTGTATCTCCGGCGGTTGCCATCTTTCTTCGTCTACAAAATTCAAGTTACAGAAAGGTTTAAATGATGTTGTTTATGCGTACTTCGAAGTTGTATATGTTCAAGGAGTTACTCTATCATGATATCGACCATGGAAAAAACCCATAAACTGGCTTAACTTGAAAATATTTCAGGGTACAGGTGTGCGGCCAAGAAATTTTTACTCATCCTATCCATATATACGAATGCATAAATAAAGACATCCATTCATAAATTTCAAATGCATATATGTGACCAATTCATGTTTATTATCTATAAATATGAAAATATAACAACTGCTGCATTTACATGAAAATGCTTTAAATTTGAAAGATTGTTTTGATATTCTGTTTAAATCTAAATTTGTTGATTTCCATTCGGTTGATAATGTGTTTCGTGCTGTTTTTGTTCGTGTTTGCCGGTTTCGTCGTTGCCCTTTCGGACTTTTGACACTTGAATGCCCCATTGGTGCCTATTTACTTCTTAGCATATACAAGTGCAGGAGGCAAGACTAATGTGCTTGGTTATATTCTTCTGGTATTGATATATGACATGTGTGAAAAAATACACCTTTATATGCAATATCTAAAAATTACACCCTTTTCACATATTGCTCACCTCAAAAAGTAAACCCTTTTTTGGCCGCACATATGTACCTAGTACCCGAATGATGAAAGTTACTACGTGGGTGATTTTAATTATTTTAAACAGTGACAATGTTGATTACATTTCATTCAACTTGATAAAACTTGTATAATGCAAGTGGGATGCTCTTAAGGACCTGGTCTACAAGCGGCAGTAATCGGCAAATTGTTGTTAAAATACATTGTACATGCACCAAAAACTTTAGCTCAATAACTCTTCAAAAGTCTTCATTGGGTCAAAATTGTCAGTTGACCCCTGGTAGAAGTTATGGCCCTCTTAAGATGAAAAATAGTATTTTTTCATGTTTTTGGCTTAGGGAATGAAAACTATAATAAAGAAAAGCTGTCACTTGCTGAAACCTTTAGTTATTGAGCTCTAAAAATTCTTTATTGGGTCCAAGCTGTTAGAAGTTATGGCCCTTAACAGTTGAAAAAATATGTTTAATGCATTATGGGCCCATAGAAAACTGTAGCAGAAAAAAAAACTGTTCCTTTGCCTTGCTGATCAAACCTTTAGAAAATTAGGATAAGCGTTTGTTTGCTCAAATGTTTTGCTACGTGTGCTCTACATAAGTATTCACAGGTGGAAGTGTATGATCTTTTATTGAAGATTTTTGCCTCAAATGCTCCAAAATATATTCATTCCATCAGTCATTGAAGTCAGGTGAGCGATTCAGGATCCTGGGAGGCTCTTGTTTGTGTCCCCCATACCTTGTAAGAATCTTTTTCATATAAGTGCAGGTCTAGGAATAACTGCAGAAATTAATATAAAACATAACGCATAATAATTAAAGTTGGTGCGCTGTCCTGTCATTTTCCAGCTTTTTGGGTATTAAATCTAAGCGCTATCATGTCATTTTATTTCCATATTTTTGGCATCCTGCCGTTTTATTTCAAAATACCCTTCCCATAAAAATGAAATGATTGCTCTCAAAGTGTACACAATGATTGATTAATGTATTTGTCAGTATAAAATGTTTTTCCTGTATTTTTAAGGACTTACAGTAAAAGCCTAAAATAGAAACACTTTCAAATATCATGACCCGATTCCAACAGTTCTGATCAAAAGATAACCCTTAATATACGTCGGGATTATTCGTATTAGACGACGAACTTGCATATCTTGGTTTTGAACAAATTAAATTGTATAAAATAAAGCTATGAAAGCAACATTTATGTGCAGTTTATTGACCGAATCATCTTTAATTAATTGCATGAAGTGGTAATATTGAGAAAATTGAAGACATACTTAACTCTGTAATCCAATGTATGTAAAAATGAAAACAAGCTTTCAGAATTTCTTATCAAGATACGTTCACACCTTAGTAAGGTGAAAAAAGCAGAGGTACCAATGGGTTTTTTGAATGTCAAAAGTCCAAAAGGGCAGAGACAAAATAAGTAAACAGCAACACGTTCACGTCAAATATTTGTTGAAAAAAAAATGTGTTTCGATGCCATAATTTTATTTGCACAAACTAGAAAACCGAACGGAAACCAGACACTTACTTTTTTTACTTTTTTTCTTTTAATGCCTTATGAAAACAAATTTTGCGTGAATCTTGGTAAATTTTGTTCATCAATCCTGGAAACCTCCAAGTGAGGCTAACCAGATGTTTCCGTTTACACCCGCGTTTTGGTTATAACGAATTACATTATTAGTCAGATTATTTTAGTTATATTGATTAACTTTTGAAAAGAATCAAATCCCTACTCGACAATAGGGGGATATCTGGTGTCTTAGCAATGCTTTTTCCACTTGCGTCATAATCCATCCGACTCTGTACTTCTTTCTTTTTATAACACAGGAGTAGTGCCAACCGATAGTTTGAAGTTTCAGAAACGTGTATAGACCGAGCGGTGACTTTTTCTCTATACTCCCGAAGACTTTGATTCTTTACGGGAGAGTAATCTTGAATAAACGATCCAAACAATACATTATCAGGATCAAACTATATAAAATTCGATCTTATGTCGTGATTCAATTCGGCTGTCATGCATGCATGGAACTTATAACTCGGAATATCACGCTTCGAACTTTTAGCTAGGCACGCATATAACCTCTTAGCATGAAACCTATACGAAATAAATCAATCCTTTTAAACAAGCACCAACCCTTTTTGGTGCATACAACCAAATACCATTATTCTTCAAGTATCAAACCTCTAATGCATAACACCGGGTTCTCTTAAATGCTCTACAAGCATAACAACCAATAATTTCCATACTCATGCATGAAACCTCAATGATGCATAAAACCTTTAATCCTTACTCTTGTTTGAAACCGTTTCTCGTATCTATATATCTATAAACACCTCGATGTTTCGATCAAGAATGACAAAGAAAATTGTTCTCAGGCCCTTATACACTTTTTGAACTAATCCAACCGACCGAAAACCAGTAAAAACTTCGACCAGCAGAAGCGTACTTCTACATTGACTTCAACATAGACAAAACATCGTAGCGGCAATACAAAACAGAATATCGATTTAATAATCATTAACTTTATAAATGTTACAATTTATTTTCAAATATGAAATAACAAATGAGATGCATTTTCTAGAAGTGTGAATTATGATATAGTATTCCCAGCTTTGGTATCTTTTTGAACAAACGCGTAGCAACGAGAGTCTGGAGGTTCATCTCTGCTTTAAGGTAACATAGAAATCGGAATGCTAAATGTTGAACTGATAATGGAATTACAATATCGCATAAAATCGTCACATTTCGATACTTTAATGGTCCGTTGGTCTTAAAAGTCCTTTGCCCGACACTCCGATGGTTAGACTGCTCAATAGTCTTAAGTTTTGATAGTTTAAGGGTTCTTTGATCCAACAGTTCCTTAGCATGACAATCAGGTCAGCTTTTTTCAGATTTATTTTCAGACATTTATTTTTGGAGTCCTCATTTTTTATTCGAATTTTTCTTATAACTGAACATGTACAATTAATATTCAAACTATCAGCTAGACACGCATAAAACCTCTTAGCATGGAACATATACGGCTCAACCTTTTAAAATATGCACTAAACCGCTATGGTACATTCAACCAAATATCTTTATACTTCAAGCATCAAACCAGCTGTATGATACCTAAAACCTAGATATCTAAACTCCAAGCTTCAAACCACAAGGATGAATAAAACCAATAAAATATAAACTCCAGACATTAAGCCACAATTATGCATAAAACCTATTTTCTCTACTCTTTAATAATAAAAGTATTCTCGTTTCTCATTTATTCTTAATTTCGTTTATAACTATAAACCAAGTGATCTTACCATCTCGATGTCTCGATCAAGAATGACAGCAACAGCCGATTTTACCGCCTTAATATACTATGTGAATAAGTTCCACCAAAAATTAAAAAAGGACATATCTGTTTATAACAATGCAAGAGAAATGTTATAGATTTAAATTAGAAATCACGAGAAACAAATAAAATATATATTTTTTTTTACAGAATTGGCAGAGGATGTGGTATTCCTTATATATATTGGATTCCGTGCGTTTCAGGTTGTGTTTCTTTTTGATTTTATCTGATAAATGGAACTAATAGATTGAAAATGTTGTGCATTGTGATTTAAGTACATTTGTTGGATGAAAAGGCGACAGTCATCACTCATGCCATACCAAATACAATACTTCTTCAGTTTTTTCATGGTTTTGTTATGCCCTAGGTGTCCAGACAGTTTCTTGCAATGACAATTTTCTAGAATTTCTTGTTGCATGATTTTAGGTGTGACAAGTAACAACCTAGGACAAATAGGGTCCTCCCAGAAATAGAAAAGTACACCATTTCTAAAATGTAACTGTGATTCACATTGCCAAAAGTACCTTATTACTGGACCACTACTTTGAAGCTCGTTACGGGTTGGTTTATAGCCACTCTTTTTCCATTCCATCAATTTCCTGATGTCATCATCACCCTTTTGGTAACGTTGCAAATCCTCGTCAGAGATTTTCCCTACCCACAAACTGTCTATCTGTTTGACTTCAAAATGGCGCACTGAAAGAGGTATAATATAGTCTATGTCTTCCTCAAAAGTCTTCCACTGTGTTTGTGCCCTCTTGCAAAACTTACAGCCTCCACATGGCAAGGATTCCAGCTCCACACCTGTTTTATAATGGTAACAAGAATCAGTTTCATCAGGAATTCTAGAAAGAGAGTCAGCATTTCTATGGTTTTTTCCTGGTCTATGTTGCAAAATGATGTTGTATTGAGCCAGTTCTTCTAGCCACCTAGCTAATTGTCCTTCAATATTTTTGAAGCTCATTAACCATATCAAGCTGTTGTGATCAGTTCTAACAATAAATGGCTTACCTAAGAGATAATGACGAAACTGTCTTGTGAAGGTTATAATTGCCAGGAGCTCCTTTCTGGTGGTACAATATTTGCGCTGAGCAGGAGTGAGGACTTTACTACCATAACTGATGGTCTTTTCTTTACCACCTTGTATCTGGCTAAGTTCAGCTGCAACACTAACATCTGATGCGTCTGTATCTAAAACAAACATGTCATCAGGATTTGGGTAGTTTAATACTGGTGCATTTATCAAAGCTCTTTTGATGTCATCAAAAGCATTTTGCTGATTGTCGGACCACACAAAATCTGATTTGTTACCTGTGAGCTGGTGGAGAGGAACTGCCATCTCTGCAAATTTCTGTATATGGTCTCTATGGTAGTTCGCAAAGCCAAGGAATGATTCCAGTTCTTTTTTGGTCTTAGGAACTGGCCAGGTAGAAACAGCTTCAATATTCTCAGGGTTCACTGTTATTCCTTTTTCACTGACTAATTTCCCCAAGAATTTCAACTCAGTCTGAAAAAAAATGGCATTTTTGTGGTTTTAATTTTAAATTGTACATCTTGAATCTTGAGAGTACCTTTCTTATGTTTTCTATGTGATGATCAAAATTTTTTCCTAGAATAATCACATCATCTAAGTATGCCAAACATTCAACCCAGGTCAAGCCTTGTAAAACCAGTTGAATCACTCTACTGAATGTAGCTGGACTGTTGCAAAGTCCAAAACTGAGACGAACATGTTCAAAAAGACCATATTTTGTCAAAAATGCTGTTTTATGACGGTCTTTTTCTGCAATTTCAAGTTGCCAATAGCCTGTTGCCATGTCAACTGAACTCATCAATGTACTACCTCTTAGAGTATCTAAACACTCAGTAATATTTGGTAAGGGAAATGCATCTTTCACAGTAACCTTGTTGAGAGAACGATAGTCTATACAATAACGCAAACCACCGTCTCTTTTTCGAACTAAAACTGGACTTGCTGCATATTCAGAAACTGAGGGACGAATAACACCCTTTTTTAACATCTGTTGTAAATGATCATATTCTTCATTCTCAAAATTTAAAGGAGTTCGTCTTAATTTGTGTTTTATAGGCTTGCTGTCATTCAGATGGATTTCATGTTGGATATCACCATTGAATAGACCTAAATCAAAATCATCTTTAGCAAAGACAGTATTGAACTCTTTAAGTAACTCTGCAAATTTCACAGATTTTCATCCAGCAATGTACAGTTTGTGCTATGAGTAAAAAACCCTCAAGGAAGGCTCGTGCAGAGTTAGGCCAATACCTCTCTGGGGTACCAATGGGCCGAGTCCATGTTGATCTTATTGGGCCCTTACCTGTGACAAAGAGGAAGAATAAATACATATTGATGATCATGGATCAATTCACTAAGTGGTTAGAATGCTTTCCTCTTCCAGATCAGAATGCAGAAACAGTTGCTAAGACCCTAGTGGATCACTTTATTTCTAGGTTTGGTTGTCCCATTGAAATCCACACAGATCAGGGAAGGAATGTTGACGGGAACCTGATGAACTGTTTGTGTGATCTCCTCCAAATCTCCAAAACACGTACGACTCCTTATCACCCTGCATCAAATGGGCAAGTCGAGAGAGCAAATCGAACTGTTTTACAGGCAATCAGATGTTTCTGGGCAAGAGACAAATAGAGTGGGATGTGAATCTTCAACAGTTGAGTGGAGCAATTAGGGCGACTGAGAACAGACAAACTGGATTCACCCCAAATATGATGATGTTTGGAAGGGAGATTAGTCAACCATTGGACATAATGCTTGGAACGGTCAATGATGAGGAAGATGGTCCTTCACAGTTTCTTCAGAATCTTCGGGAAACACTTCAAGAGGTACATAAGACAGCCAGAGAAAACTTACAGCAGGCTCAAAGAAGACAAAAGAAAGATTACGACTTAAAGTCAAATCAGCAGATGTACAGTCTTGGTGATGTTGTACTGAAAATCAACTCAGCATCAAAAGTAGGTCAAAGTCGGAAGTTGCAACAACCATGGAAAGGTCCGTATCTTGTTATAGAGGTCAAATCACCAGTACTCTATAAGATACGAGATAAGAAAACAGAGTCTGTGGTACATCATGATCGTTTAAAGTATACAAATCCCCAGAAATACCAGGTTGGATGAAAAGAATACGAAATGATCTATTTCGTAGTTCTGAAGCTGTTGCCACTGATAGTAGTAACAATCAGAATGAGGACTTTGGCATAGCAAACTTATTAGAGACGGGGAACTTTTTGTCGGATACTCTGACAACAAGTGAACCAAATCTGTCTCACTCTGATCAAAATTTGCAGTCGGATATTCTGACTCCAAATTTACATGATAATCAAGCAAATTCAAGGTCGGAAACTCTGACTTTGAACCTCAGTCACCATGATCATTTTGGGACGGATCTTCTGACCCAATATGATGATTTTACCATGAATAACCATCTTGTTCAGTCGGAAAATCTGACTGATCACAAGGGTTTGAATTCAACAACTAGTCACCAACAATGGATACAGAGTCTCCAAGAGCTTGACGATCTTAACCAAAACTTGGAGGATACATTGATATACAATGTTCAAGATCAATGTGAAAGACCCAGACGGAATCGTAGAAGACCAAGGCATTTGGTGGACTATGAGATGGAAGGCTGGGTCGACTAGTTGTAAGTTTTTACAATTATACTGTTTCTGTAAATATTGTAATAAAGTTTTTGATTCGTTTAATTTTAGAAATGGAGGAACTTGAATTGGACTACATTGAATATGAAATTGAAGAAACACCAAAAGAGACTCGAACAGTGAAGATCAAGGGGTCGACAACTGTACCAAAGAGAGGAAAACAGTGTCCACTTTGTCCAGGTAAATTCACTCACCTGAGACGTCACACTCTAACAACTCATTTGCCTTGGTTTGTTGCCCCTAATACTGCATGTTGGAGATGCAAATCACAGTTTGCTCAAGTTCACTTCAGAGATGTCCATGTGAAAGAAGTGCACCCTGTCATTTTTGATGAATGCAACTTTGAAGAAGCAAAGCATGAGAAACTTTGGGTTGAACTAATGAATGGGTTTTTATTAACTTTATCTGAATCATTTGGCTATTCACAGGTTCATGAACTCTGCCAGTATGTCAATGAAGCGACCCATTTCAAAACAACATGTGAGTTCTCCATATTTCAGTCTGATGATCTTCAATTCCCTAAGCTGTTCCAAACTGTCAATCATTTAGAAGATGTTGATGCCGCAAAACCATATCCAGCACACTCTTTGATGTCTTTGTTACACTGGAGAATACTATCTTTGCTCAGGAAGGATTCAGGGGTCAAAGATTTACTACAAGAAAGGCGGTATGTATTATTTAATCCACTAGAAGTCACTTCTTACATCGACAGCCATTTACATTTAGACCAGGTACTGAAAATGGTCGGATCTTCTGACTGTTTTCAGTTTGATCCAGAAAGAGGTAGTCAATCTAAAATGGAATATGCCATCTCCAACTACTGTTTCCCAACATCTTGGCCATCCAGTAAAAGAAGAGACAAAATTAGAGAGGACAACAGGGTAAGATTAACCTTTGGGATACATCCTCGGATTATTGGAAATGAGACTCAAAGGACAATTGATGTCTGGCTAAGGGATCTCAAGTACCTCCTTAAGTCCAAAAAGGTAGTAGCAGTGGGAGAATGTGGATTGGATACTACTGACCATCCCAACTCAAGGCAATTCCAAAAGCAAATCAAAGCATTTGTCAAACAGCTGGAAATGGGTAAGGAGCTGAATCTTCCTGTGGTGGTTCATTGTAGAGGAAACCCAGATATCTCCAAAACCTGTCTTGAATTGTTGGTAGAAAACCTGGCTTCCAATCATCCTGTCCATCGACATTGTTTCACTGGAGATTTCGAAGAGTACTGCAGATGGAAGGAGTCCTTACCAATGTGTAGATTTGGGGTATCGCCTTGCTTATCAGATCATTCGAAACACCCAGACCTTCCAGAGACCATCAGTAAGATGAAACTGGAGGATATCGCCTGGAGTCTGATGCACCATACATTAAATCAACCCTTCCAACCGTAGTGAGCGAATTGGCTTTCAAGGTGGCACTCTTGCATCATAAGCAAACGGATGAGATTGCAGATATAACTTCTCGGGCAGCTCGGGAATTGTATCGTTTGACGTAATAAAACTCCAATTCAAGATTCCTGTATATATGTTATATTGTGTGTTTCGTTAATGTACCGTTATATGTGTTTGTGTTACTGTCAAATTAATGTGCGTATTTATATTTGTAAATTGATATACTGAACTTCTATGGAATAGGGAAGAATGTTGTGCATTGTGATTTAAGTACATTTGTTGGTAATTAGTCGGATCTCTTAAAAACCGGAAATATCAAACAGCTGTTTTGGCGGTAATCCACAGAACTTGGTGAGTTGTAATCCTGGCTTTCTTACTGAACGGACCTGTTCTGCGAGCTCTCAACTCCACATATTTGTGACCACTTTAGGGAACAACTGTCTTACATAAGGTGAGCATTTGTTTATTAAGTATTCTTGTAGCATTCACAACAAAGCTAAACACTTACTACTTTTACTACTAAAAGCTTGGTGTAAAAGGTTTGGAGCAATTCGTAATGCGTCAAAATCAAGTAGTAATTTTTTTCTTTAAATGACTAACATTGAGAACGATAATTACATGTATATAACCAATACTGGGAAAGGACATTTGTACTTATTTTTGCAGTCGACTTGAAAACTACTGCACACAATTGATACTTATTGAGCACATTTGTTTTTGCTTAGCCATATGCATTGCTACTCTAGACCATTACATGTTATTTGACCGCAAAGAAACTTCAAATACGAGCAAAAAATACGACTTCAACAATTGACAAATGTGAATACTTCAACTTTCCTATTGTCGACTTTCCTTCGTTGAATTGTGTATAGAAATATTTCGTCCACTCTGGCTAAAAAGACGTTATATTCAAGCCTTTAAAGTAATTTATGTATAAATGTGTAATTTCCATGAAAGGGGGGTCTGGTCTGACCCATCATTATATCACAATATTTTATGGAAGACATCATGAGCACATAGACTAAAACGTTAGATAGATTTTTCAGTGGGTACATTAGTGGGTGTAAAGACCTATATAAGGTCTTAAATAACCCCTTTGACGTTCACATTCATTTTTGAAATGTTTGCTTGAACAAATACGGGAAAGATGGTACACATGTTATATATCATTGCGAAGCTAATAAAATTTTCTGTCCAATGCTGTAATAAAACATTCACCATCACGGATTACTATTTTCGCAAAGTTGGATTGTTTACAAAATGCTTAAATACCTTTTTTACCATGCTTTCCAATCTACCACATGGAACATTTTCACACAGCCATGTAAACAAAATTCATACACTTGTCAAAAATGAATCAAGGATATTTAAAATGAGTGAATCTTTAGGTTTCATTTGATTGTACACACGATTCCATTATTAATCCAATAAAACTTTGACAATTACAAACAATAACACTGCATTTTTTATTTTTAATGGACCATTTGAGGGAGGGACCAATTGACCCTTAAAATAACACAATGCACCAGATAATCATATTTGAATTTGAAAATTAAAAGAGGAGGATTTTTTGAATTTATTAAGCCCTCGTACAAGCCAAGGAGTTGTGCGGTTTTGACTTAATGGGCATATGAAATATGGGTGTACCATGAGAAAACCTTAAAAAGTTGACGCCCCATTAAGTTTTCTATGTTAAAGGGATAAGACTTTACTATATTCACTTTCTCACAGTTAAAACATGTTTATAGGTACAGTAACGTTGCAGTGACTATATTTTAATGGTCTAAGGGCAGACAACTCTATGAAAAAATAAAAACAGGCATCAGCATATGAAATAATCAACATTTTGTCATGTTGCGAGCAAGAAAATCTGTTTATTTGCAATCGTTGGAGCCTAAATTTCCGTTTCAAGTGAGGTTTGGAAAAAAATATGCATCAAACAATATTTCTATTCCTGTATGAGGGTAAATACAGTGACAAAAAGCAAAAAATACAATGGTTGCTAAGGCGGTACCATTGCGAAACTACCAGGGTAGCCTACAGAAGACACAAATAAGCTGTATTCTTAAGGCCTCAAATAACCCTTTTGACGTTCACATTCATTTGCAGCTTAAAATCTACATTTGTGAAATTTTTGCTTGAACAAATACGGGTAAGATGTATAGTTGCTGTGATGCCATCCTACAGATAATTCCAATATGTAAATCAAAATTAAGTTGGTAATCAATACCTACACCTAATAGTTTAACACTAGGATATATTTGCACTTTCTAGATTAATACATGGATTTTTATCAAACTGAAAGGTTTTTACCAACAGCTAGAACTTGAAACTTTTCCGGATTTGCCTGCATTTTGTTGATATTGAACCAATTTATCAAAGTAAAGAGTCTGTCTGTAAAGAAGAGATTAACATGTTATAATCAGGACTACAAAATGATAATGTTGTCATCTGTATTATTATAAAGAGAACCTTTTTTTTACCACAGAAAAAAAAATACCGTTTATAAATACATTAAATTATAGCGGCTCCAGTATAGAGCACAGGGGTACGCCTTTATGAAAGTCAGCCAAGTTTCTAAGAATTTAATTTATTTTAATTTGTTGCTTACGATTTGATAAATATTACCGAAGAAGGTAAATTGAATTTGGCAATACGGCATAAGATGACAATTTGTCAAGCAAAATATCATGGGGCAAGCAATCAAAGGCTTTGGATGAATCCATAAGAACAATCGAAATAAATAGATTTTAATCCAAAACAAAGCGCCAATCTTCTATCAATTTTAGCAAAGTTGTCTGCATCCATTCCACTTTTTAAATGCACATAGGTAATGATTGAAAATATTTTCAAAATAATCACCTAATTGAGATTCTTAAACCTTAAAAACACTGACCAGTCTGTAATTTGACTTTACTAGAGAATCATTTTTCTTGTATAATGGAGTTACTTGAGCTTGTTTGAGCTGATCAGGAAAGCTAGGTGAATTTACAGAATCATGTATCAATGTACTTCAATTTGGAATATATTGTAGCGGCATCTTAAAGTTTACATTTTTTTACAATTTTGGCAGGTATACCGTCACCTCCTGTGGCCTGTTATTTTACATTAACCTAATAATTTAATCAAAATCATTCTCTTTGACATTTGTGTCTATTGATTGTCTTTGCGACTTTTGAAACCCCCATAGGTACAACTAGTGATATTCAATTTTGTAACTTAATTTGGTTTAATTGAATAAGCATCTTTACTTCGCGTTGATTTTATGTTTTATTTTAATGCAAGATACGGGTATCATCAACATCCCTAAATGGAAGTAGAGGCATCTTTTTATTCATTTGTCTTTAGTTGCCTTTATTTTGGATAACTATTTAAAACATATCAGCTTGACAATAGTCCCTTCCCGGCAATATCCCCTGACCGCCGACCATAGTGGGCCAACGTGTGTGGAGAGTGCCACGCTTCATGCACGTAAAAGACCCCTATGTGGACCGCCCAGTAGTGCACCACATAGGCTAAATTTTCCGCCCCTACCCACCTCTCCCCTTTTTCCTGTGGTTCTTCAAAATTTACCGGTCCTTTGTTTCCCACCCCATCTCCATATTTCATTTATCATCATCATTTCATGTTCATTTTATCATCCTTTTCATGTTCATCGCCTTTAAATAACCTATATAGCGTTGCACGGGCGTAAAACACCAACTCACTCACTCACTCACTCCCGGCAATATCCACAGAAAGCAATGTACATATTTGTTTGACAAGAGTCTCAATCCCCCCTCTAGCTAGTACACAACTATAAGGCAAAGACACCGTAACTAAAAAAGTCGCAACTGAATCTCTTTTTTAAACAAATAAAACATACCAAAATTAATGATGTTTTACTTTCCAGTTGAAGTTGTTTATAATAACCCGGGACCAGTCGCATTGTCTTGAATGAACATGAAACACTGCTATTTCCATCGTCTCTGAAATTTGACTTGAATTTGAAATTCTTAATGTTAACTACAAAAGTTTCTTTTAGTTTTTATGTTATTTGAAGTGATTGGAAAATACAGATGGGTCCAGTCTCAACTTGTATTGCAAGTGGACCAGAAAACCTGTTCAAAAGTCAGTTCTTGGTTCACTTTGGACAGCATTCTGGTCAGCCTAAGTGGACCGTGGACAGGTCTGAAGTTCGCTTTAATAGCAGACTTTGTCCTTGGTCTGCTTTCTATTCCTATCCCAGGAAAGCTCTTAGCTGACAAGACCTTTGGTTAGGACAGCTATTAGCTGACAGACTTTAGGTCAGGAAAGCCATTAGCTGACCAGACTTCTGGTCAGGTCAGATCCTGTCCTGTCAAGATAGTGAATCTGACCAGACAAAGCAGATCGTGGTCCAGTCCACTCCAACAGACCAAGGTTCACTTTCCGGACAGCTCAAGCTTACCTGACCTGACCAAAATGCTGTCCAAACGTCTGCTTTTTGTCAACTTTTGAACAGGTTAGGACTGGACCCATCTGTACACATAGTAACTGGAACAAGAGCAATAAATTTATTGTTTATAATGTATTCTTAGACAATCCGCTTAATTGAATAACTTCATGATGATAGATCTAGTTTCTGCTGCATTTCTTTAAGGAATACATGTATGTATAGCATAAACCATCGTGACAACGAATAATAAAAAAATGAAGCTTAAACAGAATAGTGTTTTATCTATTAAATAAAAAGAAAAGTTACTACGTATATAGAGCCGAACTCGATCAGTTATAAACATTCGAACATCCCATCTCCAAACAAAATACATGGTACAGTACAAATGAAATCCATATTTTAATTATTCAGGACTAACCCCGAGTGCATAGGGGTCACTTCATTGGAATTCTGGTACCAGGGTGCCGCCACCACCCCCCTGTCATATAGTTAAAACATAGAAAATGTATACTTATTCATATATCATGAATGCAAAATGAATACCTACACATTTATGCCTTTATAAAGGAAGTGACCCCCCCGTGACTACCCCACTTCCAGCAGAGGAACAACAAGAATACAGAGTCTGGGCATAGCTGCTTTCACTCCCTTAATAAGTGGACCGTACCAAAGCATTCAGCAGAATGCAGAGGCCACAGGAATACCAGATAGTCCTGACAAAAACATAGAACTAAACTAAATGTACTTATATACAATATATAAACAAAGTTTGTCTGACACGTCACAGCACTGCACTCATTTGACAATAATAACGTTTTGTAAAGAAAGTTTTCAGCTTTATTATAATGTACAATACACAGATTTTTCGCATGAATTATCATTACTGTTAAATAAATCTTTTTTAAAGATCAAATTTATAGATTGGAAGTGTTTATATGTCAATTTAACGTTTTGGCAAAAATTCAGAGTATACATTTCATTCAAGTTCAGAGTATACATTTCATTCGAATTACTGTTAATACAAGCGTATATTGAAAACAGCGAGTCGCTATCTAAAATTTGGTTGAAAATCGGTAAATTGTTAATGTAAAAGATCTTGAAATTGACCAACAACATTCTGATCAAGGTACTGAAACCCAGTATAAACCCCAGACAGATGTGCTTTCATACTGGCAAATTCTCTTTCAGCTTGTAGAAAGGTGTCCCGATTAATGGCGCTGTACAGATTTTTCCTTTGCTGTCTGTCAACAAAGGGCGAATCAGGAAACAATAGTTGCAAATATGGATTTCCGAAGAAAAAATGAGGGAGATTTTTGGCTTCAATGCAAAGTTCGAGAAAGTTAAGAAAGTAACCTAGAGCATCCTGAAATCTTCCCAACCTCCTTTGTCCACTCGGTACTGTGAGAAGTGCAATACAATAAAAACATATGGTTTTAAGGTACTGTGACGCCACAACCTTTTTCAGCTGGTTATGGTCAGGTAGATTGATGACGTAGGTTTTTAGCAGACGACATGCCGTCATCAGATATCTTTGGCTGTCGTTCCGTCGTGCAACATCCAAAATATGTTTTTCATATCCTGATGTACATTCTCTCCAAAAGTGGTCGCTGTACTGTTCTGACGCCGCATCGTGACTTCTGTGAGCCCATTTCATCACGGCATATACAGGACATCGCATACTTTGTACATAGTAACCAGACCCGCCAACACAAAATGGGTCTGGGACATTATCGTGACGGAGAAATAAAGCAGGAACAAAATCTATATTCAAAGACCGCTTAAATTTGGACTCATTGGTAATTCCTTGGAATGCAGCTTCACTTTGTAGTTCAAAAAAATGATCTCTTAGGTCCGTAATTTTATCATCTTTATTCAAAGTTATTTGAATGTCAAATGTTGGCGGCGTATCTGTTCTGTTGATCGTGAAAGGGCTTCCCCTCTCTTTAAGCTGGTCATTATAATCGGATCTAGTCTTATCTATAGCAGACTTGAAAATTGTTTCTTGCAAGTTTTTAGTGTTCAAATAATAATTTGAATCTTGCTCTCTTTCAATGACGTCTTCTCGTGAAATCCAGGGATACATTTGAATCAATTCGTATCCATTTGGGACTTTGATTTTCAGGAAACCAGGTTTCCCCCTCATTTGGACAGGCTGTATCTGCATATCTTTTATATTAAATAAGAGAACTGTATCATACTCTAGTGCATCCTTAACCTTTAAACCATCTCTTGAACTACCAAACTTGATAAGTGGGCCTTTAATTTCTAAGCCTTTAAATTTGTTTTCGGCATTAATCTTGACTTTGTCATACATTTTTTCTAAAACAACATCAACAGATTTGCAATGTTCTGTCCATACGTTCTCCGGTATTTGCATTTCTTGAATAAGTCCAGGTATGTTACTCTTGATATTAGCTTCCTGTTGACCGAACGTACATACGGGTACACGCCAGTCGTTGAATCTCTCCCCAATACGTGTATCACCGGCGACGGCCATGTCTTCTTTGTCTACAAAATACAATAAGTTGGTTGTCATTAAAACGATTCATTTGATTATCCTTTGTTTGCATACAATGTACTTCAAGATTGTCACTTTATCATGCTATCGGTTATAAGCGTTATCGCAAAGATAACCTGGTGTTTAAACAGCAGTCACTTTCGATGACATTATATTTCATTGGTAAAATTTGTGTCAAGCAAGATTCATGACGCTCACAGACATTGACTGTAATCGACCCAGCGGTTTCAAAATACAAACTGAATGTAATGAAGTGTTATGTGTGGGTTCCTAGTTGAAAACAGGCCAGTATCAGGACCAATCCTGTTTAAGAGGAGACTAAGGGTCTTGAAATTCTGACGACGGGTCAGTGCTTAACTTATAGCGATTAAGGTTTTTTAATCCTAGTGGCAGAATAGGGTGATCCTAGTGTCGGGCCATAAAACGGTAGCAAGCTGGCCACATTCCATAATGAGACAAATGGTGGGGGTGAATGTCACGTTATTGCGCGTAAAAGATCCCTTGTGGACCTCCACGAGTGGACCACATAAATTAACCTTCCTACTAATATCCCCCCCCTTCACAGCTGTCTATAAAATTTACTGTTCCTTATTTATCCATCCTTCCTTAATATTTATCATCACCATTGTATGTAAATTTTATCATCATTTTCATGTTCGTCGCCCTTATGTTACTATCAATCAATCAATCAATCAATCAATCAGTTTATTGGATAAAGACCACGAGTAACAATGCATTGTAATCCAAAAGACATATATGTAACACATAAGTATAAATGTAAATACATGAAATAAAACATTTGAAGTCCCAATATTTTAAGTTATACATATTATTTTATAAATTGTAATTATTTTATATGTATAAGATATATAGATCAATACCTAAAATAATAGTTTAGTTAGTCTGTAGTACATGATATTGGATTGGTTGCAGTGGGATCAAAAGAACGAATTTTAAAAGCCTCCCTGAGGTAATTACAGATTTCCCTGGCACTTTCTTCAGTCGAATGATTCAGTACTTTTTACAATCTACTTCAGTGTTGTTAAAAATCTTGAATTTTTCTCTTAGAGATTTGTATTTATGGCAATTTAGGATGAAATGAACTTCATCCTCAACAGTGTTTGTGCAATATTTACAAATTCTATTATTAGCAGGTACTATTGGTTTAGAATTCCTTCCTGTTTCTATTGCCAATGGATGTGCACTTATTCTGATATTTTTTAACCATGATCTGTCTGATTTTTTAAAGATTATATTTTAGGTAGCTCTTTAGTTCAGAGGAAGACGAGATTTTACTGTAAAAACGTAGTTTACCTTCATTATTATTCTTAATAAAATGAAGTTGTCTATGAACTTTATCTTTGTAAAAATTTTCTAAAGATGTTTTGAACTCAAAAGAACTTATGTCTGAACCCCCCCCCCCCCCCGTTTGATTTGAAATTAAAATAGTATCTTTAATCTTATGCAAAGTTGAAAGCCAACTATAAGTTGTGTCTTGGAAAAGTTATGTAATACAGTATAAGTCATATCTATACATTCTTGATATGATCCTCAATCTTTCTTTCATTCAAAATGTATGTAGGACCAACATATTTTATCTGTTCCATCCTTAATAGCATTTACTCCTTCTATTATGGGTAAATAACGAACAGAAAATTGTAAAGACCGCTATAAAGGTTTTCAAGAGGGTTAATCTATATGGTTCACTCGTGGAGGTCCACATAAGGATAAAGGATGAATCGGATAAAGGGTAATTGTCCTATAAAGAATGGATGGGATACAGGGTGTTGGTCTTACAAAGAGCGAAGGGAAGAATGGTTAAGGTCTAATAAAGGATTGAAAGGATAAAGGGTTAAAGATCTAAAAAAGGTGAATGTGATAAAAGGGCTAAGGTACTATTAGGGATGGATGGAATAATAAGTTAAGGTTCTATAAAGGATGGATGGGATAAATGGTTTAGGTCATATAAAGGATGGAAGGGATAAATTAAAGGGTTAAGGTCTTCATGAGGAAGGGTGGGATAAATGGTTAAGGTCATTTAAAGGATTAAGGTCCTATAAAGGGTGGATGGGATAAAGGGTTTAGGTCCTATAAAGGATGGATGGGATAAAGGGTTAAGGCCCTATAAAGGATGGATGGGCTAAAAGGTTAAGGTCCTATTAAGGAAGGGTGGGATTGATGATTCAGGTCCTACATGTATTAAGGATGGATGGGATAAAAATGGATGAGAAAAAAGGTTAAGGTTCTATAAAGGATTTAGGTGTAATGGCCAATTGTTGCGTTGCAAACAGGTATAAAAATAACTGTATATTCAACTTTATATATGAAATAGAAATATTGGGCTAAACAAAAATAAAGTTATGAATGGTAATCCATATAATTATATATAAACTTTCTTTAGTCTTTAGGGTTAGCATGAAATGTCTTTAATAGAAACGCTTTAGAAATCGTGGACTCAAAGGCGGATCTAGGACCGGCGTACCGGGCACCCCCCCCCCGTTTGACAGAAAAAGGAGTATGTTCGGAAAGGCCAAAAAGGCCCTAAATTTCAAACTCGAGACAGCTACAAAAAATGCTTCTATAATGTTCATAAGACCCTATACATTTTAGGAACTGTATGAAACAAGAGGTCTCAGAAGGTTTTTTTTTATAATTGCGCGCCCTATCGTTTGTAAAATTTCTATATCCGCCACAGGACTGGTCAGATTTCAACTTAATCTGTTGGTATTTCATAATCACACTCCGACATTTCATAACATAGTTCAACAAAAGATAACCGCTGTATTGAACAAATTATTTAAATGAAAAGAATGAACAAGATGTAATTGTGCAGTTAGCTGAAAATACTGATAAAATTGTAATGTGCTTACCACTTTCATCAAATGTGTGTCTTAAAGTGAAAATAGAAGTAAAATCAATCTTTCAGAAAACCATTGAGGAGATCTATTTTTAAACAAGACTATTTGCACTATTGCGTTCAAAATCTGCTTTTAAATTCGTCAAATCAATAACTGACATCATCAGTATTAACATGAGCCTGAATTTTGGTCAATTGTTTCGATTAAATTTACAATTTTCATTCTAAAATAATCGAATCCCAACTATTAAAACATTTAAAATGGGGAGCCCATCTCCAGGGGAGGGGGGCCACTTCCAATATATTCTGAGATAGGGACGACCATATGGAATAGGACCTTTTTCACGCTTCGTGATATATGAAAAGGGTATGAGGAGCAAATCCGTCTTTGCAACTCTTTACTTTATTCTCTTTAAGACCGAGAACATGAGGAAGAGTCGTACATGTAGCCGATCGATAGCGTGACGCTATATAATTCAATTGTCCGACAGTTCCCTAAAAGATTTTTTTTGGTTTATTTTTTGTGCTTTGATATTGCAATTTGATTATCAACAGGGAAAGGTTGGGTCCCAAAAGCTAGTTTAACCCCGCAACATTTTATATGTGCTTGTCCTAAGCCATGGATCTTTATCAAAGTAAATATTTGAACTCGTCGACTTAATGTTATTTGTTCTTTTTCAAGAAGGAGATTTCTTTGATATTTTTTTATTGGTTTTGAATCATACGTTCTTTCTTTTTAATCTAGGATCAGAGAACTGATTACAGCACTAAACTTTTGACGTTTATTGGTAAAAACGGAAGAAAGTAATGCACGACTTGAATGAATATTGTGATGACACTTCAATTTTTGAAATACTTTATTAAATAATTTAGTTACATAGTTAGTTATTGCTTAACACAAATGAAAAAGTAAGTTTGTCTAGCATGATAGCTACACTTGTGGCAGAATTACTTTGTGATTCAGTATAGTTACGTAGTATATGAAGCTTACAAATCAACAAACCCAACGAGCTTTGGTTTGTTGCCTGGAAATCTTGACCCTTCTCACATGTCTCTTGCTTGAACCCATAACGGAGAGGAACTAGAGGTCCAAAATCTAATTTACTACTCCGCAGTACTAACCTATAACTTCCAAGACTTGGTTAAGGGAGTACGAGCCTCAGAAATTGAAGATTTTCGGGATTCTCGGCTTTTATCCATTCAAATGCATTAAAAATTTTCCATCATGGTTTCCTAATATTTGTTCATTACTAATTAGAGAAGGTCCTAATAAACCCCTTTTGAAATTTTCTACCAATTCTAATTATTATTTCTATGTTAAAACAGAAAAAGAATTTTCAATGTATTTCCTATGAAAAACCCAGAGAAGATTTTTTCCCGCCATATTTTTCGGTGCTTATATCTTAAAAACGGCTCCATGGTTTTGAAATTTTTTTTCATAAAGTCTAGCTATTTTGAGCTATTCTTTCCAAATTTTCTATTCTAAATAACTTTTAATTACAAAAAATCTCAGGCTCGTACTCCCTTAATGCTGGCGTCACACTATCCCGATTTTGACCCCGATGGAAACACGATTATGGATATTTTCAAAATCGGGAGTGATCGTATTCAAATCGCGCTATTCGTGTTGCCATCTTTTACCATCGTAGCACCATCGGCTGAAATATTCCAACTTCGGGAGCAACTTCGTAATGCCTTCCTTATTTTTTAACATGTTAAAAAACTCCCGAAGGTTCGTGCGAAGGTCCTTGTTCGTGTTGTGTTCGTTAATCCATCCTTTCTATCGTAATCCCTTCGTGAAAGCATCTTCTGATTTCGTGTTGCCTTCTAAGTGTCGTCGGCTTAATTTATCTTACGATGGCGGCACGAATAAAACAAGAAGCTCTCCGAAGGTAGTGCGAAGGAAACACGGCGTCGCAAAGACCTCGCTTTGTATTCGTATATCCGTCGTAACTAATGTAATGGCATAGAGTAATGGCATGGAGATGGAAACACGGCACTGGTCAAAGCAGTACGATTTCTTAAGTAAAAAAAAATATCAAACGTGTCAAAAGTGCCTTATAGGGACATTTATTAATCCATTTCAGTTAAGGGCGTGTTACAATAAATCGTTTAGAAAAAGAAAAGTTAGTACATGTATATAGCTCTGTTTTTTTCCCTCATAATTAAAATGCAGCAGGAGGAAGACTTACAAGACAGCAGCTTATGATACAAGTATCCTCATTCATTCTTTATTCACATTTTTTTTTAGTTTCGAAAAATTGATAAAGGAAATAAAAAAAATTGAAACAAGAATGATCAGTCTAAAAGTACAAGAACAAAAGACAAAACAAAGCGAAGACAGTCTGGATCTAGAATCTTCTGACGCTTTTCTTTTCGTCCTGTTCTTTCCAGCCAGGCGCTTCCCTCTTTCGCGTCCTCGTCCAGGCTTTTGTGGCAACTTTTAATACTATTTCAATATCAGAAATAGAGATTTAAACATTTTAAACTTACTTTAGTTTTTATCAGTCCCCTATCGACAAAAGCCGAAGGGGACTTGAGGTTTGCACTCCGTCTGCCCGTTTGTGTGTTTGTCCGGCCCGGCCGTCTCGCTGTCACAATAACTTTTCGAACTTTTTTTAAACCTTATATATAGATATTAAACTTTAAACTGATTTTTGGTATGTGAGTCTTACCATGATGAGTTAAAGATCAAGTTAACGCGTTGTTCCGGTCTGCAATTTTTTTAGAGTTAGGACCCTGTGAACTTTGGAATTTCACTGAAATATCAGTTTCCCACACTTTTTTCTAAACCCTTAATTATAGTTATTAAACTGCTTTTTGGTTTGTACTGTATGCCAGTCCACCATTACGGAATACTGAGATAAAGTTTACATTCCGTTTCGGTCCGCAAATATTTACGGGACCTTTGGACTTAGATACCGGTATAGGACCAGTAACGAAGTTATGTATTATAAGGTGGACACGCTTTGTTCAAGAATCGTTCGCAACAGCTAAAATTGTTGAACTTTCTACATAGTTACAACATATTCTTGTTGTTTTCAGATTATTTGTGCTTCGGTCAACTCACACGAACAAAACAAGACAAAGTAGCGTCATCTTTTTTGTTCTATCTTAACAGGCTCTACATATTAGCTTTAGATCAAATGTCTTATCTACTCTTAGTGATCGACATCAGGGACAGCAGGGGTTTGCTTGGAGAGCCATCGTTTTAACTTGTTACCCATAAATACTAATTAGAGGCTGCAAAGGACAATTTATATAGACTAAATTATAATCTTATTGCAAATCGCGTTATTATATTTCATACTTCGTATACACATCGTGATGCTTCGTAGACCCATCGTATGCTAAACACGACGTCGTACAGCCGTCGTATAAATTCGTGTCTCTTTCGGATCTAATTCTTGACTAATCTTGATAACATCGTATCAACTTCGTAATCGGTTCGCAGCTATTCGTATGTGCTACTTTTCCGATCGCTTAGCCATCGGTTCTACTCGTATACCCTTCGGTTTTGATTTTGATTTTTAACAAGTTCGGGATTAACTTCGCACGAAGTTGAAATTTTCACATTCGTGTGTCCATCGTATGTCAAAATCGGGACAGTGTGACGCCAGCATTAGAGAAATGTGTTGTGCGTTTGTCCTTAATGTTAGACAAAAACCCAACAACACTCCGCAAAAATAGCATAGAACCTGAACTATCGGTCTGAAGACCTCGAAATTTTAAATGTGGAAAAGATTCTTCCAGTGTTAGATAACACATTATCGCTCGACTGTTTATTATTTAAGATTTTATTGTACCATGCAAGTTTTTAATAACTTTGCATCGTTTTCGATCCAGTCTGCGGCATAGTATATTCAAACAAACTTGAAAGTGTTCAATTCTAAGCAGCAAAAATCGTTACAGTGTACATTTTTTACTAACAAAGAACATATTTATCGTGAAGTAGGTTTGGAAACCTTGAAAGCAGACGCAAACGTAGAGAATCACAGATGATGTATACTATGGTCAACAATCTTGCTCACCATTTTTTTTTTTTGTAGACTGACTCCCCCTAGTATTAGTAGTTTATCCAACTACCCGTTAAGAAATAGAGATGATCTTGTAATTCCTTTTTGTCGATTATCTCTTACTATAGAATCATTTGTCCATCTACTATCAGAGAATGGAACAAATTATAGCCCTCTATCAGAAATCTACCCACTATTTCAAAATTCAAAAAGGCTTTAAAAACCGATACTAGTCTCTTTTCGTCTTTTCAATTTCGTTCTTACGGGCCTAGAAAGTTATATATTATATTAAGGTGCAACCTTCCTTAATTATGACCTTAGCAGAGTAGATATCGTACAAGACCCTCTTTGCAGATGTTGACGATCAGCAAGAGCCATTCACCCACTTCTTTTCTAAATGTCCTCAATATACGATAATAGGACGTATACTAATGTATTTGAAAATCTATCGTTCCTGTCCCCTCAGATTTCACGGAACCTGTCTCCGTTTCTCACAGGCGATAAAAATCTTTCCAAACAAGATAATATGAAAATGCTTGATCATGTTAAACTCAAAACGATTCCTAATCTAGTAACATCAGACAAACACAAACACATACAAAACGCATGTTTCATGGTTCATGATTTTTTTATTTTTTTTATTTTCTTCCATTTTATTCCTATATCATATTTGTATATTTACGTGCATGTCTATTGGTGTTATTTTTAATACTATGTACTTGTGTCTGTTTACATGTGTTCAAGTCCCATTTTAAATACTAGTAGATTTCAAATAAAATATCTTTAAACCAGCCTGCTTCGAATTCTCGACGGTTAAGTTAAAATTGTCTGGGCGTCTTTAGACCCTAGTTTAGAAATTGTAAATGAATATACTGACAATTTAATTAAGAATTAATTGTTATAATTTTTTGGTTTATTTGTAAAATTATTACAGTTAATACTTATAAATAAATTTATTGATGCATTCGGCACGAAAAAATAGTAAATTAATATTTGTTTCTGTAAAAATATTAAAAATTCGGTTAATTTTATCAGCGTATTAAAATTTACACCTGTCAATCACATTGCACGTGGGGTCCGTGCTAATGCAAAGTGTATGTTGTATTCCGGTTTTAACTGGATCATGTGGATTCGATAATACTATCTTTACGATAAATTATCGTTAGTCCAATCAAATTCTGTTAACTTTTAAAAGGTTTACAAGAAAATAAACCCAATTTACTTTCTATGCAAATGCAACTAATAATTTTAAAAAATTTATTTATAAATATATATAATACTGATACAGGATTTTATCTTTCTTTTAATATTATAAATGTAAACTGTCAAAAAATAATAGTAAAAAGTAATATAGCCATACACTTCAGAAACACACTTAAAATGCAACCTTTTAACATCCATTCATTTCAAAAGGTCTTTAAATTTATCAACGATATCTTGGTTGAGGTACCGAAAATCAGTGTAAACTTCAGATAGATAGTCTTTCATTCGATAAAACTCTATTTCAGCTTGATAAAACGTATCACAATGAATACCAGCGTACAGGTTTTTCTTTTGTTTTCTATGAACAAAGGGAGAATTAGGAAACAAAAGTTCAAAATAAGGATTTCCGAAGAAAAAATGAGGCAGCTTCTTGGCTTCAATGCAGAGTTGAAGAAAGTTTAGAAAGTAACCGAAAGCATCCTTAAATCTTTCCAGCTTCATTTTATCACTCGGTACAGTAAGAAGTACAATGCAATAAAAACATATAGTTTTCAGGTATTGCGACGCCACTACCTTTTGCAGCTGGTCGTGGTCTTCCAGGTTGGCAACATATGTTTTAAGCATACGACACGCTGTCATCAGATATCTTTGACTGTCGTTCCGTCTTGCAACATCCAAAATATGATTTTCGTACCCTGATGTACACTCTCTCCAAAACTGATCGCTAAATGGTTCTGTGTCATTGCCTCTATGTGCCCATTTCATAACAGCATAGACAGGACACTGCATATTCTGAACGTAAAGACCATGTTTCTTAACACTGAAAGGGTCCGGAACAAGATCATGGCGAAGAAGTAATGCGGGAACAATGTCTACGCTCAAAAATGGCTCCCGTTTCTGTTTCTTATCAAAACGAATTGATTGAAGACTTTCTAGTCGAATAAGGCTTGCACGTAAATCCTTCATTCCGTTTTCTCTATTCAGAGTGATATGAACGTCGAATGTCGGGGGTTTATCCGTTCTGTTAAACCTATATGAAATATTCCTATATTGAAATTGTTTTTCAATATTATCTCTTACTTGATCAATAACACTTTTAAATACGGATCTTTGAAGTGCTTTTGTATTTAGATAATATGAATCGTCCTCTTTTGTCATGACACCCTTTTTTGCAATCCAAGGATACATAACCAGCAGGCTGTATCCATTTAAAACTTTGATTTTCAATAAACCAGGTTTCCCGTTGATTTGAACAGGTTCTATCCGCATACCTTTGATATCAAATAAGAGAACTGTATCGTACTCTAGCGCATCATGTACCTTTAAACCATCTCTGGAACTACCAAACTTGACAAGAGGGCCTCTGATTTCTAAGCCATTAAAATCTCTATGTGTATAATATATGATTTTATCATACATTTTTTCCAAGAGAACATTAGCAGTTTCGCAATTTTCTTTCCATGTTTCTTCATGTATTTCCATAGCTCTTATAAGATTGGATAATTCTCTTTTGATATGGAATTCCTGTTGACCAAACGTACATACGGGAATAACTTTCCCCAATGCGTGAATCACCGGAATTTGTCGTAGTAACTGTAGTCTGTAATAAGAAAAAGTTAGTGCACAATTCCATTCATGAATATTTAAAAAATATATTTTACTAAATAGCAGCCAAACTAAAAAAGGATACGGAAAACAATGATTTCTGTGTCTTTTGTCTCTAAAGTAGTTAAAAAAATTGTTTAAAACATTCTAAAAAGGTAATACTTTTAAAGATAGTAATATCACGGTCGTTATACTTGTCCTGCGACAACATGTTTTCTACCGATGTTTCTGCTCGTTTTCTACCGATGTCCTAGATTTCTACCGATGTGATGATAAAAAAAAAACAAGCCTGGCAGACGATTTTTTCCAAACAATGATACCCGGCTATTATGGCACTTATAAACAAATTAGTTTAATTTACATTATTTTATTTTAAGTGTGTACATAAAATTACAGTAAGGGTATTGTTTATTTTTTCCAGCAAGAGACAATTTCCCTGTTTTCAGATAATTGGGCTGAAAATTATGCTCCATGCTCTAAATAGTAGGACATTTTTAAAGACATATCACTTTTCGTTACAAATGACGTATTTTTGATTTTTCGATCATTTAAAAAAAATGGTCCTGGTTTTCTAAAGATGTGTCCTGGTCCTGGCATTCTACCGATGTGATAGTGAGATATATTAAATGACATTTCATGACAAATTGTAAAACTGTATATTTTATAGAACACATAATATTGACGGTAAAAAGAAAGTGGAGGTTCATGAGCAAACACCTTTACAAAATTTAAATTAATGTGTATTTTCTCAAAAGCTGGCTTATCAGAAAATGATAGTACATGTATTTCAACATTTCTTCCACTTATATTAGATTTGTGAAGTGCTTTATTTATAATGAGAAATAATCCTCCAAATACCAGATTTCACTGTTATATCTAGAAATGCTGAGGCTGAGACATGAATTTCTCGGGCTGAAATTGATCTGTACATATACAACAGTATGGCACGCCATTTTAACCAAAACCATGGTAACTATATAGGATACCTCAGATAACTGGGGGATTACTGGCAGCTATCTGGGGGTTTTCAGAGCGAAACTCTTAATTACATCAGGTATTGAGAGTTATTTCAGGTAACTGAGGGTTTCCTTTCAGCTATCCCATGAATACCATAAAAACTCCTGCTATTAAGAGTTTTCAAAAATAATTTATTGGAAGCTGAGCTTTGTATTAGTTTTTGAGGAATTACAACAGGAACTGCAAATTTTGAAGAACCACAGGAAAAGGGGAGAGGTGGGTAGGGACTGAAAATTTAGCCTATGTGGTGCACTACTTTGCGGTCCACAAAGGGGTCTTTTACGTGCATGAAGCGTGGCACTCTCCTCACATGTTGGCCCACTATGGTCGGCCGTCAGGCTTTCCGTATTATAGATCTGACAACCCCTGCCGACGAGGGCCACCTTATTCAGCCACTTAGGGTACACACTTGGTCGATCTGTGGGCTGAGCACTGACCCGACGTCAGAATCCCAATACCCAATACCCTAAGTCGCCTCTTTCGACAAGCTAGGCTCTGCTGCGGGCCTATTCGCCACCCGGGCCCCGCACGGAACTACCATATCTGTAGGTAGAAGGCGGTTTAATAAGTTATCTATGTGATAGCTGACAGCAAACCCCCAGTTACCAAGATAACTCTTAATACCTGATGTAATAAAGAGTTTTCGTCCAGAAAACCCCCAGTTTGCTGCCAGTAAACCCCTGTTATCTGATGTATCCTATATAGTAGAGTGACGAAACGTGAAAAAGACGTTTAGTTTTCGAGTTTAAATGACCCACCTGTCACATGGAATTTGATTGCCAAAAATGATAGATTGATTATTGAGCTTCCAAAAAATGTTTGTCGTCGCATAAAAATGTGGTGCCATCTGACGTTAAAATGACGTTTTTCGAAGGTACCCCCTCGGCTTAAACGTACCTACACCCCATCTAACCTAAAAATAAAATATTTCCGCTTATCATCTATAGAGTTCATGATCAGAAAACAAAAATATAAGGATTAATTAAGATTTTAGACGCAGTAAACAAAATAAATTTTAGTTTTTTGTAGATGTAATTTGTATCCGAATAAGAGCCAAAAAATGCCTAAAAAATTGAAGTTTTTCTCTACTCCCACAGCGAACTTACTCTTTTTCATTCAAAAAGTTATACAGCTATGAAGTATTAAGTAAAAATGAAATAATAGCCGATTTAGATTTTAGAAAAATGCTTTTAACTTAAAGTTATAATGAATAGTTCAAGATTTTTTTTCGAGCAGATGACGTATTTTATTCGGAATATATACAGCACACTAACGAAATCGATTTAATTCTAACTCCAAGGTCATTTGTGTTTACATTCTTTGTTACAATATTAACCTTATTTCCTTTGTAAATTATGTTTGCTAAGTTTATAGTTGTTTTTGTTAATTTATTCAATATTTACAGTCGGAAAACCAAGTATTTATGAAAAATGTAGTTTGTTTTTGAAGTTTACAAACAAAAACCTGTGGGTGCGTTTGAATAGTTGGTGTGTTTGACTTTGATTATTAAAAATATGAATAAGGAATGTAGCAGTGTTAATTCATATTAATTCATAAAGTTGCGTCTTTTGGTTCAAAGAGTAGATAAAGCTTTAAAAGAAATCAAGTAAAAGAAAATTAAAACCATTTTTTGACGATTCCGTTGCCGAAAGGTAGTTTCTTATTAAAAAATAAATCTAAGTAAGGCGGCCAACAAAATTTCATAATACTGAAAAAACATAACCATAGTTTCCAAAATAATGCTTTGTATTTAGCTAGTTACTTCCAAAATCCGGAAAAGTGAAGAGTTTGAAAAATTGCAGAAGAATATCGTTAACGAGATAATTTTTGTCTGGGGATTATTTTCCCTAAATTCGCAAACTCAAACTATCCGCAAAAATATCCCCTCGCGATTGCTTTCTTTTCAAGCGTATAAAGTATAAGTAATCAGATGGAACGCGATTTTATTCCCACACGCGAGAGATCAGTAACATTTACCAAAAAAAAAGACGCGAAAAATTCCACGTTTACAGTATGCGATCATATGTCCTCTTTAGTCTCGTAATCACGAAAGGCAGCTTTCATCTTGTACAAGTCGACGAAATGTATTTCAGTAGAGGTGAAAAAGGAAGGATTTTTTTTTAATCTGACAACACGAATAAGTTTGTTTAGGTGTGCATTTCCTTCATTCAGTTGGAAAACACATGTGAAGGTGTGGGTGGGGAATAGGCCCAGAGCGACAAGCTTGTCGGTAAAGAGGGACATTAAAGAGCGCTTGGAAAACTTACATCAAGTCAGGCGGCTTTGACCACAAAGCGACTGGAATGTGTGTCCCAGGTGATTGAATTAGGGCAGTCCTGTCATAAAAAATGGATAAAATGTTCAGTTTTTTCGCATGTTAAAGAACCCTGATAGATGCAGGTCTCGATAAGAGTAGGACCCGCAGGATTCCCATGTACGAAGCTTAATTGTCCGATAAAAACCTAGCTTTCATCCATTTTAGAAATTGCAATGGCAGTCAATTTCCAACCCAATTGGCTTTGTGTCCCTAATTCTTCCATCTCATCATCATTTCATGTTCATTTTAGGTTCATCTCTCTGATATAGCCGAAATCATGATGCTTGGAAGTAAAACAATACTAGTAGCAGACTAACTGACTAGATCATGTAGATAGCAGAAGGTTTATTATTTCATTCACTCTGGTATATCTTCCATCAACTGTTGTTCAGATTTTGCCTTTTGCACATGCTCTTAGTGGTTGTAACTCGACATCACGACTTGTGTTGTTATGTCAAACCATTTCAGGGGTAATTGCCGTACTTGACACACTAATGTAGTCAGATATATATACGTGCACGAGGGAAACAGCAAAGATTGATGTGTGCTGCATGTTCAAAATTTCTTAAATGGGAGGAGTGTAAACTATTTGCATAACACGTGAATAGTGAAATAAACCCTTATTATACTTAATTTTAAACTATCCTATTTTGTTTTGCCATCCTGAATGGAATATTTCAAAAATATCTCAATTTATATTCGATTTTTATTTTTTATGCAACTTGACCTGTGACGGAAACTCGATCAGATCTCAAAATACGTGAATGAAGATCCGTAAAATCCTTTGCCATAGTGAAGCTGGGTAACACAGCTAATCATGTGGACATAAAACAAAACTAAAATGTCAATAAAATATAAATAAAAAACTATTTTTGTATTAAAAACAATCTTTTTTACATACAAATTTAGCAGACCGGATGTGGCGTCTGTGTGTGTCATTTGAAACATTTTTTTCTTGTAATAGCTTTATAGTTCTTTATATTAAGCGTTTTTGGTGTTGCTTTCATTTTGTTTCCCTATTTTAAGATTTTAACGCGTTTTAACTATTCTGTACTTCATGGAACGTTTTCCACTCATGACCTTTGACCTTGATTTTTGACATGATTGATGGCACCAGATATTATGGCGACGACATTCGTTTCCTGAAAGAAGAATGATTTTGCTTATCAAACAGCTTTTCAAAATCCATGTGACAGATGGGTCATTTAAATTTTTCAAAATTGACATTCCGACACTCTACTAATAGATACCAAGGTTTTGGTTAAAATGTCGTTCCATACAACAGTATGATGAAGCTTCACTGTACAACACAAGCATTTACGGTGTATGTATGCCTTTAGAAACAACTATATGAAATTAGATCATCAGTAGAAATCAAGGACTCATCTGTAGAAAACACAGTAAAGAACATACCTAATCGGTAGAAAACCAGGACATACCAAATTTCTTAAACCTGTTAGATATATAAAAAAGCGATTGGCTCTTTTACAAATAAACGATCATTTATTGCATATTCTCCCATAGGATGTATCCAAATGTTAAGAATAAGCGTTATTTTTCATATTTCTAAAAACCAATCGGTATAAAACAAGGATAATCGGTAGAAAACAAGCAGAAAAATGGGTAGAAAACATGATGTCGCAGGACATGTATAACGACCGTGAATATGTTTATTTATCAATTGTTGCATCATGAACAATTGTGTAACATGGGAAACTTTGTAAATACGGTTAAAACATTTACACTAGCAAGAATAAGAATACTATTATGTTACATTTATGTCGTTGATAATATACATGTATATAGTTTTATCAATTCAGTAAGCCTACCTTAACCGATGAAAATTGATTCCCTTTCTTTTTGGATAGCCATGATGATAGCAGAAGTAGAAATGTTGCAATTAATATGGTAAGTACTGTTATTTGTAACTCAAAGCTCTGCAAGTCCCATGAAAAAGCCATTTTTAACGCACTTCCTTCAAAATCACTGCTACGCTAAAAAGAAAGATATGGACTTTAGACTGAATAAAAGTAGTTAGTTAGTAATATTACTTAAAATTATTCATTCAACCATATTAAAAAAATGTTGTGTCGGATTCACATTCGATACAATGTCTATTAAAAAAAATCAGTCGATAGCTGTTTTTATGTTAGCAGTCAGTATAAGCTAGTCCGAGCAGCTAGTTGCTTAACGTCCTGTCACTTTTGTTTACGTTGTTTTTCCTGCATCAAGTCATCTCTGATTCATACAAAGTTTTATAGGCCCTTTATTGATTGAATTTTACTGCGAATGACTTAATTGATAGAGATACATTTGTAACAATAAGAAGAAAAGTCGGACCAACAGAAATAGCTATATGTATATAGTTTAATCCAACCGAACAACATTCCATATGTGCCTGTCATAAGCTAAGAATCTTTTTACCTTGTCTTGGATAAGGGTTATGCTCGGGTTTGTGTCTAAAGATGTTTTAGGTAAACAGGTTGGTCTAAGGATTGGTTTTGAATCAGAAATGCATTACATTTTAGATATACAGCTGAATTATATCAAGGAAAAAATTCGACTCTCCCCTACGTTTCAGCGACTCGAGCTCTCTCGCGACGCTTATTTCCGGTGGGATTAGGAATTAAATTTATCATATGCATTCTTTACTTGATCTTGCCTAAGAAATCTTATTACACGATATTTGCTTCTTTTGTGAGATATTTGCGATCTTCTGGTTGTGACCTTGGAACTGACGGGTCACAACGGGAACAGGAAAATATGAATGAACGAATGCACAAATAAATACTGCGACTGAACACTGTCGACTTCCTCGACTAAACAATGACTACGGCTGACTACTAGGACACTGTGTGGCGACTCTGGATACAAACAGCAGACGGCTTTAACAATTTATTCCTTTTAACAATGAAAACAGCTTACAAACATTAAGTGAAAATGTCAGATATAATATTCTGGCTCACTTTAGACAATGATAAGGTCAATACGATTGACTCAAAGTCTATAACTTCACTGAAAACTAAAACTATACTCTATACTCAACTTCGCTTTACTGCTCTTAACTTAACTTAACTTAACTGAAGAATATAAAAATGTCCCTCAACCTCTAATAAAATGACAGATAAATCATGAGTGAAAATACATTAATTTGACATAAAAGAATATTTAAATTTTGAACACAATAGAAATCTAAAATAAGGCAAGAAATGACACGTAGTCCTATCTACTTAATTACTTATGGAATGTTAAACAAAAATGCATATACCTAATCAAAATAAAGCCCTTAAAATACTGATCAAAACTATTTTATAAACAACAAAACTAAATGAAAATAATAAAAATTTACAATAAAAATTTGTGAATGTCCATGCAAAAACAAAATTGTCAATTTCAGCTCTGTCACATGGTTTTTCCCATCTTTGATACCACTTTTTGTTTTGCCCATGATCCTCTTTTCTTCTTTTTGTCATTTAAAAACATGTCCACATCGCAATTCACAGATAACACCAGTTCACAATTTTTTAAATGATTTTTTTTTACAGTCATGCATTTTTAAGGGTTAAAGATTCCAGTGGAAAAGTAATGTTAACGCGTATATCATGAAAACAAGCTGACGGATCTACATTTTTTATTGCTTAGTTTTGTCATGTGTCAATATATTTTTGTACAATTTCTATTTTCATTTAGAGAGAGAAGCAAAACCCCTTTTCTAAAAAAAAAACAGTTGAGTTAACCAACGCACAGGAAGCTCGATATGCCGACAGAGAACCGCGTACTGATCAGTGCTGTTAAGAGAAAAAAATGCTGAACCCGAACAATTCTTAGCCGGGGATATATTGCGAATAGTCGCTGTACAGATTTATGTTGAAACTTTAAGTAACTATATAAATTTTCTAGGTCTGTACATGTGTATAATGTAATTTAAAACAAAAATGATTATAAACTTACCGAGCACTCACAGGAAGTCAAGATCTTAGAGATATATTTATAGAAACAACAACCCATGTAAACGCACTATCGGTTTTTCAGAATGGATATGGAAATATTAGTTTGCTATTCAATACTTGATCGCCATTGAGAAATCGTTCACGGACATTTGCCGATCCTTTGTTTTAACATAATAATGTAGATCTGATCAAGTGTATCTGTTCTGTGTTTTTTTCATAACGAAAATGACCAAATGTCACATTTTGGATGTCTCTATCATGAAAATTATGACAGCTAACATATTTGAAAACATCATTTCTAAGAGACAAAAGAGCATTATTTTGGATCAATAATCAGAACTTTTAACTGGATTTTTAAGGGTCTGCCTTCATCCTCTAAAATGACAATATCTTCATTTTTTTTTTAATTATTCTTGAAAAATACACCAATTGAACTTTTTCCGCAACTCTAATACATTTACATTAATTTTTATTGTAACAACCTATTTTGTCACTTAATAAAAATGCAGTTATGTTTGAAAATGTACACTATCACGTTTTTACAAATGTTGTCAACAAATAGGAAATGTTCTACCAAAATGTGAGAATAACCCACTTCTCTGACTTGAAGCGACGTCAAAAAGCATAAGCCGAGTTTTACTTTTTAATAATTTTAATTTTTAAGCCTTTTGTTAATGTATACGGGAGTGAATTTGATTTAAAGAGCCTGCCTTAGACATATAACAATGTTAAAATTCAAGTTTTTTATGTGTTTTTACAATTTAGAAAATTGCCAATGCCACCCCGTAGGGATGCTGGGTAATGGTTATTAAGATTTTCAAAATTTCCATCTATTTTGAAAGCAAAGGTATCAGCCTTTTAATATTTACTGTTCAATTTTTGATAATTTGAAGATAAATGGACTAAAAGAAACTTTGATATACATGAGGTTTTGTAATTATTCAAGCTGATTTTGTAAAGAAACCCATGAATACTGATCAACCCTGTAGGTCGGCTATCTTGAATTTCCTGGAAAAAAAAAAAATTTGCCAAAATAAGTCTTTCATGAAGGTCTTTTATGTTCTTTTTCTCATGTTCAATCGAACATAAAACATTTCTTTTCTAATAAGGGCAAAGTGAAACACAACACAAACTTGGTTTGGAGGTTTGCAGACAACCAGTATTATTTATTAATAAGTTACAATAAATCAGCTTTGAGCAGAAGCTGATCAAAACAGTCCGTAAAGTTGTTTTTATCACAACAGCATGCACAATACAGTTTATCGACTCAAAAAGGTGATATCCGTCGAGCCCTCGCACTTTATCCTACTGTTTTAGACCAAGGATGGAGATCAGTCGTGAAGTTATCCGGCAGCTTCTTAAGCAAAAAGTGCCTGGTTTGTATACAGTTCCACATTGTGGTCGATAAACAACAGCTGAAAATAGAAACGCAAAAAACGACAGCAGTATCAGATCTATAATATATGACTGTGAATATCGCCATATGCACCCTTTTCGATTAACTTCCCTTCCACAATGGACTTATTGAATGCAATTTATCAGAAGATAATGAATTGAAACAAAATTTGGCGCAATCTAATTGAACTTAAAACATATCTTTATCTACGAAAATAAATGACAAAACTGTAGGCGTTGTGCCAATAGAATCTTTACAGTTAAAAACAACATAACACTGTCACTTCGATAACAAATTACTTTTACTTGGCAATAATTTGAACACAAATAACATTCTAAAAAAAATTCAATAACCAATTCGGTTCAAAGACACATGTGTATACGTTGAATGCAAACCGTCGAATGACTTAAATTCCCGCCTTTGAATACATGATACAATCCCGTGCAAATTCATACGCTTATACGACTTATCACTTTTATCTTAAACGAAAAGAAATTTATTTATATAAACCATCTCTTAAGTTGATTTGAAAATATTGGTTTGGAACAAAATTGCATGGTTTTCTCACAGATATGCTCTTAGATCGATTCATGAGTCATGTTAAAATAATGTTAATGAAATGTTTTCCGAGAGACGGATTTATATATATGGCTTCACGTCTTGTGATTAATTTGTTATATTATTCTCTCATTGCCTCATGTAACGTTTCATAGCGTAGCAAAAGGATATTGAAATGTTAGGTAATCTTTAAGAGATAACTTTTTGGCAAAATATACACTCCGTTAAAAGATAAGCAACACCAGTTTCGAATTCGAAAGAGACGCCCTTTAAATGTTCGGAATTGTAACATCATACTGAGGATAATAAATTGCACGAGTTTAAAAAGTACCTTTCATGCAACTTTTTTATTAGCTTAATGCATGTTATAAGGATGTATTCTGGTCAGGTTTCGGGTCTCGTTGAATATCGTTAGGAAATAACTTTAGAATAAATGTATACCATAAAGTTGTGTCAAAAAATTATGAATTTTAACAAGTAGTTTTGGAGTAATCACTATTTAAATATTAAGGCCCTCAATTTCTGGTGAATTCAGGTTAGATTTTCTGAAAATAGGGGTTGGGATGGAAAAATTAAGTCGTCTCATGAAAAAAAACCATTCAGTAGTCATTCAGTTTTGCTTCTTAAAACATTTGGTTAGATATTTTAACAATAAGAAACCACAAAACAAATGAAGTTTTGACCATCAGCTGCAAGAAAATTGAGAAAATCAGCATTTATAGGGGATTTGGAACGGTCCAAAATGCCCCTAAAATACATGAACCTGGGACAAAACTTTCTTATATCCACACGTACATACGATATTTTTAGTTTGATATATTCATTTTTACCAGATACAACTTATCAGAAAGTATAAGAAAAAGTTTAATACTCTAAGTTTAATTGTTTTCATGAAAATAGTCAAAATGTGGGCAAAAATGGCTAAAAATGAACAAAATTGAAATTTTTCTTCATATATTGCCTTTGTAGGGTCGGAACATTGCAAAAATTAAGGTTAGAAAAAAGTTTAATACTTTATAATTTTGGCTCCTGACCAGAGTACATCCTTAAGTTGATTATTTTTTTTAATTAATTATAATTTTTTAATTCTAAACGTTTTTGTCTGTTGGTTCTTTCGGTATAATAAATCACTTACTGACTGGGTACTCGGGAAATTGATAGATTATTTTCACTCGGAGACAACTATTGACTTTGGCTACGCCTCAGGCAATAGCTACACCTCGGGGAAAAATAATCTACTTTTTTCCCGAACATCCAGTCAGTAAGTATAAAAAACTAGTTATAGTGGGCCATCCAATTGTTATGAAGTTTTAATATGATTATATCCATTAAAGGAAGCTTCTTATTGCATTTTGGATTTATGGCCCTTATCATTTTAGAAAAAAAAAGAAATTAGGTGTCAAAGGGACAAAATGTCAATAAATGTATAAACATATTTTTTTTCTATTAAATGTTGATGTAAATATAAATGTGACAAATATGCATTTTAAAGTCCACCAGAGGGTGCATGTGTCAAAAAGCTTTGTAAGTCCACCATGGGCTGCATGTGACCAAAGCAATAGACTATCCTCATTGGGCCTCCAATGTACAGGGTTCAACTTGTTGCGGTTGTATCATGCTGCGCTCGTCGTAGCTTTTTATTGTAAATTATTAGCGGGACTTAAACACCACCATGCAGATGGGTGATTGGCTAGTGATCAATAGTGTGGCGTTAAGACTAGCGCTTTATAAACCACTCCCACCCACAGGCACCTATTCTCGTCAGTTGTTGCCATGAAAGGGAGGTAAAATGAACAGGAAATGATGTTGAAGTGGAAGATCAAATCTTGGACCTCGAGTTGTGAGTTTTGACTGTCACTGGAAAAATGGCAATCAGTAGCTATAGGATCGGGCAATTTAGTCTGTTGTAGGGGGTCGCACTCGTTCTTTACTAATCGTGATCTGCAGCATGGTTCTTTAACGTGCGAGGATGGTGACAATTTTCCGAACACTGAGAGCACCACGTAAATGTAGTTGGCGGTTAAGTTTTGGTGCCACAGTTTTGCTGGCATGCACAATGACCAGGCTAGCTATCCCATTCCTCCTGGGGCAAACATTCCTGTCGTTCTGTTGGCATATGTGGACATGTTCTGGACGGTTTTTAAATGACTTTCACCGGTATGCTTGGCGCAGCCGTGAGCCTTTTTGCCAACCGAGATCGGCATGGGTCTCTTTTAGTAGCTGATCAATACATTTCAATTTATATGGGGATCAATTATGCCATTTATGACCATTTATCATTCTGTGCAAAGTTTCAGTTATAAAAATACTAGTTCATTTGACGTATTATACGTTGTATTGAACCACGTGATTTCGATCCAGGTGTACATGTATTTGTGTATACGTGATATTTAAAAGGAAGTAAAACTATCAAATATTGATATCAGAATATTGTTCTCATATCCGGTAATTATTGCACTTTGATTGTTCAATATTATTGTCATTCTACATGCTATTGACAGTTAAATGTATAGGCTGCAAAACGATGTCTAAACATGCTGCGGTCAGTGATTTTGGTTTAAATTTGTCTTATCTAAAAATCTTGTTGAAATAATGAAATAATTTGAATTGCTGATTAAATATATATGCTTTTTTACATGTTTTAGTGCAAACAAAAAAGATATGACAGGTGCATTAAATTTGTGAGCATAACCTCCATTGTTCTTAAAGGCGTTTATGTAGAACACGAAATGGTTTCATGCAGAACTCTTCATTTCCAATTTCACTTTCAAATTCTACTTTCAATACATGAGCGAAACATCTATAGATACTCTAGTTGCGTGTCGAAAATAAACAAATGATTCAAAAAAGTAACCAGATGCTATAAAATGTTCCTTTCTCAAGTCTTACTTCATCATCATTGCATGTTCATATTATCACCCCTTTCAAGGGGGTGTCACAGCCCCCGGCCCGGAATACCGAATACCGTTTACAAAAGGACAGAATACCGTTAGAAAGACTGGAATACCGAATACTCTAAAGATCACGGCGTACGCGTATCAAAAGCCTTAAAATTCGGAACATCGCATACCGCGTACCACATCTTGGCGTACCGAATACCCTTTAAAAAGCATGGAATACCGCGTACCAAAAGGGCTGTGACACCCTATTTCAAGCTCGTCCCATGCAGGGCCCGGGTGGCGAATAGGCCAGCAGCAGAGCATAGAGCTCGTCGTAAGAGGCGACTAAGAGTCTTGGTATTCTGACGTCGGGTCAGTGCTCAGCCCACAGAACGACCAAGTGTGTACCATAGGTGGCTGAATAGGGTGGCCCTCGTTCGCGGGGGTTGTCAGGTCTATAATACGGAAACCCTGACCGCTGACCATTGTGAGCCAACATGTGTGGAGAGTGCCACGCTTCATGCACGTAAAAGACCCCTTTGGGGACCGCCAATTAGTGCACTACATAGGTTAAATTTTCTGCACCTACCCGGTTAAATTTTCTGCACCTACCCACCTCTCATCTTTTCCTGTGGTTCTTCAAAATTTACCAGTCCTTTGTTTCCCACCCCACCCCCATATTTCATTATCATCATCATTTCATGTTCATTTTATCATTCTTTTCATTTTCCATGTGTTCATCGTCTGTAAATAACCCATAAAGGTTGCACGGGCGTAAAACACCAACTCACTCACTCACCTTAAGCTTTCAAGTTCAATTTCTTAATCGATCCTGCATCCATATCATCTTCTTTTATGTAATATTTTGCACTGCTATTGTACTTCAAAGTACAATAAGTATTTTTAATTAATCTTTATTTCTTAATCCTATTTTCCATCTGGTGGCCATCTTGAAAATAGCCGCCACTTTGAATTTTCGAGTTGGGTCCAAAGTTAATACTGTTAAGTATGCCATTTGCTACCATCATGCCAAATTTCATACTTTTACCATATTTTGAGCATTTTTCTCAAAAGTCTACTGGGGCAGACCTGTCAAAATGAATGTCTAGATTGGAAAACCTTACCGAAACCATAGGAGGTCACCATGTTTGGAAAAAAGTCACGTTAAGAAACTCGATTTGGGTCTCCATAAGAGTAAGACCGTTTGATTCACATGCAGGAGGCTAATTAATCTGATCATACCCATCCATTCTTTTTTCCAGGGGCAGTGAAAACTCTCATCCCAAAATGACATTGTGTCCCCCTTTCATCCAACTTCATCATCATTTCATGTTCTTTTCATCTGATATGCTAAATATATTCATTTCTCTGATATGCTTTGGAGTAACGCATTAACTAGCTAACTAACTACGCAACTTAGTTGCAAAAGCACTACCGATTACTCTCTTTCGATAGTCAGTGGTGTACTGATCTGTATACGGAGTCCTCTACTCATTTCAGTACTGTAATGGAATACAATGAACTGTGCCGGGAACTATCACGGTTACAGAAGGACGGTTCTCCGGACCCCAATCCTGACCTTTTGACCTGGATAACAAATGCTGAACATAAGCTTGCTGAAGTGAAAGTATGTAATTTGATAAAACCAGTATTTTATTAGAGTTCATCAACATGTACAAATCAAAACAGAGAAAACTATTTTTTAAAAGCAAAACGGTATTCATTATAGCCAGCGACTTACCTCTTAATTTGTAAACAACAAATCTTAAGCTGTGAGCTTCAAAACACTCGGCATTGTTTGTCTAATGTAAAATATTAAGTTATATTAGAAAAGGGTAATTATATAATTTGGCCTTTTTCCAATTGAAAAAAAATGATAAAATTCATTACATGTATAAGACTTAATCATGTTTTTTAATGAAAATTTCTTTTTGTTCATTGCATGCCCCAATTAAATGATAAAAAACATTACCTTTTCATCTATAGGCCAAATTTGAAGGGAAGTCTGTGAAGTCAAAAGAAGCCAATCACACTGGAGAGGAGGTAAGTTAAGGATGTATTCTTCTGAGGGGTCAATTTTTTTCTTAATCAAGTTTTTTCCCAAACCTACATTTTTGAAATGCTAAGACCCTGAGAAAATCAAATATACAAAGAAAACAATATGTCCGTGTGCATTTTAGTTCGCTACAGCCATTTAAAAAGGGCCTATTTTGACAATTTTCCCAAAATTTCATCCTTTTTGCACTATTTTGAGGTAATTTTCTTTAAAATATCAAGTTTCAAAATCAAGTTTTCTCTCAAAGTTTCCATATTGATAGATGCCATGATTCTGAACAAATTTAACTTAAAAAAAGTATATGTCCGTGATGATATAAGAAAGTTTAGTTCCAAAATTGTGCCTTTTTAGGTCCTTTTCAAGACCCCATAAAACCAGTAAAAATCAAGATTTTTCAAATTTTCTATCATACCAAAACCTCAAAACTCTCCATTTTCGTTTGAAATAATTGGACAAATATATCTTTTTGAATTTAGAAAAGAAATTATATGAATTGCATGAATATTTTGTTGGAAAAATGAATTTTACTACCCCTACCCTGAAATTGGCTAAATTTAGATTGAGATCAATGGTCAAATTTGGTCAAAAATTAAAATGTTGCATATCTCAAAAACTACTAATCATATCTTCATAATTTTTTGACAAATTTTAGATGGATCATCATTTGATATATATCCACCAAAAGTTTTCAATTATAAGGCAATGTTTAAAAATTATTCACAAACGAGATTTCAACAAGACTGAAACCTCAGAAGAATACCCCCTTAATATCGTATATATGTATATATAGATAATATTAAAGTATTACTCGAATGGATATAATTTTTATGAGATTAAGCTTAGCTTTTCTTTGCATTTAGATATGGAATATTGTAGATAAAAATGTCTTTTCTCTTATAAACAGTTTGTATAGATATTACCAAAATCACTTTAATAAACATGTCATTGTCATCTTGAATTCAAAGCTCCTTCCATTTTTGTCTTTTTAGAAGCTTATGAATTGATGACAGAAGATTTCGATTTCTGTAATCCTGAATTATTTACAAAAACACTTTCTTAATATTTACTTATTCTTTTTATGTGCTTCATTTCTGGTTTGTCCTGATGATGGCTAAAAAATCACCGACAGAACAAAACAAAAAAACAGATAACAATATTTCAATAAATCAATCATTTCAACCAATAGGAAATAATGAGATGTTGAATAAGTGCACGCGACACAGACCCCAATCAAGCGGAAATTCAGAAAAACCACACTTGACAACCGCCAGCAGCCTTCAACGAGGCCAGAAGGCGCTGCTCGCGGCTCTGCAATTGGCCCATGGTCTAAATGAAATGCATATAATTCAAATCCAGTCCTGCGACCCCCTTCTTCAACAAGGAAGACAAAAAATCATAAAGACATGCACAAACAAAAGCTTTGCCAAAGAATCTTGGCTTAGGACAGACACATTTAATATGCAACTATACTTTCGATTCTCGTGTAACAATAGTTTCCTTTAAAACACCCTCAAAGAGTGTCCTAACTTCATCATTTCATGTTCATTTTAATACCCTTTTCATGTTCATATCCCTGATATAGCCGAACTCGTTTTGCCTGGGAGTAAAGCTAACTAACTGTCTTATTTATTGTAAGGTAGTTTCTTTTGAACACTCATTTAGAAGGTTTATTGGTTTTTCAGACCAGGAATTCAAGCCTTCAAAGATTGCGAGAACTACAAAGGGAAAAACAAACACTTTTGAAAGAGTAAGTCAATTCCATAAAAAGAAAAATGTACATTAGTTAGTATTTCTGGTCCCTAGTTTTAGGAAAAATGTACATTTCAATTAAAAAGCCAGTTTTAGAGGGGCACAACAATGCCTAGACGCAAAAAATAAAAAATACAAAAAAGCCCACACACACGCACAAAATAACCCACTTTTTCAACCCGTAATTCGATGTGGTGATATTTCAAAGATCATACTGAAATTCTACATGTAAATAAGTCATTATTGATTTTGAATTCATTTGAAAAGTTTTTTTTTAAAGATAAGGGAGCAACAATTAATGTACAAGTTGTCACGAGCGCTAATGACTTGAAAAACAAAATAAATTGCCAAACGTGTACTCTTGACTTGAATTTAATGTTGTTGGTCAAAATATCAGATACTGTTGGTCTTTTATAAGGATTTTAATATTTTCATTATTTATTATTTAACCATAGGTTATCAGAGCATGCTGGCAGAAAGCTGACAACCAACAACTCTGGGATAGCCAATCTAGGCGATGAAAACAGACCCAGTAGAATTACTGAGAAATTTTCCGAGGTTTATGACAATCTCTGGACAGACGCCATGGAAACGTTGGATTCTAAAGGATTCGATGAGAAAGATAGCATAGAGTTTCTCTTGGATGTCTTAAAGGTTGTATCAGTATGAATGCTTCAATATTCATAAGTATTTTTAACATTCTGAATGAGCAATTAGAGAAAATGCGACACATGAAAGTCACAAAATGACCACATACATTGTATTCAGGTTTTTATATGTAAAATCTATGTAAATCTATATACATGTAGAAGATGAATCTATGTAAATCTATAAAGAAGATGATTACATATAGATGGTTCTTTAATTGCAGTAATTATACCCCAACTCGTAACAGAGGGGGCTATATTGCAATCACCTTGTCCGTCCGTCTGTCCGTCCGGTTCATTTTCTCTGCTTCTACTGGATGGATTGGTATCAAATTTTGCACACAGCTTCAGCATGATGAGTTATACCATGCCTTCACTTTCCAGGTCAGTCCATCATCTACTTTATGTTTTCCGAGCCGACTTAGACTATTTATGGGTCAAAAATAGACGTAACAGATTTCTCGTAACAGATTTCTCGTAACAATTTTTCGTAACAGATTTCTCGGCTTCTACAGAAGGGATTGATTTCAAATTTGGTATAAAGCTTTAGCATGATGAGTTGTACTGTGCCTCCCCTTTCCAGGTCAGTCGATCATCTACTTCTTGTTTTCTGAATTGTCGAACGGGGGTATGCTTAGCACTTTTAGGTCAACCCCTTGTTCAGAAACCGGAATCCTGAAAACAGAGGTGGTCAGTACTTGTTATACACAGTGCTAAAGAAATGTTGAGATTTTTGGTTGCTCCACTCAAATATTGCCTTTTGTTGTCGATTATGACTTTTGCCTTTTATTCAACAATGAAGCCATGAAAGTGTTGTTTTGAGCGTAAATTGATAATAAAGTACTACAATCGTATTGATAAATTTTAATTTCTCCCTATAAGTTTTAATAAAAACTTCTAGAAATCTATTACTTCCACGTACTTCCACGTTGCTTTGCCGTTGTTTTAATGTTTTTTTTATGTTGTAAACCTGTAGAATATTCACCAATTTAGTATGAAGATAAAGGAAAGTAGATTACAGTTGTTCATATCATTAGCACTAGGATTAAACAGTAACGGCACGGCAAATGGCGACTGTACTGAGGATGTTTATGAGGTATGTAGATTGTTATATATTTTATAAGGCAAAAAAAAAAATATTTAGCTTCTCAGCCCCCTGCCTCATTGTCTCTTTTCATTTCTTTTTTCACAAAATAAAAAGAAAAAAATCGCCTGCCTCATCACTTTTTTGTGTGTTTATGTAAAAAGCTAGCTGCCTCACCCACTTTATTGACCAATAAAAATAATTTAGATGCCTCCCTGCCTCGTCTGTTGTTTTTTTTTACAAAAAAATGGCATGAGAAGCTAAAATTTATTTTTGTATGGCCTTATTGCCTTAGATTGTCTTCTCTACCCTTCATTATAAACCCCTTACGGTTATATTGTTGTTAGAACTTACCTTAATCATAAACTGAGACATGCATACAATTCAAACAAAATCATAAACTAATATAATTCATTTATGGTTGGTTCCTTGGTGGTTGGCTCTGCTAATGGAGTCTCGTGTCCCCCCTTGAATCAAGTTTGGTTGATTATTGCTTTACTCGAGCTCCAGAGCAGATCAAATGCGGCTATACAAGAGAGATGAGCACGAAAATTAATAATATGATAAAATTAAAATTACTCGAATATTTTGAAGATTAAGTCATTTGAATTACATTTACTGATTGTTGGGTTCAGCATATCAGTCCGTTTTGCTGTTGTTTATGTTAAATCCTTTTTACATTGCAGAATATTAATTTCAAAACAAAAGTAAACGTGGATATTCCGGAAGACATGAAGATTCAATGTTCCAGATACCTCTCATACAAAGACCGCCTTCTACCGAAGGAAAAGACCATACAGGTTTGATTATATAGATAAGATATCACATTTTTTTGCCTCAATATCACAGTTATTTTTTTCTTAAAATAATTAATACAATTGTGATTTTTTTTCAAAAAGCCGTTTCTTTAATGTTGGTTGTGTCGCGTGCACTCATTCCACATCTCTTTATCGTCTAAATATATTAGTTTAGTTTTGTAAAGATGAAGATAATATATAAGATCTGAGTCAAAATCTTTACAGGTATACATACTTCTATTATGTTTGGAAATGATAACAAAGGAACTACCTTGTCTATAACAATATTACATCATTCAAAACATTCATACATGGGATTGATCATCCCAGTTCGGTAATTTTGTTGTTTCTTTTATTTGAAAGCTTTTTTTCTGATTTCTAGACTCTATCATTACTATGTATAGCTAAAAAATGCATATTATCAATTGACCGGCATACTAGACAAATTGTATCACAGACTCTTTTTTTATTTCTAAAATGCAGACTATGAATGTTAATAATTTATTGAAATTATTTTATATATTATTTAAATAACAAATAATAAGATAATTTAGCGTGACGCTAATTGTACATGTATATTTCAATTTATATTCATCTTTGAAGGAACGGTTACAGAAAGAACTTCAAAACTACTTTCAAGATCAGAGAAGAAAAACATCATTGACTCTAAATGCTGTAGTGAATTATATTGAAAGCTGTTTTGAATTGTGCTGGGCAATGTGCTCTCAAAGTCCACCAGTTGTTATGGTAACGGACACAAACGACGTTGAATTTTATCGCTCGTACACAAAATCCGGTGACGTCATTGATTATGTGGTGTGGCCATCTTTGTTACTGCATGAAAATGGACCTTTGTTGTATAAAGGTGTTGCACAGCTGACTTCTTCGAGCAATGAACATAACGCCATGTATGAAAATGTCTAAGACATTACATGCATAATATAGATATTGTCAAATTAATACTATTTATTGTTGCTATCAAAAATACCAGAATACTGAAGAATCACCGATTGTCGAAATAATGCATGACAATGTGATTCTTCAGTATTATGGTATTGTTTTTTTAGTATGACATACGTTTTCGGTGTATATGTTATTTTAGATCATTTTACATAGGCATAATGTCAGTAATACAATAAAGACACAATCGATATAAAATATAATTAATATATAATTATGATCCATAATATGGATATTGTCAAATGAATACTATTTATTTAAATGTTGTTATAATAAAATACCATAATACTATTATAAATTAAAAAAAGCATCAAGCATGAAAAGATGTATATGCTTTTATAAATACAAATATTGTGTATGTTTAAATGAGGTAGTTTTTAAAAAATGTCTGAATACATTGTATGAAAATTGTTTGTTATTGTCTTATTCAGAACTTGAAACTTATCAGCCCATTTGCCGTTTTTTGTCACCACCATGGCATTTTTCCACTGTCAAGTCAGCTTAGAAGGAACTTAAAGTGCCCATCTTGTTACCTTGGTAGTATTGTTTTAGGAGCTACATAAATTAACCTTTGCATCATTTTTTTCTTGTCCTTGAATTTTCTTTAAGTTGTGTTAACGGATAACATGCACTTGAAAACTTTGATTTGAAAAAGGCATGCTTCCCCAATGGATTTCATAAAAAACTAATGGTTGTTCGATTTTTATTCACCCCCCCGGAAATGTTTACAAAACTTCCGTCATTCATTTTTTATTCTAAATTGTTGATATTATACTACTTGGCCGCTTGTATCTTTGCTTTCCAAAGTAAAAAGGCAATTAAGGTGATAGGTACGTAAATGATTTAGTCCAACAATTTTTTTTAAATTTGGTATGTAGATTTATTTTGTCAATTCCTACCAAAATACCGAAAAAAATATATAGGTCACCGATATATCTTAGAAGATATGGGACATTGAAAATTGGATGTTCAATATTTTATTTATATTGAAATAACGTTAAAAATGGACCTTAAAAGCGTACGGTTTTCACTTTAATTATTCATCAGAAAAAACCTATCCAACAATTTTTTTGGAAAAATTACATATGAATCTGATTTTAATTTCCTTTCTATTGATGTAAAAATATTTGGGGGTCACCGACTTGGTTTTTTCACTATAAACTCGCGAAGTCTTCAGTTCCAGTCCAAAAAGCGAAAAACAAGCGACGTTATACTCGACGTCAACGTCAAAACTTTCTAAATGCCGGAGTATATGGACCATTTGATTTCTATTGGGGAAGGGGGCTATGGGTATTTTCTTCGTCCTATCTTTATATTTACGGGAAAAAATCGAGCCTGTATTTTTTTTAGCCCTAGCTTGCATTTTTTTTTTAAAGCTACATTTGTTTTCGTCCAAAAATACCATCCTGCCTTTTTTTTATTAATTTAAAGCACTGTCCTACCTTTTTATTTATAATTACAAACGTTTTAGTTACAAAATGCAATCTATTTAGCCTTGCAAATACATGCCAATGTTGGTCAAGACAAATTGATGATTGTGTTACATGCCGATACACTTTTTTAGCTCACCTTGCCGAAGGCAATGTGAGCTTTTGCCATCACTTGGCGTCCGTCGTCTGTCGTTCCACTTTTCAAAAATCTTCTTCTCTGAAATCAAAAGAAGGCACACATCATCAATGCGTTTGTATCCAGGGCATAATATTTTTGAGTTACTGATGCGCACGGGGTATGACCAACTATCCTTAACGCTGGAAATCTGAAGGCAGTCCAAAAAATAGATGGATATTTTTTAACAAAGAAAGAAGCAAATGTGTACTGAAGACGCTATGGAATATCGCAAATTTAAAAAGGCGGAAAAACTTGGTAGACATCATAAAGATCAATTAAAAAACAAAACACACAACAACAACACATGATAAATTACAAACAAACCGCAACCAGCAACGTGAACTTTAGTGCTTTCGGAGAGTAAGCAGTTCATGCTTGCTATAAAGCACACCCGTCACGTTATGTTCTATTGGCAATTTGAGAAAATGGTCGACAACAGTCTAATTACAAACTGCTATATCTTCTAACCTCTCTTATCAAATTATAATTTTCGGGGTTAAATATCATGCATCGTATAAAACAATGGACTGTCTCTAGATTTTCATGCGTTAACGTTGACAGTCGTATTTTACCCAGTGAATTCAGGTACATCTATTACATGTACGTGACGGACAGATAGATTAGGACCGTTAGAATTAATAATTCGTCTTTTCTGATTCTGGTGAAGCCTTCGGCGCGGACGAACATTGCCCTCTTCTTTCGAAGGTGGAGCATATGGCGTAATCACGATTAGCACGTAGAGGTAATGTAAATTACTAATTAAAATGATCATTTTTCAATAGGAAAATGAAGAATTAGACTTTTGGAATTTTGCATCTTTTGTACGTCGTGCTTTTTCTTAATTGAAATTCATTAGATTGGTCTCTCTTATTTGAGGAATGTTCGTTACCGTTTGGCCACATTGACTAGCTGTCCTATAATCAATATTTCCCTGTGGTTTGGCTCGGTCACATTCCTGGATCTAAGTAAGCTAAGGTTAAACAAAATCTCATCATTGTGTATATAAAAACGTTTTAAAAAAGCCATTAATCCATCGCCATTAATTTTTACAGTCTAGAGCTACCAGTATGCAATACAGACTTTTAAAATAAAAACGATGTTCAACGTTCAGCAACCGGGGGGGGGGGGGGGGTGGGCTACTGCCTATGATTTAGGGTATACCTGTGTTGTTGGCCTGTTCTGAACCAGACCCTGTTAGCATCAAGAAATTTGCGAAAAACATACCCTGTTATACCAGCGGACATTATATATCATACCCTATTATGACCACGTCAAAATGCTTTGGTATATATTTTTTTACTGTATATGTTTATAGGAAGTTCACAATGGGAAGAACTATTTGAGCTGAAATAGATCAAAACTTTCATTTTACAAGCATTCTTGAGTTAAAATTTCATGTCTATTTTATTAAACTGAAGAAATTTATTGACTTTTACATATTTTTGTAACCCTGTTGGTAACAGCAAGGATGAATTTTTAACCCTGTTCTACACCTTGATGCCTGAAAAATAGACCCTTTATTGCGGCACACTCCTACCATTCATTATATACCCCCCCCCCCCCCCGCGGGTCAACGGCCCTACACACTTTTTTTTAATAAATGGACAAGATATGGTATATTTTTAGCAGATGCTTTTTTCCGTTCCCTATTTTTAGAACTTTTTTGATAGAAAACACCCATAAAACGATATCATGTACATAATGCTAGTCAATTTTTGTATGACCTTGTATGGGAGGGGGAAGAGGGGGTCCCGTCCCGAATTCCCGTCAAAATAATTTTATAATCCCATTTTCCCGGATAATAAAAACTACCGATCCCGCATCACGAAAAATAAAATGCAGGTTCCCGTATCCCGCTAGTCGCTTTTCCCGAATATTCCCGTTAAATAATATGGCCAATCCGGCGTCCCGGAAAAGGTCTTCCCGAATTGTATACATATGCGATACAATAAAACCTTTATTTATAGTTTATAGTGTCTTTTTTTTTTCAGCAAATAAGAGGATGAAATAAAAAAAAAACGAACTCTCATGACAGTTTGCTAATCTTTATTAGGGCATACAGTGCCTCGCGATTTCAAGTCCAGTTTCGATTTGAAAATTTTCTCGGAATTTTTATTTTAAGCGAAAAAAATATACGTTTCATTATCTTTCCTTAGTTCAATTCAGTGTTCAATTCATATCAATATCAAAATTAAGTTTTTTTGGTATTCCGTCTAGAATTTCGATGTCTTTTTTCCTGCGTGAAACGCGTGAGCCGGCTTTGTGTATGTGTGAACATTTTCACGGAATATAGGCTATAAAATTATAAATAAGCGGCCAATACCATATTAACACATGTCCTTACAATTGATACAGCAATAGGGAAGCTGGACAGGTTTTTTGTCAAAGGACCCCTTTCCATGCACGAACAGCGAATTCTTGCGAATGGATTAAGTAGGAAATCACACGGGTCCTAGCTCCCATTTATATGAACATGTTAGAAACTTTTCAAAACTTTCGTATGACAATATAAGTTTCAAATGTATAAGATATTTAATACTAGATTTCTAACTTTTGTAATCCGTTTTTTTGGGGGGTGTATAAAGAAAAAAACTTCATTCGTTGATCACGTTTGTTCATCGACGAATATCTTTTCATCTGTGATACGAGGGATAACTCTTACTAATACGACGTCATTTTCCCGTTTTCCGATAGGGGCGCTGATTTACGTACCTATCACCTTAAGTGAGTCCTTGACATTCCGATTTTCTGATATAATAGTAAAAAAGGGTAAAAAAAGATCAGAATAGGCTTAATTTACATACATTATCTCCCTTTGCAAAATGCAGATAAATACAATTTCACTTGATTAAATATATGATACATTTGATGAACTAAAACAAAAATCTGCTGCAAAAAATGTTTATAATTGCTTTAAAGATCAAAACGAAGGACTCAGACACGAAACTAAGAAAGTTTTAACAGATAGTTCATGTATTTGGAATCCTTGAAACCTTTTTCAATATTATTCCACAAAAATTTCATGTTTAAATTTTGCTATAGTCATGAAACAAAAAAAGATCATCTATTACGGCAATGTTGATACATTTAAATATGTTAAACTTTCTAGTTAACTTTGGCAAAGTTTAGACACTCAAAATTCAAAAAGTGTACTACTATAAAAGGCAGGTCATATTCAGATAACCACCACGTTGCTGCAGACCTATATTTAGCTATAGTCACGACGTTAAACTCCCCAGTCAGTCAGATAACCACCATTAACTTTAAGATAGTTTATTCAAAACGCCTATATTATGCACCCTTACCAGTGGCACTGAAAACCTGACATACGATTACCTTCGAAGACCTTGCGGTTATCGACCCAGTGGTTTCAACATACAAATAAAATGTTTTTGTTATGCTGTATATTTTAAGGAGCAGCGTTTGAACCATAACATCGGAAGTAAAAAAAAAACACATTAAAAGTATTGATAAGAACGTACTCCAATCCAGAAACGTTCGAACGAGGATTGTAAATTCAGCAGCAATGCAGATGTAGGTTTGTTGTAGGGCTTTGTTTAGTCAATCACAAAGAAATATGAATTAGCAGCGCGACAGATGTGCTATAGCAAGCAGAAACTGCTTACTCTTTCGAAGCACATGAGTTCACTCTCGATAAAAAAAAATTATATGTTGGTAATTACTTCGCATGCATAAGACAATCTGACAACCAGGCTTGTGAAGACTTCCTTGATTAATATCCAAATCTTCAGTATTAACAAACACCATATTAAAACTTTATACCTCAAAACCTGACATTAACATCAGTCATGACCTGCAATACTGGAAATACACAGCTTATGCTCTAGTACATGGACCTATTTTGATACAACCAAGGAAGATTAAAACAAAACATTTATTAAAGCCAGTGCCTTCTTATGAATCATCAATGGATTTACTGGAATTGCATTTTGCTAACAACACACAACTACCATAATATATTGGTTAAATATACCGGTATAATACTGTATAAGCACTATGTGTCCTTTGTTTTTCTGGAGGCTTGTCCCCCACGCCCACCACATGGGTCTGATCGGTATTCATTATTTTTATGCCCCATCCACGAAATAAGTGGTGATAAGCACATTGCATGCTTCGGATGCTGGATGTGACCTATATTTTCCGCATGAATGATCATGTACAGAAAAATGGCTAAAGCGTATTCCCACTTCAACCATATTGGTATGGTATGTGCACCTAGTGATGCTAAGCACAATGCATGCTTCGGATTCTGGCTGTGACCTATATTTTAGGCATGAAAGAATGATTAAAGTCTATTTCTTCTTACTGACAAGTGCCATAGCAACCATATTGGTATGGTAGGTGCACCTAGTGATGATAAGCACATTGCATGCTTCGGATGCTGGATGTGACCTATATTTTCCCCATGAATGATCACGTACAGTAAAATGGTTAAAGTGTATTCCCACCGTTACTGAAAAGTGCCACATCAACCATATTGGTATGGTATGTGCACCTACAAAAATGTAGTGATGCTAAGCACAATGCATGCTTCGGATGCTGGCTGTGACCTATATTTTCTGCATGAATGACCGTGCACTTATAGAAGAATGGTTAAAGTCCATTCCTACTTACTGACAAGTGCCATAGCAACCATATTGGTATGGTTTGTGCACCTAGTGATGCTAAGCACAATGCATGCTTCGGATGCTGGCTGTGACCTATATTTTCCGCATGAATGACCGTTCACTTATAGAAGAACGGTTAAAGTCCATTCCTTCTTACTGACAAGTGCCATAACAGCCATATTGGTATGGTAGGTGGACCTAGTGATGCTTAGAACAATGCATGCTAATTGGATGCTGGCATTGACCTATAATTTCCGCATGAATGACCACTTATAGAAGAATGGTTAAGTTAAAGTTCATTCCATCTGACTGACAAGTGCCTTAATAGCAACCATGTTGATGCTTTAGCAATTGCTGGAAAAAATAAATGTTGCGAGATGGGGCATTATGTCTTTTGGACATATTCTTGTTTGGTTATGACTGGTGGCAATACCTGGAGTGTGTGTCCTTAGAAAGGGGTTCTTAATAGCCTGTTTCGCTGACAGTTGTAAAAAAAATCAAGAAAATTATTGTTTTACTTTATTATGTACATGTATAGTAACATGATTTCTGAATCTATTCCGGACTTCTTAGTACGTGGTCCATCACAAAGACATTTTGTTAAAATGTAGACATGTTTTTCTTAGTTTTTGGGGGAGGCACTTTTAGAGGTGACGCCACCTGTCACTGATCTAAAACGTTTTCTATCTAACTTATTTCATTATTAAAAACAAAATATTTGTGGGCGAAAGGTCGCTCCACCTCTATTACTTGCACAAACTATACCAACCTAGTGAATTTTGATGATTTTCATCAAATCCTCTAAAATTACTTCTTTCTGTGACCCCGTCCTAAAGTCAACATTGATATAATTATTTTAAAATAGGTATGATATATTAGAAATATAATTATTTCAAACTACCTATAACTGACCATTAAAAGCAAATTTTAATTTTTACTCATTTTAGGGCCAGATATGGTCCTAAGTGTACCAGGTCCTTTGCATGTTTAATAAGCAGCATTTTTTAATTTATCACACACTGTCAGGAACTGCTAGGCCTTGGAACTTTGTGCCACAGACTAAAAAATATCACCCATCATCGGACTGTTTATGTTCTCGGTTACAGCAGCTATACAGCTGTCAGCCAAAACTTGACAGTAGATGACAGTCAGAATATTTTATTGACTTCTGCCCAAATTCTCCCAACTATAGCTTACATGTACTAGTCTACCTGTCTTACCTTCCATGTGATAGATAAAACCACGGTATCGCCCGACTGGTGTGTGATTTACAGGAATTGATAGATAACATACAGATGGATTTAAAAATAAAACCGAATACGGAAGTAAATTCCTACAAATCTATTTATTGACATTTAAAGCAATTTCAAGTACATTTAATACTTGAGTACTTTTCTTTTGAGACGAATTATTAACGACGTCCGTATGAAAATGTAAAAAGGTAAGTGATTTGTTTATTTGAACTTGTTAGTTGAATTAACCACACCCTATCGAAGATTTTTAACTTTCTTATGCATTTCGCATTAGGTTCTGGATTATCAGTAAATGCTTATCTAGCTCTGGTTCTTCCTTATAACACTTTCATTCTCATAGGATTACTCGAGTACTTGCACTCGATTCAGGTCATATGACATGTATGATGAGTGGAGAATTCATACTGCAAATATGGTTTGTTTTGGTCACGTGCAAGATGTCAGAACAGGGGCTTGCTCAATTTAGTGCAAAAATTGATGTGCCCTGCTTTTTTGTATGGCACATTGACTCAACATTTGATACCTGAGACATTTTGAGAGCAACTGTCTTCCTTTGATCAAAACTAAAGCTACACATGATGTGTACATGCTGTATTTATTAAACGTTATTTTAGTGAGTGAGTTGGTGTTTTACACCCTTGCAACGCTGTATAGGTGAGCATGAAAAGGATGATAAAATGAACATGAAATGATGATGATAAATGAAATATGGTAGTGGGATGGGAAACAAAGGAACAGTAAATTTTGAAGAACCACAGGAAAAGGGGAGAGATGGGTAGGGGCAAAAAATTAAGCCTATGTGGGGCGCTACATAGCGGTCCATAAAGGGATCTTTTACGTGCATGAAGCATGGCACTCTCTACACACGTTGGCCCACTATGGTCAGCGGTCAGGATTTCCGTATTATAGACCTGACAACTCCCCGCGGACGAAGGCCACCCTATTCAGCCACCTAGGGTACACACTTGGTCGCTCTGTGGGCTGAGTACTGACCTGACGTCAGAATCCCAACTCTTACGACAAGCTAGGCCCTGATGTTGGCCTTTTCGCCATCCGTTATTTTAAGTAAAGCCTAGATCATGATATCCTACGTCAAAGTCGACCATGTGTTCGCCTTTTAGATTTATCTGATGTTGAAGGTCTGTTGCCAAAGTGATCCTCTACCTACCTTCCTAAAATGAAATGAAATATGTAGTGATTGATTAAAAATAAGGGATGTGATGTTGTATTAGATCATTTAACGTAAATTCACTTAGGGTAGTATCCTAGGAGGGGTTACTTCCTATATATCGGCATACGGGGACGTGCGGCAGATTCGGGTAGTAATTTAATTTTCTATTTCTAAAGATACAGTTTGTGTATTTGGACTTTCGATTGTTATATATACATGCACATGCAGTTTTCTACAAGTTTCTAGTTTTACAATTCGTAGTTTCATGAAACGAACAACTTTACAACGAATTCTTAAATACACACCAAAAACCAACTACGATAGTAGCCCGACACGTTAACAACTTTACCGCCGACTCCCTTTTATTTGATCAATGATCAAACCATATGGTCCAAACATGAAAAAGCTAATGATTTATGGACAGTTTTTTTTTTTGAAAATTGACTATTTAATTTCGATTTCGTCTGGAAATATTATGATTAAAACAAAAAGTCGCATTTGCAGATGTAAAAATGGGTAACTCAGAAAGATCAAAGACGAATCTAGCAAACATAATCGGATAACAGAAAACAAAACACACTTACAAAACTGAACCGTGAGAAATTGAAAATCCACCAGTGTGACATAAATCGTAACGAGGTAAAGCAAAAAAAAATTATCTACCTATTGGTACTTTCAACTCTTCGTTGTACTTCTCAACTAAAGCAGTTGTACATCTCAACTGTCGCATTTGCACATCTCAACTTTCGCCAATCGTTAAAAGATGTACAATTCAACTTATGCGGATGTACTAAAAAACTTTCGCATATGTACTTCACAACTTGTGCTCCGATGTCGTGTTTTATCATTAAAGGGCACAATAAAACGACTCTCTACCCTTCAATATATTGTTATTTAGGTAGCTTATCTTTAGGATAAAAAATAATGTTTTAAATACTTATGATGTTTTATATACGTGATTTTCGGAATATTTATGTATAAAAGTATTTAATTTGTATTTTTAAGAACTAAATTAAAGTCAATTTTAAGTCATTATTAACATAAATGCCTTAATAATTATAGTTTCCAGTTAAAAAAACATTACTATTAGGCATATTTCTGACACTTTAGATGTAAATTCCCAATTTCGGGTGTCTTTTTCGTCTGATTTACCCACAAGCCACCATAAAAGCATTTATCAATTATAGCGGGTGTACTTCTCAATCGTTTTTACGCAGCGCACCTTCCATACATTGAGTCTGTACGGTACGGTGAAAAGGAATCATGTTTTGATATTGTTCAAGCACATTGTTTAAATTATGTGATTGGAATAATTGCTTATCCAAACCAATTTTACTAAAACTCACTTGCTCATGGTTTGGTAGTATGCAATTTGATAATAATTAGATTTTCCCTATAGCTTATTCAGCAACATGATAAATAAATTCGCGTAATATAACATTTAAAAGTCTAGGTAATTTAACTTAGGAAGCTCTTTCATTCAAAGAAATGCAGCTGTGAACTGTCTTTCTGTTAAAATGTAAAAAGTACATAAATATTCTAAATATTTATTGTAGAAAACAAAAATGGCGGGCGTGGTGCAGCCGAAACACAATCTTGCAATGCGAACGTTTGATAGGTACATTGAGAGTTTGGACGTCAGCACCCCAAATGATCAAGTCTTACGCCAGCTACAAGACCTCAAAGGCCTGCTTAAACATATCAAGGTATTCAAAGACTCAACTTATTTATTAATAATACAATTGTTAATATAAATAAATGGTCAACCCTTTTTGATCATGTCTAAAATGTAAAAACAGTTACAATCTTTACAGCAAGATGTCAGCCTCAGAGAAATATTGCACCGCGCTACTTTTCATTTTTAGCAGGGAATTTTAACAAATGATAACATATTTTCGAAAGAAACATAAATTCAGCTTAATTGTTGCAGAGCAAACATCTTTGTGTAAAAAGCGTGATTCTGGCTAGGGACCATAATTACATGTTGAATTTAAAAGAAAGTTTAACCTTGATTTATATGGTGTACCAATTCCTCCATAGAACATTCCAAAAGATATTCAGTTTTAGAATAGAAATATTGTAAAGCATCTTGAAACATTGTTCAACTGAAATCACGCTAAAGACTTGTTATCAGACATGCATGTGCATAACGGTACATGTGTACATAAAAATAACATACATGACAAAGGACCCATAGATAGCTGTACTATACATATACTTCCTGTTTCCGTGTCGGTTTCTAGTATCTTAACCTGCTGTTTGCTACCAGATTTTATTTCCTTGATAAAATAAATATATAGAAAGATTTTTGAAAGCTGTATACGGTATGGTTGATTTGGAATAGTATTACTTAGCTATGGCTTCTGAAGAAGATGAATTGATAAATCATGACAATGAAACTTCAGAAATTTCTTTAAAGGACAAGGAAAATGCCAAAATGGATCTCATTGAAAAGAGGGTTAGCAATGAAGAAGAAGAGATCGAAACTTTAAAGAAAAGGTAATATTTAATAGTATAAGACAGGAAGACACTTTCTGCATGCTTTACATATTCTTTAATGATTTTGATATTGTAACTGGAAAATTTGTCATATTTTATAGCCTTTAAATAAAAACCATTTAAAGTAACGTACATTGGTTCATGGTTTAGTTTGGGCCCATGGTCGTTCAATAAGAAATTCATAATAATCATAGATGGTTCTTCTGTGTCCTAATATTGAGTAAAAATAGAAGAGATATGGACTTTATTTGCATTGCACAAAATAACATTATAAATATTGAACCGAAACAACCAAAGGAACAATGTTTGTTTCCTGAAATTTTGGTTACAAGTGCTATTTTTATTTTGGTAGTTCTGATTTTTTCCTTCTACTCTTGTAGAAGAAAATGTTCTTAGGACAGTTACATGTAGTGCACTTAAAGTTATCTTCCTTGCATAAAAGTACATTTTCTGGCACCTTCATTGTATTGCAAGATCAATATTTTATAATAGTTAGAATTTGTTTCCTTGTTTATGTTTATGTAACACACTACGCCCGGCTTACAAAAGCAAAATGTTAAGATGGAGAAATGTGACTCAATGTTAAAGGGTTAAGTTTATACAGTGTTCATTGGTTTAAAAAAAAAACTGTTAAGGACAAAGGACAACTAACAAACAAACCAATAAACACAACTATAATACGCATATCCACCAAATGGGATAAAAACATAGTTTTTTTATTTTTATTTTTTTACTGTCACTTGCTTGCTGCTTAATATCATGCTGCTAAGATAGCTTGGCCAGTATCCCAAACATTACCCAATTGTACACAATCGCTTCGTATGATTGTGCAATTTTTCACCCTTGCACCTCTTAGAAAAAATATATGTTTTTTAAACAGTTTTATTTATTTCTGGGTTTTCTCGAACACTACAATATCTTGCCTCTGAACAAAATATGAACCATGTTAAACATTGACCAAGTAGTAACTATTGAATTTGTTCATCCCCTTAAGAGTAATTCAGTATACATTGATATTATAACATTGTATTTCCTTTTTTTCTTTATGATTTAGATTAAAAGCAGTTACCAACCAAGATGATGTTGCTTCTTCGGATGATATGCATCCATTTAAAGCGAAGTATGTCAAGTTTTGTACGACAGAGAGGAAACAAATCAGCAAATTGCTAAGTGATTCCAAGCTACCATGTGATATACTTAAGGTATAATGCATTCTCTGTGGTGTTGAATGTTCAATTGCTTAGTCTTTTCCCCGATGTGTCTTTCGCAATTCTTCTTGTTGCACATAGAATAAATTGCTATTTCATACAAACATAAGTCTTGGTTGGCTGGTAGGTTAAAAGAACTAAATGTCCTAAAAGGTCTTTACAAGTATCTTGTACGAGTGGGTCTCGTTTTTCTTGACCATTTAATCAATGTTTAATATGCTAATGATAATGCGGGTAAAGATACAACTTATTTCATATTTTTACACATTCAAGCAAAAAATCTATACAATTCTATATAATTGAGGTATTTCCTCTTCTTTTTTTAGAAATGTTATAATATGTGCGACCATGAGCAAAGAGAAAAGAGAAAAAGTATGACGAAAAACCATTTCCTCTCGGAGGTAAAGGTAAATGAATGTATAACCACACAATTTTTCCGTCATAGTGCTTATTTTATTTAAAAAATTATTTAAGCATACTGTAAACGATATAAAATTTGAGAATAGAAAATGAATTGCAGAAAGTCAGATACTATCTTCCTTTAAGGTCCTGTCACACTATAATATTTTAGCCAACTTGTGCCGACGTTGAAAACAGTTTTCAAAAACGTTGGAAGTCTCTGTGCAAATGTGTCTTTAAAGATGTCGCGATGAACGAACGCCTAACGTCAGAAATACTACCTACAACGTACAAAAAACATGAAAAAAACTTATCTGTATTGGTTATAAAAACGTGTAAAGACTTATCCCTAACGTTTGTCTGGCTTCATGACGATTGTCGAACGTATGTATGGCGATTGCTTATCTCATACGTAACGTCCGTCTAACTAATACTGAACACATGGAATGAGTAAGCGAAAGCAAATTATAATATATTTAACGTGGACCAAATAAAGACTTCGTTATTAAAGAAGACATAGACTATTAACCATGCCACTTAACAGGAAACATTTTTAATACCCCAAAAAGACTACAAATACTGAACCAGAGCGATGTCACCCACCATCACCAGCTTCTTTTGTCAGATGAAATTGCCTCGCACAAATTCAAACGCTTCTCTACTGGGCTTTGATGGACACTGTAGGCCCGGAAGCCGAGTCCGAATAATAGCTGTCTTCTCAAATTTTATAAAAAGAGGCAGAGGGAACGCCAATTTCGTCTAGATGTAGAGGGGGATATTTGCAACAAAAAACCCATGCTCTGGGATATTCTACTAACAGATTTACGACGCATAGTATCTATAGATTAAAAACAAAGTTTGTAAAGGCCAGGCATTGATCATAGGCAAGATGTATACATATTCAAAGGGTTGGTTTTAATATCTGCGCGGCAGATACACTCGCCTTGAGGAAAGAAAATGTGGATATTTTGTCAAATAAGCTTACGGAAAACTTCCATTTTATGAAGGCTACCACTGTCTAGCCACCGATCGTGAACCCGTGAAAATCGTACCTATAATGTACATAAATTATTCGATTTTTTTTTAATAAAATATGGATACAAGTATTGAAAAAAGAAGCTTTCTGTGAAATTGTCTCTTTTCCTTCAACTTATAATTTCAAAAAAGATCTAAGTATAAAACAAAGTGACAACTCGTTAATGAATGCGGCATGGCTGCGTTCGAAATAGCCTGCTAATGATGAGTAAACGCTAATTCCTGAAAGTTAGATCGGCTCTCATAAGAATTGGACGACATTTAAAGTGAGGAAGAACAGCTATAATCCGGAACATATATTTAAGCATGCCTCCTAAAAGGGACAGGTAACCAACCTACCTACACCCATCTAAATAGTACCAGGCTTTTACCAATCTATGAAAAAACAAACCATCATAGGCCTCGATATTGAGATCAGCAGATCGTAAATATATACTAGTATCGAAAATTATATGCAACAGACATCCCTCACACATCAGTACAGCACGTCATTAAATCAACCGCAGTACTAGACGCAAACACTACAACAAAGCAGTACTGCTATTGAATCCTTAGAATCTTTGTCGGGTGTAATGGAAATAGTATTTTAATGAATTAAGACGACTTGTACTAGTTTTTATCTTTTTAAATTACAGTTAGTATCTGTACTATTCTTGTCTATATCATCATAGCTTTCCTTCTTTTGACGTTTGTGTTGTTTGCGTTGTTGTCAGTAGTATCTGGAAACGGTCAGATTTAAAGCACAAGGCATTTTCAACCATTCGGCCTCTCAAAAGCCCGTAATTAAAAATAGTACGCTCTTCGTTAAGGAGTCTTCCATTGCTGTAGGGTATTAACATGCTTGATCGAAAGCCGAATAAATCACCCCCAACGAAATAAAATATTGCACTTCCTGGGTGTCACATGAAAGAGTACCATTTAAAGCACAAACTTTTAACTCTGTGTCATAGAAGATTTGTGCATCCGATGTTGATCCTACACCTCCAATACAATCTACCAAAATTAATTCATAACAAGTATCTAATAGTGCCATTCGAATGATCGCATATAATCTACAATTGTAATTAAAATATAGTGAATTAATTTTGGAAGCACATCCAATGGCAACGTTCTTTCCATCAAACGAATCGCATGTACTTGGAAAATTCCATTTCGCAGAGAATTGGTATGAAAGCTTTGAGCCAGGTTGGTTGAGTAATACTAATTATGCTTCATTTTTATTCTTGGGCCTACTCTGTGTAACAGTTCATCAAACATATCAAGGGGCATTCTGTACACACTGTAGTCACCCTCCTATTCATTGCATGTCTCAACCACATCTGTTTGCTGTTGTGTATACGTCTTTTGCTAACATTTTGACTTCTTATAAGGCGTAATCTCAAGGCAAATGCCAAATGTACTGTGTCATTATGATGGTTTTCTAATGCAATTATCTGCAAATCAGTGCGCATTTTTACAGAGATCGTTGAAAAATACATTAATCATGATTACTAGTATTAAATTTTAAGGAAGAGGTTGATGCGCTACTCGTTAGTTACATTTACGTTCGGTGCGGTTTGTGCACGTTTCAAACGCGTTGAATAAGTTTAGAGTTGTTAGACTGAATGCACAGAACGTTAATATATATGCGTTCGAGGAAAGTTCGATTAATTAAACGTTAGATGAGCGCAAGTCTATCGTTATACAAACGTTTCAGCGTAAACCAAACATGAACGTATTTATACGGCGTTCTTCTGACTTATGCCTAACGTTTGAATAACTTATTATAAAAAAAAGTTGGCGAACAAAGGAAATTTTAAACATATTAAATTTTTTGCTTACCTGTTGTTTTTTGTTTTTTCGTTTTGTTTTGTTTTTTAAGACCAGCGTGTTAGATATATTCTGACACATCAGCGAACGTTCAACTTATAATTTCAAAAAAGATCTAAGTATAAAACAAAGTGACAACTCGTTAATGAATGCGGCATGGCTGCGTTCGAAATAGCCTGCTAATGATGAGTAAACGCTAATTCCTGAAAGTTAGATCGGCTCTCATAAGAATTGGACGACATTTAAAGTGAGGAAGAACAGCTATAATCCGGAACATATATTTAAGCATGCCTCCTAAAAGGGACAGGTAACCAACCTACCTACACCCATCTAAATAGTACCAGGCTTTTACCAATCTATGAAGAAACAAACCATCATAGGCCTCGATATTGAGATCAGCAGATCGTAAATATATACTAGTATCGAAAATTATATGCAACAGACATCCCTCACACATCAGTACAGCACGTCATTAAATCAACCACAGTACTAGACGCAAACACTACAACAAAGCAGTACTGCTATTGAATCCTTAGAATCTTTGTCGGGTGTAATGGAAATAGTATTTTAATGAATTAAGACGACTTGTACTAGTTTTTATCTTTTTAAATTACAGTTAGTATCTGTACTATTCTTGTCTATATCATCATAGCTTTCCTTCTTTTTAATGGGGCTACATGTATATTAAACTACAACAAAAAATAAGGGAATTATATATTCGATAATTGTGTTATTTAGAAATTCGATGTCAAGTATCAGTTCATGAATGATTTACAGTCTGAAATTTCTTAAGGTGGGTACCTTAAGAAATTTCAGAAGTATCAGTTCATGAATGATTTACAGTCTGAAATTTCTTAAGGTGGGTACCTTAAGAAATTTCAGACTGTAAATCATTCATGAACTGATACTTGACATCGAATTTATAAATAACACAATTATCGAAAATAGAAAATACCATGCTTTCCTGTGAAATTAACTTTCATCTTTTCAGTTACACGAAAAAAATCCTGTCTTGGTTGCAAAAGTTATATGTAATGTTAGTGGTTAATGTTAAGTAGCTGTTTTTCTACAAAAGGACCTTTTCCGTAATGCAATTTACATGTAATTATTTCTTTTTGTTTTTATACTATTTTACAATATAAATAGTGATGTTTTTTCTTGTATATGTTTTAGAATGACACAGAACTAGAGGATATTTCTTTGCTTCAAAAGCAATATTGTGGAGAAACTGCAAATGTTTTATTTGAGGTACATAACATTTTAAAATGTGACTATGTTATAGCACGTAAATTTTCCATATTTACTACACACAGTACTTTGCCTTTTAAGACTTTAGCCAAAAATTGAAAAAAAAGATAGTGTTTGATGTTGCCTTCCTTTTTAGAAAATTGGCTCTCATTAATTTTTTTTTATCATATTGTACACATTTTGTTTTATTCCTATAAAATTACACAATTTTATGAAGATTTTTGCCTTTTCAGTGTTCCAAATTGCACATCTACCATGTCAAAAGAAATGCTCTATTATTGGATATAATTTTTTGGCGAAAAAAGAGTTATACTTCATACACAGAAAAAATATTGTGGTTGTTCCTTAAATGTCACATGATATTTTAGGCCAATTATATAAGGGTGAAAGTGATATTAACCTAACATCGGCTATGCTAAATAACGGAAAAGGGCGAAGAACTTAAAAATTACAGAATTAAAAATGCAAATAATTTAAAGTATAATTAATAAATTATTATATCTAGTCCCTGCTATGGTTAAGGTTAACGTATTCATGAACCTAAAATACAATCTCAATAAGAAAACAAAATGAAGTAATTTTTAAAATATACATTTTATATTTTTCGTTTTAGAAAATTAAGAGTGATTCGACATCCGGTTTAGGAATATCGCATCAAGAACTTTGTCAGAGGCATGGTAAAAAATCAATAGACAAATACTTTGAAAAATCTTTAGACATATGCTGGAACATGCTGACATACAACCCTCCTCTAGAATTTAGATTTGATAAACACATCAAAGAGGACAAAAACATTGACATAGACATTGAAAAAAAGGTTACGATAGAGCCCTCTAAAAAGTCTGGTAAAAAGGGACAACAGTCATCCCAGAACATTGAAATGACTAGTCAATCGGTGTTAGAACTTAAATACCCAGCTGTCATCCAAGGTTCCAGGGTCATAGCTTATGGACTTAAACAAAAGAAGATATTTTGAACATATTGGAGAATAACTTTGAATTTCTATGTAGTGCTATTTATTACATTCCAGATTATATATTTGTTTGTTTTAAAATTTCGAGTTTTTGTTTTAGTCTATTACACATGACGTTAAAATGAGACACATGTATGTTACCACAGCGACCTACTGGATGGTACAATGATAAAGATAATGCATCTATCTTTTGCAAAACAATAGGATCTGTACACACCAACAATCACAGTTTATTGAATGATGATCAAACGTCAAAATTATTTCTGACCTACTTCACCTAGTTTTGTCAAGCGTGAAGCATATGCTCTGTATACATCATCCTATTCCATGAGTGCAGATGTTCGTTTGGCATAGGGCTTTGCTTTGTCTCCCTTAACCGGATTTGACACGCTGAATTTTTATTTTAATTAATTGTTGAATATTTGTAATCAATGTTTATCAAATTCAAATTTTATGGCACATATTTTTTTTTTCAAAGCAGAATCTTTTGAATTAGTTGTAAAACCAGTTAAAGCGAACACGCACTATTTTAATTTGAATGATATTAGATATATTTAGACTTTGCAATAATGCATAGTTTTGTAATGCAAAGTGGCATAGTGCGTACTTGTCATGAATTGTAATTAAAAAAACTTGGGGTTACATTAGGACACCACGGGATCACAAAAGGTCATCAAAAAGAACTCCGGAAAGCCTGGTGCAATGTTGAGTCTTTTAAGGGGACGGGAACTGAAACTGTAGGAGATTGGCTTAGCGCCTGATAATGAGTTCTCTATACGACTTAAGTTAGCATTGTTAAGTGATATTCAGTGGTTTTCTACATTTTTGTTTGTATCTCTTCGTGCTGTTATCGTTCGTGTTTACTGGTATTGTCTTTACCCTTTCGGACATTGGACATTCGAAGGTCATATTTGTACCCCTTTGCTACTTTCCTTAATGTATTTCATGTATAAAGTTCATAGCAATTGAAGTAAGCATCATAATGCGATTTGGAATAGGAATTTAAACAAATAATATATATTTGTTATATCTGTATATTATTTAAAATGTACGTGTTTTGTTTTTGTTTCTGATTTGTTATCCTAGAAATAGCATTAAACATAACTCTAAAAAATTTAGAACATTTTATTTAAGTGTTGCATTGCATATGCATATGTGTTTTTGTAATGCTCCGTCTAGCTGAATTGTATTGCCACAATAACATTTGAAAAGGGGCATCAATTGTAAATATGTTTTGATTTTCTGTTTGTATGAATTCTAGAATATAGTAACCAACAAACGTCCATTCCGCAAAGTTTTCAGGTCGGTTAAATCAAATTATTACAATCAAAACAATGCAGACAAAAACATTATAAGCATTCCAAACTTCGTTTTATGCAACTTTAATAAAAGTGGCGACAAATAGGGGGAATAGAAACATATACCATAACAGACAAACCAAATTACTACTCGTAACAAAATACGTGTAATCAATTGTCAATTATATTAAAACATTACTTTATTCTATATAAACATCAAACATTGAAAGATTTGTTGGTTCTCTCGACCTGCTTGATGTTAAACTATCTGTGTCCTTGTCTTGTTTAAACATTGCTGTCTTGTACGACAGGGGTTTTGGTGGTCCGAGAGTAAGCCTTGTGTGTAAATTAATAGGGTTTGCTATGTCTTTCCCTTTAGTAATCTTTGGAACCCCGTTCGATATTGGCTTGTATGGTTTAAAAGTCGAATGGCTGTTCGTGTTTATAGGTTCGTTTAATCTGCTGGATGTTATACTATCCGTGTCATGAGCTGGAATGAATGTTGCCTCCCTGTAGGACAAGGGTTTTGGTGGTCCAAGAGATGTTTGTGTGTATTGTCTCGCAAGATAAGCATCAATATTGGTATGCTTTCTCTTTTTCGACCTATAAATAAATTCTCGTTATTTCAAACCATTTTTAAGCATTTTGAATTGGTACGTGTTTGATACTGACACGTTTTGAGTTAACAAAAATTAGGCTTTTGTCAAGTATTATAATCGAAATTATGTTTAAGTTTGCATTACATTTATATTGGATGGGAGTATTGAAGTGATATGAGTATTAAGCGTATTGTGTGTGTTTTGTTTTCATTTAAAAGTATTCAAAGTGCTTGTGAACAAAACATATTTCTGAAATTTAAAGTTAAGCATAAAATAGCAATAAATCTAAAATACTTATGAAAATTCTTACCTCAATTTCTTCCTCAGACAAAACAGAAGAAGTAAAAGTGCAATTAATGCAAGCAGTCCCAAAACAATTCCAATTACAGTAGACTTTCCTCCACTGTCATTGTCTATGCTTGAAACTTAAAAAATAAAGAAATTATAATTATATTGTTTTCATTATAAATATCAATGCATAGAACATATATAGCTCGCAGGCAATTCATCATCAAAAGAAACATTGTGGTTACACAGGTTAAATTATGGGCGATTTTGACTTTACTTTAACTGGTTACATCTGCAACCTACCCAGAGATTCATGATTTGTCGCGGCTTGTGACTTATAAACAATGACCTAATGTTGATCACTACATGAAGTTTGCAATGACTGTCATTAGTGCTACTAAAAACATATATAAATATTACAAACATCTGGGCTTGTATATTATTCCTTTTTTTATGCAGGGACCACAACTTACGTTGTCCTAAGTTTTCTTCTGTTGATGCCGTCTGCAAAGACTTTGTGCTTATGTCAAAAACAGTAAGGGTAGTAAAACGCATCTCAGAACTCGTTGAAAGATGATCTGTAATGGCTGTGCTTACTGCTTCTGTTGTGGTGATATCATTTGTTACCGTTGATGTTTGAATTCCTGTTGTTTCTATACTGGTTGTTGTCTGTTCAGTTGTCTCAGTCGTCTTTTCTGAGTTTTTAGTTGAAGCAGTTGTGGTATCTACTTCAGTAGTTAACATTGAAGTAGTAGTGGTGGTGACTGGAAGAGTAGTCATCTCAATAGTTGTTGAGATAGTTGATGTCTCAGCTTTAGTTGTTAGTGGAGTAGTTTCAAGAACAGTTGTTTGTGATGTAGTGTCTTCGTGGAAAGTTGTTATGACAGTAGTATCAGATTGACTAGTTTGCTCTAAGGTAGTTGTCGCTATAGAAGTTGTTGAAGTATCTGTTGTTAAAATTGTTGTTTCTGAAAGTGTGGTAGATACCGTTGAAGTTGGTAAATCTGTAGTTGTAGACTCAAAAATTGTTGTCGAAAGAAGTGTTGTTTGTTCATTCGTTGTTGTTTCTATATAACTGGTTACAATATATGTTGTTGATTGTTCCGTTGTTGTTTCTGCTACTGTTGGCTGTGTATCTTTGGGTTTTATTTTTGTTGTCGTAGCTACAAATGTTGGACATCCAGCGGAGATTGTTGCATTGGCTGTTAAATCTAATAAATGGAAAAAGATGATAAGATAAGCGTCATTTACAAAAGGTAAAGTTAACTATAAGAAATACGTTCACTCGTTCATTGAAAGATTTTTAAAACACAATAACAGAATGTATGATAAGCATCCAGAAGTTCGCTAGTTTTTTTTTAATCTTTTATGTTCTTTATACTCAGTTAAACGAATTTAGACAGGAACTGTTTTACAAATTACCAACGTTTCCAACACCGAAAAGCTTATTGTATTTTCTAGATCTTTGAATTTTATACTTGTAAAGTGTTGTATGTCTTAGTAAAATACATTTATCTTATAATCCGATTTCATTTTTTTTTTGTCTTTTTAAGATCATAGTATTCACTAGCACGTCTAAAATCAAAACTATACGAACCTAATTTTAGAACTAACGTAGGGACTAAATTGCACAAATATACATAGTCTTGGACAGTCATCGCATAATAGCTATCGGGGTCGTTGGCGATTAAATTAAGTTCGTTTGTATCTTGCTGATCCCCAATACCAATGGAGAATATTTCTAAATTGTAGGCATCACGCAATCTATTTGAAGTCTCATTAGTTTCTATCAAATTTATTGAAGCTCCGTCTGTAATAACGACTACAGCTTTTTCAGTGGTTTCTGTCTCGTTGTGCACAGAAAATGATGATGTCAAAACATGTTCTAATGCCTTCGCTGTGTATGTTCCTCCTCCTGTTACCATATTAAGACTAGATATAGCATCTAACAGCTGAGATTTATTGAGGTATTGGTTTAGGGAAATATCCTCTCGAACATCAGAACTAAATGATACTAATGAAATTCTTGTTTCGTTTTCTCCAATTTTGAGCCATTCTGTGACGTTGTAAATAAACTCAATTGCGTCGGCAACGTCTGAAGTATCCAAACTTCCTGACCTGTCAAGCACAAAAACTACATCTGGAATAAAAAAGGTATTCCTTTGATATGAAAGCTCATTTGATTTTGAGTTAGACTTGGAAGTATCATGCATGTACGAAGGACCAATAGTGTCATATGTACAATAACATTGGATACTAAAAAAATCATAAGTTCCAAGTTCCAACTTGAAAATGAGAAATAAAAATCATAAAGTGAAAATTCCGATCTTGGAAGTGAGAAATTCCAACTTGGAAATGAAAAATGAGAAATCACTGTAAAGTTGAAAGAGAGAAATGTCACCTTGGAACTATGAAATGTCAGAAATACAAAGTAACAATAGAAAAAGTTATTGTACAAATGTGGCACTACAAGTCTTTCGTAATTTTCATCTATATATTTATATATACCATTGTTTTTAACTTTACTGCATTTAGATTTATTAAAATGCGACCAAAAGATCTTATTTCTTACAATTTATATTATCAATATTACTTTATTGGCATATGTAAAGTTGTTCTATTAATTACAACATACCTTTTGCAGCCAAACTGAAAATGTTAAAGCCATTTAGTAGATAAAGTAGTAGAAAATGTATAAGCATATTTAAAAGTATTGAAACGATAAAGGATCATATTAAATACCATTTGTACACGTAAATGAATTTAAGTAAAAATATTAAGATTTAAAATGTAATTGTCTCTATAAGGTCCACATGTTCAGATGAAAGGAAAAGAAATTGATACCATTGTATTAATAAACAGAATAAATATGTGTGACCCTATAAAGGTGAAAACAAAAGTATTTTAACAATGGAGAAAACTTGATCAAGTTTAAATTGACAAGCAAAAATCAAACAAAATTACCTATTTATTTTTATTATCAATAATATCCATATGACCTCACTCTGTTACACTGGTATATATACGTAATTTAAAACATATATATATGTTTACTTGAAAAACTATTCCAGTTTCTTAAAAACTGTCATTTTAAGCTAAAAACAGAGAAAAAGTGTTGGTATATATTTTACCTGTATATGACATGTATGAATTACCATCTATCATCAAATGCTTCGGCTCGTAAAATTTTTAGGCAGATTCTTTTCATATTTTTTTAAAAACTATTAACATACAATATTTTTATGTTTATTACTGATAAGCTTTAACATACTAAAAAGCCAGTAGAAAATCAACAACCATGAAGCGATATTCCCTTCAATTTGTGATCAGTTACATGGTATAAATAAGCTTAACAAAATGGGAAACATATTAATGCCTATTTGAAGTTAGAACAGAAAACTAAAAATATTATAGCTATCATCATCAACATCATAAAATTCATTATTTTGACCTTTTTTAACATTTTTTATAAAATTTTGATTTACGTAACGTGAATAAACAACTACGTATGCATGTCAAGAACTATGGACCCTCAACAGCACCACTGTGTCATTGTCCTGTATATTCTATCCAAAAGTTAAACCCAATGATTCTGTCTAGATGAAGGTCTGAAATTTAACATGTCTTTATATAACAATGAGTTCATGGACTTGGTAGACTCCCTGGCCAGGTTGTGCAGGGAGGAAGCTACCAATTCTTCATTTCTGTCACTGTTGCTGGTCCAGCAGTTACTCGACAGGGTGGACGGGTCTCTGAAGACTGGCTTCCGTTGTGTGGATACTATTGGACTGGACAACATCTCGATCTCTTGATAAGGAACTTTACTTTTCTCTTTGTTCTTCTCCCTGTGAAAATGAACAGAGATTAAAAGCAGACACTATTACTTCAGTAAAATGTCTGACATAATCACTGTTTTCCTAATCTGGGATCAATTTACATTAAAAACGAAACAATGTCAACTCCATTTTTCGAATTCTAAAGTCTTTACTTTGCACTGATAAATGCTCATGAGAAAGATGCATTTGTTAAGTTTAAACTTGTGAAATTAAATGTGAATATTTGGAAATGCTGTCTACTAGAATTGATTTGCTCTCTGCTTTGGTGGCCATTTTTATACTTGTATAATGTTGTTGACAAACAAGAAGCAAAGAGGCACCATTGGGGCATTCGAGTATCAAAAATCCGAAAGGGCAACGACGAAACCGGTAAAACACGAATAAAAACAGCACGAAGAAACACAAAACACAAAATCAATCGAACGGAAATCAACAAGGCGAACTCAAGTGTTGAATAATTATAGTATAACTAATGAGGGGTGGCGAATATCAATTTTAATGTCACGAGTCTCGAATAACGCTTGGGGATTCAACTCGTGCGCGGAACTTGTTCCGCGCACGAGTTGAATCCCCAAGCGTTATTCGAGACTCGTGACATTAAAATTGATATTCGCCACCCCGAATTAGTTATACTATTTATTATATAGATGATTTAGATAAACGTGACAAATCGATCATCAAATAATGAAAATGAAAGAAATTATTGATTGATGAATTGTGTATTGCGCACTAATCTATGTTACGTATTTTTCGCGGGAAACTTCACGAGGGTTAGATAAATTCGCACGCGAGTTAGATAAATCCCGTAATTAACTCCGTGAAAATGTAGAAATTTATTTAACTCGGAAATCACGATATTTCATCTATATCTATATAATAAATGTAAGATTTCAAGATAAAATTGGAAGCTAAAAAAGGCCAAACGTTGTCATACACGTTAAATACATAATGGGCATAGCAATAAAAAGAAGAAAAATGAAGATGAAAGCATTCAAGAAATCACATAAAGAAAACAAAATCACTGAAAAATTCGTGTCTGATCGTGAATGAGAGCTATACCTACCGGTTTTCAATATGCATGTACAATTGTTGACCACAATTGAGGGAAACAAAAACCCCGGGTTGTTTCCATGTTGAAAACATGAAAAGGACACAGCAAGCTCTGTTTTTTAATGTTGTATTGCCATAACACAATGAATAGTGATGTTCCCTCAAAATGAAATAAGCAGAGGTACCAATGGGGTATCCGAATGTCAAAAGTCCGAAAGGGCAGAGACAAAACCAGTAAACAACAACAAGAACGGAACAAAAACAGACAACATGTAAAACATGGAAACACAAAATAACTGAACATCAATCAACAACGCAACGCAAGCTCCAGTCGAAACAAGAGTGAACTCAGGTGCTCCGGAAGAGTAAGCAGTTCCTTCTTGCTATAGCACACCCGTCGCGTTGTCAATAGTCCATTCAGAGTGTCAAATCCGGTAAAGGAAGACAAAACAAAACCCTATGACAAAGCAACATCTGCACTCATCTGAGAGATCGAAATCCCATATTTGTCTATAAGTGCATGATGTCTTCCGTAAAATTTCTTGAGTGAAGACAGCAACCGAGGCGCAACATAACCTTGTGAGAGCAATTTTTGCGTCAGACTTGTCGCTCTGCTCTGGAGTAACAGGGCCTTTTGTTCAATTTTAAAAGAAATAAATGAATATATTTAAATTGTTAGAAATTTATCAAAAATGTAATTACATTTACTTGATTTCTTTACCTCTTTTTCTTTTGTAAATACAGCACTCCACAACAAGTTAACAAAACTAGTAAAAGTAAAAATAGAAGACCAGCAATTATCCAGATGAAAGTGCCTGTGAAAATAGAAATGAAAAATTAAAATAATAGTTATAGAACATAATGACAATGTACTGTTCGTTAAATGAACTATAAACAATAAAAAAAATCCAATTTTTTCGAGATTGTTGTTCAATCTTCATTGTTATCGGAATTAACACTTAATGTAATTACTAGAGTTTGTAGATTCCTGTGACTGTTGTTCGACGTCAGAATCTGGTGTAGTAACTGCCACAGAAGTTGATTCTGTCGTATACTGTACATCAACGGGACAGTCAGCAGATATAGTAGCAGAGGCTGACGAATCTAAAATAATGTTGATGACATATTAAGTTTAACAATTAACAAAACTGCCTAGGTTTATTCAATAATTCGTTAAGTTTTACCCGAAATACTACCATGTTTATGAATTTAGGGACCGATAGCCATTTAACTTGAAGTGAAAGCCTTGGTTTTCCCTTACAAAATATTCTTAATCTGATTTGTGATGTAAAACATATTCTGATACCAGAGGTAAGGGGGATATGTCCTAAACAAGAATTTATGCAATATGAAATAATGTTATAATATTAAAAATGTGATGGCGCCTTTAAAAACATTCTGATCAGATTAAAATAACCAAGCTCCCTTCCCCTTCAAGTTAAATTGTCGGTCCCTTAATACTTTCAGCTTTATTTTAAGTACCAATGATAAGATGCTTGAAACCAAGTGTCAATAAAATGATAAATATTCATATTTTGAAAAGTAACTTCCAGCCACCAGCCTAATTACGATTTGAATGTGCCAGAACTATAACCAACGACGCAATTGTAAATCATGTTATTTTGAACATTAAAGAGATATTGTCTACGAAAAAAATATTTTTTTAACTAACAAAAAAAAAGGCCAACAGACAACTTGTTTGTCTAATTCTAAACATATGAACAAAAAAATACGACTATGATACCAAAATTAATTTGAAAAATCGAAAAACAATAAACACTGAATAATATTTGTAAAGCTTTACGAAAATTCATATCCATGAGTTAAAGCCCGCCTCAAGCATGCGCACTGTTTTTAATTTTGTTTATAAACGTTGCTTGTTCACAGTCGCGGCCAGTACAATGTATCTCGAGGTTTTAGCCCGTAGAAATATTCACGGCGACGAAAACGCCAAACAAAGAAAATGTCACTTATGGCTCGTATATAATGAAGATGATTTAAATAGTTGACATTGAATTTGTTTAATTTGTCAACAATAAGTCTTCAGGAACAGAACATCCGAGCTACTGATCGATGGCCGTATTAAATACACTAAAATATATTTGTCTTCACGAATGAAAACAAATAATCAATCAGCATGGTCGAATAATTTTGAGCAAAATAAACCAAGTTTAAGGCAAATTTGGTAACAAATTGATATTAAAAGTTTTCTCTTTTTACATTTTGGTCTAAATGACAATAAAAAATTGGGGACGGAAAAAATGTGATTTTGGTAGACAATATGCCTTTAATCTTACCAAGCTTAGGAACTAGTGCTGGAACCACATTACACAAATAAATAAAATCAGATGCCGACGCAACGTAGTAACTATCAGGGTCGTTTGCAATCCCATTTATTTCATCCCTGTCAGGATCTTTTCCAATGGCTACTGAAAATAATGTCGCATCAAGATCATCTCTCAACTCATTTGCAGCAGACACTGTTTTTAAGAGGTCTACTGAAGCACCATCAGTCATTACAACCACGACTTTTTCGGCGTCTGCACGAGCACCGGAAGCCGACACAAATATGTCATTTTGGACATGCTCTAGTGCCGAATAAGTGTGTGTACCTCCTGAGGTACTCATGCCTTTTAAAGCAGTTATAGCAACAAGCAAATCTTCTTTTGTTGTATGTTTTGAAAAGTTGAACTCTGTTCGAACATTATCGCTAAATGTCACAATCGAGATCTGAACATCTTGATCCCCTATTGTAAGAAATGACGTCACATTAAAAATGAATTCTATTGCGTCATTTACATCGTCTGCTGACAAGCTTGAGGATCGGTCGAGTACAAAAACAATGTCTGGAATATAAAAGCAATTTCTAAAAATATCATTTTAAATCACGTTCAAACTTTCAACTATACTTTTGTCACAAACAATAATCATAAAATTCGTTTGCAATGAGGTGAATACACTTTTTAAAAAAAAGCAGCAAAAACAAATACTAGTTATTACAGATTTGTTATTGGCTAAGTAAGGTTTGACAATGTATATGCACATGACTAGCATTATTTCCTATTCAACAGTTTGTTGCTCTATAATACAATGTGGATACAACTGAAATTGGTTGTTAGTTTTTTTCGGTTTAACGGGCCATTGGCGTCAAGGATATTATAACACAATACAGTAAATCTAAATTGTTGTAAATAAAATTCCATTTCTTACAAAATAAAATGTGCATAATCATCATTCAAAAGCAGCAAAGGTAAGAACATTCCTCATTGTCAACCTTTATCTAAGGTGTGTTCATTGAAGAAAGATTATGCCCGTTACAGTTATGAATATTTATTTTTGATAAATTGTCAAAAGTTGTATTACTGTTATACAGACGTTTAAGATGAGTGAGTGAGTGTGTGAGTGAGTTTGTGTTTTACGCCCGTGCAACGCTTCATAAGTTATTTACAGGCAGTGAATATGAATAGAATGATAAAATGAACATGAAATGATGATGATAAATGAAACATGGGAATGGGGTGGAAATCAAATGACCGGTAAATTTTGAAGAACCACAAGAAAAGGGAAAAGGTAAATAGGGTTGAATATTTAGCCTATGTGGTGCACTATTTGGCGGTCCACAAAGGGGTCTTTTACGTCTATGAAGCGTGGCACTCTCCACACACGTTTGCCCACTATGGTCGGCGGTCAGGGTTTCCGTATTATAGACCTGACAACCCCCACAGACGAGGGCTACCCTATTCAGCCACCTAGGGTACACATTTGGTCGCTCTGTAGGCTGAGCACTGACCCAACGTCAGAATCCCAAGACCCTTAGTCACCTCTTACGACAAGCTAGGCTCTGCTGCGGGCCTATTCGCCACCCGGGCCCCGCACTGGACCGTTTAAGATAAACAATGTAAAATAAGAAAAACCGAAAGGGTTGTATAATTATTGCTTATATGCATTGCAGGACATTGTTCCGTTTTCTTTTAATGTATGTGTCATGGGATTAAACTTTTTTTAACTATATAAATAAATTGTTTCGTGTTCTTTTATTCGCCTTTCATATATCTCTTTGATATATTCGAATTCACGACGCTTGGTATAAACTGAACTGAATCGATTTCATATTCACTTTAGCTGACCGTAAAATCTTATTAATCACATAAATATGAAGATATTAGTAATAAGATTTTTCAATTTTCAATTTTTTATACAGTCTCTAATCTTCATATTATCCTAACACACAATGCAATTTTTAAGATAGTGACAGATCTAGAACGTTCCTTTTTAACAAAATCTGTGTCAAATACCTCTTTTAGCACATTCTGCAAGATGGCATGAACATCCAATTAATATTAACAGTCTAATTCCAACCATTTCTTAGTCTCCATATACAATGTTTACTTAAAAGAATTTAAAACCAAACACTTTGTGACATTATCAGATCTTTTACATGGACAGTGAATCCGAAATAGTTAATTTAATCATGTTAATGTCGTTAATTAAAATTGGCTAGATTTCAAACTTTCATTACACTGAACAAAACATATAAGTTAAAAGTTCATTCATTGCGTTTTAATTTTATGTAATGTATTTTATATTTGCCTCACTTCCAAACAGGGCGAAATTGGCTATATCTGGGATATGAACAAGCAAGGGTGATAAAATGAACATGAAATGATGATGAAGAAGTGGAACAGGGATAGTGACACTTCAAAAATTTTCATTCGACTAGCATGATTAATCAAAGAAAAAGATTGGCACCATATAACCTGATTTGAATCCCATCATTTGTTTGAATGCCTGAACCAAGTACATGTAAAGACCTCATTTTTTTCCAGTTTGTACAGATTTCCTCGATTGGTTTGTAATTTTGCATTACCTTTATTCAACTCTTATGTTATGTGTTCCTTTTGTTGGTCACTAGGACACTATGATGGACAACGTACCAAATGTTACAAAGTCCGCATTCTTTATGCCAAACTTTGAGGTACACGCCTGACAATCAGATGATGAGAGATTAAAGAAGCTTTGGACAGATCATACTACAATTATCTCGGAGGGGTTAAACACAACTTATCTATCAATTATCTCGGAGGGGTTAAACACAACTTATCTATCAATTATCTCGGAGGGGTTAAACACAACTTATCTATCAATTATCTCGGAGGGGTTAAACACAACTTATCTATCAATTATCTCGACAGGTAAACAAACAGGTACGGAGATGAAGGGAACCCAGAGATGCAAGAATTATTAACAACAAAATGACAACGTTCACGGAAGTTTACAGTCAAAGATAACGGCTTGAAAGAAAAACGAGGGGTTTTTGTTTTAATCATTTCGCCATTTTAGAGTTTCTCGATTATTCATTTTTAAATGTGCTTTTTATATTACTTACAAATGTAGGTGTTTAGTTGTTGTCGGATTTAGTATTTTTAAGGTAAGTTTATATGGTTACATTTATGTGCTAATTCTATAATGTCTTATATCGAATGCGTTGGATGAAATCTATAAGTTAGGATGATCGTATGATTCCCAAAGTCGAAACACCAATTAAACCAATGTCAAGTTAGTAAAAAAAAACAAAGAACAAAAACAGTCAATTCATGCATTAATTGGTTGAATATTAGATAAATGAACATTTCAATGGTTTAAGCTAATAGATCAAACGTGATTATTCAAAATAAGTTGGTTTATTATACTTTAAAAAAACACCTTAAAAAGTTTTCAATTATTTCAAATGAATGCTTGACTGTTGTTTTCCCTTTAGACCATCAATATGTGAATTCTTTTAAATTTTCATCGCAGTGACATAAGAAACATAACCGAATTTTCTATTTTTTTAAAAAGGATAAACTTTGTAAGACCCACCTTTATCAAAATATGTTTCTTAATTACATTGTACGCGTGTTGACTAAAATTTTCCATATAACCAATTAGTTAAAATAATATATGCTTTATATTTAAAAATGTGTAACAAAAGATGATATTCAATTTATCAAAATTTCAGTTTCTCTCTATTTTTGTTTATCTCTTCTTAGAGGATGTGTGGATGGGTTTTTTTATTGGAGGTTTTGAGATCTCGGTCTGGTTAAAAGAACATGCATGGTTGCAATTATTATTCCTCAAAATAATTCTTTTAAAAACTTCATGCATGAACTTATATCAGACATTGTTTATTCTTTTTATTCAATTAGTAATTTTACATTTACAAGAATATATCTTATTTTAAGTTGGTTTCCAAAAACACTACCGACTGTGCTTTCATTTTATAATCAAAATTCAAAAATACTATCAATGATCGCAAAAAAATGAAATTTGAACATTTTAGAACCCGACCTTTGACCATACCTTGTTTTGCAAAGAAACTAATATATTGTTACAAATAAAGAAAAAGAAAAAAAACTCTCCTAAATAGTATAAAAATATTTACCAAAATCTTGAAATAGATGTTTTTAATCCTTTTTTAAACTATAAATGAAAATAATTTGAAAATACTGAGCTTATAGAATGAAAGAAACGTGCATAGAAGTACCAATAGGGCATTCGAATGTCGGAATAAGTAAAAAAAAAATTAAAAGATCATTGTGTTGAGATGCCATCACACAAGTCGCATAAATCACTTGGATGGTAATACATTAAAATTAGTACACTAGACTTTCGTCGAAATCTGACAGTTGGGTTTTTTCGTTGGACAAGAAACGGAAAACGTATAAAAACACTCACGAAACTGACACCATAAATAAAAACTTATGCCTATGTGGAGCGAGAGTGAACTCACGTGCTCCGGAAGTGTAAGCAGTTCCTGCTTGTTGCAACACATCTGTCATATTCGGTTGCTTATAGACTCTTTGACAAAAACACATCTATACTTATTTAAACAAATGATGTATTCTGAAAAAAATCTTGAATGATGACAAGAGCAAACACTAAAAGATGCTTCAGTGTTAGGCCCCAGAACCACCTTTAGGACAAACAAATGCAGAATATGTTCTTCACTTTATTAAATGATAAACTATTTCAAGTACAAAGATAGATGTTCTACTCTAAATACCTTTTAAATAAAAAGATCAGGCTTGATCATTTTAAAATTCAGTCATTAACACTATTTTTCACCCTTTAAGTATTTTGCTTATTTAACAACATAATAGCATTGGCAATAGATAAATAAACCTCGTTGGGGCATAAGCTACATTAATTTAGAACTGATGTATTTGATTCTTTTACATCAATCGATAAATGTTTCTAAGCTAGTTGTCAGTAACTTCGAGTGTTCTCAAGAGAGTTCCTCCTTGTCTTGTTGTTTTCGTACAGTATTTTGTCTTAGGTTCTCTCTTGTTGAATTGAACTTTTGTCAATTGAGTTTTACAGTGTGTTTTATATGTAGCTTTGTGCAAGCTTATCAATAGGGGGAAGGTTGGATCCAAAAAACTAGTTTAACCCCGCCACAGTTTATATGTGCCTGTCCTAAGCCAGGAAATTTTGCCAAAGCCTTTGTTGGTCCTTGTCATTCTATGTTAACTGTTTTATGTCAAGAATTGAGTCTTTCGTTGATAATTTAGGGATTGGTTTTGATACTTTTGTATTGTTTTATAAGTCTTGGGCCAATGCAAGACGGTAAGCAGTGACCTTGGTCATGTTGAAGACTGCTTGCTGTTTTCCGTTGTGATTTTTTGAATTGCTGTTTGTTTATGTTTGTTGTGTCGCGTACACTTATTCCACATCTCAATATCGTATATTAATGTCGCTCCTTTGACAAGTGACGTATTCAGAGGGGGCGGAGGGGGAGTACGCCCCCCTTTAATTGAAATTTTTATTCTGTATAAAATTGACCAAGCAGCTTCAAATTTTCATCAAAATCTGACATTTTTAGCAATTACAGTTCCTCCTTTTCACGGACCTCTGGGTCCGCCCCTGTTGACACCTCGCGAGTAAAAAATCACTAGATGTTTAATATTAGAACTAAAGGGACATATGCCCACCATGCAAATATTTTAAAACCATTTTATAAATATGCAGTTTTCATGTTGAATATAATGTTGGGAAGAAGAAGACCAAAACAAGTACATGTCAACAGCTGCATGTCATACATGTCATATGCAGTGTGTAATTCAACAGCTGCATGTCATACATGTCATATGCAGTGTGTAATTCAACAGCTGCATGTCATACATGTCAATGCAGTGTGTAATTCAACAGCTGCATGTCATACATGTCATATGCAGTGTGTAATTCAACAGCTGCATGTCATACATGTCATATGCAGCGTGTAATTCAACAGCTGCAATGAATAGCATACATGTATTAGCAGTCTTTAACTACAGTTTCTTCTTTGCTACGATACAAAGTAGACTGATTAGATATCTAAACAAAGTTTCCACATCAAAGTATGTTCTTCTTTGAAGATTAGTTTTTTTTTACCAATCCTTATGTTTCAGTAAAAACGTGGTGACAGAAGCTTGTCTACATATGCACAGATGATTCAATGAACGACATTCCTTTAGCCCAAACACCTTTCAGATATACTACGATGTCGTACAAACGACGTCTAGATAATAGATGATGACCTTCCTCAAAACCAAAACAAGTCAATTAAAGCTTTTGACACATTGTCAAAACGTAGACGAAATTTTCACTCCCCTGGCATTCATGAGTTAAGATGTTTTTGTTTGAATCTTTTAATTCTCGATTAAAGGATATCTTCTCTTGTTAAATAGACAAAGGGGATGTCATTATCTACTGATGTGTTTTGATGGAATCTTTCAAATCTCGATTATAACATATCTGGTAGCGTTAGATAGACAAATTAGTTTGTTGTCTTCCTTTAAATTTGGGTTTAACATCCTTTGACGTATATTAGGGCGGTTTAAAATTGCATATTGCATAACCAAGATTTGAATGTCATTGAGAAACGTGCACCTATATGAATGCATCACAAATGTGCAGCGTAAGATTTTTGATGGATAAAACCTTTCATTACCATGATTACGGCCTCTAAAATTCTTGTCGCTTTGCCCTCAGATCAACTGGGAGGTGTACCCCAGATGGTTGAATTGGCTAGTCCTGTCATAATTATTGCTGAGGTTGTCAGACTTTAATATGAAATAAGCAGAGGCACCAAAGGGGCATTCGAGTGTCAAAAGTCCGAAAAGGCAACGACAAAACCGGTAAACATGAACAAGAACAGCACAAGGAAACACAAAACATAAAAACAACCGAACAGAAATCAACAACGCGAACTCAAGTCGTAAAACTTGACCTCTAACCATATTGGTGTACTGTTTGGGGAAAATGTCACGTTACACGCAAGTTAAGGAACACGTTCTGCAGGTGGGTAAGAGTGCGATCCTTATGATCCTCCTGCAGGAGGCTAACTTGTTCTATCCTACACACCCCCTTTTTCAAGCAGCAGTCAAAACCCTCATCCCCGATTTCCCTTGTGTCCCCAATTCCTCCCATTCAATTTCATCATTATTTCATGTTCATTTTATCATTCTTCTATGTTCATCTCTCTGATATACCCGACTCCATGAACATGACGGTTAATGTTGACGTTGCATGAACGATCCGTAATGTTTATCATGTTACATAGTGAAATATATATTAAACGCTTTAAGTTGTTTATTTTTTTAAGATGTCTGAGAAAACAGCTCAATAATTAACTATTTGTAACGCTTTAGTCTAATTAGACTTTCCTGATTTTTGTCTGCATTCAAAAAGATATATATATTAGGAACCAAATTGTGCTCTTATCTTAATTTCTCGTAGATTGCTGATGAGATCACTATCGCTTTCTCCGGCTTATTGCTGTAAATTTGTGCTTTGTGCTTTCTGTTTCGTGTTGTATTTGTCTTCAGTTTTCATTTTGTAGTTAAAGCTCCATATGATATATGATGTTGTGTTTCTTTTAATTGACAGTATTTTTTTCGAACTCTAAACGTACATGTATAGAGAAAGGTTAAGCAAGCAGGGTGTTAGTTTGTCGCCATTCAGTTTACTTCGTGATGTTAAACATCGTTAAAAATTCTATGCTCTTTATTTTTAAAATGCTTTTTGTGTATTTCAGTGAAAGTCTAAGCAATAACATAAAAAAGTAATTCTCTTTAACTGACATGCGGATGCTTGTGTCCATTTTAATTGGAATCTTTTACAGTAAGTATTCATTTTCTGTAGAAGAATTATTTTAATATTTTAAAATATGTTACACTTATTATTTCAAAATCATTTTTTGATTGATTTTGTATAAAGAGTTGAATACGAAAGCGTTTAAGTGCCATTTTTTTTTTATTTACACTTTCTTTTTCTGTAAAATTTACTTTCATCTGTAAATTAAGCTTCCGTAGTTAAAAGTATAAACATGACATTTTTATAATAGTACTTCCTTTTTGGGTAAATAGAATATAATTCATTTATTTTATTTAATTGAAAAAGTTTAACTTATGAATACAAAAATACAGTTTCCTTAAGTTTGATTTTACTTCTAACAAGTTTGTGTACGTTTTATTACTTGGTTTGATTGCAGATACTCTAGGCACCGAAAGCTTCACAGATAACTTAACTCACACTACAACGCCAGATTCTAAATCACTAGTGTTACCGCTGACTCAGCAGTTTCCAACTCACTACATCATTAACAACAATCCAACAAGTGCTGTCAAAATCTCTCTAGAAGATGTTTTAATAGGCAATGCCCCGGGAGCGCTAAGTAGTGTCTGTCAGCTTAATTATGTTTTGGTAAGACGGTCTTAAACGTAACTAAACACAAGCGTTGCATATGTAGCTCGTTGTGCTGTACAGTTCTAAAAACCAAATATTTCTTTCTTTGCAATATAAAAACAAAATATTTCTATCTTTGAAAATTATGATTTAAACAAGAAAAGAACAGAAGCATACAATTTGAATATATTATTTTTAATGTTCCATAAGCATGATAAGCAGTAATTAACTAATTTACTCTAGGGGAGCGTACTAATACAGTTTACATTTAAAAAGGCAATACAGCCAAGGAAAAAAGGGAAAAAAATAACGATATTTCTATCTATTAAATGATGATTTTGTTATTATATATAATGAAATGATGACAATGTTCAGGAACATCTACATCTGTATCTATCTTGCATTTTACTTATAGATTTACGATTCTTCTAAAGCCATCAGTAGTGGTTGGAAGATTTGTGGAGGTTATGTTAAGCCAGAATGGAAGGAGATGATATTCTGCAGTTCCAATGTATCTATATCCTACCACCAAATGTCCTCAATCGACTTTGGGTTCACAGTTATGTTTAAATATCAGGGCAAGTAATTGATTTAAAAAAATTCTTCAAAAGAAGATAATGAGATGTGGAATAAGGGTACTCGACACAGCCTACAATATAAACGACAATTAAAAAAAAATCTACAATGGCAAACAGCCAGCAGCCTTCAATGTGACCAGTGGTCGCTGCCCGCTGTTTTTCAATTGGCCCTGGATTGAAAATAAACTTCATATCATAAACCCTCCTCTTGACAAAAAAAAAACAATTAACAAATTAAAGTTTGACGAAATACAAACGTAAGCTTTGATTCCTGGCTTAAGACAGGCACATTGAAAATGTGGCGAGGTAAAACAAGTTTTTTTCACCAACCTTCTCCCTATTGATAATCAATAACAAAGCCTTAACTAACACAGGGTGGGAACTGAAATTGTACAGTTTCCGGAAGCGCCGTTCTTATGACAAGCAAAAGGTAGCGCCATGTTCAAATCCCAAGGATTCGTTAATAAAAACACTTCGTATTAAATTAAATACACAATCACGTTCCAACATTGCCATTGATAAAGTGCACATGTAAGCTTAATGTAGTGACGAGTATCTGCATTTAATGCGTTTTATTCGTATGTTCACGTTAAGCATGGAATTTTTAATAAGAAGGGTAGCTCGAACATAGGTAGTCTCAAAAAGACAAGATCATCTTCTTTTATCGGTCGTTTTTAAAGTAATCACACATTGAAAGTATGATTGATTGTATTTTTTGTAGCCTCTTGATATTAAACATTAAAAGTCAAATGCATTTATAAAGCAGAAATCAATTATTGAGTGATAATCTCAGATTTTGTCTCAAAATTTTGAAATCAAAAGTGAACGGGTAGCGTCAAGGCAAGAAAAATGTATGAACAGGTAGCGCCGAAAACAACAGTTTTCTTTTCGGGGTAAAAAATACATAAAACCACTCTAATTTCTTATACAAGTCACTCTAGGAATATATCAAAAATCCTCTGATGTAACTAAGCGTTTGGTAAGCTCTCTCTTCATGACTCTGCGGCATTAAGTTGTACAACTAATATCCGAGTATGAAAGTCCTCGTCCATAATTTTCCCCTGTCTAATCATTTTGTACCCTTGATCTAAGTGATATTGTGTCTTCGATTTAAGTTTTTATTTCAGTTGTCTTTGGTGTGTTTACATTCAAAATACAAATAAACCCTTTAGCTCGCACAGCACGTCTTTTACTGATTGGTGAATTTTTATACAGACTCTAAACGATATTTTTTCAAGCAAAGAGTGAAGTACTTGTAGTGGTACTTAAAAGCTAACCTGGCTATAACTACCATCACTATGCATCCGCCGTCTGTCGTCATCAGTCGTCCGTTAGCAATTTAAAAAATCTTCTCCTCTGAAACTACAGACCGAACTTAACTGCAGAAATGATACTTGACATGTTGGCAACACACAAGATCCTCATTTTGAAATGACTCAATACAAACGTGCACGTGGCTGCTGTAACCAAAAGTAGAACGTAAGATAAAATCACTATAAATGACTTTAACTAAGCAACTATAACAGATAGAAAAAAGAAGAGTCTAAGGCTCCTTAAAAATCATAAGCTCTACGAAAGTCTCTATTGGGTAGATATTGTCAGATGGACCCTTATAGGGGTTATGGACCTATACAGATAAAAAATTGCGGGTTTTTTTTTTTTTTTTTTTTTTTGTCCCGTAGAATGAAAACTATTGCTTATGAAGAAAAGTTGTGGCTATCTTAACTTTACTTTAAAATCTAAAAACGTCTCTATTGCATGGACTAAAATAGTCAGATGACCCCCGTCCTCAGAAACCCAGCTTACTCATTCTTCACCCCTGGGACATTTGATTTGATTTTGCTCGTTTCACGTTAAGTATTTAATCTTGAACTTCATAAATTTTTCATATAGAAACATGTTTAAATTGCATTAAAAAAGTGTAATGCAAACAATCAGAAGGCTCGATATAAAAATATCAAAAACGAGGTATTTCATGTCTAATGTCCCAGTGATGATGAATGAGTAAGCAAGTGAAGAACTCCTGGGTTTCCGAGGATGGATGACCCAATATAGGGCCCTAATGTCCAGGTTAGCGATTCGGGCTCCTGGGAGCCTCTTTTTCATGTTTTTGTTCTATAGAATGAAAACTAAAGCAGATACAGAAGAGCTATTTTTTCCCTCAAATCTTTAGCCTATTTAAGGCTATAAAAAGTCTCTATTGGATAACAATTGTCAGATGACATCCTCGTGGTCCTTGGTACCTGGTAAAAGACTCAGGTTCCTGATAGCCTCTTGTTTGGTTGTTTTTTTTTTTCATCAAAAAAAGCGCAAATAATGTTTTCTTTGGCTTTTCTGTTTGTTTTATGCTTGTTGATTTTTGTTGAATATTCAGTGGCGAATCTAAAGGGCTGAGTCGTCTGTTCGAACCCCAAATCAATTAAAATTTTCTTACTTTCGTCATGATTTTCGGCAACTTAGCTACTTTCATCATGCTTTTTTACAACCAAGCTTGGGTAATAGATGAAAACCTTCGGTTCTTTTTATGGATCTGCCCCTGATTAGAATTTGTTGTTTTCTTTAATATTGTCTAACGGAAATGTTTGATAATAAGAGGGCAATATAATAAAAGTTCTTGCAGATATATTATCCTGATTAGCAGCATTTTATCTTTAGTACCGTACGTACATGTATACATGTAGTGCCTGTTTTCTTGTCGTGACCACTCTTACTTTTAAAACTGCTGTTTGCTTTTTTAATAACGGCTGACTTGTGGAGGTTGTATGGTGCACATCTATGTTTAATTCCTCCATATTATGTAGACGTAAAAATCTGCTTTCTTTGAGTAATACTTTTTTATATCCCCTATCGCAAGAGATGAGGCTATATTGCAATTACCTTGTCGTCCGAACTTTCTTAACAGAGTTCTTGAATTCCACTCAAGGGTTTGGTTTCAAATTTGGTAAGGAGCTTCAGATTTGTATGTGCCTCCCCCTTTCAATTCAGTTCTAATAAATGGTTTGATTCGCAATTTAACACAAAGCCTTGTAACGATAAGTTATAACGCCCTCCCCCTTTTCAGGCCAGTCGAGCATCTACCATTTGTTTTCTGAATGATTGAGTGGCGGTATATCCTAAGCAAGACTTACCGCAAAATCGTGTTATGTACTATCTTCACTAAAATGCAGTCAAATGAATCAACATTGAATTAGAAGCAAAATATCGAAAGATTGAAGATAATGTTGTTATCAAAATGTCCACAAAAAGATACAAAAGAGGGAGGGATGGTGCCGTAAACCTGGTTTAACTTACCATTTATTTTGAAGTGCATGAAAAAAAGTCAGTACAATTGCGGTCATAAATTTCGGTGGTATGTCTTCCTTGTTTTGTCCTTTCTCTCGGTGGAGTAGATGCATCTCTTACTAAAATGAGTAGGTGCCTCAGTGGCCTTAATTCGGGAATTAGTAGAACTTACTGTTGCGGATTATCGGAAAACAAAACATAGTTCTAGGCACTTGGTTTTATAGCTAGAGTGCGTTTCGTACATCTTAGACTCATGAGAGACGCACGAAACACAAAGTTAGTGAATGCATGAACATAAATCACACAAGGCGATCAGTTTTGATTTCGGAGGATACCGGATTATCCGGAAACCTGTTCAATTGTGGGCTGTGTCGCGTACACTTATTCCACATCTCTTTATTTTCTATACTAATCAGTGCTCTTTACGTTCTTATTAAATTGCTGAAGTTTAAAGACATAGAACCTATCAATTTCGCAATTTTTGTACATTGAATAAAAAGTACATACATTAAAAATATACTATCTAAAACTTACCTTTACCAACATAAAAACTCAATGTTTTGCAGTTTTCTATAAAATAATCTTATTTTAATTATTCGCTTTGATTAAGTATCATCCAGCATAAATATTTACTTTTGGTAAACTGGGTACTGTTAAACTGAGAAACGAAACATAACCAAACGAGGCGAAGAGAAAACGAAATAGGTAAATTAAGAAAAACTACTGGTGTCGGCTAAAATCGATTCAATTTTCCTTATTACCAGTTTCGCTTGATTTCGTTTCCTTTCGAAATACAGATTTCGGTTGCTAATTTTACTGTTTACGTTCCCTTCTTTACCGATATCGTTTTTGTGCAGCTCCGTTTCGTTTGTTTACTTTTTGTTTCTCGGTTTACCAGTACCCGCAAGTGTTTACATTCTATAATTAGTTTGTCCTCTTTTTTGACACTGTGTTTTTTTCATCAGTTTTCCGTCGAAAAGAATACTTTCTGGCAGGTTTTTTGAAAATTTAATAGTTTCTTCAAAGGTTTTACAATGCATTCTTCAAATAGTGTGAATATTAGTATTTTTTAAAAATTGCCAAAATGATAGGTTCTATGTCTTTAAAGGTGCTCAAAAAATTAAATTTTTACAATGAAACGCGATCAAAAGACAATTTTAGTAATGATTACATGGATTAAGTATAAATAATAGAGATCTGTATTGTTTTGTATAGATATCAAAGCATATGTTTCTTATAAACTATATGATGTTCATAAGGTATGGTATGTTCAGCGATTCATAAAGGTCAGCTGATTCGGATTTTTTTTAAAGTTTTTTTTAAAGCATTTTTAACGTAGCAATGAATAAAAATGAGCATTCCAATTCAAGATCGATTTAGTGTAGTGAGTTCATTTTTATTTTTCATTTGTTCATTAGTTCCCCGTTTTATGTTTTATTGCGGTATTCAAATGAAATATACATTTTTTTTTAATTGTGAGCCACCCGTTCACTAAAAATGTGAATTTTGGAGCTACCTGTTCAAGACAGCGGACGCTACCCGTTCATGTGTTGAAATTTAGAGGGGATGTTAGAAATGCAATAATATGATTAAAACGCAAAAATTTCACAACATTTTTATAATGTTTAGAATCTTGATAGTTTGATCTGTGGATTGGCGCATTCAACAGGGTCTAGATTGAAACCGATTTCACATCAAACCCCGAAAAAGACAAGCCATATCCCATTTTCCGTCTACTTCTCGGTGTTCGAGGTAAATTAAATAGTCTTTAACATTGCCGTTTATAGTATTATAACCATTGCTGCTTAAATAATGTACCTTCAATTATTTTTGTTACAATTTCATTGTTTTTTTTCTTCATATTGTGCTTGCAAATGACTTCTAATTCCCGTGTTTTGATATTTTTGAATCTGGCGCTACCTGTATCAGAAAATATCCTCGCTTCGCGAACGGCGCTTTCGGAAACTGTACAATTTCCGTTCCCACCCTGTGACTAACACACAGTAAAAATCAAATCGATAGAATATCAATTTAACAAGACAGAACCTGAGACAAAAGGACTACACGAAATTAACGGGACGTAGAGAAACTGTCTTGAGAACACTCGATGTTACTGACAGCTAGCTAAGAAGCATCTATCGACTAATGTAAAAGCATCTTTATAGATGAAAAACTGACAGACAACTTAATCTAATAACTACAAACTTGTTCATTGCAAGATATTAAGTGTTGTATTTGTTTATTTATTTTGGACTTACATTAGAATTTTGATCATACAGCCACGAAGATAGTTAAAAATATTATAGTTTATTCTTAGGGTTGACTTCACCTGACCTTGTACTCTTTACCTTACAGAGCTACAGAACTCTTGCTATGAAAACTCCTGTAATAAAACAACGAAATGTACCAACCATACCAGCACAGGAATCCAAGATAAATCAGTACTGTATAAATGTGACTGTGTTTTGGGAGATAGGAACTGCGAGGATAACTTCTGTCAAAAGCCATGTAAGGACCAGTACAGGGGCGGATCATACGAAACTTTTATGAAAGTTGGGTTACATCCAGGATTACAAGGGGGTTCTGTAAATACATGAAATACAACTTTTATTTTACTAGAAGTTGGGATGCTCCACCTGGACCCATTAAACGTCACCCTAAATTAATACAGATTAAGGCAGTTTGTTGAAAAAGTTTCTTAATGTTTGGGGTTTTTCTAATGCTCGACGTCGGTGAAGGTATGTACAGATAATTATCAGCATGAACTAACTTTACATTGAGAAAGAAAAAATACTTCAATGTACTGAACATGTATATTAAAAGAATGTACAAAATGTTATGGTAGTATGTTCATCTAAAAACTTAAAATTAAATAGATTTAAAAGCATATAAAATCGTAAAAAAGTATCAAAAAATAAACATTTGAAAATCTTATACGATTTACATTTAGTGGAAAACCGAACAACGATAGCAGCATCAGAAGGACATGCCGTATTAGAGATTGAGAAGAAGGACCCCATCAAACGTAATATATGGACCATTACAACTCGGGAGGGCTGTGTTGTAGTACTCAATATCACCAGGTCCAATACATTAAAAATGTCCCGGAGGCCACATGAATATCAGATGCAGGTTAGTACTAGTAGTAAATAAAGGTAATAACAAAACTATCGAGCTTAAAGGTCCAAAGAGAAAAGAAAAGACAAAACAAAGAGGGCTACCAGAGAAATTGAAGATCGCAATGGTCCTGACTTGGTACAGGCATTTCGAAAGAATGGATGGGTTAATCTAGCTTTTTTGGCGCCAAACCTCTTCAATTGCGATCTTAGGGTTCAAAACTTAAATCCCCACAAAACTTAAATGCAAAAGAAAAATATAAAGGACATTTTTTTCACAGTTGTCAGCTGATAAACCTGTGCGTTGTAGAAGCAAAGAGGTACCAATGGAGCATTCGAATGTCAAAAGTCCGAAAGGACAACGACGAAACTGGTTAACACGAACAAGAACAGCACGAAGAAATACAAAACACAAAATCAACCGAACGGAAATCAACAACGCGAACTCGATTAGTAACATGAGTGAACTCAGGTGCTCCGGAAGAGTAAGCGGTTCCTACCTGCTATAGCACACCCGTCGTGTTTTTTAATATAAAGTGTAGTCTATGGACAATAAAATTACAGAAGTTACTTGAAAGGGACCGACCCCATTTAACTTGAAGAAAAATATTCTGAAAATTATTTTTGATGAAAAAAAATATTTTGGCAGCAGAGAGTAAGAAAAAAAATATTTTGAAGAAGGCTTTCTGCCATATAAAATAATGATAATAATTGAAAAAAAATTACTCTGTCTTGACGCCTTCATAAAACAAATATTTTTTCTGACCAAAACAAACCCCTTCCCCTTTCAAGTCAAATGGTCCGTCCCTAAATACAACATCATAATTTTAGATTTTTGACTCCAGTAATAACGAGACAGTGTATGTGATTAATCCTGAGGAAATTGTAAATGGAGTTAAGTGGATCTCTAAGAGTAACGAAGTGACCATAGTTTACGACCATCCTGTAGGGGACACAGACCTACAGATAGTTTACTTCAGTGAGTTAAATCTTAAGTCCAAAATCAACTGTTGATTAATTTGTTCTTTTTAATTTTTAGTTATCGCTTATCGAGTTATTAGTCGACTGACTTATTCAAGACTCATAATCTTAAACATATACATATATACTAAAAAATATTCTGGTGTTTTGTTATTTTATGTTTCTTACAGCATCTTAACAGGTAAAACTGCAAGGTCTCATGAATTGCAACCCTGATTTAATTTGTGTATTTAGCGTCTATATTATTATCATTACAGAGGAATCTTTAGCATCATATGAAACCATAGAGGCGAAGACAGAATATACCTTACTTACTAGTAAAAGATCGAACAATATAAACACCACTAGTGTATGGTTCATATCCGTCCAAGACAACCATTTCCTGTACTTTAACATCACTCTGACTAAGGATAAAAAGGATATGTATGGGAACGACGCCTTCATCAGAGTAAGAGCGTTAATACATGTATAAGGAACATTTTCTTTTATCATCTTTTTAGCCTTTTTCATTTTCGATTAATTTAAAAATCACACACATTATAATTTTGTCAAATCACATGCATTGATTAAGAAACTACTTAACGAACCAAAATAAGAAGCAACTATTTAAGTATAAGAAGCCGCAGATTGAGATTCAATTTTTCCATGTTATTATTATATCACGTATAATGCTCAAAATACGGTTAAATAATGGCGATTTGTTTTGTGGTTGTCTATTACTATTACATGTATCATCTTTGCCATATGTATATGAGCACTGTTCCGCTGTCAGTAATAGAATTTTATATTTTTTTGTAGTTTGAAAATGACAACAATAAGACAACGGAGTTTAAATTAGGAGAATTTTCGAGTAATAACACAGAGCATTTGGTCCAAGGAAACAATGTAACCGTTACATGCTTTCCTTCAGCAGTTTGTGCTGATATCATTCAGATTCGATTTAGACGTGAGTATTACTGTTCAAAATGTGTAGTACTGTTAGTTTTGAAATATATATATATTATTTCTGTAATTTCATTTTCCTGAATGCAATCACCTTATTTGTCATCACATTAAACTTAAGGATGTTCGCTACTATTATTGAAAATAAATAGGTTTCAAATTGGATGCCTTAATTGAAAAGATAATAATTAAAGGTATAAAATAAGCAAAAAATTTTGATAGGTTCGTGACCTCGTTTTCAAGATAATTGACGTTAAAGTTTTGGCGGGAAAAGGTTTTCTCTGACTTTTTCATAGGTTTAGCATTAGCACTATTTAGCTGTTAAAACTCACGACAGAATAAATAGGATTTGGTCAAACTTTGTCTATAACCTCTTTATGACATATTAAAGACATTAATAACAAGAAAATAGGGGGTTCGTGGGCAAAAATTTTAACCATATTTTGATGGTAAAATCCAGAAGATTCCGAAAAAATTACAGAAATACCAAAACAAGACCAGCGAGCATCCTTAATTAAACAAATGTTCTATACATGTAGCTGAGATAATCGGTAAAAACAAAAATAAAATAATATTAATTTTAAAAAGCCCTTAATATTTGATTTCAAAAGTCAAGGTACAATGTACATTTTTAAAATCTTTATAAAAGACAAAATTACCAAAATTAATATATTCTTTGTAGGAAAACCATTGGAATTTAGAAATAGTACGACAGCAACTTCTAAACCAGCAGTTTTCAGATTTAAAGACGTGGATAGTACAAAATTAGACAACATGACTTATATTCTTAACATTAATTCTACAAATGCTGTCATCAATGTAGACTTACAAATAGACTTATTCAGAAATTCAACTTCCGTACTCGAAAAATCTGGCTTGACCAATCGACGACGTCGCAGCGTACTCGTTAAATTTGCCTTAGTCAATCGGCGACGTCGTGAACAATCACAATCCCAGAATGCCGTACAATTTCTGGATTGGTCCATTGGATCAACGAACATTGACACAACAATAAATGTTACGGTAATTACATGAAATAACCTTAAAACAACTGTATTTATAATCTTTTCTCTTGAAACAATGGAACACTGATTGTAAAGATATCTATAAACAATACTCATTCTCAGTTTCTGACACACTGAATTGGAACTTGGCAGCGCGACGGGTGTGCTATAGCAGGCAGAAACCGCTTACTCTTACAGAGCACCACTGTTCACTCTCATTACGACTAGAGTTGGCGTTGTTTATTGATATTCACTTGATTTTGTGTTTTCGTGTTTTTTTATGTTGTCTGCTTTTTGCCCTGCCTTTGTTTGTGTTAACTGGTTTTGTCTTTGTCCTCACGGACTTTGATATTCGGATGCCCCCTTGGTACTACTGTTTTTTTCTGTACATTCTTCACTACTAAGAAACTAAAGATGAAGCACCAAGTCAGAACATCTTATATGCTACATAATTGATGCCTGCTTCGATTTGTGTTTTCAGAACTAAACGACTTTAAAAACAAAATAATGTTATTTCGATTAGCCCTTTTGTGATGTAGGTTGTTTCATATAGTTCGCATCGTTTCATTTCAAATCATTCTTTTCGATACAGGCTTTATACAGAAAACGTCACAATTTTGATGTTCACGATCAAAATACATATAACAAATACAAATGACAACAAAGTTCCAGACAACAAATTCCGCCACGCCCGACGCGCGTCTCGTCCATTCAAGACTCATCAGAGGCGCTCTACCAAAAATATTGAAAATGCCAAACACTATATGATTATGAAGAGCATAGAACTTGAACCAAAAATACCAAACTGGGGAATCAAATTATTACTAAGATGATCAACCTATGTCTTGGGTAGGAAGAGCCTTCAGGTTTAGACAATTTTGAAATTTAAACGGGTAATTTAAAGCTTTGATGTGTTCTCCAGCACAAAAGTGTTGGTGCCGGAGCGGGCTAACCTCGGGGAATTAAAACTCCAGACAACAAATTCCGCCACGCCCGACGCGCGTCTCGTCCATTCAAGACTCATCAAATGTTCGATTCTTTAAAGATTTTCTGTGTTTTATTTTAGATATCTTGTCCTGATCAACCAACAGTAATCTTAACACCTGCTATTTTACGAAAAGGATACAGCCATACTTTCCACTGCCCATCAATCGTTCTGAAATGCCATTCATCTAAAAATTGTCGTGATCTAGAAATAAAATATGACAGTGAGTTTATCGTTTTTATTTGTAAACTGGCCTTATAATGAAATAAAGGAACACTAGTTTTGAGGATTAGTGTATAATTATACTAAATGTTTAAAATCTTTTAAAAAAAACATATTATGAACTTAACATTTTAAGTTATTTGAACATAAGTATAGGTAATCATTTACTAGTTATAGTTGAAATTATCGATGATTAATTTGGCTCCAGTTGACTCCTTGAAAACTTAATACCATGTTATTGACAAAAACTTGGGTGCTTTGCAATGTTTCTTAAAAATACATTGTACTTTTTCAGATAAATTTGATGGTGATTATTGTCAAGAAGATAAAGAAATTGTTACATTCTCTCAAGATGTATTTATATGGCCAAAATATACACCAGTGAATACGTTGGCACGCCTGCCATGCCCCCCGGGATTTTGGGGTTAGTCATATTGTAGTATAAGATTTGTAAGAGTTGGGGTTATTTACACCAGTGAATACATTGGCACGCCTGCCATGCCCCTCGGGCTTTTGGGGTTAGTCATATTGTAGTATAAGATTTGTAAGAGTTGGGGTTATTTACACCAGTGAATACGTTGACACGCCTGCCATGCCCCTCGGGCTTTTGGGGTTAGTCATATTGTAGTATAAGATTTGTAAGAGTTGGGGTTATTTACACCAGTGAATACGTTGACACGCCTGCCATGCCCCCCGGGCTTTTGGGGTTAGTCATATTGTAGTATAAGATGTGTAAGAGTTGGGGTTATTTACACCAGTGAATACATTGGCACGCCTGCCATGCCCCTCGGGCTTTTGGGGTTAGTCATATTGTAGTATAAGATTTGTAAGAGTTGGGGTTATTTACACCAGTGAATACATTGGCATGCCTGCTGTGTCCCTCGGGCTTTTGGGGTTAGTCATATTGTAGTATAAGATTTGTAAGGGGTAGGGAGAAACAGTTATAATTGTGTCAAATTATAATTATTTGATTCACAACAACTTAATCGATGTTTTGATAAATATTTGTACAAGAATTTCATAGGAAAGTAAAATTTAATCTATTTACCCTCATTATAATTGTACATTAGATAAAGGTAATTATAACAAACTATCGAACTTGGCAAACATACCCTCATTAAGACTTGAAGTTGATATATTGACTAATTATTTCCTTGTTATATTCATGTCCTTTTCGTTAAAGAATTATTTTATTTCTAATACCAGGCTGACTATTTTTTTTATTATCAGCTGTTAATATTTTAGGGATGGCGACAAGATATTGTGGCAAGGAAAGCGTCTGGGACAAATCCGACTTGACTGGATGTGTGAGCCGAGAAATTAAAAGGATATCTGATGAAGTTAGTTACATTATTTTGTAAAATTAAAATGCTTTATGAATATGTTTGCTGCTACTCACGTGTCTGCCATTTTTAGGCAAGCGTTAGATGCCTTATGTAGTCATAAGATTAATGCTTGCTTTAGCGTTTTTATTTAGTCTAGACGGAGTAATCTGCCTGCCCGCTATATTCTTTATTTTCTATTTGAAATACGATCATATATGTTAAAAGTCAAGGCATTTCTTATGTACCTCCATTTTTAAACGACACTCTCCGTGTCTTTGCAAAACGAACTATTTAATGGTGGGTGCCAGAAAATACATGAATATTTATCTATTACTGGATTGGTTTGCATTCAATCTTAAATGTTTTACCAACGGTATTTCGAATAATACACTACCAGTCTTGCTTGCCTTGTAAGTGATAATATATATCCGTTTTTATTTGTAAAACAACAGAAATCTATGGCAAGCAACTTTTATGAGAAAATTAGTTGAAGCAAGTTATTTAATCCTAGTTTTACTGAGCTTTATCCAGGATTAAGTAACATAAACATAAAAGGATATCTGATGAAGTTAGTTACATTATTTTGTAAAATTAAAATGCTTTATGAATATGTTTGCTGCTACTCAAGTGTCTGTCATTTTTAGGCAAGCGTTAGATGCCTTATGTAGTCATAAGATTAATGCTTGCTTTAGCGTTTTTATTTAGTCTAGACGGAGTAATCTGCCTGCCCGCTATATTCTTTATTTTCTATTTGAAATACGATCAAATATGTTAAAAGTCAAGGCATTTCTTATGTACCTCCATTTTTAAACGACACTCTCCGTGTCTTTGCAAAACGAACTATTTAATGGTGGGTGCCAGAAAATACATGAATATTTATCTATTACTGGATTGGTTTGCATTCAATCTTAAATGTTTTACCAACGGTATTTCGAATAATACACTACCAGTCACGCTTGCCTTGTAAGTGATAATATATATCCGTTTTTATTTGTAAAACAACAGAAATCTATGGCAAGCAACTTTTATGAGAAAATTAGTTGAAGCAAGTTATTTAATCCTAGTTTTACTGAGCTTTATCCAGGATTAAGTAACATAAACATAAAAGGATATCTGATGAAGTTAGTTACATTATTTTGTAAAATTAAAATGCTTTATGAATATGTTTGCTGCTACTCAAGTGTCTGCCATTTTTAGGCAAGCGATAGATGCCTTATGTAGTCATAAGATTAATGCTTGCTTTAGCGTTTTTATTTAGTCTAGACGGAGTAATCTGCCTGCCCGCTATATTCTTTATTTTCTATTTGAAATACGATCAAATATGTTAAAAGTCAAGGCATTTCTTATGTACCTCCATTTTTAAACGACACTCTCCGTGTCTTTGCAAAACGAACTATTTAATGGTGGGTGCCAGAAAATACATGAATATTTATCTATTACTGGATTGGTTTGCATTCAATCTTAAATGTTTTACCAACGGTATTTCGAATAATACACTACCAGTCACGCTTGCCTTGTAAGTGATAATACTATATATAGTATATATCCGTTTTTATTTGTAAAACAACAGAAATCTATGGCAAGCAACTTTTATGAGAAAATTAGTTGAAGCAAGTTATTTAATCCTAGTTTTACTGAGCTTTATCCAGGATTAAGTAACATAAACTGCGATTTACCAAGCTAAATGTTTAAGTTAAAGAAAAACCTGTATAATAATCAATTGGTAGGGTGGTTCTGTATGCAAAACTACATCTTAATATTATAAATCGACTTCCAGACCTGTTGGATTTAAAGACTTTCTGATTTGATCCTCACTGGGCAGCTGTGTCCCATTTGAATGGACACGTTCCTTTTTTTCTTTTTTTTGTCTTGGCTTATTCGGACTTACAGTATTTATTTTATTAGAAAGCAAGTCACATTTTCGGCATCCACACTATTCTTGTGAATGTTGGTGAAAATTGTGTCATTATGTTGTAATACGAAGGTCGTCACAATTAAAAAAACTGGTTCTAACTTACAAATTTGAAGTTCTTTACGTACACGTGACAACAAAATTTATACAAATGGAACAAGAAGTGTACGCAGCAAAACATAAATAATTTAATAACTCTTTGAAAATTCACCATGTAAAACACGGCAGAAATATCCTTTATTTGACATGTTCTTGTCGTAAAAGACGACAGTCACTCTAGTCAGAGAAATTGCTGCTACTGACAGATATTTAGTTAGACTGCATTAGTGCCAAGAACTCCGAAGTATTTCATTAATAAAATTCATACACAAAAAGTCTAATATGTCTTTGTGTTGTGAAAATAGTTCGAGTCTTTTCTGTTCATCTACTAAAAACGTTTCTCATTGACCTATCTGTATGAAGAATGGATTGAGTTTGTGAAAAAATGTTTTAATTGCTCTTTATCCTTAATAGATGATAAAGAGATGTGGAATAAGTGTACGCGACACAACCAACATTAAAGAAACGGCAATTTAAAAAAAAATCACAATGGAAAACAGCCAGCAGTCTTCAACATGACCAGAGGTCACTGCTCGCTGTCTTGCATTTGCCCAAGACTGAAAATACAATACATAAGATTCCAACAAATCCCTAGATTATCAAAGAAAGACCCATTCTGGACATAAAGCAAAAACAGATAGTAGACAAGGACAAACAAAAGCTTTGACAAGGATTCCTGGCTTAGGACAGGCACATATAAAATGTGGCGGGGTTAAACTAGTGTTTTGGACACAACCTTCCCCCTATTGTTTATCTTGTACAAAGCACAAAAAATAACACACTATAAAAATCAAATCAATAAAAGTTCAATTCACCAAGAGAGAACCTGAGACAAGAGTACTATACGAGAACAACAAAACGTAAAGGAACTCCCTTGAGAACACTCGCAGTTACTGACAGCTATTTAAGAAGCATTTATCGACTGCTGTAAAAAAAATCAAACATATCGATTCTAAATCCAACATAACACTTCAAACAATTAACTAATGATAAGTTTGTTGAGCTTAATGATTTCATTCCCAATCAAGTTTCCTTACGATATTTCTTGATTATTTGATGTCTAAATAAATAATTCTTAATCTTTACGAACACCAAACGAATGACCTCAGCTTGTTTTAAAGCTAATCTTGTCTGTGTATTTAATCTTAGATAAACCTAGCAAAATGCAAATTACAGAAAAACCTTGATTTTCTAAACTCAAACTTCAATTTACTCATAACTCATACTTAGCTAAGAAAAACCTATACTAACTGAAAAATACGAAAAAAATCTTAATTTAAGCAGTATCTTATTAGAAAAAATTTGGTTTTTCTCAGCTTAATGATAGTTAGGTCAGTTAACCTTAGATTAAGCTCAGTTAATCTTAGATTAAGCTCAGTTAATCTTAGATTAAGCTCAGTTAATCTTTGATTAAGCTCAGTTAATCTAGGATTAAGTTACTTTATCTAGGTTTTTCTTATAATTGTGGTTGTGGCGTGCCATAGAAATCGATTTTCATTTATTTATGAAATAAGTGTGCAAAAACGTTCATGATCTTAAAAATGACAGCTCGAAAGTTTGAAGATATTTTGCAAATACCGGTACAATTTATATAAGAATTAAAAGTTCGATATTTCGTGTACGATTTATATAATTTTCTATTTAAGACCTACGGTATATTTACCAATGAAGTAGTACATCCAGAATTATTCAACAATCTGACATCTCGTCTGACCAATGCTACTGCACTAGACAGGTGTCTGTACCCAGGCGATTTAGCCACTGTTGCAAAAACTGTGAATAATTTGGCAAACATAGTCAAGAATACGTCAGCATCTTCAAATGGTCTTGGAACAATTGCACAGGTATAATAATACTCCTATGTCATGTATTTGATTTCATGGTTCAGCAGTTACTCTATGTCATTTCCCCCTTAAATTTGGAAGACACTTGAAATTGGTAACGTGGGAAGGGTTGGGGGTAGGGTGGTTAATTTAGCACATATGTGGTTCACTTATGGTTACCACTAAAAAAAATTTCGTGTATGAAGCTTTGCATTCTCCTTGCTGTCTTTTGTTTTATCCCTTTTGTGTGTCACATCAATCGCGTTGTGAGCTTGTGTTTCCCTTTTGTGTCTCACTTCAACCGTGTTGTGAACTAGTGTTTCTATTGAACACTGAGACCTGTTTTATCCCTATTGTGTCTCACATCAACCATATTTTGAGCTTGTATTTCTACTATACACTATGAACTCAATTGATGAGTGAGCTTTGGCGCCATAAAACATAGTTCAACCAACCATTTCTGTTGAACTACCTGAATTGGATCAGGACCAATAAGATCTCCAATCTCTTGTGTGTCTTTCCTATTTTGAGATTGATCATTTCAGTTCGTTGGTTTTTAATAATCTTTATTCTAACATTTTTTCACAGGGCTATGGTGAAGCAGTAGACAATATCGTGGATCATACTTTTGTAGACGTTTGGACTTATGCATCAGAGGTACCTTTAACAATGAGCTGTTCTCTAGAGTTGCTGTTAAATGAAAACTGCACACATTGTATTGTTTACATATTGCAATAGGTCATCATTTAGGAATGTTCGATAGGACTATCATAAAAATTTCTCCTGCAAACATAAACATTACATGTAACAGAATTGCAAAAAGGCCTGCACTTTGTGATTGATGGATTTCGAGCATTACTCAGTTTTTTTTGCATATCATTGGTTTCCCTTTCTCATAATTATTACTGGTCACAGAGTAACCTCAACAGCAAGCAATTCTTGCCACAAGATTTTCAAACTTTTATTGTGAAAGTATTTGGACAGTTAGATCGGAAATGAACCTGATCTAAAAAGAGGACAAAAATGCCTTTAAAACGAGCCATTTTATGACAATCTTAGCAGAAAAAAAGCGAAACTATCAGCACATTACGAGAACTGCTTTCGAGAAAAAATGGCGAGATTTACTCTGTGACCAGTAAAAGTATAATTGACAACGTTTTGTAGGTATATGTCAAATCAAATATGATGCTGATACTAGAAAGTATTGAGAGTTTGTCAGCAAATGTTGCTAAAAAGAAAATAGAGGCTATGCACAGATACAAAAGAGAGATTACTCCTTTTACTGAACGGGATACCGTCCATGTAGGCGCTAAAAATCTGGGTAAGTTTGTAAGTTTCATTGTTGATACATGCAACCATTACCATGTTTACATGTAATAATGACAAAGGAATACTGACGATATATTGGATAATCTTTAATGAACACTAATAGTATTTAAACGGTGAAAATCAGTTGAACATTTACAGATAACAGATTTTCGTTGTACCTCATTTTTGATTTTTCTAGAATTTTTAAAAACATTTTTTTTGTGTTCTTAAAACTCAATGTCATGATATTGTAAGATGTAACATTATTGAATTCAGCATGCATGTATATGGCAAGCCAAAGTGGACTTTATTCCATATTTAGCAACATGTGGTTAAATATTTATTGAGCTCAATAATTATTTAATAACATGTTAATAATTCATTTATTGAGCTCAATATTTATTTATTAACATGTTGCAAAATCAACATGTGCAAAATGCAACATGTTAATAATTAATAATGGTATACCATTATTTATTTATCAACACGTTATAAAATATTTACCGATTATAAGGAAATATTGAGTACCATATTTAATTATTCACATGTTAAAAAATGGCGAGAACGTATTGGGGCGATAACATCATCCTGTCTTTGGATAGCGATTTGTCCCAATTATGATTTCGTATTCAACATATTTGGAACTTAGGTGGTTGGGCTTCCCATTTTTATTTCATTTATTCAGGTCTTATTAATATTTGATCGAAGAGATACAAAAAATCTCCAATCAATGAATGTGTCTAAACACAACCCCAGGTTTAATTGTTTCAGATAAAACAATGAAATGAAACAAAAGATTACAAAATAATTTGTTTCGTTTTTGTTTGTTTGTTAATTATGTTTTTTTTTTCATCGTCGGGTGAAACCTTGTTTGACACTTTCTCTGTATGATCTCCGGGGTCTCTATTTCAGCTGTTTTACAGCACCTTTATTGGCTTTTACGCAACTAATTGTTGTCCCTATAAAATGTCAGATAACAAAGGTATATCATAGCCAAAGCTTCAGGCGAAATAAAATAAATTGGACCCTATTATGTAACACTAGATAAAAATAATAAATTGACAATAAAAAAAACAAAATGTACAATGGAATTATTAAATATACAAAGGTTATAAAACAAAAATAACATATATAAAATTGAAAAATAAAGTATTAATTGTAATGTATTTTATACAATTTGTTCATGTGAATAGGTATTGAAAAATGCCACTCCTCCTAAAAGAAAATCCTCAGATAAAAGGAACACAGACTGAACGAAAATGACTTAAAATCTAAATTATTGTTCTTTTAATTAAAACTAGACAAGAGGCTCTAAAGGGCTTAATCGCTCACCTGGTCTTTAAGCTATAAAAGAATCTTCTATTGAGGGTCGTTTTGCAACATTGACCAAATAAAGATTTTTGTACTGCTTCATGAGCTGACCGGGTTTCAGCAAGCAACAGCATTTCTCTATCTTCAATAGTTTATTCTATGGGCTAAAAAATCCCGCTTTTGTACCTTTAAAGGACCATAACCCATAAAGAAGTCATCTGACAACGAGTTAATTTTGTAGAACTTTTGATTATGAAGAGTCTAAGATCCATCTGATACAGTTGCAAAGTTCAAAGCCATTTTAATTAAGTGATTTAACCATATCTTCTTTTTTAGTCACAGCGACCGAGGTTTTTATCGAATCAAATCAAAATGTCAACAAGTCATATATCATATATAATTAAAGTGGTTTCAGAATATATATGTTAGCGACATTAAGCAAAATCAGGCATTAAGCCTATTTCCTAGGCAATAAGCTAATGCCTAGTCATTTACTAAATGCCTAAATATTTTAGGCGTAAGGCTTATTTCTTGAAATTATAATGGCCTAGGCAATAACAAAATAAAGAAAGATCTGACAGATGAATAAGAAATTACATTTTTATGAATGTTTCTGGATTTTTTTATTAGTTTTTAGAAAAAATTAACACAAGAGAACATCTAATCAGCCTCTAACTAAATATTGCCCAAAGTTACTTAAACATTGAGTTTCGAGTTAAGTTAATATTTTTGAACTCTTCAAGATTATCTTTATTATACACTAGTTTTTAGGGCTCGTGACCAAAGATGTTGTGAGCTAATGTAATCATTTTGCGTTTGTTGTCTGTCTGTTCAAATTAAAACAATAAAAAGCTACGCCGAGCGCAGCATGATACGACCGCAAACTGTTGAGCCCTGTACGTTGGAGGCCCAATATGGATAGTCTATTGCTTTGGTCACATGCAGTCCATGGTGGACTTATAAAGCTTTTTGACACATGCACGCTGTGGTGGACTTTAAAATGCATATTTGAAACATATATATTTACATCAGCACCTAATAGAAAAAGTGATTATATCAATTGACATGTTTGGTCCTTTTCGACCCCTATTTTTTTTTCAAAAACAGTAAGAATTAATGCAAATCGGTAGAAAAAAGGCAGGCAGGGATTTTCACAAGGATTCCAATGAAAAAAAAAGAATTGAAAATCATAACAACATTAAAAAGTTGATTTTATGGGTGTGGCATGTCTTTGGCTCCCTGAAGCAATGTAAAGGTGCAATATATTTTAAAACCATTGACACATTAAGTTGACAGAATTCAATCAGCAATTCAACCACCAACAACAAAGAATTTTCAAAATCGAATGAAAAATAAAAATTCTACAACAGTTTTGTCAATGCACCCATTTTAGCCCCATTTGGTCTTTTTTTCTAAAATGGTAGGGCCACCCCAAATACAGTACCAACCCTCCTTTAGAGAATGAAACCAATTTTCCGGTCCACTACTAAACAGCTAAATTTATTTACCTGTGAAAATTTAACGTTTTAAAAGTACAATCAAGCTATCAATATTTCTGCCAAAACATACCAAATGCAAAGATTTTACTAAAACATTGAATTCGTATCCTTTTTTCAAAAGGTTTTTAAGCCAATTTTTAATTTTCATAATGTTGTTTTTTAATTTTTTTGCTTTATAAACTACATTGCTATAAAAATCAGGATGAGATATTTCTTTAACAATCAGAAATCTACGTGTACAATCAAATTTTTCGATGAGATGTCCATATTTATGTGCAAATTTTGTGAAAGATTTGACTAATTTGTGGTAACGGTAACCTTGTTTTAGCAATTTTTCTGTAATAAAACGGTTTTTATCATTAAAATCAGACACATCACTGCAAATGCGAGCATACCTGACTAATTGTGAAATGTATACCCCGCAAGCTGAAGCTAGTGGTACGTCTCCTTCAAGAAACGGAAAATTAACTATTGGGAATGAAAAGTCATCCCGTTTATCATATACTTTAGTGTGTAATCTACCATTGATAATGGCTAAGTCCAAATCTAGAAATGGACATCTACTGTCGGTCGAGTTTGCTTTATTTAGGGTTAATTCTTTAGGATATATATCATTTATTAAATTGAGAATGAGGGGTTGTTGAGAGCAAGTATGTCATCTAAGTACCTATATGTATAGTTAAAAGTTTCGATAAGGTGGTTTTTGTTTGGCTTTTTTGTAGCTTGGCCATGAACTGTGATTCGTAACAATATAAAAAAAAGATCAGCTATGAGTGGAGCACAATTAGTTCCCATTGGATTACCAATGACTTGGCGATATATTTGTTTACCGAACCGGATAGACTGGGAGAGGACTTCATAAATACTATGTACTTGTGTCCAATTCCCATTTGAAATAGATTTCAAATAAAATATGTTTAAACTAAACCGAACCGGATGTAAATATTATCTAAAAGAAAGTTTAATGCAGTAATAACTTCTATGTCGGTCAAATTTGTCAAATGACTCCTACATGAATTAGGGATTATTGTCCTTATAAAAGGTAAAACAAGTAAATCTGTGAGCTAATGCTCACTAGTGATATCTATGGACCACAGCCGGTACTGGTCCTACACATTGAAGGGTAAGACAGGACAAGGGCCGGAGTACACGACCCCGGTGGACTTTCATTTTGCCTTCCCACAACATGTAGAGAATATAAAGTTAAACTGTTGTCTTTCAGTCCTTACCAAACTCCACTCAGTGTCCATTTCCGTTTGTCAAACATAGAGTAATTCTGGTTGGACTCACTGGACTTCCATGCACTGCTTGTCGTGTACGTTTGTACCGAATATGTTTCATCAAGCTTTTCTCAGCAATGGTTTGCAATTTGGCAGGGTAATAAAAAAAGGTAAAATGTATGTTCTTAGTAGCTTTCAAACTTGTCGGACTTCTACTTCCTGTTTCGACCGATATGAAAATTTGCTTTAAAATTTCCGCCAAGGTCTTCTTAGAAATCGTACATAAAAATTGATTTGAAATTTGTTAGGATGGTTTAGTGTTAAAAGCTGATCTTTACTACCAAACAATTCTCTCGGACTTTGACTTCCTGCTTGTGACCATTCGCAGATGCGTTAATATACCTTTTAAACGGAATTTCAAATGATGAAAATAGAAGCTAACTACAATTAACAACACCGCAAACTATCATATCTACAGAAAGCTAGAAGCTAAAATCTTCGACTGAACGGTCCAAGATGGGATTTTGTGAATTGTTGTATTAATAAAAAGCTTCGTCGAGCGCAGCATGGTACGACCGCAACATGTCAAACCCTGTACGTTTTAGACCCAATATGGATAGTCACTTGCTCTGGACACATGCAGCCTATGGTAGACTGACAAAAATTTTTGACACATGGCGCGTTTGGTAGACTTTCCTTCAACATTTCACAAGGATTCATTTTTTTTAAAAGTAGACCAAAAATAAATTACGGTTTCACAAAAATATTACCCCATTAAGGATATCTGCTACCTTTCATTTATGTCCATTTTAGCCCCTATCGATAATAAAGAGGAGCAGATTGTCACAAATTTAAATTTCGTAAATACACTATTTGACAAGAACTATAATAAGCAAAACAAGTTTTTAAATCGGACAATAAATAAAAAAGTTTCGATTTTGACCCCTTTTGGTCCCTAATTTTATAACGAAAAAAGGGGGTGCAAAAATTTATCCCCTATTATGTATCCACTACTTGATTAGACTTAACCTGCAATAAAATTGTCTAAATTTTATTGCCTTTTTGGGCCCCTATTTCAAAATGAAAAAAAGAAGGTACCCTTAAAATTGATCCCATGTGTGCTTTAATGGTAAGGCATATCATTGTCAAATTTCATAGCAATTGGCCAACCAGGACCAAAGTTATTGTGAAAACATACAAAAAATTAAAATTTCTGGCCCTTTTTGGGCCCCTCATTTCAAAATAAATAAAGGGGGACCCCAAAATCAATTCCATTCATTCCTTTATGCTATAAAACAGAGAAAAATTCAACAGCATTTTAACCAAAAGAAATGTAATTGTTGGATCAATCAAAAATGTCGCATTTTTTGCCCCTTTTTGGACCCTAATTTTTAATGAAAAAAGTGAGAACCCCCAAAATCAATCCTATCCTTTTTTTTATAGTAAGGAACATCACTATCAAATTTCATAGCAATCAGATATCTAGAACTAAAGTTATCGTGGTTACACAAAAGTTAACAGACGCGGACGCAAACGACGACAACGACGACGACAGCATCATACCATCATACGTCCACAACTTTTTTGCAGTCGTATAAAAAGCAATCATCTCTCTTTAACAGACACTGTAGCAAAATAGTATCCCAAACAAACAAAATAATAACATAAAATATTTCGATCTAGAGCAAGTACTTGACACCACTTATGATGGTGAAGAACACGGAATGGTAGTTTGTCTTAATTCTTTCAATCACTGTCCATCTGACCTTCACTAACTTTTCATACAACTCATGTGAAATAAAACTGTAGTAAGCACACCTTTTGTGGTTGTGAATGGTAGTTCAGGGCCGTAAATTGGCTCCGATGGAAGAGGAGGCAGTAATAGAAGGCGAGGGTCTGGCCCCCAGAAGATCTAGACTTTTTGAAGAAAAAAAATCCACTTTTTCTGGCTTATCCTGGTACCATTTTCAGATTGGTTATGCTCGTGACAAATTTGAAAGAGAAAGCGATAACATGTAATTTGCTTTACATACTTTTCCTTGGTTTTAATATTGCAAAAATCTTTATCATCGAACATACTTAAGCAAGTCCAATTAGAAACACATGCATGGTAAATGTTAAAAAGGTAACCAACCATATGGTGGTTCTAAGGCAAATTATATTGCTATAGGTAAACGTTGCACCTTGAAAAAATCTATGTAGGGGGCCTACACGATAGTGTTATGATTCACAATACAAATACCAAAACGGGTACAATAGCGGGTAATTTGGTTATGTTGTATATGTATATTTCAAAAACTAAGCTTTCAGCAGCAGCAGAATCAAAGCATTGAAAGGTCAAAAACCAAAAGCATTGAACAAAAAGTACTCAAAACCAAAAAAGTTCGAACAGGAAAGCCACATTCAGCACCGAGAATGTCGACCATGTGCAGTACAAGGAAAGAAACCCGGTTTTTAAACACATCTTTTAATTTTTATGCCTAGTCACACATTCATGGATTTAAAGCCGGAACAGCTACGGGAACGACCCGGCATCATTCGTTCTAATCTGTATCACACTGTACCGCATCCGTGCTGTAACTGTATCTATCCGTTCTCCAACGTACTTAACATTAAATCATAACCGCGACAATTTTTTTAACATGTTCAAAATTTGGCTGCGGATTAAACATCCGAAGAGGATCGCAGTACATCCTTACTCAACCGTATCAGGTCGTTTAAAGAACGTATCAATCCGTTTTAGCTCTGTATAAATCCGTAGAAATTCGTCTGCTTTGATCAACTTTGGTTAAACTTGGTTTAAGTTTGATCGGACTTCGATCGATTTGATTTTTATTGTGTGTTTAGTTTTTGTGCTTTGTCTAGGAATATTGATAGGGGGAAGGTTGGGCCCAAAAAACTAGTTTAACACCGCCACATATTACATGTGCCTGTCCTAAGCCAGGAATCTTTGACAAAGCTCTCGTTTGTACTTGTCTTTTTGCTGTTTTCTGTTCCTTGTTTTAAGAAGGGGGTCTATCTGTGACTATTTCAGGGCTGGATTTGAATTATATGCATCTTATTTAGACCATGGGCCAATTGCAGAACCGCGAGCAGTGCCAAATGGCCTCGTTGAAGGCTGCTGGCGGTTGTCCATTGTGGTTTTTCTAAATTGCCGTTTAATTGTGGGCTGTGTCGCGTACACTTATTCCACATCTCTTTATTTTCTATTAAGTACGGTATTGCTTGAATTATTTACGGTTTGACGGGACGAATGTACGGACCTACAAGGACTTGGTATGTTTCCTTACGGACAAGTAAGAATTAATCACGAAGGTGTATCAAGCTCTTGTACGTTTTTTGTACATTTTAGTTCGATGCAGTACGGAATACAACGGAACCTACATGTGCATAAAATTTTTCGAATTATTTTTTTTAAAATTTGTTTTGTATCCATTTTCCTCTTCTCTATAGTTATTTTAAGACTTTGAATACTTCACTTTGTTTCAGTGAAGATCTAAACAGATATTGACTATTTAGAATTTTCAACTTTGTTCTTTGTTTTAAGGATTAAACGTGATCTGTTCCAGAAATCTAAAATGATACTTTTGTATATTTATATGTATGCTCAAATCTGTTACACTTTCTTAGAATAGCTGCATAAATTAACGTAACTAAAAATTTATAAAAATATGAGTAAAGAAAAGAATCATCGTCAGACTTGCACCACCCTTGGCTATTCCTGAGCCGATCCAGATCGATTAGGATAAGAGGTTGCACATTGACACTTAACTCTAAAAGCCGAAGCAGCTGAACCGTATTGTATATATACCAGTAGCGGATCCAAGGGGGGGTGTCACCCAGTGCACGTGACACCCTCTGAGGTTCACGAGTATGGTTTCACTGGCACACTTTCTATATAAATCGATCACACAAGTCTAGCTTGATCAACTCAGTAGTACCTAAAGAGCGAACACTTCACTTCTAGATATGGAATCTCCCAATCTTCCAGCAGAATTGACAGCTATGTTGGCCAAACAGCTAGCCGGTCTGCCAGTAAAACTACATAATTACCTGGACCTCAAAGACCGTTTTATGGTGAAACTGGTTTGGATAAAGCCCAAACAGAAATCCATTCCTGTTCCTACTGACGTTAAGCCACTAAAACGGAAGTCGCCTTCTACTCGCCGCAGAAATGCAGCTAGAGCTCTGAAGTCTCGACAGCAACGACAATCTGGACACAGTCAACCTGTTGACTCGCCGCCTCTCACATCAACTCCCGCAACTACAAGCGAAACCACACCACCGACACCTCAAGCAACGGCCATGGAAAGGCTGATGCTAGCCAGCCGCCGGTTCCCAGCGACTCGGAAGCGCACAGTCCAGCCACACCTCAGCCTCCAGAAGAAAGTCTCTTTGGCAGTTTACCGACGCAGGGTACTGGCATAGTCAGCCTAGACACGTCCAATTCTAGACCACACCAGAGTCCACACATTGGCAAACACACTCCGGAGAATACACAAATGAAACAATGTCGCTTCCCACGCGTCATTGTAAGGAAGTTCACTAAAGAAGATAGTATTCCTTTCGCCTTCTCAATACAGCGGGGAAACAACACCACCTTATACAACTCAAGGCCATGGAAACGGACAACGTCGTCGCAATTCTAAAGAGTACATTCAAGACCAAATTTATCCAGGAAATACCAAAGTCCTCCTCAAGCCTACATTACCATCAGTACTAGTTCATATTGGCACACCTGGAGTAAAGCCCGATCGAACACCAGGGCACGTCGCTGCAGACCCTGATGGGTACAGTCACGACGTTAAACTTCCACAGTCAGTCTAGCTTGGTGGCTAGCTACATGTAAATTGCTAAATAAACATGCCATAGGTGAATTACAATGTACACTTGTGACAACACTAATTTTACCTTTTGTTAATTAATTTCTTTTAATCGGTGATCGAAGTGTAAAGTTTTGATAGATAACATTAACAAGTGTGGCCACTAAAAGTATGTCTCGCCTGCCGGCACCATCACTAAAATCAACTTACTAAGCTTTCATTTCTTGATATAAAAACAAAAAGTGTATGTATACCCAATATCAGATGCCTAGCTATTATACTATTCAAGCAATCCATTGTCCACACAAGTATTGCAAAAAGTTTTTTGCAAAAAAAAAGGCCTAGGTTCAGAGAGTCACTGGAGCGTAAAAATGGGGTCATGGTCACATGGCATGGTGACAGTTGCGTTTAACAATAACCACAACTGTGTGATACCCAATATCAGATGCCTAGCTATTATAATTTTCCAGCATTTCATCGTCCACAAAAGTCTTTAAAAAAGCTTACGGCCTTAAAAAAAGTTCACAGAGTCACTGGAGCGTATAAATGGGGTCAGGGTCACATGGCATGGTAACAGTTGCGTAGACAATAACCTAAACTGTCTGTATACCTAATATCAGATGCCTAGCTAATAAACTTTTCCAGCAATTCATCGTCCACAAAAGTCTTACAAAAAAGTTTACGGCCTGAAAAAAGACCAAAGTTCATAGAGTCACTGGAGCGTGAAAATGGGGTCAGGGTCACATGGCATGGTAACAGTTGCGTAGACCATAACCTGAACTGTCTGTATACCAAATAACGATGCCTAGCTATTATACTTTTAAAGCAATTTATTGTCCACAAAAGTCTTACAAAAAAGTTTACGCCGCCGCCGGAAAGTAATACCTATGTCTCGCCTTCCGCGACTATTCGTCGCAGGCGGACAAAAATCTACATTTTCAATAATGACATAAAAGAATCCGTCTTCAAATTGTGTCATTTGTAAATGGGGAAATAACGGCGTAAAGCACTCGCATATGAAAAGTTCTGCATGAATTCCAACATTCTTGCATTCTTGTACTGTTCAAAAATTTTAAGAATTATTAATTCATTAGTTGCATTGATTTATAAAAAAATGAAGAAATCTGCCCCCTGAAACATTATATTCTTAAATGTACGCGTTCACTTGCATAAAACGCAATGAGAGTCGATATTTTTGTGCAACCATCATCCGTCTTTTAATGACCCTTTTACGAATCTAACCAGGGACCGACTTTCTGGTTGTCAAAAACCCGTTCAGTAAGATCACAGAAGCGCTGTATTGTCTGTAAAAGTCCACTAGAAAGTGCTCAGAAACCTGACTTGAATGTGTGCACCAGGTTGTTGAATGAGACAGTCCTGCATGTCAGATTGAATACCGCCGAAACGTCAGGCTATAAGATTGGAAACCTGGTGGCTATCCATGGTGGAGCACCGTGTTGGGGAACACTCCTCCCACATTAAAGAACCCAGCTGCAGGTTTCGCTAAGAGTAAGACCCGTAGGATCCTTATGCAGGGCGCTAAATTCCATGTTCATAACCATCAATCCTCAGTTTTCCAGTAGAAGTCGAAACTTCCTTCCATGATTACCCTTGAGTTACCATTACCCCCATCGCCATTTTATGTTCATTGTGTCCCCCCCTTTCATGGTAATTCATCTCAATATGATCGTACTACTTGGGAGTTTTGAAATAATTTCGCAACCTGCTTCCCAAGACAAATGATAATTCTGCCAACATAGAGAGATCAATATATGGCATTTGATTGCCTCTTGGATACGTCTTTAATTTTTCCATATTGCCACTTTTAAAGCTTGGGTCATGACAATCAAACACATAGTTTATCATTTTTCACGTTTGGACTTAAAAGGGCTGCTTCGGAAGCTGCACTTGCAACTGCACGAACTAAAATTATATATACTATAACAAAAGAACTATATTACCGTCTTTACAAAGGTAAAATTCTATTTTTATACTAAGCATGTTAATAGGGAAGATTGCCAAGTTAATAGATGATTTTGTTTCTAAATCTTGAACTTTATGACTCTAAGTCATTTGGTGACATCCCCCTGACAAAATCCTGGACCCGCCCCAGTACATTGTATATACTTGAAGGAGAAGAGATGGATAGGAGTTCAGACAAAATGCCTTAGCCATGGCCATGATTTTGTTATATAAAAATGTTAAAATTGGAAAGCAAGAGTTTTAGAACGGACGAACTACACTAAGTTTCAGAAAGTCATCTTTGAACGAATAAAAAACTTTTAAAATATTTCATGCAAATTATATGCACAGGAATGACAAAGCGCATACGATAAAGATCTAAATGATAGTTTCCACATATTCGTGGAAGCTCTGGTTATAGCAAAATTCCATTTTTTCTAACAAAGCACTCAAGCTCGTTTACTATTAATGTAATAGCAGTGATACTTGCTTTAAGTTCAGTTGGGTAATTTTTTTGGAAGTAAACTTAATATGAAATGGTTAAACCAATTTCATGGTCTACGGATTGCATGATCGTGAAAGGCCGTAAAGCCCCTATGAGTGTCGTATTAATTCGAATGAGAACGTTCTTTTCCGTTATTCTACAAATCATAAATTTTCCGGCATCGACCATGGAATTGATTCCGTAGCAGAACCGTTGTGGTGATCCGTTAATGTATTAGTGGGGCATAGCTGTGAATCGTTCACCCTACGGTGGACCTGTTTAACTTATTTGTCAGATAAGGAGGGTCCATAGAAATACCCAAGAATACCCAAGAATACCCCAAAATACCCAAGAATATCTTAAATAAAGTAGAAAATATACAAAGAAGATTGAATATTGAATTATTTATCGATAAAAACATGTTTTAGATTAATATGCACTATTTTTCAATGCCGTATGCCATTTTGGGGTATTCTTGGGTATTTCTATGATCCAATCTTGTGTGATTAATCAGGTGTGAAAACGTAAACTCTTGCTTGTTTTTTTACTTATGTATAATTATAAAATTGTATATTAGGAATATATTACACGAGGTAAATCCTTTATACGAATATAAAAGAAAAAAAAGAGATTTTTTCAAACAGATTTAATCTGCACAACAAAAATGTATTTCGTAACACATGATCGGTATTTTATATATGTGTATCCCAGACACGGGCCATATATATTAGCGCAAATATTTCAAAATGCTTGAAAATCTCTATTTCTGAATGTTCTATTTTTATTTATTTAAAACTTAAAGTTTTTTTAATGTTTATGCTCATGTTAGACCATTTCGAACCTCCCCCCCCCCCCCACGACAACGTTAAGGCCAGGAGCGTGTGGGGGTGAAACCGTACATGAGGAATCTTTTTTATTGTCTATTGCAACATCTGAAATAATATTTTCAAAACAAAAACTATCTGTTGCAATTTAATACCTGATTATTAACACCTATATTCCAAAAAATACTGGATGCCAATGATCAAAGCCGGTATCTCGGTTAGAAAAACACTTTCTTCAAAATATTTCATTTCTTTTAAATGTATTTTTTATTGCTTTTATTTTACAAATACAATGATATTAAAAATAATTCAGTAATGTATCTCTGTTGATTGGGCGAAGTGCACTTGAAGGAGACAAAGTTGACTGCACTAGCGGTGATAACGTCCTCTACAGCTAAAAATAACCTGAGATAATTAAACTAAACATATAAGTTAAATTACATTTACTGTTTCCACGCCCGAGTTTACTCGCGTCTTTCACAGCGAAGACTCTGTTATTTTGGCCAATTTGTTATGTATAACAGGATGATTCATATCTCTTTAGTTTTAATTTTCTCAGAAATAACCGATTAATCATATTTATTTTTCTTTTAATATATCATTTATTTTATTTTATTTTAACAATTTCTTTGTATTTACTCAATTATTGTGTTCAATAATCAATGTCGACTAATAAGAATGCATTTAAATATAAAATGATCTTATATTGTGGCCCGACTTGAAGAAATTGGATTATTGGGCCGACATGTGTACAGCAATATCTCGCCATTTATGGAACTCCATAATTATTTTACAACATGTTATTAAATACCCTATTTATTAACATGTTATAAAATAAATATTGAGCTCAATAAATGAATTATTAACGTGTTATTAAATAATTATTGATCTCAATAAATAATAAACAACATGTTAATAAATAGGGAATAAAGTCCACTTTGGCTTGCCATACATGTATATCAAAATGTAATTGGAAATTGTTACTTTGTAGAATTCGACATATCTTTCCATGAGAGATTGGCAATTTGTGAAGACACAACAATACTTACAATAGGAGATAATACTCACAGCCAAGTAGCTATATCTTCATCTGTATTCAAGAATGCAATCAAGTACTCATCAGGTAATATAGCATTAAAAAACTATAACTTAATATTTTACAGGTTACTTAAAAATCTATTCTTCAACGTGCATTGGAATTTCAATTTTGAGCAAAATAATTGATACTTATTCACTCGCACATATACATGACATAATTGGTGTTTAACTAAAATATTTGCAAATACAAGAAATTTCTTGCTTTCCCATATCAGTTAATCTTTATATCATACATGTGCCAACGCTTTGAGGAAGAGGGGGTATACTGGTTTACCTTTGTCAGTCTTTCTGTCCCTCCCTCCGTCCGTCCTTCCGCAACATTACCTTCGTAACATTTTTCTCAGCAACTACATATTACAGTGACTTAAAATTTGGTATTACGGCTTCAGAATGAGTTCATTATCGCGTGAATCGAAATAAGATCTGTCGGATATCTACTTCCTGTTTACCGACTTTGTGATTTTTCAACATTACTTGGCAATTGTTGAAAATTGTATCTATCACAACATATTTTTGTTCCGACTATGGCTGAAATATCGCCGACGAGACACTAAGTAAACAACAATTAATCAATAAATCGGTCGTGACATTTTGTCTAAGCATCTACATATCACAGTGACTTGAAATTTGGTATATGGCATCAAAATAGTAAAATTATTTAGATTTATTTCTCTCATTCCTTTGACGTGATATTATTTTTGATTTACTTTCTTCTGTTTCTGATATCAAGTACATCTAAATTGAAAGTTATGAATTTTGTCTATGAACTGTTTTGAATCAAACACTGCTTTCTAGAAGATTATTATTCATATAATGCTCACCAATCAAAACAAACAAATGTTTCTTCTGTTTCTGATATCAAGTACATCTAAATTGAAAGTTATGAATTTTGTCTTTAAACTGTTTTGAATCAAACACTGCTTTCTAGAAGATTATTATTCATATAATGCTCACCAATCAAAACAAACAAATGTTTCGTCTGTTTCTGATATCAAGTACATCTAAATTGAAAGTTATGAATTTTGTCTTTAAACTGTTTTGAATCAAACACTGCTTTCTAGAAGATTATTATTCATATAATGCTCACCAATCAAAACAAACAAATGTTAACAACTCTTAAAAGATATGTTTTGTATTATTATTATTATTTAACTGTTACAGATCGATTTATTCAGATATACACAGCAAAATTTTCATCCATGGCCTATTACCTTGATACAAGCAAAACGATCAGTCGGAATAGTCAAGTGTAAGTAAGATGCTTTATCAAATAAACAAAAAAAAAAACAAATGGAAGTCAATATTTCAAGTTTGCTGTTTCTTATTTGTTGGTTTTTCGTCAAATGTATGTAAATATGTATATTTTAAAGCTTTATAATTCTTAAAGGAGATTCTATAAATGCTTTGGACAGCATTGGACGATCTTTTTTAACAATAACTTAACTATAACACTTCTGTAAAGTTCCGGGATGTTTCATTGGATTCAGACTGATATAGTTTTGTCAATGTTGCTTGCAATAATACAGCAAAGCGGATTATTTAGAATACATTTTTCTAATACTTATCATTAGATATTCATGATTATTTCCCATTTTATTTCAGTATTCAACCGTTTATCAATTCTGACATTGTTTCAAGCAAAGTTTTAAACATTCCAGAGGATATATTCCAGCATCTCTCAAAACCAGTCACTATCATGCTCGAGCTAAAGGTAATTTGCAACTATCATGATAGGTTATTTTGTTATATCTCTGGTGTAACTTACATTAGGAGATCTTAATAATAATAAACATTGTTCGTATATTAAAAACGAAAGAATATGGAATATGTGCCAAAAAGACACGATCCACATATTGAAATGATTTTAATAAATGTACAAAAGCAAAATTTCACTGCGTGTGAAGCACTTTTCTGGATTAACCTTCATCAGACACGCTAGGAGTAGAAAACTTGGAAAACCGGTAGAATATAAGATTTGATTAAAAAAATGCAAAAAAAATATTACAACAATGACCAAACAGATAAATCTATCAATTTTTAAAGAAACAGCCAAATGTTGTCAAATTTTGGAAATATGTAAACTGTGTCTTTCCGACACATATTCCAGTACTCGAAAATATATAAGAGCATACAACTGAAGCACGGGGAAGCTTTCTACGACCTCCACACGGCACTAAAGCCAAACTCTGAAATAATATTAAAAACGAAAGAATATGGAATATGTGCCAAAAAGACACGATCCACATATTGAAATGATTTTAATAAATGTACAAAAGCAAAATTTCACTGCGTGTGAAGCGCTTTTCTGGATTAACCTTCATCAGACACGCTAGGAGTAGAAAACTTGGAAAACCGGTAGAATATAAGATTTGTTTAAAAAATGCTTTTTTCATTGAATTTTCAAGTAATGAAATCTTCCAAACTAACAACTATTTTTCAAATTGAAACATTTTCAAAGGACTCCGTAAATTGAAAAAAAAATTATGTTTCATAGTTTTCCAAATTAATATGGTATTGTATATGTTTGGATTTGGTTTCTTTTTTTCGTTAACAATGCTTTTTTAGAAAATAAAGAGATGTGGAATAAGTGTACGCGACACAGCCCACAATTAAACGGCAATTTAGAAAAACCACAATGGACAACCGCCAGCAGCCTTCAACGAGGCCATTTGGCACTGGTCGCGGTTCTGCAATTAATTGATATAATTTTTTTTATGAAAACAGAATAAACAGTAATTCCTGACCTTTGCTATAATTTGTCATTAAAACAGAATAGAACAGTTATCCCCGACCTTGCAGAGAGGTGTGTCTTCCTCAATATGTCATCTGTGTGAGTACAGTTTAACTTCATTACAAAGTTTTTGTTCTTTAACTACATGTATATATTATATGCACATAGTATACTTACCCTAAAAAACGATGCCAATTTTTTATTCTTTGACGTTTAGTTGTTTTTAATATCTTCGGTATGCTTGCAACTTCAGTTGTTGGTATCATATAATTAAATGTAATAAAATAATAAAAGTGTTATGAAAATATACAAATTAATGATGTCAGGTTTTTTAGTTACTATATCATCAATTTAAGTAGTTGTCAAAACTATGAAGAATGTATTTTTACTGTAGAAATAACAATACATGGACTGGTAAGGGTTGCTCAGTGGATAGAACTTTGTCTAATAGCAGTCATGTGGCTTGTAAATGTACACATCTTACCAATTTTGCTGTTTTGATGGATGTTTTTGAAATTCAGGTAGTTACAGATTACATATTTTTATTACTATTTATGAAGTCCAACCTAACAATAAAATGACAGTTTGTCTCTAGGTTGACAATAGTATAAGAATGCACATGAGGATATTTTTATTGTTTAAAACTCAATAAAGTTTTTTTTAAAGTACATGTATATGCATCTTTTAACATTTTGTGTAAGATAACGAAACCGATGTCCATGAATAACTGTAACCAATAATTTATAATTGTGATTTTTTGTAAGTTAACAAAATGGCATAACAGTTATTGTTGGTTTTCCTATAAAAATCATCTCTGAGGATCTATGCTTGAAACTTTTCAACGAGCAGCAACCTTTTGTCATATTGAAACTTGTGTTCTTTTGTGGATTAATAAATTGTCTCTGATATATGTAAGTTGTGTCGCAAACATGTTTTCCTCGTCTCATTCTCTGATATCTTAATTGAACAAAAATTTCTCATTGAGTTTATGCTACGTTTTACCTTAGGAGGAGATTGACAACACAGACTATACTATATTGACTTACATCTCATACATCGGTGGTGTCATGTCGGTTTTAGCTTGTTGCATAACAGTGGTTGTATTCCAATGCTTTAGGTGGGTAGTGCAATATGTTTAAGTCTAAATTATTGCATTATTGGAAAAAAATTACATGATACAAGTAGTTTGAAAATTAAACCACTCAATATGATTTAAATGATTCGGATTTCGGATCCGTACAAGAAAAAAAAATGTTTTGGTTGAAAATAATTATAAATTTTTTATGATTGTGGTATGATAATTATTTTATATTATACGTTTTTATACGTTTTTTATAAAGTCAAATGAATATTGAGGAAAATAATCATATTTACATTTGCATATAATCAAAATGCGCTCATTCTATTGGTTATTTTGCCGATGGAATCATCTTCAATAACTCGATGAAATGTCACTTGTTTCACATGACCTTAATCAGGTAATGACCTTAAAAATGCATATGAATGCGAAAAAAAAAAATACAATAACACGCACCATAAATTAATAAAAAAAACATTAAAAATGTAATTAAAAGAATTGAAAGTTTGTAATATGATGCAATGTGCTACGGTCATTTGTATTTACATGCCAATGAAAGATCAAAATATAAACATTCATTTTTTATATAATAGACAGGAATATACCTTAATTTTATGATAATTTACTTTGATTAGGTAAATGCAAAATAATTGTAAATCATTTTGTGTTCTTATCTAGCCTTAGAAAAGAAAGAAATCGGGTACACCAACAGCTGGCTATATCTATTATATTGTCTCAAGTATTCTTCCTGGTCGGTATTGATAGGACAGAAAACAAGGTGAGCACCATAAAGCTTAAATATCAATAGCTGTTAACATCAATAAACAAGCTCTGTATCAAACTTGTTAAGCCTATCTTTTTCCACTGTGCTGAATATGGTTTTCTTGCTTTTGGTAGAATGTGTTTTTTTGGTGGGGGGCACTTTTGATTATGTTGATGATTTTGAGAGGCTGTGTGCAAATTAATAGTTGATTGACTCTCACCTTTGTACTTCATGATATTACCATTTCAAAATAGAAACAGAATAAGAAAAAATATCATAACATTTTTACTCTAAAAGTGTTCCGTACAGATTTTTTCTTTTATCGTTGGATTTATTAGAATTTTGTCATTGAAACCATGCAAAAAGATTAATTAAGAGATACAAATGAACAAACTCTTTACAGTATGTGTGTACAGCTTTGGCAGCTATAATGCACTATTCCTTGACATCAATGTTTTGTTGGATGTTAGTAGAAGGCGTCCATCTTTATGTCATGTTGGTGAAGGTCTTTAGACGAAGAGCAAACCTTCCAAAATATCTTCTTTTCGGTTGGGGTAAATATTGTCTTATAATATGTAAGCCTTAAACAATGAAAAAAAATTCAAGGTAGTACAATAGTAAAACATCGGTAGGATAGAATTTTCTTAACTTTTGTCATAAGAAGTATCTAAGTGCATATATTTGAACGATAGAATAAAAAGAATGGGTCACCGTGCTAAATTTTTGTAGAAATTTGATCAAAAATAGTTCAAATTTGGCTATTTGTATATAGATTATATAGGGGAAAATGGTCAATATTGTTTTTTTTTCAAATTTCACAGGATAGATTTTGTCAACACAGCAATTTTGGTTAGTTCTTTGAAATTATGTTATAAAATCATGGGGTCAACGATCAATTTCTAAACATAAATAAGAAAAATTGAATTTTCCCTACACATTTCAAACAAATTATCTCCCTTGAAAAAATACGAGAAATGTTATAAAATGAATATAACAGTAAGGTTTTGTTTTGAACTTATTTTTTCTCTCATCATTTATCATAGTAACAATTTTCATACAGTTAAATGGCATTGTTTTTGCCTTTGTTTAAATTAAAAACTTCTTTCTCATTTTGTTCCTATTGATAGCTGTTATAATGATTACACATTATAATATTTGTATAAAACCTACTGTAGACTTTTTTCATGTCCATTTTGTAGGTTTCCCATTGCTAGTTGTAGGCGTTTCATTTGGTGTTTTACACGATCAGTATGGGGACAGTACAAGGTACTTTTGTTAATAATTCTGTATTAACATATTTCACTGATATAGTTTTCATTTTAGAAATTAGTAAGGTTTATATCAGACCAGTACTAGATAAATTGCAAAATGTTTGATATTTCGATAAATTTCCATAGGAAATCCTTTTTTTAAACTGTTGAAATTGCATAAATACACCATACACAAATCATCCAGATCCAGAATCCATCTAGCAAGTTTTATAATCAGTCAAAAAATGCTACAATGTTAACAATCACATAAAGCACAGTCGTACATTTATAATAATCGACCAATGAAAACCAGTAAAAAGTATAGGAGTGTGTTTTGTAATGGTCAATGAAATCCTAGAATAAAATGCTACCAAAAATTTATTTTAAGGAATCAAAATTTGTGAAACTTTGTTACGAAAGTTTTTAAAACCATTTTGCATTTAGTATAAATTCTACCTTGGTATTTATGTACTTTTTAAAAGATTCAATAATACTACGTGATCAAATAAATTACATTTTTGAATTTAAAAGCATATACTGTTTGTAAAAGGAAAGTCTCATTGTACACTAATGATACATCAGAAAATTTTTTATTAGATGCTGGTTGACACATAATGTTCTTCTTTGGGTTTTTGTTCCTACTGTTGGGCTTGTTATTGTGGTAAGTATATCTAAAACTATAATAAACTGTTAGAGTATAAAACTTAAATACAAGCACATTTATGGGTCACTTTATAAAAACGTTAAGTAAATCAAAAAATCGAATAGCAAGAAATAAAAGAAAACCAAAAATACAAACATATATTGATGTTAATTAATTGAATTAAAATTCTAATGAAATTGTTTAATAGTAAAATATTTTAAAAGAGTACTATTTTAAGATAATTTTGACTTTTGATATTAATAATGCATCTACTTTTTCGTTCAGATCAATTCTCTTATCTTGGTAATTGTTCTCCGGATAATGATGAAGTCGGTGCTTAGCAGGGCCAATATGGAAGAACGGTCAGCTGTAAAGTATGTCGAAATAAAGCCGTTTTGTTTTTGATGATAATTGTTAATAAGAAATATTTTCCATTTGGTGACTAATCCAAAAGACAGATATGTTAAGTAATCAGTCTTGAATACACAAGACGTCCGTTAGACTTAACAAAATTTTAATTTTTATTTTGGTTTTACAATCCTATTCTGGACATGCATAGAAAAACATAATAAATTACATCATCTCAAGTTATTAAGATATTGAAATCAAAGTAAACCAACTATGTTCTTCTACATATTAAAGACTTAAAGCTAGTTAAATAAAAATTAAATGAATGCAACTGGTGGAGAACCTAAAGTTTTGCTTTATTTACTTTTCTTTGTTGCTTTAAAGAGCTGGATTGAAAGCAGCCACAATACTATTACCACTTCTTGGTATTACTTGGACGCTTGGTTTTCTCAGCGTCAACAACCGGGAGGCTCTATTCTTCACCTACTTGTTTACTGTTTGTAATTCGCTTCAGGTAAGAATAGTTAATTAATATGTTGTATTATTTTCTCAATTGTAATTTTAATCATGGCTGTATGTGTTCGTGTTTACTTTTTTATTTAAAGATAAACCTTCGCCTAATTATAAAAAAAATATCTATTTCTTATCTTATAAAATAAATGGTGTTAAATTAGTCCATAACAAATTTACTGTTGATAATCATAAAAACAAAACTACCGCACTCGGACGATCAATCTCAAATGTCCCAGAGAACAGATAAAACAAGGGCGGCATAACGGAGAAATTAAAGATCGATTGCAATGGTTCTGACTTGGTACAGGTATTTCTAAGAAATGGTAGGTTAAAGCATGAGTGTATGTTCGTATGTTGGTTCTTACATGTTCATTCTTTCTTTCTTTAAAGGGTGTGTTTTTCTTCCTGTTCCATTGCTTACTGAACAATGATGTAAGTATATTCTAATGGAAAGCAACACTACTTAATATTAAGTTAAATAAAACTGTTTTGTTAATTATTGTGAATACATTTATCATTGCAACTGTTTAATAAAACTTAATTAATTACCAAGTCATCTGATTTTATGTTTAAGGTAAGGAGTGCGTTTGAGCGCCGATCACAGAGACGAAGTATGACCAAGCTGCTTACTGAATCTCTGGGGCATGATAACAAGTCAAAGAAGTCATCAACTCTTAAGACTAATATCACTGGAAAGTCTTCTGTAAGTATCATTATATATGAAAGTATTCCAGATTTTCATCTCGAAATTGACTCTCAAGGAAGACTTTCAACTTAGCTTTATGACAAACGTGATGACTTCAACTTTCCAATCGTCGACTTTCCCTTTTTGTGTAGCAACATTCCGTCCGCCCCTGCTTATGGAGTCTTCACAGTTGATTCGTCACTCCAGAGCTTGCTGGAATTACATCGATTTCCTTGGCAGAGAGTCACGTTTGAAACAGAAATTACTAACACTGGGTTATGTTGCTCCACGGTTGCTGTCTTCACTCAAGAAATTTTACGGTAGACACCGTGCATTCGTAGACATATATGGAATTTTTATCTCTCAAATGAGTGCAGATCTTGGTTTATCGTAGAAATTTGTTTTATCTTCCTTTACCGGATTTGACACACTGGATTGGAAATTAGCAACACGACGGGTGTGCTTTAGCAGGCAGGAACCGCTTACTCTTCCGGAGCACCTGAGTGCAATCTTGTTACGACTTAAGCTCACTTTGATGATTTTCGTTCGGTTGGTTTTGTGTTTTATGTTTCTTCGTGCTGTTCTTTTTCGTGTTAACCGGTTTTGTCGTTGACCTTTCTGACTTTTGACACTCGAATGCTCCATTGGTGGCTCTTTGCTTCTTTCAACAAGGTTTTATTATTTCAATAGGTATTTATTATTTGTGTTTTAGAGTGATACTACACAGTAGAATGAACTTTAATAGGTCTTGTAATTTGCACATGGACTTGTTTCTCCTCTATCAATATTATGTAATAATCGATTTATGATATGAATAAAAGACACCATATTGTTTGTTGTTTATTTCTTGTGAGTATTTTACTTTCTTCAATTTTATTTGATTTTCAGATAAACAGTATTTTGACGGACGAGACATACTTGGACAAAAAGAACAGACTCTCCAATAATAACTTTGACCGAGTTCACCGAGAACATCTTACCACACTGTATGATAAGAACTACCATTTTAGCCTACAGAAATCACTTACTGGAAGTCAGAAATGGCAGGATGGGGATATCACCAAAGAATTTACCTTCTATGATGGCAAAAAGAATCTTAATCTTTTAAACGGACAAAAGAACAGCTTAAACGATGCTAACCAGAATGTAAATGTGACACCACCTGGGGACTTTAGGATAGAAGATCTGTATACTAAACCCGTTAGAAAAAGGACGGTTTCTGAAGAAAATAGAATAAATGATCAGACAAAGACGGAAGATAAAACAACAGAGGAACTGAAGGACGCTCTTGTCCAAGAACTCAGACAACGCATAGAATAACATAGTGTTGTCAGGATTGCTCCATTTTTGACAGTTATGTAAATAGCTGACATAGCCTACAAATATCACAAAGATCAAATAAATATGTAAATTTGTTAAATGACTTATCATTGTTGAACAGGTTTTAAAAGAACTGAAACAGTATATATTGCAAAAAACTTAAATCGTTGTCAGACTGGGGGAAAACAATCCGATCTGTTGCACATAGCAAAATAGACAAACTTCGGAAATGAGTTAACCCTTGGCGTCGTTTCGTATTTAGATATCATAAAGTTCTCGATTGTCTCTCTTCCTTACATGATACGTTTGTTGCCCCCCAAAGCTTCCAACAAGATAGTGTTTGTATGTAAAGAAACACTATTAAATTGTCTCATTAAACAGGGCAGTGATAATAATAGAAGAAAATGAGATGTGGAATAAGTGTACGCGACACAACCAACAATTTAAACGTAAATTTAAAACATCCACAATGGAAAACGGCCAACAGCTTTCAATGTAACCAGCGGTCGCTGCTCGTTGTTTTTCAATGGGACCCTGGATTGCAAATAAACTACATATGATTCAAGCCCAATCCTAAAGTGCAATGAAAAATCTTCTTCTTGACTTAATACAAACATAAGCTTTGATAAATATTCCTGGCTTAGGACAGGCACATAAAAATGTGGCGGCGTTAAACTAGTATTTTGGCGTCATCCTTACCACTATTGATAATCAATAACAAAGCACAAACTAAAACACAGTAAAAATCAAATCGATAGAAGTTAAATTCAACAAGAGAGTATCTGAGACAAAAGGACAACAAGTAACTAACGGGACGTAGAGATGCTCTCTTGGGAACAATCGAAGTTACTGACAGCTAGCTAAGAAGCATCCATCGACTGATGTAAAAAAAAATCAAGTATGTCGATTTTAAACACGTTAAACAATTCATGATTTGATGATGCACCATCACACAAAACCGACACACTTGACCGCTGTAATGCTCAAAAATAGCATAAGTATAAAAAAAGTATAAAAAGGCAGTAAACATTTTAAAGTAAGTATGAATTCATCAATATTTTTACCAAAGAAGACTAAATTCAAAGATTTTACTAAAATTTCCATTTCATAACCTTTATTCAATAAAGTTTTAACTAAAGGCAATTTTTCATTCCCAAAGGATTCTTTTTGAATTTATTTGCTTTATAAACAACATTACCGTAGAAATCGGGGTGTGATATTCCCTTTACAATCAAAAGTCGACCTGTACAGTTACATTTTCCAATAGGTATAGATATTTATGATAAAACTTAGTTAACGACTTCACAAATTTGTGGTAACGTTATCCTTGTTTTAGTATTTTTTTTGTAATACACCGGTTTTTATCATTAAAATCAGACACACCACTGCAGATCCGACAATATCTTACTAACTGTGAAACAAGTCTAGAAGATGTACTTTACATTACCAAAAGATGTTAAATAAAATATAAATTTTAGATATTTCGGATATTCGTATATCCTTCTTCAGTAGTTTCAAACGCTATGACGTAAATTTTTTGTTAAACACTGTTGATGGTAAACGAACACAGTGAATATTGCTGAGCACACAAGGTAATGAAAATTAAAAAATGTAAAAACACAAACATATTTACAAAACTTAAAAAATCGTATTTACAAGATATCTGAAAAAGTACTAGTATGTTACAATGTAGGAATCGATTATGTTTTAAGTTTTTTCATTGATTCCGTAAGGGTGTCTGGTTTCCAGCTTACGTATCCAAAAGCTTTCCCGTGCCAACCTATCACTCTTAGACCAAGTGGGGTCGTGGTCTATGATAGTGATAGACATGTTGTGAAGGTCTTCACTAGTGTGACCATTGGATCGCAGATGACGGCTTACAGGTATGTCCGGCTTGCATTTATAGTCACTGCGATGCAGATTCATCCTTTTACTAAAGGGCTGTATAGTTTCACCAACGTATTGTAATCCACATCGGCACTGGAGGAGGTATACAACATTTTCGGTTTGACAATTTACATCGCAAAAGATAGTGTATACCCTTCCAGTGGACTTGCTGGTGAAATTCTGTGTTTGCAGCATTTGTTTGCAAGTAAGACATCTTTTTCGCTCGCATCTTTTACAAAATCCTTTGGTTGAACGAGGTTTCGGATCAACACTAGCTCGAACCAACATGTCACGAAGGCTTCTTGGTCGACGGAAAGCACAGATAGGGGGCTCGAGAAAGATCTTGGATAGTGTCGGATGTTTACGAATTTCATCCCAATGACTTCTAATTATTTTGGAAAGTGAACCAAACGACGGATGGTAAGTGATGACGAGGGGGATTCGTTTGTTCTTCCTTTTCTTTTTATACTGTAACAGGGACTGTCTAGATGGTTGTGCGGCCTGTTGAAATCCTTGCTCTATCACTTCTTTTTTGTACCCGCGTCTGGAAAGGTGGGTTTTCAATTCACCTAAGCGTTGAGTTGCGGTGTCGTTAGATGAGCATATTCGACGGATTCTGAGAGCCTGACTGTAGGGAATGCCGTTTGTGCAATGTTTCGGATGACAGCTAAGAGGAGAGAGATATTGATGTTTATCAGTAGGTTTACAAAATAAATCAGTGGAGAGAACACCATCTTTGATTGTTGAAGTAGTATCTAAAAATGACATTTTCGAGTCCGAAATTTCGTGTGTGAATTTTATACTAGGATGGGCGCTATTAACATGAAGTATGAAATTGTCAAGTTCTAGTTGAGATCTGGTCCATTTCATATCAACATCATCTATAAAACGGAACCAGGAGAGAGGTGTTGACAAAGTTGTGGATAAAATTTTCTTTTCAAGTTTGCCCATAAAAATGTTGGCATAAGATGGTGCCATTTTGGTCCCCATAGCTGTACCGTTAACCTGAAGGTAGTTATCCCCATTGAAGGTGAAATTGTTAAATTTCAAAACAAGGGTCAGAAGTTTGACTAAGCCTTCGGTAGATGGTTCCAAAACATTGCGAGAAGTTACTAACTGGGAAATATATACTCCGTAAGACGGAGCAAGTGGTACATCTCCCTCTGGAAAAGGAAAATTAACAATAGGAAACGAAAAGTCATCCCGTTTATCATATATTTTAGTGTGTAATTTTCCATTGATAATACTGAAATCTAGATCTAAAATTGGGCATCTATCACCGGTAATGTTAGATTTATTCAAAGTTAATTCCTTGGGATATAGATCCGTAATAAAATAAAAAATGTGGGATTGTTTAGTGAAAGAATGTCTAAATATCTGTGTGTATAATTAAAAGTGTCAATGAGATGTTGTCTGTTGGGGTCTTTTTGAAGTTTCACCATAAATTCGGATTCATAACAATACAAGAAAAGGTCAGCAATAAGTGGAGCACAATTAGTTCCCATAGGGATACCAATGACTTTGCGATAAATTGTTCTCCCAAAACGAATATAAATACTGTCCAAAAGTTAATTTAGAGCAGTTATCATTTCTGCATCAGTCCAATTGACTTAACCTTTATGAGTCTCGTTGCTAAAAAAAAACGATTTATTGAATAATTGTGAAACTTTAGAGCAGATATAGTCACTTTTAGATTTATCGAAACACCATTTAACCAGATATTCAAATTGTTTTTTAATAAGACAGTGAGGAAGGTTAGTGTACAAAGTAGAAAAATCGTAGCTATCAACTGTATGGTAAGTACCTTCAAAAGTGCGAAGTTTGTCTAAAACGATCGAGCGAATTTTTCACATTTAAAAAAAAGACAACCGCTAGTACTTCATTCATTCTACAATGATATGACCATTACCAACCTTCATGTCCTCTTTCAATATTCAATTTAAAAATGAAACAAAGAATTACCATGGATTTATTAAATAGGTAAATTTCACAAAGGTACATATTGCTGGATCGTTATCATGTTAAACTTCGGAACTGTCTGTTCAGTTCTTTTCTGCTGTCATTGGAACAGGTCGAGTATTCTAGATTTCATTTGACCTATCAATCAATCAAAATTTCATAAAATTGAACTTTCAAATGGGAGAAAATAGTAAAACTTTTTCGACGTTTTTATAGAAAAGTTCTGAACATAACAATATTGTCTTTAACTTCCTCGCTCACATTTCGTCAATACCAAATAGTTTTGGTTTTCAACGTAGTTTTAGTTGGCATGGGTAAATTCTCCTTAAAAAGTAATGATATGTTCCACATTTTGACTTCTTTTTCATTAGGTGCATTGGTCAATGGACAATAACAAAGGTAAACATAACACTAAAATCTCCCTACTGGACAATGCTCTCCGGGGGAAAATTGGTGTCATTTATACCTTAACATTTTATCTTATATTGATGCAAATAGACTAACGAATTTTTTCACCGCTCATTTTTAACATTTGTTCAGCAAGTCAGTTTTGGTTCAATTATTTCTTAAAAAGCACGTGTTTGTGGTCGTAGCTATTTATATACTCTCAAAAACCATTGGTCAAAAGTTTGATGTAAACATTATCCTTAAAAGGTAAATTCCTCGACCTGTGGAAGAATAGAAGGACAACAATCTTTCTGTAACACTATTTATAATGATCGTAGATAAACAATCATATGTGGATTATAAAGAAGTCAAAAGACTTTGTTGGATGTCATTTTTTTTTAAGTTTGGATTTTTTTCCACTCTGCACACCAACCTTCCTTGATTGAAATTTTGGAGAAGATCCAACTACCCATGCAGGAGTTATTGCCTTTGACCCTTCGGGTCAGGTAAGCTTAATGTGCAATTTTTAAAAAAAAAATCAGAAAAAAGAAATAACTCCTACATGGGTTGTTTCTTCTTCTCCAAAATTTCAGGGCAGGTAGATCTTGAGGTGCTGATTACTTTTGTTCTCTATCAGAATTAAAAAAATCTGTTACCGTTTTGGGGTTATCTGCAAAAAACTGTGATTAACCCATATGTTCTATTTTTAGTCATGGTGGCCATGTTTTACAATCATTCAAAAATCCCCACATCAAATCTTTACATCTAATGCAAAAACATTTGTACCAAGTTTTCAATTGGACTTAAGGTGTTAGAGGAGTTAGTGTTTTACATGTGTAATGAGTTAAAGCCGTGAAAATGGTCAAATTTGACGTTCTAGGGGAATAACTCTTAAATTTATGGCCCTACAATATTGAACCTGCTACATATTTTGTAGATCTTGATGTTCTTAACAATATGTAATTCTATTTTTTAATCATCTCATATAGTTTTCAAGATATTCAGGTTAATAAGTGCAAAATTAAAAAAAAAATGTTTTAATCAGTACAGAACAAGAGGCTCCCAGTAGCTTGAATCGCTCAACCGAACTACACAGATACACATATTTTGTAGATATTATTGTGCTTAACCATATGCAATTTGAATTTCTGAATATTGTTTAGTTTTCAAGGTATAGAGATTAATAAGTGCAAAATTTGGCAACAATTACGAAAAAAGGGCAATAACTCCCACATCAGTAGTCGGAATCTATTTCAAAATTTCAGGACAGGTAGATCTTTATATGCTGATCACTTTTGATTCTTGCACAATTTTGATATCTGAACCACTTTTGAGTTATTACCAAAAAGTTGCATTTTTAGCCATGGTGGCCATGTTTTTTGATGAATCAAAAATCTAAACAATAAGGCTGTAGCATATATGCTATTAAAGAAGAGTGTCAAGTTTAGATGCAGTTGGTCTTATGGTGTCAGACAAGTTAATCTTTGAAATTCAGGGGAAAAGTAATGAAAAATGGTAAATTTTGTCGCTTTAAGGGCAATAACTCCTAAAAGAAATGGTCCTACAGCTCTCACTAAATTAAATGAAAATGTAGATCTTGATGTGTTAAATAATATGCAAATTGAATTTTTGAAATATCTTGTACAGTTTTCAAGATAAAGGGCTAAATAAGTGAAAAAAATTGAAAAATCCAGAAAAAGGAATATAACTCCTACATCGATGTTTGGATCTTCTTGAAAATATCAGAGCAGGTAAGTCTTAAAGTGCTAATTACTTTTGATTCTTGCACAATTTTGTAATCTGTAACCATTGTTGAGTTGTAAGCAAAAAAACTGCAATTTACCTCTATGTTCTATTTTTAGCCATGGCAGCCATGTTTTTACGAATACAAAATCTTAACAGTAGAATTGTAGCATATATGCTATTAAACATGAGTTAAGATGCAGTTGGTCTTATGGTGTCAGACAAGTTAATCTTTGAAAGAAGCAGATGTACCAATGGGGTATCCGAATGTCAAAAGTCCGAAAGTGCAGAGACAAAACCAGTAAACACCAACAAGAACAGGACAAAAACAGACAACATGTAAAACATGGAAACACAAAATAACTGATTATCAATCAACAACGCGAACTCCAGTCGAAACAAGAGTGAGCTCAGGTGCTCCGAAAGAGTAAGCATTTCCTGCTCGCTATAGCACACCCGTTGCCAATAGTCCATTCAGCGTGTCAAATCCGGAAAAAGAAGACAAAACAAAACCCTATGACAAACCAACATCTGCACTCATCTGAGAGATCGAAATCCCATATTTAATTCAGGGAAAAGTTGTGAAAAATGGTAAATTTTGACGCTTTAAGGGCCATAACTTCTAAAAGAAATGGTCCTACAGCATTGACCTCATTACATGAAATGTAGATCTTGGTGTGCTTAATCATATGCAAGTAGAACTTTTTAAATATCTTGTATTTTCAAGATATAGGGCTAAAAAAGTGAAAATGTTTGAAAAATCCAGAAAAAGGGCAATAACTCCCTTATCAATTGTTGGATCTTCTTGAAAATTTCAGGACAGGTAGATCTTGAGGTGATAAACACTTTAATTTTGAGAAGCGTCAAGTTGGTTACTTATTCCCTATTCCTTATTCCTTATTTAAATAAGGAATAAGTAACTGGTTACTTATTCCTTATTCTAAAAACTTCTAAATAAGGAATAAGTAACTGGTTTCTTATTCCTAATTCTAAAAACCTCTAAAGTAGGAATAAGTAACTGGTTACTTATTCCTTATTCTAAAAATCATTAAATAAGGAATAAGTAACTGGTTACTTATTCTCTATTCCTGATTCCTTATTTAAATAAGGAATAAGTAACTGGTTACTTATTCCTTATTCTCAGAACACCAAATAGGGAATAAGTAACTGGTTACTTGTTCCCTATTCCTTATTTATCTTTTCATATTTTTTTCCCGAAATGTAAAATAGTAAATAAGTAACTGAATACTTTATAGGGAATAAGTAACTGGTTACTTATTTCCTATTCCTAATTTATTTTTTTATTATTTTTTTTCCCGAAATGTAAAATAAGGAAAACGGCCAAGTTGGTTACTTATTGCTTATTCCTTATTTGGCATTCAAATGTCGAATAAGTAACCAGTTCCTTATTCGATTTTCGTCAGAGGCATATCTTAAAATATGGATCGAAATGAGGAATGTCGAATAAGGAATAAGCAGTAAGTAACCAACTTGGCCGTTTTCCTTATTTTAAATTTCGGGAAAAAAATAATAAAAAAATAAATAAGGAATGGGGAATAAGTAACCAGTTACTTATTCCCTATTTGGTGTTCTGAGAATAAGGAATAAGTAATCAGTTACTTATTCCTTATTCAAATAAGAAATAAGGAATAGGGAATAAGTAACCAGTTACTTATTCCCTATTTGGTGTTCTGAGAATAAGGAATAAGGAACCAGTTACTTATAATTCCTTATTCAAATAAGGAATAAGGAATAGGGAATAAGTAACCAACTTGACGCTTCTTTAATTTTGCCAGAATTTTGATATCTGTAACTGTTTTTGAGTTATTTGCAAAAAACTGCAATTTACGCCTATGTTCTATTTTTAGCCACGGAGGCCATGTTTTTCGACGAATCAAAAATTCAAACGACAGTTTTTTAGCACTTATGCTTATAAATAACTGTGCTAAGTTTGGTTGAAGTTGGATGTATGCATGGTGTCAGACGAGTTAAGCTTTGAAAAAGTTTACGGGCGGACGACGAACGCCAAGTGACGGCAATAGCTCACATGACCCTTCGGATCACATGAGCTTAAAAGGCAATACCTCCTCCCCAAAATTTCAGGACAGGTAGATCTTGAGGTGCTGATTACTTTTGTTCTCCATCAGAATTAAAAAATCTGTTACCGTTTTCGAGTTATCTGCAAAAATCTGTGATTAACCCATATGTTCTATTTTTAGCCATGGCGGCCATGTTTTACAATCAATCAAAAATCCCCACAACTGTTCTATACATCTAATGCTAATAAACATTTGTACTAAGTTTGGTTTCAATTGGACTTAAATGTAATGAGGATATGCTTGCTGTGAAAATGCTCAATTTTGACGTTCTAATGGTAATAACTCCTAAAGGAATAGTCTTACACTGTTGACCTTATTACAAATTTTGTAGATCCTGATGTGCTTAACAAAATGTAATTAAAATTTTTCAAGTATCTTGTATAATTTCAAGATATTGAGCTAAACAGATGCAAAATGTGTCAACAATCCACAAAAAGGGCAAACACTCCTACATGGGTTGTTGGATTTTCTTCAAAATTTAAAGGAAGGTAGATTTTGAGGTGCTCATAACTTTTATTGTATTCAGAACTTCGATATATGTAGCTGTTTTTGAGTTATTTGCAAAAACTGAATTTTATCCTTATGTTCTATTTTTAACGACGGTGGACATGTTTTACGACGAATAAAAAATTCTCACATCAGTTCTAAGCACCGAATGCTAATGAACAACCATACCAAGTTTGGTTGCAATTAGACTTATGGGAGGAGGAGTTAACGTTTAAAATAGTATACAGATGGACGGACGACTGACGCAAGGGGATGACAATAAAATGACAATACCTGACCCTTCAGGTGAGCAAAAAACTATAATTTTGAGATAATTAAGAAATTAAAATTGCATATTGTTAAGCACATAAAGATCTACAAAATATGTAGAAGGGTCAATGTTGTATGGCCATTCATTTAAGGAGTAATTCCCCTTAGAACGTCAAACTTGACCATTTTCACAGCTTTTACTCATTACATTTAAAACATTTAAAACGCTAAGTCCTCTAACAGCTGAAGTCCAATTTAAACCAAACTTGGTACACATTTTTATTAGCATTATGTGTATAGAACTGATGGTGGGATTTTTTGATTGGCTGTAAAACATGACCTTCATGTATAAAGATGCATAAATATAGAACATTGTGGTGAATTGTAGTTTTTTTGCTACTGATAAGTCAAAACCTGTGACAGATTTTTAAATTCTGATGGCGAACAAAAGTAATCAGCACCTTAAGATCTACCTGTCCTGGGTTAGAGCCTTTTCCACAAGGCTTCATTTCCATTCTTTTTGGACCTGGGGTTCTTACAAACTGGAATTTGGTGTGAATATGGACTATTTGGGTTGTGGACCCTTCTTCAAATTACGCCAAGTCCCATGAGGGATGAAAGCGTTGGGATTGTTTTTTACAGGGGGTTGAGCCTATACCAATATTCCTTGAAACAAGTTCAGTTTACCCATCTTGAGTACTTTTTAGCTGGGGCATAAAAAGACATTGTCCTTTTGTTCTCTGCAGCAGATATTATATATAAAAAATACTGTGGATTCATTTATCTTTGCGTGTATGTATTGCCATCATTTGGCGTCTGTCGTCGTCGTTGTCTGTCGTCCGTCGTTATTAACTTTTCTTTAAAGATCTTCTCCGCTGAAACTACTAAAATTTCAAAAAAACATCATCTATGTGATGTTCTCTACCAAGATTGCAAAAATGCCTGCCGACCAACAAACATGGGCGCCATTGCTAAATATAGAACAGGGGGGTCAGAACACAGTTTTTGCCTTATTAATCAAAAAGTATAAGAGATAGAGAAAATCTGATGCAATATTCCATCTTCAGCATCAAAAGCTCTTCAAAAGTTGTCAGATGACCCCTTATAGGGGTAATGGCTCTTTAGCGTTTTTTTCATGTTTTGGGCCCATGAAATGAAACATATTGAAGATAAAGAAATTCCGTTGTGTGCTTAAACCATCGGCTCATTCAGCTGTACAAAAGTCTCCATTGAGTCATAGTTGTCAAATGAACTCTTAGGTGGGTTATGGCCCTTTAAAGGTGAAAAGGTTTTTTTCATGTTTTTGGCTTAACCTATTGCAGATAGAAAAAAGCTGAACTTGCTTGTATAAACCTTCAGCCTAATGAGCTCTACAAAAACCGCCATTGGATCAAAGTTGTCAGGAGACCCCTGATAAAAGTTATGGTCCCTAATTTTCCAGCTTTTAGGTTCTGCTTTACTGAATTTATAAAAGAATAAGGAAGGTTTTGTTTGCTTAAATGTTTGGCTATATGTGCTGTACAAAAGACCATTCCTCATCACATCGACCCTGACAGCACTGTTTAAAGTAATTAGGGACCATGCTTATGTATTTTCCAACTGTTTCCACTTGTTTTATTTTGGATGTGCCGTCACAATCATTACCTTCCTTGGTAGATATTATGAAGATCCATTGATGTACAACCATATGGCTAATAATAATTGACAGATGATCTTTGATGTATAACTGTAATATGAATCATATGCTACAAAGAATGCCATTAAATGAAATGCCCTGAGAATAGTCCATATTTGGTCAACCCTGGTAGTTTCAACATAGAGTAACACAGCATTCTGGCCATGAATTAATATACCTGAAAGTTGAACTGCAGCTCCTCTTCTAAATAAGAAATACCACGGCACAGCTGAAACACCATTGCAACAAATACACAAGGGGGGCCAATGCTGTGGACTGAACAGGTGTTCCACGTGTCTCAGCGAGTATTGATCTTATCTTTGGCACTACCAAAAAGCCTAACTTTAAAAGATTGATTAGTTCCATCCTGATGTCCCTTTCATATTGGTGTTCATAGTTGGATTGCCTGTTCTTTTTGGGCAATCCAGCGATTCGAACGTTTACGCCGTGTACGCAGAAGCCGTGAAGTTTGATGTGATGGAAGTTGACAACTAATGTTTTTGCTTGTTATTTTAGTTAGAGGAAGACATGATGAAATCCACTCAGAAGCAAATTTTGCACTTGAAGTTAGACATGGTAGAGGTGACTTAGCTGGTCTACCTAAAGGAAATAATCATCATTATTACATAAGACGCGAGTCATACAATGAAAACTCAGACTAGAATGAATACTTCTCCTATTTTGAGGATTGTGTTAAACCAGGGAGACAATACGATTGCGATTAAGTACTGACCCTTGCAGCCAGTCTCCATGGTCCTGCCCTCACCTCTTATATAAGCTTGTCAGCTGCTGATAGGAAAGACTATGAACTGCAACAATGATTTGGATTCACCAGACAACAGTGCCGTTGGCTATAAATATTGGAAGCCAGGAAGAGATTACCTGAAGAATCTATTTCTGTCCTAGGAGTTGACCGCCGACAACTTGCCAAAAGAGCTGATACAAACCTGGACCCAGGTGCCCAAGAAGCCTTAGCTCTGAATCAACTTTACAAAAAATACAAATGACAAAGTTCCAGACAATAAATTTTGCTACGCCTGACGCGCGTTTCGTCTATTCAAGACTCATCAGAGGCGCTCTACCAAAAATATTGAAAATTCCAAACATTATACGAATATGAAGAGCATAGAACAATAAAACAAAAACAAAAAAACTGGGGAACCAAATTATTACTAAGGTAATCAACATATGTCTGGGGTAGGAAGAACCTTAGAGTTTAGACAATTTTGAAATTTAGACGGATAATTTAAAGCTTTGATGTTTTCTCCAACTCAAAAGTGTTGGTGCCGGAGCAGGGTAACCTCGGGGAATTAAAACTCCACCAGCAGTGCTAACCTTCACGTGTGTTCGAAATACAAATGACAACAAAGTTCCAGACAATAAATTTTGCTACGCCTGACGCGCGTTTCGTCTATTCAAGACTCATCAGAGGCGCTCTACCAAAAATATTGAAAATTCCAAACATTATATGAATATGAAGAGCATAGAACAATAAAACCTAAAAAAAACAAACTGGGGAACCAAATTATTACTAAGGTAATACACCTATGTCTGGGGTAGGAAGAACCTTAGAGTTTAGACAATTTTGAAATTTAGACGGATAATTTAAAGCTTTGATGTTTTCTCCAACTCAACCTCGGGGAATTAAAACTCCACCAGCAGTGCTAACCTTCACGTGTGTTCGAAATACAAATGACAACAAAGTTCCAGACAATAAATTTTGCTACGCCTGACGCGCGTTTCGACTATTCAAGACTCATCAGAGGCGCTCTACCAAAAATATTGAAAATTCCAAACATTATATGAATATGAAGAGCATAGAACAATAAAACCAAAAAAAAAAAAAAACTGGGGAACCAAATTATTACCAAGGTAATCATTCTATGTCTGGGGTAGGAAGAACCTTAGAGTTTAGACAATTTTGAAATTTAGACGGATAATTTAAAGCTTTGATGTTTTCTCCAACTCAAAAGTGTTGGTGCCGGAGCGGGCTAACCTCGGGGAATTAAAACTCCACCAGCAGTGCTAACCTTCACGTGTGTTCGAAATACAAATGACAACAAAGTTCCAGACAATAAATTTTGCTACGCCTGACGCGCGTTTCGTCTATTCAAGACTCATCAGAGACGCTCTACCAAAAATATTGAAAATTCCAAACATTATATGATTATGAAGAGCATAGAACAATAAAACCAAAAAAAAAAAACAAACTGTGGAACCAAATTATTACTAAGGTAATACACCTATGTCTGGGGTAGGAAGAACCTTAGAGTTTAGACAATTTTGAAATTTAGACGGATAATTTAAAGCTTTGATGTTTTCTCCAACTCAAAAGTGTTGGTGCCGGAGCGGGCTAACCTCAGGGAATTAAAACTCCACCAGCAGTGCTAACCTTCACGTGTGTTCGAAATACAAATGACAACAAAGTTCAAGACAATAAATTTTGCTACGCCTGACGCGCGTTTCGTCTATTCAAGACTCATCAGAGGCGCTCTACCAAAAATATTGAAAATTCCAAACATTATATGATTATGAAGAGCATAGAACAATAAAACCAAAAAAAAACAAACAAACTGGGAAACCAAATTATTACTAAGGTAATACACCTATGTCTGGGGTAGGAAGAACCTTAGAGTTTAGACAATTTTGAAATTTAGACGGATAATTTAAAGCTTTGATGTTTTCTCCAACTCAAAAGTGTTGGTGCCGGAGCGGGCTAACCTCGGGGAATTAAAACTCCACCAGCAGTGCTAACCTTCACGTGTGTTCGAAATACAAATGACAACAAAGTTCCAGACAATAAATGTTGCTACGCCTGACGCGCGTTTCGTCTATTCAAGACTCATCTGTATGAAAAAAACATCATTCCTGCAAAATTAAAAGTCGACTGACAAATTTGTAAATTTCCTTAACTTTACAAGTCAGTAAAAATGTCATAAAACCGTAAAGACAAAGACAAAACCGGCAGACAAAAAATCATCACAACAAAACAAACCACATAACAACATAAAACACACACACATAACAACAAAACCGCATTCAGCAACGCGAAGTCAAGTCGAAACGAGAGTGAACTCAAGTGCTCCGGAAGAGTAAGCAGTTCCTGCTTGCTATAGCACACCCGTCACGTTGCCAAAGATCGATTAAGTGTTGGTCAAATCCGGAAAGGATGAAATTACAAAACTCTATGTCAAACCAACATCTGTGCTCATCTGAGAGATAGAAATCCCGTATTTGTATACAAGCACATGATGTCGTCCGTAAAATCTTACCGTAACATTTCAAAGATTAGAACATGTCTTCCAGAGATTGATACGGGCAGGGCTGAAATTTAAACCATCTAAGTGCATCTTCTTCAAAAAGAAAGTGCAGTTTTTTGGTCACCTTGTATTAAAAGATGGAGTTCAAACAGTTCCAGTTAAGACAAAAGCCATTAGTAAGAAGTCTAGACCGAAGACTCAAAAGCAAATGCGTAGCTTCCTTGGGTTGTGTTCTAACTATCGCATATTTGTGCCAGGGTTTGCTAATATCGTTAGGCCTCTTCATAAGTTGTGTGAGAAGCAAGCCGACTTCAAATGTTCAGACCAGTGTGAAGACGCTTTACCAAGCTGAAAGAAGTGTTGACTTCTCCACCAATACTTGCCTATCCCAGGATTGGTTTCCAGTTCATACTTGACACGGGTGTTAGCAACAAAGCTGTTGGAGCAGTGCTACCTCAAGAACAAGAAGGCCATGGAAGAGAAATTGCTTACATGAGCAAAGCCATGAATTAACATGTAGAAAGTTATTGTGTCACCAGAAAAGAACTCCTTGCAGTCATTTGTGCAATACGTCAATTCCATTCATACCTGTATGGTCAGCAATGTCTGTGGAATGTCAATAAGAATGACACAGAAAGTGATGATGAACATAAAACCTTGAATATGAAAGAACGGACAGTAACAAGAAGAAGCCAAAATCCTTCAAAACCAGGAACAAATCAATTAGAGCTGCCTGGCTGGGATGCTCATACCATAAGACAATTCAACTGCAAGATCAAAACAAAGATATTTTGATGGTGAAATTTGAACAGATCGACCTAAAGCCAGACTGGAAATCCCTATCTGACCTTCCCTTGATCTAAGTGCCTATGGAACATGTGGAACAGGTTCACTATTATTGATCGTTTATTGTTTGTAGAATGGACTCTAGATAATAAGGAGACCCAACTCCGACTTGTTGTACCAAGACCATACTGAACCACTGTTTTGCAGTAACAACATGATACTCCATCTGCTGGTGGTCACCTTGGAGTAGAAAAGATCACTTGAAAAGATAATGCAGAATTATTATTGGCCAAAGATGAAATTTACTGTGCAAGATTATATACAGAAATTTGAGTTACACATCACGCCAACCAGTCATGCAAGGGACAAGTAGAGCCCTTTTAGGCATATATAACGTTGGAGCACCAAAGGAGAGAATTGCCATTGATATCCTTGGACCATTACCAAAGAGCCATCGTGGAAATCGTTATTTCCTTGTGGTGACAAATTGTAAAAATGTCGCTTTTCCAAGTGGACTGAAGCTTATGGGATCCCAGATCAAGAAGCTGCAACTATTGACAATGTCCTAGAAAATTTGTATCCAGATTTGGAACACCATATCAGCTCCATTCCGACCTCGACTCCAATCTTTTGAAACAGATTTGTGAGTTGCTTGGTATTGACAAGACACGTACCACAAGTTTTCATCCACAGTCAAATGGAACTGTAGCATGTGTAGAGAGGTTCAACTGAACCTCTGATCTCTGATTATGCAGAGAACAACAGACTTCATCACTGAAGCATTAGAAAAGGATAAAGTCCCTCAGAGGCTGAATCTGAACTGATGTTCCTCACCTGGAAAATAAAAAGAATTTTGTGTTAATGGACATTCCTATATTTGGACTTTACTGTCAAACTTTTAAAATTGTAAATTGTACTCTAAAATATTACTTTTATATCAAAGTAATGTTTAAGGTAGGTGATTTTAATAAGTTGAAATAAGGAAAAGTTGAAATGAAATTGAATCAAGGTATAATAAGGGCTATTTTGGCTCCTTTTTCAAAAGTGGAATTTTGTGAAGAAATATTGATTAATTTGATATTAAGTAATGAACGTTTACTTTAAATCTCGAAACAAATAGTACATCAAATCTCATTTTAGCACTTGGTCAAACTTGATGAAAAGTGGCATTTTCTCAAAATTAATCAAATGTGGTATATTTTTGTATGTTTTTGGCTAAAATAATTATGAGCAGACAAGCGGCCAGCAAAAATATTTATAAACTATTGATTTGTCATGCAAAAACTAATGTTTCCAGAAATTATCTGTGGACTGAAGGTCCGCTCATGTTTAAATCTCACAAAAACCGTTATCATTTTAACAATTTTCGGCCAGTTTTGCTACATTTCACAATTCTATCATTTTATGGACATGTGTAATGACACCATATGTCAAATTTTCAAGAAGATTTACCTGTATACAAAAAAAATAACTTCTTAATCACAAAATCACAGTGTTATTATTTAATATTCCAATTTTGGAAATTTTGTCTAATTTAAGGGGTCAATGCCTGCTCTTATCCTATCTTGCAATTATATAACTTTCACTTATAAATGCTTTTGTTCGTTTTTTTTTTTTAAATTGTAAAAGTTAAAGTGTCAGTAGTTTTTGCTTTTTATAGTGTTCACTTGTTAATGATAAAATATTTTACCCCTATGTTATGAGCGCATGTAAAAGTTTCTATATTATATTGCATACATGCTTTATATGAATTCGGGAGAATTCCAAGGGGAGAGTATTATGGCTAAATGCCCCAGGCTTGCCATTTTAGTTTTACTTTTCATGAAAATCATGGAGTTTTGATATCAATTGTTATGTTTTTCAATATTGTTTTAGATATGGTGAAGTTGTACCGTTCCCGCCTAGTACTTGGATTTTGCCGCAATGCGACACATGTACCCGGATATGAACTTCGGATTCAACGGATCTTGCCTCGTACTCCAATCCAGTCCTCGCCAGTTGAGCTGTTTAGACATTGGGTGTATCTGGACTGGCGAGGTTATTCCTGTCCGACTTTCGCCATCATGCAAGACCAGTACGTTACAACGACATGGATTTAACCAGACCAACCAGATATACCAATCCAGTCTTATTGAATCGCCACAGTCTATCCAGCTTACAGTTATAATCAACAGTCCCCGGTCTGCTAGACTAACCGACCTGGCTCTGAAATGCACCGTTGTTTGCCTAAAAATATTTTAAAAAAAAATCTTATTTGTTACCTGCTCCTTCCGTCTACACTAGCCGGGCCAGGCATTACTGAACTACGCACTTATACCACCAGGTGCCGTCGCAGGTATATATAGTCACGACGTTAAACTTCCACAGTCAGTCATTCAGAAATTCCACCTCCCCGTGGTGCAAGACAGGCACTGTTCCAGTGACAACAAAGGATACTCTGGAGCAGCTAACATTGGCGGTGGTGTGTCATGGGCTGGACGACCCATGGCAGATAGTGTGAATCTTTAGCAGTTTTACTGCCGCTGCAGAGAGCATTCCCCAATAGTCACGACTATAAAAACCCATCAGTCAGAAATTCCGACCAGTACCTCCCAATGGTGGAAGACGGGCCCTGCTCCAGCGATAACAAAGGTCACTCTGGATTATTTAACACTTGCGGTGGTGTGTCATGGGCTGGGCGACCCATGGCACATAGCGAGTCTAAAAAAGTCGCTGCAGAGGCTCTTTAGCCCAGTCACGACTATAAAAACCCATTAGTCAGAATTGGTGGAATGGTCGAACTGTCAACACTGACGACGTCAAACCTAACTCTAAGAGTATAATCCCCAGTAAAACTAAAGTTTTGAAAGGTATCTATTATTACATAAGTTATGTCTCAGTACATGGAATTAATGGGAACAACTATCCAAATTGTATTTCAACCTTTCTTTGGAGCACAACCTAACGTACTAAATGAGACAATTTCCCCATTTCATCGACCCTGCCAGCACCTGTTTAAGTCACTAGGGACCTGTGTATGTATTTTCACCTGTTTTCACTTGATTTATTTTGGATGTGCCAACACAATTATTACCTCCCTTGATAGATATAATGAAGATCCCTTGATGTACAACCCTGTGGATAATAATTGACAGATGATCTTTGATGTATAACTGTAATATGATTCATATGCTAAAAAGAATACCAATAAATGAATTGCACTGAGAATAGTCATAATTGTTTAACCCTGGTAGTTTCAAAACAGAGTAACTCAACACCCTGGTTTTGAATTAATATACCTAAAAGCTAAACTGCAGCTCCTCTTCTAATAAATAAAGGTAATAAGAAATACCACAGGACGGTCGAAACACCATTGCAACATATACACGAGGGGGCAAATACTGTGGACTGAACAGGTGTTTCACATGTCCCAGCCAGTGTTGGTCTTAGTTGTTGCACTATCAAAAAGCTTTACTTAGAAAATCGAAAGATTTATTAGTTCCTCCTGAGGTCCCTTAGTTTATTCAAAAATTTCTATGTTTAGAGCTAGAGAATCCAGATTTAGTGTTCTGGAAAATAAGGAATGGCGAGAATAAAATAATAACCCAATTAGAAAAAAATAATGGTGTTTCGAGAATCCAGTTGAAAAAAATATTAACTAGAGGTTCCCAGGAGCCTGAATCGCTCATCTGATCTCTTATGCTAAAGCCTTTCACTTAGTGTGCAACATGGTCTACATGTACATTAAAGAAACTAGTTAGGATTAAAACACTTTTAAGATCAAGAATACAAATAAAGGTAATAACAACACTACCGAACTGATCAATCTCATAGTCCAGAGAAAATGACAAAAACGAATCAGTCATACCGGAGAATTGGTGGATCGCAATGGTCCTGACTTGGTACAGGCATTTCAAACAAAATGGTGGGTTAAACCAGGTTTTATAGCGCCAAACCTCCCTCTTCCATTGCGATCTTGAAGTCCATAATATAAGTTACAAAGCTTTCCATTTGAAAAAAATAAATAAAAAAGTTAAAATTGATTGAAAACACTTAAAGGGGTTAACTCTTAAAAGGATGATCTGACGATTTTGACCCTAAAATCATTTTTGTAGATCTTAATGAGCTGAACAATTTTACAATGCTAACTATTCCTCTAGCTCTTATGGCTTTTAAGATAAATGAGTCCTATAAAGAGTCGTCCCACAATTTTAACACTATGGACAGCTTTTGATGCTGAAGAAGGAAGGTTGCTTCGAATTTTCTCTATCTCTTTTACTTTTTGAGCTATAAGGTCTGATCCCCCTGTTCTATTTTTAGTAACAGCAGCCATGTTGGTTGGTCGACGTTCACAAATTTCACAAACTTGGTAGACGACATTCTAAAGATCAAGTGTACAAAGTTTCAAAGCGATCCCATCAGTGGTTTCAGAGCAGAAGATATTTTAAAATCAGTTAAAATTTATAGAAAAATCAGTTAAAGGGAGATTACTCTTAAAATGTTGATCTGACAATTTTGACCCTGAAATCATTTTTGTAACTCTCAATGAGCTGAACAATTTTGCAATGCTAAGTTTTCCTCTAGCACTTACAGTTTTCAAGATAAAGTCCAAAAACTGTGAAAATGGTCCATTTTGACAATTAAGGTGTAATAACTCCTATAAGGAGTCGTCCCAAAACTTTGATTCAATGGAGAGTTTTGTAGGGCTTTTGATGCTGAAGAAGCAAGGTTGCTTCGAATTTTCTCTATCTCTTATACTTTTTGAGCTATAAGCTAATAAAAAGCTTCGCCGAGTGCAGCATGGTACGACCGCAACATGTTGAACCCTGTTCGTTTAAGTACCAATATGGATAGTCTATAGCTCTGGACACATGCAGCCGATGGTGGACTGACAAAGGTTTTTGACACATGCTTCTCTGATGGACTTTCGGCCCAGGGGGTAAAAATATAAATTTTCAATTTTGTATTCTACTCTTGAAAAGAATCATGTTTGGGGAAAAAAAATAAAAATCGAACCAGAAATTAAAAAAAAATTATGATTATGGCCCCTTAGGTAATGAGCGAAAAAAAGGGGATCGCAAAAATTTATCCTTAAATTTGGAATCGCTACTTGGCAAGGATGAACTTGCAAACCAATTTTTTTATAATCGGACCAGAAAAAAAAGTTTCGATTCAGACCCCTTTTGGTCGCTAATAACATACCAGTATCTGCTCCTTTACAAGAATAAACTTGCAAAAAAGTGTCAAAATTGGACAAGAAATAAAAAAGTTTTGATTACGGCCCCTTTTGGACCCTAATTACGTAACAGGTGAAAAAGGGGTGGGGTCGCAAAAATAAATTCTCAAATTTGGATTCGGTACTTGACAAATATAAACTTGAAAAAAAAATTCAAAAAACAAACCAGAAATAAAAAAAAGTTTTGATTATGGTCCCTTTTGAAAAACAAACAAACCCCTAATTACAAAACAAGTGAAAAAGGGGATGGTTGCAAAAATTAATTCTAAAATTTTGTTTCTCTACTTGACAAGAATAAACTTGCAAAAACAAATTTCAAAATCGGACCACAAATAAAAAAGTTTCAATTTTGGCCGCATTTGGCCCCTCATTACGTAATAAGGGGAAAAAAGGGGGGTCGCAAAAATTAATTCTTAATTTTGTATCCGCTATTTGACAAGAACAAACATGCAAAAAATTTTTTTTTAGATTGGACCACAAATAAAAAAGTTTCAATTTTGGCCCCTTTTGGCCCTCTATTACACAACGTGGAAAAAGGGGGCACAAAAATTCATCAGGTTCATTCTTTTATTGTAAGAAACATTCTTGACAAATTTCACAGCAATAGGCCAACTAGGACCAAAGTTATGGTGTTTCGAAACAAAAAAGGGGGAACCCCCAAAATCAATCCCATTCATCCTTGTATGGTAAGGAACATCATTGTCAAAGCAATCAGATAACTAGAACTTAAGTTATTGTGGAAACAAACAAAAAAAAATTTTTTGGCCGTTTTTTGGCCCCTAATTTCTAAACGGAAAAATGGAGGGATCCCCAAAATCAATCCCATTCATCCTTTTATGGTAAGGAACATCATTGTCAAGTTTCATAGCAATCGGATAACTGGAACTAAAGTTATTGTGGAAACACTAAAAAGTTAACAGACAACAACGCGGACGACGACGACGACAACTACAACGACAACGACGACGACAGCATCATACCATAATACGTCCGCAAATTTTTTGCGGTCGTATAAAAACTATGGTCTGATCCCCCTGTTCTATGTTTAGTAACGGCAGCCATGTTGGTTGGTTGTCGTTCACAAATTTTACAAACTTGGTAGAGGACATCCTAAAGATCAAGTGCACAAAGTTTCAAAGCAATTCCATCAGTGGTTTCAGAGAAGATTTTTTAAAATCAGTTAAAATTTATAGAAAAATCAGTTAAAGGGGGATAACTCTTAAACGGTTGATCTGACAATTTTGACCCTGAAATCAATTTTGTAGATCTCAATAAGCTGAACAATTTTGCAATGCTAAGTTTTCCTCTAGCACTTACAGTTTTCAAGATAAAGTCCAATAAAAAGCTTCGCCGAGCGCAGCATGTTGAACCCTGTACGTTTTAGGCCCAATATGGATAGTCAATTGTTCTGGACACATGCAGCTTATGGTGGACTGACAAAGGTTTTTGACACATGCCGCTTATGGTAGATTTTCCACTCACATTTTAAAAGCCTATTGTGGATTGATGAATTTTGGTTAATGGAATTTTTCGGTAAGGTTTGAAAGAGTAAAAAAGTTTCAATTTTAGCCCCTTATTACATAGTAGGTGAGAAAAAAGGGGTCACAAAAATAATTCTCAATTTTGTATCCGCTATTTGACAAGAACATGCAAAATAAATTTTCAAAATGGGACCACAAATAAAAACGTATCGATTTTGGTCGCTTTTGGCCCCTAATTCTGTTATAATGGAAAAAGGGGGGTCTCAAAAACATGCAATAAAATGTTCAAAATTGTACCACAAATAAAAAAAAATTGGATTTTGGCCCCTTATTACGTAATAGGGATCAATAAGGGGGGGTCGCAAAAATTAATTCTTAATTTTGTATCCGCTATTTGACAAGAACAAACAAGCATAAAAAATTTTCAAAATCAGACCACAAATAAAAATTTTTCGATTTTGGCCCCTTTTGACCCCAAATAACATAACGGGGAAAAGGGAGGTGCAAAAATTCATCAAGTTCAATCTTTTATTGTAAAAAACATTCTTGACAAATTTCACAGCAATAGGCCAACTAGGATTAAAGTTATAGTGGAAAAAACACAATGTTTGAATTTTTTTGCCTCTTTGGGCCCCTAATTTTGAGTCGAAAAAATGGGGGCCCCAAAATCAATTCCATTCATCCTTTTATGGTAAGGAACATTATTGCCATATTACAAAGCAATGGGATAACTATAACTTAAGTTATCGTGCAAACAAACATAAAAGTAGCATATTTGGCTCTTTATGGCCCCTAATTTTTAAACGAAATATGGGGGAACCCCCAAAATCAATCTCATACATCCTTTTATGGTAAGGAACATCATTGTCAAATTTCATAGCAATCGGATAACTGGGACATAAGTTATTGCACCAACACTTAAAAGTTAACAGACAACATGAAAAAAACGTCATTTTAGGGGTCATTACCCCTATAAGGGATCATCTGACAACTTCGATCCTATTAAGACTTTTGTAGAGCTTCATGAGCTGAACATTTAAGCAAGCAACAGCTTCTCTCTATCTGCTAGTTTTCGTTCCATAGGCCAAAAACATGAAAAAAATGCTATTTTTCACCTTTAATGGGCCATAACTCCTATAAGGGGTCATTTAACTTTGACTCAATGGAGACTTTTGTAGAGCTTTGATGCTGAAGCAGTAGTGTGGCCTCAGATTTCATATATCTCTTATACTTTTTGATTTAGAAGCCAAAAACAGAAGTCTGACCCCCCTGGTCTATTTTTAGTAACTGTGGCCATGTTGTTTGGACGGCGGTCACCATTTGTGCAATCTTGGTAAAGGACATCCCATAGATGAAGTGTGCAAAGTTTCAAAGCAATCCCTTGAGTCGTTTTGGAGGAGAAGATTTTCAAAGAGTTATTGTGGGAACAAACAAAAAAGCGGCATTTTTACCCCTTTTTGGCCCCTAATTTCTAAACGAAAAAAGGGGGAACCCCAAAATCAATCCCATCCATCCTTTAATGGTAAGGAACATCATTGTCAAATTTCATAGCAATCGGATAACTAGAACTTAAGTTATTTTGGGAACACTAAAGTTCCGGACAACGACACGACGCAGACGACGACAGCATCATACCAATATATGTCCGCAAATTTTTTGCGGTCGTATAAAAACTGTAAAAAATGGTCAATTTTGACAATCAAGGGGAAATATCTCCTAAAAGGAGTCGTCCCACAACTTTGATTCAATAGAGGGTTTTGTAGAGCTTTTGATGCTAAAGAAGGAAGGTTGCTTTGGATTTTCTCTATATCTTATACTTTTTGAGCTATAAGCTAACAAGTGTGGCCACTAAAAGTATGTCTCGCCTGCCGGCACCATCACTAAAATCAACTACCTAAGCTTTAATTTTTTGATATAAACACAAAAAGTGTCTGTATACCTAAAAACAGATGCCTAGTTATTATACTATTCAAGCAATCAATTGTCCACACAAGTATTACAAAAAGTTTTCTGTCTGAAAAAAAGCCCTAAGTTCACAGAGTCACTGGAGCGTAAAAATGAGGTCATGGTCACATGGCATGGTGACAGTTGCCATGTCCATAACCGCAACTGTCTGTTTACCCAATATCAGATGCCTACCTATTATACTTTTCAAGCAATTCATCGTCCACAAAAGTCAATCAAAGTACTGAAAGTACTGGTAGCCGGGGTAATCTACAAATTTTAAATTGTTTATATGTAGCAAATTTTTTTTTAAAAAGCTACTTTTTATGTAAAAAGGATATTCACAAGGATTCCAATGAAAAAAGAAAAGATTTTGAAAATCGAACTAAAATTTTTTTTAAAGTTGATTTTATGGGCGTGGCCTGTCTTTAGTCCCCTGTAGCAATGTTACGGTGCAATATATATGAAAAAAACATTGACATATAAAGTTGACAGAATATAACGAAGACTTCCAAACTCCTTCGCAATAGACTTATCCTTATACGAAATAAATATTAAATACATGTTCATGTGACTAAAATTTCGATTATCATATAAGACCTATATATTACCGATCTATATTTATAGTGATCACTACTAGTTATATGAATGAGAGGTGGTATATTTTCCGAACTATCTTTTACCTCCTAAGGAATTTGTCAGAATAAACTGCCTCTTCTAGGCAACAGTTGAAGGAATGTAAGCGTAATAAAATTATTTAGTAGAGAAGTGAAACTTAAATGAAAATTTAAAGTGAAGACTTTCTAAATTTTGGTAAAGCTCAAACATTAAAGAATTTGTTGTAAAAATTAACCATGCAAAATCTTATCTATAAAAATGTATTAAACAACGAAAACAAATGTACAAAAATGATAAAATAAACCGCAAGCAGGAGCTAGATTATGAAACTCGTTACATTTATAAATGGTCATCACTTTAATCAAAAACATCCTTTCTTCATCAGAAGCTTTAAAATTGCCAAAATCGATATCAATATTAATTGTAAATATTAAATATACCTCTGAACCACCCCCTAAAATGGGCATTTCGGTAATTTTATTGGGCATTTCGGTAATTTTAAAGGCATTTCGGTAATTCGAAGTACCGCATCTGAGATGAATACAACTAAGTAAAATCTTTCCTGTAACTCCTGTAGAATTTATCAATTTGAAATGACAAACGATCCAAAATTTCATCGACTCTGTACCACAGAAGTCACACTTACAAAGTATTGCTATGACCTCAAACTTACCGATGGCAAACATTCCTATTTTTTTATTTTCCTCTGTCAGCTTCGTTTGCAGGCGCGCAATCACAATAGGAAAGACGTCAGGGCAAAAAAGACAATAAAACTGTGTTTAAAAAGTCTTTGCATTGCCATACCTTGTTTGTTTCTTGAAGATAATTAAAAATTTCTTTTGCTTCTACAATTTTCATAAAAAGATCGTTTTTGTAGTTCATCTTGAAAATAAATATATTCAGTGGTTCTAAAGAGCAAAAATTTGGTTGATTAAAAATTTTCAATGAAAAACTACTTGGTCGAGAAACAATTTAACAGAAAATTCATTTTTAAGGATCAATTATTTTAAATATGAATAAATTCTTCTTTAAAGAACCGTTTACAGAATCATTTTATCTGATCAACTAAAAAAATATGAGGATTTGAACTTTTAGTTAATTATCCTGCCCATCGATGTTTTATGACACTTTAGAGTTAGAGCATTATTTTGAAACACTGAACAAAAAAGATTCTATAACACTTTGTAAATTTAGAACATGCAATCATAAACTTCTCATTGAAACGGGAAGATGGAATAACGTCAAACGACAAAATAGAAAATGTAACCTATGTAATGAAAGTATAGGAGACGAATTTCATTATGTTCTAGAATGTCGATCCTTATCAGATGATAGAAAGAAACTGATCAGTAAACAGCTGACTAGAAGTCCAAATATCTTAAAATTTAAGGATATCATGGCAACAAAAAATAGATTCAAATTAATTAAACTGTGTAAGTTGATAAAAATCATAAATAAAAAAACGTGTCCTCCCGGCTAAAATTTACTTGTTTTATATTATATTTATTGAATGTATAATGTGAAATTTGTGATAATGATGTTTGCTGCATTGTATGTCTGTATTATTGTATATATTGTACATAGTATTTCTCTGTACCTAAATGTATGGTTTATGAGAATAAAGTTATATATATATTATATATATATATGTAGCCATCCAGTTTGACACTTATAATGAGATGCAAATTAGTGAATATGACACCACTAATGAGATCGGCGAACACTCCTATAAACAAAATATCAATCCGCTTTTGTATTCTTTATTAATCAATAATTACTATCGCATCAGATAGGCGTCTTACATACTTGTACAAAATTTGAAAACTATATAAATAAATTTATAACATAATTGCGAGTAAGGCGACGAAAAAAAAACAGATCTGGAAAAAGAACTATATTGCAAGCGTGTATTGATATTTCTATTAATAGATTTTTGATAAACTGCCGGAAAAACCATCTGCAGGCTTACCGAAAGGCTATCGTAGCTATAGCCGTGGCTAATCGCTAGCGATTACCCCGGCTAAAAAGGTTCACGGCCTGAAAAATGACCTAAGTTCACAGAGTCACTGGAGCGTGAAAATGGGGTCAGGGTCACACGGCATGGTGACAGTTGCATAGACCATAACCTGAACTGTCTGTATACCAAATATCAGATGCCTAGCTAATATACTTTTCCATCAATTCATCGTCCACAAAAGTCTTACAAAAATGTTTACGGCCTGAAAAAAGACCTAAGTTCACAAAGTCACTGGAGCGTGAAAATGGGGTCAGGGTTACAAAACATGGTGACAGTTGTGTAGACCATAACCTGAACTGTCTGTATACCAAATATCAGATGCCTAGCTAATATACTTTTCCAGCAATTCATCGTCCACAAAAGTCTTACAAAAAAGTTTACGGCCTGAAAAAAGACCTAAGTTCACAGAGTCACTGGAGCGTGTAAATGGGGTCAGGGTCACATGGCATGGTGACAGTTGCGTAGACCATAACCTGAACTGTCTGTATACCAAATATCAGATGCCTAGCTATTATACTTTTCAAGCAATTCATTGTCCACAAAAGTCTTACAAAAAAGTTTACGGCCTGAAAAAAGACCTAAGTTCACAGAGTCAATGGAGCGTGAAAATGGGGTCAGAGTCACATGGCATGGTGACAGTTGCGTAGACCATAACCTGAACTGTCTGTATACCAAATATCAGATGCCTAGCTATAATACTTTTCAAGCAATTCATTGTCCACAAAAGTCTTACAAAAAAGTTAACGACGCCGCCGCCGCCGTCACCGCCGCCGGAAAGTAATACCTATGTCTCGCCTTCCGCGACTATTCGTCGCAGGCGAGACAAAAACTATGGTCTGACCCCCCTGTTCTATTTTTAGTAACAGCGGTCATGATGGTTGGTCAAAGTTCGCAATGTTCACAAACTTGGTAATGGACATCCTAAAGATCAAGTGTACAAAGTTTCAAAGCAATCCCATCAGTGGTTTCAGAGAAGAAGATGTTTGAAGAAAAGTTAACAGACGACAGACCCCCTAACGATGACAATAGCTCACATGACCGGGTCAGGTAAGCTAAAGTGTAACCAGTTACTAATTTACTATTTTACATTTCGGGAAAAAGAATAAATTATAAAAAAAAATGTTACCAGTTACTTATTCCCTATTTAGTGTTTTTCAGAATGAGGAATAAGTAACCAGTTACTTATTCCTTTTTTAAATAAGGAATAAGGAATAAGTAACCAGTTACTTATTCCTTATTGAAATAAGGAATAGGGAATAAGTAACAAACTTGACGCTTCTGATGACTGACGCATAGTGATGTGATAACATACACAAGTACATATATTATACTTCTTGCATACCAAGTTTCATTAAATTATGTTCAGTAGTTTCAGAGGAGTTGCGTTTTACAGAATGTCGGCAAATTTCTAAATCTGAAGGGCCATAACTCCCACAAAGTTTTGCAGACAAAAATTTTCTGGTAATATGCATGATGACATAGGGTGTACTTCTCCATACCACGTTTCACTAAATTCTGTTTCAGAGGAGTTGCATACACAAGAGGCTAATTTATAACATAACTCCCACAAAAATTTGTTAATTACAAATTCCTGATTAGATGCACATTTACATGGTGTGTACTTCTTGCATACCAAGTTTCATTAAATTCTGTTGAGTAGTTTCAGAGGAGTTATGTCCACAAGATGATGAATCAGGATTTTTGGCAAATTTCTACATCTTAGGGGCCAAAACTGCCATAAAAATTTGCGAATTAAAAATTCCTGGTAATATGTTCCATGGCATAGATTGATCTATAATTTGTGTTCCAATGAAAGAACCAAAGTGAGCACACTCATATACCCTACGCATTCTATATTAAATTCCGTTCAGTAGTTTCAGAGGAGTTGCGTCCACAACATGATGAATCAGATTTTTCTGCTAATTTAAAAGTCCAAAGGGCCATAACTCCCATAAAAATTTGTGAATTAAAAACTCCTTGTAATGTGCACATCTATATATTGTGTACTTATTGCATACCAAGTTTTGTTAAATTCTGATGAGTAGTTTCATAGGAGTAGTGTCCATGAACTGTAATCACACACGGACTGATGTTGCATGGGATAAAATTACTCATGTTTGGCAGATTTGATCTTTTTGCTAGAGCACCTGTAATGAGCCTTGAATAGATGGAACATGCATCAGGCATTATGATAGCAACATTTATTGATTGGAATGTTATAATTTTGACTCTATATGTGTTAATATGTCATATTGCGAATACAAAAATATAAGAATAAAGTTTATATTTTTAATAATTGTTTTATACATAAAATGTATGTAATATTTTGCAAATATTTATAGCTGATCTTTTCAGCATTCTGATTGTACATAATACAATGTAATATATTAATAAATAAGCATATACACATATTAACTCCAACTCTTTTGAAGCAAACCAGTACTTATAAACAAAGGAAAATGATATAAAATAAAAGCCAAGGAAAAGCAAAATAGTACAAACAAAATCATTATCAATGTTTTAAGTACAAATGTATATTAGTGTTTCAGTTAACAATAATCATATAAATTTCACAAAAAAATTGTTCATTGTTTCAAAAAATGTAATTTTATGTAAAAAATGAGAATAAAACCTTTAAGTAAACAGGTTACATGTATAACTTTTTGTGTTTCATATACAACTTCTTTAACTTTTTGTTTTTCATATACATGAATTGAAATATGAATTGTTAACAAATGCAAATTCAAAACTAAATTTCATTTAATATTAGTTCATGTATTATGTCTTGTAATAAAGATATGAAATATTATAAAGTAGCTAAAAATGTCGGTCAGTGAAACTACTTAAAAGATGGTTCAAATTTTTTACTGATCCATCTAAAGCTATATTTTACAAGCATTCCATGAACTGTTGTAGGCTTTATAGAGGATACAAACTACTAAGAAAATACAGCAATAGATGACAGAGGAAAGGTGTAGATATATTATTTTGGTAAGAAGACACCTCTCCTTGATCCATACAAAAATAATTATATACATGTACCCCAGCATAGAGTGACAGAATATAATTCCAAGGTGAAGTGTCTGCCTTGTTCATGTTTAGAGTTGAGAATATCATTGCTTCAAAATTTCCTAGTAAACTGTATTTATAAAATACTCAAACATACTGAACTTATTCTTTTATAATACATGTACATGGCTTTATATAAATGTCTATAAAATGTGTCATGGCTCAAAAATATATAAAAAGGTTTATCACATCTGCTTTCTTAATACATACAACCTTTCAAACATACATGTATACAAGCAACACAATTATTTGCAAAATACATTTGTTTGACCTATTTGTGTAAGTCCAGGGAAAATTTTGGAAATAAACATGTATGAATTCTTGTTAGGGCAATTGAAACATTCATACTTTTAATTACATTGTACATGTACCTATGTAAACTATGAGCTTTACAAGATTATAATGTGTATAAAACATTTTATCTTATAATGCTATATCATCTAAATAAATTCAAATATTCACACCAGATAAATAATGTATATTCTGAATACATATTTTATCTGATATACAAATCAATACAGTAAAAAAAGTACATTTTTGGTAATTAAAAGCACTTGAAAGGAGCAAAAATATATAACATTTATAATGCACACAATTTTAATCCACATTTAAAACTAGGAAAAAATCCTATCTAAAATTGCTATCACATTCAAGCCATAACATAAATTGCAACTTCCCTTAAACAATTTACACATGTACAAGTATTATACACGTAGGAATGTTACTTATCTGTACAACCAACAATACACATCTATACTTGAGACAACCATGTCTTATGCAAACCATTTGACTGAAATAGGAACATATACAATTTACATGTACAGTTGTGCACGAAAGAGAGGGATAAAAATCTTATTTTATATACAGAAGTAGTCTTATCTATGATTACTTAATCTTCCTACACAGCAGTGTTCTGCTTGCCACTTCAAGGAAGTACAATTCAGCTGAATTTTGTATTGGATAATTAGGAAAAAATGAAAAATTCAGAACTTGGGCAACTCAATAACAGAGAATCTATCTATACCAAAGTTATTTTGGGAACATGTCTTAACAAATGCTGTTTTAAATTGGTTAAAATGTTTCGTCTTGGCATTTGAAAATAATGACTTTTATAATTCATGTAATTACCAAATGATTTTTTTACTTAATTATTTATCAAATTTTCTACATGAAATCACAAGTAAAAACATTAACTTCATTCCTAAACTATCATAGATTACAAAATAAATGTTCCATTACATGTCAAATGGCTTGTCTCAATTTCTACACAAAGCAGATTTCATCTTTTGCTACTAAGAAACAACTAAAAATATATCAGATGAATACATAAAGTTCACAACCAGTAAACATGATTATAAATAACTCTTTTATATCATAATATGAAATATGGAAGCACAACTTTAGTACAAGTATACATGAATGAGTAATAAATAGCTCTACACTTAAATGTAATACTTTGAATGACCAATAAAGGCCTTGGAGTCTCAAATCCTTTAATATTTTAAGTAACTCCCAATACACAGGCAATTTGTCTTGATATTAAACGCATGACTCAAAACTTATTTAATGTTAATGCAACAAGAATTAAATGCTTAATCATTTTAAGAATTCTAAACATTAACTTTAAATAGTTAACACATATTTAAAAAAAAAAAAATTTATATTGAATTTTGAATTATGTAATGTTAAATGTTAAACTCAATGTTGGCCATTCAAGTTCTATTAGCGCTAATTTAACATAATTTTTTTACACTAATATAACATAAACAAAATTGCCTGTGGTGGCAAGGAGCGTCCAAAACAATTGGATTCACCAAGAAATGAATCCAAATTTCTACAACCTTAAACTTGCAATTCATAATATTGTGCAATAGAAGCAGGTCTTAATTTCCAAGTAGTAAAATGTTTCTCTATGCAAATAAATGTTAAGCAGACTATACCACATTTATCACTTTAAAAAGAAAATATTTTACAAGAATTCATATTGCATTATATCAGTAAGAGTAAAGGCACAATTTGACACCCTTTGCATTGTCAGGAAACTGTTCCATTCTTAAAATACTGACTTTTTCATTGTGTCATGCATGTTGCTTTCTAGTATATGGTACTGCTATCGATCCAACATTATACTTTGCTGAATTTTAATCCAGCTGTAAAAAGAAAGAAAATAACCTGTAAACACAATAATATCTCAGCTTGATAGTATCTTAATGTAAAATGCTGAAGCATATGTTTTAAAATATGTGTTAAAAGTATTAAAGAAAATGTTTACCAAATCTGCCTGAATTCTTGTCTGCTTTTTTTTAGTTAAGCTTTTTTTTTAAAAGAATCCATGTATTGCAATGGTGATACTAATATTTTTTTCTTTTTCATGTTTTTTTGTGCATGTATTTTTGGTGGATGCTGGCTTTGCTTACATAGAATAGTATTTCAATTCATTTGGATGGTATTCCGTTGACTAAATGTCAAAATGCTACGCTTCAAAATAAGTTGTGTTTTCGAGTTTATGGACTTTCAGATTTTAATGTCTCTATAGCCATGATAGCTATGGTATTTTTGGTAACTTTTTACCCGAGAATATATTAAGCAAAAAGAAGTAATGCATACATGTACTTTAAATTTGTTCAAATAAATTATTTCTTGAAGACAAATGAAATCATCTTACCTTCATCATTGCTATAACAGTTTCTACAGTGTAATTTGTTCACCCTGACTCTGACATCAGCCCCTTGTGATCCATTCCCTAAAGTCATATGACACACACAACATTTAAAACACTGAACATGATAATACAATCCTAGAGACTCAATAACCATGGCTGCACCAAAACCTGAAAGTAAAAAACATTCTAAACACTTCAAGTTGCAATCTATTTTTTTCTTAAAATTGCTTTTTGTAAATTAGTTTTAGCAATGGCCAATTGCAATCATGATGACAAAATGCATATAAAATACTACATTGTATTGGAAATCATTTCCACTGGCATAGTTTTAGCAAAAATCCATGTACATCAAAAGCAGGAATTAACAACCCTTCTTCTTTCGTTCTGATCTTCCTAAATAGTAGATTGACTTCCTGCATGGTATTCCTTTGCACCTTTTCAGTAATCAAATTAAGACATAGATTAGATTGGCACAATGTGTTAAAAAATCTTTCTTTCAAATTTGACAAATAAGGAAATAATAAAGCATATAGCAAACTTGGTTCATGGTGAGATTTTAAGCCTTTTTAGTTAGTTCTTTGTTAATAATTCCAATTTGAAAAGTTAAGTTTTCAAAAAACAGACTTGGCTGATAATTTTGGGGCTGTGTTGAATTTTATGTGTACATGTATTACATTTTTAATCTTGGGCTGATACAAGAAGGCAAGCAGTTGTTGGTTACATTGAAGACTGTTGCCATCCTCCATTGTAGATTTACATGTTGCTTGTATATGTGTCGTGTTCACCTATTCCACATCTCATTATTGAATATCATTATCATCTATTTAGAAAATGAATACGAAAAAAATTAGTAAGTAACACACTACCTAGTTCTTGGCTACAGTGTGAGCACAGCTGTTTTCCACTGACTGCCACAACCTGTTCAGCATGGTTCTTTGGCGATGATGGTGAAACTGGTGATGAAAGATTAGATGAAGATCTATTAGATGAAGACGTAGATGTTCGATTTGGCTTTGGTGGCACTGGGGGCTGGGCTTTTGATTTTATATGTCCCATACTAAAGTTTGCTGGAAGTGTTTGATTAAGATTATTTTGAGGTCTAGCACTAAATTGCTTAAAGTCACTACTCCTAGTGTTTTGTGGAGATAAGGATCGTGGGGGATGACTGCCGTAACGGTCCTCTTGCCAACGATTTGTGATTATATCAGTCTTTGGTTTGATTGGTCCAGTTTGATGCGATAAACTGTGACCAGAAATTCTACGCCTTTCAGCTTCCTCCACGAGCCAATGTTCGTTGGGACTTTCAGATCGGGAAGAATGTTTACTCCCACTGCCGTTATTTTGCATCCAGTCATGTGAACTACGTACTTTTGGCTTTGGGGCATTATTCAAATTATTTACATCCTCCTTAGAAAAAGTGTCCTTATCACCATGGTAATTTGTTTGATTATTATCCATATTTCTAGAGAATGGCCTTGCAGTTCTATTCATGAATGCATCATTATCTCGTTGATGTGTTTCCTCCTGTTTTTGACTAGATCTCCATGACGACATATCAAGTGACCTTGGTAATGAGTTAGAATCGGCATATGCAGAGAATTGATGGCTACTATCTGGCCTTGACCTTGTAAATTTATCTTTAACATGGAGGTCATTGTCACCATATGAATTATAATGATCACTTTTTCTTGTTTCACTTTGTTTTTTACTTAATTCCATTTTTTCACGCTCCATAGAGGCTTTCATTTCTGCTATCTTTTGTTTTTCTCTTTCTATTTTCTCCTGATATTAATAGAAGAGAAAATGTATTATGTTGTGTCGGGTTTTGTTTTACTTCTGGACCCTAATATTGCAGTGGAAAAAGGGCAGTTAAACATGGTTTGACACACCATTTCTTTTGAAATGCCAGTACCAAGTCGGAACTATTGCAGTCTTCAATTTATCTGGTGTGTCTGCCTTGTTTTGTCTTTTCTTCAAGACATTTGAGAGTTTGGTTATTTTGTTATTACCTTTTTTTACATGATCATGACTATTATCTTAGTAAATACTTAATAGCTGGAAATTAACTAATTAAATTAAATTTTGTTGTTGTTGTTGTAGACATATATGAACTCTCTATTAATAAAAAAGCAAAGTCCAATTATTTCCCTTTGAATGATATTTGACAGCAATGAATTCCTCTCATGCACATCTCCGTATAATATACTTTCTTGCAGTAAAGTTTCATTAAAATATGTCAAGCAGCTACGAAAAAATGTTACACTTATGAGGAACATGTAGTTGGAGAGATGGCCAAGCCATCTTATGTATCCTCAAATCGTCCTAAAACCATACCTCTTCCTCCCTTAATTTGGCCTCTTTTTCCTGAATTCTCCTTTCTTCTTCCATCTCCCATCTTCTCCTTTCATGTTCCAATCTATCTTTTTCTTCCTGCCTAATTCTCTCCCTTTCTGCCTCAATATCATAGTGTTGCTCTTTCTCTGTAAGATTCAACAAAGACAATATTAAATTTTGTTGCTTAAATTAAGTACTTATTATACATGTTATAAGTGATGTTTTTCTTAAATGTTTATTAATTTGTAATTACAATGCCCACTACAATGTCAGGAAAGGCCCTGTTGGCAAAGCTCTACATTTTTTCATAATTTTTTAATCAATTCACATAAATTTGTAATATGTGAATCCTCAAATGGTTGAATCACTCAAGTTTCACATTCACATTTCACATTTTATACCCATTATTGTTTGGGACTTTTAAGTATGTATCAGGGGCAGATCAAGGGATTAGTTAAGAAGAGGCGTAAAAATCTTATATCGTTTGTTTTTTTGGCTGAGCCAAGCAAGTCATCAGTTGTTTTCTTTTTAATGTTTTTAACGTAATTTCATGTAAAAAAAAAACACCCCAAAATTTTGTCAGTTTTAGGGGGAATATGCCCATGACACTGATCCTGTATATAATAAATTGATGAAGCCTCTGTTATGTATATTAATGTATGATTGTTGGCATTATGTTTATTGAAATGATATCTGAACTCTTACAGGTATTACTGAGATCCTATAAACAAAATGTCTTTTATAGTTTTACCTCTTCCTTTATCGCCAATATTAAAATGAAAGTTGTACTGTGGAAGACTTGTATCCCTGGAAGATATAAAGAGTAAATGTATTACTGTATTCAGTGAAAAGCAAGTACATGTATTTCTTAAAGCAAAACTCAATCAACAGTAAATTAAAGCATTACCCTACAATCTAAATTCATTTAAACTTTAAAAGACAACATCCTTAAATGAAGATCAAAGCAAATGATAATTAACATAATATCTAAAATATTTTGTTTTTGTATTGCTTAGTATTAAAACATGATAGGTGCGTTATAACAAGCTGGAAGGAAGTACTCTTCCGAAGCACCGGTATTCACTTTCGTTTCAAATTGAGTTCACATTACTGATTGTTGTAAATGTTTGTTTTTGTATGTTTTGCAGTTTATGTTGTTGTTTATTGTGTCTGTTGTTTTATGCCCCATAGAGTTTGGGTTGGTTTTTCCTTCAGTCTGTCCATCCATTTATCCCTACGTCTTTCTCAAATGAAATGTTGCAGGATGGGGCATCATGTCTTTCGGACATATTCTTGTTATTGGCCTTTTTAAACATGCTTCATTTGAATGTCACATTTGTACTCCTGTGCTACTTTAAAATCTTGATATTAATTTTTTTTTTTTACAAAATAGACAGAATTCTGAGACTAACTGATCATCCATCCTATTCCTAGGATCTATTAGTAAGGTAGGAGCGGCAGAACTAGGAACTGTGAAAGACTGGGCTGCATGCTCTGGTCTGATTTCTAAAGTCACAGGCTGACCAACAACTGCATGAGGCTTCTCTCCATTCAGAAGATTCTAAAATGTAAAACAGCATGAACAAATAAATAATTGTTAGGGCAAAAGTTAATAAACACCCCAACAGACAATAGACACCACAAAAAAAAATTATTCATTTTAATTCATATGATGAACTCAAATATTTTTAAAAATTTTTCATTGGATTTTTTATTATTGTCTTCTACTTAAAATTAACATTAAAATTTCAGAAAAAAAAAGTTGCGGTTATTTCCCTTTTATTGAATACCTATAATGTCTTTAACATTTAACCTTATATGGAACAAATTACTGCAAAATAAGGTGTTGCAACAAACACCATCTGCATCCAGTTGCACACCAAAGGAGATCACAATAAAGGATAAGTGATGGTTTTGCCCTGTTGTTTGGGTACATGCAAGGTCTTTTATGTTGTAATGGTCATTATTTATAGAGGTTCAACATTTTCTTATTAGAAAAAAACATATTAGGCAAAGCAACAAGGCTCGCCTAAAGCTGGATAAAAAGTGATAAGTTACTCAATCATGATTAAAAATAACACAAAATGACCTGACAAAGTAAACATTTAACATAGAAAAAGTTCCTGATGCTAATTTGCTCATGCATTTTGAAACATAAATAAACAAACCTGTGAAACGTCATCCTCAGGAAACCTAGGTGAAGAAGCAGTAGAGTCCAGAGATGCAGCACTCTGTCTCTTATCCTCATTAACACTACTGCTACTAGAGTACTCAGATCTGGGGCGTGGCCTCTGCCACCTCCGTAGTATCTCAGGAGGTCCAAATCCCCCACTAGATTGACTGGGACTCAGTTCATCACTCCTGTCACGTTGATGGTTGGAGGAAAGGTCAAGGTGATTGACCTCTGGCTTTGTTGTTGTCATGGTAACAGGATTCTGTCTAACTGTAGGTGTGGGCTCAGTAACTGTAATGTACAAGAGAAAGCCTTAAACAGTGCTTTATTTATGTATATATGTGGTAACTTGCAATCTTGTATAGGAATGTTTTATTACCCATAATGTACAATGTATAAGGATCAGTAACAAACTTTAAAAATAAAAAGTTAATTAAAATTTATCAAATCTTAAATGAATTTTCCTTAAAAAAAGGAGTTCCCTACCAATGCCTCAGCCAAATGAACTGAATTTCACCATTTTATAACCCAGATTTTGCCTTTGTGAAATCTGGCCAACAATTTCCCCTTAATCTAAGATTAGACATAGCGAGAAAATTTGCAAATTAACTAGATATTTTACATTGGTTTCCATAAAATCTCAATAAAAACTAAGAATTAATGAGCCCACCAATATGCATATACATGTAGCTATTACTTAAATTTAAAATATTCCTTATTTTAATGGTGGTTAATTGAATTTCAGTTTTATTTTCCAATAGTTTTCTTTTTTTACTCTCTCCAAATGTAGATTCATTTGAACTATCCTTGTTATGAGTATGATACATTTTATTCAGAATCCACAAAACTTAATCAAAAGTACTTTCACCTCAGTCTTTATTACCTTCTTGGTGTGGCCTTGACCTATTGACCCTAATAGTTGGCTTTTCCTCCTCAACTCTCTCATATGATGGCATAGTTTGTGGTAAAGCAGGTTCCTCTTTGTTCTGATGACTGTGGGCTGTAGGTGTCATGTATGACCTGGGGTAGGTAGATTCAACTGGGGGCTTTTTCTGGGGCACTATGGGTTCCTCTATTGGTTCTGATATTTCTTTCTTCTAAAATAGAAAAAAAAAATTGTATAAATTTTATGTGATTTCAATGAAGATCCCATGGTCTTACGATAGCATTGATTAAGGGTAACTATTAAAATAGGGCACTCTATATCTTTTCTGTAGTATGATAGTTCTCTTTTGTTTTGATCTGACCCCATGTTTCTGGCTATTGTTTGCTGTGTTGTTGTTTTTTGGCAATTTTATTTCAATGCCACTTTAGTATTTATCTGTATATTATTACATCTACAGAGGTGAAACATACAAATTCTATATTGAAAAATAATCATTTATCTAACTGATTCATTAAAACACCCCTGCTTTAATTATAGTGAACTCAATATTGCAACAACAAAAAATCTGTGAGCCAATGCTAACTAGTAATACTGCTGCTTTTGCAAGTATGCTATGTGTTAAATATAATCAAGTATGATAGATCTAGATGACAAAGTAGACCAAATAAAAACAGACTACCCCCCTCTTCTTCAAACGGATATGATTATCTTCCCTTTATACTATCCTAGAGCTGTGTGTTCTGCTTCATGAATAATTGCCTTGTTCACACACTTGATCATATCCTTGAATTCAATACAGACCATGGCCTATTGCAGAACCACCAGCAGCGCCTACTGGCCTCATTAAAGGTGCTGGCAGTCTTCCATTGTGGTTTTTCTAAATTGCCACTTGTTTTTAAGTTTGCATAATCATTAATCCAAGTTTTTTTTTAACAAGAATGCAAATGCCATGGTTGTCTGGGGAAATTAAAATCTTAGACTAAAATAAAAGAAGGGGCTTTAAATCATTGACATTATTCAATTATTTTATTTCTTATTTTTGACTTCGTCCGATTTTAGGCTTAAGCCTACGCCATATTAAGTTACACGATTATGATCTTTTTTTTTTTACATTAAAAATGTTTGCTACTTATGTATGAACTTTTAGCTTTTTACCTCTTCTTTCGAAGGTTCAGTCATTTTTGACATTTGTTCCATAGCCCATTGTTTCTCTTTCTCTAACTCTGATAAAATATTTGTTTGCTGAAATAGAAATAGAAGCTCTTAGGGATTGTGAAGTAGAAATAGATGGAAAAGTCTTAAGAAATTCATGCACAATCTTAAATTTCACAATAGGGCCAAAAACTATTTAAAGTTAAAATTTCAATTTAATACTTAAAAAAACAACAACAGAAAATGCATTTAGCACATTAACCTGTACTTCAATTATGAGCCATCAAAGTACATACAACTGCTTTTTGTTCTTAAAAAAATCCTTATTTCTTAGAATTTTGAAAATCATCATGTTTTTAACATTGATGCTTCAGATTGCAGTTAAGTTGTTGATATGTTTTCGTTAATGTCGTTTTTGTTAATGTTGTTTTTGTTTTCATGATGTTGTTTTGAGAGCATTTTCATGTCAACTGATTTTGGCCTTTTGGGCCTTATGATATTTAAATGCCACATTAACACTCTTTTATTTGATTCCTTATTAAGTTAATTGCAGAAATATTTAGATGCCTACCCCTGAATAATCATCTGTATTGCTATAGTTATAATTATGTTGCCTTCGTCTCGGAGCTTTGGGTGATTCTGATGACCTTGAACTTTCAACCTTGGGTGATGAATATGTGAATTGCTGAGGAGTTGCTGTGACAACTTCTTCCTTGGGTGGGGAACTTTCAACTTTTTTCTCTTCTGTTGTCCTTGACCTTGCAGAAAATTCATAAGATGACCTTGAAACACTACTGGTAGATTCATTTGTTGTTGCAGATTCTGACTTCTTGGATATAGAAACATCAAATGAAGCTTTAATATTCGATTCTGTTTTAGGTGACTCCTCCCTCCTGTATAAAGGTGAAGGTTGATATGATGGCCTTGACCTTTGTGATTTTTCTGGTGTAGGTGGAGATTCAGTGATCCTTGAAGATGTCCTTGAAGGTTCAAATGATGACCTTGAAAAAATGGTTTCAGGTTCTAGTAGAGGGTTTGAGGTTGGGGAGGGTTGGAAAGCATCATCATCACCCTCTTCCTCTTCATCTGATGCAACTGCAATTTAAAAAGCAGACACTTATGATAAGATTGTACAAAATTCTATAAAGCAGTCTGGTTTATCAAATTGGTTTAGAAGTTTTATCTGTACTTGTAAATTTTGTCAAAATATCTTGAACTTAATATTTGCAATGAGCTGTAGGTGCTAAATAGTCTGTAAAGAAAATGCAAGCTTGTTTTGCAACATTAATATTGACCAAACATGAATATTCTGTTCACCATTAAAGTTCCAATAATTGGAAATTTAATTCACAGGATACATTTCCCACCATTTTTATGCGCACGACTGTGCACTCTGGGTTAAAGGTTGCCGGTGTATCTGAATCTCGCAAGACAAAGTCATATTTAAGTAAAAACAAAACAACTAGCTTTGTTCATTAAATAGTTATTATTTATTGAGAAAGTTATTGTCATTAACAACAAGAAAAGGTGTGGTTTTATAACTGTTTGTAAATAAATAAGCGAAAATAAAAGGTATTTTTGAAAAGATCTGATGCTTTCCAAATGATGACAGATTTTTTTTTCAACCATGATATTTTGAGTCTCGTGCAATTTGGCAGAACTCTACAATAGTGAGCTTCGCTTCACTCGCATAATATAGATCTGACAAGTTTACACGCAGAAAAAATAACTTTAAAGTATAAATCTAAGATTTTTCTTAGAGAGTTTTTGGATTGCACTTTGAAACTATTATCTCCAAACTTAAGTTTACATAGTATTAATGTGTCAAGAAAGAGAAATCTGTTTTATAGGCATAGTCTTCAAAAAGTGCATATATTTTATTGATTATCAATTGAAAACCATATTGACCTGACAAACATGTTACTCAAACATATCAAGTCATTTTTCCTAATATAACAGATTTATCATGTCGAATATATACACGAAATATAATTTAGTTTTTCATTCACAAAAATATTACCATATACATAACAATCACTATTGACATTTCCAAGTCAATTAATCATATTATAAGTTTTTATCAAAGGGTTCCAGCCAGGAAGAGTTCGTGAAATGTAGTATTTACTTGGTGGTCCTCCAAAAAATAATTGTCAGTTTATCATATATTTCAAAGGCAAATCAAGAGAGGGATTCAGGGGGCCCCATGCCCTCCTTCTGTTGGAAATAATTGGTTGGATAGATAGGAAATTATTGATGTATGACCAGAGTAATTTGAGATTGCTCTGACGTCCTAATGCTTTTTTCCAGACAAGCTGGGGCCATGACCCACAGCCCCAGCTTGTCTGGGAAAAAAGCCGTTTGACGTCAGAGCAATCTCGTATAGACCAGAGTGGGTGACGGTGGGTCCGCCTTCCTCTCGTAGCCAGTTAGGGTCCATTGTCAAAAATTCCTGGATCAGCCACTGCATTTCATTTGCATAAGACACTATTTTACATTGAGTGCTTAACACCCTTTTTGATTAAATTCTTGCTACATAGGGCAGTCAGTTTTGGTTGGTGGAAAACAAGAGTACCCATGAGGAAACACTGACCAAGGATGACAAGGAGAGGTAACTGACAAAGTCCTGGGTTTTTTTTTTGTCAACATTTTAGATCACTTTAATATCACTTTTACTATTTTTCTTCACTTTTCACACACCTGTATTGTATCTTTTGACTCTGAGTTCTAACTCCCTGTTTTTGTTTTCATTACACACCTGTATTGTATCTTTTGTCTCTGAGTTCTAACTCCCTGTTTTTGTTTTCATTACACACCTGTATTGTATCTTTTGTCTCTGAGTTCTAACTCCCTGTTTTTGTTTTCATTACACACCTGTATTGTATCTTTTGTCTCTGAGTTCTAACTCCCTGTTTTTGTTTTCATTACACACCTGTATTGTATCTTTTGTCTTTGAGTTCTAACTCCCCCTTTTTGTTTTCATTACACACCTGTATTGTATCTTTTGTCTCTGAGTTCTAACTCCCCCTTTTTGTTTTCATTACACACCTGTATTGTATCTTTTGACTCTGAGTTCTAACTCCCCCTTTTTGTTTTCATTACACACCTGTATTGTATCTTTTGTCTCTGAGTTCTAACTCCCTGTTTTTGTTTTCATTACACACCTGTATTGTATCTTTTGTCTCTGAGTTCTAACTCCCTGTTTTTGTTTTCATTACACACCTGTATTGTATCTTTTGTCTCTGAGTTCTAACTCCCTGTTTTTGTTTTCATTACACACCTGTATTGTATCTTTTGTCTCTGAGTTCTAACTCCCCCTTTTTGTTTTCATTACACACCTGTATTGTATCTTTTGACTCTGAGTTCTAACTCCCCCTTTTTGTTTTCATTACACACCTGTATTGTATCTTTTGACTCTGAGTTCTAACTCCCCCTTTTTGTTTTCATTACACACCTGTATTGTATCTTTTGACTCTGAGTTCTAACTCCCCCTTTTTGTTAGCATCTTCGATCACCTTCCGTACCATGGCCTGTGTCATGATTCCTATGTCTCTGTTATTGATAGACAAAATCTCATCTTTTGCCTGGACTTCACACACATCAGCAGCACTACCTAAAAAGACAAAGAAACCCTTCATCATTTGCATTCAAAATTTAATTGTACATAGCAAATACCAAAGTAATTTTGGTGTACTGAAAATAAAGAAACAATCCTCAATATACAAGATATATACAGGCACGGATGCAGGAATTTCCATTAGATGGGGCATGGGTATTAAATATTTGCCGAGCAGTGTGAGGCACGAAAATTTTTGGCCTTTTTTGATTGATTTCATGGTAAACAAGGTATAATTGAAACTGGATGCAGTTTCGAATGTCTCCCAAACGAAGTCCCATTAATCGCATGAGAAAAATTTGCGCAGCGTGTTTACCTACATGTATAAACACAAGTTTTACAGAAGTCCCGGGGTAAACAAAATCCTGAAAATGCCTTTAAATGCATTTTTAGAACCTCATGGGAAAAATTTTGGCAGGGGTTCCCCTGTAAATCAAAGTATTACAGAAGTCCCACGAGTAAGCAAAATCCTTGAAATGCCTTTAAATGCATTTTTAAAACCTCCTGGAAAAAAATTGGAGAGGGGTTTCCCTTAAAAATGCAAGTTTTACAGAAGTCCCAGGCAAAAGCAAAATCCTGGAAATGCCTTTAAATGCATTTTCAGAACCTCGTGAAAAAAATTTGGGCAGGGGTTCCCCTAATAACTCAAGTTATTTAGTATTCTATCATTTGAGGGGTGGGGCATGACCCCCCCTCAGACCCCCTATGGTACCAAATAATTCGTCTTATCATAAGGAGTAATAATATATATGGTTATAGGGTGGGGATCTCAATGGTTTTCAGAATATTTAGTATTTTGTCATTTGAGGGGGTGGGGCATGCCCCCTCAGACCCCCTCTGGTATCAAATAATTCGTCTTATCATAAGGAGTAATAATATATATGGTTATAGGGTGGGGATCTCAATGGTTTTCAGAATATTTAGTATTTTGTCATTTGAGGGGGCGGGGCATGACCCCCCTTAAGACAATGAAGCGGAGGGTATTACATAATACCTCACCACTAAATGTGGCCAGGTATGAAAATTTAAATATCTGAGGTAACATAGTATTTCCAAGTTTAAGATCACACATTATCAAGTTATATCACTTTTCCCATAGAATTCTATAGTAAAATTTTGCAAAACCCCACCCCCTTTTGAGACCCCCAAAATATATGTTCCCTCCAACATATTGAAATTTTTTTTTCGGGAGGATCATCTAGGAATATTGGCCTATCAAGTCATATGATATCAAGCGATTCCGTTCATCGGTTTCTGAGAAACGCCGCAGACAAGTGTTCGAAAAAACGCGCCCGGAAAGAAGAAAAATAATAATAATAATAATAAGAATAATAAGAACTGAGCAAAAACAACATGTCTCCAAACTTCGTTTGGGAGACATAAAAATCTAATTTTTCCACATTTAAGGCGGGCGGGTGCCAGGTGCACCCCTGCCTAAATCTGCGCCTGATATAGCAGGGTTTTTTTCCTCACTGATTAGCAGACATTCAAAAGTGATAACATGGCATATTTAAGAAATCTTAAATCACTGGAAAGATAATAAAGTCTGCATGTGCAAATTAGTTAGAAGGATATGTTCTTTATACATATATGGCATGATTCGGCTACCGTGCTACATCTTATGATAAAATGGTAAAACCCTTTACATACTTTTCATAAATCTTAGAAATATTAGGAAACAAATGGTTTACATTGAATCAGATTTATCTTTACATATATGTACAATAAGCATCTTCTAAAATGAGAAGGGGAATATTTGAAGCTAAAACTATTTTGATGCATCAGACTTAAAAACTTGTAAAACATATAATTGTGGAATGATCTGTTAGATGAACAGGTGATGCTATATATCATATATGGTTAGGTTTGCATGGTTAATAGATTGGAAACATTAAACAATTAACAGGCAAAAATGAATATGAGATATTTGTATATTTTACATGATTAATGTGAAATTACAAAGACAACAGTACATGGTATATGTTATAATTGAGGTATTTCTTTGAACGCTTGAATACTAGTGACACTTTACAAATTAGGCTATTATTTACTTTGGTGTTTTCAACAGGTAAACATGTTTGACCTTGTCATGTAAACACTTATGCCCTCACCACAAAACAGTACAAAGATGCTTGATTGACCACATTTCTCTTAATGTCTACAAAAAGACCCAAGTTAGCAAATACACAAACCGGCCTAGTTAGAAAAGAAGTTTTCATGTGCATCTTCTAATGATAAACTGTATCAATGGGAAAATTTCCTAGATCTGTATCCCTATTAGTCATTCACAAAACAATAAAGGCGAGGGGAGAAGGTGTGCGCCATTGTTAATAAAAACTTCTGGAATTTATTGTATATTAATTGTCTTCTGTCCAACAGGAGTGCACACATTTTCACATGACAATGATGATGAACGAGATACTGATGAAATTTTGTTTGTATTAGGTGTGAGGGAGATATATAGAATTTGTGCTCTTTTTTTACCCAACACCTTCGTTTACATGGTAACCATCCTACTCACCATTTACAAAGACTTGATCATCAGATTCTATGATCAAAATGGTAAATGAAAAACAAATACATGGAATGAGATGAAATGTCATATACAGGTGTTAAAATAAACAGCTGATGAAATCAATGTTAGTGTGAACGAATACAACAAAACAAGACAAACATACATGATATATATGTAGATCCTTTGTCATATAATAAAAATATCAGATATAATATGTGTGAACAGAGGCAGATTCAGATGAGGGCAAAGGGGTGTACATGTGCCCCCTTAAAGTGAGAAATTTTGCTTTTTCAAAATAAAATGAACTTTTTTGTCAAGTAAACATAAATTAAAGTTTGCTTTTGCCTGCAAAAACGATGTTTCCCCCCCATTTCCCCAAAAAAGTTAAGTTCAAAAGGCCATAACTCCCACAATATTTTGGGGATTAAAATTTCCTGCTAATAGGCACAACTACATATGGTATCCCTCCTCTATACAAAGTTTCATTGAATTCAGTTCAGTAGTTCAGAGGAGTTTTGCTGACAAGATGACAATGAGGATTTTCAGCAAATTTCTAACTCTAAAGGGACATAACTCCCACCAAAATTTGAGGATCAAATTTTCCTGCTAATATGCACAACTACATATAATGTCCTATCTTTAAACCAAGTTTCATTGAATTCAGTTCCGTAGTTTCAGAGGAGTTGCGCTGACAAATGACAATGAGGATTTTCAGCAAATTTCTAACTCTAACGGGACATAACTCCCACCAAAATTTGAGGATCAAAAGTTCCTGCTAATATGCACAACTACATATGATGTCCTTCCTATAAACATGATAAATCAAGTTTTATTGAATTTGGTTCCGCAGTTTCAGAGGAGTTGGGCTGACAAACTTTGTGACAGACAGAAGGATGGACACGACACAAACAATTATGTCTCCCCACAAAAGTGGGTGGAGACAAAATTTTATACTGGAATTTGTCGTTTACCACCCCTCTAACATAAAACCCTAGAATTAGCATCAACAATATTGATTTGTAAGGAAAAATAAACTGTCAGGGATCAGCATATACTAGTTAATAAACTTCTAATCTTATAAAAGTAAAGACAAAACATAAAATATTTTTATTATCCTGACCTTCAAATAAACAAATATTGTGTAAGAGCTTAATTTGGACATAAATATGTAAATTTTATGCCATAAGCCTTGTAATAAATAAATCGTTAAGCTGTCAGACAAGAATTCTGACCTGTTGCCCAAAGTCACATGTTGCCCCAAGACTGTACAAATTCCTCATACTTCATCCAAAATATAAAATATGACAATTTTTTCACATACATCACATGATATAGAACATGGAAACTTTTACTGTTTTTACTTATTATTTGTAAGCTATAAGAATTGTACTGTACTTTTACATGATGTTGTAGATATAGAAGCAATTGAGGATTAGGGGCAGCTTTAGATTTGTATGAATAAGGATATTAAATAAAAACAAAGAATACTATGAGCAAGATCACAAAAGCTGCTTAATTGAATACCGGTAATTGGACAGTAGACAATGAAAATATATCCTTATTGAATTGTTTGCTGGAAAAAGGTTAAAAAACTCCTCTGAATGACATCCATGAGAAATTTAACATCTACATTCATGCACTTCTTTCCTGTAAAGGGTCAGGAAAACATATATACTAAGAACTTCATAGTTCAATATATAGAATTAATTAATAACACAAGAAGTACAGAACACCATTCTGTATAAAAATAAACATCCCAATGTAAATAAACATTCTTAACATATACCTCACAAAAAAAACTGGCAGACCATAGACTATAACCATGATAACAAAAGCCCTGTTTTTTTCTGAAATATTTGACATTACCATATCTAACCAGGAATGTCCATTAAGGACCAAGACACACAAGGTACACAGACAAACTAGGATGTTTATATAGTTTTTTGTCTCCTGTGTTAAGCCCTAATCAAACAAATAAATCTCAATAAATAGGGGTTGGTAAAGTTATAGTTTATGCAGGCTCCATATGTATTACCTAATTATGGGTTATATGTTTGTAACAAACAGAAAACGATGGGCTGTGATAATATCAAAAGAAAGGATAAGAAGTGTTCAGAAGTCTTATTATTTAATGGAAGGTGGGGGACCTTTGCCTTTGGCTTGTTTAACCAAACATAACTTTGCAATATTTTTTTAAATAAAGTACAATCTACATAAAATATATTATATTATACTGTTTGGGCATACTTTATATCCTAGATATTTTTAACTAAATATTGCAATAAATTCCTACATTAAATAAAGTATATTTGTAGAAGAAAGTCTTTCTACTTTTAATCAACCTTTTCAATACCATCTTGCTGTGTTAGGAAGGAATGCCATTAAGATATCAGCAAGCTTTAAATATTTTTAGTTTGATTTGATCTGGGTGGTAATTAAGCTTTTAAAAAGAAAGCAATATCACTCATTTAAAATTCAAATTAAAATGTCAAATTTACATCTATAAAGAAATTTTGTCTATGTTCCTAGATGCTGATTAAAATCTTAAGCCTTTTAACCTTACACTGACACTGATTTTGCTAAGGAATTGTGAGATGACATATCTGTACAACTAATCTATTGGAAACTCAAAGCAAACTGTAATGAACTCTCAACTGACAATTAGATTTATTTCATTTAAAATTTCCAGTACTATCACAGACTGGGACAAATTGGACATGACCTAAACCACCCACAAAACATAAGATTTCCCCAAACCATTATACCAGTAAAACAATGTGACAATCATTATTGGTGTTAAGATTTTGTGATGGTCGGTCCTAATATAGGTTACTAATAACCTGTGTTAAAGTAATAATTCTGGGCAATACTAGTATTTGCATATTACTTTTAACAACATTGTAAAAGATTTTGTTGTCACCCCAAAAAATCTCTCTCTGTATGCTTTGAGTTATGTACCCAGGCCTGTTAAGTCTCACGCAATTGCCGTGAGACTCACACATCGAGTTGGCAATTTGGCGGCAAATTTCTTTGATCTTTAAATTTTTCATCAAATCTCATGCAATCCGCTCATAAAAACTTGAGCACTTATCATGCTTATGTTCCTTGGTGAAATTGTTTTGCTTACCCTAGAAGAGGCCAGCTCAACATGTTAATGAATGAAATGATACATTTAGCAAGCAAACAGACAGACAGATAAGATAATCTTAAGACATGCCCCATGATATATTTATTCTGTACCTACCTATGTTCACCTTGTCTATAGTGACAGGCTGTTTCTTGTCTTGCCCTCCGACCACTGTTATCCCAAATCCTTTAGCATTGTGTGGTTTCTGTTTTATCTTTATTGTCTTTTCAATGTAATTCTGGAAAACAATAACTTGGTATGAAATCATGACTGCAATGCACAAAAATTCTAATTTTTCTTCACTTTTCAAGAAAGTGACTGGGTTTGCAATTTCTCAATATATAGTATAGTCCAAATTAATATGGTCAGAATTTTCTATCATTATTTTCAGTGAATCAAACTGTCAACATTGGTTAATTATTATATCATGAAACAAGGTCTTCGTAAACTTCAAGTTATTGTGAAGTTTAAATAAGGCTGCTGCCAAAATGTTTAAATTCCACAAGATCATAAACAAACCCTGCTCTTCTCTGCAGGAATCTGTACAACACAGAACCAAATAGGACCGGTCTCATAATCAGATCAAAATTCCAAAGAATACAAATAATTTCTATATCAGATATTTACCATCTTATAAGGGAATCAAACACAATACAAAATATTTCATCAATCTTTAATATTGATCAAGAAATTCCTCAATATTTCTTTGGCATTTTTTCAGAACCAACAAAATATTTTAAAATAATATTCATAAGCCAAAAGAATTGAATTTTCTAAGGACACAAATATGTTTAAAAACATAAAAATAAACAGTTTGGATAGAGGATTAAATTTGTTTTATATGTATTTTAATCCTGGCTGGAGGGTAAACTATTTTACTACTGTGACTATTAGAGGACTCATTTGTTCCTTCATCGACTGAACCAATAATTATATAACACAGAATACCTCTAATACACAACATACAAGTACTAGCTATAGGTATTCATGGTATTTAAAAAACACCTTGTTGGCCAAGTCTTTTAAGCATAGGTTAAAAATAACTTTGGCATTATTTCAAATCCTTCTTTAGCAGTTTAGTAACATCCTTTGTTGTCCTATTTCTCTTTGCTTTCATGTATCTCTAAATTTAAGTGTTGTTATATGCAAAATATTTACTTTTTATTCTCGAATGTCCGGAAACTTTGGCTCCTATCTATTACATTTTTCTTTATGATTTGATCTTATTTTGTGAATATTTTTTACCCTTACATGTGATCTATCAGTACCAAATGTATTGTATACTAAGGAACAATATCTTTAATACTGCATGTGTATGTGTATTATGGTTTAACACTTCTTTCAATGCAGCCTGGGAGGTGATCGGCTAGTGATTTTGAAAACTACACAATTCCTTCTATTTTGCAATGCTTACCCTCAGTTTGGTAGGTTCTGCTTTCTTCTTAGGTTGTAGTGAAGATCTAGCAGTCTGTGTGTCTAAAACTCTGTTATCCTTAAAACGTTCAGATTTAGATTCCACTTTGAATTCAGAAACTTTCTTCGGTGGTCTCTCAACTGTTTGTTTACTTGTTGTTTCATCCTCAAAACTTTCAAAACTTTTCATAATGTTACTAAACTTATTAGAAAGTCTCCGACCACTTGAACCCTGATTCGAAGAATTATTAGAATTATGATTTTCATCTAAAGTCCGTTTATTTGTATCCTTAGTTTGATGTGATTTTGTGTTCAATTCCTCTGCCTCATCCTCAGCCCACGATGCCACACCTCTGACATGGCCCATGGATTTCTGTGGATAAAAAAACATGGTATCAACATGTAAAGAAACACAAAAAATCCTACCGGATCTAAATGCTGCAAAACGTTTTCTTTATCATGAAAACTTGAAAACAACTCCTTAAAGATAAAACACTTGTACTGCGATGTAAGATTGTGAAACAAGCGGACAGGTTTCTGGTTGTACTTAAGATATATCTTTTGTATTTGTAACAAAGAGAACAAAACAAGATGGTCACTGACAGTTGAAAGGATCATTCCTATCTGTTTAGCCTTTAATCACATGGAAAAGTATCCATAATGATTTCTATTCAATGTGTCAGAAAAATTGTAATCCCTTCAAATAAATGTATATTAATACAATAATTTTAAGATGGTGTTTGTTTGATCATTAAACATGATGCATATGTATATAAAATTTCATGATGATCTGTGGTGTATTCAGAAATTTTCAAACGGGAGGCAGGGGGGGTTGGGCTGGGCACAATTATAAAGTAACCTTCTGGGACCTCTTGTTTCATACAGTTCCTAATCCAATTTTTGATAAGGGGGGGGGGCGCCCTGTACGCCCGTCCTAGATCCGCCTTTGATGATTTCATACTTCTTTCACAGAAAAGTATCTTTAACCTAAAAGTAAACCTGTTTTGGGACAGACAGATAAAAACTGATCTGAACACTATATGCCCTGCTTCTTTCCTAGGTGGACATCTATAGATGAGTTCTATAACAAACAAATTTATGAGTCTTCTGCAACAAGCATGATCTCATAAAATGATTATTTTTTAATATGGGGTTGTTAGATTTGTAACATCTAAATTAAATTGTTTTGGGGAAATTACTGTTTAGTTCAAGACACTACATGTATGCATATGAATATTATGAGGTATCTGAATGTTCTTATAGCATACTGCATCTTAGTTTGCTTCAAATAACTGAAGTATCTTGTACTATTTTTTTACACTGTCATGACTGTCTATACACCTACAGATCTAAGTTTAGATGACAACATAGGAGCTCTCTTGGATTCTGTTGTTGAACCAGTTGTCCTTGACATGACCTCTGTAGGAACTTCCTGTTCTGTTGGTGCTCGGACGTCCCACAGTAAGTTTTCCTCATCTTCGATGGGATAAAACTGCAGCTGACCTGTACTCTTTCTCTTCTCTCTGAAATATCAATTATAATTGTTATGAAAAACAAGAGGATAACCGAAGTGATGTAGAATAAGCATACATGACACAACAAACATTCACAAACAAATCAATGGCTATTATCATTTAACCATCTGTAAGGGAATAACATGAATTGGAAGCCATTAACTCAGTCTAATGGTTGCTATTCTGTCTTGCTACTTGCTGCCAATACACTATTATTTTACATTAACAAGGTTTGTTTAAGACCAAACATCATAGCCTAAATAATTTACTTTAGTTAGACATCTGATACATGTAATTGATGCCATTCAGTGGCGGATCCATAAGTTTCAAAAAGGGGGTACAGACTAGCTAAGGGGGACCACTATGGTCATTTTTCAATGATTTCCTATATTTCCAAAGAAATTTTTCTGCCAAAATCCAAAATGGAGACCCCCTGGGCCCTCTTCAAGATTGTCCCTGGCATTGACTAGCAATGTATTCTCATTACACTACATTTCTCTGCAGTGCCCCATCTATACATTTTTTTCTATTTCATAATAACCAATGGCAATACTAAAACCACAAAAGGTAATATTTCTGTTACTATAATAGCTTGAAGTATATATGGTTGTCTCAAGAGTTGACAAGGGTTACTTAAGATGTTATTTTCACTACTGAACCATTTGAAGAAACAAAGTAATCATTATCCATAAATATGCTTAAATCGGTACTTTGGTAAGCCCCTCAACTGATAACAAACCACGACCATAGACATGGCTGTTTACATAAAGCAGTTAGGTTCACCAAAACAAACATACACAAATTTAAACCACCCTTTCTTTAAGTTGCATGCAAGGAACTGGTATGTGTTATAAATATTTTAGTTTTGAATGCAGCTTTGTAAATGTTTTTTCACCCCAAGATTATTTGCTAGGGACAAATAAACATTGACAAGTGAAGACAACAAATTGACCCAAATCAGCAAGAGTAAAGGGGCTAATCTGATAACGGACTTTATAACGGCTCTCTAGAATGTGGTATCAAGTGGGCGGCTTTGATTAATAACAAGACTTTGGAATGACAAGTGTCACAATATGATTCAAAAGTTGTACCAAGAGATTCAAAAGTTGTACCAAGAGATTCAAAAGTTGTACCAAGAGATTCAAAAGTTGTACCAAGAGATTCAAAAGTTGTCACAACATGATTCTAAAGTTGTACCAAGAATAATTGTTCTAATCACATATGTATAGGCAACCAATAACTTTGAAAAAGGAAAAAGATGCTGGCAATGCATATGAGAGATATAACAGAATCTTTATACACTATTTTGGCATAATACATGTATAAAATTTTAAAGCTGAATTCCTGATTTGGAGGCTTTGAAACTACATGTAATTCTCATTACAAATATAATACATGTGTTTTTGACAAACTCATCTTGTAACTCAAATCTTGTTACTTTTTTTCACATTCATAAAACTGCAACATTTGGTTTAAACTTTAAAGTAAATTTTATAAAGTATATTTTGGATCTAAAGTATTATTTGACATGTTTGATATAGGATTAAATCAAGAACTGGACTCAAAATGCCATCTTGACATCAATCAATACCTTATATGTTAAAATGGTGACCTTACAAGTTACAGATGAATAGATATCACTAGGACATCTATATAACATTATGAAACACTAACAGCTTGAAGAACTTTTGATGTTGTTCCAGACAAAAAAGATGACTTGATCATGATAACACACCCCAAGGGCCGGGACATGAAAGAACCAGATTTTTCAATCCAATCTCTTCCGTCCTAGACAACTATAATTTTGTGTACATTTAACATATTGTATAGAACTTGTGTCAATAGTTTACTGTGCAAGGAACCTCGTCTCTTTGTTTGTTTATAATTATCCCAAACAAAAAATACATTATTAAGTCTATATGTTTTAAACTTTACTGAATAGGATATTTTACGTAAGTAAATAACACTGCATTCACTGTTGAATGGTCGTGTCCTGTGAGTCTGTTCAGCTCAAAAATCAAAGTTTTACTAAGCAAATATTACCTAGATTTATAACTGGTTTCTTTTAAATTAGCAGTCATAGGACAATGCTTATTTACTTAGGAGCTGAAGACCTTAACTAAAACATATCTTTTGATACTATAACTATAAAATGAAACTCTGCCTGCAAACAAGAACATTCTATTTGGCAGTTGAATACTATATGGAATGTTTTTTCATGCAACTATTTGCAATAACTTTCACATTTTTCACAAATATGAGTGAAATTTTACATTGTGTTGCTTTTCTTTGCAGATTTAGTCTTTGAAGTTTGAGTAGATGCCTTTATTTTGGTCACTTGCAAAAAAAAAAGGTTTAAAGGAACTGAATTAAGTGGCAAAACCAGCAAAAGTAGACAAAGTTTTTACCAGATAAGCATTGAAGAATTGTCTGAAAAATTTTGTACACTCTGAAACAGCCTTTCTGAAAATACAAGCCTACATGATATAAAGTTAAAGACTGTTTAGTTTAAACAAAACTTTGTAGGTCTAATAATTCCTGAGGACATTCTACAGATTGGGTTAAAAGAACATTGGCACACTTCCCAAAAAGTAAAATTCAATTTGAAACCTTAGTACACTTGCATGATTAATAGACAGATAAAAATTACAACCTTCAATATTGAAATTTCACGAACAAGCAATTCTGTCAAGTTGGCAAATTTTCCTCATATTCAATTTCCTAGATTTAGTCAATACCTGATGTTTTCAACTTATGTTTAATTGAACAATCATATCACACAAAACAAATACAATTGATCTGAAATATCTTTTGAAATACGTAAATGAAGTTTTCCTGTTTCATAAAGTCAGATAAATATGGAGTTTTACAGATCAGCTGAGATACCATTGTTTAGACTCGTACTAACTGAAGTATTTTTCAATATATGATTGATCTTTCTATTCAACGTGTTGAAAATAGTTAGGATACATGTGTATATCTAGTGGTATGCTTTACGTCAGGTTGGATCAGGTCAACCTGGCTTTAGAGTAAGCACTGGTTTGTAGATTAGAGACCAAGAACTAATTAAGAAACTTCATTTACATGAAATCAGCGGGGTTGTAAAATAAAACATCAAACAAAGCAACAAATTCAGAAGTTCTGTTTAGGGGTAGATTTATAGAACAAGAGGCTCCCAGGAGCCTGAATCGCTCACCTGGTCTTGAGTCAACCCTAAACATGTAAACACTTTTCTAGAGCTAAATGAGCTGAATATTTAAGCAAGCAACAGCTATTCTTTATCTACTATAGTTTCATTCTATAGGCCAAAAACATGAAAAAACGTTTTTTTTTAGGGGCCGTTACCCCTATAAGGAGTCATCTGACAACATCGATCCTATGGAGACTTTTGTAGAGCTATATGAGCTTAACATTTAAGCAAGCAACAGCTTCTCTCTATCTGCTATAGTTTTCATTCACTAAGCCAAAAACATGAAAAAACATTATTTTAGGGGCCGTAACCCCTATAAGGGGTCATCTGACAACTTGGCCCTATGAAGACTTTTGTGTAGCCAAATGAACTAAACATTTAAGCAAGCAACAGCTTTTCTCTATGATATAGTTTTCATTCTATAGGCCAAAAACATGAAAAAACGTCATTTTAAGGGGTGTTACCACTATTAGGGGTCATCTGACAACTTCGATCCTATGGAGACCTTTGTAGAGCTTGATGAGCTGAACATTTAAGCAAGCAACAACTTTTCTCTATCTGTAATAGTTTTCATTCTATAGGCCAAAAACATGAAAAAATGCTATTTTTCACCTTTAAGGGGCCATAACTCCAATAAGGGGTCATCTGACAATTTCAACTCAATGCAGACTTTGGTAGAGCTTTTGATGCTGAAGCAGCAGCGTGGCATCAGATTTCATCTATCTCTTATACTTTTTGATTTACAAGCCAAAAACAGTAGTCTGACCCCCCTAGTCTATTTTTAGTAATGGCGGCCATGTTGTTTGGACGGCAGTCACCATTGTGCAATCTTGGTAGAGGACATCCCATAGATGAAGTGTGCAAAGTTTCAAAGCAATCCCTTCAGTAGTTTCGGAGAAGAAGATTTTCAAAGAAAAGTTAACGACGACGACAACGACGACGGACGCCAAGTGATGGCAATAGCTCACATGGACCTTCGGTCCAGGTAAGCTAATAATTACAAAAATGTAATTGGGTCAAGTGAATAACCAAAATATGATCATGAGTCGGTAAACAAATCATGATTTAACGAGTGTGCGGAACTTGTTCCGAGCACAAGTAAAATCTGAGTGCGTTGGAATGCATGAGTGATCATATTTTTGTTATTCATGAGACCTTATTGATTATTGTATTTATTAACGCTGATATTTAATTGTTTTTCTAACTTTATGAATGGCGTATGAATTTACATGATCAGAAGTCATGCTGACAGCACAATACAATTCACAACATCATAATTGAAAGTTTGGCGTCACAATTGATAGTTTATGCATCTATGTGATAAGCAAAAATATTCAAAAGTGGGGCTTCCACCTGCACATACAATCCATGAAGGGGGAGGCAGTAACAGAACAATTTTTCATGAATCTTTTTCAATTTTTCAAATCTTCATGAAATTTAAAATAAATTTCAAAGCAAAGGGGGTTCGAAATCCCAGAGCACTCCACTGGATCTGCTGATTATGAAGTTTTAATAACAGCAAGAAGTGCATGTTAGTAAAAATACTATAACTATATATTCAGATAACATTACCCTTGTATATAAGTACAGAATTATTTAAGGGAATGGAGATTTATGTTCAATTACCACTCAATCTTCATAATTCACAATATTCCAGGGTTGGAACCCTCTTTTCTTATGAACATGATGAAATTCTGCTGTTTTTGTTAAGATTTTTTTGGCAAATTAGCTTGGAACCCACCCACCACCTCCTTTAGCCTCTGTAAACTTACGGTGGAACTTTCCATATAAGAATGTCTGTATTGCCCCCTTATTCATCATTTGTAAAATTCCCAAGCTGAGTATCTTTAATATGTCATCTTTGTGCACTTATCAATGACAATAAATTTTGCAATATCATGTAAGCAATTAAAAACTAACAAAAAACATCTATTTCAGAATACAGAATGCTTGTTAGATTTTTGTTGAACCTCCCACTCAACATATACATTTCATGATTTTTTTTTTTTAATTTACAAATTGAATTAGACTGATAATAATTTATATCCTTAAAAAGAATTTGCTCTCATAAATATTGAACAATTTTTAATTCATAAATCATGATTTATTTCAAAGTTTTCATGTCAAGGTGTTGAGATGTGCATGAAAATGTCACTATTTATTATTATGGCTTTAACTTTCTGAATTTTAGTTTACTGAGTAATTCAATGTATGCTGAAGATCAAACATTCAAAATTCCGAAAGATGACATTTCATGTTACAGGAAATGAGAGATTTCAAATGTTTTGGTTTTGCCATTTGAAATTCATATAAGCTGTTTCACCTCTAATGGAAGGACAACTTGACAATTTCTTTAAGTCATGTCTCTTTAAAAGAAATGCAAGCTACATGCAGTAAATATCTCTTTATTAAACAAATTTATTTTCGCATTTCTGTGTCAGATCGCAATTTTGCCGCTAGTCATTTTCGTGATTTTTCATGAAAAACAATTATCTTAAACTAATTGTGAAAGAAGTTGTTTGCAACAATTTAATTTTATGTTAAAAAATTTCTGTTTCTTGCGAAATCCTCAAATATAAATGGCTCATGAAAATTTGTTGGTTTACAGTACATGTAAGCATAAAACCACAAGAACAATATATATATATATATATATGCATGCATGTTACCCCTCTTGGACACCTCAGCTCACTCTTGTATTGACATCATGAGATTGCATTGCTGATTGAAGTTTTATAGTTGTTTTATGGGTGTTTGTTATGCCAGTTTTTTCATGTTGTATTGTACCTGGTTTAGTCTTAGCTTTAAATCAGACGCTTCTTTCATAACATAATCATTCAGATGTAAAGCATCTTGCACCCTCACCTTTCTCTCCTAATCTGATCATAAGTTTTATGCCTCTTCTTTTCTTCGTCTTCTTTAACCAAATCATCTGTACCTTCAACTCTCTCAATAGCTGCAGCTGAAACTCTTCTACGGCGATTCTTCCAACTTGATAAATTCTAGCAATGATAAAATGTGTACATATATACATGTAAATTGTATAACAAGAAAACAACTAAAACAATTCAAGTAATTCAACTATAAATTTAGATTTCAATGGGTTTGGTGCTCCTGGTGCTGGAGCAAGTAACTTAATTTGTATTAGACTTTAGTCCTAAAAGCTCTCTAGATCTGGTCTTATCTGACAGTCTCGGCATGGTACCAAGGCTAATATCATGAATATAGACAATTATCTGTATTACATGCATTTATCTTGTCAAAATAACTTTAACTTGATCAATTAATGCAGGTAGAGTAATGTTCTTGTCTACAATTTTTTTGTGTGCCTCAGTTTACAGAATGATCATGGTTTTTCCGTCTTGAAACCTTTGGCTAGATAGGACAAAAGAAAAATATTATGTAATGCTATCTGCGCTTTACTTCAAACAGAAAAATGTAGGATAAAATTCTAAGTGTTAAATGTTCTGTCAAAATCAATCATGGATGAATTGGTACCTAACTCCATAATGTATTTCGGTTATGCTGACTAGATTAATGAATGCAACTGAAACTTAAAAAATAATCTTAAATTTCACCCATCAATGCATATCTTTTGATTAATCTCAACTTAAATTTCACCAAATTAAGTTGTTGTTGATCCTAATACCTTGAAAGGATGAAAATAAAACCTATTTATGATTAAAAGTAAACACAAGTTATCAGAACTAGTTTACAAGAAAATAAGAAGTTTTGATATTATGCATTCATACCCAATATTTATAATTACATTTTGGCTTTTGCACTTTCAATATGAGTTTGTTTAAATGATGTATGAAATCTTATATGGAAGACTGTCCTTTTCTGATGACCACAAGGACGGACAAAATGTCATAAAACAAATTACAACAAAGATAAAGGGGAGCAATTTGAAGACACATTTTGTTCATAAAAGCCTTATCAGGGAGCCTAAATTGAATGTTCATTCTACACTTAATCTGATAGCCTAATTGATTGCACAGGAATAGACCTTAGGCCTTATATTGAATATGTTTTTTATAGCCTTACTAATTGCCTTATGGAATGGACAAAAGCCTAACATATTCTATATTTAATACTATAACCTTACTGATTGCCAGTCTTCCTCCTCTTTTTCTATGACTTTTCTGACGTGTTTAACTTCCTTCACTAAATGAATCTGTTCCTCGGCCTGTTTGGCTAAGTCTTTAGATGGCTTTAATTTGATAAACTTTAAAGGATCCTCCGACTGACTAACTTTCCGTTGTGTCTTAGTTGTCCGAGTCGGAATATCCACACTATCTGACGACTGCCGTGAATGGTTCCCATGGGAATCCTCGTAGCTGTCAACTGACGAAGTCCGTGTATGAACATTACTCAAATCTGGCGTACTTTGATGATAGCCATCATATGATGAGGAATCTAAATTTGATGATAGCCGTAATTCACTATTTTTGTTCAGAGAGGGATTGCTCCCATACCGACGCATGTCCGACCCCACAGGCATGTTTGTTTCTTCTGTTATACTTGACTCACGTGAATGACCGTAAGATCCAAAAGAATCATATGAACTATCACGATAATGTTTGTCTACCGAATCACTGCGGCCTTCTTTACCATCATGTGAACTATATGCACTTGAGTATCCACTACACTCCAAGGAGTCATGGTTGTTAGGTTTATCTGATAAAATATCCTTTCTATGAATGTTAACGAGGGCTGCGAATGCTGAGTTGTCGATGTGTGGGCCGTTGTATGTATTTTCTACACTTCTACCTAACCAATATACTGTTATAGCAACCTGAAAGTAGAAAGAGTATAGATATCACACATATATAAATGTAATAGAGACATAAAGTTTTGGATGTTGATACTCAAATGTAATTCAGCTGAATTTTGTTGTTACTTAAAGGTAATTCAGCTAAATTATAATGATTGTATTTCTTAATAGCCATGATATTGCTAAGCTTCTATACGAAATTTGTAGTTTCCTTTATTTTGGTAGATGTACCTGACATAGACAAAATGTTTATAATTCTCATACATGTTTACGCTTAGACTAACATTAACCAATTTAAGATTAATCCGTTATCATGCTTTCTGAGAACAAAAGAACGAGTAGCACAAAGCAGCTACCCTTTGTCTGGTTAAAGTTGAACTATTTTTATGGTGAATTCAATCTGACTGAGGTTATTGACAACCATGTGTCTCCCAGCATCTGAACATGCAAATGACCATGTTTGGAAAATAACAATAACAGACCAGATGTTCTCCTCATGATCAGTGAACTATTTTAATGCAAAACGAACACATGCAGCAGATAATATTAAAAGATAACTTTTTTCACACAAAAACATCTTCCCATAATAAAAAACAAGAAGGTAAAACATGGTAAACATGTATACTATAAAACTAGACTCTCAAACTAATATAAAGATTTATATTAAATTATTCATATATTGGTGAATTAATTTGTCCATATGGTGTCAAATTTCCCCTTATCCCAGCCTTATAACCCCTATCAGTAATATCTATCAATGTAACTTGACAATGCACTCCATATTTATTGGCCTTCTAATCTTAATGTCATCTTGTACAAAGCATAATGCATTATGAGTTTTGTGAATGCTTCCTTTTGCATGGATTAAGTTTATATCTTTTGATGTAGTTAGATTTGTAGTGTGGTCTACAATGTAGACTCTACATATGGCACCAGTGTGACTTGAACAGGCTACAACTGTAAATTTATTTGCATACATGATGTTGTAAAATGTCTTAATGCTTTAAAAGGATAAAATAAGGAAAAACAGGGCTTTAAAAGAACTTTTGGGATTGTTTTTATTTTTTGTATTTTTACTGTCTTTTTAGGGTATCACAAGTATATGACACTAACCACAGTATTGGGAATAGCATCAATGGGCGTTTGATGATTATCACAATAATTTACTAGATTTTATCCAGTTCATAATACATCCTTTTTTGGTTATGTGACGGGTGTGCTATAGCAGGAACTGCTAAAAGCTCTTAAAAGAGCACTTGAGTTTCCTCTCATTTGAGTTCATGTTGCTGATTGCAGTTTGGTTTTTTAGATATGTGTGTTTTATATGTTGTGTTGTTTGCTTTGTGCAAGCTTATCAATAGGGGGAAGGTTGGGTCCAAAAAACTAGTTTAACCCCGCCACATTTTATATGTGCCTGTCCTAAGCCAGGAAACTTTGCCAAAGCCTTTGTTTGTCCTTGTCATTCTATGTTAACTGTTTTATGTCAAGAATTGAGTCTTTCGTTGATGATTTGGGGATTGGTTTTGATACTTTTGTATTGTATTATAAGTCTTGGGCCAATGCAAGACGGTAAGCAGTGACCTATGGTCATGTTGAAGACTGCTTGCTGTTTTCCGTTGTGATTTTTTGATTTGCTGTTTGTTTATGTTTGTTGTGTCGCGTACACTTATTCCACATCTCAATATCGTATATTTGTGATGATTTTATGTCTTCTGATTTTGTCTTGGGCACTATGGATATAAAAAATTTGATTGCCCCATTGGTACACCTTTGCTTCTTTAAACATTTTTACCTCTTAATATTTTTGTCTCATTAAAATACAATTTGACTGCAGCATTAACTTGTGATGTTAAAAGTCTGATTTTTAACGTTGTTATAGCGTGTATAAAAGGTGATATAATTACATAACGACATTTAATGGCGAAAACTCTAAAGGAAATATGTCTGAAAAAATCCATTTCATATCGATTCTCAATTTGTTATTTTTTTCAAACATTTCTTTTCAAAATCAGACATTATGTTGTACATAAAGCTATTCATTTCACATGATAAGCCAATGAAGAAAACACATAATAAATCTTTGATCATGTTTGAAAGTCACATGCTACTAAAAATTGCAACAAAATATGCTTGATCACTTTTGCTTCTTTCTTAAATTGTTGGATCAAGGTATAATGAGCTTTTCAAATTTCCAAATTTTATTGGTTATTCCTTATCATAACCTGAAGCCTTATGATGTACTGACTCATGAGAGCTCAAGGTCATTTGTTGCTATGGCTCTTACAGGAAACCCCCTTCAGATGACAAAATCATTATCAAAACATGAAGTTTTTATGCGTACAGTGGGACAGAGGTAGCAGGTCTTACTAAATGAATTTTGGCAGGTTGATTTTCACTAAATTAAGGTCTAAAGTGGTACATAAAAGGTCTTTAGGTTGCTTATTGATCATTCTAATTCAAGAACTAGAATGGCGGTCTTCCATGGAAGATGTATGTTCCGTGCATCTTTATTCAGTAAGCAGGAAATAGATGGGTAACAGGTATTAAATCGCTTTACATCATAAAGTACCATGGGGGGGAACTACATGTCTAATATCTAGAGGCTGTGACATGTAGTTGACCATAAAACTGTGACAGAAATTTTTGTGATGCCACACATGACAACACTAGACGCATTGCTATGATGAGGCAAGTCGATGGATAGCATCAAAGTGACTACTATATGTTGCTTTGCACCAGAATTAGTAATGTAGCTCATTATGCATTTAAGTACTGCGTACCATAAGAGCACATTTTAGACAATCTTTCAAGAGACTCTAGTTAGTCATATGAAACAACCAACAGCTAAACCTTTGTGCTTCAATAATCTATCGGTTGGCTTTCATTCCAAAACCAGTTGTGTCAATAACTGAAGGAGACTTAAACAATAATTGTAATTCATGTCACAGTCTCTCTATTATATACTTTAAACTGATAACTACCCTTTCAATTTGAATAAGACAGTAAAAATTGTTCCCCTGTGGAGCTGGTATGCTAAAATTGCAACCTTTTAAAACCATTGAAGCAAAACTAAATATCTTGCATAAGGTGTTTAATATTTGGATTGGGAGATTATTGCATAACTTTGGAGAATATAAAGAGATTTTTATCCACACGTTTCGGTCTTTTATTTGATTAGTAGAAAAGTTTTATATGGTATCCTTTAGAAATCGTTGACGTGTGGACCATGACATTTTGATGCGTATATAGATGTTTCATAGACAGCCGTGCATGACTAGAATAAAGAGGAAGGGAGGAAAATCCTAACTATCTCCTTCACGTCTTTACGATTTTTTTTTAAGTAAAGTATGACCAAATATAAATATGTGCTCATTCTTTTGTTATCTAAGATACCATGCATTAAAGAGAAATCAATGTTAAACTACTAAGCCTTACAGCTAATATATATATAACAAAATTTTGTTGTTTCGTACATTTTTTGTCACCAAATTTTTAGCTATAAAATTGAACAGTTTATCAAGAATTGTAGATAAAATGGCCTTTGACAAACTCAGCACATTATCCTTAAAGTTACACAAAAGTAAAACAGACATTGACTCACTTTACAAACATGTTCAAACTTTTCACCCTGTCAGAAAAAAAAAATAAAAAAGAAACTTACATTTGTATTTCTCCTTTCAACTTCTTGCTGTAAAGATTGTTCACTTCTGAAATGAGAAATTAGGTAACGATTTAAAGTTCAGCCGGGCTCGGTAAAATGCATTTGTTTTCACATTTGTTTGACCAAAGACCTAAAATGTCAACAAATCTTTGTATAACTTCATAGTAAGGAAGGAATGTCGTTCTAATGGCTTGGTTTATCTTCTGGTCGTCATTTAATACTGTGGTACCACGCACTACGCTTTCAGGTGACTTTTCATTTTAAGTCCCGACCTTAATATCAACATTAATCCCCCAGAATTTCATTTCTGATAAGCTGTATACAGTATAAGAACCTGACTTTAGAGTTGGTCAAAAATAATTAAATACAAATATAATCTGTGGATTAGAAGGGTTTTCAACTTAACTTCTATTGTTATAATGTGCCTGCTGTCATATTTTATCCCTTACTGAAGGTATTTGAAATAGGTACTGTTATATATTCCCAGGGTATAATGTGTTCAGATGTATTTTAAGACCTTTAAAGTTGTCCTTATAAGGTAGTTAGTTTCAAACACATGCAATTTTTGTATGTATGTAGTACAGAAGAGAGGGATAAGTTATCCCATTTGTGAATCAAATGAGCATTGAAAGCAAAAGTGCTTGACAGATTTTAAAGCAGAAATTGTACATCATCATGATCATATTAAGAAATCAAACTAAATACTCAAGGATTGTCAGATCATTCTAGAATATTTCTGCCAGAGAAATATACAAAACAAATTTAAGAATAAAAGTATCAAGACAGAAATAAGAAATAAAAGTTTTAGAATACAGTTTCTGTTGGATGATCAACTTCCCCCTCCATTTTTCAATAAATAATCCTGCTTTAAAAACCCATCACCCCATCACAAAAGGAAAGTCCTTTGCTTACAAATATTCAAAACTGCATATTAAAATTGTAACCACAATTTCTAACTAATTACTTACTCACACTTATATTACTCATCAAAACAAATTCTGTATGGGTTAAATTATCAATTATAATTGTGGTGAACCAAATAGTAAATAAAAGACCTGCCTTCAAAAGCCTGTACAAACATTAAAGGCAACAGACTGTATAGGCCTCAACCACAAACTGGAGATTACAAAATATTACTCATCAGACAAAAATAACAAACCTGTTTCTTTTACAGTGAAATGAACATTTTGAAGATATTTCAAATAGAATGTTTCAAGTCTATTCAATAACATTAAAAAAAAATTAAATTGTTTTTTGTTTTTTGTTTTTTTTTGTGTTTTAATATAGTCAAAATATTGAAATCAAAAGAATAAAATGAAGAAAGGGTATGGAAAAAAAACCCAGAAAATAATTAAGCATATGATCTGATTTCAGCATTCTAAACAACAAGCAACACTACATATAATGCATTTGGCCTTTAACTGTTTAATTCCCACTAATACATGTGAGAAAGGGTACAAACCGATCATAAACAATATATTTTTAGTTCAGAAAACATAAAACTAACTTAAAGCCAAGAAATAAATAATTAAAACATAAAAGAAATATTTTGCATGCCAAAAGAGGAAAGTCTCCCTGACTTATTCAACAATCAGTCAGTTTATATGATTGTCTGAAATAATAACATTATGTTGTGTCAAATAAATAAATCTAGACAATGTAAGATTGAGTGTATTTTTTAGGCTTTGGCTTACAAATGAAGCTTCAAAGAAAGGCAGTGGAAAATGAATGAAAATGACTTACTGTTCAGCCAATACATGAGGTTTAGAAACGCTAATATGTCCCTATACAATTGAAACAAATCTTAAAAGTTACAAGTTCACAATAGAAAAAAAAAAAACAACAGCAACTCCAAACATGGTATTAATTCAGGAAAAGGCTACATCACTGAACCATTGAAATGACCTGTCGGCAAAAAAGTCGCCTTACATTTCTTATTAAATTATCCTTCCAAAATAAATCACTTTAGTCCATAGCCCGTAGACCTCTGTTGGCCATAACAATTAATATGTTGACCACCTTTCCACCTCTAAATGTCATAAAATTATTGTCACTAACTTTTTTTTACACTAGCCAGTGAACATTAACATGTAGGGCTATCACTTTTATAGGAATGTCTGCTTATAACCTCTCCTTTAAAGGTTATGTGAACTTTGACAAGACAAAAATATTCAAAGCTTAACTGTAGTCCAAGCCAGAGTTTCATTTCATCTTTGAATCTATAGTCTCCAAAAAATGTTTAACATTAGAATACATACAAAATCCATAACACAAAAAGAAATTTTAATATTTGCAATGAAAAAATATTTCTTAAATATAAAAAATCTTAAATATGTCCTTACTGCTGCAGAGTACCTGTGTTAATTTTCTCAAAGCCAATACTTTTTGAAATATACATGAAGACAAGCCTCACGGTTCAAATTAACACTGTTCCATAAGGCGGTGCATTAAAACAATATGCAAAGATTTTTTACCCAGCAACTTGAATTCAAGATTTTAAAACTTCAAGAATGATGAAACTGACACTTGGCATTCAATATCTTTAATGTAATTTAATGAGAAAATGACAAATATGCTTCAATAATAAAGCGAGCTGTCATGGAAAAAGAAAGAAAAAAAGTTGTGATAAACACATATCTATGACAAATGTCATATAAACCATTTTATATTAATTAGATAAATCTTATAGCAACCCAAAACCTGATCAATCAAGGAAAAATATATCCATGGATGTCCAAATTATCATAATTGACACACATAAATCATCTGCCCTAGAAAAATATACATACTAACGAGAAATTAACTTCAGATTTGGTGACAACTGAAACAGTTCTTATGTAATTCCAAACACAATTTTAGTTTTAATTATTTCAATTATTTTAATTATAAAATTGTACAAGTACTTGATAGATTGTTGCAATATCATTCCCTTATGTTGCCTATGAATTTTTCAAACATGTCTGTATCAATCCCAAAAGGGTAGGATGGGGTAGGATATTTTGAAAGTTTTAAGTTTGTGATGCAGATTTAAGGAAACTTAACACTGGCCTAACAAGTGCCCCCAAATAACTATATCCTCAGTGGAATGTCTTCAAAGGGTACATCCCCCTCTTACAAAACTTTTTGGATTCCGATTTCTTATGCACATGTACTTGATTGCAAAGTCTTGGGTCTGTACATATATTTTTTCAAAGACATCTAAACTACTGGGTATTTCATGGGATGTGTATAGATACAAATGATTTTTTTTTCAATATATGACCTTAAATGTTTACCCCAGCTTTCGAGACTGTATATATAAATAATCGATAAGGTTAGATATATTATATTATGCAATCGTAGATCAATAGATCAATACAGGTAGACATTCTCCACATTCCTGGGGCCGAAAGAGGATTCTGGGTACAGATAATGCGAAACCTGTGAAAAACTTACGAATAAATATTAATGCTAAGAAAAAACTATGTGTTCTTCTCAAAATTCTTTCAAATTGAAAAATTAAATTAGTTGTGAGCATGAAAATATGAATTTCAAAATTCAATTTTCACAAGATAGATTTTTATTTGTATGTTAAAATAATGACTTTAACTAATTATAATTTTAAAGTCCGTTTACGTCACATAATTTGTCCATTTAAACAAATGTCTGCAAGTTTTAAAATCTGAACTTCCCTTTTAAATGAATGTTATATAAAATAGCCCAGTACTATACAACTAAAGAAGAAAGAGTAACAACCCTATAAAATTCCATAATTCAATAAAGGTATTCTGTTCCACAAAGAAGCCAATCAACCAGTCACTTTTCACTCAAACCAAGTCATCTGATCGAACTTAATTCTTACCTGTTTTATATATGGGGTCCTGCCCCTATTGAAAATCACAATCACACCTATCCACACCTTCCAAATGAATAAAGCAATACCTGCCTAAAACTATAATTAAAGGTACCCACGCCTGACAACTTTTAAACGTCTGACAATTAACAACACACAGGTATATCGTCAATTTGGTAGTGTTTACAGAACAGGTAACTATTACCGAATACCAAAAATCTGTTTTGTGAAAAAAATCAAATAAAAGAAAATAGTTTAAGCTCACCTTTTGGTTTAATTAACGTGACAAAAGAGACAGGATATGACATCACAACGGGATAATTTGTAACCTAAACATTACCTGCGATAAGCATGTTTAACACAATGTAAATCTTTAATCAATCCCTATATTGATAATACTATATTGATTTTGTATGTCAACAGATTTTTTTTCAAGGAGTTTATTACATTTTGTTTATGCATAAATGGGTTTAAAGTACAGAAACTAAACTGTTTAGACATGCATGCACTTCAAATTCTTTGAGTTTTAGTCACAATGTTTGATAACATTTGCAAATGATCTTTGCACATCTTGCACTTTTTTAGGAATAGGGGTATCTTAAGCGAATGTTGCATTGTGTTTTTAAGAAAATTTGTGTTGTCATTTCCAAACGATAAAATAATACTCACATAGAAACTAAAATTATATAGTTACATGTATACCTTCTGAAAACATTACCAATTTAATGCAGGAGGTTCCTTAAGACCAAACTTGCACATTTTAAAATACATTTAAAGCATTTCAAAATAATGTGGTTAGGAATGGACCATCTAATTTGAAAGGGGAGACCTTGTTTTTTTGTTTTGATCAGAAAAAAATATTTGTTTTTTAAGGTGTCATGACAGAATACTTTATTCCTACTAGCATTATTTATATACCAGGAATTCATCTCTAGAATGTTTTTTCTTACTCTCTGCTGCCAAAATATGTTTTTCATCAAAAATCAATTTAAAAAGAAAAAAAAATTAGAAAAAAAAACAAGGCACCCCCTTCAAGTTAAATGGTTGGTCCCTTATTTCATTTTAATATATGTCAAGTATAAAAGTACGTTCAAATCATTTACCCAATTAGTTTTTAGATAAAAGAATAAATTAAAACATAGAAGTAATTCCTTTATGTAAAGTTGTATAACATTACCCAACGGCCAATCCACAGGACTGGCTGTAGACCACTTCAGTGCTCCAGTTTAATTTTTCCTTTATATTTTCTGAAGTAAATGATTTTGTTATTGTAAAAGGGAAATTGACACATAAAAGACCATGAATACCTTAAACCTAGGTAAATGGGTTTTGACTTGCATTATCAATTTTTACTTCTTTTTTATGGTGTAATCTGGTTTTAGAATCTCATTAACAGTCCATTACCCTTTCAGAAGTGTAGAAGGTTTACTGACTGTTCAGGCTATAATTCCAGTGAATGTCAATTAATTTCAATAATGTTTATATTCTGATGTACAAGATAAAACAAATTCCAACCCTCCATAAAGACGATGACCTTGACCTTGTCTGTTCAATGACCCTATTTGGTAATTATTTATTCAGCAATTTTCACTTATTCTGATTTTTAGATTTAAATTTGCATAATATTTGAAGTGGTAAACATCAATATTAATAATGTTATTTTTGACATTAGATGGACTGAGTGTCAAGGTCAAACAACATTTGATTCTTTCACCTGTCAAAAATGTTTAAAAAGTAATAAATTCATAATTTAGCTGTTTATGTTTTGTCCAAGAAATATATTAAACACTGTCTTTTCTTCACTTTTGTTAGCATTAACATTATTGGCAAAAACCATTCTCTTGGTCTTAAAATCTAGCCCACATAAGTCATGTAAGTCTGGCAGTTTTAGAAGAAGAAAATTTCTGAAAATCTTACCATGAATATGCTTTAGATGGGGGTGTAAAAATTGTATAGTGTTTTTTATGTGGACATGGTGGATTTAATGCAAAAAAAAATTTTTATGGGGGGTTTACGCTTTGGATCAGCTAATTGTATCGAAAAACTTCATTCAGACAATAAAATCCAAACAAAAATGTACTTAGTACAAAATGTATACTAATACAATTGTATGATGTTGTACATGTCAGCCTTCAAAAAAGTTAAGCATGGAGACAGAATTCTAGACTAGTCATTCAAAGTAATAAGAAAATTATAAATAAAATAAAAATTCCTTAGTCCTTTTTCAGATCTATATCAAATATTTGAAATTTTTTAACAAAATCAATTTTACTCTGACAGGTAGACAGAATCTAAAATGTTGCACACCTGTCTGTTGCTAACCTTTAATATAAACCAATAATAATAGACCTTTTTATATTCCTGCCATTAACTACCCTAACGAAAGCAATCAGTCAAACCCACTTTTATCTCTCTATACTGATTATTGTGTCCAAATATGTCAATTATTTGGTCAGTTAGCTAGCCATCCTGACCAGCTGATCCCCACAGGTAATTTGACCTCAATTATCACCTTGATTTACAGGTAATTTGTCTCTTGTGACCACCAAACTACTGCTTTCTTAACTAATCATAAACGACAAATTATAGCCATCTTTAAAATTGCCACTATGATGCCCATAAACGAAATATCATTAGGCACTATACTTCAGGCCACAATAACCACAATTCAATTTACCGTATCAATTATTTAAAAATCATTCTTCAGGTGAAAAGCAGCTCTTTATTTGGGAGCAATTATGATGAATTTTTAATAGCAATCATTTCTGCCTTTTCCTCTTTAGTACATCAATTTTCCCATCGAAATCTTCAGGTGAATAAAATGCAATTTCATATGCAGGTGATACAGTTTCTGAAAATAAATGTTAAGCAGAAGGAAAATGTCAAAATTAATATATTTAAAAGTTCAAAAGACAACAAAAAGTGCCAAGCTATTTAAATTTTTAATTTTGTTCCATAGACACCCACCAAAGACTCACTGCTATAATTAAGTAGCTGTACAAAGGTACATGTATGTTCAAGTCACAAGATTCAAGTTAATTAAGCATTATACAAACTCCATGGAATTAATGACTTTTCAAGTCAGAGGTCAAGTATACTTTCTTAATGAAAATAAAGCTCATACATTAAAAGGTATTATACTGCCCTTGATGGGAACTTATGTCTTCAAATATCCCAGGCAGGTGTGTAAACATTAAAATAGTTATGGATTGTAATTTATTATTATAAGAAGTCCTGTATTATAACACCATGGCCCTTAATTGCACCTTACAAATATCAAAATGAACATAAAATTTCATAATTTTTTTGCTAAAAAATCTCATAATCTTCCTAATAATTCATTCGTGTCAAAAACTAACTTTATATTTTTCTGGTGTTTTTAAATTTCAAGTAGTACTTCATGGGTAACATATAAAGATTGTGTAATCATGCTTGCTACCAAATAAGACTTTTATTAACTATGCAATTTTAACACATCGTTAAAATTCACTGCAGGACTCCTATTGAGTAAAGAATTAGAGACATTAAAAGGTTTCAACACAGTGAATGGTAGACAGACAACACCTTTAATTCTCAATAAATCAAAGAGAATTGATCTATTTTTCTCTATTAAATCAAATATTGAAATTAAGCTCTAATTCTGTGAAATTCTTCAATATAATTTCATTACATTGTACCTATTACATAAAGTTGAACTTATTATACCAGATTCTTTATAAGCTTTAGTTGTATGGTTTTCAATGGTACTTGCCAAATATGCAAAGAGTGTGAAAACTAAATATGTATTGAGTCTCATTTTTGATGAGATTCCAAGCATCTTTTGTTTCCAAAGGAATTATTCAATGATTGAGAGTGCCCTACTCCTTTTTTATAAATTTGTTTAATGTCAAATTAAAGACCATTAATAAATATTAGGTTATATTTGCAAATTGCTTTTTTTTTCTGAAAAGGTCCCACACATGTTGCCCAGCTTAAAAGTGTCTAGAGAAAAGAATATCATGTATAAAGTATAAAACATTGAAAGAATAGACATTCTGGTCAGATCACAACCCAAACAGGAAGTAGTTTGACAGGTGTGAAAAAGGCAAACCACCATGACAAATTTCAATATTCAATTTCTGAGATAAGCCAAGTTGAAAACTTCAAAATGTGATCATTTCAATTTCAAATTAAGTTCACCAAATAGGCCATGATTCAGGTCCCTAAAACTAAATATTTTTTTGTAAGAATGTACAGATAATAATACTCACTTAGTTCATGTCTTTAACTTTACAAAATCCATTACAAAATCCCATTAACATATTTGTCTGAGAACAAAGCCTGAGTTACCTAACCTTAGACTGTGGGACTATACAACTCCCCTTTTTCTATGTCAAGTGACCTAGGGAGATGGCCAGCAGAGATGAAACAGTTACTGTTATAATTTGACAAAGGAATACATGTTATAGACTAATCAATGGTAAGACTTATTGTCTAATGTACAAGGGTATCAGTTAACCCAAGGGTTATTGTTTGGTAAATATAATACCAGCAAAAAATTTAAACTTGGATTTTTTTTGTACCATTTGGGAAGAATTAAATTGTAACAGTTGTTACATGATAAATGTTACATATTAGACATGTCAGTTTTTTTCAAAGGTACATTTACTTTTTAAAGACTACATGTATAAATTTATGAACAGAGATTGTACAATATTTTACTTGCATGAAAATACAAAATATTTCATAAGCAATATTAACTTTGAACTTTTTGGTTTTGAGAATTAACTTTTCATTCAATATTTTTGGTTTTTGATCTTCCAATGTTTTGAATCAAATGCTGTTGATTCAAATGCTGCTGATGAGAGGTTACTCCTTGAAATACACCATTTACAGCATAACCAAATTAACTGTTTTATACCTGTTTTTGGATTGTATTTTTTAACAGTTGGTCTTTTAATTTTTTATGTTTAAAATATATTTTAGTCCAGGATGCATCTTGAAAGACCATCCATGCATAATGCTACTGTAAATCCCAATGCTATGCATATATATGTAACGAATACATGCTTTTTGCAACCACAACAAAAAATACAAATACAGGTTTTCTGAACATGTTTTGTATCTGACTAATAATGCACATAATGTTTTATTGCCAATAAATATGCAATACATATTGACCTATCTTCTCCTTGTGTATTGGGTAATATTCCTTGGGAAGTTATCATTTCCCATACCATCATTATGTACTGTATACCTGATGCATGGTAACAGGTATTACAAGGTGTAAAGTACATGTAGTGTGTTATTATATATCTGACATTTTTATGGAATACACGATAAGAAACATGATTGACCCCAAAAACTATGAAAGGGTTATAGAATAGAAATGTTTCAAATGCACAGTTTTGAATATAACTTTGAAGCTTGGGAATGTTAAATAAAGCTGCCTTTTCGCAGTCTGCAAATAACTCAATCTGCAACAAAGCTCACGGTGAATCCCCTTGCTTCATATTTGACTCTACAATTTGTATATGTTAAGACTATAAGTCAAATCATCTGCCCCAGAAGATATCCCAAAGCAATTTAATTTTTGTTCTGTACATCTCCATTTGATGCACTATCTTTGTGCAAAGTTTGGTGATAATCTATCAAGCAGACAATCATGCATTTATTACTTTTTCAAAGTTTTTTTTTACTTACATTGAATGACATTCATGACCAAAGGTTCAAAATGAAAATAAAGAAACAGCCACAAACATGGTAGCGTACTTGATTAATCTGTTTACAGGTTGGCACAAGGCTGTACAAGTCCATAAATGCAACTACTTATGTACATGTAGACAAATTCCATATATATAGAACTTTTATGCACTGATAGACAAATTGGTAAAAAAATATGTAAATTATGAGCCGTAGGGACATGATGTACTAAGTAGAAAGCAATATATTTGTTGATGTACATGTATGTGCCTTTGCTTTAAAGAAACTTTGCCTTTATCATACAGATTACCGTATCAAATAATTGGTCTTCATGAAATTAATGAAGTTTCTAGGTTTTACATCATAAAATTTGAAGAAATATTCTACACAGTGTAAAACATGCAGCTTTTAACTCATAATGCATATTCAGAATAAAAGATCACTACACTAACAATAAGAAAACATTACTTGCAACTTAAACTCCTACCATTTGAAAAGCCAAAATTTATTTTACACCTAATTTCACAACAGAACTTTAATATCAAAATATGCACTTTACCTTAGACTCACCAACTTAAAGGAAACCCAACTTTATGAAAAACTTTTCGGTATTATTTGCATACCTCAGCTTTGATGCAGTAAACAAGTAACCTTGTCTTAATTCATTTCTACATCCTAGGTAACACAAAAAGGTTAAATAACGACAAACCACAAAAATATAATTTACGATACGACTTACCCTCAAACAAATTAATATCGCTTTGATGTCATATAAATTTCAATACACAGCTATCACTTTCCTTGAAGGAATAAAAACTGTACTACTTCAGTTGGTCCATAACAACTAAATTCCAAATTGAAAATGTTACAAACAGCAAAAATCATGGTTAAAGGCAAATGAAACTACTAAACCAGTCAGATAGTCTATTGGCTAAGACGATATAATTTTTATAGACTCGGCATTCCTTTCTTTGTTTTGTACTTGTAAGGGAATACACAAGAACATGAATATCAGACATTAATACAAACAATTAAATCCCGCTAGATTCAATGTTCTTCTACAGTCCAATGCACACTAAAAAGATTGAACATGAAAATATATATATTTATGTATTGGTATATAGTCATATAACCCCTTTACATGTTCCTCGGAATCGTTCAACTGGAACAAAGACGTGTGATCCTTTATTGAATAATGCACAGTTATAAAACCCTGTAGTAAAATGACGGTGGTAATTCCATACAAGGACGTTAAATAGCCTGCAGTATTATGAACAAAAACAAAAAACAGAGCATTGTATTATCAACAGCAATACACAGTAATGAGAATTTTAATGTGTATTCCCTAACAAAGTTTGGACTTGTCTCTTCAAAAAAACAAAATAGTCCTTTTTAGCTCACCTGACCCGAAGGGTCATGTGAGCTATTGTCATCGTTAAGCGTCCGTCGTCCGTCGTCCGTCCGTTAACTTTTCTTCAAAGATCTTCTTCTCTAAAACCACTTAAGGGATTGCATTGATACTTGGTATACATAATCTTTAGGATGTCCTCTACCAAGTTTGTGAATTATATACACGTCGACCAACCAACATGGCCACCGTTGCTAAAAATAGAACAGGGGGGGTCAGACCATTGTTTTTGGCTTATAACTCAAAAAGTATTTAGAGATAGAGAAAATCCGAAGCAACCTTCCTTGTTCAGCATCAAAAGCTCTACGAATCTCTCCATTGAGTCGAAGTTGTGAAACAACTCCTTATAGGAGTTATTGCCCTTTAATCATCAAATTTGACCATTTTTGCAGTTTTTGGACAATATCTTGAAAAACGTTAGAGCTAGAGGAAAGTTAGCATTGCAGAATTGTTTAGCTCATTGAGATCTACAAAAATGATTTCAGGGTCTAAATTGTCAGATCAGCCGTTTAAGATTTATTCCCCTTTAACTGTTTTTTCCATTAATTTACACTGATTTTCAAAAATCTTCTTCTCTAAAACTACTGAAGGGAGTGCATTGATACTTAGTATACATGATCTTTAGGATGTCATCTACCAAGTTTGTGAATTATATACATGTCAACCAACCAACATGGCCGCCGTTGCTAAAAATAGAACAGGGGGGGTCAAACCATTGTTTTTGGCTTATAACTCAAAAAGTATAAGAGATAGAGAAAATCCGAAGCAACTCACCTTGTTCAGCATCAAAAGCTCTACGAATCTCTCCATTGAGTCGAAGTTGTGAAACGACTCCTTATAGGAGTTATTGCCCTTTAATCATCAAAATTGACCATTTTTGCAGTTTTTGGACAATATCTTGAAAACCGTTAGAGCTAGAGGAAAAGTTAGCATCGCAGAATTGTTTAGCTCATTGAGATCTCCAAAAATGATTTCAGGGTCTAAATTGTCAGATCAGCCGTTTAAGAGTTATTCCCCTTTAATTGTTTTTTCCATTAATTTACACTGATTTTCAAAAATCTTCTTCTCTTATAGCAAGTAAAGTCTAACAATCCACGACCTTGGGTTGCATGACCCCTGTGAACTCTGGTAAACTTGAGACAAATCTCTCTGATGAAATTTGCAACAATGGAACTTGATCTCTTTGATCAGTTAAATTAACAGCTATACAAACAAGATTATCTTGTTTTAGGAAAGAGAAATTTACCTGTATGAAAATTTTACCTGTTTGAAAAAGTTACCTGTAGAGATTGAATAGTACGAACTGAACTAATGAAATACTATACAGAGTACCTGTAGTAGGTTACATGGTTTTTTAGGAAATACTTGTTATTAAAAACTGTTTTTTATATCAGTGTACTTTTAGAATATTAAAAATAATTTTTTTATGAAATGCTTTAATAATCAAGTTTTTTTATGGTTTTTACAACTCTATTCATCATAGTTTGTCCTCAGATATATCTGAAATATCTGATATTACTGATTATTCAGATTTTTTATACATTTGTAGTCATAAATGAGGTCATTCTTATAAACGAGTATACTGTTTAATGACTTTAGATTACATTGACTGTTTAAGTGTCTATCTGTACAGTTTCTGGGCTCGTTTAGAAGGGGTACCAATATCCCCCCCCCCCAAAATCTTTTATCAAATATTCCATTTCCGAAAAAAAAGTGTTTGCCAATATCCCATATCAGGATTGAAATTTCCCATAAATAAAATATGAGCAGAAGCTGTTTCCATATTTGCTTCATTTTCAATTCTATGTGAATCAAATGGTATGGTCTTTGATGGTGTAAAATGTAAATGATGCATAAGTAAAAATATTTTGTCCTTAGTGTAACATTATATTAAACAGATTTTGATTTGAAAAGTAAAAAACTATCAAATTGATGGTCATATTACCATCTTTGATGTAGGAGTTTTCTTCCTTCAAAGTAGGAGTTTTCTTCCTACAGTGTAGGAGTTTTTTTCCTTAGTGTAGGAGTTTTTTTCCTTCAAGCAAAAAAATTCATACCCATAACAAGTTAATCTCCTCTGTATAGATGTCAATTTAACTGATCACGGTAATCATCTTCCATTGTTGCAAATTACAATAGAGGGATTAAGTTGTAGTTTACCTAATTTCATTGAGGAGTACTAATATAAACACGGGGATTATAATCCTTTACTAGCAGTAAACCACTGAAGGGATTGCATTGATACTTGGTATACATGATCTTTAGGATGTCCTTTACCAAGTTTGTGAATTATATACATGTCAACCAACCAACATGGCCGCCGTTGCTAAAAATAGAACAGGGGGGTCAAACCATTGTTTTTGGCTAATAACTCAAAAAGTATGAGATAAAAAAAATCGGAAGCAAATTTGTTTGTTCAGCATCAAAAGGTCCTCACAGTAGTTATTGCCCTTTAACTGTTTTTTCTATTAATTAAACTGATTTCCAAAAATCTTCTCTGAAACCACTGAAAGGATTGTTTTGCAACTTTGTATACTTGAAAGTTTGTGAAATTTATTCAAACTTCGGCATAAGAGATCAGGTGAGCGATTCAGGCTCCTGGGAGCCTCTAGTTTAGTTTATAGTTGACTAAACTTTGAACTCGTCCATTAAAATTGATTTTATATACATCTTAACATAACAAATTGATTTTTATTAAGAGAAAAACAATGACAATGGACGATTTATAAAATGAAATTAATTGAAACAATTATTTCTACTGAAAATTAAAAACACACAATGAACACAACTCAGCTTTTTCTAAAAAAAAATTTTCATTGAGAGAAATAAAACTGCAATGAACGATTAACTTATGAGTTCTAACATAAGTTCTTGGAAAAGATAGGCTGATCTTTCACAAGTTATAGAATTTTTCAGTCTTTTTGTGAGTGGAGCACAGCAGAATGAGCCAAAAGACCCCAAAATTCTATCACCAGTGTGAGATCGCTGCACCTGCTCGCATCTGATCTCAACCTGGTCATCTCACACTGAAGAGAGGCATTTACAGAAGAATTAAGTAATTCAGCTACTATCATATTAAGTGTACACTTGAAGGTCATTTGGTAAAATTTTTTGAAACATTTTGTTTTCTTAGACAGTGATTTAAAGATACAAATAAGTTATCTGCAAGCTCTAATTAAACTATAAAAATGGCAAAGTTAATATTTCACAATGGTCTTACTTAATGTGCCCCCTGTTTTGAGTTTCATGGGCTGCAAAAGTATTGACACTTACAAAAATATCTTTATTATTACAGATATTAGTAATGCAATACTATCATTAACTGTATTTAGTCATAATTTTACAATGTAAAAGAATTTAAGAAAAAGCTTTATTTTAGTGACAACGCCCTTCATTCTTTATCTTATAACATAAGATAGCATGTTTTATATCTTTATACTGATAGTTATTCTAATCCTTCAACATGTTTTTTATTGTCTATACATAAAACAAAACATTATGTTACAACGTTTGAGAATTGTCAGCGATGTATTACCTACTTAATACTCCTACACTGGTCAAACAGGAAGTGGGTGTCAAATAGTTACAAGAATTTAGTCACAAAAATTATCCATGAAGAAGAATGGAATGCTGCAAATGTGAAGGATCTCAAACTGTTGATTGTCAAATTTTTAGTTCTAACAGAGAAAAAAATGCCAAACCTAACTGATTGAGTTCAAGTGCCTAGAAAAACAATTCTATCTTGTAAATACATCGTTTTTACGATAGCTCGGAATGGCTTTTATTATAATTTTTTTGGGGGCATGATGACTTCCAGTGCAAGAAAGAGCAATAGATCAAAATAAATACTGCTTTGTTGTTTATTAACGATGGAATCTTCAATTTTGGAAAAATTTCTACACATGTAAGAATTTGTTTTCATTCAATTGAAATATTTACCGTTTATAAAGATATCACTGTTTTCATTAACCCACAAATGAATTTGCATAAGTGTATGTGGCAGCAAACCAGTTTGACTCAAAAACTGGTAAAGTCACGGGATAATTTCTGTCTAATTAAGGGATTTATCCGGAAAAGCAATTAACTCGAAAATGATGTATTGCACACTGACTAACATTACAAATGGATAGAGGGGACCAGGAGCATCCACTGACAACAAAGACTCAGGCAAACAGTAATTGAAGAGTTTTAGTCAACAGGTTTTTGAAACTTGTTGTTCAAAGTTTAGCTTCAGTATCATAACTCTATAATGTCCTTTCATTTTTTTTTTATTTGGCAGACATTCTATGGTCCATTAAATTAGAAAAATAGTGAAAGGACTTATTGAGCTTTACAAACCCACAACTTTTTGAACTTAAGTCTACAGAAGAGTTTGTCTACCTAGTTAGAGTGCTTTGGCCCTTTACCACTACAGTTACTTATTATTGTGAAAGTGTTATTGATGCAGTCAACCCAAAAATGTCTCGAGTCATCTTCCAACAACACTAATAAAGATAGATATCTTTTACAAGGTCTTTATTCAATTAAAGTAAATGCATCACCTAATGTAAAAATCGTTAAATTCAGTAACGTGACACAAGACGATATCCTCCTACGTATTGACATAGGTTTTTATGCAGTAAACATTCAAATTTGAGACCGACATTGAAATGTTATGGTGTCTAAGTATGGTGACATGTTAAAACTTCAATAAAGAGTGCTTTGTTGTTCAACAGCATGTTTATTGCATGTTTTTCTGAGATGTAAGGCAGATACTAGTGTCCTTGAATAAATTAAGATAAATTAGTGTCTTGGTTTCTTATTCACATGGTGTGGCATATGAGGCTTAAAAAATGACAAGATGTAAAAACAACCTTTATGTAAAAGGACTGATATCTTCCCAAACCAATGATGAAGAGCCACTAACACTGGAGATAAGTGTCCAAAGATGATTGGCTGTATAAAATGAGTTTCATGATTTTAGTGAAATCCTAAAAAAAATTCTAAAAGAAAAGATCATCTCAATTTGTTTATTAAATATTAGAGGTTTGTCCTGTCTAAGTTTTGTTTGATAACATTCACAATGGTTTTTTTTATCTTTTGCAAGATGCCTTGCTACACGATACATAATTTTTTTTTTTAATCCCCATGGTCCATGGACATCCCAGATACACTTTCTAATGAATGATTCAGCAAAAGTTGCCTAGGAATTTCTGATGGCCTTGTTGATGTACAATTTATTTCCTTCCTTGGGCATTTTATGGACACAAAGGATAAACTTTGGTATTCAACCTACATAAATTGGCTTTGAAGTTGATCATATATAGGAACAAAAAGCTCATTTATAAGGCTTTAAGTTTTTAGACAATATGGTCAATTTATAGTGTACTAAAATTGTTTGATTTCCTTGTCAGATTTGTATGCAATTTGTGGATTACTCCGCATTAAATTTGTGAACTTACATACATACAGTAGATGTAGCAATTTTCAAAATTGAGCATAGAATTCTGCTGAAACTCATGCTAGGGGCATCCCAAGCTTGCAGTCAGGTGCCAGTGTTTAAACTTTGCTAGAGGTTTCCCTGTGACTTTTGAAAGGGGAACAGCATCAAAAACACTTTTCCTTTCTGTTGTTTCATTTCAATATTTATAAAGTAGTTTTTATATGTGTAAATCTTTACATGATGAAAATGTCATTAAAAATTTGGCTCAATAGTTTCAAACGATATAAACAACAATTATTCAGTGTACTATAAAACTAAATTGGTCAACTTTATTGTAAATAGTTGATATTTAATCAACCATAAATGTATGTGTATAAGATGTAACAGAATTCGTTTGAAAAGACGGAACAGAAATCATTTAAAACAACCATTTATATACATATATACGAAAAAGCTACTATTGAAATATCAAACAGACCACTTCAAAAGAAATTCAAACATTTTTACAAATTAATCTGAATTGCAAATAAAGCAGTAGAAACCAGTATTTAATTTAAACCTACACTTCTGAACATTGTACAGAGGTGGGGATTCCTGCACAAGGACAGTTAAATTTGATATTAAGAATATGTTAAAGGAGTTCAAAGGACTAAATACTGCAAGGACAGTTATATTGAAAATCTCAGTACGCCACAGAGTTAAAAGACTGAAAAACTGCAGGGATCGTGTTAAATATGAACAATCTATGACCTTTTCTGTCATATCTAATCAATGTTTAATTTGCTATAACAGGAATTCAACTTAAATGGAAATCTGAAAGATCAGTGGCAAAAACCAAAACTTGACACTTTTGTTCAAATATTATACAGTTCTAATATAAAATCTCTGCCAAATTTCAAACTTTGTCCTAATTTTTTTTACCTAAGTGAAAGCAGGCTTTTATTCAAGTGTATGGTAAAACAAATATTTTTCTGTATTACTTTTGAAATAGTGTATAGTTCTAGTGATAGTAATACTTCTACATAAATTATACCCCTAAAACTAAAACAAAAGCCAAAATAATAAAAGTTAGTGTATGTATTTGTACATGTTAAGTGAAACTTGTTATAATGGAGCCCATTTGAGTCGGAAGAATTTGTCCAGAATAGACAGGTGATTATACAGGTTGAAAATGTGGGAGGTCAAAAGTGTAAAGATATTGATAGAAGGAACTTGATCATGACAACTAGTTATTTTTTAGAAAGGTTTTTGGTTCATCCAGGATTCATTTTGAACAGGTTTGACTGTACATGTACATATGATATATACTGAAACTATATTCCAGAGTAGAGTTCTACATTTTGTTAAGATGACCTACTGTGATATTGCTCTCTGTGACAGATCTTCTAGGTCACCAGCATTAAACAAGTGCTCATCCTTCAAACCAAAGCTCTTCTTACAGGCTTCCAGAAATACATTGATGTTGTCCTGAAATGAAAATAAAGTCTCATTTTTAAAAAAGAAATCTGTGAACTACCTTAAAAGAAGTTTTTTTTGGTGGCGATTAATTTCATTACATACACATTCACAAAACCAACAAGGGAACACAAAAATTTAAACACCTAAATTATAAGTTGATAATAAAAAGTGTTATAAAAGGAGTAGAGCCACGAAGGCCCTAAATCGGCCCGGTAATTTCACTATTTTTTCAACTACTATATCTTGTCATAAATTTAACTAAATTATGTTAAGGTATGAACAAACTTTTCATATCTGTAAGATTTAGCAAAATATTTACACCACAGGTTTAGCCTTGAGACTTTGAACATGCCAAAAATTTGAAAATTGCTCATTTTTCACACATTTTCACCTGTTTCTATGCATATTTTGTCAAAATTAGTATTGGCCACATTCCTCGACCATCCTAATTTTTTTTATAATTAATTTATAATATCATAGTACACATTTCTATCATAAAATAATTTTGGCCCATTTCATATTCATCGATTTACATATGAAAATCAAGGAAAACTGTCAAAAATTGTAATTTTTCACAAAATAGTCAATTTTTTACCTCACTGTTCTCCTTATTGATAAATAATTGAAGGAAAAATTATTGCAATTCATGAAATATAAAGACTTAGGAACATTAGTTCAGCAACTAGAAGTAGATATATAATAGTTGAATTTATGGGCCATTTTTGGGCCTTCGTGGCTCTACTCCTTTAAGAAACAACAAAAATTATATTCAGCAAAATAAAATCACAAAATTTTCAAGACACAAAAAAACACCTATAATGTACTAGAATTATAGTCCGAGGTTAAAAAAATAAATGCAGCTGCTGAGAAAAGCATACTTATTTTATAAATGTTAAAACAAAATTTCAATTCAAATAATTTTAAACTGTCATAAATGTCTACCAAAGACCCATCAGAGATGCTCCTGTCAAAAGTTTAACATAAACTGTAACAAAGTTAAATTTCGACTCACAGATGAAAACCCACACCTTTATAATGTCTAAATCTCACTATTTTAACACATTTTTTATATGAAAAATATGTTGGAAAATTGTCTGAAAACAGAAATATTTAATGATCTTGAATAGGCGTTTCAATTCAAACCTTTAAATCTTAAACAAATATTGCACAAAAAACTGTGCAATATGATACTGGCGTGAAAGATTCTTTTATTTGAAAAGGTCCTTTTTTTGCTTAATGCATTTATTTGTTTTGTGAGTTAAATTTAGTTATAAATGGGGTCTATATTCAGACATTCAAGATTTTCCTATTTAAAACTGCCAGTTTAAGCTTTTATGACCTGATATCATTAGGATAATGACCCAGGTGCCTTTGCTGCATTGTACACGTTGTACTTTAAAATAATTTAAGAAAAAAATGTACGACCAAAATCGTGTTATCTGATCGTCCAACACCAAAATGACATGTGCATAAAGAATGATGTAATACGCCATTGTTAAACAAGACAAAAATATTTCTTAAATGCAGTAATTTGGCAGTGAATGAAGTAACAAATCTATCATAAGGTTCCCTTAAGTATACAGGTAGGTCATTGAAATGTACCTTTTTATACCTGTTCCATGTCAGGAGTAGAGAAAAACAAATGCACATGGAGACTCAATTCATCATCATATACAATGCACATTTACATAACAATCATACAGCTTTGAAAGCACTATCGTACTAGGTGTGTCTTACTTAAATTTCTATTTGAAAACTTGACAAGATTTGACTCATCCATAATGCATCTCCTGAACACTTGTACATTGTAAATTATATTATGAACCATATTTTTCTATGCAAGCATTTTTGTGTCAGGGTGACTCAACATGGTTTACAATCTATATGTTGACATTGACATGTTTTAAAGTTGAACAGAGCTTGTAACTTTTAAATTACCTGCAATGTGCTGCAACCAACCTAGCCTAAAACTCAAGATTGGGTCATTTCCCAACTTATACTAATATCAGAACTTATTTGCAATTAGTGTTCTTTCAATGTAAATGTACATGAACCTGCATAAGTCATACATTTTGCACCATGCTTAATGTATTTTTGCACATAATCAAATCAAGTTATACTATAAAACATGTTGTTACGACTCTTAAAAATTGGACAGACACACAGACTTGAGATCTCTGTTACTGTTCATTAATATTTGAGCTGGGTACCTTTAACTTTAAATAACCCTAAATTGATTTAACAAAAGCAGCTAGTATTAAATTTAAATCTTATACATGTATGCTGAACATTCCCTGGTAAAACTTGCCATGTTATAAGGGGAATAACTCATGATATTAAGCTTACACATTTATGCAGTAAACTTTTTACATCAATTTGTAGATTGAAGATGAAAAAAATGTGCAACTATGCTATGACAATTTTATTTTGATTAAATTAGTTAAATATAGTGAGAGACATAACCTTAGGAGAATCTGAATATTGTGGGCATCATATATATCAATGCTGAAGCAGCATACCCGAGCTTGACTATTTATGGCACAAAGTAAGACTTTAACAGAAATAGAAGTCTTGTCTCTTGTCATAAATATATACCCATCCATTCATCCATTTACATTTTTTTCTGTGTTTTATCTTACCAATCCTGCAATAGGTGTTGGCAGCTTATTGATTCTCTTGACAGATCCTGGCTTGACACTGTTCAACAACCTGAAGTGAGAAAATCAAATTAGATTCTGGAAAGGCTGTTTTTTTCCTGTATTTTTCTTAAAAAAATTATTTCAATTCCAAACTGAAAGAAATTCCTTTTAGCAATGGGAAGAGGCTCACAGGGCCATTAGCATTTAGAAAGAGGCTCACAGAGCCATTAGCATTAAGAAAGAGGGTTACAGGGTAGAAAGAGGCTCACAGGGCCATTAGCATTAAGAAAGAGGGTTACAGGGTAGAAAGAGGCTCACAGGGCCATTAGCATTTAGAAAGCGGGTCACATGACCATTAAGACACATTCTAATACAGACTTGGCCCATTAACAATTAAAACCATGCTTTCAAGCTGTGTTTAATTTCCAATATTAAGCAGAGTTCAATATCACAGTGACTTTAATACTTAGACAGCTACTTCATAGCATGTCCTGTGCAAAACAAAGCCAATAAAACAGGGAAAATATTAATGAAAGCAATATCAAAAGCTCAACCCCATGTGGACCACCATGAATTAATTTAACTGCATGTATGCATAAAGAACATGTCACAACATTTTGTTGGAAACTGGTTATACATGCAGTCTCCACAGAAGATATATTAGGCATAACAAACTGTGTTCTAATAAGCTACATGTACATGTAACTGATTACCATAATGTCAATAAAGTATCAAAGTTTGCATTTTGGGCTATAAACATTAACTGTAAAAAGATATTTTATTCACATACTCGCATAATAGGACCCCATTTTCAAGTGATCTTCTGAAATCATCAGGATACTGAAACTTCTTCCTAGTGACAGCCTGAAAATGGAAAAAAACATTGATTTATCTCCCTTTGGATATAAATATTTACTTAGTTAATCGACTTAACTCTAAAATTTCTTCACAAATTCAACACCAAGCTGGTTTCTTTTATACAAGCAACCAGGTAAAAATATGACTGCTTCATATTATTGTTCTCCACACACACAGCTTTCTGTGTGTCTGTCACACTCTGAACAGATTATTATTCAGACCATTACCGTAATTTCTAATTTGAATTTTTGTAGAAGTTATGTCCCTTTGACCATAAAAATCAAGTCCAGTGCAAATGCTCATACAATTTTTTATAAATTGTTTTTTAATGATATCATAAAAACAAGGTGTTGCCTAAAATTTAACATTTTTTATGGCTAACTTAACAATATTATACTATTAATCTATCCTGTCTGTCTGTAGATAACTTCATTATGAACAAAAAAGATTACGGACCAACACCTTTGTATATACATTCACTATCAAGACCATTAACCTTACATGTCCCACGTAAACAGTGCTAATTAAAATATAATGTTATTTACCAGTAACAGGCCAAGTTTAACTAAAACTTGTTAGTCCTAATCTTATATTAGTGACAGTCTTTGCAATAATGTATAGGACCAGTACATGAACATGAATATCTTAAACTTGCAGTGTAGGATGTTTAAGAATTTATATCAAATTATCTTCCTTTTTTAATGGATCTAATTTCATCATATTGATAAGTGCATAGAGTTGCATCGTGTAGTGTGTCATATCTTTATGATTCTTTTTGTAAACTTGTCTACATGTACAACATTTTGAGTACAGTAATTTGAAAGAGTTTTTCATATTTAAATGTACAATGAACATTCGGATAAGAAGATCTGATCTGATGTTCCTTATGAAACATGTATATTTCATATAATACTAAAACAGTCAAGACCACATAAAAAAATAGAGCTAAACGCTTCATTAATCATGTGCTTCAGTTAAGAAGGTATGAATGAAAACCTTTTTTACATGAACCAAGGGCAATAACTCAAATCTTACAAGTTTTACATTGATAAAAAAAAACCACAGGCGCTTAATTGTTACATGAAAAACTAGAGGCTCCCAGGAGCCTGAATCGCTCACCTGATCTCTTATGCCAAAGTTTGAATAAATTTCACAAACTTCAAGTATACAAAGTTGCAAAACAATCCTTTCAGCGGTTTCAGAGAAGATTTTTGGAAATCAGTTTAAATTAATAGAAAAAACAGTTAAAGGGCAATAACTACTGTAAGGACCTTTTGATGCTGAACAAAAAAATTTGCTTCCGATTTTCTTTATCTCTTATACTTTTTGAGTTATAAGCCAAAAACAATGGTTTGACCCCCCCTGTTCTATTTTTAGCAACGGCGGCCATGTTGGTTGGTTGACATGTATATAATTCACAAACTTGGTAGAGGACATCCTAAAGATCATGTATACCAAGTATCAATGCAATCCCTTCAGTGGTTTAAGAGAAGAAGATTTTTGAAAATCAGTGTAAATTAATGGAAAAAAACAGTTAAAGGGGAATAACTCTTAAACGGCTGATCTGACAATTTAGACCATGAATTCATTTTTGTAGATCTCAATGAGCTAAACAATTCTGCAATGCTAACTTGTCCTCTAGCTCTAATGGTTTTCAAGATATTGTCCAAAAACTGCAAAAATGGTCAATTTTGATGATTAAAGGGCAATAACTCCTATAAGGAGTCGTTTCACAACTTTGACTCAATGGAGAGATTCATAGAGCTTTTGATGCTGAACGAGGTAAGTTGCTTCGGATTTCCTCTATCTCTTATACTTTTTGAGTTATAAGCCAAAAACAATGGTCTGACCCCCTTGTTCTATTTTTAGCAATGGCGGCCATGTTGGTTGGTCGACATGTATATAATTCACAAACTTGGTAGAGGACATCCTAAAGATCATGTATACCAAGTATCAATGCAATCCCTTCAGTAGTTTTAGAAAAGAAGATTTTTGAAAATCAGTATTAATTCATGGAAAAAAACAGTTAAAGGGGAATAACTCTTAAACGGCTGATCTGACAATTTAAACCCTGAAATCATTTTTGTAGATCTCAATGAGCTTAACAATTCTGCAATGCTAACTTTTCCTCTAGCTCTAATGGTTTTTAAGATATAGTCCCAAAACTGCAAAAATGGTCAATTTTGATGATTAAAGGGCATTAACTCCTATAAGGAGTCGTTTCACAACTTCGACTCAATGGCGAGATTCGTAGAGCTTTTGATGCTGAACAAGGAAGGTTGCTTCGGATTTTCTCTATCTTTTATACTTTTTGAGTTATAAGCCAAAAACAATGGTCTGACCCCCCTATTCTATTTTTAGCAACGGCGGCCATGTTGGTTGGTCGACATGTATATAATTCACAAACTTGGTAGAGGACATCCTAAAGATCATGTATACCAAGTATCAATGCAATCCCTTCAGTAGTTTTAGAAAAGAAGATTTTTGAAAATCAGTATTAATTCATGGAAAAAAACAGTTAAAGGGGAATAACTCTTAAACGGCTGATCTGACAATTTAGACCCTGAAATCATTTTTGTAGATCTCAATGAGCTTAACAATTCTGCAATGCTAACTTTTCCTCTAGCTCTAATGGTTTTTAAGATATAGTCCCAAAACTGCAAAAATGGTCAATTTTGATGATTAAAGGGCATTAACTCCTATAAGGAGTCGTTTCACAACTTCGACTCAATGGAGAGATTTGTAGAGCTTTTGATGCTGAACAAGGAAGGTTGCTTCGGATTTTCTCTATCTTTTATACTTTTTGAGTTATAAGCCAAAAACGATGGTCTGACCCCCCTGTTCTATTTTTAGCAACGGCGGCCATGTTGGTTGGTCGACATGTATATAATTCACAAACTTGGTAGAGGACATCCTAAAGATCATGTATACCAAGTATCAATGCAATCCCTTTAGTGGTTTCAGAGAAGAAGATCTTTGAAGAAAAGTTAACGGACGACGGACGACAGACGACGGACGGACGACGGACGCTTAACGATGACAATAGCTCACATGACCCTTCGGGTCAGGTGAGCTAAAAAAACCAACATATACTATATTTTTTTTATTTTTTTATCAAAAGCACTGAATTTAAACTAGACCACTCTTACAGCCAGGCCCCTTTAGTAAACGTACACAGCATTTTCTGAAGGTTTAATGTATGCCAGTAAAAAAAAATCCTGTGTATTGTTTTCTCACATTTTATAATATAATGTAACTATATTAAAGTCTGATATACAAATGTGTCTGATTATTATACAGTTTGTATCTGATTTTTATGTCCAATCATAATAAAATGTGAAATGCAATGTACATGATATAGTCTAGCTCTTGTGAATAAAATTCTGCATTTCATTATAAGCAGCACATTTGAATGAATGTTACATTGTTGGAATTTCTACTGTTTAATTAATTGGTTTAATTATCTAGTTTGAGATAATGTTATAACCATCTGGAGCTTGAAGAATTACATTGTTGTTAATAGCAGTCAGGATGTATACAAAAACCCTTGGAACAGATTCAAAATCTGTCTTGAAAACTTGATTAAACATACCTAAAAATTTGGCTTTTTTAATGAAATTACCATAATAATCATTCTATACAGGCAAACTACAACAAGAGTTTTCAAGGAGTCTGCCTGTATGATTTGCTGTGTACCTGTGACATTAATTTGGTAGAGTTTTTATCATACAACTGTGCTTTAGTTTAAACATATTTATTTATCCTGGATTGGGGAACAAGCTTAATGCTTATGTAAATCCCTCTCCAGCTAGCAGTTTGCGAGTGTGGCCTTTGCAGTGGCCCCCATTGAGCCTACTCTTATCGAACTCTACAAAGGGGTCTTTAACGTGCATGGGGTATTGCTCTCCACATACATGTACACGGGACAACCTTTTTTTGTCCCTTCCAAGGACTAGCATCGTTCCTTGAGACCATCCTCGCAAATGGTGTCAAGAGAGAGTCGGAAAATTGGTTCATGAAATTTTCACCCCGGACGAGGATCGAACCACGAACCTTGGTGTTAGTAGCCCGACGCGTTAACCACTACACCACCAGCTCTCTGCGCTTTCTTGTAGAACTAAAGATCCTTATCTGCAGAAGTTCAAAATGTGAAAAAATTGATTTTTTTTTTACTTTTATAATTCAAAAGGAGACTTTTCATATAAATGTTTAATCAAGAATCGCTCACGCTTATTTCACATCTCATTAATTTTCTATTCTTAACAGCCAACTTATAATCAATCACTCAATTCATGTACATGTAGAATATTTAAAACCCAATCACTGATCACAAAGGAGTTTTAAACTTTTTTTTTTGCAAAATTACATTGGAATACACAAATATTAGAAAGAATGTTCAGGGTAGGAAATTCGCTGAAAAAATAACCAGCCCTGAATTGAAATTTCACCTGTTTTTGCTATATAGCCAGTCAAATTTTCATGAATTTTAGCCAGCCCTGCCCAAAAGTTACCAGTCTCGGGCTGGCGGGCAGGCTGTTATTTCTAACTCTGGAATGTTAGACCATGTGAGCAGAATGAAATGTAAAATAAAACTTCCCTAATACATGTAGGTACCCATGAAGGTCAACATGGTCAAGGTCACAATAAATAACCAACACCTGAAAATCAGGTAAAAACATGAAATAACAATAAAACACCCAGATAAAAGTTCATTATTACAGCCTACAGCTGAATAAGCTTTCAATCCATTTACAAAATATGACAAGAGTGGTCATGCCTTGCAATTTTTAACAAATGTATAGACTTTAAAGTAGATTAAAAAATGAACAATAAGTCAAGATTATCTAAAAGTTGTTGACTTTAAGTTAACTATTAAGTGTGAAGTATTATAGTTTATGACAATTAATCTTTGGAAAATTATGTGGTGAATAAGGCTATAATTAAATTTTATTCTGAGGTCAAATTCTTTCAGTAAAGTTCTAGGTGACATGACCTATTTTTTAGTTTATCATAGAATGTTGAGCTGACATTCATGATTCCCATGATGTCCCTTAGAGACAGAAATAATTTATATAAAAAATATCATGTTTTAAGGGCTAAAAAATAAGGAATGGCTCAATTAATGAGTGTTTAGAACTACAAAACTTAAGTCTTGTTTCAATGTTGGAACTACCAAAGCATTCAAAAGTTTACATGCATATGCAAAGTTCTGTATTATGCATTTCATGACATCCAAATTCTATCATTTGGGGGGGGGCTATCTTTTTCATGAACATGTAGATCGAATTTCTAGACAATATTGGTCTGGAACTACTCTTTCATCTTTCATGAACTACAATGTATAGGAGGAACCCCTCATTTCTAGATGTGCCTTTGTCTTGGATTGAACTGAAAGAAAGCCTTTTTTCTTAAAAAAAAATAATAATGTACTCTGTGCATGTGTAATGTGCAAATTAAGGCATGGCTATAATTCTCTAGTCACTTAAATTCTTGACTTTTAAATCTTCCAACCAAAAGTAATTTATAATCTACATACATGTTTATCTTAAAAGTATGTCCCATATCTACCATGGTAAACAAATATAGGACACTAAGTTTACTAAACAAAGCATTTTCCCAATGTTTATAAAAGGAATTTACTATCTAACAATGGGAGGCTTTGAAGTTAAGAAACCCAATACACAAACTAAATCACAAAAGTACATATTTTCATTCGAGCCTATTCTTATGGACCTTAGATTTTTAACACCTTTTACCATTTTAAGTAGCTTTGGATGGGCAAAAGTTTTCTTAATTATGTTTTAGTTAAGTAGTCAATACAAAGGTCAGGTTACAGATCCGGAAAAGGGGGACTGTCGATTCTGGAACTTAAAGTATCAGATATTTCCTCTACTTTAAAATTGTTTTTAAATTAAGAACACAAACATTATTTAAAAAGAGGAGGATTTTTTAAATCCTTAGTCTGAAAGAAATGGATCACATATACTAGAATGTCAAATCAAGTTAATTGAATTAACAATTTTCAATAAGTGTACTATTCAACATGCTCTAGCAAAACCATTTTATAAAGTGTTGGTTTTTTTTCTGGATAGACAATAATGAAATAAGAAATAAATGTCCATGACACAACAATGACATTGACAACAGATACATGTAGTTTATGAACCTCAGACTTCATTCTTTCAGATTTTTTATTGCTACATGTACTTTTAAGCTGTTAATAGAAGATAAAAACAAAACCTGGTATTCAAAATTAAAGATTAAATGTCAGGTACTAATATTATATATACTAAATTGCATTCAATTACAAATTGTTTCTGACACTTCATGATCAAGTTAAAATGACATTTGATATACATGTAACATTAACATGCATGTAATATTGTAAAAGAACATGTACATGTATGTGTATTACAATTGTATGCCATTACATTCAATTTCCAGTTCTCAGAATCAACCTGATGGTTAAACTGTAAATCATGATTTAGTTTTAAAAGTATATATAGCTAACTTAGGTTAATTATAGACCAAATATGGATCCTGCATTATGAATGTGCTGTACGCGCAGGAAGTGGCCTGCCTTGGCTGCACCAGCTAAATCATGTAAATCAAGGGTCCCTTTCTACATACTGTGGATTCATTTATTTTTGTGGGTATCAATTTTCGTGGTTTGATGAAAAAGAATCATTTCGCAGATTCTTATATTCGTGGTTTTGAAGACTATATAATAAAGATCAATGTAAAATTTCCTTTTCGTTGGGTATCAATTTTTGTGGGTAAAGGCCAACCACGAAAACCACAAAAATTGATACCCAACGAATAATAATGAAACCACAGTATACTTAATATCAAATATAATTCATAACCTGCATTTCCTCGTATGAAATTTCCATGCCCCCAAGACCAATCTTGAATCCCCCCCCCAAAAATAACACTGCATTACCAAAAGTGTTACATTTTACTCTCCTTGATTCCTTCTCAGAGGCATGGAAAGACCCTTCTTAATAGACGATCTTCCAAAAGTGCCATTCCGGAACGTTCCGGATGTTAGAATAGGGGTCACGAGAGGTCAATGGGGGTAAAATGGCAGCTTTTTTAGAAGAGAGCACAGGGACTGAATTATTCTATCAATCTATTATTGTGTTTTCTAATGTCCCAAACGAAAAAAGCCTATGGAGATTCAACTGGAGTGTTCAATTGAATGCTAGTTGAATGCGAAATGACCGTCAATTGAATGCTAGTTGAATTTTTCCCATGCAAATGAGCTAGTATTCAACTCCCTTTAAAGGAAAACAAATTTGCATATTCAACTAGTATTCAACTAATGCTCAACTAGCATTCAATTTGGAAAAGTTGAATGCTAGTTGAATACTCCTAAAGTTGAACGTTAGTTGAATACTCCATTAAAACTTGATAATAGTTGAGCATTAGTTGAATACTAGTTGAACATTAGTTGAATACTAATACATTCTGGGGAAAATTAATACATAACAATGTGTGTGTTACATATAGAACAAAATATACACATGCTCAAGATGTTCTTATGTGTAGTAAAATAGTTTTAAATCTAAACAGATTACAAACTTAATCCTGCTTTAAAATCAGAATAATAGTTTTGCATAAGAAAGTTAGATAAAAAGCATCATAATATTATATATTTACAAACTTCAAATTTCTTTTTATGCAATGTATACTGAAACCAGTTTGCTTAGAATATACTGTTACATATTTTTCAAAGAATATAAGCAGATTAATTTTTTTGAATGTAAAGCAACATCTTTTAAATGAAATTCAAATAAATTGCTATGCTTCATAATTAGATATAAAGACACACAAGAGTTTAATCCTGCTCTCGAAATTTGTAGAAAAAAAATTGTCAGTATTATATATAGTTTTTTTCATGAGTTATTGAAATAAACTTACTTTAAAGTTTAAAATGATAATTATTATTATGATCAATACTGAATAAAAGTAAAGGACTTACTATATTTCACACAGAACCATATTCCTAACTCTAGTAAAATTTGCTGCTTCATATGGCGGTAGCAATTTTAAAAATGACTGCCTCTTCTTGATTCTTCACAACAAAACATTTGATTGGTTTAAACAAAATAACAATTAAATAGTATTCAACTAGTGTTCAACTGTCAGACAAAATTGCTAAGACTGCATGAGCATTCAACTAGTTTTAAACTTTAAAAATGTTCAAGTCTGAGTGTTCAACTAGCATTCAACCTTCAAATAATTCTATTCTGGAGTATTCAACCTGCATTCAACTTTTAATTATTGTTGCTTGAGGATTCAACTAGCATTCACCTTTTCCATCTGAGTGCTCAACTAGTATTCAACTAATAAAAAGTTGAATACTCAAAGAAGGCAGCATTCAACTTTGAGCATTCAACCTATCTCCTAATTAGGACCGTGTTTAGTGTGTATTCAATTGAATGCTAGTTGAATACTAGTTGAACATTAACTTTTCTGTTTCATATGGGGTAAAACAATCAAACATGAAATGAATTAATTTGTTTCACTCGGAGGGTCCTTTCAAACCAATTCATTTACACTTAAATAATGAAATTTAAAAATTCCCTTTTACGCGCAACTGACGTCGGCAACCAGTTATCCAGTAATTTGAGGTAAGATTTCGACAATTACCCAAAAAAATCGAAATTGGAAGATCGTCTATAGGTTTGGAAATTTTCAAGATCTGTTCATTTGTACATTGATGAATAACCCATACACACATAACGATTGTTCAAGATAGGCTAGAACCCCTTACTCTGGGATACAAAAATACATAGGGGTCTGTGTTTTGCTAATGATGTAATATGTAGGCATTTTTCTGATTTTTGAAATCAAAGATGTACAGTAAACACATCATACTACAGAAAGAATTTACTACAAACACAGGGACTTGCTCCCCTCTATCCATATTTTGTTAGAGTCAATGTGCGGTACAAAAAAAAGTGTTTTCATTGACTTTAACAAAATATTGTTTGAGGGGAGCAAGTCGGATTGGTCCCTGTGCTAGGCCTACAAATATATGTTAAATGTTTACATTGTATCGCTTCAGGATCAAAATATGTCGTGGACAAGTAGGACAAATCGATAAAAAGTTGTAGATAAAACAGAGAAAATAACCATGATAACATGACGTTTCTCTCTGACAAAGTTTCTCATTACCTGAATCCATCTCTCAGCTTCATGCAGAGCCAATTCCGTGAAAAATTCCTGCTCCACATCCTGTTTCAGTTTAATATCCCAATTTTCATCGGTCTCTTCAACTGCCATTGTTTACAAATGGTCACATTCATGAACTACCTTTTCATCAATAACTTGTTCACAAGAATTCAACCGTGACAGAATTCCACACCGACTACCTGCGGTATTACATCAATCAGTGAACCGTGAACGTCACACCACTTGACCTAATCCGTTAATTATAATCAAAAGTTGTGTATTGTTATATGAGTGTCTTTCTGGTCTTTCTAGCAACTGTAATGCCATCATGATGATTGCTGTGTCAACAAGTGCGGTTGCGGTGCAGATAGTGAACCCAAAACAAAAAAATAATTGATCGAACGTCACACCACTTGACCATATAATAATCAAAAGTTGTGTATTGTTACGAGGTTTAGTAATTTGTAATTTGAGATAACAAGGTATAATAAACATATTTTTAAGTAATCTAATCTAAAAATGTATGATGTAGGCTATATATCAGTGATCTTTTCAATTTGTCGGTTATAAAAAGACCCAAAAAACAAAACCAAAAGAAAAAACAATCAAAAAAAGAAGAAGACACTGTAAGACACTGTAAGACACTGTAAGGCACGAACCATTTTCTTTTGGTGGTGGGGGGGGGGGGGGGGGGGGGGGGGCTGGGATTTAAAAAAAATATTAATTCCATTTTTTAGAGAAAAAAATAAAAATGCTCCTAATGGAGCTGAAAAAAACATAAATATTCATAAATTTCCAAAAAACTTATATATATTATATGCATCCTTTGAACTCAAATGATAAAAGCCTGATTATTTTCTGCCTCGCTTCGCTCGGCATACATCACCTTATTCATCATTGCCTCTTGCAAAAATTTCAAATTTTGAAATTATAATGTGCTACGAAATATCACTTTTAATATGTTTAGTACATGCATACATCTATAGTTTTGTTCTGTTATGGTAAAAAAAAAAAAAAAAAAAAAAAAAAAAAAAAAAAAAAAAAAAAAAAAGACGCTCGTCCATTAATGGGAAAATGTACAACATTATTGTTAACATGTATAATAATATTAAGTCCCGTATTTTCAATGGTTCTGAATACTCTGATTATTTCCCTTGTAACATAGGTGTCAGACAAGGTGAAAATCTTTCTCCTGTCCTTTTTTCATTATATGTGAACGACCTGGAAAATTTTATGCACGAAAATGGTGTTATTGGCCTAAAAAGTATCTCTGATGAACTAGAAAACGAACTTGACAAATTTGTTAAACTCTTCCTTATACTATATGCTGATGATACTGCTTTATTGGCAGAATCAGAAAAAGATTTACAAAAACAACTTGACACACTCAATAGATATTGCACAGTTTGGAAGCTGAAGGTCAATGTAGATAAAAGTAAAATTGTTGTTTTTTCCAAAGGTAGATTGAGAAATAACATACGATTTCAATACGATGGTAAAGACGTTGACATTGTAAGCGAATTTACATATTTAGGAGTTAAATTTTCCAGATCTGGAAGTTTCTCTAAAGCTAAAAAATACAATGCAGAGAAGGCCACCCATGCAATGTATGATATTTTACGTAAAGGGAGATCCCATAACTTATCTTTAGAATGTCTTTTAGATTTATTTGATAAGGTCATTCAACCAATCCTACTATACGGTTGTGAAGTTTGGGGTAACGGGAATAATTCTGTGATTGAACGGGTTCATCTTAAATATTGTAAGCTATTGATGAATGCTAAAAAGTCTACACCTGATTTTATGATTTACGGTGAATTGGGAAGATATCCCCTCGATATAAACATAAAATTAAGAGCAGTAAAATACTGGGCTAAATTAGTTAGTGGCAAAGAAAACAAACTTCCTGCTATTTTATTCCGCCTATCTTTAACCCATTATGATAATATTACCTGGGTAAGATTTATCAAATCCATCTTAGATGAGTGTGGCAAGTCTCAAGTGTGGACTGATCAGCGATTCCCTAATATTTCATGGTTGTGTGGCTCAATTAAACAAACCTTAACTGACCAATTTATGCAACAATGGCGATCGTATGTGCAAGATTCTCCTAAAGCTCTTAATTACAGAATATACAAGGACGAACCTAAATTCGAAAACTACTTCAATATTGTGAATGACAGAAACTATATCACACTTTGTAGATTCAGGACTATGAACCACAGATTGCCTATCGAACGCGGAAGATGGCAAAATATTCCTAGGGAAAACAGAAAATGCAATCTATGTCAATCCCAAGAAATTGGAGACGAATATCATTATTTACTTACATGCACATCGCTACGGGAAGAACGTAAATTATACATTAAGCCTAAGTTATACAAAAGGCCAAACACTATGAAGTTTAGGGAATTGATGAACAGCCAACACCCACCCGATCTCTACAATTTGTGCAAATTTATTCGCATCATAAATCAAAGGTTAGATCCTCCAGGGTAACCTAGCACTTTAAACACTTATTATTAATTATTGGATAATTATATATATATTATTATTATTATCTTTTGTCATCGATCTACATTTACATGTCCACTATATTTGAACTTTGTACCTTCCACATTTTGAAACAAATGTTGATTGTAAATTTTACACTGTATTTCTGTAATAATTTGTATTTCTGTATTATTACTTTTTTGTCTCTGTACCATAACTGGTTTTGGAGAATAAAGAAAAGGTATGAACCTGTTGTCCCGCTTGGCAAATAAAATTAAAACCTCCCCATCCCACTGGTAGATCCAGAAATGTCTATAAGATGGCATTGGTCAATCTTCACAGATTTCTTATAATTCCAACTGCATTCTTGTGTTGTTTTGTACTTCATATGATGATTTTTTTAAATTTTTTGAATTATGAAATCTAAATATCATGATTAGCTTTCAGGAAATCACAAGAATGGATGATTTTGCATCATTTACCCAAGAGCTTTTGAGGCCTTCAACGATCCCCATTTCTGTTTAGTATGCTATATATAGTTACGCAGGATACCTAACAAATCAAAAGGCTTGTTTTTCTATGATCCCTTATTGGCTTCAACTTGTACTTTTCTTTGTCTTATTTCAACCCCTGATTTGCTGTTTCAGGGAAATTAACTTTTGAAAACTTTGAAGCCAAAAGGTGAACCTAAAAGGTAACCATGTGATAAGTCCCCTATGTGACAAGGTTACCAGGGCAATCACAAATGAATATTGCTTTCACTTCTAGTCTTGATAAGTTGTAGTATAAGATTTCACATATTGAAAAAAAGTATATTTATAAAAGAAACAGCTTATGGATTTTGGATATCCAGCTATTTGACTTTAATTTGTCTATTGTCCACTTAAATTAATATTGCTATATACTGAATGTTTATTTTGGAGGGATTCTGGTTTTTAATTATTTTCTTTTTTTTACTTTGTGCTTTCAATAGAGGTTGGCTGACATATTCGCCATGTCTCCCTATATCCCATTTTCCTATAAATATATGTATGTTTTGAATATGCATGTATTCAAAATCAAAATACAATCGTCCAATTTACATTCCATCTACTACCGAGAGTTTGTCTGTTTGACTTATTCCACATATCCCATTTGTCTATAAAATATATGAATGTTACCACTCAGAATGAGAATGAATTAGTCCAAGAACTGGCCTAATTCACACAATTGATAAAAGACCTGTAAACTTATGAATAGAAAAACAAATGTAAAAAAATATATATAAATTTTCTGAATTAGTCTGGAAAAAAAATTATGATTTTGCTTTGGGTAGAAAAAAAATTGTAACTTTGATTTGGACAGAAAAAAAATAATATCAGGTTACAAAATCCCAGGCCCCAAAATGGTTCATGCCTAAGTGTAAATTTTCATTGACTTTCATTGGGGACCATTGGGGGCTACGGCGAGATAGCCAGGATGCCAAAAAACTTTGAAATTAAATAAAATGTAGCTGGATGTATTTCTTTGATTTGACAGTTTAAAACCACAGGGGCCCGAGGTTAGTTTTGGGCTAATGATATATAATATACGAGAATATATCATTAGCCCAAAACTAACCTCGGGCCCCTGTGAACATAAAATCGGAAGTGAACTCTTGTTCAAAAGCGTCAGTAAGACTGTTTCTGTCTGCTTTCTCCTCGCTGCTTTGTCACCTTTTAAGCCACGGTTAATTTGGTTAAATTCAAGGGTTATTTCATTTGAAAGCTCCAACTGCATTTATTTTTTATGAGCTGTATGACCATTTCGGAGTCGCCTTCCTCTGATCAGCAGCATTTGAATCAAAATGTATGTGATTAATTTATCCTCGACCAACAGTGATATTGGCTTAAAAAATTACGCAAAGGATATGATTTAATATGTTGGTTAAATCTTTGAATTTTAGACAAAAATATTGATAACTTGATACTTACTTTAAAAACTTCATGCATAAACTATTTTACTAGTTGTCATTTTTAAGCATTTTAGCGATCAAGCATGTCGGTTTTGAGTGATGACACCCCACCAAATCATTATTATTTGAAGTGTTGTGTCGGATTTAAAATCGATATGCTTGATTTTTTTTACATTAGTCGATTGATGATTCTCGGCTAGCTATCAGTAACAGCGAATGTTTTAGAGAGGTCCTTTACCATCCTTTCGTTTGTTCTTGTTGCCTTTGTCTAAGGTTATCTCTAATGGAATTGAACTTTGATAGATTTGCTTCTTATTATGTTTTTAGTTTTTGTGCTTTGTCTGAAATATTGATAGGGGGAAGGTTTGGCCCAAAAAATCTAGCCTTATCCCCGCCACATATTATATGTGCCTGTCCTTAGCCAGGAATCTTTGACAAAGGTTTTGTTTGTACTAAGCTTTCTGATGTTTTCTGTTCCTTGTTTAAGAAGGGGTCTATCTGCGACTATGTTAAATATGACTGGATTTGAATTATATGCATTTCATTTAGACCATGGGCCAATTGCAGAACCGCGAGCAGCACCGGTCATCCATTGTGGTTTTTCTGAACTGCCGCTTGATTGTGGTCGCAGACACTTATTCCACATATCATTATTTTTTAGTGGTGTAAAAATATAAAATACCAAAGCGGGTATATAAACAAAAGAATTAAAGCAAATTTGACCCATGTACATGTAGGTTGACCACTTGCGATCACCATATACATGTAGGTTGACCACTTGCGATCACCATATACATCTAGACCACATGCGATGTCGATGATATGTCAGTCAATGCTTTATCCAACGAGTCCTAAGATTCAAACAAGAAAAGAACTAGATCTACTTATATAAGAAAACAAAATTGACACAGAAAGTCAAACAATAAATAATTTTTTTATTTTGTCGATAAAAAGAAAGGTCGCCAAGGAATTGGAACGTTCAACCAACCGGAACAATGTCCCCAACCTTTTTCTTTTCCACAATCTGTCTGATTGGCAATTGCAAGTTATCCATTAATGGTCTGTAAATAGGCTTTTCGTGTTTTGTTCTACATAAATACTGGGGGTATTATTTTATACAAAATGGAGACTCCTTATGGCTGCAGATGGATCCGCCCCTGTCTAACTTATCCTTTGCTTGCGACGTTCGTGTTAGTGTTCCCCTTTCTGCTCTACCTAAAGATACGGCTGTTTAATCTTCTGAATTTCTTTCTTGTCCTGATAATGTCATTGTACATAGTGACCTTTAATTCGACTTATTGATTTGTTTCATCAACAGGGTAAACAGACTACTGACAAGTCAATCTCTTTTCTGAAAAAAGCTACACTAATGAAAAAATCCAAAGTTATTTCCCTTTGCATATTAAAATTAACTATCTTCATACAATTGCCAAATGGATATATAAGTAGTCCATATATATACAACAGCAACTAAAAATCCATAAAGAAAAACAGACAACAGTCTTCAAGGATCAGTGGTCGCTGCTCGTCGTTAGAAAATCAACATAAAAGAGGAGACAAATACAAAATATGTTTTGACAACGATTCTTGAGCAAACCAAGGAGCATAAAAATGAGGCGTTATTTTGTTGTTGATCAAACCATAATCCTTTTGATACTATTTATACATAACAGAAGTTTCAATTTTATTAGTGGTTAAGATCGGCGGTTTTCTCTGGTATCACCTCTGAAAATACACCTTTTGGAAACAAATGGTCTCAAAGAGCGATGCTAGTCCTTCGGAAGAGACGTAAATGATTGTTCCATGTACGGGAGAACAATACACACTCTAAGAAACCTATTTGTAGAGTTCGATAAGATGAGGCTCGAGCGTATGCCACACTTGCACACTACAAGCTGGAGAGGGATTTACATTAGCATGTAGCTTGTTTGCTAATACAGTAAAAGTTGTTTTTTTAAACCAATTGTCCTGTGTTCACTGTTTGCTGAAATGGCCATAACCACAACAACCTATCCAAATTGGACTACCGTTAAAAACCAGCAAAAATGATGAGGGTTAGGGAGGAAGCAAAAAAGCAAGAGCAAACGAAGCATTCAAATCTTAATAGTCTGAAACAACGGAAACCAAGAAAAAAAGATGATTTTTAAGCATAACAGAACTAAACTACAATTAGTTACTTAAGATAATATAAGTTACAATGCATTGGTGCTTTGCTCCCAAACAGCATGAATTTGGTTACACATGAAAGGGGTGAACAGGAAAGGATTTTGAATTGGGGACATAAGGCACAATTTTGACTGCCACTGGAATGTGGAAGGATGGGTAGAAGAGGACAATTTAGCCTCCTGTATGGGGATCATACGGATCTACTCTCATTGAGACCTGCAGCAGGACGATTCTTTAATGTTCGAGGAACGTGGAACGTTTTCCCAACACGGCGTATTACTATACCAGTATCCATTATTGAAGAATTACCCATTCAACCAACTAGGGCACGTATCATAGTCGCTTTGAGTGCAAAGCGGCCTGACCAAATGTCAGGTTTCTGAGCGCTCTTTAGTGAAGTTTTACCGACAAGCTTAGCACTGCTGCGTGCCTATTTTCGACCCGGAACTCCCATGGGTTTAAACCGCAATATATTACAAGGGAACATTCAGCATAGACATCGGCTCAATGAAACTTTTATGCAGTTTTATTTTTATTTCTTTGGAGGGAAAATTTTTCAAGCATAGGAAAGGGCTTTCTTTGGTTTACTTCACCAGTCTTTCAGTTGCATATATAACAATGTCATTCAGTTTTTTCTGAAGATCTTTATTGAACTCAACAACCAGAGGATGTGTCGAGTAAGTTTACTCTTCAGGTAGGGGTCTCATATGGTGGGATTCGTTTTCAGGTATGTCGATCATCTACTTCCTATTTAACGAGCCGACTTAGACTTTTTTCACTAAATTTTCAGGGTTTAAAATTTTCGTCACAGACCTCTCAGCAACTATTAATCATTGGCTTTTGACATTTTGTACGTAGCTTCAGGTAGGAGTCCCATATGGTGGGACACATTTTCATGTCTGTCACTCATAAACTTCCTGTTTCACGAGCCGACTTGGAAAGACAACAACTCTGGCTTTTTATTCCTAACTCGAAATACTAGTAGATAATCTCTGTCCATAATGTGGACGCGTGGGGTATGTGAGCGTGCTCACTAAGGTTTTTCATTGATTGTGTGACAAGATGCCCCTCGTGGATTCTTGATTAGATACTAGTAATTAATTTTTTTGTTCTAATTGTTATTCGTATGTTTCCTAAAATCTAAAACATGATGCATACGTTTTTTGTCTTTTGTTTTATTGAAAACTTCACACAATGAAACAAAACATCTCATACAACAATCTTTACAACAATCAGATGTCGATCTAGAACAAAACTACAACTAACAAGCACAAGCAGAACATTCAAAACATTTACAGAAGTACGAAGGACTACATTCATTAGAACTGTTACTTTGATATGAACTAGTTTTACATTCAGATCTATTCAATACACATGTATTATTGCACGACGACAGTGAAGTGTCTTGGCTTTTAATATTAACCTCCTTTGAAAGCGACTCCAGTGCTAGACAACAACTGTCCAGCGAAGTGGTCTTACTGACATCATCACTAGATGTGTCCATTATAGCAGCACAACACATTTTTAAATGACTATGCCTGTCTTGATGTGCCGACCTGACATGCGATCTATAACTTGTTGATTGTCCGATATTGGACCCGTTTGTTGCTTTACAACGACAGCTACTTTGTGTCATCTCTGAATGGTGTGTATCATCACTTACAACCTCTTTAGGTGTTGTTTCTGCTTTGCATTTGAGAACATTGTTTTCCAAAGTCAACAGGTGTTGTTGGTGACTTGTTGTCGTGTCCAGATTCCTTTCGTACATTGTTGATATGCATGGATTGTTTGTCTTTTCAACAACCACCAGTGGTGCGCTACAAGAAAAATGTAACTGTATTACATTATAAATGTTGATAAGAAAAATCAAAACACTGGAACAGTAGTTTTCCGAACGAGGGTGTAGGTAATCATCGAGTTCGAGTCAGAGTTAGAGTTCGAGTTAAAGTTCGATCGAGTTACGACTCGAGTTCGAGTTAAAGTTATAGTTACGACTCGAGTTCGAGTTAAAGTTCGAGTTAGAGTTCGAGTTGAAAATTTCAGCTAACTCGAAACAGTGATTTTCATGGAAATAATCGAGTTACGACTCGAGTTCGAGTTAGAGTTCGAGTTACAGATCGAGTTAGAGTTCGAGTTTCAAAACGAGTTGTATATTTATTTATTATTTTTTTGCACACTTTCTTTATAATTTATATTTGCAACTGTGCTGCATGTAACCAGCAATCTACTTTGATATACTAACTTAGTAAGGTACTGATTCATATTAATACTGCGGTTACAGATAAAAACCCGACTACAATGGAAATATATTTACATCGGATGTTTATTTTTCTTCTTAAACAAATTCGGAAATCTATAAAAATGCTTCTGACGCAAATATTCTAACACATTGCTATGTTATGGAGCAACCATTTGATATTTGGGGAGGGGGGTTGCGGAAAGGGGGGCTATGACGAGTTTGAAATAAAAGGCAGGATGCCAAAAATTAGGAAATTGAAAGCTGGACGGTGCTCTGAATTAAAAAAATAAAATAAATAAAAATGTGCGCAATACAAAAATTCTAGGCTTCGATTTTTCAAAAATAAAAAGGCGGGACGAAGAAGATATTATCCATGCCCCCCTAAAAATCTAATCGTTCCCTTACTGTTCGATTGTTGTTGTCTTCATTCAAGAAACTTGATAGAAAACAAGTAAATATGTTTGTTTATGTTTGTTGTGTCGCGTACACTTATTCCACATCTCAATATCGTCTATATATTTATAAATGAGCATATTGCTAGACGACAACCTTAAACAGTTTAAAAAAAGCAGAGGTACCAATGGGGTATCCGAATGGCAGAAGTCCGAAAGGGCAGAGACAAAACCAGTAAACACCAACAAGTGCTTTGTTTGACAACATTCATGTAATTGCGCAAAAGTAAATATCCAACTCGAACTCTAACTCGATCTGTAATTGAACTTTAACTCGAACTCGAGTAGTAACTCGATTATTGCCATAAAAATCACTGTTTCGAGTTGGCTCAAATATCAACTCGAACTCGAATAATAACTCGAACTCTAACTCGAACTTTAACTCGAACTTGAGTCGTAACTCGAACTTTAACTCGAACTCTAACTCTGACTCGAACCCGAACTCGAACTCGATGATTACCTACACCCTCCGAACGAAGAGGTAATAACCGATTAGTAGCGACTTCAACAAGTAAGTTCGTTAGTTATTGTTTTAGGCAAAGGGGTCATGTTGATAATTGATGATGATGATGGTGAACATTGGGAAAAGGGGACACAAGGCAATCGGAAAGGAGAGCTTTCACTACACAGGCAAAATTTAGACGTACGTCTGGCGTACGTTTGTAAAAACGTGTGTCTGACATAACGTATTTATAAACGTACGGAAAACATATGTTTCTAACCACCGTAAGTAAACGTACATCAAATAATATGTCAAAACTTACGCCAGACGTACGTTTTTTAAACGTGCGTTTACCATACGTAATACGTATAGTTTCCTAAAATGTAGGAAATTAGTGAGTTATTTATTTAGTGTGTTTTATTATGAAAAATAAATATTGCCAAGATAATGTTTTAACGTGCGTCAAACGTGCGCGGTTAAAAACGCCAATTTTTCATATGCGTCAGATGATATGCGTTTAACGAAAAAAAAGAGGATGGGTTGGGTTGGAAAATATTGCCTCCTACACGAGGATCCGCCGGTCCCACTGCAGCAGGTTTCTTTACACTGTAACGTATGAGGAAGGCGACATTCCCTCCGCCACGATGCACCAGTATTGTTTGCGTTCAAGTTTTTTGCATTATAGCCTGATTACTCCAGGACTGTCCCATTCAACCACCTGGGGCACCCATCCCAGTCGCGATTTGTAGGCATTCAGGATGTCAGGTTTCTTAGCGCTCTTTGTTGCATTTCTACCAACAAGCTTAGCGGTGCTACTGGCCTATTCGCCACCCGGAACTTCACACGGGAGATTCCAAAACGACAAAGCACCAAAATAGCTACTTTTCATTGCATTTTACAAAGTGTACCATCATTTTAAAGGAACGAACATACTTAAGTTGCCAAAAATACTGAAACTAAATTTCAAACTTTTTGACCGCTCGTAACAAACCATATACGCCCTTAATCATATAACCAATATAGTGCCGATAGAACGGAAAATACCAACTCGATCAGTCATTCACCAACAAACTTAATAGTTTTAAATATAGACAAACTTGCACCATACCCCTTCCCATTTATCAGGTGATTTTGTTTAGCTTATACGGTAACTTATAAAGCTTACTTTTGCTCGTTGTCTTGAGGTTTGAGATTGTTGTTTATAGTCGTAATGCCTGCAAGAAAAAAAAAAAAGACTTTTGAGTAAATTATAAGGTAGCTCGTGTAACTTGTATATGCATATTTAAAGTAAAATTCTTTTACAAATAATTTTTAAACAAACATCATTTGAACATTATATTTACAATTTAACCAAAATGAATGCTCCAGACTACTAATCAATAAGTGGTTAAAATAAATGAATAGTTGTACATGTCATCGTAGCTTTTATTACTGCATTATACATATGTTAAAATTATAAATATGAATGAGTGAGGTTTGGCGCCTTATATCAATGCTTGTACCAAGTCAGGGCCATTGCGATCTTCAATTTCTCCGGCGTGTCTTTGCCTTGATTAGTCATTTCTTGAACATTTTAAATTGATAATTCCATTCGGTATTTTTTTGTTATGATCTTTAATAGCGTGATTTCATTTTTATTTGTTGGATATCAATTTTCGTGGTTTTCGTGGGTGGCCTTGATCCACGAAATTTGTTACCCCAGACAAAGGAAAACTAACATTGATCTGTATGCATATTCAGAACCATGAATTAAAGAGTCCACGAACTGATCCTTTACCATCAAACCACAAAAATTGTGCCCGCAAAAATAAATGAGTTTCATATTACAATACTTACTATCACCTCGGTGAAAATGTCTTCTTATCGAGTGAATTATGATCAGCAATATAAGAGTGAGTATGAAAGCTCCTATAGATGTTAAAACGAAAACCAGGATACTTGATGGTCCTGGAAAGATATGTTAATAATAATAAGATATAAACAAGAGGCTCCCAAGAGCCTGAATCACTCACCTGGTCTTGATGTCAACCCTATGAAGACTTTTGTATAGCTTAATGAGCTGAATGTTTAAACAAGAAAAATGCTTTTCTCTATCTGCAATAGTTTTCATTTTAAATAAGCAAAAAACACTATTATTCCCCTTAAAAGGGGCTGTAACCCCTATAAGTGGTTATCTGACAACTTAGACCCTATAAAGACTTTTGAAGAGCTAAATAAGCTGAACATTTAAGCAAGCAATAGCTTTTCTCTATCTGCAATAGTTAACATTCTATAGGCCAAAAACACGAAAAAACGCTATTTTTCACCTTAAAGGGGCTGTAACCCCTCTAAGAGGTCATGTGACAACTTCAACCCTATGGAGACTTTTGAAGAGCTAAATAAGCTGAACATTTAAGCAAGCAACAGCTTTTCTCTATCTGTAATTGTTTTCATTCTATTGGCCAAAAGCAGTATTTTTCGCCTTTAAGAGGCTGTTACCCCTATAAGGGGTTATCTGACAACTTCAACCCTATGGAGACTTTTGTAGAGCTAAATGAGCTGAACATTTAAGCAACCAACAGCTTTTCTCTATCTGCAATATTTTTCATTCAATAGGCCAAAAACACAATTTTTCGCCTTTAAGGGGCTGTAACCCCTATAAGGGGTCATCTGACAACTTCGATCCTATGGGGACTTTTGTAGAGCTAAATGGGCTGAACAATTAAGCAAGCAACAGCTTTTCTCTATCTGCAAAAGTTTTCACTCTATTAGCCAAAAACACGATTTTTTGCCTTTAAGGGGCTGTAAATCCTTTAAGGGGTCATCTGACAACTTCGATCCTATGGAGACTTTTGTAGAGCTAAATGGGCTGAACATTTAAGCAAGCAACAGCTTTTCTCTATCTGCAAAAGTTTTCACTCTATTAGCCAAAAACACGATTTTTTGCCTTTAAGGGGCTGTAAATCCTTTAAGGGGTCATCTGACAACTTTGACCCTTCGGAGACTTTAGTAGAGCTAAGCAGGCTGAACATTTAAGCAAGCAACACCTTTTTCTCTATCTGCAATAGTTTTCATTCTATAGGCCAAAAATACTATTTTTTGCATTTCAGGGGCTGTAACACCTATAAGGGGTCATCTGACAACTTCAACCCTATGGAGACTTTTATAGAGCTAAATGAGCTGAAAATTTAAGTTAGCACCAGATTTTCTCTATCTCCAATAGTTTTCATTCTATTGGCCAAAAACACCTTTTTTTTGCCTTTAATTATAAGGGGCTGTAACCCCTACAAGGGGTCATCTGACAACTTCGACGATATGGAGACATTTGTAGAGCTAAATGAGCTGAACATCTAAGCAAGCAACAGCTTTTCTCTATCTCCAATAGTTTTTATTCTATTGGCCAAAACACTATTTTTGCCTTTAAGGGGCTGTAACCCCTACAAGGGGTCATCTGACAACTTCGATCCTATGGAGACTTTTGTAGAGCTAAATGAGCTGAACATTTAAGCAAGCCACAGCTTTTCTCTATCTGCAATAGTTTTCATTCTATAGGCCAAAAACATGAAAAAACGCTATTTCTGACCTTTAAAGAGCCATAACCCCTATCAAAGGTCATCTGACAACTTCGACCCAATGGAGACTTTTGTAGAGCTTTTGATTCTGAAGAGCCTCAGATCCTTCGGATTTTTTCTATCTGTTATGAATGCTGAGTTATAAGCCATTTTAAGTGATTTTACCCCATGTTCAATTGTTAGTAACAGCGGTCATGTTTTTTATCAAATCATTTTAAAATGAGGATCGTTTGTTGCCAACATGTCATATATCATTCCTGCAGAGTTTCAGTTAAATTGGTTCAGTAGTTTTAGAGAAGAAGATTTTTAAAATTGTTAACGGACGACAGACAACGACGGACGACGGACGACGACGGACGCATAGTGATGGCATAAGCTCACATGGTCTTTGGCCAGGTGAGCTAAAAATGAAGAAAGCAAATTATACAAACATGTTTTTGTTATACCCTTTACAATTAGAGAATTGCATCGACACATAAGTATTTAAACAAATAAACTTCTATAATCTACAAGAAACAACAACTTTGCAATTATTGTCATTTTGTCTTGTAGGAACTGAGGGAACTGCACAAAGATCTAAAACACAACAGCTTTGTGGTTGTGACACAGCTTCTTGAACAGGAAAAACTGTAAAACTTACCTGTTGTTTTGAGCAAGTCTATCTGTGATGTATTTGTTGTTACTCTGAAATAATAAAGACTGAAATATGTGAGCATTCTGGCGAGTGCAGATGTGGATTTGTTTTCCGAGTATGGCGAGCATGTTGCATCAAGCAGGAACTGATAACCATTTTAGAGCACATGCGGTCTTTCGGTTTGACTATTTCAGATTAGTTGTTTAGGTGTTTTTGTTATGTTGTCTGTTTTTTTTATTGATTTCCTTTTGTTTCAACTGATTATGTCTGACTTTCCGAGGTTCCAACATTCGAATACCCATTTATACTTCTCTACTTTCTACAAAGCCACATAGAGGCAAATTCATGGAATAAACACAAGTTGTTCTAGTCTAAGTTTAACGCGATCCAATATCAAGCTTTCTCACTTCCACAGACAGAAGTTCCCTTATAACGCAACCCCAAACCTGTAGACGAAGCGGTTCTTATAGCCTGAAGACTGGCAATTACCTAATACTAAAGTCTCAATTTACAGGCAATAGTTGGCCAACGTGTGTAGAGACCGCAGCCTTGCATGTAAGTTTAAAGAAGAAATAAAATATGTGGGAAACTGACTATACATTGTTTTCACATTAATAGTGACTTGCATAGAACAACATTATAACGACTCCTTCAGCCAATCGACGAAGTTTACTTACTTTTGAATTTCGTCTCCACATTCGGCGTTTGAATATTTAGAGCACTCTTTCCGTTGATAGAGTCCTTGCTGTGCACAGTCTCTGCATGGTTTACATGTATACCCCCGCTTGTCACTGTAATAGCCACTCCTGCACGGTTTACATGATATACACGTCAAGGCCCCGCGGACCTGATCCCATTGTAATCTATCCTTACCCTACAATACAAATTTGATCCTGTCGTAATGTTTACTTCTTTATAATTTTTTTTTATAAATACATGTACTCGAATGGTAGGGCCTATTTCAGTCTGGTATGGTCGTGAAATTTATATGGTCCGACTTCGAAAATATACAAAACAATGGACTTTTAGACAGACTATTTTTGAGAAAAAAAACGAGAAATACAAGTACATAATTATAATATTTTTGTAAGAAAGATTTATACCAATTAGCATTATCAAAATGTCACCAGCAATTTTCATAAAAAGTCACTTTTACCAAGAAAATAATAATAATAGATAATACCGTGTTACCAAGAATTGCAACAAATGCAAATATCTAATCTCAAATTTGCATTATTTTTGAAAATTTATGCATAATTTACGGATACTATATTTTACCGACCCACTTTTTATTGTGTTAGTGTGTCATATAAAGCAAAATAAAAAGATGTTTTTAAGAACTTAACCTAAATGTTACGACGTGATTTAGATAAAATACTTCTTCCTTGTTTTTTATGATTGATTTTAAATTAAATTAAAGATTTTTCCAACTACCTTATCACAACAGATATAACAAAAGAAAATATAATATAATAGTCATGATGAATAAAATTTTGCTTAAAATTCCTCACTATTTTAATAGGCAGATGACCAACGCCCTGAAACTAAGGTTCGTCTTTTGAAAGTAGCGTAAGATTCGGTATAAAAAAAAGATGTGATCTTAATAGTACACGTGTACTAGATTAAACCCACATGGGCTTGAATTCTGGTCATTTATATCGACTTAGAAAAATGAACCCCCTACTCTTTTTAAAATATTGAGAAGGGGGCGATTTTTTTTAAGTCGATATAAATGACCATAATTCAAGCTCCTGTGGATTTAACTTGAAAAGGGTATATGATTCGTGTAATTTGACAAAGTATAATATCTGAGACGCTCATGCTTGCGCTGAAAAAGCTAATGAAAACTAAAGCACACTTTCGTAAGACAAAAAGTATCGAATAGGCCTGGATGCCACATGAAAATGGGTGTCCGTAGTGGCCGAAGTATTGAGGTGAGATCAACTGAGTTTGACATTTCCGAAACACGTCATTAAACGCAATGAACAGGCTGTATAATGTACGCTAGTTATATTATTTTACCGACTTCACTATAACATTTACCGTTCCTGTATACATATAAGCAACCAAGAACGTTCTATATGCAAGGTTGTGCTATTACTAACCACGACAATACGCCACATTTAGATTCTTTTGCAAAATCTAGCGAATTCACCACAGAGGTCCCATGTTTCACCTGCATTTCATTTGAATTTGTTTTGGATACTTTGTATCTAATACGGTATTGTTTGCGGCAGCTTTAGCAGTGCACTTACATTGGTATAATCTTTTTCCATTCCAGATAAACAGGTGTCACATTTTTCACAGGTATCCAGCATACTTTCGTAGTACACATTATCATCCGGCGAACAAACTTCACCAACAACCAAGTCATAACAAAGAACAACAGCAATCAGCTGATGTATGCTGAAAATAATAGCAACAACGTTACATTAAAAAAAAGATGTTACACTGCAGTCTATCTTTATTAACGTGAAATGTGGTGCGATCAGTGACCACACGATCCGTAGATGCCTGCAGATTTTCGATAGAAGGCCACTTGTGAAGAAATATAAGGTTTAATTATTACACGAAACGTTGGCCACGAAAAATAGTTGGCAACATAAAAATTGAGAATGGCAGTCACAATAGAATAATAATGTTTTTAATTTAACAATCCACGTTTGGGTAACTTTCGCCATATCATACCTGTATACCCACAGTGTATAGCTAGTTAGTTATTGCTTTACTCACAAGCAGCAGGAATCTAGTAAAATCAGACAGATGAACATGAAAAGGGTGATAAAATGAACCTGAAATAATGGTCCCACCACATTACGCTAAGCATTCGGGTGCAACCAGCATATAATTTGAGTAAGAGAAGCTTAAGACCTGTTCTATTTTATTTCTCAACTACTTGTTTTTTGTGTTCAACAACGACTCATACAAATATTTTTGTGACCCTTAAAAAGTATATATCGAATTAGTTTGATTTTGCGTGCAAAAACAGCAATCAATAACAAAAAATATGTCTCTTCCCGTTCCCCAAAAGTTCTAAATTAAATGGCCAATAACTCCCACACAAGTTTTATAGTTAAAATTCCCTGGTGATATGCACAATTACATATGGTGTAAAAGCTACGTACCATATTTCATAAAAAGTGGAGGGAGACACATTCAAATGTTCAATAGCATCAATGTTCGGTTTGTATAAAAAATAAATGTGTCAAACCTTATATTAATATACATGATTTACGCTTAGATTTATTAATCATTCTCCTAAAAAAAAATACAATTTTAAACAAATATATTAAAACCTTTTTTTCAAATCTACATATATGATCATATACCCTATTTAACTACTAAAACAAATTCTGACCTTCTCATGTTAGCGACTATGTTTCACCAAGATTCTCAACCAAATTGTGAATGAGGTGTAATTTGACTATGTTAGCTATAGTTATCATAGGGTATTTTCTTTTTAATTCGAAATTTCCGCATTAACAAAAAGAGGAAGAAACACTCTACCACGTGACTATTAAACTTCCTCTAGACTGCAATTCGACTGAATGAACACAAACCAATAGATAAAGGGTAAATCCCAAAGTTTAATTTATGAGATATATATAGGCATTAGTTGAGATTAAGAAACCCCCTGATTGAATTAACGTCATCTGTTCATATTAGGTGTTTTAAAATGTGCATGAACGTATTACGTTTACTTTTCAAATATTTGCATTTAAATAACATAATGTTAATATAAACACTTAAAACACGTTTTGCCTAAAGAGAAGATCGTTTTTTTTTATAATGGTTTCTAACGTCTTTTTTGATTGGTGTGCTTTCTAACCAGTCGGTATTATAGTTATAATAAGTGCATAAAAGGGGTAAAATTGGGACGATGAATTGATTTGACCCTCTGTAGGGTAGCCGCATCGTTGGTTACCAACGGCTGATATCACACCGCTTCTCTCCTTCATCACGTTGGAGGGAGCGGGCGCGCCGTGGACTCTAAACCCGTGGTGTACGACGATTGGTAGCCGATGATCTAACCAGAACGTGGATGGAACATAGCATTGTTCATGTCAGGGTGGACCATTTTGGTTTTGAATCAGTTTTTTTTATATGAAAGTATGAAAAATAAGGCAGACGTAAAAGATAACTGGACTATCCCATTCGACGACCTTAGGATCATAACTTAGTCACCCTGTGCAAAGCGAACTGACGCGACTGACAGGGTATTTACCGCTAGACTCTTACGATCGTCCTAGCGCTAATTTGGACCGATACTTTTGACGCTTGGTTAGTTAGTTACATGTAGTTAATGTTTCATTTCCTAGCAACACGCATTTGGCTATATCAGGAAGATGGACATGAAAGGGGGAGTGTGATAAAATGAACATAAAATGATACTGGAGAGGAGAAAATGGGGACACAAGACAAGTCGGGATGGAGTTTGGACTGCCATAGGTAAAAAGGAGGGATGGGTAGAATTTAGTCTTCTAGATGGGGGTTCCTCTACTCTTGTATGGACACGAGGAACGTGACATTTTTGACACGCGGTGTCCAAATTTAACGATACTTTATTGCATTGATATTGTCAGCTACATTTTAAAAATACAGGACAGCCCACGGACCTAGTCAGTTTCTAATTAAAGTGACACAGTAATTGTAGTTAATTCTTCTATATATCAAAACGAAACAGGAATTATGGAAGCTTCAGTTTTTGAAAGAATTCATGAAGATGTAATTAAGGTGTATCGAGTTCTAACCATGTACAAATTTCAATATGAAACTGTAGTTTGGATAAAAAAGCAGCATAAAGATTACTCTTCCGAAGCACCTAAATTCGCTCTCGTTACGACTTTGCTAATTGCTTTTCAGTTCTTTAGTATTTCTGTGTTTTATGTTGTCTGTTCTCTCGTCCTGTTTTCTTTGGTGTTGACTGGTTTTGTCTCTGATCTTTCGGACTGTTGACATTCGGATGCCTCATGGTACATCCGCTTCATTAATAGGTAGTTGTTGAGGTATATACAGCTTGATGTTTCTCATCAAGATGGTGCTGGAGCAACATTGCTTGCAGTAAGAGAAAAACAATGAAAGAAATGTGTTCAGATGAGAACCAATTGTATTCTACTACCAAAGACAGTAGGTAAGTTAGTCATTGCTTTACACCCAAGCAGCCTGCCTGGATACGATGAATGGGTGATGGGTAGGTGAGTGAGAGAGTGAGTGAGTTGGTGTTTTATGCCCTTTCAACGCTTTATACTAGTATCTCATATAAAGGCTATGAACATGAAAAGGATGATAAAATGAACATGTAATGATGATGATAAATGGAGTGCAATAGGAAACAAAGGAGCAGAAGATTTTAAAGACAACAGGCAAGGGGAGATGTGGGTAGGAGCGGGAATTTTAGACTATGTGGTGCACTGCTTGGCGGTCCACATAGGGGTCTTTTGCGTGCATTTAGCGTGGCATTTCCACAAATTAGTTAGTTAGTTAGTTATTGCTTTACTCCCAAATTTAGTTAAGCAGCACGATTTCGGCTATATCCGGGAGATGAACATGAAAGTGGTGATACAATGAACATGCAATGAAGATGAAGTGGAGGAAATAGGGGACACAAGGCCAATCGGGATGGAGAGTTTTGACTGCCACTGGAAAAAGGAGTGATGGGTAGGGACGGGAAATTTAGCCTCCTGCATGGGGATCCTACGGGTCCTACTCTTACCGAGATCTGCAGCAGGGTTCTTTAACGTGCGAGGAACGTGACATTTTTCCCAACACGGTGCACCACTATGGTTTGCGGTCAGGTTTTCCGCATTATCGCCTGACGACCCCGCATCTCTCGATGTCAGGGCTGCCCCATTCAACCACCTGGGGTACACATCCCAGTCGTTTTGTGGGCAAAAAGGCCTGACCCGATGTCAGGTTTCTGAGCGCTCTTTAGTGGACTTTTACCGACAAGCTTAGCGCTGCTGCGGGCCTATTCGCCACCAGGAACCCGCACGGGTGGGCATTTCCACAAACGTTTGCCCACTATGGTCATGGTTTTTGTAACTTCTGCAAACGAGGGCCACCCTATTTAGCTACCTAGGGTTCACACTTGGTTGCTCTTTGGGCTGAGCACTGACCAGACGTGAATATCCCAAGAACCTTAGTCACCTCTTACGACAATCTAGGCTCTGCAGTTGGCCTATTTGCCCCCGGTCCCCGCGCGGGACGAGTGAGGTGCATGGTGTTTTACGATACCAAGCAGCACGAGTTCGGCCTTTTCTGGGAGATAAAGAAGGGTGATAAAATATGAAATAACGATGTGCTGATAGCAGTGATGGAGACCTTCAAACAGTATTAATTTATACCCTGATTTTTCCCCATTTTTTTCACTTGATCATCATTAGTGCTGCACAAATATATTTACAAGAAGATATTAAACGATTTTACGTGTAGTTTAATAGGATGAACTGTAAATTGGACACAAAATAAAAGACACAGCAAAAATTTACCGTTTACTGAATCTGTCTTTAAACATGACTATACGTCAGTTGTAGACATTTTAAAAAATGGTAAAGGTAAAATTCTATTTGAAGTGGGGAAATACCCAGGTAAACCATCGTTCTTTCGGGTATTACCCTAGTTTAAAGTATATACAAAGAGACTATATATGCACACACTCGATACTTATATGACAGAAAAGTTGAAATAATAAAAACAAATAATCAAGTTAAATGACTAACGATGGCATAACATATAAAGTTGAAACATATTTTAAATGCAGAAAATCTGATCACGAACGATCGTGTTATTGATTGGTATTCTGGCGTCGCAGGTCAGTGCTCAGACCACTGAGCGACCAAGTGGGTACCCTTTGTGGCCCTCGTGCGAGGGGGTTGTCAGGTCTATAATACGGAAACCTTGACCGCTGACCATAGTGGGCCAACGTGTGTGGAGAGTGCCACGCTTCATTCACGTAAAAGACCCCTTTGTGGACCGCCAAGTAGTGCACCACATTTTTTTCTGTCCCTACCCACCTCTCCTCCTTTTCTGTCGTTCTTCAAAATAAACCGTTCCTTTGCTATTTGGTATGCTGCTTCAGGTAGGGGTCCCATATGGGGGTATGTGTTTTCAGATCTGTCGCTCATCTACTTCCTGTTAACAAGCCGACATAGATTTTCCCAGTCAACGGACGGGGGACCTACAATCTGTTCTCATTTGCATGGGATAACGAGCACGTTAATTAGAAATCGCTTTATGACTCGTCACCAACCACAAGGCTCTAAAACGTGCTCGTGACTTTTCCCAATACGGTGTACCACTATGGTTTGTGGTCCGGTTTTCCTCATTTGCCTGACGTCCCTGGCATTCACTTTGACAGGGCTACCCTATTCATCCACTTTGGACACATATCCAAGTGTCTCTTTGGGCTAAGCGGCTTGACCCGACGTCAGGTTCAGAGCGCTCTTGAAAGGACTTTCATCGAAAAGCCTAGCGCTGCTGCAGGCCTTTTCACCATCTTGAACCCGAACGGGTTAAGCATCATTAAAGAGTGAATACGACGGCTCCCTTCAGAAGACTAAATTAACTGATCTTGACCACACTTTCCTCTCGATAAGAGGACCCTTTGATCCCTTGCAGAAAGGACTTTCATCCCCAAATGACCATATGTTCCCATATCCTTTATTGCGGCATCATTATATGTTTATTTTATCAGCACTTTCATTTCATCTCCCTGATAGCCAAATTCGTGCTGTCTTGGAGTAAAGCCTTATATAACTAGCTTAACAAAGATCTCTTTTATGAATTAAAAACTATAATTGTCCTAACAAGGTGTTTATAGTGTTGATAGGGTGTAAAACACCAACTCAGTAACTCTAAACGGTGCAACACAATGGTGAGTTTTACGCCCGTGCAACGCTATATAGGTTATTTACAGGCGACGAACATGAAAAGGATGATAATATAAACATGAAATGATGAAAGTAAATGACACATAGGGGTGGGTTGGGAAACAAAGGAACGTGTAAATTTTAAAGAACCTCAGGAAAAGGGGAGAGGTGGGTAGGGGCGGAAAATTTAGCTTATGTTGTGCTCTACTTGGCGGTCCACAAAAGGGATTTTTTACGTGCATGAAGCGTATCACTCTCCATACACGTTGGCCCACTATGGTCAGGCTCAGCGGTCAGGGTTTCAGTAATATAGACCTGACAACCCCCGCGAACGAGGGTCACCCTATTCAGCCACCTAGGGTACACACTTGGTCGCTCTGTGGGCTGAGCACTGACCCGACGTTAGAATCCCAAGACCCTTAGTCGCCTCTTACGACAAGCTTGGCTCTGCTGCGGGCTTATTCGCCACCCGGGCCCCGCACGGGACAAAAGGGTTATATATAACTATTTTTGTCAAGTTCGAAAATGAAGCACCGCGAGGAATAATTCTATTGCTAGTAACTGGGCCCATTTCTGGACAAATGTTACATATAGTGTACATTATATTGTTCCATATGAATTGCTTTCAATAGTCCCGAGCGGGGCCCAGGTGGTGAATAATGAGTCGTAAGAGGGGACTAAAGGTCTTGATATTCTGACATTGGGTTACTGCTCATCCCACAGACCGACCAAGTGTGTACGCTAGGCGACTGAATAAGGGTGGCCCTCGTCCGCGGGGGTTGTCAGGTAGTAAGGGTGGAAATGAGGTAAAAAGGGGGAAAACTGGACTAAGCCTATTCCCCCGGCGGGGGGAGGGAAACTGGAACGATCTAAAATCCCTCGGAAAAAAAAACTTGCATGGAGGGAATCTACAATAGAACACCGATTAGCAAGAAAATAGGGTTACCCTATTAGGTGACAGGAAAAACATCACAGTCGCAGCATAACGCGACAACCGGTTTCTGTCAGCTTTTAAAGGGCTTTTTTTTTATTTTCATCCAGAGCTAAATGTTAGTCAACTTTTCTGTGTCCATCAACGTGCAAGGATCGTGAAATTATTACCGACATAGGTCAGGTTTTGCGCATCATAGCCTGACGGCCTGGCATTCATTATGACAGGGCTGCCCCCATTCAACTACATGAGGGTTACATCGCTGGCGCTTCGTGGCAAAGCGGCCTAAATTGGTGTCTTTTTTCTGATCGTTCTTTAATGGACTTTAACCGACAAGCTTAGCGCTGCTGTGGGCCTATTTGCCACACAGAACATGCATGGACTATTTTATGATTTATTACTCATATAATATTATATAAATTGTTCTCATAAAAGTTTACATACTAGTAATTTCAAATAGTTGAGTTGTTCTAATGGTTGCCATTAAGCATGAGATAATGCACTATATTAAACACGAAGAGATAAAGAAACCGGAAATTTTTAGAAAACATCAAAACAAAAATTCATGGAAGTGAAGCTATATTAGGTTATGTAGATTTTTTTTTTGAATTTATAACTCTTGATTAAATACCCAGTAAATAAAAATAATATGAGGTTTCAATGAACAATATTTGGATTGAACTGGAAACAAAGGGACTATTATATCATGCATTAATTTATAAAAAAATCGAAAGTTCTTAAAACACAACAAAAAAATCATGGAATTGGGATCTTGACCACACTTCCCTCTCGATAGAGGACCCTTTGATCCCTTGCAGAAAGGACTTTCATCCCCAAATGACCATATGTTCCCATATCCTTTATTGCGGCATCATTATATGTTTATTTTATCAGCACTTTCGTTTCATCTCCCTGATAGCCAAATTCGTGCTGCCTTGGAGTAAAGCCTTATATAACTAGCTTAACAAAGATCTCTTTTATGAATTAAAAACTATAAATGTCCTAACAAGGTGTTTATAGTGTTGATAGGGTGTAAAACACCAACTCAGTCACTCTAAACGGTGCAACACAATGGTGAGTGAGTGAGTTGGTGTTTTACGCCCGTGCACGGCTATATAGGTTATTTACAGGCGACGAACATGAAAAGGATGATAAAAATAAACATGAAATGATGAAAGTAAATGACATATAGGGGTGGGTTGGGAAACAAAGGAACGTGTAAATTTTAAAGAACCACAGGAAAAGGGGAGAGGTGGGTAGGGGCGGAAAATTCAGCTTATGTGGTGCTCTACTTGGCGGTCCACAATGGGATCTTTTACGTGCATGAAGCGTATCACTCTCCATACACGTTGGCCCACAATGGTCAGCGGTCAGGGTTTCAGTAATATAGACCTGACAACCCCCGCGAACGAGGGTCACCCTATTCAGCCACCTAGGGTACACACTTTGTCGCTCTGTGGGCTGAGCACGGCCCCGACGTTAGAATCCCAAGACCCTTGGTCGCCTCTTACGACAAGCTTGACTCTGCTGCGAGCTTATTCGCCAACCGGGCACCGCACGGGACAAAAGGGTTATATATAACTATTTTTGTCAAGTTCGAAAATGAAGCACCGCGAGGTATAATTCTATTGTTACATGTTACACACTGTAAAAATGACGTTTAGGATTAGAACACGTGGAGAACGTGTTTAGTGTTAAACACGTTTAGGATTATGTTCTAAGTCTAAACACAATATTTGAAGAAGATGTTCTACACTAAACATGTATAGGAATAGAACACGTTCTAAACGGTAAAATAAAAACTAAACATGATAAAGCTAAACGCCTTAATATGTTCAGTGTAAACACGTTTAGGATTGAGTTCTAATCCTAAACATGATGTATGTTAAACATTTTACATTTTAAACGGGTTTAGGAATATAAAGTGACACTTTTGTATACTCCAGTCAATGGTTTAAACGTCTAATCGTAGACGATAATGGATGTGGAATACATGGAATAAGTGTACGCGACAGTAAATTAAAAAAGAATCCACAATTGAAGACCGTGATCAAAAGTCAAGTGTTTAAAACCTAAACACGTTTAGGTGTTTAGGCTATATTATCTCCCTTCTTTGACTTTTTAATAATCAATATTTCATTAATCATTACAATACAACAATATATTTTTCTAATAAACATTTCAAAATCTATTTTCAAAAATATTATCTACTATGTGTTTTAACCAAATGTTTTCAATTTTGTTCAAAAGTTGAAGTTGAATTTTGAAGAAGAAATTTATCAAGTCACCTTTTCAATTATTATCACCAGTAATAAAGGGTTACCATTCATTGTAGAATAACTCAAGCTTGACATTTTACATCGTTACGATGAAGTTAATGCGGGAAGAGGTATTCCTTTAGTATAGAGGGTATAGATGTAAAGCAAATAAATTTATAGTATAAAGCCTACAAATAAATTACAAATAGAGATATAATACATCACTTCAACACTTCCTAAACATGTTCTACACCTAAACACTTGCTAAACATGTTCCCAAGTGGGCACAGATTTGGTGTTTAGGATTATGTTTAGATTCTAAACGTTTGTTTTTACAGTGCATATAGTGTACATTATATTGTTCCATTTGAATTGCTTTCAATAGTCCCGAGCGGGGCCCAGGTGCCTGCAGCAGAGCCTAGCTTGTCGTAAGAGGGGACTAAAGGTCTTGATATTCTGACATTGGGTTACTGCTCATCCCACAGAGTGACCAAGTGTGTACGCTAGGCGACTGAATAAGGGTGGCCCTCTTCCGCGGGGGTTGTCAGGTAGTAAGGGTGGAAATGAGGTAAAAAGGGGGAAAACTGGACTAAGCCTATTCCCCCGGCGGGGGGAGGGAAACTGGAACGATCTAAAATCCCTAGGAAAAAAAAACTTGCATGAAGGGAATCTACAATAGAACACCGATTAGCAAGAAAATAGGGTTACCCTATTAGGTGACCGGAAACACATCACAGTCGCAGCATAACGCGACAACCGGTTTCTGTCAGCTTTTAAAGGGCTTTTTTTTTATTTTCATCCAGAGCTAAATGTTAGTCAACTTTTATGTGTCCTTCAACGTGCAAGGATCGTGAAATTATTACCGACGTAGGTCAGGTTTTGCGCATCATAGCCTGACGGCCTGGCATTCATTATGACAGGGCTGCCCCCATTCAACTACCTGAGGGTTACATCGCTGGCGCTTCGTGGCAAACCGGCCTAAATTGATGTCTTTTTTCTGGTCGTTCATTAATGGACTTTAACCGACAAGCTTAGCGCTGCTGTGGGCCTATTTGCCACACAGAACATGCATGGACCATTTTATGATTTATTACTCATATTATATTATATATATTGTTCTCATAAAAGTCAAATAGTTGAGTTGTTCGAATGGTTGACATTAAGCATGAGATAATGCACTATATTAAACACGAAGAGATAAAGAAACCGGAAATTTTTAGAAAACATCAAAACAAAAATTCATGGAAGTGAAGCTATATTAGGTTATGTAGATTTTTTTTTTTTTTGAATTTATAACTCTTGATTAAATACCCAGTAAATAAAAATAATATGAAGTTTCAATGAACAATATTTGGATTGAACTGGAAACAAAGGGACTATTATATCATGCATTAATTTATAAAAAAATCGAAAGTTCTTAAAACACAACAAAAAAATCATGGAATTGGGTTATTTAAAAAAAAAAACCATATTCGTTCGTATCGTATACTAGGTTATCTACGACTAGAAAAATTGTTTGAATTTGAAAATAAGATACCCAGAAATATAAATAATATAAAATTTAAATTAACAGGAAATGCTGCTAAACAATATTTAGATTGGACTGAGAAAAAAAACCCCAGTAAATATTGAATATCAATCAAAATTACAAATACCAAAACGCGGGTATAAACGGATACTTTGGATATGCTATATATCGATATTTCAAGGAGTAACCTCTCATCAGTAGCATTTGAATCAAAACATTGGAAGGTCAAATTCCAACACTGTTGAAAACGAAAAGTACTCAAAACCAAAATGTTCGAACAAGGAAGCCAAATCCAGCACCGAGGATATCGACCATGTGAATTACAAGTAAAGAAACCTGGTGTTTTAAACAATTTTGAATTTAACAAACGGAAATTTCAGCGACAAAAACATTAGAAAAAGAGGAGATATAGGTTGGTGCGGAAAATTTTGTCGGCACAAATGGGTCTTTTACGTGATTTTCACTTACATACAAGTCGGTCACTATGTTCAGCTGACAGGCCTGTAATATGACCAGGCTACCTCCGTGGAATAAGGCCATATTATTCAGCCATCTAGGGTTCACACCATGGTCGCTCTAAGGACTTAATTAGCACTAACGCGATGTCAGAATCTTAAATCCTTAGTTGCCTTTTACAACAAGTTGGGTTCTTCTGCAGCTGCTTGGTACCCGGGAACCGCACAGGGTAAACTATCTTTATGAAACTATGTTCTGGGGGGATAACAATAGGTTAGAACCACACTGTGTGTAGTTGAAAGTGTCTCTAGACTATTGCATACATTATTTTATGTTTAGTTTATTTCTAATACACGTATTATATATTAATCAAACATAATTGTAATTGCTTTTTTTGGTTACTATTAACAAACCTTACCCCATGTGTAATCGTTTTTACTGCTTTCCAACTGACCATGAGATATAAAAAGGTTTTAAATGACCAAATATAGAAAACAGAAATTCTTAGAAAACATCAAAATTAAAATTCATGGAATTGGATTATTTTTAAAAAAAAGTTACACGTTTGTATCGTGTACAAGGTATAAAGGTAGAATTAATTGTATGAATTTGATACCTCGATAAAATAACTAGTATAAATGATAATAATGTGAACTTTAATAATATTTAATTTCATTGGAGAGAAAAAAGGCAATTATTCGAAAAAAATAAATAATGAATCTATCGGTCACAAAATAGTCTAATAGGTTTTAACCACATAAGTAAATGATATCTCAGCATAAGATATTTAAATGTGTATCTGCATATAGAGCACTAAGCACAAATTTTGAGAAAAAGATAATGCTTAGTACATCAATTCGCTGTTTCACAACTGAACTATCCACGTGCGGGTTCCGGGTGGCGAATAGGTTCGCAGCAGCGCTAAGCTTGTCGGTAAAAGTCCATTTAAGAGGGCTCAGAAACCAGTCATCGCGTCAGGCCGCTTTGCCCAAAAAGCGACTGGGTGGTTGAAGAACCCTGCTACAGAAGGACCTGTTGGATCCCCTGGCTCATGAAGGAGGAGTCTTAATTGTCGATCTCTACCATCACTCCTTTTTAGCTCACCTGACCTTCGTGAGCTATTGTCATCACTTGGCGTCCGTCGTCCGTCCGTCGTCCGTCGTCCGTAAACTTTTTAAAACGTTAACTCCTCTGACACCATAAGTCCAATTGAAACCAAACTTGGTATGGTTGTTCATTAGCTTTCGATGCCTAGAACTGATGTGGGGATTTTTGATCGTCATAAAACATGGCCGCCATGGCTAAAAATAGAACATAGGGGTAAAATGCAGTTTTTTGCAAATAACTCAAAAACGGCTACAGATATCAAAATTCTGGCAAGGTAAAAGTGATTAGCACCTCAAGATCTACCTACCCTGAAATTTTGAAGTAAATCTAACAACCCATGTAGGAGTTAATGCCCTTTTTGTGGATTTTTTTGCAAATTTTGCACCTGCTTAGCTCAATATCTTGAAAACTATACTTAGTCTAGATATTTGAGAAATTTAAATTGCATGGTGTTAAGCACATCAAGATCTACAAAATATGTATAGGGTCAACGTTGTAGGACCTTTCCTTTTAGGAGTTATTGCCCTTAGAACGTAACAATTGAGCATTTTAACAGCATTTCCTCATTACATTGAAAACGTTAACTCCTCTGACACTTTAAGTCCAATTGGAAACAAACTTGGTATAGTTGTTTATTAGCATTAGGTGTATAGAACTGTTGTGGGGATTTTTGATTGGTTGTAAAACATGGCTGCTGTGGCTAAAAATAGAACATAGGGGTAAATGGCAGTTTTTTGCAAATAACTCTTAAACGGTGACAGATTTTAAAATTTTGAAGGGAAACAAAAGTGATCAGCACCTCAAGATCTACCAGCTCTGAAATTTTGAAGTAAATCCAACAACCCATGTAGGAGTTAATGCCCTTTTGTGGATTTTTTTGTAAATTTTGCCCTGTTTAGCTCAATATCTTGAAAACTATACAAGATATTAGAGAAATTTAAATTGCATAGTGTTAAGCACATCAAGATCTACAAATTATGTAATCGTGTCAACGTTGTAGGACCTTTCCTTTGAGGAGTTATTGCCCTTAGAACATCCAAGTTGAGCATTTAAAAAGCATTTCCTCATTACATTGAAAACGTTAACTCCTCTGACACTTTAAGTCCAATTATAACCAAACTTTGTATTGTTGTTTATTAGCATTAGGTGTTTAGAACTGATGTGGGAATTTTTTATTGGTTGTAAAACATGGCCGCTGTGGCTAAAAATAGAACATAAGTTTAACTGCATTTTTTTGCTAATAACTCAACAAGAGGCTCCCAGGAGCCTGAATTGCTCACCTGACATATGTGCCTGAAGTAAAGGTTATTAGGCAAAATCTATTTGATGTTGAAAGGGTCATAAGATTACTAAGGGGGTCATCTGACAATATGGTGGATCTTAAGGTGCTGATCACTTTTGTTCTCAATCAAAATCTAGAAATCTGTCACCCTTTTTGAGTTATTAGCAAAAAAATGCAGTTTAACCTAATGTTCTGTTTTTAGCCACAGCAGCCATGTTTTACAACCAATCAAAAATCCCCACATCAGTTCTATACACCTAATGCTAATAAACAACAATACCAAGTTTGGTTCCAATTGGACTTTAAGTGTCAGAGGAGTTAACGTTTTCAATGTAATGAGGAAATGGCTGTAAAATGCTCAATTTTGACGTTCTAAGGGCAATAACTCCTAAAAGGAAAGGTCCTACAATGTTGACCCTATTACATATTTTGTAGAGCTGGATGTGCTTAACAATATGCAATTTAAATTTCTCAATTATCTAGTATAGTTTTCAAGATATTGAGCTAAACAGTTGCAAAATTTGCAAAAAATCCACAAAAAGGGCAATAACTCCTACCTCCTACATGGGTAGTTGGATTTTCTTCAAAATTTCAGGGTAGGTAGATCTTGAGGTGCTGATCACTTTTATTAAAGCCAGAATTTTGATATCTGTAGCCGTTTTTGAGTTATTTGCAAAAAACTACATTTTACCCCTATGTTCTATTTTTAGCCACGGCGGTCATGTTTTACGACGAATCAAAAATCCCCACATCAGTTCTAAGCACCGAATGCTGATGAACAACCATACCAAGTTTGGTTGCAATTGGACTTATGGTGTCAGAGGAATTAACGTTTTAAAAAGTTTACGGACGACGGACGACGGACGGACGACGGACGCCAAGTGATGACAATAGCTCACCTGACCCTTCGGGTCAGGTGAGCTAAAAAGGGTGACAGATTTTTAGATTTTGATTGAGAACAAAAGTGATCAGCACCTTAAGATCCACCATATTGTCAGATGACCCCCTTATTTATCTTATGACCCTTTTAACGTCAAATAGATTTTGCCTAATAACCTTTACTTCAGGCACATATGTCAGGTGAGCGATTCAGGCTCCTGGGAGCCTCTTGTTCCAGTGGCAGTCAAAAATTCTTCTCCCCGATTGGCCTTAGGTCCCCATTTTCTCCACTTATTTATAATTTCATGTTCATTGTATCACTCCTTTTCATTATCATCTCCAGGATATAGCCGAAATCAAGCTTCTTGGGAGTAAAACATTAAACTTACTTACAACTGAAACACGAAAGTTTGTACCTGACGAACAGACAGACAGACGGACGGACCAGGTGATTGCAATGTAGCCCTCTCTCCGATGATAGAGGGTAAAATATTTAGTTAGTAGTTACTTTTTGCTTATAAGTAAGCGTTCTAAATTTGGCGGTAAAAAGCTTTCTCTGACTTTTTCATAGGTTTAGCATTAGACTTGTTTTAGTGTAAAACCTATTTAGAAATAACATGACATTTTGAAAACTTTGTAAATTAACTCTTAATAAATGTTTAACTCTAGCATTAACTAAAATAGAAGGTTTTTATACTAGGCAAAACTATTATATATATTTCAGTGGTAAATCTAGAGGATTCCGAAAATCTGGCAGATGTCAGCGATCATCCTTGAAATGGAATATAGCACTAAAGGAAGAACTTAGCTTAATGTGTATTGTTCCAATTAATGCCTTTATTAAACGGCTTTATTTTGTTCTGAAAACTGAAACATATTATTCCCTCACTTGTTGTCCATTGAGCACTCAATTCTATCTTGGTTATATTATTGACCCCTAGCTACAAATAATGGCCTCCTATGGCGAGTTATGTGGGCCAGCATGTCCGCCTCTTGCTAGATTTTAGATTGAACACTGCTAAACATCAATTATGGGAACAAAATCAATTCATGGACTAACAACTGAATAACTACAAAGAGCAACATGTACAGAAAGAAAATGTTCAAGAGTCTGAAGCAAATAATTGATGCCTTTTGATTGCGCAATGATTGATGAAGTTCCACCGTGATCATTTTATGGTCTTTTATTGGATCGCACAACTGCATTAAGTTTAAATAAACAAGGCTTTTTGTTTTAAGCCTCTTTCAGATTGGTTGACATCAATATTGCCGAAAACAAAATTAGTTAGTTATCGCTTTACTCAGCTCCCAAGCAGCGAGATTACGGCAATATCAGAGAGACGATCATGAAAAGTGCAAAAAAACCTTTTCAACATTTCGTTGAAATTGAATCTAAAACTTACGATCAAATTATATAAACCAAATAAGGAAAATGATTTTGCAGGGTCAAACATGAATGAAATACTGTGATCTTTTACAGGAAATATACTTGAAGTTATCATCCCACATCCGAGTTGAGGAAGTATATTCAAGAGTAGTCTGGATTAAGGACATCTGTACTATATTAAATGATAGGACACCTTGTGCTTAAAATTTAAAATGCTAACCATTAATAAAAGCGAAAATAAAGCGTTTTGGGATTTTGAAAGATCATTTGTTTTGGTATTTATAGCTAAATATTGCAAGACCTGTCATTGTTTTAACGTTTTGCTATCATTTTTATTCTTTTCAGCTGCAAAAAGGTTGTAAAGTCTCTGACGTTTGTCTGATGAAATTTTAAGTTCTCACATCTATATAAGCAATTTAAAACTGTCTAAGATGAGCAAGCTAGTTAGCTACTAAGTTATAGCTTTTCTCCGTTACTTGATATGATAACGTAACCCTCAACCCCAGGGGGACGAATTTGAAACGGATGATAAAGTTGAAATGATGATAAGTGAAGAAAAGGGGACAATCTGTGATTATAGATTTAACTGTCACTGCAGCTGGAATAAGGAAGAATAGGTAAGACCAGACAATTTAGCTGCCTCCCTCCCTGCAGGGGATCGTACGGGTCCCACTCTTTACCGCAACAGACTTGTTAAACGTACGAGGAAAGTGACAACGTTTCTGCAACACGTTTCACTACTATATGTACATTGGTAAGGTTTTCCGCGCCAAAGACTGACAATACCGGCATTCGGTATGACATGGCTATCCTATTCACACACAAATTGCTCTGTGAACAAAGTGGTCTGAACCGATGACAGGTTCTGAGCGCTCTGTAGTTTTACCAACAAGCTTGGGACAGCTGCGGGCCTATTTGCCACCGGAACAATCGATCCTGTCGCCTTATTGTTGTATTCTGTCATCCTTTTCTTGTTCATCACATTGGTTTAACCGTTAACTTTATGAAACAATGTTTGGTGGTGATACTAATAAAATTGGACTATACTATCTTCATCGTCATTCCCACACAATATTTTATCCTCAAATCAATCACAGAAAGATCGATTTAGAAAAAAAAACTTTAATGACTAGTTACAGATACCACCAAAAGTTTGTTACTGAAGTTGGTCAGTCGGAATATGTTGTCTGTAAGGCGACCGAGCCAGAAAATGTGGCTGCGGTGCTTGAAATTGAGATGTCAAAAATCGTGCTTTGTTTAGGCAAAATATTTCAAATACTGATTGTATTCGGGAGTGCTCTATTTAAAGGAAGTGGCAGGTGATATGTAATCTGCAGAACAAACTATGATATAAGAGAGAAATCGAGTATAAGAATCCATGAGAACACGGAGTAGGCAAACACTATGATTGATTGATCGATTGATTGATTGATTAATGTCCAGTCGACAGTATTTCAGTCATGATCAGAACAAGAACAATTTGAAACAACAAATAACATTGATTAGACACACTGTAATGTATGTCATGCGAAAAGGGCCAAATTGAAATTACCAGAATGACAATGAACCAAACTCAAGATGTACCCTCAACACACCATATACAAATGAACCTAGAATGTGATGATACCCTTGGCAAATATTTTGCCCAATCTGGAACCCTTACCCATGGTGACTGACATTGGAGAACCCTAAGTGCTAAGACATAATACACCCATGCATTCATTTGTCATTCTGTATGGTCCACTCGAATGGCAACACTTCTTACACCCCTACCTTCTTAATAAGCTGCTCGTCAAAAATGTTTGATACATATTCTGTCAGACAGGTATGACTAAATACCTTCAGTATTGTTGTGCACATGAACTTGATAAGTTGACCCGAAAAACAACGATTGTGGCGAAAACCTTGCTTTTAGCACATAAAAACCACTTGAGCACTTTGTCTGAAAGTGATTCGTGACCAGGTAGTTATATAGATATAGTGTTTAAAGAGAGACAAATCTTAATCAACAAATAAAAATTAAAAGACGAATTACAAATTCAGTCTGTAAATTTAAATGCAAATATATTATATTTATATCATGTATATAGTATGATAATAATAATCTAAAAACCAAAAAGCAATAGGATCATTGGCGCTTAATAGAATATACGAACATTACATCTCTTTTTCGACCAATGCAAATAGGCTCCGCACATTTCCAGTACATGTGGGCATCCTTTTTGCCCCCGCCGCATCGCAGAACGGGGACATAGAAATGGCGGGCGTCCGTCCGTCACACATTTTTTTTCGTAACAGATTTCTCAACTTCTATTAATCCTAGACTTTCGATATTTGGTATGCAGCTTCAAATAGGGGTCTCAAATTGTGGGATCCGTTTCCAGGTCTGTCGCTTACCTATTTCCTTTTATAAAATGACCTTATTTTGAAAGGTAGAAATTCGTAACTACTACTACTATTCCTAGGCTATCGATATTTGGTATTAAGCTTCATTCAGGAGTCTCATATGGTGGGATGTGTTTTCAGGTCTGTCGCTTATTTACCTATTGTTAAGCGATCGAACTTTTGCCGCTCGGCAGACCCAGGAATTCCTTTCTTGTTTATCTTATTTCCATCACCTTTTCATATAAATGCTTCATAGTGTTGTTATGACACATAATGCTTACACACTCATTTGTCGTTTTGTACGCTGATCTCGGAGGCATAATTTCTGTGAAGCATTTGTTCTTTTTTAGCTTCTCATATTCTGATACAAAGCAGTTGCTGTCATAGCCTTTCCATTGCGTTCTGTTTTCGACCACTAAAACCAGACATACAATACTCCCTCCATGTATCCGTGAATGATAAATATACCTTCGTTTTGAAGTGAACAGTTTGATAGTTTACTTTTGTAAGGTTTTTATATCCCCACTCATAAGAGTACAGGCATTTTAAAATCAATGGTGGGTCAAACATGGCGCGCCGAACCTCCCTTGTCCATTGCGATCTTCGAGTCCGGTAGTAACACCAAACACAACACGGTTGTGAAGACATAATATGGATATTAAGGTGACAATCTCAGTACAACAATCAGCGACACATTAATCAAAACAATTACTTACCATTACGTTTAACATTATTTTTATTCTTTTCATCAATGTCTGATACTGCAGGAAGATTTTTTTAGAGATCGTATGAGACGTATTTTCTAATAACCTTGGTCTAATAGCCGGTCACGGAGACAGTGGTGGCGTTTAAGACAAATATGAATCTTTGGCGCTGTTATAAAACACATTAGACCATCACATCTCTTCGTCGTCCATTGTAATTGTCATTGTACATGTGGGATCCATGTTATGTTCATCGGCCTAATAGTGTTGCTAGCGCGTAACACACCGACACATTCTGCTGTCCTTTTGTAATGCTCCACTCCGACGGCATCGATTCTATGATATGAATGTTCTTGACAAGTGGTTCTCAGCTGTACATAGAGTTGAGGCCGTCAGCTAGTGTCCTGCTATTCGGCTACTGATACCCATCAAACAACATATTCCATTTATCTAACCTTGAATGGTATATGAATGCATTTTTTCTTGAGTGAAAACTGGTAGTTTTGAGGTGTTTACCATGTAACGATCTCATGTAAATAGGTCAAGTACTAGTTGATGGTATACGGCGGATAGGAAGAACGGGAACAACCGACGATTCATCCAGATATTCTTTTGGTTATCACACAGTATAACCTTTTTCGGAATTGTTATTACGAAATCCACGTGAACTATGAGAGTTTTAAGCAAAATGTCACTGAAATCGTAAGTACATAACCTGGTGCACATTCAACTGTTGTGGAGAGCCTACCTGCTGGTGCACCATACATCTCGAGCTGGCTCTTGAAGCCTGTCTGTCTCAAGTCTATATTCACGTACTCTTAGCTGATGACATTGGCTTTGGTCCTTTTGATGTGCCTGGTCTTCACACAATGGATGGGACGACCTAAAAGCTTGCTGCTGTGGGACGAAAAACTTTCAATACTGTTGTTCATAATAACTTGATGTGACCCGTCCTGCCTTTGTGTCTATTACTCAACACACAAGGCGATCAATTACCCTATGTGGACGAGTAGGTTGTCCTTCATGAGCAGTTAATTGTTGTCAGGTCATAATATAAATAACATGGCTGCTGGATTTAAGTCCTTTGAACACATAAAGGTAGGTAGAATGCCTTGCTTTATACACATAAAACATTTAAGCACCCGCGTGAGTTGACCACATAGGCTAATTTTTACGCTCCTACCTACTTCTCCTTTTTCCACAGGACTTTAAAATTTATTGTTTCTTTTGTTTCCCCATCCCGCCTCATATTTGGCACCAATGTTTCTTGTTCAATTTATCACCCTTTTCATCATGCTAGGGCATAAAACACAAATTCATTGGCTTAAATAACCATATAAATATAATGAATTATTGAATTGCAAGTTTGTTTACTGAGCTCTTTCTGACCATTAAAGAATACTGTTATTGGACCTGCAGATCTCCTTAAATACTAAATCGATGAATTGCTCGACTCTACATATCCATCGCATTTCCAATGACATTCAAAACTGTCTTTAATCCCCAAACAATTCCTTAATCACCATGTCCTGTTCATCATATTGCGAAAATTATGCTGCTAAGGGTGAAGGAATAGCTTTGGTGTTTAACCTTCTTGTAAGTCCTTAAGTTTCCACTTCAAGCGCTATAATTCCAAAACTATAAGGAGTACAAACTTATAATTTTAAAGTTGTGAAGCAACATTTGAATATGCATGATAAATGTCTTTATGTTAATTATTACATTTTAAGAAAAACTCAGTTGTTGTCAATGTGACCCTTCGTAACTGCCAGTAAACCATTTTGTTAACATCAATTTAAAATGCGAAAAATATAAGATCAGCTTGAATTTGTACAACCCGTAGGAGTGCTAAGCTTGTCAGTAAAACTAAACATTGCTCAGAACAGGAAGTCGGATCAGGCCGCTTTGCACGCAATGCGACTGGGATATCGGCCCTAGGCGATTAAATGGGGTAGCCCTGTCATGATAAATGCCGGGGTCGTCAGGCTATCACGCGGAAAGTTTGACCGATAACCATACCGGTGCAAACTGTTGGAAAAAATGTTACATTCCTTTTACCCTGCTGGAGGTCTCGATAATATGAGTACCTGTATGCGGTCAGGTTTTCCGCATTATCGCCTGACGACCCCGCGTCTCTCGATGTCAGGGCTGCCCCATTCAACCACCTGGGGCACACATCCTAGTCGCTTTGTGGGCAAAGCGGCCTGACCCGATGTTAGGTTTCTGAGCGCTCTTTAGTGGACTTTTACCGACAAGCTTGGCGTTAAGTGTGCCATGTATCGGACATGCAGGTTTTTCGGACACTTTTGTTTACATTACATTAACATTTATTCCGTTGAAAACATTAACACACAAATTCCCGATCTGCTTCACGGCCATTTGTTTTGTCCGATATAGTACGGTGTTGTTACAAGACCACCAATAAGACCAGCCATCTGATTGGTCAAATCTAGTACATGTAGCATGGTCATTATTCAGGTTAATTTCGTTTTCCTATGAAATTCGTCTGTATATTCTGACTTTTCAGAGTGAATTTCAATCCATAAACATCACCCCTATTTCAACTCATCTACTTATCAATGATTATTTTTAACTATTTAAATATCTAAAGTTTATGAAAACATGTTTATAATGTAAGAACCTGTAAGTTAAATTAAAGATTTTTTATGTTTAAAACTGTCCGGAAAACCCCTTACGGAAAATAAGGTGTTGAGTGATATATCGGACAGTAAATAAAACTAGAATTTCCAATTCATTTATAGAAAGATACGCCAATGAAAATAATATATTTTTCACTTGTAATGTTTTTATAAGAGAAGACAAAAAGAGATATCTCTCTTTATTGTATAACTTATTCTTACGCTGCCAGAACAATCTGCAACCCTCTCTGCATAACAGTTTGGACTGTCCGATGATACCTATAAAGAAATTGCATAGTCCGATAATACCACCAACCAGTGGACAATACCGGTATTACCCTATTTTGTCCGGTTCAACCCGTTGTCAGATAGACATGATTATCTTAAATTTTACATCAAAAAGTAAGTAGAGAGCAAAGGTGTGCCGCATGAAATTGTTTAACAGACATAGCTCTAATTGTATTTACCGTCCCCTCTTCAATAGACCCCCACATGATTGCACAATCGAACCAATCTGATTAAAATCAGATGTTAGTTTGGCTCCGTTAGCTTCGTACTCCACCACTAATTGTTATGACGAAATCCACGTGAACTATGAGAGTTTTAAGCAAAATGTCACTGAAATTGTAAGTACATACTAGTTACCTGCATGGTGCACATTCAACTGTTGTGGTGAGCCTCACTGCTGGTGCACCATACGTGTATCTCGAATTGGCTCATGAAGCCTGTCTGTTTCAAGTCTATCTTCACGTACTCCAAGCTGATGACAATGGCTTTGGTCCTTTTGACGTGCCTGGTCTTCACACAATGGATGGGAAGACCTGAAACCCTGCTGCTGTGGGACGAGAAACTTTCAATACTGTCGTGCACAATAACTTGATGTGCCCGTCCTGCCTTTGTGTCTATTACTCAACACACAAGGCGATCAATTACCCTATGTGGACAAGTAGGTTGTCCTTCATGAGCAGTTAAATGTTGTCAGGTCATAATAAAAATAACATGGCTGCTGGATTTAAGTCCATGGAACACATAAGGGTAGGTAGAATACCTTGCTACATACACATGCATAAAACATTTAAGCACCCGCGTGAGTTGACCACATAGGCTAATTTTTACGCTCCTACCTACTTCTCCTTTTCCACAGGACTTTAAAATTTATTGTTTCTTTTGTTTCCCCATCCCGCCTCATATTTGGCACCAATGTTTCTTGTTCAATTTATCACCCTTTTCATCATGCTAGGGCATAAAACACAAATTCATTGGCTTAAATAACCATATAAATATAATGAATTATTGAATTGCATGTTTGTTCACTGAGCTCTTTCTGACCATTAAAGAATACTGTTATTGGACCTGCAGATTTCCTTAAATACTAAATCGATGAATTGCTCGACTCTACATATCCATCGCATTTCCAATGACATTCAAAACTGTCTTTAATCCCCAAACAATTCCTTAATCACCATATCCTGTTCATCATATTGCGAAAATTATGCTGCTAAGGGTAAAGGAATAGCTTTGGTGTTTAACCTTCTTGTAAGTCCTTAAGTTTCCACTTCAAGCGCTATAATTCCAAAACTATAAGGAGTACAAACTTATAATTTTAAAGTTGTGAAGCAACATTTGAATATGCATGATAAATGTCTTTATGTTAATTATTACATTTTAAGAAAAACTCAGTTGTTGTCAATGTGACCCTTCGTAACTGCCAGTAAACCATTTTGTTAACATCAATTTAAAATGCGAAAAATATAAGATCAGCTTGAATTTGTACAACCCGTAGGAGTGCTAAGCTTGTCAGTAAAACTAAACATTGCTCAGAACAGGAAGTCGGATCAGGCCGCTTTGCACGCAATGCGACTGGGATATCGGTCCTAGGCGATTAAATGGGGTAGCCCTGTCATGATAAATGCCGGGGTCGTCAGGCTATCACGCGGAAAGTTTGACCGATAACCATACCGGTGCAAACTGTTGGAAAAAATGTTACGTTCCTTTTACCCTGCTGGAGGTCTCGATAATATGAGTACCTTTATGATCCCCTGCAGGAAGCTAAATTGTTCTATCCTAACAATTCCTTACTTTTCCAGTGGAAATCAAAACTCATTCCGTTTGACCTTGATTCCCATTTTTACTACTTAATCAACATTTCATGTTCATTTTACACTGTATCACTCCTTCATGTTCATCTCCACGATATATACCTGAATTTGTGCTTCTTGAGAATAAAGCAATAACTTACCAACTAAGTTTATACTTTTTACCGGGGTTGACATGCACCAAAGGACACAATGACATCAAGATGCTGGTACAGTCGACAAAACAGCACAAAAACCCGAATGCCACGTAAGTTGGTCGATCTTGCAGTTACTCATACAAAAACTAGACACACAATCCTTTTTCCTGTGACTTTTGTAACTCGTTACTCGATTGGCTTTTTGTCCTTATACCCTTATATCATTATTTCATCGTTTTAATGTTCATTTCCCTCACTGACCAATTCGCGTTGCTTAATGCTTGGAAGTAAAGCAAAACTAACGGAAAACCTGACCCGGCGCAAACTAGTGATGCACCACGATTTAAAAGTTCAGAGTTTCTCCTATGTTTAACAACTCAAACTGTTGCTGATTTTGATATGAGTTCGATCATTGGATCCTCTGCTAAAGTCTTATTTGGACAGACAACTGTTTTTGATTGCGTTCTAAACTCGTCTTACCCCATTAATCATGTGCCACTCCGGGTTGCCACCACCCCTGTTCTTGCTTCACCACCTTATCATGTTCATCTTCCCGATGTACATGTAGCCTAGTTTGTGCTGATTTGAAGCAATTAATATAAGATCTCACGACAACGAAAGCCACTCCCACAATGTTTTTTTTTAATGCTGAAGTGTTACACTTAGCCTTTGCTATGTTCGTCTGCTGCTCTTAAAGTAAATATTTAAAAGTTAAGTTATTACACTATACCCGATAAACGACAATGCAAAATAAAACAAAATTATCGAACTTGGAGGATCATCTCAATGTCCAAGAGAAAAGACAAAACATGGAAGACTAACAGGAAAAAAATAAGATTGCAATGGTCGTGGATTGGTTTAGGCATTTCATAAGCAATGGTGGGTCAAACCAGGTTTAATGGCGCGCCGAACATCCCTTTTCCATTTTGATCTTAGAGTCCGGTAGTAACACCTACATGTGATACAAGACAGTTGTGAAGACATAATATGGATAATATGGATATTAAGGTGACAATCTCAGTACAACAATCAGCCAAACATTAATCAAAACAATTACTAACCATTACGTTTAACATTATTTTTATTCTTTCATCAATGTCTGATACTGAAGGAAGAATTTTTTAGAGATCGTCTGAGAGGTATTTTCTGATAACCTTGGTCTAATAACCGGTCATGGAGACAGTGGTGGCGTTTAAAACAAATATGAATCTTTGGCGCTGTTACAAAACACATTAGACCATCACATCTCTTCGTACTCCATTGTAATTGTCATTGTACATGTTGGATCCATGTTATGTTCATTGGCCTATAATATATAGTGTTGCAAGCGCGTAACACACCGACTCACTCTGTTGTCATTTTGTAATGCTCTACTCGGACGGCATCAATTCTATAATATGTAAATTCTTGACAAGTGGCTTTCAGCTGTACATAGAGTCGAGGCCGTCAGCTGGTGTCCTGATATTCGGCTACTGATACCCATCAAACGACATATTCCATTTATCTAACCTTGAATGGTATGAATGCATTTTTTCTAGAGTGAAGACTGGTAGTTTTGAGATATTTACCATGTAACGATCTCATGTAAATAGGTTAGTTAGTTAGTTAGTTCTTGCTTTACTCCCAAGCAGCACGATTTCGGCTATATCCGGGAGATGAACATGAAAGTGGTGATACAATGAACATGAAATGATGATGAAGTGGAGGAAATGGGGACACAAGGTAAATCGGGTAGGAGATTTTTGACTGCCACTGGAAAAAGGAGTGATGGGTAGGGACGGGAAATTTAGCCTCCTGCATGGGGATCCTACGGGTCCTACTCTTATAGAGACCTGCAGTATGGTTCTTTAACGTGCGAGGAAAGTGACATTTTTCCCAACACGTACGGTGCACCACTATGGTTTGCGGTCAGGTTTTCCGCATTATCGCCTGACGACCCCGCGTCTCTCGATGTCAGGGCTGCCCCATTCAACCACCTGGGGCACACATCCTAGTCGCTTTGTTGGCAAAGCGGCCTGACCCGATGTCAGGTTTCTGAGCGCTCTTTAGTGGACTTTTACCGACAAGCTTGGCGTTAAGTGTGCCATGTATCGGACATGCAGGTTTTTTCGGACACTTTTGTTTACATTACATTAACATTTATTCCGTTGAAAACATTAACACACAAATTCCTGATCTGCTTCACGGCCATTTGTTTTGTCCGATATAGTACGGTGTTGTTACAAGACCACCAATAAGACCAGCCATCTGATTGGTCAAATCTAGTACATGTAGCATGGTCATTATTCAGGTTAATTTCGTTTTCCTATGAAATTCGTCTGTATATTCTGACTTTTCAGAGTGAATTTCAATCCATAAACATCACCCCTATTTCAACTCATCTACTTATCAATGATTATTTTTAACTATTTAAATATCTAAAGTTTATGAAAACATGTTTATAATATAAGAACCTGTAAGTTAAATTAAAGATTTTTTATGTTTAAAACTGTCCGGAAAACCCCTTACGGAAAATAAGGTGTTGAGTGATATATCGGACAGTAAATAAAACTAGAATTTCCAATTCATTTATAGAAAGATACGCCAATGAAAATAATATATTTTTCACTTGTAATGTTTTTATAAGAGAAGACAAAAAGAGATATATCTCTTTATTGTATAACTTATTCTTACGCTGCCAGAACAATCTGCAACCCCCTCTGCATAACAGTTTGGACTGTCCGATGATACCTATAAAGAAATTGCATAGTCCGATAATACCACCAACCAGTGGACAATACCGGTATTACCCTATTTTGTCCGGTTCAACCCGTTGTCAGATAGACATGATTATCTTAAATTTTACATCAAAAAGTAAGTAGAGAGCAAAGGTGTGCCGCATGAAATTGTTTAACAGACATAGCTCTAATTGTATTTACCGTCCCCTCTTCAATAGACCCCCACATGATTGCACAATCGAACCAATCTGATTAAAATCAGATGTTAGTTTGGCTCCGTTAGCTTCGTACTCCACCACTAATTGTTATGACGAAATCCACGTGAACTATGAGAGTTTTAAGCAAAATGTCACTGAAATTGTAAGTACATACTAGTTACCTGCATGGTGCACATTCAACTGTTGTGGTGAGCCTCACTGCTGGTGCACCATACGTGTATCTCGAATTGGCTCATGAAGCCTGTCTGTTTCAAGTCTATCTTCACGTACTCCAAGCTGATGACATTGGCTTTGGTCCTTTTGACGTGCCTGGTCTTCACACAATGGATGGGACGACCTGAAACCCTGCTGCTGAGGGACGAAAACTTTCAATACTGTTGTGCACAATAACTTGATGTGACCCGTCCTGCCTTTGTGTCTATTACTCAACACACAAGGCGATCAATTACCCAATGTGGACGAGTAGGTTTTCCTTCATGCGCAGTTGTTGTCAAGTCATAATATAAATAACATGGCTGCTGGATTAAAGTCCATGGAACACATGTGGGTAGGTAGAATACCTTGCTACATACACATGCATAAAACATTTAAGCACCCGCGTGAGTTGACCACATAGGCTATTTTTACGTTCCTACCTACTTCTCCTTTTTCCACAGGACTTTAAAATTTATTGTTTCTTTTGTTTCCCCACCCCGCCTAATATTTGGCACCATTGTTTCATGTTCATTGTATCACCCTTTTCATCATGTTAAGGCATAAAACACAAATTCATTAACTAAAATAACCATATAAATATAATGAATTATTGAAAATTTAAATGACAACAAAGTTCCAGACAATAAATTTTGCTACGCCTGACGCGCGTTTCGTCTTTACAAGACTCATCAGAGGCGCTCTGCCAAAATTATTGAAAAAGCCAAAAATATATGATAATGAAGCATAAAATTATAATAAAACCAAAAAATACCGAACCGGGCAACCAAATTATAACTAAGATGATCAACCTATGTCTGGGGTATGCATGTTTGTTCACTGAGCTCTTTCTGACCATTAAAGAATACTGTTATTGGACCCACAGATCTCCTTAAATACTAGATGGCTAAATTGCTCGATTTTACATATCCATCGAATTTCCAATGACATTCGAAACTGGTTACCTTTCTGGTCTTTAATCCACAAACAATTTCTTCCTTTATCACCATGTCCTGTTCATCATATTGCGGAAATTGTGCTGCTAAGGGTGAAGGAATAAGTTTCTGTATCTTTGGTGTTTAACCTTCTTGTAAGTCCTTTAGTTTCCACTTCAATTTTGCTACGCCTGACGCGCGTTTCGTCTTTACAAGACTCATCAGAGGCGCTCTGCCAAAATTATTGAAAAAGCCAAAAATATATGATAATGAAGCATAAAATTATAATAAAACCAAAAAATACCGAACCGGGCAACCAAATTATAACTAAGATGATCAACCTATGTCTGGGGTATGCATGTTTGTTCACTGAGCTCTTTCTGACCATTAAAGAATACTGTTATTGGACCCACAGATCTCCTTAAATACTAGATGGCTAAATTGCTCGATTTTACATATCCATCGAATTTCCAATGACATTCGAAACTGGTTACCTTTCTGGTCTTTAATCCACAAACAATTTCTTCCTTTATCACCATGTCCTGTTCATCATATTGCGGAAATTGTGCTGCTAAGGGTGAAGGAATAAGTTTCTGTATCTTTGGTGTTTAACCTTCTTGTAAGTCCTTTAGTTTCCACTTCAAGCGTTATAATTCCAAAACTATAAGGAGTACAAACTTATAATTTTAAAGTTGTGAAGCAACATTTGAATATGCATGATAAATGTCTTTATGTTAATTATTACATTTTAAGAAAAACTCAGTTGTTGTCAATGTGATCCTTCGTGACTGTCAGTAAACCATTTTGTTAACATCAATTTAAAATGCGAAAAATATAAGATCAGCTTGAATTTGTACAACCCGTAGGAGTGCTAAGCTTGTCAGTAAAACTAAACATTGCTCAGAACAGGAAGTCGGATCAGGCCGCTTTGCACGCAATGCGACTGGGATATCGGCCCTAAGCGATTAAATGGGGTAGCCCTGTCATAATAAATTCCGGGGTCGTCAGGCTATCACGCGGAAAGTTTGACCGCTAACCAAAGCGGTTCATCATGTTGGAAAAAAATGTGACGTTCCTTCTACGTTAAAGGACCCTGCTGGAGGTCTCGATAACATGAGTACCCGTATAGCTAAATTGTTCGATCCCAACAATCCCTTACGTCACAAGTGGCAGTGAAAACTAATTCCGTTTGACCTTGATTCCCATTCTCTCTACTTAATCATTTTACATTGTATCACTCATTCATGTTCAACTTCATGATATATACCTGAATTTGTGCTTCTTGAGAATAAAGCAATAACTTACCAACTAAGTTTATACTTTTTACCGGGGTTGACATGCACCAAAGGACACAATGACATCAAGATGCTGGTACAGTCGACAAAACAGCCCTAAAACCCGAATGCCACGTAAGTTGGTCGATCTTGCAGTTACTCATACAACAACTAGACACACAATCCTTTTTCCTGTGACTTTTGTAACTCGTTACTCGATTGGCTTTTTGTCCTTATACCCTTATATCATTATTTCATCTTTTTAATGTTCATTCCCCTCACTGACCAATTCGCGTTGCTTAAGCAAAACTAACGGAAAACCTGACCCGGCGCAAACTAGTGATGCACCACGATTTAAAAGTTCAGAGTTTCTCCCATGTTTAACAACACAAACTGTTGCTGATTTTGATTTGAGTTCGATCATTGGATCCTCTGCTAAAGTCTTATATGGACAGACAACTGTTTTTGATTGCGTTCTAAACTCGTCTTACCCCATTAATCATGTGCCACTCCGAGGTGCCACCACCCCTGTTTTTGCTTCATCACCGTATCATGATCATTTTATCAGCCATTCCATGTTCATCTTCCTGATGTACATGTAGCCGAGTTTGTGCTGATTTGAAGCATTTAATATAATATCTCACGACAACGAAAGCCATGTTTTCTATTACTAACGTACCACAAGATTGTCAGTGAAAGGAAGGTATAAAATTTAATTCATCTTATTATTCATGTTGAGAATGTCTGAAAAGGAGTTATAAGATATGGTATTTGTAGTATTTTTGTCTGATCTTTATTGAAATTGTTCATCCTCGCTCGGTGTATTTGTTGTGTTCTTTATTACCGCATATATTTGTTTAACAAATAAGGTAATTATGAGAATGTAATTAAAAATCGAATAAATTTGTTAAGGACAATTCATGGGAATTATACAATTTGTGTCCATAAACTTACAGAGAGCGTATGTAGGAAGCTCGGGAATATTGCAATGGACATCCATTCGTTGCTAGTCAGCCCGACTGTAGCGAAACAGCAAAATTCAATGCACGCACCGTCTTTCAGACGTCTGTTCCTACTTTTTTACTTGGAATGTCGAACATTCTGCCTATTCAAACTTAAAGGGCTTGCATTATTTTTATTTCATACCGGCAAAAGCCAAAGGGGGCTATAGGTTTGCGCTCTGTCTGTCCGTCCTTCCGTCTGTCACGCTTCAGTTTCCGAATTTTTATCTTAACACTTTGAGATAATGATATGATTTTTTTTGGTATGGGAGTCTACCATGATGAGTTACAGATCAATTTTAAGTTTCGTGCCGGTCTGAATTTTTATGTGAGTTATGGCCCTATGAACTTTGAAAATTCATTGAAATTTCAGTTTGTTTTTCGCACCTTTTTTCTAAACACTTATAGATAATGAAATTATTTTTGGTATGTGAATTAACCATGGTGAGTTACAGATCAAGTTTGAGTTTCATGCCATTCCGCAAATTTTAACGGGAGCTATGGCCTTTGAACTTTGAAAATTCACTGAAATTTCAGTTTTCCGCATTTTTTCTTAACGCTAATAGATATAATGAATTGATTTTTGATATGAGAGTCTACCATGATGAGTTTCAGATCAAGTTTGAGATTCATGCCGTTCCGGAAATTTTGACGGGAGCTATGGCCCTTTTAACTTTGAAAATTCATTCATTGAATTTTCAGTTTCCGCACTTTTTTAAACGCTTGTAGAAAATAAATTGATTTTTGGTATGTGAGTCTACCATGATGGGTTTCAGATCAAGTTTATGTTTCGTTTCCATCTACAAATGTTTTCACGAGTATGGCCCTTTGAACTTTGAAAATTCACTGATTTTTTTTCTTCACATTTTTCTTATTTATTTTAAGATAATGAATATGGAACGACGTGCTACCAACAAAATTATATTTAACTCATGCGCACGAGTTACAAACTTAAGCGCGCGAGTTAGTAACTTGTGCGCACGAGTAAGTAACTCGTGCACTCAAGTTACAAACTGGTGCACACGAGTTTCAAATCTCGTGGCACGTCGAGGCTTCCATATGAATTGAATAAGTTTAGGTTTTGATTGAAATGAGGCCGGTAGCGGACTATCTGTAGTAAAATTGAATCGCCGCCAAAAGTATATACCTTTGATTACATCCCTCGGAATACCCAGTTGTGTAAAGCAAAATAGTGTCCTATGAAATTGTGTCCACCCTGCCATACTTAACACTGAAAAATCTAGAGGACAAAATTTCATCTCACTGTTTCAAGTCTACCTTCTTATCCACTAGACCACGAAACCAATGGAAAATCTACGCTAAAAATGTACATAAAGAATATTAAAGGGGCCCAATAAGGATACTCTATAATACATATTATAAAAATGTTTTCTATTTGATTATAAATGCACAAAATGTATTCAAATGTTTGTAACTATTTAAATTTTACATGATTTATTTTGAAGGCTGGGATGTAAAATAGTTATTACATTCGGACTTGGTGTGTCAGTAAGATCACCCCCTCCGGACTCCGGCCGTCGGGATGATCTTTTACTGACACACCGCGTCCTCATGTAATAACTATTTTACATCCCAGCCTTCAAAATAAATTATTTTAGAGTTTGGCTTTAGTGCCGTGTGGAGGTCGTAGAAAGCTTCCCTGTGCTTCAGTTGTATGCTCTTATATATTTTCGAGTACTGGAATATGTGTTGGAAAGACACAGTTTACATATTTCCAAACTTTGATAACGTTTGGCTGTTTCTTAAAAAAAATTATAAATTTATCTGTTTGGTAATTGTTGTAATATTTTTTTTGCATTTTTTTTTATGAAATCTTATATTCTATCGGTTTTCCAAGTTTTATACTCCTAGCGTGTCTGATGAAAGTTAATCCAGAAAAGCGCTTCACACGCAGTGAAATTTTGCTTTCGCACATTTATTAAAATCATTTCAATATGTGGATCGTGTCTTTTTGGCACATATTCCATATTCTTTCGTTTTTAATATTATTTCAGAGTTTGGCTTTAGTGCCGTGTGGAGGTCGTAGAAAGCGTCCCCGTGCTTCAGTTGTATGCTCTTATATATTGTCGAGTACTGGAATATGTGTTGGAAAGACACAGTTTACATATTTCCAAACTTTGATAACGTTTGGCTGTTTCTTAAAAAAAAATTATAAATTTATCTGTTTGGTCATTGTTGTAATATTTTTTTGCATTTTTTTTATGAAATCTAATATTCTACCGGTTTTCCAAGTTTTATACTCCTAGCGTGTCTGATGAAAGTTAATCCAGAAAAGCGCTTCACACGCAGTGAAATTTTGCTTTCGCACATTTATTAAAATCATTTCAATATGTGGATCGTGTCTTTTTGGCACATATTCCATATTCTTTCGTTTTTAATATTATTTCAGAGTTTGGCTTTAGTGCCGTGTGGAGGTCGTAGAAAGCTTCCCCGTGCTTCAGTTGTATGCTCTTATATATTTTCGAGTACTGGAATATGTGTTGGAAAGACACAGTTCACATATTTACAAACTTTGATAACGTTTGGCTGTTTCTTTAAAAAATTATAAATTTATCTGTTTGGTCATTGTTGTAATATTTTTTTGCATTTTTTTTAATGAAATCTAATATTCTACCGGTTTTCCAAGATTTATACTCCTAGCGTGTCTGATGAAGGTTAATCCAGAAAAGCGCTTCACACGCAACGAAGTTTTGCTTTCGCACATTTATTAAAATCATTTCAATATGTGGATCGTGTCTTTTTGGCGCATATTCCATATTCTTTTGTTTTTAATATTATTTCAGAGTTTGGCTTTAGTGCCGTGTGGAGGTCGTAGAAAGCGTCCCCGTGCTTCAGTTGTATGCTCTTATATATTTTCGAGTACTAGAATATGTGTTGGAAAGACACAGTTTACATATTTCCAAACTTTGATAACGTTTGGCTGTTTCTTTAAAAAAAATCATAAATTTATCTGTTTGGTCATTGTTGTAATATTTTTTTGCATTTTTTTTATGAAATCTAATATTCTACCGGTTTTCCAAGTTTTATACTCCTAGCGTGTCTGATGAAAGTTAATCCAGAAAAGCGCTTCACACGCAGTGAAATTTTGCTTTCGCACATTTATCAAAATCATTTCAATATGTGGATCGTGTCTTTTTGGCACATATTCCATATTCTTTCGTTTTTAATATTATTTCAGAGTTTGGCTTTAGTGCCGTGTGGAGGTCGTAGAAAGCGTCCCCGTGCTTCAGTTGTATGCTCTTATATATTTTCGAGTACTGGAATATGTGTTGAAAGACACAGTTTACATATTTCCAAACTTTGATAACGTTTGGCTGTTTCTTAAAAAAAATTATAAATTTATCTGTTTGGTCATTGTTGTAATATTTTTTTGCATTTTTTTTTATGAAATCTAATATTCTACCGGTTTTCCAAGTTTTATACTCCTAGCGTGTCTGATGAAAGTTAATCCAGAAAAGCGCTTCACACGCAGTGAAATTTTGCTTTCGCACATTTATTAAAATCATTTCAATATGTGGATCGTGTCTTTTTGGCACATATTCCATATTCTTTCGTTTTTAATATTATTTCAGAGTTTGGCTTTAGTGCCGTGTGGAGGTCGTAGAAAGCTTCCCCGTGCTTCAGTTGTATGCTCTTATATATTTTCGAGTACTGGAATATGTGTTGGAAAGACACAGTTTACATATTTACAAACTTTGATAACGTTTGGCTGTTTCTTCAAAAAATTATAAATTTATCTGTTTGGTCATTGTTGTAATATTTTTTTGCATTTTTTTTAATCTAATATTCTACCGGTCTCCTAGCGTGTCTGATGAAGGTTAATCCAGAAAAGCGCTTCACACGCAGTGAAATTTTGCTTTCGCACATTTATTAAAATCATTTCAATATGTGGATCGTGTCTTTTTGGCACATATTCCATATTCTTTCGTTTTTAATAGTACTTATCAATCATAACAAATGGTTGTCATAGGTAGGTAGACTCTCTTTAAAGTTCCAAATATAGGTAAGGTTTTCCCCTATCCTTTCCACGTACATGTTCTAGATAAATTTTACGCCGCATAAAAAAGGTAAGTTTTCTGTTTTTATTTCTTTTGTTTAATAATTTTGAGCACATAAAATGCATCATTTGAAAAAAGGTGTTCTTAACACAAAATTTGAATAAACAGCGAATAAAGAAAGTTTATTGGAACATGTATGTTATTTAACATAATAATAAAAAATAAAATTAAAATATGCATACTATTTTGCACACGAATTTAAACATCATCATTATTTGACATTTGCGTTCATTCATATAAATATGGCTTTAAAAAAATTAAGGACGGTTATAAGGGCAAGATCTCAAAATCAGTAAAAAAACATCATGTGACATATTTGTCAATTTGTAAAGGGCTATGCCTTTAAAATAACTTTACTAAACTTTAAAATACTAACATGACTTATTTATATGTACAACTGTTCGGTAGGGAACGCACCATCTTATTTAATCGATCTTTTAACTCATCAGGTGCCTAAACGTACATTAAGATCTTCAGAATCTGCTGAAGGATGTTATGTTGTTCCTTTTAATAAGAGACAATCTTTTTCTGATAGAAGTTTTGTACCATTGGACCAAAACTCTGGAACGAGCTACCTGTTACTTTGTTGTCATTTGTATTTCGAACACACGTGAAGGTTAGCACTGCTGGTGGAGTTTAAATTCCCCGAGGTTAGCCCGCTCCGGCACCAACACTTTTGAGTTGGAGAATACATCAAAGCTTTAAATTATCCGTCTAAATTTTAAAATTGTCTAAACACTAAGGTTCTTCCTACCCCAGACATAGGTTGAATATCTTAGTAATAATTTGGTTCCCCAGTTTGGTATTTTTGGTTATACTGTTCTATGCTCTTCATATTCATACAGTGTTTGGCATTTTCAATATTTTTGGTAGAGCGCCTCTGATGAGTCTTGAATAGACCAAACGCGCGTCAGGCGTAACAAAATTTATTGTCTGGAACTTTGTTGACATTTGTATTTAAGAACTTCTAAATCTGTTGATGTTTTAAAAAGCAAGCTGAAGTCATTTTACTTTGAAAACTATTTTGCTTTATTTTGAATGTATGAAAACAGCAATTATTGTTCTATGATCAGTCTATTTGTGTGTTCATATGTATATATTTTTTATAATTATTTGTATACTTTTTATAATTGAATTGTACAACGCCATTGAATACATTGTTGTAGAAACAGGCGTTTAAGCAAATAATAAAGTTTCAAGTTTCAAGTTTAAAGGGCATTATATGGAACATATCACACTTTGTACATTATACATTTATAATTTATTAAAATTTAATGATTAAAATAATTAAAGTTGCTAATTTAATGACATATCTGACACGTATCTTCTTGCCCTTGGATTTGCTACCCATAGTAACAGCAACGTTTATGCTTTGGTGAAATAGATGGTTGCAAGTAGCCCTACAGATTAAAAACAAAATTCCCTCTTCTATTTATAGATAACATCCAAAACGAGTCGTTGATTATGGATGGCGGGAATTTTTTTACCGTTTTAATAATGTTAATGGCATGGAAAACCAGCGAAGCTGGAAAGTTAAAATGCGATCCTCTACAGCATGTTCGATACCATAAAGATCTTCAAGAATGTGTATCCTGTGACACATGTCCAATGGGTTTTGGCAAAATACCGCTTGAAGTAAGATATACATGTATTTGTTTTATAGATTATAATTTACACAGTTAATTGTCTTTATATGTATAAAAGATTAATATTGAAGAAAAAATTTAGCCCGGAATATTTAAGTTGCAATTATTTGACACTAAGAGGAAAGCAAAAATTAATATATGAGACAGGCACACCTGTTTGAGGGGAGTGTTTGAGAGACGTTAGTCGTAACTTGGACTTTGCCTAACCATTGCATGTACTGTTTATTCTATAATGATGTCCGCGTCTTGTGATCCACACGATCCACAATGTATCCCGTCGACTGCCGGTCTGTTTGGCCAGTCACTCACAGTGGCAGTGTGTTTGTTTACAACCCCAGTCTAGTGTCATCACGGCACAAAAGTGCATCACGGTTCAATACTATTTTCTTCTAACTAAACATGCTAAAGAACACACTTTGTCTAGATAGCCATTAGGGTAATAAACTTGGCCAAACACCCATGCATATAGTTGGAGTTGCCTTTCAGTGAATTCTGTCGTCTGCCATATTTGTTTTGGTTACGTCACAAAGTGGGTTATATATACACAATTACGCGAGCTTTTGAACTTGAATAAAATTATTTAAACACTTTTATTGCAATTTTCTAGCATGTGGAAAATAGCTAAAAATATGTTTTAGTTGTAGAAAAAATTATAAGGATTAATTAGGTATTTTTAGAAACTAAAATGAAAATGTTTTTTTAAAGGTGAAATGAAATTTGACTGCTAACTATAGTCATGTGACACACTTTTTCTACCGGTAAAAAGGGACTTACGTCCCTTATCATTTTTCTTTTTGCATCTATACCAAAACCGGTTATGGGTTTTCGATGACTTATTAGATGAAATACTAGCTGATTGGCCCTGCGAAGTCTATATTGCACTCTACTAAAAACTGCATTTTCTTTATTTCTTGGAGAATTATTTGGCTTCTAAAACTGATCTTGTTATCTTGCCTTCCTTTTAGATATTTGTCTTATTGTTAATAGGAATCTAAGATAGATATTGACCCCGTCTATGGATCAACAAGTTGCATTGAGTGCCGACGGTGTAGAAAAGGATCTTTCAGCACAAAACATGCATATGCATGTCAAATGTGTACAAACTGCACTCTAAATGGAAACATAGTCCTGGAAAACTGTACAGTTTACAAGGATACTGTTTGTGGCAATAGGTAATGTACGGGTTTTTATACTTAAATAAAGGGCTACACGCAAATAAATTTTTTTTCAGTAAGAAAATACTTACTCACTTCTCTGAAGTTTACAGTACTAGTAGTCATCCCTGTTAGACTAGGGCACTTTTTAACATGGGCTCTATGGGACATCTCGCAGGAGCAATTTTTTAAATAGGATATCGTACTATAGTAAGACCTCTAATACACGTCCAAGACAGCAAGACAGATGTATTAACCTTATGCCTTAATATGCACTTAATTACCCTCGTTAATTAACTTATTAATCAACAGTAATTAAATATAAAAACCAGGAAGTTTTTGGGTGTTCTTGGCCGGAATTTTGAAATTCTAGTTAACCGCGGGCGGGCATCGGCGGGAGGGCGGCCGGGCTGTGACTTTATACTACAACTGACTGATGGGTATTTATAGTCGTGACTAGGGGAAAGCCCCTCTGCATCGACTAATAGACTCGCTATGTGCCATGGGTCGTCCAGCCCATGACACACCACCGCCAGTGTTATCGCTGAAGCAGGGCCCGTCTTCCACCACGGGGAGGTACTGGTAGGACTTTTGGAAGACTACAATTGCCACCACCAACCACCACCTCCACCACCACCACCACCACCGCCGCCATCGCAACAACTAAACCATATCCATATAAAATTGTTACAACTGATAAAGCAAGTTCATTTATCGATAAGGAGACCATCATTACGCATCATTTTGAACTATGTCTTACATGTATGCTCCGTACGTGAGTGATAAACTAGTATGGGAAAACATTTTAAAGAAAGAAACTAAGCAGCAAAAACATTTACAGACAGAAGAATTTAACCGTTCTCATGAAAGAGATCGTTTTGTCTTTCCAAGCTCCAAGCTCCCTGTAAAGTAATTTCGAATCAAACTGGTGACTCCTATAGCTGCAGTGGCTGAACAAGCAGAGTCAGAGTTAAGACATCAGAAACAGAACAATAAACCATTCATAAGACCTTTCAAAGAATAGGTGAAGGAAAAAGAGGAAGAAATGTGAAAAATGACATAACACGAAAGGAAAACAACAGAATTATCAATATTTGTAAACGGATTACATTGGCGAATTTAATTTCTAGGAGAAAGCTAGTGACATCGAAATGTTAAAGGTTGTGTCCATATGTAGATTTTAACATATGCAAATTATTTTTAATAAAATAATTAAACATAAATATGTTGTCATGTTTTCTTTCCTTTGATTGATGATATTATACATTAATGTTTCATAATGACCAATATTTTTGTATTATTATGTTTTGTGACAACGTTAGTGTATTAAGAGGATTTAAAATATAACTCTCTTTTATGCCACTTGAATTTTTTACCTGTAATTAGGGTGTTTGTGGTTAAAGTATTTATATCCGCCTTTTTGTCGTCATTAGACCGGAAAATCTCATTTCAAATTAAACAATTTAGAGTATCTCCCCTTTTTACAAATATGCAAATTAGCTTTACCACAATGAGCACATTAAGAAGAAAACTCACGATATATATGAAACAATGCAATCGTAGTATAAAGTCACAGCCCGGCCGCCCTCCCGCCGATGCCCGCCAGCGGTTACCTAAAATTTCAAAATTCCGGCCAAGAACATCCATAAACTTCCTGGTTTTTATATTTAATTACTGTTGATTAATAAGTTAATTAACGAGGGTAATTAAGTGCATATTAAGGCATACGGTTAATACATCTGTCTTGCTGCCTTGGACGTGTATTAGAGGTCTTACTATAGTACGATATACTGTTTAAAAAATTGCTCCTGCGAGATCTCCCTTAGAGCCCATGTTAAAAAGTGCCCTAGTCTAACAGGGATGACTACTGTTTACATTTATTTAAATAAATGCAAAACATGGTCTGGTACAGGTGTTAGATCAGCTGAAAGTCATGGTGGTAAAAAAAATCATATAAACGCAATATACAAAAAAAACCCTTCTAAATTGTAGTAACTATTTTTTTAAAACTTATAATAGAGTATTTCGCTCAATCAGAAAAGTGGTCATGGGCTAACATGAACAACCAATACTGTTTTCTAAACTTGTTTGCAGTCCTTTACATGTTAAAGTATTTGATTTACAAGGCTAAAATGTTGGTTGCATTAATAATAGATAGACGCTGTGCAAATAAATAACTGATGGCAAAGCTAAACTTTACAGAATCTAATATATACATTCTGTGATGATGCACTCTGATAAAAACACCTTTTGGTATAATACAAAACAAGTAAATCTGTGACCTAATGCTCACTAGTGATACCCCGCTTCCCAAACAAGTTTAAATACTCGATAAACAGGAGGTAGTTGACCTAGGAACATAAAATCACTATACACCATATGGGACTATAGGATAAAGCTTTTTACAAAATATCATGCAAACCTCTATTTCATGAAGTTGCTTGGAACTGTGACGGAAATTTTGAATTTATGTCCATTATGTGCAAAAACCGAAGTATTTGGTAAACAGGAAGGAGACTACCTAGGAGCATAAAATCGCTATGCACCATATGGTACTATATGATTAATCTGTATACAAATTATCAGAACTCTATCTCATGTAGTTGCTTAGAACATTGCGACGGAATTTTTGTTACGAACGAACAAACGGGCGGACGGACGGGCAAGGGTAAAACAGTTTCTTCGAAGCGGGGGTATAAATATGCATAACTGAACCATGGCCCATGGCCAGTATTAGATGTGAAGAGAATAATCATTAATACATGTAATACGACAACCAAAAAATCATTTAAATGAATTTTCCTGTGTTTGTTGTTGTTGTTGTTGTTGTGGCCTTGGTTAATGAACATCAAAATTTCTTTCCAGATCGGAACCCAAACCTGTCAACAGTAGAGAAAACTGTAAGTAACGTGTGGTTTGATTTGTTAAAAGAAAATGTCACGCAGGCTATTTAATCGCGAAAAGGCCATGGATAGAACCATCAATAATTATACTATACATGTACCAGTGTACTATACACAAGGACAAGAAGCAACGGAGGCCATCAAACATTATCTATTTTATATCATTTATTTTATTATATTATTTATAGAAAAATTTATAACTTTCTTTTTCATTGAAAATTTTTGTGAATGTTAAAAAAATAAAATTCAACTATCTTGACTACTTCATTGCCCTCGTACATAAGAAATGTGTTAGTTTTTATTTTATCTGATTTCAGCTGTTATGGAAATACCAAGGCCAGAAACAGGTAATACTAGTCTAAACAATTGTGGTTAATATCAAGTTTAATGGAAAAGCAGTCATCCTTAATTATTTTTAAAACATGAACAATGAGCTACCCATGCACCTTTCCCCTTTCCAGTGGTCTTTAAAATGTACTGTTCCGTTGTTTCCCATCCCACCACATGCATATTTTCTAACATCGTTTCATGTTAGTTTAATCATCATGGCCCAGTTGTTCAAAAGAGTCGTTAGGCTAACGCAGTCGTTAAAATGTAGTTAACGAGTCGTTAAAGTTAACGACAGCAAAAAAGTGTTGTTCAAAAAAATTAACGCAAAAATTGTTGTTAAAAAGTCGCTAAATTTAATTACCTTTTAGAGGTCGATTAACTCACTAACGAGACTGTTAAATATGGCCGCATTTGCTATGTTCAATGTTCCACCTCAACGGAAAGAAAGGGTTTTTAGGTCTAAGGAAGGCTTGTCTTTAGACTTCTCAGACAGAGAACTGAGAGAGAGGTACAGGTTTGGGAGAGAAGGAATATTGTACATCTCACAGATGCTTCGCAATGATCTGAAGAGGGAAACAAACAGGAACCATGCCCTTTCTGTAGAGCAGCAAGTAATGGTGACTCTCAGGTTTTTGGCCAGTGGGAGCTTTTTGCAGGTGATAGGGGACACACTTGGTCTTGACAAGGGAACAGTTTCTAGGGTGATCACAACCACAACAGAGGCTTTATGCAGAAAGCTGGATGAGTTTGTCAAGTGGCCTGTAGGAGAGGAACAAAGGAGGAAAACCAAGGGTGATTTCTATCGTGTTGGAGGGTTCCCCAACGTAATAGGCGCTGTGGATGGTACCCATGTAAAGATTCAGGCACCAATAGAAGATGAACCAGCCTATGTAAACAGAAAGAGGTTTCACAGTATAAATGTGCAAGGTGTTTGTGATGGAGAAGGTTTGTCATATCAGTTTATCATCTGTTTACAGTTTACATTTTATAAAATGTCCCTTACACCATCAAATATTTTATACCTATCAAAACGTGACACAAAACATAAACGAAACAAGACGAAGCAATTCATATAATCACTTTGATTCAATATATAGGGACAGAATCTTTCAAATTCTATCACATCTGTTGGATGTTTCTACAAATTACTGCTTTTTAAACACTTATAAAACAATGCAAAGTTGCAAGAATATGCATCTTCATTGATTGAAATCTGTGTTTCTTTTTCATTCGTTTTCATTTTGTTTATCTTTTCAACCTACACAGACAATAGTCTATTTCATATTTCTGTAGGGGCTCTCAGGGGGTATTATAGCATTTTATTTTTTCATACACAAATTAAATAGAAATAAAAAAATTCACCGCACATATAAAATAAAAAAATGTACTGGCCAATGTAATTTTATCACAAAGACTCAATTGAAGTTTAAGATAAAGGATAATTGTTCATGTGGGTGTGTAATTAACGAGTGGGGGGGGGGGTCTTTGTTTTTTTTCTAGAAGGTAAAATGTTGTTTTAAATAATTTAGGTTTTATTCTTGGTTTCAGGAAAATTTACTAACTTGAATGCCAGTTGGCCAGGAAGTGTGCATGATGCACATATTTTTAGGACATCACAGGTAATTATATAAATTTTATACAAGTTTAAAGGTTTGTTCACATTGTTTGAAAAAGCAATCAGTATACAAATACAACAAATAAATAAATTGTGTCTAACTCTTTTTGAATCTAAAAAGGAAGGAATATGGAGTATATAAATATGCATGACCAAAAAAAATAACATTATTAATATTAATGCTAAACAATATTTTAAAAATTAAGCAAAGGAACATGGCTTTTATTGCTGTGTTTCTATATGTACATGAAGTTAGCATGAATAAAGGTCTTTAAAATATTTCCAATATTTATAGTTTATGTTAAACTTAGAAATTGAGATATGATGATTTCCTCAAACTTAACATTAATAGTTGAGACTATAAGCACTGCCATGGCTATATATACCTTTGTCTTATACACGTAATTTTTTATTGATTGATAATATATAGTACATGTTATAAAATATACATGCAATACAATGGTGTAACTTAATTAATAAAGGCCAAACATATAGACTTGTCCAAGATTAAAATTTGTATTTTGCGTTTATATATGTCTGTGCTTTTATAGAAAGGCAAAACTGGGCAGGATTTCTACTATATAAAATAATGCTAATGGAAAAAAAAACTGTCATAACACCTTAAAAAAAAGTTTTTTTCTGCACTCTGACCAATACAAAACACCCTCTAAAACACCAAGTCCCACTTCAAGTTGAATAGTCCGTCCCTAATAAACCAATGGATAAAACTATTCAATATTTAGTTTTTGTAAAACTTGTACTTGAAATGTTCTTGGAATATAATGTATCATACATATATGGTGATATGTTCATTAAACTTTAACATTGATTATGCAAATCTGTCACCGCCACCAGTCAAGCAATACATTTGTCGTACATTTGTATGCTTGCTTATAACCTACTCATATATGCATTTCAATCATTTCAAATTTCATTCATGTATATAATAAATGATGGTTTATACATGTATATATGCACTTTTGTATTGTTTGATCATGTTACATGTATACATGATACAAAGTTGTAAAGTATAAAGAAAGACAAAATATAAAGGATTCTACAGCTTAGAATATGTATTTATTTTTTATTTTTAGGTCTGTGCCTATATGGAAAGGCAGAACTGGGAAGATGGGGTTTTGCTAGGAGACAGTGGGTATGCCTGCAGGCCATTCATGATGACACCTTATCTGAATCCAGGTGATGAAAGGAAGACCAGATTCAATAGACATCATGCCAGGACAAGGTGCTTAATAGAGAGGACCTTTGGCAGATGGAAACGGAGGTTTCATATCTTGCACTCTGAGGTTAGAAAAATTAAGAAACACTTAAAAAACCTTAATGCATAACAATTTTCAAATAATGCTATCGCATTAATCATTCTAGAAATAAAACTTTACCAAAATGTCTCAATAACAGTGAACACTTTAGCATCTTACTCTTTTATGTCTTTGCATGCATGATAGCTTAAATTGTAGGCCAAACAAAAAAATATGGGTGTTTCCTATAACAGGTCTGAAAAAAAATAGGTTAGGTATCCATTTTTTTTGACAAGTTTTTTTACCTGAATAAATGCATGAGAGTAGAATTAGAACTTGATGGTACTTAACCAAAAATGGCAATAAAAATCAATGTAAGCATGAAAAAATGGGTAGGGTAGGGTAGGGTAATTGAAAACACACATGTTTTCATGCCCAATCTACAAAAGTAGGGAGCATAAAGTGTTTGGGTCTGTTCGTCCGTCTGTCCGTCTTATTGTGTGACAATCCCAAATGTTGCAAGATTGAGCATTGTGTTTTTGGGCATATATATTCTTGTTGTTTAGCCTTAGTACAAACAAAAACCTTTGTGATTGACCATTTTGATATATAAGAAATGAAAAATAAATCTACATTAATGTACAAATTTTACATGACTGATTATATGCTATGTCTTTCATTGTAGATAAGAATGAAACCAGAAAAGGCATGCAATATCATTATTGCATGTGGTGTACTCCACAACATTGCTTGCTTACTGAATGAACCAGAGGTAAATGCAGATGACCAAGCACCGGTGGATGACCAACCAGTTGACAATGACTACAATGGTGTTCAAGATGGCAGGAGAATAAGAGACCATATAACTAACACTTTTTTTGCTTAGAAATATCTATTTGCTGTCTTTGACAGAGTAATATGTTTCCGATTTTAATGATCAAGTGATACTTTAATAAAATTTTGAAATTTGCACATTTTAGAATTATAAATTATACAAATGTTTTAATTATGTTAGTTAGTAATTATTGTCATGCATGCAGTTGACTCGGCTAGAATCTTTATTTGTAATGCTATATGACAGGTTATGTGATAGAATAAAAAACTTATTGATTCATGTATCATGTATGTATATACATTGTTTATTTCATCTTTTCAATGGTATCCTGAAAGGGGTCAGGTCATTACTCAAACAACCCATTACTCCGACAGCCCATTATTCCGACAACCCATATTACTCCGACAGCCCATTACTCCAACAATGACATAGAGATGCATATATGTTAGTCGTATTTTACTCCCGATCCTAGAATATAAGAGGTCTCATACTTCGACTGCAACAAGTCCACAAATAGCATGCCGTGGTTGGAGTAATTTATAATGAAGAAAAATAGTTTAAATTGCTGGAAGTGTGTTCACAAGGTGATATCTGTGTGAACGGAACAACAACCATGACGACAGATAGTTCATTCTTAAGTCAATCTAACTAAGTTATACATTGTACTTGTATCTTACTAACTGTAACACTTGGCCTTATTTTCCATAGAAATGTTTTCTATTTTCAAAAATATATGCTTATTTTCAAAGAATCTCCTTAGGAAGAAGTATCTAATATTATTTGACTTTATTATTGTCGACCTCTTTTTAGATTCTTTTTTATTTTTAAACTTCCCAAGAAACATGTAAGCATACACAATTACTGTCAAAAGCCACAATACCCATATTGGTATGGTAGGTACACCTAGTGATGCTTAGCACAATGCAAAACATGTAAAAGTAACAACCCAAGATATAGCGGTAAAAAATAGGGAACCAAGTTATTATCCTCATTTTCTGAAACAAGATAGACCAGGATGCACACGGTCCCTTTTCCGTTATCAAAATTTGTTTAGTTTCACACGAAACATGAGATAACTTTGAAGTAAGCCTCGTCAGTAAGCGCCATCAGAATTAAAATCCCTTGTTAATTTATCCATTCATAAGTAATATTATAAACATTCGGGGTGGGATTGGGGGAGTATACATCCGAATTCTAAATTTACTTTTGCTGAAAGTACCACTAAAAGTTTTCAGCATCACAAACCGGAGATCCAAAATCCCGACCAATACATGCTAGGATGCAACTTAGGGAGCAACCATTTGATTTTTATGGGGCTACGGATACTTTTCGCATCCTTCCATTTTATTTTCGAAAAAGTCTGAGCATGGATATTTTTAATGTGTGCTTGTGCACACAATTTTTTTTATTCTTTAATTCTTTCTGCAATAGTTTTCATTCTAACGGAAAAAAAACCCACTTTTTTCACATGTAAAGGGCCATTACCCCAATAAGGGGTCATCTGACAACTTCTTCTGTAGAGCTAAATGAGCTGAAAATTTATAAGCAAGTAACAGCTTTTCCCTATCTGCAATAGTTTTCATTCTATAGGCCAAAACCATTATTTTTCGCCTTATGTTATCTGACAACTTTGACCCTATGGAAACTTTTGTAGAGCTAAATGAGCCGAACATTTAAGAAAGAAACAGCTTTTCTCAATCTGTAATGATTTTCATTCTATAGATCAAAAACATGAAAAAAAAACGTTAATTTTTATCTTAAAAGGGCCATAGCCCCCATCAAGGGCCATCTGACAACTTCAACTCAATGGCGACTTTTGTAGAGCTTTTGATTCTGAAGAGCCTAAGGTCCTTCGGATTTTTCCTTTCTGCTATGGTTGCTGCAAAGTGGGTTGCTGAGTTATAAGCCATTTTAAGTGATTTTACCTTATGTTCTATTTTTAGTAACAGCGGCCATTTTTTTATCGAATCATTTTAAAATTGTTGCCAACATGTCATATACCATTCCTGCAAAGTTTCAGTTAAATTGGTTCAGTGATTTCAGAGAAGGAGATTTTTGAAATTGTTAACAGACGACGACAGACGAGGACGGACACAAAGTGATTGCATAAGCTCACATGGCTCCAGGTTAGCTGATAAAAAATGTCATACTAGGAAAAAAAAAATAATTGCAAGCAACATTTCAACCATTTATTAACATTAACAAATTCTTCTTTAAACAATGTAAATTTATCATATTACTTTGAAAAGTCTATGAACACATTTAAATAACAAAACATCATATGCATAAAAAACAAAGATTGCAGCTCATAAAATGTCCTTACAACATGTATCACTAAGTAATTTAAGAACTATATCTATAGATATAAAATGAGCACTTTTAATAGAAAACATATGAACATTCTGATTTCCAATTTTTGAAATCAAGTAAATTTATCTAAATGAGCTTAACTTGACTTATGATGTACCCTTCTCACAAATATATATCTGGTTAGAACATACCCCTTAAAAAATTATTACTAGTTATCTTATTAAGAATATGTCAAATCATTTAAACACTAATGCATTCTTATATACACTAGTAAGGACATTTTTATAAATGTTTTGTACAGTTACTGCTCAATCAAAGACAACAGTTGCAATGATTCTGCATCATTAGATAGTTGCATTCTTTTGTTTATCTTTTTCAAGAGTCTTATTTGCAAGTTTATCTTGACTTTCTCTCTTTCCAATACCTTGCACTGCAAGGCATATACATCCTCTGCTGTTTTCTTTCTTTCTGTGGCTGGTTTCTTTGCAGGAGGTACATGTGCTGGTGGAACCATGCTAGGCCTGTTAAAAGTATAAATATAAGACATATTCAAGATTTTAATGATCCTTCAAAGATAAGAAATTGTACTTTACTAAATACAATGTAGTAATTAAATATTGCTTATTAGCTAGTTAATATTCTCCGTGAGATGTTCTGTCATATTAAAAAATCTTAATTTGCTAGCTAATATAATTATGTACTTGTAAATCAGGCATCACAAGATAGATAATTACATGTTTGCAATGATGTAAGTATTGAAATTAATTCAAAATATATAATGAAAAATATCCTGGAAATACCAATAATTTTTCTTTTTACTGTATTATATTGTTGGAATTTTACCTCTTCTTTGACTGCTGAAGTCCTGAAGTTGATGGTCTGGCCTGTACTGGTAACTGGATCACTGGTTGCACCTCATACACTTGTGTTTCTGAAGTTGAAGGTGTAATTTTCTCCAGGTTGCAGTGGTGCCTTTCAAGGGCATTTTGCCAAATCCTCTCTTCAACTGTATGAGAACAGTCTGTAACCACTACAGTATCAGGAACTATAAAAATTAAAAAGAGAGATTGAATATTTTATATTTAAAAAAAAAACAACGACCAAAAAACAAACAACCAAACAAAAAACTTTAATATGAAAGGTCAACGATGATAGATATGCAACAATAGATTTAGTAATTTATTTAATTGACCCCCTCCCCCTTTTCTCAAAAGATGATTTTCTGTTTAAGATATAATTTTTCAGTTGTGCAACTGCATTCATATTAAGTCGCAACCCTGGGTCGAAACTACATACATATAAGTCAGAATTATAAAGAAGATTGTGAACTATAAAATGAAAAAAAATATATTAAACACACGTGTGTTAGCAGTCTTTAATAATTTATCCCCTCCCCCCAAAAACCATACAATTCTGAGCATATTATTGAAATCAATGGTAACTGAGTATTACAAGTTCAAGTTCACTTATATATTTATTGCATCTTAAGTTCAAGTTCACTTATATTTATTGCATATCATCCTTAAAATTTTGGTAATTCATCAGGGTTTTTTTTTATATATTGAACTAAAAGGGCACTTTTCTAAAACAGACTATATTTTTTTTCAATGTTGCTGGAGGCATTGTTTGCATATTACAAGGTCAAACAGAGATGGATGTGAGAACCTGTTGACTGTAAGTTTCCTACTAAACTGAGCTATTGTCCTGACTCTCATCTCTTCAAATACGAATCTTTGCATGTGATCAATTTATCTTGCTAAGATGTTGTTTTTGGTTAGATGAATAGTGAATACAACAATAAACGAAAGTTTATGCAATATTTATGAAAGTTTTCCGATAATGTTTTACTGCCAGTGTGAGCTGTGAAAGGATAACAGTTTTTTCCATGTGTTTTACAGCGGAAAGGGAATAAAGTGAGTACACAATATCATAAAATTCTTACCATTAGAAATAATAGAGGACTCCAATCCCCCTGTTATTCCATTATATGAGGCAGAGTCCTTCATTGAGTTTATGATCAAGTCCTCTGCTTGTGTAAAAGCTATATTTGATGGGGGCCCTCCTCCAGTGCCTCCAGTGTGCTTCTTAGATGTTGTGTACTTCTCCTTTGCACCCCGACACATATTTCTATATTTGTTTCTGATTTCTTCTTCTGTCCTAAAACAGACTCCCAGGGCATTGACTTCTTGGGTAATTTTTACCCACATATCTGCCTTTTTCCTTGCTGTTACTGCGTTACTGAAAGCCCCTTTCAGTAACTCAAGCTCCTCCGATGCCCTTTCAGCTATAAGATTGCTCTCAGCTGTTGAAAAATTCAATTTTCTATCTCTTGGCAATTTTTTAGGGTTTGATTCCTCCATTTTGAAGCAGAAGTATAATTGAGGTACATGTTTTCCCGTATTTTTATGCAAAGGATTATGGGTAATTAATTGATAATTAATTGATACCATTTAGCTAACACTGTGTTAGCTAACATTGTCGTTTAATATTTTTGAACAACTGTATTTAACGCAATGATTAACTAACGACTGATTAATTTTTTAACGACTCGTTAGGGCTAATCATCGCTAAATTTAACGACACTTTTGAACAACTGGGCCCTGATCTCCATGGTTTAATCATCCTCTTCATGTTTATAACCTTATATAACATATACAGTTGCAAGGGCGTTAACCCTCTTCCTGCCAAAAGGATATGCGTGTCCACTACCGGCTCGCTGCCAAAGGGACATCAGTCCATTGGACCAAAATATTACATGCAACTAAATCATTCCTGATAATTAAACACACTAGTTCAAAATATATAAGAGCGGCATTTTATGAGAGAAAATTATCTAACAAACAATATAGAATCGAATATAAAAGTTGTTTTCAATGTATTGTAACCATAGCAACGTCTAAAATAAAAAAGAAGTCATATTTCATCAAGGATTCTGTAACGTCACAACATTGTGGCGTTGGCGACGTCATTCAAAATTTTAATATGGCAGCAAGAGGGTTAAAAACCAACTTACTGGCTCACTATAATCATGATTTTTTGAAAAAATGCAATCACATATATTTATTATGCTTTCCGATGGTCTAAATATGCAGGTTACATTGTTCAGATAATATTGAAGTAGAAACAACACACCTGGCTGAATGAATATTGACATTTTGTTTGTTGTCTTCTGAAGCGCGAAATTCTCTGACAGGGAAATGACGTCATGAAGAAGTTAATTCGTCCCCGCTTAGTGTTGTCCACAAATATTTGGATGGAATTTGCAATTTTAAGTTTGCATAATTACTGATCCAATGTATATTTTAACAAGAATGCAAATGTAATATGATTGTCCGGGGTGATTAAAATCTAAGACTAAAATAAAAGAAAGGGCTTTTAATCATTGACATATAATTATTCAAATATTTATTTTTATTATTTTTGACTTCGTCCGATTTTAGGCTAAAGCCTACGCCATATTATCCTTGGTTTTGAAACCAGTGTGATATAAATCAAGAATATGATCTTCAAGTTGAAAAAAATAACGTTGTTCGTTAGTTGTCTTGATTATCGTGTGAAACATGTGAAGGCCAGTACTCAGTGTAAAAAAAGAACATTCGATAATTTGATTGTTTTGTCTTTTCTCTTAGACATTTGAGATTGATCCGCCAAGTTCGGTATTTTTGTTTTTTTTTGCGAAATGAAATTGTTCTTTATAAGCTCCCGCATGGCGGGAGCTAAATTGCCTGAGTATACGTACTTTGATGCATTAATTAAACCGGAATAGGTATAAGCTAGTCGACATATCCGCACCCAATGGCACGGAATGCAAAATTAATTTTCTACTTTGTAATTTGTATTCCTAAAATCAAAATACGCAAATATTGTATTAATATGAATATTTTGAATATTTCTAGCTATAGAGATGCATGTAAAGATTTTTTTTAACGAAAACGCTTTATATTTCATTGATGTCATAATTTTTCAAAACAAAATTACAGAATGGCGGGGAAACTGTCATTTAATTTTCGCGGAACAACACAAAGCGTAATGTACATGGCAACTAAATAAATATTCTGCCGAAATATTTCTGCAGTCATAAAATTATAACCTTGTCCATGTTGTGTCTTGAGCAGTATATGATATTGTTTCTTCTCTAAACTTTACACAATCTCCTTCACAGACTCCAATCGCTACACGATATGAATCTTAGTGGCGTAGTAATGCGAAAGTAGTTACGGAGTGAATAAGATGTCTGCGCAGGAGATTGAACTTTACATTTCGAAAATGAAAGTAGAAAGTCTTTAAAGGTGTCCTCTATGACGTCTGTTTCTATCGTCTATTTTAAGCATATATTATGACGTCATATAAGTTTGAAAAAAAAAACACTTCCTCGTTCAAGGGGACAACCATTTGATTCTGAAAAGGAGGGGTCTGCAGTTTTGGTGGAGTCAAAACAATTATTTTCCGCCGTTGTGCCACCGAGATTATTTATTTTTAATATACCATACTAGTAAAGTATTTGGGACAGATTTTTTCCCTTGGAAGTACAGGCCAGATTATTTATCTCCATTTTTTGCAGGCAAGATTATTTATTTACAAGAACTGCCACTCACCGTCAGAATAAAATATGTCATCCCCTAAAATATATCCGCGGGAGCTTATCAGGTTGAACCTGCATCATATTAATGATGCAAAACTTAATTAAGCCTTTTGGCCTGTTTGGTAGCTGATTCAAGCTATGATTCGTAATTCCTTTGCGCTTATTAAGCAGCTTTCCATTCATTTTATGAAAAAAAAATATATATTGAAATATTCTATAAAATACTGATTATATTCATTTGGTAATTGGATGATTATGTATTCAACCGTGTCTGTCTGATTTTCCGTGTTTAAGCTGGTTAAGTCTGAAAACGTAATTAAAGCAAAGACGATTCAAATCGTTTAGTGTCATAACACATTTTTACAGTCAGAAAGGTGGTCAGAACGAGACAAAAGAATATGCGCTCTTCAGTAAATAAGGTAGAATTTGATTCGGCATGTTTACGTAGTAACTATGGGCATTAAAAAGTTTATTAGAGCAACTTTTAAAATAAATTGTGATATAGAATATGTAAAATGAAAGTAAACAACACCGAATTTGCCTTGGTTTATTAAATTTGCAGCGTGAATAGAGCACATTTCTCATGTTTAGTAATATTATGGGGTCTGATTTCCTTTGTGACAAATAAAACATCATGCTCCTAAAAATCTGAAAAAAAAATATATCCAACAGATAAGACTCCATTCTTTCTGATAAAAAAATCCTGAACCCGTCGCTATAGCGGTATTGATAAAAATGATTGTCAAAGTTGTGCTAATTTCATAAGTTATTTGTGAATCCCCCTTTCTAAATATAGAAATTTCATTCATAAAATAAATAAACATTGAGAGTATCTCATACCCAGCTAAAAATAGCAATGGTCTACTCGACTTCCTAAAATATTTTTTCTTTAATTCTGCAATATATAAGGCCTTAACTGGTGAAACTGTTTAAATTTTACTTTTTATTAATATAATGCATGTCTTTATAATAAAATGATAATTAGCAAATGTAAAATGACGTTTAAGAAGGGGGAGGTCTATTAAGTGAGGTTTGTTCGATTTGTAAAACTGTAATCGTCTCCCTTCATTTGCCTAGCAACGTTTTAGACTTGCTTGTGACCAAAAAAAAAACATTTTTCTCCGATTTCCTTAAAATTTTGTCAACAAAAAAAGCATAAGATTGGTCGTCATCTGTCAAAGTATGTAACCCGTCGCACTTACCATTATTTTTTTAATTCAACATGTTTATCACCTTTATAGAGTTCCGGTTATTCCTTAGAGATAATAAATTCCTTTTTTTGTCACAAATTATTATTCTATGCGTAAAACATCCTAACTAAGAAAAAAGAACAATAGTTTGTCCATTCACTTGTACCCGAACTTGAAAATAACCATGACCTACTTTTTATTAATCAAAAGATTAAGTTGGTGATTTCAGCTCACCGCGTCATTCAAAATGATGTGTTTTTCGGATCAGTTTAGACATACAAAATATTTACAAGGGAGATAATATTTTGTCACCACCTGTCTGACTGTTTATGCAGGTTAAATATCATATTGTGTCGTTAGATAAGATTATGCGCAACTTGGTGGTAACGAGTTGATTATGCTCAACTCGTTACCAAGGTTTGACTCGAAACTCGAATGGTACTTGAATAAGCTTATAGCTTCGTTCTCAGCCCTGTGTAAATAAATACACGTAAGTTTTACTAAACATATATATATATTTTAATTTCAGATCACAAATTGTGGGCCATTGTAGCTGTTTTGGTAGCTGTTATCGCCATCCTAGTAGTAATCATCGCTCTACGTTTTAGGAGAAGACTAAGTAAGTTAATATAATTATCTTGACATCGCCGTGTTAATATCATTCTATTCTGGAGTTAATTAATGCCGTAAAATTACACTTCGTCATTGCGTCACAAGACGACGTATGCTCTATCATGTCTATGAGAGCTTCTAATATACAGACGGTACGTGAGATTAGCGAATACAATTATGATGTAGCCTAAATACGGGAAATTTCATATTCTGTCAAATGTTATTTGTTGTTATTTACTGCATTTCTAGAGCGCGTTTTAATATCATTACAAATATCCTCCGTGGGGGTACTCATATTGTAAGTGGTCATACCTATGTGCCACAAAACAGGGTCCTGTTTAAATATAGTCTCGATCATCCAGACGCTTTTAATGGCTGCGCCATATGGTCTGGATTCATTCAACCAAATTTCTGTTCTTTCTGGATTTGGGAAAGATTTTGATTGGTCGGATTTGGGGAGGAAATGACGATTTAAATGTGTCGGAGAAATTCGGCAAATCTAAATTTAGCAACACAGACGTGGGGAAGCCCATTGGAATAAATATGGCTGCGCCCATGCCGCAGTCGCTTTAGGTAAGAAATGTTTGAGAAATGCTCATAAATTTACATAAACGAATGTTTTAAAGTGTGAAAAGTAGTTTACAAACATGTCAACATTGAAATGCTTGCATATTATTATAACTAATTATCTCTAAAATTATTATCTCAATTTGTAAACAGACGCAAAATTTTCAAACATTATGTGCATGCAAATACAATCCATTGTCATTATAATTATAAATAACTTTTTTTACTTGTCAGATAAAGAAACTGAGGTGGCATCGCATCCTTTGGCTAAGAACAGAAAGATTGTACACAGCACAAGACTTGAACTTGGAGGCATGAAACATTTCAATTTGCCAGCAGATTTGAACGCAGTTGACAACAAACCTAGCATCAATTTACCAATGGTTTGGTTATTTTTTTTAAAGATAATAAGAAGAGGAATAATTGTATACCATATAATAAATACATTTATAGATATAGTCTGCGTACATGTAGGCAAGCGGAAATTTCTGACAAATAGCCTTCAATGAGGCCAGTAGGCGCTGCTCTTTGTTTTCCATTTTATACAGTTTAAATTTATACCTGAATTTATAGTTTCTTTATGTACATGTAAAAAATTACCTGAGCTAACAAAAAAATTAAAAGAAACAATAACAAAACATTTGTCAGACTTAATCCACCACTGGAATGTATGCAAGTGTGCTTGAATAACTACAAATGTAAGTACAATGTAGTTACAAATTGTTGTCATTATTGAAGTTGCCAAGCAATTTAAAATGTACATGCAAAATATGTGTAATGTTGTTTGACAGTACATGTATTTGTCATACATGTATAATAATAATGAAGTTAACTCTGACTGTATATATAACATGTATAATTGCACACCTACACATCATGTTTAATGTTTCTGACTAATTAGTATGAATTTGAAATAGTACATTCATTTTAAAATATGTGCAATTTTTATTGTAGAATCACTAGAATGGAGATCTAGACCTAGAAAAGTTTATATGGTGTAAGATCTGACATGTACAGCTAGTGTACCTTAATATAAGTCAAAGACTAACTTTCACTTTGGGTTGGTAAACAAAACTAAGTTTTCACCGTGTTTTCTAGCAGGTGTTGCATTTAATACAGGTACATTTGTTAATATAGTATTTAATAATGAAACAAGCACTTATGGTTTTACATTCAAGAAGCATAGAGCTTTTGAGTGTCAAAATTCGAAAGGGGAATAACAAAACCGGTAAACATAGAACAAGAACAGCACAAGGAAACACAAAATCAACTGAACAGAAATCAACACGAACTCAAGTCATAACAAGAGTGAACTTGCATTCTTTGGAAGAGTAAGTGGTTCCTGCCAATTTCGTACAATGTATACATTATAAATATATACATGTAGGTATAAGAGAAAACATTGTTCAAATGTTTTATCTCAAATTTATTTAGTGTCAAGGCAGTTCAGTGTACTAAGCTATGAAATTGAAATTTCATATAATAATTATGAAATTGAAAGATATAAATGTTTGATGTTTAAGCTAAATGCACATGTACATTCAAATAAACTACATGCATGCCATAGGTACATGTATGATGATTTTAGAACCTAAGACACTGTAAGAAAAAAAATATATGTTTGCAAATGATTACATGATGGTCTTCATTGCTATATATCTTCAATTTGTCTATTTTTTTTGCAGGATGCTCTGATCAGTTGTGAAATTTACAGAACCAGTTGTAGGCAGATGGGGCCAAGCTTATGTTTCTCAAAACTGAGAACTTTTTAATGAAATGAATATATTGTGTCTACATGCCTGAAAAATTACCTAGATTAATCTTTGAGAATCTTTCATAATGATTCAGAAAATGCTACAATAATAATATTCTAAAGAATTTTTAGAAGAAAATTTTGCTTCACTTTACAGTTTTTGCTTAAGTGACTCAATCGGTACTCCAAGACAAAGACAAGTTGACCAAAGTACCCCTCCCTCAGCCTGGTCTTCAGACTTGTCACTTATATACTTGTATTCCAACTATTTAAATTCAAAACAATTAACAACACACATAATTTTTTTTGGTACCCAACCCTTTACAGCACATTTTGCACAAGCTATTGAGATTGGCTTTCTTTTCATGCTCCGTCTATGAAAGTAGAGGGGCATGTAGTCAGTGTTCGGATCTGTTTATTGTTCCAAAATCAGGTTTATCTTCAGATTACAGCTACTTGACCATGAAGGAAGTATGGTATCATAATGAAACTTTATACTCTACATACTCATCAGGATATAAACAAACAGAAATCACTATATAATCGTACCTGTCTCAGACAGCTTCATGGATTATTGATCACAGAAAAAGTGGGTTTTATACTAAGGTTTACCTTATATGGCAGAAATATGTTATCATCATGAAACTTGTACAGATGTACATTAGGATTTAAGTATACAAAAATCTGAAATTGTAAATTTATACCCTTGGCCTTTTTTTCATGGTTCAGTGTTAGCAGTAAAAAGAAACATGTTGAGTCGCTTTAGTTGTTTTTGTTTTTATGTCCCATCTAAGAAAGTAGGGGGGCATATAGTGTTCGGGTCCGTTTGTTTGCCCGTCCGTCCATCAGTTTGTCCGTCCCGAATCCCCATATTTCAAAATTCCCATTTACTTACAAATGCCACATCAAACATATTGTTATAGTAGGTGCACCTAGTAATTCAAAGTACAATGGATGCTGGATGTGACCTATATTTTCTGCATGAATGACCACTTTTAGAAGAATGGTTAAAGTCCATTCCCACTAACTGACATGTGTCTGCTGGACATATTCTTGTTTTAAGCTGTCTGACATAATCTGTCTTGATACTTTTGCCAATCCAGTGCACATAGGAGATCTTATAGCTTAAAACTGTACATTGGATCTTGAAAATTTTATACTGCAGTTTACGCCTTCAACAAATTAGAATTGTGTCTTCTTATTTTGTTTTGAATGCAGGTCCTAGTACAGTTTGTTGTTCTAGTCTATTTGAAGGGTAAAAATAGTGTCATAAAACAGCAGATATTATTTAAGCTGTAGGCTTTATAACTAGTTTGCCCTTATCCAAGCTAATCATACAGTGAAATGGCCTACATCTTTTGAAAACAAGTATGTATTTTAAAATGAAGGCTCGGGCAACATACAGTTGTGTAATTGAAATAGGAATTACAACAAAGTTCCTGACAATCATCTGTTCTACATCTGGTGCGTGTTTCGTCTATTCAAGACTCGTCATAGGTGTTCTAGCCACCTTATTGAAAAAGCCAAACATTAGTCCCAGATTATGAAGAGCTTTGAAAACTAAAACCAAAAATACCGAACAGGAAAACCAAGTTATGACTGTAGGATCAACCTATGTAGGGAGTAAACATATGGGTTATGTGCAAGTAATGTTTGATGAACCTGCAGGTAGGTTGAGGTCAGTCTTAACAATTGTGCTGGTTTTGAGTGCAATATCACTGAAAAATTACAAATACACATGTCAATAAAAAGTGTCATAAAAAACAAGGAGATATTTTGTCATAAAAACAAATTATACCCATTATTATTGTGTGAAAGTTTGAGGGGTTTAGGAGGAGTTGCGGGTAAAAGATGGGAACCCCTTGTTGTCTAATGGCTTAGTCCATGTTATGCTGTGGAAAACCCTACAAATCAATCAAATCTTTGAAAATAGATGTTACACATCTCAATTAGACACGGACCATTTGATTTTCTGGGGGGGGCTGGGATTTATTGGAAAAAAATTACCGGCCCTGCTTTTTCTAAAAAAAATAATCTGGCCAGCACCTTGGTTGAAAAAAATAATCTGGTTTCAATCTTGCCAATTAAAAAAAATAATCTTGCAAACAAAATTTCCTTGCTTAATATGTGTGTGAAAAGAATAATCTGGCCCACAAAGCAGGTGAAAAAAATTTCCCGGCTCAAGGTAAAATCCCAGGCCCCCCAGAAAATCAAATGGTCCGTGCCTTTTGTCACAAAGATTGTGTGAAAGTTTCATGAAAATCCATTGAGGGGATCGAAATCTGATTTTATTGAAATAAAATCCAAACAATTAGATTGTTACCCAAAACATATATACAAGTACATATATAAAACAACAATAGACCATTATAATGTTACATTAGTAAAATATCCAATTATCAAATAGATCGATGGTAATCATATGTCTTGGGAGGATCGAGTTGCGGATAAGAGATGGGTACCCCCTTGTAGTGTAATGGCTAAATCAATGTTTTGCTATGGGGAACCCCAAAAATCCAACGGATCACATTTTAAAATAGGTGCAGATTTATATTATGTCTCAAAGATTGAGTGCAAGATTCATGAAAATTCTTTAAGGGGTTTAGGAGTAGTTGCAGATATTAAGAGGTTGGTACCCCTTGTTGTGTAAGGGCTAAGTCCATGTTTTGCTTTGGGAAATCACAAAAACAGTCAGATCAAATTTGAAAATAGATGATGCACATCTACATAATGCTTCAAAGATTGTGTGAAAGTTTCATGAAAATCATAGAGAGGAGTTATGGATAAGAGATGGGCACCCTATGATGTATCAAACGGAAGGACGGAGAGACACCCCCCCCACTTTACTAGCAAAGGTATAAAATTGTAGAAATAAGTCATGGACCATAGGCACATATCATGCATTGCCAATCAACAAATTAATAGTTTATACCAAGAACAGATTTCTGTATTAAAAATCTATAGCATTCTACCCAAATTCGTTTAATTTTACATATTATCAGCAACATTATATGTACAACAACTGGGAAGTTATTAAATTGAATAACATGACAAATCATGTCTTGCTAAGAATGAAAAATACAAATACCGATATGTAAAATATATAACTATATTGTAATTCAAAGTATAAAATTCCGCCTCGATACTGCCACGGCATTTGTTTACATGCGTGGGACGTCCTATTTTCTGATCTACCGATGGTATCCCAATCTAATTATAGCCTTTATTTTCCGAAGCAGCGCCCCTAGCGAACCAAGATTTCTTTCATTGAGACCAGGCTATATATTTATATATAGACTGGGTTCGAGGCTAGTTTAAATATCACATGTTCTAATGATGAACATGGTCATAATAGAACAGGTTTATAAATTGACGACAAAATGTCTAGCAGAACCTGTTATTCAGCATGTCATTTTCATACATGTCATAATAGAACAATCAACTTCCAAAAATAATTGTAAGTTAAATAGGGCAATTTTTAATAAACATCATTGAAAAGGTATAAATAAAAATGACTACATTTGACTGACGAACAGTGACAGGTTTGACTACCTCGTCTGCACATAGCTATGCAATATAAACTAGTGATGATTGTGTTGGGATGCCAACACATAAGTCGCCCAAAATCGCCTTGGATAGTATTCCTTTCAAATCAGTGCATCAAAATAAGTCTAGAAATCAAATTTCGTTGAAATCGGACAAAGTTGACGTTTTTGGGGGGCGGGTGTGGTAAAACGGCCGCCATTTTAAAATGGCGGCGTTCGGGTCAATTTTATTTTCGGCATGTTGCTCAGGAAGGATCACTCTACTTGTGTACCAATTTTCATTAAAATCCATCTACCCATCTCCGAGATCTGAGAGGGGCCCAAAAATCTTAAACGGCGGCCATTTTGAAAATGGCGGCCATCTTGAAAATTTCAAAAGTGGATTGCACACCTCTGAGTGCCCCTCCACCCACATCTGCACTTTTGATCTTGATTGGTCAAAGCGTTTTCATAAAATGTGACGGACAAGTTCATGATTAAGTAAGGAAAAGAATAATAATAATAATAAAAAATAACTAGTGCTGATTGTGTTGGGATGCCAACACATAAGTCGCCCAAAATCGCCTTGGATAGTATTCCATTCAAAACAGTGCATCAAAGTAAGTCTAGAAATAAAATTTCGTTGAAATCGGACAAAGTTGACGTTTTTGGGGGGCGGGTGTGGTAAAACGGCCGCCATTTTAAAATGGCGGCGTTCGCGTCAAATATTTTTTCGCCATTTTGCTTAGGAAGGATCACTCTACTTGTGTACCAATTTTCATTAAAATCCATCTACCCATCTCCGAGATCTGAGAGGGGCCCAAAAATCTTAAACGGCGGCCATTTTGAAAATGGCGGCCATCTTGAAAATTTCAAAAGTGGATTGCACACCTCTGAGTGCCCCTCCACCCACATCTGCACTTTTGATCTTGATTGGTCAAAGCGTTTTCATAAAATGTGACGGACAAGTTCATGATTAAGTAAGGAAAAGAATAATAATAATAAATATTGATGATATGATCTCAGAGATCATGAATGGCTCCCAAACGACGGCCCCATGTCAACAACTGATATCTGGAATACATGCCATATCATTCAATTGAAGTAAATACAGTGGGAAATAAAATTTTATGGAGATCAGACAAAGTTCACTTTTAAAGTGGGTGGGAGTGAAGTGAAAATGGCCGCCATAGAAAATCCAGAAGTCGAATCAACATTCTGAGTGCACCATTGAATTCGGCATACCTGATTTACCAAGATGACCCATTTTCAAGAAGATTCGACAAACTTTAATTTTTGGCTATTTTTAGAAATCAAAATGGCCGCCATTTGGAAACCGGAAGTCAGATCGAAATTCCGATTGCATCATTAAACTCAGCATACCTGATTTACCCACTTGACCCATTTTCAAGAAGATTCGACAAACTTTAATTTTTGGCTATTTTTAGAAATCAAAATGGCCGCCATATGAAAACCGGAAGTCGGATCGAAATTCCGATTGCATCATTGAACTCAGCATACCTAAATTACCCAGATGACCTATTTTCAAGAAGATTCGACAAACTTAAATTTTTGGCTATTTTTAGAAATCAAAATGGCCGCCATTTGGAAACCGGAAGTCGGATCGAGATTCCGATTGCATCATTGAACTCAACATACCTGATTTACCCAGATGACCAATTTTCGTGAAGATACGACAAACTTTAATTATTGGTTATTTAAGAAATTTCTAGAAAATTCACATTTTTGCATTTTACGGAAAAACCGTAAATATCGCTTCCGAATTTTTTTTCGTATTTTTGTTGTACCCATCATGCTCTACAATCATACCAAGTTTCAAAGTCCTGGCCACCTAGGTTCCAGAGATATAAGATTGTCCGAAATCTGGAACATTCCCCGTTGCCATGGAAACGGTAGCCATTTTGAAAATTTCCCATGCATTTGGCACAATTTCTCATAAGGGTCTATAATTGGGGAACATTTCATAATGTTTCGATAAACAGTTTACGAGAAAACTTCCGGACAAAAATTTAGGGCGGAAGAAAGAATAATAATAATAATAATAATTGATGATATGATCTCAGAGATCATGAATGGCTCCCAAACGACGGCACCATGTCGACAACTGATATCTGGAATACATGCCATATCATTCAATTGAATTAACAGTGGGAAATCAAATTTTATGGAGATCAGACAAAGTTCACTTTTAAAGTGGGAGGGAGTGTAGTGAAAATGGCCGCCATAGAAAATCCAGAAGTCGAATCAACATTCTGAGTGCACCATTGAATTTGGCATACCTGATTTACCCACATGACCCATTTTCAGGAAGATTCGACAAACTTTAATTTTTGGCTATTTTTAGAAATCAAAATGGCCGCCATTTGGAAACCGGAAGTCGGATCGAAATTCCAATTGCATCATTGAACTCAGCATACCTGATTTACCCAGATGACCCATTTTCAAGAAGATTCGACAAATTTTAATTTTTTGCTATTTTTAGAAATCAAAATGGCCGCCTTTTGGAAACCGGAAGTCGGATCGAAATTCCGATTACATCATTGAACTCAGCATACCTGATTTACCCAAATAACCCATTTTCAAGAAGATTCGACAAACTTTAATTTTTGGCTATTTTTAGAAATCAAAATGGCCGCCATTTGGAAACCGGAAGTCGGATCGAAATTCCGATTGCATCATTGAACTCAGCATACCTGATTTACCCAGATGACCAATTTTCGTGAAGATACGACAAACTTGAATTTTTGGTTATTTTAGAAATTTCTAGAAAATTCACATTTTTGCATTTTACGGAAAAACCGAAAATATCGCTTCCGAATTTTTTTCGTATTTTTGTTGTACCCATCATGCTCTACAATCATACCAAGTTTCAAAGTCCTGGCCACCTAGGTTCCAGAGATATAAGATTGTCCGAAATCTGGAACATTCCCCGTTGCCATGGAAACGGTAGCCATTTTGAAAATTTCCCACGCATTTGGCACAATTTCTCATAAGGGTCTATACTTGGGGAACATTTTATAATGTTTCGATAAACAGTTTACGAGAAAACTTCCGGACAAAAATTTAGGGCGGAAGAAAGAATAATAATAATAATAATAAGAAACCGAGCAAAAACAATATGTCTCCACAAACTTCGTTTGGGAGCCATAATAATAATAACTAGGTATAATTGTGATCGCAAAGCGAGTCACAAATGTCCCCTCACGTACCCCTCTTTGTTAATATCCGGCTTATTCAAGAACATTTTTCTGCTCGCCATCCAATATAAAGCTTAGATATCAATTTTCGTTAAAATCGGAGTAAGTAGAATTTTTACCGGAAGTGGCGGCCATTTTGAATATTTTGACATTTTTGCCTTCATGCCTCAATTCACCATCCTTTACAACCCCTAGATATCAATTTTCGTTAAAATCGGAGCAAGTTGAATTTTTACCGGAAGTGGCGGCCATTTTGAATTTTTCGACATTTTCGACTTCACAGCTCAATTTTCCATCCTTTAAAACCCCCTAGTATCAATTTTCGTTAAAATCGGAGCAAGTTGAATTTTTACCGGAAGTGGCGGCCATTTTGAATTTTTCGACATTTTCGACTTCACGCCTCAATTCGCCATCCTTTAAAACCCCTAGATATCAATTTTCGTTAAAATCGGAGCAAGTTGAATTTTTACCGGAAGTGGCGGCCATTTTGAATTTTTCGACATTTTCGACTTCACGCCTCAATTTGCCATCCTCAAAAACCTCTAAATATCAATTTTCGTTAAAATCGGAGCAAGTTGAATTTTTACCGGAAGTGGCGGCCATTTTGAATTTTTCGACATTTTCGACTTCACGCCTCAATTCGCCGTCCTGTAAAACTCCTAGATATCAATTTTCGTTAAAATCGGAGCAAGTTGAATTTTTACCGGAAGTGGCGGCCATTTTGAATTTTTTGACATTTTCGACTTCACGCCTCAATTCGCCATCTTTTAAAACCCCTAGATATCAATTTTCGTGAAAATCGGAGCAAGTTGAATTTTTACCGGAAGTGGCGGCCATTTTGAATTTTTCGACATTTTCGACAACACACTTCAATTCTGCATCCTTTAAAAGGCCTCAATATCAATTTTTGTTTAAATTTGAGCAAGTTGAATTTTTACCGGAAGTGGCGGCCATTTTGAAAATTGCGGTCGATAAAAAAATTTTGATACCAAAAATTAACTCGGCATAACACTATTACCTTATAGACCAATTTTCATCAAAATTGGAGCAAGTTTCAATTTTGGCGGGAAACGATCGGCCATTTTGAAAATCGACCAAAGTTTTTTTGAGACCAAAAATCATTTTGGCATATCACATTTACTTTCTACACCAATATCTGTATAAAAGTAGTCAGCGATATTTAATTTGAAAATTTTACCTAGAAATACTAAAGATTTGATATAATTTTAAATAATGTGGTATTCAATTATCTCCCCTTTTTTTCGAATTTTTGCAAATATTTTGAAAACGGTAAGTCCGATTTTCAAAATTCTTTTTTTGTATGATACCTCTTATATATACCTACTACATAGTGAAAGGAGTTTTACCTAATCCAGCCGGTTTGGAAATGCCAGTAAAAATTCAACTTTGATTTTGAGGAGCCATTTTCAGGCCCCTTTTTAACCAATAAGGGGTCGCTTGATTTTGACGAAAAAATCTGATTACACAATTTCACACTCCATACTCTTGATATATGAAGTTTCAGCTTCCTACCTTTAAAGATGTTCTTTAAATCGAGCGGACAAGTTCACACTAAAGAATACTAAGAATAATAATAATAAAAAAAAAAAAATAATAATAATAAGAAACCGAGCAAAAACAATATGTCCCCGACACTTCGTGTTCGGGGACATAATAATAAGAAACCGAGCAAAAACAATATGTCTCCACAAACTTCGTTTGGGAGCCATAATAAAAAATAACTAGTGCTGATTGTGTTGGGATGCCAACACATAAGTCGCCCAAAATCGCCTTGGATAGTATTCCATTCAAAACAGTGCATCAAAGTAAGTCTAGAAATAAAATTTCGTTGAAATCGGACAAAGTTGACGTTTTTGGGGGGCGGGTGTGGTAAAACGGCCGCCATTTTAAAATGGCGGCGTTCGCGTCAAATATTTTTTCGCCATTTTGCTTAGGAAGGATCACTCTACTTGTGTACAAATTTTCATTAAAATCCATCTACCCATCTCCGAGATCTGAGAGGGGCCCAAAAATCTTAAACGGCGGCCATTTTGAAAATGGCGGCCATCTTGAAAATTTCAAAAGTGGATTGCACACCTCTGAGTGCCCCTCCACCCACATCTGCACTTTTGATCTTGATTGGTCAAAGCGTTTTCATAAAATGTGACGGACAAGTTCATGATTAAGTAAGGAAAAGAATAATAATAATAAATATTGATGATATGATCTCAGAGATCATGAATGGCTCCCAAACGACGGTCCCATGTCAACAACTGATATCTGGAATACATGCCATATCATTCAATTGAAGTAAATACAGTGGGAAATAAAATTTTATGGAGATCAGACAAAGTTCACTTTTAAAGTGGGTGGGAGTGTAGTGAAAATGGCCGCCATAGAAAATCCAGAAGTCGAATCAACATTCTGAGTGCACCATTGAATTCGGCATACCTGATTTACCAAGATGACCCATTTTCAAGAAGATTCGACAAACTTTAATTTTTGGCTATTTTTAGAAATCAAAATGGCCGCCATTTGGAAACCGGAAGTCAGATCGAAATTCCGATTGCATCATTAAACTCAGCATACCTGATTTACCCACTTGACCCATTTTCAAGAAGATTCGACAAACTTTAATTTTTGGCTATTTTTAGAAATCAAAATGGCCGCCATATGAAAACCGGAAGTCGGATCGAAATTCCGATTGCATCATTGAACTCAGCATACCTAAATTACCCAGATGACCCATTTTCAAGAAGATTCGACAAACTTTAATTTTTGGCTATTTTTAGAAATCAAAATGGCCGCCTTTGGAAACCGGAAGTCGGATCGAGATTCCGATTGCATCATTGAACTCAACATACCTGATTTACCCAGATGACCAATTTTCGTGAAGATACGACAAACTTTAATTTTTGGTTATTTAAGAAATTTCTAGAAAATTCACATTTTTGCATTTTACGGAAAAACCGTAAATATCGCTTCCGAATTTTTTTTCGTATTTTTGTTGTACCCATCATGCTCTACAATCATACCAAGTTTCAAAGTCCTGGCCACCTAGGTTCCAGAGATATAAGATTGTCCGAAATCTGGAACATTCCCCGTTGCCATGGAAACGGTAGCCATTTTGAAAATTTCCCATGCATTTGGCACAATTTCTCATAAGGGTCTATAATTGGGGAACATTTCATAATGTTTCGATAAACAGTTTACGAGAAAACTTCCGGACAAAAATTTAGGGCGGAAGAAAGAATAATAATAATAATAATAATAATAATTAAAATTTACGTTTCCCGAAACGTGGGATGTCCCCTCCCGTTCTCATATAATGTCTGTCCTCTTCAACAGATTTCTGACAATGCGCCCTGAGTCGCCATCACCCATATACCCTCTGTACCAAGTTTCGTTAAAATTGGACAATGTTTACATTTTTCGCGATTTTCGACAGCCATCTTGAAAATGGCAGCCATTATGGAAATTCCAACAATGCCCTGTGAGTCGCCATCACCCATATATCCTGTATACAAAGTTTCGTTGAAATCGGACAATGTTTACATTTTTCGCAATTTTCGGCGGCCATCTTGAAAATGGCGGCCATTTCAGAAATTCCAACATTGTACCGTCAGTCGCCATCACCCATATACCATGTATACCAAGTTTCATTGAAATCGGACAATGTTTACACTTTTCAGCATTTTGGGCGGCCATCTTGAAAATGGCGACCAATACGGAAATTCCTACAATGCGCCGTGAATCGCCATCACCCATAGACCCTCTATACCAAGTTTTGTTGAAATCGGACAATGTTTACATTTTTCGGCATTTTCGGCGGCCATCTTGAAAATGGCGACCAATACGGAAATTCTGACAATACGCTGTGACTCGCCATCACCCATATACCCTCTATACCAAATTTCGTTGAAATCGGACACTGTTTACATTTTTCGCTCTTTTTCGGCCATTTTTCAAAATGGCCGCCACTCGCGAAAAATTTTTTTGCCCAAAAAGTTTCCAATTAAGTTTCTGAACATGTATACAAAGTATCGTTGAATTTCATCATGTAGTTTCCAAGAAAAATAAGGTAATCGTTTTTCGGTTTTTGGCGGCCATCTTGGAAATGGCGGCCATTTTGAAATTATAAATCGCAAAAAACACTGTAGGACCTTGGGACCTATCACCCCTCCAAGTTTCAAATCGATCGGTCCACCTTTGACCGAGGAGATAGTCGGACAAGTTCGTGTATCAGGTTGACGGAAGAAAAAGAAAAAAGAATAATAATAATAATAATAACTAGTGCTGACTGTGTTGGGGATGCCCAACACAAAAATGTCTCCCAAACGAATGAATTTTTGATAGTGTATTCTTATTCGCCATCCTTAAAAACCCCTGGATAAAATTTTTTGTTAAAATCGAAGCATTTTTGCAATTTTTGCTTTTTCGGTGGCGGCCATTTTGAAAATGGCGGCCATCTTGAAAATTTTTATTTTACGTATCAAGTTTATTCATAACCTTCTACTAGCATACCAAATTTCATCAAAATCCATCCAGTAGTTTCCGAGATAATTTTAGGGTACCCTTTTGCCGTGGCGGCCATTTTGAAAATGGCGGCCATCTTGAAAATTTCGAAGTGCCTGTGCACACCTCCAATAACCAATCTACCATCATACAAAGTTTCGTGCAATTCCATTTTGTCGTTTTCAAAAAACCTTTCGGACAGTTTCATGTACGGAAGAAAGAAGAAAAAAAAAGAATAATAATAATAAGAAACAGAGTAAAAGCAATATGTCTCCCAACACATAGTGTTTGGGAGACATAATAATAATAAGAAAAATAAGAAACGGAGTAAAAACAATATGTTCCCGACGACACTTCGTGGTCGGGGACATAATAATAAGAAACCGAGCAAAAACAATATGTCTCCACAAACTTCGTTTGGGAGCCATAATAAAAAATAACTAGTGCTGATTGTGTTGGGATGCCAACACATAAGTCGCCCAAAATCGCCTTGGATAGTATTCCATTCAAAACAGTGCATCAAAGTAAGTCTAGAAATAAAATTTCGTTGAAATCGGACAAAGTTGACGTTTTTGGGGGGCGGGTGTGGTAAAACGGCCGCCATTTTAAAATGGCGGCGTTCGCGTCAAATATTTTTTCGCCATTTTGCTTAGGAATGATCACTCTACCAGCGTACCACTTTTCATTAAAATCCATCCACCCATCTCCGAGATCTGAGAGGGGCCCAAAAATCTTAAACGGCGGCCATTTTGAAAATGGCGGCCATCTTGAAAATTTCAAAAGTGGATTGCACACCTCTGAGTGACCCTCCACCCATCTCAGCAGGTTTTATCTTGATTGGTCAAAGCGTTTTCAAACAATGTGTCGGACAAGTTCATGATTAAGAAAGGAAAAGAATAATAATAATAAAAAAAAAAATAACTAGGTATAATTGTGATCGTAAAGCGAGTCACAGATGTCCCCTCACGTACCCCTCATTGTTAATATCTGGCTTCTTTGAACACATTTTTCTGTTCACCATCCATTATAATGCTAGAATATCAATTTTTGTTTAAATCTGAACAAGTTGAATTTTTCCGAAAGTGGCAGCCATTTTGAATTTTTCGACATTTACGACAACACTTCTCAATTGAATATCCTTTAAAACCCCTAGATATTAATTTTCGTTAAAATTGGAGCAAGTTAAATCTTTACCGGAAATGGCGGCCATTTTGAATTTTTCGACAACGCGCCTCAATTCGTTATCATTCGAAACCCCTAGATATCAAATTTGGTTAAAATCGGAGCAAGTTGAATTTTTTACCGGAAGTGGCGGCCATTTTGAATTTTTCGAAATTTTCGATAACGCGCATCAATTTTCCATCCTTCAAAACCCTTAGATATCAATTTTCGTTAAAATCGGAGCAAGTTCAATTTTTACCGGAAGTGGCGGCCATTTTGAATTTTTCGACATTTTCGACAACGCGCATCAATTCGCCATCCTTCAAAACCCTTATTTATCAATTTCCGTTAAAATCAGAGCAAGTTCAATTTTTACCGGAAGTGGCGGCCATTTTGAAAATGGCGGCCAAAAAAAATAATTCGATACCAGAAATGAACTTGGCATACCCCAATTACCTTTCCTACCAATTTTCATTAAAATCGGACCAAGTTTAATTTTAATCGGAAATGGCGGCCATTTTGAAAATGGCCGACGAATAAAAAAATTGGATACAAAAAATAAACTCGGCATACCCCAATTACCTTAAATACAAATTTTCATTTAAAAATAATGAAGTTTAAAATTTTTCCAAAAATTCAATTTGGATTATCTCCCCTTTAAAACTTTTTTTCGTTTTTTTGCAAAATTTTGAAAACGGTAAGTCCGATTTTAAAAATTCTTTTTTTGTATGATACCTCTTATATATACCTACTACATAGTGAAAAGAATTTTCCTTAATCCAGCCGGTTTGGAAATGCCAGTAAAAATTCAACTTTGATTTTGAGGAGCCATTTTCAGGCCCCTATTTACCCTATAAGGGGTCGTTCGATTTTGACGAAAAAACCTGATTACACAATTTCACACTCCATACTCTTGATATATCAAGTTTCAGCTTCCTACCTTTAAAGATGTTCTATAAATCGAGCGGACAAGTTCACACTAAAGAATACTAAGAATAATAATAATAAAAAAAAAAAAAATAATAATAATAAGAAACCGAGCAAAAACAATATGTCCCCGACACTTCGTGTTCGGGGACATAATAATAAGAAACGGTGCAAAAACAATAAGTCTCCCAAACTTTGTTTTGGGCGACTTAATAATAAGAAACGGTGCAAAAACAATAAGTCTCCCAAACTTTGTTTTGGGCGACTTAACAAGAGAATACCCCCCTTTTGCAATCAATATTACACTAAGCAGTTTACAATACACTGAAGTATATACGAAGAATATTGAATAAATTTATATAATTATTATAGTATAACATTGTAGATTTAAAAGTCCATTCTTTGATTTAGATCAGATCTGTCATAGATGTAAATCTGTTCAGAGAGGCTCCACTACTGTTGAAATCCGCTATGACAGCGTTTCAGTTGATGAACAGTCCGACGTTCGTTCTAGTGGTAGTTACGAACAGGGCGTTGAGGAAGCCGACACTTGTGAAGAACTTGACGAAACAACACCATTACAGCCAGCCCGTTCCAATTTTGTACAATCAAGCCGTAACAGAGTTAATCAACTGCGGAGGCACTTTTCAGATCCTGGACAACATTCTGAGAACTTACCATACACTACTGATACCATAATAGATAGCTTGGTATCTGCAACTGGCAGAATGGAGTCTTTGTCAAAATTGAACAAAATACACCCTCAAAGTTCAATCTATGGAAGTTACAGTCATTTATGTCCGGCAGAAATGAATAACAGCTTACCACCAAAACACACTGAATCAGATGGTATGTTAGAAAACAAGGGAGCAGTACAATTTCAAATTGTTAACAAGAAATGTGCTTTTGTTGCAATATTCAAAAATCCAATTATACAAAAAGATTTCATAGGTACAGGTTATGTGCCTGTACATAATTATGCTCTGCTAAACCCATAAAAGTTTTAAAACAGCAAATATATATGACCTTGAAGGGTAATAACAATTATAAAAAAATCTCACCGAAAGATAACCATTATAAAAAAAAGAATGTTGAACCAGATTAAAAACACATTGCAATACTTTTATGTATATTCCAAAATAAATTAAAAAAAAAACCTTCTTTTAAAAAAATGATATGAATCAAATGTTTACCTATGAAAAGGAGATATTTAAATCCATAATAATGGTGCAGGTTTTGCTGCTCGTATTTGAATACAAAATATGTTTATATTTTTTCAGCTGAACTTTCCCCTCATACCATGATGAAAGTGGCAAGATATTTATCAAATCATTACAAATTTAGAAATATTGCAAAGTGTGCTGGATTGTCCAAAACGGATCTTATTAACATTGAACAGGATTACGCAAACAACACCACAGAACAAGCATACCAAGTTCTTGTAAAATTGTCCCATAAAAAGATAATTGAAAAGACGTCTAACTTACTGGATTTACTTAAACAAGCAGACTTATCTGAAATAATTGAAAAATTAGAAAAAAGGAAAGCTTTGGACTAACGAAACAAAAACTATTATGTGCAAAACTTAAAATCACAGAACGCTTTTAAAAGTATAAATCAAGGACGTGTAACGTACTTCTTGAATGGCAAATATTATGTTTTGTGATGCATTATTACATGTATAAAATGAAAATGTTATTTATATCTAATAAAGCTCGCATCACATTTTATACCTTATTTGCTTTATACAACCCCACTTCATGTATTTTCCCTTTTTACTTGGAATTCAAGGACTTCCAATGTATAGTAATGATCGGAGAAATCCATCCGCGTCACGTTTTCCCCCGAGACCGTGTTATAACCTATCCTATTGTACATTCGCTCTCCGGTAGAAGTATATTTATTCTTTTTGGTTAACGACCTTTCTAATCTCTATTTTTATAGCCCCTACAGATTACCTGATGTGTTTTATAGCTCACCTGGACCAAAGGTCCATGTGAGCTATTGCCATCACTTGGCGTCCGTCGTCGTCGTCGTCGTCGTCGTCCGTTAACAATTTTTCAAAAATCTTCTCCTCTGAAACTACTGAACAGAATTGAATGAAACTTGGTATATTTGATCCTTAGGGTGTCCTGCACCAAACTTGTGTTTCGATTTTTGATCTGTCAAAAAACATGGCCGCCGTTACTAAAAATAGACTAGGGGGGTCAGACTACTGTTTTTGGCTTATAAATCAAAAAGTATTAGAGATAGAGGAAATCTGAGGCCACGCTACTGATTCAGCATCAAAAGCTCTACGAAAGTCTCCATTTGGTCAAAATTGTCAGATGACCCCTTATAGGGGTTACGGCCCCTTAAAGGTGAAAAATAGCATTTTTTCATGTTTTTGGCTTACAGAATGAAAACTATTGCAGATAGAGATTAGCTGTTGCTTGCTTAAATGTTAAGCTCATTTAGCTCTACGAAAGTCTCCATAGGGTCGAAGTTGTCAGATGACCCCTTATAGGGGTTACGGCCCCTTAAAGGTGAAAAATGGCCATTTTTCATGTTTTTGGCCTACAGAATGAAAACTATTGCAGATAGAGATTAGCTCTTGCTTGCTTAAATGTTTAGCTCATTTAGCTCTACGAAAGTCTCCACAGGGTGGAAGTTGTCAGATGACCTCTTATAGGGGTTACGACCCCTTAAAGGTGAAAAATAGCCATTTTTCATGTTTTTGGCCTACAGAATGAAAACTATTGCAGATAGAGATTAGCTGTTGCTTGCTTAAATGTTTAGCTCATTTAGCTCTACAAAAGTCTCCATAGGGTCGAAGTTGTCAGATGACCCCTTATAGGGGTTATGGCCCTTGAAAAATAGCGTTTTTTCATGTTTTTGTCCTACAGAATGGAAACTATTGCACATAGAGATTAGCTGTTGCTTGCTTAAATGTTCAGCTCATTTAGCTCTACAAAAGTCTCCATAGGGTCGAAGTTGTCAGATGACTCCTTATAGGGGTTATGGCCCCTTATAGGTGAAAAATGGTGTTTTTGGCCTATAGAATGAAAACTATTGCAGGTAGAGAAAAGCTGTTGCTTGCTTAAATGTTCAGCTCATTTAGCTCTACAAAAGTATAGGGTCAACATCAAGACCAGGTGAGCGATTCAGGCTCCTGGGAGCCTCTTGTTATATTTCATTTTAAATGATGATATATAGCATTTTCGATATTTTTCATAACCTTTTTAAAATTTTGTGTATCACGTGACCTTAGTCACCTGTGCGATGGGGAAATATATTTTAGCGGGAATATACAAATTATAGCTATTAAAACCATTAACGCTTCACATAAAAGCTGAAATAATTAATCTAATGATTTTCTCAGATAAAAGTTACCGGAAAATACATGTAGTTTATATATCGTTGTAAGAAAGCGTGATTCATACATAGATAAAGTTATATTTAAATTCAGTAATTGCCTTCTTCTGTCGAAAAAAGTTATAAACCACAACACAAATCGCTTGCCATTGTTCAAATGTGACTTCCAAGTACACGGTACCAACGGTACTTTGATTGGTGTGCGGCATCGAGATAATTCGCACATCTATGATATTTTGCTTGTAATTGTTTTCTACAACTTACTGTGGATTCAATTATTTTCGTGGGTATTAATTTTCGTGGTTTGATGAAAAAGAATCAGTTCGTGGATTCTTAAATTCGTGGTTTTGAAGACTACAGAATACAGATCAATGTAAAATGTCCTTTTCGAGGGGTATCAATTTTCATGGGTAAAGGTCACCCACGAAAACCACGAAAAATGATACCCAAACGAATGATAATGAAACCACAGTATTAGAAAATTTGTTCATTTTTGTTGCACATAAGACTGAAGATTTCGCAAAAAATCAATACATCACACTACATAAGTGCTGTTGGACTTTGATCTGACCTTTGGTTTTGAACATGGTGGTAATTTGCCTTACACTTGCCCCTGGTAAAAACGCATCTTTGTCCCACTTTAACATGTTAGGAGAGCAAATAGTTTCTTTGTATGCTGTTTTCAATCTATTGGTAAAAACATTTTGATGCATATTGGAACATATTTTTTCTATAAGATTTTTTGTAAAGCTTAACTTGCTAATGCTGCAATCTCAGGTTATGCAATGGTAAACGACGGTTGGACGGAAATACATGCCTCCGTTTTATTCTTTATTTAGTTTGCCGTAACGACTAAAACGGGACTTAAAATATTCGACCTAACATTCGTGTAGTTCTGTTGAAAGCTTGTAAACATCTGTGGAAGCAAAGAAGCAGAGGTACAAATGAGGTATCCGAATGTCAAAAGTCCGAAAGGACAGAGACAAAACCAGTAAACACCAACAAGAACGGGACAAAAACAGACATGTAAAACATGGAAACACAAAATCGTTTCGTTTTTGTTCAGATGTATTATGTCGTCAATAGTATATAAAAATCGCTGTATACACGTTCCACTTTTGATGCTCGAACTATACGCATGGAAAAAAGAAACTGTGCATGTCTATTGGAAATCAATGGTACCCATACTTCTTTTAGTCAGAAAATCGTAAAAAATACAGTTATCGAATTGAAATTTTCACTGCATGTCGAGTGGACCATGCAGATCATTTTGGGTAAGCGTCTCTAGTGAGTTTTTGACTGCGTAATCACAAGCGTTTGGGTCCATGATTTTTTTTTAATATAAAGAACGTGTATATAAAACTTTTCATCTCGATTAGTATTATAGCGAGGATCAGATTTTTTTTTAATAAACACAAGAAATAAAAATAAAATCCTGGACCCAAACGCCTGTGGGCGTAATTAGAAAGGTCGCCATGAACTGTGTTGTTATTTTGTCGTACATGTAGGTCCAGGTGAGCTAATGCCATCACTTGGCGTCCGTCGTCGTCGTCTGTCGTCCGTTAACAATTTTTCAAAAATCTTCTCCTCTCAAAAGACTTCTGCTTTGGGCTTGTAAATCAGAAACTATAAGATAATAAAATCTGATGCCACAGCTTCAGCATCAAACATCTACAAAAGTCTCCATTTGATCGAAGTTATCAGATGATCTTTTATAGGGGTTACAGCCCCTTAAAGGTGAAAAATAGCGTTTTTTGATGTTTTTGGCTTACAGATTGAAAACTATTGAAGAAAGAGAAAAGCTGTAGCTTGCTTAAATGTTCAGGACATTTAGATCTACAAAAGTCTCATAAGGGTCGAAGTTGTCAGATGACCCTTTATAGAGGTAACAGCCCCTAAAATAAGGTTTTTTAATGTTTTTGGCCTATAGAATGAAAACTATTGCAGATAGAGGAAAGCTGTTGCTTTGTGAAATGTTCAGCTCATGCAGCTCTTCAAAAGTCTCCATAGGATCGAAGTTGTCAGATGACCCTTTAAAGGTGAAACAATGTGTTTTTGGCATATATAATGAAAACTAATGCAGATAGTGGAAAGCCGTTTCTTGTTTAAACATTCAGCTCATTAAGCTCTACAAAAGTCTTCATAGGGTCAAAATTGGCAGATGATCCCTTCAAGGGGGTATGACCCTTTAATTTGCTTATAGAATGAAAACTATTGCAGATAAAGAAAAGCTTTTTCTGCTTAAACAGTCAGCTCATTAAGCTCTATAAAAATCTTCATGGGGTTGACATCAAGACAAGGTAAGCGATTCAGGCTTCTGGGTGCCTCTTGTTTGCTTCACCCTATGAATGAATTAAATCCATTTTCAATCCATTGAATTAAGCAGGCCAAAATATATAATTAAATGAAAAGACAACCATGTTTTAATATACCCAAAATGACATCATATCATGATCTATATTGATGGACAGATGATGTCTTTTTCTTTGAGGAAGAATTTTTCATCAACTACTACAAACACAATTTTTAAAAGTCCATTAAAAACTAATTAATGATGAATTGTTTTTCGAATTTATCTCAATACGTATGTGTCCTTTTCTTTTTTATAGCGTCCACGTACTCCACGTAAACTGTAAAGCACGCAAGGAAACATGACAGTATGTTCTTTGTGCAAACATTAACAATATCTAATTGAACAGAAATATAGTTTCGTATTTTTCTTCCGTCTTCAAGTTTTTCGCCACATATATTATTTCTGTATCACCAAAGATAATACTTGCTTCTATCTCAAGTTTCTCAGCCTGAAGTATAGGAGCTAAGGGAATTCGCAATCTCCCTAATCGTTGACATGATGGATCAGTGATATAGCGAGGGGTTTTATCTTCCGATGTATACAAGCTTAGTTCAAGAGTTTTATTGTCAGAGCGCAAAACATTGACCGTCCGTGATCTTCTAAATCCAACCTCAACTTTTTCACCTTTTGTAGCAAGCTTATAGAATATATCTTTACAGTGGACTTTACCATCTATCACTACTTTCTTTGCAGATGGATGTATTGCAGGATCAAAATCTGTGCAACTTTGTAATCCGTAGGTCTTTTTCAAAATACGTTTGACCGTCTTTTTCAGTTTGTGGCCAAATAAAACAGCCCCCTTTAAAACTGCCAGGCCAGCTTCGTCTGGAATAATAGCAGCGGGACGTTTACCTGTGCAAATTTTATCCCGAACTGCCTTTTGTATCAGCTCACATTCAGAAAATCCACCAACCATGACAATGTAGTCAAGACCTGACAACTCCTTCTTTTTCAAAAGTTCTTCTAAATGTGTTATCAAATTGTTTATAGTTAGCTCGAAAAGTGTCCGAAATACACTCGGTGGAATGTACAACTTTTGACCAGACGCAGTAACTTTATCTTTGAATACAGATGCTTGGATAGCCTTCGTAACTGAACCTTTTAACTGCTTTGTTATTTCTATTAAACCAAACGGCATTGTTATTACAACATTTTTTTCACCATCTGACGTGACCTTCATCCACCTTTTCTTTACTTCAAAGCTATATAAAAGATCCGTAAATTCCTCTAAATCGTCTTCCTTTAATGCGTCTAGAACTTTTTTTCCAAACAATCTTTCTAGAAATCTTTGATATTCATCATCGACCATTGTTCCACCCCAAGGCCCTTCACTTTGGGGACAAATCTCTTTAAGTCCACTTGTTTCACTTTCATAAAACGTTATATTGCCCGAGTCACCTGTAACAAATTATTCCAGAATGATTTAAATAGGTTTATATAATCTAGTACGATCATTATATAAGAGCTGGAATCTCTCACCATTGGCAACATAATATGTGTACAACGGTCATAACGGTCTTTCGAATGCCTTTAATAATGTATTATTTAAAATACTAGTAAGTAAGCAGCTAAATTGCATCTGCAATCTTCGACCATAGTCAAGTTTCGTAGAGTTGAACATGTTGAACATAATGGGGAACAGTATTTTTTATCTGCTAAAGGTTCTGTGTGTGTGTGTGTGTGTGTGTTTTTTTTGTTGTTGTTTTGTGGTTTGTTTCGTTATGATGATTTTTTTGTCTACCGATTCTGTCTTTGTGTTTTCGGTTTTATAATGTTGATCGCCCCCTTTGGTTCACCTTTGCTTCTTTCGACTTTTGGAGCAGAGTTATAAGAAAATAAGTCTCATACGATCCCTTAAAAATTATTTCTTCGTTATCAGCCACTAGTAGAAAAGTTCAAAATTGAGTTAAAAGATATGGTGATAGTGTTTGACTGATCTGCTGTAATGAGATGATCACCTCAATATCCCTATTGTGTCTCACAACTATGTTGTGGTCTATGGTCATTACCGGATCCTAAGATCGCAATGGAATAGGGAGGTTTGGCGCCATATAACCTGGTTTAACCCACCATTTCGTTTGAGATGCCTGTACCAAGTCAGGACCATTGCGACCCACCAATTCTCCGGTATGACTGATTCGTTTTTGTCATTTTCTCTGGACTATGAGATTGATCATTCAAGTTCGGTAGTTTTGTTGTTACCTTTATTTATTGTACCTTTAAGGTAGAGCGTGGCACTTTGGTCCAAAATTAATTTGTCAATAGATTTTCTTCAAAATCGGCAAAATGTCCAAAATGATGTACTCTTTCATAATTTGATTAAAAATTCATAGGTTTCTTCCCTACTTTTTAAGTTATATCAAGTAAAAGTATCAAAATTTTACTATGAATTATATAGGAAAAGCCATAAAAACATACAAAAATGTTCCATTACTTTTTTTCCTGTCAATAGATTTCCCTCATTTTTTGACATTTTATAGATCTTGCAACAATTCACCATCTTTAATCAATATAAAGTGGGGTTTCTTACCTTGATTTTTACCTACAAGCAAAGATAGGAGCCAAAAATGATGACTTTTCATGATTTTTGCCAAATTACCTCCCTTGACCACACTTTAGCCATGAATTTATACTACTTTTAGAATACAAATTTTAATCATATTGGTAAAATGTGCCTAAACTAGGTATAAAGATTCTAAAAACACAAAAATCTCAAAATATTTTTCAAATTTCATTTTATTTTGGGCAAGTCACATGACCACTGTCCTTCTCCACCTTAAAGGGCAAAATTCTTAAAGAGTTAATCTTGCTCAATAAGAACTCAATAGAGACTTTTGAAGTGATAGCTTTTCGAGTTAAACATTTTAGCAAGAATATTTTTCCTCTATCTACAATAGTTGTTATTCAAACGACCAAATGGAAGTTTTCTCGTAGAGGTTCTTTGGCGAAACAAATTTTCTGTATCTACCACAGGTGTCAAAACGTGAGAATGTAGAATGTATAACCTATTAGAGGTCATCTGACAACTTTGATGAAAAGGAGATTTGTCTAGATTTTTTTTAACATCAGCAGATTTTGCCCATCTGATATAGTTTTGAGATATAAGCCATTTTACGCGATTTTACCTTTCATTAGCCGCGTTTTTGCAAAATTAAATTTCCAACATCACTTTTGCGTATAAACAACTTAATAGAAGATAGATATAGTGAAATGTACATGTAGAATAAGAATCAGCGACACAACCTGCTTAAAATAAGGAATATTTAACATTCCACATGGAAAAACAGCCAACAGCATTCAGTGTGACCAGTGTCCACTGCTTGTTGGCTCGAGACCAAACTGCATATGATTTGGTTCAAAATCAATTATAGCCACTAATTAAAATTTTGTTGCTATTTGACTAATGGTGTCTTTAGAGTTAACGTTTGAAAATTAACTGGACGGACGCTAAATGAAACAATAGCTCACCTGACACATTGGGTCAGGTAGTTTTAGGTGGGATGATACCAAATGACATATATTCAGATTTAAAGAAAAATGAACCAATTTTCCGACTCTCTCTTGACACCATTTGCGAGGATGGTCTCAAGGAACGATGCTAGTCCTTCGGAAGGGACGAAAAAAGGTTGACTCGTGTATGTGGAGAGCAATACCCCATGCACGTTAAAGGCCCCTTTGTAGAGTTCGATAAGAGTAGGCTCAATGGGGGCCGCTGCAAAGGCCACACTCGCAAACTGCTAGCTGGAGAGGGATTTACATAAGCATTAAGCTTGTTTCCCAATCCAGGATAAATAAATATGTTTAAACTAAAGAAAATTGGCAGACACACAGTTCTAAGTTATATACATCAAAATATTTGAAAAAAAAACAACCGAAACTCGTTTTCTTTAAATATATTCATTTGAAAACTGCAATTTTTATTACAATTAACAAAGACATATAGGATATTACGACTTCAACATCATTTACTAGTTCCACACAAAAGTGTCCAAAAATGACAAAAACCCACAGGCATTCGTTTCATATAAAAAAAAAATAAAATCCCTATACTCCCCTACCAAAAGGTGTTTATCTTCATTCAGACAGGACCTTCCGCTTCAGACCGATTTCGGTCGTTTTTCTGCACCAAAAATGGTGACACCTACCTTATTACACTCCTGAGATGTTTGCCTCTATCGTCCGCATACTCAAACTCCTTCTCAAATTGATTTCAAGTCAAGATTTGACGAAATTTGTCTTGCATTTTGGTGCAAACTTGTTTGGAGGATTTGTCAAAAATGTTTACTTCCGGTTTTACGGATTGAAGGCTTTTACTAAAATACGGAACGGAAAGGTATACGGAACTGAATAATATCCGACCCAAGCTTTCGCCCCCCATTCTCAGCAGGCAGTAATGCTTTGTTAGGTAAAAGCGGGCGAAATGTTTGGGTCGATGTTGGTGATGCTGGAAATATCATCACTAAGGTAAATAAAAAAAGAAAAGGCATGGCGTTGAATAATCTTCAAAAGATTGCCTATGAAAAAGCTATACAAGGCCATTCCCTATTGATACTTGGACAAAGCGGAACAGGGAAAAGTTACCTAACCAAAAAAATATGTAAATCTCTCTGTAAAGATCACAGTAAAACAGTTGGGGTTACAGCAACTACAGGGATTGCATCAATCAATATACATGGCCAAACGATTCATTCTTGGTGTGGGGTGGCAGATGGACGCTTTTCTAACGACGAATTAGTCTTTAAAGTTAATTCCGATGACTGTTTTATTAAATACAAGAAAAACATACAAGATGCCCATTGCCTTATGATAGATGAGATCTCTATGCTTTCTGTCAAGCTCTTCGAGCAAATAGAGTTCCTGTGCAGAAAAGTGCGTAAAAATGATTTAGTTTTCGGCGGGTTACAAATAATTTGTGTGGGTGACTTTTTCCAATTACCCCCCGTTCCAGACAATCTGAAAAATGACCGTGGCGATTTCTGTTTCACATCAAAAATTTTTAAACAGATCTTCACACATACTATTATTTTGAAAGAGGTCATACGTCATCACCAGCAAGACTTTATTCAAGCTGTCAATGAAGTGTCCAGAGGGGACTTGTCACAGGAAAGTCATGATCTTATACGGCGATTGAAACGCCCCCTCCCCCCTGGGCCAGATCCTATAAGATTATGTGCCCGAAATTTTGATTGTTTTATATTCAATGCCATGAAACTTGTTGATGCTGAGGGTGCCGAGCGTACGTATAATTCAACAGATAGTGGTGAAAAGTCAAAATTGGAAAAACTACCGGTCCCTCAAACATTACATCTGAAAGTAGGCTGTCCTATAATGCTTCTCAAGAACCTTAGCGATACTTTGGTTAACGGTCTCCGGGGTAAAGTTGTCGCATTTTCAGATAAAAATGTAATAGTAGAAATGCAGGGTGTCCAAGGTAATTGTAGTATAACCGCTGAACTGAAACCGGAACAATTTATGGTATACAGTTGTTATGAAGGGAAAGTTATAGCATCAAGGTTCCAATCGCCTATCTGCCTTGCTTATGCTATTACAATTCACAAGACCCAGGGGTTAACATTGGGCAGAGTCGAAGTAGATGCCACAAATATATTCGCTCCTGGTCAGTTAGGGGTCGCTATCGGGCGTACCACCGAAAAGAAAAATCTCAGAGTTCTAGGGTTCAAAGAGTCATGTGTGTTGAAACACCAGTCTGTGCTATATGAATTCTATGAAACTTGTAATAATGGTGTAACCAAATATGATCAAACATTATCTTGTTGTCAAACGCGGGTGGTCGATAACACCTTTGTTGAGCAGGATGTAGATTTCGAGTCCGACGATGAATTGTCTGATTTCAGTGAAGGTGAAATGGATGAAATAGATTTCATGCTTTCAAATGATACCGACGTCGTCGAAACAAAGGAAAGAGACCCCATTGAACCCATTGTAGATATAAATGCGATTTCTGCTAGTTTCAAAATGGAAATGGAAAAATGTTCCCCTCGTGACAAGGAAATATATAAAAAAAATTTCCAATTGGTCGAAAACTCAAGTACCCGAAATGATGTAGAATATTTCGCTAACAAATTACACAAATATTTAAAGGATATATTTGATAAGAATTGATCAGGTGTTAAGCAGTTTGAACCAAAGGTGTTTACAAAATTTTATTCCGGTGTGTATAAGTATTCGGTTACCCTTGAGTATAGAAATCTTGTCGTTGAATTTGTTCATAGATCTCCTTCTACCCAGGATTATGACATGTGCGGTAAAATTTTTGATTACATAACATCGTGGATTATTCGAGAGAAGGCAAACACAGTTGTGCCAGCCCAAGAATCAAATGTATTTGTTCAAGAAATGTCAGTTGAAGGTAAAGGAAAGCTACGTTATGTTTTTGGTAGATGTATTGCAAAAGCCAGATATAGTTATATGAAAAAAGCTAAGACGCACATTTACAAACTCAAGACTAGAATAGATGCTTTTAGATACTTCTGTATGGTAAAACTGTTAGATTCTTTAACTGCGACATATTCAGATCTAGAGAAATCGTCCAAATTTAAAGAGACTTTGTATCAAACACAAAGGAAACAAAATTTAAACCAGGGACTTACAAAAATTAACGATCATGTCTTTGAATTCATGCTAAAGGTGGAAAGTACTAGAGTAAGGCTCCAGACCCAAGCGTCAGTTGCTAGTTATGGATCCGATGCCCTGAACAGAACGCGTCAATACATGGAAAATGAAGCAGATTTGCGTACTACATTTAGAGATCTCTTCCATGATTTAGATACAGAGACCATGTTTCAGCTGAACGCCGATGATACATCACAGTGTTTAGACGAATTGTTCAAAGATCTACTGATCCGATTCTTGCGTATTACGGACAACGAATTCAGAAAGTCGATTCTAAGATCAGTCGGTAAAGCAAAAACAGAAAGATTGCGACAAAAAGTTGATAATAAACAACAAAAACAACAAAAAAGTTTGACATTCCCCTCTTTGAAAGAAATAAAGTCCGACAAAACCGAACATAAACTTTCGTCACATCTTAGACTGAAAAACTTCGTTTTAGAAAGGGGAAATCAGTGTCTAGATCATTATTCCAAGAAAGAGATGTTACAATTGTGTAAAGCGTACGGACTTAACGCAGTTAAAAAATCAATGAAAAAAGGCACAATTAGAGACACATTGTGCTCTGAAATACTTTCTGCTGATATTATGGTAAATTCTAGTGAACTCGACATAGAGCAATCAAACGTACCCCTACGTGATTTAACGGACGATATTGACTCAGAAACTGTTATCGACGGAACAGAACAGCGCGAACCAACGAGTAATACTCTGGTTACTAGTGGTCAGAATGTGTCACAACCAGCGTCTGGTAAACAACGAAAGTCAAAGCGCAAACGAAAAGTTCGACTTACAATGCAGAAAAATAAGAAAAAATGCAAAGAAACTGAAACAAAATGCCCAGTATGTGACGTTGAAAATCCACAGTGGGTTGCTTGCGATTTGTGTGACGATTGGTTTTGTAGGGACTGTCTTAAGCTAACAGAAGAACAATGGGCATTTATTGCAATTGATGACTGGTATTGTTCGAGTATTGTCCACAATACTAAAATAACAAACAGGTCCCGGGAATCAACATATGATCTTGACGTTATTTTAGACCCCTTCCCAATAAAATTTCTATATCAACGTTATAAAAAAAAAGTAAATTGTTAAAATCAAGCGAAGATTTCTTTTTAAAACTGTCGTGGGTGCACATCAAGGATATCCTGTTAAAGGTTTGCTCTATAAAATTTTTGTTTTCTTTTTCAAAATTGTTATGGGAGTACGTCAAGGTTGTCCTATTTGATCATATAAAACATGGTAAAAAGTCTGTCAAGTATCTACTTCGTGTGGTTAGTTTAAACATTTTATTTATCTGGATTGGGAAACAAGCTTAATGCTTCTGTAAATCCCTCTGCAGCCTTGCAGTTTGGCCTTTGTAGCGACCCCTATTGAGCCTACTATTATCGAACTCTACAAAGAGGTGTTAACGTGCATAGGGTATTGCTCTCCACATACACGAGACAACCTTATTATGTCCCTTTCGAACAACTAGCATTGTTTCTCGAGACCATCCTCGCAAATGGTGTCAAGAGAAAGTCTGAAAATCAGTCCATGAATTTCTTACCCTAGATGAGGATCGAACCACAAACCCCAGTGTTGGTAGCCCGACGCAATAACCACTATACCACCGCCCCTCTTCGTGAGGTTGTAAAGGAAGTGGGAGGTTTGGTGCCATATAACCTGGTTTAACCCATCATTTATTTTGAATTGCCTGTACAAAGTCTGGATCATTGTGGTGTTCCCTTTCTCAGATGTGTCTGCCTTGATTTGTCTTTTCCAATGAACATTTGAGATTGAACATTCAAGTTCGGTAGTTTTGTTGTTACCTATATATTTAAAGACTTGACGGATTGGAGACCTAAAATCTGTTCTTGTAGCCTTAACTCTGATTTTGAAACAGTAACACAGTTACACTATTCTATGTACAAATGTAATGCTATAAAAAGGAAGGGAAATGGGGGGGTGTAAAGAGCCAACAAACAAAAGGGAAGTAAAATCAAATCAAATGCATAAAAACACTGAGTATACACATTCAGATTTCATTTATATATCAAATTCACCTAGGTGGTAAAGTGAGCGCAAATGGCTTCGCCGAACCACCACCCACATTTGATTTTCTAGAAATTGTTGTTTCCCCTAAAACCACACTGTTGATCCCTGTACGATACTGGTTATAGTTTGGGTTCGTGTTTGCCCCATGATAAAGAGAGCGCTGCTGGCAAAATATATTTTCTATGATGTCACTGTTAATGCGACAAGGTATCAATTCCGTTTTCAACTCGGTTAAACACAATTCCACCAGGGACATGAAACCTAAAAAGCAGAAGTCCAAGTCTTCTCGAGTTTCCATTGTGATAAGACTTTTATGTCTCCTGCCTTTATCTCCGTCGCCCAAATGTTCATTTTCCCATGCTTTGAAAAAATTGTAGCATTCTCTTAACTCGATTAAACGGGTATCCTGGATGTCTTTAATGGGACGTGCATCACCAAAAAATGCGACAAGAAAACTTGTGTACTTTAAAAATTCAATAACACTGGTCATTTCCATTTGACCGGCCTCGTTTAGGGTTTTGCGATATGACTCCATTAGATTAAGCATTTCAGAGTCCAATGTTTGGAAGGCAAGTTTATTGCGCATCTTTTGGGCATTAGTTGGGAAAACATGTTCATCTGTGAGTTTATGGTTCACGCGAATGCTATTCGTAAGGTCCCAATTGTAAGCGTCGATCCACATTTTCCATATAATGAATCGACTGTTGAGTGTTAACAGTCTTTGGTGGCTGTCCAAAAAACCACTACTCAGCACACTGTTTCTAATTTTTTTAAGTAAGTGACTTGGGTCCATCATGAATATGATTTTGTGCAGAGGGTTTTTATAATATTTGACACACATGTTGTGAAAAGTACAGTCCCCATCAAAATGCATCTTTATAAAGGCTCTATTGTTGGCCGACCCATCAACACTGCAATATATGGCCTTAAAGCCCCAACTGTTCAATGCCTCAACACATTTCCAAAAAGTGACAAAAAGTTCCGCTGGGGGTGCCTGTGTATTTGGGAAATTTGCAAACGGCCAGCGGAAACCAGTGAGTCCACTAAATATATATTGTAAGACATGATTGGCAAGTTCATAGAATGACTTTTCTTTATCAAAGTTTGCATATGTTTTGCTTCTTGTCCAGAATCTGACAAGCCAACTAAATTAGTTTGCCCTTGACATCTTACGATTTGAAGATCTTCTTGAATTGACATTTCATCCAGGATGAACCCCCCATAATACCCAACAGTCGAAATTCCTTGCGAGTTTGCCTCATTACACATCCAGGACATCATGTCATGGACAATTCCTGGCTCTTGGTGGACAGCGTTTTTGTACCGTTTAATCAGGGATTCAGATGGGAGATTAAGCCAATTATTATTCACCAATTCTCGGTATGAGCCAGGATTTCTGTTAAAAAGTGTAACTGCCATGCAAATCATGTCTTTGTCCCATCTCATACCCTTTTTGGGTGTTTTCGATGCTTGTATTTGGGACTTAATTAAGGTAATCTGATTGAAGGTGAGGTCTGGTGCCATAGCCTTCATTTTTTCTATTATCTCCTCAAACGTATAATTATGCTCATTTTCTTTATTTTTGCTATTGAGATATCGTCTACTCTGAATAAATTTGAGACAAAAAGGACATGTCGATCCATATGAGGTAACAGCAACAATCTTCTTACATGTAGTGTGACGCAAAACGGTAAAAATAGAAGATGCTAAATTCAATTGACAAAGCTCTTTAGTACAATTGCGTGAAGTTGCAAATGATGCTTCATTCTTAGATTTTATCTTAAATCCGTTGCATGTTCTTACGAGTTTATGACATTTAAAAAGAGTCTTTATAATGCTGATGGTAAAACTTTCAATTTTCTTTGGAATTCCGACTGTTTCCGAGTCTAGTTCCTCCTTATCGAGGTATAAGTTGACATTTCCATTAGCTTCAATTCTTAGTTCAAGCAACGGTTGCCTTCCGTTGAATCTAACATTAATAAAATGTGCAAAATTAAGCAAATCGGTGGTTTTATTGTAAATAAACCAAGTATCAGTGGGCATGAAATTTGAAATTTCACTGAATGAAATGTCCTTCGTGTCTAGAATGCTAGGTATTGTTATGTTTTTATAGCATGGAAGTTGTTTTCCATCTACACATACAGATGATTTTTTAACTTCGGGGAAAAGTTTAGATATATAGAGTCCTATCACTTTGGAGTTGCTAAAGGAAGATTTAATTCTAAGAGCCTCAGTTGTTGTAACACCACCAGGTATTTCAATAACATTTTGTAGTAGCCTGAAAGAAAAGAAACAAAAATACTACTGGTTTCCGTTGTCGCCGCCAAAATTTCACCAAGTCAATAAAAGACCATAACTTCCGTAAGAAAATGACAATGGCATATATGACCAACTAAGATAGTGGCAAACAGTCCATGCAAGACAAAATTTCACCAAAATCATAGTCAGTGTTTTTCACCACAGGTGTTGCCATTTACTACACTTTATTCAACGAATGCCTGTGCTTTATTCCAGTTGAAGAAAACAATTACCCCCCCCCCCCCCAAGCCGAAACCCCTCATTGACACATTTCTACAATCAAAATCAATTAAAACATTGGTGGATCCAAGGGGTAGGGAAATTTTGTCATTCTTGCAATACTTTCGTCAAATCGGCAAATTATAAACAAAGGAAACTCCGAGTTATGCGAGTAGTAGTAAGATAGAAGAATTATCCATTCAAAATCTTATTTTTTGTAATTTTTTTTCTAAAAAAAATTCTAATAAACCTGCCATCAACAAAAAGGCGGCATTCATGTATTTTACCTTTGTCTTATTGATTCTGTGTTTACCGCGTTTAATATTTTACAAAGAATTAACTGGGACCGACTCTCCCTATATTTTTAATTAATTCTACAGAAAGTAATTATATTATCTCCTTACCAAAAGCCAAATGTTGTATTGACGTCGTTTTCATCCATCATATTTGACCGCCAAATAAACTTGAGAACAATTTCGGAACATTATCAGGTCAGCTCCGTCGCCGGCAAAAAAATAACCATTACTTTTTTTCAAATACTTATACTCAAGCATCGTAATAGTGAAAGAGTCACATTTTCAATAAACAAAAAATTGTAACAAACCATTTATGAAACGATGATAATTTTATAAACAACATTATACATTTATTTGAATGTAACATTTGTTCCGATTTCAAAAACCGGAAGTAAACATTTTTGACAAATCCTCCAAACAAGTTTGCACCAAAATGCAAGACAAATTTTGTCAAATCTTGACTTGAAATCAATTTGAGAAGGAGTTTGAGTATGCGGACGATAGAGGCAAACATCTCTGGAGTGTAATGAGGTAGGTGTCACCATTTTTGGTGCAGAAAAACGACCGAAATCGGTCTGAAGCGGAAGGTCCTGTCTGAATGAAGATAAACACCTTTTGGTAGGGGAGTATAGGGATTTTATTTTTTTTTTATATGAAACGAATGCCTGTGCAAAAAACTTACATAATTTTCCGTGGGAAATTTGCAATGCTGTGATGAAAATAAGTATATGTTACGAACTTCGTACTACGGTTTCGTAAACATTGCCTATAAGTGAAAATAGCAATAAAATCTAACGAAAATTGACGTTGCGTTTCACAACGTTCAGAACGATTTTTCAGTGTACCGGTAAATTTTATCGTAACGTCGTTTTAAGGTTAGTGAGGACACCTGTTATGTGAACATAAACAGCCAAAAATGCAAAAAAAAAAAAAAGTGCAAATGTCACAAATAACTTGTAACTTGTATTAAATAGTTTCATTTCATAAAACTTGATCAAAATAATTTGATTTTAATACAAATAAAACAACCATTCCTTCATTAATAAAATTTTCAAATAAAACAAGGGAGATAATCCACTTGAAAAAATGACCAAAAAAAAATTACAAAGATTTGTACTGTAGACAGAACTCCCAGTTTTTATTGTTTTATTTTAAGATATATTGTATTTCATTGATTTTTATCAAATAAAAATAAAATTTAAATTCGTGGATTTTTTCTGCGACAAGATTTTATGCTAATTATGTGGCCTTTCCTATATAATCTATAGTAATTTGGGAAAACTTTGAGCCTAAATTTTGGGAAAACAAGCCTGGAAAGGGGGTCCAGTATTTTTACACAAGATAAAGTATAAACCTAATACTAATATATCAAAAAATTGGACATTTTAAATTCTGCATTATTTTTGGGGTCAGGTGTCCTCACTAACCTTAAGCATGATCATACTACGTTATTGCGTTCCATCAAAGAAACGCGATGATCTTGAAGGAACAAGATAATCATCTCGGGGGGGCGATAAAATTATCTTGTGGGAACGCAATAATTATTTTGAGGGAACGCGATGTTATCTTGAGGTAACGTGATGTTATCTTGAGGGAACGAGATAATTATCTTTAGGGAACGCAATAACTCTCTTGAGGGAACGTGATGCTATCTTGAGGGAACGTGATGGTATCACGAGGGAACGTGATATCATTTTTTTTCTCATGGCTGCATTCTGCCACCGTATGATCACAAAATACCAGCCAAAAAATAAACTTTTTCGCAAAGGGTCATGTGAGCTATTGCCATCACTTGGCGTCAGTCGTCTGTTGTCCGTCTGTCGTCTGTCGTCCGATCGCCGTCCGTCGTCCGTAGACTTTTTAAAAAGTTAACTCCTCTGACACCATAAGTCCAAATCCAACCAAACTTGGTATGGTTGTTTAAATTAGCATTCGGTGCTTAGAACTGATGTGAGGATTTTTGATTCGTCGTAAAACATGACCATAGTGGCTAAAAATAGAACATAGGGGTAAATTGCAGTTTTTGCAAATAACTCAAAAAACGGCTACAGATAGCAAAATTCTGGCATAGTGTAAAAGTGATCAGCACCTCAAGATCTAACAGCCCTAAAATTTTGAAGAAGATCTAACAACCTATGTAGGAGTTATTGTCCTTTTTCTGGATTTTTTTGCGAATTTTGCACTTACATGTATTAAGCACATCAAGATCTACAAAATTTGTAATTAGGTCAACGTTGTTGGACCATTCGTTTTAGGAGTTATTCCCCTTAGAACATCGAAATTACCCATTTTAACAGCATTTTCATGTTACATTTAAAACGTGAACTCCTCTGACACCTTAAGTCCAATTGAAACCAATTTTAATACAATTGTTTATTAGCATAAAATGTTTAGAACTGAAGTGGGGATTTTTGAATGGTTGGAAAACATGGCCGTCATGGCTAAAAATAGAACATAAGGGTAAATTGCTGTTTTTTCTAATAAGTTATTCAGTTTAGAAAAGGATCAATGCTAAATAGTATTTGCCTAATATAGCCTATCAATGTTAAACAGTATTTGCCTAATAGCCTATAGTTTAGGCACATAAGTCAGGTGAGCGATTCAGGCTCCTGGGAGCCTCTTGTTAAATTTTTTCTTCGATTTTCAAAATCTGTTTTTCTTTGGAATCCTTGTGAAAAGCCCTGTCTGTGTTGTTCAATCAGATTTGCAATATCTCTTACTGTTTTCGAGAAATTAGGGGTCGACGGAAAAAAACCTCGCCATTTTTAAAAGTTTGTCGCGGCAAATAGTTTTACAAAAGTTTTGTTGTAATGGGCCAGCCAATATTTATGAAGTTTTAATAGGATGATTATATTGACTAAAGAAAGGATATTATTGCATTTTGGATTTGTGGTCCTTACCATTTTAGAAAAAAAAAGAAATTAAGGATCGAAGGGCGATTTATTATACACATGATGTACTGTGAAAATATACATGAAGTATTCTTCTGTGTTTGTGGGGAGAGGCAGGGGCACGATAGTTTTCATTTACTTAAAAAAAAAAAAAATCTCCATAATTTTGCCTCAAGTAACCGTCCATAACGTCAAATGTCCCTATCCCTGGTATTCGATATAAATTGGGTCCTACATGTATTTATAGACAAATTAATAATAAAAATTAAAGAATAAAAAAAGAACCAATATAAATGCATTTTGTAATTCGAGAGAAAAATATCTTACTGTATGAAAAATTAAGTTAAATGAATCGGCTCTTATTGGTAAATTTTAGTTGTTATGATTTTGATAGAGACGAACCCACATTTCGTATTGATACAGCAACACGTGTTTTCATTGAAACGTTAAGCAGTAGCAGACTGTACACTTTTACATTTTTACATGTAGTCAAATTTCTTTAAAATATTATTTGTATTTAATCACTATAATTTATTTTAATTTCATTAACCAAACAAGAGGCTCCCAGGAGCCTAAATCGCTCACCTGGTCTTGATGTCAACCCTATATTTTGTAGAGCTAAATGTGCTGAGCATTTAAGCAAGCAACAGTTTTTTCTTTATCTACTATAGTTTTCATTCTATATGCCAAAAACACGAAAAACCGTTATTTTAGGGGCCGTAACCCCTATAAGAGGTCATCTGACAACTTCGACCCTATGGGGACTTTTGTACAGCTAAATTAGCTGAACATTTAAGCAAGCAACAGCTTCTCTCTAGCTGCAATAGTTTTCATTCCATAGGCCAAAAACATAAAAAAACATTATTTCAGGGGCCGTAGCCCCTATAAGGGGTCATCTGACAACTTCGACCCTATGGAGACTTATGTAGAGCTAAATGAGCTGAACATTTAAGCAAGCAACAGCTTTTCTCTATCTGCTATAGGGCAAAAACATGAAAAAACGCTATTTTTCACCTTTAAGGGGCTGTAACCCCTATAAGGGGTCATCTGACAACTTGGACCAAATGCAGACTTTTGTAGAGCTTTTAATACTGAAGCAGTAGAGTGGCATCAGATTTCATCTATCTCTTATACTTTTTGATTTACAAGCCAAAAACAGTAGTCTGACCCCCTTGGTCTATTTTTAGAAACAGCGGCCATGTTTTTCGACGAATCAAAAATCCCCACATCAGTTCTGTGAGGGATACCCTAAGGTACCATCAGACCAAATTTGGTTTGAATCTGTTCAGCCGTTTCAGAGGAGAAGAAGTTTGAAGAAAAGTTAACGACGACGACGACGACGACGGACGCCAAGTGATGGCAATAGCTCACCTGGCCTTTGGCCAGGTGAGCTAAAAACCTATTCTTTACATTCAAAACATTATCCATGGGTTGTTATTAAATTAAATTGTATGCATTCACTAAGTGTAAAATACTATTTAGTGATACATGTATCAGACTAAAGATAATTGTGCCAATATTTCAATAATCTTTCTGTTTACCTCTGAGGTTCACAATTGCAAATTTAATTCCTTCTTTTAAACTTATAGAACATGTCCCTTCTCGGCTTGTTCTCAGTTCCTCGCATGACAGGGCGGCTGCTTCCGGTTCCGATACTATCATAAGCTGGTCACTCTTTATACCCGTCTTTATAAAGAAGAAATAATCATATATTATTACGTAACTAAATATAAACCCCAGTTCTGGATATCATATTTATTACACTAGAGGAACGTTATGAAAATCTTTATTTATATTAAATTTACATACCCAGGTAGTTACTTTACTTTTATTGGTGTCTATATGTGATTCGGTGCATATTATTTGAACGGAAAAAAATCATTTGAGAGAATGTTTTTTTTTCGATCATTTGAGCGATTTTTTTTCACAAGGAAATTCTTTAATCAATTATAAATTTCACGTTAAAAATAGTCAGAAAAGGTGAAATATTCATAATTCATTTTAATGTAAAGAAACGTGAAAAAGGAGAAAGATCAGATTTATAGAAAATAATGAGATGTGGAATAAGTGTTCGCGACACAGGTCACATAACAAGCGGTAATTTAGAAAAAAACACAATGAAAAACTGTCAGCAGCCTAGGCGTTACTCGCAGTTCTGCAATCGGCCTAAGGTCTAGATAAAATGCATATACAAACAATAGCTTTGTCAAAGATTCAAAGATTAGTGTACATATAACTCTATTGTATTTTATTGGGCGAAGGAAGCAAAGAGGCAGCAATGGGGCATTCAAGTGTAAAAGTCCGAAAGGGCAACGGCAAAAACACGAACGAGAACAGCACGAAGAAACACAAATCATAAAAAAAACCACACACCCCCAACAAAATCAACCAAACAGTATACATAATCAACAACGCGAACTCGAGTCGTAACGATAGTGAACTCAGGTGCCCCGGAAGAGTCAGCAGTTACAGTGTGAAAGTTTTAGGATTTAAACGTAGAAGCCCGAAATTGTTGACTTGTGACCAACCCGGTCAATTAAAGAACATTGGCACGCCTGGGAAACTCGAAAGTCGCAACCAAAATTCCGGAACCCAGAATTTTGTGATTTACATTTAATGTAATAAATTTGAGAAATCGAAGAATGTCACTCCATGTATATTGGTTGAATATTTGTAAATAAAGCAAACACAGTTTATTTTTTTCAATTAATAACGCTAAGTTACATTTTTCCTTAAATCCGGATTTGTCCTGGTTAATAGAAACGCCTTGACAATATATAAACGTTTCTGGCTTAAAACACAAGCTTAACTGTTATTTTTGGTATATTTAAGATCTGTAACAAATTTCACATGGATTGACATTCTCTGAATTTTGCAAAAAGTGTCTTTGAGTTAGTGTCAATAAACTTCCGGGTAACAATATTTGGTTGTGACTTGCAAGTTTCCCAGGCGTGATTGGAAAAAATAAAAGCATTCACCTCGCTCAAATGAAACGCACCCATATGATTTGTTATGTTGGGTGTTTCTTCGTGTTGTGCGTTATGTAATTGTGTGTTAATTGATTTCTTATGTGCCTTTTCTTACTTTCTAAATGCACATTTTAATCAGGGCTGGATTTAAATTATATGCATTTTATTTAGACCATGGGCCAATTGCAGAACCGCGAGCAGTGCCAAATGGCCTCGTTGAAGGCTGCTGGCGGTTGTCCATTGTGTTCTTTCTAAATCGCCGTTTAATTGTGGGCTGTGTCGCGTATACTTATTCCACATCTCATTATTGTCTACATATGAACATTTTGTTTCCTTTGACATACTGTAACACTTGCACCACATCTGACTGTATTTTTTCAAATGAATCCTTGTTAACCAACATTACCGTCAATATTTATTTCTAAAGGGAAACTTTTTCGGTTGAAGAAATTTTAAGTTTGTTAAATTTTTTTTTATACATTAACAAAAAACAAGCATATAAACAAATTACCATTTCAGCCGCTTTTAGCATAAAAAGTTCTGCCCTATCTTCCCACATTGCCGGTACTGTTATCACATATTGTATGTCATTTTCGTCTACCAAAGTGGATATTTTTTTCATGGCTTCTTTTTTTAGGTAGTTTATTGCAATTGAGAAAACATCAATTGCCTTCATGGTTTTTCCTGTTTCATCCTTCAGAACTATTGCTAATTCTATCTCTTTCTAAAAAATAACCATTAACAACGACAGTAAGTACAAAAAAAAAACGGACTTGCATACCTGTATGTAACAGGTTTGTCAGCCAATCAAGCTAGGGTGTTACCATGCAGCTTTACGAGTTAATTGCAAAAATGGAAAGGAAGCCGTAAGTAACTCGCAAACCACTCGTGAAATAAATCATCTGCTAGTTCTTCCCGGGTGGAGTTATGAGTTAACGCGAGTCTTTAACGAACACACGAATCTTTACGAGTAATTTGCGATGTGTTTTAGTTATGGGGTACATTATGACATTGTTGTTTTTTAAACTTAGTTAATACAGATCTTCCTAAAACTTTTACGGCACCCCTCCCCCCCGATTTCACACGAGTTTATGTACTAGGTTGTGTCGCGTATACTTACTGTATTCCACATCTCATTATCGTCTACTAAATATTTCAAAGCTAATAGTGCAGTGACTTAGAGTGTCAATTTCAAATTTTAATCAACCACCCTGACACACGGCTGAATCATACCTCTTTGGATAGCTTAACTCTTGCCCCATTCAATTTGAGTGGTCGTAAAGGTTACAAATGGTGCAAGTCAGTGATCAGAGGTCAAAGGTCAAATTGTCAGCATGTAAATTTTCGTAAAATTTCAACGTTTATGTCCATATTTTAGTAAAGGCTTGTGATTTTGTTTAAACTTTTGAATTTTAAGATACTTTAAGCAAATGCCAAACGAACAGAGTAAATAATTAGGGGCCGTAACTCTGTTACTGCTTGAATTATGCCCCTTTTCCTTCTAGGTGCGTTTTTTCAAATTTCTATGTTTATTCCGGAATTGCTGAATAATTATACGACTTTTTTCATATTTACTAAGGGCAAACTATTTTTCAAAGTGTATACACATTTTTGACAACTTATTGCAAGGATTTTATCAAAATTTATGAAGACCATTACATTTATAAAATACCCATGTCATGGCCTGACAGCATGTAAATTTCTATCATCTTTACCAATCACCGTTTTGTAGCTTTTCTTATACTTAGAATACGTCAAAGCTAACAAGAATAATATTAACTAAAACAAGTAGACAAGTATAAAAGTCACATAAGTTATTAAACACTCCTCCCCAAACTACTGCACTATCAAACAATAATCGACTTTACTATATACCAGTGGTGTCCATTATATGTATAATATAACAAAATGTAAGTGTTATTGGATTTTTTTTTCAAAATGACAAAATTGTCACCAGCACTGTTAACATGATCAGCATCCAAAGGAAATCGCAAACCAAACCAGCTCTGAAAAAAGTCTAACGCAGAAGAGACCAAGATCCATTTTTTTCAGTGAAGGGTATACGGTTTGATCAACTATCCCATGCAGATTCATAATTGAAGACCGATCATATCAAAGAAGCAGAGGTACCAATGGGGCATCCGATTGTCAAAAGTCCGAAAGGGCAGAGACAAAACCAGTAAACATCAACAAGAACGGGACAAAAACAGACAACATGTAAAACATGGAAACACAAAATAACTGAATATAAATCAACAAAGCGAACTCCAGATGAAATAAGAGTGAACTCAGGTGATCCGGAAGAGTATAAGCAGTTCCTGCTTGCTAAATATAGCACACCCGTCGCGTTGCAACAGTCAATGCAGCGTGTCAAATCCGGTAAAGGAAGACAAAACTAAACTCTATGACAAATCAACATCTGCACTCATCTGAGAGACTGAAATCCCATCTTTGTCTAAAAATGCATGTCTTCCGTAAAAATTCTTGAGTGAAGAAAGCAACCGAGGAGCTAGAGATGGTTTGTAGCTTTTAGATCTTATGCACCGGCAATTCAAACAAAAACTAAGATACAACCCTGTGAAAATGCGGATTCTTTCAAAAGCAGTGGACTTGAACTAAGTTATTATAGCACTTAACCAAACAAAACAAACCCAAACCAAACAAACTTAAACGAAGTCGCCTGGTTTCATAAGTGTGGAACAAAAAACATACGATACTGCCAAAAGCACAAGTTCAGCTACTCATATAGGTCTAATAAACGCTAAAAGATCGGATCTGGACACGCTAGGATTTGAACCTGGGGGATACCATTTTCGTTAAAGACTTACATGTAGATCCTGAAACAGGACCATCAACTCTTGGTTTAGATCTATCGATACAAGCTCGATCAGTATGACAGCTAGTGAGAAGCACCAATAGAAGATTATAAAATGTGAAATTGGTGTTCAGAAATACATAATTTATCAGTCTTACGATCATGCTATGACAGTTAGCAAAAGTCTATGTGTACGATTGCTCGTTAAACCCTCTTCACTGGCTGACTAATCTATGATTTTTTAACTGTTGTTGATATTACTATTATTTATATAACCAATTATAGTAGGAATGGGACACAAACGCCCCGCGCTAGGCCCTAAACGAGGAGAAGAAGTCCAAAAAGTCCGGCCGAAAGTCGCTTGGGACGTAGTTTGTGATACTGAGCTATCCTATCAAGTTTCATTATCATTCTCATGTACGGTCTATGGAAAAGCTTGATGGAAATTTTACATAAATTTTCATATCGACCCAGTCCCAACAAGAAAGTAGTCAGGTCTGAATGTCGCTTAAGGCATACAGTCTGTCATACTTAACTGCGACCCTGCCAAATTTCAAATCATTATCAAATACGGTTTCTGGGGAAAGCATGACAGAAATTCGTACGGACGGACATGAGCATACCTTAATGCCTCTCGCTAGAAATGTCGTGGGGAGGCATCAAACTTGTCATTGTAACGAATAGAGTCTTTGTGCTCAAATATATCTTAAACTTGGAATCAAATTTTTAGGGTTTTTCTTGCGAACCTTGATTTAAGGTTCGTATACTAAAAAAAAAAAACAGTTTACCGACTTTTCATAGTGGTACAGTATTCTTTAAAATATATTAACAAATATATTTACTGTACACTCGAGGTGTATCAGATTGGTGATATATCTTTGTTTTGCTAAATGACTGTTTCCGAAATAAAATACTTCTTCCTTTAATTTTATGAACAGGTTGGAAACGTCTGGTGGAAATGAAATATATTTTAAACAATGTTACTAAACTATTGTTTTATTAAAACTAAAACACAGTTCCAGACGACAGATTTGAAACCGCTACCGTCTTTTATCTCTTTTTTCTTTGATAACTTGTTGAACTGCTGAGGTGCTATATAACAGACGGTTTGATGCACTGTTCATGCACGTTTCAGAGAATTTCTTTTCTGTCATGACCTTTTTCGGAAGATAAACAGTTTGTCTTTAAGAATTTAATGCATGTACTTTTACATTTTTTTTGTTGGAATCAAAATGCAATAATTTGGAAAACAATGTTTTTTCCGTTTATTAATAGGCTATGCATGTCGCGTACACTTATACCACATCTCATTTTCTTCTATTACTAGTATCAATTTCAATTTAAGTGTCATCATTCAGTCGAAAACTTGCAAGTAAATGGGCAAAAACGTTTTCAATATGTTACAAGACGAGCTAAAAAAATTGAAGACATGCATAGCGCCACATTCTGAACTAAAATATCGGACCGTTGCAGTTTGTTGTTAAATAGTTTGGTCATTAGATATTTTGAAAAACTTATAAAATATTATAATTTACATTCAAAAACTATTTTTAAGAGAATCTGCTTTATTACATTTTGCTCAAAATAATGATTTTCTGTCAGCAAAGTGGATTTTCTGTGGGTTTAAGACGATTTAAATGTGTACAAAATAAACAAATTTATAATTTCTGAATTGTACCGGTCATGATAAGTTATTGAAATCCGGAAACAAGTTTTGACAGAATTGAACCATCGTTAATTGTCAAACATATTTTTGAAAATAGAACACACAAATAGATAAAAATAAGCCTCATGTTTTACAATGATCATATTCTAATTGTAAAATACAAAACTGCACCATGGGAAATCTTTACGACCAGGAAAAAAAGTTGCCATAAGGTATACTCTAAACAATAAAACAAAAATTAGCCGTGTGTCCACCCGGTTGATTAAACTCCGAAAATAAGCACGTTTTTTTGAAATTATCACTGCACTATAAGATATCCTATTATAATTAAAAAACGTTATTGAATTATATTAAAACATAAAAAATCATTTCTGCATTTCCTTAAATTTCAGATATTTGTATCCCTAAGGTCTCACATTGAAAAAAAAATGTGAGATGATGTACCACGTCAAGCTAGAGTTATAATATAGAAAGTGTAACACTGACACTGTGATTGTGAACCACAAAGGGGATGTAAAGTGCACCGGCTGACACCCCTTCCCTAGTTTAGGCCTGGATCCGACATATAGTTCTTCCTGTTGAAGCATTAAAACTATCACTTTCTATCGAAGCAAAAAATTAGGTGATTTTGCTTTATTCATTAAAGAGTTTTATTTATTTTAATTTGTAAATTTAGTTGTATTGCAAAGAAAATAAAATCAGGTTTTTCAAAGGCACCACAAATGACATCAAAAACAAGCATTCTGAGAGTATTGCAAAACAATACACAGTCACCTACCTTCTGGTCCCATATTTAAGTGTTCATATGGTAATAATAAATACAGTTTGTAATACTGATAAAATTAGTGAAACAAATCAAAACATTAACTTGATTAGTTCGTTATCTACAAGCGTTAAGAAACAAGTTCAGGAAACTGAAATTTTAGTCAAGTTCAAAGGGCCATAATTCTTGTAAATATTTGCAGCACAGAATGAAACATAATTTGATCTGTTACCTTATCATGAAAGACTTATAGGTTCTTACATAAGTTCTTGGAAAAAACCGGCTGATCTTTCACGAGTGATAGAATTTTTCAGTCTTTTTGCAAGTGGAGCGCAGCGGAACGAGTCAAAAGACCCAAAAAATTCTATCACGAGTGAAAGATCATTGCCGGTTTTCCAAGGACGCGTGTAAGTACCTATTTCTTTCGTAAAAATCAAATTTTTATATTCTGAAACCTTAGTTTAATTCATTCTAAAAACCGAAAGTTTAAAGTAACATTGCATTTCATTGGTCGACATCATCGATCAATATCAGTACCGACGGTAATAATTGGTTAATTGACCAGTGTGAGATCGCTGCACGTGCTCGCATCTCAACCTGGTCATCTCACACTGAAAAGAGTCATGTACGGAAGAATCGCATAGCAAAAATCCGCTCATTGTCTAACAGCCCTTAAAATGTGCGAAAAACTGAAATTTCAGTGAATTTTCCAAAGTTTAAAGGGCAATAACTCCTTTAAAAAATGCGGACCAAAACGAAAAGTAAACTTGATCTGTATCTCATTATTGTAAACTCACATAACAAAAATCTTTTTATTATCTATAAGCGTTTTAAAAAAGTGCGGGACACTGAAAAGTTCCTGACAAAGGCACCAGGTTACATCCTTAAATTAGAAGCCTTTACATCACAACACCTGGCATTGAAAAGCTATTAAAGAAAATCAATCCCTTTTAAGCCACAGGCCCAGACAATATCAGTGGTCGCGTACTCAAAGAAATGAAATTATATGTATAGCACCAATTTTAAGTCTTCTTTTTCAAAAAATCCTACGACACCGGAATTACACCGAACGACTGGAAACATGCAAATGTCTCTCCGGCATTCAAAAAGGGAGATAAATACAAACCAGTAAATTACAGGCCCATCTCATTGACTTGCATCTGCTGTAAGCTAATGGAGCATACCATAACATCTCGCATTATGAACTATCTGGAAACACATAACATCTTATATGACCTCGAACACGGATTCCGACGCTTTCGATAATGTGAAATACAGCTCTTATCTTTCATTCAAGAACTTCACTCTTCAAATAACTCAAACATCCAATCTGACTTTATCATAATGGACTTTGCCAAAGCCTTTGACAAAGTCCCACACTGCCATCTTCTTTACAAATTAAACTTCTTTGGAATCATAGCAGCTTTGCATTTCTTGAAAACCGCACACAGACCGTTGTCCTGGAAGGTAAAACATCAAACACAGTCATGACAGTCTTAGTCACTTCTGGTGTATCAAAAGGTACTGTATTAGGCCCGGTCTTATTTCTTGTTTATATAAATGATCGACCTCCCAGATTACCAATCACTTAGCAACTGTGCTTATTAACTGATGACAGTATCATCTATATGCCAATTAAACCCAGATTGGTTACCTAAAACTACAAGCTGATCTTGATGCAGCCACCAAATGGGAATCGGATTGGTTTATGGCCTTTCACCCGGATAAATGTACTGTTCTGTCTGTTTCTGCTAAACGTCAACCTCTCCGTCATAACCATGTTCTCTATAACCACAACCTAAAATCTGTCACCTCTGCAAAATACCTTAGTATCACTCTTCAGTCCAATCTTAAATGGGACCAGCACATCTCTGACATCACTTCAAAGGCAAATAAATAATTAGGATTTCTCAAAAGGAACCTTAAAACAAACAACCAACACATCAAAAGTCAAGCATACCAAGCACTAGTCCGTTCTGAACTCGAGTCCTTATGTTCAGTCTGGGACCAACACACCTCAGAATCTATCTCGAAGATAGAAATGGGGCAAAGAAGGGCATCACGGTATGCTTGTAATCGACACCAGTAGTGTATCCTCAATGATGAATACATTAAACTGGCCACAGCTGTACGAGCACGTCTAGTTATGATGCACAAGATCACACATCAACTTGTTGCCGTTCCATTCAGCACAATTCTCATTCCATTAGACTCTAGAACTAGACGACACCACTCACTATCTTTCAGACATATACAAGGACTCGTACAGATATTCTTTCTTCCCTCACACTATTACTCAATGGAACCTCCTACCAGTTATAATCATAGATACAGTCCTCCTCTCTCGATATCTTCAGAGAACAGCTGACACCAGCTGTTCTCTCCACACTCTATTAAGTTATCTTCATCTCATGTTCATAGTTTTAGTCACCTACGTACATGTGTTCATTGGTCTTTCCTTATGTTTATTTAGCAAATTCTTCAGTAATCGTTATTTTTGTTATTGTCGTAAATAGGCCACGCATGCACCAGTATTTAATCATCTAAATTACAAGATGGAATACTATAACCCTTAAAGAAGAAAGAAGAAGAAGTTCAGAGGGCCATAACTCCCTTTAAAATTGCGGACCAGAACGAAATGTAAACATGATCTGTAACTTTTAATATGATAGAATCACATACCAAAAATCAGATCATTATCTACAAGCAATTATAAGATAGTGTCGAAAACTGCGGCATGACAGACAGACGGACGGACGGACGGTCAGAAGGTCAGAGCGCAAACCTAAAGTCTCCTTCGGTTTGCACCGGTAGGGGAATAAAAATATCTGTTCTTCACTACAGACGGTAGTTTCAACAGTAGTATAATTATTTTGAATTTTCCAGTGAATGAAATTTTAAAATTTAATGTCGTTTGTTATTTCCTTACTGTTTCTATTCAGTATCATTACTGAGTGAAAATAAAAAAGGTGAAGTAATACAAGATAATGACACAACCTACATCATTGACAACAAATTAAAAAAAATCCACAACTTAAAACAGCCAGCAGCCTTCAATGTGACCAACGGTCGCTGTTCGTTGTTTTTCAACTGGCCCTGGATTGAAAATTCATATGATTTAAGCCAAATTCTAAAATGTCAATGAAAGACCCCCTCCTTTACAAAAAACAATAAACATAAAAATTCGACAAATACAAACATCGGCTTTGATAAAGATTCTTGGCTTAGGTTTTTGACCCAACCTTCCCCCTATTGATAATCAATATTAGAACAAATATCAACACCCAATAAAAATCAAATCGATAGGATCTGAAGTTCAATTCAACAAGAGAGAATCTGAGACAAAAGTACAACAGAAAATAACGGGACGTAGAGTAACTCTTTTGAGAACAATCGAAGTTACTGACAACTAGCTAAGAAGCATATATCAACTGATGTAAAAAATTCCAACACAACACGTCAAATAATGAATGATTTGGTGATGTATCATCACACAAAACCGACACACTTGATCGCTGTAATGCTTAAAAATGACAAGTATAAAAAAGGCAATTAAAATTTTAAGGTAAGTATTAAATTATCAATAGTTCTACCAAAATACACAAAATTCAAAGATTTTACCAAAATGTTCATTTTATAACCTTTATTCAATAAAGTTTTAAGCCAGTTTTTCATTCCCAAAGGATTGTTTTGAATTTATTTGCTTTATAAACCACATTACCATAGACATGGGGATGGGATATTCTCCCTCAATAATCAAAACTCGACGTGTATAGTTAAATTTTTCAATAAGGTATAGATATTTGTGATAAAATTTAGTAAAAGATTTTACTAATTTTTGGTAACGATAGCCCTGCTTTAGTAATTTTCCTGAAATAAACCGTTTTTTATCATTAAAATCAGACACACCACGACAAATCCGAGCATATCTTACCAACTGTGAAATATAAACTCCGTAAGACAGAGCAAGTGGTACATTTCCCTAAAAAAAGGAAAATTGACAATAGGAAATGAAAAGTCATCCCGTTTATCATAAATCTTAAGTGTGTAATTTTCAATTTATAATACATGTAATACTTATATCTAAATCTAAAAATGGGCATCTATCACCGGTGACATTAGAATTATTTAAACTACAGAAACCTCTTTTTGCAGCATCATCTTAAATCTTCGAAAGTAGTAGTAGTCGTCTGTCTTCTCTTCTGGAAGAATATCCTCCAGATATTTCTTTTCAGCGTCGTAACCAAAGGCGACAAACTCTTTCTTTAAATTTAACAAAAGACAAGTTGGTGTTTTTGATGATGTCAATTCGGCTCTTCGCCATACACAACTGTATATTGACGTTGGTGTGCTTCTTGCTGAAAGGGCGTATCCAGAAAAGCTACTCCCTATGTCAATGGCCACCACGAACAGTTTTCTTTGTTCCATGTTTTCCTCCGATGTTAATCCACACCAAAACTATAAACCACTCAATAATAAAACCTTAAAATTTAATTCCACTTTGTTTTACGAAGATCTTGAATTCCAAATTGCCCTTCTAAGGACGATCCAGGAGGCCCTGGATTCTAAGATGCCCTAGCCTGTAACATATACAGATTTCAATTAAACGTTTTTCTAAGTTGTTTTTATAAAGATTTTACTAATTTGTGATTTCAATAACATTGCTTTAGTACTTTTTCTGTAATAAAACGGGTTTGTATCATAAAAATCAGAAGCATTACTGCAGATCCGAGCATATTTTACTAAGGTTCGTGGTTCGATCCTCGTCCGGGGTGAGGATTGTTTAGACCGAGTTTAAAACTCTCCCTTGACACCATTTGCGGGGATTATCTCAGGAAACGATGATAGGCCTTCGGATGGGACGAGTACAGTTATCTTGTGTATGGGGAAAGTAATACCTTGTGCACCTTAAAGACCCCTTTGTAGAGTTCGATATTGGGCTGCTAAAAGGGCACACTCGCAAACTGCAAACTGGAAAGAAAAGCATTAGGCTTGTTTCCCAAATCCAGGATAAATAAATACGTTGAAAGAAACTGTGGAATGTAAACTGCGTAAGACGGCATTAGTGGTTCCTTCCAAAAGTGCAAATTTAACAATAAGACCGGCAAAGTCCAATTCAAAATCGAAAAGAAAAATAAAAAATACGAAAAGGAAAAGGAAAAAACGAAAATGAAAATAAAATGAAAATGAAAACGAAAATGACAATGAAAAACAAAAAGCATATCCTAATCAAAATCGAAAGCTGAAAAACGAAACGGAAAATGAATAACGAAAAGGAAAATGGTTTCTATATGTATGCATCTATATATGTTAACTGTATTCATTAAATTATGAAAAACGAAAAACCAAAAAAAAACTAAAAGGAAAATCATTTGTGTTAGGTGAAGGGATATGGAGTGTATATGCATGACACAAAATCACATTACTGTATAAATATTGAAGTTAAACAAAGCAAAATGAACAACGCTTTTTATTGCTGTTCTTTATCCTAAAATTACAGGAAAGCTTTCAACGTGTAGCTAATGCTTGCGCCTAACTGCAAATTAAGGACGACCCTTTGCAGCGGTTTAAAGAGGAAATATTTACTTATTGTCGATTATGCTACATCTGTGCACGTCGTGAAGTTGACAAAAGCGGGGAAATCATATAAATCTGGCACAGAAATCCATACGTTGCCCGACAATCACATACTTTATCGATACATTTCAACAAGAAAAACAAGAAAAACAGACAGATTCCTGGCTTAGGACAGGCACATTAATAATTTAGATGTGGCGAGGTTAAACTAGTTTCTTAGGCCCAACCTTCCCCCTATTGATAATCAATAACAAAGCACAAACAGACACACAGTAAAAATCAAATTGATAGAAACTCGATTCAACAAGAGAGAACCTGAGACAAAAGGACAGCAAGAAAATAACGGGACTTAGAGAAACTAAACTTACTAAGAAGCATCTATCGACTGATGTAAAAAATCAAGCATGTCGATTTAAAATCCAACACAACACGTCAAACAATGAATGCTTTGGTGATGTATCATCACACAAAACCGACACACTTGATAGCTGTAATGCTAAAAAATGACATACATTGTAAGTATAAAAAGGCAATTAACATTTTAAAGTAAGTATCAAATTATCAATATTTTTACTCAAAAAGACTAAATTCAAAGATTTCATTCAAATGTTCATTTCATAACCTTTACTCAATAAAGTTTTAAGCTAGTTTTTCATTCCCAAAGGATTGTTTTTTAAATCTATCAATTTTGCTTTATAAACAACATTACGGGATGGGATATTCCCTTTACAATCAAAAATCGACGTGAACAGTTAAATTTTTCAATACGGTATATATCTTGTGTACAAGTTGTAATTTTGTACAAGTTATAACCTGTACAAAATTTTTGTACATGTTATAACTTGTATGACCAAAAAAATACAAGTTATAACCTGTACAATTTTTGCCTGTACATGTTATAACTTGTACAAAATAAGGCTGAAAATTTTGTTTAACTTGTACAAAATTTCATTATAGCAAAATAAATTAAAAAAAAATATTAACTATTAATAAGGTTCAAACATGCAGAGCAGAATAAAAACGTTAACGTTACTATGTCAATGTTCATTATATAAAAAAATATTTTCTTTACGTGAAAGAAAACAAGAGGCTCCCAGAATCCTGAATCGCTCACCTGGACTTGATGTCAACCCTATGAAGAACTTTGTAAAGCTTAATAAGCTGAACATTTAAGCAAGCAACAGCTTTTTCTCTTTCAGCAATAGTTTTCATTCTGTAGGCCAAAAACGTGAAACATGTTATTTTAAGGGCTGTCTGACAACTTTGACTCTATAGAGACTTTTGTTGAAAGCTTAATGAACCGATCATTAAAGCAACCAACCAATTTTCTTTTCCTGCTATAGTTTTTATTATATAAGCCAAAAACATGAAAACATGTTAATTTAGGGACTGTAACCCCTAAAAGGATCATCTGACAACTTCGACCCTATGAAGACTTTACTAAGGCTAAATGAGCTGTACATTTAAGCAAGCAACAGCTTTTCTCTATTTGCAATAGTTTTCATTCTACAGGTCAAAAACACTATTTTTCGCCTTTAAGTAGCTGTAACCCCTATAAGGGGACACCTGACAACTTTGACCCTAAGAAAACTCTAGTAGAGCTAAATGAGTTTAACATTTAAGCAAGCAACAGATTTTCTCTATCTGCAATAGTTTTCATTTACAGGCCAAAAACACTATTTTTTGCCTTTAAGGGGCTGTAACCCCAATAAGAGGTCATCTGACAACTTCGACCCTGTAAGGACTTTTGTAGAGCTAAATGAGCTGAACATTTAAGCAAGCAACAGCTTTTCTCTATCTGCAATAGTTTTCATTCTATAGGCCAAAAACACTATGTTTTGCCTTTAAGGGGCTGTAACCCTTATAAGGGGTCATCTGAGAACTTCAACCCTATGGAGACTTTTGTAGAGCTTAATGAGCTGAACATTTAAGCAAGCAACAGCTTTTCTCTATCTGCAATAGTTTTCATTCTATAGGCCAAACACACTATTTTTTTGCCTTTAAGGGGCTGTAACCCTTATAAGGGGTCATCTGAGAACTTCAACCCTATGGAGACTTTTGTAGAGCTTAATGAGCTGAACATTTAAGCAAGCAACAGCTTTTCTCTATCTGCAATAGTTTTCATTCTATAGGCCAAAAACACTATTTTTCGCCTTCAAGGGACTGTAACCCTTATAAGGGGTCATCTGACAACTTCGACCCTATGGAGACTTTTGTAGAGCTTAATGAGCTGAACATTTAAGCAAGCAACAGCTTTTCTCTATCTGCAATAGTTTTCATTCTATAGGCCAAAAGCACTTTTTTCGCCTTTAAGGGGCTGCAACCCTTATAAGGGGTCATCTGACAACTTCGACCCTATGGAGACTTTTGTAGAGCTTAATGAGCTGAACATTTAAGCAAGCGACAGCTTTTTTCTATCTGCAATAGTTTTCACACTATAGGGCAAAAACATGAAAAAAAGCTATTTTTCACCTTTAAGGGGCCATAACCCCTATAAGGGGTCATCTGACAACTTTGACCAAATGGAGACTTTTGTAGAACCTTTGATCCTGAAGCAGTAGCGTGGCATCAGATTTCATCTATTTCGTATACTTTTTGAATTACAAGCCAAAAACAGTAGTATGATCCCCTGTTCTATTTTTAGCCAGGGCTGCCATGTTTTTTAACGAATCAAAAATCGAAACACAACTTTTATGCAGGACACCCTAAGGATCAATCATACCAAGTTTCATTAAATTCTGTTCAGTAGTTTCAGAGGAGAAGATTTTTGAAAAAATGTTAACAGACGACGACGACGACAGACGACGACGACGGACGCCAAGTGATGGCAATAGCTCACCTGGACCTGAGCTAAAAAAATATTAGAATATTTGTTATATCCCAATACATGCAATAATTGATCATTTTACAAAAGTTTGAAGTTTGAATATTTGAGTGATCACTTTTAATCTAGACTTTCTTCAGGATGCAGTTTGAACACTTATGTGATCAATTTTAAAGTAGGATTACTGCAGGGCGAAGTTTGTTAAGTTGGGCTATTTAATGATCAAATTAGGATTGATATAGATAGTCAAAATAAATTTTGTTCTGAAATTCTAGAAATGTCAAGACAAAATGCCTCAACAAATAAGGCACCATTTACAAAAAAAAAGAATAGAGGCTCTAATTGACAGCGTTAAAAAAGCTTATTAGAAGCAGTACCAAGTGGGAAACAGAGGCTAAAGCAGTTTGAAATAGTGAAAATAGTGAAATTTAAAGTTATGTCAGTAGAAACTAGATGAAAGGTTACCAAATGCCACTCTTAAAGTTTCTGTTGTTCTGGTGTATGAATGTAGCGTGTGATCGGTTGTGAGTAAATTATCAGTGAGTAGAGGGCAAGGACTCAGGTGGTCTTCATTGTAATTGTCAAACCAAGATGCAAATGTCGAAAGATGAAAATGTTCTGCAATTCAAGATGTCATATGTTAGATAATCATGCAGCAATAAGTAACTATGTTTATATTATTCAAATATTAAAACTTGTGCAAGTAATATGCAAGTAAAAAGGTCATTTGATGAACATTTAAAACAAGAAGTAACTTAAATCATCTTTAATATGAAAATTCTATTTAAGCCTTAATGAATAGTAAATAAAAAAATATGTTTTTGTCATTTTCTTTCTTTTTTGCTATATTGAAATTTTGTACAAGTTAAACACGATTTCCAGCCTTATTTTGTACAAGTTATAACGTGTACAGGCAAAAATTGTACAAGTTATAACTTGTATTTTTGGGTCGTACAAGTTATAACATGTACAAATATTTTGTACAGGTTATAACTTGTACAAAATTACAACTTGTACACAACATATTTATATTTATGATAGTAAACGATTTTACTAATTTGTGGTAACGATATCCTTGTTTTAATAAATTTTCTGTAATAAACCGGTTTTTTATCATTAAAACAAGTGTGGACTCTAATGCATATTGCCTAGCAAGCCGCTATGGACACAAAAAGCAAAGGTCTGCTTTAGTAACATAAAAAAGACTTTATTATTTCTATGTCCTGCTAAGGTTTATTGTTGAATTCTATAAGTAGCCTTTGCTGTACACATACTATAAAATCAATCTAAAATTAAGCCATTTTAAGATAAACATGTTGATGAATCTAAGTCATGCAAGTGTTTATCCTAAACATTATTTGTTTTTAGATCCAGTACATTGTACATGTAGGTTTATTATCTCCTATTTAGTTTAAAATACCTGCATCAAAGTTTGGTTATGTTAGTGGAGGAAATAGGAAACTATTGCAGATAGAGAAAAGCTGTTGCTTGCTTAAACCTTCAGCTCATCGAGCTCTACAAAAGTCTACATTGGATCGAAGATGTCACAGTCTGTTGTTTATACATGTATATACTTATAAATCAGCTTAATGTTTAAGTTTAAAAAAGTTTCAATCTTCAAATTATTCTGAGAACATAAGCTACCAACGGGATTCTGGGAATACCGAAGACGAAAATCAAACATATATTTTTTGCCTAGAAGTTTTTACAATTTTCGTTTCATAATATCATTATTTTCAACATTTAGTTGCATTCCAAGCATGCGAAGATGTAAAAAAATTCGAACATTGTCATTTTGACTTTTTTCTAAGTGTGACCAAAAGTCAAACTGGACTCACCCTTTTTTGTATTTTTAATCTTGGGCCAATGCAAGACGGCGAGCAGCGACTTATGGTCATGCTGAAGACTGCTGGCTGTTTTCCATTGTGATTTTTTAAATTCCCGTTTCTTTATGTTGGTTGTGTCACGTACAATTATTCCACATCTATTTATCGTCTACTTTTATGGTTATCATTTGTCAGATCAGCCTATGATTTTGAAGTATATGATATTATATGAAATAAGTTTAAACCCAATGTAGATCTCTTTATGAAAATTTGCAGTATACATGTATGCCTTTATTTTTTTTTCGTCTAATAGCAATAGATTATATTATAACTCAAACAGGGCCAGATCCAGAATAATTTGAAAGGGGGTTGGTCCACATAAAGTCCGCTGTGGACGGATGACGAAAAGGGGGTGGTTCCGGACAAATTTTGCAGAAAACCTACACGTTACTTACGAAATTTTTGGCGGAATGGAGGAAAATTCCAACCTCGGACCCCCCCCCCCCCGGATCTGCCACTGCTCAAATATTTTTGATTGTCTCCTATTCAAAGATTGTCCCTCCCTTTATGATAGGGACTAAAGCATACTTATACAGGAACGTTGCAATCCATGTTCCGCACACAGAGGCTTGGATTCTGGACATTTATATTAACTTAAAAATTTTAAAAAATCGGCCCCCTACTCTATAATCCAAGCCCCAGGCCTGTGGTTCCGCACAGTTAAAATTATTATCTGACATGTTTGTAAGTGTGGCGACTTTGGTCTCTGTGTGGTGAAGCGACAAAATTATCAAGCAATGATAACATTTTTTAACAACCAAAAACTTGTGACAAATAAGTTTATTTTTCCGGATCCCGCAATAGCTTTGTGAGAAATAGATAAAATTGATCATCCTTATTAAAATGACCTAGATCAAGACAGACGAATGACCCAATGTGGCTATTTTGTCATTTTCTAAATCAAAGCGCTAAAGCGTTTAAAGGCAAGCGAAAAATGTAAGAACTATAATAGATTTATTCTCTGTTAAAGTATATTGTTCAAAATGTTTGCAAAATATTAATTTTGATGAGCGAAGAAAGGATCGTCAAATTTAAAGTTAATGAGCACAACAGGTGTCGTGTAAAACGGTATCGATTGAAACACCCCTTCGATTGAAATGCACTCGTCCCAATGATGTGTATCGTTTACTTAATTTATGAATGAAGAATGTATATTCCTTGCATTAACCAATCAAATAACAGAAATATTTATACGAACCAATCAAGTAATAGATGACACATAATGTATATTCTATCGCCTTTAACTAAATAGTTTCTCATGCAATATGCAAAAGAATAAATAAAACTTGTGTCGGTCATATAAAATGCCGAGAAAAATGGAGATTTATAGAAGTGTATATCATGTTAACAAATATTGAAAAGTAATATAGAAAATAAAGCATTTTATTCCAGACTGGATGCAGGAAAATCACTCCGTCTAGACAGAAAAAAAACGCGAAAATCGTCACTACTCTATAGACTCCATAAGGCTTCGCTGGCGCTTGCCTAAAAATCAATAAAATGCTTGAATAGTGTGTGTCTGATTGACCTATATTTCTGTCTGTGATAATATGCTATCTTCAATAAAATAACATTTTTCACTGTCAAAAATTTATAAGAAAGTACGCTTAAACATGTGCACAACCTGATAAGTGACTACGCCATGTACGCTACATGATCTAGTTGAATCGCATTGTTGCTTTAAAACACCGCCACATAAAACCATGAAGTACGAAGATGCTGTGTACAACTTTTTTTGCATGAATTTACTTATTTTTGATGTCCGAATAGTATTTTTGTCCTTTAAAACTTTATTCAATTAAGTAAATTTTCGCAATCCAAAATCAAATATCCATTACGCTAAAGTTACGCAAGATATGCTACACTGACTAAAATATAATCCGAAGCGGAACACATAATCTACTGGTAGCGGCCATATTGTCTTGATGGAAATCCGAAGATTGAGAATCCGAATATAGCCACCGAGTGAAAAGTGAAAGTATGTACATTGCAAAGAGCTTTAAATTTTAATATAGAAACGACCTAATCTCAGTATCGCTGGTAGTTTATTTATAATAGGTAGTAATCGGACACACCACTGCATATCCTAGCATATCTTACCAACTGTGAAATTTAAACTCTGTAAGACGGAGCCGAAGTGGTACATCTCCCTCTAGAACAGGAAAATTAACAATAGGAAATGAAAAGTCATCCCGTTTATCATATATTTTAGTGTGTAACTTTCCATTGATAATACTTAAATCTAATTAATCTTAAAAGGGGCATCTATCACCGGTGAGGTTAGAGTTATTCAAAGTTTATTCCTTGGGATATATTTCTGTAATAAAATTAGAAAAGGTGGGGGTTGTTTACAGAAAGAATGTCGTCTGAATATCTGTATGTATAATTAAAAGTTTCAATGAGATGTTGTTTGACTCTATTTGTTAGATGACTTGACAAAAAGGGACACATTGCATCGATAGGCTGAAATTGAACTTTTCAATATGACACTGGTCAAAAATAAACATAAATGTACACTATATACATATCAACATTCTTCTCGTTAATTAACACGCCATCATTGTAAAAACAAGAGCACACACCTCAAGCACGGGGGACCTTTCTACGCAAGTGACACAAAACACAAGAGACAAACTAATTGCATGTCTATAACCTATATTTTAGTGTGTAATTTTTCATTGACACATGTATATGTGTTAGTTATTCCCCTGAGGGCGGATGCCCGATGGGGAATAACTGATTTATACCACGGGACTGTAGAGGGTGCTAAATGAAAGTTTATGATAATTAATGAGGGGGGTCTTTCAGGAATTTAGCCTTATCTACTGATAAAGCATGATTAATGCAGGGTATCTCGTTACATTTTATGACATAGTGGTATAATGTATAATATGTGTATGTGAAACAAGCATGGTTGACCTGTATGTATATTAAATTATAGATTATATGATTAAAGGAACAAGTGCATGAAGTGTACAAAAATGATAATCATTGATACGGATATTAAGCTATGAAAATCAATTAATAAGGGACATTGCTTAAGAAAGCACTGTTATTCAATTTCTAAAACAAATAGTGTTATTCCTCGTGCCCAAAACACATTGAAACATTCAAAACAAAATATCAGGTTATTGTCTTAGTGCTGCTGTGAGTGCAGACACCAAGGGACTGTGCTTAAGGAGATACTAAATATAGAATAAAAATGAATTACAATAATACTCCTCCTAATGTTTAACGCAATTAAACAAAACACAAGTGTTTTTCCTTCTTTTTGGAGTATGATAGATCTTACTGTTGAGAGAGAGGGGTTAAAGTATTAAAATCAAATAAAATTGAAAAGACTGTGCAATACAGATTAATCTTCATGTGTCTGTCATTAACCAAACTTAATCTAACTTTAAAAAGTTGTTGAAATCGTATTTAACACGTTTCTGTCCTTCTCCAGTAAACTTTGTACAGGTTATTATAAAATGTATTTCATTCTCTACTTCTTCAAAGACGAAATGATTGCAATGTCAAAGGTGTGGAGGTATACCGTCACGGTGGTATCTACCAAATTAAATTCGCAAATGATGGGATGCACTTCATGAAGGTTTATGCTGTTCGTGTCAAGTATTACCATTAGATGCAGTATCCAGTATACAAACGATTATCTCATAGGATTGACCCTGGCAACAATACTAAATCAATCGGAAGTAGCATTTTGCAAGGAGCAGAGGTACCAATTGGGTATCCGAATGTCAAAAGTCCAAAAGGACAGAGACAAAACCGGTCAACACCAACAAGAACGGGACAAAAACAGACAACATGTAAAACATGGTAAGACAAAAATCACTGAATATCAATCAACAACGCCAACTCCAGTCGAAACCAGAGTAAACTCCGGAAGAGTAAGCAGTTCCTGCTTGCTATAGCACACCCATCGCGTTGCCAACAGTCAATTCAGTGTGTCAAATCCGGTAAAGGAATACAAAACAAAACCCTATGACAAACGAACATCTACACTCATCTGAGAGATCGAAATCCATATTTGTCTACATGCGCATGATGATTCCGTAAAATTTCTCGAGTGAAGACAGCAACCGAAGAGCAACATAACCCTGTGTAAGCAATTTTTGTGTCAGACGTGACGCTCTGCTAAGGAAATCGATGTAAGTTCCGCACGCTTTGGAGTAACGAATCAATTAAGATACGTAAACTCCATAAGCTGGAGCGAACGGAATGTTGCTACACAAGAAGGGAAAGTTGACGATTGTATAGCTGAAGTCATCACGTTTGTCGTATGGCTTTGTTAAAAGTTTTCCTTGAGAGTCAATTTCAAGATGTAGATCTATTAAATATGAAGCAGACTTCCTAGAATCCGTATGTTGTCCTTAATCTCAAGTTCATGAGGATATATAAGATGGAGAAAGCCACCAAATCGAGAATTGTTCAGTGAAAGGACACCATCAATATAACGGAAAGTGACGTGTTTACATGACAACGGACTTACTTAATGACGTCACTTATAACAGCCGGACACCATGACAACGAAATTAATGTGGGAATGTTTACATGACGGACGAACAATAAATAATTTAACTCATAAATACGTCATCCATCATGCTTAATAAATAAGCATTAACTTACTACCTCAGTGTTTGAGTTATAAACAAGTATTCATCCTGCATCCTGCGGGAATATTCTTCAAACTTGCATGCCGTTATTTTCCGTCAGGTTTCTAAATCATTGTTCTGATGCCAATACCTAAATTGATAAATACTGACACAGAAAGCCTTTAAAACTGGCAGAATAAATGTTTCTTGTCTGCTGAACAGGAAACGCGAAATTCTCTGACAGGAAAATGACGTCACGGAATCTGTAAAGACTAAAGGGGAGTTATTTTGTCCCCGCCGACGAATGCTGTCCCTAAATATTTATATTTGCACCATGCATGATTTGCACAAATCATTAAGTTTGAATAATCATTGACCCCAATGTATTTTTAACGAGAATGCAAATGTCATGATTTTTTTTTTGGGGGGGGGGGCTTGTTACCATGAGCAATTGACTTCGTCCGATTTTAGGCTAAAGCCTACTCCATATTATTTCAAATCTTAACTGTTTTGTGTCTGTATAACAACTACATGTACATGTACAAAGGAAACCGGATGCATAGCAGAGTTCTGTTGAACTACATTGTATCTGAGAACGTTTAAAGTGTACATTTAAAACACTCGTTTTAAGTTCAAACACCCTAAGAACGCAATAGAAGAGAGAGTTTTGACACAATAAAGCCTAGTTTTACCCACCACCATCATCCATTCTCATTTTTCAGAATTTTCATGTGAAGTTCACGTGAAATTAACTTGAGTTTCACATGATATTAACGTGAATTTCACGTGAAATTCATGTTATTAAATATATTTCACGTTAAGTTCACGTTAAATGCTCGTTTAACGTGAAATTCACATGAACTTTTCACGTGAAATTCACGTTTTTACTCCTGATTTCACGTGAATTTCATGTTTACAAAATTACATGTATGTACGTGTTTGCCTATGTTTGTCTTTTCTTCTTAGATATTTGAAATTGATAATCGCAGTTCGGTTGTTTTTATCACCTTCGTTTACAAATTGACTGCATTCGATTTTTCAGAGGAACAATACATATATCGATATATTACATGTATTACCAAAAGATAATAACTCTAAAACAAAGTTTAACAAGCTTGGGCAGCTAATTCAAACTTGACTCGAGTAGCAGTCATCACTTTTAATGTTTTTTAAATGTTGAAAATATAAAGTTACTGTATTGAGTAGATCAATAAATGGCCAACTTACCTTTTTTTTGCATCTGGTGGCTATGAAGAAGATAACTTGCTTGTAAAAGTAACTTGTTATAAACATGATAAAGATACAACTTATCAACATGAGTATAAAATAAATGTAAATAAATTAAAGTTATCAAAGGTTTTATCAAACTGATTTCAAGCTTGAGTTTGTGTGTTTTAAAAACATTGATTGAATGCCAAGTTGGCCCTTGCGCGCAAATAGGCTAACTTGCCAGCCCCTTGCCTGCCCACCGCTCCCCTTTTCCAGTGGTCTTCGATATTTTCCTTTGTTACCTACTCATCATCTCATCGTCATTTCATGTTCATTTTATCATCCTTTTTATGTCCATCACCCTTATATAACTTAAAGTTATACGTGCAAAGTCCACTGCTTTAGGACTTTGAAATAATTTGTGTTTTGTTCAACATTACACCTTTGCTCTTTTATATGTAAAAATAGTCCAAGATCCTACACCCACAGACCAATACGGCGCGTCCACAAAATGAGAAAATTTCACTTTCCCCGCCATACTTAAGAAGTGTTTTGACCTTTTAAAAGATTTCACTGAAGGATTACCATCACTTGGCGTCCGTCGTCGTCGTGTCGTCGTCTGTCGGCGTCTGTCGTCGTCAGTCGTCCGTTAAAAATATTACAGAAATCTTCTCCTCTGAAACTACTGAACAGAATTTAATGAAACTTGGTATGAATGATCTTTAGGGTGTATTGCACCAAACTTGTGTTTCGATTTCTGATACATAAAAAAATGGGCTGCCGTTACTAAAAATAGACCAGGGGGGTCTAACTACTCTTTTTGGCTTGTAAATCAAAAAGTATAAGAGGTAGATGAAATCTGATGCCACCCTACTGCTTCAGCATCAAAAGTTCTACGTTGCCATTTGGTCGAAGTTGTCAGATGATCCCTTATAGAGGTAACAGCCCCTTAAAGGTTAAACATAGCATTTTTTTCATGTTTTTTGCTTATAGAATTAAAACTATTGCAGGTAGAGAAAAGTTGTTGCTTGCTTTAATGTTCAGCTCATTTAGCTCTACAAAAGTCTTCATGGCGTCAAAGTTGTCAGATGACCCTTATAGGGATTATAGCCCCTTAAAGGCGAAAAAAAAGTGTTTATGGCCTACAGAATGAAAACTTTTAGGAGTCATTTGACAACTTTGACCCTCTTAGGACTTATGTAGAGCTAAATGAACTGAACATTTAAGCAAGCAACAGCTTTTCTCTATCTGCAAAAGTTTTCATTCTGTAGGCCATAAACACTTTTTTTTCGCCTTTAAGGGGCTATAATCCCTATAAGGGTCATCTGACAACTTTGACGCCATGAAGACTTTTGTAGAGCTAAATGAGCTGAACATTAAAGCAAGCAACAACTTTTCTCTACCTGCAATAGTTACAGTCCCTTAAAGGCGAAAATTATTTTTGTTCTCTATAAAACGAAAATTATTGCAGATAGAGAAAAGGTGTTGCTTGCTTAAATGTTCAGCTCATTTAGCTCTACAAAAGCTGCATATGGTCAAAGTTGTCAGATGACCCCTTATAGGGGTTACAGCCCTTAAAGGCGAAAAATAGTGTTGTTGTACTATAGAATGAAAACTAATATAGATAAAAAAAGCTGTTGCTTTCTTGAATGTTCAGCTCATTTACCACTACAAAAGTCTTCATAGGGTCGAAGTTTTCAGACGACCCCTTATAGGGGTTACAGCTCAAAAATAGTGTTTTGGCTTGTAGAATGAAAACTATTGCAGAAAAAGAAAAGCTGTTGCTTGCTTAAATGTTCAGCTCATTTAGCTTTACAAAAGTTTCCAAGGGTCGAAGTTGTCAGATGACCCCTTAAAGGGATTACAGCCCTTAAATTAACATGTTTTCGTGTTTTTGGCTTATAAAATGACACCAAGACCAGGTGAGCGATTCAGGCTCATGGGAGCCTCTTGTTTATCTTGAGCAATAGAGGACGGGAGCTTAACCAGGACTTTTTATACAACAAATTTTGTTGTACTTTGAAATTCATGAATTATGGTTTAATTATTGCATTCGTGCCTAATCCCATTTTTAACATTTTGTAATAAATCAGATCTTCATTAATATAAGTTTTATTTTAAATGGTTATTAAAACAAACACATTTTGTTTATAAAATCAACTAGGCTGCAGTGGCTATAGAGATTTGTCAGTTTTATGCTAGTTTAATGTGCAATTTACCTCAAACATTCTTAATCACCGACCAACATGTATATCATTAAACTTCTAATAATAATGGAGACTATTACTAATACTGATGCAACATATAGGGGTTACTTTAGCACCATCCGTCGTCCTACGTCGATCTTCGGCGCCACAAAAATTTCCTTCGCAGTTTTCCAGGTAACTCTTGATATTTGGTATGTAGCTTCATTATACATACTAGTATAAGGTATAAAGCAATTGTATGCCCAAAAAATAACTACTTCCTGTTTGACGAATACATGTTATAGATATATATGAAAAATTTGCGTCGCAGTTTTCCAGGCAACTACATGCCACAGCCTCTTCATTACATAGTAGTATAAGGTGTAAAGCGATTTTATGCCCGCAAAATAACTACTTCCTGTTTGACGAATACTTAACTTTTTATATATAATAGATAGATATGAAAAATTGGCGTCGCAGTTTTCCAGATAACTACATGCCACAGCCTCTTGATATTTAGTATGTAGCTTCATTACATAGAAGTATAAGGTGTATAAAAGGTTTTTTATATAATGAACATATATACAATATTTCTGTCGCAGTTTTTGGGGCAACTACATGCCACAGCCTCTTGATATTTGACCTTTAGATTCTGAATCATCACATAGTATAATAAAATGTAAAGCGATTTTATACTCAAAAAGTAAATACTTCTCGTTTTACGAATACTTAATAAATATATAAATAGATACAAATTTCTGTCACACTTTTTGCGCAACAACATGCTGCAGACTCTTGATACTTTGCATGCAGCTTCAGGCAATAGTGCTTTATGGTGTACAGAGTTTTTATGCCCATAACTTATCTACTTCCTGTTTACAAGAAAACATAGATAAGCAGGCAACATATGACTTTCAGGGATTGCTCCATCTAGTTTAAAATTGTTATCTTAAATTGTTATCTTTTATTGTTATTAAATGTCCCGTGCGGGGCCCGGGTGGCAAATAGGCCCGCAGCAGAACCTAGCTTGTCGTAAGAGGCGACTAAGGGTCTTGGGTTCTTACGTCGGGTCAGTGCTCAGCCAACAGAGCGACCAAGTGTGTACCCTAGGTGGCTGAATAGGGGGCCCTCGTCAGCGGGGGTTGTCAGGTCTATAATACGGAAATCCTGACCGCCGACCATAGTGGGCCAACGTGTGTGGAGCGTGCCACGATTCATGCACGTAAAAGACCCCAGTAGTGCACCACATAGGCTTAATTTTGCGCCCCTACTCACCTCTCCCCTTTTCCTGTGGTTCTTCAAAATTTACCGTTTCCGTGATTCCCATCCCATCCCCATGTTTCATTTATCATCATCATTTCATGTTCATTTTATCATCCTTTTCATGTTCATCGCCTGTAAATAACCTATATAGCGTTGCACGGGGTAAAACACCAACTCACTCACTCACTCTTTTATTATGTTTATAAAATAACTATTTGACAATTTTCTCCTCGTAGGTTTAATCTAGAACGGACGTGTGTCACAGTACATGATGCATGGTGGATGCAGTTCAGGAAAGTGACGTAATTCAGATAAATATAGTTTCTCTGTATAGTTATAGGTTAAGTAAAATTTTAATATAGCTATACAAAATTGAAAAAAAATCTATAAATCTTTTTAAAATTAAAAAAAAAACTTCTTTTGGAGATAAGTTAAACTTCACTCCAAGATTCACTCAACTCCACCCCATTACAGACTCCACCATCTTTTAGTACACGCCCTCGCAGACCTTCCAGAAGAAAATATGCCTGGGCGGCTTGTCGGAGTCCGAGTCCGACCACGTGTGCCATTCACTTGTATGAATAAATGATCATATGTAATTTGTAAAACTTTTAGTTATACTTTACATGTGATTATTTATAAACCAATGAATGCTAGATCAACCGTAAAACCGGCTTTAAACTACAAGCTAGCTTTTCAAATACAGGTATAACCTCCCTTTAAAATTGGTTAAAATATACAACACACCACTTATCTACTTCCTGGTTACAAGTCAAGGTAAGATACAATAATTTAACAATTAAAAGTTATTTCGTAGTTTCTGTAATTAAAAATGAGTTGCATTTATTTACATGTACTAACTAGTCGTAGCACTTTGCACTTGTCATAATTTAAAATATAATGGGGAAGCTTAATTGTTTTTGGGTCCGCTTTGGTGTGTGAACTACATTGTATTTTTTAGATTTCGAAGGTTCAATCGGTAATCCTTTGCTTTTTTTTTTGTTTTAGCGACAATTCGAACCACAAAATCACTGAACAGGGGATGGGGATCACGGTTGGTTAACCGTGCATTAAACAGAAAAAGCCAAACCCAAACATACACGACATATGGATGAAATAAAACTGGACTGCAATGATGCTTTCTTGGTTAAGACAATTCAAAACAAATTAAAAAATGGGTTGAACCAGGTTTTAAAGTCCCAAACTTCACGCTTCCACAGGTTTCACAGTCTATAGAGTCAAGCAGTTCAATACAAAATCTGCACAATGAAAATCCGCCATGTGCAGTGGGGGGGGGGGGGGGGGGGGGGGTGGGCGGGGGGAGTTAAGTGTGATGATCTCAGTACAACGTTAGCAAACAGCCAACTTAATATATTTTACATGTTATATAAAACTAATTTTTATCACAATTCATATCGTCTGATAAAATTTTGAAATTATCTACTAATAGCTGATAACCGTGATTTAGTAATTGAATCATGTGGAAAAACTGTTCTCAGAGACAAACTCTGAGAACAGTGTTTTAATATCACTAAATGACATAGTCACCAATCCCATGCCTTATAATTCAATCAAAAAAATGTTCTAAGCTTCATTTTTGAATTTTGTTGTTCTTTGTTTTAAAAAAAACCCACCAGGTTGTCATTGTTGTTGAAAATCGTGTTCTTCAAAACATTTTTTTTTATTTCTTGGCTGATAGTTCAAGCTGCAAACTTCGCAAAAACAGGAGAGAAAAAAATAAGTATCGTATTAATATAGAATTCGGATTTTCACCCGTCCGCTCGGGTCGGTTTCAGCAGCAGGACTTTTCAACTTGTGTAATAGAGCTTCATGAAACATACGCACATTAAAAGCTTATATAATTACATGTATTGGGAAGGGAAGACGCCTTATGATTTTGGCAGGAAAAGATCGAAGGTCAAGGTAACAACTTTGGATATCTATAGAATTTTTTAATTCGATTTGGTTTTCGAAGCAAAACATGTTGAAAGCCTTGTTATAATTTTATCATAGTTTAACACACAATTAGGGGAAATAAGCATATTGATAATGGGATAAAAACTCATGAATGAATGAATTTGGTTCTTTTAGCATAACTTTTGAGCGCCTTCATAGAATTTCATGGTATTAACACACACACGTAATGCCAGGCGGGGGACCTCAAGACATGGTTTTGCAAAAAAGCTTGACATGTTTTGATATGTGTTTACAGGGTTTAAGTGGTTCTTTTGTAATATTGTTTGGTAAATTATTTATTTCTCCTTGTTATGTAATTTACGTAAATGATGAATATTTATTTCAGCGTGTGACGTTTTGTGTGTACATGTATATAGAATGGAATAATGGGTGAAGGGAAACTTTTCGTGGTCGCCCTGGACTTCGGAACCACTTTTTCTGGTTATGCGTTTTCAACAAGAAGCACCCGAGAGTCAATATTCACATGCGATTGGAAAAGATCTGACCTGACATCACCAAAAACACCAACTTCAGTTTTATTAGACGTCAACAAAAAGTTTGTTTCTTTTGGCTACGATGCTGAAAAGAAATATCTGGAAGATATCCTTCCCAATAACAAGTCAAAAGAGTTCTACTACTTTCGACGTTTTAAAATGCTGCTGTATAAAGAGGTTAGAATCATATCATTAATCATAAACCATTATTTCGTCGCCCGTCGTCAACTTTTATGAAAGCATCTTCTAATGTTACATAAACCGATTAACAGATTGGAACCAGACTTGGTCTGGTTGTGTCCTTCGGTATCGCCACACTGTCCCGATTTTATTCCCGATGAATACACAATTTTGGCTATATTAAATATCGGTATTGATCGAATTCAAATCAAGCTATACGTGTTGCCATCTTTTACCCGTGTAACATCATAGGTAGAATATTTGTAAAATGTTCAGATCTCTTTAAATTACAATATTATCTATTGTTTTAGTACATGTGCATGAAAATCAACTGCTTGATCAAATCTTTTCTAAAAATTTTTATTTGTCCATTCCGGGATTCTACCCAGAAGAACTCATCTAAGGTGTTATCAAGTTCTTGTTATTGTTAACACAGGGGTACGTTGCTCCCAGGTTGTTGTCATCACTCAAGAAATTTTACGGACGACATCATGTGCTTGTATGCAAATACAGGATTTCTATCTCTCAGATGAGCACAGATGTTGGTTTGACATAGAGTTTTGTAATGTCATCGTTTCCGGATTTGACCAACACTTAATCGATCTTTGGCAACGTGACGGGTGTGCTATAGCAAGCAGGACTGCTTACTCTTCCGGAGCACCTGAGTTCACTCTCGTTTCGACTTGAGTTCCCGTTGCTGAATGCGGTTTTGTTGTTATGTGTGTGTGTTTTATGTTTTTAAATGGTTTGTTTTGTTGTAATGATTTTTTGTCTGCCGGTTTTGTCTTTGTCTTCACGGTTTTATGATACTGATTACCCCTTTGGTACACCTTTGCTTCTTGGTATTGTGTCACTGATATATTACACATCTGATCTTTTCGAAAAAAAAAACTTTCCATGATCGTTCTCTTATCAGTCTTTAGCATGTTTAGTTCAACATTGCCAATTATAAGAAGCAATTGCATTAACGTTAAAACAAATAAAAGGTTTATATTAGGGCCAAGCTAATGAAACGGGACTAAAAATGAAAAATAGAATTGCCATTGGTGAAAATGCATTCAGAGCAAAGAATGCTGTACATATCTGAAAAATATATAATATTTAAAGATAAGTTAATTAAGACATGTAAGATACTATAACATTTTATTCCGTTTCTGGGGATAAACAGCTTAGGGTCAATAAAGACTTTACATGTACCTCTGTGGACTGAGCACTTACCCGCCGTCACTATAACTCAAGAACCTTTGTCGCCTTTTACGACAAACTAGGTCCTCCTGGGAGTCATTTCGGCACCCATGGCCTGCATGAATATAACATCTCATGCAAAAATCGTTTTGTTGCACTTTTATGACAAAATCGTTTTGTTGCACTTTCCTCCCTTTTTCTTCAAAAGAAGCGATCTATCTCAAAGTTTAAAAACAAAACAGTTTCATTTAAAAGACAATTTACCAGCCATAAATGTTTATGTTTCGGTACTATTTCTCTATTTCCATCTGTTGTATTACAAAATTACGATTAATGTTGGTTTTATTTACAGTTTTGGTTTTAATTTATACACTTGGACAAAAGTTAGGGACCACCTGAAAATCAACAAAGTTTTCAAAGTCATAAATTTATATCTTAAACATAAAAAATAAAATTAACCATGGGCTATATGGAATTGTAATCAACCCAACTTTAGATTAAATAAAAAATCTCAGAAATTATTCTTACAAAGAATGGCAATATGCAATTAATTTGACTAGGTGAAAAAAATAGGCATAAAGGGGGGATAGTTTTTTTCACAATTTGTGAAAATTTGAACGATATCGAACTAAAAATCCTTATTCTATTAATTGTTGGAAAATGGTAATTCTTTACGTTTAGGTAGTTTTTTTTACAAAATTCATAATTACAGAGAATTAGCTGCAAACTTTTTTTGGGGATTTTTGTCTGTGTAATTTTCCCCTTGTTCATAAAAAGCCAACTGCTGGTCACAAATGTAATGGTTTTATGACAAAAAAAAAAAACGTTAAAACATTAGCGGACATGTTAGTCTTTAATCACCATGCAGGTTTTTGATCAAATTTATATGCTTCTGTACGAAAATAAGAAATAAAGGTACATGTAATAACAAAACTACTGAACTTGAATGATCAATCTCATTGTCCAGAGAAAATGACAAAATGAATCTGTCATACCGGAGAATCGGTGGATCGCAATGGTCCTGACTTGGTACAGGCATTTCAAACGAAATGGTGGGTTAAACCAGGTTTTATGCCGCCAAACCCCCCTCTTCCATTCCGATCTTAGGATCCGGTAATGACGATTGAAAACTGTTGAAAATTAAAAAAAAATGTTGGTGCTTAACTTTTGTTCAAGTGTATATAATTTGTTTAAAAACTTCAGACTAAACGTTGTGTATCTACATGTGTATAATCCTAAATGTAGATAAACAGTTTTATATGAACTTTCACTCGTAAAAAAAGATATTTAATTAAAAATTATAATCTTTTTTGCATTGCATCTTACAAATGTTAGACAAGCTGTAATCCAGTTTTTGCATTCTCCAAGAGCTCACTCCTTAACTAGAGGTTTATTGTTTCAAGTGTAAAAGTTTGAAAATCATATTTGATATCTATTAGTCTCAGTTTGAAAATTATATTTAATATCTATGAGTCTCAGTTTGAAAATTATATCTTATCTGAATGAGTCTCTCTCATTTAAATTGAGATTTAGAACGCTAATGCTTTGCTTAATTAAATAAGCTGCTTGATGTAATCGATGTAGGTACGTTCGGTAGGAATCTTTCAAGAAATAGAAATTTTATATATATATACTTTATTCTGATTCACCTCTGCAGAACAGTGGTATGCAGAAAAACACATTAATACAAAAATAGGCATCAAAAATTAAATACATAAACAATGTTATTTATACAGAAGTACAATGCATTAACCATGTAGCGACTGAAGAATATTTACAAGTGACACAATAGTTCTTTTCAACTGCAATTTACATATATTAAGTGTTACTTGACGCAAGTTTTAAAATTAAATTTTTAAAGAAAATATAATTTGATAAGTGATATTGATTCCGATTTACTTTTTGTGTTGAACTTTAGTCCTCTCTAGTAAATGCAAGGTATTGACTCTCTGTAAAAGTACGTTCTGTGCACTGCATGATGATACAGGTGGCCATTTATATAAAGTTTGTCTCTGACAAGTCTTACCTTCTTTTTCTCTTGTTTTGCTTTTTTCATGATCGGATATAATTGTTTCCGTCGTTTTTCAATTTCAAGAGGAAATTGTTCGTTCACATTGTAAAACTTGCCTTTTAAACGATATCCATTTCTCAGAACAAGTTAAAGATTTTTTCTGTATAGGAAATGAGCAACTATCGGTCGGACTCCTGTAGGACCCAGTTTGCCAAATCTGTGAACATTTTCTATTTCCAAGACTTGGCTTATTCCAATTTCATTACATAGAAATCTTTTGATGGTCTGTTCACAGTTTTCAACTTTTTCATATGGAAGGCCGGAGAAGATAAGGTTATTTTTTACAGAATGACATTTCAATTCCGTAACATATTCTTAATTGATCTTTGTAGACGATATTATTATCATGTTGAAATTCTCTCTTGTTAAAATTTCGAATTTCTTCATCAAAAAGTAAGAATTTTTGTTCGGCCCTCTGAATGTCTAATTGCATTTGCTTTGAGCTTTGTTCCCATTCGGTGTTTCTTGCTGACATTTCGGTGATGAAGGTTTCCATTTCCGTCATCTGCTTGGTTAGATTTTCCATAGAAGTGTTTGTGTCTTTGACGGAATTGATATTGTGTTGATTTGTTTGCATTTCTTTCTCGAGTTCTGTTACTCTGTTTTCTATTTTGGTCATAATAGCAAATTGCTTTGGAGTAAAGATTTGATATCACAGTCCTCATTCAGCAGTTTTAATCTGCATTGAGAGAAGTTATGGTTTCTAACCGTGGCGACGGCATGATAACATCGCTAAAGAATATAGATTATGACGTTATATAATCTTCTTTGTAAACTCGAGAGCGCTAACTTCATTAAGTTATTTTCTTTCCATATTCTCTTTCGTTGGTTGTGATATGATGAAATCTAAAGTAACTTACATTAGTTTAGCTGTTGTAAATGTTAGACTGATAGGGTCCATCCGTTATTGCATTTTTATCATGTTTTTTGTCGGACAAAATTTCTTCGCTGCCGCTACATGGTTGCTAAAGTTATCATTATTCTAATTTACGTATACCATGTATACATGTACGTGTGTCTATCGTATGTCAAAATCTGGACAGTGTGAGGCCAGCAATTATTAGGGTTACCGTCACACCCTTCATAGTGATCAGCTAAACACGGAAAGATCAGCAAAACGCGGTGATAGAAAATTTTTCAGACTTAGGACTTGCATTATTGTATCTATCTAAGATGGACTTATTTGAACAAATTATTATCACTGTTCTGTTAAGTATGAACCAGGCTTTCTATTCATATATTTTATGCGTTGAAAATTCGTCAATGACAAAAGTTCATTGAAAATGGAAATATTAATCAATATATCCGTCTAAATTTCAAAATTGTCTAAACCCTAAGGTTCTTCCTACCCCAGACATAGGTTGAATATCTTAGTAATAATTTGGTTCCCCAGTTTGGTATTTTTGGTTATACTGTTCTATGCTCTTCATATTCATACAGTGTTTGGCATTTTCAATATTTTTGGTAGAACGCCTCTGATGAGTCTTGAATAGACGAAACGCGCGTCAGGCGTAGCAAAATTTATTGTCTGGAACTTTGTTGTCATTTGTATTTCGAACACACGTAAAGGTTAGCACTGCTGGCGGAGGTTAAATTCCCCGAGGTTAGCCCGCTCCGGCACCAACACTTTTGAGTTAGAGAATACATCAAAGCTTTAAATTATCCGTCTAAATTTCAAAATTGTCTAAACCCTAAGGTTCTTCCTACCCCAGACATAGGTTGAATATCTTAGTAATAATTTGGTTCCCCAGTTTGGTATTTTTGGTTATACTGTTCTATGCTCTTCATATTCATACAGTGTTTGGCATTTTCAATATTTTTGGTAGAGCGCCTCTGATGAGTCTTGAATAGACGAAACGCGCGTCAGGCGTAGCAAAATTTATTGTCTGGAACTTTGTTGTCATTTGTATTTTGCATGGTGTTGGATTTTTGTGAACAGAATTGAGGGTATTTTGCAAAAAAAACCCCAACGAATGGATTTTTGATCTGCTCAAAACGTGACTTTCGTTTTTAAAAGATAAACTTGGTGGATTTAACCTTATAAGTCCAAAATTAGAGATAAGGTCACATAAATATAATTAAAAAACAAAGTAAATCATAGTTTCAAAAACATTTACGCACGACTATAATTTCAAAAATAATAAATATTTTTTAATCGACATGAAAAAGAACCAAACAATAAAATGCCTTGTGAATTTTTACACCATGCTTAAAAATACCTAGTTAAAACTTGGTTTTCTTTCTCACCATGTTAGATTACTTTCAAGCCAACTTTTTCGTTTAAAACGCTTGAATATGAAAAAAAAACATGTAACTTTCCGAAGCTGTAAGAAAGTGATTATTAAATTGGTTTTAAGGTCTGTATCATAATTGTTTTGAGAAAGTTTTTTTCCTGATTTTTAATATATTATCGTAAATTAAAGAAAAAAAAATACGCTAAAACTGTTTTAAAACGTTTTTTTCCGTTTTGGAATTGATTGGTTAATTCACAATTTTTATAAAACGACATTATTTTACTTACTTTTTCATATGAAAAATATTTCGAAAAGTAGTTTATCAGACAAAAAAGAACAACCTTGTTCAACACCATAATTTTTAAGTTATGTTTAAAAAAGTTCTACCGCCAAAACCATATTAAGAAATTCTATTTTGGACAGGCAATCTGTGTTTATGCTTGTGGTCTTAGAAGAAGAACAACTGTTAACAATACATTATCTGTAGCATGGTGGGGTAGCAAGTAAATTGCTGTGAGAACACATCACTTGAAATAAACATTTTTTAAAAGGTAAAAGAATTCCTCACACAATGGTTAACCCCATCAGAAATTTCCCCCAAAACAACAATGTATCTATTTTAACATTCACAAGTTAAAAAAAAAACTTTTGTTGTTTTTATTTGTTTCAGAAGAAAATTGATTTAGAGATGACTCTTTCTGATGAAACAGGAAAAACCATGAAAGCAATCGACGTTTTTTCGATTGCAATCAAGTACCTTAAAGACCATGCCATTTCAAAATTAAAAACAACATATTCGGGAACAAAAGAGACTGATATTCAATATGTGATTACAGTTCCAGCAATATGGGACGATGGAGCAAAACTTTTCATGAGAAGAGCAGCTGAAATGGTATAATATATACATTTTAGTGTACTTTACCAAACACTTTGAAACTGGTTAATTTTGACGATTAAAGAAACATAATTTCTATAAGGGTCCGTCCTACATTTTCGACTTTGGAGTTTTTGTAGAGATTTTAATTTTGGAGAAGGAATGTTTTCTCCGGATTTCTCTATATCTTATACTTTTCGAGCTATAAACCCAAAACTATAGTTTAGGCCCGCCCCTTATTCTATTTTTAGCAATGGCAGCCGTGATTGTTGGTCAGCTTGCCTTGGTAGAGGACACCCTTAAGAACAAAGTACAGAGTTTGAAAGCAATTCCTTAATTCATTGGGTTTCAGAAAAGAAGATGTTTGACAAAAAGTTATTGGACAGCCTAGCAAGGACAATAGGCATAAAATATCAACCGTCTTAATCGATATGTAGAAATTAGAACCCTTAAGGCACGAAACTAATTCTTCTAGTCCACTTTTGGTTTTGCGAATTATTTATCATAACATAACCGATCTAGATCAGTAGAAAAACATTTTTTTCCAGAACAACTTTTATTTATAATTCTTGACCGATTTATGGGCATTTTGTTCTGAAAATTAAGTCTTGTTACCTAGTGGATACAAAATATTATACAGTCATTTACAATGTAATGTGAAGCCAGGCAATGGATCAGAATATTTTCCCCGAGGTATCCAGATCAGCTCAATGTTCTATTGCACGAAGCCGCAGTCTGAGGGCAATAGAAATTTGAGTTGATCTGGATACCAAGGGAAACATATTCTGATATATTGCCTGGCTACACATTCAATAACTGTTTTATTACCTAATACAGTACTCGTATGGTCTCCCCATTTACCACTGTACTATATACCATCCCCATACACCATATACATGTATATACAGCTACAGTGTATACTAAAGAAATCCTGAGACGACAGCGCATTTGTAAGACATGGGAGGAACTACGCCAAGTAGTGATGTATTAGTTCAGTTTAAAATATTTTATTTGAAACATTTTTTAAAGGAAATTGGACACAAGCGCAAGGTAGGGACACGCAAATGACCCGGAAATGATCATAAATATTAATCTTTATGAAATGCATCCAATCAAATGTGAGGTTGAAATGTCACCAGGCAATAGAACGTCGCCGGGCAATGGAACACCTTTCTATTGCCCGGTAGAATGTGAGAATTAAAAACAGTTTATAGAGAAGGAACTTTTATTGTATTAGGTAATAAAATGTACTTCAATCCGCCTTTGCGTGTAGAAAAAGAAAACAGGTTAGGAACTACCAAATCAAACCCCCTCTTAAAGCAATCTAAATCAAAAATGTTTGGAGGCTTACAGACAATTTCCGGAGAGGATATGCAAGAAGAATAGGTCCTGGAAACCCCCCCTTTAAAGCAAGCAAACATCTATCAAAACTCAATAGATTTGATATGCCTTTGTTACACATATATAGCAGTAGTAGTAGTAACCAAATATATGCAGTTTGTACACAAATTATGATTTTTAAGAAAAATATCAAAATACCAGAATAAAATCACACAACACTCATAATGTCAATACATAAAACATTTTATTCATCTAAAACTATCATGACTATGGTCTAATTAGATGATATTCTAAAATTCTAAAATTTTGGTTCATATATAGCTTAAATAAATTTGTACACATTTTCTTTTGAAATTTGAAATACATACATTGGAAATTCTTAGGACTATTTTCACATACGTTCCAAATCTAATTGGTCGATTTAGTAGTTAGTAACCTAAACAGGTTTTTTATAACGTACGCTCACTACTAAAGTTATTCTGCTATGAGATTTCAATGTCCTTAATATTGATCGAATTGATAAAGGAAACTTTCATTTGCGTTTGCGAATTATGACCCCCTGTCGTTTCAGAAAAAGGACCGAAAGACACAATTAATGTATTGCCAAAACTCTTGTTGCACGCCTGGGAAACTCGAAAGTCGCAACCAAAATTCCGGGATCCGGAATTTTGTGATTTACATTTAATGTAATAAACTTGAGAAATCGAAGAATGTCACTCCATGTATAATTGTTGAATAATTGTAAATAAAGAAAAGTCAGTTTATTTTGATCAATTAATAACGTTAAATTACATTTTTCCTTAAATCCGGACTTGTCCTGGTTAATAGAATCGCCTTGACAATATAAAAACGATTTCTTGCTTAATATGCAGGCTTAACAATTATTTTTTGTATATTTAAGATCTGTGACAAATTTCACATGGAGTGACATTCTTTGATTTTTGCAAAAGGTGTTCTTTCACTTAGTATCAATAAACTTCCGGGTAACAATATTTGGTTGCGACTTGCGAGTTTCCCAGGCGTGTGTTGGATGTTTTCTTCATTTTACCTGCGTCACCGAAGGCGAAAGCAGGTCTAGGAGGTGGGTCACTCCGTCCGTCCGTCCGTCTGTCCGTCCGTCGCGTTATGGGATACCTGTCTTGTGTAATCTAATTCTCAAAAACCAAACACTAGATCTTTCTGAAATTTTGCATAGTGATAACAGATATATTAAAAATGTGCACCTCCCCTTTTGGGGTCATTTTATCATTTCGTTTAGAAATAAGGGGCCCAAAAGGGGCAATAAAAGCGACTTTTTTATTAGCTTTCGGTCCAGGTCAACTATTGCCATCACTTGGCGTCCGTAGTCGTCGTCTGTCGTCGTCGTCGTTGTAATCTGTCGTCCTCGTAGTCTGTTAACAATTTTTTTCAAAAAGCTTCTCCTTTGGAACTACTGAACAGATTTCAATGAAACTTGTTTTGATTTATCCTTAGGGTGTCCTGCATTAAAGTTGTTTTCAATTTTCGAATTGTCATAAACATGGTCGCCATGGCTAAAAATAGACCAGGGTGTCAGACTACTGTTTTTGGCTAGTAATTAAATCAAAGCGCTAAAGCGTTTAAAGGCAAGCGAAATATATAAGAACTATAATAGATTTATTCTCTGTTAAAGTATATTGTTCAAAATGTTTGCGAATTATTAATTTTGGTGAGCGAAGAAAGGATCGTCATGCAGATGCCCTCAAATTTAAAGTTAATGAACACAATTGCACACACCAGACAGGTATCGTTTAAAAACGGTATCGATTGAAACACCCTTTCGATTAAAATGCACTCGTCCCAATGATGTGTATTTTGTACTGATTTTATGAATGGTGAAGCTAGAATCTGAATCCATGCATTGACCAATCAAATGAGAGAAATATTTATACGAACCAATCAAGTAATAGATGAATACATAATGTATATTCTATCGCCTTTAACTAAAAAGTTCGTCATGAAAGATGCAAAGGAATAAATAAATCTTGTGCCGGTCATATAAAATGCCAATAAAATTGAGATTTATAGAAGTGTATTACAAATACCAAAACGCGGGTATGAACGGTTAATTTGGATATGCTATATATCGATATTTCAAGGAGTAACCTCTCATCAGTAGCATTTAAATCAAAACATTGGAAGGTCAAATTCCAAAACTGTTGAAAACGAAAAGTACTCAAAACCAAAACGTTCGAACAAGGAAGCCAAATCCAGCACCGAGGATATCGACCATGTGCATTACAAGGAAAGAAACCTGGTGTTTTAAACAATTTTGAATTTAAAAAACGGAAATTTCAGCGACAAAAATATTAGAAATTTTATGGTAAATCGTGTCAGACAAGTCTGACTACCAGGCTTGTGATTACCCTCGGGGACCTCTGGTCCACCAGCAGCGGTTATATCATGTTAACAAATATTGAAAAGTAATATAGAAAATAAAGCATTTTATTCCAGTCTGGATGCAGGAAAATCACTCTGTCTAGACAGAAAAAAACGCGAAAATCATCACTACTCTATAGACTCCATAAGGCTTCGCTGGCGCTTGCCTAAAAATTATAAATGTTCAGCTCATTTTGCTCTACATAAGTCTCCATAGGGTCGAAGTTGTCAGATAACCTCTTATAGTGATAGCAGCCCCTAAATTAACATGTTTTCATGTTTTTGGCTTATAGAAAGAATACAATTGCTGATAAAGAAAAGCGGTTGCTTGCTTAAATGTTCAGTTCATTAAGCTCTTAAAAAGTCTCCATAGAGTCAGTTTTCAGATGACCCCTTATTGGGGTTATGGCCCTTAAAATAACATTTGACATGTTTGTGAGTGAGTGAGTGAGTTGGTGTTTTACGCCCGTGCAACGCTATATAGGTTATTTACAGGCGATGAACATGAAAGGGATGATAAAATGAACATGAAATGATGATGATAAATGAAATATGGGGTGGGGTGGGAAACAAAGGACCGGTAAATTTTGAAGAACCACAGAAAAAGGGGAGAGGTGGGTAGGGGCGGAAAATTTAGCCTATGTGGTGCACTACTGGGCGGTCCACAAAGGGGTCTTTTACGTGCATGAAGCGTGGCACTCTCCACACACGTTGGTCCACTATGGTCGGCGGTCAGGGTTTCCGTATTATAGACCTGACAACCCCCGCGGACGAGGGCTACCCTATTCAGCCACCTAGGGTACACACTTGGTCGCTCTGTGGGCTGAGCACTGACCCGATGTCAGAATCCCAAGACCCTTAGTCGCCTCTTACGACAAGCTAGGCTCTGCTGCGGGCCTATTCGCCACCCGGGCCCCGCGTGGCCTACAGAATGAAAAATATTACTGAAAGAGGAAAGCTATTGCTTGCTTAAAGAAGCAGAGGTACCAATGGGGTATCCGAATGTCAAAAGTCCGAAAGGGCAGAGACTAAACCAGTAAACACAAACAAGAACGGGACAAAAACAGACAACACGTAAAACATGGAAACACAAAACAACTGAATATCAATCAACAACGTGAACTCCAGTCGAAACAAGAGTGAACTCAGGTGCTCCGGAAGAGTAAGCAGTTCCTGCTTGCTATAGCACACCCGTCGCGTTGCCAATAGTCCATTCAGCGTATCAAATCCAGTAAAGGAAGATAAAACAACACCCTATGACAAACCAACATCTGCACTCATCTGAGAGATCGAAATCCCATATTTGTCTATAAGTGCATGATGTCTTCCGTAAAATTTCTTGAGTGAAGACAGCAACCGAGGAGCAACATAACCCTGTGTGAGCAATTTTTGCGTCAGACCTGTCGCTCTGCCAAGGAAATCGATGTAAGTCCCGCACGCTCTGGAGTAACGAATCAATTGAGATACGTAAACTCCATAAGCTGGAGCTGACGGAATATTGCTACACAAAATGAGCAGTTTAGCTCATTTAGCTCTAAAACGTTTCCATAGGGTCAAAGTTGTCAGATGACCCCTTATAAGGGTTATGACCCCTTAAAGGTGAAAAACAGTGTTTTTGACCTATAGAATAAACACTTTTTTAAACATTAAGCTATACAAAAGTCTTCAAAGGGTTGACATCAAGACCAGGTGAACGATTAAGGCTCCTGGGAGCCTCTTGTTTGTTTCCACAATAACTTTTGTTCTGGTTGACCAAATGCTATGAAACTTTACAGTTATGTTACTTACCATTAAAGAAAGGGTGGGGATGATTTTGGTTGTCCCTTCTTGTTTCGTTTTGAAATTAATGACCCTGAGAGGGCCAAAAAGGCGTCTTTTTTATTTGTTTCCACAATAAATTTTGTTCTGGTCGACCAAATGCTATGAAACTTTACAGTTATGTAACTTACCGTAACAAGGAAGAATGTGTTGGATTTTGGGTGTCCCTATTTTTTTTGTCTAGAAAAAATGTGCCTAAAAAGGGCAAAAAAATGATACTTTTATTTGTTTAACCTTAGTTCTGGTTGACTGTTTGCTGCTTTTAAATTTCCAATAATGTTCCTTACCATTAAATGATTGATTGGAACTGTTTTTGAAGTCTCCCTCTTTTTCGTTGATAAATGAGGGGCCCAAAAGGGGAAAAATGCAACTTTTTTTTATTTATGGTCAGATTTAGAAAAAAAAAGTTAATTTTTGTCATATATTGGGTACAAAATGGAGGACAATTTTTTCTAGTCTCAACTTTTCTGTAAAGGAATAAAATAAGGGGGAAAAAGAGGGAAAAATAGAAACTTTAACAATAGGGGGAAGGTTGGACAAAAAAAACTAGTTTAACCCCGCCACATTTTATATGTGCCTGTCCTAAATCAGGAATCCTTGTCAAAGCTTTTGTTTGTCCCTGTCAACTATCTGTTCTTTGTTCTATGTCCAGAAACGGGTCTTTTGTTGATAATCTAGGGATTTGTTTGATACTTATGTAATGTATTTTTAGTCTTGGGTCAATGCAAGACAGCGAGCAGTGACCTCTGGTCAAAAAAGGGCAAAAAAATGATACTTTTATTTGTTTTACTCTAGTTCTGGTTGACTGTTTGCTTTTATATTTCCAATAATGTTCCTTACCATTAAATGATTGATTGGAACTGTTTTTGAAGTCTCCCTCTTTTTCGTTGATAAATGAGGGGCCCAAAAGGGGAAAAAATGCAACTTTTTTTTTATTTATGGTCAGATTTAGAAAAAATAGTTAATTTTTGTCATATATTGGGTACAAAATGGAGCACAATTTTTTCTAGTCTCAATTTTTCTGTAAAGGAATAAGGGGGAAAAAGAGGGGAAAATAAAAACTTTAACAATAGGGGGAAGGTTGGACAAAAAAAACTAGTTTAACCCCGCCACATTTTATATGTGCCTGTCCTAAATCAGGAATCCTTGTCAAAGCTTTTGTTTGTCCCTGTCAACTATCTGTTCTTTGTTCTATGTCCAGAAACGGGTCTTTTGTTGATAATCTAGGGATTTGTTTGAATCTTATGTAATGTATTTTTAGTCTTGGGTCAATGCAAGACAGCGAGCAGTGACCTCTGGTCAAAAAAGGGCAAAAAAATGATACTTTTATTTGTTTTACTCTAGTTCTGGTTGACTGTTTGCTTTTATATTTCCAATATGTTCCTTACCATTAAATGATTGATTGGAACTGTTTTTGAAGTCTCCCTCTTTTTCGTTGATAAATGAGGGGCCCAAAAGGGGAAAAAATGCAACTTTTTTTTATTTATGGTCAGATTTAGAAACAAAAGTGGATTTTTGTCATATATTGGGTACAAAATGGAGGACAATTTTTTCTAGTCTCAACTTTTCTGTAAAGGAATAAAATAAGGGGGAAAAAGAGGGAAAATAGAAATTTTAACAATAGGGGGAAGGTTGGACCAAAAAAAAACTAGTTTAACCCCGCCACATTTTATATGTGCCTGTCCTAAATCAGGAATCCTTGTCAAAGCTTTTGTTTTTCCCTGTCAACTATCTGTTCTTTGTTCTATGTCCAGAAACGGGTCTTTTGTTGATAATCTAGGGATTTGTTTGAATCTTATGTAATGTATTTTTAGTCTTGGGTCAATGCAAGACAGCGAGCAGTGACCTCTGGTCAAAAAGGGCAAAAAAATGATACTTTTATTTGTTTTACTCTAGTTTTGGTTGACTGTTTGCTTTTATATTTCCAATAATGTTCCTTACCATTAAATGATTGATTGGAACTGTTTTTGAAGTCTCCCTCTTTTTCGTTGATAAATGAGGGGCCCAAAAGGGGAAAAAATGCAACTTTTTTTTTTATTTATGGTCAGATTTAGAAAAATAAAGTGAATTTTTGTCATATATTTGGTACAAAATGGAGGACCTGTCCTAAATCAGGAATCCTTGTCAAAGCTTTTGTTTGTCCCTGTCAACTATCTGTTCTTTGTTCTATGTCCAGAAACGGGTCTTTTGTTGATAATCTAGGGAGTTTGAATCTTATGTAATGTATTTTTAGTCTTGGGTCAATGCAAGACAGCGAGCAGTGACCTCTGGTCAAAAAAGGGCAAAAAATGATACTTTTATTTGTTTTACTCTAGTTCTGGTTGACTGTTTGCTTTTATATTTCCAGTAATGTTCCTTACCATTAAATGATTGATTGGAACTGTTTTTGAAGTCTCCCTCTTTTTCGTTGATAAATGAGGGGCCCAAAAGGGGCAAAAATGCAACTTTTTTTTATTTATGGTCAGATTTAGAAAAAAAAGTTAATTTTTGTCATATATTGGGTACAAAATGGAGGACAATTTTTTCTAGTCTCAATTTTTCTGTAAAGAAATAAGGGGGAAAAAGAGGGGAAAATAGAAGCTTTAACAAAAGGGGGAAGGTTGGACAAAAAAAACTAGTTTAACCCCGCCACATTTTATATGTGCCTGTCCTAAATCAGGAATCCTTGTCAAAGCTTTTGTTTGTCCCTGTCAACTATCTGTTCTTTGTTCTATGTCCAGAAACGGGTCTTTTGTTGATAATCTAGGGATTTGTTTGAATCTTATGTAATGTATTTTTAGTCTTGGGTCAATGCAAGACAGCGAGCAGTGACCTCTGGTCAAAAAAGGGCAAAAAAATGATACTTTTATTTGTTTTACTCTAGTTCTGGTTGACTGTTTGCTTTTATATTTCCAATAATGTTCCTTACCATTAAATGATTGATTGGAACTGTTTTTGAAGTCTCCCTCTTTTTCGTTGATAAATGAGGGGCCCAAAAGGGGCAAAAATGCAACTTTTTTTATTTATGGTCAGATTTAGAAAACAAAGTTAATTTTTGTCATATAGTGGGTACAAAATGGAGGACAATTTTTTCTAGTCTCAACTTTTCTGTAAAGGAATAAGGGGGAAAAAAGAGGGAAAAATAGAAATTTTAACAATAGGGAGAAGGTTGGACCAAAAAAATAACTAGTTTAACCCCGCCACATTTTATATGTGCCTGTCCTAAATCAGGAATCCTTGTCAAAGCTTTTGTTTGTCCCTGTCAACTATCTGTTCTTTGTTCTATGTCCAGAAACGGGTCTTTTGTTGATAATCTAGGGATTTGTTTGAATCTTATGTAATGTATTTTTAGTCTTGGGTCAATGCAAGACAGCGAGCAGTGACCTCTGGTCATGTTGAAGACTGCTGGCTGTTTTCCAGTGACAAAGGATGCAAGTTTCAAAAACTATTGACTGTCCATATTGGGCCTAGAACGGACAGGGTTCAACTTTTTTTGTTGTGCGACGCAAGGCCAGACATCGATTGGTCTTGTTACAATTTGAACTGTTATTCTTAATTAAAAAAATAAAATATTAAAGAAGTAATTGGTTTTTATGGTCTTACACCGTAAGCATGCTATAGGTAGTCAAAATGGTGCGTCCGTCGTCGTTTACTTTTTCTTTAAATCTTCTCTTTTGAAAGCAATAATGGGAATCCTCTAAAACTAACCTCGTGTTTAGGGTGTCCTCTATCAACTTTGCACAAAATGTGACTGCTATGGTCACCGTTTCTAAAATAGAATAAAGCAGTCAGACTACTTTGCGCATACTTTGCGTATAAATAAAATCTAAAAGATAGAGAAAATCTATTGCAGCCGTCAAATGTTAGATCAAAAGCTTTATTAAAACATATAAAATGAAACTGATGAGATGTGGAACACAAACAATTAAAAAAAATCTGCAATGGAAAACAGCCAGCGACCTTCAATGTGACCAGTAGTCTGCAACTGGCCATAAATAAAAAAAAACGAATGTGTAGGATTCAAAACCAATCAAAATGTCAACACCTTCTTGACAAATAACAAACTTATATAGAGACATCATAAACATCAGCTTTGATAAAGATGCCTGGACTAGGACAGACACAGAAGTTGTACGGGGAAATTTTTCAATATGGTATTGATAATTATTTTTCTAATTTGTAGTAAGAATATCACTTTAGCTCACCTGGCAAAAGGCCATGTGAGCTTATGCCATCACTATGCGTCCATCGTCGTCCGTCGTCTATCGTCGTCTGTCGTCGTCCGTCGTCCGTTAACAATTTCAAAAATCTTCTCCTCTGAAACCACTTAACCAATTTTACTTAAACTTTGCAGGAATGGTATATGACATGTTGGAAACAAACGATTCGATAAAAAACATGACTGCTGTTACTAAAAATAGAACATAGAGTAAAACCACTTAAAATGGCTTATAACTCAGCAACCATAACAGAAAGAAAAAATCCGAAGGATCTTTGGCTCTTCAGAATCAAAAGCTCTACAAAAGTCTCCATTGGGTCGAAGTTGTCAGAGGAATCCTCATAGGGATTATGGCCCTTTTAAGGTCAAAAATAGCCTTTTTTTATGTTTTTGCCCTCTAGAATGAAAACTATTGCAGATAGAGAAAAGCTGTTTCTTGCTTAAATGTTCAGCTTATTTGGCCCTACAAAGTTCTTCATAGGGTTGACATCAAGACCAGGTGAGCGATTCAGGCTCCTGGGAACCTCTTGTTTAATTAGTCATTTTTCTGTAATAAACCGTTTTTTATCATTGAAATTAGAAACACCACTGCAAATTAAAGCATATCGTACCAAAGGTGAAATATTAAAGCCTTACATATTTTCATATTTCATAGAATGAAAACTATATATAGCTAGTACAGATAGAGAAAAGCTGCTGCTTACAAATTTTGAGCTTTTTTAAGCACTACAAAATATTCTATTGACCCTAGCCTCTAACGGGAATAATGGCCCTTTGAGGATTAAAGATTGCATTTTCATTTTTTTGCCTATATAAAATGATAACTATGTAAAGAAAACGTTTTTTCTTGCTTGAACCTTTAGCTCGTCGAGCTGTGCAAAAGTCTTCATTAAAGGTATAGCCCCTAGTTGTCAATATGTTTGTTAATTGTCTTTATTGAAAACAGGAAAAGATGGAAAAGTATTTTATTGCTTTGATTTTCAAAAAACTAAGCTCAACAAAAGCCTCTGTGGCTCAAAGTGAAAAGATGATCCCTTTATCTGATTTCTTGGCCAGGTGTGCCTTTCAGAGTGTACAAGAGCTGACTTGGCCACGTCAGGTTAGCCTAAACCTGATATGTCCTCATGTATGGTCAACTAGAAGCAGACCGAGAGCTGACCTGACCTGATGACAGCGAATTGAGCTAATTATTCTTTAAAATTTCTAAGGTCATCATAAGAGCTACATTTACGTTTAGGCATAGATGTCACAATTAAAAAAAAACCAAAGAAGAAATTACAGACAGATAAACAGCAGTAATTAACAACATAATGAGAATCAATGTAATGACCTGTTACAATAAACTGTAAAAACGCAATCAAAACAGTTGATGTTTTTTTATTATTTTGTATTAATTTGCATATAATGCCGTCTTTTTTTATTTTCTTCTAGACTGAAATAAAAAGTGATCAGCTGATAATAGCATTGGAACCGGAAGCAGCCTCGATATCATGCAAAGAACTGAAAACAGTGCGAGAAGAACAAGATTTTTCTTCCACTATAAAAGAAGGAACAAAATATGTGGTTGTTGATCTCGGAGGTAATTTATACCACAAACAATAAAGTAAAAAAAGAACCAATTGGGCATTTGAATGTCGGGAGTAAAAGTAAGGAGTGTCCGACATATTTTTAAGACAAAAATACGAAAAAACACAAAAACAACAAAACATGCGCGTAATAAAAATCTACTTTCGTTGTTCTTCATGTATTATACCAAAATATCAATATCAGGCTTGAGGAATGATAATTGTCAAGAGTGATTCATGTTTATACGTCAAGTATTATACACACAGAGTTTTAACAGTTCAACCAAGGACGTCAGGAAAAAAGTAATGCAGGATTGATACCAACAAATTTAGTGTATTACAAAATCAGTTGTACAATTTAACAAAATTTATTAATGGATTTAATACCGAGCACAGCTCGTTTCGTGCCCGCGAGAGCGGAGAGCTCTACAGCAAGTTCCCGCGAAAAAAATTGCCTAATGCTGATATTGATTTTTTTCGTCCAGATATGCTTCTCAAAGGAATCCGAAGTAAATGTTAAATAATTGTCAAATTTGCTTGTCGCATTTCAAAAATTATATATGTAATATAGAGTAAAATGAGAAAAACATTCTGATGACAATGAGTTTTTTTGGCTGAATACTTTTCTATTTAACGTTAAATTGCCCCAAGTATCTCGTTCCAAAATGAACATTCTAGAAAATGCACCAAATAAATTTGAGATTATATTTTTCTGCATCGATTCGAAATCAAAACTTTTTTATTCGCTCATTAAAAAATGTTTACACTGGCACTTTAAACACGTTATACGTCTTCAGTTCTTGAAAATTAACGAATCAAAATATTTCATTCGGGTGACTCGGAAAGTTTACCTCATGTTTTTTTTTTAATTTTAAGTTACAAATGACTATAGTAAACAAATGTTTCAGTAGAAAAAAGTGTCCACGTCTTTGCGGGAATGGGGTTCTTTAGATGTGATTTTTTTTTATTTCCAAATGATTTTATTCCTCATATGAGGTGTGGAACTCCGTCAAATGAGAGCAAAAAGAGGATCCATCTGTTCTGTTTCTACTTTTATGTTGTAATGTGGAGAGTTTTTTCACATATATTTACAAAAATATTTGTCTTGGGAACGCACATCAATAATGTGGTACTAACGCTCCTCTGTCCCAACACTACAAACAGGTCAACCTTAAATTATCAGAATAATGCTGTGCTCGCAAAGTTACTATCCTACCAATAAAACTACAAAACATCACATTCAATGTGTAAGGAAAATGACAAGTTAGCATGTTTTATTTTCAAATCTCGTGTGACCTAACAATACTTGTACTTTTTTCATCACAATACAAAAAAACCTAGCTCCGCAAGCAGACAAATGTTAAACCAGTGTGTTCAACTAATTCAAAAGCAGAAGTTTTTTTTATAATAATACCGTTTGATATACATATTACGAATATCATTTTATTAACGACTATTCAGAATATTAAAGAAAATCTTCAATACAATTCATGTAAAAATTACAATACTTTTCGTATCAACATTATAATATCTACCAGTTTCAATTTTCAAGTTATGTACATGTATACGATATTTGCAAATAAAAGGTTTGTCCAATAGCATGAATAGAAAATAAACACTTATTCCACATCTCATTATTTTCTATTTAAAAAAATACATCAGATCCATTAATGAATTTATCTGTCACTCTTTGTTTAAATTCACTAAATACAAATCTTTATTATTTATATTCTGCAAAATCCATACATTGTTGAATCCATACTTTGATAAAATTGTTCGTAAATTATTTGCCCAGTTTAAATTCTTTATACATGTATACAACGTTTATAACTAGATTCAATGAGTTCTTTGAAACTTATCATATTATCAGTTTTAACAATTTACACCAATATATAACCATTCTACCATGCACATTTCGCCAGTTAAAGTTTCAAATTTGAAATATAAAATTTTAAAAAGAGAAAGGTGAAATTGAGAAAGTTTAGAAAGAAATTGAGTAAATTAAAAAAAAAAAAAAACCGATTAAAACTCCTATAGGTCCAAATACAATTATAATTGTATGTTCTTTACACGTTAAAAAAAACTTCGCTTTTATTAGAGGTTAATGTGTTAAAGTAGGCAATATCAGATTTATACAGTCATGTAGGACCACAGTTAACATGTACATGTAGTTTAGTTCTTAACAATGCAAATCCGTATCTTGTGTCACTTCGTATAAGAAATCTAAACCTGAGATTCGGCGGTTGATATTTTGCGCTTAGTTGTTTTTTAAGCAATTGTTGATGAAAAGTAGTTCTGAGGTTCTGTAGTTCCGTCCCGCTGTTTATACCCCTTATAACACATTTACTAATCAGTCCAAGGTTGTTGATATTTGGTGACAAGCTTTGTATAGCCACGATGCATTGTGATAATTGTTTTGAGGCCAATAGAACATCCACATCCACAAACTTTAAAACTTTCCGTCACATTTAACTATTTGGATACTCTGCCTTACATGTGTCAATCTTATGTTTCACATCACAAACACTTGCTTATACTGTTTTACCTGTTTCCATTTCTGTTATCGGGGTCTGAGGGGTCATGCCACCCTCCCTCATTTACTTCCTGCTTGCTGTTACTTTTTATTTAACACATTGCATACTAGTAGAAGTTGCGAAAGCGGAGAATCACAAGTCAGCATTTGCTGCACAGATTTTTTATTCAAAGAAGATAGTTCAACATTGCCATGATTTTATTACTCGTTATGCCCGGAGGCACATAGGGCAAGGACTAAGGATCTCCACCAGTCTCTGTTCTACCTTCTATTCCATTTCTCTCCAGCTGGTACTCATGTGTTTGATTTCGGCTTCTATGTATAAGGATATTTAATTGCAATTTCTGATGTTTTACAGGAGGTACGGCCGATATTACGGCCCATGAAAGTAAAGCAGACGGTGTTTTAGAAGAGGTGTGTGCCCCAAGCGGAGGGCCATGGGGAGGAACAACGGTCGACGATGAATTTCTTAATTTTCTAACGACGCTTTTTGGCAAGGATGTTATAGATGGTTTAAAGGAGGAAGATTTAGAAGATTTTACGGACATTATTTATAGCTTCGAAGTTAAGAAAAGGACCGTCAAAGTTAGCTCAAATAATGAAAAGGACATTGTTATAACATTACCAGTTGGGCTGATGGACAAAATTACAGAGTTCAAAGGATCGATTACAAAAGCTATAGACACATCCCCATACAAAAGTAAAGTGACTTTTGGAAAACCACAGAAACTCCATATTGCACAGAGTATATTTCGAGAATTGTTCCAGCCGACCATAACCAAGTTGGAAAACCATTTAGTAGAGCTTGTGAAAAAGAAAGAGTTATCTGGTTTAGACTATATCGTCATGGTTGGTGGATTTTCTGACTGTGAACTTATACAAAAGGCAATCAAGGATAAATTTAGCACAAGTAAACGACCCGCCGTGATAATTCCAGACGAAGCTGGCCTGGCAGTTCTAAAAGGGGCCGTTTTGTTCGGACACGAACCCCAAAAGATCAACAAACGAGTACTTAAAAAGACCTACGGAATACAAAGTTGGCCAGACTTTGATCCTGACATACACCCTGCTAATAAGAAAGTCATGTTAGATGGAGATTACCGCTGTAAAGACATATTCTTTAAGTTTGCCGAAAAAGGAAAAAAGGTTGAGGTTGGTTTCAGACAATCACAGACATTCCAAGCGTTGCGCCCTGACGAGAAAAGTCTTGAACTAAGCCTGTATTCATCGGAAGATAAAAACCCTCGCTATATCACTGATCCAACATGTCAACGGTTAGGGAGATTGAGAATACCCTTACCGCCCATACGAAAGGGTGAGAAGCTTGAGATAGAAGAAAGTATCATCTTTGGCGATACAGAATTACTTTTTGTGGCGAGAAACTTGAAGACGGGAGAAAAATACGAAACTCAATTTATTTTCAATTAGATATTGGTTGTTATAAAGAACATGTTTTTATGCGTGTTTTATACCTGTACGCTGTGCGCAGAGAACTGAAATCACTAAAACTACAGTATTTTCTTTCAAGAGAAGACAAATTGCAAGACGTTTTTGTAATAAAATTTGGTTGTCCTTTGAGTTTTTTTTATCAATCAACCAATCAATCAAAATCTAGTGAAAAGGTGATGATTTTCATTTTCAAATAACTTCAATCAAGTTTCCTAAAATGTGGAAGTTAAAAAACCTACTCCAATTTTTTGATGTTTTGGACTTGTCTTCGTGGTCGACTTATTGACCTTGATTAAAAGTAGATATCTCCCATACGGTCACTTATATTTCTGTAAAGTTCAGGACCACTGCGATCTTCAATTTCGATTTAAAAACCTTTTACAGACCATGCATATCAGACGTTTTGTTTTATAAACTTGGTCTAAACCACGGCCACTGACTCGGTGGTCTCCCGGCTATAAAAAAATCAAAATATTTTTCAAGCACTGGTATATCGAATAAAAAATACAGTGCCAAAAATTGTATTAAACAGTTATGCTATATATGATTATTTCAAGTATAGTAACATCTCGTCAGCAGCAATTGGGTCAAAATATTGAAAGGTAAACAGAAAAACTAAATAAAAAGAATTGAACGAAAAGTACTCGTAGCCAAACACCGAGGATATCGACCATGTGCAGTACCAGAAAAGAAACCGTTTTGTGCCAATTTCGAATTAAACAGTCGATTTAATCTCAAAGACTAAAAATTTAGATTGTATTGGTAAATTCGTGCAAGACAAGTCTGACGAGCAGGCTTGTGAGTTTTGAAACATAACCATCCTATGCAGGTGAGGTAGTAATGTACAAAAATTTACGATAAACGAGACGATTTTAATTTTCAAATTATTAATTTTCCTAATTTACAGCCAATATACCTACTTCCCCTGCATACGGTGTTTATATTTCACAACTTATTCGATATGCCAGAGCTTGCACACATTTCACAGATTTTTTATCAGACACCGATTTCTTCGTGACCGACTTTTGGAGCAGGGCTATAAGAAAATACGTCTCATACGATCCCTAAAAAAATTCTTTCTTCGTTATCAGCCACTAGTAGATAAGTTCAAAATTGACTTAAAAGATATGATAGTTAATTGTTTTAATTAGTGTTTGACTGGTCTGCTGTACTGAGATGATCACCTCAATATCCCTATTGTGTCTCACAACTATGTTGTGTTCTATGGTCATTACCGGATCCTAAGATCGCAATGGAAGAGGGAGGTTTGGCGCAATAAACCTGGTTTAACCCACCATTTCGTTTGAAATGCCTGTACCAAGTCAGGACCATTGCGATCCACCAATTCTCCGGTATGACTGATTCGTTTTTTCATTTTCTCTGGACTATGAGATTGATCATTCAAGTTCGGTAGTTTTGTTATTACCTTTATTTTCAGGTCAAGAAAATTATTAATTTGATACTTACAGTAAATCCGTTTCTTTTATCGTGTAGTTTTGAAATGAGTTCACCACCAGAATCAAATTAGTAGAGCCACGAAGGCCTTAAATCGGCCCAGTATTTTCACTATTTTTTCAATTACTATAACTTGTCAAAAATTTACCTAAAATATGTTGAGGTATGTACAAACTTTTCATATCTGTAAGATTTAGCAAAATATTTACACCACAGGTTTAGCCTTGAGACTTTAAACAGACCATAAATTTGAAAATTCCTCATTTTTCACACATTTTCACTGCTTCTCTGCATATTTCGTCAAAATGAGCATTGGCCACATTCCTCGACCCTTATTTTTTTTGAAAATCAATTCATAATATCATAATACACATTTCTTTCACAAAATAGTTTTGGTCGACAGGTGCGGCCCATTTCATATCCATCGATTTATACATGAAAATCAAGGAAAACTGTCCAAAATTGTTATTTTGCACAAAATAGTATATTTTTTACCTCACTGCCCTGCTTGTTGATAAATAATTGAAGGAAAAAACATTTCAAGTCATGAAATATAAAGACTAATGAACATTAATGAAGCAACTACAAGTAGATTTATTTAAGTTGAATTTTTGGGCCATTTTAAGGCCTTCGTGGCTCTACTCCTTTGAGATGTTAATCAAGAATGACGTTAAGTTCGTGGAATCCGTTGCGCTGCCAATGGTCAATTCAGCGCGTTAAATCCGATAGAGAAAAAACAAAACAAAACCCTACATGTATGACATACATGTACATCTACTTTTTTCTTAGAGATAAAAATCCCCATACGTATTGGTCTATTAGCGCATAATGCCTTTCATAAAAATTTCATTAGGGACGACAGCAACCTAGAAGTAACTTAACCTTGTGTTAGCATTTTTGTGTTAGACATGACTCTCTTTCTGTGAAGGAAATCAATGAAAGTCTAAATTTGTAGGATAAGTTGATAGATCTAGCTATTAAACGAAGCATTGTTGGATCTGAATGTGAGCTCAAAGAACATTTTTCTTTTGTCATTTTGTAATTTACGAGTTCCAAAAACATTCCAGTCTTGTAAGAGAGCAGAGGAACACAGTTTGTTTTAGTTCCTTGCGGGGTTAGTTATGGTATACAGTTTTATACTGTACTCAATACGACCCAATTTGGGGTCAGGTCATTACTCCGACAACCCATTACTCCGACATCCCATTATTCCGACAACCCATTTCTCCGACAACCCATAACTCCGACAGCCCATTTCTTCGACAATGACATAGAGATGTTAGTTATATTTTATTCCTATAATATAAGAGGTCTCATACTTCGACAGCAACAAGTCCAAAAATAGCATGCCGTCCAACCTTGGAGTAAGATATTATGAAGAAAAATAGTTTGAGTTGCAGGAAGTATGTTGACAAGGTGATATCTGTGTGAACCGGATTTAAACCCCAACAGAACAACAACCATTACGAAAGATAGTTCAGTCTTAGGTCTAACTGACTGTTCATACAGCTTCCCAAGTTATACGTTGTACTTGTATCTTAACAACTGTGACATTCGGCCTAATTTTCCATAGAAATTTTTCTATTTTGCAAAAACAAATATGCTTATTTTCAACGACTATCCTAAGGAAGAAGTATCTATAGACATATTATTTGACTTTCTTATTGTCGAACTCTTGTTATATTTTTGTTATTTAACTTAATAGATTCCCAAGAAACATGTAAAAGTAACAACCCAAGATTATCCTTATTTTCTGAAACAAGAAAGGCAATGGTCCTTTTTCCTTTATCACAAATTTGTTCAGTCAATGTTTCACACGAAACATGAGTTAACATAAAAGTAAGCCTCGCCAGTAAGCACCATCAGAATTATAAATCCCTTGTTGATTCATCTATTCATCAGTTATACCGGTATTATAAACTTTGGGGTGGGATTGGGGGATTGGCTGTACATGTTTACTCGAATAAAAAATAGAAAATCTAATAGGACATTAAATGATACCCCGCCACTATATTTGTATAAAGAGAGAAATGAGCTATCCTTCTAAGACCAGAAAAACTCAGCATTATCAAAATTTTGAAAATTTATGAAGTTGCACAGGATGTATTATATTTCTCGGATCATCCTGAATATTGAACTAGACCTTATTTAAAGGGACTTCTCCATCTGTATTTGATACCTGCCCCATGTCGGTGGTTTCCTCATGTTACTCTGGATTCGTCCACCATTAAAACTTACTGCCCTACATGGTTGTTAAGCACCGAAACGCACACATATTGCTCTGTACCGCTGAGCATTATATCATTCACATCCCTGACACGTTTTTAGCTCACCTGACCCATAGGGTGAGCTATTGCCGTCACTTTGCGTCCGTCGTCTGTCGTCCATCCGTTAGCTTTTATACGACCGCGTTTTTTTTTGCAATCGTATAATCGTATAACGTTATGGCGATGTCGTCGTCGTTGTTGTCGTCGTCGTCGTCGTCTGTGGACACTTTGGTTTCCGTGCAATAACTTGAGTAAATATTGACCGAATGTTATGAAATTTTGATATGATGTTTGTTACAGCTAAAGGAAGGTTGGTATTGTATTTGGGGATTGTGGTCTCTACGGTTTTAGAAAAAAGGGCCAAAAAGGGCTAAAACGGGTGTATTGACAAAACTGTTGTAGAATGTTCAATTCAATTTTTAATTTTGAAAATTCTTTCTACCAAATGTGTCAATGATTTTTAAATGTATTTCACCATTACATTGCTTCATGGGGCTAAAGACAGGCCTCGTCCATAAAATCAGCTTTTTCATTTTTGGTCCTATTTTTAAAATCCTTTTTTCATTGGATTCCTTGTGAAAATCCCTGCCTTATTTTGTAATCAGGTTTGCAATATTTTTTACTGTTTTTGAGAAATTAGGGGTTAAAGGGTAAAAAATGTCAATTAATACATGTATATAAATAAGGCTTTTGTATTAGATGTTGATGTAAATATATATGTGTCAAAAATGCACCACAGGATGCAGGTGTCAAAAAGCTTTGTAAGTCCACCATGTGCTTCATGTGACCAAAGCAATGGACTATCCATATTGGGCCCCCAACGTACAGGGTTCAACTTGTTGCAGGCGTATTATGCTGCGCTCGGCGTAGCTTTTATTTTCAGGCGTTAATTCCTCTGACGCCATAAGTTCAAATGCAACCACACTTGGTACAGCTGTTAAGTGGCATTATGTATACAAAACCTTCGTTCGGATTTTTGATTTGTAAAAAAACATGGCCACTGTTGCTCTTCCGGTGCAGTCTCCGCTCGAGACATTTTACGGAAGGCATCATGCGCTCAAAGACAAAATAGGATTTTTGATTCTCAGATGGATGCAGATGTTTGTTTGTCATAGGGTTTTGTTTTGTCTTTCTTTACGACTAGTGTTTGCATTGTTGAATGCTGTTTGGTTGGTTTTTTTTAAGTTCACCTTTGCGTCCGTCGTCGTCTGCTTACAATTGTTCTTAAATATTCTTCTCTGAAAGTACTGAAAAGAATTTAATAAAACTTGGAATGATTGATCTTGCCTATAAGTTGTGTTTCAATTTTAATGCCGTTTTAATGCCGTTGCTAAAAATATACCAGGGGCCAAACTACTATTTTTGCTTGTTTTTATTATTTTTTCATGTTTTTACCCTATAGAATGAAAATTATTGCAGATAAAGAAGAGCTGTTATTTGCTTAAACCTTCAGCTCATTAAGCTTTAGAAAAGTCTCCATTGGGTCAATGTTGTCTAGAAACAGTTTATAGAAGAGACTTTTATAGCTTAATGATGAGGTAAGCAATCCAGGCCTACTGGCCTCGTTGAAGGCTGCTGGCAGTTGTCCATTGTGTTTTTTTCTGAATTGCGGCTTGATTGTGAGCTGTGTCGCGTACACTTATACCAAATCTCATTATTTTCTATTTTGGTTCCTCTTTTTTATGTTTTGTGTTTTTTCTTGCTATTCTCCTTCGTGTTTACTGATTTTGTCGTTGACTTTTTGGACTTTCGACACTTGAATGCCAATTGGTGCCTCTTTGCTTCCAATATTTTCAACTGTTTCTGTCATTTTATTAATATTGGTTTATACAAATGTTATTTTTGGCGAAACATTTAACCTGTATGGCGCATTAATTGCAGGTTCACTAATTACGGATTTTTTACGTTTTTACATTCTCCACACAACTACATTGATGCAAAATGATTATTCTGGAAGGATTGAAATAAAAGAACGACGAATCCATCACCAAATAATTATAGACGAGTCCAAGCAAATCCAGCTCCAAAGTAACTCTGATTTGAAATGATCGGCTAGTCGATCTTTCTTGAAAGAGTAAGAAAGCTAAATCTAGCACCAAAGTTTTCGATCGATCACAATTGACCAAATGCAGTGCAAGGTGAGAAACCGTGTGTGTATTACATTGCAGACTGAAAAGTATTTCGCACAGTTTGGAACGATTACCTATGGTGACTAAAAATCAATGAAGAACCCTCACCTGAAATGTCACCAAACACAGTAGGAACACTTACCAAGTTTCAATCGAAGAGTTTTATATATGATCTAAAATTGGTTCAGAAGAGAATCATCTAATTGGTCCATTTTCAACAAGGCTCTATGACAAACGTGATGACTTCAACTTTCCAATCGTCAACTTCCCCTTCTTGTGTAGCAATATTCCGTCAGCTCCAGCTTATGGAGTTTACGTATCTCAATTGATTCGTTACTCCAGAGCGTGCGGGACTTACATCGATTTCCTTAGCAGAGCGACACGTCTGACGCAAAAATTGCTCACACAGGGTTATGTTGCTCCTCGGTTGCTGTCTTCACTCAAGAAATTTTACGGAAGACATCATGCACTTATAGACAAATATGGGATTTCGATCTCTCAGATGAGTGCAGATGTTGGTTTGTCATAGGTGTTGTTTTGTCTTCCTTTACTGGATTTGACACGCTGAATGGACTATTGGCAACGCGACGGGTGTGCTATAGCAAGCAGGAACTGCTTACTCTTCCGGAGCACCTGAGTTCACTCTTGTTTCGACTGGAGTTCGCGTTGTTGATTGATATTCAGTTGTTTTGTGTTTCCATGTTTTACGTGTTGTCTGTTTTTGTCCCGTTCTTGTTTGTGTTTACTGGTTTAGTCTCTGCCCTTTCGGACTTTTGACATTTGGATACCCCATTGGTACCTCTGCTTCTTCCATTATAAACACCAGGAGGACATTCCAATTTTCATGCATTTAAAAGGAGTGCATATAGAGAGTTTTAAAGAAGTGCCATAAAGAGTTTGTGCTAAAAAGGGTTTGTGATTGATAAATTTTTGTTTGTGTAATGTCCAGTCATTATAAGGACAAGAACAAATTGAAACAACAAATTCAATTGTGTAGACCTTAGAACACGACGATCATAACACAGACCCATGTACGTCATGCAAAAAAAGACCAAAGTACGACCACAAACCAGAAATGAGATGAACCAAAAGACAGGAAAATGTATCCTTAACTTACCATGATAGGTCAATGCACCCATAACGTGATGAAACCCACCGAAATGTACTTCGCACAGTCTGGAACGATTACCTATGGTATACGATATTGAGATGTGGAATAAGTGTACGCGACACAACAAACATAAACAAACAGCAATTCAAAAAATCACAACGGAAAACAGCAAGCAGTCTTCAACATGACCATAGGTCACTGCTTACCGTCTTGCATTGGCCCAAGACTTATAATACAATACAAAAGAATCAAAACCAATCCCTAAATCATCAACGAAAGACTCAATTCTTGACATAAAACAGTTAACATAGAATGACAAGGACAAACAAAGGTTTTGGCAAAGTTTCCTGGCTTGGGACAGGCACATATAAAATGTGGCGGGGTTAAACTAGTTTTTTGGATCCAACCTTCCCCCTATTGATAAGCTTGCACAAAGCTACATATAAAACACACTGTAAAACTCAATCGACAAAAGTTCAATTCAACAAGAGAGAACCTAAGACAACATACTGTACGAAAACAACAAGACAAGGAGGAACTCTCTTTAGAACACTCGAAGTTACTGACAACTAGCTAAGAAACATTTATCGATTGATGTAAAAGAATCAAATACATCAGGTCTAAATCCGACACCCCACGTCAAAACAATGAATGATTAAGAGTTGTATCACCATACAGAACCGACATACTTGATCGCTGTGGTGCTTATAAATAATACAGTGGATACAAATAAAGTGGTGACTGAAAATAAATGAAGAACCCTTACCTGAAATGTCACCAAACACAGTAGGAACACTTACCAAGTTTCACATTAAACCCTTACGTACAGTCACTCATTCTACTGTACAATGTACATTTTTATTTGTCAGAATCGGAAATTTTAAAATTTCGATTTTTTAAATATATTTCGTTTAATGCATGTTCAGAACGTTAGGAACTCTCTCCTAAACTTTTTGCAACACTGCTTCAATAAAAGCTGAGATATACCTTTCAGACAATGCCTGATTCTTTTTAAAACAAGCCTGTAAAAATTTGACGTCTCGTCTTTAATAAACAACTGTCAAATTACAATGCACGACATCATCAAACAGTAACGTAGAACACATTTTACGGTTTTTCTGATATATTTCTAAAACGACTTGTCATAATTTATTCATTTATACATGTATACCGTTTTTACTCTATTAAAAAGCCTAATTTTGTGTTTAAACCTTGTCTTTCTAGAAGGAATGCTCTCCGAGAAATCGCCGTAGCATAAAACACACCATAAAAAATCAATTAATTTCATTTAGTAACGATTATATTTGTAATTTCTTTGACATTAAAAAATCAATTAATTTCATTTAGGAACGATTATATTTGTAATTTAGTTATGCGAACGCTCATTTCTTTGCAACATAAGCCCCATTTACATGCACTAGTTATACATACGTATGTAAATATACAAATGTGCAAATTTACACACGTATGTATAAGCAAATTTGCTAACCATTTACATGAGTTTTATGTTTAGTGTGTATTTTTATAAATTTATTCATAAGTTGACTGGACATACACAAACCAATATGAGATCTCACTCCAGTCATTTTCTATACCCTCAGGATGGGCTAATAGAAGGATATACAGCTTTTAAAAGAAAGACTGTAAGGGCTTACATATAACAGCCCTTTCGTCGCAAATGTGCCATAAACGGTGCCTAGTTTTTTTAATAGAGGAAACAGTGGTTTAACAGGTACCCATAAGAAACCACCAGTATTAGTAAGGAAACAGTGATTGTTTTTGTTAACTTAAAATTGAACTCGATCGAACTTTCATTCGAATAGCTGTACGTTTTATAAATAACATGTCAAAGGGTGGTGGTATTAAAAACAGTGCCATAGTCATCTTTGTCATCCAGGCATATCTCTGTTCAATAAAATCAAAGGAGAACGATTTCATAAAATTATCTCGAAAGTAACTGACCCAACTCACCAGCGTTTTGTGTACTAGTATTTAACTCAAAACTTATTTGATATTCCAGGGTTTGTTCTAATTTTTTAGAGTTTTTACCCGAAACTGTTGTCTATTTGATTGGCTTTTAGACCAAGGTAATGAAAAAAATGCCTCAGATGAGTGCAGATGTTGGTTTGTGATAGAGTTTTGTTTTGTCTTCCTTTACCGGATTTGACACGCTGAATTGACTGTTGGCAACGCGACGGGTGTGCTATAGCAAGCAGGAACTGCTTGCTCTTCCGGAGCACCTGGGTTCACTCTTGTTTCGACTGGAGTTCGCTTTGTTAATTGATATTCAGTTATTTTGTGTTTCCATGTTTTACATGTTGTCTGTTTTTGTCCCGTTCTTGTTTGTGTTTACAGGCTTTGTCTCTGCCCTTTCTGACTTTTGACATTCGAATACCCCATTGGTACCTCTGCTTCCCTCATACGGTCTCATATAAAGCTTTTCTTTTGTTGTCATCATGGTAACAAAATTCAAAATTTGACTATAGCAAGCACTTAATTTTTACATTTTTATGGTAAATATTTGCTTTGTTTGTCTTTTCTTCTTGGATAATATGAGATTGACCATCCCAGTTTGGTATTACCTTTAATCATTAATGGATGGAATTCAAACTGTTAGTCCTTGTAAATAGAGAGTAACACGGTCTTTGAGAGAACTTTTTAGTTTTGAATTCAGATTGATACATGTATATGTTATAAGGAATAATAAAAATCTAGCTATCTCTATTGTAGAAAACTTTATGTAATTAGCACGATTTTCTTTCCTTTCGTCAATATGGGTTTCCGGTCATAAATGTTTACCCCTTTGCTAGATATTACATGTAACATGTTCAATACCTGATGCTTTATCCAATGCAGTAATAAAACAACTATTAATTCATCATGTTGTCAAGCGATTATAGGTCATAGGCATGTGAGTGACCATGCTCTAGCTCTTCTCAATACCCATTTGTTTTATATTATATAGACTATATAATTTATATTTCCGTTCGTCCGACCATTATTCTATCAAGTTTGGTCTTCAAATCGTAGCTTTTGGACACTGCAAGCGTAGGAAATAAGGGAGAACCGTATAGATTTTGGGTCAAAATGTCAAAGGTCAAGGTAAATAGTTATGAAAAACTTAGAAAAGGTGGTAATGTTAGTTCTCAAAGTATTTTTGACACTAAGAAATGTGCACCTTAAGCCTATGGGGTAAGAAAGATCTCGACTGTGTTAGGGAAATACAGTTGTGTAAGGGTCAAGGTCACAAGTTCAGAAAAACTTGGAAATTGTAGAGAGATATTGGTTTTAGAGGCATAAGTTTTTAACGCCTTGATAAAATTTTATGAAATTTACAAGTCGAAGAGCTTATAATGCAAGAGTGATGCCTGTGGATTCTAGAGTACATAGCTTAAAGGTCAAGATCACAAGTTCTCCAGGAAGAGAAAAATCGAGCTATGCATTTGTTTAAATTGGGTTTACATGCTCAAAATTTAATAAAACAGCCTATATGTAAATTTACATTTACATCTGGTCCTGAGGTGATGTAAATTTACACCATGTGTAAATGTACATACGTATGTATTTGCATTTACATGCAGTATTTGCACACATGTGTAAAATTACATACGTATGTAAAAATGCACACGTATGTAAAACTGTGCATGTAAATGGGGCTATAGTTCCTTTCATATTAGTTGGAACAATTTTTATTTATTTCAAATTTTAAGTCCGTTGGATAATATTAAAAACGAAAGAATATGGAATATATGCCAGAAAGACACGATCCACAAATTGATATGATTTTGATAAATGTAGAAATGTAGGAAACACTGCGTGTGAAGTGCTTTTCTGGGTTTATCTTCATCAAACACGCTAGGAGTAGAAAACTGGTAAAATATTAGATTTGATAAAACAAAAACAGAAGCCAAAAAAGTTGACGTATAGCAGTCGTAACGTAAAACTCTTTTTCATGAGACATCATCGGAATACCTGTTGCTAACACTTGCAAAAAATGTGACTAAGAATGAAGGGAAACCTGTCTAGATTTATTTTTCTTTGTTTTTGAAAGAAGATGCAGCCATATTTATTTTCTTAGAGATCTCTAAAATTGTACCGACGCCCATTGGACATAGCCAAATCGGATTTAATGCCTTATATGGCAAATGCTTTTAATTCAAACAAGGGGCTAAAAATGCTTTTTCTCTAAATTATGTAATAACTATTATATATTTTTTCCAACTGGTAGGTCACAGAAGACAAAGACTACATTTTTACGGTATTTGTACATTTTTACGGGAGAATGTAGTATATCTCGAAAATACAATTCTGAATTCTGGTAGAACCTACAAACAACTTAGAGGCGAAATATGGGGATAGATGTAAACCAAAGGACCAGTTATTTATGAAGACAACAGGAAAAGGGGAGTGGTGGGTAGAGTCGGATAATTACCTCTTATTGGTCCACTAATGAACATGCGAAGTCTCACACTTTCGACTAGTTGGCCCACTTTAATCAGCGGTTAGACCAAACTTTCCGATGTTTAACCTGGTAAGACCACGGATGCGGGCCATTTGCACCCCATTTAGCCACCAACAGTGTACATGCAATTAGTTTTAAACTAATATGTTTATGTTACAGTCCTTTTCTTAATTTAGGCATTTTGTTTTAAATGACTGAAAATTTTTGGCATTTTATAAACACACGGTACAATCGACATTACAATTTTCCTGACGTGGCGGAATTATATGTCAACTTTTGTGACGTGCGAGTTAGAAAATGCAAGAAAAACAAAAAATAAACAAGGTTTTCATTTTGTTTGATATCATAATTTATGCGCAGTCTCTGGGTCATAAACAATTTAATTTAAATGTATATACATGTAAACATATACTCAAATGTGAATTACAGCTGAGAACATTGAGCACAAGTTTCACGAAATGATACGGATGATCTCGGATAAACTTTATCAATGTAAAAGTGCGCATTAAAACAGTCATTAAATGCATTTTTTCTAAATGTATAATAAAAATATCAATCGTAAAAGACTAATTTTTCTATTTGAATATATAAAAGGCGTTCTTTCTTTCATTTCTTCTAAAAGCTATACAAAACTTAAGGTGAAAAATCACCATTCATGACACACCAGAAAATAAGACGTGCGGAGTAAGATATGCAGTTTATTGACGAGAAGGAATAAATAAATAATCATATTGCATCTAAAAGATAATCTTACTAAAAATTCAATTCGAAAAACTCATGTTGTTTTTTTGTCTGCTGTGAAAAAATACATGTTCCAAAATACTGTTGAACTGATATGGATTCAGTTTTTGACATGGTTTCGTTTAAAATACATAAAACCAAATGGCTTTACAAAAACATCATTACATTATAGCACAAAAAGTAATAGAAAACACATATTCAAATCTTTTAAAAAGTTGTTTGTAAGAAACCAATTTCTTTCTACATCCCAATTCAGAGTAAGCTTTGTAGCATGGGATACAGGTTTATGTGTTACTAATAATTCAGCACAAAACAAAACCAGGTAAGATTAAAATAATTCGGAAGTGCTTTTTATTATGTCATCACCAAAATGAAAGTATCGCCTTTAAAACGAACAACCGCCAAAAAGTGCACCACATAGCCTTACTTAAGTTTCCGCTCCTACCCACCTCTCACATTTTCCCCATGGTTCTTCAAATAATTGCTGCTCCTAATTATTTCACACCCACCCCCATATTTCATTCATATCATCATCATTTCATGTTCATTTTATCACCATATTATAGTGTTGCGAGGGCGTAAAACACCAACTCATTCACTCACTCACGAAAAGCAACAATAAAACCCGCGTTCTATGCCTTCTTCATCCGCGGTCCTTTGTTTCCAAAATCATAGTAGACCACTTAAAATATTTGAAATGGTCAGCTGACAAACACCTCTCAACTGGTCTTGTATGTCCCGCCTGGTTCGATGTGACCGAATACCCGGCGTGATAGAAGATAATGAGATATGGAATAAGTGTTCGCGATACAACCTACATGTATAACCTTGACAACAATTTAAAAAATCCACAACGAAAAACATCCAGCAGCCTTAAATGTGACCAGTGGTCGCTGCTCGCTGTTCTGTAATTGGCCCTGGATTGAAAATGAACAACATATGATTCAAACCAAATCCTAAAAAGTGTTAATAAAAGATCTCCTTCTTGATATAGAGAAAAATCGACAAATACAAACATCAGATTTGATACGTGTAAGGATTCTCAGGCTTAGGACAGGGACATTTAAAATGTGGCGGCGTTAAACTAGTATTTGGGGCCCAACCCTCCACCCATTGATAATCAAAAACAAAGCACAAACCAACACATAGTAAAAATCAAATCGATGGAAGTTCAATTCAACACACAAAAGGACAACAGGAAAATGACGGGACGTAAAGATCTATACTCTACGTAGCTCTTGAGAACACTCGATAAAGCCGATAAACCAATAACGAAAATGTGTCCTTATGACTCTTGAAAAAGTCTTAGTTAAAGCTCGGTAAAAATGAAGTACTAGACGGAATGACCTGGAAAGTGGATGCGTGGTGCAATGCATTGTGCCGAAGTGTTACCCCAAATTTAGAATCAACCCACTTGCAGAAACCGAGATAAATCGAGAAACCGCGAAAATTTGTACATAACGAACGGAAAGAAGGACGTACATCTGTACTAGGTGATTACCATATAGCCCCTCTCTTAGTCTTACAAGCGGGAGTGCATTATTGCCCATGATATAATTACAAGCTTAAAGTTGAAAAATCTGTCAAAGTAAAAAATGACCGTATTTCGTTAAACAGGAAGTAGATTTGGGACAGACCAGAAATCAAATCCCACGTTATGAGACTTTTCCCTAATGCTGTATACCAAATATCAAGTGGCTGTGATTACATGTAGTAGTTTTCGAGAAAACTGTTATGCAAATTTCTTCCCTGCGCAGCCGCCCGCCCGCCGCCCGACATGCAGCATTTTATAACATATCTGCGAGACATTTTCAGATTTTAATATTTTTAAAGATATAAGAGCAAATGACACACACACAACATCTTTCTGTTTCTATTTCATTTTACTTTTATAGTTTGATTTCGGTTGTAATGGTAACATTTTTACTTTTTCATAAATTGTTGTTTATTTTTAGATTAGTTTCATTTTTGACGCGATTTACTTGTGGGGACAATTCTGCAAGACACGCGTTTTCGAATAATTATTGGATAAAAGAACGCACAACATGCACAAAATTCATTTACAAAATAGGTTTAGCGGATTACAAAGTTACTATATAGTCATTAATGCAACATACCTGTTAGAAATTTCATAATTGTCAAATGTTTCAGAATGATTTTCCACTTCGGTTACAATGGGACAAAGACACACTTTCCACATTCGTCCACAAATCTCGCAATTCATATCTTTTAAAAAGCTACCGTTATGACAACGTCACAAAGAGACGTCATAGAACATATTTACAAAGTTTCAAAAGTCTACTTCAACTTTTCGCAGTTTTTTAAGGATAAAAACATTTTTCGTGAACCAAAATTGTCACACGGGACAGCATAAATTTTGACGTTGTTTTCAAGAATCCTAACATTTTTTGTTGAGTTAATTTTACTTTGAGTGTTATAATTCATATCAGACTGTAGCTCTTTTTTTGCGCTTTAAGAATTTATATAGAAGTAGTATATCCTTACTCTTATATTACAAAAAAGACGTAAGAATGAAAAGAAAACGATGATTTTTCGACATAGTAGCAATATCCGACGTAACGTCACAATGTTTGGATAAAAGTATATAACAAAACCGATTTTTGCAAAACAAATCACTTATCTGAAACTTAGACACATAGAAAAAGATAAGCTCTGTTGCAAATGATATTAAGAGGTTTGAACTTTACTTCTTGATCATGAATTAAGTTTGTTTGTTATAGCTGATCATATTTTGGCAGAGTGTTTGAAGCTCGTAACGCATGGATTTGTATGAAAGAAACAGCAATCGAAGACAAAGCTGACAGCTTCGGACTGGGCTATATTTCATTCAAATGTATTTTTCGGAAAGTAATAAATTTTATGCTTTTTCCGGTGAAATTTCATAATTTTAACATGTTTTGTCCCGCTCACAACTCACTAAGGTATGTCGGTTATCAGCACGCATGAAAATCTGATATATCGATTGTACCGTGTGATATAAATGCTGGCCGATTTTAGGCATTTTATAAAATGACTAAAATCTTCAGTCATTTAACAAATTGCCTGGAAAAAATATTGAAAATTTTAACAAAATGTCTAAAATAAGCAAACGACTTCCAAGTACCAAGAAAAAAAAATTAAATATATATTAAGGCGGAATGTTTAAAGAGAAAGCATTATGCAACCAACTAAAAGTCTAACCATAAAGTTTATTGCTAATATTAAGCTTAAAAATAGCCATAGCAACCCCATCTGAAACTTCCTAAATAAACAAGAGTAACCCAGAACCCCGAACTGCTCATCTATTCCTTAAGCTATAAGGGGTTCTTATATTAGGGGTCATCTATCAACTTTTACCAAATGGAGCATAATGTGTGTGTTTGTGTTGGAGTTTAAGGCCCTTTATCGACACACCTGGGTCATGTAGGGCTTTCAGTTTTGATAATGGGGGAAAGCAGAAAACCACCGACCTTGGGCAGGTAACTGACAAACCTAATCACATACAGTTGGGGAAATCTCTTTTTATAAATTAGAAACAAGACTCGAACACCAGTTGACAGGTTATCGGCTAGTGATCAATAGTGTGATATTTAAACCAGCGCCATAGACCACTCGTCCACCCAGGCCCCTGGAGGATAATGAAATGAAGCCTTAATCAAACAGCAGCTTTTATCTATTTTCCTTTTATTCCATATAGGGCAAAAACAAGAAAAAAAAGAAAAACCTTCTATAAAGGGTTGTCTGATAACTTCCACTCAAAGGAGATTTTTGTAGAGCTTCATTAGCAAAAGGTTTAGGCAAGCAACAGATTCTCTATCTGCAAAACTTATCATTCTATAGGACAAAACCATTCAAACACTTTCTTTTATACTTTTTAAGGAGGGGTCATCTGACAACTTCTTCTCAATGTAGAATTTTAGATTAAGACAATGCAAGCATGCAGCTGCTTTAGTTTTCATATAAAGGCTAAACATGCATATATATGGGGAAAAAATTATTTATCATGTCTATAAAGGGCCCTTATAAAGAGTTATATGATAACTTCGACCTAATGGAGATTTGTTAAGCTTTTGAGGATGCAGCAGATTTTTCTATCTCTTATACTTTTTTATTTCAAAGCCAAAAACAGTAGACTGACTCTCAGGTTCATTTTGAGCAAATGGCAGACTGCGTCATATACATGATATACAGGTCATACAGTTTAGCGTAACACAATTTTTTTTAATTTAGTGAATATATGATTATTAACCCTCTTGCTGCCAAAGTGACTTTTCTGTCATTCGCGCTATTTTTGTTTTTTCTGCGTAGAACGTCGGCAGTAATTGTAACGTCATAGCATTGTTCTCTGTAAAAGCGGCGTCATTTACGGCGGGAATGTTTTTGGATTTCATGCGAAACAGAATTTAGGCGTGTAGCTGTATTCTATTATGAAATTTGATACAAAAGTTTGAAAAAAGTAATATAACCATGCTTTCCAAAAGAATAATACAACTTTAGCTTATGAAACGGTTAAATTTTACTAATAAAGAATCGTGCAGCCATTTTATAAAATACATTAAAGGACTTGAATAGATCAAAGTTTTTTTTCAAGAACTAAACGCGTATGATATGCATGTTTTAGTGTCTGAATTAACTTTTGGTATTGATATTTAATGTCCGTCTTTTCTGAAAATGTCAATCAGTTTTCTTTTCCGCCAATGAAAGTTGCGTGACATAGTTTTCGGTCTGTCTGGCTATTCCTCTATCAGATTTTTTTTCACATCCCCCCGGTCACACTTCAGGTTTATCTTTATGTTCAAACTTATTTCTCGGAAACAATAGAATGAAACTTCATGAAATTTTGTACACTTCTACAATGAGCACTTATTAAGTAAATGACGTCATAATGCCGTAATTACGTGATCAATGTAACGGCGTCCGACTCGGAGGAGAGTGGGTCCGATATTGATGAGGAAATGTTGACATCCGAGGATGAAGAAGAGTCTGATGAAGAGAATTCGCTGGGCTGGCTGAAGGCTTTAGAGGGCCTTAGGTCAAAATGTTTGACCCACAAAACTTTACCAGGGAAATCCAGGATTTCATTTCAGATTGTCCTCTTGGTCCTACAGTTCATGATATTAATCCAGTTTCTATGTTTGAGAAACAGGTATCAAATGCAGACACCAATATTTTTAGATTACTTACGCGAGAAACAAATCGGTATGCAGAACAGTACTTTCAGAAAAATCCAGCCCATTTATTCTAGAAAAAGAAGCTGGAAAGATGTCACAGAAGAAGAAATGAAAAAGTTTATAGGCCTTTTAATGTTAATGGGAATCGTACTGGAGTACGAACAGCGTATTTACATCTCCGGCTTTTCCGGAAGCAAAGAGCAGGAACCGTTTTCAGAATATATTGAGGTTTTTGCATGCTGTCAATAATGAAGAAGTCCAAGGAAGAGATGAGGATGGCTATGATCCTGCCGAAAAAATCAAACCGCTCGTTGACCTTTGTAATGAAGCATTTTCGTCAAACTATAGGTACAATATTACTTCAAATTACATTCTTTCAAATTGCAACACATTTGTAAATGCACTACATCCACATTAAAAGGAAAAAAAAATATGTTATCTCTTGTTATTTTGTTCAAAATTCACACGAAATGATAAACATTTTTAAATATAACCTAACAAATGTTATACCATAAACAGTAATAAATACTGAAACGTCGAAGCGGGTACGGGTGCATGATACACATTTTAGTCACTGAATAAAAGGTTCTAAAAATTATATTTAAAAAACTTCGAAAAGATTTAATTTGTTGAGGGGGGTGTATAGAAAAAAAGGGGTATATAAAATTCATGTTCCAAAAGCCTGTGATAAAAATTCTCGAATTTCCCTTTCTTTCATCTCTGAAATTTACATCGAGTTGAAAAATCTAAAAATACTTTTCTCGCGTCCTACTTTGTTGAAATTATTTAAAAATGATACTGAACAATAACAGCATTTCGTAGCTGTACTATTCATCGCGGAGTATATATGGCAGTGGTTAAAACTGAAATATCTAAGGACAGACAAAAAGATTTAGAAGCATATCCGGACGGAAAAAAAATCAATATCAGCATTAGGCAATTTTTTTGTGGGAACTTGCTGTAGAGCTTTCCGCTCTCGTGGGCACTTCGTGCCCGCTACGACCTGTTCTCTCTATAAATATTAGCAAAAAGAAAGTAGTGGACCAAGTGCTACGTAATAAAAATTTAAAGAAAAGAGATGAGGACATAACAATTAAAAACAAGTAATACTGTGAGCAAGCTCACAAAAGGATACCCCCCCGCTTCAAATTGGACTCTGTAGCTGAAAAAAGTCCAGTGATCTACCCTCCATGATAACCAACAGCAATACAAATTCTTCATGCGCACCTACAGATGACGTACTTTCTTCATGTAAAGTTTCATCAAAATCCATCAAGCGATTTAGGAGGAGTTGCGCTTACGGGGTCTCCCATTGAATAATGTATTTAAAAAGTCTAAGTCCAATTATCTCCCCTGAATGATGTCCGAGTGCGATGAAAATTCTTCATGCACATCTACATATTAGGTACTTCCTTCATGTTAAGTTTCAGAAAAATCCTTAACGCGGTTAAGGTGGAGAAGCGCTTACAAGATACGTGGACAGACGGACAGACAGACAGACAGACAAGGTGTTTCCTATATACCCCCTCAAAACTTTGTTTGCGGGGGGTATAAAAATGTTGCAGGGTTACGCTAGTTTTGAATATATAAAAACTAAATATTAATGTCTTAGGAAACCTTTTCGTTCACATTTATAAATCTCTCCAGCAAATTATTAAATCGCGGGATATCCAATAAATTATAGCGGGAAATTTCTTATGAACGGCGCGAAATGTCATGACTTAAATAGCCGGTCCAAGGAACGACAATGCAACTTTTGCAACGTCATAGAGCAAAGGCTTGTTTAGAAATTTGGCGCGTATAACCAAGAAAAAAATATTCGGCAGCAAGAGGGAAACAACGGAATTTTTGAAAACTCTCATCAGCATAACAGGAAACCAAACATTGGAAGGCCAAAAGATAAGAATTATTGAAATGATTGTACAAGAAATATTAATATGAAGTACTTTTTTACTTTTGATATTTGTTAATATTTATAATTCAATACATTGTACAAAAAGATCTTATAATTAAACCTAGCTCCTGCTATAATATATTTTAAGATTATGATTTTAACAACGGATTACTGGATACAGTATTACCTCCCCTTTATTTACCTTATAAAGCAAAACATTACTTCGTATAGTAATTTACTTCCTGCTACTAGGACGAAAGGTGAGACGAATGCTTTTACTGTTCTTCGAAAATCATGCTTATAGTTTAAAGAGATTATAAGAATCTAACACCGGTGTTAGGGCAGGATAAGGAAATCTCCAACACCCCGAGGGTAAGATTTCAAGTCTGCAACGAGGCTCTGCCGAGTTGCAGATGTAAAGAAATCTTACCCAAGGGTGTCGGAGATTTCCTTATCTTGCCCTAATCATCGATGTTTGATTATTTTTCTCACTAAACCGTAAATTGTACAACGTGGATTTGTTTACAAAACATAGCGTGACGTAAACAATAGAGTTACGTCCCTTGGAAACTGCACGAGGCTATCTCACATGGGGTGGTGTGAGACAGAAAAATCTCACATCGCTAAAAATAGGAACTGTCCTGTCCAAAAAGTGAGAATTAGACAATCTTTGTTTCGTCGACGACTTGTCTGCTTTCAAGTCCTTTTTTTTCTGTCATAGAAGTAAACTATCATGTGGTATCTGTTTATAGCTTGCGATCCTTACTTTTGGTTTGATTGGAACACAACTGTTTGTTTTAACACAATGATATTTAACTCACATTGTCCGTCGTCGTCGTCGTACGTTAACAATTTCAACAACAACAACAAATTTCCTTTCTGAAACCACTGAAGGAATGATATACATGATATATGGGGAGTCCCTAAACCACGTTCCAAGTTTCAAGTTCCAAGTTCCAAATTTTAAAATCATTGATTTTTAATGATTTATTTAAATAATATATAAATTGGTTTTGCTTGAATCATCAAATTGTTTTAGGATCCGAAGATGACGGATAAAGAGTGATGAAGTAAAAGGCTATCAAATTCTGGTGTTTGAATAAAATCACATCAGTATGCTCTTTCTAACACTGCTATAAATTTATTTAAATATGAGGTTATCAGCATTCATGACAACAGCCGAAATTCGAAACCTACAAGATTTCCCTCAAAACTGTGAGGCGTAGATTGTCATAATTATTTCCAGATGGGTGTCATGTAGTTATCAAATTGTCCTGAGATTAATAATTTAGTTTTAATTTTCTCAGAATGGCCTACAAGGTTATTAAAGATAAATTAAAAAGGAATGCACAATTTCACAGTAAATTTACCTCATTTGTCTGTAAACAAAGTGTCTAAAACAATGAAATAATGCCCTGTTGTCAGTATAGAACACACATGCTGTATGAGGCCAAAACTAAATAATTATTTGTCTGTTTAGGGTAACATTGTTTAAGACAAAATCTTCTTCTTTTTTGGCAAATAAGTACAGTATATAAAGAACAATTTCAAATAGTGTTTTGTCACAATTAACATCAAAATGTTAATTAAATGTGCAAAAACAGGACTGTTGGTACATAAATCCTAAACAAACAAATATATTTGCTTGGCCATGGTTAAGTTTTGTTTTGCAACCAACGCTGAAGTTAAAGGAATTGGTTTAGTGTTAGTTATTCCCCTGAGGGCGGATGCCCGATGGGGGATAACTGATTTATACCACGGGACTGTAGAGGGTGCTAAATGAAAGTTTATGATAATTAATGAGGGGGGTCTGTATCTCGTTACATTTTATGACATAGTGGTATAAGTGACCAATTCTTTATTAAAAGAGGTTTACAGAACTCCTCCTCCCTGAGACCCTCACGGATTAATATTATATAAACAATTGAAATCAAATCGATACATAAAAACAAACAAAAAATCTTAGTTTGCAAAATATGGCAAATATGTGAAAAGTAAGGCAATAAACATGTAATCAGTAACACTTGCTGAGGTTTTTTTTAATTTCTTGAATCAGTTTTTAAATATAATATTTTTTTTTAATTTTGGAACTTGGAACTTGGAACGTGGTTTAGGGACTCCCTATTATGACATGTTTGCAACAAATGATCCTCATTTTAAAATGATTCGATCGATCAAAACATGGCCGCCGTTGCAATAAATAGAACAGGGGGTAAAACAGAATTTTTGTCAATAACTCAAAACGGTAACAGATATCGAAATTCTGGCATAGGGTAAACGTGAACAGCACGTCAAGATCTACCTATCCTGAAATTTTGGAGAAAATCTAACAAACCATGTGGGTGTTATAACCCCTTTTCTTGTTATTTTGTCTTATATCTCAAGAACTATATACGATATAGGGAGGTATTTCAAATGCATATTGGTCAGCTAAGTAAGCTGTACAAAATTGTCTATTAGGTCAAAATTGTCAGATGACCGTTTATATGGGTTGTGGCCCCTTACACACAAAGATACTGGTTTTAGCCCGATGGAAGATAGAGAAAAGGTTTTGTTTGCTTAAATGTTCAGCTAATTGAGATTTACAAAATTGACCAGTCACATGACCCCTTATAGGGGTTATATGGTCCCTTTAACGCCAAATATATTGGTTATAGCTTTATAGTATGTGAAACATAGGAGATAGGGAAAAGGTTTTGCTTACTTAAATGTTCAGCTAATTGAGTCTTTGTCAGATGACCCCTTAAAGGGGTAATGACCCTTAGGCAAAAAAAAGCTTTTTCCTGTTTTTGTCCTATCGAATGAAAACTATTGCAGATAGAGAAAAGCTGTTAACTGCCTTAACAGTCAGCTAATTTTAATCTCTACAAAAAATATTGTCAGAAGTTCAATATAAAGAGACCCTATATGAGATCAGGTGAGCGATTCAGGGTTCTGGGGCCTCTTAATTTCACATTTTTTCAAATGTTGAGCTAATTTTTGGTATGGATTTACCATAATGAGTTACAGATTAAATTTGCGATTTACATGTTCTTTTCCGTTGCGTTAAGTTTTATCAAAAATAAATATATCCCAGATAGCAAGACATTGTTGGGCCAACGTTGGCATTTAGTTGGCAAGGTTGGCATTGGCCTGTATACCTTGGGCCAACGATGGACCAATGTGTCAAAACCAACGGTTGGCAGTACGACATTGACCCAATGTTGGCCCACCAAAGTACAGCCATCGGTTGGCAAAACGTTGGGTAGCCGAGAATAAATGATTTTGTTATTAAATCAACCCAGTAAATATTTTAAGGATTACACGGATCAAGCATTGATATAACTATCATTCTTCAAATACATTTTGAATTACGATCCAATTTTGTGGTCATGTAAATATTGACACAATTTGTGCGCAAATAATTTGTACTTTTGAGTAAACTTACATCTGAATTCATATCGACTTTGCATGATTTATACTTTGAACTTTGTATCCTGAAAATGAATAGATTTCTCCCATCTCTTAATCTGTAAAATTTCTAACGGTCAGGAAATTTAAAGCTGTATACAGAATCAAAAGTTGGGCCAACGTTGGCCCAACATAAGGCCAAAGTCAAAAACTTGATTATTTCCCCTAAAAATCATTATAATATGCAATGATATGAAATTATTTTTACAAGTTATACAAACCAAGACTCAAGTTACTTACATAGTATGGAACAAAAAATGCAAACTTTATTAATTGATAAACAAGTTTTGACAATACTGATGATTCGAATCAATTTTATGCAATATTAAGATTTTAATTTAACCTTTTACATTTCAACTTCACAAAAAATAGAGACCTTTAGAATATACTTCAAATGTTATTGCCTTATTTTTGAAAAGATCAGCAAGATCAAAGACAAGTTTCATCAAGAAACTTTTTGTCTGCTGATTGGTAAAATACACTGTAAGTGTATGAATATTAGAGTAAATATAAAAAAAAATCTAATAAACTCTTCATATTATTAACGTTGGGTCGCCGTTGGCATTAACATTTGTACTACGTCGGGCCAACGTCTAGCCAACGGTTGGGAATGACGTGGGCCCGATGAGCAAAATGATGTTGGGCCAATATCTTTAGCCAACGATGGGCCAACGAGACTGCCAATCAAAAACCAACGTGGGCCCAACATACTTTTGCTATCTGGGATGGACTCTGGATTAAGAATATTTTATAAAGATAATTTTCCGGTCTTTTCTCCATATGCTTGTAATTGTTTAGCTGACTTTCAGTAAAAGTATGTAAGATTATCATGATGAGTTACAAATGGATGTTGCGTCTCATCTAGGACCACTTAATTTTATTTATCTATTTTTAATTGATTTGTTCAAACATTTCGGGGGACAAATGAGTCTTACAGGCAAAGGGCGGATCCTGAGTTTCTATAAGAGGTGGCGTTAGGCACCAACCGTTTTATGTTAGGGGGATTCTGGGATTTTCCAACCTGATAAAAAAAAATTCTGACAAAAGCAAAAAAAAATCCAACGCATTCAGATTATTTTATTTTTTTTAAACATTTTTTAGCTACACTTTTTTGTATTTGTTAATATTCATGTCCATTTATATTGCTTGTTTTATCCCTACATTATTGTATCCCTGGTTGTATCTTCTAAGTCTCACTCGATATCTGCTCAGCTGTTTAATTATTGTCTAGATATTTGGCCATGCATTTGGTACTTAACTGTAATATTGCCTTTGTGACTCGGAATAACTAAGTGTTTTTTTGTCTTTATTCTTTCCCCATCTTTGAATTTACATCTTTCCAGTGTTGCTTTGAGCAGATGAGTTGTATAAACGCATACAGTAGTCTCTACCCATGCTATTGATAGCCAGATCTTGTCTTTTATTGCGTTGCATCAGAATTATAGTGATCTAACTCCGTTTTTGAAAATTTTGAGTTAAGAGTGTTGTTTGACCCATAAGTACGTGTTCTATCTCCATACAAAGTTTTACTGCGCAAAGATTGGTCTTAAAGCATCGGTAGACAATAAAATAATGATGTATCTCCAAAATGGGGGTTGAATTAAGAGCAAGAATGTTGTTAGTCACGATCACGTGGCACAAGTTATCAAATCGAATCATTATAATGGAACTAAAGTATCTTACTTTTTAGTCGTTTAAAGTAGTCAAGGAAAAGTTAAAATAGATATATTTGTAGTGACTTGGTTACATTGATACCAATTCAATTCATTTATCTATTGAAATATACTAAAATAAACTATGATAAATATAAATGAATAAAGTATGGAGATATATCACTTTAAGTCTAAACAAATAGCATTGTACCCTATGTAAAAGTTCAACATCAAAAATATATTTCTGAAAATTCAGTAACCCAATGTAATTTAACAGAACAATGATGTTCATTTAAAGTTTAATTTAGTGGGGAAACCTTTCAAGCCAGTTTCAGATGAAATAACTCCTAAAAGTACCCATTTTTTGAATTTGAAAACTTGAAATTCAAGTTAATGATTGTAGAAGACACACAGTATCATTGCTCTTTTATAAACACACAAAATTACAAGAAACATTTTTTTAACACGTCTCAAGTACTTGTTGTGATCTCAGTTTTGATATGCTCCGTTAACATCAATTTGGATATTTAAAATTTTAGTAAGAAGCAGAGGTACCAATTAATGGGGCATCCGAATGTCAAAAGTCCGAAAGGGCAGAGACAAAACCAGTAAACACCAACAAGAACGGGACAAAACAGACAACATGTAAAACATTGAAACACGAAATAACTGTATATCAATCAACAACGCGAACTCCAGTCGAAACAAGAGTGAACTCAGGTGCTCCGGAAGAGTAAGCAGTTCCCGCTTGCTATAGCACACCCGTCGCGTTGCCAATAGTCAATTCAGCGCGTGTCAAATCCGGTAAAGGAAGACAAAACCCTATGACAAACCAACATCTGCACTCATCTAAGAGATCGAAATCCCATATTTGTCTATAAGTGCATGATGTCTTCCGTAAAATTTCTTGAGTGAAGACAGCAACCGTGGAGCAACATAACCCTGTGTGAGCAATTTTTGCCTCAGACGTGTCGCTCTGCTAAGGAAATCGATATAAGTCCCGCTCGCTCTGGAGTAACGAATCAATTGAGATACGTAAACTCCATAAGCTGGAGCGGACGGAATGCAGGGAAAGTTGACGATTGGAAAGTTGAAGTCATCACGTTTGTCATAGAGCCTTGTTGAAAGTCTTCCTTGAGAGTCAATTTCGAGATGTAGATCTAAATATGAAGCAGACTTCCTAGAATCCGTTGTGTCCTTTATCTCAAGCTCCTGGGGATATATGAGATGGAGAAAGTCACCAAATCGAGAATTGTTAAGTGAAAGGACATCATCAATATAACGGAACGTGATGTTGAAAGAGAGAGCTAGTCTACAACTTTAAATATAACAGAATTCTTTATGATTTCTAAGTTACCATAATCAACTTTTATATCAACAAATGGAGATAAATAGTATATATTAAGCTCATGGTACTGTTTCGATCATTTTTATCTTATCTATGCATGTAATTAAATTTAGTTGAAAAAAATGATTTTTCAAAGTTTTGCTCCTATTACAACAGTAGTAATGTGCAGCACTATAGAACACTTTGTACTTGATGACCCCGAGTTCATTCCCATAGGTTCCATGTTAAATAATTGCTATTTTGTACTTAGAGAGCCACCCTAGATCTCTTGCATGTAAAGTCGTGTGCAGTCATGCGGAACGGCGACTCGTGTCATGATTTCATCCCTTTCTTTCGCCTCATTTATGTTAATATTACTAGTTACTTACTGTAACCCTTACTCTTTAACCCTAATCCCTTACCCTAATCTCTTACTCTAACCCTAAAACTAACCCTTTCTACTCTAATCGTTTCTTTTGTTAGTGTCGCACTTTGTGGGCTCATGATTCTTTTTTTGGTTTCTTTTTACTTTTGGTCGTTTTCTTTAAATTTACCATTTGATTGCTCTTGTGTTTTGTATTCTTGTGTTTTTATATAGGTTTCCTTCCTCCTTCTCCTCCTCCTTATTTTCCCTCCCCCTTTCCTTATTTTTCTTCCTCCTTTCCTCGTTTTCCCTCCTCCGTTCCTCATTTTTCCTCCTCCTCTCACTCCTGTTCCTCCTCCTCCTCATTTTCTCTCTTTTTTTTGTCTTTTGAGCTTGTTTTGTTCATGTATTGCTCAACTCTAATTGGTTCTTCATTTCGTTTATTTTTTGTTTGGTTCGCCCTTTTGGGCTCTTTTTTGTCTTTGTTATTGTATTGATTGCTTTTTTTTCTTAAAACCTCTGTTGACTACCAATAAAAACTCAAAATTTGGTACAACTTTTATTAATACTCTATATTACAACATTTTACAATTCAATATCCATAGGGTCTGGTTGTTAAATCCTTCATTATCACTCTTTTGTCAAATACAATTCTATATTCCTTTTTCTGACTCACAGTTGATAGTTTCTGCTGGCATTTCTGAATCTTGTAGTCGTCCCTTACGGTCTTGGTGTCGTTTCTGATGATGGTTACCATCCTTGATGGAATCGTAGTTGATGTCGAGTGCATTTTGAAAGTTCAACGTAATTCCTCGGACTTTGCACATGGTTCTATTTCCTCCTTTCTCTGAAACGGCTAGTTTATATGCATAGTTCTTCGCCCCCCCCTGTAACAAACTCTGTTATGATGTTTCCAGGTACTTCGTCGGTTAAGTCTCCCAAAGTAGTCTCCGAGTTCTGGTTTTCATTCTCCTGGTTTCGATGTAAATACGATAGAGTCGGTATCGCAATAGAGTGCTCTTGGTCCTAACTTTTCCAGATAGGAATGCAATTTGAGTCTGGCCTGGGCGGAAGTGTCGGCGGCTATGACCACATTCGTTTTGTTTGATGATTCGATAAATTCTTCTTTATATTTCCATCTTAGTTCTTCTATTTCCTCGTTGACAAACTGGATCCTGCGCACTTCAATTGTATCGCTTGTTAACTTGTCAAAGTACTTCGAGGGCTCCGTGATGTAAGATGTTTGTTGCATGTTTAATCTCTGTCTAAATTTGCCCCAAAAGCTGTTCAACATCAATTTGGCTAATGATCTGATGACGGTTTATCTTGTTATAGTCTAACTGTATTCCTTCCTTTTCCTCGTAGTCCTTGATGTATTGATGCTTAGCCTCTTCAGATTGGCACCACTCCGGCCATCCATTAGCTTCTTGTTTTATTTTCAGGAAGGTAATTATATAGTCGGTGAAGAGTCCTCCAGATTTCTTTTTTGGATCGTACTGTTTTATTTCTTCGAAATGCCATACTTCATACATGTTAATGATTGTATATCCTTTTTCCAGGACCTTCTCCAGTTCATCGGTAACCCAGGTACCCGTAATGGCTCTTTCCTCTTCGGTATGATCGCTAAGTTCTTGCTGGTAGGTTTCCGCACAGGTATGACATAGCGGGAACATCAGTTGGTTGTTGATCTTGGCGGGTAAAACGGGAATGTGTAGGTTTTTGGGTGGTAGTACTTTGCATTTCACCAAGCCTTCGTACTCGCAAATGTCCTCAACGTTTTCTGTGATGATGATGGGATGTCCTTTGGGTACTTTTCAGGTCTTGTTGACAAAAAGATAGAGGGTGGTGACGTCATAGTAATTGATGCTGTTTTCTATCGCCTCTTTTTATCAGGTAAAAGCTTCTGTTTGTCCACCAAAAAAAGGCTTCTCGTAGTTCTAATACCCCCTTCACATTTACGAGATTTCCTTACGAGTTCTTACGAGTTTTCAACTCGTATTCGATCTCAAAGACTCGTAAATCACTTTGTTTCTCATAAACAGGTCTTTCTAGCTCGTGTAAAATCGTAAGAACTCGTGAAAGTTTTACGAGGATTTTTGACATGTCAAAAATCCTCGTAAGACTTTTACGAGTTGAAAAAACAACAATGTCATAATTTAACTCGTAAACACATCGCAAATAACTCGTAAAGAACTCGTAGAGATCGTTAATGACTCGCCTTCACTCGTAACTAACTCGGGAAGACCTCGCAATGGAATTATTTTACGAGTGGTTTGCGAGTTAGTAACGATATCATTTCCAATATCGCAATTCACTCGTAAAGACGTCGTAAAGGCACCGTAACATGCTCGTAAACACTCCGAAAATAAAATTTGTATCGTGTCTGGACGGGAGAACGAAGAATTTCCGCACAACTGACGAAATCGTGACAACTCGGAAATAGATCGTAAAAGGTTGAAAGAAAATATCGCAAGAACTCGTAAAACTATAAATTTGGAAAATCGTAACAACTCGTAAGAGAATATCGTATATGTGAAGGGGGTATTAGGCAGGAACCATATCTAGGGAATTTATATAGGCTCGCAGCGTTGTGTCTCTTTATCGAAATCGTATTCCCAGTTCTCCACGTAGGTGTAACCATCTTGTTGCAATTCTCTTGGGTTTTTTTGGTATAGATCGTACAAGGACCTGTTATTGACGGCATTGATGGTCTCTCTGGAATAACATCTTGGGCATCCATGCCAGTAACAGCCATGGAATTCATATACGGTTCCATCGTGGTATCCATCTACTCTGTAGGGTCCAATCTGCTTTCATGTATTTAGGTCAAAGCTGTATGACCATTTCTTTTAGGATTTATTATCCTTAAAACAACAAAATTTACCATTTTTCATTACTTTTCCCCTGAAGTTTAAAGATTAACTTGTCTGACACGGTAAGACCAACTGCATCTTAACATGGCACACTTGTTTAATAGTTTATATGCTACAACTCTTTTGTTCAGATTCGTAAAAATACATGGCCACCATGGCTAAAAATAGAACATAGGGGTAAATTGCATTTTTTTGCTTATAACTCAAAATAGTTTCAGATATCAAAATTGTGCAAGAATCAAAAGTGATCAGCATATTAAGATCTCCCTGTCCTGAAATGTCGGAAAAGATCTGACTTCTGATGTGGGAGTTATTGTTCTTTTTCCTATTTTTTTCCAAATTTGCACTTATTTAGCCCAATATCTTGGAAACTAACCAAGATATTTCAGAAATTTAAATCGCATATTGTTAAGCACAACAATATCTACAAATATATGTTTCTGTGTAGTCAGGCTCTTGGGAGCCTCTTGTTTGTTTCAAAATGAAAACATGTGCGCTTGCGATGTCAAGGAGGTCTAACCGTTTATCGAGAAATATGGTCCGTTAAAAGGTGTTTCACGGTTTTTCTGGTCCGTTAAAGTCGCCATGACAGTCCGTTAACCAGGTATAATCGAGAAAAAACACTGAAGGTCAGTAATTAATTTGTTATATCATAATTAATACGCATTTTAGATTTATAAAAAATACATCTGTCAAAATGAAAATGTAACACCATTCTAGATCATTCTACGAAACAACGGTATTGAAAACATACAATGCATGTGTATATGATAGATGAAAGAAGCAATACGCTACTAATTATTAATAAATATAATGAAAACGGTTCAATACAGTATGTTTTGGTTAATTATTTTAGGCAATGAAAAGAAAAAAGAACAAAAACTATGGAAATAAAAAATATAAATGGAAAAAAATATCTAAATATGAAGGAATTTGTACCACAGACACATTTTCTGGAACTTTAGACCGTACTGAAACCGACGAAATTTTCAAAACTCCACACATACAAACTGACGTCCAAGAAATACACTCACTACTTCCTGAAGTGATACTCCAATAACAGATCAATGGCTTTTTCACATGCCTCTTAATATTTTTTCGACTCGTGGCAAACAAAACCTTCGACTTTCAGAACATATGCTCTCTTCTTTTCTGTGACAATTTACGATTTTGGGCATCAACAACTACAACTCTCATGCGATATCCGTTTAAGGCAACGCAACGAAACAGTTTTGGTCACTCGGCAAAATTCTATTTCACGGCAAATTTATCCGGTTACAAAAACACAGGCCAATCCTCTATCGAATATCATTAGTTAATATTTGTGTTGAAATTAATGCTTTATAGTTCAGATGCTCTATCTGTTAACATAATAATGAACTGCTCATTTAGGAACAAGACTTTGTATTAAGAGGTAAACGTTTTATTGATCAGTAATTTAAAGCATTTCAAAATTACCAAGGTTTACCCTTTACTTATTTTTTTTTCAAGATCTCTCCTGTCGCTTTTTATAATTTTTTCAAAAATAAATGTTACACTATATTATTCTATTTGTATCATATATGTAAGTATTTCCAAATAAAATACATTTAGATAAAATTAATAATTGTGTTCAGATTTATTTCCATTGCCACAAACTCGTGTAAAATAATACAATAATTCTGGGAAACCAATCATTACAATCTTCTGACAAAGATATCATCGATTTTGCCAATTTTAATAATTGTGATTCGCTATATTAAAGTTTATTTCCATCAGACCTGCATTTTCAAAATGTGGGACATGCATCATTAACGGACCTAAAAGTGTCACGTGCCTCTTAACGGACCATGTTTCTCAAAGTAATACCAATTTTGGCATTTTTGTCCCAATATTAATGTTTTGGTCCAGAAAATCCTTCTCTTATGTTTTTTATTGTGCAAGTAGCACAAGACTTACTACCAAAAAAATGTTTCCATGACGAATAAAACGTATTTTAATGCATTTTCGTCATTATAAGGACACATTTTTGCAGAGGGTAGGTCTACGCCTTTTCGTTTTGCGAAGAAGTGTCAAATCAAGTCAAAATATTTTTTGCGGGAATTTTTTCTTGAATAAAAACCATTTGGACACATCTATCACCAGTTTCATTTATCAACTATATTTTAGCCTCAGAGTTAATTTCGTAAAAATAAATATTTTTTTTCTTCATAAAACTACTTAACGGACTGCCTCGTGCAACATATAACGGACAAAACCGTAATGTTAACCTATGGTAGAAACACGTAACGGACAAAATGCCTCGATAAACGGTTAGGCCTCCTTGGATGTGCTCTTCAGATGCAATAATGTTTCTGATCAGATATAAAGTAAAGTTAACGTAAAAATGAAAACTTCTACTTCTGTCAAATAATTATACACAAAGGTTTACCTTGTCCTTAATTTTAAGCTTGAAAACTCTTACTTATATATCAAAATGGAAATGTGTTTGCTTTTCAATTTCGGCTTGACCATTTCCGGTGATTTTTTTAGATTGTATAAGAAACTGCATCTAATGGCTCAACCAGTTTTGATGTTTTTAATATTCAACAAAAGGCTCCCAGGATATTGAATTGCTCAACTCGTCCTTAGGGCCATAAGGGTCTCTTTTATATGGGGTCATCTGACAATTATAATCTGATAGAGACTTTTGTAAAGCTAAAGATAAGCTGAAGATTTAAGCAGGTAGCATCTTTTCTCTATCTTCAATAGGTTTCATTCTATTGGACAAAAGCATAAAAAAAGGCTTATTTTATGCCTTTAAAGGGCATAACCCCCTATAACGGGTCACCCGACGACTTTGACCAAATGGAGACTTTTGTACAGCTTTTGAATTTGAAGACCCCAAGATCTTTCGGGTTTTTTTCTTTCTGTTATAGTTGCTGAGTTATAATCCAGCTTAAGTGATTTAACCCTGTGTTCTATTTTTAGTAACAGCGGCCATGTTTTTACCTGCGTCGCCGAAGGCGAAAGCAGGTGTAGTAGTCGGGTCACTCTGTCCGTCTGTCCGTAGCGCTACGGGGTGCCTGTCTTAAGTATTCTGAATCTAACAAACCAAACACTTAATTTTTTTGAAATTTTACACAGTGATTACAGATTATTGAAGATGTGCATCTTCCATTTTTGGGTCAATTTATAATTTTTTTAGGCAAGCGCAGCGACGCCTAATGGAGTCTATAGAGTAGTGATGATTTTCGCGGTTTTTTCAGTCTAGACGGAGTGATCATCCTGCATCCAGTCTGGAATAAAATGCTTTATTGACTAACATAAAAATATTTGTCTAAATATGATGAAAACAGCCTATACTATATAAACACAAAACAACGCCAATATGTAATTTATCCGTCCAATATGGATATTGGACGGATACCACCAGTCAATATGGCATATTGGACTAGTCAATATGGCATGTCAGCCATATTGGTCAGGTTAGTCAATAAAGGTATAATTGCGTAAAGTTTTCCATATTGGCTGAGTTATTGGTCCAAGGCTAGCCATATTGGACTGAGGCGAAGTCCAATATGGCTAGCCTTGGACCAATAACTCAGCCAATATGGAAAACTTTACGCAATAATACTATATTATTTTCTATATTACTTTTCAATATTTGTTTACATGTAACACACTTTTATAAATCCCCATTTTTATTGGCATTTTATATGACCGGCACAAGTTTTATTTATTCCTTTGCATATTTAGCGATAGAATATACATTATGTACTCATCTATTACTTGATTGGTTCGTATAAATATTTCTGTTATTTGATTGGTTAATGCAAGGATTCTATTTCCTCCATTCATAAATTCAGTACACAGTACACATCATCGGGACGATTGCATTTTAATTGAAGGGGTGTTTCAATCGATACCAGTTTTACACGATACCAGTCTTGTGTGTGCAATTGTGTTTATTAACATTGAGGGCATCTGCATGACGATCCTTTCTTTGCTAACCAAAATTATAATTTAATTTCGCAAACATTTTGAACAATATTCAGTCCTGGAATGGATCATTTTGTCGTTGCTCAGCCTGTCGAAAACTTTTTCTGCTTTACATGTATAACCTTTTATTTTGTCTTGTTTTAATTAAGTTATTATTATTTATTAATCTGTGCTTTGCATGTTCATATATAGCTTGTAGCATTTTCGTACTTGCCTGTGCTTTGTTGCTTGCTTAGTTTGATTTTAGTGCTTGAATGATATATGCTTTTTATGTGCTTCATGTGTTTTGTCTTTTGCATGCATGTAGTCTTTGTAAATGTATATGTCTTAACTATATTGTATTGTGCTCTTATTAGTTATATGTATTATTCGGAAAAAAGCTCTTGAAAGCTTGTGTTTATTGTTATTTACAAACCCGAATTCAAATAAATCTTTCTTATCTTATCTTATGATATACTTTAACAGAGAATAAATCTTTTAAAGTACTTATATATTTCGCTTGCCTTTAAACGCTTTAGCGCTTTGATTGAGAATATAGGGGCCCAAAAGAGGCCGCGAAAGCGATTTTTTTATTTGTTCATTGGATCATTTCAAAATGCGGCTCGTTTGTTGCCAACATGCCATATATAATTCCTGCAAAGTTTCAGTTTAATTGGTTCCGTAGTTTCAGAGAAGATTTTTGAAACTGTTGCCGGACGACGACGACGATGACGACGACGATGGATGCATAGTGATGGCATAAGCTCACATGGCCTTTGGTCAGCTGAGCTTAAAACATTTGCTATTTTGCAATTGCTTTTTACCTACAGATGAGACCAAACCTAACCTGTAAAATTGAATTAAGAGCAGACCTGTGGTTCACTTTTCTGGTCTGGTTTAGTTCTCTTGACCAAACCAAGTAGCAGACCTAGGTCCACTTTTCTGGTTTGGTTGGGTAAGAAAGCAGACCAGACCTCACCGCAAGTCTGGTTCAGACAAAAGTCTGGTCTGCTTTCAATAATGATCCTAGAGTGGACCAGTCCTAGAGCGGACCTAGGTCTAAGTTTGGTCTGCTCTAAGTCTTGTCTGGTCTGCTTTCAATAGTGAACCAAGAGTGGACCATACCTAGAGCGGAACAGACCTAAGTTTGGTCTGATTTAAGTCTGGTATTCTTTCAATATTGAACCTTACAAGAGTGGACCAGACTTAGAGCGGACCAGACCTAAGTTTGGTCTGCTCCAAGTCTGGTCTGCTTTTAAAAGTGAACCTTGCAAGATTGGACCAGACCTAGAGCGGACTGGACCTAAGTTTGGTCTGCCCGAAGTCTGGTCAAGTCTGCTTTAAATAGTGAACCAAGAATGGACCAGACCAAGAGCGGACCAGACCTAAGTTTGGTCTGCAGTAAGTCTTGTCTGCTTTCAATAATGAACCTAGAGCGGACCAGACCTAAGTTTGGTCTGATCTAAGTCTGGTATTCTCTTTCAATATTGAACCTTACAAGAGTGGACCAGACTAAGAGCGGACCTGACCTAAGTTTGGTCTGCTCTAAGTCTGGTCTGCTTTTAAAAGTGAACCTTGCAAGATTGGACCAGACCTAGAGCGGACTGGACCTAAGTTTGGTCTGCCCGAAGTCTGGTCAAGTCTGCTTTAAATAGTGAACCAAGAATGGACCAGACCAAGAGCGGACCAGACCTAAGTTTGGTCTGCAGTAAGTCTTGTCTGCTTTCAATAATGAACCTAGAGCGGACCAGACCTAAGTTTGGTCTGATCTAAGTCTGGTATTCTTTCAATATTGAACCTCACAAGAGTGGACCAGACTTAGAGCGGACCAGACCTAAGTTTGGTCTGCTCTAAGTCTGGTCTGCTTTTAAAAGTGAACCTTGCAAGATTGGACCAGACCTAGAGCGGACTGGACCTAAGTTTGGTCTGCCCGAAGTCTGGTCAAGTCTGCTTTAAATAGTGAACCAAGAATGGACCAGACCAAGAGCGGACCAGACCTAAGTTTGGTCTGCAGTAAGTCTTGTCTGCTTTCAATAATGAACCTAGAGCGGACCAGACCTAAGTTTGGTCTGATCTAAGTCTGGTATTCTCTTCCAATATTGAACCTTACAAGAGTGGACCAGACTTAGAGCGGACCAGACCTAAGTTTGGTCTGCTCTAAGTCTGGTCTGCTTTTAAAAGTGAACCTTGCAAGATTGGACCAGACCTAGAGCGGACTGGACCTAAGTTTGGTCTGCCCGAAGTCTGGTCAAGTCTGCTTTAAATAGTGAACCAAGAATGGACCAGACCAAGAGCGGACCAGACCTAAGTTTGGTCTGCAGTAAGTCTTGTCTGCTTTCAATAATGAACCTAGAGCGGACCAGACCTAACTTTGGTTTGCTCTAAGTCTGGTCCATTCAATGAATGGTCATGTCTATAGAGGACAAAGTGAACCAGACCTAGGGCAAAGTTTGCTTTTGAAGTGAACTTGAAAGCAGACCTAGGTTCACTTATACCAAACCAGACCAGAAAAAAGCACACCTGGACCAGACTTCTGGTCCACTTTATAAGTCTGGTTCGCATACAGGTTAGGTTTGGACCCATCTGAAGTTGTGAATTCTAATATATCATGTATAATATGTACTTTACTCCGATCTTGACATGTACATTTTTTTTTAAACTACTTCATTTCATCAAACATATTTATTGGTAAACCTTCTTTGAGTTATGTGTTTTGTTTTTTATTTCGCTTTTCCGTAAAACCATCGTAATCTTGAGTCTCCTGCTACTACGAATCCTATAAACTTTTAGGAAAATTTACAATTCTCATCACTCATCAGTGCCAACGATTCAGTTTTAATGACTAGACATCAATACATGGCATGTTCTCAATTTTCATTTTCGATTAATGATATCCTCAAACATACGGCTAGCTTATTTTATTTTGTTGCTTTGTTGTTGAGTATGCAATTTTATTCTCCAGTAATTGACAAAACTTGTGAATCTGGAATGGAAAAATGGATGAAAGGAAATTCGTGGTTGCCATTGATTTCGGAACGACGTTTTCTGGATACGCCTTCTCTACAAGGAACACTCCAACGTCAATATACACATGTGAATGGAAAAGAGCAGAACTGACATCATCCAAAACACCAACTACTGTATTGCTGAATTTGAAGAAAGAGTTCGTTGCCTTTGGTTACGTTGCTGAAAAGAAGTATCTTGAAAGCATTCTTCCTGAAGAGCAAACAGCCGAATACTATTATTTTCGAAGATTTAAAATGCTGTTGCGTAAAGAGGTTTTAAATAAAGAAAAAACAATTATGATATTTGGGGCTTTTCTCCCACCGGAACGTATAGAGTTTGTAACCAATATGATATAATGAGGGAAAAAAGCTTGCAATAAAATAAAAACCATATCTTCTTGTATAATCTACATAAACTATCCGCAACAAAAAATTATCTAAATCTGAACAAGTTTCAACAAAAAATTAAGCACGATGACCGTATCTTTTTATTTTATTTTTCAAACATATGCACGCAAAGTTTGAAAACAATTCTGTCGGACTATTTTTTATTTGACTTCAAAAAGTTTCGGACGTATTATGGTACAGATATGATGCTGCCGTTGTCGTCGTTGTATGTTAACTATAGTGTTCCCTCAATAACTTAAGTTCTAGCAAGTCAATTGCAATGAAATTTCACTATAATGTGCCTTACCATAAAAGAATGCATGGGTTGATTTTGGGAGTCCCCGTTTTTCGTTTAGAAATTAAGGGCCCAAAGTGCTTCTTATTTGTTTATTCCCAGTTTGTTCTAGTTTACCAAATGCTGTAAAATTTTACAATAATAAGTTACATCGAACAACGATGAATGGGATTGACATTTGGGGTCCCCTCTTGATTTGTTTAGAAATTAGGAGTCCAAAATTGCCAAAACTTGTATTAGTTCCCACATTAAGTTCGGTTCTGGTTGGCAAATTGCAATGAAATTTTGCATCGATATGCCTTACCATTAAACCATATATTGGATTGATTTTAGGGGTCCTCCCTTTTTTGTAAAGGACTCCTAAAATCAATCCCATATATGGTTTAATGGTAATGAAAAAGGGAGGACACCTATAATCAATCAATCAATGGTTGACTTACCGGTAAGGCATTAAGAAACTTTTTTTTATTTCTAGTCAAATTTTGAATTTTGTTTTGTTTTGCAAGTTGTCTTATCAAGATGTGAATACAAAATAGAGGATTGATAATTGCACACCCTTTTCTCTGTAACAAATTTAGGAGCCAAACTTATTGGAACTTTATTTATTGTCCGATTTCAACTTTTTTAGGATTTTGGAAATTTAGAAATAATTTTGTGACACTCCTATCCTCATTATTGCCCTAAGGGTCCAAAAAGGGCTAAAATTAAATGTGAAAGATAACTACCAAACGCTGCATGTATCAAAAACCTTTGTCAATCCACCATATGCTGCATTTGTCAAGATCAATTTACTATCCATATTGGACCTAAGACGTACAGGGTTCCACATGTTGCGGTCGTGTCGTTCTGTGTTAGTCCCCGTAAAGGGGTTACGGCCCCTAAAATAACGTTCTTTCATGTTTTTGGCCTAAAGAATGAAAACTTTAGCAGATAGAGAGAAGCTCCATAGGGTCAAAGTTGTCAGATGACCCCTTATAGGGGTTATGGCCCTTAAAATAACGTTTTTCATGACTAGGGCCTACGGCTACAGAATGAAAACTATAGTAGATAGAGAAAAGCTGTTACTTGCTTAAATGTTCAGCTCATTAAGCTCTAGATAAGTCTTTATAGGGTCGACATCAAGACCAGGTGAGCGATTCAGGCTCCTTGGAGCCTCTTGTTAAAGAATAAAATATAATTTTATTTTTGATAAACATTGTACATTTTGAATGACAAGAGTTCCATTCATTAAGTTTCAATTGTTGTTACATTTTTCTTCAGGTAGAAACGATAAATCCAAGTATATGTAACTATATTTTGGCGTTTGTTTTGTTTTTTTTTGTAGAAAAAAATAGATTTAGACATGATTTTGGAAGATGAAACAGGAAAATCTTTGAAGGCAATTGAGGTTTTCTCAGTCGCAATAAACTACCTCAAAGAAGAAGCAACGAAAAAATTAAAATCCATTCTAGCCAATATTGACGTAAAGGACATACAGTATGTAATAACAGTACCAGCAATATGGGAAGATGGAGCAAAGCTTTTTATGAGAAAAGCAGCTGAAATGGTATGATATGCATGTGTACATTTTGCTGTTATAGTCATCGATATAACTAATATACTTCATGTATAACAAATAAATGAGTTTTCAAAACTATTTATTAATACGAATCGAACTCAAAAGGAATATAAATGCGAGTGATTGCATTCACTTTGCGACCATAATTCAAAGTATAGACATCAAAAGGGTCTATGTAGGTTTTAATAGTGATGACTTTAACTTCCGATTATCAACTTTCCGTTTTTGTATAGCAAGATTCCGTCTGTCCAGTCTATGCATTATACGTGTCACAACTGAATCGTTACCTAAGAGATCGTTGGGAGTATTGTTTATTCCTTGATAGTGAGTGAGTGAGGTGTTTAACGCACTTGCAACGCTGTTCAGGTTATACATGTAATCTACCGTTGCGCGGGAGCTAAATTGACTGATTATGAGTTTAACCGGAATTCGTATAAGCTAGTCACACGTCCGCACCCAATAGCACGGAATGCAAAATTAATTTATGATTTTGTAATTTGCATTTGAAAAATTAATTACGTAATTATTGTATTAATATAGATATTTTGAGCATTCCCAGTTATGAGATGATAAAAATGTGAAGATTTTTTTTAATTTGGACTCCGGGTATATTTTATTGGCGTCATACTTGCTCCACTCTATCACTAGAGGTCGGTCTATCAAAACATAATGACAGAAGCCCGGGAACCTGCCTTTTTTATTCGAAACGTGACCCAAAAAAAAAGCAGTGAATGTCAACAAAACAGATAACTTTAATATTTAGTTCCCTGCAGTCATTACTTTTACCTTATCCGCATCAGTAAACTCTACTTTTATATTTTCTCCCTAGCCTTTGCATTCGAAAATGAAAGTAGAAAGTGTTTAATGGTGTATTCTATGACGTCCGAAACAATCGTCTTTATTTGTTAATATATATGTTTTTTTATATAAAAAAAGCACATCCTTGTACTGTTTGCAGGCATGTTCCTTTTTGTCTCGCCTGCAAGGCGGAGCGGGACATAGGTGTTACTTTACCGGGGGCGGCGGCGGCGGCGGCGTTAACTTTTTGGAAAAGTTTTATGAGCACCTACATATCTCAAGAACTATAGGTCATGGGTTGATGAAACTTGGTATGCATATGCCCCAGGAGTAGTTTGGCACAGTTGAATCCCCATCTTTTGACCTTGACCTTGATTTTCCGGTTGATTGACTTTGACAATAATAGCAATGGAAAAGTTTTGCGAGCACCTCCATATCTCAAGAGCTATAGGTCCTAAGTTGATGAAACTTTGTACGCATATGCCCCAGTTGTAGCTTAGCACAGTTGCATCCCCATCTTTTGACTTTGACCTTGATTTTCCGGTTGAGTGACTTTGACAATTCTCAATACATATACATGTAAAAGCATTGTTAAGGTTTCGCAAACACCTCAATATCTCAAGTATTATTGATCTCAGGTTGATGAAACTTGGTATGCATATGCCCTGGTTATAGCTTAGCACAGATGCATCCCCATCTTTTGACCTTGACCTTGATTTTCTTGTTGAGTGACTTTGATTATTTTGATTACATATATTAGCATTGTTTAAGTTCTATAAACATCTTTTGATCTCAGAAACTGAAAATCCATGTAAATTCAAAATAACGTGGAAGTAAGAAAGAATGATTGTTTCTGATGGCGCTTGCAGGCGAGACATACTTTAGTGTTAACTCTTGTTTTTTAAATAATTCAAAATGTTGCATTTCTTGCTGTTATTTAGAGATAATGAGTTCTTGCTTTAATTAAAGTACATGTATGAGGTACCAAGATATGAGAAAAGTGACATTATCTGCGGGATCTTATCAGGTTTAACCTGCATCATATATAAAGGCGATGAACATGAAATTGATGATAAAATGAACATGAAATGATGATGAGAAATATGGGGTGGGGTGGGCAACACATGCATACAGGAACAGTAAATTTTGAAGACTTCAGGAAAAGGGGAGAGATGGTTAGAAATTTTACAAGAAAATACATGTAGCATACTAGTACATGTACTTGCTTTAAAGAAACTAAATTAAACCTTTATTTAGAAGGTCGAACAGATATAATGACGAAAGAACTGACGAACAAATAGACTCAAACACCATATACCGACTTCTTTTATAGGCTGGACATAAAAATGGTACAGGAGCCACTGATACATGCATGTATTTCCTAGTTCACAATATATGGTAAAGATCAGTGAGTGAGTTGACATTTAACGCCCTAGCAACAATATGTAGGTTATTAAATGACGATGGGCATGAACAAAATAATAAAATGAACATGAAATACTGATTGGGATTGCTGTTGGTTAGGAAACTGATTAAAAGTAAAATTGAAGATCACTGGTAAAAAGAGAGGTGGGTATTTGCGGAAAATTTAGCCTACATGTATGTGGTGCACGACATCTTTAACATGCAAGAAACTTTTCGAGCGATGAACTGGTAACCATCGGGAGCCACCTAGGATCGCTACTGATGTCCGGTGTCGGAATGCAAAAACCATTAGTCGCCAATTACGACAAGCTAAGCTTTGCTCTAGGCCCATTTAATATCTCTCGTGAGACTACATGTTAATGAAACTGAAACATGTCATACTTTTCTACTACCGCATTGTTACGTGTTAAATTTATAGTTTACGCAAGTAAAACTAATATTATTTCATATTTTCCAATCAATGGTTTAGGATAAGTTCAAGATACTTTTAAATATTAGAATTCGGCGTCAACATTTGTTTATAAAATTTTAAAATGGCACAAATTTCGCTGTGATATTGGGGGCAAGAAAACAGGATAAGAAATTCGATTAAAGCAGATACTAGCCAGCCACCTGTTAATTTCTATAAATGCAGTTAAATGTTTAAGAGTTTTATCAAACAATGCCCTCGAAACAACCAGCCTTAATCACAATGATACGCTAATCATCCATTGCTTGCCTGGTATTGAAAGTCTTTATTGGAATGGTATTTCAATCCATATAAAACTTTAGGCATTATGAGAATGATATTATAAGTTTATGAAATTTTTTCCACGTAGCTTAGTGATCATTAAGTTTATGACTTAGATCGTCATACCGACATCGGTCAATTAATACGCTTGTTTTTAATCAGTGTGTTGCTCAAAACTGTGTCATTTTTTTTCCTGTCAATTTTGATGCCTTTTGATTTTCAGACATTTTATATATGTCTTATGTGTGGTAACAAGAGAAAAAGTTAGTTGTTTCTTAATAATTTTCAACTGTGATCTTTTTTTCGATCAACAAATGTAACGATAAGACATCATCTCATAGTAACTATTTTTTTTTGTTTCATGAAGACGAATATAAAAGGTGATCAGCTGATGATAGCATTGGAACCGGAAGCAGCCTCGATATCATGTGAAGAGCTGAAAATAGTGAGAGAAGGAAAAAACTTTTCGTCCACAATAAAAGAAGGAACAAAATATCTTGTGGTAGACCTTGGAGGTAAAAAAATTATATTAGCATAATTATATTTGCAGTTTAATTTTATTATTTTTATTACTGTTCAGTGAACGATTTGACAAAAAAGATCAAATTTTATGCTGCCCAAGTTATCCATTTTAACATATATTTGAAATGCATGTATAATTAAAGCATTGACTTTATCTATAAAAAAACTCTTAAATGTGCAAAAAGTTGATAATTCTGTTCAAAAACACCTCTTATATATAACACAGCACACGTCAACGGCAGTTTGGAAATAGCTAATCTAACTTAAATTTCATTGATTTATTCCAATTAGCTATATAGATGGACGTTTTTAAAGGAGAATATTACTTTCATATATATATTTTACAATGATTATCAATCATTTGGTCAAATTTTCAATTTGATTTAACATTTTTGCAGGTGGGACGGCCGATATAACTGTCCATGAAAGTAAAAAAGACGGAGTTTTAGAGGAGGTTTGTGAACCAAGCGGAGGGCCATGGGGAGGAACAACGGTCGACGATGAATATCTAAAATTTTTAGGGAAGCTTTTTGGAGAGAACGTAATGAAACAATTTAAAGATGGTGATTTAGAAGATTACACAGATTTAATTTACAGCTTTGAGGAAAAGAAAAGGTCAGTTAAGGTCGAGTCAAAGGAGGAAAAGAATATTGTTATCACATTACCGTTTGGATTGATTGAAACTATAAAAGAATTGAAAGGTCAAGTCTCGAAAGCTATAGAGGCCTCTCCATACAAAGGTCTAGTAACTTATGACAATCAGAAAATTTTTATTCCACCAAGTGTATTTCGCCAATTGTTCGAACCAACTATCAGCAAATTAATTACACATTTAAAAGAACTTTTGAAAAAGGAGGAGTTATCAGGCTTAAACTACATTGTCATGGTTGGTGGATTTTCTGAATGTGAGCTAATTCAAAAGGCAATCAAGGATGCATTTGGTACGGGTAAACGTCCCGCTGTGATAATTCCAGACGAAGCTGGCCTGGCAGTTCTTAAAGGGGCCGTTTTGTTCGGACACGAACCTAAAAAGATCAACAAACGAGTACTTAAAAAGACCTACGGAATACAAAGTTGGCCAGATTTTGATCCTGACATACACCCTGCTAATAAGAAAGTCATGTTAGATGGAGATTACCGCTGTAAAGATATATTCTTTAAGTTTGCCGAAAAAGGAAAAAAGGTTGAGGTTGGTTTCAGACAATCACAGACATTCCAAGCGTTGCGCCCTGACGAGAAAAGTCTGGAACTAAGCCTGTATTCATCGGAAGATAAAAACCCTCGCTATATCACTGATCCAACATGTCAACGGTTAGGGAGATTGCGAATACCCTTACCGCCCATACGAAAGGGTGAGAAGCTTGAGATAGAAGAAAGTATCATCTTTGGCGATACAGAATTACTTTTTGTGGCGAGAAACTTGAAGACGGGAGAAAAATACGAAACTCAATTTATTTTCAATTAGATTTAAGTTGTTATAAAGAACATGTTTGCATGTGTGTTTTACACCTGTACGCTGTGCGCAGAGAACTGAAATCACTAAAACTACAGTATTTTCTTTCAAAAAAGGACAAATTGCAAGACGTTTTTGTAATAAAAATTGGTTGTCCTTTGAGTTTTTTTTATTAATCAACCAATCAATCAAAATCTAGTGAAAAGGAGATAATTTTCATTTTCAAATAACTTCAATCGTGGAAGGTAAAAAACCTACTCCATTTTTTGGATTTTTTTTTAAACAGTGAAACGAGGACAAAGGTTGCTCAGACACACACCTAAAGGTAAGTTTATAGATATTTATCATTTTTGAAGTGGTCTAAGGAATATTCTTCATATGCAATGATTATTGTGACGGTTTCTGATTGCTTTCAAGCAAATTATATATATTTTATATTATCTATTGAACAATAAAACAACATAAGCATTATAAGTTTGAGAAACACCATATTAAGCCAAAAGGATATGGAAAACGGATAGTCAGATGCTAGTCCACCACCATGAGATTTATAGGTTTAAGAGATGTCAAAATCAATGATTCATATAAAGGTCCACCGCCGCACAACGACGGAGGGACTTAGTAAGTCATCTTTTCTAGACACATTTCCTTTGAAACTGCTCAACGGATTTGGTGAAAATTTGTAGGATTGTTTGTAATCATATGTGGTTGATAACTCTGCTTCTTCTGCCTTTTTATTGTCTTTTCGTCGTTTCGAAGATTATGTAATGTTGGCTGCTGCGCATACATCATTATTCTAAATATAGAAAGTTATAGGGGGGGGGCTATTTGTTCTTATAAAAAGAATAAATTTGAGAAAGCTTTCAAATTTTAAAAATTGTTTAAAACTATTTACAGGTGAGTCAGGCGGTTCAAATGGACACTATCTTGGCTTTGAAGCCTTCAATAGTGTCTAGTTCTACAATGTCTGATTGAAGTGCATTCCTATCACGAACTGTTCCGGGGAAGACATTAGTTTTCCTGTTATCTATTCAGCTGTTTTCTATTTGGAATTCTCTGTTGTTCCATGTTCTTAATGTTCTAAGATGTGGTGTTAGCCTTTTTTGAGTTTTTGTATGACTACAAGCCCTCGATCAATTTTAGACATTATGCGGAGAATGAGTCCTTTCAACGGTCTTGTAGGGCTTACCACTTTAAGTTATACGGTATATGCGTACTGCGTACACTGGATCTAGCTCTGTAGACTCAATTTGATTTATATTGCACTGTTCATATATGGGTCAAAACAGTATTCAACTAGGTGTCCGACAAGTGATAGAAGCAGAGGTACCAATGGGGTATCCGAATGTCAAAAGTCCGAAAGGGCAGAGACAAAACCAGTAAACACCCAACAAGAACGGGACAAAAACAGACAACATGTAAAACACGGAAACACAAAATAACTGAATATCAATCAACAACGCGAACTCCAGTCGAAACAAGAGTGAACTCAGGTGCTCCGGAAGAGTAAGCAGTTCCTGCTTGCTATAGCGCACCCGTCGCGTTGCTTATAGAAATATATGCCTTTTGATATCAATTTATGATATCTGATTTTTGCATAGGAAGCCGATGGTTCTGTTACCTTAGTTAGAGGTGTTGTTTATGTGCTCATACTTTTGTAGTTTATAATTTAATTAATTTTCCTTTTATTGATGATAATAAGGCCTGTGTATTTATCTGGGTGGGACTGCATGCACCAGTTTTCATTCCACTGGTCTAGTTGGTTTCGGTTGTCTTGTAATGCTTCTGCATATTGAGCATTTGATATTGGCAGGTATGCAATCGTATCATCAGCGAAAAAGCGTGTAGTGGAGCTAAGACGAGACTGTAGGTCTTTGATATAGTAGATGAAGAGTATAAGTCCTAGTGCTGAACCCCAGAGTCTACATTGACTGGATTGGATGATATTTACTATTGTAACTACGAACTGTTTACTTTCTGATAGGCAGCTTTGGGTCCATTTTTTGGTTATGTTTACATTGTCATAATGATTGAGTTAATGCATGAGAATGCTTTATCAAATGCCTTTGCTAATTCCATAATGAGTATGTTCGGTTGTGTCTCACTGTAGATTTTATCATATGTGACTTTGTCGTCAACCAGTTCTATCAGTTGGGTCTCTACCAGGGGCTTATTTGTCTAAAAGAGGGAAGAAGAGGTTGTTGGATCCTCCATGATTCATGATGTTGCCGGCTATGATGTGTGCTAGAATCTTACAGCATATCGATGTTAGGGATATGGGTATATAATTTTTTGCTCTTATTTTAACTCTTTTCGTGTAGGCTGGTGACACGTTTGCTGTGTGCCAGTCAGCTGGTAATTTGCTGGCATCCATTAACAGATGTACATACATATATGGAGAATTGGTGCAATTTCTTCTGCAAACTCTTTGAGAATTATCAATATGGAATCTCGTCCCTGGGCTGTTTCAGTAATTTAGTTATTTTATTATGTGTCATGTGATGGTAAATTGTTTTATCATCAGATGAAGAATTCAAGTCCACATAAAAAAATCCAAAAAAATGGGGGTCACGGACCTTTCTACAGATTTATGATCTTGCAAAATAGAAAATTTGTGAATCGCTTTGAGACGACTTAACTGTTGTGAAAAGCGGTATATACGAACCTCAAATTATTAATTATTATTAAAATTGGCGACCTACAGTATTGTTTTTCAATAGATTATAAAGGGAAAAGAGTTATCTAACGTCATTGTGAGCTGGAAACCCATCAGATTTTAGTTATATTTCACAAATGGCAAGCAATTCATACTTTCTTCTGAAAAGCATGAAAATAAAATTTGGGTTCTAGATATTTAAGAAAACTATTTTTTCCTAAACATTTCTATATAAAAATTTGTCACACATTCTCCTGCCAATTATTTCCCCTGAAAATAGAACTTTTCATAAAAGCTTTTTCAATATTTATGTTATATTTATTTCATTTATAAAATAAAATTAAGAATAGAAACAAATTTTGCATCTTTTGTGTTATTTTAAACCACTTTAATTGAAATGCTGACTAATAATTTGCAAGATGCCCCGAAAAATTGCTCAGTTTTATACTCCCGAACCACCTTAACATCGGCCAAATCACCAAAATTCTCTAGGGTCAGTAGACTGCGACTGCTGGAGCATACAAAAATATGGCTCTTTATCTGTACTGATGCTAATGCAACTTAATTAAGCACAAAATTCAACAATTTTGGACGCCAAAGCCACCGGAATCGCATTACCTTAGTCTCATCTTTCGCGACATCCGTCGAGGCGGGAAAAAACTAAACTATTTTGATACATAACTTTCCCCAATTCTTAACGGCTTATTCCGAACATTTTCCAGCAGATTTCTGCTTATACCGTCATAATTTATGAGTTTTCAACAATGTAAATAAACAAACAGCTTGATTGTAATTATTTGTAAATTTTTATTATATTAATACATAAATTTGACACTTGGGGACTTTGGATCTATTTCTTTTTTAAATACTTTGGCACATAGTTCAGAATTTTCTCGAAAAACTCCACTTTTGTCCGCTTTTCAAGAAAACTACAATAAACCATGTGAAAAAGTGACAACACTGGACAAATCTTATAACCGTTCTCCTTAGAATAGGCAGACTTTGTATTGAAATAAATGAGCCGCTAGTAGTTAAAAATAAGGAAATTTCCTACCTTGTCATGACTGAAGCGGTTGTTTTGTCCGGTTTCCAACAATGCGAGGGCTTAGTTCCAGGGTGACCGGAAAATTTATTCTATTAGTTTCTGACCGGTGATACGGTCACTTATATTACTGTAAAATTCAGGACCACTGCGATCTTCAATTTCGATTTAAAAACTTTTTAGAGACCATATCAGACGTTTTGTTTTATAAACTTGGTCTAAACCACGGCCATTGAAACGGCGGTCTCCCGGCTATAAAAAAATCAAAATATTTTTCAAGCACTGGTATATCGAATAAAAAATACAGTGCCAAAAAGGGTATAAAACAGTAAATTTGGTTATGCTTATTTCAAGTATAGTAACATCTCATTAGCAGCAATTGGGTCAAAATATTGACAGGTAAACAGAAAAAACCCAAAAGAATTGAACGAAAAGTACTCGTGGCCAAACACCGAGGATATCGACCATGTGCAGTACCAGGAAAGAAACCGCTTTTGCCAATTTCGAATTAAACAGTCGATTTAATCTCAAAGACTAAAAAATTAGAATGTATTGGTAAATTCGTGCAAGACAAGTCTGACGAGCAGGCTTGTGAGTTTTGAAACATAACCATCATATGCAGGCGAGGAAGTTATGTTACTTTTCAGGTCAAGAGAATTATTAATTTGATAATTAAATCCGTTTCTTTTATCGTATAGTTTTGTAATGAGTTCACCACCAGAATCAAATGAGTAGAGCCACAAAGGCCCTAAATCGGCCCAGTATTTTCACTATTTTTTTTCAACTACTATAAATGTCAAAAATTTACCTAAAATATGTTTAAGTATGAACAAACTTTTCATATCTGTAAGATTTAGCAAAATATTTACACTACAGGTTTAGACTTGAGACTTTAAACAGACCATAAATTTGAAAATTCCTCATTTTTCACACATTTTCACTGGTTTCTCTGCATATTTCGTCAAGATTAGCATTGGCCAAAGTCCTCGACCATCGTACTTTTTTGAAAATTAATTCATAATATCATAATACACATTTCTATCACAAAATAGTTTTGGTCGACAGGTGTGGCCCATTCCATATCCATCGATTTATACATGAAAATCAAGGAAAACTTTCAAAAATTGTTATTTTTCACAAAATATTTTTTACCTTTTTTGCCCTGCTTGTTGATAAATAATTGAATGAAAAAAATATTTCAATTCATGAAATATAAAGACTAATGAACATTAATAAAGCAACAACAAGCAGATTTATCAAAGTTGAATTTTTGGGCCATTTTAAGGCCTTCGTAGCTCTACTCCTTTGAGATGCTAATCAAGAATGACGTAAAGTTAGTGGAATCCGTTGCGCTGCCAATGGTCAATTCAGCGTGTTAAATCCGATAATGAAAAAAAAAAAACCAAAACAAAACCCTACATGTATAACATACATCTACTTTTATCTTAGAGATAAAATCCCCATACGTATTTCTCTACAAGCGCATAATGCCTTCCATAAAAATTTCTTTAGTGACGACAGCAACCTAGAAGTAACTTAACCTTGTGTTGGCATTTTTTGTGTTAGACATGACTCTCTTTCTGTGAAGGAAATCGATGAAAGTTTAAATTTGTAGGATAAGTTGATAGATCTAGCTATCAAACGAAGCGTTGTTGGATCTGAATGTGAGCTCAAAGAACATTTTTCTTTTGTCATTTTGTAATTAACGAGTTCCAAAAACAATCCAGTCACGTAAGAGAGCAGAGGAACACAGTTTGTTTTAGTTCCTTGCGGGGTTAGTAATGGTACACAGTTTTATACTGTACTCAATACGACCCAATTTTGGGTCAGGTCATTACTCCGACAACCCATTACTCCGACAACCCATTACTCCGACATCCCATTATTCCGACAGCCCATTTCTCCGAGAATGACATAGAGATGTGTAATCATGTTAGTTATATTTTATTCCCATAATATTAGAGGTCTCATACTTCGACAGCAACAAGTCAAAAGATATTATGAAGAAAAATAGTTTGAATTGCTGGAAGTATGTTGACAAGGTGATATCTGTGTGAACCAGATTTAAACCCCATGACGACAGATAGTTCATTCTTAGGTCTATCTTACTGCTCATCCAGCTTCCCAAGTTATACGTTGTACTTGTATCTTAACAACTGTGACATTTGGCCTAATTTTCTATTTTGAAAAAAAAAATGCTTATTTTCAACGAATATCTTAAGGAAGAAGTATCTTTAGACATATTATTTGACTTTATTATTGTCGACCTCTTGTTATATTATTTGTTATTTAACTTAATAGATTCCCAAGAAACATGTAAAAATAACAACCCAAGATTATCCTTATTTTCTGAAACAAGAAAGGACATGGTCCTTTTTCCTTTATCACAAATTTGTTCAGTCAATGTTTCACACGAAACATGAGTTAACATTAAAGTAAGCCTCGCCAGTAAGCGCCATCAGAATTATAAATCCCTTGTTGATTTATCTATTCATCAGTAATACCGGTATTATAAACTTTGGGGTGGGATTGGAGGATACAACCGAACTCTAAACTATTTCTTAAAGTGCCACAAAAAGTTTTCAACATCACAAACTGGAAATCCAAAATCCCGACCAAGACATGCTAGGATGCAACTTAGGGAGCAACTATTTGATTTGATGGGAGCTATGGATACTTTTCGAATCCTGCCATTGTACTTTCGGAAAATTCAGAGCATGGATTAATTTATTAGGTGCTTGCGCGCGCGATTTTTATTCTTAAACAAATTTTACCATAGCCCCCCCCCCCTAAGAATCAAAATGTCACTCCATTAAATGGCCTGCCGCTTATGTTTTTAAAAGAATAGCAAAGAACACTAACCTAAAAATGACATAGATCGTATAGTTCTTAAACTATATATGCTAGTAAACGTTTAATTTCAATAAGTTGTATATAGTAAAAACTAAGTTAAGGTTCCTCAACTGGGGAATCAAGGTTAAGAAATGGGGAACACTGAACCATTGTGTTGAAATTTGCTTTAGACCTTGTACTGCATAATTTCAACGTCTTTGGTGCTGGGTTTGGTTTCATTATTCAAACATTTTGGGCATTGAGTATCTTTCTTTTAAAACCGATGGTTTTCGAACTTGCGAGTTCCGGCTTTGGCAAACAAGGCTATGCTTCTCGGTAAAAGTCCACTTAAGAGTGCTCAGAAACCCAGCATCGGGTCAGGCCGCTTAGCAGCTTATTCATAACTCCCAAGCTGAACAAATTTAGCTGTACCAGGGAGATGAACATGAAGGGCCGTAAATTTAACATATAATGATAAAGTGTAGGAAATGGAGACACATGGCCAATAGGGGATGCTACTGGAAAAGGGAAAGATGTGTGTGATCGTTAATCTCCTGCATTTGGATCCTTCCGCCCCTACTTGAACGAGTGAATATCATGACATTTTTCCAAGCACGATGCATCACTAAGGTTTGCGGTCAGGATTTCCGCATTATATAGTCTGACGACCCTGGTTTCGTTATGACAGGGCTTTCCCATTTAAACATCTTGGGTACACATCCCAGTCGCTTTGTGGACAAAGTTGACAAAAATTATAATACATAATTTTCCACTTTGTCGGAGTAATGGGTTATCGGAAAAATGGGTTGACGGAATAATGGGTTGTCAGAGTAATGTTACGCACCAATTGAGGATACCAACTATTGTTTTCTTGTCAAAAATTAAATGGAAAAAAAGAATCACCGACTTTGACCTAGGAAAGCGAAAAATTGACATTAAAATGATTATTCGAAGTACGGGGTTTATAATAAATTTGTAGCAGAAAACAAAATAAATTGAAACGAAGTTCATATATATTAATCATAGAAATGTGCATCCTTGGCTGTACATGTTTACTCGAATAAAAAATAGAAAATCTAATGGGACATTAAATGATACCCGCCACTATATTTATATAAAGAGAGAATTGAGCTATCCTTCTAAGACCAGAAAAACTCAGCATTATCAAAATTTTGAAAATTTATGAAGTTGCACAGGATGTATTATATTTCTCGGATCATCCTGAATATTGAACTAGATCTTATTTAAAGGGACTTCTCCATTTGTATTTGATACCTGCCCAATGTCGGTTGTTTCCTCATGTTACTCCGGATTCGTCCACCATTAAAACTGACTACCCTACATGGCGCATCGATAAAGGTTGTCGTCCGTCCGTTAGCTTTTATACGACCGCAATTTTTTTGCGATCGTATAATGTTATGGCGATGTCGTCGTCGTTGTTGTCGTCGTCGTCGTCTGTGGACACTTTGGTTTCCGTGCAATAACTTGAGTAAATGTTGACCGAATGTTATGAAATTTTGATATGATGTTTGTTACAGCTAAAGGAAGGTTGGTATTGTATTTGGGGATTGTTGTCTCTACGGTTTTAGAAAAAAAGGGCCAAAAAGGGCTAATACGGGTGTATTGACAAAACTGTTGTAGAATGTTTATTATTCAATTCAATTTTCAATTTTGAAAATTCTTTTTTTTTGTTGAAGTGCTCATAAAATTCTTTCTACCAAATGTGTCAATGATTTTTAAATGTATTTCACCATTACATTGCTTCATGGGGCTAAAGACAGGCCTCGTCCATAAAATCAGCTTTTTCATTTTTGGTCCTATTTTTAAAATCCTTTTTTCATTGGATTCCTTGTGAAAATCCCTGCCTTATTTTGTAATCAGGTTTGCAATATTTTTTACTGTTTTTGAGAAATTAGGGGTTAAAGGGCAAAAAATGTCAATTAATACATGTATACAAATAAGGCTTTTTGTATTAGATGTTGATGTAAATATATATGTGTCAAAAATGCACCACAGGATGCATGTGTCAAAAAGCTTTGTAAGTCCACCATGGGCTTCATGTGACCAAAGCAATGGACTATCCATATTGGGCCCCCAACGTACAGGGTACAACTTGTTGCGGTCGTATTATGCTGCGCTCGGCGTAGCTTTTATTTTCAGGTGTTAACTCCTCTGACGCCATAAGTTCAAATGCAAACCAAACTTGGTACAGTTGTTAAGTGGCATTATGTATACAAAACCTTCGTTCGGATTTTTGATTTGTAAAAAAAACATGGCCACTGTTGCTCTTCCGGTGCAGTCTCCGCTCGAGACATTTTACGGAAGACATCATGCGCTCAAAGACAAAATAGGATTTTTAATTCTCAGATGGATGCAGATGTTTGTTTGTCATAGGGTTTTGTTTTGTCTTTCTTTACGACTAGTGTTTGCATTGTTGAATGCTGTTTGGTTGTTTTTTTTTAAGTTCACCTTTGCGTCCGTCGTCGTCTGCTTACAATTGTTCTAAAATATTCTTCTCTGAAAGTACTGAACAGAATTTAATAAAACTTGGTATGATTGATCTTGCCTTTAAGCTGTGTTTCAATTTTAATCCGTCAAAACATATGGCTGCCGTTGCTAAAAATATACCAGGTGCCAAATTACTATTTTTGCTTGTTTTTATTATTTTTTTCATGTTTTTACCCTATAGAATGAAAATTATTGCAGATAAAGAAGAGCTGTTATTTGCTTAAACCTTCAGCTCATTAAGCTTTAGAAAAGTCTCCATTGGGTCAATGTTGTCTAGAAACAGTTCAAAGAAGAGACTTTTATAGCTTAAGGATGAGGTAAGCAATCCAGGCCTACTGGCCTCGTTGAAGGCTGCTGGCAGTTGTCCATTGTGTTTTTTTCTGAATTGCCGCTTGATTGTGGGCTGTGTCGCGTACACTTATACCACATCTCATTATTTTCTATTTTGGTTCCTCTTTTTTATGTTTTGTGTTTTTTCTTGCTATTCTCCTTCGTGTTTACTGATTTTGTCGTTGACTTTTTGGACTTTCGACACTTGAATGCCATTTGGTGCCTCTTTGCTTCCAATATTTTTAACTGTTTCTGTCATTTTATTAATATTGGTTTATACAAATGTTATTTTTGGCGAAACATTTAACCTGTATGGCGCATTAATTGCAGGTTCACTAATTACGGATTTTTTACGTTTTTGCATTCTCCACACAACTAAATTGATGCAAAATGATTATTCTGGAAGGATTGAAATAAAAGAACGACGAATCCATCACCAAATAATTATAGACGAGTCAGCTCTAAAGTAACTCTGATTTGAAATGATTGGCTAGTCGATCTTTCTTGAAAGAGTAAGAAAGCTAAATCTAGCACCAAAGTTTTCGATCAATCACAATTGACCAAATGCAGTGCAAGGTGAGAAACCGTGTGTGTATTACATTGCAGACTGAAAAGTATTTCGCACAGTTTGGAACGATTACCTATGGTGACTAAAAATAAATAAAGAACCCTCACCTGAAATGTCACCAAACACAGTAGGAACACTTACCAAGTTTCAATCGAAGAGTTTTATATTCTGTATGATCTAAAATTGGTTCAGAAGAGAATCATCTAATTGGTCCATTATAAACACCAGGCGGACATTCCAATTTTCATGCATTTAAAAGGAGTGGATAGGGAGAGTTTTAAAAAAGTGCAATAAAGAGTTTGTGCTAAAAAGGGTTTGTGATTGATAAATTGTTGTTTGTGTAATGTCCAGTCATTATAAGGACAAGACCAAATTGAAACAACAAATTAAATTGTGTAGACCTTAGAACACGACGATTATAACACAGACCCATGTACGTCATGCAAAAAAGACCAAAATACGACTACAAACCAGAAATGAGATGAACCTAAAGACAGGAAAATGTATCCTTAACTTACCATGATAGGCAAATGCACCCATCACGTGATGAAACCCACTGAAAAGTACTTCGCACAGTCTGGAACGATTACCTATGGTGACTGAAAATAAATGAAGAACCCTGACCTGAAAAGTCACCAAACACAGTAGGAACACTTACCAAGTTTCACATTAAACCCTTACGTACAGTCACTCATTCTACTGTACAATGTACATTTTTATTTGCCAGAATCGGAAATTTTAAAATTTCGATTTTTTAAATATATTTCGTTTAATGCATGTTCAGAACGTTAGGAACTCTCTCCTAAACTTTTTGCAACACTGCTTCAATAAAAGCTGAGATATACCTTTCAGACAATGCCTGATTCTTTTTAAAACAAGCCTGTAAAAATTTGACGTCTCGTCTTTAATAATTATAGGATAATTAATTGGGTCGAGTGAATAACCAAAATATGATCACGAGTCGGTGAACGCACACAGATTTATACGAGTGCGCGGAACTTGTTCCGCGCACGAGTTAAATCTCAGTGCGTTCCCGCACGAGTGATCATATTTTGGTTATTCATGAGACCTAATTGATTATCGTATTTATTACATAGATAAAATACCGCTAATAAATAGTCTTGATGATTTTCAGTGAGGTCAGTCACAACGGAGTAACCTAATCCATGCTCTCCTCTTTGAGTACCTTTGCCTGTTCAACAATACATGGATATTACATAACAATTATATGGATTCCCTATGAAATTATCATATTATAAAGAGTAAGATGAAAGAAGAAAAAACCACCGTCGGTATTAAGAAATTAATACTTCGCAATGTTGATAATTGTCTACTTTTGATTCCATAACTATGTTTAAACAGTGTAAGAAAATAAAATGTAATTTTGAACACATTATTCTACAATTTGTTAAATTTGTCCTTGTCACAAACTGTATACATATGTTTTATGACAATAAATGTTTTAATAATCTACAAGCATTTGAGATTCTAAAATTCATGAGAAGATATATCAATGTTTACATTCTTGCTTCAAATGATCTTACCGGCATACAACATAACTTGACTTGTAAACCCCGTATCAGACTCGGCCAACACAAACAACTTGGCACCCCATCGATGACTCTTCTTTCCTGGCATGTATTGCACAAGGTTGGTTCTATCCTTGAATCCCACCATGGATTCATCAACCGTGAGATCTCTTGCAAGGTTGTACTTAGTATGAAAAGTGTGATTTAGTATGTCAAATATTGGTCGAATTTTGTATCCAGCGTCATAATTGGGTGAACCTCGTGGAGCTGCTTGAGTATTGTCATTGCAATGTAAAAATCTAAGAATGTTTTGGAATCTGTTTCTGCTAAGTACTTCAGAGAAGCCAGGAGAATGTGACAGGAATTTATCACCTTGTTTATTCCAATATGACTCAATTGTTGACTTTTTTTATAAGGCCCATTGCCATCATGACACCAAGGAATGCCCTCATCTCAGTTCGATCGGTAGGTACCCAATCATTCATTCTGGAATGTGTAGGTATGGGTTCTTGAATTTGCTATTGGGCATAACGATTTGTTTCAGTGACTAGAATATCTATCAAATTTCTGTTGTTGTCTTCGTCTGTGGTAAAATAATCAAAATATTCTATTACGTTAGCATGTACGGTAGGTCGATTTGCAGGAAGTGGATCTTGTATGAAGTTTTCAGGTGGAAAAGGCATTTGATAATGTTCATCAATAGGAACACATACCCATGGTGCATGATTGCCGGCATCAACATCTGGGGCATCTTCCTCGTCCGTCTCCATACCACTCTCTGCACCACTTATGTCAGAATCTGGGTTAATGGCATCTTCAAAGTCACTGTCATTATCCTGCGGTGGAATCATTGCCTCCGCCATTGGCAAAACTGTATGTGACGTCATAAATTGGCAAATGACGTCATTGAATTTGCAAATGACGTCATGACTTGACCTTCGTTTTCTTGCGGTTAATCTTTTCACACTTTTATGGGTGAAAAAGCTATATTGAACGTGTATTTGAACCATTTACATTAATAGGGAAAATATGTCATTTATATTGGACATATGTGTCCCTCCGGCACAGCCGATATGGACATATGTGTCCCTCCGGCAGTAAGAGGGTTAATAAATTTATTTGAATGGCGTATGAATTTAGACCGCAGGAGTCATGCCAACAACGCAATACAATTCACGACGTCATAATTGAGTTTGACCGGAAAGGACGCAAGAGTGAAAATATTTTTGTTATTTCACATTGTGAATTTACCAGATTTTATTTCACTGGGAAAAATCGGTATTTCATATGCATCTATGTAATAAACAACTGTCAAATTACAATGCACGACATCATCAAACAGTAACGTAGAACACATTTTACGGTTTTTCTGATATATTTCTAAAACGACTTGTCATAATTTATTCATTTATACATGTTTACCGTTTAATTTACTCTATTAAAAAGTCTAATTTTGTGTTTAAACCTTGTCTTTCTAGAAGGAATGCTCTCCGAGAAATCGCCGTGGCATAAAACACACGATAAAAAATCAATTAATTTCATTTAGTAACGATTATATTTGTAATTTCTTTGACAAAAGTTATGCGAACGCTCATTTCTTTGCAACATAAGCCCCATTTACATGCACAAGTTATACATACGTATGTAAATATACACATGTGCAAATTTACACACGTACGTATAAGCAAATTTGCTAACCATTTACATGAGTTTTATGTTTAGTGTGTATTTTTATAAATTTATTCATAAGTTGACTGGACATACACAAACCAATATGAGATCTTACTCCAGTCATTTTGTATACCCTCAGGATGGGCTAATAGAAGGATATACAGCTTTTAAAAGAAAGACTGTAAGGGCTTACATATAACAGCCCTTTCGTCGCAAATGTGCCATAAACGGTGCCTAGTTTTTTTAATAGAGGAAACAGTGGTTTAACAGGTACCCATAAGAAACCACCAGTCTTAGTAAGGAAACAGTGATTGTTTTTGTTAACTTAAAATTGAACTCGATCGAACTTTCATTCGAATGGCTGTACGTTTTATAAATAACATGTCAAAGGGTAGTGGTATTAAAAACAGTGCCATAGTCATCTTTGTCATCCAGGCATATCTCTGTTCAATAAAATCAAAGGAGAAAGATTTCACAAAATTATCTCGAAAGTAACTGACCCAACTCACCAGCGTTTTGTGTACTAGTATTTAACTCAAAACTTATTTGATATTCCAGGGTTTGTTCTAATTTTTTAGAGTTTTTACTCGAAACTGTTGTCTCTGTGATTGGCTTTTAGACCAAGGTAATGAAAAAAATGCCTCAGATGAGTGCAGATGTTGGTTTGTGATAGAGTCTTGTTTTGTCTTCCTTTACCGGATTTGACACGCTGAATTGACTGTTGGCAACGCGACGGGTGTGCTATAGCAAGCAGGAACTGCTTGCTCTTCCGGAGACCATGTGTTCACTCTTGTTTCGACTGGAGTTCGCGTTGTTAATTGATATTCAGTTATTTTGTGTTTCCATGTTTTACATGTTGTCTGTTTTTGTCCCGTTCTTGTTTATGTTTACAGGCTTTGTCTCTGCCCTTTCTGACTTTTGACATTCGAATACCCCATTGGTACCTCTGCTTCCCTCATACGGTCTCATATAAAGCTTTTCTTTTGTTGTCATCATGGTAACAAAATTCAAAATTTGACTATTAACATGCAAGCACTTAATTTTTAGCTCACCTGACCCGAAGGGTCATGTGAGCTATTGTCATCATTAGGCGTCCGTCGTCCGTCCGTCTGTCGTCCGTCGTCCGTCGTCCATTCACTTTTCTTCAAAGATCTTCTTCTCTGAAACCACTTTAGGGATTGCATTGATACTTGGTATACTTGATCTTTAGGATGTCCTCTACCAAGTTTGTGAATTATATACAGGTCGACCAACCAACATGGCCGCCGTTGCTAAAATAGAACAGGGGGGTCAGACCATTGTTTTTGGCTTATAACTCGAAAAGTATAAAGAGAAGCAACCCTCCATGTTCAACATCAAAAGCTCTACAAATCTCTCCATTGAGTCGAAGTTGTGAAACGACTCCTTATAGGAGTTATTGCCCTATAATCATCAAAATTGACCATTTTAACAGTTTTTGGACTATATCTTGAAAACCATTAGAACTAGAGGAAAAGTTAGTATTGCAAAATTGTTAGGCTCATTGAGATCTACAAAAATGATTTCAGGGTCAAAATTGTCAGATCAGCCGTTTAAGAGTAATTTCCCTTTAACTGTTTTTTTCCATTCAATTTGACTGATTTTCAAAAATTTTCTTCTCTGAAACCACTGAAGGGATTGCATTGATACTTGGTATACTTGATCTTTAGGATGGTCTCTATCATGTATGTGAATTATATACACATCGACCAACCAACATGGCCGCCGTTGCTAAAAATAGAACAGGGGGGTCAGACCATTGTTTTTGGCTTATAACTCGAAAAGTATAAAGAGATAGAAAAAATCCGAAGCAACCTCCCATGTTCAGCATTAAAAGCTCTACAAATCTCTCCATTGAGTCGAAGTTGTGAAACGACTCCTCATAGGAGTTATTGCCCTTTAATCATCAAAATTGACCATTTTAGCAGTTTTTGGACTATATCTTGAAAACCGTTAGAGCTAGAGGAAAAGTTAGTATTGCAAAATTGTTAGGCTCATTGAGATCTACAAAAATGATTTCAGGGTCAAAATTGTCAGATCAGCCGTTTAAGACTTATTTCCCTTTAACTGTTTTTTCCATTCATTTTAACTGATTTTCAAAAATCTTCTTCTCTGAAACCACTGAAGGGATTGCATTGATACTTGGTATACTTGATCTTTAGGATGGTCTCTACCATGTTTGTGAATTATATACACGTCGACCAACCAACATGGCCGCCGTTGCTAAAAATAGAACAGGGGGGTCAGACCATTGTTTTTGGCTTATAACTCGAAAAGTATAAAGAGATAGAAAAAATCCGAAGCAACCTCCCATGTTCAGCATTAAAAGATCTACAAATCTCTCCATTGAGTCGAAGTTGTGAAACGACTCCTCATAGGAGTTATTGCCCTTTAATCATCAAAATTGACCATTTTAGCAGTTTTTGGACTATATCTTGAAAACTGTTAGAGCTAGAGGAAAAATTAGCATTGCAGAATTGTTAAGCTCATTGAGATCTACAAAAATGATTTGAGGGTCAAAATTGTCAGATCAGGCGTTTAAGAGTTATTCCCCTTTAACTGTTTTTCATTAATATTAACTCATTTTCAAAAATCTTCTTCTCTGAAACCACTGAAGGGATTGCATTGATACTTGGTATGCTTGATCTTACGGATGTCCTCTACCAAGTTTGTGAATTATATACATGTCGACTAACCAACATGGCCGCCGTTGCTAAAAATAGAACAGGGGGGGGGTCAGACCATTGTTTTTGGCTTAAAACTCGAAAAGTATAAGAGATAGAGAAAATCCGAAGCAACTTTTCTTATTCAGCATCAAAAGGTCCTTATAGGAGTTATTGCCCTTTAACTGTTTTTTCTATTAATTTAAACTGATTTTCAAAAATCTTCTCTGAAACCACTGAAGGAATTGTTTTGCAACTTTGTATACTTGAAAGTTTGTGAAATTTATTCAAACTTTGGCATAAGAGATCAGGTGAGCGATTCAGGCTCCTGGGAGCCTCTAGTTACATTTTTATAGTAAGTATTTGCTTTGTTTGTCTTTTCTTCTTGGATTATATTAGATTGACCATCCCAGTTTAGTATTACCTTTAATCATTAATGAATTCAGATTGATACATGTATATGTTATAAGGAATAATAAAAATCTAGCTATCTCTATTGTAGAAAACTTTATGTAATTAGCACGATTTTCTTTCCTTTCGTCAATATGGGTTTCCGGTCATAAATGTTTACCCCTTTGCTAGATATTACATGTAACATGTTCAATACCTTTTGCTTTATCCAATGCAGTAATAAAACAACTATTTATTCATCATGTTGTCAAGCGATTATAGGTCATAGGCATGTGAGTGACCATGCTCTAGCTCTTCTCAATACCCATTTGTTTTATTAAATAGACTATAGAATTTACATTTCCGTTCGTCCGACCATTATTCTGTCAAGTTTGGTCTTCAAATCGTATACGTAGCTTTTGGACACTGCAAGCGTAGGAAATATGGGAAAACCGTATAGATTTTGGGTCAAAATGTCAAAGGTCAAGGTAAATAGTTATAAAAAAATTAGAAAAGGTGGTAATGTTAGTTCTCAAAGTATTTTTGACACTAAGAAATGTGCACCTTAAGCCTATGGGGTAAGAAAGATCTCGACTGTGTTAGGGAAATACAGTTGTGTAAGGGTCAAGGTCACAAGTTCAGAAAAACTTGGAAATTGTAGAGAGATATTGGTTTTAGAGGCATAACTTTTTAACGCCTTGATAAAATTTTATGAAATTTACAAGTCGAAGAGCTTATAATGCAAGAGTGATGCCTGTGGATTCTAGAGTACATAGCGTAAAGGTCAAGATCACAAGTTCTCCAGGAAGAGAAAAATCGAGCTATGCATTTGTTTAAATTGCGTTTACATGCTCAAAATTTAATAAAACAGCTTATGTAAATTTACACATAAACATTTACATCTGGTCTTGAGGTGATGTAAATTTACACCATGTGTAAATGTACATACGTATGTATTTGCATTTACATGCAGTATTTGCACACATGTGTAAAATTACATACGTATGTGAAAATGCACACGTATGTAAAACTGTGCATGTAAATGGGGCTATAGTTCCTTTCATATTAGTTGGAACAATTTTTATCTATTTCAAATTTTAAGTCCGTTGGATAATATTAAAAACGAAAGAATATGGAATATATGCCAGAAAGACACGATCCACAAATTGATATGATTTTGATACATGTAGAAAAGCAAAATTTCACTGCGTGTGAAGTGCTTTTCTTGATTAATCTTCATCAGACACGCTAGGAGTAGAAAACTGGTAAAATATTAGATTTGATGAAGCAAAAACAGAAGCCAAAAAAGTTGACGTATAGCAGCCGTCACGTAAAACTCTTTTTCATGAGACATCATCGGAATACCCGTTGCTAACACGTGCACAAAATATGACTAAGAATGAAAGGAAACCTGTCTAGATTAATTTTTCTTTGTTTTTGAAAGAAGTTGCAGCCATATTTATTTTCTTAGAGATCTCTAAAATTGTATCGACGCCCATTGGACATAGCCAAATCGGATTTAATGCCTTATATGGCAAATGCTTTTAATTTAAACACGGGGCTAAAAAATGCTTTTTCTCTAAATTATGTAATAACTATTATATTTTTTTTCAACTGGTAGGTCACAGAAGACAAAGACTACATTTTTACGGTATTTGTACATTTTTACGGGAGAATGAATGTACAAAATGTAGTATCTCTCGAAAATACATTGCTGAATTCTGGTAGAACTTTCAAACAATCTTGAGGCGAAAAATGGGGATAGATGTTAACCAAAGGACCAGTTATTTATGAAGACCACAGGAAAAGGGGAGTGGTGGGTAGAGTCGGATAATTACAACTTGTTGGTCCACTATTGAACATGCAAAGCCTCACACTTTCGGCTAGTTGGCCCACTTTAATCAGCGGTTAGACCAAAATTTCCGATGTTTAACCTGGTAAGACCACGGATGCTGGCCATTTGCACCCTATTTAGCCACCGACAGTGTACCTGCAATTAGTTTTCAACTAATATGTATATGTTACAGTCAATTTCTTAATTTAGGCATTTTGTTTTAAATGACTGAAAATTTTAGGCATTTTATAAAATGCTCCAGACGATTTTAGGCATTCTATAAAATGACTAAAATCTTCAGTCATTTAACAAAATACCTGGAAAATATTGAAAATTTTAATAAAATGCCTAAAATAAGCAAACGACTTCCAAGTACCAAGAAAGAAATTTTAAATAGATATGAAGGCGAATGTTAAAATAAAAAGCATTATGCAACCAACTAAAAGTCTGACCATAAAATTTATTGCTAATATTAAGTTTAGAAATAGCCATAGCAACCCCATTCTGAAAATATCAAATGGTTACTTCCTAAATAAACAAGATTATCCCAGGACCCGGAATTGCTCATCTGGTCCTTAAGCTATAAGGGTCTCTTACATTAGGGGTCATCTATCAACTTTTACAAAATGGAGCATAATGTGTGTGTTTGTGTTGGAGTTTAAGGCCCTTTATCGACACACCTGGGTCATGTAGGGCGGTCAGTTTTAATGGTGGAGGAAACCGGAGTACCCGGAGAATTCCACCGACCTTGGGTGGGTAACTGACAAACCTAATCACATACAGTTGGGACAGTCCCTTTTTTGTTAAATACAAACGGGACTCGAACACCAGCTGAGAGGTGATCGGCTAGTGATCAATAGTGTGGTCTTTAAACCAGCGCCTTAGACTACTCGTCCACCCAGGCCCCTGGAGCATAATGAAATGAAGCCTTAATCAAACAGCAGCTTTTATCTATTTTCCGTTCATTCCATATAGGGCAAAAACAAGAAAAAAACTATGTTTTACCATAAAAGGATCAAAACTCCTATAAAGGGTTGTCTGATAGCTTCCACTCAAAGGAGATTTTTGTATGGCTTCATTAGCGAAAGGTTTAGGCAAGCAACAAATTCTTTATCTGCAAATCTTATCATTCTATATGACAAAACCATTCAAACACTTTTTTTATACTTTTTAAGGGAAATGCCCGTATAAGGGGTCATCTGACAACTTCTTCTCAATGTAGACTTGTAGATTAAGGCAATGCAAGCATGCAACTGCTTTAGTTTTTATTTTAAGGCTAAACATATATATGGGAAAAACAAATTTTATCTATAAAGGGCCCTTATAAAGAATTATCTTACAAAGATTTGTAATGCTTTTGTGGATGCAGCAGATTTTTCTATCTCTTATACGTTTTGATTTTAATGCCAAAAACAGTAGTCTGACTCTCAGGTTAATTTTGAGCAAATAAGCGTAACACTTTTTTTTTGATTTAGTGATTATATGATAATTAAGCATTGTTATACTTTTAAAACGGGGAAACAACGGAATTTTTGAAAAATCTCATCAGCATAATAGGAAACCAAACATTGGAAGGCCAAAAGATAAGAATTACTAAAATGATTTTAAAAGAAATATTAACAAAATGATAAATATGAAGTACATTTTTACTTTTGATATTCGTTAATTAATATTTATAGTTCAATACATTGTACAAAAAGATCTTATAATTAAACCTAGCTTCTGCTGTTTATTACATGTATTGTATATTATTATTTTTTTTAAGATTATAATTTTACCAACGGATTACTTGGTACAGTATTACCTCCCCTTTACCTTATAAAGCAATAGAAATTTACTTCCTGCTAGGACAAAGGTGAGACGAATGGATTTACTGTTCTTCGAAAATCATGCTTATAGTTAAAAGAAATTTAGACAATCTTTGTTTCGTCGACGACTTGTCTGCTTTTAAGTCCTTTTTTCTGTCATAGAACAAGTAAACTATCATGTGGTATCTGTTTATAGCTTGCATACATGCCAACCTTATAAAGGCAAAAACCGATAGGTACGAAAGCCTATTGAGACCAATTTCGTTGTAAGAATATTTTTTTTGTATTTCTCGTAATAACGAGAAAATAGTCGTACGTATATTATAGTACTTATATATTTTGCTTGCTTTTAAACGCTTTAGCGCTTTGATTTAGAATATAGGGGCCAAAAAGGACCGAAAGAGATTTTTTTATTTGTTTATCGGATCATTTCAAAATGCGTCTCGTTTGTTGCCAACATGCCATATATAATTCCTGCAAAGTTTCAGTTCAATTGGTTCCGTAGTTTCAGAGAAGATTTTTGAAACTGTTGCCGGACGACGACGACGATGACGACGACGACGGACGCATAGTGATGGCATAAGCTCACCTGGCTTTTGATCAGCTGAGCTTAAAAACATTTGCTATTTTGCAATTGCTTTTTACCTAGTTGTGAACATTATATTTCATGTATATTATGTACTTTACTCCGATCTTGACATGTTCATTTATTTTTAAACTACTTCATTTTATCAAACATAATTATTGGTAAACCTTCTTTGAGTTATGTGTTTTGTTTTTTATTTCGCTTTTCCGTGAAACCATCGTAATCTTGAGTCTGCTGCTACTATGAATCCTATAAACTTTTAGGAAAATTTAAAATTCTCATCAGTGCCAACGATTCAGTTTTAATGACCAGACATCAATACATGGCATGTTCTCTCAATTTTCATTTTCGATTAATGATATCCTCTTATTTTATTTTGTTGTTTTGTTGTTGAGTATGCTATTTTATTCTCCAGTAATTGACAAAACTTGTGAATCTGGAATGGAAAAATGGATGAAGGGAAATTCGTGGTTGCCATTGATTTCGGAACGACTTTTTCTGGATACGCCTTCTCTACAAGGAACACTCCAACGTCAATATACACATGTGAATGGAAAAGAGCAGGCCTGACATCATCCAAAACACCAACTACTGTATTGCTGAATTTGAAGAAAGAGTTCGTTGCCTTTGGTTACGATGCTGAAAAGAAGTATCTTGAAAGCATTCTTCCCGAAGAGCAAACAGCCGAATACTATTATTTTCGAAGATTTAAAATGCTGTTGCATAAAGAGGTTTTAAATAATGAAAAAATGTTATGATATTTGTGGCTTTTCTCCCACCGGAACGTATAGAGTTTGTAACCAATATGATATTATCAGGAAAAAATAAGCTTGCAATAAAATAAAAACCATATCTCCTTGTATAATCTACATAAACTATCCACAACAAAAAATGATCTAAATCTGAACAAGTTTCAACAAAAAATTAAGCACGATGACCGTATCTTTTTATTTTATTTTTCAAACATATGCACGCAAAGTTTGAAAACAATTCTGTCGGACTATTTTTTATTGGACTTCAAAAAGTTTCGGACGTATTATGGTACAGATATGATGCTGCCGTTGTCGTCGTTGTCTGTTAACTATAGTGTTCCCTCAATAACTTAAGTTCTAGCTATTCAATTGCAATGAAATTTCACTATAATGTGCCTTACCATAAAAGAATGCATGGGTTGATTTTGGGAGTCCCCGTTTTTCGTTTAGAAATTAAGGGCCCAAAATGCTTCTTATTTGTTTATTCCCAGTTTGTTCTAGTTTACCAAATGCTGTAAAATTTTACAATAATAAGTTACATCGAACAACGAGGAATGGGATTGACATTTGGGGTCCCCTCTTGATTTGTTTAGAAATTAGGAGTCCAAAATTGCCAAAACTTGTATTAGTTCCCACATTAAGTTCGGTTCTGGTTGGCAAATTGCAATGAAATTTTGCATCAATATGCCTTACCATTAAACCATATATTGGATTGATTTTAGGGGTCCTCTCTTTTTTGTAAAGGACTCATAAAATCAATCCCATATATGGTTTAATGGTCATGAAAAAGGGAGGACACCTATAATCAATCAATCAATGGTTGACTTACCGGTAAGGCATTAAGAAACTTTTTTTTATTTCTGGTCAAATTTTGAATTTTGTTTTGTTTTGCAAGTTAAGTCTTGTCAAGATGTGAATACAAAATAGAGGATTGATAATTGCACACCCTTTTCTCTGTAACAAATTTAGGAGCCAAACTTATTGGAACTTTATTTATTGTCCGATTTCAACTTTTTTAGGATTTTGGAAATTTAGAAATAATTTTGTGACACTCCTATCCTCATTATTGCCCTAAGGGTCCAAAAAGGGCTAAAATTAAATGTGAAAGATAACTACCAAACGCTGCATGTATCAAAAACCTTTGTCAATCCACCATATGCTGCATTTGTCAAGATCAATTTACTATCCATATTGGACCTAAGACGTACAGTGTTCGACATGTTGCGGTCGTGTCGTTCTGCGTTAGTCCCCGTAAAGGGGTTACGGCCCCTAAAATATCGTTCTTTCATGTTTTTGGCCTAAAGAATGAAAACTTTAGCAGATAGAGAGAAGCTCCATAGGGTCAAAGTTGTCAGATGATCCCTTATAGGGGTTATGGCCCTTAAAATAACGTTTTTCATGACTTGGGCCTACGGCTACAGAATGAAAACTATAGTAGATAAAGAAAAGCTGTTACTTGCTTAAATGTTCAGCTCATTAAGCTCTAGATAAGTCTTTATAGGGTCGACATCAAGACCAGGTGAGCGATTCAGGCTCCTTGGAGCCTCTTGTTAAAGAATAAAATATAATTTCATTTTTGATAAACATTGAACATTTTGAATGACAAGAGTTCCATTCATTAAGTTTCAATTGTTGTTACATTTTTCTTCAGGTAGAAACGATAAATCCAAGTACATGTAACTATATTTTGGCGTTTGTTTTTTGTTTTTTTGTTTTTTTTGTAGAAAAAAATAGATTTAGACATGATTTTGGAAGATGAAACAGGAAAATCTTTGAAGGCAATTGAGGTTTTCTCAGTCGCAATAAACTACCTCAAAGAAGAAGCAACGAAAAAATTAAAATCCATTCTAGCCAATATTGACGTAAAGGACATACAGTATGTAATAACAGTACCAGCAATATGGGAAGATGGAGCAAAGCTTTTTATGAGAAAAGCAGCTGAAATGGTATGATATGCATGTGTACATTTTGCTGTTATAGTCATCGATATAACTAATATACTTCATGTATAACAAATAAATGAGTTTTCAAAACTATTTATTAATACGAATCGAACTCAAAAGGAATATAAATGCGAGTGATTGCATTCACTTTGCGACCATAATTCAAAGTATAGACATCAAAAGGATCTATGTAGGTTTTAATAGTGATGACTTCAATTTCCGATTGTCAACTTTCCCTTTTTGTGTAGCAAGATTCCGTCTGTCCAGTATATGCATTATACGTGTCACAACTGAATCGTTACCTAAGAGATCGTTGGGAGTGTTGTTTATTTCTTGATAATGAGTGAGTGAGGTGTTTAACGCACTTGTAACGCTGTTCAGGTTATACATGTAATCTACCGTTGCGCGGGAGCTAAATTGACTGATTATGAGTTTAACCGGAATTCGTGTAAGCTAGTCACACGTCCGCACCCAATAGCACGGAATGCAAAATTAATTTATGATTTTGTAATTTGCATTTGAAAAATTAATTACGTAATTATTGTATTAATATAGATATTTTGAGCATTCCCAGTTATGATATGATAAAAATGTGAAGATTTTAATTTGGACTCCGGGCATATTTTATTGGCGTCATACTTGCTCCACTCTATCACTAGAGGTCGGTCTATCAAAACATAATGACAGAAGCCCGGGAACCTGCCTTTTTATTCGAAACGTGACCAAAAAAAAAGCAGTGAATGTCAACAAAACAGATAACTTTAATATTTAGTTCCCTGCAGTCATTACTTTTACCTTATCCGCATCATTTAACTCTACTTTTTATATTTTCTTCCTAGCCTTTGCATTCGAAAATGAAAGTAGAAAGTGTTTAATGGTGTATTCTATGACGTCCGAAACAATCGTCTTTATTTGTTAATATATATGTTTTTTTTATATAAAAAAAAGCACATCCTTGTACTGTTTGCAGGCATGTTCCTTTTTGTCTCGCCTGCAAAGCAGAGCGGGACATAGGTGTTACTTTACCGGGGGCGGCGGCGGCGGCGGCGTTAACTTTTTGGAAAAGTTTTATGAGCACCTACATATCTCAAGAACTATAGTTCATGGGTTGATGAAACGTGGTATGCATATGTCCCAGGAGTAGTTTAGCACAGTTGAATCCCCATCTTTTGACCTTGACCTTGATTTTCCGGTTGATTGACTTTGACAATAATAGCAATGGAAAAGTTTTGCGAGCACCTCCATATCTCAAGAGCTATAGGTCCAAAGTTGATGAAACTTTGTACGCATATGCCCCAGTTGTAGGTTAGCACAGTTGCATCCCCATCTTTTGACTTTGACCTTGATTTTCCGGTTGAGTGACTTTGACAATTCTCAATACATATACATGTAAAATCAATGTTAAGGTTTCGCAAACACCTCAATATCTCAAGTATTATTGGTCTCAGGTTGATGAAACTTGGTATGCATATGCCCTGGTTATAGCTTAGCACAGTTGCATCCCCATCTTTTGACCTTGACCTTGATTTTCTTGTTGAGTGACTTTGATTATTTTAATTGCATATATTAGCATTGTTTAAGTTCTATAAACATCTTTTGATCTCAGAAACTGAAAATCCATGTAAATTCAAAATATAGTGGAAGTAAGAAATAATTGTTTCTGATGGCGCTTGCAGGCGAGACATACTTTAGTGTTAACTCTTGTTTTTTAAATAATTCAAAATGTTGCATTTCTTGCTGTTATTTAGAGATAATGAGTTCTTGCTTTAATTAAAGTACATGTATGAGGTACCAAGATATGAGAAAAGTGACATTATCTGCGGGATCTTATCAGGTTTAACCTGCATCATATATAAAGGCGATGAACATGAAATTGATGATAAAATGAACATGAAATGATGATGAGAAATATGGGGTGGGGTGGGCAACGCATGCATACAGGAACAGTGGATTTTGAAGACTTCAGGAAAAGGGGATAGATGGTTAGAAATTTTACAAGAAAATACATGTAGCATACGAGTACTTGCTTTAAAGAAACTAAATTAAACCTTAATTTAGAAGGTCGAACAGATATAATGACGAAAGAACTGACGAACAAATAGACTCAAACACCATATACCGACTTCCTTTATAGGCTGGACATAAAAATGGTACAGGAGCCACTGATACATGCATGTATTTCCTAGTTCACAATATATGGTAAAGATCAGTGAGTGAGTTGACATTTAAAACCATAGCAACAATATGTAGGTTATTAAATGACGATGGGCATGAACAAAATAATAAAATGAACATGAAATACTGTTTGGGATTGCTATTGGTTAGGAAACTGATTAAAAGTAAAATTGAAGATCACTGGTAAAAAGAGAGGTGGCCCGGGTATTTGCGTAAAAATTAAGCCTACATGTATGTGGTGCACGACATCTTTAACATGCAAGAAACTTTTCGAGCGATGAACTGGTAACCATTGGGAGCCACCTAGGATCGCTACTGATGAATAATCCGGTGTCAGAATGCAAAAACCATTAGTCGCCAATTACGACAAGCTAAGCTTTGCTCTAGGCCCATTTAATATCTCTCGTGAGACTACTACATGTTAATGAAACTGAAACATGTCATACTTTTCTAATACCGCATTGTTACGTGTTAGATTTATAGTTTACGCAAGTCAAACTAATATTATTTCATATTTTCTAATAAGTTCAAGATACTTTTAAATATTAGAATTCGGCGTCAACATTTGTTTATAAATTTTTTTAAATGGCACAAATTTCGCTGTGATATTGGGAGCAAGAAAACAGGATAAGAAATTCGTTTAAGCAGATACTAGCCAGTCACCTGTTAATTTCTATAAATGCAGTTAAATGTTTAAGAGTTTTATGAAACAATGCCCTCGAAACAACCAGCCTTAATCACAATGATACGCTAATCATCCATTGCTTGCCTGGTATTGAAAGTCTTTATTGGAATGGTATTTCAATCCATATAGAACTTTAGGCATTTATAAGTTTATGAAATTTCTTCCACGTAGCTTAGTGATCATTAAGTTTATGACTTAGATCGTCATACCGAAATCGGTCAATTAATACGCTTGTTTTTAATCAGTGTGTTGCTCAAAACTGTGTCATTTTTTTTTCCTGTCAATTTTGATGACTTTTGATTTTCAGACATTTTATATATGTCTTATGTGTGGTAACAAGAGAAAAAGTTAGTTGTCTCTTAATAATTTTCAACTGTGATCTTTTTTTCGATCAACAAATGTAACAATAAGACATCATCTCATAGTAACTATTTTTTTTTGTTTCATGAAGACGAATATAAAAGGTGATCAGCTGATGATAGCATTGGAACCGGAAGCAGCCTCGATATCATGTGAAGAGCTGAAAATAGTGAGAGAAGGAAAAAACTTTTCGTCCACAATAAAAGAAGGAACAAAATATCTTGTGGTAGACCTTGGAGGTAAAAAAATTATAATAGCATAATTATATTTGCAGTTTAATTTTATTATTTTTATTACTGTTCAGTGAACGATTTGACAAAAAAGATCAAATTTTATGCTGCCCAAGTTATCCATTTTAACATATATTTGAAATGCACGTATAATTAAAGCATTGACTTTATCTATAAAAAAACTCATAAATGTGCAAAAAAGTTGATAATTCTGTTCAAAAACACCTCTTATATATAACACACGTCAACGGCAGTTTGGAAATAGCTAATCTAACTTAAATTTCATTTATTCCAATTAGCTATATAGATGGACGTTTTTAAAGGAGAATATTACTTTCATATATATATTTTACAATGATTATTAATCATAATTTTTTTATTGTCAAATTTTCAATTTGATTTAACATTTTTGCAGGTGGGACGGCCGATATAACTGTCCATGAAAGTAAAAAAGACGGAGTTTTAGAGGAGGTTTGTGAACCAAGCGGAGGGCCATGGGGAGGAACAACGGTCGACGATGAATATCTAAAATTTTTAGGGAAGCTTTTTGGAGAGAACGTAATGAAACAATTTAAAGATGGTGATTTAGAAGATTACACAGATTTAATTTACAGCTTTGAGGAAAAGAAAAGGTCAGTTAAGGTCGAGTCAAAGGAGGAAAAGAATATTGTCATCACATTACCGTTTGGATTGATTGAAACTATAAAAGAATTGAAAGGTCAAGTCTCGAAAGCTATAGAGGCCTCTCCATACAAAGGTCTAATAACTTATGACTCTCAGAAAATTTTTATTCCACCAAGTGTATTTCGCGAATTCTTCGAACCAACTATCAGCAAATTGATTAAACATTTAAAAGAACTTTTGAAAAAGGAGGAGTTATCAGGTTTAAATTACATCGTCCTGGTTGGTGGATTTTCTGAATGTGAGCTTATACAAAAGGCAGTTAAGGATGCATTTGGTACGGGTAAACGTCCCGCCGTAATAATTCCAGACGAAGCTGGCCTGGCAGTTCTAAAAGGGGCCGTTTTGTTCGGACACGAACCCAAAAAGATCAACAAACGAGTATTGAAAAAGACCTACGGAATACAAAGTTGGCCAGATTTTGATCCTGACATACACCCTGCTAATAAGAGGGTCATGTTAGATGGGGATTACCGCTGTAAAGATATATTCTTTAAGTTTGCCGAAAAAGGAAAAAAAGGTTGAGGTTGGTTTCAGACAATCACAGACATTCCAAGCGTTGTGCCCTGACGAGAAAAGTCTGGAACTAAGCCTGTATTCATCGGAAGATAAAAACCCTCGTTATATCACTGATCCAACATGTCAACGGTTAGGGAGATTGCGAATACCCTTACCGCCCATACGAAAGGGTGAGAAGCTTGAGATAGAAGAAAGTATCATCTTTGGCGATACAGAATTACTTTTTGTGGCGAGAAACTTGAAGACGGGAGAAAAATACGAAACTCAATTTATTTTCAATTAGATTTTAGTTGTATTAAGAACATGTTTGCATGTGTGTTTTACACCTATACGCTGTACGCAGAGTACTGAAAGTAATAACACTACAGTGTGTTCTTTCCATCAACATCAGTCAAAGAAATTTTGTAATAAAAAAGGTTGTCATTTGAGAATTTTTATCAATCAATCAATCAATCAAAAATAAGAGAAAAGGAGACGATTTTTATCTTCAAATAGCTTCAATCAAGTTTCCTAAAATGTGAAAAATAACAAACCTGCTCCATTTTTTTTTTTGATTTTTGGGACTCGACCCGCAGTCTTCGTGATCGACTTATTGACCTTGATTATAAGTAGATATGTCCCATACGGTCACAAAAGGTTATTCTCATCATATCAGCCACTGGTAGAAATAAAGCTTCCTACATTATCAGATTTCTTAATCAAGATAGTCAAAATTCTGTCATTTAACTAATGAGATTGAGAAATCTGATAATCCACGAGAAATGATGTATTACTCAATTTTATTCACAAGGTTGGGCGGAGCTTAATTTTCTCAGTCGTTTAGGTAGGATTTAAATGAAGAATCCCGAAATAATTGACCCATGACCAGCCCGGTCAATAAAATAATAAGACGCTGTTTCTCTAATTTTTCGAAAAACCAAATAGAAAGGGGAATCATTTTGGTTAAAGTTGAAATTCTCCTAACCTTTGCTTCGGTCAGTATATTATTACGCTTTACCAAGAGTTGAAATTAATAAAAGTAATTTAAACATTTATGTTTATATGATATTAATAAACATAATAAATAATAATATAATAATAACAATTGTGTCAGAAAATATCAAAAGTAAACTTGAATATATTGTGACTGTCTAAAGGAACTATATTTATCGGCAAATGTTTGTCTTGCGGTTTTCGGTCGCAATTGCCACGTCTACTGTAAAATTGACCAATCAATTAATAAGAACTGAAAATTCTCTAGAGAGAAGAAATATTTTTCACACCTGGCTGGTAATAGTTAAATCGGATGAAAATAAGAGAAAATTATTTAATGATGTACTACGATATTATTTGTGTTTGTTTTACTGTAGTTTTTGGATGTTTGTTGTGCTGAGATGATCCCTGTTATATCTCACGACTGTGTTGTACTTCGTTTGACTAAAAATGTATAGGACCATGAAATCTCAATCGAAGATGGAGGCATGGCGCCACACAATCTCAAGGCCTACAAGGTATGTCATGATCACGTGATTTTTACAAGTTTTCGATCCGCCATATTTGGAATTTTGACTCGCTTCAAGGTAAGAAATTAAGTATTATTACATTTTTTTAGGTTCAAATATTTCAGGATAGGGCGGAGCGCATAGCTGAAAGTGATATCCGTCATAGGAGATCACGATTATGTTGCGAATTAATGAAGTATAGGAGAACACTTCCAAAAACCGTCCACAAAGTTCCGAGGTTACGGTCACACTTTTGTCAATATTCGCCGATTTTCTTTCAAAACACACTGTTGGACAATATTTAAACTTCAATTGTTCCAGCAACCAACAGATTGATTGTGACAAAGGCAGCATTTGAGTCAAAATTTTGAAAGGTAAAGACCCCAAAAGAATTGAACGAAAAGTACTCGTGGCCAAACACCGAGGATATCGACAATGCGCAGTACCAGGAAAGAAACCTCATGAAATTAAACAAAGAATTTATTGGTAAATTCGTGCAAGACAAGTCTGACGAGCAGGCTTGTGAGTTGTGAAACATAACCATCCTATGCAGGTGAGGTAGTTATGTTACTTTCCAGGTCAAGAAAATTATTAATTTGATAATTAAATTCGTTTCTTTTATTGTGCATTTTTGTAATGAGTTCACTACCAGAGTCAAATTTGAGATGTAAATCAAGAATAACGTAAAGTTAGTGAATTCTGTGGTTATTTTAATCTCTAGGAAGCAAAGAAAACCAAAAGGGCATTCGAATGTCAAAAGAGCAAAGTTAGTTAGTTAGTTAGTTATTGCTTTACTCCCAAGCAGCACGATTTGGGCTATATCCGGGAGATGAACATGAAAGTAGTGATACAATGAACATGAAATGATGATGAAGTGGAGGAAATGGGGACACAAGGCCAATCGGGTAGGAGAGTTTTGACTGCCTCTGGAAAAAGGAGTGATGGGTAGGGACGGAAAATTTAGCCTCCTGCATGGGGATCCTACGGGTCCTACTCTTACCGAGACCTGCAGCAGGGTTCTTTAGACAAGACCAGTAAACACGAACGAAAAAAGCATGAAAAACCACAACATATAAAAACACAAAAGCAGAAAAACAACTGAATATCAAACAACAATGCGAACTAAAGCCGTACAAAGAGTTAACCCAGGTGATCTGAAAGAGTAAGAAGTTTCTGATTGCTACAGCACATCTGTTGCGCTGTCGATGGTCAATTCAACGTGTCAAATCATAAAGAAAAAACAAAACAAAACCCTACATAAAAAACTACCGAACTTGAATGATCAATCTAATAGTCCAGAGAAAATGACAAATGTATGACATATCAACATCTGCCTTTATCTTAGAGATGAAAATCCCCATACGTATTTGTCTATGAGCACATGATGCAGTCCATTAAAATCTCTTTAATGACGACAGTAACCGAGAAGCAACCTAATCTTGTGTAAGCATTTTTTGTGTTAGACGTGACACTCTTTCTGTGAAGGAAATCGATGAAAGTCTAACTAGGCTGATCTGTGTGACTTTATTCAACAGTCATTAGAATTGAGAAACAGGTCCATGTCAGCTAATGCTTAATTCTATTTGATTTTTTTTTCTTATGTGATGTTAATGTGTTTTTGAAACTGTTTATATGTTGTACGTTTGTTACCTTATGTATTGCTTGACCATTATGGGTGTAATTTTGCAATAAAGAATTATTAAACGAAGCGTTGTTGGATCTGAATGTGAGCTCAAAGAACATTTTTCTTTTGTCTTTTTGTTTTTAACGAAGAGGGGAGAGGAACAAAGTTTGTTTTAGTTCCTTGCGGATTTAGGATTTGGTCTGTATACTCAATAGACAGAATCTATTAGAAACTTTTCTTTATTTATTCTGTTTTGTTTACTTATAGTTTGGAGAAAACCCTTTTAATTTTAAACAATATTAATTTAATCAATCATTGACATTTTTACATAAAATATTTAAGAAGGTTTAACCACAAAAGTGACTCGTGTGAGCCAAAACCAAATATATTTGAATTAAATCTTCACAATTTGGCTGGATGATTAATGCATTTATGCACATTTTAGATGAAATTAGCAACGTATTTTATAACTTACATTTTCACATGAAAAATAAATGAAGCTAACTTTGTTTGATTTACGTCTGAAATGTGTTTTGTTCTATAGCTGCGTCATATAATATTTCAGAATCATTATTAGAACTCGTGCTACGTGGGTAAAAACTTCAAATGACTAATAAATAATTAATTCTATATCCTTTATCTACGTTTATTAGTTTTATCATGCTACATTAGTAGAACTTCCATGGTATTATCTAATGCGGATTGGAAAAAAATAACTGATACTTCTTCATTTTATAGTTTAAGAGGGGTACATTAACTTCCTACTTACTAAAACAATTGCAAACTGCCATTTCTAGAATAAAAAAAAATTATAGCCATAAGGGCAAAAATGGTAATGCATCGGGAATTTAGACCCTCAGTTTAGACCACCTTGTCAAATATAGAGTAAACAAGTTAATTTACATCGTTCTCATTCTCTACTCGACCAAACCGAAAAAATATTGTTTAAAGTAGCGGGTTATGTCAATAATATTTACAACAAAGACCATGGCGCCCATAGATAAACGTTCAATACTGACAGAAGTTAGTATACATGTCATGCATGTAGCAGCCATTCTTGTACACGAGATAGCTTACAATATTTTCAACCACCTTGTACTGATATTTCATCTTACTAAATTGCCGTTTAATTGTGGGCTGTGTCGTGTACACTTATTCCACATCTCATTATTTTCTATTTTTTGCAGAGTTTGTCTCCTGTGCCGTGTGGATGCTGTAAAACGTATCACCGTGCTTGCGGTGTATGCTCTTATATATTTTAATGATGGTATTTTTGTACACGAGATAGCTTTCAATATTCTCAACCACCTTGTACTTATATTACATCTTTATTTATTGTTTTTTTTCTAAATTGCCGTTTAATTGTGGGCTATGAGCGCACACTTATTCCACATCTCATTATTTTCTATTCAAAGATTTAAGATGTTCCCTAACAGCTTTTACCATCGAAAATACTGTCTTAAAGTATCGCTCCCCCTTCTTTGCTATGTCCGCTCGTTGAATCTTCAATGAACGAACAAGCAACAAAAGGGGGGGAGCGAGATTGAAGGTCTGTATTTCAATCAGACTGTCGAAAAAATGGCCTATATATAGCTAACAGATTGGTGTTGCTTTCTAACTTCCATTTTCCCTCTGACGAAGTACTAATATGTCCAAAAAACTTCTGCTGTTTGATTTGTGAGTTCTGTGTTATTAACATCTAAATTTCTGTTTGCTTTAATTTGCTATCGCATCGAATTTGTATATTACCTTTCTTTTTATTATTTTTAACAATTCAAAATGCTAATTTTCTCAAGTACTAGCGCTTCTAGGAATCTGGAAGAACCAATTAATTTAAAGAATGACACATAAAGAACAGTTAAAGGTTGTAACAAACTTACAAACTTGGACGACCAATCTCAAATGGCCAAGAGAAAAGACAAAAGAAGGAAGACATACAGAAAGAAATTGAAAATCGCAATGGTCCTGACTTGCTACAGGTATATTTCAAAAGAAAATGTAGGAAACCAGGTTTTATGGCACGCTTAACCTCCCTCTTTCATTGGAGGTAGTATATTTTACACAATACACAACACGGTTGTGAAGACATTTTAGGAATATTGAAGTGATCATCTCAGTTCATCGGCTATAAAAAGACTTACTTTGTCATCCAAGAGTCTAGCAAGAAAAACAAATTTACAGAAGATCAAATAATAGAAATGCTCAACTTTCTAATCGACAACATATTTGTACAGTTTGGTGGACGTGTTTTTCAGCAAACAATAGGTATCCCAATGGGCACAAATTGTGCACCATTGCTTGCCGATATGTTTCTTCATTCATATGGAGCGGACTTCTTACAATCACTTCTAGACAAAAAAGACCGCAAACTTGCTTTATCCTTCAATCTCACATTTCGTTATATTGATGATGTCCTTTCATTAAACAATCCTCGATTTGGTGACTATTTACATCTCATATATCCGAAGGAACTTGAGATAAAGGACACTACAGATTCTAGGAGGTCCGCTTCGTCTCTTGATCTATTTCTCGAAATTGACACACAAGGAAGGCTTTGTACAAGGCTCTATGACAAACGTGATGACTTCAACTTTCCAATAGTTAACTTTCCCTTTCTGTGTAGCAACATTCCGTCCGCTCCAGCATATGGAGTTTACGTATCACAATTGATTCGCTATTCCAGAGCTTGTGGGGAGTACAACGACTTCCTTGATAGAGCCACACGGCTGACAAGCAAATTGTTAACACAGGGGTACGTTGCTCCCAGGTTGTTGTCATCACTCAAGAAATTTTACGGACGACATCATGTGCTTGTATACAAATACGGGATTTCTATCTCTCAGATGAGCACAGATGTTGGTTTGACATAGAGTTTTGTACTGTCATCCTTTCCGGATTTGACCAACACTTAATCGATCTTTGGCAACGTGACGGGTGTGCTATAGCAAACAGGAACTGCTTACTCTTCCGGAGCACCTGAGTTCACTCTCGTTTCGACTTGAGTTCGCGTTGCTGAATACGGTTTTGTTGTTATGTGTGTTTGTGTTCTATATTGTTATGTGGTTTGTTTTGTTGTGATGATTTTTGTCTGCCAGTTTTGTCTTTGTCTTTACGGTTTTTTGATACTGATTACCCCTTTCGTACACCTTTGCTTCTTTCATCAACCAGTCAAAACACTAATATCAAAACAATCACTAACCACTTCTTTTAACATTATTTTGAAATTTTCCACCAGTGGCGGATAACGAACGTTTTAGAGGTCGCCTATTTTCTTTTAACCTTGGTCTAATAGTCGGTCACGGAGTCATCAGTGTCAGATAATAACAATCTGAAAATTTAGATTGTAAAGGAGTAAATAAAGTCTACGTCATTATTCAAAATTTGAATCGAAACGTTACGCACTTATATGTGCATTTCAGAACCAACTACTGAGTTTCCAACATGTTTTGCCAAAATTAAATTTGGAGTATTTGAAAGACGTGTCGTTTATACACTCTTTGTTTTCATTTATTTCTTTTTCTTTTCAAATGAAGCCAGCAGTTGAATAATAAGGCAATGCCTCGATCATATTATTGAGAGATAATGGAAATCACACTTTGTCACATACATATGGGTCCAGTCCTAACCTGTATGCAGAGTGAACCAGAAAAGCAGTCAAGAAGTTCAGTCTGGACAGCTTTTTGATCTGCTTTTACTGGACCCTGGTCCGCTTCAAAGATAACTTTCAAAGCGAACCAGGTCCCAGGTCCCAAGTCCGCTTTGATAAGACAGGTCTGGTCCGCTTTAAGTGAACCAGCACTCTGGTCAGGTTCACTCGGGTCAGGTCAGCTCCTGGTCCGCTTTGGACAGTGTAAAATTTAATCCGATCAAACCAATGGTCACGTCAAGTTTATGGAGAATAATATTTATATATTGACAAGTGTTAACAATAGAAAAGAATCTACGATATGTTTAACATGTAACATTAATGTAGAATTGTGCAATCAAAAAAATAAAAGGTTAATAGCAAAGTTCAGGAATAAAACTGATTACGTACATCCCATTAAATCCCTTGGTGAGTTTTTTTTTTAGTTCGACATGGGTTTGTCTAATATATATTATTGCTATTTTAAAATAAAACTATTAGTTAACATTATCAATTCAAAATAAAAAAAAACCCAGGATTTTATGTTTTTGTTTTCATTCAATATTTAAAAAAAAATACATTACTACGTTATTTAAAGATTTTCTATTTTTTTAAAATCGTCCAGCATTAGGTTAACTTTATCTAAAATAAATAAAGCAAGAAATAAAAAAAATCTAATTAATTAATGAATTAATTGATTAAAATAAATATTTTTAAAAAAATGAATATTTTAAGTGAAAATTATATATAAACATTAAAATTTCAACATTTATTTTTTTAGTTTTGTTTCAAGAAAACATTAAAAAATTAGATAATATAATGCAATGAATATGCAAATTGCTAAAATTCTATTTCAATAATACAATAAATAACAGTCCTTTCTAATTATAAAAAAAGTGTCCAAAGCAGACCTGTCATCTGGTCAGGTCAGCTCTGAACAGCTCTCGGTCTGAGGAAAGGTCAGGCCAGCTCTGTTCCACTTTTAAAAGCAGACCTGACAAGGAGAGCGGCACACGGTCTGCTTTGACCTGACCAAAGTTCACTTTTTGGACAATAAAGGTAATAACAAAACTACCGAACAATAGCTGACCAGAAAAGCAGACATGAACCCATCTGTAGGAATTGATCAATTGTAGGTCCAGTTATGCATAATTTCTGAATTCCAAATGCATTTTCTACTTTTGGCATTGTATTTTGATTTACACTTGATGAAAAAATGATACCATTTTAAATTGAGAAAATTACCGAACTGACTGCGTGACTCTATCTTGATATACAAAGGTAGGTCTGCACCGACGTTAATGAATCAAATTAATGACGTTTTAAAACAGGATTTGAACAAGGTTTGTCTAAGCATGTTCTAGTTGCATTATTATAAATTATGTACTCAGCTTTCGAAGTAATGATTCTTTTTACATTTATTATTTGTTTTGCAGAATATTTAAATATAATGTTCCCCTTTTTGAAGTTTTCCATAAACTATCACGCTTCCGATCAGTTCATAAAAATTAATGGTGACTAAAAGCATTGCTCGTCTTTGTTGATATATCATGATAGTCATAAAGGTATCAATTATTAAATAGCAACATTGTCACAAAAAGAAATATAAATTGTTCCGCTTTGCAGGTGAAACTTGGTAAGTGGATGCACCTCCTTCACTCGGCTAACTGAGAACTCGGTCAGTTGGTTTTATTTAACATGTAGGCTATATGGAAAATGGGTCTGTTGGAGAGTCGGCTATAGGTCTGTTGAGAATAAAATCTGATGGATGGTCATGAAATTTGTGAAAAAAGATATTATTTTGGCAAAATGTCAATTAATTGTCAAAATACAAAATCTTTCAACCAAAATGATATTCATTTGAGCACATTTTCAACTTGCTATAGAGTCAATTTGTTATACCAGTGTTCGATAAAACGAAAAGGCGAAAGAGCGGTAAGCTCAAATTTGGCAACTATGAATGATTTTTTTACAAATAAACAAAATTTTTACACTTTTTAAATATAATTAGCGATTCAGTAAGTTTTCGTCAGTTTAAAAATAAAATATTCAAACAACAAAAAGTGATTTAATGTTAAAATGTTATACAAAAATAGTTTTTCTCAAAAAAAGTGCCGGCTTAAGTCTGTTGGTGAGTCGGCAAACTAAATTAAAGTCTGTTGAGAGTTAATTAGCCGAGACAGAATGATTGCGAACGAGGTATATTTTGAATTTTTAAAAACTTTTAGGATTAACATTTTATCTTGTATTAATTCAAGAGTTAAATTATCTCTAATTTTGCGTGTATGTACAGGAAAAAGAAACCAAAAGCACGACACCATATGGTACTATAGGATAAAGCCGTATACAAGGTATTATACCCCAACTTCTATGTCATGAAGTGTTGAGAAAACTGTGAGGAGCATCTTGCATGTATGTACAATACGTCTAAAAACATAAGTTTTCGGTTATTAACAAGAGGTAGATGACCTAGGGCGTAAAATCGAAATACACCATATGGCATTTTAAGACAAAGCAAAATACCAGACCTTTACCTTTTGTAGCTGCTTGAATAACTGCGACGGAAATTATGTTACGTACGAACGAACGGACGGACAAATGGATAAGGGTTAAACAGTATACCCCTCTTCTTAAAAGCGAGGGTATAATTATAAGTATTTAACTAGTCGAAGCAGCCTCGCTGCATACCCCGCGCTACTCTGGTGTTTGATAGTATAAGGGCAAATAATTGAAAGAAACAAACTATGACTATAATAAGCATTCCTAGTAAAATGTATTAATATGATACTTTTCCCTGGTAATGGGAGTGATAGTGATGTAAAGAATTATGCATGACGAAGGAATAATGTGCCCTAAGGCTACCTATACAGCCAAGCCCTTAGGGGCATTATCAAAATTCCGAAACCTTCGGCAGAATCTACATCCGTAGTGCAACTACTGAGCAAAGTTTCAGTTCCATAATCCAAATAACTTAAGAGGAGTTGCATGACAAAGGAATAATGTGCACTTAGGCTACCTATGCAGCCCAGTTCCTAGGGGAATTATCAAAATTCCAAAACCTTCGGCACAGTCCCCACCCACAATGCAATTAATAACCCAAGGTTCATCTTTCTACTCCCAGTAGTTACAGAGATTATTCTGGACATTAACGCCATACGTACGTACAAACATCGAACAGCAAAACATTATCCCCGCGCTGTGTTTCCATGTTTTACGTGTTGTCTGTTTTTGTCCCGTTCTTGTTTGTGTTTACTGGTTTAGTCTCTGCCCTTTCGGACTTTTGACATTCGGATACCCCATTGGTACCTCTGCTTCTTTCGCTAGCGCGGGGATAATAACATGGCTTTAAAATTGTTGATTTTAAATTAGTACGTTTTACTTGTACATATTTATACAGTATTATAAGGGCTTCAAAATGCATAAATTAGAACAGATCTGATTTATGGATTCTATCACAGATTATCATATGGGAATAAACAGACCGAACGAATATCCCCCAACCCACCCGGGTAGTAACAGACTGTTAAAATTCTCGATTTTTTTAATGCACGTATCATATATGCTTTAAATCGATTGCCATATATATATAATACGTTATACTTTGGAGGTTATAATGGTTTTGAGCCTTGTTTGCAATACAAAGTCAGTTGGCATAGTTTTTAATTAGTTGTAATGATCTTCACTCTCTTTCTAAGACTAGTGTTAGAATTTTCTCAGTATTTTAGGGATAAGTGTCTCTTGTTTAACGACTTCATCTTTGATTTTTTAAATTCTTTATTTTTTTCCTTCTATGCTTTCTGTTGGAAAAGTTCATTCTTTTTCTTTTCATACTGAAAAATTAATGGTAAGCTTGATCAAACAGACTGATGTGCTTGTTATAATGCTATTTATATTAATTTTACGTCTAATCTATGACTAAACAATCATCACTACGAAGATATACGCTTTATGTCACTTTGTAAGATATTTCTATTTGTAAAAAGTGTGTGTTATGGCACAAATATAGTATGATATCAGTTGATTAATTTACTCTTAACAGACTGACCAACAGACCGAGTTCTTTATAGCCAACTCACCAACAGACCCAATTTAAGGCAAAAACATAAAAATGCCACAAAAACGCATGTCTGTCGGTTTTTCTTTCTTATACGTACAGTTATATGTCAAACATACATGATGTACAATTTAAGTTGCGTTTTTAGGCAAGCGCCAGCGAAGCCTTATGAAGTCTATAGAGTAGTGATGATTTTCGCGTTTTTTTCTGTCTAGACGGAGTGATTTTCCTGCATCCAGTCTGGAATAAAATGCTTTATTTTCTATATTACTTTTCAATATTTGTTAACATGATATACACTTCTATAAATCTCAATTTTTATTGGCATTTTATATGACCGGTGTTACATACTAGTTTTTCTCCCATACTAGAATTTCCCCCCGGAAAAATGAGTATATACTCAGTTTTCCCCCCGGAAGATCTAGTATATACTAGATTTTCCCCCGGGGAAAAATGAGTATATACCTCGTTTTCCCCCAGGGGAAAATCTGGTATGTGTAAACACATACTTATTTTTCCGTCATACTGAGTTTTCCTCCACAATCTTAATTAGTACCTAAAGAGTTACATTACAACAGGCCGTCACTTGATTGAAAAGTTGTCTAGCGAATTTCATAAGTGCAGTTAAAGTCCCGAATTCGTGCATGCTTTGTACAAAACGGCGTGTCCTATTTTATATGAAAGGTCGTTCAGTTTATACTTGTTCGGTGTGATCGGTGGTTTTCTCGACTAATACAACGCACAAATATCTGTCTTATGTAACCTAAATGAAGTAGAAAGCTAACAACACTGGACCTAACCCTTATTTTATTACTTTTTCGTATCTTATGCAAGCTAGTTTCTGGATTAAATTACCACACACCAGACAGAAATCCACATTGGAAAACAGTCAGCAATCCTTGAAGCAAACAGTGAGTGCTGCTTGTCAGTTTGCAAATGGTCAATAATCAAATTTTATTAATATAGACGTACCAACGGCCACGAGTAAAACTATATACCCCTCGACATGTTGTCGCAGGGGCTAAAAATTAGCAAAGCAGCGGTTGTTTTTTTTACCTTCTGGTCAAGTCTTTATAAATAAACAGCAAAGTTCTAGACATTTAATTTTGCTACGCCTGATGTGCGTTTCGTCTATTCAAGGCTCATCAGAGGCGCTCTACCCAAAATATTGAAAAAGCCAAACACTTTATCTAGATCACGAAGAGCTTGGAACAATAAAACAAACAAACAAACAAAAACGAACAGGAAACACAATATATAACTAAGATCAACCTACATCTTGGGTATGTTTTGTGTTGTTGTTTAACGCCCTTTTCGACGCACCTGGGCCATATAGGGCGGTCAGTTTTAATCGTGGAGGAAACCATCTAACTTTGGCAGACAACTGACAAACCTTATCACATTCAGGTGGGGAAGTCCCTTTTTGTAAAATTCAAACGGGACTTGAACACCAAACGAGAGGCGATCGGCTAGTTAAGGAATGACCACAATATTATTTCTGTCTATGAAGAAATAACATTTTAAAATGTGGCACACATTGTGTAACCTTGTGAATCAAATCATAGGAAAAATAATAATTTAAAACCAATTAATAAATTAAAACCTTTTAAAAAGGATTATTTGTAGCTTCAATGTGTTAAATCTTTCTGACTTCAACTTAAATAAAGCAGAAACCACCGCTAAATAGCCTTTCAAATAGCTAAAGGAGAATAATTGATAAGAATTCCCTGAACGAGAAGACCAAATGGCGATTTTTATTTGGTTATACTGAATAAAAAAACAAAAACAAAACAAAAACAAAAGGAGTATGACTCGAAAATGAATTAGCAGGTATAATGTATTAAACATCTGCCGCTGCTTTACCGACTAAAGCATTTAAATTTGCAATTAGAGCAAAAAAGTAAGAAATACAAAATACCAAAACGGGTTAAAAATCGGTTAAACTGGTTTCGCTGTATTTGCATAATTCAAGGTCAGCTTGTTATTCATAGGGAAAAGATTCTTCTGAATTCCTTGATGTTTATTGATTCCATAATAAGACGTCAAGTACATGTATACACAAATGCAGAAATCGAATTGAATGATTTAGGTGATTTACATCTTAATCGATAATGTTCAGATCTTTTTTATGGAAGAGAATATGGTATCATATTTGTCAAATTTGGTTTTTATTTTTTTAATGCTATCCAGTAATCCTGTCAATCTTTGTTATACCATTCTGAAGTGACTTTTACACATGGATTGGTTTTGTAATGCTTTTTAACCTGTTGTTATGCTGTGACATCTTCGACCAAATGGAGTCTTCTGTAGAGCTAAATAAGCTGACGGTTTAAACAAGCATAGTTAGGAGTATATAGTGAAAGGGGTGTCCGTCCTACCGTAACACCTTGTGGTACCCATCTCTTATCCGCTTGTCCTCTTAAACTCCTCAATTGATTTTCGTGAAGTTTTCGCACAATCTTTGTGTCAAAATGTAGATGTGCATTCTATCTGATTGATTTATGGGGTTTCCCAAAGTAAAACATTGAAAAAGCAAAGAGGCACCAATGGGGCATTCGAGTGTCAAAAGTCCGAAAGGGCAACGGCGAAACCGATAAACACGAACAAGAACAGCACAAAGAAACACAAAACACAAAATCAACTGAACGGAAATCAACAACGCAAACTCAAGTCCTAACAAGAGTGAACTCAGGTGCTCCGGAAGAGTAAGCGGTTCCTGCCTGCTATAGCACACCCTCTGTTAAGTATCTATGTTTTAATGCCAATGGTTCATTCAACATAACTTTTCACACAATACACCCTTATGACTTGTCGCTGTAAGATTTAACTTTGACAGTTCTATAGAAAAGTTCTCTATGTTTATCAATCATATGTGAATACTAATACTACATTATGCAATGGTCACTGTGTTGTTAAGGTTTGTTTTTAAGCACCCAACTCATTTACAAAATTGACTTTACATATTTGTTTCCGTTTTGATTTACAGAAATATAGATACATGTATATTGAGTAAATTGATATAATGGATGGGGGGAAAATCTGGTATGGGTTTTGCCAAGGGGGAAAATCTGGTATATACTCATTTCCCCCTTAAAATCTAGGGGGGGGAAATCTAGTATATACTCATTTTTCCGGGGGGAAATCTCAGTATATACTCATTTTTCCGGGGGGAAAAATGAGTAGGGGGAAAATCTAGTATGTCACACCGGCACAAGTTTTATTTATATCTTTGCATCTTACATGACGAACTTTTTAGTTGAAGGCGATAGAATATACATTATGTATTCATCTATTACTTGATTGGTTCGTATAAATATTTATCTCATTTGATTGGTTAATGCATGGAATCAGATTCTAGCTTCACCATTCGTAAAATCAGTACAAATACACATACATGACATAATTGGGACGAGTGCATTTTAATCGAAGGGGTGTTTCAATCGATACCGTTGTCTTGTGTGTGCAATTGTGTTCATTAACTTTAAATTTGAGGGCATCTGCACGACGATCCTTTCTTCGCTCACCAAAATTAATGATTCGCAAACATTTTGAACAATATACTTTAACAGAGAATCTATTATAGTTCTTATATATTTCGCTTGCCTTTAAACGCTTTAGCGCTTTGATTCGTAATGCTTTCGACTTAATTTTAGCAAAACGCTGTAATGTTTACATTTTTGAATGACAAAATTGATGAGTAAAACACCTTTCCATTTTGTAGCTTACCGATGTAAGCTACAGAGAAAAACAATATATGAATACGTTCAGTATTCAATATTGTTTTGCCCAACATAAATTGTTTTTTTATCAAAGTAAGTAAAAAGAAATATTTAGTAAAATATATTGACCTTGCTATGTTTTTCTCGATAGTATTTGACCAACAGACTTTAGCCGACTCTCCAACGGACCCATTTCCCATATAGCCTCAATGTAAAATAAAACCAACAGACCGAGTTCTCAGTTAGCCGAGTGAAGGAGGTGGGATGAATCATCTTATTTAAAATACACAGAAAAATTTAATCAAATCAATAATAACTATATCCGCTGCTGAGTTAAGCAGTCAGATTTCTAATGAAAAACCATGACCTTTGCAAATTTTATTTTGTCATGACATTTCAGCCCTTTTTCCTGTCGGCGCTAGTTTTATCTGCTTTTGTGAACATTAGAGCTGTATGTTCCGGATTTTTTGTAGATGCCTTTTTCGAACTTGGTTTAGTCACTTTTTATTGTCATGTGACAAATTTCTTGTCTCTTCAACAACGTTAATTGCAAAGACGATAAATCAGTGGCAAAAATGTTGCACAAGAATGTCATTTTCCCGCTTTATATCCGATTTGTTACAAAACCAAGTCAAAAAAGATGTGAAATTATTCAAGAACACATCTACAGTTCTGAATTTGGAGTAACTTGCATTTATATTAAGTGTCTCAACCATTTCTACCATGATCTCTTTCATGTAAAACTTTTTTTCACGGTTTTTGATGACAAAATAAAGCGAAAAATCACAGAAAATCATGACTGTCTAAAAGTGACGATTTTTCATGGCTATGTCATGTCATGAAATTCTATGTCTTTGTAACATCCCCAAGTCATGGATTTCCATCACAAAAAAAAATGATTGCAAGATCATAGGTATTCAAGAAAATATGGAACAGTTTTTTTTCTAAATGTCATGAAAATTCATCATCTTCAAAGGTCATGGTTTTTCATCAGATATCTGACTGTTAAGATATGGCAAGACTACATCATATGAATCTGATATATAGGGCAATCCTTGTACCAACGGGAAACTTATTATCCTCCTTTTTAATTTTTAGCAAAATAAATACAAACATTTGTAACAATTTACATATTCAATTGACACAAAGTGGAAGCATACATATATTATTGTACTTTTTAAAATTTTTTGCAAAATTAATACATATACCACTATGGATATATATATAATAGTCCGTAAGGACAAAGGCAAAGCTATTAAATTAAAACGCAAGTAAAAAAAATTAAACACCAAATAAAACCGCACAACATTGCAACAGGTCGAAGAATCTACCTTTTAAGGATAATGTTGGGAAAATGTTTACACCAAACTTTTGACCAATGCTTTTTGAGCGAATTTATATAACTACGATCACCAACACGTGCTTTATAAGAAATTATTTAACAAAAACTTACTTGCTGAACAAATGTTAAAAATGAGCGGTGAAAAAAATTAGTTGGTCTATTTGCATCAATATCAGATTAAAAGTTTAAAAAAGGTAAAAGTCCCGTGCGGGGCCCGGGTGGCGAATAGGCCCGCAGCAGAGCCTAGCTTGTCGTAAGAGGCGACTAAGGGTCTTGGGATTCCGACGTCGGGTCGGTGCTCAGCCCACAGAGCGACCAAGTGTGTACCCTAGGTGGCTGAATAGGGTAGCCCTCGTCCGCGGGGGTTGTCAGGTCTATAATACGGAAACCCTGACCGCCGACCATAGTGGGCCAACGTGTGTGGAGAGTGCCACGCTTCATGCACGTAAAAGACCCCTTTGTGGACCGCCCAGTAGTGCACCACATAGGCTAAATTTTCCGACCCTACCCACCTCTCCCCTTTTTCCTGTGGTTCTTCAAAATTTACCGGTCCTTTGTTTCTCACCCCATCCCCATATTTCATTTATCATCATCATTTCATGTTCATTTTATCATCCTTTTCATGTTCATCGCCTGTAAATAACCTATATAGCGTTGCACGGGCGTAAAACACCAACTCACTCACTCACTCACTCAAAAAGGTAAAAACAAAAGTACCGAACTTGAATGATCAATCTCATAGTCCAGAGAAAATGACAAAAATGAAACAGTCATACCGGAGAATTATTGGATCGCAATGGTCCTGACTTGGTTCAGGCATTTCAAACAAAATGGTGTGTTTAAACCAGGTTTTATGGCGCCAAACCTCCCTCTTCCATTGCGATCTTAAGGTCCGGTAATGACCATAGAACACAACATAGTTGTGAGACACAATAGGGATATTGAGGTGATCATCTCCGTACATTTATATCTTATTAAGATATAAAGGAAACCAATTATCCCCCCGAGGTGTTATGTTTACCTTTGTTATTGTTCATTGACCAATGCACCGAATGAAAAAGTAGTCAAAATTTGAAACATAAAATAACTTTATAAGGAAAATTTACCATTCCAAATAAAATAACGTTTACAACCAAAAGTATTTGGTATTGACAAACTTAAAGAAAATACGTTTATGTTACTTTTCTATAAAAACGTCGAAATTTTTTTACTATTTTCTCCCATTTGAAAGGTAAATTTTATAAAAAATTTGATTGACTGATACATGTAGGTCAGATGAAATCTATAGATGAGTTTATATAACACTGGTCAAATTGCAACCGATCATTACATAAACAAATAAATGCTCAGATATAGTGCGTAATTACATATAGTCCTTTTTAGAAAGTATTTTCCGGACGTGCAGACCTGAGAAATCTTTTACTTATGCACTACAGGTTAACGACTTCCGGGTAGGCCTCTCCATTGAAAATCTGTTGAAATTAACTAAATTCGTCAACTTGTTAAAACATTTTAAATCTGATTGCCAAAGTCTAAAATTACTAAAACATACGTTAACATCCAAGGCTTCACTCCAAACCAGTTTATTTGAACCGGGAATGGGAAATTACGCCAAAATCGGATAGGGATAAATTGATGTTTTTCCTTAGCTCAACGTTGTTCACACCATGAGGCCGACCCACAAAGGGCAATTACTCTTGCAAAAATGAAAACAAAAGAATCGGAATCGGAATTCCGGGTGACCTTTTGAAAAGGGCTATAACACAAACGTCAATATGTTAAAAATCATGATATTTACTTTTATTATACTAGCAGTAAAAAGAACAAAATTTTAATAAATATTTATTTGAATTGATCTTATGTATCGTTACATAAATATTCTTTCGTTTTTAATATATGTTTCATTTACTTTTTATTAATTTTATTTTAAGCAGTAGTGCAATGCCCAACCAATCAGCTGCAATTATTCACTTTTTTCTTTAAATTTTGCATTATTGAATCGATTCGATACACGAACAATTCAAAATATACTGAAATTGCGTAACATTATAGTTACAAAAAGATTTGCTTTCATTCAAAGCATGAACTATTTGGTTATAATAACGATATTTTTTGCTCTGCAAATATTAAGTGAAATAATTCAATTTACCAAGAATGACATTAATGGACAGAATGATTATAATGTAGTTTTCGAAACAAGTCTACCGTCCTGGCAAGCTTGTATCAAGTTTTGCGGACAATTTGGACTTTGTGATTCTATTAACTTCATTAGATCCAAGAAGATTTGCCAGTTACTTAACCAATGCATTGGTTTGAAAAAATTACAAATTACATCTGACTCTAAGTTTGCTGTATACAACAAAGATATCCAGGTCAGTAATTATTGCATATACATTCCAAGGGTACACATGCAATGATGGTAAATGCTTTTAAATATCTTATGATGTCCTTTGTGTGTTTATTTTTTAATTGTGACGGCATTACATTTAGGATGTATTCTCTGAAGGGTAAAACTTTTTCTATTTAATTTTTTTTCCAAAACTTAAATTTTTGAAATGCTAAGACCCAAGGAAAATCATATTTGAGAAAAAAAAAACAATATCTCTGTGTGCATTATGATATACTTCAGCATTATGAAAAAGTTCTATTTTGACATTTTCTCTAAATTTCATAATTTTTGCACACATTGATGCAATATTCTTTAAAATATCAGATTTCAAAATGAAGTTTTCTATCAAAGTTTCCATATTGTTGAAAGTGGTGATTATGAGCAAATTCAACTTCTTAAAAGGATATGTCCGTGATCATTGGGAAAGGTGAATCTCCCAAAAAAGCGTTTTCTCGCCCATTTACAAGATGTCGTGAAATCTGTAAAAATCAACAATTGTTACATATTTTCTTTCCTGGAAACCCCCATATTTAGACATGATTTAGATGGATAATCATATTAGACGAGCGGCGGATATAGAAAAAGTCGTCTAATTAAAAAGTTTAAATTACCCAAAAACCTCTTGAGATTTTTTGAACTCAAATAAAAGGTTGATTATTCTATTTTATGGATATATATGTTTGACAAGTCGAATATGATCAGAAGATATAAAAAAATGTTGTTTTTACATGTACCCTATAAAAATCTTTAACGGCTTGATTTTTAAAATTATTTTTATTATCTAAAAAACACACACGAAAAAAAATTGTAAACCACATCATGAAATATTTTGCTCAATTCTTTGTTTGCAATTGAAATTTTCAACAACAATAATAGTTTTCTACAATTTTTATCGAATTAAAAATCACGAATAAAAGTAGCAAAAATACACGTTAATTTTAACTTTTGCAACATTAATTGTCATTTAAATCAAACAAATTGTATACTTAGATCAAGAAAATGTTGTAAGGCTACTTTTTAGTTAAAACTGCATACTTCTGACGAATGATAATAAAGTTATACTTAATTGAATATGTAAGATTTTGAGAAAATTGACTGCAGTTGACTCGGAAAACTGTCGGAGTGTCCCGTATTTACATTTTAACTATAATCTGATTGATTAGTAATTGTAAGAGTTTTCATTTTTTGGTGTAATTATGAAGAATGTGTGCTAGTTTTGGGTTTGTGTGAACACAAGAAATTTATTATTTGGTCTTTGCTTTTATTTTTAACCTGCGATGTTTGATAAAAGCAAAGTTTTAAAAATTTGTGAAAGGTGTACTTGACTTTTGAGGTGCGTTTGATATGTTGAACTGAATAAAAATTCGATTGCAGAAAAAACAATAAATTAATGCCGTATATTTTGGCGAAAATATTTGAAATTATGTTACTATACTATCTATTTGAAACTAAAAGTATAAACTGTGCACGTAAGCATCCAGGAGCAAATCAAGAAATTTTCGAAAAAAGGGGGAGGGCTCTCCATAAAGCATTGTTGTTGAAGATGTTCATTACAGTTTTGCCTGAAATCTATAAGATTTTTTTTAACATTTTGTCACTAAGCGACATTAAGGGGCTCCCGAAACACCCCATCTGCTGGAGCCGTCATTGTACAATGATTTGGTCGTTTTTTGCACTTATGACTTCACGCTTAAAAATGTCTAATCTTTGAGCTCAAATTGCACAATGTTCTGACCATTTTAGAGGCGTCAAACTAATATGTTCTGAAAGCCAAAACTCTTATCTCTCTATTAAGTCCAAAATATCGCCAAAGGTTTGTTATTAAGTTATAAAACTTAAAAGTTTTTAAAACCTCTATTCGGCACTTAACTCTTATGTGTTTTTTAGTTAGTTTTTCGATGATTTTCTTTCTTTTTTTCTGTGCAAAGTTATTGTTCTCTATTTAACTAGTTGGATTTAAGATATTGTTGTTGGTTTTTTGATTCCTATTCCGTTTTAAACATGTTAATGGTAACTCAGTACACTTTTTATTAAAAACCTAATATTCTGGTATAATCCACAAATGTGGTGTTTTTGAGTCAATGAACACATTTGAACCATTTATTTTTGTTACAAACGAAAGATAAGATAATGTTTTACAAATAGAGGAAAAAAGTGAGTGAAAATGTGAATTTTTTTTTTTCGCAATTCAAACTTTTTTACACAAAAATCAAAATAATTTGACCCTTTTCTAAAAATAGAAAAATTGACGTAATAACTTTCTTCAAGGAGACCAAAAGTGAATGATTTATATTCACTTATATATGTAAGTAATATTTAGTCTTTATTTTCTAACTTTTAACCACATTTTGTAACATTTTAGTTGCCTGAAAAAACTTCTCGAAAAAGCCTTTTCAAACTCAAGGAATTTTGTTGTTTTGGGTTATAATTCTACATTCTTTTCCAAAACATCTTTCAAAGATAAAATTTGTTACACACTGGAACAAGTTTGCAGTATGCTTGATTTCCTCATTGACAACATATTTGTCACCTTCGGAGGAGAGATTTTTCAACAACAAATCGGCATTCCAATGGGCACAAACTGTGCTCCTCTTCTCGCCGATTTGTTTTTATACTCTTACGAGACTGAATTTCTTCAGGGACTCGTAAAGAACAAGAAGATGAAAGAGGCAAGTTCATTTAATCTTACATTCAGATATATTGACGATGTCCTTTCTGTCAATAACACTTCATTTGGTAGTTGGATTCCTTCAATATATCCTCCAGAATTGGAGATTAAAGAGACCACCGAATCTAATTGCTTCACGTCTTTCTTGGATTTGCACCTCGAATTTGACCCAGGTGGTCATCTCAGTACAAAAATTTACGATAAACGAGACGATTTTAATTTTCAAATTATTAATTTTCCTAATCTACAGAGCAATATACCTACTTCTACTGCTTACGGTTTTTATATTTCTCAACTTATTCGATATGCCAGAGCTTGCACACATTTCACAGATTTTTTGATCAGACACCGGTTTCTTCGTGACCGACTTTTGAAGCAGGGCTATAAGAAAATACGTCTCATACGATCACTAAAAAAATTCTTTCTTCGTTATCAGCCACTAGTAGAAAAGTTCAAAATTTAGTTAAAAGATATGATAGTTAATTGTTTTAATTAGTGTTTGACTGGTGTGCTGTACTGAGATGATCACCTCAATATCCCTATTGTGTCTCACAACTATGCTGTGTTATATGGTCATTACCGGATCCTAAGATCGCAATGGAAGAGGGAGGTTTGGCGCCATAAAACCTGGTTTAACCCACCACTTCTTTGGAAGTGCCTGTACCAAGTCAGGACCATGGCGATCTTTAATTCTTCTGGTTTTGTGTTTCTTTCTAATAAAATTTACAACAAAGTTCCAGACAAAAGCTTCTGTATTTTGTTTATCATGTTCGACTTATAAAACTTAATTCCAAGAAAATTTTACAGTGTCACACTATTTTACGTAACTATATATAATGGGTTTAGCAAATTTTACAGTGTCAAAGTATTCTATGCCTCCATAGGCCTGCACCGAAATAAAACTTGGTAAAAATATGAGGACACAATATTTAAGTGCAATATATTTTGAAGCACACATGTGGATCGAGGTGTTAATTTTTTTAAAACTGATTTGATATTTGGTAATTTTGTCGGTTTTTCATTTTTTCCTGAAATATGACGTCGTTAAAACAATGTTTGTGACGCAATGTCTTTGAAAGAAATGAGTTATTCAGCTTGTTTCAATAAAACCATTGATTCATAAAATTAATAAGTTTCAGCATAAACTTGATAAAATCTCCGAACTTAGTTTTTCAATAAATTTAGGGCCAAATTAGCACATATTAGCCCCTACCCCTTTCAAAAAATTAATACACATAAAACATGTTAAATTTATTTTTAGATAAATGATGAATACTATGATGATTTTATTAATGTGATACAAAAAAGGTTTGTTCTAATTTAGTTCCTTAGGGGTTAAAGAATTCCCTTAGTATTTTTTTTGTATTTGAAATATTTTCTTTGATTGTATAAAACAACTTTAATTCAACACAGCTCATTTATATATTCAACAAAGTTAGAAATAGCTGCTGTGTCAACCATAGCCATGGTAGTCAATGAATATTAATTTAGGTTGAAATTTACTCATTGGTATCTTCAAAATATTTTGTAAAACAAAAATCTTTAAAATCTGTGGCATTTTATTTCCGAGCAATTTTTGTTCTTACAAAGAATGGTTCATAAATTGTTCATTTAATTTTGTTAAGCTATCCCTACAACCGTTTCTGCTTTGAATTTCTAGATAAAAAATCGCTCTGCAGACAAGTTTTTTTTATTGCTTTGTAAATTATTCCGAACTTTGTTTTTTTTTTGTTGAACTCAAATGATCACTTCTATATTGTGTCTTCCATGTTTTGTCTTTTCTCTTGGACATTGAGATTGATCCTCCAAGTTCGGTGATTTTGTTATTACCTTTATTTACTATTTTTTTCTTACAACTGTTTGATGTTATATGTTCTACCGGTCCATATGATTGAGGATCCCAGTTTTGGAGTTCGAAATGTTATATAAAGGAACAAATTTGTAGACTCACCGTTTAAAACTGTATTGCATATAAAAGAAATAACAGGAAAACTGTTTAATTGTCATCACTTGTTAATATTCGATTTCCCAATGACGTTTAATTGTGTAAAAGATTCAACGTTTAATCATTTTGTCTGAATTGTACACAAGAGAAATTGTAAACTATATGTTTCAAGTTTCATATATATATATATCTTTATTTCATAAACCAAAATTACAATGGTATAGAAAAAGAATAAATCAAAGTATAATATAATATGTTACATCAAAAGTACATGAATCAATTGATAGGTTACGACTTAGGTTTCATTCATATAAATACAAAAAGAAAATAATGAACTGTCAAGTAATTGTTTACAGTATAAACATATTTTAATATAAATAAATAAATATGGACTACCCCGGAGAGGAAAGTATATTACAAATTTTTCTAATAAATTTACACAAATTGTTTAGGTCAGCAGTATTTGTTGACTGGAAAAGTTCCTTCATTTTAATAATGTTTGGATTCGACCGAAATTTTGATTTGATGAATAGTTTTCTATCATCTTTTAGAGCAGAGCATACAAAAATATAATGAAATTCATCACCAATGTCTAAATCATTACATAAATTGCAAACACGTTGATTCCTATTAATATTTCTCCATCTGCCTGACTCAATTGGCAAATTATGGTTGGTTGCTCTGAATCTACAAAAAGTAATTGCGTTTCTATAGTCTAAAAATTTAAGATAGCTCTCCATTTCTAAAGTTTGTTTATAAATTCTATAATTAAGAGATTTTGGTGAGTTTTGGACTAGTGACAACCAAGATTGATTAAACTGATCTTTAAAATTCTGTTTAACTACATTATAAAGCCATTTACTGTCAATAAATGTTTGACTGTTCCAAATGTAGGATAACCCACAATTATCAAAAATCGATTGCATGCTACTAAGCCAAGTAAAATGCCTTACAAAAGTATGTTTACCTAAGCATAACTTGTACAAAATGGCTGATAGTTTATTTGGTTTTCCCACAATAATTTTAGCCCAGAAATTAACCATGCGCAATTTGATAAAAACATCTAAAGGATATCTGCCGAGTTCACCATAAATCATATAATCAGGTGTAGATGACTTAAGGTGTAAAAGAAGTTTACAAAATTTCAAATGCACTCTCTCAATAATTTTGTTATCACCTGGTCCCCAAACTTCACAACCATATAACATATAACAGTATAGGCTGTACTACTTTGTCAAAAAGGTTCAATTGGCACTCGATAGACAGATTATGCAGCCTACCTTTCTTCAAGATATCATACATAGCTACTGTAGCTTTCTTCGCGTTAGCTTTCTTTGCTTTTAAGAAACTACCAGATTTTGCAAAAGTTATTCCTAAGTAATTAAATTCATCTACAATATCAATATCCATATCTTTATAATAAAATTTTAAATCTCGAGGTAATCTTCCCTTTGAGAAGACAAGTATCTTACTTTTATCGACGTTAACTTTAAGTTTCCAAAAATCACAATAGTCGCTTAATGCATTTAATTGTTTCTGTAAATCATCTTTTGACTCTGCTAAGAGCACTGTGTCATCTGCATACAAAATAGTAAAAATCTTTAGAAAAAAGTTAAGTTCTCTCTCTATATCTTCATTAATTTTTGACATTCCTATAATATTCTTGTCTTCAAAGAAAGCATCAAGATCATTTAAATTCAATGAGAAAAGTAAAGGTGACAAGTTTTCTCCTTGTCTAACTCCTATATTACAAGGGAAAAATTCAGAAAATGCTGTTCCATTATAAACCCTAGATTTTATATTGCTATACATATTTACAATAATATTGTACATTTTTCCGTTTATAGAATTTGCCATAAGCTTTCTCCACAGACCAGGGCGCCATACTGTATCAAAGGCTTTGGCAAAATCTATAAAAGCACAGAACAGTTTATTTTTATTTAATTTACATAGGTCAAAAAGTAAGTGTAGTATAAACATGCTTTCTGTAGTAGAGTAACCTTTTCTAAACCCAAATTGATTTTCATTAAGCAAATCATATGTTTCAAGATAATCACTTAATCGAAAATTTAACACTGCTGTAAAAAGTTTGCCAAGGCAGCTTAGAATAGTTATTGGCCTATAGTTTTTAGGATCTCTATTTTTTTTTACATGAATTATTCACTTTAAACTCATAGGAGCCAAAGACATTTTCTGCGGATCTAGTAATTATTACATTTAAATCTTGTACTAATTCATTACTTATCTCTTGTGGTACATTGTCAGTGTTCATATAATTATCTATCTTTACAATAAGTTCTCCTATATCATTCATACTAATACTTTGTACAAATTCATCTTTCTTATTACAATCCCATTTCTTTATTCGTTTTTTGACATGATTACAATTTTGTTCAGTTTCATATACATTATGACTGACTACTTGTTTTTTAATTTCTAATTTAATAGGACAGTGAACATCAGAAAACAAAGATGAAAAATTTAGCACATTAAGACTTAAAACATAAGGCATAAAATCATATGTACAGATAAAGTAATCCACAACACTACTATTTCTGCATGTTAACTCACCATAACTCACCATGCATATCACCTTTAACTCTTCCATTTAAAATAAATAAGTTATTGTTTCTACATAAATCAAGCAATTTATTACCATAATTATTTTTTTGCACATCTTTACTATTTCTGTTTACATGCATATTAAAATCTGGCAAAGTATTTGCATAATCAGTAAACATAATATCATTTGTACAATTTGGATTTACATCTATTTCTAAAAAATCTAAATCTACTCCTGTTCTACAATTGAAATCACCATTGAGCAATACAAACTTATAATTTGTGGAAAAATTCAAAAATTCCTGCTCTAATTCATTTATAGCATCCTCTACTCTATACCTAGAATATTCTGGTGGTAAATAAACATTTCCAATAATAACATCTTCTGATGTCGAAAATAATTGTTTTGAAACTTTAATCCAAAGTACTAATTTACTAGAGGTTTCCAATATATGGACATACTTATCTAATTCTGATTTAAACCCAAAAGCTATTCCACCGGATTTTATTCTCGAGTTTTGTTTTCTATTCTTTAATTTAAAAGTATAGCCAGGAATATCAATACTGTCAAAATCATCTGTTTTTGTTTCAGTTAAACATATAAAGTCATTACTTTTAACAAGCTCTACAAATTCAGGATAATTTATTCTATTGTTAATACTACAACAATTTAAAGATAAGAAGTGGAATTGTCTTTCATTTCTGTCACTTTCATCTGTGTTTGTCTCTCCGTGGGTGTCCTACCTATTTTCTGGGGTTGACGGCATGCGTCGTCTTTTATTCCCGGTGTCTAGGCGTCGGTTTGGCGTTTTTCTGTTTAGTTCCGTCGTTCTGATTGGACTTAAATGAGTTGTTTCATCATCCTCACCTTCGCAGTACGGGACTCCATCAACATATAATATGTCTCTCACTAACTTTACTCTGTGACCTTCGTCTCGCTTTTGTTTCAGTATAGGGTACAGGCTCATACGTGCCTGCTCAATCTCGTCTGGAAACTGTTGTCTTATGCCATAAGGTTTGCCTTTTAATCTGTATGCATAAGACAAGACGTTTGCTAAGTCATTGTGGTATATGAAGCGTGCTACTATCGGCCTCGGGCGTCCTCGTTTACCAGGTTTTGCTCCCTGTCCAAAGCGGTGAACATTTCCGAACTCAATTCGATACTTTAGTCCTAGCTCTGTACTAATGAACTGTCTGATTAGGTTCTCTGTGTTTTCATTTTCAGGTTCACGTAGCCCAGTGAAAACCAAGTTGTTTTTCATTGATCTGCATTTCAAATCCAGAATGTCACTCTTTAATTCCTCTTTTTCTTCTCTTAAATCACTAACCAGAGACTTAATTTCGTGTCGGAGTTCAGTCGCGTGGTCGTCAAGATTGTTTGCAACTTTGCTCACCGATGTTTTAATACCATGTACATCTTTCAGACTATTCTCTTGTTTAGCTTTGTATTCGTCCATTATATTACTAAGACCTTGAAGATCTGATGCTCTTTCGTTTACTTTGGTTTTAAGGTCATTGACTTCCCTGCCTATGATGCTTTGGTTCGTCTTCAGTGTGGTTACTTCTTTAGTTACAGTTTTGACTGTTCCTTCTAGTGTAATAACCGAGTTATCTAAAGTACCGACTTTTGTTTTTAGTTTTCCGACGTCACTTGTAAGGTTGGTAAGTATATTGTTAAGCTTGTCTATTTTCACCATTCCGCTTTCAATGTTGACCAGTCTTTTATTCATTCCGTTAAGTAGTTGGTATAAACTATTTAAAGTTATTGTTTCATCTTGGATTCCATATAGAACCTCACGACTTTCGTTTAAGATGCCTGATGTTTTCGTTTCCATTATTTTCAATAGCCACTCCTCTAGAGCCTCATTGAAAACTGTCAAGGTTTTGATCACTGTTCACTAATCGATACGTGAAAGGGGTGTTAGGATCCATCGGGTTTCTACATAAGGATTCACGTAGTGCTTCACATTTTACAGCTGCTTGATGTATAAAACTTCTTAAAAAGTTAATGTCCCAGAATTAATAGAATGGGCGAAGGTACCACAATCCCTGGTGTTCTTCTACGTCAAACTTTTACTTTATAAAAACTTGAAAGAAATGTGTAATTGCTGACTTAACTGACTTGGAATTTTCTCAACACCGCCATTCCCTTCGTAACCTCTCTTCATGAGATATGAATATCCTAGAATATTGTCAGTATTCTCTGCCATCATAACAAAAAGAATGAAACGATTTTCCTGTTATTCCTCGTAAAGTCACAAGAAGGCCTTCCCCGTTTGACTGCAATTGACTGCAAGGTTAGAAAGGGCGCCACAGTTCATGCATCCTATTAAATGTAGAACTAATTAAGGGACCACAGTAGAACAAATTCGAAAAAAAAAGATTAAGGGTGTTTGCTCCTCTATCTTAAAGTAGCATCTGTTTAAGAAAATATGGTTGACAAAGAGATTTAGTGTTGTCTTCAATTTATGTCATGTAAAATTCAAATACAAACATTAGAACACATTCTGTGCATTTAGAATTTAATAGAAAACAGTTTTATAATATATAATATAGAGTATCCTTATTAGGCCCCTTCAATATTCATTTTGTACATTTTTTTAGAGTAGTCTTTCCATCGGTCTCGTGGTCTAGTGGATATGAAGGTAGACTTGGAATAGATAGAACCCGCGTTAAAATCCCAGTGGAAACAATGATTTTTCAATCTTCAAAAAAAACTTTGTTGGTGATTTTATAATTTTCCAAAGTTCTTGCTTTGAAAAACAAAAGAAAAACCCAATAGAGTTGAAAAAGTAGAACAGGATATTCTTAGGGATCATCCGGCTCAGATCACTCCTGTTAGAACAAAGGAGCTGGAATGTAAAGTAAGTTATTGTCGGACAACGTCTAATTGTTGGATTTCTTTGCCCGAGTACATGTAGTATGCAATTTATTGAATATCTTGCGCTTGTTAACTTTAATAGCGCAGGTGAAACGTTACCAACATGAAACTAGTCTCGAAACAAACTCACATAAGTAAGAGTCTGGGAAAACACCTATTAAATTTTTGTAACCACTAGGTGGCACTCATTATACCCTCTAGTCTTTACCACGTGTGTATATGGCGATACTCACTTAAAACAATTACATTTTACATTTGTAAACAGAAACAATACAAACAATGAAAAAGGCAGAGCATATCTATTTAGTTGTTAGATAACGTGGCAAAGAAAATAGGTATGATAATGACAAACTAATTGGGTGTGTTGAATAATTTATTTTTTAAAGACATCACTGTTAAAAAATCAAAATAATTAATGAATTTGATACATAATGAAGTCGCTACCAACCTATTTTACCAAGCTTTGTAAATATTTCAGAATGATGTTATGCAATGCCATGCAAACCAATGTAAACCAAATTCGCTGTGCGTACCAACCACACAGAATATTACATGTCAGCCTATGGGGTTTGAAGAGTTAGGTAGGTGTATTTTGTCCATTTGCAAAAGTTTCGTTCTTTTGTGGATAAGGATGAATAAACAAACTTCTTACAATCACACCTCGACGAAAAAGATCGTAGGCCAGCTCTCTCTCTTTTAACCTCACTTTCCTTTTTATTGATAATGTCTTTCACTGAACCATAATCGTCGATTTGACGACTCATACATTCTCAGGAACTTGTGATAAAGGACACAACGGATACTAGCTAGGAATCTGTTTCATTTTTAGATCTACATCTCGAAATACCCTCTCAAGGAATTTCTGCAACTTCCAGTCATTAACCTTCCCTTCTTGTGAAGCAACATTCCGTTCGCTCCAGCTTATGGAGTTTACGTATATCACAATTGATTTGTTATAACAAAGCTTGTTTTGTCTTCCTTTATCGGATTTGACTCGCTCAATTGACTATTGGCAGCCCGATGTATGTGCTATAGCAGGCATGAACTGCTTTTCCTTCCGGAGCACTCGGGTTCAATCTCGTTTAATTTTTAGTTCGCGTTGTTGATTGCTATTCAGCATTTATATGTTGGTGTTTCTTCGTATTGTTCTCGTTCATGAAAACTAGTTTTGTCTGCACTTTCGGACTTCTGACATTCGAATGCCCCATTGTTACCACCCTGCTTCTTGCAAAGCAACATTTGTTTGACTAAAATAATATCATATCAATACAATGCAACAAAATTCCAAACCTTAATTATTTTTACGGAAGACATCATGCACTTATATAAAAAATTGGGCTTTCGATCTCTCAGTTGAGTGCAGATAGACGATAAAGAGATGTGGAATAAGTGTACGCGACACAACCAACATTAAAGAAACACCAATTTAAAAAATCACAATGGAAAACAGCAAGCAGTTTTCAACATGAACGGAGGTCACTGCTCGCTGTCTTGCATTGGCACAAGACAAAAAAAAACAATACATAAGATTCAAACAAATCCCTAGATTATCAGCGAAAGACCCATTGCTAGACAGAAAACAAAAAACAAATAGTTGACAAGGAAAAACAAAAGTTGAGAGCAGATGTTGGTTTGTCATAGGGTCTTATTTTGTCTTCCTTTATTAGATTTGACACACTGAATTGACTGTAAGCAACGCGACGGGTGTGCTATAGCAAACAGAAACTGCTTACTCTTACGGAGCACATGAGTTCACTTTCGGTACGATTGGAGTTGTTGATTGATATTCAGTGGTTTTTGTGTTTCCATGTTTAATTTTACATGTTGTCTGTTTTTGTCCCGTTCTCATTGGTGTTTACTGGTTTTGTCTCTGCCCTTTTCCAACATTTGACATTCGGATGCCCCATTGGTACCTCTGCTTCTTGATAGCTGATATGAGTCATATTTTAGATAATTAAAAAAATGATTTATCACTCTATGATTTAATAGTTTCTTATGAGATATGTTTCACATATTATTCCTAACTTTTCTTTGCTTTAATTGCTTTCGACTTTTGACTTCTATTATATTTGATAATATATTAAGTACATTTAATAATTTATATAGCTGTTTGCGGCAATTCAAGATATCAAGCCTATTTTCTGGTCAATAAGCTAATGCCTAGTCATTTACTAATTGCCTAATTTTTTAGGCATTAGGCTTATTTCCTAAAATCATGATGGCCAAATTATATCTATATCCTAGGCAATAACAAATAAAATAAAGCTATTAAAGATGCAGAGGTACCAATGGGGTATCCGAATGTCAAAAGTCCGAAAGGGCAGAGCCAAACCAGTAAACACCAACAAGAACGGGACAAAACAGACATGTAAACCATGGAAACACAAAATAACTGAATATCAATCAACAACGCAAACTCCAGTCGAAACAAGAGTGAACTCAGGTGCTCCAGAAGAGTAAGCAGTTCCTGCATACAAAACCCCATGACAGACCAACATCTGCACTCATCTGAGAGATCGAAATCCATATTTGTCTATAAGTGCATGATGTCTTCCGTAAAATTTCTTGATTGAAGACAGCAACTGAGGAGCAACATAACCCTGTGTGAGCAATTTTTGCGTCAGACGTGTCGCTCTGCTAAGGAAATCGATGTAAGTCCCGCACGGTCTGGAGTAACGAATAAATTGAGATGCATTAACTCCATGAGCTGGAGCGGACGGAATTTGAGAGTGAATTTCGAGATGTAGATCTAAATATGAAGCAGACTTCCTAGAATCCGTTGTGTCCTTTATCTCAAGCTCCTGGGGACAATGAGATGGAGAAAGTCACCAAATCGAGAATGGTTTAGTGAAAGGACATCATCAATATAACGGAACGTGAGGTTGAATGAGAGAGCTAGGTACGGTCTTTTTTGTCTAAAAGAGATTGTAAGAAGTCTGCTTCATATGAAAGAAGCAGAGGTACCAATGGGGTATCCGAACGTCAAAAGTCCGAAAGGGCAGAGACTAAACCAGTAAACACAAACAAGAACGGGACAAAAACAGACAACACGTAAAACATGGAAACACAAAACAACTGAATATCAATCAACAACGCGAACTAAAGTCGAAACAAGAGTGAACTCAGGTGCTCCGGAAGAAACAAATCAGCAAGCAAAGGTGCACAATTACTGTCCATTGGAATCCCTTTTGTTTGCTGAAAAATACGTCCACCAAACTGAACAAATATGTTGTCAATAAGAAAGTCGAGCATGTCGGTTATTCGGTCTTCTGTAAATTTGTTCTTTTTCTTAGACTCATTGATGACAAAGTAAGTCTTGGTATTATCGACTACAAAATATTTGTACCTGCGTTTTCCATTCTTTTTGAAAAAGCTGCGTTTAATTAGCTGTGCCAATTGCGATTTCAGTTGTTCATGTGGAATAGAAGTGTAAAGTGTGAGAAATCGAATGTTTTGATCCTGTTATGAGATGAAACTGATTTAGAGTAAAGAATCTCCATCAGTTCTTTCGAATTCTTCAGGATCCACATTTGATTGACACCATTTCTAGAATAACAACAATCATTATATTTCTGGAGGCCTGATTTATTGCCGTAAGTATTGAAGTCAACAGGACTGAAAATGGCTTAGTTGTACATTTGGATGACCCTGCAATGAAGCGCTGTTTGTATGGATTTTTGTGTAATTTAGGAATACAGGGATTGAATGTCATCATTACTGCCATCAACAGAAAGGCCGTAGGAGGAAATGACAGATTTGTGATTGTCAATGAATTCCTCCTTAGACAGTGTTGTAGCCATGTATGTGGTGCTATTGCTGGTACAACCAACCCCCAAATCAGTTGTCAAACAGTCAATATAGTGTTTCTTGCACACAAAAATGATGTTATTTAGTACTTTGTCTGCAGGTACCACAACATATTTGTCATGTAAGGTGGACAATGTTTTGGCAACATCAGCGTTGCTGAACATGGATGTTGTCTTAGTGCTCATTGAGCCTTTCAAAGAATTGATTTTTTTCAAAACCAATGACCTCACAGCTTTTACCCATTCTGATAAAACGTCACATTCTTTCTCCTGTTCTTTTTTGGCCAATTTTCTGGCATAGTCCTCAACTGAAACCATAATTGTTTTGAAATTATATCTCCAGTTGATTCGTCTTGGGCCACGATATTTATGTCCTTTAGCCAAAACATCGCGAAGTAAGTCGTTTTCCACGATGTTGAGGTCACCAGTGATAACGTGACCAGAGGGGCTATATTTGAATGGGGACTTTTCACAGGTACAGTCTGGAGGTTTTGCTTTGAGGTCATTGATTTGGAAATCCCGCAACACTTTTAATAGATGAAAACCTTAGGTGCAATGGTACGGTGGAAGTGTAGGAATAAGAGATAATGGGAATGCTTTTATCTTTGAAGTAAGGAGGAATATGTTCTTTTACAGATTTGTGGTGTTAATTATTTCCTAAATTAATAGCATCTAACCCCTTGTTTGAAAATGGAAGTGAAAGAAAGGAACGATTGTCTTTACCGTTTTTGCGTGGAACTCCAACAGGTTTGAATAAGCGGTTGTAACCGATATCAAGAACGATAGCAGTGAGTTTCTTAATGTCAGACTTAGGGTCAGTGACCGGATTTTCTAGACATTCCTTGTACAAAGTATTGAGTTTATAAGGGGAAAAAGAGTACAGTTTAGTTCGAATGTGATGAATCCCTAGAGGTTTTTCGACAATCGGAAGCAATCCACTAATTGATACATCACAAAGCTTTGGTGCGTTGTATTTCCGATGTCCATGACTGCGATTCCGTCTCTCCGTTTTTTCAAAGAGATCTATCACATTAACATCACTGCATCTAGGGTTAGATAGATTTCCTACACTTCCAATGTTGTCTTTGCAGCCATAAGGTAATGCGGTTCCCAGTCGTCGAATCCAGAATTCTTATCTCTCTTAACGGAAAGGTGTACTTAAAGTGGGATTATTTGGTAATTTTTTTCCCAAATTCGGACTTTTAAAGACAAAATGGAATGATCAGGTTGGTTAAAATGCTGGTCAACGAAAGGAAAAGTGTCGTTGTTGATTCCGGATCTGTGGCCACACATACGAGCATAAAGTCTTCCTTTCGTCTCACCAACATAGATCGGTCCACAAAGGGTACATTCTAGTCCGTTAATAAGATTGGCAGATGTACAATTTAAATCATCCCAACTGCAGATGTTATATGAGCGATTCGTTAAGTTGCTCTTAGTTTCTGTGTCAGTAATCAAGATCTCACAAGTTTTACAATTCTTTATTCCGCATTTACTGACAGAGAAATGAGATTGCACATTTTCAAAATCCAAAACGTCTTCCAAAAGTACGGTCGATTAGAATCAAAGTTTTTTTATTGGAATTTTGGATTTGCAGAAATATAAAATAATTAAAAGAAATACATTTTATGAATGTTTTAATTTACCTTATTAATTTATGAAAGAACTTCAATCCAAAAATGAACACCAAATCGTTCCATAATATATAATGCCCAATGCAACTTAAACATAGCCTTTAGTGAACATTTTTCATGATCACTATCTTTATTCTTCACTGGCTTAGCTCACCTGGGAAAAAGTCATATTAGCATTAGTGTGTTCGTCGTTCATGGTTTGTCCGTTCAACTTTTCAAAAATCGTGCTCTCGGAAACCAATTGCCCAAATGCAAGAAAAGTTTGAGTGGTCGTGTTTAGGTTTTTGATTTGACAAAAATATGACTGCTCTAATTAACATGAAGGTAAATTCTTGTTTGAATGCTTAAAACAGAGAGAACAAATCTGATGGATCTTTATGGTCTCGACAGGTCTGTTGAGGAAAGGTTGTCGGATGACTTCTTTTAGGTTAAATGGCCCTTTTTAAGTCAAAAATTGTGTTTTTTTTAAATATTTGCCTGGTACATGTAGATGAAAACAATACTGCATTTTAAAAAAAAGGTGTTGCTAGCTCAAATGTTCAGGTAAAGAAGCTCTACAAAAGTCTACACAATATCAGAGTCAAAATGACACTACTTTTTGATAGATGTTTTACAAAATCTTTTTACTAATGCATACGTCTTGAGATAAAATCAAATTGTGCAATTTCATTTTACACGTCGATTTTTGATTGTAAAAGAGATATTATATCGATTCCTGATTTTAACAGTTTTGAATTGCGGATTTCCTATGTTTAGCTTCTAGTGCTGCTGATGAGGAATAAAATTCAAAAATGGCCATACAACTCATAAAATTAAATTGCAGTTGCAGTTTAGACATGTGTTATGGTCTCATGTTCATTTTCTCCATATCCTTTTGTAAAAATATATTATGGTAATGTTGTGTTTAAAGCAAACAAATTTAAAAAACAATACTCCGTGGATTGTGATCAAAGCGTATGTATTATGATTTTAATCTATGGCCAATGGAGGACTGCAAATATCGACCACTGGTCACACTGAAGTTGGTTGTGTTGCACACAATGATTCCACATATTATTGTCAATTTATTTTTATGTGTTCATATAATTAATCAATTTCTGTTGTTAAGAATACAAAATGTCCAACGGTAAAACCAAGAGTGCAATACTTTCTGTGCAGAAAATCTGGTTCATGTTTTGTAACATTCTTGGTGTTACCTTAATTTGAAACAGAAGATGTAATTTTTTCAATATAGATTTTATCAACATTTCATTACAAAAAGCAAACACGTTTCAACCTCAAAATATTTAGCTGTTTTAATGAGTTGCATGGCTTTAGACAATAAGCCTAATTTTTAGGCATTTAGCTGGTTTCCTAGTCTTCAAGCTTAATGCCGGATTCAATTTGGGCAATAATCTAAGTAACTAAGCATTAAGCCCCGTTTACACGATCAAAGTTTTCCATCAAAAACTTTGTCCAAGTTTTCTTTGACAAACTTTTGACCATGTTAACCTGCATCAAAAACTTTGACAAAGAAATTTGAAGGAATTTGACGGACTTTGACAGAATAAAACCTCATTCTATTTTTCTGAAAACTTGGATGGACTTTGACGGGAATTGACCAATATGAATATGTTATTGAACTTATCAGAATATTTTGTAAACAAAAGCACATGGCAAAATGGCAAGAAAGAAAGTAACAACAGTAACAAAATTTCAATGGTAAAAAAATATTATTGATGACTTGATGGATTGACAAAAAATCAATAACTGGCCAATTTCTTTTAGAAACGTTTGATCATACTCATGTAGCTTTTGTAACAGTACTAATATTCATTGGAATTTTCAACAATCAAAGTGTTTGAGCAACCAGGCCGTGTTGGTCTGATGGCAATTTCTGTACAGTATCTGCATATTAAATGATTATGCACTCACATAAGTCCCCACACTTAAGCCACTATAAATAGCAGAAAACCATCAAAAAAGTTTGATCGTGTAAACAGCTACTTTGACAAAGTTTTATTTGTCCAAATGTTTCATCAAAGACTTGGACAAATATTTTTGGAAAAAAAACTTTGAACGTGTAAACGGGGCTTTAGGTTTAATGCCTGATTTTGCTTATTGCCGCTAACATAGCTAAAACATGTACTTTGTATGTATTTTTCTCTCCACATCATCATACCCGTTTCATGTTCATTCTATTAAAGTCGTCATGTGCATCTCCGATCTTGCTTAACTTTATATATTTCAATGGTATTTGCCCTCCCAGGTGCTTGAAAATTCGTTTCTGGATTTTACAAGTGTTAATACCTCATCGCCCGATTGTTTTGTTATGCCAAGCTTTTGTTAAAGGAGTTTTAAATAAAGATACTATGGTTAAATAAGGGTAACAACAAAATTATCAAACTTCAAACGTCCAAAAAGAAAGGCAAAACAAGACATACCGTAGAAATTAATGATCTTAATGGTCCTGAATAGGTACAGGCATTTCATACATTATTTTTTAGATTGTGCCGAACATTTGAAAGATAAGTGTGGTGATAAATGCATTGCAGTTTGGGGCCCAAAGAACGAACAGGTATTTATGTAAATTGCAGGTTTTATCATCATATCATGATTTATATAATATATACACTTCATGAGGTAAAATTTAAAGAAAATGGCTAGAGCGTTTGAAACGCTGTTATTTTAGTTGCTTGATTTTGGCAGTGTGTACCTTCACGAGATGATGATCTACACCAACATAGCCTCAGTGTTCTAGAGAAGAAACTACGGGAGGAACTACATCGTCCATTAAATTTATTTGTTATTTTCCGGTAAACTGAGACTTTCTTTACTGTTTTAATATCAAAAACTTATTGCTTTGAATAAACATGATAAAAAATTTAGATGTTGGGCCGATTGCAGAACGGCAAGCAGCGCCTACTGGCTTAGTTAAAGGCTGCTTGCTGTTTTCTATTGTGATTTTTTTTCTAAATCACCGCTTGTTTTTTTTAGGTGTGTCGCTGTGTTGTTTTTAAAGAAACATCATGAAAACTTAAAACAATTCAAAATCTACCGGATATTTACAAGAAAAGTTCTTTTGGATTTAATCTAATCTGAAATATACAATTTCATGTTATATTTTATTAAACATTTCATTCACATATCATACTATGTTGATAATTTTTTTATTGTTTTTATATCAATGTTTTATATACACTTGCATCAAATTGTTAAGTTAAGTTACTACTCGGTACTAATGGTACATTAATGCGGGATGATCCATTTTTTTAAAAATAAGTTGTGTGAAGAGCGTTTGGTAAAAAAACCAAAGAAGTACATTTTATTAAAAACATTAAACGATTACAAGAAGCAGAGGTATCAAAGGGTTATCATAAGTTATAATCACATAATGAAGAAATATCATCAGATAATGAGGGAGACATTGCATCATCACATAATGAAGAAATATCATCACATAATGAGGGAGACATTGCATCATCACATAATGAAGAAATATCATCACATAATGAGGGAGACATTGCATCATCACATAATGAAGAAATATAATCATATAATGTAAAACATCATCATATGCTAGCTATGATTTACCATATTATCGATTTAATAAATCTTAGATGAACGACAAATCTACAGAGACCAATGTCGCGCAAGAAAATACGAGTGACCTCTTTGATATCGAACGTTATTTATTTATTTAATGCAATTTTGATTTTTTTAGATTTTTTTATTTCTAATTACTATATCTTTCCAGAATTATACGTTATTTAACTAGTACATGTAAATTCAGTTCTGATGCATTTGAAATATAAATGATAAAAATAAACAGACACACACAAGGCTGCTCACATAGTGTTTACTAACAATTGCCAATAATTCGATTTTTTATATACTTACTTTAGAGAATTCCAATGAAAGTTCCTGGTGGATTATGTTATGGTAAAATTATATTTGTATCAGTGACACCAGGACCAACCAGGTATGAACTTTTATCAATTAACAACAGGGATCATAATTTTGTTATTCAAATCAAAGGATCTGCATACGTTTTAATTTAGGTCTATGGTGTCATATGTGTATCTTTCGCTTGTGGGGTACGTTATCATTTTATTTAAACAATTGTAGCTGAACTTTTTTAAAATTTCATTTTTTTTTCGCACAATCAGGCATTAGAGAAACACAAAATGCTATATCTAATGTTTTTGGATATTATAAACTGTTTTAACACGGTAATGTTGTGTGGAGATGCCACAACAGAAGTAGTCCACAATCGCCGTTCGATTTTTAATCCATTCAATGCAGTACAATGAAATATAATGAATCATGCCTAGATATCAAATTCTGACAAAGTTCACTTTTTAACTGGCGGATGTGTAGTTAAAACGACAGCCATTTTAAAACCATTTAAAACATTTTTAAAGTTGGATGAAAATTTTGATCGCACTATTAAACTCAACATACCTTGATTAATCCCATACACTCATTTTCGTGCTGTCTTGATATCTTTGTCCGTTTTAAGTTACAGCCGCCACAATGAAACGGCGACCATTTCAAAAGTTCCGAAAACGTAAATGTATATACTTTTTTCAAATTGGATATTCTTATAAAAAAATTTTTTACATGACTCTTATCTAAAAATTAGAAAAATAAAATCTTTTAGGGAGCAACCATTTGATTTTTATGGGGGGGGGGGGGGGGCTATGGATATTTCTTCGTCCTGCCTTTTTATTTTTGGAAAAAGCTGAGCCTGGCATTTTTTTGTTTTAAGAGCTATTACATGTGAAAAATGTTCACCTCAAACTACCCTCCTGCATATTTTTATTCAAAGCCTTGTCCTAGCTTTTTATTTCTGGATTTTTGCCATCCTGCCATTTTATTTATAATTTAACCATAGCCCCCACCCATAAAAAATAAATGGTCGGTCCCTTATTTTATTGTTTGTTCTGTGATGCCACTTATGTCAAATTGGAGATGCAAATCCAAAAAAAAAATGACGTGAAGCAAGTAGATTCGGTGTTTCTTTTATATTCAATTGAATTTAAATATGTCAAAAAGTGTTTGTCTTACGCAGTTTTTTTTCAAAAAGAATGGACAACGCAGGAACAAAAAACTGGTAGTCGTTGATATTAAAACTTACTTTGTCATTTAAAGTTCAATTCACTCTCTTGGTGAATTGAACTTTTATCGATTTAATTTTTAAAGTGTGTTATTTTTTGTGCTTTGTACAAGATTAACAATAGGGGGAAGGTTGGGCCCAAAAAACTAGTTAAACCCCGCCACATTTTATATGTGCCTGTACTAAGCCAGGAATCCTTGTCAAAGCTTTTGTTTGTCCCTGTCAACTATCTGTTTTTTTATGTTTTATGTCCAGAAATGGGTCTTTCGTTGATTATCTAGGGATTTGTTTGAATCTTATGTATTTTTTTTAGTCTTGGGCCAATGCAAGTCAGCGAGCAGTGACCTCTGGTCATATTGAAGACTGCTGGCTGCTTTCCACTGTCATCTTTTAAATTGCCGTTTCTTTAATTTTGGTTGTGTGGCGTACACATATTCGACATCTCTTTATCGTCTATCTAAGAAAAAGAAGAAATTTGCAGAAAATCAAATGATCGACATGCTAATCTTTTGTATAAAAAAACCATAGTTGTTCATTTGGAGCATGTTTTTTCAGCAAATATTTAGGATTCCAATGGGCACTAATTGTGCACCATTGCCTGCTGATTTGTTTAAACTCTTTGTACTAATTGAGCTACTTATTTGCGCCTTGGTTTAACCATACATCTTGAAAAAAAATAATCAGACAAAATATCGCTTATTTTACATGCCCAATTATATCAATCTTCGTGATATATTTGAGAAGATTCATGACATTCATACATTTCCTGGTAACACTCATACAAAATACAATTAGCTTTATTTAAAAATTGAAAACAATATCTTATAAATCTACAATATCTCAAAACAAACATAGAGGTTCTTACTAATTCACAATAAGCCATGGAGTTAGTCGTACATTTTTAACATGTAAAATATATATACTAATATGCAGTTTTCAATGTCTTCTGTATCATGATTATCCCAAACTTCACAAGCATAATTTAAAATGCTTGATAGAAACAAAGAGGCACCAATGGGGCATTCGAGTTACAAAAGTCCGAAAGGGCATTGACAAAGCCGGTAAACACGAACAAGAACAGCACAAAGAAATACAAAACACGGAAACTAATAACGTGTACTCAAATCGTAACAAGTGTGAACTCAAGTGCTCCAAAAGAGTAAGCAGTTCCTGCCTGCTATATCACACACGTCGTGCTGCTAATCTCCTATTCAGTGTGTCAAATCCGGCAAAGGAAGACAAGACAAAACTCTACGACAAACCAGCATCTGCACTCATTTGAGAGACACACATCCCATATTTCTCTACGAGTGGACGGTATCTACCGTAAAATGTCTTGAGTGAAAACAGCAACCGTGGATCAACATTACGTAGTGTTAGCAATTTCTGTGTCAAATGTGACGATCTGCGAAGAAAATCGATATTATTCCCACAAGCGCTGTAGTAACGAATCAACTGTGATACGAAAACAGAATGTTGCTACACAAGAAGGGAAAGTTGACGATTAGAAAGTTGAAGCATCACGTATGTCATAGAGCTTTGTTGAAAGTCTTCCTTGAGAGTCAATTTCGAGATGTATATCTAAATATGAAGCAGACTTCCTAGAATCTGGTGTGTCCTTTATCTCAAGTTCCTGAGGTTATATGAGATGGAGAAAGTCGCCAATTCGAGAAATGTTCAGTGAAAGAACATCATCAATATAACGGAACGGGAGGTTAAAAGAGAGAGCTAGTCTACCATCTTTTTTGTTTAGAAGAGATTGTAAGAAGTCTGCTTTATATGAATGAAGAAATAAATCATCAAGCAAAGATGCACAATTATTGACCATTAGAATCCCTATTGTTTGCTGAAAAACACGTCCACCAAATCGAATAAAACTGTGTCAATAAGATAATTGAGCGTGTCGATTATTTGATCTTCTGTATATTTATTCTTTTTCTTAGACTCATTGATGACAGAGTAGGTCTTACTGTAATCGACATCAAGATATTTGGACCTGCGTTTTGTTTTTGAAACAGCTGCGCTTAATCAGCTGTGCCAATCATGATTTGAGTTGTTCATGTGGAATAAAAGTGTAAAGGGTGGAGAAATCGAAAGTTTCGATGCTGTTGCAAGATGAAACTGATTTTGAGCTAGGAACTCCAATAGTTCTTTCGAATTCTTCAGGATCCACATTTGATCGACACCATTTCTAGTAGAACAACAATCACAACATTTCTGAAGGCCAGATTTTATTGCCGTTAGTATTAAAGTCAACAGAACTGAAAGAGGTTAAGCGGTTCATTTTGACAACCCTGACTTGCAGCTTATGGAGTCTACGCATCTCAAGTTGATTCGTTACTCCAGAGCATGCGGAACTTACATCGATTTCCTGAGCAGAGCGACACGCCTGACGCAAAAATTGCTCACACAGGGTTATGTTGCTCCTCGGTTGCAGTCTTCACTCAAGAAATTTTACGGAAGACATCATGCACTTATAGACAAATATGGGGGTTCGATCTCTCAGATGAATGCAGATGTTGGTTTGTCATAGGATTTTTTGTGTGTCTTCCTTTACCGGATTTGACACGCTGAATGGACTATTGGTAACGCGACGGGTGTGCTATAGCAAGCAGGAACTGTTTACTCTTCCGGAGCACCTGAGTTCACACTTGTTTCGACTGGAGTTCGCGCTGTTGATTGATATTCAGTATTTTGTGTTTCCATGTTTTACATGTTGTCTGTTTTTGTCCCGTTCTTGTTGGTGTTTACTGGTTTTGTCTCTGCCCTTTCGGACTTTTGACATTCGGATACCCCATTGGTACCTCTGCTTCTTGCAATGAAGCCCTGTTTGTATGGATTTTTATGCAATTTAGGAATCCTATACAGGGATGGAATGTCATCACTGATAGCTATATATTTACGTATCAAATGATGCTTACATAGATTCATAGTTAAACAATCATCATAAGTCTTTGAATATAAACAAATAATGCTTTTCTTGCCTGGTTTGGTGGCATTTTTTGTGTATGAACAAAAATGCTTGTGTATTTGAACAGTATTTTAAGATACACAAACTAACCACATGTTGCGATCTTTTACATGTACCATCACAATTCCATCTTTCATCTGGCTCAAGTGTTCCACTATTTCTAAAAATTACGATTTTTGTTGATGACTAATTTATTTGCAAACCGTATTCATATGATTAGGTGTAAACACTATCGATCATCTATAGTTTGTTATTTTACAATACTTCACTACATGTAAATTACGCTGTAAATGTACGGTTGCGTACATCACAAGAAAAATATTGAACATTGTAAATTCATGAGGCTGACAACCTTGCGTAATGAGTTTAACTTCCATGTCATTGACATAAGATGAATACATTAGGGCGATAAAGATTCTCCTTTCATATTAAAAAAATTGACAATGTTCCATTTAGTTTAATACAATATCTTATTTTGAGTACATAGACTCTGGAGCCTTATAATGAGAAAACCGTGCAAAATCGTTCAATTCCAATGTTTTCATATTTGTAAAAGGTAAAGTGCAACTGAAAGACCATTCCATAAGACCTATTCAGGCAAATTTATTACCTCAAAAAATCCAAGATGGCCGCTCTACAGACATCGATAACTATAAATAGCTTTCATCCGATTTAACGGTGATTTCAATCAAATTTTATTTGAGAGAAGCAGAGGTACCAATGTGGTATCCGAATGTCAAAAGTCCGAAAGGGCTGAGACAAAACCATTAAACACCAACAAAAACGGGACAATAACAGACAACATGTAAACACAAAAAATAACTGAATATCAATCAACAACAAATTGGACATTTTCATTGTGATTTTTTTAGATTACGTATATGGAATGAAAATTGTAGCTACATTTTTTTTCAAAAAATTGATGTTTTATATTTCAAATACAGTGCAACATTCGTAATTCATAATTTTGTACCTCTGTTATTCTAAGGTAGGACTTTGGCAATATTCCAGACTGCTCAAAAATGCTGATTTTTTTATTTTTGAGGGGTATTTAATGTTCCAGGCAACACTTCTTATCCTTATCTTTTAGAAATATAAAAACATTAACATATCAAGACAGACGTATCAAAACGCCAATCTTGGATTTTTCAATTTGAAAGCTATAGCGCCTGGTTGAAGACTTACTTATTGTTTTTATAGTTTTACATAGATTTGCGTGAAGTCTTATGGATGGTCTTTCAGTTCAACTATACTTTTTACATACTTTAAAACATTGCCCCTGGACGCCATTTGTGCATGGTTTTTTTCACAAACAGGCTCTTAATTATACCAAGATCTTTGTCTGTAATACCAAATTTTGCATAACGCTATCTTATAGTCAATAAAACAAAAGTATAACATCTTCCCCTTTCGTAAAATTTTAAATATAATGGAGTGTACGATACTAAAGATTGCAGATCTGTACTGTCGTACCCTGACCGGAAACCAAAAATGTGCATCAGTTAGTACAGAGTTCAATACTCCACTTTGTCAATCTCGCATTAACCATTGCCGTGAACAGTTTACCAATATGTGAGACTAACGATACACCTTTAAAATTTCCGAGATCATCTGTTTGTCCTTTTTTAATCATGTTTTTAACATGGGATTATACACGTCATAGCTCATAATTTTGGAAAGTCTCAAATATTTATTATATTACATAGTACTGTACTTCAGTAAAGCAATATTTATCCAACTGCTTTTTCTTTTAAGGCGCTTTTTGCTACAGCACACATCACACAGTTTATAATATGTAACGTTATATTTAGTATACCGTTTACAAATTCCAGTAAACAGCTGATTTAACATTTCTACACAAAGTTCAACATCGGTGGCATCAGCAATCATACTTAAAACGTCATCATTGTTTGGGGGGCTTTCTGGATGATATCCTGTTGAATTGCACCTTCGCTCTCAACGTCCCATTAAAAGGTATTACAGTATGGTTACATTGATAGATTTAATGCGAAATATAGGCTGAATTGGAGAATGAGAACTGATTTACACACACCAAAATCTGTTACTATATACTTAACATGTCTATATTTAAAACTGTAAATAATCAATAGTACCACAATTTTGCTAGTCTCTATTTACAGATTGCGATTTCATTATCAAATTTATTTAACTAAGTGTCTATAAAGGTAACAAAAAAACTACCAAACTGGGATGATCAATCTCATATATCGAAGAGGAAAAGACAAACAAGGAAACGACATTCCAGATTCCCCCTCTTCCATGACATAATACATGTAATAGGGATAAAGAGTTGATCATCTCAGTACCTCAGTACAACCAATGTTAATAAGTGCTCTTATTTTATCGACAGAAGTCAACTTACCTTCAATCCGCTCCATACGACCCCATAGTGCATGTAAGCAGGATATCAGTTCCTTGAATACTTTGGAACTGTTGCATGAACTATACCTTTTGTTTGGGCCCAGTTACGTCTAGTCATCACTTCGGCAACACATTTGACTACTGTCAACGGTAAAATTTTCGCTTAATTTGCGATCACAGAAATTCCGCGAAAATATCCTCCATGCATAAAGATTATTCATTTTAGTAAGGAGCATTAATAATCAAACGAAACGCGAATTTATCTCCAACGCGAAATGTTCATTTTACAAAATCGCAAAAATAATACCCCGCGAAAATTTCCACGTTTACACTATATTTTTTGGACACATTACTGCATAAAATCAATTATTTAATCCATTTTACGAACCTTATAAAACGTGTTTCAACTTTGTTTGTTTACCTGATCTCTTATTAATCGGTTCAGAAATGAAGTTTACAGCTGTACTTTAACGCAAACATTTGCAAAATTGCATACTTAAAATTACCGATACGTACGTACTACTTTCATGAGGTTTAACAAAAATTATTTCAATACCTTCACAAAGAATAGTTGTCTAAGAACATCATCAATTTAACGCCTGGAACGACCCCTTTTATATGTGTGCTCCTCATATTTTAGTTTACTTTAAGTTTATACTTTTGGTAGAGCGTCTTGAATAATTTTTGTATTTACCGTATTTAAGTTAATAATTGGTTTCTTAAATTGCTTTTTAAAAAATCACCCATTTTTTGAATGCTTCGAAGTTTTCCCATTCCACAAGATTTATTTTCATTTATAATTTCTAATTCTATAAAAATTCTATAAAAAAGCGAACAAATTTAAACAGTTTTGTCAAATGAATTATTCAAATTTTACGTGCTTTCATCTCATTTTATTTTCCTTCTGTGTTGATTTACCTTATCATGTTCATTTTGTCAGCCACACCAATTGCATCTCGGTTATATACCACACGAAAAGCTTTTAGTTGTTATCGGAAAAAAAGTTTCTCGAACAGCTAGGCTTTTTAAATTTTAGGAACTTTCTGTTTTTGGTTATAATTCTACGTATTTAGTTTCCAAAACATCTTAGGGACGGACCATTTAACTTGAAGGGGGGACCTTGGTTTTTTGTTTTGATCAGAATTTTTTTTTCCGCGCAGAGCGCGGACAAAATATTTATTTTTCAAAGGCGTCGTCGCGACATAATATTTTTTTTTTTACATTATCAGCATTTTTGTTTATAGCAGAAATCCTTCTTCAGAATATTTTTTTTTCTTACCCTCAGCTGCCAAAATATTTTTTTCATCAAAAATAATTTTCAGAATATTTTTTGGGAAAACAACCAAGGCCCCCCTTCAAGTTAAATGGTTGGTCCCTTAATAAAAATAAAAAAAAATGTTACACATGGGACCTAGTGTGCAGTATGATTGATTTCCTTATTGACATAAAAAAACCCTCAGCAATTAAAAAAAAAAACCACACCGCTCCTTTTTACCAGCGTTCATTAAACATTTCGAAAATTTTATAAATTCCTTTATGCTAAAGTGATAAATACAAATGACAACAAAGTTCCAGACAATAAATTTTGCTACGCCTGACGCGCGTTTCGTCTATTCAAGACTCATCAGAGGCGCTCTACCAAAAATATTGAAAATGCCAAACACTATATGATTATGAAGAGCATAGAACATAAAACCAAAAAATATCAAACTGGGAAACCAAATTATTACTAAGATGATCAACCTATGTCTGGGGTAGGAAGAGCCTTAGGGTTTAGACAATTTTGAAATTTAAACGGGTAATTTAAAGCTTTGGTGTGTTCTCCAACACAAAAGTGTTGGTGCCGGAGCGGGCTAACCTCGGGGAATTAAAACTCCACCAGTAGTGCTAACCTTCACGTATGTTCGAAATACAAATGACAACAAAGTTCCAGACAATAAATTTTGCTACGCCTGACGCGCGATCGTCTATTCAAGACTCATCAGAGGCGCTCTACCAAAAATATTGAAAATGCCAAACACTATATGATTATGAAGAGCATAGAACATAAAACCAAAAAATATCAAACTGGGAAACCAAATTATTACTAAGATGATCAACCTATGTCTGGGGTAGGAAGAGCCTTAGGGTTTAGACAATTTTGAAATTTAAACGGGTAATTTAAAGCTTTGGTGTGTTCTCCAACACAAAAGTGTTGGTGCCGGAGCGGGCTAACCTCGGGGAATTAAAACTCCACCAGCAGTGCTAACCTTCACGTATGTTCGAAATACAAATGACAACAAAGTTCCAGACAATAAATTTTGCTACGCCTGACGCGCGTTTCGTCTATTCAAGACTCATCAGAGGCGCTCTACCAAAAATATTGAAAATGCCAAACACTATATGATTATGAAGAGCATAGAACATAAAACCAAAAAATATCAAACTGGGAAACCAAATTATTACTAAGATGATCAACCTATGTCTGGGGTAGGAAGAGCCTTAGGGTTTAGACAATTTTGAAATTTAAACGGGTAATTTAAAGCTTTGGTGTGTTCTCCAACACAAAAGTGTTGGTGCCGGAGCGGGCTTACCTCGGGGAATTAAAACTCCACCAGCAGTGCCAAATTTGAAACCAAATTTAATAAAAAAACCAAGCCTTTATATTTGCAATTGGCACCAGCGCGTTGACAACATAAACTTTTGTTAACGAAGTCAATGAAAAAAAATAGTCTAAGATTGGTCAACTTGAATTTAAAAATGAATATTTCCGAAAAGTTTTTGTTAAAAAATAAAGCTTTCTTCTTCGTTTTTAGCTCACCTGGACCGAAGGTCGATGTGAGCTATTGTCATCACTTGGCGTCCGTCGTCGTCGTTAACTTTTCTTTGAAAATCTTATCCTCCGAAAGCACTGAAGGGATAGCTTTGCAACTTTGTACACTTCATCTATGGGATGTCCTCTACCAAGATTGCACAAATGGTGACCGCCGTCTAAACAACATGGCCGCCGTTACTAAAAATAGACAGGGGGTCAGACTTCTGTTTTTGGCTCGTAAATCAAAAAGTATAAGAGATAGATGAAATCTGATGCACGCTGCTGCTTCAGCATCAAAAGCTCTACAAAAGTCTCCATGAGTCGAAGTTTTCAGATGACCCCTTATAGGAGTTACGGCACTTTTTTCATGTTTTTGGCTTATAGAATGAAAACTATAAAAGTTGTTGCTTGCTTAAATGTGCAGCTAATTTAGCCCTACAAAAGTCTCCATAGTGTCGAAGTTGTCAGATAACCCCTTAAAGGGGTTACAGCCCCTACAATGACGTTTTTTCATGTTTTTGGCCTATGGAATGAAAACTATAGCAGATAGAGAGAAGCTGTTGCTAGCTTTAATGTTCAGCTTATTTAGCTCTACAAAAGTCTCCTTAGGATCAAAGTTGTAAGATGTCCCCTTATAGGGGTTTCGGCCCCTAAATAACATTTGTCATTATTTGGGCCTATGGCTACAGAATGAAACTATAGTAGATAGAGAAAAGCTGTTACTTAAATGCTCAGCTCATTTAGCTCTAGAAAAGTTTTTATAGGGTCGACATCAAGACCAGGTGAGCGATTCAGGCTCCTGTGAGCCTCTTGTTTTGTAACAAGTTTAAAAAGGCATCATATTTTTCTAAAAACTTGTTTACGTCGCTGCAGACCTATATCTAGGTATAGTCACGACGTTAAACTCCCCAGTCAGTCTAAAAACTTGTGGATTTTTTATTTGAGGGTTGAGGGTTTCGGCCCCTAAAATGACGTTCTTTCATGTTTTTGGCCTATGGAATGAAACTATATTAGATAGAGAGAAGCTGTTGCTTGCTTAAATGTTCAGTTCATTCAGCGCTATAAAAGTCTCCATAAGATCAAAGTTGTAAAATGACCCCTTATAGGGGGAACGGTGCCTAAAATGACGTTCTTTCATGTTTTGGCCTATAGAATGAAAACTATAGAGGATAGAGAAAAACCGTTGCTTGCATAAATGTTGAGTTCATTAAGCTCTACAAAAGTCTTCATAGGGTGATAGTTGTCAGATAACCTCTTATATGGGTAACGGCCCTTAAAATAACGTTTTTTCATGTTTTTTGCCTTTCAAATAAAAACTATAGCAGCTAGAGAAAAGCTGTTGCTTGCTTAAATGTTCAGTTCATTAAGCGCTACAAAAGTTTTCACAGGGTCGAAGTTGTCAGATGTCCCCGTACAAGGGTTATGGCCCCTAAATAACATTTTTTCATGGTTTGGGCCTATGGCTACAGAATGAAACTATAGTAGATAGAGAAAAGCTGTTACTTAAATGCTCAGCTCATTTAGCTCTAGAAAAATTTTTATAGGGTCAACATCAAGACCAGGTGAGCGATTCAGGCTCCTTTGAGCCTCTTGTTTTATAACAAGTTTAAAAAGGCTGCAGACCTATATCTAGGTATAGTCACGACGTTAAACTCCCCAGTCAGTCTAAAAACTTGAGGATTTTTCATTTGAAGGTTAAAAAACTTGTTTAGAAATATTAAAACGAAAAATCGAAATTTCTCATAATTTGCAGCGATTGCAGTTATGGACCCGCAACATCCTGTGCTAAAATCTCATATCATTCAAACAAGTTCTTAAAGAGATATTTGAAATGAATAGAAGTGGTGCGTTTCTTTTGTTTGTTTAGTATATTTATCACATTTTGATAAATTTTGCAACAACAAATTTACATTCCAATGGGCACAAACTGTGCCCCTTTCCTCGCCAATTTGTTTTTATACTATTATAAGACTTATTTTCTTCAAGAACTCGCAAAGAACGAGAAGATGAAAGAGATGAGGTCCTTTGATCCCTTTTTCAGATATATTGACCATGTCCTCCATGACCCAACAACGCTTCTATCGATAGATGGATTACTTTGATATCCTCCAGAGTAAGAGATTTAGGAAACTACCGAATCCGATTGCTTCACATCATTCTTAGATTTGCACCTCGAATATGACCAGGGTGGTCATCTCAGTACAAAAATTTATGATAAATATAAATATCTCTAATCTTGAAAGCAACATACATAATTCGCCTGCTTTCGGTGTCGATATTTCACAACGTATTCACAGGGTTTGTACATTGTTTTCTTATATGTTTTATACCACATCGCTGTCTTCTTGACCGACTGTCAGAATAAAGTTTCAGGAAAATATGTCTTATACGGTCCCCCAAAAATTCTTTCTTCGTTATCAGCCACTGGCGGAAAAATTGAAAATTAGGTTAAACCTAATGGTATGTGACTGTTTTGATTAGTGTTTTGCTCATGGTTGTAATGGGATGATCATCTTATTGTCCCTGTTGTACGTGTCTTCACAGTGGTGTTGCGTTTTGTGTTGGTGCCGGACCCTGGGATAGAATACCTATATGCATATTATATCATATCACCGCATAAAAACCAGAACATAATTCATTTTGTGCGACAAATCTTACCAATGTATTGATTTTGAATGTAAGACCATACAGCCTTTGCTAATGCAAAATGTTACATTGAGACCATAATATCAAGCCACTATTAAATCAAATAACGCGTCTCTGAGTTTGCGACCAAGTTTTCCGATTTCATGAACCTTACGCAATCATTCAGTGATAACATGTTTCCGCGGTAGATGATCACGGATTAAGCCGGAAACGGGTCCTAGTTATTTAAAAAGAATATGTTAAATTTATGAAGATTAGTGCTGCTGGAAGAGTTTTAATTTCCCGATGCTACCACACTCCGGCATCAACGTTTTTTTTCAGAACCTAAGATTCTAACTACACAAGACATAGGTTGATTTTTGTCATTATTTTGTTTTCCTGTTCGGTATTTTTGGTTTTACTGTTGAACTGGTGTTTGGCTTTTAAATATTTTAGAATAGAGCGGCTCTGATGATGATCAGACCATACGTCCGTCTGGCGTAGCAAATATTATTGTCTGGAACTTTGATGTAATTTTTATTTGACATTCTATTTTTCTTTTAAGTTAAGCAAAGTAACTAATGTTTAAGTGAATAATTATCTGATTGATGTTAAACAATTTGAGAAAACTACATGGCGGAATTATTCGAATTCAACAAAATATGTAATAAATGACAAATGATTGAATATTAACACTTCACGATTATAAACGTCGACCCAATTGTTTATTTTTAGTGACATGTTTACCGTTGCCTATTTTGGACAATAAATGTATTGATTAACGCATTCAGGATATCTGATTAAATGCACGTTTTGACTGAATCTGTTGATCTTGTCTTTCCTCTTTCGATTGCTGAATTCCCACTTCTTTTTCTTTTCCAACATTTCAAATAGAATTATAAAAAAAATCATTACTTGTAATCACTGACTTTTTGCAAATGTGTTATTTTGTCAGCTTTAAAGTTGTTTTGATGGACGGATGGGACATGACTGTACGGTTTCTGTCTGAGCTTTAGATTCAATAGCAATACATTAATATTTACCACCAAAGATGCAGGCAAGTGGATGTCTAGAATTTCGAATCCATTTCCTACTGATCTGAGCCAACGTGTTGAAATATCAATCCTCGTTGATTCATTGGGTTACCAGGTGAGTAATTTTTAAACCACACAAACAAATTGTACACTTTTTGAGTTGATTAACGAACTGGACTTAAGCTTTAAATTTACCAGTCACACTGATAAATGACTCTTAATTAACAGTTTATCTGAAGGCCAATAGATGTCACGAGTTAAGGTCCTTTTCCGACCGACCTAAGCCAACTTGTTGAATTATCAATCATCGTAAGTCTGGATATCCAGTGTGATAATTTTAATACATTATTACTCTCATTAACAGCTAATCTGCCAGAAAACCATGTAAAATCCTAAATTTTGTTTCAAACCAATATTTTCATATCAACTTAATGGATGGTTTAAATAAATGACCATCATGAAAGACTTATTTTGGCAAAATATTTTTGCCAGGAAATTCAAGATGGCTGACTTACAGGGCTCATCAGTATTCCTGGCTTTCTTTAATAAATCAGCTTGAATAATTACAAAACCTTAAGTATTACAAAGTTTCTTTTGGTTGATTTATCTTCAAATTATCAAAAGTTGAACAATAAATATTCAAAGGCTGATACCTTTAAATAGATGGAAATTTTGAAAATCTTAAGAGTCTGTTCATGAGAAAACCATGCAAAAATGGAAATTGTGTCCAGTAGCAAGGTTTTTAATAATGTAAAAGGTATATTGCAACTGAAAGACCATCCTATAAGACTTATTCAGGCAAATTTATTTTTTCGAAAAATTCAAGATGGCCGCCCTGCAGGCCTCAATAGATATATATAGCTTTCATCTGATTTATCGCTTATTTCAATCAAATTTTATTTGAAAATTTGACATTTTTATTGTGATTCTTTCAGTCTACGTAGAAGGAATTAAAATTGTATCAATGTTTTTTGAAAAAGTGATGTTTGGTCTTTCAAATACAGTGCAATTTTCGTAATTCATAATTTTGGTTCCTCTGGTACCTTTAGGAAGGACTTGGGCAGTATTCCAGACTGTTCAAAAATGCTAAAATTTTTTATTTTTAAGGGCACTTATTGTCCAAGGTAACGCTTTTTTATCCTTATCTTTTAGAAATTCAAAAACAATAACATATCAAGACAAACTTATCAAAAAGCCAAGCTGGGATTTTACATTTTGACTAAGCCACAGCCCCGGAAAACAATGACATGTTTTGATAATTCTCCATAAAATCTACTTTTTGGAGGATTCAGTTTCAAACTCTGAATGTGTTTGCTATGAAACAAAATACATTTAGAACATTTGTTACAACAGATGATCACAATACAAGTACCATTTAAGGGTCGAGAAAGACATATACTTGGGGATTAAGGGTGAAAGATGGGAGTATCTTGTGTATTTTGATGAAATGTACAGAAATGGCCAACTTTAGGGGACTATTTTTCATGAATGAAGGGTTGGACTATTAATATGGAATATCTTTCCAAAAGACTGTTATATGGTCTGTACAAAAACATATTTGTAACTTTGGTTTCGGTCATCCCTTACATGTTACAACATTACAAAAATGGAGATTTGGCCATTTTACCACATGGCTAAAATGGGCTTCGGGGGCCTAATAGTGGCATCTTTTAGAAATAACTAAAAGATGTACACAACAGCAGACTTTATAGGCCAAATGTATATAACTTGTTCTATATAAACAAATAATATTGTAGAAATCTGTTGTAACAAATGTTCTAAATGTATTTTGTTTCATAGCAAACACATTCAGAGTTTGAAACTGAATCCTCCAAAAAGTAGATTTTATGGAGAATTATCAAAACATGTCATTGTTTTCCGGGGCTGTGGCTTAGTCAAAATGTAAAATCCCAGCTTGGCTTTTTGATAAGTTTGTCTTGATATGTTATTGTTTTTGAATTTCTAAAAGATAAGGATAAAAAAGCGTTACCTTGGACAATAAGTGCCCTTAAAAATAACAAATTTTAGCATTTTTGAACAGTCTGGAATACTGCCCAAGTCCTTCCTAAAGGTACCAGAGGAACCAAAATTATGAATTACGAAAATTGCACTGTATTTAAAAGACAAAACATCACTATTTCAAAAAATATAGTTACAATTGTCATTCAATATACGTGAACTAAAAAAAATCACAATGAAAATGTCTTATTTTCATTATTAAAAAAAAATATTGAAATCACTGAAAAATGAGATGAATGCTATATATAGCTATTAAGGCCTGTAGGGCGGCCATCTTTGATTTTTCGACGGAAAAAACTTGCCTGAATAAGTCTTATAGGATGGTCTTTCAGTTGTACTATACCTTTTACAAAAATGAAAACATTGCTATTGGACGATTTTGCATGGTTTTCTCATGAACAGGCTCTTAATAACAATTACCTAGCATCCCTAGGGGTGACATGGCAATATTCCAAATGGTTAAAAAACATCAATATACTTGAATTTTGATATTGCTTTATGTCTAAAACAGGCTCTTTAAATCAAATTCATCCCCATATACTTTAACAAAAGGCTATAAAATCAAACGTATTAAAATTCAAGTTACATCGCTACAAGTCATCTCACATTTTGATAGAGAATTTTCTATTTTTTTACAACATTTGTAAAAATGTGCTAGGGCAGAATTTCAAACCAAGTGCATTTTTGATTAGTGACAAGATATTGATGATTGATTGTTGGTTGCTTTATGTCCCGTCGGCGATATTGCAGCCATCATCGGGACATAAACAAGTTGATATAAATTATGTTAATAACATGTTAATATAAAACAAAGTCAAAAGACCGTAGATAAAACAAAAAGTATGCCAGGAAAATAAATAGGTAAAATAATCATTAAAAAATAACACACTAAAACAATAAAACCATTTAAAGCAATAGGAAAACAAAGAACTTAACAAAAATAAGCTAAATATTATGACAACAAATTAACTTTCAAATGGTGATTACAAAAACTATAATTTTGAATACTGACCGATTTCTTTTAAAAAGGATAAAATGGCATCGGCTGGGATGCCGCTAAACAAATCGTGCATGGATGCACAGTTAAAATACTTCATGCGAATTGGAGCAAGATCAACACAGTCGAGGAGAACATGCCTCAAGGAATACCGTGCGTCACAAGGGATACAAGATAGTTTGTTACAATAAAAATAAATGTAACTGTAACCGAAGGGTCATGTGGGCTATTGGTATGATTGTTCATTAGCATTTGAACTTAGAACTGATGAGGGATTTTTGATTCGTCGTTAAACATGTCCACCGAGGCTAGAAATAGAACATAAGGGTAAACTGCAGTTTTTTGCAAATAACTCAAAAACGGCTACAGAAAGAAAATTCTGGCATACGGTTAAAGTGATCAGCATCTCAAGATCTACATACCCTTGCATATTGTAAAGCACATCATGATCTGCAAAATTGAGGACAACGTTGTTGGACCATACTTTTTAGGAGTTATTTCCCTTAGAATGTCCAAATTGACAATTTTCACAGCATTTCCTCATTATATTTAAAACGTTAACTCCTTTGACACCTTAAGTCTAGTTGGAACCAAACTTGGTACAAATGTTTATTAGCATTAGATGTATAGACCTAATTTTTAATTTCTGATAGATCAAAAGTGATGTGCACCTCAAGATCTACCTGCCCTGAAATTTTGGAGAAGATCCAAATACCCATGTAGGAGTTATTGCCCTTTTTCTGGATTTTTTAAAATTAGTTTTGCACACTTCAGATTCTAGGAGGTCCGCTTCATATTTGGATCTATTTCTCGAAATTGACACACTAGGAAGGCTTTGTATAAAGCTCTATGACAAACGTGATGACTTCAACTTTCCAATAGTTAACTTTCCCTTTCTATGAAGCAACATTCCGTCCGCTCCAGTATATGGAGTTAGCGTATCACGATTAATTCGTTATTCCAGAGCATATGGGAAGTACAACGACTTCCTTGATAGAGCTACACGACTGAGAAGCAAATTTTTAACACAGGGGTACGTTGCTCCAGGTTGTTGTCATCACTCAAGAAATTTTACGGAAGACATCATGTGCTTGTATACAAATACAAGATTTCTATCTCTCAGATGAGCACAGATGTTGGTTTGACATAGAGTTTTGTAACAGCATCCTTTCCGGATTTGACCAACACTTAATCGATCTTTGGCAACATGACGGGTGTGCCATAGCAATCAGAAACTGCTTACTTCACTCTCGTTTCGACTTGAGTTCACATTGCTGAATGCGGTTTTGTTTTTATGTGTTGTGTGTGTTTTATGTTGTTGTGTGGTTTGTTTTGTTATGATAATTTTTTGTCTACCGGTTTTGTCTTTGTCTTTACGGTGTTTATGATATTGATTATCCCTTTGGTACACCATCGCTTTTTTGCACTTATTAACCTTTATATCTTATGAAATAACTAAAGAATGAAAATTGCTTATTGTTATGCTTGCGTCACACTGTCCCGAATTCGACATACGATGGACACACGAATGTGAAAATTTCAACTTCGTGCGTAGTTCGTCCCAAACTTGCTAAAAATCAAACTCAAAACTGAAGGGTATACGATTAGAACCGATGGCTAAACGATAAGGAAAGTTGCACATACGAATAGCTGCAAACCGATAACGAAGTTGTTACGATGGTATCAAGATAAGTCGAGAATTAGTTCCGAAGGAGAAACGATGTTATAAGATGGCTGTACGACGTTGTGTTTAGCGTACGATGGGTCTACGATGCATCACGATCGGTATACGAAGTATGAAATGTAATAACGCGATTTGCAATAAGATTATATTGTTAGGTCGTTATAAATTGTCCTTTGCTGCCTCTAATTAGTATGTATGGATGACAAGTTAAAACGAAGGCACTCCAAGGATGCCTCTGCTGTCACTGATGTTGATTAGTAAGAGAAGATGAGATATTTGATCTAAAGACTGTTAAGATAGAACAGACAAAGATGATGTTACTTTATCCTGTTTTGTTCGTGCCTTATGTGAGTTGACCGAAGCACACATAATCCTAAAACAGCAGGTATATGTTAAAATTATGTAGAAACATTACACCAAAGCATTTATTGTTATTGCAAATCGCGCGTTATATATGACTACCCGTTTTGCAATAAGGTGTGAAAATTTTGCAGTCTACAATTTGTCCGTTGCTCTCATTATTGGTATATATGGATGAAAATTGAAACTAGGGATCTGTAAGTATACCCACGCAGCATGTCCCTGATGTCGACCAGTAAGAGTAGATAATTCTAGATTTAATATGTAGAGACTGAAGATAGTGTTGTTACTTGATTCCTTAAGTTCTGCAAAAGTCTACGAAAGTTACGCGAATAACCCGTTATAACGCGGAAGTAACGCGTAGCCGTTATTACGGAAGAGTACGGCGGGAAACTCGATAAAAGTGCGTTATAATGCGAAAATTGATTTTTAGATTACCAAAATGAGCCCAGTGGGCTTTCGTATTTTTTTGCCATAAAGTTCAGCAATTTTAGGTATTGCGAACGATTATTGAAGAAAACGCATCCACCTTCAGTACAATACATTACTTCCTTACCAGTCCCATATCTAAAAGTCCAAAGGTCCCGTTAACATTTGCAGACCGAAGCAGAACGTAGTAAACTTGGTCTTTAACCATTTATGGTGGACTCGCTCGCATACAGTACAAAGCAAAAAGCAATTTAATAACTATAAGGGTTTAGAAATAAAAGTGTTGGAAACTGAAATTTCAGTGAATTTTCAAAGTTCAAATTTTAATCATCCTTTCCGGATATGGCCAACACTTAAGTCGATCTTTGACAACGTGAGGGGTGTGTTATAGCAAGCTGGAACTGCTGAACTCGTTCAGAGCACCTGGGTTCTCTCTCGTTTAGACTTGAGTTCACGTTGCTTAATGCGATTTTGTTGTTATGTGTGTTTTTTAATGTTGCGTGGTTTGTTTCGTTGTGATGTTTTTTTTTTGCCATCGGTTTTGTCTTTATCTTTTTGGTATAATGATATTTGATCACCCCTTTGATACACCTTTGCTTCTTTCAAAGGGTCCTAACTTCTGTAAAAATTTGCGGACCAGAAGCACACGTTAACCTGATCTTTAACTCATCATGGTAGGCTCACATTCCAAAAGTCAGTTAAATATCTATATATAAGGTTTTTTTAAAAGTGCGGAAAGCTTATTGTGGCAGCGAGACGGTCGGGCCGGACATACACACAAACGGACAGACGGAGAGCAAACCTAACGTCCCCTTCGGCTTTTGTCGGTAGGGGACTGATAAAAACTGAAAAGATGTTAAAATGTTACAACTTTTATTTTTGATATTGAAATTTAAGTTTTAGATTACGCCTCCAAAACCTGGACGAGAAAAGAACATGACGAAAAGAAAGCGTCAGAAGATTATAGATCCAGACTGTCTTCGCAATTTTTGTCTTTTCTTCTTGCACTTTTGAGACTGATCATTCTAGTTCCGATTTTTTTCCTAAATTATGGAGGGTACTTGTATCATAAACTGCTTTCTTGTTAGTCTTCCTCCTGCTGCATGTTAATTAAAAGAAAAAAAATGAGCTACGTGTACTTTTCCTTTTTCTCGACGAGTGACTGTAACACGCCATACCCGAACTAAAGCCTGACTGAAATTGATTAATAAATGTCCCTATAAGCCACGTTTGAGACGTTTGATAATTCTTACTTCAGAAATCGTACTGCTTTGACTAGTGCCGTGTTTCCATCTCTGTGCCATTACTTTATGTCATTACACTAGATACGACGGATATACGAATACAAAGCGAGCTATTTGCGACGCCGTGTTTCCTTCGCACCACCATTGGATGGCTTCTCATTTCATTCATGCCGCCATCGTAATATAAATGAAACCGACGACACTTAGAAGGCAACACGAAATCAGAAGATGCTTTCACGAAAGCATTACGATAGAAAAGATGGGTTAACGAACACAACACGAACAAGGACCTTTGCTCGAACCTTCGGCAGTGTTTTAACATGTTAGAAAATTTCGGAGGCACTGCGAAGTTTACCCCGAAGTCAGAAAATTTCCACAGAAGGTGCAACGATTGAAAAAGATGGCAGCACGAATAGCGCGATCCGGTTACGATCAGTCCCGATTTTGATAATATCCATAATCGTGTTTCCGTCGGGGTCTAAATCGGGATAGTGTGACGCCAGCATTAAGCACAACATGATCTACAAAATATGTAATAGTATCAATGTTGTAGGGTATTCGTTTTAGGAGTTATTCCCCTTAGAACGTCGAATTTGACAATTTTCACAGCTTTTACTCATTACAGTTAAAACGTTAAATCCTCTAACACCTTATGTCCAATTGGAACCAAACTTGATATAGTTCTTTACTAGCATGAGGTGTATAGACCTCATGTGGGGATTTTTGATTGGCTATAAAACCTAGCCGTCATGGCTAAAAATAGAAAATAAGGGTAAATTGCAGTTGTTTGCTAATAAGTCAAAAATGGTGACAGATTTTTAAGTTCTGATGGAGAAAAAAAAGTGATCAGCACCTCGGCATTTTTGAGGAAAATCCAACAACCCATGTAGGAGTTACTGCCCCTTTTCCTATTTTTTTATAGGTTTGCACCGATTAACCTCAATATCTTGAAAACTATATGAGATATTTTAGAAATTTAATTGCATATTGTTGAGCTCATCATGCTCTTCAAAATATATAAAAAGGTGAACAATGTAGTGCTGTTCATTTTAGGATTTTTTCCTCTTAGAAAATGTCAATTTCAAATAGGATTTGCCTTATATCCTTTAATTCAGGCACACAAGTCAGATAAACGATTCAGGCCCCGGGGATCCTCTTGTTAATTATAAGAAGCATAATAATTACCGAGGCGAAACAACTGTACCGATTTCTGACTGACCAGCTGTAAATAAATGTATTCGGTAAAATCCTTAATTTAGGCTGAGCCTTCCCTGAACTGTCTATATATTTTTAAAATCTAGTAACACCTACTTATATAGTAAGTAGTAAATAGTAACCCAGGGAAAAATTCTTTTTCTTTAATCAAAAATGAAAAACTCAAAATGTCTATTTTTTTTTACTTGCAAGAAAATGTGTTCTGAAGTATGATTATTTTGTTTATTTTCAGGTGACAGTGAACCAACAATACTCCTATGAGTTCCCACACATAATGCTGCCTGTCAGTAGATTTGGTACTTTACATGTCATGCACAACGCAACCGTGAATAAGATAGCATTCCAGTACTGTTCTCTTTTGTGAAAAAAAAAAAACAATTCACATGATTCATGATCAAATTGTAAAGTTTTCTTTTAGAATCAAGAGAAATATTGGCGATGTTTTTTTTCAAACAAAGTTTACGTATCTTTCATCCAAATTATTATCGGGAAAAAGAATTTTCTAATCATTATGAAAAATCTTCTTTCAAACATTGTTACAATATTACAACAATGATAAATGCTATCATATTGCTATTCAACAATGTTTGATGCTTTAATCACCAACGCCCTATTAGCAAACACCGAAACCATTTTTAAAAGATTCTTGCCAACATTCATTACATGAATTGGAAATAGTTTTGGTAGATTTGAAATGGATTTGTCAGAAAGGCCGAAAAACTAGTATTTTTTTGAAAATTGTTGCGGTTGCCGGTAGATTTTTCCAGTATACTTATGTTCTTATGAGGAATGCGTTTCTGACAATTGAATTGCTGGTCCTTTCTTGGAACACTTTATGTTGGCATTTTTCTATTGTTCTGGGTTTGTTGAACTTTTCTTTGAGATATCCACAAATTTGTCTTCAATTTGTACATCATACAGTGCCAGTCTCGATTACTTTGATAACTTCAGTATAAACTAGATCTATGGTTAAAGAAGTTTATCACCAGCTAATTCTATAAATCTACAATAGCAAAAATAATAAAATTACCAAATTTTGAAGATAAATCTCAGTTTCAAACAGAAAAAACAAAAGAAGGAAGACCTGCCGGAAAAGTTAAAGATCGCAAAGGTCCTAACTTGGTACTGGTGTGTCAATTGAAATGGTGGGTTAAACCAAGTTTTATGGCGCGCCAAACCTCCTCTTCCATTGCAATCGTAGGGTCCAGAGGTGACATAAAACAACACGGTTGTAAATTCATAATAGGGATATTGAGATGATCATTTCAGTACAACAATCAGACAAACACTAATCAACACAATCATTTACCATTACGATTAACATTATTTTGAACTTTCAACCAGTGGCTTACAACGAAGGAAGAATTTTTTTCATGAATTATTATAAATACTGGTACTATTCATAATTTATCCAAAAAAAAAAATCATTTACAAAAACCATTCATCACAGATTTAAGCTAATAAAACTATTTTTTTGCATAAACAAATTCATTACTCAAAGCAACTAGAGAACAGGTATCTGATTCATAAAAAATATTTTTATTTTCAAAAAGTTTCAAATTAAAAACGGAATAAAGAAATGTCAAAAAATAAATTTCTATGCTTTTTTTCTCTATTCCGGTCATTCAAAAGATGTTTTTCATTCAAATGGATATACATGTATATGTTGTGTACAAGTTGCAATATTGTACATGTTGCAACATGTACATATAAATTGTACAAGTTAAGAAAAAAAAATGACATGGTGGTCTTTAATCAGGTACATGTAATCCCAAAGAAGACATATAAGCTTTTACACATTTTGGTAAAATTCTGCATGCCATTTTTGAAAAATAGTAACCTTAATATTTAATAAATAGTATTTTTGAAAAGCCAAAAACGAGCATTGAATATGTTGTTGCTTGCTGAATTCAAGACATCAAAGTGTGGGCACTTATAGTGCCTTCATTATGTCCTGTTGTATCTTGATCGTGAACTTCATGATACACTTTTACTTTAATACCCCATTCTCATTTATTATTGAAAAAAATAAGTGTCGAATATTGTAGAGGGCATCCAAAATTTTTCTTAACTTGTACAAGTTATCTGTACATGTTGCAACATGTACAAATTTGCAACTTGTACACAACATATACATAAACGTTTGAATCTTTTTAGTTCTCCAAAGGCCTCACACGAGACATAATAGTTCAATAAATAGAACAAAACAATAACGCATGGACTAACATATTTACATGAAGCTAGTTGCAAGCAGGTTTCAGATGAACAAAAAAATTGCCATTCCCACAAAGGTATACTAGCAGTAATCTTGACTATTCATTAAATCAAACATTAAATAACATTTATGTTATTGTTAATATCCATTGGTATAAATCTTTGCCTTTGGAAATTGAAAAAATTACAGTTAAATATACTCACTCAAAAAAGAAACGCAACATGCAAAAATTTTAAAATTACATCGCATACTAAAGTCGAGTTTTATATCATCAATTGTTGCAATATCATTATGAAATTTGACTTGGCAATTGTAGAGGGGCCACTTTTTCTTTAATTGCTAAATTTTTTATAAAATGTCTACAAATTGAGTGCGCATGCCAATCAGAATTGTGTCATGCAGTTTGTTTGCAAGACAGTACTCAAACTGCCACCCCCATATTCAAAAGAACGTTCCGCACAAGATTTCAATATCTGATTCTCATCACCCAAAAGTGTGTGCTTTCTTTCCGTGGTTTTTGATTGCACAATTAGGCGTTGGCGCATGCGCAGATCCGATTTAATCAGTAGATGCACGATTTTTCATAAGATCGAAATTTTCAGAAAGTCTTTAAAAAGCAAAAATATCTTGTGTTTTACGTTTGTTATGTTATTGGTAAGGATTCTCATGTTCCCATTTGACTCTTGATGCACTACACTCCACCCAATTTTTCAAAATCTCTGAACCTTCCTTCTCATATTGTTTGCCATTTGTTAGAATGTTTAGCAGAAGCTTTCTTTGTAAAAATTGGTATTTTAGTTTACGACAATGTTCTGGTGCTGATATCATTCTGGATGAATAATCCAAGGAGAATTCCCTTGTTCAAAACTCCTTCAACCGATACGTCGTGTGCAGGGGAAATTCACGCCTCATGTTGAGCCTGATTTTAACCACTTTAGACGGGATTATCGTTATGATAATGATGGTATCAAAGAAAGGAAGATTTTTGCATGGTTATGGAACCAAAAAAGTGACCGTTTCACATATTGGTTACCAGAATTAGTGGATGTTAGATAAGACTATCAATTTCTATGATTTTTCAAAGTTGGATAAGCGCAAGCGCTAGCGCCACCCGATGTTTTTAAAAACGTGGGGTATGGGAGCAAAGGCTTCAATATGTGTGAAAATGGGGACCAGAAGATCGTATGCAGCGTTTTTTTAGAAAGAGAGAGAACACAAGTGAAGTCGTGATTTTATCATTTAGTCGGTATAACTTCAGTTGGCGCTGCGCCTTTGTTGGCTGGTAAATTTGAATTTTGTTTATATCACACGTAAGATTAACCATTTCTTAATGATTCTGCAAAATTTCACATTCGTACGTCAATTTTTAATTGAAATTCATTAGTTTTTATTTCAATAGTATTTTAAGTATCTTTATATGTTGCGTTTCTTTTTTGAGAGAGTATATATAGTGAAACTCGTCACCTACATGTAATTCATTTCTATCACTTAAATGAAAAATTCTTTCAGATCTAATAAATACTAGAAAGTGAACTTGCTTCAACTGCTAGTCTATGACTTCCATGTCTGAATTTACTTAAAAATACATCAAATCTAAAGGGCGAATAGTTTAATATCTTTCAAAACCAAAATCAAATTTATAAGTTCTATAGTTAAAACACATAGGGGAGTCGAATATTTGTGATTTCCATAACGAAATTTAAAGGCATAAAGCTACGGCACTTTGACAGCTTTTAGCAATCCGATATCAGTAAAGGCGTGTAGCAATCAGATATAAGTAAAGATCTTTATCAAGGAGAGAAAATATCATAACACAATTCATTTACATTTGGTGTACACCAACATGCATTCATCTTAGAATTTAAATTTGGAATTTTGAAGAAAATACATTAACTAAAAAAATTCACAACATTTTCTTGAAACGTTTTACATGTAAGTTTTCAGAACCTGAAGAAAGCATTCACATATTGATAGAGAATTTCATTTTTACTGAATTCTATACAAATGGATGTGCTTTGACTTCCTTAACGAATGCTTTTAAAATTGTGTAAATGGCTATATCATCATCACGCTCTGTGCATATTGTCAGAAATTTCCGTTTCGGCAAATTTATTAGAAAAAAATGATGATTGAATTTTTAAAAGCGGGAGAAAGATCCAATTCAACTTATAGTATCGATGATTCAATTCATTGTTCATCTCACAAGTTGGATTGCAAGTGGTGGTTAATGGATTTCCATGGCGCCAGCGTCTGATGAATTGTGAAAAAAAAAGAATTTAAATCTTCTGTTCGGTTGATTTTATGTCTTGTGCTTCCTCGTGCTACTCGTGTTTGTGTTAATCGATTTTGTCGTTGCCCTGTCGGACTTTTGACACTCGAATGCCCCATTGGTGCCTCTTTGCTTCTTGATTTATATTTTCCGAAGAGTACCACTTCTGGCGTCAACAACGTTTGTAGAAATGTATATGTATTTTTATAGACCAAGGCATTAAGTTGTCCTACTTACGGGGAGAGCTTTAAAATAAGAATAAATAAAGATAAGCTGGTTCTAAAAATCACAAAGGTAGTTTATTCTTAAAAGATGCTGTAACAAGCGTGTATCAAAAGATGTGTGTTATATAATCTTGTCTACCTTTTTGCCAGGTTTCTCAGCCTTTTATTATTGTGTTGCTTTATATTACGTAGAATTTGACCAAGAAGCATTCAGTAAAAGTAATGTGAACGTCAGGTTAACCGAAGTAACCATTTCCAGCTCACCTGGACCAAAGGTGCATGTGAAGTATTGCCATCACTTGGGGTATGTTGACGTCTTTCGTCTGTTTAAAAAGATCAAATATTTTCCGCTTTTTAGATGTTTTTGGTCTATAGAATGAACACAATTGCAGATAGATAAAAGCTGATGAATGTTAAAACCTTAAGCACCTCAAGGAAAATAACATTTCCGTTTCATTCATACCCAGCCAGTATAAAAAAAAATTATTTGGTTGTGTATAAGTTACATGTTTCAAAAAGCTCCCGTATAGAACACGTATTGAATAGGAATGCGATATTAAGTGGCCGAGAAAAATGTATTTTGTGATTTAGAAAGGTTGCAATGAAGAAACACGAGCCATTTTCCCCTGACACAAGGAATGGCTCAAAATGACATACATTTATTATGGTAAATAATCCTTCCATTTATACTGCAAGTAAAATTACTTCTAATATGAACAATTTCTTGGCCAAACAAATTAAAAATTCATATTAGTCTTATCATTTATCAAGAAAATATTTTTAACATAGGATATGTAGGAAATCAATTATCAGGAGAGTATTTGTAACATAGTATTAAAACCAAAAACAAACAGATTAAAGCTTTCCTGTTTTCTGTGTTCGGTATAATGAAGCATCAAGTTATTCTTACAGCGTTATTTGTCGCTATCCAAACTTAATGCAAGCTTATTGAAGTCACGAAAACGGGCAGAGTTGATCAAGAAGTTTGGAAGAATGATATGGTATTTGAAATAAGCGTCCCTTCGTTGCAAGTCTGTCACAAGTTGTGTGATCAAGTCAAAATGTGTGCAGCGATAAAGGTCATTAAGTCAACTAAAACATGCCAGATGCTGAACAGCTGTATGGAATAAAGATGCCCAAGAGTATAGTCCAATAGGTCATTGTCGTAACATCGGGTTTTAAAATGAATAGCTCAAAGTTTCGAGATAGCTGTCTTCGTAGGATTGATAACTTCGTGATACGACAATAAAAATTATGCCCTTTTCTACAGATAAAGTTCCGTTTTGACATTTAACATTACAATGTGAAATATTTGTTTTTACTTGCTATAGTTCCTTTTGGTCTAAATTAAAAGAAAAGGGACTACTAAAATTTTAGTAATCAAGTTGATACATGTACATGTGATAAATGCAACTGATCAGAGGTTACTCCTAGACAAACAAGTACACATGAACAGCTTGCGTTTAAATCTTTCAATGAATTTTTGTTATTTTTTCATATTATAAAGGGCTTGAAAGATGCATTGAAAAACAAAAGAAAAAAGGATGCTTCATGTTCGTTTTTATGATATTTAGAAAATATACGATATTGAGATGTGGAATAAGTGTACGCGACACAACAAACATAAACAAACCGCAATTCAAAAAATCACAACGGAAAACAGCAAGCAGTCTTCAACATGACCATAGGTCACTGCTTACCGTCTTGCATTGGCCCAAGACTTATAATACAATACAAAAGTATCAAACCAATCCCTAAATCATCAACGAAAACTCAATTCTTGACATAAAACAGTTAACATAGAATGACAAGGACAAACAAAGGCTTTGGCAAAGTTTCCTGGCTTAGGACAGGCACATATAAAATGTGGCGGGGTTAAACTAGTTTTTTGGATCCAACCTTCCCCCTATTGATAAGCTTGCACAAAGCTACATATAAAACACACTGTAAAACTCAATCGACAAAAGTTCAATTCAACAAGAGAGAACCTAAGACAAAATACTGTACGAAAACAACAAGACAAGAAGGAACTCTCTTGAGAACACTCGAAGTTACTGACAACTAGCTAAGAAACATTTATCGATTGATGTAAAAGAATCAAATACATCAGTTCTAAATCCGACACCCCACGTCAAAACAATGAATGATTAAGAGTTGTATCACCATACAGAACCGACATACTTGATCGCTGTGGTGCTTATAAATAATACAGTGGATACAAAGTGAAAATTTAACGTTTTAAAGTTACTATCAAGCTATCAATATTTCTGCCAAAACATACCAAATGCATAGATTTTACTAAAACATTGAATTCGTATCCTTTCTTCAAAAGGTTTTTAAGCCAGTTTTTAATTTCCATAAGGTTGTTTTTGAATTTTTGTGCTTTATAAACTACATTGCTATAAAAGTCAGGATGAGATATTCCTTTAACAATCAGAAATCTACGTGTACAATCAAATTTTTCGATGAGATGTCCATATTTATGTGCAAATTTTGTAAAAGATTTGACTAATTTGTGGTAACGGTAACCTTGTTTTAGCAATTTTTCTGTAGTAAAACGGTTTTTATCATTAAAATCAGACACATCACTGCAAATGCGAGCATACCTGACTAATTGTGAAATGTATACCCCGTAAGCTGGAGCTAATGGTACGTCTCCTTCAAGAAACGGAAAATTAACTATAGGGAATGAAAAGTCATCCTGTTTATCATATAGTTTAGTGTGTAATCTACCATTGATAATGCTTAAGTCCAAATCTAGAAATGGACATCTACTGTCGGTTGAGTTTGCTTTATTTAGGGTTAATTCTTTAGGATATATATCATTTATAAAATTTGAGAATGTGGGGTTGTTTAGAGCAAGTATGTCATCTAAGTACCTATATGTATTCAATATCAAATTGTAAATTCGAGTCAGACAAATATGACGACTGGGCTTGTGAATGCCACTGGGTAACTCTGGTCAAACAGCAGCGGTTAGTGACCCAGTGGTTTATACAAATGCAAAGGTGGCTGTCAATTACAGTGTATATTTCGTTGTTCAGCTGTATAGTTCAAGGAGTAACCTTTCATCAGCAGCGTTTGGAGCAAAATAATTTGAAGGTCAAAACTCAAAAACATCGAATGTATTTCAATGAAAGAAATATGTTTTAATATCGTTTAAGGAGGTGCAAGACAGTGGTCATATGACCAGCCAAAATAAAACTTCAAATTACCGTATTTCTTTGTTTTACAAGGTCTCTAGTATCAAAAATATTTTCAAAATATTTCTTCATTACATGCTTTAGACTTTGGGTGTTTTTATTGTGATAATAAACATCATCAAACCATGTAAAATGGTGCATTTCTGCATTTTTGCAAACGGTAATAATTTGTGTTAAAATTTGCCATTTTGGGTCATTTTTGGCATACTTTCTTTTAGATAATATTTACATCCGGTTCGGTAAACAAATATATCGCCAAGTCATTGGAATTCCAATGGGAACCAATTGTGCTCCACTCATAGCTGATCTGTTTTTATATTGTTACGAATCACAGTTTATGGCCAAGCTACAAAAAGACCCAAACAAAAACCACCTTATCGAAACTTTTAACAATTATGGTTCTTGTAATGCAGATGGTCGATATTCCCTATATTCTGAGTTTTGGTTTCTTCACTTTATAGTTGGATAGATCGATTTTTTAATCATCTTTTAAATTGTTATTGATTTCGAACTTCCAGTTTAATCTGCTACAGATAGTGTAAAATATTAGAATTTAAATTTTGATACTTACATTTCATTTATCGTCTTGGTCGTTGTTATGATTTGTACATTTATTTGTAGTTTGTGGTTCTTGGTCAAACCAATCAAAAATCCCGCCCCTTTTTAAAACAGTATTTCGGCCGAGCGGATCTAAAGAAAATTAAATACACATGCACACAGCATGCATGTAATGAAATTATAAGTTTGACCATTCCACACCTTGATACTTTGTGTTTGGTCGGTTATAAAAAAGACATTTTGTCTCCTTTCTGGGAGTTGTTAGACGTAAAATTTAATACCCTCATGGTTTTCACACGTGTCAAATCTCCTAAAACTATAATTCTTATTACGTCATTTTTCATTATTTGTAGTGCTCATTAGCCATACATGATATTTTACTGACTAATATAAAGTCATTAGCATAATTATCGTTAGTTTAGTGGAAACAGATCCTAATCAACTCCACTAACATGAATTCAAAAGAACCCGAAGACCGTTGTTACTACAGATCAACAGAAGATATGTCATGTATGTTGTTTATGTTTATTGAGCTTTTCGACGATTAGCTTGTCTGTGAAGTTTTTCAATGTAAGCAGATCAAAGACAAAGTAAGTCTGATTGCAGTCGGCCTATTTGGTTTTCTGACTATTTCGATTTGTCATTTTCTCTCCCTTATTTGTTTTGTTTTTATTTATGCTTTTAAGTGTGAAATCAACGTTTTGTCCTGTATCGGAAATGTAGGGCGGTGATTAGGAAAGTGTATAAGTGCCCTTACAGGATAAAAGAGCTCCAGATTGGTCAATTTTGATAGGTTCTTTCATTTAGATCACTTGGGCACGCTGGTAATTTGGAATACAAATTACAACTAATTTCAAACAACAAATTAAGCTACGCCTGATGCCTTGCTGGTTCGTCTATTCAAGACTTATCAGAGGCGCTTTGCCCGAAATAAAAAGGCCAAACAATCTATCCAGATTATGAAGAGCATTGATTAATAAAATTTCCGAACAGGGAAACCATATTTTGACTAAGATCAACCTATGTATGGGGTAGACAGAACCTTAGGGTTTAAACAATTTTGAAATCTAAACAAATTATTTATACCTTAAATGTGTTCTTCAACACAAAAGTATTGATGCCGGAGTGTGCTTACCTTGGAGAGTTAAAGCTCCACCAGCAGTGCTAACCTTCAAATATATAAGAAATACAAATTAAAACAAAGTTCCAGACAAAACATTTTGCTACGCCTGACGTACGTTTTGGCTGTTCAAGACAATCCACCTAAAATAATGAAAAGGTACGTAAGTAAAGTGAGACTGATATTCGATATTCAATTTATTTTGAATTTCAAACTGAATATCAAAAGGTTAAATTTACCGTTTAATATTCATTCGATATTCATTTATCGTTTTTTTCTTATATAAACTTATAATTAAGAAATAATTCATGGCCGCCCGCGGTTTATTGGAGATTTAACCATGGGTGCCCATTATTTTTGTGGATATCTTACCCAGAGCGTAGTGCAGCGGAGCGAGGGGTTAAATACACGAAAAATATGGGCACCCATGGTTAAATCGAAAATAAACCACGGCCGGACATGAATTATTTCTATTCTAATATGACAATTTTGTGTTTTCAAAGACCTGTAGTGTACAATGCTACAGAAGCCATTTTTTTGTTTCTTGCTACGTTTATGTGCAAATGATCCTTTATGACGTCGGCAATTTCAGCGTAAAATCATATAATGACGTCGCAAAATGAATTGTGACGCCGACCTGTGTTTTATTGGAATTTAAACATGGCTTGTCGTCATGGTTTCTATTGTTCTTTCCGGGGACCCATATTAGATTGAATATCAAAATGAATATCAAACGGTAATTGCTTAAGTTCGATATTCATTTGATATCAAACCAAAGTTAATTTACATTCTGTATTCATTTGACATTCGTTTCCGGTCGAGGTTTGTTATGTGAATATCAAATTAATATCGAATGATTATCAAATTAAAGTTAATTTACGTTCAATATTCATTTGACGTTTGTTTAAGGTTTATTTCAGTTTTGTGAATATCAACTAAAAACCAAACCAAGTTTCCTTCCGTTTGATAATCATTTGAAATTTGTTTCCGCTGTGAATTTTTAATGTGAAGATCAAATGTATATCAAACCAAGATTTATTTTCGTTCGATATTAATTTGAGATTCATTTCCGGTCTAGGTTTGTCATACAAATAATAAATGAATATCGAATGAATATTAAACAAAAGTTTATTTACGTTTGATAGTCCTTTGACGTTCGTTATAGGTCTTGTTTCTAGGGGAAATTAAAACTCCACCAGCACCTTAGGGTTTAGTCAATTTTGAAATTAATACGAACAATTCAAAGCTTTGATGTGTTCTTCAACACAAAAACATTAATACCAGAGTGCGCTAACCTCGGGGAATTAAAACTCCACAAGCAGCAATAATCTTCACAGATACAATTACAACAAATGTCCAGATAATAAATTTTGCTCCGCTTTAAGTGAAATATGAACATTTCGTGAAAAAGAAATTAAAACTCATAACTATATAATCATTTATCAAGACAATATTATTAACATAGGAAAACCAAATAATCAGATTAAAGCTTTCAAGGTTTGGTATGTGTTCAGTAAAATGCAGTTTCTAGTAATTTTAACAGCGTTATTTTTCCAAACAATAAGCAAGATTATCGAAGTCAAAAAAACAGACAGAATTGATCAAAACATTGGAGGGGTGGTATTTGAAGCTAGTGTCCCTTCATGGCAAGTCTGTCACAAATTGTGTGATCAAGTCAAACTGTGTGAGGCGATCAAGTTCGTTAAGTCAACTAACACATGCCAGATGCTGAACAGTTGTATTGGATATAAAGATGCCCAAGAGTATAGTCCAACTGAAGTCACATATTCTAGAAATTTGCAGGTAAGTATGGGCCATTGTAATAGCATCGGGGTTTAATTAAATAGCTCAAGGTTTCGAGAGAGCTGTGTGAGTAGGATGATAATTATTTTTGGTCATTCTATGCGACAACACAAATTATACTGTATGAATTTTATTTTCCATTGATAAAGGTCCGATTTGATATAGTATATCAAAAAATGAAATATTTGTTTTGCTTGCTGTCATTCGTATTCCTCTAATTTAAAATATAAAGGACTTAAAAAACTAATCAGGTATGATTTTAGAAATCAAGTTGAAATCCTTGGTTATTTTATTATTTACAATTATTCTGCGTTTTGGTTTCTATACTTTGTAGGTAGCTAGATCAATACGTTTTGTTTGATAGATTGTATAAAGGACATTTCATCTTCTTTTTAGGAGATTCGGGGCGCGATCTTATAGGGCTTTATGGTTTTCACATATTAAATATCCTTACACCGGAATTTATAGGTAATTCTTTTTTTAGCATAATTATTAACTATTGATGTTATTGAATTAAAAAAACTCAGGTGCTGAACTCAGGTGCTCCAAAAGCAGTGCTTGCTATAGCGCACCCGTCGCGTTGCCAACAGTTGATTTATTGTGTCAAATCCGGTAAAGGAATAAGAATTAATGCATTAATTAGGTGACATGTCATTCATATCATAAGAACAAAGTGAGTAAGATAATCGTGTGACAAATGAATAGCCCAGTTTTAACACTAAGAGCCTACAAATAAGGAAATATTGAAATCTATCAAAGGATATAAGTTTGAATGATTCAAGTCATTATGAAGCTAAAGGTACATGCAGCATGAAGTTCTACATATGACCATCTTATTCAGTCATATTGCAAATTGTTAGCCTATATTTAATTTTTAACGAATTGTTATAGGCTAGCATAGATGATGTGAATTTTATTTCAATTTATTTATTTTGATTTGGCTGATAAAGGTTCAAGATAAGAAATAAGAAAGATGTAACGCTTTTTCCTAAAAAAACAAATCCCATTAAAGGGGAAATAATTTGGGAAAAATGTGTGATGAATTTTAATAAAGAAATATATTAAACATTTTTTTCTTTCCTTTAATATCTTGAACATAAGTACCGTGATCCCGTGTTTTTATGACAAACATCAAAATGATATCCTATTAATGTTGTTTTACACAAAATTAATTTGTATGGAATTCTATTAAAGGTTTTAAAAACATATGTATTTTGAAAAATTCTAACATATAATAAAGTTAAAAATTATTTCATGATATTCTTACATAATTATATGTATAAAAAAGTTAAAAAATTTTCACGATAAAAGACAATCATAAATCTGGTTTAATATTGAACTAACAAAAAAATTCTAACATATAATGAAGCTAAATTATTTCATAATAACATAATAATAAATAATAAATAAAGCGCTCATCATTTATAATTATAAACACCTTGTAAAGCAACCTAATAAATCTTTGTATTTCAGTTTTATTTTGATGTTTGTGAATTTATATTCCCAAAATTTAGATGAAATCAAAAAACAATTTATAATAAAAAAGTATCATCTAGACAATCAAATCACTGGAAATCTAGAAAGGGGCGATAGATTGACTAAATTGATGAACGATTGTCGGAGAATGGAGAACGAGTGATGACGAATGTTGAATGATGAGCGGTAAAATAGAAATTGTAAATGATTCACATCAATTTTACTTATTTTATTGTGGTACAAGTTTAAGTGAATTTATTTCTGATTAGAAGGGACCTGTACACTGCCATGGGCACCAGTGTGGCGCTGATGCTATGTGTATACCAACTCTAGAGAGCTATACATGCCAACCATTACTTAGAAATACTTTTATGGAGGAAGAAATGGGTAAGTTAACTTTTGGTTTTTTTTAATATAAGTGCTTCAGTTTTTCTGGCCTTCGTTTCTTCTTTTATTTCGAATAAGGTAATCAAATCTAATGTTTCTTAAAAAGGGTTACCAAAATGGTAGAATATTGTTTTATTGACAATGTTGACTTTTATACTATTAAGGTTTGTGGTTTGACTTCGACTCTTTGTTGTCTTTCTTTCTTGGACATTTGATCAAATATATGTCATTGAGATAAAAAAAATTATGTTTATCGCATGCTTTCATATATTCTGGTCTTGAGTGAGAATGGTCATAAAGAAGTATAGGAGGCATTTTGTATAATACATAGAGAACAGAAAAAAATTCTTTCCGTGGTACATTTACAGATCTTTGAGATCTTTTCTAACATCTCTACTATCATGCTTCTCCCGACAGTTCTAGAACTATTTCAATCCTAGACAGCAAAAGTCATAAACTGTTCTTGGGTAGAACTGTCTTAAACTGTCCTAACCCATGACACCCTTTTAAACTGGTATATCCCCTGACAGATTTACACTGCTTTATGTCTTAATAAGTTAAGTGCAGTTCTCTGTAAGAATCAGGCAAAATTTAAAAAACTTTGAATCATGATTTTAAAAACACATGATTTTGACAATAAATTGTCATTCAAAATAGCCTTCTAATGAAGAAACAAACATTAGTTGTTGTCTCGAATGTCAGAGGATGGAGAAAAATTTCTGTTAAAATGATAGGAATTTAGTGTGACTTGACAGAGTTATCTCCCTTAGATTCAAATTTTATATGCATTTCAACCAAACTATATCTCAAATTACTGACTTTAAAAAAAAGTGCCAATGCATTTTTTGTTTCTTTTTATGCATTTTGAACAGTATTTTGAAGTCAAACTTGTGTGTTTTTTTAATCATGATTCACCCATTGCCTGATTCTTACAGAGAATGGCACGTAATAGTTCTAGTCCCTAACAGGTCTACTCTCTGACAGTTCTTAATGTCGACAATGGTAGTTATTTATTTTTCAATTAGTGTTTATAACAATATGAAATAGGCTGTATAACCGATAACCGGAGGTCCCAGAGAGTAATCACAAGCCCGGTCATTGAACTTGTCCAACACGAATTTACTAATAAATTCTAATATTGTTTTACATTAAAATTTCAGATTATTAAATTTTAAAAAGTTTTAAACACCAGGTTTCTTTCCTTGTACTACACATGGTTGATATCCTCAGGGTTGAATTTGGCTTCCTTGTTCGAACATTTTTAGGTTTGAGTGCTTTTTGTTCAATACTTTTTTTTACCTTCCAAGACTTTGAATCAAATGCTGCCGATGAAATGTTACTCCTTGAGATATGCATATACAGCATAACAAAATTACACCCCGTTCTGGTATTGAATGTTCAGCCTAATTTCGGACGAAAAGAATATCACAGGATGGGGAATAAGTGTACTTGAAACAACCTACAATATAAACGACAATTTAAAAAATCCACAATGGAAAACAGCCAGCCGACTTCAATGTGACCAGCGGTCGCTGCTTGCTATTTTTCTATTGGCCCTGGATTGCAAATAAACAACATATGATTCAAGCCTAATCCTAAAGTGCAACGAAAGACCCTCTTCTCGACAAAATAACAATTAACATAAATTCGACGACATACAAACATAAGCTTTGATAAAGATTTACTGGCTTAGAACAAATGTGGCAGGGTTAAACTAGTTTTTATCCCCAACCCCCTATTGATAATCAACAACATAGCACAAACTATCTCTGAAAATGAAATGTAAATTTGAATAATCAATACAACTGAGCCCTGCCCGCTTAGCGTCGAAAGTTTCACAGATTTTTTTAATACCAGGTAATGCACTAATGTGCATGACTAAGACTGAGGCCAGGAATTATAAAATTTAAGAATGGACTAGGATTTGAATATTCTCCCCCTCAATCATTTGAGTTCTTGGGAAGATTATTGGTAAACAAAGATATGTCCAAAAGTGATTATTTCTAATCTTGCAATATATGGGACCGGCAGACGAACAAACGGCGTTGAAAAAGTGTACGGAATCCGTTACGTCATTTGCCTGTGAGGAAGTTCAAGCTTCAGCAGACAACAAACAAGATGTCAACATTTATTCTGTCAGGTTTTGGGAGATTGTCTGCATATCAGTGTTTGCATAACAAAATTGATTTAGAACCTGCAGAAAATAACAGAATGCAGGATTGGAAAATCCCACAGGATTGGATACATTTTCAAGAATTAAGTTCAGGCACTGATGGAGGACCTTTTATTACCCTTTTAATTTGTTTCATCTGGACTTAATCAGTATAATAGTAAATTTTCGTCGTTATTTTGTTTAGTATTATCTTAAATAAAAGTATTATTCTATGTAGCCATGCAACTATCATGACTTGGGACTGATGTAAATCTGTCAGGGGTAGAACTGTATAAAACTGTTCTATGACACGATAAAGCTTGACATAAACTGTCAAAGAACTGTCTGCAGAACAGACAATCTATCACCAGAGGGAGCGTCTATCAACACTGACCTCTATACTATCACGCTAAGGATCATGGGAAATATTTTAATGATATTCAATCCCCGAATTCGGGGATATTACCCACAATCCTTAGCGCGATTGTATAGAGGTCAGTGTTGATAGACGCTCCCTCTGGTGATAGATTGGCAGAACAGAAGTACAAGATTCCAGACAGTTTTAAAGAAATGTAAGATCTGACCTCAATTGTCAAAGGATCACAATTTGAATTTCAGAAGTAGATTAGGTTTCGTGAAAATCGAAAAAAAGTATAACGTTTTTGGCACTTTTTGGAACATCGAAATACTGAAAAAAAAATCATAGATGCACGGGTATAACAAAAACATTGACATTTGAGATTGAACAGACCAGCTAGGCAACTTTATTTGCACTAAATTGTAAACTTAATGTTTATTTCTAAACATGATAACAGTAAATAGTTGTTTTTCTTTGTCGAGAAATCCCTGCCTTTTTGAATGGAAATTGTGCCGACAAACCAGTTCTGATAATGGCGTTGAAGGAGATACAGGTAATGGAATGTGTAGTTTAAGTATAAGATATTTTCAATACGAAACGTTTTTGATCAAACAAAAGAAAATTTATATAGATCAACTGACACATATAAAAACATGTCTTATCTAAGGAAAAAAAACTACCCGGGATTATATTTATATTTAATTAAAAAAGACAAGAAAGACTTGACGACGACCACGATTGAATAATAATCAAATTCAATCGGGAACGAAATGTAATAATAAGTGAAAATATGTTTCAGATGACAGGAACTAATAAGTCACTGATTAGGATTCATTTTATTAATAATATTAACTACAATATAGCTAAAATAACTCAATTTTGTAACAATTATCAATGTCAAAGTTACCATTTTGGATTAAGAAAAAAGTTGAGTTTTTTTATTTCACACAAAAAAAGTCAGATATTTTTAAAATATTTATTTTGACTTATTTTAAGGAAAAGTATATTCAGCTACCTGGTAGTTTATGTGATGGTAAAATTATAAACATATCCGGGAAACTAAAATTAGCTGTTCCCAGGTACGAAACATATATATTTATGTTTTTTAGGATGATTTTTCTATTAAAGGCAATTTATTTCAAAACTCGTGAAAGTTATCAAAATACAAAAGGTAACATTTTATTTATTATTATTTCTATTTATTATTAATAAAATCTATTTATTATTATTTGTTGACTTCTCACAAACAACGATTATACATAAAAGTACTATGTTTAATATCATTGCATTTCCCACTGGTGGTTTTGTTCTTTTTCTCATGTTCAATCCAACATAAAACATTATAAGGTCGAAGTGAAACACAACACAAACTTGGTTTGGAGGTTTGTAGACAACTAGTATTATTTATTAATGATTTACAAAAAGAATAACTTTGATCATAAGCTCATCGAAACCGTCTGTAAAGTAGTCCTTCTCACAACAGCCTGCACAAACAATTCATCGACTCAAAAAGGTGAGCTTAAATACGAATATCCGTAAAGCCCTTGGACTATATCCTACTGTTTTTCCACCATAGACATGATAGATGAACGTCAGTTGTGTAGTTATTCTGCGGGTTCTTAAGCAGGTATCTGGTTTGTATACAGTTCCGCATGGTGGTCGATGAACAACAGCGCTGGAATTAGAAACACAAAAAGACAGCAGTGTCAGATATATAAAATGATTATGAATATCGGGCCTTATGTAGAAGTATATGCACCCTTTTCGATTAACATCTCCCCCCCCCAAAAAAAAAAAAATAATTCATTGGATAGAATTTATCATAAACATGCTAAGTCCATGAATTGAAACCAAATTTGGCACAATCTAATGTCTTTATAATCTTTCTTATCCGATTTTCTCTATTAAGTATTACTCTATATTATTGACCGGGTTGGTCACGAGTCCATTATTTTGGGATTCTTTTAAATTTTACCCAAAATAATGAGAAATTTAAGCTCCGCCCAACCTTGTGAAAAAAATAAAGTTATATTAAGTTGTAAAATTCTTTTATTTTTATTTTTAAGCAGACAATCCTTGCAAGCTTTAAAGTTGTTATTGTAATCCATTCACGACACCTTTTATATTGTGGACTTTATTTGGTTGTTATTTATACCATGGATATTATACATATTACAGGTACGCATTTTCTTTGGAAGACGGAGAAAGTGGAGAAGATCGTGCAGCTAACAATATAACTTTCTATATGGATATCCGATTTTTTTATCTCGGCTTTTCAAACGAAATAGTTTTCAACTCCAGGATAAATGGCAGATGGAATGTTGAACAAAAGTACCCGTTTCCTACTGACATGAGTCAACCTTTTGAGATATCGATCCTCTATCACCAGGTTGGATACAAGGCGAGCAATTTCATACATGTATAAACAGTACACTAATCGTTGTTTAAGTAGATTGTTGAGGATTACAGCGGTCAAGTGTGTCGGTTTGTGTGATGATACATCACCAAACATTAATTGTTTGTCGTGTTATGTCGGATTTAAAATCTACATACTTGTTTTTTTTTACATCAGTCGATATATGCTTCTTAGCTAGCTGTCAGTAACTTCGAGTGGGTATCTATACGTCCAGTTAATTTCTTGATGTCCTTTTGTCTCTGGTACTCTCTTGTTGAATTGAACTTCTATCGATTTGATTTTTACTGTGTGTTAGTATGTGGTCACTGGTCACATTGAAGCCTGCTGGCTGTTTTCCATTGTGTATTTTTTTATTTTGTCGTTTATATTGTAGGTTGTGTCGTGTACACCTATTCCACATCTCAATGTTTTTTATAGAGAGAACGTAATAGAAATGTCTCTTCTTTATGTCGCCTGCAACGTGTTGCAAAGCGGTGTATAGGAGTCATATGGCACTATTCATATTCTTGCGTTAATACGGAACTTGATTTTAGTACACGTTCGACATTAATACAGAAAATTCGTATTTCAATATTAAACCATATTTTGGATCAACATTCTATATTCTTTTCTGAGATTAGAATGAAGTATATTTCAGTTCAATGTTCAAACATTTCTAATGTTGAACGTTTACCAATACGTGCTCAATATCGAGCTATGGAAAATTCTGAATGTTGAACACTGAGGTTAAATCTGGTTCAATATAAAACTAGGAACAGTTTAAAATGTTGACATCCGGAAAACACATAAAAAGACGAATACCAAAAGGATACAAAATTTTATAGTTTAATTTTTTTTTCAGGTAACAATCAACAAGCTCTATTCCTATGAGTACTCACATGTGCTTAGACCTTTGAGTAGGGTTAGTTCTCTTGTCATTGAAGACGATATAACTGTCACAGATATCAGTTTACAGTACTGTTTACTTTTATAAAAGTAGATATTTACCTTTTCATATGGTTTTCTGAAAAATATTGTTGTTACAGTTGCAGATCATATTGATCACATATTTATATAGACTGATTATGTTCAATTCTCAAAATAAAGAGGTTGCTAATCTGTTTGTTTTTTTGTATTTATAATTATCAAAAATATTGTCTTGCACAAGCTGATGTCTACGTAAGCAACAGCAATTCAAATTACATGCCTTTAACCCTAGTCATGTAACCTTTGATGCAAAAATAAAGAACTTTTTTTTGTATTGATTTCCTAAAAATATAGGTTAATTTGATGTAAAAGGGAAATAACAAAATAATCGAAAGAAGATGATCAATCCTTAATGTCAAAAAGATTAAAAACAAAATAAGATTATAACATACAAGAGAATTGTCTTCGACATGGTACAGGAATTTAAAGCCGAATAAATGCATAATGTTTTCCCAAAGGCTGATGCGTATTATAATATTATAATAGACACATTTTTATCAAGTTTTGGAGATTTGCATGAAACAAGCAAAGATGCACGAACCAATGGGGGATTCAAGTGTCAAAAGTCCGAAAAGGCAACGATGCAACAGATAAACATGAACAAAAACAGCACAAAGAAACACAAAACACAAAATCAAAAGAACGGAAATCAACAATGCGAACTCAAGTCGTGACGAGAGTGAACTCAGGTGATCCAGAAGAGAAAGCGGTTCCTGCCTTCTATAGCACACCCGTCGGGTTTCTTATTTTCAACTCTGAGTGTCAAATCCGGTAAAAGAAGATAAAACAAATTTCTACGACTAACCAACACTCATTTGAGAGAAAGAAAGCCCATATTCGTCTACGAGTGCACGGCGTCTACCGTAAAATTTCTTGAGGGAAGACAGCAACCGTGGAGCAACGTAACCCTGTGTCAGCAATTTCTGTGTCAAACGTGACGCTCTGCCAAGGAAATCGATGTAATTCCCGCAAGTTCTGAAGTATTGAATCAACTGTTGTACGTAGTCTCTATAAGCTGGAGCTGACGATATGTTGCAAACGAAAAAGGGAAAGTTGACGATTGGAAAGTTGAAGTCATCACGTTTGCCATAGAGCTTTGTTGAAAGTCTTCCTTGAGAGTCAATTTCGAGATGTACAAAATGTAGATCTTAATATGAAGCAGATTTCCTAAAATATGTTGTGTCCTTTATCTCAAGCTCCTGGGGTTATATGAGATGGAAAAAATCACCAAATCGAGAATTGTTCAGTGAAAGGACATCATCAATATAACGAAACATGAGGTTGAAAGAGAGAGCTAGTATACGATCTTTTTTGCATAAAAGGTGTAATTTATGATTCATGAATAAGATTGAATGGAAGTACCTCTTTATACAAAATGATTGACAACTTATTGGAGATCTTGAAAATACGAAATTCATTGCTAGTATTCTGTAACTTCCTGTTGATTTATATATTACACGTTTATGGGAAATAAACCATCTTATTTTACATGTAACTCCGACTCACTAGGTGACAAGAACCAACACGTGCTTGTTAAATACTTTAATTATTTCTATATTAGCTTTATACATTGTTTGTTCGTGGAATAATACGGACATAAATAGAATCAAATATTTATTTATTATTTATATATATTGTTGTTTGTTATTATGATTTTGCTATGCCAAATGCGAATCAAAATACATTAGATATAACACAAGGTTAATATTAAAAAACTGTTATAAGCAAGAAGCGGCATGTTTTAGCTACGCTTGCTTAGTATACCCCAAAGTCGTAAAAAAGGCCCAGAAAAAGGCTCTTTGATTTATAATGCTGAGTACCATTCTTGAAATACATCCGAGAAAAGTGTTTTGACAATTTACTTGTTTACCCTGAAACCGGCATTAGTATGCATTTTTTCTATAGAGTATGGATCCAATTTTACATGCAGTCTAGTCACAAGAGCAAACACTGGCCTTTGAAATATGATTCCAAAGCTACCTTGCATTTATATATTTACTAAAATGTTTGCACCGGTTGGAGTAGTTGAAAACTGAAATGTGGCAGTCTTTTTAGAATAATCAATAGTATTCATACATTGGATGGAAGTACTTTACGCAGACATTTGTTTATGTAAAAAAAACCATTATCAATTCATTTGCATATTTGTCAACATTAAACTAAAAAGATATAGATATATAAGTATATTCAAGCACCAATAAGGCAAAATCAAAAGCCACAAATTGGTTGTATATTCTTCGTATTGAAAGTCTCTATTCTTCATAAGATTTATTTTAAACGGTCTTGTAAAGAATGGCTTATACATATTTAATGTCTAGAAATAGCAACTTAGAAATACAAATGACAACAAATAAGCAGAGGCACCAAAGGGGCATTCGAGTGTCAAAAGTCCGAAAAGGCAACGACAAAACCGGTAAACATGAACAAGAACAGCACAAGGAAACACAAAACATAAAAACAACCGAACAGAAATCAACAACGCGAACTCAAGTCGTAACAAGAGTGAACTCGGGTGCTCCGGAAGAGTAAGCGGTTCCTGCCTGCTATAGCACACCCGCCGCGCTGCCAATTTCCAATTCAGTGTGTCAAATCCGGTAAAGGAAGACAAAACAAAACCCTATGACAAACCGACATCTGCACTTATCTGAGAGATAGAAATCCCATATTTATCTATGAGTACATGGTGTCTACCGTAAAATTTCTTGAGTGAAGACAGCAACCGAGGAGCAACATAACCCTGTGTTAGCAATTTCTGTGTCAAACGTGACGCTCTGCCAAGGAAATCGATGTAACTCCCACAAGCTCTGGAGTAACGAATCAATTGTGATACGTAAACTCCATAAGCTGGAGCGGACGGAATGTTGCTACACACGAAGGGAAAGTTGACGATTGGGAAGTTGAAGTCATCACGTTTGTCATAGAGCTTTGTTGATAGTTTTCCTTGAGAGTCTATTTCGAGATGTAGATCTAAATATGAAGCAGACTTCCTAGAATCCGTTGTGTCCTTTATCTCAAGTTCCAGACAATAAATTTCGCTATGCCTGTCTATTCAAGACTCATCATAGGCGCTCTACCCAAAATATTGAAAATGCCAAACACTATATGATTATGAAGAGCATATTATTATTATTATTATTATTATTATTATTATTAACAATATTTGTATAGCGCATTAACTAATTCAAAATTACTCTAAGCGCTTAACATGCATGAAAAACATCAATATATGATTTTTAAAAATATATACATATATCTAAAATCCATACAAAAATGGTAAATAGTAGATTTCAATGGAAAAATGCATGACTACTAAATTTTTTTTTTTTTAAATTACAAAACTTTTAAAAAACAAATAAAAGTAATATTCAGATAAAATACTGAAATTTTTTGTTTAAAAGTTACAAAACATTTAAAAAACAAATAAAAGTAATATTCAAGATAAAATACTGAATTCAAATGTAGTAATGCTAAAAGATAAAATTAAATTGCGTGGGAGAAAACCCATATGTCACTAAAATATCCATAAGCAACACAATGTTTGTCAACATAAAACCTTATAAAAAGTCTTGATATGCTAATCTAAAAAAGTAGGTCTTTAAATTGGATTTAAAAGCATCAACACTGTCCACATTTCTCAAATAGCTGGGGAGTTTGTTCCACAGAGTGCCTGCTGCCGTGTCAAATCTCCTTGAACCGTAAGTCTTAGTTCTTACTCTTGGCACATGAAGTTGTGTGGTATTATCTGATCGGAGTGATCTTGCGGGCTTGTAGATTGTCAATAGATTTTGCAAGTATACTGGAGCCTCGCCTTTAAGAGCTTTAAAAACATATACTAAAAGTTTAAATTGGCATCGATACTGAACAGGCAGCCAATGAAGGTCGATCATCACTGGTGTAATATGGTCGTATTTCTTGCGCCTAGCTATAAGTCGAGCTGAGGCGTTTTGTACCCGTTGTAATTTGGATAATGCAAAAGCGTTCACACCATATAAAAGTGCATTTCCATAGTCCAACCTGGATGTAACAAGTGAACACACTAACGTTTTGCAGGCATTGTCGCTGATATAAGAGCGGATCTTTCCGATGTTTCTAATTTGATGGAAACACGATCTGGAGACAGCCGAAATATGTTGCTCCATGCTGAGAGTTTTGTCTAATAGAACGCCAAGATTCTTAACGCAAGCCACATCTGACACTATAGTTCCACCAAGAGCTAGCTCGCAAGCTTGAATATCTTTAACACGATGTTTCGGTGTGAATATGATGAGCTCCGTCTTGTCGTGATTTAGCTTAAGTAGGTTGACCTTCATCCATGAGCTAATGTCTTTAAAACAAGCATCCAATCGTACAGAAATGTCTGTCCAGTTATCTGATGGTTCTATCACTAAGTAAATTTGTGAATCGTCTGCGTAGCAGTGGTAAAGCATTCCATGTTGTTTACATATTTTTCCGATTGGTTTCGCAAACATGCAATAGAGCCTCGGTCCTAGTACCGAACCTTGTGGAACGCCAAAATTCAAAGATCTCGAATTTGAGTTGGTGGAACCTATGGCAACAGTCTGACATCTCCCTTCTAAGTATGACTTGAACCAAGATAGAGCGGAATCACGTATTCCGTAAGTATGTTCGAGTCGAGTCAGAAGAATTGGATGATCGATTGTGTCAAAAGCAGCTGACAAATCTAACATCAATAGCACAGCACAGCAGTTCTTATCAAGGGCGGACGTTACGTCGTGATGTACACGCAGTAGGGCAGTTTCTGTGGAATGGCCGGTTCGGTATGCCGATTGTACTTCATCATGTAATGAATTATTCTGTAAGTGTGATTCAAGACGAACAGACACTATCTTCTCCAAAATTTTTGATACAAAGGGTAAATTCGACACGGGTCTATAGTTTTTGAATATTTCACGGTCAAGATCTGGTTTTTTTAGGAGCGGTCTGACAATTGCTTGGCGAAACGATTTAGGCACAGTTGAGGTGGCAAGTGACGCGTTGATGATATGGGTGATCACAGGCAGGATGTCGTCAATACAATGTTTTAAAAGAGTAGTCGGTAAGGGATCCAATTCGCACGACTTAGATGATGAGTTCATGATTATTTTCCTTACCTCGGCACAAGAGGCTGGTGCTAGTATTGTAATAGGTTCGCCTTCAAACTTGACGTCCGCAGAAAGAACATCTGTCGTATCGAATTTTGTCGAAGAAATCAAGTCGTTTCGAATAGTTTCAATTTTACTTATGAAAAACATGTTAAATTTATCCGCAAGATCAAGGCTACAATTATTACAGTAAAACCAAAAATACCAAACTGGGGAACCAAATTATTATTTCAATTATATCCAAGAAAAGTGTATTGACAATTTACTTGTTTTATTCAATTTATCTTGAAAACGGCACCAGTATGCATTTTTTCTAAAAAGTTTGGATTCATTTTTACATGCAATCTAGTCACAACAGCAAACAAAGTAATGTTTATTGACATTGAAACGAGTATTGTTAAATTCTGATCCGGACCTTAGTAAACTGAAAGTTCCGTTAAATTATTAATTTTGGGAAAAATGATGTTTTTGATCAAAAACAGATCATAACCATCTCCACTGACATGAATTCAACAGAACCCGCAACCGTTGTTGCTAAAGATCAACGGCAGCTATGTTGCTTATGTTTATTGAGCTTTCGACGATTGGCTCGTCTGCAAAGTAATGTAAGCAGATCAATGGCAAAATAAGTCTGGTAATGCTGATTGCAATCGGTCAATTTTGGCTTTCTGACTATCTTGATTTATCATTTTCTCTCCCTATTTGTTTTTGTTTTGATTATTATTGTTTTTGTGTGTGAAACAAACGTTTTGTTCTGTATGGAAACTGTAGGGTGATGATTGAGAAAGTGTTTCAGCGCTCTAACGGTATAAAAGAGCTCTGCATTTAATCATTTTGATAGGTTCTTTTATTGGATTATTCGGCCTCGCTGGTAATTTGAAATACAAAATTACAACAAAGTTGCAATCAATAAATTTAACCTAGCCTGGTGCCTGCTGCGTTTCATCTATTCAAGACTTACCAGAGGTGCTTTACCCAAAATACTGAAAAGGTCAAACATTATATCCAGATTATAAAGAGCATTGAATAATAAAGCCAAAACTACCGAACAGGGTGAGTGAGTGAGGTGATGTTTTACGCCTTTACAACGCTATATAGGTTTTACAAAGGCGATGTACATGAAAAGGATAATAAAACGAAAATGAAATGATGATGATAAATGAAATATTGGATGGGGTGCAAAACAAAGGAACAGTAAACTTTGAAGACTACAGGAAAAGTGGAGAAATGGACAGGGGTTGAAAATTAGGCATATGTGGTGCACTACTTGGCGGTCCACAAAAGGGTCTTTTACGTGCATGAATATAGACCTGACAACCCCCGTGGACAAGGGCTACCCCATTCAGCCACCAAGAGTACACACTTGGTCGATCTGTGGGCTGAGCACTGAGACGTAAGAATCCAAAAAACCATAAGTCGCCTCTTACGATAAGCTAGGCTCTGCTGCGGGCCTATTGGCCACCCGGGCTCCGACTACCGAAGAGAGAAACCATACAAATGATTACTTAGATAAACCTATGTCTGGGGTAGGCAGAACCTTAGGGTTAAGACAATTTTGGAATTTAAACGGACGATTTATATCTTTGATGTAGTCTTCAGCACAGAAATATTGATGCCGGAGCGGGCCAACGTTGGAGAATTAAAGCTCAACCAGCGCGCTTGCCTTCTAAGATGTTAGAAATACAAATAACAACAAAGTTACAAACAACAAGTTTTACTAAGCCTGATGCCTTGCTACGTTTCGTCTATTCAAGACTCATCAGAGGCGCTCTTCCTAAAATGTTGAAGAGAAAAACCAAACTGCCGTACAGGGAAACCAAATTATGACTAAGATCAACCTATGTCTAGGGTAGGCAAAACCTTAGGGAAACATATAAAACCTTGTCCTTCAATTTAGTTGAGAAATATTCATCTCTGAGATGGAACTTGTGAAGACAACCAAGAAGGCAGCTTGAGCAGGAAAAGGATTGAAGAGTCTTATCTTCAAGGAACACAACCTCAGGGACTGTTGCAGCATGTCTACGATGAATTTCAGACCTTAGTTTCTAGGGAGTATAAAATTTCAATATATGTCATAGCTTATCAAGAGAAACCGTTAGCATCAAATTATAAATGATATCCTGTGGTGCAGCTGAGAAGAAAGTTACATTTCTTATCTGTAATCATCACCACCTGACATGCATGACATATGTAAACATTTGGCTGGAGAAAGGAATATATGTGAGTGTACTTTACTTTGTTTTAAATATTGTTGTAAGATCCTCAATTAATATGAACGCATGTATAAAATAAATAATATTTAAAATTTGATTACCAGAACATCCATTATCATTTTTTTTTCTTTTTTTTGTAGTTATTGACCCCCCCTTTTTAATTAGATTTTTTGTAACATCATCTATGCGTTTTATTCAATGAGATTTACTCATGGCACTGAAAGAATTTTGAAGACATAAGTTTGTAAAAAGGGGGACCTTTATTCACAGATTCTTAAAAAAATACATCACATAAAAATGTTTTAAATCTTATTGTTATCATAATCAAAATTTGCTATCTTCTGATACAAGTATTTTTAAATTACAGAACAAAGATTCATATTATATGTTGTTCACACACACAATGGGCTGATGAAATTTACAATTAAAACTGTTGGTAAGTTAATTACATGTAGCTGTGAAAAAGTGTCAAAACAGATTTGCCTTTATAGTAATTATTATTGTCATAATTATATATTTATTGTAAAACCATTATCACACATTGAGCTGAATTTAGTTAATGTTATTGTTAATCTTAATGTTTTAAGAAGTATGATCAATTGCCATTGAAAAAATAAGAGCTACATGTATTTTTAATGTTTTTTTCCAGAGTTTGTAATGGGCTTACAAAGTGGAAATGACTAAAAACTATGAAAGAATATGCTAAATACCAAGGTGAGTTAAAAGAATGTTATTCTATTAAAATATTGGTAATACTCATGGTAATCATTTCATATATATCATTTATAGATAAATTGAACTGCTTTCAATTTTGAAGATCCCCAAAAATTAAACCGCAGAGAATTGCAAACATCAAAATTATTATTAAAAAAAAAGAAAGACAATAATTATTCATGTTCACAATGTCCAAACAATAAAAACTAGTTGAGATAATTAAAATATAAATAGATATAAAATTTGTACAAAGATACATAAATACCCCATTTCAATAGTACATACCCAATTTAAAATAGACTCATTTTAAAATTTCAGAATGACAACTAAAATACCCCTTCTCAAACAATTGAAGTTCCTGGAGCATGAATGTGAAAACTTGGTATTGTTGAGTGATATACATAATTTTTTAAAAGAACGACGACATGATGGTGATAAAAATTTGCGCCCAGATAACATGAAAGTTGAAATTTCTAAAAGGAGTCAGCTTCGAACAGTAAATGGAAAAGTTTATTCAACGCTACAAGGTTTACTTTTATACATATTCAACCACATTAGCGACTTTAAGATTTGCACATTAATATTTGACCAAATATGCAGACTTCTTACTAGCGGCAAAACAGATGATAAAAAATCAACTTTAGACCTATATAATGAGATTGTGAAAAGAAACATTTTTGGTGCATATAATTTGGAACAAACAGAAGCAGAATTGAAAACAGTCCAACATTTTTATAAAGATAGTTTTCAAAAGGAAGATTGGGATAAGATCTTAAAATTTGAACTTCAATTTGAAAAGAGAAACAAAAACTTCATGAGCTATGAAGAAACCTTAGAAAAGAAGATACAATTTTGGGAGATGCTAAAACAAACTGCAGATGTTGGAAATAAACTCCTGGTAGCCAGTTCATTTCTTGTCAATGAGAACCAAACAAGACGAGAAGTTACTGACGTGCTTAACGGAGAAACTTTAATTTTGAACAACATTTTACACACTTACGATGGTATTGACAGTTCTTCTGAAAATATTGCAAAACTATCTTCAAACATTAGTAAAGTATTTGCTTTAGATTGTGCAACATCAGCCTGCACAGACCATGATATTGGTATACATCTCTTTGTTGAAGCATCAACTCCAGCTGATATTCAGTCCTTTGAGGATATTGCTGTTCTTTTAAGGTCTGAAATTCATCGTAGACATGCTGCAACAGTCCCTGAGGTTGTGTTCCTTGAAGATAAGACTCTTCAATCCTTTTCCTGCTCAAGCTGCCTTCTTGGTTGTCTTCACAAGTTCCATCTCAGAGATGAATATTTCTCAACTAAATTGAAGGACAAGGTTTTATATGTTTCCAGATCGGAGGATGCAAGTTATGATGAGTTAGAGAATGTCAACACTTTAGAACATAGTTCCATAGCCTACTGTAACTTATGTTTTCAATCAATAGAATCAAATATTGACAGACCACTAGATTGGCGGAAGTTTGATCTTCTGAGAGAATGGCATTTAGAAGTCCCACTTGAGTTTCAAATTATATTAGAAAGCATGTTCCTCAACAAAGATAGTCTTAGAAGATCCCCTGAAGGAGACAACTATTTGTACAACAAGATTTCTCGCCTTTATGCTGTTCTGGATTCTGGTCTCAACATTCTAAACAGAAACTACATTGGGGTATTACAACAGCTAAACACAGAAGAGCTAATAGTAAATTATCATTCCATATCTACTGTTTTTGGAATAACTGGTCAATATGGTACAACCAGAAGTAGAAGATAAAGAGAATGTTCGGAACTGAGATACAGGATGCTGGCTGGAATAAATAACATTGATATTTTAAATTTTGATATTTTAGATACATGTATATATGGATGGGATATGTGAATGACTTGCATGTACTTTAATTTATATGAAAGACAATATTTGAGGTTAAACTTGTTTGTTTTTATAATCAAAACTAGTTTATAAAATAATGATTCGCAATCTGTTGGTTTTGTCTCACGACAGGAGCTCTAAATTACAAACTAGATTTTTTTTCAAATTATATTTTCTTTTCTTATTTCTATAAGTATGAATAACTTGTCTTTTATTAAAATTTGTATTTGTAAAAAAGGAAAAAAATAACTGGATAAAAAAGTCATTCTTTTTTTATTATTTTGTAAATTTGTATATTTTTGGATATTGTTTTAGCTATTGTTTATCATTGTATTTTATTTACAATATGAATTGAAAAGCATATATAAACGCTGTCTTTTTAATCTTAACATTATCTTTATCACATCTGTTTGTTTTCACCTAAGAATCATACTTTTACTGATAACGGTCAGCACCCTGCTGTGCAGCTAACCACGGAAGTTTACACAGTCAATTATCCAATTATTTATGATAGCCATTACTGTCATTGCAAAATTAGATAGAAAACTGAAATTCAGGGGCTTGTCCTATAAGTATTTATGTTGTTTTGCACAAAATTAATTTGTATGGAATTCTATTAAAGGCTTTAAAAACATATGTATTTTGAGTATTTTCCTTTACAGTCTATACAAATTCTTAAAAATTGAAACCCAATTATTTCAAAACCTATTGTTTTTATTGTATATTTTCAGTGCTCATACCAATGTCTATTTACCTTGAATTTTGGATAAAATTCTTATGTCAGATAATTAGAACCGCTCCCCAAAGTACCTTTAAATGTAGCTTGGTGTATGCTTACATGCTACAGGCCAATTTTGAGTGTCTATGAAAATTTCAATGCCTTTCCTTACTTATGCTAGGACAATCTTCTCATCCAAAGAGAAGCAAATAAAATCCCTCGACGTCCATTTCACTTCGAATTTCTAGGCTACAAAGACATTAAAAAATATAAATTCTGACAACAGATTCACTTGTAACATTATTATTTTTAAAATACGCATCGTTTATTAACGAACCTTCCCGTTTTCTTTATCAGATGTATCTTTTTCTTACATGAATGTTTTAATAAAATCAAATGATTTCTTTGCTGATATTTGCTATATTCACTATTTAGTCGTCGTATGTTTAAAAAATCATAGAGCTTTGACAGCGTCAATGAGTTTCAAGATCCTACTTTCAACACTCGTCGTATTGTAATATTGAAGCGGATTTCAGATTAACTTTGAAAGGTCGAAGTTCTTTCTTATGCAATATTAAACCAAATTTCAGTTCAACGTTCTTTATTCAATATGTTTAACGTTGGAAGAAACCGGAGTACCCGGATTAACCACCGACCTTGAGCAGGTAATTGACAAATCTGATCACATACAGTTGGGGAAGTCCCTTTTTTGTTAAAAATACAAACGGGACTCGAACACCAACTGAGAGGTGATCGGCTAGTGATCAATAGTGCGGTATTTGAACCAGCGCCTTAGACCACTCGGCCACCTAGGCCCCTAGGTTTAATATTGAACTAAGAAAAAAGCCTGACATATAATGAAATTAAAATTATGTCATGATAAAGGACAATCATAAATCTGGTGTTATATTGTCTACCATATTATGAAGTTACATGAAGTTATAATTGTCTTTTATCATGAAATAATTTTAATTATTTCATGATAAAAGACAATTATAAAAAAGTGCTCATCAGTTATAATTATAAACACCTTGTAACGCAACACAATCAATCTTGGTATATATTTCAGTTTTATTTTGATATTTGCGCATTTATTATTTCAAATGCAATCAAAAACAATTTATGAAAAGATCATCTAGACAATCAAATCACTGGAAATCTAGAACAGGGGCGATACATTGATTAATGAACGTATAGCGGAGAATGAAGAGCGATTGGTGATGAATGTTGAATGATGAGCAATAAAATGGAAATTGTAAATGATGCACATCAATGTTATTTCTTTTATTGTGGTACAAGTTTTGTTTGATTTATTTCTGATTAGAATGGACCTGTACAATGCCTTGGGCACCAGTGTGGCGCTGATGCTATGTGTATACCAACTCTAGAGAGCTATACATGCCAACCATTACTTAGAAATACTTTTATGGAGGAAGAAATGGGTAAGTTAACTTTTGGGTTTTTTTTAATATAAGTGCTTCAGTTTTTCTGACCTTCGTTTCTTCTTTTATTTCGAATAAGGTAATCAAATCTAAGGTTTCTTAAAAAGGGTTACCAAAATGGTAGAATATTGTTTTATTGACAGTGTTGACTTTTATACTATTAAGGTTTGTGGTTTGACTTCGACTTTGTTGTCTTTCTTTCTTGGACATTTGATCAAATGTATGTCATTGAGATAAAAAAAAAATATGTTTATTGCATGCTTTCATATATTCTGGTCTTGAGTGAGAATGGTCATAAAGAAGTATAGGAGGCATTTTGTATAATACATAGAGAACAGAAAAAAATTCTTTCCGTGGTACATTTACAGATCTTTGAGATCTTTTCTAACATCTCTACTATCATGCTTCTCCCGACAGTTCTAGAACTATTTCAATCCTAGACAGCAAAAGTCATAAACTGTTCTTGGGTAGAACTGTCTTAAACTGTCCTAACCCATGACACCCTTTTAAACTGGTATATCCCCTGACAGATTCACACTGCTTTATGCCTTAACAGTTCTAGTCCCTGACAGGTTTACTTTCTGACAGTTCTTAATGTCGACAATGGTAGTTATTTAAATGTCAATTAGTGTTTATAATAATATGAAATAGATTGAATTACCGATAACCGGAAGTCCCAGAGAGTAATCACAAGCCCGGTCATTGGACTTGTCCAACACGAATTTACTAATAAATTCTAATATTGTTTTACATTAAAATTAACGATTATTAATTAATAATAATAATAATAATAATAATATTTATTCAGGTAAATAATAGGCAAACAATTGACAATACATTTAGTCACAAGACTAACATAAAACATTGAATGAAAGACATATAAAAATATAAAAATTTAAGCACAAATAGCACCTTTTGGATTCACAAAAAGAAGACACCATAATTGGACGGAATAAAAAATAAAAATCATGATTTATATCACTGAAGTTAACATTTTAAAGTATTAGCTATCCCAACAATTGCCCTTTACCTAGGATAACCCACAAAAGCTTAAAGCTTATTTCCAGTAGGGTCCCTGAACAAAAAATTGGTTTCCTGCTCATGTCACTTATAGTGATATATAATTAAATATAAATTAAAGTATTAAAATAAAAAAAAAAAATAAAATTATCCATTATTAATAGAGATATAAATACATGTATATAAGTACTGTTAATAGTATAATTAGATGTTTTCTGATATTGATCTAAGTTGTTCTAACAAAAACTGTTTAACACTTGATTTAAAATTACTTTTGTTTTTACACAATTTGGTGGTGTTAGGTAAACTATTCCAGTCCTTTATAGCATTAAAGTAAAATGATGTTACTTCACAACCTTTTACAGATGGTACATAAAAGTTTGTCTGACTAGATCGAGTACTGTACTGAGATGACGTTTTTACAATATTATTGTGCATATATTCTGTTGTTGTATATATTAAAGACATGATTAAGCCTGAGTTGTTTGACTCTGTTAGCAACATTAAGAAAGCCAAGCTTTTTAAATTCTTTATAACCAATACTACTTCTGCTGTGCAGATCTAAAATAAATCGAATAACTTTGTTTTGAACTACCTGTAGCTGGTTTTTCATAGTTAAACCTTCATACCAACAAGAACAAGCATAATCTATATGACATTGTATCAGAGCAGAACATAATGTTTTTTCTAGATTGTAAGTCTAAACAATGTTTATACCTGTATAAAAATTTCAATCTTTGATTGACTTTCTTTATAATATTTGTAACAATCAATTCACCAGATAAGTACTGGTCTATCATAATACCTAAATATTTAACACTGGCTTGATATTCTATTATTATTCCATTAAAACAAACTTTAAAGTCATCTGGCCCAATCTTACTGAGATTCCTTTAAGGACCAAAAATAATACTCTCAGTTTTACCAAGGTGAAGTGATAACTTATTATCAACCAGCCATTCATGACAGCTTTCTAACATATCTGATAACTTTTTAGAGATAAAACATGGATCTTTATGAGAAAAAAGTATTGCAGTGTCATATGCATATAGCAAAACTTTACAGTCAGAATCAATACTGGTAGTTCCATCGTTAACATAAATTAAAAATAATAACGGTCCAAGAAGGCTTCCTTGCGGAACCCCGCATGTAACTTCTTTTTCGTCTGAATTCACCCCGTTGACATTTACCAACTGTCGTCTGCTTGTCAAATATGAATTAAACCATGAAATGGATTTGACCCCAATTACTTCTAATTTTTGGCCCATAATTTTGTGGTCAACAGTGTCGAATGTTTTTAGAAGATCTAAAAGGACCATTCCTGTGTATAGACCACCAGCGGTTTGTGATTTAATATGATCAATGAGGTGAATTAGACAAGTATCAGTTGAAAATGATGTTCTAAAGCCTGATTGAAATTCATATAATATGTTGTTGGATTTCAGATATTTTTTCAGCTGAACATAGACAGCTTTTCTAAAATTTTTGACACTATGCTTAAAATACTAACGGGTCTGTAATTTTCAGACTTAAGACGGTCATTTTTCTTAAAAGAGTCTTCACCTTTGCTAATTTCAGTTCGTCAGGGACAGATCCTTCTGAAATAGATTTGTTTATTAAGAAAGTAATAGGAATCTTTAGCACAGGTGCAGCATCTTTTAAAAACCTTGCTGGAATGCCATCTAGTTCAGTACTCATTGAAATATTGAGACTTCACAACTCCTTAAATACTAAATCTTCAGATACATGCCTTAAGATAAAGCTTACATCATATTTCTTTCTATCATTATAGAACAATTTAATTATTTTTGAAGTTGCATTATAAATACCTCTGCTACTGGGTAACATTGCTACCAATTCTGAGGCTATGGTAATAAAAAAATCTTTAAAAAAAAATGATATTTTTTTACCATCATAACAATTTTCACCCTCTTTATTTAATGTAATGTTGGGGTTAAATTTTGACTGTTTTTGGTAACCAAGTTTTTTAAAATCGTTCTATATTTCTTTTGGGTTATTTTTATTTTCTTCTATCTGCTGAGAAAAATATTTTGATTTGGCTGATTTACACATTCTTTGTACTTGGTTTCTAATCTTACAAAATTTTTTATAGTCATCTGAAATACTAGATTTTTTAAATTTGTCAAAAAAGAAATATAGTCTTTGGATGAGAGTTAAAATTTCAGACGTCATCCAAGGCTCCGTTCCTTGTTTGATCCTAATTTCTTTTAAAGGAGCCACATAGTCGAAAATAGAAGTAAAAATCTCTTTAAAGACTGACCATGCCTCATTAACATTGTCTGTTAGAAAACATTTTTCCCAGTTAGCTTCAGTTAATTTAGAAATAAAGATATCTTTATCATAAGATTTAACAGATCTTATTTTCACAGTATTATGTTTATTATAGATAGGTTTTGTCAATTTTCTAGTACAATATATAATAGAGTGGTCGCTTAGACCAATATCTGATACACCTGATTGATTTATGTTTTCAACATTGTTACATAAAATATGGTCAATAATAGAATTTGATGTATCTGTAACCCTGGTTGGTTCTTTAATAATTTGAGTTAAATTAAACATCTTAAGGATCGTAGAGTAGGCAGAAAATAATAGTCCATTCTTGCTTCTGTAGCAGATGTTGAAGTCTCCAAGTAGCACAATCTCATGTTCTGGTTTGAACTGGGCAATGATAGCTTGAAATTGATCGTTAAAGTTACTTTGATTGGGTGGACGATAGCAGGCTCCTACTGTAATGGGTTTCGTTTTTGGCAGGAACAGTTCTACACAAAGAATTTCACTTTCTTTCTGTTGGTTTGCAATGGTGTAAAGGCTATATCTTCACGGACATACAGACATACGCCGCCTCCTGAGCGGTTTCGGTCTCTACAGAGTATCACATAACCATTTATGTTAACTTCCGAGTCAGTTATTGATTCATCGAGCCACGTTTCTGTAATAGAGATCACAGCGGCTTTGCTCTTATAGGCTAGCATCTGAAGTTCTGCGATTTTGGGGAGAAGGGATCTGGCGTTCAGGCATTTTTTCTCAAAACATTTCAAATTATGGGTCTGGTCAATTAATTTATAAAAGTTTTAAACACCAGGTTTCTTTCCTTGTACTGCACATGGTTGATATCCTCAGTGCTGAATTTGGCATCCTTGTTCGAACATTTATGGGTTTGAGTGCTTTTTGTTCAATACTTTTGTTTTTTCCCTTCCAAGACTTTGAATCAAATGCTGCCGATGAAATGTTACTCGTTGAGATATGCATATACAGCATAACAAAATTTCTGTTTTATACCCCGTTCAGGTATTGAATGTTTAGCCAAATATCGGACAAATAGAATATAACAGGATGTGGAATAAGTGTATGCGACACAAACTACAATATAAACGACAATTTAAAAAATGCACAATTGAAAACAGCCAGCCAACTTCAATGTGACAAATGGTCGATGCTCGCTATTTTTCGATTGGCCCTGGATTGCAAATAAACTACACATGATTCAAGCCCAATCATAAAGTGCAACGAAAGACCCTCTTCTTGACAAAAAAAACAATTAACATAAATTCAACGACATACAAACATAAGCTTTGATAAAGATTCACTGGCTTAGAACAAATGTGGCGGGCTAAACTAGCTTTTTGTGCCAACCTCCTCATTGATAATCAATAACAAAGCATAAACTATCTCTCAAAATGACATGTTGATTTGAATTATTAATATAATTGAGTCCTGCCCTCTTAGCGTCGAAAGTTTCAAAGATTTTTTAATACCAGGTCATGTGAAGGACTAAGACTGAGGCCAGGAATTATAAAATTTAAGAATGGACTAGGATTTAATTCTTCTCCCCCTCAATCATTTGAGTTCTTGGGAAGATTATTGGTAAACAATGATTTGTCCAAAAGTCATTATTTCTAATCGTGCAATATTTGGGACCGGCAGACGAACAAACGGAATTGAAAAAGTGTACGGAATCCGTGACTTCATTTGCCTGTGAGGAAGTTCAAGCTTCAGCAGACAACAAAAAAATGTCAACATTTATTCTGTCAGGTTTTGGGAGATTGTCTGCATATCAGTGTTTGCATCAGAAAATTGATTTTGAACCTGCAGAAAATAACAGAATGCAGGATTGGCGAATCCTGCGGGATTGGATACTTTTCAAGAATTTAGTTCAGGGACTGATGGAGGACCCTTTATTACCCTTTTAATTTGTTTCATCTGGACTTAATCAGTATAATAGTAAAATTTCTTCGTTATTTTGTTTATTATTATCTTAAATAAAAGTATTATTCTATGTAGCCATGCTACTATCATGACTTGGGACTGATTTAAATCTGTCAGGGGGTAGAACTGTAAAAAACTGTTCTATGGCTTGACATAAACTGTCCAAGCACTGTCTGCAGAACAGAAGTATAACATATTCCAGACAGTTTCAAAACCTCAATTGTCCATGGATCACAATCTCAAGAAGTAGATTAAGTTTCATTGAAATCGAAAAAAATATAACTTTTTTGGCATTTTTTGGATCATGGAAATACTGAAAAAAATCCTAGGTGCACGTGTATAACGAAAACATTGACATTTGAGATTTAACAGACCTGCTAGGCAACTTTATTTGCACTAAATTGTAAACTTAATGTTTATTTCTAAACATGATAACAGTAAATAGTTGTTTTTCTTTGTCGAGAAATCCCTGCCTTTTTGAATGGAAATTGTGCCGACAAACCAGTTCTGATAATGGCGTTGAAGGAGATACAGGTAATAGAATTTGTAGTTTAAGTATTAGATATTTTCAACACGAAACATTTTTGATCAAACAAAAGAAAATTTGTTTAGATCAACTGACACATATAAAAACATGTCTTTAACTAAGGAAAGAAACTACCCGGGATTATATTTATATCTAATTAAAAAAGACAAGAAAGACTTCACGACGACGAATAATAATCAAATTCAATCGGGAACGAAATGTAATAATAAGTGAAAATATGTTTCAGATGACAGGAACTAATAAGTCACTGATTTTGATTCATTTTATTAATAATATTAACTACAATATAGCTAAAATAACTCAATTGTGTAACAACTAGGCAATGTGAAGTTGGTTACTTTTTCGTTATTCATTTGATATTCATTTGATATTCATTTAACATTCGTTTAATATTCATTTAATTTTCGTTTAACATTCGTTTAATATTCAGTTAACATTCTTTTAATATTCATTTAATATTCAATTTAGGTTATTTTAAAATTGTATTGATTTTCAATAAAGTTCATCTGAGAAGTTTAATAATTATTTGCCGGTGCTTTTCCCGTTTGGTTCTCAACCATGACTTTGCACTGGACCCACTAGAGAGCCTAATCAGACTAAAACCTCTGGTGCCATTTGCATTAACAAATAAAAACGGAAAGCTATGCCCCTGTCATTGCTCGCCCACTAGTATTGCAGTATAACAACATATATATAACAATTAATGTATCAAAATTTCTCTCAATTTGATTGAAAAGCAAGAAAATTAAAAGCATTATTGAAATGAATCACAAGGTCAAGGGTGTAAAGATCGAAGAGTTAATTAATAACTTGTTCTCCCCAGACAATATGATTTTTGAAAACCAGAAAAATATGGTACTACAATAAGAATGTTGACACAATTTGAATCTTATTTTTTTAAAGATGGAAAGATGTACACCAGTCCTATTCAAAATCCTACTTTCACTTTCTCGTTGAAATGGATTATTATGAAATTAATAAATAAGATCTCAAATGACATTGATAAACAAGGCAGCGTGTTAAAATATATTGTAATTGGAACTATTATAAACATACAACCGAATGAAACACACATCACATTTGCCTACCCATATCAATGACTCTTATACATTTTAGTACTAAGTTTTGTTACCAATAGGCTTTCGTACTTTTCGGCATCCTGAAAAGTAGTACGTAAAATAATCCATCTTTGAAACCGCATGTGTATACAGAAGTTTGACGGGTTTGTGTTTATTTGAATTAAATATCAATTATTACAGTATTTATAAACCAACTCATTACTTCAAATTGATGAAAAAGAAAAGCTTTAAAAACAGATTTGTTTATGACACATGTCCCTATGAACTGGGTCCGAAAGTGTCCGTAGAATTGTATATAAGCCACATTGGCAATTCGTTCTTTTCATCCCGGATTTGACCCCGATGGCTATTTTGGGTGGCATAGGGACTAGGTGGCATAGAAAGGGGAGGTATAGAGGTGCATGACCCAAGTCTCAAAAGTTGGCCACGACTTCCGGTTCCGGTCTGATAATGATAGCGATTTTGTTATAAAGTGTGCCTTGGTGGGTCCTTTCGACCCCGAATTTGACCCCGATGGCTATTTTGGGTGGCATAGGGACTAGGTGGCATAGAAAGGGGAGGTATAGAGGTGCATGACCCAAGTCTCAAAAGTTGGCCACGACTTCCGGTTCCGGTCTGATAATGATAGCGATTTTGTTATAAAGTGTGCCTGGGTGGGTCCTTTCGACCCCGGATTTGACCCCGATGGCTATTTTGGGTGGCATAGGGACTAGGTGGCATAGAAAGGGGAGGTATAGAGGTGCATGACCCAAGTCTCAAAAGTTAGCCACGACTTCCGGTTCCGGTCTGATAATGATAGCGATTTTGTTATAAAGTGTGCCTGGGTGGGTCCTTTCGACCCCGGATTTGACCCCGATGGCTATTTTGGGTGGCATAGGGACTAGGTGGCATAGAAAGGGGAGGTATAGAGGTGCATGACCCAAGTCTCAAAAGTTGGCCACGACTTCCGGTTCCGGTCTGATAATGATAGCGATTTTGTTATAAAGTGTGCCTTGGTGGGTCCTTTCGACCCCGAATTTGACCCCGATGGCTATTTTGGGTGGCATAGGGACTAGGTGGCATAGAAAGGGGAGGTATAGAGGTGCATGACCCAAGTCTCAAAAGTTGGCCACGACTTCCGGTTCCGGTCTGATAATGATAGCGATTTTGTTATAAAGTGTGCCTGGGTGGGTCCTTTCGACCCCGGATTTGACCCCGATGGCTATTTTGGGTGGCATAGGGACTAGGTGGCATAGAAAGGGGAGGTATAGAGGTGCATGACCCAAGTCTCAAAAGTTAGCCACGACTTCCGGTTCCGGTCTGATAATGATAGCGATTTTGTTATAAAGTGTGCCTGGGTGGGTCCTTTCGACCCCGGATTTGACCCCGATGGCTATTTTGGGTGGCATAGGGACTAGGTGGCATAGAAAGGGGAGGTATAGAGGTGCATGACCCAAGTCTCAAAAGTTGGCCACGACTTCCGGTTCCGGTCTGATAATGATAGCGATTTTGTTATAAAGTGTGCCTGGGTGGGTCCTTTCGACCCCGAATTTGACCCCGATGGCTATTTTGGGTGGCATAGGGACTAGGTGGCATAGAAAGGGGAGGTATAGAGGTGCATGACCCAAGTCTCAAAAGTTGGCCACGACTTCCGGTTCCGGTCTGATAATGATAGCGATTTTGTTATAAAGTGTGCCTGGGTGGGTCCTTTCGACCCCGGATTTGACCCCGATGGCTATTTTGGGTGGCATAGGGACTAGGTGGCATAGAAAGGGGAGGTATAGAGGTGCATGACCCAAGTCTCAAAAGTTAGCCACGACTTCCGGTTCCGGTCTGATAATGATAGCGATTTTGTTATAAAGTGTGCCTGGGTGGGTCCTTTCGACCCCGGATTTGACCCCGATGGCTATTTTGGGTGGCATAGGGACTAGGTGGCATAGAAAGGGGAGGTATAGAGGTGCATGACCCAAGTCTCAAAAGTTGGCCACGACTTCCGGTTCCGGTCTGATAATGATAGCGATTTTGTTATAAAGTGTGCCTGGGTGGGTCCTTTCGACCCCGAATTTGACCCCGATGGCTATTTTGGGTGGCATAGGGACTAGGTGGCATAGAAAGGGGAGGTATAGAGGTGCATGACCCAAGTCTCAAAATTTGGCCACGACTTCCGGTTCCGGTCTGATAATGATAGCGATTTTGTTATAAAGTGTGCCTGGGTGGGTCCTTTCGACCCCGGATTTGACCCCGATGGCTATTTTGGGTGGCATAGGGACTAGGTGGCATAGAAAGGGGAGGTATAGAGGTGCATGACCCAAGTCTCAAAAGTTAGCCACGACTTCCGGTTCCGGTCTGATAATGATAGCGATTTTGTTATAAAGTGTGCCTGGGTGGGTCCTTTCGACCCCGGATTTGACCCCGATGGCTATTTTGGGTGGCATAGGGACTAGGTGGCATAGAAAGGGGAGGTATAGAGGTGCATGACCCAAGTCTCAAAAGTTGGCCACGACTTCCGGTTCCGGTCTGATAATGATAGCGATTTTGTTATAAAGTGTGCCTGGGTGGGTCCTTTCGACCCCGAATTTGACCCCGATGGCTATTTTGGGTGGCATAGGGACTAGGTGGCATAGAAAGGGGAGGTATAGAGGTGCATGACCCAAGTCTCAAAAGTTGGCCACGACTTCCGGTTCCGGTCTGATAATGATAGCGATTTTGTTATAAAGTGTGCCTGGGTGGGTCCTTTCGACCCCGGATTTGACCCCGATGGCTATTTTGGGTGGCATAGGGACTAGGTGGCATAGAAAGGGGAGGTATAGAGGTGCATGACCCAAGTCTCAAAAGTTAGCCACGACTTCCGGTTCCGGTCTGATAATGATAGCGATTTTGTTATAAAGTGTGCCTGGGTGGGTCCTTTCGACCCCGGATTTGACCCCGATGGCTATTTTGGGTGGCATAGGGACTAGGTGGCATAGAAAGGGGAGGTATAGAGGTGCATGACCCAAGTCTCAAAAATTGGCCACGACTTCCGGTTCCGGTCTGATAATGATAGCGATTTTGTTATAAAGTGTGCCTGGGTGGGTCCTTTCGACCCCGGATTTGACCCCGATGGCTATTTTGGGTGGCATAGGGACTAGGTGGCATAGAAAGGGGAGGTATAGAGGTGCATGACCCAAGTCTCAAAAGTTGGCCACGACTTCCGGTTCCGGTCTGATAATGATAGCGATTTTGTTATAAAGTGTGCCTGGGTGGGTCCTTTCGACCCCGAATTTGACCCCGATGGCTATTTTGGGTGGCATAGGGACTAGGTGGCATAGAAAGGGGAGGTATAGAGGTGCATGACCCAAGTCTCAAAAGTTGGCCACGACTTCCGGTTCCGGTCTGATAATGATAGCGATTTTGTTATAAAGTGTGCCTGGGTGGGTCCTTTCGACCCCGGATTTGACCCCGATGGCTATTTTGGGTGGCATAGGGACTAGGTGGCATAGAAAGGGGAGGTATAGAGGTGCATGACCCAAGTCTCAAAAGTTGGCCACGACTTCCGGTTCCGGTCTGATAATGATAGCGATTTTGTTATAAAGTGTGCCTGGGTGGGTCCTTTCGACCCCGGATTTGACCCCGATGGCTATTTTGGGTGGCATAGGGACTAGGTGGCATAGAAAGGGGAGGTATAGAGGTGCATGACCCAAGTCTCAAAAATTGGCCACGACTTCCGGTTCCGGTCTGATAATGATAGCGATTTTGTTATAAAGTGTGCCTGGGTGGGTCCTTTCGACCCCGGATTTGACCCCGATGGCTATTTTGGGTGGCATAGGGACTAGGTGGCATAGAAAGGGGAGGTATAGAGGTGCATGACCCAAGTCTCAAAAGTTGGCCACGACTTCCGGTTCCGGTCTGATAATGATAGCGATTTTGTTATAAAGTGTGCCTGGGTGGGTCCTTTCGACCCCGAATTTGACCCCGATGGCTATTTTGGGTGGCATAGGGACTAGGTGGCATAGAAAGGGGAGGTATAGAGGTGCATGACCCAAGTCTCAAAAGTTGGCCACGACTTCCGGTTCCGGTCTGATAATGATAGCGATTTTGTTATAAAGTGTGCCTGGGTGGGTCCTTTCGACCCCGGATTTGACCCCGATGGCTATTTTGGGTGGCATAGGGACTAGGTGGCATAGAAAGGGGAGGTATAGAGGTGCATGACCCAAGTCTCAAAAGTTGGCCACGACTTCCGGTTCCGGTCTGATAATGATAGCGATTTTGTTATAAAGTGTGCCTGGGTGGGTCCTTTCGACCCCGGATTTGACCCCGATGGCTATTTTGGGTGGCATAGGGACTAGGTGGCATAGAAAGGGGAGGTATAGAGGTGCATGACCCAAGTCTCAAAAATTGGCCACGACTTCCGGTTCCGGTCTGATAATGATAGCGATTTTGTTATAAAGTGTGCCTGGGTGGGTCCTTTCGACCCCGGATTTGACCCCGATGGCTATTTTGGGTGGCATAGGGACTAGGTGGCATAGAAAGGGGAGGTATAGAGGTGCATGACCCAAGTCTCAAAAATTGGCCACGACTTCCGGTTCCGGTCTGATAATGATAGCGATTTTGTTATAAAGTGTGCCTGGGTGGGTCCTTTCGACCCCGGATTTGACCCCGATGGCTATTTTGGGTGGCATAGGGACTAGGTGGCATAGAAAGGGGAGGTATAGAGGTGCATGACCCAAGTCTCAAAAGTTGGCCACGACTTCCGGTTCCGGTCTGATAATGATAGCGATTTTGTTATAAAGTGTGCCTGGGTGGGTCCTTTCGACCCCGGATTTGACCCCGATGGCTATTTTGGGTGGCATAGGGACTAGGTGGCATAGAAAGGGGAGGTATAGAGGTGCATGACCCAAGTCTCAAAAGTTGGCCACGACTTCCGGTTCCGGTCTGATAATGATAGCGATTTTGTTATAAAGTGTGCCTGGGTGGGTCCTTTCGACCCCGGATTTGACCCCGATGGCTATTTTGGGTGGCATAGGGACTAGGTGGCATAGAAAGGGGAGGTATAGAGGTGCATGACCCAAGTCTCAAAAGTTGGCCACGACTTCCGGTTCCGGTCTGATAATGATAGCGATTTTGTTATAAAGTGTGCCTGGGTGGGTCCTTTCGACCCCGGATTTGACCCCGATGGCTATTTTGGGTGGCATAGGGACTAGGTGGCATAGAAAGGGGAGGTATAGAGGTGCATGACCCAAGTCTCAAAAGTTGGCCACGACTTCCGGTTCCGGTCTGATAATGATAGCGATTTTGTTATAAAGTGTGCCTGGGTGGGTCCTTTCGACCCCGGATTTGACCCCGATGGCTATTTTGGGTGGCATAGGGACTAGGTGGCATAGAAAGGGGAGGTATAGAGGTGCATGACCCAAGTCTCAAAAGTTGGCCACGACTTCCGGTTCCGGTCTTATAATGATAGCGATTTTGTTGTTTGCGGACGATCTTTATTTTTTTAAAGGAAGCCGTTTCTTATGTGTCTTAAAATTACTATCATTTTATAATTTTGTGTCCGAGCCTCATACATGTTTGTGGGACGGGCAAATAGTTTTACCCTTGTCCGTCTGCACGTGCGTAACACTGGTTGAGTTTTTTGCTCAATGTCCATATTATGGGTAGTACATGTGCATGTTGGGAATAGATATTCGTGCCTCAAAAACCCATTTTCTTGTTAAATTGATGGTTAGCAGGAGAAGCAGAGAAAATAATTTTAACCTAATTATCTAACAAAAGTGCAAAAAAGCAAAAGACACTAGTGAAAAACACAACTGTATTCAATAAATCGATCACAAATCAGCCAACCACGTATCTCCGTACAAGAAATGGGAGAATTAACTAAATTTGAAGACATCAACTTCCCGGTCTCGTTCAAGGCGATCAATAGATTCAAGAGGCAGATCCCACAATTAGCGATAACGTCTATGGCTTTTACAGCGTAAAGAATGGTGAGGATGGAAAAAAGGGTCTATGGATTTACCCCCTCAAAATATCGAAGAATACATGTCCTACCCACGTAGGTCTGCTCTTCTTGACTCGTAAAGATAAGTAACATTATTGCTGGATCAAGAGCCTCTCACGACTCTTGAGCTCCAAAATCTCAGAGCATGTTTACGTGCTCCTCTTCTGTCATAGATGTCTTTCCCACTTTTCCAGACAGGACATCTTGGACGAGCATATGGAGTTTTGCAGCCAGAAGGATCAGGAACGGTCAGGATCGAGATGTCGCAAGAAAGAGCCACCATAACCTTCCATAAAAACAAGAAGGTGATGGGAATCCCTTTTGCGATCTACGCGGATTGTGAATAATTCACAAAGAAGCTCAACACCTGCCTGTCGGATCCCACTCCCACTCCTACACGAAGGTCTACCAACTTCAGCGCCCCTCAGGATTCTGCTACCACATAAAGTACGCTCACGGCGACTACAAAGATTCAGTTGTCTTCTGCGGGGAGAATGTGGCCAAGAAATTCGTGCAGTGTGTGAAAGAAGAAGTATGGATCATTGCCAAGCTTTACAAGGAGAATAAGCCCATGGATATGACGGACGACGAAAAGGCGAGCTTTGAAGCAAGCACCCACTGCCACATCTACGACGACGCATTGGCAGGGGATAAGGTCCGGGATCACGACCATTTCACCGGGACATATCGCGGTGCGGCGCACAGCCAGTGCAATCTTTATTTCCAGCTTCCGAAGCACTATTCCATCTTCTTCCACAATGTGAGCGGGAACGACGCCCACATCTTTTTCAAGGAGCTTGGCCACACCGATGGTAAGTTCAACTGCCTCCCCAATACCCACGTTTATATAAGCTTCTCCAAGCAGGTGGGCGATCTGAAGATGAGGTTCGTCGATTCGGGTAGCTTTATGCTCAGCAGCCTGGATAATAGTACCCTAGCTAAGAATCTCACCCCTGACCAATTCGCGACCGTGAAGGCTGTATTTCCCTATGATTATATGGATGGACCAGCCAAACTGGAAGGGACCCAATTCCCACCCGAAGAGACCTTCTTTATCACGCTCTCCGGAAAGCATATCAGTGATGAGGATTACGGACACGCTGAGAGGGTCTGGAAGACATTCGAGTGTAAGAACCTACGACATTATCACGACCTCTATCTCGAGACTGACGAGTTGCTGCTGACTGACATATTCGAGAATTTCAGGATATTAAATCTGCCTGACCTACTACGGACTCGATCCCGCCCACTACTTCGCATCCTGGGTCTATCTTACGATGCCGCCCTCAAAACCACTGGGGTGAGATTGGAGCTCTCCTCCGATACCGACATACTGATGATGTTCGAGAGGGGCACCGGAGGAGGGGTCGTCATGATCTCACCGGCACGGCAAGGCCAACAACCCTTCGATAGCTCCAGGCCCACCAAGTATTTGACCTATCTCGATGCCAATCATCTCTACGGGTGAGCGATGGCGCAGCCTCTCACAACGGGAGACTTTGAGTTGGTGGAACAGGAAGTTATCCATACAACCACGAATATGAAGCCACGGTAGAATGTGATCTCGAATATCAACAGGATCTTCACGACAGCCGCAATGACAATCCTCTCGCACCGGGGAACATGGAGATTACCAAAATCCACAAGCTCGTGCCTCACCTAGGAAAGCCTAAAATATATACGCTCCACTAACGAAATGTAAAGATGTATCGCCGACACCGACAGCTTGCCCTACGAGATCCAGACCGCTGATTTCTACAAGGATATCGCACCACACGGGAAATGTTCGATACGTCCATATATGTCTTCCTTGTTTTGTCTTGTCTTATGCACATTTGAGATTGATTCTCCAAGTTCGGTAATTTTGTTATTACCTTTATTTACCCATCCGTGCTTTCCTCCGGCGTGAATAAAAAGGTGACATCAGAGGTTCAAGGACTAATGCGGCGGAAATGTCATGACCGAATTTGTGGAGCTCCGGGCGAAGCCATACACCTTCAAATTGGACGGCAAATAGACCACCTAGAAGGCGAAAGGAGTCACAAAGAGCGCCATTAAGTGCAGCATCGTCTAAAGATTGCTCCCTTTGCATAGGAAGATAAGCGTCACATTCTCCAAAACGATTTATCCAGTGGCGATTGAGACGGTAGGTGGGCGCGCGGATGCGTTGCTAGAGCCTGGGCGATGTTTAAGACCTCTTCCGTCCAGCGCAGAGTACATTCCATCTCGAAGATACTCTTCTTGATAATCCGGACCTTATCGCCTACGTCGAATCGATGCGGCTGCGTGGATGGGAGATCTCCATAGAGATTCCAGAAAACCTTGCTCTCGTGCTCTTGGCGAAGACGTCGATGCTGCTCAAGAGGTACTTGAAGACTCGGTTATCGCGGGAGAAGGCACTAATATCTAAGAGTTCGACAGCCAAGATCTCGTCCACCCCACCTACCACCACGCGACGATTCTGGAATTTTCGTCGGACTTGCTAATGCAGCTCTACGGCTTTTTTTCATCCCCAGCCCAGCCCAAATCGTGCTTAGGTGACGATGATAGGTCTGACGCAGTGGGATTGAGGATAGCATCTAGCGAGGCTAGCATCAACTTATCGCAGATCGAATTGCGTGCGGCCGTATCCTTGTGCTTGGCATAGCAGATATCGTGGCGATAGGCGGCCTCATCGACTTGATTGACGGGCATTGACCAAAGTTTGCGACTGCCGTCGGCATACAGTCGCTGCCTGAGTCGAGTCCTCGGACCGATGAAAGCATGCCCCGGCAGATGAACTCAACGGGCATCCGATTGATCAGACGATTCATGAGTCCGGTGCCCCTCTCCGTCTTGGTGAATTACGATTTCCGCGCAATGCGCTTTGCGCAGGTCCCCACCTTTCGTCGCCGCCGTCCGTCGTCGCTCATGATCACGGCGCGAATATTCGTCTAGTCTTCTTCTTGCACTTCAAACAGTACATTACCATTTTATACAGTTAAATGGACGTCGAAAACCTAACCTACGATGAGCACACCGCCAGTCGTCGGCAGAACCACTTTCTCCTCCGGCAGCGATCTATCCGAGGTCTGATAATCGGAAAGTCGGACGCTGCCGAATGACCCCCTCTTGTGCGATGGATGGCTCGACTACGATCGCCCCTACGTCTTCGGAAATTGCTCCACCAGCCTATCTACCAGCTACTGCGGCAGACGCTGGAGTAGGGTTTTCGGAAGACAATATCCGCGACCTTCTCTCCATCAAGGCTCTCTATCGCCACTCTTTGGTCGACGCGGTGGAGGTGATGAAGCCACCGACAGAGCCTAGCGGTATTGAACCTTTCTTGTTAGAGCAGACCAGCGACTCGCCCGATCATCGATAGCTCAATCCCACCCGCAAGAGTATCATGGTCTCCGACGACTTGATGCTGAGCAGAGCAAGTGCAAAGACTACTAGTATTACGTGCGGGGTCGTCATAATAAAGTGGAATGCTTCTACCTCTGCCAAAATTGCTCCTGCGATAATCGATCCGAGGGAATGCCAATTTCATCTGCCTCTTCGAGCAGGATACCAAGAATTTCGACCATATTCACTGGGACCATTGCGGCGATCTCAAGGCAAATTCGATACCCAGTGCAAGCGCTGGGCCCAACATCATGGATTCCTGACCATCGATCACGAGTTGCAAGACGGATGGGAAATATCGCGATCGGTGCAAATTCTTGCAGGAATATTTTCTGGAGAATCAACGGGACCTAGATCGGGAGAATTTTCCCAAGCCCCCAAGACCACCCCGTGATTATGAGCACAAATTGGAGCATGTGCTTATAAACTGGAAGCTCCCAGGCTATAGCTGGAGTAAATGTGGTGCTGAAAGCTACGCTCGATGCCAGATTTTCGAAATAAAGACCTATATTTCCAACCCCCGCTTCAAGCCTAAGCCACCGCCCAGACCACCACGCTTCATCAAGACCGTCCGCGGCTATCAATACACGTATCCCTTCATATCGGGTTGTGATAAATGCAAGAGGTATTCGAAGCTATTCCGTGAGGCATGCTGCCGATGTGCCCGCGGTAAAGCTGTGTATCGTCCCCACAAGGAGGCGACTATATGCATTCTTCGATTTTATCACCCTGTGGTCGGGCGTAAGAGTCCTGGTGGAATTGGAGTTCGTCCGCCCCGACCGCAAATCTGTCTGCTCTTCCAAGTGCTGCATATGCAGTTCATATGCACTTTCTTTCCATTGGCAGGCAATATTCAGACGCTAGGGGGCGATGAGAGGCGATGGTTCCATCGCTATGGGGCAATGGGAGGCAATGGCTCTAACACAATGGGGCGATGAGAGGCGAAGGTCCCTACGCTATGGGGCGAAGGAAGGCGATGACTCCAACGCTCTGGGGTGATGAGAGGCGATGGGATGTCATGACTCCAACGCTATGGGGAGATGAGGCGATGGTCTCAACGCTATGGAGCAATAAGAGGCGATGGTCCCAACGCTATGGAACGATGGCAGTGCTATATATAAATGACATTAATCAAGATCACCGATCCAAAGCAGCGTTAGGCGCTGGCCAAGGACTTGCAGGAGAACAAGCATAACATCCAGGCTAGCGATATGCATCGTCGTCTAGATAAGACCTCACTAAAATATTCAAGCCCTTGGTCAAGACGCAAAAGGAGACCATTTCAAAAATCGCCAAATAGATCGAAGATATCCCACTCGCCCTACCAGCTTCGATGCCAGCCCTCCATGTTCTCCCGACTTCTGACGATGACGGCGATGAACCACTTCCCATCGAGCAAGCGATGGGTATCGTCCTCGGTTCGCAAGAAACCCATTATCTCCTTTTCAGTATGACTCCAAAAGCCGATCATAACTTTGGATTGCGAGTGGAGGACGATGCCATCATGATCGGGAGTCTACCAGTCACTTTCGATGGAGACGATATCTTCGTCGAAGGTCAGTGCTATAGGGGTACTCCAGGCTTATGGTCAAGAAATGCCCCGATCCTGAATCGTACGACACCGAAGACTTTGCAAATTACGGCGACATCATGAAAGCGTCTGGTAACATATACCAAGGAAATTATATTCTCTCCAGAACCCCCCAAGGTGAACAAGAGCCACAAGTGGAAGGAAATCGTCTATACTCTGGGTCACCCTTCAGTGTTTGTACAAAAATATTGGAATTTTTTAAAATAGTTGTAAAAATGTCAAAAAACCTACCCAGGACACTAGTTTTACCATTTTCCAAGCGTTTCGCATTGTTTACAATGTAAATGGTTCACTGAGATTGAAGCTCCGCCCATTTCTAAATCCTTACGGGGAATTAACATTGTGGAAAACGCCATTACTTAGCGCCTAGCAACAGTGGGGAGCAATTCTGTTTTCACTTGTCAATCACATGATCGGGAAGGTCCGTAAATTGTCGGAAACCAATCAAATTATTCCATTCGACGGCCAGATTTTTTGCGCATTTAATTAATGAATGGAATGGCGCGATTGACATGGATGAACCACGTGGATCCACAGGTAAGGAAAATTATGCTTTGATAAATGTTATTTAATGTACAACTTCTTAAAGAGGTTTGAATCGTTGCAGATGTATTTCAGACACAAGAGCTGACAGTCAGAATCTTGAAAACACGTTCTTATTTTCGTTTTTGCTGACCCGATTTGCTTCCATAAAAGTTAAAACATTTTACTCATTGTCATTGAGGTGACTGAGTCATTCATATCATAATTATGTGTTTTATATCACGAAACGATCATCGCATCATTGTCATGTAGCTAGGTTAATTTTGTAACTGTGTACATGAACCGTGTGGAATGCCACGTACAGTGATGATTCAACAGGTTGGGAATAACCCCAATTGGGATAATATATCTCAATTGGGATATATTATCCCAATTGGGATAAGTGAAGTTATCCCAATTGGGATAAATGACCAGTTTTTCAAGCATTATTTTGAAATGGAGTTTTGGTGCATCACAAATCATGAACAATTTAAAAGTTTATCATTTCAGGGATATGAAGATGTATTGCAATAGTGTGTGTGATGCTGCATTTTTGCGACAATTCATTTTAGTAATTGCAGCATCATTCAGTTGATATTGCTACAATCATACAAAATCGAACAAGGTATTGACTCAATGATTGCATTACATGACAAAACTTGATACTAAAATATACAAAAGATCAAATCTTCAGTTCTAGTTGTTATATTTTCACAGAAAATGTTCAGGGGAAAACGTCAAATATTCGGTTGTTTTTTTTCAATATTTGTTACCCTGGTCAAAGAAAGATAACTGCAACTTAAAATAATTAATTGACTGTCAGAATTTTTTTTCTGAGATTTGAAGAAAAAATTCAAATCTATGCAAGTTCCAAAAATATTTGAAATTGCACTACTACAGAGGGAACATAGGTTATTGTACAAAAATACATACAAAGGAACTTTTAACAATACTAAAATGTTGTTGATTCACATTAAAAAATGACTTACTTTTTAGACAAAAATTATGATCTGTGCATAAAATGCAGCATCCCTTATGTAATCCATGTATATTGTAATGAAGCATTTACATGTGGGTATAATCTCTCACATGCATTTTTATGCACCATTCAGCCAGTAAATTTTTATATCTGAAAAACCTGTCTTTTATCCCAATTGGGATAAGTCCATTTATCCCAATTGGGATAATATATCCCAACTGGGATATATTATCCCAATTGGGGTTATTCCCAACCTGTTCAAATTATACACATATGTACGTGTGCCAAGAAGTCAACGTACATTGATTGTCCTGTTACTAAAGTTCCAGATTAACGTTAGCCTTTTTTAAAATATATTTTAAGTACATTGTGCATGATGTAGGTTTTTATTTTTTAATCAAAATAAACATAAGAAGGTAACTTGAAGACTTAAAATAGAAAAAAAAGTACATTGTATATTACATGTACCTACATGAATAACTTGCAAATTTTATACAGCTTAAATGTCAGACATGAAGGGATCCATCAAAAATGTGTGTTTTTAAAATTCAGTTAGGTAGGATGAATGTTCTTGGTTGCATAAAAAATCCAAATGCCCCAAAAAACAACCTCAAGAGCTACATGTATTATTTCAGGGGGGTTCTCTTCCCCGCTCCCCGCCCTCTCCACCCCCGCTCTCCGCCACATCCACCTCCGTACCCCGCCACCTCAGACATTTCACAGTTAATGGGGGTTGGGGGGGGGTTTGCATTTCAAAGGTCTTTGTAGTAAAATAGGCAAAAAAATTAGGAGAGGCATAAAATTAAAGGTACATGTCAAATGCATGTAGGAATAGGTTGTCCTAAACAAATACTGTATTGTTTTGTTTGGCCTTACAAGTACAGTAACATATTTTTTTTATTTCTACACATACCTTTATAATAAAGGTTTATTGTCTCAATTTTGTGACTTTTGCTCATTTACATATACTTGTCTAAGATACATGTAACTGGTCAAATTTGTCTTTCTTTCTTATTACAGTGGATTCCACTTTATCGACTAACTCTTATTAGAATAATCCTCTTATAACTATGATTTTAAAACACCAAACCCTTTCCTATACTTTCAATGTTAAAAATTTCATTTAATTACATTGAAAATCTGAGAAAAAATTTAAAATTCCTGTTAATTGACTTAAAATTTTCAGAAATCACCTTGATACCTGTCAAAATCATATGTTTTCTTAACAAGGTCTTTGAAGTGTGTTTGGTAAAACTTATCAAAACATGTTTTTAGAACCTTTATTTATGTCACATTTGTTTATACAAGCATTAGGATACAATAAAGTGTCACCTGGGTGTTCTAATTACTCAACACATGAGATAATTAGACAAATTCATATAAATTCTTTGTATTTTCTGTTTAAAATTGACATTTCACTTTATGGGGTCATTTGGTTAATTGCATAAATTTCTCTGACAAATTGCTTATGCTAATAAGAGGAATCCACTGTATTATCATAATTATCATTTTACCTTTTTTTTGCTGTAAAGTAAGGTATTATTTTAGGCAAACATTTTTTGTCATGCAGACTTTTGAATAAAAACAAAACCCAAGAATAAATGCCCCATATCGCAACATTAAGGATGGACAGAAAAACAGACCCAAACACTACATGTACATAATGTGTATATGCCCCCTAACTTAGTACAAAAATGTACATGTACAATGTATATAGCCATTATAGGGCATAAAAGTTTGAATCAAAAGAATTGATGTTCCTAGAGCAATTATAATTTCCTTCATAATCATTTCTGTAATATACCAGTTGTGATTTTAGTAAAGATTTGTGGAATGTTTCATGAACACTTTTTCAAGAAGTGATATAAATCATAGAAAAACATGTTGAAAGCCTCAATCAACACATTCTGTATTAGGCACACAATACAAAGTTTCTTTGCCTCATAATGGTCCATGCCCACTAACCCACAAAAATTGGCTCCTACAAAAAATACTTTTTTGCTTAATATACATGCAAGGCCACAAAAATTGATAGTTTGTTTCCCCTAACATGGACAAATTTTTTTTAGACCCGGCAGGCAGGGAAATAATTTCATTTTTTTATTTAACCAATTATTTTAAATTTTGTTAACAAAATGTCATTGATTCATTAGAAAGGACAAGGTACAGTAAGGCCCATATTTGGCCCCCTGTAAGACTGAAAAGTTTAGCATCGATAAAGAGAAAAGTTTTTGTGTTATTCAGCAAGTCAGATGAATGAAAAAGCATGTACAACTCAATTTTTAAGAATTGTACAGGTTATTTGGTAAAAATATCATGTCAAACATGACAAATTTTCACGATTTTTGCCAAATTGGCCGAAAAAAGCAAAATTAAAGGTAATATTTTCAATTGTTAGATACCAGCGACTACTTAGACCACAGTTATTGTTTATGAATATTAAATTTCACTCTGAAATGATTATAAATCAGTTGAAAAATCAATGGTCTACGTTGTCGCTGACAATTGAAAATGATGAAATAAACATGAAAAATGCCATTTTTTCATATTTGGTTACTCTTGCAGTAATTCAGGCCTCTATAAAATAAAAACCAGAGTATAATATAAACAATTCTAGGTATATAGTCACAAAGGTCAACCATCTTACTTGAAACTTTATGATAATTTTGTAATTTACATTGGATTTATTTTTCTTAAAGTAGGGGGGGGCAAAAATGGCCATTATTGTACCTTGTCCTTTAGAATTTATGATATGTATTTTCTTTGCTTAACTTTAAAACAGAATAAAGTAAAAAAATAGTTTGATTTATATGATTCAAAATTTTCATTGAAAAAAAATTAGCAAATCTCATTATCTAAGACAGGCAGGCCAGAATTATTATTTTTTTTTAAATGGCAATAAGATTTATTGACTAGGCACAAAAAAAAAACCCAAGACCCGGCAGGGTTAGGGGAAACCAACAATAATTTTGTTTGGCCCAAGTCAAATTGAAATATTTTTTTCAACATTTTTAATGATTTCAACTTCTTCTCTAGGGCATTACATTATTTTACATTATTTGAGAATGATGAGTTGCCCTGTTCTTCCCCATAGGCGGATCCAGGGGGCCTGGCCCCCCTTTTGGCAGAAAATTTTGGTTGAATACATGTATATAGGAAATCATTGAAGCGTGACCAAAGCGGGCCCCTCTTAGGCCTGTCAGTGGGCCCCCTGTTTTCAGAATTTCTGGATCCGCCTCTGTTCCCTTTTCCATGTCAGTTGGTTATCTACATGTACTTCCTGTTTTTGAGCTGACATTTTCAGATTAAGGTTATAATTATACAATGTATATGAAAAAAATAGACAACTTTTGGTACAAGTAACAAGTTTCTATGCTTCTACTGATGGTATCAGATAGTAAATCTGTTACACAGTTGAGTATGATACATGCACATGTAAGTGCCTCTCCTTTCATGCCTTTCTAGGTCAGTCATGCTTCCACTTTCTGTTTTCTGAATTGGTGAGTGTGGTATCCTTAGGCCATGGTGAAATTATTCATAGATTCTCATCCAAATTTACTAAAATATGGGGTGGGTGGGCAGATTATTTTAAATTTTTTAAATTTTATCCATTAATACAGACATACATTTTGTACAAATTAACCCATTCATGTAGTCTTAGCATGAATTTGACACAATTATTCACATATCTGTACATGTACATGGTACAAGGAAAATCAACATCACTTATACAAAAGTAATGTTAAAAAGAGAAGCTTGACACTTTATTTTTAAAAAAAAACAATGTTTCATGATCTCATAACATTTGTCATTTGTTAATTGAAATTTGAAATCCATCAATTAATGGTTAGGAATTAACATTGGCATCATGATAAAGTTTAGAATATACAGTTGTTTTAATTTTTTTTTGCAGCAGGAAGAAAAGACATCCAACCTCACCATGCTCACACTGAATACATTTTGACATTGCATCATGGATGTAAGATAATTTCTTATGAGTTTTGTTTATTTAACATTATAACAACAGGATTTAATTTAAGCATGTATGTGCAATTTGAATTATAATAACATCCAGGCCATTATAGCACTGTGGGAAATATTTATTCATGACCATATAGGTACAGAGTTATTTCCCCTAAAAATTATTTATTTGCATTTTTAAGCTAATAACTCATATTTATACCAAAATATGTTCTACTTGCAATTATAAATTATTATCTAAGTTTATCAATAGCCAGTTTTCTTTTTCTTTTAAAAACAATAATCTTTTTTAGATATTTGTTTTAAAAACTACACTTCTTCAATCATCTGATCAATTATTAAGTATTGAAAATGTGCTGACGACTGTTCAATTAGATACATACTCTAATTTGATTGCTGATAGTGTTTTTGAAATTTAGAGATTGGAAGATTTTATTGTTAAATAGCTACAGAATAGTTTTTTTTATAAATTTATTAAGACAACAGATGTAAATAAGTAACTCATATCTTAGATAACATTGCTATTTGAAAATCCAATAAATAACGCCATGGAAAATCCCATGTTCGAAATTCTTGCCAGGTTACCACAGTGCTATCAAAATTTTCTGGGGAGAACACTGAATTGTAAAAATAAATACATGACTATAGTATAATATGTGATAAGATTTTTTCTTGATTTTCATACAAATTTTAACATGTTTAATATTAAATGAAAGATCATAGATCATGATGAAATTAATGCAAAAAAAGAGGCCAAACTAAAAAAATATGTGCGTTTCCTGATACATGTCTGAAGTCCTTTATTGCGAGTATCAATTCATTGTGATGTCCTTTATCATAAGTACCGAAATTAGGCTTGTCGGATATCTACTTCCTGTTTACTGACATATTCAATTTTCTACATTACTAGTCAATTGTTATAAATTTTCGTAACATTTTTTCTCAGCAAATACATATCAGAGTGTCTTGAAATTTGGTATGAGAATTCAGTGTGAGGTCCTTTATTGCGAGTATCAAAATGAGGTCTGTATAGTCCTTTTTAGAAAGTATTTTCTGGACGTGCAGACATGAGAAAGCTTTTACTTGTGCACTACAGGTTAACGACTTCCGAATCGGCCTGGCCATTGAAAAGCTGTTGAAATTAACTAAATTCGTCAACTTGTTAAAACATTTTAAATCTTATTGCAAAAGTCTAAAACATACGTTTACATCTAAGACTTCACTCCAAACCAGTTAGGGATAAATTGATTTATTTCCTTAGCTCAACGTTGTTCACACCATGAGGCCAACCCACAAAGGGAAACTACTCTTGCAAAAATGAAAATAAAAGAATCAGAACCGGAATTCCGAGTGACTTTTTCAAAAGGGCTATAATAGCTACTTCCTGTTTACCGACATAGTTCATTTTGGGGGTAGCATGGGTATACTGAGTGAGCAGTAGCTCAGATTCCTTGTTTTTTATAATTTGATTTACATGTAATGTTTTTACAGGTACATGTATGTGTACATACTTAGTATATCAAGTTTGTTACTTTATATTTAATATATGCTTTTTTTATTTTAGTTTATTTTTTTCTTTTCAGAATAAATGGAGTATTTGGAATAAAAAACTTGCTTACCACCAAAAATGCACCAGTTATGAAGCCCTCTTACCAAAAAGTATACACAAGCAAATAATGCAAAACCAGAGCAAGCCATGTTAGACATTTTTTGGGGATTGAAATACCAATAGACTTTAAATAAAATTATAAGTAAAGAAAGATAACTCTTACACATTATTAATTTACTCAACAGAAGATAATCTTGATCAGTTACATGCAATTTTGAGTAATTATGTACAATAAAATGTATGGTAATAAGTCACACATTTTTTTTTATTTTGTCTCAGTTAATATTCGTTCAGTTATTGTGTTGTCATTTTTCACTAAAGTTGGTCCTAAAAGAAGTTTTGTTTGTGCATACAACGCACACGAAGTACATGTACATATGATTTTAATTGGTGCTTACTAAAATATAGGATATCTGCATACTAATAAAGAGTAGGTATTTGCTCAGTTTTTGATTTGAAACTCTGATTTCTGATTTTTTTGGAAAATTGATGTCATGGTTTTGTACAGTTATGAGGTATCAAAATGGTGTTTTCAACAATAAGTAATTTTGAATTTAATGTGTTGTATAGATAAAAAAGGTAACTTAGTAAGAATTAATAGTTGACCAATACGAATGCTGTTGAAAGTACCCCCAAAATGAGGTAACAATCACTTGAAATGGTAACAGTAATCCAAAGTATCAGTTTAATAGATTCCATATACAAATATGAATTAGTATTTTTTTATTATAATACCTCATGCAACAAACATGCAACTTTAGTGCGGAAGGTATAATGTTTTTGAATGGTTAGTCATGCAGTCCGTCTGTGATCATAGTTTGTGAACACAACTCCTCCGAAACTTCTAAACTTCTAAACAGAAGTTAACGAAACTTGGTATGCAAGAAAAACATCATATGTAATTGACTGTTGTGCACATTTCCAGGATTTTTTTATTGCCAATTTTGGTGTAAGTTATGGCTCTTTGAACTAAGAAACTTTGCGGAAAATCCTGAATCAACAGCTTGTGGACACAAGTCCTCTGACTGAAACTTTTGAACGTAAGTTGACGAAACTTGGTATGCCGATAGTAACACAATTCACATCTCATATCAAGTAAAAATGTAAAACGACGACATGTTTATGGTAATCGTGCTAAGAAGTGATATCTTGCTTGTCATCACAGGCAAGAAATATAACAGAGAGGAAATAAATCTGAGAAGTTAATAGACAGCATAATACAAAATCAATCTATAATTATGTAGAAAAAAATCTACTTTTTTTAACATTCATTTTCGATGCGCATGGCAGTCAGATTTATCGATTTAGGTAAGTTCAAACCACCGACCATGCAGGGTTGGAAATTTACCAACTGAATAACATATAGCCGCATCTGTGTTGCAACAAACATGAACTACTTGCCTTTCTGAAACACGCTCGTTACGATTTTATAGTTTGCGTTGCTTTTCGTTTGTCTACTGGTTCTGTCTCTGTATAGTATAGTTTTTATACCCCGCCACACGAAGTGGCAGGGTATTATGTTATACCCTCAGTTTTTTTCGGTGTCTGTCCGTCCGTCCGTCTGTCTGTCCGTCTGTCCGTCCCCCGAAGGTTTCCGACCAATAACTTGAAAACGCGTTAAAGGATTTGAATGATATTTTGCACAGCTGTTTAGTACAATAAAATACAGGTCAAGTTCGATTTCCAGCATGATCCAAAAAATAGTTTTCGAGATAGGCCACTTTGAAAAATCAAATTTCATGAAATTTTGAGTTTCCGACCAATCACTTGAAAACGCGTCAAAGGATTTGAATGATATTTTGCACAGCTGTTTAGTACAATAAAATACAGGTCAAGTTCAATTTCCAGCATGGTCCAAAAAATAGTTTTCGAGATAGGCCACTTTGAAAAATCAAATTTCATGAAATTTTGAGTTTCCGACCAATAACTTGAAAAGGCTTCATGGGATTCAAATGATATTTTGTACAGCTATTGAGTACAATAAAATACAGGTCAAGTTCAATTTCCAGCATGATCTGAAAAACAGTTTTCAAGATAGGCCACTTGGAAATCAAATTTTATGAACTTTTGATATTATAACGTGGCGGGGTATCATTTAATGTCCCATTACATGCCCTATTTTTGACATTCTAATGCCCATCACTCAGTACTTAAACTCAAGCATGTTTGGGTTTACGATACATAATTCAATACGCATCCATATGTTACTCGATTTTAAAATATATTCCGAACATGATAAAATATTTCCAAAAAAAAAACAAAAAAAAAACGACAACTTTGGTAATGATGAACGCAGGTTTCATGAGTTCATTTACTCATCATCATCACCCCTACCCAAAAAAAATACGAATTCGTTTATAAAACTAGAAATCGGATCCGTTCGAGGCAATGTACTTGAGCAAGGAAAGTCTGTGTTGGGTTTGAATAAATATTCTAAATTAATTTGTATTTGTTCTTTTTTAGGAACAAATTTCACTCTCCTCTGAGTATAACGATGTCTTTAAACGATTGAATTTGATCATGTTTCATTAAAATTTCTGAATAATGGCATTATTTAATATCGCTTGTTGTTTTTATTGAATTACTATCAATGTTCCGACTGGCAAAATGACTGGCGAGTACAGGGACATGCCTTTATATATATCAATATTTTGTTCATAGTGCCATGTGGGAGAAAAACAGCGCGGCGAGTTTATCAAAGGAACAACTCAGTTTGCAATATTTTGGGAATCATTGACTACAGTCTAGCATTGTATAACCAATAAAGAACAGTTAAAATAAAAGTTGTACGATTTTAGGATCTATTTTATTCCTGTCGTTTCCAAAAGAGAAAAATACGCTAGGGCTAGAATTAGTTGCTATTGTCAAGCTGATAGAATTCATAACCATGCTAACCCCCTCCCCGCAAAAATATTCAAAATCCATCAAGGGATTCAAAAACATCAGGTTTTGCGGAAAAAGTTGTGTATTGTATGAGATATTCCTATTTTTACGTTGAAAGTCTCGATTTTTTAACACCAAATTCAACAAGAGTAACGTCCCTTTAGCCGCCGTTCCAAACGTCACGCGGAATTTGGTGACGTTAACTCGAAATAATAATAGATCCCGACCCCTTTGAGGACCAAAACAAGATGGCGTCTTTACTATAGAAATCTCTCGTAGACATGTAAATAAAGTGTCCGTGTGCCGACATATAAGGGTTTCTATCACTATAACTATGTTGGACCGTCTTGGACGGCCGTGTTTTAAAAGATGGCCATTATTTTTAAGGTATGTTTTGTGAAATGTTTACAAAATCTCAAAAACATCGTGATCACAGAGAGGGTGACCCAGAGTATAGTACATCTATAAGTAAGATAAGTATGGGATTTGGGTGTAGACCGTCTTTCTCCCAAAATGCTTTGACCAGTGGCCATCTTCGACGCAATGAGAAAATCCAATCATATCAGCAGGGTTGAGTACGAGAAGCTGCATCAAAAGCCCCTCTAAATAAATTTCGATGCCTTTAGTGGTGAATCACGGTTATTGTCGGAGATATGCAGTCGGTGGACGAGGACTATTCGATATTATCGCCAGTCAAGCTGGACGTGTGCTTACCTCCTCTGCCACCAAAACGTTGGGTGTAAGGTCATGAGAACCGCTTCCAATGCAGCCCTGAAAGGTGTGGAGAAAGGCGCTAGCAAGACGGTGACTCGTAAGAAAAATCTTCCTCCAGCACCCGTACCAAGTCCAAGAGGACACCGCAACAGCAAGCCCGTCTCAATAATCTGATTTCGGGTGGTGGCATCGCCACAATTAACGACTTCGTCCGGCGCTATGAATAAAATATATCATTGCCGATATGATTCCAATATACATTGTAGCTATCACCGAAGGACTGACTTTCGATGAAAGTCTTCAGCAGTATCAGGTTCACGAAAACGAAGCTAAAGCCGGGGCTCAAGTGAATAATGGTGTGGAGATACGCATTAATATCGAAACCCAAGATATCTTCCACCCCGCCGAAAGCTATCTCTTGATCGAAGGTAGGCTTCAGAAAAACGATGGAGACGCTTACGACGACGCAGATCTGGTGACGCTCGTCCACAACGGTGTGATGTTATTCTTTCGCAGCATCAGCTTACGTCATCCCTTCCGACGAAAAGAAGCTGCGACTCTATAAGACCATCCAGAACAAGACCAAAATCGATTGAGGATTCCGCAGTGCGACTCCATCTCCTTGCCCCAGACCTTGCAATTTCACTGGCGTCCAGTCGCTAAAAGCGACCATGAGAAACCGCGGTGGATCATCGTCGCCTTCCAGACAGACAAGGGCAATGACTAATTGTATAATGTCGTCGTTTTCGACCACTGCTGATTACGAAATATCCACGTCACCCTCAATGCGGAGCGCTATCCCGACGTAGATTTCAATACCGACTTCTTTATTGTTAATAAGGAGGCTGCCAAATTCCGCAATTCTATAGCATGGAAAATCTGCTGAGCAATGGTGGTATCAACCTACCGATCCCATCGAACTGAGCACTGGGTCTTACGGCATCGACGATATCAACGATGAGATCCAACGGCAACTGCTGCTCAATAAGCACAAAGCTAAGATCCTCCTCGATGCCAATCGTGCGACTTTGAGAGCCACCCTCACCCTCGACAACAAAATATGAAGAGGATTTTAACGTCCACACTAGCATCAGCACCGTGCTAGGATTTGAGCGTAAGACGTATACATTCGACAGACCCATGAACGGCTACACGGAGGGTGAGCATATTGTCAATATCACCAGCATCAATAGCATCCTGGTTAATAGCGATATCATCCATGGTAGCTATGTAGACGGCACTCAGCAATCCACCATCTATAGCTTCTTTCTCGGGGTCGATCCAGGCATGAAGATCATCCAGACCCCTAAGAATCTAGTCTACTTATCCGTGACTCCAAGGACCACCGACCGCACGCAGACGTATCGGACCGATCAAGACGATCATCCCATCGATCTGCGATGAGAGCATCTCACTATCCGCTTCCATCTGCGTGAGATATAAATAGATAGATTATCAAGAGCACGGTCTCAACTTGACAAAAGGTCAGGCAGAGAAGCGTGCAGGAAAGACGGGCTGCCCCGTTAGCATCCGATGGCTGCATACTAACCTATCCGGCGGGAATAAAATGCTCCTCACTCACCGTCAGATCCAGCCCATCACCAAGCTATTGCAGAGCGGTAACGGTGGTATGGTCTTGGAGATGAGTCCATAGCAGGTGAAGCAAAATGTGCAGAAAGAATGTGGATCCCTCCCCATGCTTGCAGGTCTCGTCTCTGACGCGCTACCCATGCTAGCCAAAACAGGAAGTTGGGGGTGGGTGCATTGAGCAGTTTGATGGTACAGCCATCCAAAAAGCCATGGAATTTGGATTATACCTCAAGAAGGGAAGAAAAGTGTGCTGCTTGAAACTTCGGTGTCGATCATGATATATTTCTCAGCCCAGGCACTTTCCCCATACCTACGGCGATGGGCTGTACTACAACAGCGGACGTCGGCTATACGATGGTATGGGCTGATCCTCGGTCCCAATAGCCCCTTCAAGAGCATCCCCCTGCTCGACATGCACCTATATATAAATGGACGATGAAGTAGATGCAAGCCGTATCACATATATGGATACGGAGCTCACCGCAGATATCCAGAGATATGGGCATGCGTTTAAGATCTACAACCTAAAGTCCCCTCATTTGCCCTGGGTGAAAGTTCCGTAGGCAGTCATTTGCTGGCCAGTGGTACCATGGGGTCTGCTCTGATCGGTGTGGATGCTGTGGCATCCAATTTCCAAGGTTCCCTCGCCTGCATCAGTGCCACCAGCACTCTGGTCCTGTCCCTGATCTCGCGCCGTCTTGCCAAGAAGAAGAAGCATCGTGACATCATTGGACTAGCCAAAACCTACAAATCCCAGCTCGCGGGTGAAGATGATTCGCCTGCCATCTGCCTGAAGAACTACTTCGATGTGAAAGATCGGTTGCATCAACCTTCAACCCCATTAAACGAAGAGCTTAATGCGCATGTGCCATGGGGACAGTTCTTACATTCGCGCATCGCTCGGCTACGCCTCGCTCCCCGCTCATTCCCGAACCCTCTAAGTGTCGAGTGATTGAAAAAAAACCAACCCAATCCGCTTTGGATTGGAAAATTTCTGCGTCCCCTACCCCATAATTTTGTTACGTCCACATCAGATCGTAGGAGAAGTTTTCCTGCTTGGATTTCTTGCTTACTTTGAACCTAGTGCTTCGGACGTATGCTCCTTGCAAAGAATATTTTTCTTTGTTCAGTGTGGGGCAAGCCCTTACTTTGGTGTTATCTCCCTGTCTATCTTTCAAGGTAAGGATCTTTGACTTGCCGTACTTTCTATCCACCTCTATCACTTCCATGATCTTCTAAAACACTACGATGGGTAGGTCCTTCTATTTCAGAGCTTCCTGACTCTGCTCTCCCAACTTTTCCTTAAAGATGTCTTCACCGATGAAGTCGTCTCCGCTTGGTATGAAAGCCATAATTCTTGTATTTACCCTATGTCATCCGTTTGCATCCTGCCGTCGGGGTGGGGGTCGTATGCAGGATTTCTGCATGAAAATGGCGAGTGCGGCAGAATCGGCCTTTTGATACTACTTATATAGGGCGAATCTAATTCGATAAAGTAGGACAATACATAAATGTTATTATAAGCAAACCAACAATCGTGCTCATGTGAGAGACAAAATTCCGTATATGTCTATATTCCCGATGTCTTGAACATACATGTATGAAAAGCATAGCTCTTTATCGGTTGTTACACTTTTGTAGAATCCTGATATATCTTACATGTTCTGAAATACCGTATACGTTGTGATAAATCAATTAAAGTAAGTTGCGTAATGCTACATTATTGAGGAAATCGTCTTCTATGATATAAGTACGTATAGTAAGGAAAATCCTTCGCTTAGTCTATGATTGTCTAATTTATAAGACGAAATATTGTTTTCCGACCTGTATCATGCTAAATAACTTTTAAAGAATTCATAGTATTTGCATCTTTTTATATCATGTATATGACTTCACCATTTTATTCAATTTCAAGGTCAATAAATGACTAAAAACACAAAATCCCCACCACAAATAAAAAAAAACAACGAATAAAAACAAAAAAACAAAAACTTTTGCTATATCATTTGAATTTGAAATTCCATTTTTCCGTTTTGTTTTCTGTTCCGCCTCTTAACAACACCCCATGGAAGTTATAGATAATTATCAAATGAATGTTAAATGAATATGAAACGAATGTTAAATGAATATTAAACGAATGTTAAATGAAAGTTAAATGAATATCAAACGAATGTTAAATGAATATCAAATGAATAACGAAAAAGTAACCAACTTCACATTGCCTAACAACTATCAATGTCAAAGTTATCATGATAGCCATTTTGGATTAAGAAAAAAGTTTTTTTTTTATTTCACACAAAAAAGTCAGATATTTGTAAAATATTTATTTTGACATATTTTAAGGAAAAGTATATTCAGCTACCTGGTGGTTTATGTGATGGTAAAATTATAAACATATCCGGGAAACTAAAATTAGCTGTTCCCAGGTAAGAAACATATATATTTATGTTTTTTAGGATGATTTTTCTATTAAAGGCAATTTATTTCAAAAACTCGTGAAAGTTATCAAAATACAAAAGGTAACATTTTATTTATTATTATTTCTATTTATTATTAATAACATCTATTTATTATTATTTGTTGTCTTCTCACAAACAACGATTATACATAAAAGTACTATGTTTAATATCATTGCATTAACCCACTGGTGGTTTTGTTCTTTTTCTCATGTTCAATCCAACATAAAACATTATAAGGTCGAAGTGAAACACAACACAAACTTGGTTTGGAGGTTTGTAGACAACTAGTATTATTTATTAATGATCAGTTACAAAAAGAATAACTTTGATCATAAGCTCATCGAAACAGTCTGTAAAGTAATCCTTCTCACAACAGCCTGCACAAAATAATTCATCGACTCAAAAAGGTGAACTTAAATACGAATATCCGTAAAGCCCTTGGACTATATCCTACTGTTTTTCCACCATAGACATGATAGATGAACGTCAGTTGCGTAGTTATTCTGCGGGTTCTTAAGCAGGTATCTGGTTTGTATACAGTTCCGCATGGTGGTCGATGAACAACAGCGCTGGAATTAGAAACACAAAAAGACAGCAGTGTCAGATATATAAAATGATTATGAATATTGGGCCTAATGTAGAAGCATATGCACCCTTTTCGATTAACATCTTTCCCCAAAGAAAAAATAATTCATGGGATAGAATTTATCATAAACATGCTAAGTCCATGAATTGAAACCAAATTTGGCACAATTTAATGTCTTTATAATCTTTCTTATCCGATTTTCTCTATTAAGTATTACTCTATATTATTGACCGGGTTGGTCACGAGTCCATTATTTTGGGATTCTTTTAGATCTTACCTAAAATAATGAGAAATTTAAGCTCCACGCAACCTTGTGAAAAAAATAAAGTAATATTTAGTTCTTTAATTCTTTTCTTTTTATGTTTAAACAGAAAATCCTTGCAAGCTTTAAAGTTGTTATTGTAATCCATTCACGACACCGTTTATATTGCGGACTTTATTTGGTTGTTTTTTATACCATTGATATTACACATATTACAGGTACGCATTTTCTTTGGAAGACGGAGAAAGTGGAGAAGATCGTGCAGCCAACAATATAACGTTCTATATGGATATCCGATTTTTTTATTTGGGCTTTTCAAACGAAATAGTTTTCAACTCCAGAATAAATGGCAGATGGAATGTTGAACAAAAGTACCCGTTTCCTACTGACATGAGTCAACCTTTTGAGATATCGATCCTCTATCACCAGGTTGGATACAAGGCGAGCAATTTCATACATGTATAAACAGTACACTAACCGTTGTTTAAGTAGATTGTTGAGGAATACAGCGGTCAAGTGTGTCGGTTTGTGTGATGATACATCACCAAACATTAATTGTTTGTCGTGTTGTGTCGGATTTAAAATCGACATACTTGATTTTGTTTTACATCAGTCGATAGATGCTTCTTAGCTAGCTGTCAGTAGCTTCGAGCGTTCTCAAGAGGGTGTTTCTACGTCCCGTTAATTTCTTGGTGTCCTTTTGTCCCTGGTTCTCTCTTGTTGAATTGAACTTCTATCGATTTGATTTTTACTGTGTGTTAGTATGTGACCACTGGTCACATTGAAGGCTGTTGGCTATTTTCCATTGTGTATTTTTTTTAATTTGTCGTTTATATTGTAGGTTGTGTCGTGTACACTTATTCCACATCTCAATATCTTCTATAGAGAAAACGTAATAGAAATGTCTCTTTATGTCGCCTGCAACGTATTGCAAAGCGGTGTATAGGAGTCACCTGGCACTATTCATCATGTTCATCTTCTTGCGTTAATACGGAAATTGATTTTAGTACACGTTCGACATTAATACAGAAAATTCGTATTTCAATATCAAACCATATTTTGGATCAACGTTCTACATTCTTTTCTCAGATTAAAATAAAGTATATTTCAGATCAACGTTCTACATTCTTTTCTCAGATTGAAATGAAGTATATTTCAGATCAACGTTCTACATTCTTTTCTCAGATTAAAATGAAGTATATTTCAGATCAACGTTCTACATTCTTTTCTCAGATTAAAATGAAGTATATTTCAGATCAACGTTGTACATTCTTTTCTCAGATTAAAATGAAGTATATTTCAGATCAATGTTTAAACATTTTTTATGTTGAACGTTTACCATTACTAACTCAATATCGAGCTATGGAAAATTCAGAATGTTGAACACTGAAGTTAAATCTGGTCGAATATCAAACTAGGAACAGTTTTAAATGTTGACATCCGGAAAACACATAAAAAGACGAATACCAAAAATTTTATAGTTTGATTTGTTTTTCAGGTAACAATCAACAAGCTCTATTCCTATGAGTACTCACATGTGCTTAGACCATTGGGTAGGGTTAGTTCTCTCGTAATTGAAGATGATATAACTGTCACAGATATCAGTGTACAGTACTGTTTACTTTTATAAAAGTAGATAATTATTTCATTTTTTTTTATTGGTTTTCTGATAAATATTGATGTTACAGTTGCAGTTCATATTGATCAAATATTTATTTAGACTGATTATGTTCAGTTCTCAAAATAAAGAGGTTGATAATCTGTTTGGGTTTTTTGTATTTATAATTATCAAAAATATTGTCTTGCACAAGCTGATGTCTACGTAAGCAACAGCAATTCAAATTACATAACCCTAGTCATGTAACCTTTGATGCAAAAATAAAGATTTTTTTTTGTATTGATTTCCTAAAAATATAGGTTAATTTGATGTAAAAGGGAAATAACAAAATAATCGAAAGAAGATGATCAACCCTAAATGTCAAAAAGATCAAAATTACATACAAGAGAATTGTCTTCGACATGGTACAGGAATTTCAAGCCGAATAAATGCATAATGTTTTCACAAAGGCTGATGCGTATTATAATAGACACATTTTATCAAGTTTTGGAGATTTGCATGAAACAAGCAAAGATGCACGAACCAATGGGGGATCCAAGTGTCAAAAGTCCGAAAAGGCAACGATGCATCCGGTAAACATGAACAAAAACAGCACAAAGAAACACAAAACACAAAATCAAAAGAACGGAAATCAACAACACGAACTAAAGTCGTGACGAGAGTGAACTCAGGTGATCCAGAAGAGAAAGCGGTTCCTGCGTTCTAGAGCACACCCGTCGGGTTTCTTATTTTCGGGTGTGCTATAGCAAGCAGGGACTGCTTACTCTTCCGGAGCACCTGAGTTCACTCTTGTTTCGACTGGAGTTCGCGTTGTTGATTGATATTCAGTTATTTTGTGTTTCCATGTTTTACATGTTGTCTGTTTTTGTCCCGTTCTTGTTGGTGTTTACTGGTTTTGTCTCTGCCCTTTCGGACTTTTGATATTCGGATACCCCATTGGTACCTCTGCTTCTTTCAACTCAGAGTGTCAAATCCGGTAAAGGAAGATAAAGCAAATTTCTACGACTAGCCAACACTCATTTGAGAGAAAGAAAGCCCAAATTCGTCTACGAGTGCACGGCGTCTACCGTGGAGCAACGTAACCCTGTGTCAGCAATTTCTGTGTCAAACGTGACGCTCTGCCAAGGAAATCGATGTAATTTTCGCAAGTTCTGAAGTATCGAATCAACTGTTGTAAGTCTCCATAAGCTGGAGCTGACGATATGTTGCAAAAGAAAAAGAGAAAGTTGACGATTGGAAAGTTGAAGTCATCACGTTTGTCATAGAGCTTTGTTGAAAGTCTTCCTTGAGAGTCAATTTCGAGATGTGGATCTTAATATGAAGCAGACTTCCTAAAATCTGTTGTGTCCTTTATCTCAAGCTCCTGGGCTTATATGAGATGGAAAAATTCACCAAATCGAGAATTGTTCAGTGAAAGGACATCATCAATACAACGAAACATGAGGTTGAAAGGGAGAGCTAGTATAAGATCTTTTTTGCATAAAAGGTGAAAATTTCATGATTCATTAATAAGATTGAATGGAAGTACCTATATATACAAAATGATTGACAACTTATTGGAGATCTTGAAAAGTCGAAATTCATTGCTAGTATTCTGTAACTTCCTGTTGATCTATATATTACACGTTTATTGGATATAACCCATCTTATTTTACATGTAACTCCGACTCACTAGGTGACAAGAACCAACACGTGCTTGTTAAATACTTTAATTAGTTCTATTAGCTTTATACATTGTTCGTTCGTGGAATAATACGGACATAAATAGAATCAAATATTTATTTATTATTTATATATATTGTTGTTTGTTATTATGATTTTGCTCTTTGATTTATAATGCTGGGTACCATTCTTGAAATACATCCGAGAAAAGTGTTTTGACAATTTACTTGTTTACCCTGAAAACGGCACTAGTATGCATTTTTGCTATAGAGTATGGACTCATTTTTACATGCAGTCTCGTCACAATAGCAAACACTGGCCTTTGAAATAATGATTTCAGAGCTACCTTGCAATAATATATTTACTAAAATGTTCGCACCGGTTGGAGTAGTTGAAAGCTGAAATATGGCAGTCTTTTTAGAATGATCAATAGTATTCATACATTAGATTGAAGTACTTTACGCAGACCTTTGTTTATGTAAAAAAAACACATTATCAATTCATTTGCATACCTGTCAATATTAAACTAAAAAGATAAAGATATATAAGTATATTCAAGTACCTGAAAGGCAAAATCAAAAGCCACAAATTGGTTGTATGTTCTTCGTATTGAAAGTCGCTATTCTTCATAAGATTTATATTAAACGTTCGATGTAAAGAGTGGCTTATACATATTTAATGTCTCGAAAAAAGCAACTAAGAAAGTATTGTTTATTGACCTTGAAACCAGTATTGTTAAATTCTAATCCGGACCGGTGTAAACTTAAAGTTCCGTTTAATTATAAATTTGGACAAAATAATGTTGTTTTTTGGGGGGGTTTATAAACATGTATACCGACTTTAAGAATATGACAAATTAAGTTTTGCAACAACTTTTGATTTGATTTTAAAAATCCAAATATGCACAAACGTTTAAATTCAAAACGAGATAACAATATAAGGAGTGTAAATATTTAATTTCCCCCAAAAAATATCTACGATTGAATGAGTCCTACCTTTAATTCTCCGCAAGCCATGCTTTTGGGACTTATGAACGTTTACATATTTGATGTTAGAGATTTCGATGGTTTTAAACGTTTTACACCTTGTTTACATCACCATTGGGTAAAAAAATAATATGAACATTCCCAACTGTCCAAGCTGGTCCCAAAAGAGGAACGGTATATTCGCCTCTCCTCCTATGGAGATCGATTCGTGCAAATGTACATGAAAAAAACGAAAAGCAAAAGGACCCCAGACCATTGCAAGAGCGTGTGTTTGATCAAAAACAGATCATAATGAACTCCACTGACATAAATTCAAAAGAATCCGAAACCGTCGTTACTACAGATCAATTGCTGTTTTGTTGTATTTGGTGTTTTGTTCTGTATTGGAACTGTAGGGTGATGATTAGGAAAGTGTTTAAGTGCTCTAACAGTACAAAAGAGCTCTAGATTTAATAATTTTAATTTGTATTACTTGGCCACGCTGGTAATTTGAAATACAAATAATAGCAAAGTTCCAAATAACAAATTCTACTACTTCTGATATACCTTGCTACGTTTCGTCTTTTCAAGACTTATTAGAGGCACTTTACCCAAAATATCGAAAATGCCAAACAAAGATTACAAAGAACATTGAATAATAAAACCAAAACTTCTGATCAGGGTGATTCAGTGAGTTGCAGTTTTACGCATTTGCAACGCTATATATATGTTATTTAAAGGCTATGAACATGAAAAGGATGATAAAATGAAAATGAAATGATGATGATAAATGAAATATGAGGGTTGGGTGGGAAACAAAGGGACAGTAAATTGTAAAATGTGGTGCACTACTTGGTGGTCAACAAAGGGGTCTTTTACGTCCATGAAGCGTAGTACTTTCCACACACGTTGGCCCATGATGGTCAGCGGTCAGGGTTTTCCGTATTATACACCTGACAACCCTCGCGGACAAGATCCACCCTATTCAGTCTTATAGGGTACACACTTGGTCGGTCTGAGGGCTGAGCACTGACCTGATGTCAGAATCACAATACCCTTAGCCACCTCTTACGACAAGCTAAACTCTATTGCGGGCCTATTCGCCACCCAGGCGCCGCAGTGGACCACTGAACAGGGAAAACAAATTATTACTAAGATCAACCTATGTCTGGGGTAGGTAGAACCTGAGGGTAAAGACAATTTTGAATTTTAAATGGATGATTTATAGCTTTGATGCGTTTTTCAACACAGAAAGAGGCAAGGAGGCACCAATGGGACATACGAGTGTCAAAAGTTCGAAAGGGCAACGACAAAACCGGTAAACACGAACAAAAACAGCACGAAGAACACAAAACACAAAATCAACCGAACGGAAATCAATAACACGAAATCAAGTGGTAACAAGAGTGAACTCAGAAGAATTGATGCTGAAGCGGTCCAACCTTGGAAAATTAAAGCTCAACCAGCAGCGATAACCTTCAAAAATCTTAGAACTACAAAAAACAAAAAAGTTCCAAACAACACATTTTAATAAGCGTTGCTACGTTTCGTCTTTTCCAAAAACTCATCAGAGGTGCTCTACCAAGATATTGAAAAAGGTTAAACATTACATCCAGATTATGAAGAGCATTGAAAAATAAAAATCAAAACTGCCGAACAGGGAAACCAAATTATGATTAAGATCAACCTATGTCTAGGGTAGACAAAAACTAAGGGTTTAGACAATTTTGAAATTTAAGCGGACAATTTATAGCATTGATGTGTTCTTCAATACTAAAGTATTGATGCAATAGCGGGCTAACGTCAGGGTATTGAAACTCCTCCAGCTCCTTAGGGTTTAGACAATTTAGAAATTTAAACAGACAATTTATAGCTTTGATGTGTTCTTCATCACAAAAGTAATAATGACAGAGTGGGCTAACCTCGGGGAATTAAAAGTATACCAGCAGCACTAACCTTCATGGATGCTAGAAATACAATTACAAAAAAGTTCCGGACAATTAATTGTGTTAGCCTTAAGTGATATATGAAGAATTTCTTGACAAAATATTTAAAAATTCATAACTATTTTATCATTTATCAAGAAAATATGATTAAAATAAGAAAACAAAAAACAAATAAATTGAAGCTCTGAAGGTTTTTTGTATTCAGTAAAATGAAACATCTAGTAATTCTGACAGCGTTATTTTTCGCTATGCAAATTTTCAGTAAAATTATCGAAGTCACAAAAACTGACAGAGTTGATCAAAACATAGGAAGAGTGGTATTTGAAACCAGTGTTCTTTCATGGCAAGTCTGTGAAACTTTGTGTAATCAAGTAAAAATGTGTGAGACAATAAAGTTCATTAAGTCAACCAAAACATGCCTGATGCTGAACAGCTGTATTGGATATAAAGATGCCCAAGAGTCTAGTCCAACTGATGTCACATATTCTAGAACTTTGCAGGTAAGTATTGACCATCGTTTTAGCATTGGGGTTTAAAATGAGTTGCTCGTATGATTAAAACATATTTTTGGCCTTGCTATACAACACAAATGATGCTTTTGTATTTTTGTTTTCCCCGATAAAAGGCCGTTTGAGGTAGTTCATCAAAACATGCAATATTTGTGTTTTCATTGCTATAGTTCTTATTGGTCTCATCTAAAAGATAAAGGATAACAAAAAACAAAACAAAAAAACTAATCAGGCCCAAGTTTCATAAAACATCTCAAAATTGAGATTTCCTCAACTCAAATAATGACCAATAAAATTGCAAGAAATCTAAGTTGAGGAAGGATTTGAGGAAATCTCAAATTTGAGATGTTTTATGAAACTGGGGCCAGGTTTAATTTTAGAAATCAAGTTGATACATGTACATGTGATTAATGCAACTGATCATATGTTACACCTTCATTTACACAAATATGTATACATGTACAGCAATAGTTTTGACTAACACTTACCTTGGTGTATATCTTGTATTTTGAAACCGCTGAGCCAATTACGTCTGCTGGTGGATTTTGAAAGGGCAATTGATGAAAGGTTACTCCTTGCAGTATATATGCATCATAACGAAATAAACACTATAATTGACACCCACGTTTGTACTTTGTAAAAAGTCAGTAACTGATCAGTTGTTCGACCAAAGTTACCCAGTGACATTCACGTTTCTTGTCATGTAATGCCATGATTGATACCCTCTATTCTGAGTTTTGGTTTCTTTACTTTATAGGTAGCTTGAACGATTTTTTTTATCATCTTTTTGAATTGTTTTTTGCTTTCGGACTCCCACTTTAAGATGCTGCTGATGGTTTAAAATATACACATGCAGCATGACGAAGTTAAGAGTCTAATCGACCCACATCTAGATACTTTGTGTTTGGTAGATTACAAAAAGGATACGGTCTCCTTAAAATTCTTAAAATTAAACCGTTTGATATCTTTGGTTTAAATAAACTTATTTTGTAAGCTTCACATACATTCAACACTTTAGAACCTCTAAGTACCAAATGTTTCATCTTTTAAACTTCGGTTTGGTTTGTTAAACAGGTCTCAATATACAAGATCACATTTTGTTATTTGTTACTTTCATTCCATCTAAAGTTCCACAAAATGCTATTGCCAATACATTTACATCCTTAATGGTAGATATCGCACATTTCTAGGAATGCTGGAGAATATGATGATTGATATACGGAGCGTAGAAATATTCACAACAGCTGCATGCTAAAAATTCACAAATCACATGAAAACAGAATTTATTCTATAGATGTCTATTTCTATTTACTTGCATCAATATTTGTTATCATATGTCTTCTTTTCTGTACACGAATGTTTAAATATGATTAAATATTTTATTCACTGTTTGTCGTTATATGTTTAAAAAATAATGGATTTTTTCCAGTGTCATTTTGTTTCAAGATTCAACTTTCAAAATTTGTCTTATTTCAATAATGAAACGGATTTCATTTTAACTCGCATGATTTTCAACATTCCAAATTGTTCTTAGTTCAATATTTAACTGAAATCTGGTTAAATATTAAACTGAGATAAAATTGTAACATATAATGAAGTTGAAATTCTTTCAATATAAAAGACAATAATAACAAGAGGCTCCCAGAAGCCTGAATCGCTCACCTGACATATGTGCCTGAAGTAAAGGTCATTAGGCAAAATCTATTTGACGTTGAAAGGGTCATAAGATTAATAAGGGGGTCATCTGACAATATGGTGGATCTTAAGGTGCTGATCGCTTTGTTCTCACTCATAATCTAAAAATCTGTCACCCTTTTTGAGTTATTAGCAAAAAAATTGCACTTTAAACTAATGTTCTATTTTTAGCCACAGCGGCCATGTTTTACAACCAATCAAAAATCCCCACGTCAGTTCAATACACCTAATGCTAATAAACAACAATACCAAGTTTGGTTCCAATTTGACTTTAAGTGTCAGAGGAGTTAACATTTTCAATGTAATGAGGAAATGCTTTTTAAAAGCTCAATTTTGACGTTCTAAGGGCAATAACTCCTAAAAAGGTCCTGCATGTGACCCTATTACATATTTTGTAGATCTTGATGTGCTTAACAATATGCAATTTAAATTTCTCAAATATCTTGTATAAATTTCAAGATATTTAGCTATATAGGTGCAAAATTTGCCAAAAATCCACAAAAAGGGCAATAACTCCTACATGGGTCGTTGGATTTTCTTTAAAATTTCAGAGCTGGTAGATCTTCATGTGCTGATCACTTTTGTTCCCAATCAAAATTTAAAAATATGTCACCGTTTTAGAGTTATTTGCAAAAAACTGCCATTAACCCCTATGTTCTATTTTTAGCCACGGCGGCCATGTTTTACAACCAATCAAAAACCCCACATCAGTTCTATACACCTAATGCTAATAAACAACTATATCAAGTTTGGTTCCGATTGGACTTGAAGTGTCAGAGGAGTAACGTTTTCAATGTAATGAGGAAATGCTGTTAAACTGCTCAATTTTGACGTTCTAAGGGCAAAAACTCCTAAAAGGAAAGGTTCTACAACGTTGACCCTATTACAAATTTTGTAGATCTTGATGTGGTTAACAATATGCAATTTAAATTTCTCAAATATCTTGTATAGTTTTCAAGATATTGAGCTAAACAGGTGCAAAATTTGCAAAAAATCCACAAAAAGGGCAATAACTCCTACATGGGTTGTTGGATTTTCTTCATAATTTCAGGGTAGGTAGATCTTGAGGTGCTGATCACTTTTATCCTTCCAGAATTTTGATATCTGTAGCCGTTTTTGAGTTATTTGCAAAAAACTGCATTTTACCCCTATGTTCTATTTTTAGCCACGGCGGCCATGTTTTACGACGAATCAAAAATCTCCACATCAGTTCTAAGCACCTAATGCTAATGAACAACTATGTCAAGTTTGGTTTCAATTGGACTTATGGTGTCAGAGGAGTTAACGTTTTTAAAAGTTTACGGACGGACGACGGACGACGGACGACGGACGCCAAGTGATGACAATAGCTCACATGACCCTTTGGGTCAGTTGAGCAAAAAAGTTTACGGACGACGGACGAACGACGGACGGACAACAGACGGACGACGGACGCCAAGTAATGACAATAGCTCACATGACCCTTCGGGTCAGGTGAGATAAAAAGCTCATCAGTTATTATTAAAAAACCTTTGTAAAGCAACAATATTCCCGAAAATTGAACGAATAAAAAAATCAATTTATCACCTAGCAAATCAAATCACTGGAAGAAGCAGAGGTACCAATGGGGTATCCGAATATCAAAAGTCCGAAAGGGCAGAGACAAAACCAGTAAACACCAACAGGAACGGGACAAAAATAGACAACATGTAAAACATGGAAACACAAAATAACTGAATATCAATCAACAATGCGAACTCCAGTCGAAACAAGAGTGAACTCAGGTGCTCCGGATGAGTAAGCAGTTCCTGCTTGCTATAGCACACCTGTGGAAATCTTGAATGGAGCGATATATTGACTGGTGAACGATGAGCTGGAAATGATGGGCGAGTGGTGATGAATGCTGAATGATAAGCGATAAAATGAAATTAAGCGTTTGTATGACTTTTAGTTCTACACATCAATTATACTCATTTTATTGTGGTACAAGTTTTGTTTGATTTATTTCTGATTAGAATGGACCTGTACAATGCCTTGGGCACCAGTGTGGCGCTGATGCTATGTGTATACCAACTCTAGAGAGCTATACATGCCAACCATTACTTAGAAATATATTTATGGAGGAAGAAATAGGTAAGTTAAATTTGGTTTTTTTTCTGTTTATTTTTCAATATAAATGTTTCAGTTTTTCTAACCTTCGTTTCTTCTCTTATTTCGAATAATGTTATCAAATCTAAGATTTCTGAAAAAGGGTTACCAAAATGATAGAATATTGTTTTTATTGGTTTGACTTCAACTCTTTGTTGTCTTTCGTTTATGAACATTTGATCAAATGTTATGCAATTGTCAAGAGCATGCATTTGCATACATGAAATAAGTAAGTCTCATAAAGATAAAAATAATCTGTTATCGCATGCTTTCATATAGTATGGTCTTTGAGTGAGAATGATCATATAAAAGTATAGGAGGCATTTTTGTATAAAAAACTAGAGAACAGAAAAAAATATCTAACGGTGGTACATTGACATTTGAGATCTTTTCTAACATCTCTACTCTCATGCTTCTCCCGACAGTTCTAGAACTATTGTAATCCTAGACAGTAACAGTCACAAGCTATTCTGGGATAGATCTGTCTCAAACTGTCCTAATCCATGACACCTTTTTAAACTGGTATATCCCCTGACAAATTTACACTGCTTTATGTCTTAATAAGTTAAGTGCAGTTCTCTGTAAGAACCAGGCAAAATTTAAAAAACTTTGAATCATGATTTTAAAAACACATGATTTTGACAATAAATTGTCATTCAAAATAGCCTTCTAATGAAGAAACAAACATTAGTTGTTGTCTCGAGTGTCAGAGGATGGAGAAAAATTTCTGTTAAAATGATAGGAATTTAGTGTGACTTGACAGAGTTATCTCCCTTAGATTCAAATTTTATATGCATTTCAACCAAACTATATCTCAAATTACTGACTTAAAAAAAAGTGCCAATGCATTTTTTGTTTCTTTTTAAGCATTTTGAACAGTATTTTGAAGTCAAACTTGTGTGTTTTTTTAATCATGATTCACCCATTGCCTGATTCTTCGTTTTTGTCATTTTCTCTGGACTATGAGATTGATCATTCAAGTTCGGTAGTTTTGTTATTACCTTTATTTATAGAGAATGGCACTTAATAGTTCTAGTCCCTAACATGTCTACTTTCTGACAGTTCTTAATGTCGACAATGGTAGTTTTTTATTTTTCAATTAGTGTTTATAACAATATGAAATAGGCTGTTTACACGATAACCGGAGGTCCCAGAGAGTAATCACAAGCCCGGTCATTGAACTTGTCCAACATGAATTTACTTATAAATTCTAATATTGTCATGATTATTTTACATTAAAATTTCCGATTATTAAATTTTTTAAAAATCTTAAACACCAGGTTTCTCTCCTTGTACTGCACATGGTTGATATCCTCAGTGCTGAATTTGGCTTCCTTGTTCGAAGTTTGGGTTTGGGTGATTTTTGTTCAATACCTTTTTTTTTACCTTCCAAGCAGTTGAATCAAATGCTGCCGATAAAATGTTACTCCTTGAGATATGCATATACAGCATAACAAAATTTCTGTTTTACACCCCGTTCTGGTATTGAATGTTCAGCCTAATATCGGACGAAAAGAATATCACAGGATGTAGAATAAGTGTACTCGAAACAGCCTACAATATAAACGACAATTTAAAAAATCAACAATGGAAAACAGCCAGCCGACTTGAATGTGACCAGTGGTCACTGCTCGCTATTTTTCGTTTGGCCCTGGATTGCAAATAAACTACATATAATTCAAGCCCAATCCTAAAGTGCAACGAAAGACCCTCTTCTTGACAAAATAACAACTAACATAAATTCGACGACATACAGTCATAAGCTTTGATAGAGATTCACTGGCTAAGAACAAATGTTGCGGGGTTAAACTAGTTTTTATCCCCAACCCCCTATTGATAATCAATAACAAAGCACAAACTATCTATGAAAATGAAATGCCAATTTGAATAGTCAATACAATTGAGCCCTGCCCACTTAGCGTCGAAAGTTTTAAAGATTATTTTAATACCAGGTAAAGCACTAATGTGCATGACTAAGACTGAGGTGTTTTAGCATCAGAAAATTAATTTAGAACCTGCAGAAAATAACAGAATGCAGGATTTGGAAATCCCGCAGGATTCGATACATTTTCAAGAATTAAGTTCAGGCACTGATGGATGACCTTTTATTACCCTTTTAATTTGTTTCATCTGGACTTAATCAGTAAAATGTTAAAATTTATTGTTATTTTGTTTATTATTATCTTAGATAAAAGTATTATTCTATATAACCATGCAACTATCATGACCTGGGACTGATTTAAATCTGTCAGGGGTTAAAACTGTTCTATTGCACGATAAAGCTTGACATAACAGGGTTTACTCTGGGTGTATTTTTCTTTGGGCCATCCCTTGGGCCAAATGTATATTTTTTGGGCCAACATAAATGACATTGGGCCATTCCGCCAATATTTTTTTTGAGTTATGGCCGGAAATCATTATTAATGTTATATTTTCAGTACCAAGGAAAGCACACACACAGATTACAACAGTTATTATTATGTTCAATAATATATATTTAAACATTTGTTGAATTGATCATAGTTTATCATATTAAGATTTAACAAACTGTCATGTTTTTCAATGTACTACAGATCTTTCTAGAATTTTTTGTTTTTGTTATAATGGGCAAAAAAATAATATAATAAAAAAACTTGTTTTAACAAAATAAATCAATCATTGGAACTCCACTAAACCACAGTACTCCGCTGTTATGGAGGTGCTCCTTTCAAAAGGAGGATATTACAGAGGAGACAGAGATCGTAATTATGTAAACAAAGTTCTTTCAACTGATATCAATTTGATGCATGAAAAAGGATGTGTTTTGATTACAGGATGTTCTTAATAAAATAGTTTCATGAAGGTAAATCCTTTCATCTGTGTTTACTTCCAGTTTTTCTGATATTTACACAAGAATATTTATCATTTGGTCAACATGGTCAGAGCACGTGAATTGCCATTTAAATCAGCTTGATATAAAAATAAACTTACTCCTGATTGGTCAATTATATTGCATTCATGATTGATTTCTATCAATTAATCCAAATCAATCAGCGATGGTCAAGCACCTGTTATTTTGACCCCTTTACACAATTGACAGTTAATTAACGGTGTTAGCTTGGGTCATAAATCAATATATAGGGCTTCATAATGAAATTTGTTGTCAGTTTAAATGACACGAAAATGACATTGTTGATCAAAATACGGAACCAACATTTTGGGCCACTTTGTTGGGCCAGAATTGAAAAAATAGAGCCAATGGCCCAAGTGGCCCACGCCAGCGGAAACCCTGCATAAACTGTCCAAGACCTGTCTGCAGAACAGAAGTACAACAGATTTCAGACAGTTAAACAAAATGTAAGATCTGATCTCAATTGTCCATGGATGACACTCTCAATTTCAGAAGTAGATTAGGTTTCGTGGAAATCGAAAAAAATATTACGTTTTTTTGCACCTTTCGGAACATGGAACTACTGAAAAAAAATCATAGATGCACGTGTATAACAAAAACAGTGACATTTGAGATTGAACAGACCTGATCGGCAACTTTATTTGCACTTAATTGTAAACTAAATGTTTATTTCTAAACATGATAACTATAAAAAGTTGTTTTTCTTTGTCGAGAAATCCCTGCCTTTTTGAATGGAAATTGTGCCGACAAACCTGTTCTGATAATGGCCTTGAAGGAGATACAGGTAATGGAATGTGTAGTTTAAGTATTAGTTATTTTCAATACGAAACGTTTTTTATCAAACAAAACAAAATTTATATAGATTTACTGACACGAATAAAACATGTCAAATGTAAGAAAAACATTACTCGGAATTATATTTATATTTAATTAAAAAGGAAAAGAAAGACTTGACGACGACGACGATTGATTGAACAATAATCAAATTTAATCAGGAACGAAATGTAATAATAAGTGAAAATATTTTTCAGATGACAGGAACTAATAAGTCATTTTATTTATAATATTAACTACAATATAGCTAAAAAAACGCAATTTTGTAACAACTGTCAATGTCAAAGTTATCATGAAAGATATTTTGGATTTTATGAAAAAGGTATTTTTATTTTATTTCACACCAAAAAAAAAGTCAGATATTTTCAAAATATTTACTTTGACTTATTTCAAGGAAAAGTATATTCAGCTACCTGGCGGTTTTTGTGATGGTAAAATTATAAATATATCCGGGAAACTAAAATTACCCGTTCCAAGGTAAGAATCATATACATCTATATTATTGTAGATTATATTTTTTGGATGAATTTAGACCTAATGTCGAGACGGCTACGCTTGAATACTTAAAGTATATAATTTGAGGCAAAGTAATAAAACAGGGAGCGTAACTAAAATCAAGTTTTATAGAATGTTTTTTCTTCCTTTTCTTTTAACGGATGACTTGCTGTCTATTAAAGGCAATTTATTTCAAAAACTGGCAAAAATTATCAAAATACAAACGTAACATCTATTTATTATTATTTGGTGACTTCTCACTAACAACGATTATACATAAAAGGTCTATGTTTAATATCATTGCATTAACCCACTGGTGGTTATGTTCTTTTTCTCATGTTCAATCCAACATAAAACATTATAAGGGCGAAGTGAAGCACAACACAAACTTGGTTTGGAGGCTTGCAGACAACCAGTACTAAAAATTAATGAATTACAAAAAGAATAGTTTTGATCATAAGCTAATAGAAACAGTCCGTAAAGTTGTCTTTCTCACAACAACCTGCAGAAAACAATTCATCGACACAAAAAGGTGAACTTAAATTTCGAATATCCATAAAGCACTTGGACTATATCCTACTGTTTTTTTCAACAATAGACATGATAGATGAACGTCAGTTGTGTAGTTTTTCTGCAGGTTCTTAAGAAGTTATCTGGTTTGTATATAGTTCCGCATGGTTGTCGATGAACAACCGCTCTGGAATTAGAAACACAAAAAGACAGCAGTGTCACATATATTAAATGATTATGAATATCGGGCCTTTTGTAGAAGCATATATGCACCCTTTTCGTTCAACATCTTCCCCCCTCCCAAAAAAAATAATTCATTGGATGGAATTTATCATAAGACCATGAATTGAAACCAAATTTGGCACAATCTAATGTCTTGATAATCTTTCTTATCCGATTTTCTCTACTGAGTATTACTCTATTTCATTGACCGGGTTGGTAACGAGTCCATTATTTTTGGATTCGTTTAAATCTTACCTAAAATACTGAGAAATTTAAGCTCTGCCCAACCTTTTGAATAAAATTGAGTAATATTAAGTTGTAAAATTCTTTTCTTTTTATGTTTAAGCAGACAATCCTTGCAAGCTTTTAAGTTGTCATTGTAATCCATTCACGACGCCGTTTTTATTGCGGACTTTATTTTGTTGTTTTTTTATACCATTGATATTATACATATTACAGGTACGGATTTTCATTGGAAGACGGAGAAAGTGGAGAAGATCGTGAAGCTAACAATATAACTTTCTATATGGACATCCGTTTTTTTTATTCCGGCTTTTCAAACGAAATAGTGTTCAACTCCAAGATAAATGGCAAATGGAATGTTGAACAAAAGTACCCATTTCCTACTGACATGAGTCAACCTTTTGAGATATCGATCCTCTATCACCAGGTTGGATACAAGGCGAGCAATTTTATACATGCATAAACAGTACACTAACCGTTGTTTAAGTAGATTGTTTAGGATTACAGCGGTCAAGTGTGTCGGTTTGTGTGATGATTCATCACCAAACATTAATTGTTTGTCGTGTTGTGTCGGATGTAAAATCGAAAAACTTGATTTTTTTTACATCAGTCGATAGATGCTTCTTAGCTAGCTGTCAGTAGCTTCGAGTGTTCTCAAGAGGGTGTCTCTACGTCCCGTTAATTTCTTGGTGTCCTTTTGTCTCTGGTTCTCTCTTGTTGAATTGAACTTCTATCGATTTTATTTTTACTGTGTGTTAGTATGTGACCACTGGTCACATTGAAGGCTGCTGGCTGTTTTCCATTGTGTATTTATTTATTTGTCGTTAATATTGTAGAATATGTCGTGTACACTTATTCCACATCTCATTATCTTCTATAGAGAGAACGTAATAGAAATGTATCTTTATGTCGCCTGCACGTGTTGCAAACCGGTGTATAGGAGTCACCTGACACTATTCATCTTCTTGAATTAATACGGAAATAGATTTTAGTACACGTTTCGACATTAATACAGAAATTTCGTATTTCAATATTTTGGATCAACGTTCTACATTCTTTTCTCAGATTAAAATGAAGTATATTTCAGTTCAATGTTCAAACATTTTTGATGTTGAACGTTTACCATTACTGGCTCAATATCGAGCTATGGAACATTCTGAATGTTGAACACTGGAGTTAAATCTGGTTTAATATAAAACTAGGAACAGTTTAAAATGTTGACATCCGGAAAACACATAAAAAGATGAATACCAAAAGGATACAAAATCTTATAGTTTAATTTTTTTCAGGTAACAATCAACCAGCTCTATTCCTATGAGTACTCACATGTGCTTAGACCATTGGGTAGGGTTAGTTCTTTTGTCATTGAAGACGATATAACTGTCACAGATATCCATTTACAGTACTGTTTACTTTTATAAAAGTAGATGTTTGATATTTAATATCGTTTTCTGATAAATATTGATGTTATAGCTGCAGATCATATTGATCACATATTAATATAGACTGATTATGTGTAGTGCTCAAAATAAAGAGGTTGCTCATCTGTTTTCTTGTATGTGTTAATAATGATAAAAAATGTTGTCTTGCACAAGCTGATGTCTACGTAAGCAACATCAATTCAAATTACATGCCTTTAATTCTAGGCATGTAACCTTTAATGCAAAAATAAAGAACGGTTTTTTATATTGATTTCCTAAAAACATAGTTATTTTGGTGTAAAAGGGAAATAACATAATAATCGAAAGAAGATGATCAACCCTAAATGTCCAAAATTTAAAACCAAAATAAAATTATTACATACAAGAGAAATTGTCTTCGAAATTGACTCTCAAAAGACTTTCAACAAGGCTCTTTGACAAACGTGATGACTTCAACTTTCAAATTGTCATTTTTCCCTTCTTGTGTAGCAACATTTCGTTCGCTCCAGCTTATGGAGTTTACGTATCTCAATTGATTCGTTACTCTAGAGCGTGCGGGACTTCCATCGATTTCCTAAGCAGAGTGTCACGTTTGACGCAAAAATTGAAGTGTTATGTTGCTCCTCGGTTGCTGTCTTCACTCAAGAAATTTTACGGAAGACATCATGCACTTATAGACAAATATGGGATTTCGATCTCTCAGTTGAGTGCAGATGTTGGTTTGTCGTAGAGTTTTGCTTTGTCTTCCTTTACCGCATTTGACACGCTGAAATAACTGTTGGCAATGCGAGGGGTGTGCTATAGCTAGCAGGAACTGCTTACTCTTCTGGAGCACCTGAGTTTACTCTTGTTTCGACTGGAGTTCGCATGGTTGATTGATATTCAGTTGTTTTGTGTTTCCATGTTTTGCATGTTCTGTTTTTGTCCCGTTCTTGTTGGTGTTTACTGTTTTAGTCTCTGTCCTGTCGAACTTTTGACATTCGGATACCCCATTGGTACCTCTGCTTCTTTCATGAATCATAAATAAAAGATTGAAAGGAACTACCTCTTTATACAAAATGATTGACAACTTATTGGAGATCTTGAAAAGTCGAAATTCATTGCTAGTATTCTGTAACATCCTGTTGATCTATATATTACACATTTATGGGATATAACCCATCTTATTTTAATGTTACCCCGGCTCAGCAGGTGACAAGAACCAACACGTGCTTGATAAATATTTCAATTATTTCTATTAGCTTTATAGATTGTTCGTTCGTGGAATAATACGGACATAAATAGAATCAATTATTTATTTTTTATCTATATATATTGTTGTTTGTTATTATGATTTTGCTCTGCCAAATGGTAATCAAAATACATTAGATATAAAATAAAGTTAATATTTAAAAAACTGTTATAAGTAAGAAGCGGCATGTTTTAGATACGCTTGCTAAGTATACCCCAAAGTCGTAAAAAAGCCCAGAAAAAAACCTTTGATTTATAATGCTGAGTACCATTATTGTTATATATCCGAAAAAAAAATGTATTGACAATTTACAGAAAGCGGCACTAGTATTCATTTTTTCTATAGAATTTCGACTCCTTTTTACATGCAGTTTAGTCACAATAGGAAAAACTGTCCTTTGAAATAATGATTTCAGAGCTACCTTGCATTAACATATTTTTTTTAAAAATATATTATTTATGATATTTGGTTTCATTAAAACGTTTGCACCAGTTGGATTAGTTTGAATGAAAACTGAAATGTGGCAGTCTTTTTAGAATAATCAATAGTATTTATACATTAGATGGAAGTACTTTACGCAGACCTTTGTTGATCTAAAAACCCACATTATCAATTCATTTGCATATCTGTCAACATTAAACTAAAACGATATAGGTATATAAGTATTTTCAAGCACCCGTAAGGCAAAATCAAAAGACGCAAATTGGTTGTATGTTCGTCGTATTGAAAGTCGCTATTCTTCATAAGATGTATTTTAAACGGTCGTTGTAAAGAATGGCCTATACGTATTTTATGTCTCGAAAAAGCAACTTAGAAAGTAATGTTTATTGACCTTGAAACCAGTAGTGTTAAATTTTTATCCGGACCGGTGTAAACTTAAAGTTCCGTTAAATTATCAATTGGGACAAAATAATGTTATTTTAATTTTTTGTCAATATACATGTATACCGACTTTTACAATATGACAAATAAAGTTTTGCAACAACTTTTGGTTTGATTCTAAAAAAAATCCAAATATGCATTGTAACAACCGTTACTGTAATAAAAACCGTTATTGTAATAAATTTTGTTATATGAATTAAAAGTGAATTTTTTTATTTTACGTGAAGGAATTAATTGTAACTAAGATATTATCACAAAAAATAATTGAATATTTTAACTAATTGTGAAAAAAATTAACATTTAAAAGCAGTTTATTACAATAACAGTTGTTATCACAATAACAGTTGACATGCTCAACCGTTATTGTAATAAACTTTTTTATATCGTAAAATTTAAATTATTGAATAAATTTTACTTCTTAGTTGAAGTCAAAATATATTTCATGATTGCTTAATACCGGTATCAGTTGTTATTATTACTATTGTAACCAAAGGAATGACTTTGATTTTTTATCACAATAACGGTTGACGACCAAAATCCTTCTTGTTAGAACAACCGTTTTGATAATAAACTTTCTCAATCAACCTAATTTCGTCTTTAAATTATCCAAATGACTACTAGTCGCGGAACATTGGTATTTCGGTCATTGGTTATATTGTTCTATGCTCTTCATATTTATACAGTGTTTGGCATTTTCAATATTTTTGGTAGAGCGCCTCTGATGAGTCTTGAATAGACGAAACGCGCGTCAGGCGTAGCAAAAGTTATTGTCTGGAACTTTGTTGTCATTTGTATTTCGAACACACGTGAAGGTTAGCACTGCTGGTGGAGTGTAAATTCCCCGAGGTTAGCCCGCTCCGGCACCAACACTTTTTGAGTTGGAGAATACATCAAAGCTATAAATTATCCGTCTAAATTTCAAAATTGTCTAAACCCTAAGGTTCTTCCTACCCCAGACATAGGTTGATTATCTTAGTTATACTTTGGTTCCCCAGTTTGATATTTTTGGTTATATTGTTCTATGCTCTTCATATTTATACAGTGTTTGGCATTTTCAATATTTTTGGTAGAGCGCCTCTGATGAGTCTTGAATAGACGAAACGCGCGTCAGGCGTAGCAAAAGTTATTGTCTGGAACTTTGTTGTCATTTGTATTTTAAACAGTTATTTTATATTTTCGAACTATTTTCAGAAATTAAGATTTTCTTACAATTTTGGCTAAGTGTCCCATATATTCTGAAAATATGAATATATTGTCTGAAATGGATATATATGATCTACTAGTACTTGAATATACTAATTGATTCATATTCAAGTCATTTTGAGTCACTTCTAAACAAAATATGTCTTTGAAGGTTTTATTACAATAACGGTTGACGACCGAAATCCTTTTTGTAACAACAACCGTTATGGTAATAAACTTTTTCAATCAATCTTATTTCGTATTTAAAACATCCAAAAATGAATAATAGTCGCGGGAAATTGGTATTTCAGTCATTTTAAACAGTTTTTCTTTATTTTCGAACAAATTTCAGAAATTAAGATTTTCTTACAATTTTGGCTAAGTGTCCCATATATTCTGAAAATATGAATATATTGTCTGAAATGGATATATATGATCTACTAGTACTTGAATATACTAATTGATTCATATTCAAGTCATTTTGAGTCACTTCTAAACAAAATATGTCTTTGAAGGTTTTATTACAATAACGGTTGACGACCGAAATCCTTTTTGTAACAACAACCGTTATGGTAATAAACTTTTTCAATCAATCTTATTTCGTCCTTAAAACATCCTAAATGACTAATAGTCGCGGAAAATTGGTATTTCAGTCATTTTGAACGGTTATTTTCTATATTTTCAGCTATTTTCAGAAATTAAGATTTTCTTACAAGTTATTTTGAGTCACTTCTGAACAACATATGTCTTTGAAGGTTTTATTACAATAACGGTTGACGACCAAAATCCTTATTGTAACAACAACCATTATGTTATAAAAACTTCAAAGATATATTTTGTTTAGAAGTGACTCAAAATAACTTAAATATGAATTAATTAGTATATTCGAGTACTAGTGGATCATCTATATCCATTTCAGACAATATATTCATATTTTCAGAACATATCGGACACTTAGCCAAAATTGTAGGAAAAGATCTTAATTTCTTAAATTTGTTCCGAAAATAAAGGAAAACGGTTTAAAAAGACTAAAATACCGATTTTCCGTGACGATAAGTCATTTAGGATGTTTTAAAGACAAAATAAGATTGATTAAAAAAGTTTATTACCATAACGGTTGTTGTTACAATAAGGATTTCGGTCGTCAACCGTTATTGTAATAAAAGCTTTAAAGACAAATTTTGTTAAGAAGTGACTCAAAATGTCTTAAATATGAATCAATTAGTATATTCATGAACTAATAGATCATATATATCCATTTCAGACAATATATTCATATTTTCAGAATATATCGGACACTTAGCCAAAATTGTAAGAAAAAATCTTAATTTCTTAAATTGGTTCCAAAAATAAAGGAAAACTGTTTAAAAAGACTAAAATGCCGATTTTCCGTGACTATAAGTCATTTAGGATGTTATAAAGACAAAATAAGATTGATTAAAAAAGGTTATTACCATAACGGTTGTTGTTACAATAAGGATTTCGGTCGTCAACCGTTATTGTAATAAAAACTTTAAAGACATATTTTGTTAAGAAGTGACTCAAAATGTTAAATATGAATGAATTAGTATATTCAAGTACTAGTGGATCATCTATATCCATTTCAGACAATATATTCATATTTTCAGAACATATCGGACACTTAGCCAAATTGTAAGAAAAAATCTTAATTTCTGAAATTTGTTCAAAAATATAGAAAAAAACTGTTTAAAGTGACTGAAATACAAATTTTCGGCAACTACTTGTCATTTAGGATGTTTTAAAGACGAAATAAGATTGATTGAAAAAGTTTATTACCATAACGGTTGTTGTTACAATAAGGATTTCGGCCGTCAACCGTTATTGTAATAAAAACGTGAAAGACATATTTTTTTAGAAGTGACTCAAAATAACTTAAATATGAATTTTTAGTTTTTTCAAATACTAGTAGATCATCTATATCCATTTAAGACAATATGTTCATATTTTCAGAATGTATCGGACACTTAGCCAAAATTGTAAGAAAAAAATTCAATTTCTGGAATTAGTTCGAAAATAAAGAAAAAAACTGTTCAAAATGACTGAAATACCAATTTTCCGTGACTAATAGTCATTTAGGATGTTTTAAAGACGAAATTAAGTTGATACGAAAATTTTATTATCATAACGGTTGTTCTAACAATAAGGATTTCGGGCTACAACCATTATTGTAATAAAATAAAATCAAAATCATTTCTTGGTTTTAATAGTAATAATAACAACTGATATCGGTATTTAGCAATCCAGAAATATATTTTGACTTCACCTAAGAAGTAAAATTAATTCAAAAATTTAAATTTTACGATTTAAAAAAGTTTATTACAATAACGGTTGAGCATGCCAACCGTTATTGTGATAACAACTGTTATTGTAATAAACTGCTTTTAAATGTTAATTATTTTCATAATTAGTTAAAAACTTCAATTATATTTGGTGATAATATCTTAATTACAATTAATTCCTTCACGTAAAATAAAAAAATCCACTTTTAATTCATATAACAAAATTTATTACAATAACGGTTGTTATTACAATAACGGTTGTCACATTCATAAACGTTTAAATTTAAGACGAGATAACAATATAAGGAGTGTAAATATTTAATTTCCCCCAAAAAATATCTACGATTGAATGAGTCCTACCTTTAATTCTCCGCAAGCCATGCTTTTGAGGACTTTTGAACGTTTACATTTTTGATGTTAGAGATTTCGATGATTTGAAACGTTTTACACCTTGTTTATATCATCATTGGGTAGAAAAACAATATAAACGTTCCCAAATTTCAAAGCTGGTCCCAAGAGAGGAACGGTATATTCGTCTCTCCGCCTAAGGAGATCAGTTCGTGCAAATGTACCTGAAAACAAAAGCAAAATGACCCCAGACCATTGCAAGAGCGTGTGTTTGATCACAAACAGATCATAATTCAAAAGAACCAAAAACCGTCGTTACTAAAGATCAATTGCTGATTTGTTGTATTTGGTGTTTTGTTCTGTATTGGAACTGAAGGGTGATGATGAGGAAAGTGTTTAAGTGCTCTAACGGTATACTAGAGCTCTAGATTTGATAATTTTAATTCGTATTACTCGCCCATGAAATACAAATAACAACAAAGTTCCAAATAACAAATTCTACTACTTCTGATACCTTGCTACGTTTCGTCTATTCAAGACTTATTAGAGGCACTTTACCCAAAATATCGAAAATGCCAAACAAAGATTACGAAGAACATTGAATAATAAAAGCAAAACTTCCGATCGGGGTGATTCAGTGAGTTGCAGTTTTACGCCATTGCAACGCTATATTTATGTTATTTAAAGGCTATGAACATGAAAAGGATGATAAAATGAAAATGAAATGATGATGATAAATGAAATATGAGGGTTGGGTGGGAAACAAAGGGACAGTAAATTGTAAAATGTGGTGCACTACTTGGTGGTCAACAAAGGGGTTTGTTACGTCCATGAAGCGTAGTACTTTCCACACACGTTGGCCCATGATGGTCAGCGGTCAGGGTTTCCGTATTATACACCTGACAACCCTCGCGGACAATATCCACCCTATTCAGTCTTATAGGGTACACACTTGGTCGGTCTGAGGACTTAGTACTGACCTGATGTCAGAATCCCAATACCCTTAGCCACCTCTTACGACAAGCTAAACTCTATTGCGGGCCTTTTCCCCACCCAGGCACCGCAGTGGACCACTGAACAGGGAAAACAAATTATTACTAAGATCAACCTATGTCTGTGGTAGGTAGAACCTGAGGGTAAAGACAGTTTTGAACTTTCAATGGATGATTTATAGCTTTGATGCGTTCTTCAACACAGAAAGAGGCAAGGAGGCACCAATGGGACATACGAGTGTCAAAAGTTCGAAAGGGCAACGACAAAACCGGTAAACACGAACAAAAACAGCACGAAGAACACAAAACACAAAATCAACCGAACGGAAATCAATAACACGAAATCAAGTGGTAACAAGAGTGAACTCAGAAGAATTGATGCTGAAGCGGTCCAACCTTGGAAAATTAAAGCTCCAAAAATTAAAGTTCAAAAATCTTTGAACTACAAATAACAAAAAAGTTCCAAACAACACATTTTAATATGCGTTGCTACGTTTCGTCTTATCCAAAAACTCATCAGAGCTCTACCAAGATATTGAAAAAGGTTAAACATTACATCCAGATTATGAAGAGCATTGAAAAATAAAAAACCAAAACTGCTGAACAGGGAAACCAAATTATGATTAAGATCATAATGATCATAATGATCATAAGATGATTTTTTTATCAGACACCGATTTCTTCGTGACCGACTTTTGGAGCAGGACTATAAGAAAATACGTCTCATACGATCACTAAAAAAATTCTTTCTTCGTTATCAGCCACTAGTAGTTCAAAGTTGAGTTAAAAGATATGATAGTTAATTGTTTTAATAAGTGTTTGACTGGTCTGCTGTACTGAGATGATCACCTCAATGTCCCTATTGTGTCTCACAACTATGTTGTGTTCTATGGTCATTACCGGATCCTAAGATCGCAATTGAAGAGGGAAGTTTGGCGCCATAAAACCTGGTTTAACCCACCATTTCGTTTGAAATGCCTGTACCAAGTCAGGACCATTGCGATCCACCAATTCTCTGGTATGACTGATTCGTTTTTGTCGTTTTCTCTGGACTATGAGATTGATTATTCAAGTTCGGTAGTTTTGTTATTACCTTTATCAACCTATGTCTAGGGTAGACAAGAACTAAGGGTTTAGACAATTTTGAAATTAAACGGACAATTTATAGCATTGATGTGTTCTTCAATACCAAAGTATTGATGCAATAGCGGGCTAACGTCGGGGTATTGAAACTCCTCCAGTTCCTTAGGGTTTAGACAATTAAGAAATTTAAACAGACAATTTATAGCTTTGATGTGTTCTTCAACACAAAAGTAATAATGACAGAGTGGGCTAACCTCGGGGAATTAAAAGTATACCAGCAGCACTTACCTTCATGGATGCTAGAAATACAATTACAACAAAGTTCCGGACAATAAATTTTGTTAGCCTTAAGTGATATATGAATTATTTCATGACAAAATATTTAAAAATTCATAACTATTTTATCATTTATCAAGAAAATATGATTGAGATAAGAAAACAAAAAACAAATAAATTGAAGCTTTGAGGGTTTTTTGCATTCAGTAAAATGAAACATCTAGTAGTTCTGACAGCGTTATTTTTCGCTATGCAAATTTTCAGTGAAATTATCAAAGTCACAAAAACTGACAGAGTTGATAAAAACATAGGAAGAGTGGTATTTGAAACCAATGTTCTTTCATGGCAAGTCTGTGAAACATTGTGTAATCAAGTCAAAATGTGTGAGGCAATAAAGTTCATTAAGTCAACTAAAACATGCCAGATGCTGAACAGCTGTATTGGATATAAAGATGCCCAAGATTCTAGTCCAACTGATGTCACATATTCTAGACCTTTGCAGGTAAGTATGGGCCATTGTTTTAGCAACGGGGTTAAAAATGAATAGCTCGTATGATTATTAAATATTTTTTGGCCGTGCTATACAACAGAAATTATAATTTTGGCTTTTTGTTTTCCCCGATAAAAGACCGTTTGAGGTAATTCATCAAAACATGCAATATTTGTGTTTTCATTGCTGCAGTTGTTATTGGTCTCTAAAGATAAAGGATAACAAAAAACTAATCAGACCCCAGCTTCATAAAACAACTCAAATTTGAGATTTCCTCCAATCTGTCCTAAACTCAAATATTGACCAATAAAATTGCAAGAAATATCAGTTGAGGAAGGATTTGAGGAAATCTCAAATTTGAGATGTTTTATGAAACTGGGTCCAGATATGATTTTAGAAATCAAGTTGATACATGTACATGTGATTAATGCATCTGATCATAGGTTACACCTTCATTTAGACAAATATGTATACATGTACAGCAATAGTTTTGACTTACACTTACTTTGGTGTATATCTTGTATTTTGAAACCACTGAGCCAATTACCTCTGCCGGTGGATTTTGAACGGGCAATTGATGAAAGGTTACTCCTTGCAGTAAACATCATAACGAAATAAACACTATAATTGACACCCGCCCTAATACTTTGTCAAAAGCCAATGAGTCAGTAACTTCAGTTGTTCGACCAGAGTTACCCAATGGCATTCACAAGCCCAGTCGTCATATTTGTCTGACTCAATTATAAAATATTTTTGATTTTTTCTTCTTGTTTCAATTAAAAAAATGTTTAATTTAAAACACAAGGTTTCTTTTGGTAATGCCATGATTAATATCCTCTATTCTGAGTTTTGGTTTCTTTATTTATATGTAGCTAGTATGATTTCTTGATCATTTTTTGAATTGTTTTTGCTTTCAGACTGCCAGTTTAAGGTGCTGCTGATAGGTTAAAATACACACATGCAGCATGACGAAATTCATAATCTAATTGACCCACATCTAGATACTTTGTGTTTGGTAGATTACAAAAAGGATAGTGTCCCCTAAAAGTGATTCATACATTACAAACCATTTGATATCTTTGGTTTAAATAAACCTATTTTGTAAGCTTCACATACATTCAACACTTTAGAACCTCTACGTACCAAATGTTTCATTTCTTGAACTTCGGTTTAGTTTGTTTAACAGAACTCAATATACAACAGCACATTTTGTAATTTGTTACTTGCATTCCATCTAAAGTTCAACAAAATTAATGGCAATTATCGCACATTTCTAGGAATACTGGGATTATGATGATTGATATACGGAAAGTAGAAATATTCCATAACAGCTGCCTGATAAAAATTCACAAATTACTTGAAAACAGAATTTATTCTACAGATGTCTGGTTCTATTTACTTGCATTAATATTTGTTATCACAAGAAACAGTTGACTTTTATAAAATAAACAACATCATTATTTTTTTTAAATACACATAATTCATTAATGCAACCTTCCCTTTTACTTAAGAATATGTCTTCTTTTGTTTACACGAATGTTTAGATATAATTAAATAATTGTTTTCATTCACTATTTTGTCGTTATATAATTAAACAATAATGGATTCTTTTCCGGTGTCATTTTGTTTCAAGATTCAACTTTCAAAATTTGTCTTATTTCAAAAATGAAACGGAAGAAGCATTTGTGTACCAAACATGCCAAAGGGGTAATCAGTATCATAAAACGGTAAAGACAAAGACAAAACCGGTAGACAATAAATCATCATCACAAAACAAACCACATAACATAAAACACACACACAATTAACAACAAAACCGCCTTCAGCAACGTGAACTCAAGTCGAAAGGTGGGTGAATTCAGGTGCTCCGGAAGAGTAAGCAGTTCCTGCTTGCTATAGTACACCCGTCACGTTGCCAAAGATCGATTTAGTGTTGGTCAAATCCATTTCAATTTCATTTTAACTTTAATGACTTTCAACATTCTAAATTGTTCTTAGTTCAATATTTACCTGAACCATGTGAACTGAAATCTGGTTAAATATTGAACTGAGATTTAAAACAAATCTAACATATAATGAAGTTGAAAATCTTTCAATATAAAAGACAATAATAAAAGGCTCATCAGTTATTATTAAAAGAAACTTTGTAAAGCAACAATATTCCCGAAAATTGAATGAATAAAAAAAAACATTTCATCACCTAGCAAATAAAATCACTGGAAATCTTGAATGGAGCGGTATATTGACTGGTGAAAGATGAGCTGTGAATGATGGTCTAGTGGTGATGAATGCTGAATGATGAGCGATAATATGAAATTGAGCGTTTGTAGGACTTTAAATTTTACATATCAATTGTACTTATTTCATTGTGGTACAAGTTTGGGTGAATTTATTTCTGATTAGAATGGACCTGTACAATGCCTTGGACACCAGTGTGGCGCCGATGCTATGTGTATACCAACTCTAGAGAGCTATACATGTCAACCATTACTTAGAAATACTTTTATGGAGGAAGAAATGGGTAGGTAAAGTTTCTTTTTTTTCTTTTTCTTTATCTATTTTCAATATAAGTGTTTCGGTTTTTCGGACCTTTGTATCTTGTTTTATTTCAAATAAGGTTATCAAATCTTAGGTTTCTTAAAACGTGTTACCAAAATAATAGAATATACTCTTTGATGTCGTACCTCTTGGACATTTGATCAAATGAAGGTCTCAACGAGATAAACATTTATTTTTTCTATTTATCGCCTGCTTCAATATGCTATGGTCTTTTTGTGAAAATGATCACCTAATTTTAGGAGGCATTTTTGTATGAAAATAGAGAAAAGGTAAAAAAGGACTTCATGTTGGTACATTTACAGTTAAAATCTATTTTAACATCTCTACTGTCATGGACGGACGGAGAAATGGACAGACAAACGAACAGACCCGAACACTTTATTCCCCCTGCTTTCGTAGATGGGCATAAAATACCTTGGTACAATGGTTATTAAAAATTGAATGATTAGTTCAATTAAATACTTAGTATAATATGAAAAAATCATCAAAATATTGAAGCACAACATTCGGCGGTGACAAAGTAATAACTCCATTACTGTATCCATGACGTTATTTTCCTGTCGGGGAATTTTGCGCTTCGGCAGACAATAAACAAAATGTCAACATTTATTCTCTCAGGTCTTTGCAGATTTACTGAATATCAGTATTGGCATCAGAAAATTTATTCAGAAACCTGCCGGAAATAATGGCCTGCAAGATTAAATACTTTTCAAGAATTTAGCTCAGGTCCTAAGGTAGCATTATTTATCATCCTTTAATTTTGTTTCATCATGACTAAATCAATATAATGATATAATTTCTTAGTTCTCTTTTTTAATTATCATCTTTCATAAAAGTATTAGTTTATGTAGTCATGCTACTATCATGACTTGAAAAGGCACTGAATCTGTTAAGGGGTAGAACTGTCAGGGCTTAGAACAGTTCTAAAATAGTCAGGGCTTTTAACATTTCTAAATATGTTACTGGGTAGAACTGTTTAAAACTTTTCTATGGCAGGAAAACGCTTGGCATATTATGTTCTAGAACTCTCAGCAGTACAGAATAAGAACATATTCCTGATAGTTGTAAAGAGACGTTAGAACTGACCACAAGAAGGAGATTAAGCTTCGTCGAAATCGAAATAAAAACACGTTTTCGACACTATTTGGAAAATGGAAATTAAGAAAATATATATAATATATATTAAAATACTGAAAATATATATAATATGTATTAAAATACTGAAAATATATTTAATATATATTAACATAATAACAACTATAAAACTTATTTTTCTCTATCTAGAAATCCCTGCCTTTTTGAATGGAAGTTGTGCTGGCAAACCTGTTCTAATAATGGCGTTGAAAGACATACAGGTAATAGAATGTGTAGTTTAAATTAATTTTTTTATAACAAACAAAATCTTTGATAAAACAAAAGCAAACTTATACAGATCTATTTAAGCTAATGAAAGCGTGTCTTTCATTAGGAAAACACGACCCAGGAAAATATTTAGATTTAATTACAAAAAAAGACGGGAAAGACAAACTTGCTGAGGACGACAATAAAACACAAGCATACTCAAATTCAGTCAGGAACGAAATGTAGTAATACAGGGATTTTTTTCAGAGTACAAGAATTAATAAGTCAGTGATTTTGATTCATTTTACTTGGAAAATTTAACACACTATAACAAAACAAACCTCAGTTCTATATGGACAACCGTTTGTCAAAGTTATCGTGACAGCCTTTTTAGCAAATGTTATGTTTTATCTTATTTCACACATAATAAATTAAAGATGTTTTCAAGATAAGTAATTACTTTTACTTATTATAAGGAAAAGCCCATTCAGCTACCTGGTGGTTTATGCAATGGTAATATCATAAATATATCCGGGAAACTGGACTTTCCCGTTAACAGGTAAGAAACATATAAATATAATTAAAGATCATATCATATTTATTTTAGAATGATTTCAAGATTCATTTTCCATCAAAGTATCTTTTTACAGATGGCTAAAAATGAATACCAAAATAAACTAGAATTTGAGAAGCAAAATAATAAAGCATAAACATCAAGAGTGCACAACCTAAATGATGACTTTAACATTTGAGCAGAAATGGTTCAGGCATTTTATTCTTTTCTTTGTAATAAGGAACCACATGATAACCCTCGTGTCGTTCCTGGGTGGCAAAAGAGTCCAGATTGTCGTAGGAGGCGCCAAAAAAGTTGTAACATTCAGACCTCAGCACACAGACTGGTCAAATAAAGTCTATATTCAAGGTGAATAAATAGGACGGTCAGGTCATTACACGGAAGGCGCTGCCCATAGTAAGCTAACTTGTGTTGGGGTGTCACGTATCATGCAACTGAAAGGTGGCTTAGTGATCCGTTATAGTTGCACAATATAGGCTAATGTTTGCCCCTACCCGATTCTCCCTTTATAAAGTGGTCTTTTTCCCAACGTCATTTCATATTCATTTTATCATTTGTTTCCATGTATATATATCGCCCTTAAATAACCTACATAATGTCGCCAGCGGTGTGTTAAACACCAGTTGAATCACCAATTAGATATTTAAAGGACAAGAACTTTTAATATCAAATATTATATCAAAAATGATCGCTACTATTACTGAAAACGAATAGGTTTCAAAGTTGATGCCTTAAATAAAAAGATCATAGTTAAAGGTATAAAAGAAGCAAAAAAATATAGGTTCGTGACCTCGTTTTCAAGATAATTTATGTTAAAGTTTTGGCGGGAAAAAATTTTCTCTGACTTTTTCATAGGTTTAGCATTAGCATTATTTAGCTGATAAAACCCATGACAGAATAAATAGGATTTGATATAACTTGGTTTACCACTTCTTTATGACATATTAAAGACATTTATAATTGATGGTAAAAACTAGAGGATTTCGAAAAATGAAAGAAATCCCAAAAACATGACTAGCGAGCATCCTTAAATGCAACAGACAAACTCTAAAAGCACCCACTTTTATTCCTATCATTTTAAAGCAATATAAAAACCAATTATAATATCAAAAATTACAAAATTCTATTGATAATTTTTTTTTAAATAAGAACTTTCCTTTAAAATTATGTAAAAAAGCAAACCTTCAGTATCAGTTATCTCGAAAACTAACTCAGAAGCATGTCTTTTTCGAATTGAATTTTCAAAGTGTATCTCTTGATGTTTCTATTAACAAATTTCAAAGAAAATCTATTGACAGGAAAATTCTGGTGGTTGGTACAAGTACCCCCTTAAAGTCGACGAACTTGAAAAGGATGCTGTAGCGGTCTACGATAAAATGAACATGATGATGATAAATGAAATATGGGGGTGAGTGGGAAACAAAGGAACAGTACATTTTAATGAACCACAGGTAAAGGGTAGAAGTGGGTAGGGGCGTATGTGGTGCACTACTTGGCAGTCCACAAAGGGGTATTTTACGTGCATGAAGCGTGGCACTCTTCACACACGTTTGGCCACTATGGTCGGCGGTCAGGGCTTCCGTATTATATACCCAACAACCCACGCGGACGAGATATTCCCTATTCAGCCACCTCAGGTACACACTTGGTCTCTCTGTGGGCTGAGCACTGACCCGACGTCAGAATTCCAAGACCCTTAGCCGTCTATTACTCTAATCTCTGCTGCGGGCCAATAGGCCACCTGTGGTCCACACAGGTCAAATTCCTTGGTAGAGCGTCACATCTGACATAAAAATTGCTAACACAAGGTTACATTTTTTGTTGCTCCTGGTTTGTTGTCTTCACTCAAGAAATTGTATGAAAAAAACTTCATGCGCTCATAGAAAATATGGGATTTCTTTCTCTTAGATTAGTGCAAATGATGATTTGTTATAGGGTTGTGTTTTGTCTTCCTTTACCGTATTTGACACGCCGAATTGGCCATTGGTAGCGCGATGGTTGGTGTTTTTCGTGTTGCTCTCGTTCGTATTTACTAGTTTTGTGTTTGCCCTTTCGGACTTTTGACATTCAGATGCCAATCGGTACCTCTTTGCTTTCGTACAAAAGGTATTTATGGAATTTTATACCTGAAGATGAGAAACTAATTGGAGAGTTGCCAAGCACAAAGCAAATTGGAAAAAAGGAAAAACATATATTTTAAGCTCCACATTTACACTCCTAGAAATACGCGAATCGAGCTAAGTATTTTTACTAACACCGCTAGGTATTTTTTTTTACTAACACCACTTAATATTTTTCTAATAACCATCTGCATTATATCAATAAGACGATAATTGAGTGACAATATTTTCCTGGTAACCACTAGGGCTAAAGCCCGTTAGTAAACTGATTTATGAGAAATCATAGAGGGTTAACAAAAAATATGGACCTCGCTTCGCGTATTCCTCGGAGTGACATTTAACAATATAAACCAACGTCTTAAGGTTAAGTTAGCTGTAAAGTACGTTTCTTTTTTTATTATATTTAAGAGGACAGTCTTAAATTATGTGCACTTACAGATAACAGAGTATTTTTTTTATTAAATTACACTACTAGTATCTTTATTTTACAGATATGAACTTGCATTGATAGACGGAGAAGGCGAAGAAGCCAATGTAGCCTTATACATGGATTTTAGAATTTTGTACAATGGTGATATAAATACAATATTAGTCAACGCTATCACAAATGGCATATGGGGTGTTCAACAGCTACACACGTTTCCCACTAATTTAAGTCAGTCCTTTGAGATATCGATCCTCTGTCACCAGGTGGGATATAAGGTGAGGATAAATCAATGTATAAAACAATACATTTACCGTTGTTTAAGTAACAAAAAAATACCTAATTCTTTTGAAAAGATTTTGATTTGAGACTTAATGTTGTTTTATTTTTCATTAGAGCTTATACACATGTGTATACCACAACCTGGATTAAAACCACATTTATACGAAGATTATGAGCAACGGTTTTTTTTCCTATATTGAACTAAGACAAATGTTAAGTGTTTAACCTAGTTCGATATTGAACTATGAACAATTTTTATGTTGAATGTGGAACTTAATAGAAGATAATGAGATGTGAAATAATTATATGCGACAGAACCTACAATATATATAAAAAATATTCCGTAAAAGAAACCAGCCAGTAACTTCCAATGTTACCAGAAGTTGCTGCTTGCTGTGTCCCTAGCTGAAAATTTGAATGCGTATATGTACGTAACCAATCCTAAAATGTCATAGAAAGACCACTGCTTAACAAAGCACTAACTCGTGCTAAGCATAAACCCACTCGACCATTCAGAAAAAAAGGAAATAAATGACAAAAGGACATCGAAAGGGTTGGCAGGGTGCAAATCAGTATGCTAAAGCTGTGCGGCAAATTTTAAATTAATCCCATTAGTAGAAGCCGAGAAATCTTTTACGAAAAAATTGTCATTATTTTCCTGTAAAAGTCGGCTCGGATTCATGAAATATACGGCCAACTGACCTGGAAAAGAAAATGCGCGGTACAACTTATAATATATATTAAAGCTCTGCACGGAAATTGAAATCAATCCCCTTGTTTAAGGACAGACGCATATAAAATGTAGCGAAGTTAAACTAGTTTTATTTGCCGAACCTTCCACCTATTGATAATCAATACCAAAGCACAAAACTTACAAACGGACGGACAGACAGACAAAGTCATTGCAATGTAGCCTCCTCTTTTTTCGATTAGAGTTTAATAACGTTACGTTTACGAGTACAGATATCAGTTTTCTTCTTGTTTTAGGACAGACCCATATAAAATGTAGCGAAGTTAAACTAGTTTTTTGGGCCGTACCTTCCACCTTTTGATAATCGATAACAAAGAATATATTTGGCATGGGTTAATTCTCCTTAAAAAGTAAAGTAATGTTCCACATCATGACTTCTATTTAATTTTGGTGCATTAGTCAATGGACAATAACAAAGTAGGAAATAACACAAAAGTCTCCCTACTGGTCAATGATCGTCGGGGGAAATTGATTTCCTTTATATCTTAACTTTTTATCTGATATTGATGCAAAAAGACCGACTAAGTTTTTCATCGTTCATTTTTTAAATCCGTTTTTGATGAATTATTTCTCAAAAAGCACGTGTTGGCGATCGTAGTTATTGATATTCTCTCTAAACCTATTGGTCAAATGTTTGATGTAAAAACTGTCCTTAAAAGGTACATTCTTCGACCTGATAAAGTATATGTTTACTTTATTGCCATTGTAAGTCTAAAGACCATCATAAGAAAACTAATTTGTAGTCTTTATGTTAGGATGAAAAATGTGCGATGTCTAAAAATTAGACGTCTTCGATAAACAGATTTAGGACTAAGATTTGTCTATAGATTATCTTTAGACAGGTCTTAGTCATAAGACACTTTTGTTAAACAGGTCCCATGTGTTTTAAACTATTTTGTACTTAATATCGAAAACATTGTTACCCAATGTTTGCATTTTAAGTCAAAGAGTTTTATTGCGCAATGTATTATTTTTAAAGATAAGGGTTTACGCAACACAACCTTCTTAAACAAGCGTATTTAAATATTGTACGTGGTCGCCAATCTTCGTCTTTTAGTTGGTTACAGATCAAAGTAATGCACATGTTTTTAAAACAACCCCATAATATCAACGAACTAGACCCTACATATATGTTTTAAGGTGGCTTGAGGCTTTTAAACTGAGCATCTTTTTGCACATATTGGTATTTTTTTTTATAAAATTGATAAACTAACTGGAAATGGCAGAAAAAAAACTAAGTATTATAACATATTTTATCAAATTAGGAGCAATTGTAATACAAACAAGAGGCTCCCGGGAGCCTGAATCGCTCACCTGACATATGCGTCTGAAGTAAAGGTTATTGGGCATATACATAATAAGTTTGGTTTCAATTGGACTTATTGTGTCAGAGCATTTAACGTTTTCAATGTAATCAGGAAATGCTGTGAAAATAATAATAAATTTTGATGTTCTAAGGGGAATCACTCCTAAACGAAAAGGTCCTACAACGTTGACCCTATTGCATATTTTGTAGATCTTGATGTGCTTATCAATATACAATTTAGATTTCTCAATTATCTTTTATAGCTTTTAAGATATTGAGCTTAGCAGGTGCAAAATTAGCAAAAAATCCACAAAAAGGGCAATAACTCCTACATGAGTTGTTGGATCTTCTCCGAAATGTCAGAGCTGGTAGATCTTGAGGTGTTAATTACTTTTGTTCAGAATCAAAAATTTAACAACTGTCACCGTTTTTGAGTAATTTACAAACAAACTGCATTTTTCCCCTATGTTCTATTTTTAGCCACAGCGGCCATGTTTTACAACCAATAAAAAATCCCCACCCTAGTTTTATACACCTAGTGCTAATAAACAAAATACCAAGTTTGGTTCCAATTTGACTTAAAGTATCAGAGAAGTTAACGTTTTCAATGTAACGAGGAAATGCTGTGAAAATGCTCAATTTTGACGTTCAAAGGGCAATGACTCCTTAAAGGAACGGTCCTACCACGTTGACCTTATATATTTTTTGTAGATCTTAATGTGCTTATCAATATGCAATTTAAAATTCTCAAATATCTTATATAGCTTTTAAGATATTGAGCTTAGCAGGTGCAAAATTTGCAAAAGGGCAATAACTCCTACATGTATTGTTGGATCTTCTTCAAAATTTTAGGTCAGGTAGACCTTGAGGTATTGATTACTAATATATTTTCAGAATTTTGATATTTGTGACCGTTTTTTTGAGTTATGTGCAAAAAACTACAATTTACCAGTATGTTCTATTTTTAGCCATGGCGACTATTTTTTTTTGTCAAATCATAAATCCAAACGGTTGATTTGAAGCCCATATGCCAATAAATAACTGTACTAAATTTAATAGCAATTGGACTAATGGTGTCATAGGAGTTAACGTATCAATGTAATGGTAAATGCTGTGAAAATGGTCAATTTTTGCGTTCTAAGGGGAATAACTCCTAAAAGAAAAGGTTATACAACTCTGACCCTCTACAGATTTTGTAGATTTCTCAAATATCTTTAATAGTGTTCAAGATATTGAGGTTAAAAAGTGTGATTTAAAAAAAAATACGGAAAAAGGGCAATAACTCCTACATGGATTGTTGGATCTTCTTAAAATATTTAGGACATGTAGATCTTGAGGTGCTGATCACTTTAACCCTTGACAGAATTTTGATATCTGTGACCGTTTTTGAGTTATTTGCAAAAAACTACAATTTATCCTACGTTCTATTTTTAGCCATGGCGGCCATGGTTTTTGTCGAATCAAAAATCCAAACATTAATTTTGAAGCACATATGCCAATTAACAACTGCACTAAGGTAAGTTGCAATTGGACTTATGGTGTCAGAGAAAATAACGTTTGAAACAATTTACGAACGACGGACGCCAAGTGATGACAATAGCTCACATGACCCTTCGGGTCAGGAGAGCTGAAAAGGATGTTTCTGAGCAAGCTCTCAGTAACAGGGTTTACCTGGAGATTTTCTTTGCGTCTTGTTTGTTCCTTTGTCATGTCGTCTTAAACTAAACTTTTATATATTTGATTTTTTATTTATAGTTTACGTTATTCTTGTGCTATGGTATGGGGATATTAAGCTTAAATCTTGTTTAACAGTTCATATGGGCCTGTCTTCAGAATACAATGCCTAAACAGATATAAAACTTTTAATTTGATCAGACTGTAGGGGTAACCTCTCATCAGCAGCATTTGAATAAAAACTTTTGAGGGTCAAAAACCAAAAATATTGAATAAAAAGTACCCAAGTACAAGGAAGCCGAATAAAGCACCGAGGATATCGACCATGTTCAGTACAAGAAAATTAAGGTGTTTAAAACAATTTTGAATTTTTTTAACAATTAAAATTTCAGTGACAAAAATATTTAAAATCTATTGGTAAATTCGTGTCAGACAAGTCTGACGACCAGGCTTGTGATTACATCCCGAGGACCTCTATACACAATAAATATAGTTAGTATGCTCAATTAAAAGACGGCGACCAATGGTAACTGGTCACAATGAAGGTGGTTACTGTTTTCAAACTTAAAATTACTGCTGATTTATGAAGATTATGTCGTGAACGCTCATTCCACATCTCATTATATTCTATGTTATTTAAAACTAAGAACACTTAAAAAGATAAACACTGACGATGCCAAGTTATATTTTGAAAATTGTTAAAAGGTTAATAACTGCCTATTTATTTTTTAGATAACAATCAACAAACTCTATTCCTATGAGTACTCGCATATGATTGCACCTTCGGGTAGGGTTAGTTCTCTTGCCATTGGACACAACGATATAACTTTCACAGATATCAGTTTACAGTTCTGTTTGCTTTTATAAAAGTACTGTAAGAGATCAATCATTTAACTTAAAATGAGCATTGGGTTGCAGAGCTTCAGGAAAAATAGTCTAAAGAAGGATTTCTGGCAGAACAAACAACCAAGCCTCCCTCCCACTTTAATTTAAATGGTTGATCCCTAAACACGTTGGATTTTCTCTTCTTTTTTTATAAGTATTGATAATGGCACGCCACAGTCACCATACAATGGCACGCGACAGTCACAAAAACCCCATAAACTGAGTAAATCGACTGTAAACTATAGTTAGCGGTCGATAAACTGAGTTTATCACTCGCTAACTATAGTTTGCTGATGCTAATGATAATTTCAGTTATTTGAAATTTATTATTAGCGGTCCATAATGGAGATTTCAAATGCTAATTAGGGTTTCTAGGTGGTAAAATGAATTTATCGATGATAAACTGAGTTTATCAACCGCAAACTATAGTTTACGGTCGATAAATGCTGCTTTGTGTTGATAAAGTAGCATTTGCGCCGCGCAAACCAAAGTTACCACTGATAAACTTGGTTTCACGAACGCAAACTATAGTAACCGAGTGATAACTATGGTTTATGGTCTATAAAATAGTTTATTATGCCGTTGCTATTGCATGCTATGCATATGTCATGTTGTCGGGGAAATAGATTTCTGCGCGGAAGTCCCGGTCGCGGATGTTGTCGGGGAAATAGATTTCTCCGCAGAAGTCCCGGCTGCGGGTGTTGTCGGGGAAATAGATTTCTGCGCGGAAGTGGTATGGAAAGTAACAATAACAGAAACTAAGTAAGCGTGCTTACATACCCCATGAGTTCAATCAGTATTATCCTTGAGGAATACATATTGAGGTACAACAGGCATTGTAAAGATAATTTGCATGTATATGAATGTCATAACAAGATTCCACCCGTGCGGGTTCCGGGTGGCGAATAGGCCCGCAGCAGCGCTAAGTTTGTCTGTAAAAGTCCAATAAAGAGCGCTCAAAAACCTGACATCGGGTCAGGTCGCTTTGCCCACAAAGCGACTGGGATGTGTGCCCCAGGTGGTTGAATGGACAGCCCTGACATCGAGAGATGCGGGGTCGTCAGACGATAATGCAGAAAACCTGACCGCAAACCATAGTGGTGCACCGTGTTGGGAAAAATGTCACGTTCTTCGCACGTTAAAGAACCCTGCTGCAGGTCTCGGTAAGAGTAGGACCCGTAGGATCCCCATGCAGGATGCTACATTTCCCGTCCCTACCCATCACTTCTTTTTCCAGTGGCAGTCAAAACTGTCCTACCCGATTGGCCTTGTGTCCTCATTTCCTCCACTTCATCATCATTTCATGTTCATTGTATCACCACTTTCATGTTCATCTCCCGGATATAACCGAAATCGCGCTGCTTGGGAGTAAGCAATAACTAACTAACTAACTAACTAACATAACAAGATTCCGTTAAACTTAGAAATATGAAATGCAGAATTCAAAATTTTTTTAGCCAAAAGGGTCACGCCTTTTATAAAAGATTACAGAAAAAAAATCCTGGGAATATGCACAATTTTATGTTGTGTACTTCTTGCATACCAAGTTTCATTTATTTCTGCTAAGTAGTTTCAGAGGATATATATTTGTGGCCACAAAATATGATTACAGACGGTTGGGATGGGCTCGAGTCAGTCAAAAACAACTTTGCATTGTAGGTTATAAAACCCTGATAAAGCAATTTTGATAATTAACATTAGCTTTCGACTATGGAAAATTTCAATGCTAATTAGGGTTTCTGGGTACTGACAGTCACAAAAACTCCATAAACTGAGTTTATCGACCGTAAACTGTAGTAAGCGGTCGATAACTGGGTTTATCACTCGCTAACTATAGTTTTCTGCCGCTAATGATAATTTCAGTTGTATGACATTTATCATTAGCGGTCGCTAATGGGGTTTTCAAAAGCTAATTAGGATATATTACGGTCGATAAATGTGGTTTATCAGGTTTTTGATATTTTCGCGTGCCATATATCGCCCGTTAACTATAGTTATCGGAAGATAAACTGGGTTTATCAATCGCTAACTATAGTTTGCTGGTGCTAATGATAATTTCAGTTGTTAGAAATTTATCATAAGTGGTTGATAATGAGGGTTTCAAATGCTAATTAGGGTTTTTTTCGGTGATAAGCTTAGTTTATCAGTGATAAACTGAATTTATTTGCAATTAACTGGGTTTATCGACTGCAAACTATAGTTTAAGGGCGATAAATGCTGTTTTGTGTTGATAAAGTAGCATTTTTGCCTTGAAAACTCAAGTAAATGCAGATAAACTTGGTTTCACGAATGGAAACTATATTGAACGAGCGATATACCCAGTTTATCAACAGTAAACTATAGATTACGGTCGATAAATGGAGTTAATCAGGTTATTTCTACTACCGCATCCCATAATTAACATAAGCTGCCGATTATGGAAATCTTCAATGCTAATTAGGGTTTTCAGTGATAAACTGAGTTTATCAATCGCAAACTATAGTTTACAGTAGATTAATGTTGTTGGTGTTGTTAAGACAGTATTTTCACATTGTAAACTATAATTATCACAGATAAACTGGGTTTCACAAACGCAAACCATAGTAAGCGAATGATAAACCCAATTTTCCTGTGATAAACTAAGTTTAACGACTGCAAACTATAGTTTCCCAACAATAAACCCAGTTTATCAGCCGCAAATTATAGTTTACGGGCGATAAATGCTGTTTATTAATTTGCGTTGATAAAGTAGCATTTTCGCCTCGGAAACTAAAGTTATCGCTGATAAACTTGGTTTCACGAATAAAAACTATAGTTATCAAGCGATAAACTAAGTTTATCAACAGTAAACTATAGTTTTCGGTCGATGAATGTAGTTTATCAGGTTTTAGTTACTACCGCGTGCCATATTATGAAATGCTACAGTAGCAGATTATATTGATCAATATAAATGTAGATTGATTATATATATCTCAAGTTCTTAAAATACAGAGATTGTGTTCTATTTCCTGAACAAAAATCACAGATCAAATCTTGCACAAGGTGATGTTTTGCGTTATCCACTGTATTTTAAAAGACATGTCTTAAACCTTGATCATGTCATATAATAAAATGAATAGAAAGCTCTAAATACATAGGAAAAAATGTGTAAAGGTGATAACAAAGTTAGCGCACGAAAATGACCAACCATTAATGTCCAAGAAAAAAAGACAAAATCAGTCATTACATACCAACGAAAAAGGCCTCGTCTTAAGTGAAAGGGTAAAAATATCGTGAATACGTATTGTTCCAAAGTCTGATGCGTATTGTTATGTTAAAATACACACATTACACATCCAATCGGGTATTAATGCTTGAGAGTCTCCAATAGAATGTCAAAATTTCATTATTCATAAATAAAATGAAAAGAATCAAATTGCTTCACGTCTTTCTTGGATTTGCACCTCGAATTTGACCCAGGTGGTCATCTCAGTACAAAAATTTACGATAAAAGAGACGATTTTAATTTCAAATTATTAATTTTCCTAATCTACAGAGCAATATACCTACTTCCCCTGCATACGGTGTTTATATTTCACACCTTATTCGATATGAAAGAGCTTGCACACATTTCACAGATTTTTGTATCAGACACCGATTTCTTCGTGACCGACTTTTAGGGCAGGGCTATAAGAAAATACGTCTCATACGATCCCTAAAAAAATCTTTCTTCGTTATTAGCCACTAGTGGAAAAGTTCAAAATTGAGTTAAAAGATATGGTGGTTAATTGTTTTAATTAGTGTTTGACTGGTCTGCTGTACTGAGATGATCACCTCAATATTCTTTTTTTTTTTTTTTAAGATATATACATAATTTATTTACAAACTCCTGCAATACATTTACCCTTTACGCCCAGGCTAGCAGTATAGGGTTTCCCTGCTTTCTACACCCCTTACGCCCAGGGATAGCGCAAGAGTTAGCAAAAATACTCCCTTCTTATAATGTTTCATTCATCTTTAACAAATCACTGGCTAAAATATATTAAAGTCATTCATTATTTTTATATCAATGTTAACAGTAATAGCTACATGTATTTTGTCTTAAATTCTACCTTTTAAACTTTGTGACTTTTTGTTTTACTTTTCACGCATCATTGGAGACAAATAGAAGTGTATTTTAACATGTTTAACACGTGCTGTCAATAGAACATCAAAATTATACAGTTGTGATTGATGCAAATATATATATACGCGTGGAATATTTAGTATTCATATATAATGTAAGTTACTATGTATATTCAAGATAAGGAAAATGATTATTCATTTTTTTTAAATACATGTAGCTATTCAAAAGCATGTAATTCGTGGAAAAACATTAAAAAAAGAAGTACATTGATGGGAGTGTGTAACCTGGACAAACTACAATATGCTGTCCATAATGCAAATTTACCAATCTATTCAAAAACTCTCTTCATTTCAACATAAACATGTTCACCTATCTTTCCCCTGTTAATTTTACTGACAAAAATTATATCATTAATTGCCATATTAATGATCATTTGTTTTGAAACGGTTCTCTTTTGGTACTTAGCAATATTTCTATATTTCCATATTGCCCATTTTACCATGTAAAGGACTGTTTCAACTAATAAGTGTTTAACATCCAGCTTTTGTATCCCCAATATTATGATATTTTCAGTATTTTGCACCACATCTATACCGATTTGAGTGCATAAGGAATTAATTAATACGAAAATATCCCCCCACACCTCCTTAACTAATTTGCAGTTAACAAATAAATGTAATAAATTTTCCCTTTCTTTACAAAAATGACATAAACCATTAGACAAATTAATTTTATGTAATAACTCCTCTGTGTAAATAATATTGTGGAGTAATTTCCACTGTAACTGTTTACATTTTCGATGTGCAAAGTTGTTCTGCAATGCACTGCATATTTGACCCCACTGGACGTTGTTTTGAAAATAATTTTCCCATTTTTGCTCACAATTTGGAGTCAATGAGTACTTGTAGAAGCTTTGTATTTGCTTCAGTTTAATATCTCTGAATTCCATGATTTTACCCTCTCGCGCGAATTGTGTCCCCTTTAATTCAAACGGTCTCCTCTGCTGCTGCGAATTTACATTATCGAATTTTAAGATATTTATATGATTCGCAGTAAATGATGCCTTTATTTGACTATATTGAGATATCCAAGTTCTTTTATCATTTAACTTGTTAAAAACTGCCAAAGGTGAAATAAAGGAATTGTTTTGTTCATCCCATATATCCCTAACCTTTTTCATCCCACTTTTGGAAAAGTTATCAAAAAATAATGGATGCCCTCTAAATTTGAAGTGCGAGTTGCCAAAAAGGTTCTCCTCGAGTAGTTTCTCTTTTGACGTAATACTACAGTTACCTTGTTTTTGAAGTTCTACCCAGGAATTCAAGAGATTTAGATAATATTCCGATATCTTTGGCTGGGCTAGGCCAGTAATATCTGAACACTTACAAATAAAAAAATCCGTATCAAATTTTGAATCGAGGGAGGTAAGCCAAAACTTGCCTATAGCGTTCCAGTTATCTAGATCGCTATTTACCACGGTGTAAAAACTCTTGACATGCTTAGACTTAATGAAATCTCTAAGGTTAACCATATCTATCCCACCCTTTTCTTTCGGAAGACAACATACAGCTCTAGATACTCGATCTGGTTTCCCATCCCAAATGAAAGACCACATGATATGGTTTATCTCTTTTTCATATTTTACTGGAATACCTCTCATCTCGATTTCATAGCCAATGTTGGATACTACGAGTGATTTAATAATAAGGACTTTCCCGGCGAATGTTAAATCTCTTGATTTCCAGACTTCGATGCAACTTTTTAGTTTATTAATTTTATCTAACCATATTCGATCTATATTAACTCCATACCCGTGTTGGACCCCAAGCGCTTTAACAGGCTGCTTTGTCCATTTAATTCTATTAAATTTCGGTTTTTTTGTTTTTCCATCGCCCTAAATACATACCGACCGTTTTGTTCATGTTCATACGCGCACCGCTAGCTTTTTCGTACGTTTCCAAAACTTTGAAAGTTTCTTCGATCGACTGTTCCGTTTTATTAAAAAGCTGCGTGTCATCAGCAAACATATTTAGTTTAGCCTCTAAATTTTCATTAGTCCTGGAAGGAAGACTAATCCCTTTAATATTATGATTGTTTCGAATTGTTGCAGCAAACGGTTCTGCTTGTAAAATATAGAGCAAAGGCGCTATCGGACATCCCTGTCGAATAGAACGGGATATCCCTATGTACTTTGATACAAATCCGTTAGTTTGTATGCACGTCTTTGCATTTTTAAAGAGCATAAATACCCACCCCCTAAACTTTTCTCCAAAGCCAAATTTTTTCATACATAGTTCGATCCACCCCCACTCTACTCTATCGAATGCCTTTTGCTGATCAAGAAATATAATTGACCCTTCATGATCTTCCATATCAGTATAGTCAATTATATCTTGTAGCAATCTGTTGCCCTGAAAAATATATCGTCCCTTAACAAATCCCTTTTGGTCAGGGTTAATGATATTTGGTAATACAAGTTTTAGTCTCTCTGCTAATAATTTTGATATAATCTTATAATCTGTATTTAGCAGAGTAATAGGACGCCAATTCTTGATATCCTCCCGTTCTCCAGACTTGAACATGAGAGTAATAACACCTCTATACTGTGAGTCGCATAATATATTTTTATTCATGATATCGTTCACCACAGCTGTGAAGTCCTCGCCAATAAGATACCAATATATCTGATAGAACTCACTAACAATCCCATCTTCCCCTGGTGATTTTTCGGGTTTAAGTTTACGGACTGCGTTTAGGATTTCATCCAAGGTAATTTCTTTCTCACAATCCTGCTTTTCGTTTTCCCCTAAATGTTTGTCAATATTCCGAAGTAATGATTCTGCCGCATCATTCTCCCAGCCCTCTGATGTAAAAAGTAAATTATAAAAATTTAACTGTGCGTCAAGGATTGCATCTATGCCTTCCTTGTACTCTCCGTTCACAGTTTTGACTTTCGTCCATAACTTTTCACTCCCCCTTTTCTTTTCTAAATTGAACCTCAATATTCTTAATATAAGTAGGTAGGCATTGCCTTAATTCGAGCACAACAAAAATATAAGATCATGAAGATGTCAATGACCAGCTTAATTGTATTTTTACATATCTTTTGAGTTGAAGAAAGCTCGCGATCCCCTATACCATGAAACATCACAGATGACGGAGTTCCACGCCTCAATTAAAGAATAAAATCGTTTAGAATTCAGAATTTAAGATCTAGATGACCCCATTCCCGAAAAGATGTGGACACTTTTGATGCAATGTTAACTGTTTTGATCGTCGTTATTTTTACTTTAACCAGTTAATTTTCTAGAACGTTCAGTTTGGGGCGAAGTATTTGGGCCGAATGAGCGTAAAAAAAGAAAATGTAAAAAAATGAAAAAAATTTGATTTACTTAAGAAATGAAATAGCTCATCGTCATCATAATATTTTTCTCCTTATTCTAAATTTACATGGAAAATTTTTTTAAGGCGAGTAGCAAAATTGGTCATTATTTTCAAATTCACATCGAATCTGTATAAATTGTGCACGTGAATTGTGAGAAGCATATCCGGACGAAAAAAAATCAATATCAGCATTAGGCAAATTTTTCGCAGGAACTTGCCGTAGAGCTCTCCGCTCTCGCGGGCACTTCGTGCCCGCTACGAGCTGTGCTCGCTATAATGTCTCACAACTATGTTGTGTTCTATGGTCATTACCGGATCCTAAGATCGCAATGGCAGAGGGAGGTTTGGCGCCATAAAACCTGGTTTAACCCACCATTTCGTTTGAAATGCCTTTACTAAGTCAGGACCATTGCGATCCACCAATTCTCCGTTATGACTGATTCGTTTTTGTCATTTTCTCTGGACTATGAGATTGATCATTCAAGTTCGGTAGTTTTGTTATTACCTTTATTATGTTAAAGTAATATATTTTGAGAAAAAATCGGTGAAGTTGAGAAGATGAATAATTATACTGTGATATTTCACGTTTCATGGACATAATCCATCCTAAATGTTACATGTAACATCGGTACACCAGTTGGCAAGAACCAGCACGTAGTTGTAAAATACATTAATCATTTTTATTTGCTTAATATATTGTTTGCACGTGGAATGATATGGACAAAAATAAAAGTTAATATTTATTATTTATATATATTGTGATTTATTATGATTTTATTATGCTAAACGCAAATAAAATATGTTTAATGACATTAAGGAAAATTTTAAAACGCAGATTTATGCTGTAATGAACTAGAAGTACAAATGTCGCATGCTACGTTGTGCTAAGTATTCCCCAAAGTATAAGGAAAGACCAAAAAGAGGTTCATTGTTCTGAGACCGACTACCGTATTTAAAATAAACTCCTTCAATAATGTCCGAGATAAAAGAAGAAATGTTTATTCATATACATTGCATCAAAGAAACGCACTTTCCAAACAATTGTTTGTACAAGTATATGCTTACAAGAGTTAACACTCAAGTATGTCTCGCCTGCTGGCACCATCAGAATACCAAGTTATTTAATTTGGCATTCATAAATTCTCGACATTCTCCTGTGCAACAACTAAAATGACTCTAGATATCATAGTCATTGAGAAACAGACTTAGAATAAAAGAGTGAACAAAAAACAACATTTACAGTCATTTAGCGTAGAAATGAGGTCAATGTCAGAAAAAACGGTGACAGACGCAAAACCCTAATTTAATTCATCGATATCCTAAAGATCGGATGCCTAGCTATTAACTTTTTCTAAGAAATCAATTTTCCACAAAAGTAAACTTACAAAGTAGTTTAGAGCCTGAAAAAGACCTGCGTTTACAAAGTCACTATAGCCTGAAAATTGGGTCAAGGTCCCATGTCATGGTAACAATTACCTCAACTGTCTGAATACCAAATATTAGATGCCTAGCTATGATACTTTTCAAGTACCAAAAAGTCTTGCAAAGATGTCTACGTCCGAAAAAAAACCTTATTTCACAAAATCACTGAAGTGTGAAAATGGGGTCAAGGTCAAATGGCATGATGACAGTTGCGTACAACCACAAATGTCTGTATACCAAATATCAGATGCCTAGCTATTATACATTTCAAGAAATTTATTTTCCACAAAAGTCTTACAAAGAAGTTTATGGCCTGAAAAAAGATATAAGTTCACAGAGTCACTGGAGCATGAAAATGGGGTCAAGGTTACATAGCATGTTGGCAGTTGCATAGAAGATTACCTGAACTGTCTGTATACTAAATATCTGATGCCTACCTAATATACTTTTAAAAAGAAATTTATTTTCCACAAAAGTCTGACAAAGAAGTTTTCAGCCTGAAAAAAGATATATGAAGTTCACAGAGTCCCTGGAGAATGAACAAGGTATCAGGGTAATACGACATGGTAAGAGTTGCATAAAGCATAACCTGAACTGTCTGTATATATATATATATAATATCAAATGCATAGCTATTATACTTTTCAAGAAATTTATTTTCCACGAAAGTCTTACAAAGAAGTTTTCGGCATGAAAGAAAGATCCAAGTTCACAGAGTCGCTGGAGCGTGAAAATGGGGTTAAGTTCACACGGCATGGTTAAAGTTGCGTAGCTTAATCTGTCTGTATACGAAATATCAGATGCCTAGCTATTAACATTTTCAAGTAATTCATTTTCCACAAAAGTGATACAGAAAAGTTTACGCCATCGCGGCCGCTGTCGTCGCTGGAAAGTAATACCTATGTTTCGCCTTCCGAGACTATTCGTCGCAGGCGAGACAAAAACAGCACTGATGATATTGACAGTGTGCTAAAGAAACAAAGAGGTGCATGAACCAAGGTGGTATTCAAATGTCCAAAAAGGGCAAACAAGGAAAGAAACTGGAACGGCCCCTAAATTTGCCTAAAGTTAAAATTTTGAGACCAAGTTTGGACCATCTTTAGACCATCCTAATCCGTTACTCGAAACTATCTTAGACGAGTCTTTTGTTATGACATCTCAACATCGATTTTAAGAAAAAAAAACCAATTGATTGAAATTAGCATTCGATAATTACTGTTTTAAAGAATATATTCCTCTGTATGTAAACCAACAAGATTATGACTTGCTTGCTAGAAATAAGTCATCGTATTATTAGCTACAGTTTTTATTTGAAATAATAACGACTTCGTCCTAAAATAATGAATCAACATATAAGATCATCAAAGTACGTAAAATAAGTTTAAAGTTATATTTTATGCATGATGTCTTAAGTTAATAAGGTGAACATATGGAGTCATTTTCTATAAATTATGATAAATGAAAAAATGAATTGTGTGAAGACGTCCAATTTGGTGTCTTCAGTTGTATCATTTAAATGTGACAATCTTTAAAATGGTACAGCTTCAAGAACACGACTTAAGACGAAGGCGAGTCTTTAGATGGTCTATAAACGCACCTTAGCTAAGATAGCTTCGAGAACATCGCACCTGGTGTTTTCAACGATTTGAATTTAAACCATCGGGAATGGAAAAATGAAAAAAAAAGTAATTGCCAATTCGTGTCAGAAATTTACGATGATAATTTTTATGATTACAATCGGCCGAGAACTTTGTCCACCAGCAGCTGTTACCACCCATGTGGTTTATAAATACAAAGTACCTTAATGAGTGTCGAGAAAAGTGTTCGTTATGTTAAATATGTCTGTTTTAAATAGGAATCTCTAATATGCAACATTTAAGTCAAAATAATTGGACGGTCGAAAAGATATACATTAAACAAATAAAGTCTAAGCAAATCCTTATAAACATCAAAGCAAATTATCTTCAACGAATGGGTAAGCACATTTATTATGCGAAGTACAAACCAAATAAAGTAAATCAAAATACTCGCTTCTGATTGCTACATCCTGTCATATTTTTGGATTGTACGCAATGACACAAAAGTATTTGTCCAAAAGATATGTTTAAATTAAGTAAATAATTAATAGATATGAGTCCAAAGCAAGTTTTATAGTTATGAATAATCATTGAACAGAGCCACCATTTTAAGCTTCCCTGAATTTTTAATGGTCTTAAGTTAGTTATTGGTTTTAACGAGAATGAATCAACAGGTCATTTTATCTTGATCACCATCATGATATTAGCAGGAACCTCTTACTCTTCCGGAGTACCTGAGTTCACTCATGTTATGACTTGAGTTTGCGTTGTTGATTTCTGTTCAGTTGATTTTGTGTTTTGTGTGTCTTGGTGCTGTTCTTGTTCGTGTTTACCGGTTTCGTTGTTGCCCTTTCGGACTCATGACACTCGAATGCCCCATTGGTGCCTCTTTGCCTCTTTTGAAAAGACTGGCGAATATATCCTGTTTTGTATTAGGTCCCTGAAATACAATATATTCCATATGCATGAAACAGGACGTTATTCTTGATCATCTTAATGTATCATTAACCTTTAACAGCTCTGTTTACGTCCCAATTGAGTGCTGGTTTTCTAGAAAATGTGTAGATTAAATGTACATCATTTATCCTAATAAATAAAAATGACACCATTCATGAAAATATAAGAACGACAAGCTAACATATCTGTGGGTGGACAGTGTTTTGACAACATCGGCGTTGTTTAAAAATGCAAATACCGAAACTGGTTATTTGGTTATTCTTTATATGCATATTGGGGGAGTAGCCTCTCATGAGCAGCATTTGAATCAAAACATTGGAAGGTCAAATCAAGTGAACGAAAAGTTCTCAAAATAAAAAAAAGGATCGAACAGGAAAGCCAAATCCAGCACCGAGGATATCGAACATGTGCAGTCCAAGAAAGAAACCTGGGGTTTTATACAATTTGAGTTTCACAATCGAAAATAATTTCAACGACAAAAAAGCATTAAAATTTATTGGTTAATTCGTGTTAGATAAGTCCGACGACCAGGCTTGTGATTACCCTTGTAGACATCTGGACCACCAGCAGCGGTTACCGACAGAGTGGTTTTAAAATTCAAATACCAAAACGGGTATAAAGACGGGTAATTTGGTTATGCTGTATATCCTTATATTCCCAGTATCAAGATCAGATATTTTGGGCTATTGTAAACACCATTATTAAATAACGGAAAGATGTATTGGATAATACACAAAAAAAACAATCATCATATAGTTGAATGAAAAAATGTTAATATTATATAGCAAACAGTTTAATCACATGCCCCAAAACAAAAGGATACTGGCGAAATCTATATTTATATATCTTTTGGCCAATTAAAAATTTTTATTAAAATGTGAAACGGAGTCAGTCAGTAGATTTCATGGCAAGTGCAATACACTCCACGAATGTGCAATAGATCATCTGACTAATTTAAAACACGGTAAAGTAGAGTTAAATTATATAAATTCAAATAGAACAGTAAAAATATGTTGTGTAAAAAATGCTCAATATTATTAGAACATCCTGTCAAACTAGTGAATAACACTAAGCTGCGCGAAAAGACATAAAAATATTTGTCCAATAAATATTGTTTAAAATATCAAATTAAGTAGATGTTTGCAAAGATTCCTGTTATAGTTTTAAATTAACAATGAGCGGTGTCATCCTTCTAGCTTCCCTTAACTTTCAATTCTCTTCAATAAATTATTGGTTTTGACGGGAATAACCAATTTGGTTATTTTTGGTTACACATGTCAAGGGTTCAAAACATTGGAAGGTCAAATTAAAACCTAAATTAAAGTATTGAACGAAAAATTTTCAAAATTAAAATAATTTCGAACAGGAAAGCAAAATCCAGCACCGAGGATATCTAACAATGTTTTTTGTCGTTGAAATTTTCGATTATGAAATTAAAAAATTGTATAAAAGCTCATGTTACTTGTTTCCATGTGTAATGATAAAAAAGCATAAGCTTTGACAAAGATTCCTGGCTTAAGACCAGCACAAATAGAATATGCCAGCCGGGGTTAAACTAGTTTATGAGCTTAACATACCTAACACAAGTGATTTTCCTTTTCGTTTTTCGTTTTTCAAATTTTTTTTTCAAAATTTTTTTTTTTCGAATTTTTTTTTTTTTTTTTTTTGAATAGGAAAATGACTCATTTTCCTTTTCGTTATTCATTTTCCTTTTCGTTTTTCATTTTCCTTTTCGATTTTGAATAGGAAAATGACCCATTTTCCTTTTCGTTATTCATTTTCCTTTTCAATTATTTTTTTCAAAAAAAAAATTTTTCGAATTTTTTTTTTTCGATTTTGAATAGGAAAATGACCCATTTTCCTTTTCGTTTTTCATTTTCCTTTTCGATTTTGAATAGGAAAACTGACTCAATTTCCTTTTCGTTATTCATTTTCCTTTTCGTTTTTCATTTTCCTTTTCGATTTTGAATAGGAAAATGACCCATTTTCCTTTTCGTTATTCATTTTCCTTTTCAAATTTTTTTTTTCAAAAATTTTTTTTTTTCGAATTTTTTTTTTCGATTTTGAATAGGAAAATGACCCATTTTCCTTTTCTTTTTTCATTTTCCTTTTCGATTTTGAATAGGAAAATGACTCATTTTCCTTTTCGTTATTCATTTTCCTTTTTGTTTTTCATTTTCCTTTTCGATTTTGAATAGGAAAATGACCAATTTTCCTTTTCGTTATTCATTTTCCTTTTCAAATTTTTTTTTCAAAAAAATTTATTTCGAATTCTTTTTTTTTTTCGATTTTGAATAGGAAAATGACCCATTTTCCTTTTCGTTTTTCATTTTCCTTTTCGATTTTGAATAGGAAAATGACTCATTTTCCTTTTCGTTATTCATTTTCCTTTTCGTTTTTCATTTTCCTTTTCGATTTTGAATAGGAAAATGACCCATTTTCCTTTTCGTTATTCATTTTCCTTTTCAAAAATTTTTTTTTTCGAATTTTTCTTTTTCGATTTTGAATAGGAAAATGACCCATTTTCCTTTTCGTTTTTCATTTTCCTTTTCGATTTTGAATAGGAAAATGACTCATTTTCCTTTTCGTTATTCATTTTCCTTTTCGTTTTTCATTTTCCTTTTCGATTTTGAATAGGAAAATGACCCATTTTCCTTTTCGTTATTCATTTTCCTTTTCAAATTTTTTTTTCAAAAAAATTTATTTCGAATTTTCTTTTTTTTTCGATTTTGAATAGGAAAATGAACCATTTTCCTTTTCGTTTTTCATTTTCCTTTTCGATTTTGAATAGGAAAATGACTCATTTTCCTTTTCGTTATTCATTTTCCTTTTCGTTTTTCATTTTCCTTTTCGATTTTGAATAGGAAAATGACCCATTTTCCTTTTCGTTATTCATTTTCCTTTTCAATTTTTTTTTTCAAAAAAAAAATTTTTCGAATTTATTTTTTTTTTTTTCGATTTTGAATAGGAAAATGACCCATTTTCCTTTTCGTTTTTCATTTTCCTTTTCGATTTTGAATAGGAAAATGACTCATTTTCCTTTTCGTTATTCATTTTCCTTTTCGTTTTTCATTTTCCTTTTCGATTTTGAATAGGAAAATGACCCATTTTCCTTTTCGTTGTTCATTTTCCTTTTCAAATTTTTTTTTTCCAATCATTTTCCTTTTCAATTTTTTTTTTTTTTCAAAATTTTTTTTTTTCGAATTTTTTTTTTCGATTTTGAATAGGAAAATGACCCATTTTCCTTTTCGTTTTTCATTTTCCTTTTCGATTTTGATTAGGAAAATGACTCATTTTCCTTTTCGTTATTCATTTTCCTTTTCGTTTTTCATTTTCCTTTTCGATTTTGAATAGGAAAATGACCCATTTTCCTTTTCGTTATTCATTTTCCTTTTCAAATTTTTTTTTTCAAAAATTTTTTTTTTCGATTTTTTTTTTTCGATTTTGAATAGGAAAATGACCCATTTTCCTTTTCGTTTTTCATTTTCCTTTTCGATTTTGAATAGGAAAACTGACTCATTTTCCTTTTCTTTATTCATTTTCCTTTTCGTTTTTCATTTTCCTTTTCGATTTTGAATAGGAAAATGACCCATTTTCCTTTTCGTTATTCATTTTCCTTTTCAAATTTTTTTTTTGAAAAAAATTTATTTCGATTTTTTTTTTTTTTTTTCGATTTTGAATAGGAAAATGACCCATTTTCCTTTTCGATTTTGAATAGGAAAATGACTCATTTTCCTTTTCGTTATTCATTTTCCTTTTCGTTTTTCATTTTCCTTTTCGATTTTGAATAGGAAAATGACCCATTTTCCTTTTCGTTATTCATTTTCCTTTTCAATTTTTTTTTTCAAAAAAAAAAATTTTCGAATTTTTTTTTTTCGATTTTGAATAGGAAAATGACCCATTTTCCTTTTCGTTTTTCATTTTCCTTTTCGATTTTGAATAGGAAAATGAATCATTTTCCTTTTCGTTATTCATTTTCCTTTTCGTTTTTCATTTTCCTTTTCGACTTTGAATAGGAAAATGGCCCATTTTCCTTTTCGTTATTCATTTTCCTTTTCAAATTTTTTTTTCAAATTTTTTTTTTCGATTTCTTTTTTTTTTAGATTTTGAATAGGAAAATGACCCATTTTCTTTTTCGTTTTTCATTTTCCTTTTCGATTTTGAAAAGAAAAATGACTCATTTTCCTTTTCGTTATTCATTTTCCTTTTCGTTTTTCATTTTCCTTTTCGATTTTGAATAGGAAAATGGCCCATTTTCCTTTTCGTTTTTCATTTTCCTTTTCGATTTTGAATAGGAAAATGACTCATTTTCCTTTTCGTTATTCATTTTCCTTTTCGTTTTTCATTTTCCTTTTCGATTTTGAATAGGAAAATGGCCCATTTTCCTTTTCGTTATTCATTTTCCTTTTCAAATTTTTTTTTTCAAATTTTTTTTTTCGATTTTTTTTTTCGATTTTGATTAGGAAAATGACCCATTTTCCTTTTCGTTTTTCATTTTCCTTTTCGATTTTGAATAGGAAAATGACTCCTTTTCTTTTTCGTTATTCATTTTCCTTTTCGTTATTCATTTTCCTTTTCGTTTTTCATTTTCCTTTTCGATTTTGAATAGGAAAATGGCCCATTTTCCTTTTCGTTATTCATTTTCCTTTTAATTTTTTTTTTTTCAAAATTATTTTTTTCAAATTATTTTAAATTTTTATTTTGAATAGGATTTTCATTTTCTTTTGCGATTTTGAATAGGAAAATGGCCCATGTTGTTCTCAAGGTTATTTTTCAAATTTGTTGACTTTTCAAAACGTTAGAACCACCCCTCCACAATTTTAACCCTACTAGTTGTAATATTACAGTCCCACAAATGTGTAAATATTTCTTTCAACCAAGCTTCGATTTGATATTTTTAACCACTGTAATTATTCACAGTCTTCTACTGTAAATTGCAGAATATATAACCTAAAAATTGTTAATTTTGGAAATACATTGTTTTGTTTGTTATCGTAATTTGTTGAATTAGTTTCTACTTAGTGTTTTAGTGTTTCAGCTAGAGTCATAAGAGTTCAAAATGTTCAAAATGTTTAGGTTCACCAATATGTTATGTACGGAAGCTTATTATGGACATGCATAAAAAAAAATTCGCCGCGGCGAGTTACTATTTCGCCCTGGCCACTTATTATTTCGCCGCGGCGAGTTACTATCTCGCCTCGGCGACTTATTATCTCGCCCCGGCGACTTATTATCTCGCTGCGGCGAGTTACTATCTCGCCTCGGCGACTTTTTATCTCGCCCCGGCGACTTACTATCTCGCCCCGGCGACTTATTATCTCGCCCCTGCTAAACACTATCTCGCCCCTGCTAAACACTATCTCGCCCCGGCGAGTTACTATTTCGCCTCGCTGACTTACTATCTCGCCCTGGCGAGTTAACTGTCTCGCCCCGGCGACTTATCCTTTAAAAAAATAGCGGGTAACGAAAGATTTTTGCGCCTTTTTTTCCCGTAAAAATCGGCTAACCCATTACGGAGTTATTGCTCTTTTTGACATCTTTTGCCGATTTTTACTTTTATAACTTCAAAAATCTTCTCAACAACTGCTTGGACAAATGCAACCAAACTTGAAAATTGATATATTTGTTTCTTAGGGTATCCTGCCTATCCTGCACGGAACTGATGTGGGGATTTTTTATTCTTAGAAATTCATGGCCGCCGATTCTAAAAATAGAACATTGGGTAAAACAGCACTTTTTTTTAAAATAACGCAAAAATGGTTAGGGTAAGCCACATTCTTTGAGGGGTAAACAATTTCAGAATGATGAAAACTACCTGTGGACAAATTTCCGTAAAAATCTGATAACTGATGCTGGAGTAATTGCCCTTTTTGTCGGTTTTTGCTAATTTTTAGTTTGTCATTGCTTGGCGTCCGCCATCGTTGTTAGCAACTTTTAAATCATTTTATACAAAACCAGAAGGCAAAAATGAAGTAAAATTTGGCATAAATGTACTTAAGGGTATTATGCAAAAAGTTTGATTTGGGATTTTTTTTATCCATCCACAAATATGGTGGCTGTTGCTAAAACTAAATAGAGCCTTCCCCGGAAGGCATATGTCGCCTGCGTATCTATGTTTTCTTGTAAACAGGAAGTAGATGAGTTACGGGCATAAAAACTCTCTATACCATATAAAACACTAGAGGCTGAAGCTGTATGCAAAGTATCAAGTGGTCTGACTGTTGCATGCAGTTACCCGAAAAATGTGACGAAAATTTTGCGTATATGTTCATTGTATATAAAACGTTAAGTGGTCTGTTGCATGCAGTTACCCGAAAAGTGTGACGAAAATTTTGCGAATATGTTCATTGTATATAAAACGTTTAAACGTATTCGTCAAACAGAAAATAGCTATTTTACGGGCATAAAATTTATATCAACCTTAAAGTACTATGGGATGAAGCTACATGCCAAATATCAAGAGGCTGTGGCATGTAGTTGCCCGGAAAACTGCGACGAAAATTTTGCATATATGTTCATTGAAAATAAAACGTTTAGTATTGGTAATGTTCGTCAAACATAAATATTTTTTTTTTCGGGCATAAAATCGCTTTACACCTTATAGTACTATGGGATGAAGCTACATGCCAAATATCAAAGGCTGTGGCATATAGTTGCCCGGAAAACTGCGACGAAAATTTTGCATATATGTTCATTGTATATAAAACGTTAAGTTATTCGTCAAACAGGAAGTAGTTATTCTTCGGTCATAAAATCGCTTTACACCTTATAGTACTTTGGGATGAAGCTACATGCTAAATATCAAGAGGCTGTGGCATAAAGTTGCCTGGAAAACTGCGACGGAAATTTTTGTGAATCCGCAGGACGACGGATGGAGCCAAACTAATCCCTATATCATGTCGCATCTGCAACACGTTGCAGGCGACATAAATAGAACATCCTTCCTCCAGGGATAAAACTAACTTAAGGGCATAGCAACCCATAAACAATAATAGACGGAAGAAAGGACAAGATAGGATAAGAAGACGAATTTGGCCCCCTAAATTGGTCAAATTTTCCAAAATCGGAATATTGAATTATAACGGTGTGATTTTGTGATTCAGAAGTTGTATTTTTTGGAACAAGCACAATTTTATTGAAAAATTGACATATGGCGTAATTACGCATGTGCACAAAATGATAGAACTATGAAATGTAGCAAAATTTGCTTAAAATTGTTAAAATGACAATGGTTTTTGTGAAATTTAAATATGAGCGGACCTGCGGCCCACGAAGATAATTTCTGGAAATATTAGTTTTTGTATGCCAATTCCACAGTTAGAATATTTTTGTGGGCCGCTTGTCCGCTCATAGTTATTTAAGCCAAAAACATACAAAAATAAACCAAATTTCGAGGATTTTAGAGAAAAAGTCACTTTTTCGTCATGTTTGATCGAATGCTAAAATCAGATTGGATCTATAATTTGTTTAAAACATTCAAATATATCAACTTTCATTACTTAATATCATATAAATCAATTTTTGAGCATAAAATTTCACTTTTGAAAAAGGGGCCAAAAACAGCCCTTATCATACCTTGTCCTTTGAAGTCACCATCCTCATTCAGAATGAAAAGATCTACAAAAGTCTTCATTTAAGATTTTATTTGCACAAAACGTTCATATAAGCATACTAGACCAGGTGAGCGATCAGTCTCCTGGGAGCCTCGAGTTAAATTGATCCGATGAAACCTGCTGCTGCTGCTAAAATAGAGCAGGAGGGTTAAATAACAGGTTTATTGCAACAAGCTCAAAACGGCCATAGAACTATATCAAAATTCTTGCAAGGGTAAAAAAATAACGAACTTAATAATCTTAAGAATTCTTAATAAGAATCAATCTCAAATATTCATTGCAAAAGACAAATCAAGAGCACTCGCCAGATATATGAATGATCAAAATAGTCCTGACTTGGTAGAGGCGTTCAAATTTGAAACGTTTATGGCGCCAAACCTCCCTGTGACACGATTCACATATAGACATCATATTATTTAAAAAAGATCAAAATGAATTTCACTGCGTTTAGCGCTTTTCTGGATAAACCTTCATCAGACAAGCTAGGGGCCGAAAAACTGGAAGACCGGTAACACATACACAGTAGAACATGACATATTGTTGAATGTTAAAAAAAGTCATTATGCATTCCAATGGATGGAGTCGTACTAGTATATGAGGCCCCGTAATTGCCGAGTTGATGTTAACTCCAATGTGTCCTCAGTGCGAGCACTTGACTGCAGTGTTCCACAGGGAAGTTGCAAGCCTCGGGCCGTGGCTTTACCTAACCTATGCAGAAACAATTTTTGACACAGTCCCTCCCTCCATTCAGTGTATGGTTTTGCAGACGATCACACGGCAAACAGACGAGAATTAAACCATCGGTAACAGAGGAACACGTGCCGTTACAGAACGTCAGGACTGTGCAGTGACCATCAGTGAATGAATGAACCATAACAAAATAAAATTTAACAATGCAAAAACACAATTCATTCTATTTGAAAGTAAGAAACAACTTGAAATAAACATCTGTGAAAACCAAATTAAATCTGAAAACTGTAGTAGGTATCTTAGTGTATTATAGATGAATCTTTGAATTTTAAAGAGCGCATAAAAAGAAAATGTAAAACTCCTGTCAAAAGAAGCCACTGAAACCCTAGTACTGTCTTTGATTATATCTCACTTAGATTACTGTAATATAATATTGTATGGTATTTCACAAACTGAATGGTCAAAACTTGAAATAATTCAGAAAATGTGTGCTAAACTTGTATTGTGTCGTTCTATGTATGACAGCTCTAAACAAGCTCTGTTTGAATTGCATTGGCTTCCAATTAAGGCACGTATTATTTTAAAATCTTAACTTATATGTATAACTGTTCTGTTGATAATGTACTATTGTATTTAATTGAACTTTTGTCCGTCGTCGTCCGTCGTTCATTAACAATTTCAAAAATCTTCTCCTATGAAACCACTGAACCAATTTTAAACAACATTGCAGGAATGATTTATGAAATGTTGACAAAAAAGGATTTTAATTTTGAAATGATTCGATTAAAACATGGCCGCTGTTACTAAAAATAGAACATAGGGTAAAATCACTCAAAATGGCTTATAACTCAGCAACAATAACAGATAGAAAAAATTTGAGGATTTTAGGCTCTTCAGAATCAAAAGCGCTACGATAGTCTCCATTGGGTCGAAGTTGTCAGATGACCCCTTATAGGCGTTATGGCCCTTTTAAGGTCAAGAATAGAGTTTTTCATGTTTTTGCCCTATCGAATGAAAACTACTGCAGATAGAGAAAAGCTGTTGCTTGCTTAAATGTTCAGCTCATTAAGCTCTACAAAAATCTCCATTGGGTCGAAGTTGTCAGATGACCCCTTATAGGGGTTACAGCCCCTTAAAGGCAAAAAATAGTGTTTTTGGCCTATGGAATGAAAACTATTGCATATAGAGAAAAGTTGTTGCTTGCTTAAATGTTCAGCTCATTTAGCTCTACAAAAGTTTCCATAGGGTCAAAGTTGCCAGATGACCCCTTATAGTGGTTACGGCCCCTTAAAGACAAAACATAGTGTTTTTGGCCTAAAGAAAGAAAACTTTTGCAGATAGAGAAAAGATGTTGCTTGCTTAAATGTTCAGCTTAATTAGCTCTACAAAAGTCTTTATAGGGTCGAAGTTGTCAGATGACCCCTTTAAGGGGTTATGGCCCTTTAAAGGTGAAAAATAGTGTTTTTTGCTTTGGAATGAAAACTATTGCAGATAGAGAAAAGCTTTTTATTGCTTGAACATTCAGCTCATTTATCTATACAAAAGTCTTCAAAGGGTTGACATTAAGACCAGGTGAGCGATTCAGGCTCCTGGGAGCCTCTTGTTAAAAAAAATTGGTTCGATTTTCACAATCTTTTTTTTTCATTGGAATCCTTGTGACAATCCCTTTTACACAAAAAAGTAGCTTTTCATTTTTATTTTTCGCAACACAAACAATTTAAAATTTGTAGATTACCCCGGCTACCAGTACTTTCAGTACTTTGATTTTCTTTCTAGCCTGCAATTTGTTGTACATTGTATACAGTTTGACCATTCTTTAGTTTCTTCCAATTGATGATCAAGTTATTGATGATTTTATTGAAACAAAAAGGTTTTGACTTGAGGAAAAGTGTATGATACCGGTGTGTCACCCCTTTTACAACGAAAAATAGCAGAACATGTTCTTTTTTAGCTCACCTGGACCGAATGTCCATGTGAGCTATTACCATCACTTGGCGTCCGTCGTCGTCGTCGTCGTCGTCGTCGTCTGTCGTCGTCTGTCGTCGTCGTCTGTTAACAATTTTTCAAAAATCTTCTCCTCTGAAACTACCTCACAAAATTTAATGAAACTTGGTATGAATGATCCTTAGGGTGTCCTGCACCAAACTTGTGTTTTGATTTTTGATCCGTTAAAAAACATGGCCGCCGTTACTAAAAATAGACTAGGGTGGTCAGACTACTGTTTTTGGCTTATAAATCAAAAAGTATAAGAGATAGAGGAAATCTGAGGCACGCTACTGATTCAGCATCAAAAGCTCTACAAAAGTCTCCATTTGGTCAAAGTTGTCAGATGACCCCTTATAGGGGTTACGGCCCCTTGAAGGTGAAAAATAGCATTTTTTCATGTTTTTGGCCTACAGAATGAAAACTATTGCAGATAGAGATTAGCTGTTGCTTGCTTAAATGTTCAGCTCATATAACTCTACAAAAGTCTTTATAGGGTCGAAGTTGTCAGATGACCCCTGATAGGGGTTACGGCCCCTTAAAGGTGAAAAATAGCCATTTTTCATGTTTTTGGCCTACAGAATGAAAACTATTGCAGATAGAGATTAGCTGTTGCTTGCTTAAATGTTCAGCTCATATAACTCTACAAAAGTCTTTATAGGGTCGAAGTTGTCAGATGACCCCTTATAGGGGTTACGGCCCCTTAAAGGTGAAAAATAGCCATTTTTCATGTTTTTGGCCTACAGAATGAAAACTATTGCAGATAGAGATTAGCTGTTGCTTGCTTAAATGTTCAGCTCATTTAGCTCTCCATAGGGTCGAAGTTGTCAGATAGCCCCTTATAGGGGTTATGGCCCCTGAAAAATAGCGTTTTTTCATGTTATTGTCCTACAGAATGAAAACTATTGCACATAGAGATTAGCTGTTGCTTACTTATATGTTCAGCTCATTTAGCTCTACAAAATTTTCCATAGGGTCGAAGTTGTCAGATGACCCTTTATAGGGGTTACTCCCCCTGAAAAATAGCAATTTTTCATGTTTTTGTCCTACAAAATGAAAACTATTGCAGATAGAGATTAGCTGTTGCTTGCTTAAATGTTCAGCTCATTTAGCTCTACAAAATTTTCCATAGGGTCGAAGTTGTCAAATGACCCCTTATAGGGGTTACGGCCCCTGAAAAATAGCCATTTTTCATGTTTTTGGCCTACAGAATGAAAACTATTGCAGATAGAGATATGCTTGCTTAAATGTTCAGCTCATTTAGCTCTACAAAATTCTCCATAGGGTCGAAGTTGTCAGATGACCCCTTATAGGGGTTACGGCCCCTGAAAAATAGCCATTTTTCATGTTTTTGGCCTACAGAATGAAAACTATTGCAGATAGAGATTAGCTGTTGCTTGCTTAAATGTTCAGCTTATTTAGCTCTACAAAATTCTCCATAGGGTCGAAGTTGTCAGGTGACCCCTTATAGGGGTTATTGCCTCTGAAAAAAGCAATTTTTCATGTTTTGGCCTACAGAATGAAAACTATTGCAGATAGAGATTAGCTGTTGCTTGCTTTAATGTTCAGCTCATTTAGCTCTACAAAGTCTCCATAGGGTCGAAGTTGTCAGATGACTCCTTATAGGGGTTATGGCCCCTTATAGGTGAAAAATGGTGTTTTTGGCCTATAGAATGAAAACTATTGCAGGTAGAGAAAAGCTGTTGCTTGCTTAAATGTTTAGCTCATTTAGCTCTACAAAAGTGTAGGGTCAACATTAAGACCAGGTGAGCGATTCAGGCTCCTAGGAGCCTCTTGTTTAAATCTTGATTTTCCTATTCTTGAATGATTTGAGTTAAGAAATATGATCATCAGCATCTCATAAAATGTTTCTATCAAGTTTGGTTTAAGGTTTAGATCAGATGTGATCTGAAATTATTGTTCATTTTTGCCGGACAATTGTAGCCTTTGGAAGAGGAATTATCATCCGCATAGTTTAAACATAGTCATAATTTGACCTCTTAATCGTTTTTTTTGTTTTGTTTAATTGTTACGTGTATGTCTATGCTCTTCATATTAAAATGGTATTTTGCAACATCAACCTTTTGGCTAAAGGGCCTAGCCTCTGGTCGGTCCAATAACAAAGGTTATAACATAACTATCGAGCTGTGGTGTTCAATCTCAAATGCCCAAGAAGAAAAGACGAAACAATACAGAGACACATCAGAGAACTTAAAGATCACGATGGTCCTGACTTAGTACACAGGCATTTCCAGAGAAATGGTTGGTTTAACCAGGTTTTATGATACCAAGCATTTCTCTTCCGTTGCGACCCGAGCGTACAGTAGTAACAGAAAACACAACACGGTTAAACGTTGTGAGACACATAAGATATAGAGATAGTAAGGTGATCATCTCAGAAAAACAAACAACCAAAACTAATAAACAATCACGATCCATTTCATCTGACAATATTTTGTCCGCAATGGCTGATATCGAGGAAAAACTTTGTAAAGACTGTATCAGACGTATATCTAGTTAAAGGCGGCCAAGGAGACAATGGTGTTGGGTAAAAAGACATAAAATGACATATGTTCACCATATGCAGATGTTGTAATGGTTACTTAATTAATAGACGTATAAAGAGACGCAACTAGCAAACTTGGGTGACAATTTTGTGACATTTTAAACATGTTTGTCTGTTTCAAATGCATATGCATGTAAATCTGTTTACTTTATGTTTGCCACTGTGACAATAACCGTGTCGGGGGCATACCGTTTTACTTATGCACGTGTGTCCGTACGAAAATTTCTGTCAAGCATTTTTCGGAAACCATACATGATAACTACTCATATTTGAAATTTGGGTGGTTAAGTATGACAAACAGTATTTTCTTAGAAATTTTAAGATTTGTCGGATTTCTACGCCCTATTTATCGGCCGGCCGATATGTGAATTAAATAAAATAAATTGCCTCGGGGTTTGTTTTCAAAAACTGTGCAAGAAAATGTTTTAAAACTTGACAGGCTCTTCAGTATACTGAATTGTATGTACTAAGCGATTTCTGGAACTGTCCGACTTCAATTTCCCGTTTGGTACTTGCGTGCTGAGCCGATATGAAAATTGGTATACAAATTCCCGTTAAAATTTTCCCAGAAACCGCACATGAGAATGATTTAAAATTTGGTTTTGAAGTTCAGTATAACAAACTATAGGTATTTAAAGGTATTTTTAGAGACCTTTTGGTTGTTTCTGACTTCTACTTCATGTTTGACGCTGAACTTAGTATACCCCGCTTCCCTATGAAACGTAGATTTAAAAAAAAAATCAACAGTAAATCTTAAATAAATTACTTTACATCAAACATAGAAAAGAATTATTAATAATGTTTGTAAACAAGTTAAAATTCATAGGAGGATTAATTATGCGAATATTATAAAAAAAAAACATCAGCATCAACGCATAAACAAATTAATATTTAAATCTGTGTATCAGTCCACCTAAATTTGTCGGCCAAAGTTTGTCATTAGTCAAAAATTATCTTTATAAGGTAGCAACTATTTGATGTTAATGGGGGAGGGTGGGCTATGGATATTTTCTTCCTGCCTTTTTATTTTCGGGAAAAAAACTAGCCTATTTTCTATGTGCGGTAGCACGCGCATTTTTTGTTTTATTTTCAATCTTTTATAATTTTTTTTTAGCAAAAAATACCATCCTGCTTTTTTTAATTCAAAGCACTGTCCTGCCATTTTATTTCTGGATGTTTGCCATCCTGCCTTTTTATTTCAAAGTTCTCCATAGCCCCCTCCCTTTTAACAATCAAATGATCGCTCCCTAACCAGCCAAAGATTATTCTTTCTGGGAAGTTATATTTTCATATACTGTGTTCATATGTTAGAATAAAATCAAATATGAAATCTTGTTGAAATTTGGTTTTGTAACCAAATAAATTAATCTAAGCAAAAGAGACTGAATAACAAAAATGATGTTCTACTCTCTAGCTGACTTTTAATTAGAATACTACTTAAACTTTAAAAGTTCAAAGATTATAAATCACTTTAAAAAGCATATTTTTAACATATATCTCCATCGATGACACATGACATTCATATAATACTTTCATGTCCTAAGTATTTCCTAACCAAAGTCGTCGTATTTTTATGCTACTTGTTTTTATGTCAAGAAGGGGGTCTTTTATCGACACTTTAGGATTTGGCTTGAATCATATGTAGTTTATTTTCAATCTAAGGCCAATTGCAAAACAGTGAGCAGCGACCGCTGGTCACATTGAAGGCTACTGCTTGTTGTTCGTTGTTGATGTTTAAATCGTTGTCAATGTTGAAGCTTTGTCGCGTACACTAATTCCACATCTCATTATCTTTTATGGATGTGCGGTGAACAATGGATAGATAATTTCGCCTCTTTAATCTATTTATACATGTATATGCATGTATTTTGTCGATAGCCTAATTCATCAGTGGTGACAAAGTTTAATTCGGTTTTATATTCCTTTTGATATATTATATTCTATTGTTGTCTCTCACCCAAAGTTTTGTTGTCTTTTACTATTCATAGTTATGCGTGAAATGTAAAAGTATTAGAATAAGTCTATGATTTTTTATACTGCCCTTTTCCATATTGACCAGTTTGTTCGCATTGACCTGTGTGCCTTTCGTAAAGTATTCTTTAATAGCAACTTCGTTCTGTTATTCCGGTATCTCGCTTATAATCTGAAAATAAGTTTTCAGTATTAAAAAAAATATTAGTCTTGCTTGTGCTTTAATATTATCGGCTACCCCACAAACTCTTCACAAAGTTTTGCTACATTTCAACAGGTGTTTCTTTGTCGTGTTAACGTTATATACCCTCTTAAAAAAAAGAAACACAACATACAAAAAAAATTGAAATTACATCACATAAAAAAGTCGTGCTTTCTATCATCAGTTGTTGCAATATCAATAAGAATTTTGACTAAGTTGTTGCAAATTTAAAGGGGCCACTTTTTCTTTAGTTGCTAAGATTTTGTTAAACTATTAGCAATTCGAGGGCACATGCCATTAAGAATTGTGTCAATCAGTTTGTTTGCAAGACAGCTCTCAAACTGCAACCCTCTGTTTCGAAAGAACGTTGCATGCAAGATTTCTTATTATCAGATTTCAATCACACACATCACTCATTTTCCCTTTTAAAATTTACAATTATAACGTAAAAATGCATCTTCGCTAGCCAAGGGTTACGATCCGCTATCTCTCATCTTCACCCTTGGCAGAATCTAGAAGGTTTTTGTAATCTCAAAATTTTAATTATCTCCCTTGAAGCAATATCTATTCGATGTTAAAAAAAAATATTTTCATCCAGATAACTGCAAAACTAGGAGATATTTCATTCCATTAACGACATACATTTATCTAAAGATAAAATAAAGGTAATCTTGGTAATATTTGATCAAAACTGCTAATATTGTTTGCTAAAATAATTATTATTTATCACCTTTGTAAACCCACATGTTTGTTAACAGATTGTTTAAAAATGGTAATAGAGGGTGAAGATGAGAGATAGCGGATCGTAACCCTTGGCTAGCGAAGATGGTAAAAATGCCGTTTTTGTCTTTGAGACCTACCAGTTTGGCACCGTTTCCATAGAAAAAATTTGTATTGTAATATTTTGAAAATTATAATATTTTAGAGAACAATTATTTCTTAAGCCGAATATCTAGATTAAAACCGTTTATCGTGTGAGGCATTAAATGAGATTTTCCTATGTCCAATGAACGTCGGTATAATTTTAGAGATATTGCAAAAATTAAATATGGCTGCCCGGTTTTCAAACTTAAGACATATTATTGTAGACAGGCTCCACTTCATTCATAGTAATATTTTTTTGCTGCTAAGCAACGGGTATTCCGGAGATGTCTCCTGAAAAGCGTGTTTTACGTTACGGCTGCTATAAGTCGACATATCCACCGGGAAAATGGCTTTAAAATTTAAAAAAGGTTGCAACTAAAATGAAACGAGTTATGTTGCTCAGAAATGAAAGCCCGCATAATTTTGGCAAAGAAATTGCTTATATAATCGTTACTAAATGAAAATTTGTTGACTTAATTTTTTTAAGGGCGTGTTTTACGTAACGGCGATTTCTCGGAGAACATTCAACCTGGAAAGACGAGTTCGAGGCTAACACAAAAATGAGGCATGTTAATAGAATTAAAACGGTATATAAATGAATACTTTGTGACAAGTAGTTTTTGCAAAATATCAGAAAAACCATTAAAATGTGTTTTACGTTACGGCTTGATGCCGTCGTGCATTGAAATTTTACCGTTGTTTTATAAGACGCCACGTCAAACCCAGACTAGGTTAAAGAATAATGCATTGTTTAGAAACGTATATAACAGCTTCGGCCATTTTCAAAACAGCGACATTTTACCCTTTTTCAAAATAGCGATATATCAAAATAGCAACAAAACATGCATCAAAACAGCGGCAATTAGTATAGTCGAAACAGCGACATTTACCTTTACCATTTGTATATATACAGAAAGAAAAAATGATCGGAAAGGGATTTTATTAAGTAGGTGTGCGCTTTCTTTTATGGATCTTCGATTGCGCAGTTAGGCTTGGCGCATGCGCAGATCCAATTTATTCAGATGATAACCGATTTTCCTTAAGATTAGAATTTTCTGAATAAGAAGTTCTTTAAAAAGCATCGATGTTTCGTGTTATACGTTTGTTATGCTTTTGGTAAGGCTTCTGAAGTATCCATTTGACTCTTGATGCACTTTTTAAAATTTTTCACACTGTTTGTAATTCATTGGAATGTTTTCAAGATTTTCTTTTACAAAAATGGTATTTCAGACCAAGACAATGTTTTGGGACTGATTTCTTCCCTCGAAATGAATTGAAGGGGCATTCCCTTGTTCAAAACTCTTCCAACCGAAATGCCGTATATGGGCGAATTTCACACCTAGTATTGAGCCTGCTGTTAACCACTAAAAGAGGCATTATCGTTTTGATAATTGCTGTAACAGAAAACGATTAACACATGGTTTTTTAACCAAAAAGCTACTGTTTCAAGAATTGGTCACCAGAATTACTGGATGTTAACTTAGGCCTTCACTTTCAATATTTTTTTTTTAATTTAGATAAGCGCAATCGTTATAGTGCACCCGACATTTTTAAACACTTAAGGTATTGGAGCAGAGTCTTCAATGTGTGTGAATATGAGAGCCAGAAGATCGTGCTCAGCGTTCTTTTTTGAAACCAGAAAGAGCACGAGTTAAGTCGTGACGCAAGCATTTAGTCTATATTACTACTATTGGCGCTACGTATCCGTCAGTTAGAACATGCGAGTTTTGCTTATGCCACACGTTATATTATTCTTCAATGCCCATACCAAATGTCACACTCGTACGACAATAACGATAAAGTACCCTCCTCTTTCTTGTAATATTGGATGCTGTGATGAGATACCTGACGAGTGCTAGTGTAAATAGAACCAAGAAATTATTAGTATGAAAGAAAGGAATATTACAAACGAACCTATGGCTACAACTAATTGTTATATAAGATTATATGAGTGCTTAGTAAGACTTAAACATTTGTTTTAACAGGAGACGACGATCGCCTCATAATTTATCTGGCGACCGCCACTTAGACTATGGCGGCGGCCCCTTTATTTATCTGGTGGTCACCTTATATTATAACACAATCGCCACTTAAGTAAATGGCCGCCACCACTTGTTATGTCCCAACATCCACTTTATTTATTTTGCGGCTGCTATATAATAGGTGCCGGCCGCCAGATGCATTTAGAGGCAGCTACCATAAATATTAAGTGGCGGCCGATAAAATAATTAGTGACGACCGTAATATTATTTTAGGTGGCCGCAACATAATAAGTAACGACCGCAATATATTTAAGTGGCGGCCGCAATTTAATAAGCGGCGGAATCTTGTTAAATAATTTAAGAAAGGATATGGAGTAAATGAACATGAGACTACAACACATATGTTAGCTCCAACAAATATTTTAGTCTTGCTTGGCACTACATGTAACAGGCTTCCATCAGATTAACTATTTAGGACAAAATACAACATGCCTGATTATTTGGACTTTTACACACAAAAAACCCGTTATGGTCGCTTACAATATAAAAATCATACAAAAGTCAAGGTATAGTGAGGTATGTCGTCTTGTTTTTTCCTCTTTTCTTCTTGGATATTAGGATTGATCATCCCAGTTCGGTAATTTTTGTTATTTTCTTTTTTTAAAGGTAAAATTAGCGTTTTTTATCATGACATTGGTCAGTTACTTGAGCTCTTAAAAATCTCTATAAATATATATTAGGCACAAAAATAAACGATACCAAAATTATTAAACTGATCTTTGAAAAAAACAATCGTATGATCTTTAAATAGTGTGATGAAAGAGCGATAGTGTGCTACTTTCAGAGTTTGCCTTGCTTGAGGGCCATTTTTGCAAAAGCACTTTCCTGGCGCTTCGATTGCTTTTTTCAAGTCCAATTCATAAATGGTGTCAGTTCAGCATTAGATATGCAATAAATGAACCGGTTTCGAGCACAGATATGATTTTCTTGACGTGTACTGGGATGATGTGTGTCAAAAGTGTAATATCAGGTTTGAAAAACAAACTTAGATTAAAATGCAAAGAAACCTGTAAAATTTAATTTATCATTTTGCTCTGTTTTGACGTTGACGTTGTATTCGATTTTCAGATTTTCCAGTTTCAGTTTTGATCGCCTTTTGGTTGTCTTACAAATGTATATTGTAAAAAATGAAACATTTCATAATCAAGGTTAAAATTCTGACATTTCTTTCAAGATAATTTTCTTTTTTTATTGTTAAAATTGACGTTATTTGACGGCATTGAAAAATGTTGTTCACTTCAACTGAAGGATAAATTTTTCATTCTATTCATATATATGGCACGCTATTTTAACAAAAACCCTGGTATCTATAGGATACCTCAGATAGCTGGGGGTTTACTGGCAGCTATCTGGGGGTTTTCAGAGCGAAACTCTTAATTACATCAGGTATTGAGAGTTATTTCAGGTAACTGTGGGGTTCCTATCAGCTATCCGATGGATACCGCAAAAACTCCTGTTATTAAGAGTTATTAAAAATAATTCATTGAAAGCTTAGCTTTGTATTAGTTTTTGAGGTATTGATAGTTTTCAGCTTTACATTGATAAATTCTGCTTTCAGTGAGTTAAATAGCATTGACTTGCAATATCTGTAGGTAGAAAGGGTTTAATCAGGTATCTATGTGATAGCTGACAGCAAACCCCCAGTTATCAAGATAACTCTTAATACCTGATGTAATTGAGAGTTTCGTCCAGAAAACCCCCAGATAGCTGCTAGTAAACCCACAGTTATCTGAGGTATCCTATAGATACCAGGGTTTTTGTTAAAATGACGTGCCATACATATAACAAATTGCAGTCAAACAGTTTCGTGGAACTATGTTAAAATTAAAAAGCCTTGGTATCGTTTCTTTTTGTGGCTTGTATATATGGCCCCTTATTGAAGTTATGGGCATTAAACGGCAGATTTTATCTTGAAACTTGAAAACTGTACAAAACACAAAATATCAATCAAAGCTGTTAAAAAACGGTATATTTGGTTTTGCTATATACTTGTTTGCATATTTCAAGAAAAACTTTTAATCAACATTTAAAGCAAAACATTAGAAGGTCGAAAACCAACAAAAGAAACGAAAGAAAAACAATCGTTTCCAAAAAGCAAAAAGATAGAAGAAGCGATTACTTAGTACATAAATTTTCATCTAAAACTGATTATCGTTGTCAAGTATTTATCTCTTATAAATAACACAGAGAAGATTCTCAATCTTTGTCTGATGTCCTGTCCTTTTTGATAAACACAACCAAAGATCATCTGTAGCTAACAAAAAATCAAATATCTAACGAGAACATAGTTTAGATACACGTGTATTTTTTCTGTTTATGATTTTGCATCAAGGCGTTAAAAATTGTGCTTCGGAGACCTGAATTTTGTTTACTTTATAAATTTAAGAAGAATGTAAAGGAAAAATAAAAGAACAAAGGAATATGGGCCATTTTTCTTTTCAAAATAAGAAAAAAAGAAAAAATTTGAAAAAAAAAATTGAAAAGGAATATAAATAACGAAAAGGAAAATAGGCCATTTCCCTATTCAAAATCGAAAAGGAAAATGAAAAACGAAAAGGAAAATGGGTCATATTCCTATTCAAAATGAAAAAAAAAACAATTGAAACAAATATTGAAAAGGAAAATGAATAACGAAAAGGAAAATGGGCAAAAAAAATTTTGAAAAAAAATATTTGAAAAGAAAATGATTAACGAACAGGAAAATGAGTCATTTTCCTATTCAAAATCGAAAAGGAAAATGAAAAACGAAAAGGAAAATGGAAACAAAAAATTTTGAAAAAAAAATTGAAAAGGAATATAAATAACGAAAAAGAAAATGGGCCATTTTCCTATTTAAAATCGAAAAGGAAAATGAAAAACGAAAAGGAAAATGAATAACGAAAAGGAAAATGAGTCATTTTCCTATTCAAAATCGAAAAGGAAAATGAAAAACGAAAAGGAAAATGAATATAGAAAAGGAAAATGAGTCATTTTCCTATTCAAAATCGAAAAGGAAAATGAAAAACGAAAAGGAAAATGAATAACGAAACGGAAAATGAATCATTTTCCTTTTCAAAATCGAAAAAAAAAATTAAAAAAAAAACTGAAAAGGAAAATGGGTCATTTTCCTATTCAAAATCGAAAAGGAAAATGAAAAACGAAAAGGAAAATGAATAACGAAAAGGAAAACGAGTCATTTTCCTATTCAAAATCGAAAAGGAAAATGAAAAACGAAAAGGAAAATGGGTCATTTTCGTATTCAAAATCGAAAAAAAAAAATTCGAAATAAATTTTTTTGAAAAAAAAAATTGAAAAGGAAAATGAATAACGAAAAGGAAAATGGGTCATTTTCCTCTTCAAAATCGAAAAGGAAAATGAAAAACGAAAAGGAAAATGAATAACGAAAAGGAAAATGAGTCATTTTCCTATTCGAAATCGAAAAGGAAAATGAAAAACGAAAAGGAAAATGGGTCATTTTCCTATTCAAAATCGAAAAAAAAAAAAAATTCGAAATAAATTTTTTTGAAAAAAAAAATTTGAAAAGGAAAATGAATAACGAAAACGAAAATGGGTCATTTTCCTATTCAAAATCGAAAAGGAAAATGAAAAACGAAAAGGAAAATGAATAACGAAAAGGAAAATGAGTAATTTTCCTATTCAAAATCGAAAAGGAAAATGAAAAACGAAAAGGAAAATGAATAACGAAAAGGAAAATGAATAACGAAAAGGAAAATGAATAACGAAAAGGAAAATGAGTCATTTTCCTATTCAAAATCGAAAAGGAAAATGAAAAACGAAAATGAAAATGGGTCATTTTCCTATTCAAAATCGAAAAAAAAAATCGAAATAATTTTTTTTGAAAAAAAAATTTTGAAAAGGAAAATGAATAACGAAAAGGAAAATGGGTCATTTTCCCATTCAAAATCGAAAAGGAAAATGAAAAACGAAAAGGAAAATGAATAACGAAAAGGAAAATGAGTCATTTTCCTATTCAAAATCGAAAAGGAAAATGAAAAATGAAAAGGAAAATGGGTCATTTTCCTATTCAAAATCGAAAAAAAAAAATTCGAAAAAAAAATTTTTTGAAAAAAAAAATTGAAACGGAAAATGAATAACGAAAAGGAAATGGGTCATTTTCCTATTCAAAATCGAAAAGGAAAATAAAAAAAACGAAAAGGAAAATGGATCATTTTCCTATTCAAAATCGAAAAAAAAAATCGAAATAAATTTTTTTGAAAAAAAAATTTGAAAAGGAAAATGAATAACGAAAAGGAAAATGGGTCATTTTCCTATTCAAAATCGAAAAGGAAAATGAAAAACGAAAAGGAAAATGAATAACGAAAAGGAAAATGAGTCATTTTCCTATTCAAAATCGAAAAGGAAAATGAAAAACGAAAAGGAAAATGGGTCATTTTCCTATTCAAAATCGAAAAAAAAAAATTCGAAAAAAAAAATTTTTGAAAAAAAAAATTGAAAAGGAAAATGAATAACGAAAAGGAAATTCGGTCATTTTCCTATTCAAAATCGAAAAGGAAAATGAAAAATGAAAAGGAAAATGAATAACGAAAAGGAAAATGAGTCATTTTCCTATTCAAAATCGAAAAGGAAAATGAAAAACGAAAAGGAAAATGGGTCATTTTCCTATTCAAAATCGAAAAAAAAAAAAAAAAAAAATCGAAAAAAAAAAATTTTGAAAAAAAAATTTGAAAAGGAAAATGAATAACGAAAAGGAAAATGGGTCATTTTCCTATTCAAAATCGAAAAGGAAAATGAAAAACGAAAAGGAAAATGAATAACGAAAAGAAACATGAGTCAGTTTTCCTATTCAAAATCGAAAAGGAAAATGAAAAACGAAAAGGAAAATGGGTCATTTTCCTATTCAAAATCGAAAAAAAAAATTCGAAAAAAAAAATTTTTGAAAAAAAATAATTTGAAAAGGAAAATGAATAACGAAAAGGAAAATGGGTCATTTTCCTATTCAAAATCGAAAAGGAAAATGAATAACGAAAAGGAAAATGAGTCATTTTCCTATTCAAAATCGAAAAGGAAAAGGAAAAACGAAAAGGAAAATGGGTCATTTTCCTATTCAAAATCGAAAAAAAAAATTCCAAAAAAAAAATTTTTGAAAAAAAAATTGAAAAGGAAAATGAATAACGAAAAGGAAAATGGGTCATTTTCCTATTCAAAATCGAAAAGGAAAATGAAAAACGAAAAGGAAAATGAATAACGAAAAGGAAAATGAGTCATTTTCCTATTCAAAATCGAAAAGGAAAATGAAAAACGAAAAGGAAAATGGATCATTTTCCTATTCAAAATCGAAAAAAAAAATTTTGAAAAAAAAAATTTGAAAAGGAAAATGAATAACGAAAAGGAAAATGGGTCATTTTCCTATTCAAAATCGAAAAGGAAAATGAAAAACGAGAAGGAAAATGAATAAAGAAAAGGAAAATGAGTCATTTTCTTATTCAAAATCGAAAAGGAAAATGAAAAACGAAAAAGAAAATGGGTCATTTTCCTATTCAAAATCGAAAAAAAAAAAAAAATCGAAAAAATTTTTTTTTGAAAAAAAAAATTTGAAAAGGAAAATGAATAACGAAAAGGAAAATGGGTCATTTTCCTATTCAAAATCGAAAAGGAAAATGAAAAACGAAAAGGAAAATGAATAACGAAAAGGAAAATGGGTCATTTTCCTATTCAAAATCGAAAAGGAAAATGAAAAACGAAAAGGAAAATGAATAACGAAAAGGAAAATGAGTCATTTTCCTATTCAAAATTGAAAAGGAAAATGAAAAACGAAAAGGAAAATGGGTCATTTTCCTATTCAAAATCGAAAAAAAAAAATTCGAAATAAATTTTTGAAAAAAATATTTTGAAAAGGAAAATGAATAACGAAAAGGAAAATGGGTCATTTTCCTATTCAAAATCGAAAAGGAAAATGAAAAACGAAAAGGAAAATGGGTCATTTTCCTATTCAAAATCAAAAAAAAAAATTCGAAAAAAAAAAATTTTGAAAAAAAAAATTGAAAAACGAAAAACGAAAAACGAAAAGGAAAATCACTTGTGTTAGGTGCTTAACATCTTCCTTATTGACGATCTTGAAGCTGGCGTCACACTATCCCGGTTTTGCCCCCGATGGATACACGATTATGGATATTTTCTAAATCGGGGGTGATCGTATCCAAATCGCACTATTCGTGTTGCCATCTTTTACCATCGTAGCACCATCGGCGGAAATATTTCAAGTTCGGCAACAACTTCGTGATGCCTTCCTAATTCTTTAACATGTTTAAAAACTGCCGAAGGTTCGTGCGAAGGCCAATCTTCGTGTTGTATTCGTAATTCCATCTTTTGCATCGTAATGCCTTCGTAATTGCATCTTATCATTTCGTGTTGCGTTCTTATTGTCGTCGGTTACATTTATCTTACGATGGCGAAACGAATGAAACGAGAAGTTCTCCGATGGTCCTCGATTGGAACACGACGTCGTAAGGGCCTCGCCTTATATTCGTATAGCCGTCGTAATTAGAGTAATGGCATAGGGTAATGGCATGGCGATGGAAACACGGCACTGTTAAGAAGCAAGATAATGTCTAAATACAAAATTTTGCAGCAGTATGCATTTGGTAGTATGGTTCTTTTTGTTTTGAGTTTTACTTTATTTTTTTATATACTAGAACTTATTTTCGTAATTTTCACTAAATTAAATGCATATGTATGAAAGATAAAGATTAAGGGACGGACATCTATTTAATATTTTTCCCATTGTTTCTATTTACTATGATTTAGACACAGTAACTTTAAGTTTATAATGGTGATCATCATTTTTCTATTTGCGATATCTTAGTTTTTCAGGATAAATGCGCTTTCCAGACAAAACAAGGAGAAGACAGCCATGATCTAGAGCATTCTGATGCTTTCCTTTTCATTCTGTTCTTTCCTGCCAGGCGCTTTCGTATTCCGCGTCCTCGTCCAGGCTTTGATGGCATCTTTTAATACTTAAATTTCAATATCAGAAATAAAGGTTTAAACATTTCAAACTCACTTCAGTTTTTATAATTTTATCAGTCCCCTACCGACAAAAGCAGAAGGGGGCTTTAGGTTTTTCACTCCGTCGGTCTGTTTGTGTGTCTGTCCGGCCCGGCCCTCTCATTGTGACAATACGTTTTCCACACTTTTTTGAAAAAAACTTATACGTGTAGATATTGGAATGTGAGTATACGATGAGTTTAAGATCAAGTTATCGTGTCGTTCCAGTCCGCAAACTTTTAGAGGAGTTAGGACACTTTGAACTTTGAAAATTTACTGAAAATTCAGTTTCACACACTTTTTTCTAAACCCTCATAGTTATTAAAATGCATTTTTTGTATGTACTGTATGCAAGTCCATCATTACGGCTTACAGATCAAGTTTACGTTCCGTTTCGGTCCGCAAATGTTTACTGGAACTTTGGACTTTTATATGGGACCGATAAGGAAGTATGCATTGTAAGGTGAACACGCTTTGTTCAAGAATCGTTCGCAAAAGCTAAAATTGTTGATGCCATAAGTACGGAAGCCCGTTGGGCTAATTTTGGTAATCTAAAAATCAATATAACGCGCTTTTATCAATTCTCCCGAAATAACACGCTTCTATTCAATAAAAACGCGTTACTTACGCATTATAATGGGTTACTCTCGCGTAACGGGTTGTGTTATTTAGGGAGCTACCATTTGATTTTTATGTGGGGACTATGGCGATATTTGAAATAAAAAGGCAGGATGGCAAAAATCCAGAAATAAAAAGGCAGGACAGTGCTTTGAGTAAAAAAAAGGCAGGATGGTATTTTTGGCTAAAAAATTATAGTTGCTTTAAAAATAAAAAAAAAATGCACGCGCAAGCGGGCAATAAAAAAAATCCAGGCTTGACTTTTTCCGAAAATAAAAAGGCAGGACGAAGAAAATATCCATAACCCCCAATAAAAATCTAATGGTTGCTCCCTTAGCGCCATTTGCAAACACAATGTAGCTTTGTTGTAATTTTTCTACATAATTACAACATTTTCTTGCTGTTTTCAGATTATGTGTCCTTCAGTCAACTCACACAAGGCACGAATAAAACAAGATAAAGCAACATCACCTTTTTCTGTTCTGTCGTAATAGCCTCTATATATTTAGATCAAATGTCTCATCTACTCTTACTGGTCGACATCAGGGACAGAAGGGTATATTTAAAAAGCCTTCGTTTTACCTTGTTGGACAATTTATATACAACATGTACAATAAAATATATAATCTTATTGCTAATCGTGTAATTACATTTCATACCTCGTATAACCCACGGGATGCATCGTAGACCCATCGTATGCTAAACATAGCGTCCTACAGCCATCGTATAACTCCGTTTCTCCTTCGAGTTTAGTTCTCGACTAATCTTGATAACATCGTAACAACTTCGTAATCGGTTCGCAGCCATTCGTATTTGCTACTTTTCTAATCGTTTAGCCATCTGTTCTAATCGTATATCCTTCGGCTTTGATTTTGATTTTTAGCAACTTCGGGACTAACTTCGCACGAAGTTGAAATTTTCGCATTCGTGTGTCCATCGTATGTCAAAATCGGGACAGTGTGACGCCAGCATTACAAAGCACAAAGAGGTAAAATTGAGTTCAATTCAACCAGAGAGAACTAACGACGTGACGACAACACAGCGAGACGTAGATGAACTCTCTGGAGAACACTTGGTGTTATTGACATATATCAACAGTTGAAAGAAATATATATAATTGAAAATTACAGACACCACTTAAAACATTAACCACACGTTGTTGTGCCACGTGTATATCATCACACGAAACCGACATAATTGACCATTGAAATGCTTAACAATATTAACACAATAGTAAAATAGATATATTAACATTTTTAAGTTACTATCAAATGATCAAAGAGGCAAAGATGCACCAATTTGGCGGGGGCATTCGAGTGTCAAAAAAGAATAGCACGAAGTAAATCAAAACCCAAAACTCAAGTCGTAACAAAATTTAGAGTCGCTGAATTCTAGAAAAGGATAACAAAGCAGCATTTTTGATCAACCAGTACAGTACGTTACAGTAAAGTAGGAAATTTGAAATTCATCTACCTATAAGCAATATGTATAGTATACAGTTATTTAATGTGTAGCCAGGCAATGGATCAGAATATTTTCCCCGAGGTATCCAGATTAGCTTAATGTTCTATCGCCCGAAGCCGTAGGCTGAGGGCAATAGAACATTGAGCTAATATGGATACCAAGGGGAAAATAGTTCTGATCTATTTCCTTGCTACACAAACAATAACTGTTTTATTACCTAATATTTTTTTTATAAAATTATTAGTCGTATTGTGTTGAAAGAAAATTTAGGTTATTGTTTCCATATACTTTTAAAAAATTTAAAAAAAGATCATGGGTTTAATACGCTCTATTATGGAAGTAATGACAGACCAGCCGGTTTAAACCAGAACACACAAACAGACTTTGCAGTTGCACGGACTTCACGTAAATGACCCGGAATAGATAATAAATATTCATGTTCATAAATCGTCCAATCAAATTTGAGGTCAAAATGTCAACAGGCAATAGAACGTCACCGGGCAATAGAACACCTTTCTATTGCCCGGTAGAATGTGATAATGGGCAAAATTAAAATATAGTTAATAGAAAAGGAAATTTCATTATATTAGGTAATAAATTGTTTTTAGAATCTACATGTAGTTGGCACCTTATTCGACGCTATTTATCGCAGCTTACAACATGTACAAAATTACAAATACCAAAACGCGGGTATGAACTGTTAATTTGGATATGCTATATATCGATATTTCAAGGAGTAACCTCTTATCAGTAGCATTTAAATCAAAACATTGGAATGTCTAAGTCCAAAACTCTTGAAAACGAAAAGTACTCAAAACCAAAACGTTCGAACAAGGAAGCCAAATCCAGCACCGAGGATATCGACCATGTGCATTACAAGGAAAGAAACCTGGTGTTTTAAACAATTTTGAATTTAAAAAACGGAAATTTCAGCGACAAAAATATTAGAAATTTTATGGTAAATCGTGTCAGACAAGTCTGACTACCAGGTTTGTGATTACCCTCGGGGACCTCTGGTCCACCAGCAGCGGTTATCGCCCAGTGGTTTCAAAATTACAAATACCAAAACACGGGTATGAACGGTTAATTTGGATATGTTCAAGGAGTAACCTCTCATCAGTAGCATTTAAATCAAAACATTGGAAGGTCAAAGTCCAAAACTCTTGAAAACGAAAAGTACTCAAAACCAAAACGTTCGAACAAGGAAGTCAAATCCAGCACCGAGGATATCGACCATGTGCATTACAAGGAAAGAAACCTAATGTTTTAAACAATTTTGAATTTAAAAAAACGGAAATTTCAGCGACAAAAATATTAGAAATTTTATGGTAAATCGTGTCAGACAAGTCTGACTACCAGGCTTGTGATTATCCTCGGGGACCTCTGGTCCACCAGCAGCGGTTACAACCATTTAAAGACATAGAACCTATCATTTTGGCAATTTTTTAAAAATTATGAAATTCACACTATTTGAAGAATACATTGTAAAACCTTTGAGGAAACTGTTAAATTTTCAAAAAAAAAAAACTACCAGAAAGTAATCTTTTCGACGGAAAACTGAAGAAAAAAACGCAGTGTCAAAAAAGAGGACAAACTAAATATAGAATGTAAACAGTTGCGGGTGCCGGTAAATTGACAAACGAAAAGTACTATGTCTTTAAACAGGTCGAAGAATCTACCTTTTAAGGAAAGTGTTTACATCAAACTTTTAACCAATGGCTTTAGAGAGAATATAAATACCTACTATCACCAACACGTGCTTTTTGAGAAATAATTCAACAAAAACTGACTCGATGAACAAATTTTAAAAATGAGCGGTGAAAAAATTTGTTGGTCTATTTGCATCAATATCAGGTAAAAAGTTACGGTTTAAAGGACACCAATTTTCCCCCGAGGAGCATTGACCAGTAGGGAGATTTTAGTCTTATTTTCAACTTTGTTATTGTCCGTTGACCAATGAACCAAATGATATAGAAGTCAAAATGTGGAACATAACATTATTTTATAAGGAGAATTTACGCATGCCAAACAAAATAACGTTTAAAACCAAAACTTTTTGGTATTAACAAAATATGAGCGAGGAAGTTAAAGAAAATATGTTTATGTTGAGAACTTTCGTATCAAAACGTCGAAAAAGTTTTGCTATTTTTCCCCCATTTGAAAGGCCATTATTGAAGAATTTTGATTGATTGATAGGTCAAATTAAATCTAGATGACTCGACCTGTTAAATCATTTTGGCGAAATGCGTTACGATAATATGCAATGTTCTAATAAAAAGTTAGGACGATAATTCAACTGAGCTCCAAAATTGCAATATTGTCGTTTATATAATTTATTTATTAATTATTTTTGTGTAAAAGATTTTACAGAAACATAAAATTTGATCATATAACTTTTATTTCCACGCAATATTATTTTGTTTTGAGCTCATTTCACTGTGTCGTAATCGGTTATATGACATGTATGATGTGTTTATTGTCTTGTGGGATTTTTTTTCTGTTAACCATGTTTGTTCTTGCTGTTGTTTTTCCCCCTGTTTACCATATGAGCTACTTCTTGAAAATTTAATTATTCATTTAAATGATTTGGTGATATCGTTATATTTGTAAAAAAATATTTATATTTATTCATACGTTAACAGCCAGTCGTATATAGCTTTCTGCATCTTTACTTCTCCATATATGCACACATCGTGTTTACTTATTTAGTATATAACGTTAAGGATTATTTCGCTATATCTATTTCATTTAAGACTTTTCATTTTGTATTTACAAAAGTTATCTTATATTAAACACTTTCACAATTTACTTTCCATCAATCATGACCGGTCTGACTGAAGTAGACTACGCTGTTGTTGGAGGTTATTTTGTCATTGTTTTAATTGTTGGATTTTGGGTAAGTGTTTAATTAACCAATATTCTTGTCCAAGTTTAATTTATTATCGATAATGCATATGTTTGGCTTTATATTTTATGTTATTTTTTAATTTACTGCATCCGATTAGTTTATTTTAATGCACAAGACGATCCCCTTTCTGGTATTATTATTTGTGTATTTGTTTATTTTAATTGGAATGCATAAATGAAACACTCTTATTGAACTAGCAGAATTTGTTCATCGGACGATTGCATCCTAGAAATGCTAGACAGACTATTATACGTTGTTTTCTCACCTAAAACTCTGACACAATTCGTCATATAGTTTTGAAACTTGAAAGTGGTCGAGAAATCTGTCACCCCTGACCCGGTTAGAACTATAGACCTATCTTTTACTTATTCTCAAACATTATAAAAGTATATAAATTCCTCATACCTTAATTTTTAGGCAAGCGCAAGCGAAGCCTTATGGAGTCTATAGAGTAGTGATGATTTTCGCGTTTTTTTTCTGTCTAGACTGAGTGATTTTCCTGCATCCAGACTGGAATAAAATGCTTTATTTTCTATATTACTTTTCAATATTTGTTAACATGATATACACTTCTATAAATCTCAATTTTTATTGGCATTTTATATGACCGGCACAAATTTTATTTATTCCTTTGCATCTTTCATGACGAACTTTTTAGTTAAAGGCGATTGAATATACATTATGTATTCATCTATTACTTGATTGGTTCGTATAAATATTTCTCTCATTTGATTGGTCAATGCATGGATTCAGATTCTAGCTTCACCATTCATAAAATCAGTACAAAATACACATCAGGGACGAGTGCATTTTAATCGAAGGGGTGTTTCAATCGATACCGTTTTGTCTTGTGTGTGTAATTGTGTTCATTAACTTTAAATTTGAGGGCATCTGCATGACGATCCTTTCTTCGCTCACCAAAATTAATAATTCGCAAACATTTTGAACAATATACTTTAACAGAGAATAAATCTATTATAGTTCTTATATATTTCGCTTGCCTTTAAACGCTTTAGCGCTTTGATTAATTTTCTTGTCATTTCATACCTTTATCTCTTACGATGTACATAAACCTAAATGTGCATAAGACCTAGTTGTTAGGATGTCGACACTTATTTTCCTTTTTTAAGTTTATTTTGATAAACTACTAAACTATGTTCAATGACAAAAATTGCAAAAGGAATTTAGGCCAAGAATGCTATTTAAAGGCCTGATAACACAATTAAACGAAGAAGTCAAACACATTTAGAAATATTTTTTGCCTACTAGGCAGTATTATAAGGCATAATTAGGAAAATGAATAAAAAAACTACCCACAAACATACACGCAAAAAACCCAAACAGATTTCAACACGGATATGGGAACAAAAATTCAAATAGAAAATAGTGAGTAAGAGAAACACTCCTATAGACACGTTGATTAATCTAACACCGCAAAATAATTTCCTTTAACCTATTGCATTGTCTCTTTTCGAATTAGACGCGAAGTAAGTATTTTTCCCTTATAATCAGTATGGCTGAAGCCCGTTAGAAAACTAAGTAAAGAAAAATCCTTAGCAGGTTAAGAATAATTATTGGACTTGATTTGCCTACAGAAAGTGTTAGTAAAAATTACCTGGCTCGATTCTCGTATTCCTAGGGGTGAGAAAAGTCGCTTACCGATTTTTCATCTATACAATGTTTTTGTATTTGCCTTCATTAATTATAATGATATGTTGCCTTTAATGTTGCCTCTTTATTTCGTTTTTGTGTTTGTTTGTTTGTTCTAGTCAACACTTCGACCAAATAAAGGCAATGCAACAGGATATTTTCTGGCAGGCAAGGCTATGCACTGGATTCCGGTATGGTTATCAAAATAATAAATTTATGACTCAAATCTTTATACCAAAAACACAAATACCAAAACATGTGGATATAAAACAGTTTATTGGTTTGCTGTAAATGCAAATTTCATGGTGTAACCTCTCATTAACAGCATTTGAAACAAAACATTTGAAGGTCAAAAACCAAAAGTATTGAACGAAAAGTACTCAAAACCAAAACAAAAACGTTCGAACAAGAAAGCAAAATCCAGCACCTAGGACATCGACCATGTGCAGCAGAAGGAAAGAAACCTGGTATGTTCATTACATTTTAAATTTTACAATTGGAAATTTCAATGACGAAAACATGAAATATATTAGAATTAATTTGTAAAGTCGTGCCAGACAAGTCTGACGATTAAGTTTGTGATTACCCTCGGGGACCAGCAGTGGTTATCGACCAAAAATAAAAATACCAAAACGGATGAGCATAAAACTGTTAATTATGTCTCCCAAACGAAGTTTGGAGACATGTTGTTTTTGCGCAGTTCTTATTATTCTTATTATTATTATTATTATTTTTCTTCTTTCGCGTTTTTTCGAACACTTGTCTGTGGCGTTTCTCAGAAACCGATAGACGGAATCGCTTGATATCATAAGACTTGATAGGCCAATATTCCTAGACGATCCTCCCGAAAAAAATTTCAATATGTTGGAGGGAACATATATTTTGGGGGTCTCAAAAGGGGGTGGGGTTTTGCAAAATTTTACTATAGAATTCTATGGCAAAAGTGATATAACTTGATATTGTGTGATCTTAAACTTGGGAATACTGTGTTACCTCAGATATTTAAATTTTCATACCTGGTCACATTTAGTGGTGAGGTAATATGTAATACCCTCCGTTTCATTGTCTTAAGGGGGGTCATGCCCCGCCCCCCTCAAATGACAAAATACTAAATATTCTGAAAACCATTGAGATCCCCACCCTATAACCATATATATTATCACTCCTTATGATAAGACGAATTATTTGGTACCAGAGGGGGTCATGCCCCACCCCTCAAATGATAGAATACTAAATAACTTGAGTTATTAGGGGAACCCCTGCCCAAATTTTTTTCATGAGGTTCTAAAAATGCATTTAAAGGCATTTTCAGGATTTTGCTTACCCCGGGACTTCTGTAAAACTTGTATTTTTAGGGAAACCCCTGCCAAAATTTTTTCATGAGGTTCTAAAAATGCATTTAAAGGCATTTTCAGGATTTTGCTTACCCCGGGACTTCTGTAAAACTTGTATTTATACATGTAGGTAATCACCCTGCGCAAATTTTTCTCATGTGATTAATGGGACTTCGTTTGGGAGACATTCGAAACTGCATCCAGTTTCAATTATACCTTGTTTAGTAATGCTGTATATACATATTTCAAGAAGAGACCTCTCATCAGCAACATTTGAATCAAAACATTGGAAGGTCAACAACCAAATTTATTGAACGAAAACTATTCCAAAGTATCATAAAAGTTAAATATATATCTGCAAAAGCTATCCAGATGGAAAAAGCGTGGATATATGATAGTTTCCTCGTTGGTATAGTTTACGCACACTTATTTGTAAACAAAGAGCTTGTCTCTAGTTCAACGTTGTTAACCACGTGTTTAGAGCCCACGTCTGCTCTTTACATAGAGAGAAGAGACGTGATATCAGCTGAGGGTAGTCGATGTTGTTGTTGTATGTTTTGAAGAGGAGAAAACCAATAGATTGTGATTACTTTGTCTTCAATTCGATTTATTAAACTTGTTGTTGGGAACGTTTTTAGGATGGTCACTCTTCATGTTTCAGGATATCAGTCAGATTTTGGAACACCTTTAGACTTTACCTTTAATTACTGAAGAATTATTCTGTACACTGTCCCCTACTTTTTATGACATTATCTGATTATATAGACCGTAAAAAAGAACTTTATAGAACTTCTTGAAATTCATATTGCAACTTCATGGTTTTTAAGGCCAAAAACTTCACAATGTTAAAGTAATGTAAAATGTAGAGGAGTCTAATTTCCGGCCAGATTTTTGACATCATATATCTCTGAAACGAGCACACAGACCTATGGGTTTCTTTGTATCATTTGATAAAGTGGACAACCATTAACCATTTACACCACAAATCATAAAAATCTTAATACAAAAAAAATCTAAGAGTGGCCATCCTTAATAAAATCTTTCTATGCAATAATTCAAAGTAATTGGATTTCTATGCTTATGTAATTAGCTATTTTCGTTTTATAGGTCGGTGCTTCTATTTATGCGAGTAACATCGGTGCGCCAATGTTTGTTGGTCTGGCAGGATCAGCGGCTGCATCCGGTTTAGCTGTAACAATTTATGAATGGCATGTTAGTATCAGTATTGTCTTTTAACTTTGTGGTAAACAGCTTTGGATTTTCTGTAATTTAAAGACAAAGTTGATATTTTTAATCCGTAAACTCATTCTCAACCTGGATAGAGACTTCGGACTTAGTCTATTTAAAGTAATTTGTTCAAAATAATGTTATTCAATTACATGTATACCTACTAACAATTATATATTTACAAGTTCGTCAAATGAAATATCTTTTTCACTACTTTAACATGTTTAACAACTAACATTTTCAATCGTCAGTGTATCTTTGCATCATTTGGTTATGCATGCTTTAAATCACTTTAGTATTCGTTTATTTTCAATCTAAAAACTACCAGGGACCAGAAAAAGGTAGTAATGCTTAAAATCGGGGAGTCAATGACGGGAAAGTGCTTTGATTTAAACGGAGGCATTATTGTGCTAAAGTATCCAGGTACAGTTAATGCAGGAACAAAATATATTGCTCCCTATTCTTTTCAAGGTTTTTTGTAATGTTGTTGATATTCTCCTCAACTCTTATTTTCACAGATTTTTTATCAGACACCGATTTCTTCGTAACCGACTTTTGGAGCAGGGCTATAAGAAACTACGTCTCATATGATCCCTAAAAAATTTTTTGTTCGTTATCAGTCACTAGTAGAAATGTTCAAAATTAATTTAAAAGATATGGTGATTGTTTTAATTAGTGTTTGACTGGTCTGCTGTACTGAGATGATCACCTCAATATCCCTATTGTGTCTCACAACTATGTTGTGTTCTATGGTCATTACCGGATCCTAAGATCGTAATGGAAGAGGGAGGTTTGGCGCCATAAAACTTGGTTTAACCCACCATTTCGTTTGAAATGCCTGTACCAAGTCAGGACCACTGCGATCCAACAATTCTTCGGTATGACTGATCCGTTTTTGTCATTTTCTCTGGACTATGAGATTGATCATTCAAGTTCGGTACTTTTGTTATTACCTTAATATTCTTTGTTTTCTAATTGTAGGCAATATACTTCTTGATAGCACTGGGATGGATATTTGATCCGGTTTATATTGCATGTGGGGTAAGTTATCACCCATAAAAAAAGAAACGTATATATGGTACTAACATGTAGGAATTGGTTAATGTATATGCGTCGTCTAGCACCATTTTGCTTAATAATAATACCTAATTAACTCTGTAACATTATTGTTTAATTAGGATTATTTTGCACAGGATTAGCACAATAATTCCTGTTATCCTTCTCTTTCATGCGAGCTCGTTCTAAAATTATTTTTAAGTAATATTTGAAGCAGATTCAATTTAAACATTCAACTATAAAACATAATTGCTAAAATAAATTAACTACATGTAAACTTATTAAAAGAGTTTTAGAAATTTCTCTGTGAAACTTCCTACATTTTTTACACTTCGTTTACCAATTGCTTTTTTTAAAAATAAGTTTATTAAGAATAAAGCATAACGGTTTTCTAACCAGGCCTTTACTATGCCCGAGTATTTAAGGAAACGGTTTGGTGGAACACGTATTAGAATGTACTGCTCTTGTTTTGCACTCATTGGTTATATCTTCTTCAACATCTCGGTAAGTATCAGATAATGAATGAAATAATATGCACAATTTAATTAAAACATTTAGTAAACAAGGAGGATATTTTGATAATCTACATATAATGCCGAATATTTGACATAATGAACTGTTTCGGTTATTCAACGAGTCAATACAGCATTTGGCGAATACGATTTTTTAAACTTTTCGGTTCTTACAGGTTTTAACAATAAGTTTTAACAAAAAAGACAATATTAATAGACATGTTGATGTTCTACTTGATATTTAACCAGAAACGAAAACCTTCCAAACTCTTTCCGTAAATAAACAAATTTTGTGAGGTTTCTAACATATTGTATATATTTGTATTTTTACAAAGAAAGGCGTATTGAAAGCAAAATTGTATAGTAAGTACATCGAATCTTCATAGTGGTAACTTTACAAAGGATACATGTAATTAGTACACACATGTATAAAACTATACTGCTATTTATTTTAGGGGGAAATATATGCAGGGGCAATATTTCTACAGCAAGTGCTAAAATGGAATCTCACATTTTGTATTTTGATTATTTTGGTGGTCACAGCATTATTTACAATAGTGGGTATGTAAGTCATTTGTCAACATAGTAACATCATTTATTTACATATTTCTTAAAAAGAAAACATGTTTCCAATTTAACCTGTTTTCATATTTGGTATTTGTATTCAGAAGATTAAAGTTAATTTGCATGTAGAAACGCCGCTTCAGATCCATATGATGTTAAGTTTTTGCATTTTATTTGATATTAAATATATAGAAGCAAAATAATAGTATGTAAAATAAAGATGTATACATGCTCATTTTAAACGCAGATTGTGTTACTTTATACCAAACAGATAATTTCAATGGCAGGTAAAATTAAGTCTATTTACAATGTATGCAACAATGTCAGAAATGTATGTTTCAATCTCTTTTAACACTTTGTGCAAAAGGTTGAATTTTATCTTTTTTTTTTTTTTTGGAAACACATGAATCATGTGAATGTAGGTTCTTGTTAGGCATTGTCTATACTGTTCTTCTGTTTCTAGGTGGGTTAACTGCTGTTATATACACAGACACGTTACAGTCCTTCGTTCTTGTAATTAGTGCTACTGTGCTGTTTTTCCTTGGTAAGAGTCTATAGTTTTTCTTTTCATGATAATGATGATCAAGACAAGAATGCTTTCAAACCAATACATGTAGTTTTTCTAATATTCTTACAGACCTATTAAAAGCAATGTAAAAACATTACACTTCAACATTAGTATGTTAATATTTAAATAAATGATCCAAAGCTTCATTTACGTCTTAATTTTATACCCTAACTTTAGTTTCATACTGAGATCTGTTTACAATATGTCAAGTAATTTATATATATGAATGAATAATTTATATAAGACTTAAAAAAAGATTTGCAATGCGATTTTGTTCATTCATTTTTACTGAATGCATGAAAAATATGAAGTGGTTGATACACCGAAAAGACAACAGAATTTAACATTAAGGCAGGATTTCAAAGGGAAAAATATCAGAAACATCCGATATTAAACGTTTGACATTTGTACACAGGATTATCTAAAGTTGGAGGATGGGAAGCCCTAACTGTTAAGTATATGGAAAGTGCAGCAAACTATACATTGGCAAACGAGACAGAGTTTTCATGTGGGTTGCCGAGGAAAGATGCCATGCACATTTTCAGAGACCCTGTCACTGGGGATATCCCGTGGACAGGAGCATTGACCGGCTTGTCTGTCCTTGGCATGTACAATTGGTGTCAAGACCAGGTAAAATATTTTCAATTGTCAAAAGAAGCTAGACCCCACTACTGGTCGGTCAACTTTTACCAGTGAGATCTAGATAAAGGGACATTGGTCTTGTGATATTATCAAAATACCCCGTTACCATAATGTGTTGATGTTATCGAAGTTCAACCTCCTACTAGAAAAATGTTGACATTTAAAAATGAACTTAGTCTATGATTTAATAATAAAAAAAAATTAATTGTATCGCATTGGTTGCTAATCAACGGATATTCCGATAATGTCTTCTCGTATTTAATGTGACCGCTGCTATAAGTAGACATATACTCATGGGTAAAATACGATTGAAATCAACGAAAAAAATCCAGCTATGACATTTAACTTTCACAAAAATTTAAAGATTGCATTAAAATGCTTAAAAGGAAATTTGTTAAACTTTTTACTGTGTGTTTTACGTTTCGGCATTTTCTCGGGCAACACTTATATCTAGAAGGACACGTTGGAATTGTGTGTTGTATCCTAAATCCATTCAAAATGTATTTTTCGTGACTTAGTGCATTAAAACATCATAGATCTTAATCACATTATGTCTATTATTTGAAAAAAAATATAGGAAATGGTATCGCTAAAATTGCTAAAAAAGATTCCTAACATTCAAAACATTTGACCAAGTCTAAAATAAGATGGCGTCGAGAACACGATTTCGGACTTAGTCTTTAGATGGTCTATAGACGCGTCCCAGTCTTAATATAGCTTCAAGAACACCGCCCCTGATTTTTAACCGATTAGCTATGTCTTTTTCTGTCTTTTCTACCGATGAGATTTACTTTCTACCGATGAGTCAATATCTTATTTCCACATATTTTAGTTATTTTGAATGCCGTGCATTAACCGAACATGCTTGAGTTGTGCAGTTAAATGTCATCATAATGCTTTACATGTAAAGATCGATCTCGGCCTCTCAGCCTTAGCATTTCTGAATATATGATATCATTGCTTTTATTAAGTTAAAGCACTAAAACTAAAACTCCTCAAATTTTTGAAAAAAAATATTCTATTCCATTTTGTGTGTATTTTTGTTCGGGCTATTGTTACGCGTGCCATCATTTTAGAAATGAATGAAACCAAGTTTGCTCATACATGTCCATGAGCATGCATTATACGATTTATGTCGATATCGTATGCATATATGTATCAAATTTGATGGCACCATGAAGTTTCAACTCATTTAAACATTATATCCGGTGAGTTAGCGAGCGACTTAGTAAGTTGATTGAGTGAGTCACGGAGTGAGTGAGTTACTGAGTGAGTTGGTGTTTTACGCCTTTGTCACGCTACATTGGTTATTTAAAGGACATAAAAGGGATGATAAAATAAGCATGAAATGATAACGAGAAATGAAATATGGGAATGGGCTTTGGAACATAGGGAGAGGAAATTCCACAGACCACATGAAAAGGGGAGAAGTGGCTAGGTCACTGGATCAACTGTGCATCCATGATAGGGTGAAAGCATTTTCTTTTCACGATGACTGGTTTTATTATCATAATCTAGAAAGAAAATAATATATCATGTATATGGTTCACCGAAATAACATGAAGGCCTTTCTTAACCGACTAGTACTACACAAGTATTTCTATGCAAATTGAATAAACTACATAAAATACCCCCCCCCAAAAAAAAAAAAAAAAAAAAAAAAAGGTAATGGTTACCCTTTACAAGTTTCATTTCTTTTAAAAAGTAAAGATGCATCATTATGCACACAGCAAAATTGAAAATTAAATAGCTTAAGTTTTTAAAGACAGAGCTGAATCTAAGCACTAAAAATAAAGAACGACCTGTTCTACGTGAGAGATGTGAAGTTGGAAGTGAGAAATGTCAACTTGGAAGTAAGAAATGTCAACTTGGAAGTAAGAAATGTCAACTTGGAAATGAGAAATGTCAACTTTCAACTATGATATTTGTAGTTTTAATCGAGAAATGTGAAAGAACTAATGACACTACGGGTATTTCGTATGTATGCCAGTCGTCAGGCGTTGTAACTACAAAACCATGATGTAGTGTCATGGGAAATGTGTATTTGATTTGTGGAGGGGGCTATGATGAATGTCGAAACAAAAAGACAGGATACCTGAAATATGCTTTTTATTATTTAAAAGTAATTCCACATGATGCTGACTAAATTTTATCAAACATGTTAAACATAAAAGTATTACATTAAAATGAATTTTGTTTTGAAATGTATATTTACAAATTTGAAACACCTTGTACAGAATGTATATCTTTCTTGAAACCATTGAAAAATAACATGCTCTTACCTGTCATGCAGACTTAAATTTTGGGGTTTTGGTCTGTAGTTTGAGTCGGATGTTTTTGTTTTTTTTTGTTTTTAAGAAGACTAATTTTTTATTGGTACCCTACGTGTTAATATACATAAAGTTCCCATTAGAATGTCAAATATAGAAGTACCCAATTCCTTACACGATATTCGTCAAGGGTATATTCTTAAACGTGGATCGAAAAGTGGAATGCCCATAAGTAACCCGAATTCCTTATTCAAAATTTGAATTTCGGATTAGGAATATGGATTAAATGAGTTGAAACTTCATGGTGCCATCAAATTTGATACATATATGCATACGATATCGACATAAATCGTATAATGCATGCTCATGGACATGTATGAGCAAACTTGGTTTCATTCATTTCTAAAATGATGGCACGCGTAACAATAGCCCGGTGCTGGATTTGGCTTCCTTGTTTGAACGTTTTTGTTTTGAGTACTTTTCGCTTTCAACTGTATTGGATTTTGACCTTCCAATGTTTTGGTTTAAATGCTACTGATGAGAGGTTACTCCTTGAAATATCGATATATAGCATATCCAAATTAACCGTTTATATCTGCGTTTTGGTATTTGTAATTTTGAAACCACTGGGCGATAACCGCTGCTGGTGGACCAGAGGTCCCCGAGGGTAATCACAAGCCTGGTAGTCAGACTTGTCTGACACGAATTACCATAAAATTTCTAATATATTGTCGCTGAAATTTCCGATTGTTAAATTCAAAATTGATGAAAACACCAGGTTTCTTTCCTTGTAATGCACATGGTCGATATCCTCGGTGCTGGATTTGGCTTCCTTGTTTGAACGTTTTGGTTTTGAGTACTTTTCGCTTTCAACTGTATTGGATTTTGACCTTCCAATGTTTTGGTTTAAATGCTACTGATGAGAGGTTACTCCTTGAAATATCGATATATAGCATATCCAAATTAACCGTTTATATCTGCGTTTTGGTATTTGTAATTTTGAAACCACTGGGCGATAACCGCTGCTGGTGGACCAGAGGTCCCCGAGGGTAATCACAAGCCTGGTAGTCAGACTTGTCTGACACGAATTACCATAAAATTTCTAATATATTGTCGCTGAAATTTCCGATTGTTAAATTCAAAATTGATGAAAACACCAGGTTTCTTTCCTTGTAATGCACATGGTCGATATCCTCGGTGCTGGATTTGGCTTCCTTGTTTGAACGTTTTGGTTTTGAGTACTTTTCGCTTTCAACTGTATTGGATTTTGACCTTCCAATGTTTTGGTTTAAATGCTACTGATGAGAGGTTACTCCTTGAAATATCGATATATAGCATATCCAAATTAACCGTTTATATCTGCGTTTTGGTATTTGTAATGGAATAAGTAACCAACTTGACTCTTCTGTTTAAGAGCCTGTTTTCTTCCATGTCATCTTGAATTTTGAATTTCAGCTAATGGTTCAAAGAACTCTTTCTTCGAAGAACATGTTCCACGCAAAGGCTGGTACACTGTTTGGAGCTTTCCTGAAAATAAGTGGCTTATTTCTATTTATTGCTCCTGGAATGATGAGCAGGGTTCTATTTCCAAGTATGTAATATATATATGATTTTCTAGCATAATTAGTTCATTTGATGTTAAAAAATCAAGTGAAATGATAACAATCTTTTCAAAATCCTTCATTTCACTTTCCTGTTGAATAATATAAGTTTAATTCTGTGTGGGTTTTTTGCTAGATACTCTCAATGTGTATGCTAATTTTGTTATTTTCAAACGTCTGCGCCAACGAAAATCATTGATATTTTCTAACGAAAGAAAAAAATAACATTTCCAAAACAAACCATTGAGGATTTCCTTAACCTCTCAACTCCAAATCTCTATGAATTCCAAACTAATTTAAGGAAATTCTCAAAGTTTAGATGTTTTATGAAACGCAGACATCTAAAAAGTAGAAATGGTATCTGAAAAGATGGGTTGCGATAAGAACCATTTTCAGTCCACCCTTGAAGTCAATGGACAAAAATAAAACATTTATCAAAAAAGCCTTGTTTGAGAGGTATTTCAAAATTAACGTCTGCAGTATAAAATGTTATTTTATTTGTTAGAAAATAGTACTTGAAAGGAATCTCCCCAAATAATCTTAACATAGCGCCTATGAAAAAGTGGCGACATTGAGTGATATAATCCTTCCTGTCATATAGTTTGTTCAAAAACGAGTAATGCTAAAACACATTTTGTGAACGTTTCAAGCTGGTTCCCGCATGCAAGACATTCTGCAAATTCAAAAATACTATCATTTTTAACCTCGTTGTCGTAGTTTAAAAAAGTTCAAACCGTTTTTTCCCCGTTTTTCTAGAGTATATTCCAATTTCAAAATTGTTGTTTATAGAAACCTTTAAAAGAATTGGAGAACTCTGTCTGCAAGTATAATATCTCTAAATTTCAACTTTATAAAGGTCAAACTTGATTTTTTTTTCAATCAAGATGCAATTTGCATTCAAAATGGGTCAATTTGGAACATTATTGTCCAACTTGTGTTTTATGAAAAATTATTTAAGAGTATTATTTTATAATAGCACAATTATCTGGCTAACAAAACACATTAAGTTTAAGGTTTTAACATTTTTTTTTCCCTTAGAAGGGCCAAAATAGGGCGTAAACGCAAAGTTCTCATCCTTTTCCTCTTTTCAGTTATATTGACAGAAATCCTGCATATTTATCATGTTTTGACACCCTATCATAAATTAATGCTTAATTTCACTTTAACAAATTTTAAAAACTTATATGATTTTGAAATTTATATATTCGAAGTAAATTTGTCTCATATAACTAACCATATTTGCAGATGAAATAGCATGTGCTGATCCAGATAAATGCGAAGAAGTTTGTGGAATTAGAGCTGGTTGTAGCAACATAGCTTATCCTCTCCTTGTTGTCCGAGTCTTGCCAGTGGGTACGATCTAAGTTTTCTTTAAAATCACTCTTATTTAAGAGTCCATATACCTTTTGGATCGTCTTCCTTTTTTATATTAATAGATGTTACTATATAACATTATTTTATGACGGAAATTTATCTTAATTTTGAGTGTCCCCATCTTCGCTAGCCAAGGGCTACGATCCTTCCCGATGAGATGAAGATGAGATGAGAAATAGCGGATCGTAATTAACCCTTGGCTAGCGAAGATGGATTAGCCCAGGATATCAAGAAAAGTATTATGGTTCATTATGCATAGAGTATGTTAACCTCAAAGTAGTTAAAAGTAGACTGATAAAAATTTAGACTTTTGAGTCGCTAAGAATTGAACATTAGTTTTAAAAGATAGAATCATGACAGTGACGTCATTGGGTGAACTTCAATCCTTGTAACCTTAATTTTTAAGAAGAGTCCCTTTCAATCTGATATTGTTTCAGAATCATGTATTTTTATACGGGTTGATTCTGTCATTGTCTGTTGAAGACTAAAATAATACTTTAACAAGATTTTACTCTGAGACATTTCATCATGTTCATGTAAAAATACGAAGTTCAGAAAAATAAAGTTTTCGGTGTTTTTTTTTTTTTTCAGTACTGACATGTTTAAGGGTTTTCGTTTTCTTTGTTATCTTTTCACCTTTTTGGGTAGTCATACAGATTTTGATATCAGTGAATACAAGTTTTATCAACCAGAAAAAATAATACCCACGTCGCCGCTGGCTCGGTGAATATTATTGTATTCGCAGTGGCGGATTCAGGGGGGTGAAGGTGGCGTACCACCTTTAGTTGGGTTTTTAATTTAATTTTGTTTTTTGTATAAAATTGACCAACCAACTTCAAATTTTCATCAAAATCTGATATTTAATCTGTAGCAATAACGCCCACCCCCCCCCCCTTTTCACGGACTTTTGGATCCGTCCCAGATTCGGGTTGATAAAACCTGATTTTCATCTCTTTCGAAGTCAATCAATGTAAATTGGGTCATGTTAAAGAGTTACCACAGTGATGTGACATTGTTTTACCATAATGTTGTCGATTTCAAAATACTTTATTCTTAAACTGTATTGAATTTTCACATTCAGAGAAATCGTGATTTTTCCAGCTGCTTACTTGTTGGCTCTAAGTCCCAAATATCGGAAACCTCCTCTCTAACTACATTTAAATATTTGCTATCCTAAGGTCTACGAGGATTAATGTTGGCATCTCTGCTGGCTGGACTGATGAGTTCCATGACATCAATACTAAATAGCGCCACCTCAATCATGACAATGGATATTTGGAGACAGTTCAGAAAGAAAGCATCTCAAGCAGAACTGATGATAGTCGGTCGTCTGACAGTTTTAGTTCTCGTGGCGTTGAGTGTCGTTTGGATTCCAATCATGGAAGAGGCCCAAGGCGGGTTGTTCTGGTTTTATTTGCAATCAATCCGATCTTACTTTATCCCACCAATGTGTGTGTTATTTCTATTGGCTTTCTTCTGGAAACGTATGACTGAACAAGTAAGAATTTTAGTAAGAAGCAAAGAGGCACCAATGAACATTCCAATCTAAGAAGTCATAAAAGGCAAAGACAAAATCAGTAGATCATATCTGTATTGTCACATCAGATCCATCCATTTATAATAAAATAGATACTTCAGTATAATGTCCTGGTGCTTCATTTATATTGAAAAATATGCATTTTGATATCGTACATGATATAAAAAAATGACAAGCAAACAGTTCAGCAAATAAAATATTTTGAGCTAATACTACTACAAAAATTAATGTACTACACGATAGCTTCCGATATGACAGAAGTACAATCTTCACCTGCGTTTCTGTGTTTCAATTTGAACAAACATTATTTTGTATGAACTGATATGCCTAAAATGTCTCATATAGTGTAATAGTTAGATCCTGTGAATAGACTACCGCGAGAGGCGCTTACTGGCCTCGTTGAAGGATGCTGGCGGTTGTCCATTGTGATTTTTCTGAATTTCTAATTGTGGGCTGTGTCGCGTACACTTATTCCACATCTCATTTTTTTTTAATCTTATTTATTTAGGGAGCATTCTGGGGGCTCATGTTGAGTCTAGTAGTAGGTCTTATAAGGATGGCCCTAGATTTTGGATATCCGGCACCTTCATGTGGAAGTCAGGAGGAGGACAGGAGACCCCTCATCACTAAGCACATTGACTTTTTACATTTTGCTGCAATTCTGGCTGTTTTAGCAACCATATTTATGGTCGTAATAAGTTTATTTACATCACCGAGACCAGAGAAAAAGGTGATTTTTGATACATGACGTTTTAGATGTTAAAGTCATATAAAATGATAAATACAACAATAATCACACTCATGATTTACTGGCTGAATAAAAAAAGAGAAAAAAAATACTGAATTGAATGAATATTTAAAAAGTTATGAAATGCAGACACATACATGACATAAACAGATAGTTGTATATAAAAAAGGGGTTGAACTTTGATAAAAAAAAACATTTTTTTTTAAAAGGAGTTTTTTTGTTCTTCAAAACAATTCACAACACTTTACCTACAGTTATTTATTCAACATCTTTTGTTCATTTTCGTAGCTTCACAGATTAACGTGGTGGACAAGGAAAGACCAAGAAGAACCCGAGCTTTCGTCAGACGAAGAGGAAGAGAAACAGGATGAAGAAGACGAAAATTTAGATAAAAGATTGGATCGAAAACAAAAGGCAACAAAAGTTTGTAAGTAAAGAATGCTATGTAATTGTTATTGATTCAGCTCTATAAAATTATAATGAAAATAAAAAATTCAGGTCAAGTCTTTCCTAATTTATTTTTTAATTATTCATAAATTTTATGTGTTAAATATAAGCTATTATTTATATTTGCAGACTCAAGAGGTAAAGCTTTACAAAGAGTATTGAGAGACTGGTTGTGTGGTTCCATTGAAGAATCTACAAGAAAGGTGTCTAGAGAAGAAAAACGCCTTTTACGTCTGCAAATGACATCAATAGAAGAAAAACCCCACCAGAGGGCTATTTTAAACAGTGTTGCCATTTTCTTGGCTGTTTTTACGGCTTTTCTTATTGGATTCTTTCATTAAAAAATGTGTTTCAATTGATATTCATCGTCGGTAACCCCCGGCTGATTCCGCTCCGCTTTCTCTCTTTTGCCACGGGGTGTCCGACGAAGATATATATCTGTCGTGCAATTTTGATTTTATCATTCATTTTTTTTCTTTGCATTTAACTTTTTTTATAAGTTAATAGATTTTTTAAATATTTTATACATGTAATTGTGTTGTTTATACTTCTTTAGAGTACTTTAAAAGTCGGATTCGGACACGAAGAACCCGGTGTGACACGAGCGGCCGGGATCAACTTGTTTGTCAGCTAAAAATATACAATATTTGCATTAACATTGGTCAACTTTACATTTTGGACTCCTGGTTCTATTCACTCGCATTTTTATATTTAGAATTCTTGTCCACCTTCGCCAACTGCCCACGGTCTTCTATGTGCAGAAATTCAAGATGAACTTTCAGATCATTTTATTTATAAGGCTTTCTGACAAATAACCCGTTCTTTCGTGTCCTACCAGCATGGCGTGGTCTTGGGGGGAGGTCACTTCCTATATAGAAGGTACTATGACGTGCCGCTGGAATAGGTACCATTTTCGAGTTGAGAATATGTGATAAGGTCGGGAAAACAAACATGAAATATATAATAAGGTCAATATCATTTACTTGCTAATTACATGACAAGAACGACCAGGCAATTCTTAATTCTTTTCTAATACTGATGTTTTCATACATGTATTAAAGTGCATGTTAATTGAATAAACATCTTTGAATAGCTACATGTATAAACAAACAAATTAGTTTGGTTGTATTTATTATTTTACTCTTTGTTGTCCACATTATCCCTATAATGTATTACAACTGTGTCCTGACCCTTAGATCCCAATGGATCGGAAGGTTAAGCCCGCCTTTCTTTTGAAATGTTTGTACCAAGTAAGTCAGGACCATTGTGGTCTTCAATTTCTCTGGTTAATATTTTTTGTTCTTTGGTTTTTTGTTTCTTTTTTTTTTCCTGGACATGCATGCTAGATTTGGCATCTTAGTTCAGTGGTTTTGTCATTCCCTTTTAAATTATTGGGTTTTCAACTTAACAGATTTACGGCCAACGCCGGGTAGTGATCATGCTATCGGGAAGGCACTTTTTGAACGATCAAAGGATATCCTAAAACTAGCTCTCATAATTTCGTTGGTTTTGAACAATGTTGAAAAGAAAGGCTGGCGATATACATCATGTGATTGCAATAGTTCACAAAAATCAACTGGTCAGTAAGCCATATAAGATTCTCACAGGAGCCTAATTTTAACTCAATGTTTAGCAAAAAAATAAAAAGGTCATCTGACTACTTCAATCTAATTAAAGATTGTAGCGCTCAATCCGCTTCTTATTATTTGTTGCTTCTAATTGAGCTTTTGTAGATATGAAATATTGTAGCTAAACGTTTTTTAAAGCTTTTATGGTTAACTTTGAAATTAGGAAAACTGTCAAAAAGTCTAACCTTTCTTGAAAAGTGAAAAACTCCTGAAAGGTATGGTCTTGTTGCATAATTTTTAGATCTTAATGCGTATATAACAAAACAAGAGGTCATCGCTCAAAGCTATAAAGGCTCTTCTCTGACAACTTTGACCCAATGGAGACTTTTTCAGAGCTTAATTGGCTGAAGTTTTAATAAAATCAAGCAATACACTGCAAAAAATGCCACACATGTGAAAGACATGTAAAATGCCACACCTGTGTCACATGTGTTTCACATGCGTTCCACATGTGTGTCACATGCGTTTGTAGACTCGCATGTGACACATGCGTGTATTACATGTGTGTCACATGTGTGAGGCACATGCGTTTCACATATGTGAAACACATGTTGAAATTTCACATAAGCACGATGCATGCATAAAATCATATGAATATATTTCAAATTATTTTGAAATCTACACATGTGATACATGTGTGGCAGGAAACATCTAATTCACATGCGTGTCACACATATGTGAAACATATGTGACACATATGTATCACATGCGTGGCATTTTTACCGGTGTAGCTTTTCTCTATCTGCAATTTTTTTTCATTCTATAAGACAAAAATATGATAAAACGCAATTGTTTACCTTATAAGGGCCAAAGCCTTTAGGGGTCATCTGACAGCTTAAAAGCAATGGAGACTTTTGAAGAGCTCAATGAGCTAAATGTTTAAGCAACCAATAGATTTTATCTATCTGCAATTGTTTTCATTCTACAGGGCAAAAACATGAAAAGAACGCTATTTTTTACCTTTAAAGGACCATGGCCCCTATTAGGGGTCATCTGACAGCTTCGACCTAATGGAGACTTGTGTATAGCCAATGAGCTGAAGGTTAAAGCAAGCAATAACTTTCTATATCTGCAATAGTTTTCCCTCTATAAGACAAAAATATGAAATTCGATATTTTTTTACCTTTAAAGGGCCTAAGTCACCCCACCATAAGGAGTCATATGACAACTTCGACCCGATGAAGACATTTTGTAGAGCTCATTGCAGGTTTAGGCAAGCAACAGCTTTTTACAAACTGCAATAGTTTTCATTCTATAGGGCAAAAACATGAAAAATCGCTATTTTTTACCATCGAAGGGTCTTAACCCGTTATAAAGGGTCACCTGACAGCTTCAACCGATATGAGACTTTTTGTAGAGCTTTTGATGCTGAAGAAGGTAAGTTGCATCAGATTTTCTCTATAATTATATCTTATACTTTTTGATTTACAAGCCAAAATCAGTAGTCTATTTTTAACAACGGCGGCCATGTCTTTTAATGGATCAAAAATCGAAACACAACATTTGTGCAGGACTCCCTAAGAATCAATCACATCAAGTTTCATTAATTTGTTTTCAGTAGTTTCAGAAGAGAAGATTTTTGAAAAAAAAACTGTTAGCGGACGACAGACCACAGACGAAAACAACGACGGACACCAAGTGATGGCAAAAGCTCACATGGACCTTTTGGTCCAGATGAGCTAAACAGTATTATTATCTTATTGTAAATTCGTGTCAGACAAGTCTGACAACCAGGCTTGCGTTTACACTCGAGGATCTCTGGTCCAGCAGCAGTGGTTATCAATCCAGTGGTTTCAAAATACAAATAGCAAAACGGGTGTAAAACTGGTAATTTGGTTATGCTGTATATGCATATTTCAAGGAGTAATTCCTCTCATCAGCAGCATTCAAATCAAAATATCAAAAGGTTAAAAACCAAAAGTACTGAACGAAAATAGTCGAAACCCCCAAAAGATCAAACAGGAAAGCCAGAATCCGGCACCGAGGATATCGACCATGTGCAGTTCAAGCAAAGAAGCCTTTAGTTCTAAATAATAATCGGAAACTTCAACGACAAAAATGAATTAAGATTTAAAGGTAAATTCGTCTCAGAGTCTAACGACCAGGCTTGTGTTTATTGATGGTGACCTATGGTCCACCGGCAGCGGTAATCAATCCGCTGGTTTCAAAAGTAAGTACCAAAACGGATGTAAAATCGGGTAATTTGGTATATGCATATTTTTAGGAGTAACCTCTCATCAGCAGCATTTGAATCAAATATTGGAAGGTCAAAACAAAAAGTATTGAACGAAAAAAATCAAAACCCCAAAAAAGTCGAATATGAGAGCCATCAAGAACCTAGGATATCAACCATGTGCAGTACAAGGAAAGAAACCTGGTATTCTAAACAATTTTGAATTCAATGAATGAAGCAAAGAGGCGCCAATGGGGCATTCAAGTGTCGAAAGTCCGAAAGGGCAACGACGAAACCGGTAAACACGAACAAAAACAGCACGAAGAAACACAAAACACAAAATCAACCGAACGGAAATCAACAATCCGAACTCAAGTCGTAACAAGAGTGAACTCATGTGCTTCGGAAGAGTAAGCGGTTCCTGCCTGCTATAGCACATTCGTCGTGTTGCTAATTTCCAATTCAGTAAAGGAAGACACAAATTTCTACGACAAACTAACATCTGCACTCATTTTAGAGATAGATCTCCAATATTTGTCTACGAGAAATAATCGGAAATTTCATTGACAAAAGTGTATTAAGATTTAATGGTAAATACCTGTCAGACAAGTCTGGCCTCCAGGCTTGTGATTACCCTCTGGCAAGCTTTAATTGTTAATGAGAATAAACTGTTTTCTTCTTACTTAAAAGAGTAATAACTCCAATAAAAATCGCGGGATCAAAATTTCGTGACACATGTTGTGAACTTATCATCTATCAAGATTCAGGGAAATCGTTTCAGATTTTTTTAGTAGTTGCACTGGCAATGTTTGTTATAATTTGTAAGTTCGAAAAAACATAAATCCCAGGCAAAACAATTGTCAGATAAAAAAAATCCCCAAATGTTCAACAATATAGAGCTGTCCGTTCGATTTACTAAGATCTTGTCTGATTTCAAAGAGAAACAACAAATATACTGTGACTTTATAATCGTAGTGGGATCAATCATACGTAAATTTGAAAGAACTTAAAAAACTGTTAGAAAATATAAATCCCGATCATTTTCTGAGAGGTTCATTCTTTGATTTTTAAACCACACTGCCACACGAAAAACTTAATTGTTAAACTTCTCGAAAAGACTTTTTTAAAATTCAAGGAACTTTGTTGTATTACATGTATTAGGCTATAATTCTACATTTTTTTTCTAAATCATCTTATAAAGATAAAATTTGTTACACATTGGACCAAGTTTACAGAATGCTTGATTTCCTCATTGACAACACATTTGTCACATTTGGAGTAGAGATTTTTCGACAACAATTTTTTTACAGTCTCACTGAATTTCTCTAGGAACTCTTTAGGAACAAGAAAACTAAAGAGGCAAGGTCCTTTAATCTCATTGAAAAAGGACAAACTATCCCTATTGTGCCTCTTACATGAAACGAGGTGAACACTTTTAGTTAAATCCCTTATTGAAAGTTGCATGAAATTTGAGGCCACAAGAAAGGGTGAAAGTAATATTAGCCTTAAATCGGGTGTTTTTAAAAGCGGAGAAAAAAGAGATCTCTAAAATAAAGGATTTTTTCGGGAACACTTCATAGAGAAAAGGTAAAAAATTTTAATATCTAGGTCCAGCTACACTTTATATTTCAAATTTATGTGCAGTTTTGGCTGCCAAATAACGCCATGTTTTAAAGAAAGGTACAGATGAACCTTAAAGAAACCATCGAATCCAATTGTTTCAATTCATTCTTGGATTTGCATCTCGAATTAGACCAGGGTGGTCATCACAGTACCCAAAAAAAATACGAAAAAGAGCCGACTTTTATCAACTTTCCTCATCTGGAAAGTAACATGCATACTTCACCAGCTTTCAGTTTTTATATTTCACAACTATTGATACCGGTATGCCACGGCTTGTACAAATATTTCAGAATTTTTTATACGACATGACACTTTCTCCGTAACCGACTTTTAGAACAAGGTAATAAGAAATTACGTCTCATACGATCTCTATAACATTTCTTCCTTCGTTATCAGCCACTGCATGGTGGAAAAATTCAAAATTACGTTAAACGTAGTGGTTACTGAATGTTTTGATTAGTCAGTTTAAGTGTTCGGTCCTTTTTATGATTTCACTGTTTTGTGTTACTACCGGACCCTAAGATCGCAATGGAAGACTACACTAAGATGGAGATTTAGCACGCCATGCATAAAACTTGGTTAAACCACTAATTCCTCTGAAATGCCTGTGCCAAGTCAGGACAAGTGCCATCCTCATTTCTATGGCCCGACTGGATCTAAGCTATGTATATTTGGATTTCGTTTGGCTTAATGCATTTTGAACATCTTTTGAATTGTGGATTTCCTTTGTTTGGGTTCTAGTGCTGCTGATGAGGAATAATTCTCCGAAATGGCCATACAGCTCATAAAAAATAATTGCAGTTGGAGTTAACATATTATGTGTTGTGGTCTCATGTTCATTTACTCCATATCCTCTCTTAAATTATATAATTGTACCCTTGTCCGTCCATACGTACGGACGTACACCCGTAACACTTTGGTTAAGTTCTATCACTCGGATACAAGATGTTGGGGTCAATGGTAATTCACAACTAGATGGGTCTTGGGTAGGGCTACACCATCCACTAGAAATAAGGTCACTGTGACATATATTTTATGCATAAACGACTTTGGTTAAGTTCTTGGTTAAGGTCCATAAATTTGGATACTAGATGTTGAGGGTCATAGATATTTCATGGTTTTTCACCACTAGATGTGCCTTGGGTAATGTGACACCACCCACTAGAAATTAGGTCACTGCGATCTATATTTTACGCATGAATGACTTTGGTTAAGTTCTTGGTTAACTACATGTTGGGGGTCAATGGTATTTCATCACCACTAGATGTGTCTTGGGTAACAAAACACCACCCAATAGAAATGATCTACATTTTAGGCAAGAAATTTTGATTATTTCTTGGTAGAGGTCCATATCCCAGGTAATACATACCGGGGGTCAACGATATTTCAAGAACGGAAGGGCCATCCTGTGACTCAAAGACACATTGTCTAGTCTGCTTTTTTGCTTTGGATAAATCTAGCTCATGGAACTTAAGTTATATTGGTAAAGACACTCAAGTTAACAGACAACGCAGACACGGACGACGACGACGGAATCATTTCATTATACCTCCTCTAATTGTTAAATGCAGTCGTATAATAAGACCAAAGATCAAATATCAGATGCTCACTAAAAATGGTCAGATGGTGTTTTCGTGTTGGGGAGGTTGAACGTGCTCCGTTTTTGTCTGTATTTTTTGTCCCGTGTTTCGTGTTTTGATATTTTCATTACTCGTGCTTCGTTTTCTGCCTTTTGAAGCACGTGTTTTTGTGTTGGGATACCCCCTTAGGACGTACAGTTTGTAATACTGGACCATCCCACCAAGTTTCAAATCATTCCCATGCACGGTTTCCGAGAAAAGCTTGACAAAAATTTTCAAGTCGATTTTCATTTTTCACATCGGACTAGTGCAAAACAGGAAGTAGATGTCCCGACGGACCTTTAAGTCGCTTAGAACGTACAGTTTGCCATACTGAACCATCTTACCAAATTTCAAATCATTCTGAGAAAAGCTTGACGGAAATTTTTTATATTGGCCTAGTCCTAAACAGGAAGTAGAGGTCCGACAGACCTGAAAGTCGCGAAGGACATACATTTTGTCATACAGAACCATCTTACCAAGTTTCAAATCATTCCCATGAAGCTTAACGGAAATTTTCAAGTTATTTTCATATCGGCCTAGTCCCAAACAGGAAGTAGATTTCCGACAGACTTGAAAGTCGCTAAGGACATACAGTTTGTCATTCTGAACAATCCTACCAAGTTTCAAATTTTAAAATACCATGTACGGTTTCTGAGAAAAGCTTGGCGGAAATTCGTATGGACAGACATGAGTAAAAAGTAATGCCCCCCCCCCCCCCCAGACATGTCGAGGGGGCATAATAAAAGCAACGTAAACTAAATTCTATTTTCAACTCTTTTGTGCTTATGAAATTGCCTTTATTGAAGATATGTGTATTGTTTTAAGTATTTGTGCAATTGCCATTGCAACACGGAACACGTACATGTATAAGTGTAGTAATACAACAGTATTTTTAAAAGGGAAATGTTTTGCGCGTTGAATTGGTTGTCTTTAACACATACACTAATGAAGCATGCATTGTGCTAAGCATCACTAGGTGTACCTACCATACCAATATGATTGATGTGTCACTTGTCAGTAAGCAGGAATGGACTAGAACCATTCTTCTATAAGTGGTCATTCATGTGGAAAATGTAGGTCACGGCCAGCACCCAAGCATGCATTGTGCTAAGAATCACTGTGTGCATCTTCTATACCATTTTGCGCGATCTGGCAGTAATTGTGCATGTACCTTAACCATTCTTCTGTAAGTACATCCGGACGACGACGCTCAGTGTATCCCACAAGCCCCCCCCCCCCAACCTCACTTACCTGAGATGAGCTGGCTTGTGTCATAAACAATTTATTCAATTGTAGAATTGGCCTGTTTGCATGAATAGGTTTGCACCCTTTTTTATGCAGCTGCCTTGAAGGGTTTCCTATTTTGAATGATTTTTTTTCAAATTGGTCATTCCTTTTCGTGTACTTTGTAGTCTTTATAACAAAACACTTCCAGCATATAGATTTTATTTAATTATAACTTTAACTATGATTTTCTATATTCTTATTTGCTTATTTTTGGCTACAGCATCTTTGATGAGTCTATAATGGTATCATACCTATCCAATTCGTTTGTATGGAATTGTAAGAATATTGTAACAGAGAAAAGAAGTAACAAGGAAATGTGTCAAGATGACACTGATGCCCCGCTGGCAAATAAAATACAAGTGTGGCCACTAAAAGTATGTCTCGCCTGCCGGCACCATCGCTAAAATCAATTACCTAAGCTTTCATTTCTTGATATAAACACAAAAAGTGTCAGTATACCTAATAACAGATGCCTAGTTATTATACTATTCAAGCAATCCATTGTCCACACAAGTATTACAAAAAGTTTTCTGTCTGAAAAAAAGACCTAAGTTCACAGAGTCACTGGAGTGTAAAAATGGGGTCATGGTCACATGGCATGGTGACAGTTGCATTGTCCATAACCGCAACTGTCTGTTTACCCAATATCAGATGCCTAGCTATTATAACTTTCCAGCAATTCATCGTCCACAAAAATCTTACAAAAAAGTTTTTCGGCCTGAAAAAGACGTAAGTTCACAGTTTCACTGGAGTGTGAAAATGAGGTCAGGGTCACACGGCATGGTGACAGTTGCATAGACCATAACCTGAACTGTCCGTATACTTAATATCAGATGCCTAGCTATAAGACTTTTCAAGCAATTCATCGTCCACAAAAGTCTTACAAAAAAGTTTACGGCCTGAAAAAAGACCTAAGTTCACAGAGTCACTGGAGCGTGAAAATGAGGTCAGGGTCACACGGCATGGTGACAGTTGCATAGACCATAACCTGAACTGTCCGTATACTTAATATCAGATGCCTAGCTATTAGACTTTTCAAGCAATTCATCGTCCACAAAAGTCTTACAAAAAATTTTACGGCCTGAAAAAAGACCTAAGTTCACAGCGTTACTGGAGCGTGAAAATGGGGTCAGGGTCACATGGCATGGTGACAGTTGCATAGACCATAACCTGAACTGTCTGTATACCAAATATCAGATGCCTAGCTATTATACTTTTCAAGCAATTCATCGTCCACAAAAGTCTTACAAAAAAGTTTACGGCCTGAAAAAAGACCTAAGTTCACAGAGTCACTGGAGCGTGAAAATGAGGTCAGGGTCACACGGCATGGTGACAGCTGCATAGACCATAACCTGAACTGTCCGTATACTTAATATCAGATGCCTAGCTATTAGACTTTTCAAGCAATTCATCGTCCACAAAAGTCTTACAAAAAAGTTTACCGCCTGAAAAAAGACCTAAGTTCACAGAGTCACTGGAGCGTGAAAATGGGGTCAGGGTCAAACGGCATGGTGACAGTTGTGTAGACCATAACCTGAACTATCTGTATACCAAATATCAGATGCCTAGCTATTATACTTTTCAAGCAATTCATTGTCCACAAAAGTCTTACAAAAAAGTTTACGACGCCGCCGCCGCCGCCGCCGGAAAGTAATACCTATGTCTCGCCTTCCGCGACTATTCGTCGCAGGCGAGACAAAAACTGTTATTTTTACCAAATTTGCTAAGTCCAAGGGCCCTAATTTGGGTCAAAATCAGTGGACCGGAACGAAACTCGAACTTGACCTGTAACTCATCATGGTAGACTCACATACCAAAAATCTTTTGAATATATGCAAGGATGTGGAAAAAAAGTGCGGAAAACTTATTTTTACAAAATTTGCTAAGTTCAAGGGCCGTAATTTAGGTCAAAATCAGTGGACTGGAACGAAACTCGGACAGAAAAACTATATGCCCCCCAACAAAGTTGGCGGGCAGTGGCGTAGCTAGGGTATTATTAAAGTGTACTCCCAAGTCGGCAGGGGGTTAAGGGGGCCGCTTAAGGCCCCCTTATGGGTCCAGGGCAAAGCCCTGGTGGGGGACCAGGGGGCGAAGCCCCCGGAAGCAAACGAATTTTAGACAATTTAGGTATAGATTTTGACCATTCTGAAACTACAGATGACTTCAATTTTTTCAATTTTTGTTTTATTTTTTTTTAACTTAGGTAGGCGTGTTTGTACCCTAAATCACTATTGGTCACTATTGATTGTTATATTTCATTTGGATTTCGTTTTTCTATATTTAAGAAGTTTTTATATGAGATATATATACACACCTACATTATGTCACAAAGATTGCGTGAAAGGTTCATGAAATTCCATTGAGAGTTTGAAGAGTTGCGAAAACGAGACTGAAATACGAGAAGGGTAATATAAGGCGTAACGGTGATACATTTATGGACGGACATCCCAGACCCTATCTATATACCGTTAAATACATTTCATGCAGGGGTATAATTAACTGTTTTGATTGACTTTTTAAGGTTGAGGGTGTCGATATTTTTCCCCTCTTTATTGAATTCAATCGGGAATGCTAAGTATAAAATGCTCAATAATAAACCCTTAATATATCTCTCTTCTGTCTTGGGATCTGTCGTGCTTACACGGTCGGACTTCTTCCAACTACGAACTAAGCGACCCTGTTTGATTTTTCAAATAAAACATTAAAATCGTAAAAATTCCTACCTCACGGGAAATTCATATCTATGTGCGTCTTTTCACGATCCAGAAAGTAGCTGTTTTTTTTATCTTGTTGGCGAATGTCTTCTTCGGACAATGAAAGAAGCAGAGGTACCAATGGGGTATCCGAATGCTTCGGATACCCCATTGGCACCTCTGCTTCTTCCAATGTCAAAAGTCCGAATAGGCAGAGACAAAACCAGTAAACACCAACAAGAACGGGACAAAAACAGACAACATGTAAAACATGGAAACACAAAGAAACTGAATATCAATCAACAACGCGAACTCCAGTCGAAACAAGAGTGAACTCAGGTGCTCCGGAAGAGTAAGCAGTTCCTGCTTGCTATAGCACACCCGTCGCGTTGCCAAAAGTCCATTCAGCGTGTCAAATCCGGTAAAGGAAGACAAAACAAAACCCTATGACAAACCAACATCTGCACTCATCTGAGAGATCGAAATCCCATATTTGTCTATAAGTGCATGATGTCTTTCGTAAAATTTCTTGAGTGAAGACAGCAACCGAGGAGCAACATAACCCTGTGTGAGCAATTTTTGCGTCAGACGTGTCACTCTGCTAAGGAAATCGATGTAAGTCCCGCACGCTCTGGAGTTACGAATCAATTGAGATACGTAAACTCCATAGGCTGGAGCGGACGGAATGTTGCTACACAAGAAGGGAAAGTTGACGATTGGAAAATCGAAGTCATCACGTTTGTCATAGAGCCTTGTTGAAAGTCTTCCTTGAGTGTCAATTTCGAGATGTAGATCTAAATATGAAGCAGACTTCCTAGAATTCGTTGTGTCCTTTATCTTAAGCTCCTGGGAATATATGAGATGGAGAAAGTCACCAAATCGAAAATTGTTTAGTGAAAGGACATCATCAATATAACGGAACATGTGGTTAAAAGAGAAGGCTAGTCTACGGTCTTTTTTGTCTAGAAGACTCCAGAGATTGTAAGAAGTCTGCTTCATATGAATGAAGAAACAAATCAGCAAGCAAAGGTCACAATTAGTGCCCATTGGAATCCCTATTGTTTGCTGAAAAACACGTCCACCAAACTGAACAAGTATGTTGTCAATAAGAAAGTTGAAAACAAGTCCGGGTATGTTATCTGACAAGAGCGTTTAACGTTAGAATGTTTACTATTGGAACATGATGGTTGACTTGAAGTTTCAGAGGTCGTTAAAGTTTGTTCTGGTATTTCAATGTTCGGTTGTTGACTTGGATTGATCTTATTGAAAACATATGTAATTTTCTTTTGCATTTTGGGATGATTTTCTTATTCTAGGTACCAAGTCCATGCTACGTTGTTTTTAAAAGTACGCCATTAAACGGCATGTAAAAAAGGGACACGAAAATTTCCGTAATATTATTACGTTCAGGATACAGATATAGCTGACCAAGATTTAATATACAACGCATGCTTAAAAAAAATCCCACCGCTAAGTATGTATATGCATACATCAAGACTTAAAATGTAAATATATACCTACCCAAAGCCCCATATTTTCTAATTTATTTTTTTTTTTTAATTTATTTTTTTTTGTGGAAATGATGTGGACGTTTTGGAGTACAAGAGTACGCTTAGCTACGCCCCTGGCGGGGCATAAAAATAGTCACTCTAGACTTCCACTGCAAGTAGCCTGAATCCATCATGTGTAACATGCAGTTACTCCTTCCTCATGTTGGGTTAAAATAACCAAAATCTACCTTGATGAAACTTAAAAAGTTTTAGAGGACATGATTAGGTTAATTTCATTATCATGAAATTTGCACATGTTGAAATAGTAAAGAAACTTTAAAGACATAGAACCTATCAATTTCGCAATTTTTTACATAATAAAAAGTACATATATTAAATATATACTATCTAAAACTTACCTTTACCAACATAAAAACTCAATGTTTTGCAGTTTTATATTAAATAATCTTATTTTAATTATTCGCTTTGATTAAGTATCGTCCAGCATAAATATTTACTTTTGGTAAACTGAGAAACGAAATGTAACCAAACGAGGCGAAGAGAAAACGACATCGGTAAATTAAGAAAAACGACTGGTGTCGGCTAAAATCGATTCAATTTTCCTTTTTACCAGTTTCGCTTGATTTCGTTTCCTTTCTAAATACAGATTTCGGTTGCTAATTTTACTGTTTACGTTTCCTTCTTAACCGATATCGTTTTTGTGCAGCTCCGTTTCGTTTGGTTACTTTTTGTTTCTCAGTTTACCAGTACCCGCAAGTGTTTACATTCTATAAATAGTTTGTCCTCTTTTTTGACACTGCGTTTTTTTCATCAGTTTTCCGTCGAAAAGAATACTTTCTGGCAGGTTTATTGAAAATTTAACAGTTTCTTCAAAGGTTTTACAATGTATTCTTCAAATAGTGTGAATTTTAGTATTTTTTAAAAATTGCAAAAATGATAGGTTCTATGTCTTTAAGATTTGGAAATTAGCTACAAATGTATACATGAATATGGATGTTCTTTTCAAACATTGCTCTACCCACTGCAGGGAAATTGTCTGTTTGAGTTCTTGAAAAAGAAAAAACTTATGCAGAAGTTATATTTCAGCTACATGTTTCCTTACAGCAACAAGCCTTATGAAAGAATATATATGCAAAACCCTACGGGCCACATAGTTCAGTCCAAAGTACCATAACTGTAAAATCGGCTGAGCATAACAAAACATTAACTGTTAATATCAGACTTACATACTAAAATATAAGCGTTATTAGAACAGTAATGTTGAAAATTGACTAAGTTGGTAAGCAGGAAGCAGATATCTGAGAGACCTAATTTAGGTACTCGGGATAAAGGACCTCATACTGAACTAATGTACCAAATTTCAAGTCACTGTGATATGTAGTTGCTGAGAAAAATGTTACGAAAATTTTCAACAATTGTCTAGTATGTTGAAAATTGAAGACCGACCCAATTTCAGTACTCGCAATAAAGGCCTACATAATGAACTCATATACCGAATTTCAAGTCACTGTGATATATAGTTGCTGAGAAAACTGTTACGAATTATGTTGCGGACTGATAGAGTGCAAACCTCAAGCCCTCTTCAGCTTTCGGCTTCACTGGTAAGGAACTAAAAATTTTGACCTATCATGAACTTTTTTAAGGAGACTGGATTTCAAAAGAAGCAACAGTCTGACAGATTAATGTATACTGACAGCATAAACATACAAGGCTTACAGTCATGTGATCTAAAAATGAAGGAATCTTAAGTTTTGTTTGGGATATATTTCATAGCAGATGTAGGACAATTGTCAAGTGGTGGCAATGAATCCTACAAGTTGTCAACTCTTGATTTTCCCTCTGTAAAAGGTCACTGGTGAAACAAGAAATAATTTTTGTTGTACCCCATGCCTAATTGGTTAATCACTGCACACAACTTACAAACACCAACAGATTTTTTTAGTTTTTTTTATTTGAAACTTCATTCACTGTCCACATTCAATGTGTGTGTTCCTACAACAAACAAAATAAATACAAGATAAGAAAACTTCTAACTTAAAATAAAAATATATATATCATGTATATACTCTTACCCTTTCAATTTGGATGTCAAACTAGAACTTTGTCATACAAGTACTTTCAAACAAATCATGTGCGATTTGCCAAAAAGGAAAAGATTTTAAAAAGTGTATTTCCAGAGTGACAACCAAAGATACATGGGTATAAGAAGTATTGCCTAAGAAAGGAATCATAGAATTATTATTTTTTTGTCTTATAGATATTTTTAAATGAAGTTGAGTACATGGTACACATGTTACAAGAGTGTAAAGGTTGAGCAGAGCCAAATTTAAGTAAATTTTCTCAGTCGTTTTTCATAAGATTTCAATGAAAAAGCCCTTAATAATGGACTGTCCATTATGCTAAAGAGTTACATGTACATATGTAGGTTAATAATAAAATATATTCATACCTTTAAATGAAGTACATGGTACAAATGTAACTAGTGTGTACAATCTGTGGACTGAGTCTTCGTCATCGTTCCTCTTCCTGGCGAGACGTACTCTCACTCTGTATGGAACATTTCTGTTGAAAAATTAACACAAAGTCTCAATGATCAATCAAACTTCCTAACCTTCATGATCTCAGCTTTTCAAGTGTTTCATTTTATATCTATTTAAGGTCATTTTGGGTCAATTTGTTGCACCTGGTCACATTAAAAAACATGAAAAGTCACAATACCTGATAACACTTGTTGGTTTTATTGAAGAAATGTTTTAATTATAACTCATGAGATTTTAAGCATTAATCATGTATTAATGGTATATATTTCTGTTCTATGTTTTGACATCTAAAATTCTGTGGTAAGAAACACAACTTTTCAGATTGTTGGTGAAATATTTGCAAGAAATAGATAATCTTAAATCAGGATAACAGAAATTTTTGCTCTGGCGTTGTCTAGCCTCTAAACAATTTCTATATTTGAACAGCTGTAAATTGTGTTACCTGATTCCTTTTGACCACAAATGTTTGTTGAGTCTTGTGTCTATTCTCACATCAGGGGTTCCCATCATCTTCTCTGCAAACTGCCGGACAGCTTTAATGGCTCTTGGGGCCCTTTTCTTGAATCCACTATTTAAAAAAATGATTTAGACTTTATTTAAACTTTAATGTTTAGATCATTTATTGTTAATAATAAAATAATTCCTTGATTCTGATCCTAAAATATAGAGCGGACAGGCAAACTTTGTTTTTTATAGCGAATCAAATGTTTAATTACCCCAAGCTGAACAGGGGCTCATCAAGGTACTTTGGAGTACCCATACTTAATCTTCCTATTGAATGTGTTACAATGGAACTTGATCTCTCTGATCAGTTTAAACTCGCATCTCTTGAGAGGAGTTTATCTTGTTGTATGAAGGAAAAATTTTCCTAGTATAAAAGATTACCTGTTGAAAATTTCTCATTGGCAAAATAGCTCAACAATGGTATTTATTTACACGAAAATGTGCAAAATAAATGTTAAAGAGTTGTTTAAAACATTAGATTCATAAAAGAAAATTATTTAGTCAGTGCAAAAATCATAGATATACACAATGTAAGCATTTTCTCTCAGAGATAGGAGTTTTTTTCCTTTAGGTAAAAATAATCTACCTAAGGGTAGTTTTCATTTTCAATGAAGGTGCGAGTTAAACTGATCAAAAAGAATAGCTTCTATAATTACAAAATTCTATAGATAGTTTAAGCACCAGTTCCCCAAAGTACCTTGATGAGTTCCTGTTCACAGCGTCTGGAATGGGATAGACCAATCTACTGGCCCAAGATGCATTTTCTGTGAAGTTTCATTATATCTTCAACATATACTTTTTCTAAAATGACTCGCCAAATTCAATATTTACTCACCATTGGCCAGTGGGCAAGTGCCTATTTAAGGCACTGGTTCAGCTTTGGGGAATTCGCTATAATGTTTATCAATTTTGATAAAATATTCTGCAATTGTAAAGGAAATTGGCCAAAAATGAACATAATTTGCCAAAAAATCAAAATAAAATTAAATTGGGGTGGGAGGGGATATGAATCTTGGCTATTATTAATATTAGCTTAAAAGTACCATGAAATTTATAATTATTTATTTTTCTTGTTTTTTATTTTATTCATTAAAATTCTTTCTACTATGAAAATTTAGTGTTGAATGTTTTTATCATAAAGAAAGTCACATACATGTGTATGTATACAAAATTTGAAGTCTTAATATCAGGTCAATTATTTACCTGTAGAATATTTATAAATATGAAAGTTAACTTCTAGCATTTAGTGACTGGAAACTTTATAAATGTAAAAAATCATATATGTAGTACATTTTGTACATGTAAATTTTGAGACCTGTCTGTTTTTATAACCATGACAGTAGCTTTACACTACAACTTTGAACTTACATGCCGTGAATTCTCTTGTGTACATTGATGGTGCATTCTTTTGTGATGACATCATTGGTGACTTTCTTTTTCTTCTCACCCTTTCCTGCACCTTTACGGGGAGCCATGTTAATTCTAGTAAAACAAAAGAAAATAGCTTTAGTTACATAACAAGTTATCCTAGATTAGTTGCACATGTAGCATAACACTTAAAGTGAATGAAATAAATACAATAGTAGTCTCCTGTATGAAGTGTTAGGATGCAAGATATCAAATAATATTATTTAATGTTTTATAATGATTATGATTGATGATTTACTTCTTCATTTAACATGTTTTCAACCTGCAACACACCAGATTGTACAGGAGCACAGAGCCTGTATATATTGAAGCACTTGTAAAGCACCCCACTCGATGCCAGGCACAGCATTTGCTTAATGGAGTTAGCACTTAACCATAGAAGAATGTTAAGAATAACATTGCAAGTTTCCTTTCAGTATTATTTAGCTGCAATTATGTAGCTCCATAAAATATCTTTTAGATTAGTGGGAGCTACACACCTGTAAAAGAGCAAGTCGAAATTTCACGTTTAGCCTTCACGAGACTTAAAATGGATTAAGATAGCCATGAAAACATTGAAATGCACTAGCTTTCGCTTATTTTTACTAAAAAGTTCTGTAAATATAAGTTGTGACGATAATATTGTCACTTTCACTATTTTGATTGTGAACTTTACCATGTTTACTATGAAGTTCAGAATCAAAATTATATCAAAATCAGATTTTGTCATTTGCAGGGCTCGACATTAACGGTTGTCCGATTGCCCGGGACAAGTGAAATGCGAAGTCGGACAACTAAAACTTAAATCCAGCTTGTCCGATCGGGCAAGTGAAAAATATTTATAATAACTCTATTGATTTCCTAGTTTCGTCATTTCCGAAGTTGATTTCTTTAAAAACTGTGATTTGAAACTTCTTTCGTTGTCTTATTTCATTAATCGGTCGCCATTTTGTATTTATTTTCTCAAAAAGGAAAACCCAAGTTTAATTATAGAACATTCTATTTAAAACCCTATTCCTATTGGTCAATCAAATATATCATATCCAATTGGAGATCAGTTTTTCGAAACTTCTCTTGTATAACCAATAATACATCATAAGATACCCGAGCACTACGAAGTGATGATCACGCATTCCTTTCATGGCCATTTAATTATCAACCAATCACATTGTTGATCGATATTATTGTATATTAATAGTTCAATAATGCTGTAAATACTGAATAATACATGGCAAAATCTGTATCATATGCTGTATTTACCCGAGACACCTATATCTGACCGAGGGCCAACGGCCCGAGGTATGATAAAGGTCGAGGGTTAATACAGCGTGTGATGCAGATTTTGCCATGTAATATTCATTATATCATATAAAATAAGATATTGATATTTTGTAGGGGTGCGATATAGGGTATGCGATATAGGGTTAGGGGTGCGATATAGGGGGTGCGATATAGGGTAAGAGGTGCGATATAGGGGGTGCGATATAGGGTATGCGATATAGGCAATGTGCTTTGTCCTATAATGCATATTAAAAAAGACTATATTTATACTTAAATATATGATATACTGAAAGTAATCATGGTGTATTGGAGTCGTAGTCAAAAGAGGACAGTTTCTTCATAGAAAATTGAAAACACAATTAAAATAAAGTTTGTTAATATGGTTGGGGTGTCCATTCTATTGATTTTTTAAAAAAAATTCCTTTTAATATATATGCCTCTACGTCATTCTAGGTAAAAACTCGGACAAGTACTTCGTACTTTCGGACAAGTAAAACTTAGCTGTAACTTGTCCGACGGGACAAGCGGATTTGTCGACCCCTGAATTGTGATGAAAAACTAAATATTTTTAGGTAATATCACGAATTCACAATGAAATCGTTTAATATACACCTGTAGCAACTCAGAAATCACTAATGAGCTTGGCAAAAGAGCTTATTATTGTTAATTATACAGATGAAGAGGTCGATCCTAGATTGATATCAATTGGTGGTCTGTTACATTGTACATGTAGGTTTATATGACTCTCTGTGTATTTTTTTTTCTACTAAATCCAGTCACCCATTAGGTCCTGCACACCAACAGGTTTTGAAGGACCTGCATGCCCCTTATGTCTGACAGGGCCAAAAATTGTTTGCAACTCAAGACATCGGAATATTTCTCTGTTTGAACGGTAAAACTGGTATAGAAGACTTTAAATCAAATGGGAAGACCCAGGCAAAGTTTTAAACAAGTTTATTTGCTCCTTTTCCAAACCAATTTTATCGGATGAAACTGGATTTACTGTTTAATATTATTTTTCACTCACATTGAATTTTACGACTCGAAAAAAGGAAGTAGGCAAGGGGAGTTAACACGAATATCCAAAGTATAAAAGATGTATGCTATTTTCGAGCAGATGTTCTAATCTCCAAGAATTTTTTTAATGTTCAATTTGTTTTCAAAAGACTGAATAATCATGTTTTATCAAAATTTAAAAATAGATCCCAAATTCCCATTCAAATATTTTGTCCGTTTAGCTCAAAGGGACTTGTTATACGAAAAAAAAGAATATCTCTGTATAACAGATCAGTACTGAATTTTTTTTTCGCAACAAGTCCCTGTGGTTAATCTGTGATGTCTTTTTTTCAAAATATCGGACAATAAAATAATACTTTTTTGACAACAGACATATCGAAATTGATTTACGGTCTATCTGACCAAATGCCTTTTTTTTTGCTTCATTAATCTCTTCATTACAATTTTTTTCCAAATTTGACCGAATCAGAAAAAAAAAAAATATGTCATGTGATCATTGGAACCTGAGAAAATTAAAACTAAATTTAGTTTAATTATCTCAGTTGGAACACGCGAATCGAGCCAGGTTTTACCGTTTATTAACGAACTCCATTGTCTCTACCAATTACCCAAAAAAAGAAAAAAAGTATGTGTGTTTTTGGTTTCATACCTGAAAAAACAGGGTCGTCATTTATTTGTTTAGATTTTTAGTTAGGGTAGGTACACGCATATCCTTTTTTTATTTGACCCTAGAAGTGAACCAAGTGTAATATTTTTTCTTAAAATCCTGAATTAGCAGGTTATGCCATCGAAACTCGGAACTAATGATAATGAATTTCTGATTTTGATTATGATATTCTGTAGTGTAGATTATCTATATTACCAAATTCAAAATGTAAAAAAATGTGTACATGTGGAGTGGCGGATCCAGAAATTCTGAAAAGAGGGGGCCCACTGACTGGCCTAAGAGGGGGCTCGCTTTGGTCACTCTTCAATGATTTCCTAAATATTCAACCAGATTTTTCTGCCAAAAAGGGGGCCTAGCCCCCCCCTGGATCCACCTATGATGTGACAATGAAAAGTAGTTGGGTGTTCATGATAGTTTACCTTCAAAAATGTACCCCTTGAAGTAAGGTTCCTAAAAAAAAAAATCTAGACTGCGAATTCCACCAGGAATATTTCCATTTGTAAGTTAAACTTAAACCTTACTTTTTAATTAGAAATAGAGTTTTAACACTTTTGTACATGATTTTTTGAAACCTTCAAGTTTTTTGTGAACAATAAAATCTGACATAAAATTCAGGGTCCAAATATTGAAACTCTCTTTTTAAACAAAATATTAAAAATGAATCCGTTAAACCATAGACCTGTATATTAAAATTTTATAAATTTTATATACAGGTCTATGGTTAAACTAATATTTTGTGTGTGCCTAATTTTTCAGAATTTTCATGGGGAAGTTACGTGAACATTTTTTAAAAGCTACCGTAGAATTCACGTTTTACATGATATTTACGTGGGATTCGTGTTTATTATAGCATAACTAATGAGGGGTGGTGGATATCAAGTGTCGAATAACACCGGTATTCAACAAGTGCGCAGAACTTGCACGAGTTTGTGGGGTGATGAATATCAAGTGTCGAATAACACCGGTATTCAAAAAGTGCGCGGAACTTGCACGAGTTTAATACCCTAGCGTAATTCGACACAGGTGACATTAAAATTGATATTCGTCGCCCCGAATTAGTTATACTATTTATTACTTAGATAATTTGAAAAATCGCGACAAACATATCATTAAAACAATGAAAACGAATGCATTTATTGATTGGTGAAATGTGTATCGTGTTCTATTGAATGAGCCATGTTTATACTTATTTTCCGCGGGAAACTTCACGCGAGTTAGATAAATCCTGTACATCTCGAAGTTTATTTAACTCGGAAATCACGATATTTCATCTATGTATCTATATAATAAATTTATTTCACGCGAAATTCACGTTAGGAAGCGACCAAAACTTGAAAGGGGGCATTGTTATTTTTCTCCAACAATGCTGAATATGATTTTTGATGAAAAATATTCAGTCAAATATTCATATATTCAGTTAATAATAGTATAACTAATGAGGGGTGGCGAATTCTTGGTGATATATGAAGTACACGAAGTCATGTATTTTAACACTTTCATGCCAGTTACTGCTTGTGGTCTCACCTCAGGCTCTTGCCAAGACATGTGGGTTTCAATTGCATTTTTTAAGCAGGGGGGTTAATAATAAGAAAGAAAGCAAGAGCCTCCTAGAAGCCTTAACTGCTCAGCTGATTATAGACTATCAACTTTTATTTAACACTGTCTTGTTAAATCATATTCACATATGCAATGTCTTGCATATCAATATATGTACAGTAGTTCAACATTTTTAAGCAAACATTTTTAGCTCATCTCACCAAAATGGGGGGGGGGTATGTGCTACCTCGATCTTCGACTGGTTAAGGTCCATACCTGTCAAGTGCCACATCAGCCATATTGATGGTAGGGTAAGCTCAATGGATTCTTCGGATGCTGGCGCTGACCTACATTTTCCACATGATTGCAATTGGCCACTAACACTGAGATGCACTGGCTACCTGCACCAAATTACAGAAGAATGGTTATGGTCCATACCCAGTTACTGACAAGTGCAATATCAACCATAATGGTATGGTAGGTGCATCTAGTGATGCTTAGCACAACGTATGTTTCGGATGCTGGTTTTAGCCCAAATTTTCTACATGAGAGGCCACCTACAGAATGGTTAAAATCTATTCCTGCTTACTTATAAGTGCTACATCAACCATATTGGCATGGTTGGATCACCTAGTGATACTTATCACAATGCATGCTGCGGATGCTGGTTGTGACCTATATTTTCTGCATGGATTGGATCGATGACCAGTTGAAGTCTATTCCCCCTATAGCTACTGATAAGTGCCATATAAACTATGGCATTTGAGTATTATATTTGAATGGTAGCTTTAACCAATTGATGCCTATCACAATGTAAGCTTCGGATGCCGGCTGTGTCCTGTATTGGTAAAAAGTCCATTCCCGTTTACTGACACATGTTGGTACGGTAGGTGCACCTATTGATGCTAAGCACAATGCATGCTTCGGATGCCGGCTGTGACCCATATTGCATTGTCGGCACGGATGAGTGGTTCAAGTTCATTTCCCATGAATGACAACTGCCACATCAACCACATTGTTATGGTAGACCAGTGCATCTTTTAATGCTGAGCACAATGCATGCTTTGAATGCTGGTTGTCACCTATATTTTCTGCATGGATGACCCTCACAGGAGAATGGTTCAAGTCCATTCCTGCTTTCTGGCATGTGCAACATCATCAATATTGGTCCGATGCAAAGCACAATGCATGTTTCGGATGCTGGCTGTGACCTATCTTTTCCACATGGATGACCATTAAAAGAAGAATTAAAGTCATTCATGTTGACAGATAAGTCCAAAATCAACCATATTTGTATGGTAGGTGTATCTAGTAATGCATAGCAAAATTAATGCATATTTTTGGATGTATTTTTCAAATTGATGACCACTTAAAATTTTGAAATGTTGAAGTCCATTCCAGCTCATCAACAAAACTGCATAGCACGGTGAGCTTGGTATTAATCAATAGATTACCAGTGTTTTTATTTGTTAAGTGTCTTTTAAATGGGTCTTATAACAAATTTGTCCCAATGAAAATAAGACGAAATGTTTGAATAGGCAACAGTTCTTCTATCATAGTTTTTTTAGACATGAAAAGGCAGTACATTCTAGTGGTCTTCAATTTCTAGTATGCATCTTTTACTTGGGACATTTAGGATCTACATGTATCATCCTTGTTTCCAAACTTCAGTAATTTTGTTACTAGTTTTTAAAGTTTCAAGCATCATAAAAGAAGTAAAGGATTTCCATTGGGGTATTTGCATGTTCAAATCCTGAAAGGCCAACACAAAATCAATTGTAGATGTAAAAAACAGAATTCCTTGGTGCCAAACATCATAAACAGGAAGTTGATAAGTGACAGAACTGAAAACAGTTCCCACATGAGAGACCCCTACCTGAAGCTGGATACCATATATCGAAAGCCTATGATAAGTCAAAGCTGAGAAATATGTTACGAACAATTTTACATGTTGGACCCTTAAAAACTTTTAGGTCAGCTTGTTAAACAGGAAGAAGGTAAGCGACAGATCTAAAAACACAGGCAACTAACAAGACCCCAACCTTACTGCACACCAAATATCAAAAGCCTAGGATTAACAATAACTGAAATATCTGTTGCGAGAAAAGTGTGACGGACTGGCTCATGGTAGCACACACGGACAGACGCCCAGCATTTCTATGCTTCTTCTCTGTGTCAGTAAATCTTTCAAAGACAAAAAATGGCCCGATTCTTTTCCGTAAAACAGGAAGTAGGAGAGTTAAATTGAACCCCACTTTATGGGACTCCATGCTGGTGCTGTGTACAATCCATCAAGGGGCTGTAATAAGTTGTTGCTGAGAAAACAGTTCAGACTTTTTTCCCACCGTTGCAAACCTTTCTGACATTCAACATTTTAATGACCCGTATTTTTCATTTTACAAAATCTGACCAAAAATGAACACTCTGTAGAAATCTAATACATTTATTAGATAACAATGGTTACATGATACAGTTACATGTTTGTAAGAAAAATAAAAATGTACAGAAATATTTTTTCTAAAACGTTCTTCATGATCTGATTCACAAAACTATAATGATACAAGTAATGAAAAGTTCAATTTTCTGAATTCTTTGATATTTCATGAAGTAAAATGATATCTAGAATGTTCAACTTTTCATATCATTTTCCAGCTCGGAGATTTTTTTACAACTCATGGAAACTTTAAGGAGAAAAAATTAGCCTAAACAGAAGTAATGAAAAAAAAAACCCACTTATAATACATGTAATACATATGTTTCCAAAATGAGACAAATCCTTCTATCATACAACAGTAAAAAAATACAACTCTTTAAAAACATCAAATTAATCACCTGACAACAGTTAATTAATTCCTCAAAAAGTTTTAACATAATATTATCTCAGATCACTAAATAAAAGGGGAATAACCCTGGAATTTGGTTCCATAGGCATAACCTCAATGTCCATAATCTGACATTTATTTCATTTAAAGATGATTTTTATGGGTCTAATATTCCTGATAATCTGTTCTATCTCCTCGGTCACCCCTGTCACCTCTGTCTCCACGGCTTGCCATGTTACGCTCCTTTCTCTCTCGTCTTTCCCCAACCTCAGAAATTGTATTGGGTGAGAAGCATAACTTGAATATGAATGGTGCTTTCCCAGCTGAAAAATATAAAGATATTACAAGACAGTGTTTCACTAACTTGATGTTAAAAGTTTTCTTTTTCTTTTTTTTCTCTAGACTTAAGTTGTTTTTAGAGAATGGAAAAGGAATAACTATAAAACTTTTTAGTACAAAGATATTACTGAAAACAGTTTCCACAATAAAAAAGATCTGCCTTTTTTCAAATGGCAGAAAAAAAATTTTCAATTCAATTTTTCTAAATTGCCGTTTAATTGTTGGCTGTGTCGCGTACACTTATTCCACATCTCATTAATTTTTTTTTAGGCTATAGATCTTCTCATCTTGAAATCATTTGTAACTGTTAGCTGCACATTGAAGGCTTTACAGGGAATTTGATATGAAAAATAGCAAGTTCTGTTTCTTTGATTCTTTCTGTCTGCAATACTTGCAACATTTTTTTGTCATGTTTTTCTTCGAACTATTTTAAAACATGTTTTGTCCCATTTGACCTGAGGTGTTAGTGTTTAATGCTCTTTTTGATGCACCTTTGCCATATAGGGCCACCAATTTTGATGTAGGAAACTACTGACCTTGGCGAGGTAACTGAAAAACCTAATTACTTAAAAGTGGGGAAAGTCTTTTTTCTTGTGAGGAATTCCAGATGTAATCCAAAAACATGAAATGGTAATTGACTAATAATCAACAGTGTGGTATTTTAAACAGTACATTAGACCACCCATGCCCGACTTGAATTGCAATGTCAAATACTCACTTGGGTTGTCAATGGATATATGATTGGTCAGGATCAAAGCCTCAATGGCCCAAGCTTTACTCTCAAACTCACACAACCCAGTACAGCTTTTCTCACCTGAAAACAATAAAGAGATAACAGTTTCAAAATGTTCATCTCTTCATGTAGGTCAAGTAAATATGACACATATCACTTTGTAATCTGTTCAGTTTTACCACCATTGTGTCTACCAATCATAAAACTCTTCAATATTCAAGGATAATACTAAATGAAGAATTTTCAATATGATGAACAGTTAGCAAAATTGTAAATGTCAGCTTTTTGTTTATTTAAAAAAAAACAACCAACAATTGGATGGACAATGGAAACACTACACTCTGACAAAATATATTGCATTGGATTCAAGTACAAGTAAATTTTCCTGAGTTAAAAAATAAATACATGTATAAACCTTACATTAACATTTGGAAAAAACAGTTTCTTGGTTTATTTTCATGCCAATATATTTTAAGCATTGCAATCTGTGTTACTATATAAACCATGTAAATCGTACACATGAAACAAGAGCCTACCCTGCAGCCTTTATAATATTATTTCATATAAATGTGCAACAGAAATATTTTACACTTACTTTTGCTGGGGAAGATTTTCACCTTGGAAGGTTGCTTGGCATCACTGTTAGCAAACAACTGGAAAATAAAATTGATAATGCATTGAAGTTTAATATAGGTGCCGGTTAAATTTAAGTATTCACACGTGTAAATACATTTGTATATACTGAAGGATAAACAGTAGTTTTTTGAAAATTATTCTGATTTTTGTGCTTTGTATGGACATTAAGTGCAATGCATAATGGCTGACTTTTTGATGTGTTTTGCACACAAAACATTATGACAAAATTGACACTGTTTTAAGACTTCAACCCTGGCTCGATTAGAAATCTAACCATGGCTTGTAGTCAGGGTTTCCATTGGTCCATGTTCCAATTATTTACAACAGATTCTTTATTTGATGCCATAAAAGTTTTTGAAGGCATTAGTATAAACTCCTTTGTAGATGCAACTGTTTTGTTGTTGTTGTTATAGAAATCAAATTAAACACATACAAAGCATAGTTAGAAGAACAAATGAAGGATAGTAAATAAAGCATGCTGGTACAAATAAGGACATGAAAATGTTTAAATACCTCCATGACTTGGTCTTCTGTGAATCCTGGTGGTATATTGTACATGTATAACATTTCTGTAGGTGATACAATACTTGGGTAAAGTTAAGGTTTATATATGTCAATAGGACAAAAAAGACTTTGTATTTCTATATAGCATGCTTATGTGACCTACCAAAAAGTGTGAATTTAAAAACTTAAATTGCCTGCTCTGTAGTAATACATGTTCTTTCTTTAAAGACCTAGATTAAAACAATGAAAACTTTTATTTGCATATTGCAACAAACAAGGACTGCTCACTTGTGAAAGAAGCAAATGTGTACCAAAGGGGTAATCAGTATCATAAAACCATTAAGACAAAGACAAAACCGGCAGACAAAAAATCATCACAACAAAACAAACCACATAACAACATAAAACACACACACACACATAACAACAAAACCGCATTCAGCAATTCATGGTAACATTTCATATACATTGTTGCAGAGTAGAACATGATTTATTTTAAAGTTAAATCAGGTACTTCAAGTAGAAACAGAGGGTAGTCATAGTTACCATAAAAAATATATAAATCTGCTCCCCCCTGTAGCACACTATGAAATGAAACAACCTTTTCTTCAGATATTAACTTATCAATTATAAACAAAGGATATGATTCTTGCTGGCAGCCTCTGGATTTGAGAATCTGTTCAATCTACTCCCCATGAAATCTTTGAAGGAAGGAGAACCATCAGGTAATTCATGAGGATTGGCTACATCTTTGAGGAAAGCCTGCTTTGAATGTCTGAAAAAGAATTAGATAGTACCATACATTCCACTACAATAATCACTGCAATACAGGTAATCTCTTTGATAGCAGACAAACTACTTCTTCAAAAAATCTCTTGAAACAAAGTATATTCTTTAAATTGAATAAAAAGACAAGATAACTTGTTCCCTTCTAGAACACACACATATTTGATTATTTATTCATTATATTACATTGAAAGTTTATTTCACTGACTTTTGATATTGTATACATGTTCAACCGCATTGTTATTATGCATTACTTATTAAAAACACCTACCCCAATTGGAGTTTATTGCCAAAGAAGTAAGCATTGTTTAACATGTTCATACAACGGTCTACAGCTAAAGCATCACCCATCTGTACCATAGCAGCATTGTCTTTGGATTTCAGGTACTTAATCTGAAATGTATAGCACAAATTAGGAATAACAAGTAATACTGTGAGCGAGCTCACAAAAGGATACCCCCCGCTTCATATTGGACTCAAATCTCAAGTCCAATTATCTCCCCTGAATGATGTCAGAGTGCAATGAAAATTCTTCATGCACATCTACATATGATGTACTTCCTTCATGTAAAGTTTCATCAAAATCCATCAAGCAGTTTAGGAGGAGTTGCGCTTACGGGGTCTCCCATTGAATAATGTATCTAAAAAGTCTAAGTCCAATTATCTCCCCTGAATGATGTCAGAGTGCAATGAAAATTCTTCATGCACATCTACATATGATGTACTTCCTTCATGTAAAGTTTCATCAAAATCCATCAAGCGGTTTAGGAGGAGTTGCGCTTACGGGGTCTTCCTTTGAATAATGTATTTAAAAAGTCTAAGTCCAATTATCTCCCCTGAATGATGTCAGAGTGCAATAAAAATTCTTCATGCACATCTACATATGATGTTCTTCCTCCATGTTAAGTTTCAGCAAAATCCTTCAAGCGGTTTAGGAGGAGAAGCGCTTACAAGTTATGTGGACAGACGGACGGACTAACAGACAGACAGACAGGGTGTTTCCTATATACCCCCCAAACTTTGTTTGCGGGGGGTATAAATGACAATATCAACCACACTTTTTGCTGCAAAAAGTTAAGTACTATTTTTCATAAGAATCATGCAAAGAGCGATTCATGGGTGGAAAGCCTACACAAATTTATTTTTTATGTGTTACTCCTACTAGCACCCTGCTTTGAACTAGCCCTGGTCATGAGAGAAACAAGTGTGGCCACTAAAAGTATGTCTCGCCTGCCGGCACCATCACTAAAATCAACTACCTAAGCTTTCATTTTTTGATATAAACACAAAAAGTGTCTGTATACCCAATATCAGATGCCTAGCTATTATACTATTCAAGCAATCCATTGTCCACACAAGTATTACAAAACATTTTCTGCCTGAAAAAACCTAAGTTCACAGAGTCACTGGAGCGTAAAAATGGGGTCATGGTCACATGGCATGGTGACAGTTGCGTTGTCCATAACCGCAACTGTCTGTATATCCAATATCAGATGCCTAGCTATTATAATTTTCCGGCAATTCATTGTCCACAAAAGTCTTACAATAAAGTTTTTTGGCCTGAAAAAGACCTAAGTTCAAAGAGTCACTAGAGTGTGAAAATGGGGCCAGGGTCACGGGTCATGGTGACAGTTGCATAGACCATAACCTAAACTGTCTGTATACCTAATATCAGATGCCTAGCTATTATACTTTTCTTGTAAATCATTTTCCACAAAAGTCTTACAAAGGGGTCTTTTGGCCTGAAAAAAACATCTAAGTTCACAAAGTCGCTGAACCATGAAATTGGGGTCAGGGTCAAACGGCATGGTGCCAGTTGCGTAGACCATAACCCCAACTGTCTGTATAACAAATATCAGATGCCTAGCTATTATACTTTTCTTGTAAATCATTTTTCACAAAAGTCTTACAAAGGGGTCTTTTGGCCTGAAAAAAACATCTAAGTTCACAAAGTCGCTGAACCATGAAATTGGGGTCAGGGTCAAACGGCATGGTGCCAGTTGCGTAGACCATAACCCCAACTGTCTGTATACCAAATATCAGATGCCTAGCTATTATACTTTTCTTGTAAATCATTTTCCACAAAAGTCTTACAAAGGGGTCTTTTGGCCTGAAAAAACATCTAAGTTCACAGAGTCGCTGAACCATGAAATTGGGGTCAGGGTCAAACAGCATGGTGCCAGTTGCGTAGACCATAACCCCAACTGTCTGTATACCAAATATCAGATGCCTAGCTATTATACTTTTCTTGTAAATCATTTTCCACAAAAGTCTTACAAAGGGGTCTTTTGGCCTGAAAAAACATCTAAGTTCACAGAGTCGCTGAACCATGAAATTGGGGTCAGGGTCAAACGGCATGGTGCCAGTTGCGTAGACCATAACCCCAACTGTCTGTATACCAAATATCAGATGCCTAGCAATTATACTTTTCTTGTAATTCATTTTCCACAAAAGTCTTACACTAAAAGTTTACGCCGTCGCCATCGCCGTCGCCGTCGCCGCCGCCGCCGCCGGAAAGTAATACCTATGTCTTGCCTTCAGCGACTAAAGTCGCAGGCGAGACAAAAACAAGCAATACTGTGAGCGAGCTCACAAAAGGATACCCCCCCCCCGCTTTATACAAATCTCAAGTCCAATTATCTCCCCTGAATGATGTCAGAGTGCAATGAAAATTCTTCATGCACATCTACATATGATGTACTTCCTTCATGTAAAGTTTCATCAAAATCCATTAAGCGGTTTAGGAGGAGTTGCGCTTATGGGGTCTCCCATTGAATAATGTATTCAAAAAGTCTAAGTCCAATTATCTCCCCTGAATGATGTCAGAGTGCAATGAAAATTCTTCATGCACATCTACATATGATGTACTTCCTTCATGTAAAGTTTCATCAAAATCCATCAAGCGGTTTAGGATGAGTTGCGCTTACAGGGTCTTCCTTTGAATAATGTATTTAAAAAGTCTAAGTTCAATTATCTCCCCTGAATGATGTCAGAGTGCAATGAAAATTCTTCATGCACATCTACATATGATGTACTTCCTCCATGTTAAGTTTCAGCAAAATCCTTCAAGCGGTTTAGGAGGAGAAGCGCTTACAAGTTATGTGGACAGACGAACGGACGGACGGACGGACGGACAGACAGGGTGATTCCTATATACCCCCCCCCAAACTTTGTTTGCAGGGGGTATAAAAATATATAGAATGCATTGAAAAATGGAAGAAAGGGAGATAACTCTTAAAATTGTCAATAATTTCAATTGAAACCATTGTAACAAAATGGTAAGATTTCTCCCAGGACCAGGCAGTTATGAGCAAATTGTTATTTATTTCTTATTTTATATACTTTGAACTATCTTTTGTTAAAAATAAACTACTGTAGCCTTTTTATCCATGAATCACTTTTCTTCGATTTTGCATGATTCTTAGGTGGACTCCTACTTAATTAGATCATTAAAAGTTTGGGTCAATATGTATCTGTTTATTATAAATGAAGATAGGTATTAACTTGTTTATTACTGAGACTTAAGATATGTTAAATTCTTAATGTTTTGATTTATAACCTTATCATCATATGATAATTTTTGATGCATCATTTAAGACTTTAAACCCTGCATTACCATAAAACATTTCATATAATGACTTTATTTCAATGTTTTCTTAATTATAATATCTCTTAGTGAAAATAGATGCTTTGATTTCCAAGTAAAAATGCAATCATAAGAAAGACAAGCGTGACCAAAATATTACTTTAATGGTCATGAATTCAAAAGATAGGAAGAAAAAATAAAGACAACTAGTAAAATCTGTTGAAGTAAAAAATGGCAGGACTTTGTTTACCAAGAAGTAGGTGAGCAACACATTATGGGACCCTATGCTGATGCAGAAGACAAAATATCAAAGGTTGTGTTATGAAGTCGCTGAGAAAACTGATAGAAACTTTTTTACCTGACTTCGCAACATTCACCATTTTATTTTCACTTTGTGAAATCCAATCAAAAATGTGAGAACTAGTCACATTATACTCACCCTAACAACATTGCCATATAAACAGAAGAGATTGAAAAGCCTATCACAATTCATCTCATTATCTAAACCATAGACCATAATAACAGCTCCCTGGGACAATCCGCTAGCACCAGGGGGTCCTGGTGGTCCATCATTAAATCCTCCTCTGTAGCCTCGATCTCCCTGTATAACAAAAGCAAGAATGAAAACATTTAATTTTTATTTTTGCAAACAAGGTTATCATGTTTTTGATTCCAGACTTGAAATAAAATTCCTGGAGAGAAAATATAATAATAATGATAATAAGCTTTACCAGAAAAGAACAAAAATAAAAAATAAAACAATTGTCAGGACTTTGTTTTAGAAATAGCTTGTGTCCAGAAAATCTAGTTGTTGACTTTTTATCTTATCAATATGCTTTTACAATTACATCTTCTATAATTTGCTAATAACATGCCACTTTTTAAACATATAAACAGTACTTCTATGCTCAAAATGACAACAAATTTATCCTAGCCCTAGCTTATTATTTAACCTTACCCTTCTATCTCCTGGGCCTCCATAGCCACCCCTGTCCCCTCTATATCCACCACCTCTGTTGTTATATCCATCATCATACTGTCCCCTGGGTGGCCCTTGGTTGTAGCCACCACCATACCCTTCATTATAACCACCATCTGGTCCATAGCTACCCTGAGGGGCTGGTGGTCCACCATATCCTGGGGCTCCTGGTGGCCCACCGTAACCTTGACCCTGGGGTGGACCATATCCTTGAGCTTGTGGTGGCCCATAACCTTGCTGGGGAGGCGGGGGTCCATACCCTGGAGCCTGTTGGTACCCTTGGGCTGGTTGTTGATAACCGCCCTGGGCTGGAGGGGCTGCTCCTAAAATATTCAATACATTGTATCACAAAAAAGCAAGAAAATGGGGCAAAGACAAAATGGCCAAATACAGGAAGAACTAGTAGATAATCAGCAGTCCTAAAATCCAATCCAAAGATAAGGGAATCCATGATAATGCCGTTTGAGGAAGTACTGGTCATAAAATGTGACAAAAAAATTGGCTTGATTAATTGTCAAAATGGACAAGATATTTGTTTAAGGAGGCTTGCTCCTCATATTTTGAGAATTTTGTCAGATTTTCAAGATCCTTGGGGTTTATCCATCTATTATGCATGGATTTTTTTGCCCATGAACCCCCTATTTTCTTTTTCTTATTCAAAAATATGTCCACCAAATATGCAGTTCTCAATTTTTTATGAAATTTTATTTACTCTGTAATACATTTTAAAGAGTTTAAAGATACCAATCCGTGGCAATGCAAAAGTAATGAAAAATCTAGAGAGAACGTTTTTCCCGTCAAAATTATAAATGCTTATAGCATAAAAACGAGCACATGTACCTACATTTTTTTCTTGCTTATTTTGATCATTTGCCCATATTCTTTAAAAAAGATGCAATTTTATCCATCTTTATTTACTTTAAGATACAGGAGCAAACCCCTAAAAACCTCAGTAAGAAATACACATTTTTAAATACTTTATAGATACATTATTCAATGTGTGACCGTGTAAGTGCAATGGATTCCTTAGTTTTTTTTTCTTTTTTTGTACAAACCTGTTGTATGGTTTGGGATAAACTTTCACACAAGAGAAAAGATAATTCTCCAAACCAATCTGTTTATTAATTACCATATTGGCCTTGTTGCTGTCCTTGGAAGGGTGGTGGGGGTAAGAGTGATCTTCCTGCAGCAGCTGGATCATTTCCTGAAAATCAAAACAGTCAAATTATACCAGATCATAATTCATATATGTTCAGTATGTCTGCTTTCTTGTGACACATGTACCTATCCCAACAATGCTGTATAACACAAATTTATTGACTTTGTTCATCAAATGTATTTTTTTATATATTTTTTTACCATTCAGCATTGCAATGTAGATGATTATACTAAATACACTTTCAATATGGAAGAAACCTTTCCATTTTATAAGATTACCTTTTTGTATACAGTTGATATGAAAATTTCATTTGTCATGTTACAAAAAGGTGACAGTCGCAAAATGTTAAGCCTTTTTAAAAATATTTATTTTCGTCTTCAAGAAATCAACCAAAAGTTGAGGTTTTTTTGTTTTTAATACATCTCTATTGCATAGTCAGCTGTTAAATTGCATAAAATTGAATTTGTAAGCTTTTCACATATTACAATGTCCTGACAAGTACTCATCATTTTGCAGTTTTGAAATCTGAAAGATTTTCATTCAGTTAATGGAAGGAAAGTTCTAAACAGTTGTCCATTACGTAAAATAAAGGCTTGATGAAAAAACAACTACGAAAATAATTTACATGTTTGAGTCTGTTATTATAGTACCAGCACATTTTGGTGTATTCCACTTTAAAACTCATTATCGAAAATATTTTTAAAAGTTTCTCCATAATAGGAGTCACAAAGGTTTATTACAAAAAAAAATTAAATTAATGAGTTTTTTAAATCTGCCTGAAACTTGAACATTTTTTTATGTATGTATTTAAACATTATTCTAAATACATCAAAATTCCTCGGAAATCAAGTCTGGTTTCATTCCAACAATCATCCAAAGCATGGCATTCTTTCAGCTACTGGTTTCCAGACAACTGTCAATAAATAACCAATCAAAAATAAGTATAAATTCTAGGTCTACTTTTGGATTTTTAAAGACCATTTTTGATTGGTTTAAAGTTGTTTTATTTGTTTGCCTTCAAATTTTTCCCAAGTCCACTTTTAATTGACATGTAGTAGTCATTTTTCCTCCTTTGAAAGATTTTGGTTCCCATGTCAGGTTTTATGGTAGTTGTTTTACCGTAAAGTTTCTGTTTATTCTAGTTAGACAGTATAATTGCAAGTTTTCTCTGCTTTTATGGTCTTCTGTGATCTACCTTGCAATTAATTTATTGGAGTTTCAGTCATCTTCACAGTATATGGATAAGTCTAAATCCATGGAAAGATTTGAGCAGCTACCTCACATTCGACTGAGGTTTGTTTTAATCCTTGTATAATTATTCCTGTGCATGAGTTGGAATTTTTTGTCCTCTTGTGTCTATTTGTTTGACATTTTTTTTAACATGGTTCACTGTTATCAAGCATCAATCATGTTTCATCTTTGTATATATCTCTTCAAGTAATACAAATATTTAATGTCCATCTTCAATGTCTGCGCATCCATCGTTGTATAAAATTGAAATGTCTGCCTGCACTGAGTCTGTTGTGATTCTTATGTTGTCATGTACATTTCTGTGATCTTGGTATGCCATTTTTTAACAAGAAAATATTACTTTTTCTGTGACAAAAGTTTGAACTTTATAACACCAAGTACAGTACAGTTTTACAATTTTTCTTATGTTTTAATAACATTGTGATTACATGGAAAGAAAATCTGAACCCAGCATGAAGTTTGTTTGACATCCAAGATAATTCTAATGATCAGCAATTTAAATTTTTGATCTGAGATTGACTTACAAGGCTAATTGACGTTCTCTGAAAGCTTTTCTTGTGGAAAATCAGTGTTTGTTAATCATACTTTGAATGTCTGGTTTCAGATGGATTAGTTTTCAATTACTATTAAACAAAATGTGTCATAATTTCATTCTGTGACAAGTTCTTTTACAAATATGCTTCTTGTAAATACAAAATGTACAATATAACATGAAAAATACATATCATTTTGTTCTTGCATGGTATATCACATATGAAAAGCAGTGTTCAACTTTCAACATTATTTTGCAAATAAAGTAATTGCTAATTTTTCAATTGAGACTTTTCAGTTAAATATCATTCGTATATCATGTATATAGTAAGTTTTGGTTCTTTTATTCGTGCTCTCAATTTTTGTTAATTTAATTCTGTTTTCATTTTTCAGAGTCTTGACTCAAAAGAAAAGTTTTTCTCTGTATTCCAAATAAATGCAATATATATATAGAAATACATTTTTGCACTGTTATGTAAAAATGCAAGTCTTTGAAAAATAAAATTTGGTAGATTGTGACTTGATTTGGTTTTAACTGATCAGTAGTTTGTTCTTTTAACATGTTTCATATCAAAAGAATAATTAAATATTTCAATCATTGTCATGTATAAACTAAAAATGTCTTCTTGACATAAAATCATTACAATTTTTTCCCATCATAAATGTACAATGTTCAGTGGTTTTTTAAGACTGTAAATACATGTTTTCAACAGGTTGTATACATATGACAAATAATAAAAAATAATATGAGTTGTAATTAAATAAGAAAATAATGTACTTGTGTAAAGTTATTTTGTTTCTTTTGGTTTAATATAATGTTTCAAGTTTTTTTTTTCAAAATCAAAAACAGCTGTTTCACTTAGAAAAACATCTCTTTACTTTTAAAGACATTTAAACATCCATACATATGATATAATAAATGTATTTGTTTTTGTGATATTTTTTTTAAGCTGATAAAAAAAATAACATTAATATATTATTTCAGAGTCCAAACTTACCCGTACCTAGACTAGGATTTGTATAATCCCAGCTCTCTGAATCATTCCTTATAACATTCAGTCTTGTTTGCTATAAACATAAAAAAAAATAGGAGTAAAGAAATATGCATATAAAATTTAACAAGACATGAAATAATTTCCTTGAGCATCAATAAAGACACAAAAACTTATATAGGAACATTTGGAATTTTGTACATCATTAGACAAATTGCATGTGTCTAAAAATAGCACAAAACATTCAAATTAGATTAGACAAAGTGCAGATATACATTAAAACACAGCTGTCATTTAAAGTTTTTCTTTAAATTTAATTTTTATCTTTAGTGAATAATAATAACAAAAAGATAAAAATTTAATTTGTATTGTCTCATGTTCATTTATTCCATATCCTTTTTCACCTCCATCACTCGGCTAACTGAGAACTTGGTCAGTTGGTTTTATTTAACATGGAGGCTATATGGGAAATGGGTCTGTTGTAGAGTCGGCTATAGGTCTGTTGAGAGTAAAATCCAATGGATGGTCATGAAACTTTGTGAAAAAGATGTTATTTTGGCAAAATGTCAATTAATTGTCAAAATACAAAATCTTTCAACCAAAATGATATTCATTTGAGCACATTTTCAACTTGCAACAGAGTCAATTTGTTATACAAGTGTTCGATAAAACGAAAAGGCGAGACAGCGGTATGCTCAAATTTGGCAACTATGAATGATTTTTTTTACAAATAATCAAAATTTTTACACTTTTTAAATATAATTTGCAATTCGGAAAGTTTTCTTCAGTTTAGAAATAAAATATTCAAACAACAAAAAATGATTTAATGTTAAAATGTCATAAAAAATGAGTTTTTCTTAAAACAAGAGGCTCCCAGGAGCCTGAATCGCTCACCTGGTCTTGATGTTGACCCTATACTTTTGTACAGCTAAATGAGCTGAACATTTAAGCAAGCAACAGCTTTTCTCTATCTGCAATAGTTTTTATTCAATAGGCCAAAAACACCATTTTCCACCTATAAGGGGCCATAACCCCTATAAGGAGTCATCTGACTACTTTGACCCTATGGAGACCTTTGTAGAGCTAAATGAGCTGAACATTTAAGCAAGCAACAGCTAATCTCTATCTGCAATAGTTTTCATTCTGTAGGCCAAAAACATGAAAAATCGCTTTTTTCAGGGGCTGTAACCCCTGTAAGGGGTCATCTGACAACTTCCACCCTACAGAGAATTTTGTAGAGCTAAATGAGCTGAACATTTAAGCAAGCAACAGCTAATCTCTATCTGCAGTAGTTTTCATTCTGAGGCCAAAAACATGAAAAATCGCTATTTTTCAGGGGCCGTAACCCCTATAAGGGGTCATCTGACAACTTCGACCCTATTGAGAATTTTGTAGAGCTAAATGAGCTGAACATTTAAGCAAGCAACAGCTAATCTCTATCTGCAATAGTTTTCATTCTGTAGGACAAAAACATGAAAAATCGCTATTTTTCAGGGGCTGTAACCCCTATAAGGGGTCATCTGACAACTTCGACCCTATGGAGAATTTTTTAGAGCTAAATGAGCTGAACATTTAAGCAAGCAACAGCTAATCTCTATGTGCAATAGTTTTCATTCTGTAAGACAAAAACATGAAAAAACGCTATTTTTCAGGGGCTGTAACCCCTATAAGGGGTCATCTGACAACTTCGACCCTATGGAGACTTTCGTGGAGCTAAATGAGCTAAACATTTAAGCAAGCAACAGCTAATCTCTATCTGCAATAGTTTTCATTCTGTAGGCCAAAAACATGAAAAATGGCTATTTTTCACCTTTAAGGGGCCGTAACCCCTATAAGGGGTCATCTGACAACTTCAACCCTATAGAGTCTTTTGTAGAGTTGAATGAGCTGAACATTTAAGCAAACAACAGCTAATCTCTATCTGCAATAGTTTTCATTCTGTAGGCCAAAAACATGAAAAAATGCTATTTTTCACCTTTAAGGGGCCGTAACCCCTATAAGGGGTCATCTGACAACTTTGACCACATGGAGACTTTTGTAGAGCTTTTGATGCTGAATCAGTAGCGTGGCCTCAGATTTCCTTTATCTCTTATACTTTTTGATTTATAAGCCAAAAACAGTAGTCTGACCCCCCTAGTCTATTTTTAGTAACGGCGGCCATGTTTTTTAACAGATCAAAAATCAAAACACAAGTTTGGTGCAGGACACCCTAAGGATCATTCATACCAAGTTTCATTTAATTCTGTTGGGTAGTTTCAGAGGAGAAGATTTTTAAAAAATTGTTAACAGACGACGACGACGACGACGACAGACGACGACAGACGACGACGACGACGACGACGGACGCCAAGTGATGGTAATAGCTCACATGGACCTTTGGTCCAGGTGAGCTAAAAAAGTGGCGGCTAAAGTCTGTTGGTGAGTCTGCAAATTAAATTAAAGTCTGTTGAGAGTTAATTAGCCGAGACAGAATGATTGCAAACGAGGTATAGTTTGAATTTTTTAAAACTTTTAGGATTAACATTTTTTATTAGATAGATATAGGTGAAAGATCGTGATTTCCAAGTTAAATAAATTTCTAGATTTTCACGGAGTTAATTACAGGATTTATCTAACTCGCATGCGAATTTATCTAACCCTCGTGAAGTTTCCCGCGAAATATACGTAACTTAGATTAGTGCGCAATATACAATTCATTAATCAATAATTTCTTTCGTTTTCATTATTTTATGATCTTTTAGTCACGTTTTTCCAAATTATCTATATAATAAAAAGTATAACTAATTCGGGGGGATGAATATCAATTTTAATGTCACTCGTGTCGAATAACGCTAAGGGATTCAACTCGTGCGCGGAACAAGTTCCGCGCACTTGTTGAATCCTGGCGTTATTCGAGACTCGTGACATTAAAATTGATATTCGCCACCACTCATTAGTTATACTATAAATATTGTATTAATTCAAGAGTGAAATTATCTCTAATTTTGCATGTATGTACAGGAAAAAGAAACATAAAAGCACGAAATCAGTACACACTATATGGTACTATAGGATAAGGATTAAACAGTATACCCCTCTTCTTAAAAGCGAGGGTATAATTATAAGTATTTAACTAGTCGAACAGCCACGCTGCATACCCCCGCGCTACTCTGGTGATAGTATAAGGGCAAATAATTGAAAGAAACAAACTATGACTATAATAAGCATTACGAGTACTATCAAATGTATATGTATTAATGTGAGACTTTTCCCTGGTAGTGGGAGTGATAGTCATGTAAAGAATTATGCATGACGAAGGAATAATGTGCCCAGAGGCAATCTATGCAGCCCAGCCCCTAGGGGCATTATCAAATTTCCTAAACCTTTGGCAGAATCTACATCCATACTCCATAGTGCAACTAATACATGTAAGCCAAGTTTGAGTTCCATATTCCAAATAACCTAGGAGGAGTTCCGTGACGAAAGAATAATGTGCCCTTAGGCTGCCTATGCAGCCCAGCCCCTAGGGTGATGATTAAAATTCCGAAAGAAGCAGAGGTACCAATGGGGTATTCGAATGTCAAAAGTCCGAAAGGGCGGAGACAAAACCAGTAAACACCAACAAGAACAGGACAAAAACAGACAACATGTAAAACATGGAAACACAAAACAACTGAATATCAGTCAACAACGCGAACTCCAGTCGAAACAAGAGTGAACTCAGGTGCTCCGGAAGAGTAAGCAGTTCCTGCTTGCTATAGCACACCCGTCGCGTTGCCAATAGTCCATTCAGCGTGTCAAATCCGGTAAAGGAAGACAAATCAACACCCTATGACAAACCAACATCTGCACTCATCTGAGAGATCGAAATCCCATATTTGTCTATAAGTGCATGATGTCTTCCATAAAATTTCTTGAGTGAAGACAGCAATCGAGAAGCAACATAACCCTGTGTGAGCAATTTTTGTGTCAGACGTGTCGCTCTGCTAAGGAAATCGATGTAAGTCCCGCACGCTCTGGAGTAACGAATCAATTGAGATACGTAAACTCCATAAGCTGGAGCGGACGGAATGTTGCTACACAAGAAAGGGAAGTTGACGATTGGAAAGTTAAGTCATCACGTTTGTCATAGAGCCTTGTTGAAAGTCTTCCTTGAGAGTCAATTTCGAGATGTAGATCTAAATATGAAGCAGACTTCCTAGAATCAGTTGTGTCCTTTATCTCAAGCTCCTGTGGATATATGAGATGGAGAAAGTCACCAAATCGAGAATTGTTTAGTGAAAGAACATCATCAATATAACGCAACGTGAGGTTGAAAGAGAGAGCTAGTCTACGGTCTTTTTTGTCTAGAAGAGATTGCAAGAAGTCTGCTTCATATGAATGAAGAAACAAATCAGCAAGCAAAGGTGCACAATTAGTGCCCATTGGAATCCCTATTGTTTGCTGAAAAACACGTCCACCAAACTGAACAAATATGTTGTCAATAAGAAAGTTGAGCATGTCGATTATTTGGTCTTCTGTAAATTTGTTCTTTTTCTTAGACTCATTGATGACAAAGTAAGTCTTGGTATAATCGACTACAAGAAATTTGTACCTGCGTTTTCCATTCTTTTTGAAAAAGCTGCATTTAATCAGATGTGCCAATCGCGATTTCAGTTGTTCATGTGGAATGGAAGTGTACAGTGTGGAGAAATCGAATGTTTTGATGCTGTTACAAGATGAAACTGATTTAGAGTTAAGAATCTCCATCAGTTCTTTCGAATTCTTCAGAATCCACATTTGATTGACACCATTTCTAGAATAACAACAATCGTAAACCTTCGGCAGAATCTACATCGATAGTGCAACTACTGAGCAAAATTTCAGTTCCATAATCCAAATAACTTAGGAGTTGCGTGACAAAGAAATAATGTTCACTTAGGCTACTTATACAGCCCAGCCCCTAGGGGAATTATCAAAATTCCAAAACCTTCGGCACAGTCCCCACCCACAATGCAATTAATAACCCAAGTTTCATCTTTCTACTCCCAGTGGTTACAGAGATTATCCTGGACATTAACGCCATACGTACGTACGTACATCGAACAGCAAAACATTATCCCCGCGCTTTCGCTAGTGCGGGGATAATAACATGGCTTTAAAATTGTTGATTTTAAATTTTTACTTGTACATATTTATACAGCATTATAAGGGCTCCAAAATGCATAAGTTAGAACAGATCTGATTTATGGATTCAATCATAGATTATCATATGGGAATAAACAGACCGAACGAACATCTCCCAACCCACCCGGGTAGAAACAGACTGTTAAAATTCTCGATTTTTTAATGCACGTATCATGTATGCTTTAAAACGATTGCCATATATATATGATACATTATACTTTGGAGGTTATAATGGTTTTTGGCCAAGTTTGCAATACAAAGTCAGTTGGCATAGTTTATAATTAGTTGTAATGTTCTTCGCTCTCTTTCTAAGACTAGTGTTAGAATTTTTTCAGCATTTTAGGGATAAGCGTCTCTTGTTTAGCGTCATCTTTGATTTTTTAATTCTTTATTTTTTTTCCTTCCATGCTTTCTGTTGGAAAAGTTCATTCTTTTTCTTTTCATACATAAAAACTAATGGTAAGCTTGATCAAACAGACTGATGTGCTTGTTATAACGCGATTTATATTAATTTTACGTTTAATCTATGACTAAACAATCATCAATACGAATATATACGCTTTATGTCACTTTGTAAGATATTTCTATTTGTTAAAAATCAGTGTTATGGCACAAATATAGTATGATATCAGTTGATTAATTTACTCTCAACAGACTGACCAACAGACTGAGTTCATTATAGCCGACTCACCAACAGACCCAATTTAAGGCAAAAACATAATAAATTCCACAAAAACGCATGTCTGTCGGTTTTTCTTTCTTAAACGTTCAGTTATATGTCAAACATACATGATGTACAATTTAAGTTGCGTTTTTCGTAATGCTTTCGACTTAATCTTAGCAAAATGCTGTAATGTTTACATTTTTGAATGACAAAATTGATAGAAATATCTCGATGAGTAACACACCTTTCCAATGTAAGCTACAGAGAAAAACAATATATGAATACATTCAGTATTCAATATTGTTTTGCCCAACATAAATTGTTTTTTTTATTAAAGTAAGTAAGGGCTATTCCAGAAAAAAATATCTCCTGGGGGCAGAACGCTCATGAATTTTAGGGGTACCACCAATAGATTTTTATTAAAATGTACCCCCCCAACCTATGAATTTCATATCTTTGCCTGACCCCCTACCAACAGATTACATTTTTTTTCATTGGTTACCTATGACCCCCCCACCAACAGAATTTTTTTTCTAAATTTAGAATTTTATTAAAAATAGTCTGTTTTGCCGTTTCCTCTGTCACAGTAACCATATGTTTTGTATGCAGCACAAAAAAAGGGTTCAATGAACACGATGAATGGGGGATGTAGATCAAGTCTGCTGTTGTACCTTCTAAATATTTCCCTCCGTTGTGCCTCCATAAATACTATGTAAAAACCTACTCGTATATAGTAATATAACTACTAAATCTTATTAATGCTTTTATTTCAGATTGCAGCATACTAAGTATAAATTGAACTCCCATTTCAGAATCATCTGTACTTGTCCGACACTTAAACTGAGACTCAGTTTTAATTTCTACAGGAACCTAAGACTTATGATAGATAAATTTAATGTTAAACAAAATACACTGTCCAAATACCCTTATGATTATAAATTTATAATCATATTGTCATATATTGTTTTGTTTAATGTAATATGATGTTTTGGGGTAAAATGAAGAGAAAAACCCACTGAATTTGCTATAATTCATGTACTCATGCAAATTATTCATGAACATTTAATGAATATAAATTCATGAACTGCAATTGGAACATCACATTTATGAATTTCCGCTTTCAGGAACACATTCATGAATTCAATGCTGGTATTCATGAATTGTCTGTATAACTACACGTTTTTGCATGTGCTTTTTGTCTTTTAATATAGAATAATGTAGAGTAATTTTTTGTACATGTTTGCTTAGTCAGTATGTGCACCAACATCTGCATGCATTTATAAATTACCGTATATACGCGCGTATAAGTCGGATTTTTGAGGAGTAAAATTCAAGTTGAAGAACGGGTACCGACTTATAGGCGAGATATCGGAAGATCGAGATATTTTCCAGACCAGAATTTGAACAAATGGGACAAGAAATGCAGCTGAACTGAAGAATCAAGACTTCCCTTACCTTTCAGAAGGATTTATAGAATGAATTTATTGTTTGAAATAAAAATAAGAATCTATTTTAGTTTATTTTTGCCGAAAATAAAGTTATAATTAGCACCAAAAGCATTGTTTTGTTTACACATGGATATTCTCCCTTCTATTTAATATAGCTAAAAACCCAATTATCATCATATGCAAACATAGGATAAAAGGTACCCACAGTACATGTCAAAATAAGAAAAATCAATACACAATATATCCCCAGGTATCATATAATATGCCATTACCTATATACATGTATATATATATATTTATTCCTCATGCACAATGTCACACACCATTAACTCAATACCGATGCATTGAATATATTTCTATACATTGTCTGGCCATACAAAGTTATTGGTTCTCAGGCCAAATTTCTGAAAAATTGTTGAGGTTGGGGTAATTTTTTATTGATTTGTCAAGAATATAGATGAGGTACCTTTTCACATTGAAATTACCACCCAAAATGTAGTAAGGGAGGTGATTTTCTCTTTATATTTTACTGAAATAGTGAAAAAAAAAGGATATATGAGGGATTTTAAACAGCCCTCAAATAGATGAGGGAGGAGCCCGAGAACCAATAAATTTTATTTGCATGGCCTAGCTTATTCATTGATCTTTGCATACTTATACTTTCAAATGTTTCATAACCATTATTTCCATTAATGTGAAATTGCTTAAAAAACTGTCTGCTTTTACGAGACAGAATCAGCCAGGCTAAACAAAGATCGACACAAACATGCGGTTCTCTAAAAAAAAATCAAATAAATTGGTTTAAAAGCTTTACTATGAGTTATACTGTCTGCTTTTACAAGACAGTTTAATAACGGGAAGGACTTGCATTAATTAAATAACCTAAATAAACTCACCAATCGTTGGTTGTCCTATATGGTTTTTGGGGCCGTTTAGTGGCCCTAAAATATATAGTAGAATCATCCCTGTAAAGTTCATAAAGTATTCTTCAAATAGATACAATTTAACTTATCTGGGAAAAACATAGGCGTTTATCTGCAGGAAGGGAGGTCACGACGCTATTACTTTATTGTGAGGGCAAAATTTCTCCCAAAATGGCCAACTTCAAATGACTCGAAAATGGTCAAAATTGAATAATTTAAACATAAAAATGATATGGTGTGAAAATTAAAACCTTTATCTGTCTTTTTTAAGTGTTTTATAATTGGGCAATGATTTATTTAAAAAATACAAGCGTTTGAAGTGGAGTCGTATTGTAAAAAATGGCCAACGAAAAATCGCTGTCAACAATGCTTGGTTAGTTTTAGCAGTATTGCAGCAAACATAATCATGTTCATCCATTCTTGTTGATACTCAGTTGAAATAACATCACAAGGGTTCTTACTTACCAATAAATTTCTCGCAATAGTCTGCAAATCCATTTATTTTTAAAAATTCTATGACATGCTTACCCCAGGCGGACGCCATTTTGATAAATATAAATTTCGCGCAAAACGAATTTCTTTTAATTTTTAAAAGTTTTACAGAAATCCTTTTCAAAATACTTAAGATCGATTAATTGCTGGAATATATTGTTACAGAAAAGAAATGATAAGCTTATATTCGTTCTTTGCTAAATAAATAAAAAATATATTGAAATTCGTTTTGCTATTTACTACGAATGTGATCCGCTACGAAAGAGCAATCGGAACTCCTCGGGTGGCTTGTACCGGAGAGCAGCGGAACCAGTCGAGGTTTGCCGATTGACGAAAACGAGAGAAAACTCACACATTACTTCAAAAAATCGCGAAGCAAGACGTAAAACGGAGAAAAATGACGACCAACGATAAAATCGCGAAACATAACCGCTTCCGTTACACCCCCCCACCAATACATTTCAATAGATAATTTCCCCCCCCTACCAACAACTTTCAAAAGGCATTTAGACCCCCCACCGAGGCCTTTTTTTTACGGCCGCGTTCTGCCCCCGGGTGATATTTTTTTCTGGAATAGCCCTAAAAAAAAAATATTTAGTAAAATATATTAACCTTGCTATGTTTTTCTCGATAGTATTTGACCAACAGACTTAAGCCGACTCTCCAACAGACCCATTTCCCATATAGCCTCCATGTAAAATAAAACCAACAGACCGAGTTCTCAGTTAGCCGAATGAAGGAGGTGTTTTATAAAATAATTATTATAGGAGTTTGTCTTTACTGCTGTGTGAAGTTAGGGGAACAATTCCATGAATTCCCTGTGCTTTAAATGTATTCTTTTTATTTTTCATGTGTACACATTGTTTACAACTATTATCTGAATTTATGTAAATTCTAAAACCTAAGGTTTAACCCCCCATCATAGTTTGTCCTTAGATATATGTGATTTCAATGATTATTGGGTTTTCATTTCGTCTTCAGCATTTACCAACAATTTTTTTTTAATTGTGATTTTCTGTGTTAGGGTTCTAGTGCTTTTGATGATGAATAAAATTCTGAAATGGCCATACAGCTCATAGAAAATAACTGCAGTTGGAGTAAACATATGTATTATGGTCTCTTTTACTCCATATCCTTCTATAAAATATTTACAATCAATACAGATGAACTACTTGCTTCCCATTTTCTTACATTAGCATATTCTATCTTCAAAGTACAACATCCAGAGTATATATCAGCCCCATTGAGAGCATGCTTGGCTCGGGTGGCACAGTCAACATTCTCATATTCAACCATTGCCTGAATGCCATTCTTCTTGAAAATGACAATCCTCAACACCTGCCCATGTGCTGAACATATTGTGTGCATCACATCCTAAAAGGAAGAACAAAATTGTGAAAAATTTTAAGGGCAAGATAACTTCCCTTTTAAGATTTTAGATGTTTAAATATATTTACATCAACTTTCATTTAATTCATACCAAGTTCAAAATGAATTTGTTTTCTCCAATTTTCATCTAGTTTATTAGTCTCTCAACTAGTGGTGGAATAAAAACCAATAAGCCCTCTATTGAAAATATTGTTCCGAGAATCATTGAGATGTTTTAGTTGCAATTATGTCACAATACAATATCAATTGTTCTCAAAGCCCGAAAGGCATTGTACCAATGTAAACCTTTACTTTAACATCCTTAAAGCTTCTTCAACTTAATTCTCAATGATAAGGTAATTTTTTACATCTCTGGAAAAAACTTTGACAATATATTTAACAGCTCAACAATCCATACTACTACAGTAATCAATTTAATTTCCCTTGATGCTAGAAGTTCCATAAATGAACCATATCACATTGTAGCATCTATAAGACACTCATATCTGTTTATACTAAATAGATGGTTTGGTTGTTTTCTATTTGTCCCTTTCTAATTACAGGTAAGATCATTCATACAAAATACAATACAATTGCCAAGATACTGGTTTTTTTTTAAAGAAGATAGTCCACCACTTAGACTTGAAACTTTCTTTATTGTATCAGAAAATATCATCTACATTTAGCGAAATTGACAAGAAATAGTTACTTTTGCATTTTTTTGGGTCATTTGTCAATCAGCATGGATTTCACATATTGAAGTTGTTTTGTTTTGATTATATGTCTAAACTAATCCCTGAATAAACCAAACATTTTTTATTTCTTCCAATACAATGCTATACATCTTTCTAACCCAAAGAAATTCTTCAGTCCTTAAAGTCCTTAAGGGGTTTGTTTAAGACATTTTTTACCATACTACTCAATAAATTCCTACATACCACTGTGATTGGGTACTGAGGGTTGAGTACTGTAAACAACAATATATTGTTAGGTGGTCTATTGGGATCGTCCATTCCCCTGTAGAAAACAATAACAAATTATTACATGTATATTAATCGATTAAAATTCTATTAATCTCAAATTGAAAACTAATAAAAACCTCTGTTTTCTTCTAACAAATGTCTAATAATTGAAAACTCAAGAAAATCTCTGACTTTTGACAGACACTGTTAAATAAATTGGCTCTTATTATTTTTTATTTTCAATTTCACATTTTTTGGGAGGGTAAAATTGTTCTTTGCTTTAAGATTATATACAAATCATAGTTTACATATTGAAGTTATTCAAACAGTTTTAAATTGCTTTTCCTGTTCATGCAATTATACAGTTAAACATGCATTACACTCTTTAAATAAAAGCTAATGCGACCATTTGTAAACAAAAACCAAATGTAAGTGAAAAAAAAAATGCTTTTTTTTTAAAAGCTGTGTAAAAATCAATGAAATTTTATTTTGAACTTGCATACACTTGTCACTTCACTTATTGATGTCAATATATGTCAAAGAAACTGAAATGAATCAATAATGACCATTTTGACAACATAAGTATTCACACTTTCTCATTACCATAAACTTCACACAGTGTTTTCTTTGAGTATAACATACAAGCATAATAACAGGGGGGCGTCAGAATAGTACTACTATATGAATTTATTATATTTCTTGTCATACAATGTATGAACAATGTAGTTGCTCGAAAAATGCGACAAAAATTTTTGAGATGCTGTGTGTGTGTGTTGGTGTTTAAAGCCCTTTATCAATGCACCTGGGCCATGTAGGGTGGTCAGTTAAGAGGGTGACCACCAACCTTGGGCAGGAAACTGACAAACCTAATCACATACAGCTAGGGAAGTCCCTTTTTGTAAATTATTAACGGGACTCAAACACCATCTGAGAGGTGATCAGCTAGTGATCAATAGTGTGGAATTAAAACCAGCACCACTCAGCCAGCCAGGCCCCTGACAACACAGGACAACAGATAGTGTCAAATTCACTTCTATATGCCACTTTGCAACACATTGCAGGCGAGATAATAAATGAAAAAGAGAAATAAATGAGTTGCATAACAAAAACAAAAGTTAGTACTCAATATTCAACAATTGAAACATGTAAATTGCAGGCAAAACTAAATAAACTAAATGATTCTAATATATATATGTGCTACAATTTACATGTAATTTGGATCACTGTACCCAGGGGTTGGTCGCTGGATTCTTGTACTTGTGGAATAGTTAAAGAAGGCTGCCTGCTGTCCCACATAGATAGGATTGTTCTGAAATATATAAATGCAATGTATTACTATGAATAATAAACGAACTAAACAATGTTTTATCTAATATATAACACCCATTAAAATTACCATCTTCACTAGCCAAGGAATACTATTCGCTATCTCTTATCCTAAAAGCAAAGAAAAATCAAAATATTTCTATACACATAAAACTAGTAAAATTTAAGAATGTATTTGAAATCACTCCAATAACAAGGAGGAACTTGTTAATTTATCAAATATATAAACTTCGAACATCGCAAGTATCAAGATGAATTAAATGAGAAGTATTGTTTTTTCTTATCCCAAATAATCATCAAGTAAATAAAACTTACACTTATACCATATCATTCTCTACAATGTGAACAAGGATTTGTTTTATTTGTAATAATTATTCATACTCACTAAGGAATAATTCACACAGTTCTTTGCACCAGAGATATCCTACAAATTTAATGAAAAATAAATACTTAAGACATCATTTGAAGTGACAGTAATAATTTTTTTTAATTTATAACAAGAACTGTGTTATCACTTACAACTGATCATGTTACAAATGGAATACAAAAACCCTAGTCATCAAGAAAGTTGAGAATTACTGCCGGTCCTTCGTTCAAATAATGATGATTGAACATGTGTTACATGAACTACATAGTATCCTCTTTAGATTTTGTCAAAAATTTTCCCCAAATTTGGTCCTGTGAGGTAAAACAACTGCTTGACCAAATTTAGGTGATGAAGAGTGATTTCTTGACCACTAAGTTTAAAAATATAAAATTACTTTATGTTTTTGCAGTATATTTAAATGATATGCAGTCTAATAAAATAAGAATATGTCCTATAGACATAATGCCCCATCCGGCAACATTTGGGATGGAAGGATGAAAAGACCTGAACACTATATGCCCCCTACTTTCATGAAAGGGGGTTCCAGACAAATTTTGTTGAAAATCATTAAGAAAATTCCAACATTTTTGGAGGAATCACCCCCCACTGTTTATTGGATAATTTACATTATGTACATGTGAAATATCATTATCAGTTATGTCATTCTTACTTCAAATTCCACAAGAGCTTGGTGTTTTCTTCCCATCATCATAATGTAGCTAAAAAGAAACAAACCAAGTATTTTGAATATTATTCCATACCCAGTATTCAAGATGCCTTACTGACAACAGCAAGACTAGCATTATGAATGATAATAATTGTGTAAAATGCAATGTTTAAAAATTTATTTAATTTCCTGCTACATTTATAATTAAATGCAATAGCTGATGATGGCTTTGTGGAAACACCATCTATGTTGATTTTGCACAAAATGCTTTCATTTTCACATCTTATTCCAAAATAGTGATTGTAATGTCAGAAATCTTTTTATTAAGAGTATGCATTAAAATAATTTTCTGACAAATTCTTAATGACAGTTATTTCTTACAAACAAACCAGTGTTCCTAAAAAATCAAACAGGAGACAAAACTACCTGACAGGTCCAAAATGCTGCACAGCCTGCATGAGATCAGCCTCTGTGGCATACTCAGAGAGTCCTCGGACATGTACAACTGGAGAAGGTTGTGTGTTATGTCTTTCCTCCTGTAAAAAAAAAAGAGAATAAAAACAGTTTACCATTTATTTTAGTCTAGTGCGTGTTAAAAAATTTTTCCAAGAAACTATTATCATAGCTACCAGACATTTTCATGAATTCCTTTACAAGTATACATGTATAGTTAAAGGTATTTTGTCCTGTTGACATAATGATACAAGAGGCTGAATCGCTCACCTGGTCCTTGTAAGCTAAAAAGGGTCTTTTCTATGAGCTATTACCCCTATGAGTCATCTTACAACTTTGATCCAATGGAGTTTTTTTAAGGTTAATGAGCTGAAGGTTTTAGCATGCAGCAGCTTTTCTCTGTCTGCAAGTTTTCATTCTATCGACCAACTGCCATTTTTTACCTTAACGGCAACTAAAATTTCAGCTGGGCCATAAGAACATTCTTTCAATAGGACCCAGCTGGCCACTGAATCCTCCTAGAGCTGTTGGGGGATTGAAAGTTATTGACAAGGGCGCTGAACCTTTAAAAGAAAGTTTTTCAATAATTTAATTTCGATGTATTCTCGTTTACCGCAAACAAAATAAATAATCTGATCCCTAAACCAATGTAATTTTCGAAACCCAGTTGTGAACAATGCAGGCATGTTTTTTTGTTAAAAACCAGAACGCACCGGCAAAGTTGTTTAAAAAAAAAAAGATTAAACTCAAAATGTGTACTATCCATTTGTTTAGTTGAAAATTATAAATATTTAACCCCCTGGAAGACTGAAATATTTTCAAACTATGCAGATAAATATATTTATAAAATTATGATTCCAATCAATCCAGTTTTGACAAAAAAACACAACCGAATTATGACAATGAGGAAGGAAATATGCTTGCAATTAAAAAAAAACGTGTTTGATTAAATAATACTAATTATGTCATGTATCATTATGAAACTTGAATTTTCAGTTGAATCACATATAACCATGAAATTCTATTTCTTTTTGCATGTGCTGTTTACATTGAAATAAAATGGATTGACTGAATGGCTTTCACAAGATTGATCCCTGGTAGAGAAACTTTAGTCTATTTAACAGAACAAATTTATGATTAAATAATTACAATTGAGAAGCCCTCATTGGTTTCACTGTTTTTACAAGCTTGCCTTTAATTTCAATTACGAATTTTAATCAAGATACGTGGCTTGGCCGTTTTTACAGGTTAGCCAGTTATAATTACTGACATAGATAAATCAACCCATGACTGAAGTGTATATGTATATCATACATGTATGTAGATTCCTTTAATGATCTTGTTGGGCAATAAGCTTCACCCATTTGGTTGTAGTGGTTTTTTGAGAACTTTGGGAGGGGAATCAGTGTATCACTATGCATTACTGCAAATCACTGACAGATCATTAAAAAACTGTCCTGCTGAAAAAGGAATAATTTTAAGGAAGCCAGGATTGTTTAACTCTAATTTGCTGGTATAGCTGTTTTTGGAAAATATGGATGTAATCTTTTACTTATTCAGACTTTATTCTCTCCCAAGGATTCTAGTATATTGACCAAAATAACAAGAAAATCTGTGAGCTAATGCTCACTAGTGATACCCCCGCTCCCCAAACTAAGCCATGCATACATGTTAAAAATACTCGATAAACAGGAAGTAGTTGACCTAGGAACATAAAATCCCTATACACCATATGGGACTATAAAATAAAGCTGTTTACAAAATATCAGAACCCTATCTGATGTAGTTGCTTTGGAAACTGTGACAGAAATTTTGCATTCATGTCCATTGTGTAAAAACCTAAGTATTCGGTAAACAGGAAGTAGACTACCTAGGAGCATAAAATCGGTATACACCATATGGTACTATAGGATAAAGCTGTATACAAAATATCAGACCTGTATCTCATGTAGTTGCTTGGGAAACTGTGACGGAAATTTTGCATTTATGTCCATTATGTGTAAAAACCTAAGTATTCGGTAAACAGGAAGTAGACTACCTAGGAGCATAAAATCGGTATACACCATATGGTACTATAGGATAAAGCTGTATACAAAATATCAGAACTCTATCTCATGTAGTTGCTTAGAAAACTGCGACGGAAGTTTTGTTACGGACGGACGGACGGACGAACGAACGGACGGACGAACGAACGGACGGACGGACAAGGGTAAAACAGTATACCCCCCTCTTCTTCGAAGCGGGGGTATAATAATCTGGGTTGTGACTAGGAAATTTTGAAAATGAAATTTGAAAGAGGAAACACATTGCTCAAACAATACATGAATGTTACTCAGGCATTAATATAATTTTTTGGACACAAAATTCAAGGGTTTTTCCAGGACTTTTCAAGGGTATTGAGGTCATTTACAAGGATTAAAATAGTCTGCAAAAACTTTAAAAATCCAATACTTTTCAGCCGTTTTTTATCTAACGGTCAACAAATCTGCATATGATAAAATTCCAGGGGTTTTCAAGGATATTTGAAAAAAAATCAAGGAGTTTTCCAGCTTTTTGAGCATTGAAATGAAATTCAAGGACTTTTCCAGGTTTCCTTGAATTCAAGGATGGCGTGGGAACCCTGTACCAGTAACCTACGACAACCAGCCTTCTTTTGAAAAATTTCTTAGGGGGGGGTATGCTTCTAGGATGGCTTCAACACCTGGGCTCCTACATTTTGATCTGGGCTACTACTTAAAAATAACTTTTCAAAATCTAGGGGCCCAGTTGGCTACTGGCTCAAAAAAGTTAACTTCTGTCCCTGGACGTGGTGGATATATTCAGATATTTAGGACTTTTAATGGAACACAGAGTTTATATGTAGATTTTGAATGAAGTATGTCAAGTTAATATAAACATTTAAAGCAATATTGATTTGAAAATTCAAAATAAAAACAGCCGGCGTGGTTAAATTATCTCCCTTAGCGTTTGGTAAATCATGTGTAAATTTCTATAGTAAGAAATCTTGCTGCTAAGAAATTGAATAAAAATTGAAATTGTTTGAGAAAGCAAATTGATTTTCACAGACACATACTCTTTCATAATGATTGTTATCGTCAACTCTTTGTCTTTTTGGAGCGTGTCCTTCGTAGCCAGCCATTTTTTTCAGTGTGCGAGATCGAAAGGAAAATGCTAAAAGGAAGGTTATTTAACCCGACACATTACCAAAATTGCAAAAATAGATAGAATAATAAGAAATTGATTTATTTATGATAATATTAATATATTTTTTTGTAAGTGTGACTAGTCTTGTACTTATTTTTATTAGCTATTTTTTTTCTTCCTTTGTGACAGTTCACTGAAACTTTAATGACTTTTATCATAATCAGGAGCGGTGTTCTCGAAAGTATCTTAAAATTTGTCTAAAGACGCGTCTAAAGTCAAATTTTGAGACCTAGTTTGGACCATCTTTAGACCATCCTAATCTGTTTCTCGAAACTATCTTAGACGCGTCTTTTGTTAGGACGTCAGTGGCGTAGCTAGGGTATTATTAAAGTGTACTCCCAAGTCGGCAGGGGGTTAAGGGGGCCGCTTAAGGCCCCCTTATGGGTCCAGGGCAAAGCCCTGGTGGGGGACCAGGGGGCGAAGCCCCCGGAAGCAAACGAATTTTAGACAATTTAGGTATAGATTTTGACCATTCTGAAACTACAGATGACTTCAATTTTTTCAATTTTTGTTTTATTTTTTTTTAACTTAGGTAGGCGTGTTTGTACCCTAAATCACTATTGGTCACTATTGATTGTTATATTTCATTTGGATTTCGTTTTTCTATATTTAAGAAGTTTTTATATGAGATATATATACACACCTACATTATGTCACAAAGATTGCGTGAAAGGTTCATGAAATTCCATTGAGAGTTTGAAGAGTTGCGAAAACGAGACTGAAATACGAGAAGGGTAATATAAGGCGTAACGGTGATACATTTATGGACGGACATCCCAGACCCTATCTATATACCGTTAAATACATTTCATGCAGGGGTATAATTAACTGTTTTGATTGACTTTTTAAGGTTGAGGGTGTCGATATTTTTCCCCTCTTTATTGAATTCAATCGGGAATGCTAAGTATAAAATGCTCAATAATAAACCCTTAATATATCTCTCTTCTGTCTTGGGATCTGTCGTGCTTACACGGTCGGACTTCTTCCAACTACGAACTAAGCGACCCTGTTTGATTTTTCAAATAAAACATTAAAATCGTAAAAATTCCTACCTCACGGGAAATTCATATCTATGTGCGTCTTTTCACGATCCAGAAAGTAGCTGTTTTTTTTATCTTGTTGGCGAATGTCTTCTTCGGACAATGAAAGAAGCAGAGGTACCAATGGGGTATCCGAATGCTTCGGATACCCCATTGGCACCTCTGCTTCTTCCAATGTCAAAAGTCCGAATAGGCAGAGACAAAACCAGTAAACACCAACAAGAACGGGACAAAAACAGACAACATGTAAAACATGGAAACACAAAGAAACTGAATATCAATCAACAACGCGAACTCCAGTCGAAACAAGAGTGAACTCAGGTGCTCCGGAAGAGTAAGCAGTTCCTGCTTGCTATAGCACACCCGTCGCGTTGCCAAAAGTCCATTCAGCGTGTCAAATCCGGTAAAGGAAGACAAAACAAAACCCTATGACAAACCAACATCTGCACTCATCTGAGAGATCGAAATCCCATATTTGTCTATAAGTGCATGATGTCTTTCGTAAAATTTCTTGAGTGAAGACAGCAACCGAGGAGCAACATAACCCTGTGTGAGCAATTTTTGCGTCAGACGTGTCACTCTGCTAAGGAAATCGATGTAAGTCCCGCACGCTCTGGAGTTACGAATCAATTGAGATACGTAAACTCCATAGGCTGGAGCGGACGGAATGTTGCTACACAAGAAGGGAAAGTTGACGATTGGAAAATCGAAGTCATCACGTTTGTCATAGAGCCTTGTTGAAAGTCTTCCTTGAGTGTCAATTTCGAGATGTAGATCTAAATATGAAGCAGACTTCCTAGAATTCGTTGTGTCCTTTATCTTAAGCTCCTGGGAATATATGAGATGGAGAAAGTCACCAAATCGAAAATTGTTTAGTGAAAGGACATCATCAATATAACGGAACATGTGGTTAAAAGAGAAGGCTAGTCTACGGTCTTTTTTGTCTAGAAGACTCCAGAGATTGTAAGAAGTCTGCTTCATATGAATGAAGAAACAAATCAGCAAGCAAAGGTCACAATTAGTGCCCATTGGAATCCCTATTGTTTGCTGAAAAACACGTCCACCAAACTGAACAAGTATGTTGTCAATAAGAAAGTTGAAAACAAGTCCGGGTATGTTATCTGACAAGAGCGTTTAACGTTAGAATGTTTACTATTGGAACATGATGGTTGACTTGAAGTTTCAGAGGTCGTTAAAGTTTGTTCTGGTATTTCAATGTTCGGTTGTTGACTTGGATTGATCTTATTGAAAACATATGTAATTTTCTTTTGCATTTTGGGATGATTTTCTTATTCTAGGTACCAAGTCCATGCTACGTTGTTTTTAAAAGTACGCCATTAAACGGCATGTAAAAAAGGGACACGAAAATTTCCGTAATATTATTACGTTCAGGATACAGATATAGCTGACCAAGATTTAATATACAACGCATGCTTAAAAAAAATCCCACCGCTAAGTATGTATATGCATACATCAAGACTTAAAATGTAAATATATACCTACCCAAAGCCCCATATTTTCTAATTTATTTTTTTTTTTTAATTTATTTTTTTTTGTGGAAATGATGTGGACGTTTTGGAGTACAAGAGTACGCTTAGCTACGCCCCTGGACGTCTCAATATAGATTTAATACAATTTTTATTCCTACAAAATTTAATAATTTCCTTTTTTAAAGAATATATTCCTCTGAATGTACACCAAATGGGCTACGATTTGAATGCTAAAGCTAAAAGTCAAAACTTTATAAGCTACAGTTTTTATTTTAAATTCATAACCACGTTGTCCTAAAATAATTAAAACAACATACAGGGTCATCGAAGTATGTGAAAATAAGTTCAAAGTTTAAAATCATGCATGATGACTTGAATACAAGATAATCGATGATTAAATGTCATTAGGTGAACACCTGGACAAAATATAGTGAGTTAAAGTGTATAAAATAAGTAAAATTTAAGATTGGATGGTCTAAAGACATCAAATTTGGTGTCTTAGTTTTTATCCTAAAATAAGACAAGAACTTAAAATAGGACTGCTTCCAGAACACGACTTAAGACTATGACGAGTCTTTAGATGGTCTATGGACACGTCTTAGTCTTAAGATAGCTTCGAGAACACCGCCCCAGAATGCTAAATCCCAATTTAAAAATTAAACGTATATAGCCTTAGTCTAAATATTTAGGTTTTAATTTCAATATGTTTGTACAGGTTATATATGAGAAAGAAAAATCCCCTAAATTAATCAATGTTTTGATAGAATTTTTGTAAAATCATTATTTAAGGTAGCACCATACAAAGGTTGTTTTAGTCCGACCATCACACTTTAAACTTGCATAACTTTCTTATCATTTTACCAATTCTAATAAATGAGACATCATTTGAAAGAGAAAATGTAACCCTTTATGATGATACCTACAAAAATTAACTATAATGTATAACAGATGGAATTACTGTTCAAAATTAAAAATTTTCAACACAACTTAATCTGAATCAACACAGCATGACCTTCAAAACCGTGTCTCAGAATTTTCCTATCACATTCCATTCTCCAATAAAGCAATATTTTGTGTACAAGGCTTTATTGCATAAGGGGTCACTCTATTCAATGTGCCATAAAATATTTTCTGAAGCTTTAATCTAAAATCTGAGACACGGTTTTGTTGATAATAGACCTTGGAATAACATATCCAAAAACCAGCCACATTGGGGTACTCACGTGGGAGCTAAATTCAATCAAACTTTACTTTTCTCTTGAAAAATGAAAGTGGAAAAACCCCCAAAATATCAATTTCCTACTTTGAGCCCCATTTACTAGATCAAATGGCATGATTCTACCATGGGAGCACTGTAATATTTCTTAGATCATCATAAATCAACATTTATTTGACCTATAAACCTTAGTTTCATCCCGCACACAAACATTAAATATAGCCCAAAATGCACACCCCTCTTACACTTAATTCAGAATTTGCGGGAAATATTACATCAAATTGACCTTATCTCAGGTCAGTTGTTAACTGTAAAGGGCAAGACTCCTCCTTCACTACCAGATGTTTCCACTATTGATTGTCCATCTTATTCATTTAACTTATTTCACTTCAAATGACTGGTCAAAAGTCATAAAACTTTCCAGCTGTTATAGATAAGACCAACCCCCATGGTTTATTGACAGCTTAAATTGCATGTGCATTTGTTTTGATTTTTTAATCATCACCATAGCTCATTAATTATTAGGTGTACTGAAAATATTTTTGCACCATTAGATAAAGGATATTTTATAGTATTGAAAAAGTAATAAATTAAAATTGTGATAAAATTTTAGCACTTTTGTATGGTGCTACCTTAAAAAAAACTATATACCATATTTTTGGTTTTTGTGATAAATATTGGGTCGCCGTCTATCTTTTTAGGATATTCAATGAAAACTTAACTTGCCTTTACATTTCTATATATGAAAAAAAATATAATACATTTTCTTTGTTACCCCTCCCCTAACCCGAATAATACAGTCGTTATATTTCGCTCCTTGCGGTCGCTACATTAACTGGCCCGCCGAAGTATGCGAAGACGGATAGGGCTTGGAACATTCGAGTTACCCCTCCCCCAATGAAATATCTTTAAAGAGGGTTACACTAATGTCCTGACAATGTCCTGACGGGCTATAACTTTTTTGTTTCTTGATGGATTTTAATGAAATTTGGAAAATTTTATAGATATTATGATGCAGTTTATGAAAATAAATTTTGAATTAGAAAATTTTTTTTGGATGTTTTTGATGAAAATCGCGTAAAAACCTGTCCTGACGCTGTCCTGACCTGACGGCTAATAATTTTTTTTTAATTTTTTTATATTTTTTCTTGAAAATTGAATTTAAGTTAAATATATTAATGTAGTTTATTGAAATATTTTCAAAGTTTTGATAAAGTATGTCCTTGTAGACAAAATGTACAAAAACCGGATACCGTACTTACGCTAATCTGATCCGGTCAGGACAATGTCCTGACAGTCTAATTTTTGTATTCTTTGTCAATTTTTTTATGAAACTTGAAAACATTTTAGATATAAATATTGTGTTAATTTATGGAAACTTTTCTAAATTTTTGGATAAATAAGTTTAGTAATCAAATGAATAAGAAAACTGAGTATCTTGCCGACTTTGGCCTTACTCGGCCTGGACGTTGTCCTGACGGACTAAAACTGTTTCGTGTCTGGTTGTATTTTAATGAAATTAGGATATATATTTGAGATGCATATTTTTTTTCTGAAAAAGGTTTTGACAAAATTCTTTTTGATTACTTGACTGTAAAGACTTTCGACAGAATGAAAAGTAAAACTATAGCCAAACGTCTATTAAACAGACTTACTAAAACTACAAAACACAAAATATTAAGCAAAAATATATATGCAATTAAGAAATACATTAAACACCGAAGTTATTAGCTCGTCAGAATTGTCCAAATAATGATTCAGCTTTTGCCTAACAACATCATTTTCGTTTGCAAAAAAAAAAAACAAAAAAAAAACACAAAAAACAACACTATACTGATTGTTTAACAGCTGAATAAGGGGTTGGATGCACCAGCAAAAACACCACATATACAGCAACAACACTGTCAAAGGAGGAAATGATCAACAATCATAATTCTGTCATTTCTTCCTTTGGCATTTCTGTTGACAAAAATAACGATGACGTCCCATCCGTGTATTGGATTCCAAAGTTACATAAAATGCCATACAAGCAACGTTTTATTGCTAGGTCATCCAAATGTACAACTAAACCCCGTTCAGTTTGTTATTGACGGCAATAAAATCGAAACCTTAAAGAGTATTTCGATTGTTGTTGCTCTAGAAATGGCAATCAAACGTGGATTCTCGAAATTCTAAAGAACTGATGGAAATTCTCCATTCTTAGTCATATTCATCTTGTAATAGCACTTAAACTTTTGATTTCTCTACATTCCACATTCACAATTGAAATTGGTACAGTGAATTAAACATTGCTCGATTATAAAAAGACTTATTTTGTTATATAAGAGTCTAGTCAGAAAAACAAATTTTCAGAAGATCATACATTAGAAATGCAATTTTCTTATCGACAACATATTTGTACTGTTTGGTGGACGGGGTTTTCAGCTGACAACAGGTTTCCCAATGGGCACAAATTGTGCACTATTGCTTCCCGATTTGTTTCTTCATTCATATGAAGCGGACTTCTTGCAATCACTTCTAGACAAACAAAAAAAAAGGACCGCAGACTTGCTTTATCGTAAACCTCACATTTCGTTATATTGATGATGTCCTTCACTATATACAATCCTCGATTGGGTGACTATTTACATCTTATATATCCAAAGTAACTTGAGATAAAGGACACAGATTCTAGGAGGTCCGCTTCATATTTGGATCTATTTCTCAAAATTGACACACTAGGAAGGCTTTGTACAAAACAAACGTGATGACTTAAACTTTCCAAAAGTCAACTTGCCCTTTCTGTGCACCACTCCAGCCTATGGAGTTTAAGTATGACAATAAATTCATTATTCCAGAGCATGTGGGGAGTATAACGACTTACTTGATAGAGCTACACGGCTAACAAGCAAATTTTTGCATGACGCATGGGTACTTTGCTCCCAGGTTGTTGTCATCACTCAAGAAAATTTACAGAAGACATCATGCGTTGTAGAAAAATACGGGATTTTAATCTCGCAGACGAGCACAGATGTTGGTTTCACATGCATAGAGTTTGTTAATGTCATCTTTTCCGGATTTGACCAACACTAAATCGATCTTTGGCAACGTGACAGGTGTTCTATAGCAAGCAGCTTACTTCATTTTCGTTTTGAATTGAGTTCACGTTGCTGAATGCGGTTTTGTTGTTATAAATGTGTGTTTTCCTGTTTTTTTGTGTGTGTTTGTTTTTTGTTTTTCTTTGTGAAGATTTTTTTGTCTACCGATTTTTTCTTTTTCTTTTCAGTATAATGATGTTTGGTTACCCCTTTGGTACACCTTTGTTAACCTCTCTATCAATATTTTGTTAGAGTCAGTGTGCAATAAGAAAAAAAAAACACTTATCAATATTATTTATGAGTCAATGTGCCATACGAACAAAACACCATTTTTTTATTTGCACATTAACTCTAATAAAATATTGATAAAGGGGAGCAAGTCCCAGTGGTTCACCGAGAATTTTCAAAAGCATTTTACAACGGCTGAGGATATCAAAGGCGGATCTAGGACCGGCGTCCCGGGCGCCCCCACCCCCGTTTGACAAAAACAAATGGTTAGGAACTGTATGAAACAAGAGGTCTTAGGAGTTTTTTTTATACTTGCAAACCCCCCCCCCCCCCCCGTTTGAAAATTTCTGGATCCGCCACAGGATATTAAGTTATGAATGAATGAATGAATTTGACAGTCTTATATTTATTGTAACCTACTGACATTTTTATAATTTTCATGATATATTTAAACAAAAACCAAAAGTATTTAATTTGCTAAATAAATTAGTGTAACAATATCCATTTAAGAAAAAATATAGCCCTTGTAAAATATAGTAAATAGATAACAAGTTCGTGTTGATGTTATTACTTGCATTTAGTCCATGACGAAGTTGTAATTTTTCACAAAATTTAAAACCATCTTTTTGATTCAGTTTACTCTTTGATTTGTACATTTTGGTTTGTTAACATTACAGCCCACTATGGTATCATATCGTATGTTTACATATACCGTTTTCCATTTCAATCAATATATTTTCCCGGTATTATGTATTCCTTGTTTTGTCTCGTCTTATGGACATTTGAGATTGATTCTCCAACTTCGGTAATTCTGTTATTACCTTTATTTGAAACGATAAGTTTCTTTTACATCAAGATTTTTAAGGGACTTATCATATTTTACCTGGGAGGGGGGGATGGACATTTTGAAATTAAGCTTGTCATTTTTCTTGATCCCTCAATTCGATCAATTCTTTAAAAAAAATTCACCCCCTCTCAAAAAGTGACAAAAATATGGACCCCTATAACCTTAAACTGTATAAAAACATGTCGAAAATGATAAGTCGTTAAACGCTGTTTATTTAATGTGTAGCCAGGCAATGGATCAGAATATTTTCCCCGAGGTTTCCATGTAAGCTTAATGTTCTATTGCCCGAAGCCGTAGGCTGAGGGCAATAGAACATTGAGGTAATCTGGATACCAAGGGGAAAATAGTTCTGATCTATTGCCTGGCTACACATTCAATAACTGTTTTATTACCTAATATTTTTTAAATTAAATTATTAGCCGTATTGTGTTGAAAGAAAATCTAGGTAATTTTTCAATATACATTTGAATAATAAAATAAATAAGATTGGGTTTAATGACCATTTGAACTACGCCCTATTATGGAAGTAATGACAGACCAGCCGGTTTTGCACGGACTTCACGTAAATTACCCGGAATAGATAATAAATATTCATGCTTATAATTGTCCAATCAAATTTGAGGTCAAAGTGTCAACAGGCAATAGAACGTCACCGGGCAATAGAACACCTTTCTATTGCCCGGTAGAATGTGATAATGGTCAAAATTGAAATATAGTTAATAGAAAAGGAAATTTTATTATATTAGGTAATAAAAGCATATATTTAACATTCACTAAAAAGTCATAATGCTGATAGTTTCTTAATAATCTTAAATATCTATAATACATTGTCGGATGGACAAAATTCCATTAGGGACGCTGGAACAATTTAACTTGAGGGGTGGACTTGATTTTTTTTCAACAAATATTCTGGTTCAGATTTTTGATGAAAATATAATTTTGCAGCAAAGGTGAAAAAAAAATATTCTGAAGAAGGATTTCTCAGTGCTGAATATTGGAATAAAAAATATTTTTATATATGAAGACATCTATATATGATATCATATTTTTTAATTTTTAGAAATAGGTCAAAATCGAACAATTTTTAGTATAAGTTTTAATTGCGAGAAAAATAAAACGAACATTTACATATTTTTCTCTCTATTTCTACACTTTCGTTGACAAAAAAATGAATAAAATACCACATTTTTAGCTCACCTGGACCAGGTGAGCTTATACCATCACTTGGCGTCCGTCGTCGTCGTCATCGTCTGTTAACAATTTTTCAAACGTTAACGTCTTGTCCGACACCATAAGTCCAATTGCAACTAAACTTGGTACAGTTGTTTAGTAGCATTATGTGTACAAAACTATCGTTCGGATTTTTGATTCGTAAAAAAAGATTGCTGCCATGGCTAAAAATAGAACATAGAGGTAAATTGCAGTTTTTTTTTTCTAATAACTCAAAAACAGTACCAGATATCAAAATTCTGGCGTAGAATAAAAGTAATAAGCACCTCAAGATCTACCTGCCCAGAAAAATTCAAGAAGATCCAGCAACCGATGTAGGAGTTATTGCCCTTTTTCTGGATTTTTTTTTCAAAATTTTGCACTTATTTAGCCCTATATCTTGAAAACTATACAAGCTATTTTAAAAATTCAAAATGCATATGATTAAGCATATCAAGATCTACATTTCATGTAATTAAGTAAAAACTAAGAACCTCTTTTTAGGAGTTATGACCCTTAAAGCGTCAAAATTTACCATTTTTCATTATTTTTCTCCTGAATTTCAAAGATTAACTTGTCTGACACCATACATCCAACTTCAACCAAACTTGGCAAAGTTGTTGTTTAGCATAAATGCTACCACTCTTTTGTTCGGATTTTTGATTCGTAAAAAATGGCCGCCATGGCTAAAAAAGAACATAGGGGGAAATTGCAGTTTTTTGCTAATTACTCAAAAACAATTACAGATATCAAAAGTGATCAGCATCTCAAGATCTACCTGCTCTGAAATTTTCAAGAAGATTCAACAATTGACATAGGAGTTATTGCCCTTTTTTCTGGATTTTTTTCCAAATTTTTCACTTATTTAGCACTTTATCTTGAAAACTATACAAGATATTTCAAAAATTTAAGTTGCATATGATTGAGCACATGAATATCTACATTTCATGTATTTAGGTCACAGCTGTAGGACCATTTCATTTAGTAGTTATTATCCTTAAAGCAACAAAAATTACCATTTTTCATTACTTTTCCCCTGAATTTCAAAGATTAACTTGTCTGACACGGTAAGACCAACTGCATCTTAAAATTGCACACTTGTTTAATAGCTTATATGCTACAACTCTATCGTTCAGATTTTTGATTCGTAAAAAAAACATGGCCGCCATGGCTAAAATAAAACATAGGGGTAAATTGCATTGTTTTTGCTAATAACTCAAAAATGGTTAAAGATATCAAAATTGTGCAAGAATCAAAAGTGACCAGCATATAAAGATCTACATGTCCTGAAATTTCGGAAAAGATCTGACTGCTGATGTGGGAGTTATTGTTCTTTTTCATAATTTTTCCCAAATTTGCACTTATTAAGCCGAATTTCATGAAAACTAACCGAGATATTTCAGAAATTTAAATCACATATGGTTAAGCACAATAATATCTACAAATATATGTATCTGTGTAGTTCATTTGAGCGATTCAGGCTCTTGGGAACCTCTTGTTTTAACTAAACAAGGATGTATAAAAAACCATCTAGTTAAGATCAGAACAATAACTTTGGAAAGAAGGAAAGAAGGAAAATCATCGGAAATTTAACTAAATAGGAGAGCGGCGGATAAAACACTTTAACTAATGTAGAACCAAAACCTCAGAAAATATATTTTGAACTGATTCCTGAGACTTAGTCAAGAGAGGGTATATTGGGCTTAGAAATTGTTTTACACATTTTTCTACCCGACCTCTAATATGGTCAGAACATCTTGCAATTTTAGTTCACAGGCGAGTTCACATGAAAAAATGAATTCACTCCGAAATTTCAAACCTATAGTCATTCCTGTTAATTTCAAATAGTAGAGAACTAGGCAAAGAATCAAACTATTTTGAATTGGTTGAAATGTCCGTGGTCTAAAGAGTCAATTATGTCATAAATCATTGATGTTCTTCAGTTGAAATTTGCATAAAACTATGAAACAAACAGTAACTAATCTTCTTGTAATTTCGACCATGCCAGTTCTTTTACATCAAGAGAAAGCATTGCATTGACCCCTGCTGCTTTCGCACGACAATTTCCATCGGTTCCCTCTTATAAAAAAAACTATTTAAAATTTAAAATCGACATACTTGATTTTTTTACATCAGTCGATGGATGCTTCTTAGCTAGCTGTCAGTAACTTCGAGTGTTCTCAAGGGAGTATCTTTACGTCCCGTTAATTACCTGTTGTCCTTTTGTCTCAGATACTCTCTTGTTGAACTGAACTTCTATCGATTTGATTTTTACTGTGTGTTAGTTTGTGCTTTGTTATTGATTATCATTAGGGGGAAGGTTGGCGCCAAAAAACTAGTTTAACCCCGCCACATTTTAATGTGCCTGTCCTAAGCCAGGAATCTTTATCAAAGCTTATGTTTGTATTTAGTCGAATTGTTGTTAATTGTTTTTTGTCAAGAAGAGGGTCTTTCAATGCACTTTGGGATTGGGCTTGAATCATATGTATTTTATTTTCAATCCAGGGGCCAATTGAAAAACAGCGAGCAGCGACCGCTGGTCACATTGAAGGCTGCTGGCTGTTTTCCATTGTGGATATTTAAAATATACGTTTATAATGTAGGTTGTGTCGCGTACACTTATTCCACATCTCATTTTCTTCTAAGAGGCACCAATGGGGCATTTGAGTGTCAAAAGTCCGAAATGGCATCGAAAAAACCGGCAAACATGCACGAATTACGAATAGCACAAAGAGACGCACAAATTGTACAAATTCAGCCGAATGGAAATCAACAACGCGAACTCAAGTCGTAACAAGAGTGAACTCAGGTGCTCCGGAAGAGTAAGCGGTTTGTTGCCTGCTACAGCATACCCGTAAGTGCATATATCTGGCCAAGCACCATTGGCTATCGCAAATTTCAATTTGCAACTTTAAACGTTTATTACAGAACTTAGATGTTACAGACAGACTGTGAAATGGGGAAGCGCTGCATACGTAAACTGATAAGCAAATGAATTTTGAATTTTACAACAAATGGTTTACTCGAAAGAAAAAGTCTTTTAGAGACCATATATAAGATATATGTGTTTTAGCCTTGTTGGCGGATACATAGGTGTCAGGAACAAAATTCGCATATCGATAAAAGTAGTGAATCAAACTCCTCACAGTTCCAGTTCCCGTCCGTAACGGTCAGTACACTAATCACTGCACCAGGCTTTCCGGGCTTCTTTTAAATGACCTCTTTTGACCCATACCCTCTAAGGGACCAACCATTTAACTTGATTAAGGGGGGGGCCTTGGTTTTTTGTTTTGATCACAAAAATTGTTTCCGCACAGAGCGCGGACAAAATATTTATTTTTCAAAGGCGTCACCACAGAATATTTTTTTTTCATTATCAGCATTATTTTTATAGCAGAAATCCTTCTTCAGAATATTTTTTTTTACCCTCAGCTGCCAAAATATTTTTTTCATCAAAAATAATTTTCAGAATATTTTTTTCAGGAAAAAACCAAGCCCCCCTTCAAGTTAAATGGTCGGTCCCTAATTTAAAAAACGATGAAAAGTATTACTCTATTTTATTAACCTGGTTGATCACGGGTCAATTATTTCGGACTTCTTCCTTTAAATCTCACCTTAAAGACCGAGAAAGTTAGGCTCCGCCCAACCTTGTGAATAAAATAGAGTAATACTCACATATAACTAAATGCATTACGCAACCACATTGTTTATAGTATAGCCTAAATACTTCTACTTAACCTCACTTTAAAATAGTGCCTACTCATTAACCGGTTTTACAACAAACTGAATTAATTATTCTTAGAAAAAATATTACAGAAAATGTGATGTTTTCATGGCTACCTATAGCAAAAATTTTAAAAACTATTCAAATAAAAAATATCAAGAATCTTGATAGAATTCATACAAGCCTGTAGCAGTGGAATAAACCTTACCTATTTTCGTCGGGAAGGATAAGCCTTAAAAATAATGTTTCAATTCCCCCCTTTTATCCTATTATTGTTATGCAAAAACGTATCCATATTTTAAACATGTATCTGTATTTCATCTTTTGTAATTAGATGCAGCAATATCTAAACATTCTTGAATGCAAAAGATCTTAATATATATGAAACAAAAAAAACGAATGTGCCTTTTAAAATGTGGTAGTGCTTAATTTTTGGCGGACTGTTTACATATTTTCAGAGATTTTAAAAGTACTGCCATATTGTACTTTGATGGAGTCCCTTTATCTCATGGCCAAAATAACCTCAAGTTTGTTTAGCTTCAATGCTCTGCGTTTGATTACATTTTAATATTTATTACAATCAAAGGGAGAAACACAAAATAAGTGTAATTTATGATTTTCAAATTTCCGATAGCAATTAATTTCAAATTCCATAAGTTACATTTGGTCTTCTTACGGCAAAATACTATATTATTCTGTATATATATATTTTATAAACTATTGATTTCCAATTGTCTACAGTATACGAAGAAATGTTTATTCTATCTATACCGTTTGACACAGGGGATAAATTGAAAACAGATAGAGTACATTTGATATATGTCGTAGATACATATTTAGAGAGAAGCAGATTGGATTGAAAAAAAAAGATATATTTTTTTTATTTGCAATGGATGTGCATTGAGTTGATTGTACTGCTGCTAAGTCCTGTTTTTATTTTAGAAAGCCAAATGTGTATAGTAGTATCCCTTTAGTTTTATATAGTAATCTTTATTTGCACATCAGTTTGACTCCATGTGGGTCAATGGGTTTTGGTAGTTGTCCTTTAGAAACATGGTGCATAAAACCACTTTTAATCTAATGTTTTACATCAAATTTCATTTTCAAAATGTCTCGAAGTAAATCATCCAAAAACACGCCCCCCCTCAAAAAAAAAACGAATCCATTTTTGTTGCAATTTCAAATAATAGAGAATTAAAATGCATATTTCGCTGTGTGTTGAACTTAAAAATGCATGTTTGAAAACATTTATAACGTTTGAGATTTTTTTCTCCGTCTTACTTTTTGATAGAACCATAGAAATCGAGATCAGAGCATCACGTCTGACACATGGCTATGTTGCTCCTACATTGCTGTCTTCACTCAAAAAAGTTAACGGTAGACACAATGCACTCGTAGACAAATATGGGATTTCTTAATCTCAGATCAGTGCAGGTGTTGGTTTGTCGTACAGTTTTGCATTGTCTTCGTTTACCGGATTTGACACACTGAATTGTGAATAAGCAGGGCGATGGGTGTGTTATAGCAGGCAGGCACCGCTAACCCTTCCGGAACACCTTAGTTCACTGTCGTTATAACTTGAGTTCGCGTTGTTGATTTCCGTTCTGTCAATTTTGTGTTTTGAGTTTCTTCGTGCTGTTTTTGTTCGTGTTTATCGGTTTTGTCGTTGTCGTTGCCTTTTTACACTTCTGACACTCGAATGCTCCATTGCTGCCTCTTTGCTTCTTTCAAAATATGAAGCAGACTTCTTAGAATCCGTTATGTCCATAATCTCAACTTCCTGTGGATATATGAGAGAGAGATTGTCTTCAATCTTCTTTATCAAAAAGTGATTGTAAGATATCTGCTTCTAGTGAATAAATGAACGATGAAACAAATCAGCAAGCAAAGGTGCACATTTGATTATGTCGGTTATTTTGTCCTCTGTAAATTTCTTTTTCTTATAATTATTGATGGCAAAGTCAGTCTTTGTGTAATAAACTACTAGATACTTTACATGCGTTTCAAACAGACAAAGCATGCATTTGTGTATAGGCATCATTAAGCATATCTACCGTGCTAATATGGTTTCTGTGGCACTTGTCAGTAAGTAGGAAAGGACTTAAACCATTTTTCTGTGAGCGGTCATCCATGTTGAAAATATTAGTTACACCCAGCATCCGAAGCATCTTTTGAGCTAAGCATCATTAGGTGTATATAAAGTTCCAACATACTTTCTGTGGCAGTTGTCAGATAGGGGTAATGTAATTTTTAAAAATCATTCTTCTGTGAGTGGTCATCCATGCTAAAAAAATATGTAACAGTCAGCATCAGAAGCTTCCTTTGTGCTTCATATCACTTGTTGCACCTGCCATACTATTATTGTTGCTTTGGCTTTTGTCAATAAGCGAAAATATTACACTTTTTCTGTAAATGGTCATCCATGCGGAAAATATAGGTCATAACCAGCACCCGGAGCATCCTTTGAGCTAAGCATCACTTGGTGTATCAACTACCATACCAATATTGTTGGAACTTGTCAGTCAGTGGAAATTAGGTTATTTGGGGATTTTTGACGGACAGATGAACGGACCCGAACACTATATGTCCCTCTTCTGTCATAGAGGGGGCATAAACACTTAAATGGTTAACCATGGAAGACTATGTCGTCGGAGTTTTAACATAACTTAAAAATAAAAAGCAAAAATGTTAAATTCATACAATTGTTTTACACTTTTATTGGGAATTAAAATTTGATTAGTTATTATTTGAAAATTACAAATACCAAAACGGTATAAACGGTTAATTTGAATATGCTTTATATCGATATTTCAAAGAGTAACCTCTCAGCAGTAGTATTTAAATCAAAACATCGGAAGGTGAAATTCCAAAACTGTTGAAAACGAAAAGCACTCAAAACCAAAATGTTCGAACAAGGAAGCCAAATCCAGCACCGATGATATCAACCATGTGCATTACAAGGAAAGAAACCTGGTGTTTTAAACAATTTTGAATTTCAAAAACGGAAATTTCAGCGTCAAATATATTAGAAATTTTATGTCAAATCGTGTCAGACAAGTTTGACGTCTAGGCTTGCTCACCCTCGGGGACCTCTTGTCCACCAGCAGTGGTTTTCGGCCAGTGGTTTCAAAATTACAAATACCAAAACGCGGGTATAAAGATATTCACAAAACAAAACTTGACGTTAAACGAACTTCAGATGAACACCGGAAGTAATAAACTTTGGTTTGATATTCATTCGATATTTATTTGATGTTAATACAACAAACCTAGACCTGAAATGAATATCAAATAAAAATAGAACCAAAGTAAACTTTGGTTTGATATTCATTTGATTTCAGATTTACACCGGAAACGAATCATTACCATTTAGTCAAATCAGTATAAAATCTCATAGTCAATATTATAATTATAAATATTGGATATACATGTAAAAATATCACTGATGATGTTATATACCATATTCCCCGGTATACAATATGCCACTAAAACAAAAATTAATTGCATGTACATATATAATTTAACATATTTGTTTTTAAAGGATTACATTCCTTTCTAGTTTTAGTCGAAATTGGGGAACGCCAACCGCGGGAATTGATTGACTAATGCTCTTACTCAGTCAACTGGGTCACATACATAAACCAATACGTTGGTTAATTTACGCCTTGATTGTTGTAGGAATTGATGAAAGTGAATAAATTTTTATGGATTACTTAAAAATGTTTCTTGCTTTTACCAAATATGGCCGTCATTGCTAGAAATAAAGACCAGGGGTCAGTTAAACGTTTTTGGTTTGTAACTCATAATTAAAGGTAACAACAAAACAGAATTACCGAATTGAGATAATTAATCTCATATATTCAAGAAAAAGACATAACAAGGCAAAGCATGCCAGAGAAATTGAAGATAACAATGGTCCTGCTTTTGTGCAGGCAATTTAAAAGAAATGGATGGTGTAACCAGGATTTATAGCGCCAAACCATCCTCTGCCATTGCGACCTAAGGGTCCGGAAACACAAAAATAACACATTTGTGAGGCATAAAAGGGATAAAAAGGTACAACACAGTCAAAAAAATATAATTGAAGCAATCACGATTCATTTCGACTGCTGTCATAATTTGAAGTTTAGCTACCAGTGGCTGATTTCGAAAGATGAACCTTTTAATTGATAAACGATCACATAGAGCGGTGTCGCATGAAAAATCTGAAAAATTAGTATAACATATCGAATAAATCAAACGTCATAAATACTTCGAAAGTAGAAATCGTAGAAATGTCCGCGACCCAATCTATATATTTCATATATCAGAGTGCACGGATTTTTAATTATATTGTCACAAAAACAGGAACTGTTTACACCTCCAGGGCATTTTTTAGGGTGTTTGCTTGGCTGGTTGAAGTATTATCTTTTGACTTTGTTGAAAGATTGTCTTTGGTTTTTTGTAGAGTCGTGTTTTATTATAATTTGCTGACTTGGAGAAACGGATGGCGCTTTTAATTTAGAAGGATATCAGTGACATTTTTACATTAGCTATTGAAGATGTTTTAAGAACAAATCAGAACCGTGTAAGCTGAACAAAACTGAATTAAAACAACAACAGGTTGGTGTAAGTTAAAGCAAAAGTTTAATGATAATAATGCATTCGTGTACATTTTCAATGAAATTAACAATGTAAATCATAACTTTTAATGAAACCCAAAGTTTCTTCTTTTTAATTATATTTTCATGAACAGCTCTCACAAAATTATAAAATATGTTCATCAATGTTTAAATGTTTAAATCTCATCAAGAATTTTGATAAAATTCATACAAGTGAATCAACTAAAATATTTTCAAATAAATGAGTATCCCCGGGTTTGTTATTTTATGTTCAAACACATGCATTCGAGACCCCACCACAAAAAAAAAAGAATTGAGACCTAAATCATGTAAAAATATCAATGCCATATCCACTGCCTGATTCTGTATGTGAAATTTATCTGGAAAAAATGCAACTACATGTATAGTTAAACGACAATTTCTTCGAAATATGAGGCAATAAGCATGACAGCAAACCATACACATAATACCTAGCTGTATGAGTATAATATACATGTTTTCTGTAATTATTAAAACTAAAACTAATAATTTTGGCATTTAATATAAATAACGTAAACATATCTATATTTTGGAATTACTGAGCAGCAGGTTACATTCGGACGGACTAATTATTTGTATCTTTATAAAGAAAACCATTTGGAATTGAGCACATTTCTTTCAATATTATTGTTTGTTTTACATTCAAATATGATCAAAATTGTGCATATCTAAAAAAAAAACAACAATTTGAACAACAGCCACAATTAGTCTTATGTTTGTATAGATATACGTAAAATATTGTGTCATAGATGCCTTGTGTCCAAAGCAAATGACTATTCATATTGGGCCCCAACCTTCAAGGTTCAACATGTTGCAGCCATATCATGCTGAGCTTTATGAAACTTTAAATGCCTTAATAGTAAATTTTAAAAAGAAGTATAATTTACAAAATTAATTCACCATCTACACGAATTATAAATAGTAAAAATGTCATTGACTCCATTTTTTAAATAACAGTGTGTTATTTTATTTTTATTGGTCTTAAGGTGGTTCGGGAGAATAACACGGAGCATCTTTTTCAGACATCTTGCAAATTTTTAGTCTGCATATTAATTAAAATGGCTTAAAATACCTTAAGAGATGTAAAAATTAATTCTTTATTTTATTTTATGAATGAAATAAATTTAACATAAATATTTAAAAAGAAATTAAGATTTTTCTGAAAAGTTCTATTATCAGGAGAGATAATTGGCGGGAAACTGTGTGACAAATTTTTAAGAAATATGTAGGAAAAAATAGTTTTTCTTAAATATCTAAAAAAGAAGGTCCGTGACCCCAAGTTTTTATTATGTTTTTCAGAAGATAGTATATGTGGCTTGTCATTTGTGAAATATAACTAAAATCTGATGGGTTTTCAGCACACAGTGTTGCTAGATAACTTTTTTCCCTTTACAATCTATTGAAAAACACAACTCTAGGCCACCAAATTCGCAAGGTCATAAATCTGTAGAAAGGTCCGTGACCCCCAATTATTTTTGCATTTTTTAAATGTTAGTTTATCAAAGTATAATTCTGCAAAATTTAACAAAATTCTGATGGATTTTTCTTATACCCCCAAACCACCTTAAATTGTCTAAACCCTAAGGTTCTTCCTACCCAAGACATAGGTTTATCATCTTAGTAATAATTTGGTTCCCAAGTTTGTTATTTTGGGTTTTACTGTTATATGCTCTTCCTAATCATATAGTGTTTGGCATTTTCAATATTTTTGGTAGAGCGCCTCTGATGAGTCTTGAATAGACAAAACGCGCGTCGGGCGTAGCAAAATTTATTGTCTGGAACTTTGTTGTCATTTGTATTTATTTATCCAAAAGACAGGAAGAGTTAATACTTCCGAGGAACTTTATTCGTTCTATTTTTTTCACGAAAGTTCTGATGATAAAATATATTCTATTCTTGCTCGTGAATGTTTAGATTTATTTTGTCGTGTCTTAGTATTTAAAAGGACTCAAGGACTCTAAAGCACTTTTAGTATGTGTGCACTTTTAATTTAGATGCAAAGAAGTCCCATTTTTGCATCAAATATTTAAAATGTTTTAACAACACAATTAGGATCATGCAAGTCAAAATCAATTTTTAAATGAAACCTTTATGATTTGAGTGATAAATGCATTCAAGTGTAGCCATGTACATCTTTGAAGAAATGATCAAAGCATGTTATTACTTAAAATTTCAAAGAAAAACAAATGAACCTAATTTTGTTTCATTAACGTCTAAAGGGAAGTATTTTGGTTTTTTGTGTGTCATATATTGAATTTTATAGTTTAGCAATATTATTAGAACTCATGCCACCCGGGTATTAAACATGATATGACTAATAAATATAGATACTCATTATCCTTTTTATGTTTATTAGTTTTAATTGGGGCGTTTAAAATAACTTTCATGCTCTTATTTCTATACAGACTACCTGGAATTAATAAAAACTAAAATGACAACAAAGTTACAGTCAATAACTAATGCCTATGGCGCGTCTAATAAACAAAGCTTGGTTAAGTTACTTATAGTACCTTTTTAAGCTTATTTCAACCTAAGGTTTAGTGACATAAACCAAATAAATGTTAATAACAAATACAGTAATAGATTTTCTAGTCTTAAAAAACTTATAACAAAACCACTGAACTTGGAGGATCAATTTTAATGTCCAAGAGAAAAGACAAAACAAGAAAGACATACAGAAAAAATTAAAGATCGCAAGAGATCTTATAAGAGTTATTTTCTTTCAACCTTGGTAGAGATGTTGGTCATGGAGACAGCGGTGTGAATTATTTTTCAAATAAACCAGGAGGTTTTTTTTTTTATAAAATGGCACACAATAAATAATTATAAAAAAACAAATAATTTAGGTTAAGAAACTTTGACTATTAACTCTTGGGGCAAATCTTAACAGGTAGAATCAGTTGTTCAAGCAAACAAAACCCCCCAAAAATTGAAACACACATTTTTAAAGTGTATTTCACGTTTCACTACTTTTCTGTAACTATGCAAAGTGAATATTGTTAATGGCCATTCCATTAACTTTACTCTCAGCAGTAATGCAATATTTACTCATACACATTCAGCTAGAACTAGCAATCACTCTTGACTATTGAATCGATTTGATGAATAATGTGCATCGGCGACCAATGAAAAAGCAACCACCTTAAGTATAACCATTTTGAAACATACTTTAAAACTAATATTACATAGATTAAAAGATATTTGTTTTATTTAAAGCATGAAGTATTTGTTTATAACAGCGTCATTCTTTGCACTGCAAACGTTAAGTGAAATAACTAAAATAACAAAGAATATAATAAATGATCAGAATGAATATAACGTATTTTTCGAAACAAATTTTCCTTCGTGGCAAGTTTGTTTCAGATTTTGTGGACAATTTGGACTATGTGATTCCATTAACTTCATTAGAACTAACAAAACTTGCCAGTTACTCACCCAGTTCGTTGGTTATAAAAGTTTACAGATAACATCTGATTCTACGTTTGCTGTGTATAACAGAGATATCGAGGTCAGTAATAGTTAAGGGAGTACGAACCTGAATTTTGTTGTAATTAGAAGTTATTTAAAATAAAAAAAATTGGATAGAATAGCTCAAAATAGCTAGACTTTATGAAAAAAGTTTTCAGAAACATGGAGCTGTTTTCAAGATATTAGCACCTAAAAATATGGCGGGAAAAATACTTCTCTAGATTAAACATAGGAATTACATTGACAATTATTCTTCTGTTTTAACATAGCAAATATAATCATTCTGTCCTCGTCAGTCGATGTGTGAACATCTTTTTACTTTGTAGCCCCTGAAGAAGGACTTTATGTCCGAAAATTTGGGCATTCTTCTTTTATTTGTTTTAAAGGTTTTATTTCTTTATATTTCTTATTTAGTTTTTACCTTTTAAATGTGGCTTCACCATCCATTTATTTATCTACAAATATAATTAGAATTGGTTGAAATTTTTAAAAGATGTTTATTAGGAAATTCTCTAATTAGTTCTGAACAAATTTTAGGAAACATGTTGGAAAATTTTTAATGCATTTGAATGGATAAAAGCCGAGATAATCCTGAAAATGTTCAATTTCTGAGGCTCGTACTCCCTTTAAACACAAATATCAAATACCAACCTCCGTTCTTAGTCCCATTCCCACAAAGTTCAGATGCTGCTGTTATAGTAATGGCAACGGTAGTCAATGAAATCAGATTAAAATTAAAATAATCATTTGAAATCTACAAATCTTAAAACATGTGTTGTGTCGTTTTATTTTTATTTTTAGTTTCATATCCAAATACCCATTAATAGTTACAAAATATTGCTCTGCAAACAAGTAAATCATTCTATAAAATTAATTTTAGTTTCATAGTAATTTTTTGTTACATTGTTGTAAAATAAGCTTAATTGAATTCAAAATAGTTTTAGTAATATAGGATTGCAGTTTCACAGACTTACCGTTTTTCAAATATATTACCTATATCATGGATATGAAAAATTAAATGAAAATTGTAAATTTTTCATCAACATTTTAATCTGGTATTGGCTAGCAAAATTGACCAAACACCTTTCAACCGTTAAAGTAAAGTTAAACTTTTCATCATTTTTTTCTGAATTTTATACACTAATAATTACATTCTAATTTATAACGACTAATTCGAATGGATAAAAGTACGGTTTTATTTCTCTATAAAACTCACCGGCACGTGCCACCTTGACAACGAATTATGCGAAGTAATTTAAAGAATATGACCCATGCAATCCGTGCTATTTTTTGTTGCAAATATTTAATATATTTGTTTGGAATGTAATTATATACAATGAATGCAATATTTTTGAGTTTTATTGGTGTGTTAAAGCGTGGACCTCTGCGCACATTTCAACATGAAGCGCTACCGCGCTACCGCGCTTCATTAAAATGTGCTTAGGTCCACGCTTTTACACACCAATAAAACTCTAAAATATTGCATTCGTTGTATAAAAAAATCGGTAGGTTTACTTTGAAAAAGCCCTGAACATAGCTACCATTTAACCCCGAGAACCTGTACATACTCTCGGTTGAATTGAATCGAATAAGGGCAACTGTTTCTTTCTCTCCAATCCATTGGATTGTTTTGTTTTAAATTTTCTTTAACTGTTGCAAATTGACTTTTTATTTATTTTTCTTTCATTTAATAAAAATAAATTAGTAAACATATTGCATCCATCTCTCTTCATTTAATAAGGTTTAAACTTACCCCAGTTGACCTTTGTTATATATTTATTATACACGTAGCATTTAGTTATTTTTTGGAATGGACGAATATAAAACAATCAAGTTCATGGTGTTATATGTAAGATAATTTGACAAAGGAAATAGGGGTGGGACTATTCGACTACACTTCATGATCTCCTTTTTAATGACATCATTGGTAGAAAGTGATTAATAGTTTTATTCAATACATAAACAAGTTGTCAATATCGGTAATAAAAAATTACCAAACTTGGAGGATCAATTTCAATGTCCAAGAGAAAAGAAAAACCTTAAGATAAAGTAATACCGGAAAAATGACTTGGCACAAGCATTGTGAAAGAAATGATGGGTTAGATAAGGTTTTATAGCACGTTAACCCCTCCCCTTTTTCAAGTCCGGTAGTAACACAAAACACAATAGGCATATTGAGGTGTTTATCCCAGGAGAGCAATCAGGCAAACACTAATCAACACATTCGCTAGCCATTACGTTTCACATTATTTTAAATTTTTCCGCCAATGGCTATAGCTAATACGAAGGGAAAAGTTTTTAGAGATCGTATAGACGTATTTTCTTATAATCTGATCTAATAGATGGTCACGGAGACAGAGGTGTTGATTAAAAAAATCTGAGAATTTGTATAGGCCCTGGCATATCTGAATAAGTTGTAAAAATGGACTTGAAACCCATTTGTTTTTTGAATACTTTGACACATAGTTCAGAATTTCATCGTAAAACTTCACATTTGTCCACTTTTCATGAAAATTACAAAAATCAATGTCAAAAAGTGACTACACTGGACAAATCTTATAACCGTTCTCCTTAGAATTAGAATAAACGAAAACAACGGATACACATGTTAAAATCGACAATAAACCATTAGCGGCCAAGGATTATTTCTATTCTAATATGCCATTTTTGTGTTTTCCGTAGATCTATCGTGCAGGACAAATTGTCTGCCATTTTTTATGTTTTTGTGCACAAAATATATTATGACGTCGCTGGTTTTAGCGTAAAAGTAACTGTGACGACGACCCGGCCGGTCTATATTGAAAATTTACACACGGCTTGGCGTCATGGTTTCTTTTGTTCGTGGGTAGGTCTATGTCATCTTCTTCAATATATGAGTTATATATTTTTTGTTATGAACGATATTTTTTACATATGAGTTATAAACACATATTTTATTAAACTTCTATTTTTTGCAGTTTTTTATTATGACGCGATGCAAACAAAATATACATTGAAAAAAGATGTTTAAGTTGTTTGAAACGGACAAAATTCTTGCTTTTTTACTTTTTTATTATACCCCCACGTCAAAAGTGGGGGGTATATAGTGATAGGGGTGTCCTTCCGTCCGTCCTTCCGTTACACTTCAGGGTACCCATCTCTTATCCGCAACTCCTCCTAAACCCCTTGGTGGATTTTCATGAAACTTACACACAATCTTTGTGACATAATGTAGATGTGCGCCTACTATTTTAAAATTTGATCAGAATGATTTTTGGAGTTTCCCATACCAAAACATGGACCTAGCCATTCGCCTACATGGGGGTACCCATCTCTTACCCGCAACTCCTCCTAATCCCCTTGATGGATTTTCATGAAACTTACACACAATTGTTGTGACATAATGTAGATGTGCACTTACTATTTTAAAATTCGATCAGAATGGTTTTTGGGGGTTTCCTATACCAAAACATGGACTTAACCATTGACTACATGGGTGTACCCATCTCTTATCCGCAACTCCTCCTAAACCCCTTGATGGATTGTCATGAAACTTACACACAATCTTTGTGACATAATGTAGATGTGCGCCTACTATTTTAAAATTTGATCAGAATGATTTTTGGAGTTTCCCATAGCAAAACATGGACTTAGCCATTAGACTACATTGGGGTACCCATCTCTTATCCGCAACTCCTCCTAAACCCCTTAAAGGATTTTCATGAAACTTACACACAATCTTTGTGACATAATGTAGATGTGCACCTACTATTTTAAAATTTGATCAGAATGATTTTTGGGGGTTTCCTATACCAAAACATGGACTTAACCATTGACTACATGGGTGTACCCATCTCTTATCCGCAACTCCTCCTAAACCCCTTGATGGATTGTCATGAAATTTTTACACAATCTTTGTAACATAATATAGATGTGCGTCTACTATTTGAAAGTTTGATCAGAATGATTTTTTGGGTTTTCCATAGCAAAACATGGACTTAGCCATTCGACTACATGGGGGTACCCATCTCTTATCCACAACTCATCCTAAACCCCTTGATGGATTGTCATGAAACTTTTACACAATCTTTGTAACATAATATAGATGTGCACCTACTATTTAAAGTTTGATCAGAATGATTTTGGGATTTCCCATAGCAATACATGGACTCAGCCATTCGACTACATGGGGGTGCCCATCTCTTATCTGCAACTCCTCCTAAACCCCTTGATGGATTTTCATGAAACCTACACACAATCTTTGTGACATAATGTAGATGTGCATCTCCTATTCTAAATTTTATTTTATTCTAAAAAGTTCTGATTTTAAAGTTTTTGCCTTCGGCAAGGTGAGCTTTTGCCATCACTTGGCGTTCGTCGCCCGTCGTCCGTCGTCTGTCGTCCGTCGTTCAACTTTTCAAAAATCTTCTTCTCTGAAACCACTTAGTCAATTATAATGAAACTTAGTAGGGTTGTTTTGTGGTATGTCCTCTGCAAAACGATCGTTCGAATTTTTGATTCGACAAAAAACATGGCCGCCATGGCTAAAAATAGAACATAGGGGTAAATTGCAGGTTTTTGCAAATTACTCAAAAACCGTAACATATATCAAAATTCTGGCATTGGATAAAAGTGATCAGCACCTCAAGATCTACCTGCCCAGAAAATTTCAAGAAGATCCAACAAAGGATGTAGGAGTTATTGTCCTTTTCTAAATTTTTTCAAAAATTTTATTTATTTAGCCCTTTATCTTGAAAACTATACAAGATATTTCAAAAATTTAAATTGCATATGACTAAGCACATCAAGATCTACAACAGTTGTAACAGAGTCAAAGTTGTAGGATCGTTCCTTGAGGAGTTATACCCCTTGGATTGTAAAAATTGACCATTTTCATAGTTTTTTGTTCAAAAATCTTCTTCTCTTAAACCGCTTTGCCAAATGAAATGAAACTTGGTAGGGTTGTTCTTTAATATGTGGTCTACAAAATTATCGTTCGACATTTTGATTTGACAAAAAACATGGCCGCCATGGATAAAAATAGGACATAAGGGTTAATTGCAGTTTTTTTGCAACTTGCTCAAAAATGGTAACAGATATTAAAATTCTGTTTGGATAATAATGATCAACACATCAAGATCTACCTGCCCTGAAGTTTTGAAGTAGATCTTACAATGGTTGTAGGAGTAATTGCCCTTTTTCTTGTTTTTTTCTTCTTCAAATTTTGCTCTTTTTAGACTATTATCTTGAAAACTATACAAGATATTTGAAAAATTTAAATTGCATATGGTTAAGCACATTATGTCTAAAAATTATGAAATGGGGTCAAAGTTGTAAGACCTTTGTTGATAGGAGTTGTTTTCCTTAGAATATTAGAATTGATAATTCCACAGAGTAGCAGTCCTTTGTTAATATATCCAGGTTATAAGTATCATCGAATACAAGGTGAGCGATTCAGGCTCCTGGGAGCCTCTAGTTATAAGAAGTCTTTTAAAACAAAGTTAATCTAGGTATGATAGATGTTGCAAACAAAGATCCGAACATAATTGTACACGAATGTAATGTTAATTCAGTGCATTACTAAGGAAATTCAATGGTAATACAATGTATTTCTTTTCAAAATCCTTGTAATGGTTATAACAATTCAATGCAAGTTTTCTCAAAGTAATGGTAATTCAATACATTACATTGCAAAATAGTTCGCTCTATGCCTGGTTGACAGAAAGGATGTCATCAATATATCTGGTAAATAAAGGGAATAACAAGATTACCAAATAAAGGTAATGACAAAACTACCGAACTTGAATGATCAATCTCATTGTCCAGAGAAAATGACAAAAACGAATCAGTCATACCGGAGAATTGATGGATCGCAATTGTCCTGACTTGGTACACGCATTTCAAACGAAATGATGGGTTAAACCAGGTTTTATGGCGCCAAACCTCCCTCTTCCATTGCGATCTAGGATCCGGTAATGACCATAGAACACAACATAGTTGTGAGACACAATAGTGATATTGAGGTGATCATCTCGTTACAGCAGACCAGTCAAACACTAATGAAAACCATATCACCATATCTTTTTATTCAACTTTGAACTTTTCTACTAGCGGCTGATAACGAAGAAATAATTATTTTAGGGATCATATGACACATATTTTCTTATAGCCTTGCTCCAAAAGTCGGTCACGAAGAAATCGTTGTCTGATAAAAAAATCTGTGAAACTTGGAGGATCAAACTCAATGTCCAAGAGAATAGACAAAACATGAAAAATAAACTGGAAAATTATAGATCGCAATGGTCTTGACTTTGTGCAGACATTTAAAATACAATGGAAGATTAAGCCAGGTTTTATGACGCGACAAATCTCCCTCTCCAATTACAATCTTAGGGCCCTGTAGTGAGATTAAAGGATCTTGCCTTTTTCATCTTCTTGTTCTCTACGAGTTTCCTAGGAAAATCAGTCTCGTCAGAGAACAAAAATCAAGTCGGCCAGGAAAGGAGCACAATTTGTGCCCATTGTATTGTCAAATTGTTGTTGGAAAATCTCCTTTCCAAATGTGATATAAAAACTGTAAATGAGGAAATCAAGCATACTGCCAACTGTCCATTGTGTAAGTTTTACCGTTTTAACATGTTTTAAAAAAAACATGTAAAATTATGGAAAGTATTGTCATTATTTTAGAATGATGTTATGCAATGCCACCCGAAACCATGTGATCCTCAGTTGTTGTGCGTACAAACCATAAACAGCTTTACATATCAGCCGGTACAAGGATTGTGGTACGAAGAAGAAGGTAGGTGTGATAAGGTCATTTTTATCGCAAAAACTCACCTTCAATTATTTCTATGACAACAAATATCACTTATATTTTTGTACAATTTTTTAGGTTATTTTGCATGCGAGCAGTAGTGGTACCTATGGGGCATCCGAACTTCAAAAGTCTGAAAGCACAAACCCAGTTTATCGACCGCTAACTACAGTTTACCGTCGATAAACTCAGTTTATGGGGTTTTGTGACTGTCGCATGTCATGCAGTTCAGCACCCAGGAACCCTAATTAGCATTGAAAATTTTCATAGTCGACAGCTAATGTTAATTAAACAAACTTGGTTTATTGGGGTTTTATAACCTACAATGCAAAGTTGCTTTTGACTGACTCGAGCGTAAGCCCATTCCACCCGTCTGTAATCATATTTTATGGACGCAAATCTTCTGAAACTACTAAGCAGAAATAAATGAAACTTGGTATGCAAAAAGTACACTTCGTAAAGTTGTGCATATAATTAGGAATTGTTTTCTGTATTTTTTTTTTATAAAAGGTGCGACCCTTTTGACTAAGAAAATCTTGAATTCTGCATTTCATATTTCTAAGTTTAACGGAATCTTGTTATGGCATTCATATACATGCAAATTATCTTTACAATGCTTGTTGTACCTCAATAGGTATTCCTCAGGGATAATATTAATTGAACTCGTAGGGTATGAAAGCACGCTTACTTAGTTTCTGTTATTGATACTTTCCAAACCACATGACATATTCATAGCATGCAATAGCAACCGCATAATAAACTATTTTATAGGGTTTAAACCATAGTTCACTCGGTTACTTTAGTTTGCGCGGCGCAAATGCTTTTTTATCAACGCAAAACATCATTTATCGACCGTAAACTATAGTTTGCGGTTGATAAACTCAGTTTATCGCCGATAAACTCAGTTTATCATCGATAAATTCGGTTTATCACCGAGAAACCCTGATTAGCATTTGAAACCCCCATTATCGACCGCTAATGATAAATTTCAAACAACTGAAATTATCATCAGCATCCCCAGTTTATCGACCGCTAACTATAGTTTACGGTCGATAAACTCAGTTTATGGGGTTTTTGTGACTGTCGCGTGCCATACATATCCGTCGTGTTGACAATATTCCATTCAGCGTGTCAAAGCAGGTAAAAAAAATATAACGACGGACATACCATAATCTGCAGTCATTTGAAAGATCGAAATCTCATATTTGTCTATAAGCGCATAATGTCTTCCATAAAATTTCTCGAGTGAAAACAAAAACTAATGAGCAACAAAACCATGCGTGAGCAGTTTTTTTATGTCAGACGTAACGATTTGCCAAGGAAATCGATATAAGTACCACGAGCTCTGGAAAAACGAATCAGTTGAGATACGTAAACTACATAGGCTGGAGAGGACGGAACATTGCTACACAAGAAAAAAAGTTGATGATTGGTGAAAGTGTTTTTCAAGATGAAGATGTTCTTTATCTCATGTTCCTGAGGATTTATTATATTGAGAAATTAACCAAATTGAGAATTGTTCAGTGAAACGAAATTATCAATATAACGGAAAGTGAGATTAAAAGACAGAACAAGTCTAGAAGTGATTGTAAGAAGTCTGCTTTATATGAGTGAAGAAACAATCATCACACAAAGGGGCATAAGAGAGAACTAGTCTAGAAGTGGTTGTTAGAAGTCTGATTCATTTGAGTGAAGAAACAATCATCACGAAAAGGGGCATGATAAGTTCCCATTGGAATCTCTATTATTTGCTAAAAAAAAACACGTCCACCAATCTGAACAAATATGTTGTCAATGAGAAAGTTGAGCATGTCGGTTATTTGGTCTTGTGTCAATTTGTTCTTTTACTTGGACTCATTGATGACAAAATTTAAGTTGTGACAATCGCGATTTCAGTTGTTCATGTGGAAAAAAGGTATAAAGCATGGATAAATGAGCTAATAGATCAGTGAATGCTATTGAGAATAATGAATTCTACAGAAATCATATGAATAAAAAAAAACTCTAATTTATCAGATAAAAATATATGACACATATACATACATATGATCTTTGATATCTTAATGGCTTCTACACGACGGTGATGGTCAGTAACAATATCAGTAGTTTCAGTAGTATACTATACATAGTGCGACTATATGAGGTAAAGTTTGGCATTAATGTCCCCATCTGGCACACGGCTATATTTTATATAAATTGAACAGAAAAATTGTGTTCTTTCAGATTATTTTGTTTAATCGGCATCAAAGCCGATTCAATAGTTCGTAGAAAATCTTAAAAATGCAGCCCCCCGTAAATTTCATACTTGTGATTAGATTTATATGATCGATTAATGTTGGTTTGTAACATTTGGCTAATACTGATATAATTTCAACTAATTTTGTTTACTTTCGATAAATAATCGTTACCATATTTTTAGAGGTTTCCAATGAATAATTATTCTTTTAGTGTTTTGTGGTCTGTGAACAATTTAGACGTTTTCTGTTACTTGGTGGGCAATAAACGTACTATAACATCAAATTGAGTGAAAACAGTACTTGTTCGAAGCTAACCTTGTTGAACTACCTTAAAGTTTTGTATTTTGTTGTGATTTTATTTACACCATCATACAACAATTGACCTAGGAATAATTGTTGTTTATACATTTATTTTATTCAAATATTGATTGATTGTTTTGAGTTTTGTGTAAATGTTCAATGCACAATACTCAATAATTTTTCGTTACCCTATCTACACTTTTTAATACATTAAACAGATAAATTGACTTACTACGTTAACGCAAATGTTGATATCTTATTCTTTCAATACAATTAGAATTTATGACCACTGCGGTGTAAAGCAGAACAGAATGAAATTTAAAAAAAAACAAAAAACAACGAAACAGGCAGCATACTATCCAAACTTTAAAGCTATATGAGATAGGTATCAATGTTTTATGTTATTCGCCTATACTATTGTTTCATTGACAAAAACCCAAATACAAATGAATGATTTTACAAGCACCAAAAATGAAAATAAAAATAAAAATGGGAAAACGGTGCAAGAATGATTATAACTCATCCTTTTCTATACAACTATTACTCCAACGTGAAACTGTAAATCTAACTGTATAGCTAAATTGCTTTCCTGCAAATACTTTGCACGTACAATAATGGTAATCGACACACAAAATGTTTTGTTCACAGTTTAAATAAGATTTGTTCAGTTTTTATACAATGAGGTGCATCGAAAATATCTTGTTTAATTCGTGTCAGATAAGTTTGACGATTGGGATTGGAATTACTTTAAGAGAGCTCTGGTCACCTAACAGAAGTCATCTCTTTTAATGTTTTATAATAGTTGGTCATAAAATACTTGCCAATAGAAAGCAGCAGATCGGCTACAAATTTATGGGACACTAAAGTGTCAAAATAAAAAAACCCAGAAAGCATAAAGAGAACAGCACGAAACAACAGACGCCAAAAAGCATCCAGAAACAAGTAAATAGCAATGAACAATGCAAAGGGTAAGCAGTTATTGTTTGCTGTGACACCTCCGCGGCATTGGTAACGTTCAATTCAGAGTGTCAAACCGTTGAAGAAGGAGAAAACGAACCCCGATGACAATACAGCATCTGTTTTCACCTGAACATCTGTTTTCACCTGAGAGACAGAAATCATAATTCCTTATTTGTCAATGTGCGCATGATTTCCACCAAAAAAATAAAACTGTTTTAGAATTTTTTGTCTCAAACGTGACTCTCTGTCAAGAAAATCAATATATGTTCCACAGGCTCTAAAATTGAGTTGGTTTGTAAAAATGTACATCGGTTAACTTAAATTGTTCCCAGCACTTTTAGATAGACTTGACCGGTTTGGAAGACTTGTTTGTTTCAAAACAATTGTTGCCAATAAGGACAGCAAAACAGAACGTATTATTGTAGTTTTGGAGGAGGTAGAATAGTAGGCTTGAAAATGAAATACATCTGGAATCATCACACGTTTTTTCCTCTTAAAATGTGATCAGCAGGCCCAACACTCTCTGGAAAATATTCTTCCTGGTAAAACAATATAAAAAGAGGTAAAGGATTTTTTTTAATGAGAAGAGTCTAGTGCATCAATGGTAAGGAGTGCCCGAGAAGTCCTACTAATAGCATAACATACGTTTTACACAAAACATTGATGATTTTAGTGACTTTAAATAAAAATGATTATGTGAAAAACCGGACATCTACTGAATAAATTTGAGCGACGCATACGCCAACGCCTAATTGCACAATCGATCATCAAAAACGAAAACACAAACTTGCACATGTATGTGATTGAAATCCAATATTATACTCGGGGAAGCAATTGTTTAATTTATTGCAAATAAGCAAACATAGCCCTTCTGCAATATATAATTTGGGAATGTTGTGTTTTTTTTTTAGAGTTAGTATACATATATTATTATAATGTAGGTTTTCAAGATTTAGGATATTTTGTTGCTCAAGTGGGGTACTAATTTTAGTAATTCATATTCCCCGACCTCCTATGTCATAAAGTGAAATTTCTTTTCAAAATTTCAAAACATATTATATGGTTTCAGAATAGAAATGTTAGCCAATTTTGAGTTACTTTAAATACATTGAATGTTTGATTATTTGGAGGATTTTTTATACCCCTGTAAAAGGGTCTTTACAATTAAAGATTAGTCAGGATCATTGATAGACGCCAGTTAAGCATTAAAACAAGAGGACGCAAAGAAAACACCATAATAAAACAAAAATAAGGACGGGAGACCATATTATACTTCACCATTTTGACCCTGAGTTTTTAATAAGAAAACTTACTTAAAAAAAACCTGATCATGAGAAAAGCATGCAGAAATGGAAATTTTGTCCAGTAATAGATAACTGAAAGCAAAGTTGCAAATGTGTTTTTGTAGAGACGATATACTAGTAGCAGTCTTTTGGAAATATGATCCCTGTTAATAATCCAATCCTGTAGTTTTCTTTAAAAAGAATACTTTCTAGTAGTTTTTTTGAAAACTAAACAATTTTTTCAGAGCTTTTACATTTTATTCTTCACATTGTGTGAATTTTATTATTTTTTTTTAAATTGCGAAAATGATAGGTTCTCTGTCTGAAACGGTCAGGAATGACATATTCATTTGGGTTAGGGGTGAAAGATGGGGACATCTGTCTATTTTAATGAAATTTTCAGAAATCGTCAATTGTAGTAGACTATTGTTCATAAATGAAAGGTTCGATTATTAACAGGGATCATATTTCCAAAAGACTGCTAATAAAAGATTAAACTACAGAAAAACATAGTTTCAAAAAAGAGGACAAACAAATCATAAAATGTAAACACTTGCGGGTACCAGTAAACTGTGAAACAAAACGAAACCAAATGGAACGTAACGAAACGAAATCGGTAAAGAAGGAAACGAAATCAGTAACGCAAGCAACCGAAATCTGCAAAGAAGGAAGACAAAATCGGGCGAAACCGGTAAAAATAGAAAACTGAATCGATTTTACCCGATACCAGTCGTTTTCTTAATTTACTGATTTTGTTTTCTTTTCGTCTCGTCTGGCAACACCAATGTTTCCTACCGTTACACTAAAACCATAAGTAGTAAAATTTTCAACCACAAAAAAGGCATTGCAGGACCTAAACATTGAAAAATATCTAAAGTTCCCTCTGACATTTGATTGCCATGCTTCTCCCTTTGTCTATGGTCCATCTGGTCATGTCATCACGGGTGATCTTAAGATAATTGAAAATGATTTATTACGTAATGTGGTTTCCCATGGACCTAAATTCAGGGAACCACAGCTTATAAATTTGAATCACAACTTTAAGATCATCATGGACGCTGTGGAGGACTATGCTAGAGCCTGGATAAAGAGGGAAAAGGACCAAGAACCAGAGCTTGAATCACTGTCGGACTGGGTAAGGACTATCCGATCTCTTGTACGAAGCCGAATAGACAAACTTCGCAAATGTGTGAACCCCGGGCCTTCTTCTGTATTTAGAGATCGTGAAGCTCTCAATTGTCTCTCTTTTTTCCATGATAAGTATGTTGTCACGGCAGCTGACAAGGCTTCCAATAATATAGTTTTGTATGTAAAGTACATTATTACAATTGTCTAATAAAACAACTAGGCATTGATGGTAATACTTCCGCTAGTGCTACACACAAACGGACTACATTTAACAAAGATGAAATCATAGCCAACCATAGCTCTTTTGTGTCCTCTTTCAATATTCAAATGAAAGAGGAACCTAAAGAGTTACCATGTTTGTACTGGATACCTAAACTTCACAAAAATCCGTACAAAGAAAGGTATGCTCTTTTTTTAAATATGGTGTACTTGTACACGAGATTACTTCTCATGTGTACTCTTTGTTTTTAACCTCTATATAAATTTATGTAAATTCTAAAACCTAAGGTTAAACTCCATCCATCATAGTTTTGCCCTTGGCTATATATATTTGGATTTCGTTTGGCTTATTGCATTTTGAACATCTTTTGAATTGTGGGTTTCCTTTGTTTGGGTTCTAGTGCTGCTGATGAGGAATAATTTTCCGAAATGGCCATACAGCTCATAAAAATTAGTTGCAGTTGGAGTAAACATATGTGTTGCGGTCTCATGTTCATTTACTCCATATCTTTTCTTCAATTATTTATTACCAGAGTTTGTCTTTTATGCCGTGTGGAGTAAGTAGAACAATTCCCCGTGTTTAAGAAGTATGCTCTTTATTTTTTAAATATGGTGTACTTGTACATGAGATTACTTCTCATGTGTACTCTTTGTTTTTAACCTCTATATAAATTTATGTAAATTCTAAAACCTAAGGTTAAACTCCTTCCATCATAGTTTTGCCCGTAGCTATATATATTTGGATTTCGTTTGGCTTAATGCATTTTGAACATCTTTTGAATTGTGGATTTTTTTTCGTTTGGGTTCTAGTGCTACTGATGAGGAATAATTTTCCGAAATGGCCATACAGCTCATAAAAATTAGTTGCAGTTGGAGTAAACATATGTTTTGTGGTCTCATGTTCATTTACTCCATATCTTTTCTTCAATTATTTATTACCAGAGTTTGTCTTTTATGCCGTGTGGAGTAAGTAGAACAATTCCCCGTGTTTAAGATGTATGCTCTTTATTTTTTAAATATGGTGTACTTGTACATGAGATTACTTCTCATGTGTACTCTTTGTTTTTAACCTCTATATAAATTTATGTAAATTCTAAAACCTAAGGTTAAACTCCATCCATCATAGTTTTGCCCTTAGCTATATATATTTGGATTTCGTTTGGCTTAATGCATTTTGAACATCTTTTGAATTGTGGATTTCCTTTGTTTGGGTTCTAGTGCTGCTGATGAGGAATAATTTTCCGAAATGGCCATACGGCTCATAAAATTAGTTGCAGTTGGACTAAACATACGTGTTGTGGTCTCATGTTCATTTACTCCATATCTTTTCTTGAATTATATATAGCTGGATCTTTATCATGTTCAACTACAGAGCTGTCCGTTCATTTAACTAAAATCTTGTCTGCTATGCATATTTTATGCGTCCTGCCTTTTTATATCGGAAAAACAAGCTTGGATTTTCTTGTTCGTGCAATTTTTTCTTTTTCTTTTATTTTTAAAGCTTCTATAAATCTTTAGCCGAAAAACCAACCTGCCTTTTTCCAATTCAAAGCAGTGTCCTGCCTTTTTACTTCTAGACATTTGCCATACTGCATTTTTATTTCAAATTTCACCATGGCCATCCCCCTTCTCCATAAAAATCAAATGACCGCTCCCTAATTATACAATGTTCGTATCAGTTATAATCAAAACTACAACATAGTTCAAGACAATACATTTTTATGCCTGCTACGCGATCAAAGGCGCTTAACAAAAAAAAATCAAAATGCCAAACTCCTAGTGGATAAGAAAAGCACCGAACAATTAAAACGAAATATGTCGAACTGGAAGTCTATTATGACTAAGATCAACTTATGCCTATGATATTAAGCAGGGGCCTGTTTAACAAACCTATCTAAAGATAAGTCTAAAGACGTGCATAAGAGATGGAATCGAGATGGTCTTTTGACCATCTTATTACATGTCTAAAACCACACAACAAAGCTATCTTATGGGTATCTTAGTTTATATGGTCTTTTGATGGTCATAATTTAATGTTAGCATCGGTTATAATATTATTAGTCATTGACAAAAATTGATTGTAACTCTTTTCGCTATGTTATAATATATCAAAAATAAAAGTAAACATTTTCTCTATTTCATTTATAGCATTTTGTATCGATATGATGGAAAATAAACATAATTTTATAAATGGAAAACTAATAAAGCCCCGAACTTATCGTTGAAACTTTAACCACATGTAATTCACAAAACAACTTATTCTCTTAAAAAAGAAAACTATCTAGTAAACAACTTAGATACAATAGGATCAACAAAGATCAAGTTGGCCAATACATTTGCATGTTTTAAATACTTACGAATTAAGAAATGATTACGTTACACTAGTGTAATTCACGTGCAAAAATAAGTATTGCGTTCAGGAGTCTTTATTTACTTGAATATATAGCAGACTAACTTGTACTATGTAAAAATGAACCAAAGACAAAAATACGGAATAAATATTAAGGATTTATTTATTTTGTAAAGATATTAAAATCATTTTTGGTGTAAAGACCACCATAAGACAACTAATTCGTAGTCTTAATTTTAGGATTAAAAAATTGCGATGTCTAAAAATAAGACATCTTCGATAAACCGATTTAGGACTAAGATTTGTCTATAGACCATCTTTAGACACGTCTTAGTCATAAGACACTTTTGTTAAACAGGCCCCTCAGGTACCTTAGTACTTAATCAGCAGCGATACAAATGAAGCCATTCGTTTTTTAGTTAGTCATTTGTTGAATGTTTTAGATTGTGCCGGGTATTTGACAGACAAGTGTGGAGATAAATGTATTGCGTTATTGGGCAATACGACAATGCAGGTATAAAAAAGTTACATGCATTATCATCGTTTTCACAGTTTATATATTATGTTAAGTAAAATGTGAAAAAGTAAATATAAGGATGGTATGGCTTTCAAAAACGATTGTTTTATTAATAACTTTTTGTTACATTCCTTTTTCTTTTTTCTTTTTCCGTTTTAGTTTAAGCACTTTGAAAAGTTACGATTCTGCAATTATTTCTTCAAAGACTCATACTTATGAAATTAGTTACTTTAGTAACGGTTCATTTGACGTAGAAAATTATCACTTGATGAAGAATAGACAGACATAACGCACACACAGAATTAGTACCAACATTGGATGCGACCCACAATTTCTTTTACAATGCCTGTACCAAGTCTCTGGTATGTCTTTGATTTGTTTTGTCTTCTTGGATAAATGGGATTGATCATCCCAGTTCGGTTGTTTTGTTGTGTCATTTATTTGCCTCAAAAATCGTTTAATTTGTTTTTATATTTATTATAGAGTACTCCAAATATTGAAGTTCCTGGTGGGTTATGTTATGGTAAAATCATATTCATAAAAGTGACACCCGGACCAACCACGTATGTAATTTTATCAATTAACCAAAAAAAAAAAAAAGAAAAAAAATGCAATTTGTTCTTCTGCATTGGTTGCTAAATCTTGTTAATATTGTTTCTCATAGACAATTACATGTATTTGTTAAAGTGTAAAATTAAAAAAATCAGATTCAGTAAGTATATATATGTATGATAATTGACCTCTGAAGTACATGTAATTATAGATATTTACTGAAATGTTTAGGAATTCTGCATTATTCCTAAATGATGTATAATTCCTTACGAGTTATAAATGTAAAATAGAATTTAAAACGGGAACTTTGCTTTAGTCTGTAAAAAAGACTGTATCATGTTTAATTTTAGCTAACATTATTTGATTAGTATAACTATAAAACCTGAGAAGAACAAAATAGTCCAATGAAACGGTGTTGACTATGCGATAATCTTTCCACAATGGAATTTTCAAGCACTTGTCGGGGCGTGTTTTAATCTAAATATATAGTGTTAAGCAAGACCGGAGATGCACATGACGATGTTGGTGAAATGAACATGAAACGGTTATGAGATTTTAGCTATAAAAATTATTTAATTTACTTGATATATTATCAAATGTAGAAGTCGAGAGCAAAACAAATTAAAAGTAAGATGCTTTAGCAATTCAGATGCTTCATTCAGATGTTTCGAGAATTGATCTCATCTTGGGTGAAGCTCGGATCTGAAGTTGATATAAATTCTCGTAATGGCTATATGCAGGCTTAAATAGACTGCCGTAGCATATGTTTTATATATACATGTAAATATATAAAACAGACTCACATTTGAACACAAAAACGTACTTTTACACGTCCCTTACCATCATATTGATGAGGTCCATTCACTTTTTCTTCAATCACAAAAATCGCAACGAACATGATATTAAATAAAGGTAAAAACTAAATTACCGAACTCGGAGGATCAATCTGAATTGATCTGAATCTGATTGAATGTCCAAGAGAAAAGACAAAACACGGAAGACACACCGGAATAGTTGTAGATTGCAATGATCCTGACTTGGTACAGGCATTTCAAATGAAATGATGGTTTAAAAAGGTTTTATAGCGCGCCAAACCCCCCTCTTCCATTGCGATCTTAGGGACCGGTAGTAATACATAACGCAACACAGCTGTGAAGACATACATGTAATAGGGATACTAAGATAATCATCTCAGTACAACAATCAGCAAAACACTAATCAAAGCAAACACTAACCAATACGTTCAACTTAATTTTGAATTTTTCCACAAGTTGCAGATAACGAAGGAAAATTCAAATTTCTTGTAGTTAGCTTTATAGTTTTTACTTGCCCAAAACTCCTGTGTTTTGACTCGTTCTGACGTCAGTGCAATTTACCTTTTCGAAATGTCGACATTTAAATGATCTATATTTACTACTTTTTCTAATATAAATCCAGATAATACAATTCATGTTTTTGGGGTGCAATTTTGCAGATTTAATGTTCTTCTAAAGGAAAGCCAAGACACAAATGCAAATATTGGTTTTAGTATGGGCTTCAGGTACATCTTTGGTTGGCAAACCAACAGGTTGGTGTTCAACTCTTGGATTGACGGTCGTTGGGGTCGTGAAATGCAATACCCCTTCCCTGCTGACCTAAGTCATCTTGTTGAAGTATCCATCCTCATTGATCCTTCTGGATATCTTGTAAGTAGTATCAATATTACATATTACTATATTTAGTTAACCTTAAAGTTTAAGAATCAGGTATTTTGGACTTCCTAAATGTAAATCATGATCTACCAAAAAGATTGTCTGCGAAAACTAGATTCCGCTTAACCCTGTATTAAAAGTTATTTTAATAATATAGAAGATTATTTGTCGTACATGTATCAACGAACATATATTCATTTTTTATTAAGATGAAATAAACCTGTTCAAATAGACCCAGAAATTCTTTAAAAAGATCTGAAACATTTAACAAAGACATGATTTTTGCACAATGCACCGGTCAAGTTGCAAACTGCCTGGTTTTCTTATTTGTCACCGTTGTAGGAATCATTTTTCAAGAGGTTGACATTCAAATTGACATCACGTGCGGTCTTATCCTTGACAACTTTAATATACATATACTTATGTTTCGTTTGCTAGATGTGTTTCAACCCCTCATCACAACTGCTCTTTTTCAGTGGACTTAAAAATTAAATATTGTTTCACAGTTTTTCATTTCTCATCATCATTTTATGTTCATTGCAATTGCACTTTCTATAGATGATCAATATATTCTTTAATTTCTTTGTCATATATTATCTTATGTAGTAAACCCTTTTGGATCATTCTAATCTGGAATTTAGTTAACGTTGTTACTATATTGTAAAAAAATACCATCACTTTTCATATGATTGTTGAACTCAAATAATAACATCATGTAACCCAAATTCGGCAGTTTTTCGTGTTTTTTTCGATGTCATATTTCAAACAAAATCATAGAATCAGATCAATTTTTATTTTCGTTTTTGTATCCATTTCACTGTTAGAAAGTGTAGGCTTCATCGCAAACTACGTCAATATTTAGGACGTATAAAATGACGTCACACAAGGAAGTATTTTATCGATTTTGGGCCTTAAAATAACAATTTTTAGGCCTCATCGCAAGCTACGTCAATATTTAGGACTTATAAAATGACGTCACACAAGGAAGTATTTTATCGATTTCGGGTCCAAAAAATAACAATTTTTAGGCTCCATCGCAAGCTACGTCAATAGTCTATTCAGGACTTATAAAATGACGTCACACAAGGAAGTATTTTATAGATTTTTTTACAATTTTTAGAAAGAGGGGCCGATGGGTTTATTTCGTTCTCCGTTATTGGCAATTTTTATTTTCCGTTGACATATTTTTCCGTGCATCGTGATTGGATATTGCACGTGAACCGTTCTCAGCAAAATACTTTGTCCGTGATTCGTTTAAGGCATGCTTCACAGTAATACACAGTCAAACTTTTATCCGTGAACAAAAATTTAGCCATATTTCCATGTTTCGTTATTTGCATTTTTTATTCTTCGTGATTTGTGATCAGGACCCCCCATCAGGACCCCCTAAAGAGTGTCGGTTTTATTCAATTCTCTAGATTCAGTAGTTTTTTTTCTGATAGGCAAAACCTGTTTAAAATTTTCTCTGATCTTTTTTGAAAAATGCCGAATTAGGGTAGCATGCTAAAATTGGGTTACAAGACGTTATTCTTTTTCGTTTGAATGTACGACGGCATTCGAAATCTGAAATTGAATAATTAGGGAACCAAACCACAGGTATTTGCTCCCCTAACTATCAATATTTCTTTATAAATGACATATTTACTCTATAGAGAAATTGGGAAGTGGGAAATTTGCTCGAAATTTGATCCTGTATGCATTGTAATTTATATTTTCCCGCATCGATATGGAAGGGGATATCCGCCACAAATATGTTCATTTGTTCTTTGTTAATGTGTAGATTTGCAATTCCTTACATGTTCAATTTTTCTTTCTTCAGTGTAAATTTGTCAATTATTTATTTGAGAAGTACATTTTCCCACTTGGTAGCCTGTATTTACCATGTGTTTTATTTGTTTCATGTAGTTTCGTTCATGAGTACTGCTTTTATAATGGTTAATTTGTTCTTTGTGTATTACATGTATTAGTCAATTATTTCCCTCTCAAAGCAAGTTTACAATTATCTTTCGCTTGTAACTCCTGAACTTAATTATTTGTTATTTGTATTTATATTTTTTTTCAAAATTGTCACGCTTACAAAGTACGCATTAACATTTTACAAATGAAGAAAGAACACGTTACTCATGAGTGATTTTGTAAGTATTGTCGGCCAGTCAAACAGAGAGCACTAGTGTAGAGAAGAGAGAATAATACAGAATGTAACAAAAACTTAAAAGTGTTTTCTCTTTATAAACACTGTTTCTATTTAGTCTTAGTAAACCTATTTGTTTTATACACAACTGGACTTCCTTACATGAATTTTTTTAGAAAACTTTGACGGAAATTTTGCATATATATCCAATATGTGTACAAACCTAAGAATTCGGTTAACAAGCATTAGATGACCTAGGAGCATAAACTCACTATAAACCATATGGTACTATAGGATAAAGCTACATTTATATCGAAACATCAGACTTCTGTGGCACTTAGTTGCTTAGAAATCTTCTAAACTTACTTCAAAAGCAAATATCTTAAACTGTCAATAAAGGTAATAACAAAACTACCGAACTTGAATGATCAATCTCATAGTCCAGAGAAAATTACAAAAACGAATCAGTCATACCGGAGAACTGGTGGATCGCAATGGTCCTGACTTGGTACAGGCATTTCAAACGAAATGGTGGGTTAAACCAGGTTTTATGGCGCCAAACCTCCCACTTCCATTGCGATCTTCAAGTCCATACATAGAGTAGTGTAACACTGTAAAATTTTCTAAACCCATAACACACAGTCACGCAAAACAGCGTGACACTGTAAAATTTTACTTGAAATTAGGTTTTATAAGTCGAACAAAATAGGACATGTAGGATATGAAAATTATCATGAATAAAATACAGAAGCGTTTGTCTGGAACATTGTTGTAAATTTTTATTTGAGAGAAACAAACCATAAGAATTAAAGATCGCAATGGTCCTGACTTGGTACAGGCACTTCCAAAGAAGTGGTGGGTTAAACCAGGTTTTATGGCGCCAAACCTCCCTCTTCCATTGCGATCTTAGGATCCGGTAATGACCATAGAACACAACATAGTTGTGAGACACAATAGGGATATTGAGGTGATCATCTCAGTACAGCAGACCAGTCAAACACTAATTAAAACAATTAACTATCATATCTTTTAACTCAATTTTGAACTTTTCTACTAGTGGCTGATAACGAAGAAAGAATTTTTTTAGGGATCGTATGAGACGTATTTTCTTATAGCCCTGCTTCAAAAGTCGGTCACGAAGAAACCGGTGTCTGATCAAAAAATCTGTGAAATGTGTGCTAGCTCTGGCATATCGAATAAGTTGAGAAATATAAACACCGTATGCAGGAGAAGTAGGTATATTGCTCTGTAGATTAGGAAAATTAATAATTTTAAAATTAAAATCGTCTCGTTTATCGTAAATTTTTGTACTCAGATGACCACCTGGGTCAAATTCGAGGTGCAAATCCAAGAAAGACGTGAAGCAATTAGATTCGGTGGTCTCTTTAATCTCCAATTCCGGAGGATATATTGAAGGAATCCAACTACCAAATGAAGTGTTATTGACAGAAAGGACATCATCAATATATCTGAATGTAAGATTAAATGACCAAATGTCAAGCTTTGATGTACGTGTTGCTACAGTATAGCACCATTTTAGTCACCGAAATTCTTTTTAAATGCAAGTAAAGGAGCCCCCTTTTTTTGTGGAAAAATTTGGTAGAATATAAAGGAAAAAATGAAGCATGACCGAAGTGCCCCCTCCTAGCCAGTCAGTAGGCCCCTTTGCAAATATCTGGATCCGCCACTGATACCTATAAACCAAGTTTTATAAAATTTGGTTGAGTTGTTTTAGTTTCTTAGAGATATTGAGCGGAAACTAATTAAAATGATTAACGAGGATTTCCCGCAATTTTTTTTAAGTAAAAAGAGCCAGCTGCAGAATTCACTCAAACTTTTGAGGATAAAAATTTCCGGCTAATATGCACAAAAACACATATAGTGTACTGGCTATACACCGAGTTTCATAATTTAATTTTCATGTGCACTTTCTGATGAGTTGAGGGCAATTATATTATTAGTGAGGATTATGAAAAAGTCCAAGTTTAATGGACTATAAATCCCACATCTGAAGAACGAAATTTTCGGTTAATTGGCACAACTAGACATATGGTGTACTTGCTGCATGTCAACTTTCTTTAAGAAATTGAGCGGAATAAGCGTGACGGACAGACGAAATGACACATAGACAGACGGACGGACAGAATAAAAAAATGTCTTCCCACCAAAGTGGGGGCGGAGAAAAATTGGCATAAGAAAATCAAAATACCTCGACTGGAAAAATAGTCGCTTGACACCAAGAAATGCCTAAGATATATCTGTTAAGATTAAAAATGTGTCCAAGGATAGTTTCTTATGTGCGTTCTATATGTTTAAGTTGAAAGAATATGTTTAAATAAAACAAAATCTGGGTACAGGAATTTAGCATTAGGTACAGCTAATAATAATTTTTTGTTTGTATGCTAGTTCAAGTAAATGGTCTTCTGACAATATTAGTGAAGCAGAAGGCGCACTATTCGAAGGATTACATTTATCAAAAATGTCATGTACTAGTATGTTGTCTCGAATGAATAACTGTAGGTTATATGGGACGTAAAAGCGAAGGCGAAAAATATTTTTAAACAATTTTCCTGCATTTACGCATAACATTGTCAGACTTGCAATAAATGCAATCAACATTGAGGTTAAACAGATGCTTCAGAACTTGTATAAACCTTTGGGACAATAAATACTTCTAAATCGAAAACTAACTTAACCCTGTAAGTGGACATTTTTATAAAGGGCAGATGGACGAACGAACGAACCTGAACATCAATTTTCTTTATTCAACTCTACTTTCGAAAACAGTGCAAAAGTAGCAAAGCAAATGATGACAACAAATTACGTGCGATATCAAGAAACTTTCTTAATTTCCTAGGCAACTTCCTCCTATACCAACAATAACGGGCCTTTCTCTATTATACGGTAATTCAAATTTCTGTGTTTGTTTTTGTTATTTTTGCTTTTTTCCCTTTTTTTTTGTCCTCCGCCGCAACGCGGAGCGAGGATATAAAAATGCAAGGCGTCCGTCCGTCGCACTTTTGTCCTATCATTGTTTATGTACCACCACTATCCGACCCGACACTTACCTATGTTTTCATTCGTGTATTTGCTAGTCGATATTTTGACGATTTACCATGTACAACACATTAAAATAAAGTTTGAGTAAGTAAATATAACCTTAATACTATGAAATTTCTATCATTTGACATGACTCCGATTCACATGCAAGTTTACTCCTCTCTACAAACGTCGTTATTTCCCAATGTTTTGAGTTTAAAACCATTTATATGATCTATAGGGCTTCTTAAGGACTAGAAATACCAAACTAGAAAATTTGTGAGTAGCTGTTCACAAATAAATACCATCTAAGATCAAATTTTAAAGTAGAAGGTGCACATCTAGATTGTGCGAAAGTTTTACGTAAATCCATTGTGGGGTTACGGAGGAGTTGCGGATAAGAGAAAGGTACCCTAAAGTGTAACGGAAGAACGGACGAACGGACACACAGTTAGATACCACTATCCCTATATACCTACTCTCCATTCATTAGCGGGGGTATAAATGTACTTAAGCTACATGGAAACAACCTTTATTCAGCCTCCCATGTGCATACCATATGACTCGCGGTATTCTTTAAGGCATGTGTTGACTGAATTGATGTTACTCCATTACGTGACTGTGAAGTATTTCAGCAGTGCATCTATGCACGATTTGTTCAGCGGCATCTCATACGATGCGGGGTCTGGGTGGCCGAGTGGTCAAAGGCGCTGGTGTAAATACCATGCTATTGATCAAAACCCGATCACCTCTCAGGTGGTGTTTGAGTCCCACTTTTTACTTTTCGGTTTTATCTATTTATTTCATATCTTTTGTATTTCATTTCCGGTCTTTTGACTTGGTTTTACATCCAAATTTTATTATATATATTGTAATTTACTTTTGTCCTGATGATGGCTGAAAAATCGCCGATAGGACACAAAGCAAACACCAATCAAACAATAAATTATGCAGAGAAAACACTTTTAAGTTTTGCTACGGCTTTTAATTCTCTCTACTCTTCCCCAGTTCTCTCTGTTTTGACACGCCAGCAAACTTTCGGTTCAAAATCACTCATGAGTTACGTGTTCTTTCTTAATTTGTGAACAATGTTAATGCGAACTTTGTAAACGTGTAGATTTGAAATGTGCTTGTTTAACCATTCATTAAAGCTAGGAATAACAATGCCGAACAAAGATAATAGTAAACTAAATTAAAATATTTGAGAAATATACAAAGAACAAATTAAACAATGCTAGTAGTACTATAGATCAACGCAGTACCAATGAACGAAACTACATAAAACAAATAAAAACATGTAGAAAAAATATTTCTCGAATAAATAATTGACGAATTTACAATGAACAAAGAAATAACTGAACATGTTAGGAATTGTACCTCTACTAATTAATAAAGAACAAATGAACATATTTCTGGCGGATATCCCCTTCCTTAATCGATTCATATACATCGTGTAAATTATTTTTGGAATATCAATTTAGTCACTTCATTTTGAATTTATCACGTTCAACGACAGACTTTTTTCGAATAATACCATTTCCGGTTTAAGGCAACCTACAGCAAGTCTCAAATATCTAAGAAATACAAAACAATATTAAGAATAACTGAAAAATTTAAAGATGAAAACAGTCCACAGGCATTTAGAAAGTTAGACCAGGAGTCATCTGGCCAAACCTCTCTATTCCATTAGAGGTTTCTCAACAAGACACGAACGAACGAAACTCTACGAACGTAACAACGGGGATACATTATTCAAGTAAACAAAAACATGTAAATTAACCACTAGCTAACCTGTTTCAGGGGATCGAGCTTTAGTATTAAAGATTTGATGATAGACATTACTATTTTTTCGTGTTTTAAATGTCAAAAATTCAGAAAACCAGTAATTTGTTCTTCGTATAGATAGGTTCGTTTAGTTACGTTGACTTTTTTAAGGATTTGATTAATGTCCCTTTGACCGTTTTTATATTAATAATACCAACACATTACTTCATCAAATGAATTGTGCATTTAAGGTTCATGGTTGCACTTCGAAAAAATAGTAGTTATTTGACCTATTAGTTTAGTCTATGTACGACTTAAACTACACATAGAAATATAAAATAAAGTGTAGTAGTGTCTAGCTATAAAAATCGCCGATCATTTTCCCTTCTATTTTACTAGATAAATATTGTTGTTTTTTCTGTTCATTTTCTTTCCGTTCAAATTGTACCTTATCATTTTGGCAATTTTTAAAAAAAATACTGAAATTCACACTATTTGAAGAATACATTGTAAAACCTTTGAAGAAACTGTTAAATTTTCAAAAAACCTGCCAGAAAGTATTCTTTTCGACGGAAAACTGATGAAAAAAACGCAGTGTCAAAAAAGAGGACAAACTAATTATAGAATGTAAACACTTGCGGGTACTGGTAAACTGAGAAACAAAAAGTAACCAAACGAAACGGAGCTGCACAAAAACAATATCGGTAAAGAAGGAAACGTTAACAGTAAAATTAGCAACCGAAATCTGTATTTAGAAAGGAAACGAAATCAAGCGAAACTGGTAAAAAGGAAAATTGAATCGATTTTAGCCGACACCAGTCGTTTTTCTTAATTTACCGATTTCGTTTTATCTTCGCCTCGTTTGCTTACATTTCGTTTCTCAGTTTAAAATTACCCAGTTTACCAAAAGTAAATATTTATACTGGACAATACTTAATCAAAGCGAATAATTAAAATAAATGATAAATGATAAATGGGCGCTGGACACAGTGCAGGCGAAGTTGCCATAGATGACAGAGTATGGGTTCGATTCCAGCTCAATCCCATGCTGGATTTTCCGGTGTCAACGGCTTTAAAAAGATGATTTTCATCACTGTTGGCACACGGACACCCCTTTCTAACTTAGCAGCTCACCATATCCATTCTATATTATATCAATTACTTTACAGAGCTGTGCGCAACAACATTTATCATTTATATTCTCATATTACTATACCAGTTGCGACCAATTCTCTATCTTTCTCTCTCTACCCACCTAATGTTCATCGTGTACTGTGTTACAACCTTAGATTGTCTACGAGGAGGCTTAACTAGGCAACCGAAAGCTAGATTTTTTATCTAGCCTAGGTGGTCTAGTGGTCTAGGGCGCTGGACACAGTGCAGGCGAAGTTGCCATAGATGACAGAGTATGGGTTCGATTCCAGCTCAATCCCATGCTGGATTTTCCGGTGTCAACGGCTTTAAAAAGATGATTTTCATCACTGTTGGCACACGGACACCCCTTACTAACTTAGCAGCTCACCATATCCATTCTATATTATATCAATTACTTTACAGAGCTGTGCGCAACAACATTTATCATTTATATTCTCATATTACTATACCAGTTGCGACCAATTCTCTATCTTTCTCTCTCTACCCACCTAATGTTCATCGTGTACTGTGTTACAACCTTAGATTATCTACGAGGAGGCTTAACTAGGCAACCGAAAGCTAGATTTTTTATCTAGCCTAGGTGGTCTAGTGGTCTAGGGCGCTGGACACAGTGCAGGCGAAGTTGCCATAGATGACAGAGTATGGGTTCGATTCCAGCTCAATCCCATGCTGGATTTTCCGGTGTCAACGGCTTTAAAAAGATGATTTTCATCACTGTTGGCACACGGACACCCCTTTCTAACTTAGCAGCTCACCATATCCATTCTATATTATATCAATAATTAAAATAAGATTATTTTATAGAAAACTGCAAAACATTGAGTTTTTATGTTGGTACAGGTAAGTTTTAGATAGTATATCTTTAATATATGTACTTCTTATTCAATGTAAAAAATTGCGAAATTGATAGGTTCTATGTCTTTAAATAAAGCATTAATTACCCCATAATAACCTTCCATAAAACCGATTGTGAGTAGATTTAATAACATTTAATAAAACTACCTTGCACGTGGAGGCCATTTGACAGGGCAAGGTTGATATTTGGCTATATTTTGATCGTGCTGAGCAACGATTCCGAAAATGCTATGATTACATTTTACAAATCAAAAATTAGACTTGGAAGAAACGAACATCAAACAAATAATGCATTAAAACATATAAACTGCAATCAGAAAGAATAGCGTTTGATTCATTATCTAGCTGTTCAGATCATCGTGACAAGTCAATGTTAAAGCCCCTAACAAAAATTTAAATTTAGAAGAAAAAAATCACTAATCATGAAAAAGTAGGATCTGATATCGTAATTAATATAGACCAAGTGCTGTTCTTCTATTTGTCTTGCATGTATTTAGTTAGATCATTCTATACTTAGTACTTGGAAACGGATTATATTTGACCTTTTGAATTCACAAAAAAAACAGTTGATATTATCTCCCTGACTGGTTGGTGTTTATAGTCGTGACTATAGGCTATATAGCCTCTGCAGCGACTATTAGGACTCACTGTGTGCCATTGGTCGTCCAGCCCATAACACACCACCACCAGTGTTACTGTTCCAGGTACATTCGCCCTGGAGACAGGGCCCGTCTCCCACCGCATGGAGGTTCTGGTCGGGATTTCGGGAGACATTATCTCACTTATCCCCCTTTTGTTTATATATCGGAATACAAATGACAACAAAGTTCCAGACAAAAATTTTGCTACGCCTGACGCACGTTTCGTCTATTCAAGACTCATCAGAGGCGCTCTACCAAAAATATTGAAAATGCCAAACACTGTACGAATATGAAGAGCATAGAACAGTATAACCAAAAATACCAAACTGGGGAACCAAATTATTACTAAGATATTCAACCTATGTCTGGGGTAGGAGGAACCTTAGGGTTTAGACAATTTTGAAATTTAGACGGATAATTTAAAGCTTTGATGTATTCTCCAACTCAAAAGTGTTGGTGCCGGAGCGGGCTAACCTCGGGGAATTTAAACTCCACCAGCAGTGCTAACCTTCACGTGTGTTCGAAATACAAATGACAACAAAGTTCCAGACAAAAATTTTGCTACGCCTGACGCACGTTTCGTCTATTCAAGACTCATCAGAGGCGCTCTACCAAAAATATTGAAAATGCCAAACACTGTACGAATATGAAGAGCATAGAACAGTATAACCAAAAATACCAAACTGGGGAACCAAATTATTACTAAGATATTCAACCTATGTCTGGGGAAGGAAGAACCTTAGGGTTTAGACAATTTTGAAATTAAGACGGATAATTTAAAGCTTTGATGTATTCTCCAACTCAAAAGTGTTGGTGCCGGAGCGGGCTAACCTCGGGGAATTTAAACTCCACCAGCAGTGCTAACCTTCACGTGTGTTCGAAATACAAATGACAACAAAGTTCCAGACAAAAATTTTGCTACGCCTGACGCACGTTTCGTCTATTCAAGACTCATCAGAGGCGCTCTACCAAAAATATTGAAAATGCCAAACACTGTACGAATATGAAGAGCATAGAACAGTATAACCAAAAATACCAAACTGGGGAACCAAATTATTACTAAGATATTCAACCTATGTCTGGGGTAGGAAGAACCTTAGGGTTTAGACAATTTTGAAATTTAGACGGATAATTTAAAGCTTTGATGTATTCTCCAACTCAAAAGTGTTGGTGCCGGAGCGGGCTAACCTCGGGGAATTTAAACTCCACCAGCAGTGCTAACCTTCACGTGTGTTCGAAATACAAATGACAACAAAGTTCCAGACAGAAATTTTGCTACGCCTGCCGCACGTTTCGTCTATTCAAGACTCATCAGAGGCGCTCTACCAAAAATATTGAAAATGCCAAACACTGTACGAATATGAAGAGCATAGAACAGTATAACCAAAAATACCAAACTGGGGAACCAAATTATTACTAAGAATAATGTTGCCAATCAGCCAAGCTTCGTGTAAAATTCCCGAGTCAAAAATCAAATTAAACATATCAACATAAATATTAATCATTCTATCTAGTGAAGAGACAATATATTCGTTTATGATTTGATCTTCTCCAGGTGATTTGCCATTCTGAGCCTTCTTCACGGCTTTCAAAATATCGTCCTTCGTAATTGAACGATTTAAATACTCATTTGTCATGTCCGAGTCAATTTCATTTCTAATTTCAAAATCATGTTGAAAGTTATTTTAATTCAAATCCTTATAAAAATCATACAAATCATTTAAAGGAATAATATTTTCTACATTTCTATTATTTCCTTTGTTAAAAATTTTCCAAAATTCTTTTGGATTTTTCTTCCTTTTATCTTTCATTTCTTTGCTTGCTCATATTTTCGTTACATTTTCTAATACATTCGTTCATTGTTTTCTTATATTGTTTCTCACTTTGACATAATCTTTGTTTAAAAATATTTGACCCATGATGCTTATATAAGCGTTTTGATTTTCTATATTCTTTTTTAGCCTTTTTACAGTCATTATTATACCATAACTTGTTTTTAACCTCCACATTTGCTTGGTTTTGTTTCCCTTTTTACATATGTTCCAAAAGTTACCTTTGCAGATTCTACCAGAATATCCCATACATCTGTAACAATATTATTTTGAAATTACTGAAGAAGGATATACGAATATCCGAAATATCTAAAATTTATATTTTATTTAACATCTTTTGGTAATGTAGAGTACATCTTCTAGACTTGTTTTGTAACAATATTATTTATACATTCTGTATTTATATGACCTATATCATTTTTAGCAGTGATTATATCTAAAAGAATTGGGTCGATTATTACATCAGCAATGTTTCTTCTAAATTCATCAACTTCTTCCGGATGCCACCTTTTTACCTTTGGTTCATTATTTGGGAATTTGACCTTCCAATGTTTGATTTAAATGCTACTGATGAGAGGTTACTCCTTGTAATATCGATATATAGCATATCCAAATTAACCGTTTATACCTGCATTTTGGTATTTGTAATTTTGTTACGTCATTCATAACTTGTGATTCTTCAAGCTCCTGGTTCTTCTTAATTTCTAGTGAAACAAGACAATGGATGTCTGAATAAAGCTTACTTAACTCAAAAATTTCAAAATTTTGAATATATTTAAGAAATTGACTACTGCTTATAAAATAATCGACAACACTGGTATTTTTTGCATGTTGGCTTTCCAACATTGTTTCTTTCTAATCTACCATTTAGTACATACATGTTATTATTTTTACATAATTCTAATAGTTTTCTTCCATAAGTATTCACTACATTATCTGAGCTATTTCTATATCTTGAAATATACTAAGATCATCAAGTAAATACATATCATTAACTTTATTTTGTTCAAAAAAGTTATTTATAAATCTATCGCTTTCATCATTATTTCCATTATAATCTGGTGAATTACCAATACGACTGTTGAAATCTCCAGTCAAAATGACAAAATTTGATTTATTACAAAAAGATTGCAATTCAACTTCTAATTCGTCAAAAGCATCTTCCGATGCGTAAGCTGTATTAAACAACTCCTATAATTACATTTTGTGGAGTATGAAAAACATTTTTATCAATAGAGAACCATAAAACATAAGGGCAACTTGTTTCAATAAACTTTATATATTTATCAAGATATTTCTTATATCCTATTGCAATTCCACCTGATCTATGATTTGAAAGTTTTTTTTTTCTGTTTTTGAAATGAAAAATAAAATCATCACATTCAATATGGTCATCGTCTAATTTAGTTTCTATGAAACAAACAATATCAAAGTTTATTAACAAAGATTGAAATTCTGGATATAAAACTTTTGTTATAATACCATATACATTAGGTGTCAAAATTTTTATATTTTCTTTATTTACAATAGTATCTGTGAGTTCGTATTCAATGTCAAGCGAACTGTGAAAGTCATCTGTCCTATTAGTCTCGAACCCAAACTCATACTACCAAGGTAGTCAGTCTGGGAAAACACCTATTGATTTCTCGTAACCACTAGGTGGCGATCGTTATACCTTTAAACCTTTACCACGTGTGTATATGACGTGTTTAGCATACAAGATTCATTTCAATCTGAAATGAACCAACTTTAAAAACTCAACGTTTCACTGGTTCTGCAAAATCGAGAATCGAATTGGTCAAACGTGTATGGTTCTGTTATCAAGAATGTCCCAATTTTTTACTCCAATAAACATAAACAATTTCCAAAACCAGGTAGACGCCCGTAAGTACAGTTTAACGATAAAATGATTTTTTTATTGTTAACAAAACCAACTTGTGTTCAAAAGTTCAAAAATGTAAAATAGGATGTCGTATTGTAAAATAAGAAATATTATGCTATAAGAGAACAACTCACATCAATTTGAGAAGTTATCTCGCTATTGTATTTGCATGAAATCACTGAACCATATGTACAGAATTCTGAACATACGGTTGAGTGATTTTCGTCGAACATTATGATAAAGCCTGAAAGTACTCCGAACGTACACATAGCAAAATAGGTAATGGGACTGTCCCAGACTCTTATCATCTGTTGATAAGCGCCTTGGTGATCGAGACTACTGTCCTATTCAATTGATCTTTAACTGTATTTGTCCCTTCACGGTCGTCCTATTTATGTTGGTTTGTGCGGGGATCCCAATGGGGTTTTTCGAATTTTCTGTTCTGTGTTGGCGATTTAGGTCGCGCACCCTGTCGTTCGTAATGTTGGCGCGTAGGTTCTATTTCGTCTTCAGGAGAAGGAATGAACTCTTTACAGTTGATAAATAGACCGTCTCTTTTAAAGAAAGCTCTCTGTTAATGTTTTCTCGCTTCTTGAAAATAGGGCCACAACGCTTTTCTTCTGTCGTTGACTTCTTTCGGAAATTGCTCACTTATTTAGAAGTTAGTTCCTTTTAATTCACTTGCCTGTTTCCTGACCTTTTCTCTTTCTTAATAATTGACGAAACAAAAAACGATTGGTTTTGTCCTGAAGTCGACTCTTTTCTGTATACTCTTTACCAAAACGATGCGCTCGGTGGAAATGCACCGGATCGTCAATTTTCAGTTTCGTTTTAAAGAAATCTTCTAGGATTCTCTCCGTTTCGTCAGACTCTTCATCTTGTGTGGTCATCGGTATGCTAGTGAATATTAGGTTTTCACGCATTGAGCTTGTTTGTAGATCGATATGCCTTTCATAAAGGTCGTCTAGATCGCACTGCAGACGTGATAATGATTCATTTGTCTTGTTTTGGTCCACTCTCATATTACATATCCTGTTTTTCATCTCTTCAACGTCGCCCTTGTTGGTTTCGAATTCGCGTTTTATGAAGTTCATACCCTTTTCTACTTCATCTACTCATTTGCTGATACCCTCAACCTTTTTGACAACATTTCTCATTGTTTTGTCAACTTCGTTTATTTTTTCCGTTAACACGTCGAGTCGTGAGAGTTTTTCGCACATCATGTCCACCTTCTGTACCAGTAGATCTATTTTGCTATTTGAATCATTGTAAGCAGCTGAGTTAATAATAAGTGTAAACATTGATTTTGCGGGGTACTCGGTAGAAAACCATATGCGGATGTAGATGGTGATACGTTGACAAAGTTTGGGGGTGGAATGGGTTGTGGTTGTGGTTGAAATGTTGAGCAATATATTTGTCTCTGTTGTTGTAAAATTTGTGAATCGTACACTGGAGTATTTGGCATCGAAGATATCATTATACTGTAACAGTTGTCGTTTTTTATTGGAGCAGTTGTCTTTTTCTTTTTTTGATCAGCAGATTTGTTTACATTTAATTTGAGTAATTTAAATCGCGAGTATTGTTCAATTGTTTCTTATAAGGTATCTCACCGCTACTGTTTTGATTACTTTTCTTACTTTTCCTGGTGGATTTTCCTTTCTTCTTTGGGGGTTTTCTTTGGAGGCATATATAATGTCTATATATCAAACACATTAAAACACGTTTGTCCAATAAACACATCAAGTTCCATGATAATTTATTTTTTTTCCGGGAGCTCAAAAATGTTCGACATCTTGTTCACACATGCGCACACACGTGATGCCAGTGTTTGCCCTGAAGGTTTGTGATCAGTGGACCGTGAAAAGTTCATGGAACACTGATCATGAACAAAAGACAGCACAGTGAATTCGTAAAAAGTAATCCATACTTAAACAATAGAACGACGTCATCAAAATTGTGTAACGCCCGATATTGTACGAATTCCGTCGAGAGGTTTAAAAGTGTTATAATACTGTAGCTGTTCTAAACTCGAAATAAAATTGGGACTCTTTGCCCCTTTCTGTATTTCCGTCATTTACTCAAAATTAAACGACTTAACACGAAACATTTTTTACCGAGGTAGTTGAGACACAGTGAGTATATACCTAAATCAAAGCGCTAAAGCATTAAAAGGCAAGCGAAATATGTAAGCACTAAAAAAGCAGATATTTTAAAAGTTAATGATCACTCTAGTCCCCTCTTTTGCACAGTTGATTATTCAATCTATAACCAATCATATTTCAAATTAAAACCATAGAAACTTTCGGGTGCACATGCATTGTATTGTACACAAATGGTATCGATTTAAAACCCTCTTCTATAAAAATGAACTCGTCCAGCATGTATTAATAGTGTATAGTCCTTTCAATTGTGTATTGAATTTTATGAATGAATCAGAAATCACTAAACCAATGAAATAACAGCAATATTAAAAGGTAGAGTGCACGACCAAACAAGTTACAGATAAATATTCATGTATGTTTTGTGCCGATCATTAAAAAGTTGTTCGTTTTGAAAATTGCAAAGGAATTAATAAAACTGTGTAGTGTGTAGTTAAACAATGGAGATTAAAAAAAAAATGCATAAAATTGTACCATATAAGATCATGTTTTATGAAATATAGAAGATAAAGAATTACAGTAGGCAGATTACTTCGTCTAGACAGAAAAAAAACTCGAAAGCCAGAAGTAACCTTATGACTACACAAGGTAGCTAACGCTTGCCTAAAAAATGAAAATAGAAGACCTTGCTAATTTTATCTTCTAACTTCTAAAGAATTTCGGAAGAAATACAGTCTTGTAAATATAAAAAAAAACAAGTTGATAGAAGCATGATGGAGCACAATTCAGTTTTTGTGTTAAAAATGTTTTATTTTGTTCTAAAAACAAATATGTGATTGGTTTCAATTGTCTGTTTTCAGGTGACCATAAACCAAGAATATTCCTATAAGATGGGACACAGAAAGTTACCTGTCAGTAGCTATAGTATGCTTGTTGTTGCAGGTGACGCTACCGTGAATGACATAACATTTCGGTACTGTTCTCTTTTGTGAAAATTAACGATTTAAAAAAAAAATGCTTGCAGTCTTTAGAAAAAAGTTTCAAATAAAATCAACGGATCATCCATCTTCAGTTTTTTATTTGTATTTTTTTTATCGTATTTTATAACAAAAGACATTTTTTCCAGGGTGCTAGCTTTTGTACGTCTGTCACCAAAACAACCAAAACAATGTTAGTCACAAATTTACTGAATTTATTATAAAAACCTTGTTCAGACAAATATAATAACACTATAACCAACGATACATGTAATAGTTCAAACACTTTAGAAATAACAGAATACATAGGATATGATATCATCAAAATAGATAGTTGTATATTTAATTAAAAAAAGAAGTTTGAATGATTGATTGATTGATTTATAATTACTATAAAGATGATTTAGGTTCAAAATTAAAATCTAAATCTGGAAAATAAAAGCTACCTAGATACATGTATAACATTTAAAACAAAATGGTTAGTTTTCTCTGCAACATTTAAGTGGAGACACAGGAAGAATAATAACAAAAATAGAATAAGTAACCATAAATTGTAATAAAAAAGGGAAACGTGACGGTATTGCAGCAGCTTTGGCACTTTTTGTCTCTTATCTTTATATAGACAATTTGTTATTTATTTTGATCAGCTGTGTCTTAAAATAAGGTTTACTCTATTTATCCATACAGAAAGAATTGTAATATTTGATACAGATATGTCATTAAACAGACTTACATCTTTACACTTTGGAAAAAAATAATGGCCGATATTTTACGTCTTTTTCAGTCTATGTGGAGCCTAAACTACACATTCCATTGCTTAATAAGGCGTAGCAGCGTCTAGATAAATATTTTTGCTTAAACTTTTTGTATTTTGTACGTATACACTTGGTCCATTTTGCTTGAGCATTTTCTTTGCGTTTTTTAGTTCGGCCAAATAAAGCCAAATATCAACAATGTCCTGTCATTTGGCCCCCGCGTGCTAGGTAATTTCATTATTAGTTTTATTACATCTACTCACAATCGGTTTTAAGGAAGGTTATTTAGGGATAATTCATGCTTTTATGGTATAATTTAAACGGAAAGAAAATGAATAGAGAAAACAACAATGTAATCTAGTAAACTGGAAGGGAAAATAATCGACGATTTTTATATCTAGACGATGTTACCGTTTATTTTGTGTTTCTATATGTCGTATATAGACTAGAAAATAGGTCAAATATCTACCATTTTTTTCGAAGTGTAACCATGAATTTTAAAGACACCTTGGAACGGATCTAATTTTGACGTCAGCAATTACCAATTTGCATATGGGGATAAAAAAAATATTTTAAGTTATATTAAGCTTCATCATATAAAGTTATTTCTTTAAATTATTTTTATTAAAACATCCTTTCAAGAAAATCTTTTTCTAATAGAAGTTTTTGTACTTTTGGACCAAAACTTTGGAATTGAGCTAACTCTCACTTTAAAAAAGAAGCAAAGAGGCACCAATAGGGCATTCGAGTGTCAAAGTCAGAAAGGCAACGATAAAACCTGTAAACAAAAGTAATTACAAAATTACCGAACTTGGAGAATCAATCTCAAATGTCCATGAGACGAGACAAAACAAGGAATACATACCGGTAAAATTGAAGCTCGCAATGGTCCTGACTTTGTACAATCATTTCAAAAGAAATGGTGGGTTAAATAAGGTTTTAAGGTGCGCAAAACCTCCCTCTTCCATTGCGATCTGTGGGTCCGGTAGTTACACAAAAACAACATGTTTGTGATGACATATTAGGGATGCTAAGGTAATCACCAGCTAAACACTAATCAAAGCAAGAACTAACCATTTCGTCTAACATGATATTGAACTTTTCTACCAGTGGCTGTTAACAAAAAAGAATTTTGTTAGGGATCGTATGACACGTACTTTTTTATAACTTTTGTCGAACACTCGGTTACGGAGAAAGCGGTGTCGGATCAAAAAATCTGAAAAATGTGTATTAGCCCTGGCAAATATCGAATTAGTTGTAAAATATAGACACCATATGCAGATGACGTTGGTATGTTACTTAGGAAAATTATTCATTTTAAAATTAAAATCGTCTCTTTTATCGTAATTTTTTGTACTGAGATGACCACCCGATCTAGTTCGAGATGTAGATCCAAGAATATGCAAAGCAAGTGGATTCGGTGGTTTCTTTTATCTCTAGCTCTGGAGGATATATTGAAGGAATCCATCTGCCAAACGACGAGTTGTTGACAGAGAGGACGTCACCAATATATCTGAAAGTGAGATTAATAGACCTTGCCTCTTTCATCTTCTTGTTCAAGTGTAACCATGAACATAAATTGTAATTTATAAATTAAGAAATACATGAACAAAACACACAACATATATCTTAGTACTTCAATTGATTAACCTTTAGAATATGAAGAAATGGTTGTTAAAATTGAAAATTAAGGCCGCCAAAGCAATGATAAATTATTCTTTGAGTATCAGGGTAATCTTATTTTATGAATGGCGTAGCCTGCCTTGCTTGTAAAGGTTATTATTAACAGCCGCAGAATTAAAAGCCTTTTATTAAACGAAACAAAACAAACATGACAAGATAATTAAAGAAAAATAATGACAACGATGCAACAAAAAAACATAACGAAGAAGCATGTAGCAACACCAATTTCTCTTTACCTGCATAATTTACCAGCATGACATCAGTTGAATATAACTTGCAGCCGTCACATTATTGACACAAACATCATTGACAGTGATTCAGACCGTTCTTTGTCAGTAAATGTTTTGAGTCCTTGGGAAAATCTGCACGCATTACGTATACAATAAAGAATGTTGTTCTCGTCCATACGAACCTCTCTTCCAAGCATTCATATGTACAGAAAAAGTCGAGGCTGGTGTAGTTTAAATTACAGTACAAGAGTGGGTATAAAAACAAGCTGATTCAAATTCTTGTGTTGTTCTTGAATGTGGGATGGTTTCAATAAGTGGTGTCTGCAATTAATTTTTATGTCTGCATCATGTGCATGTCTCAGGATTTACCAGTTGAAATAGGTAACACCAAATACGAACTAGGATGAATAATCACACATATCCAACACAATAGAAAAACCAAGTACACACCAGAGAAATGAAATTGAATATTGCAATGGTTCTGGCTTTGAATAGGATTTCAAAAGAAAAATATTCAGTTTGTTTACGAATTTTTGTATCATTCAAACTGCGATCAAATTATTTGAGAAACTCTCCTTCCTTGACTTGGAATGTAGCATCCTTAACGGCAAAATAGAAACGTCTGTGTTCTATAAACCCACTGATGCACACTGCTACCTGAACTATCAATCTTGTCATCCCCAGAGCTGCAAAAATGCCATTCCTAGGTCTCAATTTCTGAGACGTATTTGCAGCAATGAGGATGATTTTACAGTTCAAAGCAGCACTATGAAATCATTCTTTGTCAAAAGGGGATATCCTAAAAACATCTTGGATAAAGCTATCGACTCAGTTTCCCGAATGACACGATCCAAGGCTTTGGAGCCCAGAACAAGACGCAAGAATGACCGTATACCGTTGGTACTTACATACCACCCTCATAACATCGTTATACGGAACATTCTGTTGCGCAATTTCAAGTCCATCGTCTTGAAGGACGAACACATGTCGACAGTGTTCGACTCGCCACCCCTGACCGCTTTTCGCAAAGGTAAGAGTTTGAGGCAACATCTTGTCTCCAGTTCATTTGACAAATCCAAGAGACGTCATCACTCTGACTTTTCAGGCACCAGGGGTTGCGGTCGATCTATCTGTGTCACATGTCCATTTACCTGGGAGACTGAAGAGATAGTTGGCCCCTCCAACACCTTCAAGTTGAAGAACGGTTACACCTGCATCTCCGAAAATGTCATTTACGCCATCCGCTGTGCCAAGGGCCTTAAAATTTACGTAGGAGAAACTTATCGTCGACTGGGTGACAGATTTGCTGAACACAGGAGAAGTGTTCTCAAATGTGACGATTGCCCAGTCGGCCAGCACTTTTCATTGCCAAACCATGGCGTCCAGGATATGCAGGTGACCGTTCTCCTTGAAACATGCACCGGCGAAAAACAAAGACAGTTTCTTGAGCAAAGAATAATTAACTTTTTAGGCACTTTTCAACCCTTTGGTATGACTGTAAAAAGACAGACCTTTTCTTAATATTTATAAATTAGTCATCAAGTTCAGGATTAAAATACCACGTGATGTTCTTCGAGTCAATTTTATGTCATTCTGTCCTCGTCAGTCGATGTGTGAACATCTTTTTACTTTTTAGCCCCCGAAGAAGGACTTTATGTCCGAAAATTTGGGCATTCTTGTTTTATTTGTTTTAAAGGTTTTATTTCTTTATATTTCTTATTTAGGTTTTACCTTTTAAATGTGGCTTCACCATCCATTTATTTATCTATTCTATTTATACACAAGCCACAGTGCAACATACTTTATTTATTTGATCAAATTATCTACAAGGAACAATGACAATGACAACTTTTAGTACATTGTAAACAATAATCAAAACAATGAAAAACTATGACATTTGGTCTGATTTTGAAATTTTCCAACAAGGCTTATATGGAAAGATAAACTTTTAAGGAGACTCTATTAGACCTATATTCTTATACCCTTTGCCTAAAAGCAAACAATGTTGTCCGGTTAAAATGAAGAAAACTATGTGCCCGCCCTGACAAGCAATATGCCGTTGAAAACGATGCGTTCTTTCCAAAAACAGTTTGGAAATCTCGGTTGATCATGTTTTACTGAGATTACCTTCACCTGAGCTCGATCTGGATCAAAATCTAAGAATGACGTACAAATGAAGAAATGTGACTCTCAAATCTTTAACTCTGGGGAATAGGTTGATGGGATCCATCTGTTAATGCAGCAAACATATAGCATGGTTGATAGAAAGGGCATCATCAATTTATATACACTTGGACATCAATTTTTTTTTATATATTTTTAACAGTTTTGCTTTCTTATTTTCGTATTGAAGAAAATTAATCTGATCAAAACCCTGCATGGTGATCAAGGACGAATATGTTCGCTAAAGTCCAAATGTTTTTGGCATGGAAGACCAACAGTTGGCTTTATCTTTGCATGGGGGAAATAACAAAGACAAAACCCAGAAAAGGTTTGCAGCTGAAATTATCTGTAATTACAAACTTGTTCCTGAATGCGTAGAAAAGAACTAAACTGACAAAATATCATCTTTTCACAATAGGAGCATGTTTTCAAGTTCGACATCATTAAATGTTTTTCCATGTTGTGAAAAATATACCCCCTATTTTTCGCCTTACTTTTTCACTTAATCAAATTATATTGCACATTTCAAGACTTTCGTTTGAATTATTTCTGTTGATCTTGATTAAATCCAAAGGTAGGTTGATGACAGTTTTATTTAGCACTTGGTTAATTTCATAGGTTTAAGATTTAGGACTTAAACAATTTGTAGATTTTATGGTGGTCCCTTAATCGTGTCCAAGTGCATTTTTATAATAACGAGAGAACAAGAAAACTAAATATAGGTTGCTGTTCTTGGTACAATGGTTTGTTAAAACGATTTGACACGTATACCCCATGGCCACCATGTCAGGGGAGGGATATTGCATTTAACTCATGTTTGATAGTTTGTATTTGTGACTTTTCATCAAGCCTTTCTTAGACACATGCAAGTATGTCCTAACAAACTGTAAAACCTGTCGAAACACTATTTCCTGTTTGGGACTGACTAACAAGATAATGACTTAAACTAGGCTGGGTGGTTTTCGTTTTACAAATTTTACACAAAATGAAAATTTCCGTCAAGTGTTTCTCCAAAACTGAACATGACTTTATTAGAAATATGGCTGAATATCACAAATTGTACATTCTAAGCATTGTAAGGCCTATGGAATCAATGAGTCCCGTTTAAGACTTAGGACCATAATGAATTCCTATGAATAATTCTTTTACACAATACACATGGCACATTAGAATTATTTGCAATTTGGCAGGGTGCTTTGGTTTGGTACTGTACATGTCCCAAGTGATGTGTAGACCTGTTAATCTAAATTACTTCCTGTTTGAGTCAAGTATCAAACTACTGCAATCTTTGAATTCCTTTATTTTGATAAAAAAAAAATTTCTGGATTATCAAAATGAATTAATTTATATCATTAAAAACGGTTGAAATTGGTTATATTGCTATAAATGCCTTTTGGGGCATTAGGCAATTAATTTATAGTTATTTGGTATGAAGTAACAACAAATATCGCAAGCCACAATTAATGTGCTTTTATGAAATCAGTTGATATTTTGATTAACTTTTTTTTTCAATTTATCACTGAAATATTTAACCAACTGAGAATATTACATTGAAGCATATTGGAGTTTGCCATGATTTGATATTAATATGTAACTTAATTAAATTATTTATTTAAGGCAGGACAAGTTGAAGCTACAATTCTTTACATAATGTATTCTAAGACTTAGCACGTTAATGCTTAATTATCCTTTTATTAATTATCACCATGTTACAGTCATAAGTTTCCTTATGGATTTTAAGATACAAGGCCCTAAATGAATGGTCGTGTACAACGATGATTTCACATGCTATTGCCCCAATGTGTTAGTATTGTGCCTTACGATGAAACTTCTTAAACATTGTAAAATCAAAATACCGAAAGTACTGGTAGCCGACAAATCTACAAATTTCAAAGTTTGTTTATATATTTAGAATAAAAGTAGAGACGTTATCGGATATTGGAAATATAAACTGCAACAAAGTTCCAGACATTAAATTTAGCTAAGTTTCGTCTATTCAAGACTGATCAGAGGCGCTCTACCAAAAGTTGAAAATACCAAACAATGTATGAATGTGAAGAGCATAGAACAATAATACCAAACATGTCGAATGAGAAAGTAAATTATGACTTAGAACAACCTATGTCTGGGGTTGGCAGAAAAGGAACTATATAACAAACGTGTGTTGATATGTGATTTGATATGTGTTGAGTCAACACGACCACAGGTAAGCTTTTGATTCGTCAGTTACTGAAAGGATATCGTACCTATAGCCATGGCTACAGCAGTTTTCCCGGCTAAAAACCACAAAAAAGACACGGAATACAGGAAAATGTATTATTTTGGGAAAAGTGTTCACAAATCACAGTACATCGGCTTTACCACATTCACCAAAACCCAAACACATCACAAAGCTATTGCATCACTTAGATATATGATAAAATAAGCCTAAAATGTTCAAATCTTTTTTCTGTTTTTTTCAACAGTCATGAATATTAACTCACGCCCATCCATGAAAGTAAATCCGTTCGCTGTATTTTTCATATCTTGATATTGACATGATTGAATCGATTTGACAAACAGTTTGGATTGGCAAATGAAAAAAACGCCAAAGGAATTAACATTTAGAAACAAAGTTAAAGCTAAAAATACCTAACATTATAGTTTCGAAAAGCTTTATTGTCACCTAAAACAGGAATCAATTGGGTATAACAACATTATTCCTTGCATTGCAAACATTTAGTCAAATAACTAAAATAAGAAAGAATGAAATAAATAATCAGAATGATTATAATGTATTTTTCGAAACAAGGCTAAGCCAGGAAACTTTGCCAAAGCCTTTGCTTGTCCTTGTCATTCTGTGTTAACTGTTTTATGTCAAGAACTGGGTCTTTCGTTGATGATTTAGGGATTGGTTTTGATACTTTTGTATTGTATTATAAGTCTTGGGCCAATGCAAGACGGTAAGCAGTGACCTATGGTCATGTTGAAGACTGCTTGCTGTTTTCCGTTGTGATTTTTTGAATTGCTGTTTGTTAATGTTTGTTGTGTCGCGTACACTTATTCCACATCTCAATATCGTATAACTTCTTGGCAAGTTTGTTTCAGAGTTTGTTGACAATTAGGACTATGTGAATCTATAAACTACATAAGATTCAATAAGACTTGCCAGTTACTTAACCAATGTATTGGTTATAAAAGTTTACAGATAGCATCGGATTCTACCGTTGCTGTTAACACCAAAGATATCCAGGTCAGTTATTATAACACAGACGTTTAACTACTTACTCCCCTGTTAGTACACAAAAACAGTTATAGTGCATGCTTCATGTATCTTTAGATTTTTTTCCTCTTTGCGTTTTCCAACCAATAACTTTATTATATGGTTTGCATTATTTGATTAACATTAAGGTATACTTCAGATTGTTTTACAAAATGTAACATTATACAAAAATTTAAAGCATGAACACAAAATGACGACGAAACGAATAGTAAATGGTAGCCTCAAATTTAGATAAGTTCCTAATTAGAGCACGATAAATGTGCTAGAAATACGTTGGACCTGCTTAAAGTTTCGGACTTAACCAATTTGATTTATCTTAGATTACATGTAAAACGGCCAAATGTTTCAGTATCCTGGTCTGTGGTTCATTCTTATTGAAAACTTTGGAAAAGACAAATTTCAGAATCAGGCCTGTGTTGTGAAGCTGGTAGACACGCCACCCACAATAATGCAGTAATTAATAATAAAAGTACAAAAAAGTTCCAGACAACAAGGTATAATTCAAACTGGATTCTGTCTCTCAAATAAAGTCCCATTAATCTCATCGAAACACAATCGGGCAAGGGTACCCTATAGACTAAAGTTTTACAGAAGTCTGAGGGGTAAGCAAAAACCTGGAAATACTTCTATAGAAAAAATAATGTTCCCTCCACACAATATAACTTTGATAAAAGGAGGATCATCCAGGAATATAGGCCTATCAAATATTATGATATCAAGCTATTCGTCCATTGGATTCTGAGAAATGGTTCACAGAAGTGTATCCAGAAAGAAGAAATAAGAAGAACAATGATGAGAACTGAGCAAAAAATACATGTCTCCGTGCTTTTTCCATGATTGATCTTGGTAAATATAAATGCTATAGTATTTTCCACCTTGCACACTTCCCTATGTGTGGTTGAGTCAATTTTTTTCCCAGAACGACTGGATCTTCATTTTAATCGGGTCTATAGGTCAAGCAATCAGTAGCAAATAATTTCACTGTGGAACTGACTTTCATTGTAAAAGACGAGAAATAGCAACGGTACCATGGCGGTGCCTGTGCAATCAAAGCAACTAGTTTACTCTGGACATATTGTCACTTATTGATTGAAATAAAATGCAAAATATTTGCCAAATTATTAACTTTAAACTTTATGAAAGTGTTGAATCGAACATGAAATATATATTCTAGTACATTTTGTACACGATTTTTACACCATGCGATAGATGACCCTAGGCCAAATAAATGAACAGTGAGTGTTATCGTGTGAGTTCCTCTGTCTAGTTTTTTTTCTTGAAGGGTTTACGTCTCAAGAGTCCTCATGTTAGAGTGATAATTTACCGATTTTATTTAACTGTTATTTTCTTTTGTCAAATATAAGGAAGGTTTGTTAAAAACGAGCTTCACGCTGTAACATTGTAACCGAATCAAATTGATTCACGTCTTTCTTGGATTTTCACCTCTAATTTGACCCAGGTGGTCATCTCAATACAAAAATTTACGATAAAAGAGACGAAAATTATTTTCAAATTATTAATTTTCCTAATCTACAGAGCAATATACCTACTTCCCCTGCATACCTGCATTATTTCACAACTAATTCGATATGCCATAGCTTACAGACATTAGAGCTGGCCGTTCATTTAACTAAAATCTTGTCTGCTGTCAAAGAAGGTCAACAAGCACACTGCGACACTATTTATAATCGTAGTGGAATTAACCATATGTGTATTTTGAAGAACTCAAAAGATTTGTTAGATCATTTTAAATCTAGATCATTTTCCTGGGTTCACTCTTTGAAAACGTTTGATTTTTCAACTTTATACACTACCTTGCCACACCAAAAACTAAAATGTCGCCTGAAAAAACTTCTCGAAAAAGCCTTTTCAAACTCTAGGAATTTTGTTGTTTTGGGTTATAGTTCTACATTCTTTTCCAAAACATCTTTCAAAGATAATTTGTTACACACTGGAACAAGTTTGCAGTATACTTGATTTCCTCATTGACAACATATTACTCACCTTCGGAGGAGAGATTTTTCAACAACAAATCGGCATTCCAATGGGCACAAACTGTGCTCCTCTCCTCGCCGATTTGTTTTTATACTCTTACGAGACTGAATTTCTTCAGGGACTCGTAAGGAATAAGAAGATGAAAGAGGCAAGGTCATTTAATCTTACATTCAGATATATTGATGCTGTCCTTTCTGTCAATAACACTTCATTTGGTAGATGGATTCCTTCAATATATCCTCTAGAATTGGAGATTAAAGAGACCACCGAATCAAATTGTTTCACGTCTTTCTTGGATTTGCACCTCGAATTTGACCCAGGTGGTCATCTCAGTACAAAAATTTACGATAAACGAGACGATTTTGATTTTCAAATTATTAATTTTCCTAATCTACAGAGCAATATACCTACTTCCCCTGCATACGGTGTTTATATTTCACAACTTATTCGATATGCCAGACCTTGTACACATTTCACAGAATTTTTGATCAGACACCGATTTCTTCGTGACTGACTTTTGGAGCAGAACTATAAGATAAAGCGTCTCATACGATCCCTAAAAAAATTCTTTCTTCGTTATCAGCCACTAGTAGAAAAGTTCAAAATTGAGTTAAAAGATATGGTGGTTAATTGTTTTAATTAGCGTTTGACTGGTCTGCTGTACTGAGATGATCACCTCAATATTTGTGTCTCACAACTATGTTGTGTTCTATCGTCATTACCGGATCCTAAGATCGCAGTGGAAGAGGGAGGTTTGGCGCCATAAAACCCGGTTGAACCCACCATTTCGCTTGAATTGCCTGTACCAAGTCAGGACCATTGCAATCCACCAATTCTCCTGTATGACTGATTCGTTTTTGTCAATTTCTCTGGACTCTGAGATTGATTATTCAAGTTCAGTTGTTTTGTTATTACCTTTATTCATAACCATGTTGACTGAATTATGTTTATTCAGATTATTCAGATTATTCAGATTAACACATTTAAAACTATTTTTTTGTTTCATGGAAAGAAACCAATATACTTAGAAAATTTAAAACGGCTAATATCATACCACCCTATTGTTCTCTACAGTCATAACATAAGAAAAGGCGACTAAAAGATCTTTGAATATCGTAATTCCGAAAAGGCCAATACAGTTTACCAGTCTTTAGACATAACAAACCAGATGGATCAAAAGTGAAATCGCAAAAAATGACAAAATATTCATACAACACCGTCGAACTACAATTAAGAACGCGTTCGAACTCCAGTCGAAATGAGGGTGAACTCAAGTGCTAACGTAGAATAAGCAGTTTCTGCTTGTTATAACATGCCTTTCACGTTGCGAACAACTAACTTAATGTAGGAGATATGCGGCTAAGAACGACAATTCAACCATATCAACGCCAGGGAGATAGATATTCCGTAATTGGGTTTTTTTTTGTCTTGAGCGCATGATGTTTTCCATAAATCAGATTTTACAAATTGAACGACATTTCATGTACAATAACAACAGTGCCACGCGTTAATATCCCCTATAACAGTATTTTGTCTCTTTGGTATTCTAGTATAAAATTGTTCATGCGTTAACCTTGTTCATCAACACTCTCTGGGTTGGAAACAGCCAAAATAGTAATACTAATTGAAACTTCGCACCTTTGCTGTTAGATGTTTTGTTGTCTTAGTGTATAGGCCTAATAAGGATTTATTTTTGTAAAAGCAGACTGATATGAATTAGGCAGTATTTTCACGTTTAAACAGTTTCTACGATAAGCCAGTCGGATTTTCAATAGACTTTTTTATCCAATCAAATTGTCAGAAGTGATTATTTTTCTAGACCAAGTCTTTTTTTCTAAAATTAGAATAATATGAGTGGCCGTTCATGTCATAATTGCGTTATTTCTAACGCGCTACATTTTCTAACGGCTTACTTTAAAAAAGTAACGTGTTACTTTTGATAAGTAACGCGCTACTTGTCGAAAGTAACGCGTTACTTTTTAAAAGTAGCGCGCTACTTCGTCAAAGTAAGACGTTTGAAATAAAGTAAAGTAAGTCGCCTCCCAAACAGAAGAAGACGTTTGAAATTGTAGCGCGTTACTTTGGAAAAGTAGCGTGCTACTTTCAATAAGTAACGCGTTACTTTTGTAGAATGATATTCATAATTCGACCAATCAAAGAGTTTGTACTTAGCGCGATGAAGCTGCTATTTATATGACCATGTGATAACGAGAACTCAAAATCTTAAATTTATTAAAATGGCCGCAGGTGTAAACAATGATGGATCCGACAGAAATAGGTTTCTCAGAAAAGTGCAATCTACAATTGACTTTGTACGTGGTTCGTGTGTGCAATTCGGATGACACTTTTGACAGTGTCCATCTAAGGTATGTTAAATATAAATCTGAACATATTTATCTCAGAATAAAATATATACATGTATTAGTATTTATTAATTTGCAGTTTTAAAATTCATCCATACGAAGTGATAGAAATATAAAAATGAACGGAACGGATTTTTTTTGTGACTATTATATTATTAGAATCTGTCAAGTGAAGTCAATTTTTGTTTGTTTCTGACATGTAAGGAGGCGTTGGGGGAGGGCTTAAAAACAGCGTATCAAAAATACCGAGTTTGATTTAAAGTTACAATCACTTCCAGTTCACCACTACAGCATTAGTCCCTATTGATTATAAAGTGATAAATATGATGGTATGGTCATGTTTGAATGTTTCTTAATTACTTATTTGTTTAGGTAGGAACTTAAAATCGTTTACCTGGGAAGGGGGATGGTCGAAAAGTAAGGGGGATCCTTAGGGGGGCGGGGGGTCACATTTATTTTCATCACTCTAAAGGGGGTCATAATATTTTCTGTTAGGAATTACATATCTGTTTAAGAAATGTATATCAATTGTCTTTCCGTCCTCTCTTCGCTCGGCACCAATGTATCTATCTTTATCTCTATATTTGTACAAATCTACAGCCTTATTGACATTATTTGGTTATTCTATAAGCTCTGGTCCATTTATCTAACAAAAGTAATGAAGGATATCAATCTGTAGGGTGTATTTTGAAGGATATCAAAATTAATGTTTGTTTATTAAGCATCCACTTTCATCAGCGACATACATTGTACATGCACAACATGTTGCCATTTAGTTTAAGAAAGTTCAAATAGAGGATATGGAATAAATGTCCATGTGAGAAGAACAAACAATTATGATATATCATCTTATGAATAAACTTGAATTATTATCGTAATTAACTAAATTATCTTGGACCATCCTGCCTTTCTTGTCTTGATTATTTGTTTTAGAGCCTTGGTGTTTTATTACAATAATTGAAGGTAATAACAAAACTACCGAACTTGAATGATCAATCTCACAATCCAGAGAAAACGACAAAAACGAATCAGTCATACCGGAGAACTGGTGGATCGCAATGGTCCTGACTTGGTACAGGCATTTCAAACGAAATGGTGGGTTTAACCAGGTTTTATGGCGCCAAACCTCCCTATTCCATTGCGATCTTAGGATCCGGTAATGACCATAGAACACAACATAGTTGTGAGACACAATAGGGATATTGAGGTGATAATCTCAGACCAGTCAAACACTAATTAAAACAATTAACTATCATATCTTTTAACTCAATTTTAAACTTTTCTACTAGTGGCTGATAACGAAGAAAGAATTTTTTTAGGGATCGTATGAGACGAAAAGGATGGGTTGCGATAAGACCCTTTTTCAGCCCACCGGGAAAGTCAAAAATAAAATTAAGTAAAATTACGGCACTAGAAAGTTACTTTAACTTTTACTGGTAAATAACTTTATTTAAAAAGTACTTAATATAAAATATATACAAAATATGTCATAAAATAACACGTTAATAACATACAATATATAACGATAGGCGTATTTATGATGTCACCGAAATCATGCATACAGGCTTAATTACTGTTACTTTATGCAGCCGAATTAGTATGACGTAGACAGAAAACTTATCGCGAGATTTTAACTAAACCAAAAATCGTTGTAAACCAAAATTTGATTGGATAACAACGATTTTCTGTATGTACAAAAGTGATGCGTTACTTGTTGAAAGTAGCGCGTTACAATTTCCAATGGCTTACTTTGTTGTCATTTTTATTTCGAACACACGTGAAGGTTAGCACTGCTGGTGGAGTTTAAATTCCCCGAGGTTAGCCCGCTCCGGCAGCAACACTTTTGTGTTGGAGAACACATCAAAGCTTTAAATTATTCGTATAAATTTCAAAATTGTCTAACCCTAAGGTTCTTCCTACCCCAGACATAGGTTGATCATCTTAGTAATAATTTGGTTCCCCATTTTGGTAATTTTGGTTTTATTGTTCTATGCTTTTTATAATCATATAGTGTTTGGCATTTTCAATATTTTTGGTAGAGCGCCTCTGATGAATCTTGAATAGACGAAACGCGCGTCAGGCGTAGCAAAATTTATTGTCTGGAACTTTGTTATCATTTTTATTTTGACAAAGTAACGCGCTACTTCGTTGAAGTAAGCCGTTAGAAAATGTAGCGCGTTAGAAATAGCACAATTATTACATGAACGGCCACTCATACTCTCTTGCTTTTAATATTCGATACTGCCAAAAAGTATTTAAAAACAGTGATATATCATGTTTAGCAACGAGACACATATTTGGGCTGATGCAGAAATGATAACTGCTCTAAATTATCTTTTAGAAAACATTAATATTCGTTTCGGAAACATTTATCGCCAAGTCATTTGTTTTCCTGTGGTAACTTATTGTGCTCCACTAGTTACTGACCCTTTTTTTTACTATTATGAATCCCAATTTATGGCGAAACTTCAAAAAGACCCCAGCAAACATCATCTTATACAAACTTTTAATAATACATATAGATATTTAGACGACATTCTTTCACTAAACAATCCCACATTTTCTAATTTTATTACCGAAATTTATCCCATGGAATTCACCTTGAATAAATCTAACCAAACTGATGATCGGTGCCAGAACTAGATTTGAGTAAAATCAGTGTAAAAATACACACTAAATTATATGATAAACGGGGTGACTTTTCATTTCCTAGTGTTAATTTTCCTTTTCTACAATGAGACTCACATTTTGCTCCGTCTTTTGGAGTTTATATTTCACAGTTGGTAAGATATGCTTGGTTTGAAGTGGTGTGTATGATTTTGATGATAAAAACAAGTTTGTTGTAGTAACGTTACTAGAATAAGGATATCGTTATATAGTAAATATTAAAAAAGGACAAAAATGAAGTTATTTAATGAAAAACGGAAAATTAAGTGCATGTTAATATCATTTTCTTATGTTAGCTTTAATAGAAATAGAAAAATCAGAACTATGAATTGAAATTCAAAACTAGAATAAAACATCAGAACTATTTCTTTTTTGACAAAATATTTTATTATAATAAGTATTTTTCTGATCTCTGTTGTGATTTTTTTCCATCAAATATTCTTAGTCAAACACAAGACCCCCAACCTTAATGGTCCGTTTATAATGAAAATTCTCAAGAAAACGAATGTACAATGTAATTAATAAATTTCGTCGACTTTCAAAAATGGACAATTTTCCTCTTTCAAGAACAGACAATAGAAAAGCTCAATAAAAGTAAATAATTCTTTAGATGTATTATAAACTACACTAACATTTTTGTTTGGAGGATCCATAAATTTTATTTTATGAATACAACTCTTCTCTAATGACTAAAGGTAAGCTTTATAAAAAACATTTTACAAGAGATAGCAGTACTGAAATGTTATGTCATTTACGATTGCATCGTTTTCAATAAATAAAGTACCAAATTTACTGACAGGCATCATTCTGTGTGGGAACTCATAGGAATATTCTTTGTTTATAGTCACCTGAAAGTAAACAAAACCAGCTGTATAGTTAAATACAAGCTTTATAAGAAAAAAATGCATCAATGATGAATATAAAACAAAAACAAAACTAAGACATATGCTTTATATAAAGTTGATTGCAGCAATAGGGTTTTCTTCACGTCAAGTATTTTGATTGAATACCTAGCAGTATTAGCAGAAGCAAAGACGTACCATTTAGGCATTCTAAGGTCAAAAGTCCGAAAAGACAAAGACAAAGCCAGTAAAAAACAAAAAAAACAGATGGCCCCAGAGACATAACCTGTATAAAATTTAACTTTAGGCAGTTAATTAGGTTGCTTTTCTTATTAACTTGACTTAATCACGGTCCATTTTAAGTTATTTTTAGATAACATAGCCTTGACAAAACAGTCCATGGTGGGGACATCTTTGGACTGCTCTTGTCCGTGACAAGGACAAAATAGAAAACAATGCCTAAAAGATCAAATTCTTGGCTACCAACATTGTTTTCATTTGATTTTATTTCTAGATTTCCTTTATAACCCTACTTTAACAGGTCAAGTCATCTAGATTTTATTTGACCTATCAATCAATCAAAATCTTTAAAAAATGACCTTTGAAATGGGGAAAAATAGTAAAAAAATTTCGAAGTTTTTATACGAAAGTTCTCAACATGAACATATTTTCTTTAACTTCCTCGCTCATGTTTTGTCAATACCGAAAAGTTTCGGTTTAAAACGTTATTTTATTTGGCACGCGTAAATTCTCCTTATAAAGTGATGTTATGTTCCACATTCTGACTTCTATTTCATTTGATTCATTGGTCAATGGACAACAACAAAGTTGAAAATAACAATAAAATCTCCCTACTGGTCAATTTTCCTCGGGGAAAAAATGGTGTCCTTTATACTATAACTTTGTATCTGATCTTGATGCAAATAGACCAACTAATTTTTTCACCGCTCATTTTTCAGATTTGCTCAGCGAGTCAGTTTTTATTGAATTATTTCTCAAAAAGCACGTGTTGGTGATCGTAGTTATTTATATTCTCTCTAAAACCATTGGTCAAAAGTTTGATGTAAACACTTTCCTTAAAAGGTAGATTCTTCGACCTGTTTAAATAGGTATACTTCCGACACTTTTTTTAAATTGGCGTTAGATCGCGGAGAACATAAGAAGCAAAAGTGTACCAAAGGGGTAATCAACATCATAAAACAGTAAAGACAAAGACAAAACCGTAGACAAAAAATCATCATTACGAAACAAACCACATAACAACATAAAACACACACACACACATAACAACAAAACCGCATTCAGCAACGTGAACTCAAGTCGAAAATGTTACCTTCAGAATAATAACGGTATTTGAAAAAATCTGAACATAGTCATTACATTGTAACTAAATTCATCCGCGTACTCTAAATAAATAGGCCTGAAATGTATCTATTATGATGTTTGGTCACTATGTTCGTATTATTCCTCTCCATCATCTTGTGTTTTGAGTCGCTATAGTCATTGTGACATACATAGAATATTGATAAAGGGGGGCAAATGAATTTGTTTTGGATTGGTTATTATTTTACATTCAATTGGTGCTTTTGAATTGGTTATTATTCAACATCAAATTCTTCAAACTGAAGAACAAAAACGAATATATCAGTTCAAAATATGAAACGCAACGGTACTTTTTAGGAACAGCAAAAATTGCAGATAGAAATGTTCAAAAAGAATAAACTAAAAAAAGATCATATATAGAGAATTTTAGTAATGATGTAGTCGTAAAGGGGTCATCTATAGAAAGAGTTAGGTATACGTAGCAAAAATTGTAGAATGTCAACTTGTTTAAACGTTTTTGCTTCAAATGTGAAGGAAAAATCATATATTCTTCGAACTGGGTCTTTTCTATAAAAAGCCAACTCTTTAAAAAACATTAGAGTTATACAAAAGAATTTAAACCAACAAAAAACAAGTTATTACAGTTTGATAAAGAAAAATAATATGTGTTAATTGATATGTTATATAATCTCTCATATGCTAAACCAAAATAAAGTTTTTATGGCTTTTATTGTCGCAGTTTGGCGGGCTCCTAATTTGGCTGTCTTTTTGGTATGATTTACATGTGTTCACTGTCGTTGCAACTTGAGTTTGCGTTGTTCATTGCTATTCAGTTGCGTTTGTGTTTTGTATTTAGGTAGTAAATCTCACTTCCAGATTAAACGTCAGAAACGTTCATAGCTTTGCAGTAAACTTCTACCAACAATTATTCTAAAGCTATATTTATTCTGATAAACATTCATCATACATCGTGGAATATCTTACATTCCATAGATTTTCTACAAGTTAATTGTTTCTTGCAAACATTTTTTTCATTAGCAAGCAATACCTTCAATAACAAATTGTATAACAAAAAAAACAATAAAATGTACTCTTTTTATTTTAATTCTAGCCTTATTTTAACTATAACATGGAATAAATCCATTATAGTGTTATACATGCTCTGAAAACGCACGAACCTTGCTGTTTATTTAAAGTCAAACGCCTTTAAAACAACCAGCTCGTTTTTTCAAGAAATGGCGTAGCACTTTTTATCCTCAGACAACCATTAATGAAAAAGCTCTGTTTTTTTCGATTTGCACTGGTTTTCTTTCTGTCCTTTCAGACTTTCGACAATCGGATGCCCCATTGATACCTCTGCTTCTTCCAAAATATCGGTAAAATAAAAATAACACAATGCCGGAAAAGTGACACTAAACAGCCGGTTTTTTCAATAGGTTTATATTGTCCAAAATATTATCTCCGAAATATTCACTTACACATAAATATTTGAACACATTTACAATACTATATTAAAAGACATTCTTAATTTACAGCTACTAAACTCGACTTTTCTTTTTCTTTATCACTTTCAAAATTCTAGGATATCAACCTACGAAACAAAATCGAACTCTGTATTAGAACCTTTACTGTGTTCCTCGTGCTGTTCTCAAGGTTACTGGTATTGTCTTTGCCCTTTCAGATATTTGACATTCGAATGCCCCATTGTTACCTCTTTGTTTCTTGCACTTTTAAAGTCAAAAACTATTGACTCGTAACAATCTAGGATTTAGAAATGAGATCATGTAATATATTTATGTCTCACCTTATATCCAGACTGGTTAACTAGAATTGATAAATCAACAAGCAGACTCAGGTTAGCAGGGAAAGGATATATAATTTCATAATTCCAATAACCGTTCCTTTTAGAGTTAAACAGTAATTCGTTGATGTCTTGATTGTTTCTGTATCTGAAGTCAAGATAGAAACTAGCATCTGAACCATCTATGTCCGATTGGTGAACCAGAGAAACACCAAATCTACAATAAGTTCAAAATACATTTTTTTATTGTGATTTAGATTAGACAAAACAGTATAAAAAGGTCATCTGACTGCCAAACTTCCAAATCGTCAAATTCAAGTGATGTAGTCATATAGCTATCTGATTTATGCGTTTTTATCGTTTAGACACGGTAAATCGGTATGCTATCTTTCTAACGGAACATTGAAATTAATTGTTTTATATTGTTTCAATGTATTCTATTAAATAAAATGTTAAACTATATACCAGCGATGTAAATGTGCTCTATAGTTCATGTATCAATACACATGATTATGTATTCTTGACCTTTCACCTTTCATATACTGTTGCTTGGATCAATACAAATGTTCAAGTGGGCCTAGTCAATACGATAAAGTTAGATCGTTTTAACTTAATAGCTGTTCTGGTATTTTTAAATCTTATAGGTCTTTGATTTGTTAAAAAATGCAATAGGGGTCAAGAGTCTTCAGCCTACAGTGATTAAACAAGTTCAAGAATGTGTATCCGGGCGCATTCTTTTTTGCATATTCCACTTTCAATGGATTGAATTGATACAGGATGCGTAACTATGAAACGTGCCAATAAATAGTAAAGCACATGAAGTTGCAGATCATGATAAAAAAAATTTGAATTCATAAGTTGAATCCTTACAATGTTTTCTTCGTTCATATTTCAAATTAAGTGACACTTTGTTGAGTGATTTTTCTTTTCCAAATAAGACTTGAGATTCGAATGCCACATTCCAACTTCTTTGTTATAAATTTGAAACCAGCAACTGCAGAAGTTTGAAGATGATTTGTCTTTCAACTGATCAAATCATAAATAAGTGTATGCATTAATGAATACCAAAAAAGTAATATGTGTCTTGTTTTTCCAGTTAATTTGTAAAGAACAGATTGTTCTTTCTTTTAGTATTTATGTTGTATTTTTGGCTCTGCCTATAAAAGCATTAGCGCTTTGAATAATGTTTCGGTTTACGAATTGTAAAATATATTCTGTTCGCGGGGGTGCTATACATGTAGCAGGCAGTAACCGCTTACTCTTCCGGAGCACCTGAGTTCGCTCTCGTTACGAATTGAGTTCGCACTGTTGATTTTTGTTCGGTTTATCCCGTGTTTGTGGTGTTTTGTCTTTCCTCGTGCTGTTCTAGTTCGTGTTTACCGATTTTCGGACATAAAAATGCCCCATTGGTGCAACTTTGCTTCTTTAACTCCACCATTGTACCCAAGGTTTTTAGCTACAAACACGTTTTGTCGAGTTTCTAAATCAACGACCTCAAAGCAAAACTATCAGACTGTTCATGTGAAAATGTTTTTTTCTGGCCACATCATTATCGGTAACATCAACATCGTGGACAATGACTAATTCTCCGATATTTTAATCAGTTACAAAGGACCAACATATTGTGAGCCTAGCTAGAGAGACCAACTGAAACCATAATTTTAGAACAATCACAAAAAAAGATTTAAGAGCTATTCTCCATATGAATCAAAATGGCTCAGACATAACATGTCACGGATTTTTATGATTTTTATTTTGCAATGTATTCTAGACATAATGATAACAATATTTAACCTCAGGTCATCTCTATTGACCACCGTTGCCGTGGTAAACGGAGCGGCTAGTTTGAACTCTGTGGATTCAAATAAAATAGGCTATATTTCATTAAGATTCTTTTATACAAAAACTGAAAACCTATCAAATCAATAATTATTATGAGTATTATTTACACCCTATAAAGATGAACTGAGGTTAATGTTGTTGTCTATATACCTTTAAAAATTCGTAAAATAAAAATCCTGAAATTCTGTGACCTACTATGTCCAAGCATGGGCCAAATTCTTGGATTTTACAGGGAATGGCTATTAAATGACAACATAGTTCCAGACAATAAACTGCTACACCTGACGGGAGTATAGTCCAAAAATACTGAAAATCCCAAAAGTATATGATTATGGAGAGTATAGAACATTAAAACCAAAAATACCGTTGGCAACCAAATCATAACTAAGATGACAAACCTATATCTGGGTTAGGAAGAACCTTAGTGTTTAGATAATTTTGAAATTTAAACAGATAATTTAAATCTTTGGTGTGTTATCCAGCACAAAAGTTTTGGTCCCGGGGCGGGCTAACCTCGGGGAAAAAACTCCAGAAGCAGCGATTTCCTTCACAGCTAGGTGTTAAAAAAAAAGCAGCTGACTTATGATGGGTTCAACCAATAAAAGGATTACATTTACAACAAGAACGCTCTCAATTAAGGAAGGAAAAAATCTATCGCTTTTTTCTTGTAGCCTTTTTGTTGACAAAAGATATAATGGCATTCTATCCTTGTATTAGAATGCGAATTAAGTAAAAATTCATACATTCAATATTTGAGTATTGTGTCTTTCAATGTACAACTGAACCTTTTTTCAATTTTCGTAAATCAATATAGAAAATAAAATTCGACCTTCAAAAGTATTTCAATTGCTGTTGCTCGAAAAATTGTGTCGATCCGATTTGGATTCTCAAAACTTCAAAAGAGGTTTCTATCTATATATGAATATGAATATTGTTCTTTGTGACCTCGAAGGAACTATAATAATGTTGATCAATGTCGTCTTATGTTGAATTTTACCCTTGCTAGACTGAATTTCATAAGGAACTCGCAACAACAAGAGATGAAAGCATCTTTAAGCTCACTTTCAGATATATTGTTTATGTCCTCTTTGTCAATATATTTTCATTTGGTAAAATATCCTTTCAATTTATTCTCAATAATCAGAACATATTTGATAAAAGAAAGGACTGATTTTTTTAATCGACAACTTTGTTTCCATGACCGGCTTTAAGATAAAGGTTGTAAAACATACATTTCATTTTGTCTTTTTCATGCGATACATGTATCAGTCATTTGTAGAAACAAGCAACTTGTGTTTGAAACTGTTTTTGATAGATTACTTTTGTACAAAAAACTGACATATGGTTTTCAAAAGGCATACGAATTGAACTATGTAATTGATTTCGATCAAATTAGCAGTTAAATCATTTGGTGCATGTTTATGTAAAGTAATACTACTTCATTAATCGTTGCTACTTCAGCACTTAAAATCAAAACCACAGAAACAGATTTGTTATATAATCATATATCCGTAAAGTCGTAAACAGTCCATTTGATAAAATATTGGACCTGTCTTATATTTTACCAAATGGACTGTTTAAGGCTTATTTCTTTCTTAAAACACAGTGTATGCATACAGACTTTTATAGTCAGGCATAACACAATAGAAAAATATTTTTTTTATCCGTGATGTTATACATGTTATACAATTAGATAATTTAGATACACCAAGTGAAGACTGTCTTCAATAGCCGAATGGTTAGCATTGTGGACTATGGTCGGAGAGAATACTAATTCGAGTCCAGCCATGGACAAAACAATTTTTATTATCGATTTTTTATACACGTGGATTTACATAACCCAATTAAATACGTTTGCATTGAGCAATTAGTAGCCACACGCTTAATGACATGATCTGCCGAGAAAAAGTTTACAGGTTCTAATCAAAGTATGCCATATATTGTCTAAAATGTGTCGAATTTTGTACTTGCTGCATTTGCCCTTTCAATCATAAACCCAGGAAATGTTAAAGTAACATAAAAATACTATTACTGACCGTCCAATAATGAATAAAAGCAATCCAATTTAAGTAGAATACAGTCCATTATCAAGACTCAACAGTATAGTACTTGAACCGATCAATGCAATAGTTTTTTTTTCGATCTCTCACGCGTCATCAACCAGTCACCAATCAGTCACCGGTCCAGTCAAAATAATTCACCGATCCGTCAGCAATCAGTCACCAATCTGCCCGATCCTATCCGTCAAATGAACTCAAAAATGATCTTTACCAATCCGTCACGAGTCAGTTAAATTGTTTCATAATTTTAAAATAATACTTTTATTTTTAATTATAAGAAGAAATTTACAAATATGATGTATATTTTTCTATGGGAACAGATTTTCTTCATAATCTCTCAAGTAAAATATTTTTTTTATTTTGAAGAAATGGGTATATTGCAATGCAAGTTTTAAAGTTATTTGATAAAACATGTATGGTTGAAATTTATTGAAAAAAAACTGTTTCTCAGACAATTTCTTGTCAATTTTGATAAACCGTCATATGATTTTAAGCTCAAATACCAGATTTTACATAAGTTTCTTGAATATTACACAAGAAATAGGCAGCTGTGATCTTTATATTTCTACGAATTTTTTCTTAGTTTTTGGCACTTTTACATGTGGCGCCACCGGTACCTGTCGCCAAAAGTTTCTATCTAGTTTTATTTAATACAGTAGCATAAAATAAAGGATTAGTGGCAACACGACCCATTTTTTGCCCAAGATTTAACAAGAAATTGAAACTGAGCATACAGCTGCCTTGAGTTGCTGAAACATTGATAACTTATTAGGCTTTAAGAAAATGATATGCTTGTGCCGTATCAGGTAAACTGTCATGACAATCAGTTAATTCAAAAAGCTGTATACTTAGAAAATTGTCCTTATTTCATTGATTTATGCTGATTTTTGCACACTCTTTGGTCCGGAAGAAGGTGGGCACATAAAAACAACAACTTCATACGTGGAAAAATGTGTAAAATGATGATATCCGTCATTTCTGAAAGTTTGGAGTTGTTGTTTTCATGCACCCAATGTTTTCCTAAGGAAAATATGAACTGAAACCATTCAAAATTGCAGATTTGCTTTAATTTGTCAAATAAGACCTCTAAATATGATGTCATTATTACTTCACAGTGAACGAAATTTGTCTTATTTGGTGTGTTTTCTTTGTAACCACATATAAGCTTATATTTCTTATTAATATCATAACATTTGAACTTACTTCATTTTCTTGGGCCAATTATGGGTCTTAATGCAACTCATCCTTTCAAGTCAAATATTCGTGGGCTAAGGGTGGCGCCACCTTTATTTCGTCCAAAAACTATACTAAAAAATGGTGAATTTTGGTGATTTTGACCAATTGTCGAAATTGACTTCTTTTTGTGACCCCATTATAAAGTCGACATCGTGAAATTATACATGTAAGAAAAAGAAATGGATGTCAGAAATATAACTATTTAATACTTCTTATAGCACCAAAAACCGGTCAAAATAATTTAGAGTTTTGGTCATTTAAGGGCCAAAAAATGGTACTTAGTGAACCAGACCATTAATTAAATCGTCATATGATTTTAAGCTTAAATATCAGATTTTACAAAAGTTTCTTAAATATTATTAAAGAAATAAGCGGATAGTATCTATATATTTCTATAAAAATTGATTGTCTTCATTATCTCTTAAGTATAAACCCTATATTTGAAGTAACGGATAAATAGCTATCATGCAAGTTTTCAACTTATCGTAGTATTTATGTTTGAAATCTGTTGAAAACAATTGTTCCACAACAATTTCTTATTTATCAAACCGTCATATTTAAGCTTATATGTCATATTTTACTTAAGTTTCTAATTTTTAACAAATAAAATATTTTATCTTCACAATTTATTTCAATGCTATTAATTTTTTTTTTAAACTGTTGCAAAAGTTTTTGCTAAATATTAGATTTTTGTACAATTTACATATACGACATTATTTTAATGCACATTCTAGTAAAGATTTACAAGTTTTATTCATGATGTGCACATTTTTATTTAAAATACTGAAAAAATATTTTGTAAATCGGTAATTTAACAATGCGTCATGTACGTGATTCAATCGCCATAGCTTCGGAATTTTATTGACAAGAAGTAGACGAATATTTATTATGTTACTTCACTTTATATTTTTATATTTCAACATTTAAACAAGTACTTTTAATAACTTTTTAAAGCAGTATAAATCCGACTGACTTTTAAATTAAGAAAAATAAATATTTTAAGTTCGTTTTCCAAGACCTTTTTCTAATTACACCAATACGGTCAGATCAGTTAAAAACCCGGATCGAATGGCCGATTGCTAATTACACAGTCACGTCATCCGTCCGATCAGTCCAATCTGTCATCAATCAGTCATCAATGAGTCACAAATTATTCAGCGACCCGGTATCAATCATTCACCTATCCGTCAAAGTGCTGCATTGATCTGGTTCAAATAGTACGAAATAAATGACTGCATTAACAATAGCATGACGTCACAACTGTGTTTGAAAATTGAAGGAACTATGTACATTTGCACGGTTGTCTTGGAAGTCACATAAGTAATACTAACTAATTTGTTGTCGTCATATTATATCAATTCTGCAAAGTTTAAGTGAAATTGGTTCCGTGGTTTTAGACTTTAAAGTATCGACTTACAATGTTGAGTACATCTGGCACACCTTATGTAAGATGGTCATTAATTGTCTTACATCACAAGATTTATCAACAAGTGTAATTTCTGCAAAATTCTTATTCCTTCTTTTTATTGTTAAAATTACATACTTAGTTGTTCCTGGTGTCACTGATACGAATATAATTCTACCATAACGTAACCCACCAAGAACTGGAACATACATTGGCGTACTCTAGAAAAAATACCAAAGACCAAGCTTTTTTTTCAGCCATTTTAGGTACAGTCTGTTTTCTACCTTTCCAATGTCACATGCATTGAAACAAAATAATTTATATGAATTGAAAAAAAAGTATATGACTTAACAGCAAAAATTAAAAATTATTCAAGTAAACAGTTTACTTTCTTTATATTTAGATTTTAATATATTTTTTACTAAATTTGTTTTAAAACAGCTGCGAACATCCTTGCCACAGGTACCAAGTACTTGAAAGTCACATAGTAACTTAACCATTTTGCTATCAAGCGAACACGGATAAAAAAGACAAAACATAAAAGGAACGCTTTTTACCTTTAAAGGGTCATTGCCCCTATGAGGGATCATCTGACATATTTGACCCAAAGGATACTTTTTACGAGCTGAGCTGAATCAGTTGAAGGTGAAAGCAAGCAGCACCTTTTTTTCGTTAAAGTTTTAATTCTATACATTGTCGCCCCAAAACATGAAAAATGTCATTTTTACATTTAAAGGATCATTGCCCATATAAGGGACCATCTTTCAACTTCAGCCCAAGGAAAAATCAATCGTTTGATTCCCTGGGAAATTTCCATTTTCGACGGAACTTTTGTGCAGGACAGCCATAGAATCAATCATAAATCATAAGTTATTAATTCTCTTCGGTAGTTCCAGAGATAAACATTTTTGAAAAATGGTTAACAGAGGACAGACGACAGACAACAACGGACGCCAACTGATTACAATAGCTAACATGTACATTCGGTCAGATGAGCTAATCTTTCAATGGGATATTCTGCCCTCTATCAATATTTTACTTAAGTAAAAAGTCAAAAGAAAGATGTTGCACCATACCCCTTTTCCTCTTCAAAAATATCTTCTCCAAATGTGACAAATATATTGCTAATAAGAAAATCAAGCATAAAGCAAACTTGTTCCAATGTGTAACAGAATTTATCTTTACAAGATGTTTTTGAAAAATATGTAGAATTGTAACCGATAACAACAAAGTTTCTAGAATTTGAAAAGCCTTTTCGAGAAATTGTTTAGGCTACACTTCAGCTTTTCGTGTGGCAATGTGGTGTAAAAAAGTTTTCAAAGAATGAACCTCGGAAAATGGCCGAGATTAAAAGTTATCTAACAAGTAAATATGTGAGCTAATGCTCACTAGTTATACCCCTGCACCCCAAACTTTGCCATGCTTACAACTTTAAATACTCAATAAGCATGAAGTAGTTGACCTAAGAACATGAAATCACTATACACTATATGGGACTATAAGATAAAGCTATACGCAAAATATCAGAACTCTATCTCTTGTAGTTGCTGAAAAAAAGTTTGATGAAAATTTTTCATCCATGTTCACTATGTGCAATAATCAAATTATTCGGAAAACAGGAAGTATTTAACCTTAGAACATAAAATTGCTATACACCATGTGGTACTATAGGATAAAGCTATATGCAAAATATCAGACCTCTATCTCTTGAGGTGGCTGTGATAACTTTGAAGAAGATTTTGCATTCATGTTCACTATGTACAAAAATCAAAGTATTCGATAAACAGGAAGTAGTTTATGTGCTTTACATCCGAAAACTATATTGTTAGAAGCCTTGTCTGCTGGTGTGACAACATACTGACCATGATATAAGTATACATCATATGGGACTATAGGATAAAGCTATACGCAAAATATCAGACCTTTGCGTTATGTAGTTGCTTAGAAAACTGTGACGAAAAATTTTGTTTTGAATCCATGTTCACTATGTGTAAAAACCTAAGTATTCTGTAAACAGGAAGTAGTTGACCTAGGAGCATAAAACCGGTATACACCATATGGTGTTATAGGAGAAAGCTATATGCAAAATATCAGACCTCTGCGTTATGTAGTTGCTTAGAAGTAGTATACCGGGTCTCTCTAGAACACTTTGTACTTTTAATTTTCCATAGACGAAAGGTCAAACCACATGGCGACAACTGTCGCCTCAGATCTCTATCAGTAAAGTCGTGTGCAGTCATGCGGAACAGCGATTAATCTTTTTCCTTCGCCCCCTTTTTTAATTCGTCCCTTTTTTCGCCCCTGATTTTTATTCGTCCCCTAAATCTTACCCTTACCCTAATCCTAAACCTAATCTCTAATCCCTTACCCTAACCTTTAACCCTTACCCTTATCTCTTACCCTAACCCTAACCCTAATCTTTACCCTAACGCTAATCTCTAACCCTAACCCTAACCCTAATTCTTACCCTAGCCCTAACCCTAATCCTAACCATTTGTTTTGTTAGTATAGCCCTTTATGGACTCCTGTGTTGTGATACTCTTGTATGGATTATTCCTAATTGGTTCTTTTCGTTTTTTTTTTGTTTGGTTCGCCCTTTATGGGCTCTTTTTTTTTGTCTTTGTTATTGTATTGATAGCTCTTTCCTTTAAGTTTTCAATAAAAACTCAAAATCAGGTACAACTTTTATTAACATTCTACGTTTTATTTACATTCTATCTTTCAATTTCAATATCCATAGGGTCTGGTGGTTAAATCGTTCATGATCACTCTTTTGTCAAATACAATTCGATAGTCTTTCTTTTGTGAAACAGTTAACAGTTTTTGATTGCTTCTTTGGATCTTATATTCGTCTCTCACTGTCCTGATATCGCTTCTGTTGATGGTGACCATCTCCTTGATGGTGTCGTAGTTGATGTCTAATGCGTTCTTGAAGTTTAGTGTTATTCCACGAACTTTGCACATAGTTCTGTTTCCTCCTTTCTCGGGAATGGCCAGTTTGTATGCATAGTTCTTTGGTCCTCCCGTGACAAACTCCGTAATAGTATTTCCGGGTAATTCATCTGTTAAATCCCCTAAGTAATCTCCCAGCTTAGGCCTCCATTCTCCTGTTTTCGATGTAAATACGATGGAGTCTGTGTCACAGTAGAGTGCTCTTGGTCCCAAATTCTCCAGATAAGAATACAGTTTGAGTCTGGCCTGGGCGGTAGTATAGGCTGCTATGACGACGTTTGTTTTCTTTGAGGTTTCGATGAAGTCTTCTTTAAATTTCCATCTTAGTTCTACCATTTCATCGTTAACAAACTGGATGCCGGTCACTTCAATCTTATCGCTGGTTAACATGTCAAAGTATTTCTTTTGTTCTGTAATGTAGGTGGTCTGTTGCATGTTGTTTCTTTGTCCAAACTTGCCCCAAAAACAGTTCAACATCAATTTGGCTAATGACCTGATGCCAGGGTTCTTTTCTATCTTGTTAAAGTCTAACTGTATCCCTTCCTTTTCCTCGTAATCCTTGATGTAATGTAGTTTATCCTCCTCAGATTGGCACCACTCTGGCCAGCCACTAGCTTCTTGTTTCATTTTCAAGAATGTATTGATGTAGTCAGTGAAGAGTCCTCCAGACTTCGTACCGGGATCGTACTGTTCTACCTCTTCGAAATGCCATACTTCGTAGATGGTTAAGATGGAATATCCCTTTTCCAAGGCCTTCTTCAACTCATCTGTTACCCAAGTTCCCGTTATAGCCCTATCTTTTTCAGTATGGTTACAAGCCTCCTGCTGGTATGTTTCCGTACAGGTACGACAGAGTGGGAACATCAGTTTGCTGTTGATCTTGCTGGGTAAAACAGGAATGTATAGGTTTCTGGGTGGTAGTACTTTACATTTCATCAATCCTTCGTACTCGTGGATGTCCACAAAGTTTTCGGTGATGATAACGGGATGTCCTTTAGGTACTTTTCCGGTCTTGTTGACAAATGGATAGAGTGATGTGACGTCATAGTAGTTGATACTGTTTTCTTCCGCCTCTTTGTACAAGGTAAAGGCTTCTGTTCTTCCTCCGTAGAAAGCATCTCGTGGTTCTAAGGGTGGGATCGTCTCTAAGGAATTTACATAGGCACGAAGTGTTGGATCTTGTTCTATCTCTTTATCGAAATCACATTCCCATTTCTCTACGTAGGTGTATCCTTCTGTTTCCAAATAAGTCTTCTTTTCTAGGGTCCGTTGATGTAGATCGTACATGGACATGTTATTGACCGTATTGATGGTCTCTTTTGAGTAACATCTGGGACACCCGTGCCAGTAGCAGCCGTGAAATTCGTACACGGTTCCATCGTGGTATCCTTCTACTCTGTAGGGACCGATCTGTTTTTCTCCTTCGTTCTCTGCATGTTGAATCTGTATGTCTTTTATTGCGGATACGTATTTTAACCATTTCATGGCTTTAATAGAGTGCTTGTGTTCTGGTCGATAGCCTTGCGCCGGGATGAGGCCAATAGTATTCCACCGTAGAAACTTGGATCGAAAGACCAGGTTGCAGGCAGAGGCAATGGTGATACTGTTTTGGAAGGGGTCGATTGGAGTACCCTCTAAAGTGTCCATGAACAGTTGTCTAAAGGTTAAACAGGCTTTTCTCAGGATGTCTACGTCAGTGATGCAGTACTTTAAGAGTTCCTTTTGGACGTCAAATGGGTCGTTCATGTGGTCTTCGTACCATTTCATGAATGTTTCCCGTTCTTCCGCTTTCATTCCATCGGGATTGTAGTAATTGATGTCTGGAAGAGTTTCTAATCTAACGTTCTGGTTTTCCTTTGTGTTAAACAGATGTGGGAAGTATCCTTTGTGGAGTTCTTCGAATCCAAACATTTTCGGGAGTTTGGCTAAGGCCGTGGGAAGGAAGTTGAGGGAATCTATCATCCGTATGCTGCAGCTTGGAATCGTTACAGACATGTTCTTGGCGCCGTTGGGAACGATCTTGGGTTGGATTCCTTGGTCAAATGGGTATTGCAGGACAGGGAAAGAGTCGTAGCCTTTAAAGTTGTGGCAAATTACGGTGGAGTTCGTGTTGTTTCCGGAAAATAGCCAGTTGCAAAAGTCGTTGTTGGTATTGGGTCCTCTAAAGACCAGTTGGTTCTGTCCACAGTTCTCGCAGGTACTCTCTGCATTCACTTCCTCCTCCATGCACACGGTGCACACTTTTTGAACCACGCATAAGTTGGGTCGATGTTCCATAGCTCCACAGGTACTGGCTTTACAGTGTGAACATCTTCCGTCGGTGTCAGGTTGGTATCCCATTTCACACTCTATGGGGTCGTCTTGTGTACACTCGAAATCGAAGAAGATGTAAGTTTGCTCTTTGGGAGGTTCTTTGATTACTATAGGCATCATGTAACACTGGTGGTTTGGATCGCAGTACTGTTTACAGGTGGAACAGTACATCTCGCCACACTCATGGTCTGTTTTCCTCTTCTCCATGTTGACAGTGTGTCCACAGTCTTTACACTTGTAGTACCATTTACATGTTGAGTTGCCCTTCTTTGTTTGCTCCAAATGGAGTTGAAAGCACTCTTTTCCCCTAAAGTTCCGACCACATTGGCTACAGTTGATCCAACTGTCTTCACAAGGTTCGTGTATCTTCTTACAAAGGATGCATGGGTTGCTGCATGCATGCTCTTCTTTGTTGTTATACCCTTTTTTACACTTGTCGCAGTAATAGACTCTGGTCTTGAAACCTGCTACGGTGGTGATAACATCGTAATGGTCGTCATGGTGGTATAAGTATATCTTCTTTTCGGTTTCCGGGCCTTCGTAGATGATGCCGTTAAAGTAGTCTTTGGAGAAAACGATGATTTGGTATTCCGGTAGTACAGCTTGGAATTGTTTGAGTTCTTCAATGCCGCACGGGCCTTTGGGTACATTGGCTTTCTCGTGCAGTTGTACGGCCAAGTATTCTTGAATGTACCGTCCTTGGCGGATAGTGTCCCACTTTGAGTGTTTATCGATCCTGGCTTTCGCTGTAACGATGGCTCTAGCACAGCAGATCTCGTCTCGGTTCTGTATTCTGATGATACTTTGTTTGTCTTTTAGCATTCTGTTGAGATCAACGTAATTGCATCTTTTGCGCCCGCTTCCTTCGGGAATGGATACATGAACAATATCTAATGCTAAACTTCCGTCCAATACAAACTCCTCATGAGATTGTAATACTCTCTGTATTTCCTTTAATAATAGTTCCGTAGTCAAGTCCTTGAGTTGTAAAATGGGAAGGGCAATCGGGAAGTCAAGAGAGTTGGTTTCAATTATCAGTTTAACGAGGTCCTGTTCTTTTATATCTTCGCCGATAGTTTGCAGGATGGAGTCGAATAATCGATGTAGTGTTCTTATGATGGAAGGCAGGTCCGTGACTTCAAATGCCTTAAAGGTGACGGTATAATGATTTCTCGAAGTTCCAAACTTGAGTATTCTTTTCTTCTCCTGTCGTTTGATGGTGTAATAGGATTTCGGATCATCCATGTGGAACGGTTGCCCTGCTCCTCTTTGTCCATGTCTTTGCTGATGTAACTCTAAAAGGCGTTGGGTGGCAAAGGCCTGGTTGCATTGGGTACATTCGTAACCCATTTGGTGGCGGGTCATGTGAGCTTGTAGATTCTCCCGCCTTGTAAAAGTCTTGGTGCATCTCGTACACGAGTAAGTCTCTCGGTGGTTGGTCCATCGTCTATGACGATGTAGCTGACTCATCTTCTCAAAATTGGCTTCACATTGGTTGCAGGTAAATTGCTTAGCCATCTGAAATAAAAATAACACAGGTAAGTATATGGTGTCTATTGTTTCCTCTTTTTTAATTGTATACGTTTAAAATTATATGTCGTCAATTGATTCCTTCTCTTTTAAATTCTATGCCTTTCAAATTATATATTGTCTATTGTTTCCTCCTCTTTTAATAGTATGCCTTTCAAAGTTAAGTTGGATATGTATGAGTCATACCTTTTCTCTTCGTTAAAACACGTCTGAACTCTTTGGTGTCTAATCTTAAAATGAATTCATTTCAAATGGTTTACCTGTATAATGGATTGTACCACGTGATCATGTCACGTGACTTCTGGATCAAACCGGTTAGAACTGGTTTGGACTTGATTTTACGTTTTGTAAGTTTTAGTTCATTGAATTGCTTTTTTGTTCTTCATTTTTTTTATGTTTGCTGATTTTTCGTCAACATATTTTCTTACCGGAAAGATTTTGTAAGTTTGTTTTCGTAGTTTGATGTTTTTTCTTCAACAGATTTTCTTAACGGTAAGATTTTGTAAGTTTGTTTTCGTAGTTTGTTGTTTTTTCATCAACAGATTTTCTTTTGTGGTAAGATTTTGTGAGTTTCTTTTTAAAGTGGAAGGGTTTTCGTCAATGCATTTTGATTTTGTTTGAATTTGATGTACCGATTTTCGTTTTTAAGACAAACGTTTAGATCTCTGTCTTGTATTTTTGTGTCGAAAACGCTTCAATAGGTATTTTTAAAGGGGGAAAATTGGCTTAAAATGGGTGTTTTGGGGTGAAAATGAGTAAAATGGGGCTAAAATGGGTGTTTTGGGGGTAAAATGAGTAAAATAGGGGGGGGGGTAATGGGGGATATTGGGGCTGCTGCTGCTGCTGCTGCTGCGGCGGCGGAGGGTAAATGGCTGCTATTGCTGCTCCAGTAGAGGTAGTTTAGGGGGGAGAGGGATTTTGCTGTTCCATGGGAAGAATAAAAACGCGTATACTAGTTCGGATGGTTTATTAAGTTAAAACATTCTTCTTCAGGTAGTCTTTAAACGATCGCTTCTTCTTAAATGGGTTGGTTGGTTTCTTTTGGATGTTCCTTGTTTGTCTTGGGCTTTCTTCCTCTTCAGGTCTTTGTAGGCTTGTGGTTCATGGGTTTCTTGGTCTTTACACCGTTGAGGTTCTTTACCTCCTTGGACTTTGCTAGTCTTCTTCTTGAGTTCTTTGTAGGCTTTACTGATTTTCCATTATGGTTCATGGGCTTCTTGGCCTTTACAACGTTAAGGTTCTTTACATCCTTGGTCTTCTCAGACTTAATCGATCGCCGTGTCTTCTTTAACTTTGCCATCTGTTCTCTCTTTGAGCCTTGTAGCTTTGTCAAGTGTCTTATTTCCTTGTATATTGCTTTTCCTAAACTTTCAAGTCTATGTTCCGCACTCTTTGGACGTCTTGAATGTTCTCCCGGTGGTACAACGTGTCCAGTCTTAGTTTGTGTTGCCCTTTTCTCTTTCGAGTCTACATGCTTCACCTTCTCGTGGCGTGTAACATCACCCGGCCATGAAAACCGTCTATTGCATTCGGAGCACTGATAAGCCATGTTTCCTCTTCTGTGTCTAACGTAAAACTAACTCAATCTCTATCTGTTGCTCTTTATATCCCTCTTTCCCTTATCCCTAACCATAATCTCTAACCCTAACTCTCCCTTTTTTTCCTTTCACTCACCTATTTCCCTTTCTTAACCTTATATTCGTTATGTATTGGTCCTTGGCTCTTTAACGATATGTAACACATCTACCCTCACTTAAAATGTGGAATTGGTCACTTTGGGGTCAAGTCCTGACTGACCACTGACCATAACCACCCTTAAACCCCCAGAATCTGCCTCTAGACCTCATTAGCTTTCTAATGATATACAACAACTCTATATTAGACTTAATTTAAGGATTGGTCACTTTGTGGTCAAGCCCCTAATGACCACTGACCAACACACAGGACATCATCGGAAAGCTATTGTCCTCAGGAAGACAATGCAACAAACCGGAAGTAAATCGGACAAGGAATAACAAAGTTATGACTAATTAAAAAATAGTAGTATAGATGTTGTTCACAGCTCGAATTTCTCGGATATCTCGAATTTTCGCGAGAAAATGAACTTCCAAAAGGACCGGATGTTGCGTCACCGGAAGCAAGATGGCCGACCGGAAGCAAGATGGCGGAACCGGAAGTCACGTGATCCAAGATGGTCGCCGGGATCCAAGATGGCCGACCGGAACCGGATGTGACGTCATACGCCTGCGCAAAAGGGACATATCCACATATCCACCCGAGAAATAATAAATGATCGGTCCCTCTATACTACTATTTTTTAATTAGTCATAACTTTGTTATTCCTTGTCCGATTTACTTCCGGTTTGTTGCATTGTCTTCCTGAGGACAATAGCTTTCCGATGATGTCCTGTGTGTTGGTCAGTGGTCATTAGGGGCTTGACCACAAAGTGACCAATCCTTAAATTAAGTCTAATATAGAGTTGTTGTATATCATTAGAAAGCTAATGAGGTCTAGAGGCAGATTCTGGGGGTTTAAGGGTGGTTATGGTCAGTGGTCAGTCAGGACTTGACCCCAAAGTGACCAATTCCACATTTTAAGTGAGGGTAGATGTGTTACATATCGTTAAAGAGCCAAGGACCAATACATAACGAATATAAGGTTAAGAAAGGGAAATAGGTGAGTGAAAGGAAAAAAAGGGAGAGTTAGGGTTAGAGATTATGGTTAGGGATAAGGGAAAGAGGGATATAAAGAGCAACAGATAGAGATTGAGTTAGTTTTACGTTAGACACAGAAGAGGAAACATGGCTTATCAGTGCTCCGAATGCAATAGACGGTTTTCATGGCCGGGTGATGTTACACGCCACGAGAAGGTGAAGCATGTAGACTCGAAAGAGAAAAGGGCAACACAAACTAAGACTGGACACGTTGTACCACCGGGAGAACATTCAAGACGTCCAAAGAGTGCGGAACATAGACTTGAAAGTTTAGGAAAAGCAATATACAAGGAAATAAGACACTTGACAAAGCTACAAGGCTCAAAGAGAGAACAGATGGCAAAGTTAAAGAAGACACGGCGATCGATTAAGTCTGAGAAGACCAAGGATGTAAAGAACCTTAACGTTGTAAAGGCCAAGAAGCCCATGAACCATAATGGAAAATCAGTAAAGCCTACAAAGAACTCAAGAAGAAGACTAGCAAAGTCCGAGGAAGTAAAGAACCTCAACGGTGTAAAGACCAAGAAACCCATGAACCACAAGCCTACAAAGACCTGAAGAGGAAGAAAGCCCAAGACAAACAAGGAACATCCAAAAGAAACCAACCAACCCATTTAAGAAGAAGCGATCGTTTAAAGACTACCTGAAGAAGAATGTTTTAACTTAATAAACCATCCGAACTAGTATACGCGTTTTTATTCTTCCCATGGAACAGCAAAATCCCTCTCCCCCCTAAACTACCTCTACTGGAGCAGCAATAGCAGCCATTTACCCTCCGCCGCCGCAGCAGCAGCAGCAGCAGCAGCCCCAATATCCCCCATTACCCCCCCTATTTTACTCATTTTACCCCCAAAACACCCATTTTAGCCCCATTTTACTCATTTTCACCCCAAAACACCCATTTTAAGCCAATTTTCCCCCTTTAAAAATACCTATTGAAGCGTTTTCGACACAAAAATACAAGACAGAGATCTAAACGTTTGTCTTAAAAACGAAAATCGGTACATCAAATTCAAACAAAATCAAAATGCATTGACGAAAACCCTTCCACTTTAAAAAGAAACTCACAAAATCTTACCACAAAAGAAAATCTGTTGATGAAAAAACAACAAACTACGAAAACAAACTTACAAAATCTTACCGTTAAGAAAATCTGTTGAAGAAAAAACATCAAACTACGAAAACAAACTTACAAAATCTTTCCGGTAAGAAAATATGTTGACGAAAAATCAGCAAACATAAAAAAAAAATGAAGAACAAAAAAGCAATTCAATGAACTAAAACTTACAAAACGTAAAATCAAGTCCAAACCAGTTCTAACCGGTTTGATCCAGAAGTCACGTGACATGATCACGTGGTACAATCCATTATACAGGTAAACCATTTGAAATGAATTCATTTTAAGATTAGACACCAAAGAGTTCAGACGTGTTTTAACGAAGAGAAAAGGTATGACTCATACATATCCAACTTAACTTTGAAAGGCATACTATTAAAAGAGGAGGAAACAATAGACAATATATAATTTGAAAGGCATAGAATTTAAAAGAGAAGGAATCAATTGACGACATATAATTTTAAACGTATACAATTAAAAAAGAGGAAACAATAGACACCATATACTTACCTGTGTTATTTTTATTTCAGATGGCTAAGCAATTTACCTGCAACCAATGTGAAGCCAATTTTGAGAAGATGAGTCAGCTACATCGTCATAGACGATGGACCAACCACCGAGAGACTTACTCGTGTACGAGATGCACCAAGACTTTTACAAGGCGGGAGAATCTACAAGCTCACATGACCCGCCACCAAATGGGTTACGAATGTACCCAATGCAACCAGGCCTTTGCCACCCAACGCCTTTTAGAGTTACATCAGCAAAGACATGGACAAAGAGGAGCAGGGCAACCGTTCCACATGGATGATCCGAAATCCTATTACACCATCAAACGACAGGAGAAGAAAAGAATACTCAAGTTTGGAACTTCGAGAAATCATTATACCGTCACCTTTAAGGCATTTGAAGTCACGGACCTGCCTTCCATCATAAGAACACTACATCGATTATTCGACTCCATCCTGCAAACTATCGGCGAAGATATAAAAGAACAGGACCTCGTTAAACTGATAATTGAAACCAACTCTCTTGACTTCCCGATTGCCCTTCCCATTTTACAACTCAAGGACTTGACTACGGAACTATTATTAAAGGAAATACAGAGAGTATTACAATCTCATGAGGAGTTTGTATTGGACGGAAGTTTAGCATTAGATATTGTTCATGTATCCATTCCCGAAGGAAGCGGGCGCAAAAGATGCAATTACGTTGATCTCAACAGAATGCTAAAAGACAAACAAAGTATCATCAGAATACAGAACCGAGACGAGATCTGCTGTGCTAGAGCCATCGTTACAGCGAAAGCCAGGATCGATAAACACTCAAAGTGGGACATTATCCGCCAAGGACGGTACATTCAAGAATACTTGGCCGTACAACTGCACGAGAAAGCCAATGTACCCAAAGGCCCGTGCGGCATTGAAGAACTCAAACAATTCCAAGCTGTACTACCGGAATACCAAATCATCGTTTTCTCCAAAGACTACTTTAACGGCATCATCTACGAAGGCCCGGAAACCGAAAAGAAGATATACTTATACCACCATGACGACCATTACGATGTTATCACCACCGTAGCAGGTTTCAAGACCAGAGTCTATTACTGCGACAAGTGTAAAAAAGGGTATAACAACAAAGAAGAGCATGCATGCAGCAACCCATGCATCCTTTGTAAGAAGATACACGAACCTTGTGAAGACAGTTGGATCAACTGTAGCCAATGTGGTCGGAACTTTAGGGGAAAAGAGTGCTTCCAACTCCATTTGGAGCAAACAAAGAAGGGCAACTCAACATGTAAATGGTACTACAAGTGTAAAGACTGTGGACACACTGTCAACATGGAGAAGAGGAAAACAGACCATGAGTGTGGCGAGATGTACTGTTCCACCTGTAAACAGTACTGCGATCCAAACCACCAGTGTTACATGATGCCTATAGTAATCAAAGAACCTCCCAAAGAGCAAACTTACATCTTCTTCGATTTCGAGTGTACACAAGACGACCTCATAGAGTGTGAAATGGGATACCAACCTGACACCGACGGAAGATGTTCACACTGTAAAGCCAGTACCTGTGGAGCTATGGAACATCGACCCAACTTATGCGTGGTTCAAAAAGTGTGCACCGTGTGCATGGAGGAGGAAGTGAATGCAGAGAGTACCTGCGAGAACTGTGGACAGAACCAACTGGTCTTTAGAGGACCCAATACCAACAACGACTTTTGCAACTGGCTATTTTCCGGAAACAACACGAACTCCACCGTAATTTGCCACAACTTTAAAGGCTACGACTCTTTCCCTGTCCTGCAATACCTATTTGACCAAGGAATCCAACCCAAGATCGTTCCCAACGGCGCCAAGAACATGTCTGTAACGATTCCAAGCTGCAGCATACGGATGATAGATTCCCTCAACTTCCTTCCCACGGCCTTAGCCAAACTCCCGAAAATGTTTGGATTCGAAGAACTCCACAAAGGATACTTCCCACATCTGTTTAACACAAAGGAAAACCAGAACGTTAGATTAGAAACTCTTCCAGACATCAATTACTACAATCCCGATGGAATGAAAGCGGAAGAACGGGAAACATTCATGAAATGGTACGAAGACCACATGAACGACCCATTTGACGTTCAAAAGGAACTCTTAAAGTACTGCATCACTGACGTAGACATCCTGAGAAAAGCCTGTTTAACCTTTAGACAACTGTTCATGGACACTTTAGAGGGTACTCCAATCGACCCCTTCCAAAACAGTATCACCATTGCCTCTGCCTGCAACCTGGTCTTTCGATCCAAGTTTCTACGGTGGAATACTATTGGCCTCATCCCGGCGCAAGGCTATCGACCAGAACACAAGCACTCTATTAAAGCCATGAAATGGTTAAAATACGTATCCGCAATAAAAGACATACAGATTCAACATGCAGAGAACGAAGGAAAAAAACAGATCGGTCCCTACAGAGTAGAAGGATACCACGATGGAACCGTGTACGAATTTCACGGCTGCTACTGGCACGGGTGTCCCAGATGTAACTCAATACGGTCAATAACATGTCCATGTACGATCTACATCAACGGACCCTAGAAAAGAAGACTTATTTGGAAACAGAAGGATACACCTACGTAGAGAAATGGGAATGTGATTTCGATAAAGAGATAGAACAAGATCCAACACTTCGTGCCTATGTAAATTCCTTAGAGATGATCCCACCCTTAGAACCACGAGATGCTTTCTACGGAGGAAGAACAGAAGCCTTTACCTTGTACAAAGAGGCGGAAGAAAACAGTATCAACTACTATGACGTCACATCACTCTATCCATTTGTCAACAAGACCGGAAAAGTACCTAAAGGACATCCCGTTATCATCACCGAAAACTTTGTGGACATCCACGAGTACGAAGGATTGATGAAATGTAAAGTACTACCACCCAGAAACCTATACATTCCTGTTTTACCCAGCAAGATCAACAGCAAACTGATGTTCCCACTCTGTCGTACCTGTACGGAAACATACCAGCAGGAGGCTTGTAACCATACTGAAAAAGATAGGGCTATAACGGGAACTTGGGTAACAGATGAGTTGAAGAAGGCCTTGGAAAAGGGATATTCCATCTTAACCATCTACGAAGTATGGCATTTCGAAGAGGTAGAACAGTACGATCCCGGTACGAAGTCTGGAGGACTCTTCACTGACTACATCAATACATTCTTGAAAATGAAACAAGAAGCTAGTGGCTGGCCAGAGTGGTGCCAATCTGAGGAGGATAAACTACATTACATCAAGGATTACGAGGAAAAGGAAGGGATACAGTTAGACTTTAACAAGATAGAAAAGAACCCTGGCATCAGGTCATTAGCCAAATTGATGTTGAACAGTTTTGGGGGCAAGTTTGGACAAAGAAACAACATGCAACAGACCACCTACATTACAGAACAAAAGAAATACTTTGACATGTTAACCAGCGATAAGATTGAAGTGACCGGCATCCAGTTTGTTAACGATGAAATGGTAGAACTAAGATGGAAATTTAAAGAAGACTTCATCGAAACCTCAAAGAAAACAAACGTCGTCATAGCAGCCTATACTACCGCCCAGGCCAGACTCAAACTGTATTTTTATCTGGAGAATTTGGGACCAAGAGCACTCTACTGTGACACAGACTCCATCGTATTTACATCGAAAACAGGAGAATGGAGGCCTAAGCTGGGAGATTACTTAGGGGATTTAACAGATGAATTACCCGGAAATACTATTACGGAGTTTGTCACGGGAGGACCAAAGAACTATGCATACAAACTGGCCATTCCCGAGAAAGGAGGAAACAGAACTATGTGCAAAGTTCGTGGAATAACACTAAACTTCAAGAACGCATTAGACATCAACTACGACACCATCAAGGAGATGGTCACCATCAACAGAAGCGATATCAGGACAGTGAGAGACGAATATAAGATCCAAAGAAGCAATCAAAAACTGTTAACTGTTTCACAAAAGAAAGACTATCGAATTGTATTTGACAAAAGAGTGATCATGAACGATTTAACCACCAGACCCTATGGATATTGAAATTGAAAGATAGAATGTAAATAAAACGTAGAATGTTAATAAAAGTTGTACCTGATTTTGAGTTTTTATTGAAAACTTAAAGGAAAGAGCTATCAATACAATAACAAAGACAAAAAAAGAGCCCATAAAGGGCGAACCAAACAAAAAAAAACCGAAAAGAACCAATTAGGAATAATCCATACAAGAGTATCACAACACAGGAGTCCATAAAGGGCTATACTAACAAAACAAATGGTTAGGATTAGGGTTAGGGCTAGGGTAAGAATTAGGGTTAGGGTTAGGGTTAGAGATTAGCGTTAGGGTAAAGATTAGGGTTAGGGTTAGGGTAAGAGATAAGGGTAAGGGTTAAAGGTTAGGGTAAGGGATTAGAGATTAGGTTTAGGATTAGGGTAAGGGTAAGATTTAGGGGACGAATAAAAATCAGGGGCGAAAAAAGGGACGAATTAAAAAAGGGGGCGAAGGAAAAAGATTAATCGCTGTTCCGCATGACTGCACACGACTTTACTGATAGAGATCTGAGGCGACAGTTGTCGCCATGTGGTTTGACCTTTCGTCTATGGAAAATTAAAAGTACAAAGTGTTCTAGAGAGACCCGGTATACTACTCTTAGAAAACTGTGACGAAAAATTTTGAATGTATGTACACTATGTGTAAAAACCTTAGTATTCTGTAAACAGGAAGTAGTTGACCTAGGAGCATAAAACCCGTATACACCATATGGTACTATAGGAGAAAGCTATATGCAAAATATCAGACCTCAGTGTCATTTAGTTGCTGAGAAAACTGTGACGGTACTTATGTTAGGGACGGATGGACGAACGAACGGACGGACAAGGGTAAAACAGTATACCCCCGCTTCGAAGTTCGAAGCGGGGGTATAATAAATCTTTAGAGTTCTTTAAAATCAGCATGTGATTGATTCCACTACGATTATAAATTGTGTCACAGTATGCTTGTTGTCATTTTGTGACAGGAGACAAAATCTTGGTAAGTTGAACGGACAGCTCTGCTGTGGAATATGATGAAGATCCAGCTATATACCTTTCTTTTTACGAATTTTTTTTAAGTTTAGGTATCCAATACAAATATGGTAACTTTGCATGTTCCTGTTTCAAATGAATATTAAAAGAGGACATAAAAGAGTTATGGTTGGTTATGATCTCACCTTTGTCAAATGAAGTCCGAGTGTATGTAGCACTAGCAGAATTAATGCCTAGCTTTTTGATTAGACAGCTGTAGTAATGTGCTTTACATACGAAAACTATATTGTAAGAAGCATTGTCTGCTGGTGTGACAACATACTTGTCATGTAAGGAAGTAAGCATCATTAAAAATATATATTTTTACAAAACTTTATTTATTCTTTAACCAAGGTAAAATGAGTATATTGGTTGCTTCGGTGTATATTTAACCGAGTACTAACTCAACTTCAATAAATACATATATTCACTTATTACAACTATTTACTTTATCATAACATATAAATAATGATACGATGATAATACATGCAATATATATTAATACATGTATGTTCTTTGGACCCAATAACGCAATACATTTATCACCACACCTGTCTTTGAAATATCCGGCACAATCTAAAAAATCCAATAAATATCTTAATCAAGAGCAAAAAACACGAATAATCAAATCTTATTAAACATATCTTTTGTTTGAAATGCCCATACCTAATCATGATCACTGTGATCTTTGATTTCTACGTTTATTACCAACCTAACTCTTCATACTTTAAACTCTCTACCGGGTGACATGTAAAGTTATGCAAAACTATGACACCTGTTAGTAAAATTACCGAAGTGTTCATATCCCAAACCATCTACAGGTAACAAGGAAAATGTGCAAAACTAGCATACATGTATGTAAACTTACCTATCTCTTCATACCCCAAACCATCTACAGGTTTACAAGTTTAGTTATGTATGTTTGGTACGCACAGAGAATTTGGTCCACATTGGTTTGCATGACATTGCGTAACACCATTCTGAAAAATTGACAATACTTTCTAGTATATGACTTCATGTACATGTATGTATTGTATACATGATTTGTTTCATTTTCCACCAGGAACTGCTTTTAAAAACTAATCAGCCAGCCTAATACTTTGACCCCATCGTACCTATTTCTTATGCCAAGTCATCTGATAAATAATTTGATAGGGCGTGTCTGTTTCTTTGATTCCACTGTTTCAGTAATTGTTGCAAGTAAATGTAAGTAAGTTATTGTCGAGCAATACCTGATTAAACTTGTATGATTTTGACTGAATAAGTATTTAATATGTTGATTACAAATACCATACTACATTTAATCGTAAAAACTTAATCAGAGGACTCGAAGGTTTTTTTGTCTACGAAAAATATTATTTTGTTTTACCAAAAAAAAAAACAGCAAAATTATTTTGTTTATTTCTATACATATGAAAAAAACAAACCCAAATTTATAGAATCCTTTTTAAAAATCGAAAAACAATCATCACTAAATAATATTTGTCAAGCTTTGAAAAAATTCATATTCATGAGCTCTAACCCCGCCTTGGCATGCGAAGTCTTTTTAATTTTGTTCATATACTTTGCTGACTCATACACGGCATATATTTAAGTAATGAATTTTTTTTAGATAATTCACATTGAATTTGTTTAATTTGTCACCATATTAAAGTCTTTGGGACCAAACATTCGAGATCATGTTTGATGGCTGTTTTAAATACGCTAAAATGTATCTGTCGTCACAAATGTAAACAAATAATCAATCAAAATGGTCGAATAATATTGAGCGAATAAACCAAGGTTGAGGAAAATTTGGTTAAAATATATATCTAAAGTTTTCTTTATTTTACCATTTGGTTAAAAAATTGGGGACGAAAAAAATGTGATTTTGGTAGACAATATGCCTTAAACTGAAACCAGTGCTATAGAGCGCCTAAACCTAATTGTAATTTGCGTGCATTATTCAACGTTAAAATGTTGAAGGCATCCTTTTTAATACACAGATTGCAAACTAATCAATTCTGGATCATTTCGAATGTTAGAATTCACCTATGTCATAGGACAATATGAGGGGAAAATATTGTCAACAAACCTGAATTAGCAATAAAGTTAAGTCGGAATTTTTAGTTTTTTGTCATTTTTAATATTAATGGTTTTAAACATTTCATAGCCTTTCACAATATTTGTCATAAAAATATGAAAAACAAATATTTCTAAATTTTGAAGACATGAATCAATTCTCAATGCTGTTATTTATCAATGAATGTAAAATACTTATTAAACAAGATCGCATGAAAATGGCGGTAGCAATTAGATGTTCAGCCCATCTATTGCAGATGAAAAATAAAAGCGCTTTACTTTTTTTTTGCTTGCTTCTATATCAATGACTTATTTGTGATTCTCTATCAAGCATATTCACCCTGTCCAATGTTTAGGTTAAAAATGAACAATGTGTTGTCGAAAACACCACTTTTTAATTAAGAGTTTAACCTTTTCTTCAATAAAAGTTTATTTTTTCTTATTATCGGAATAATAAATATAAAACTTAGATAGCTCATTCGGTAACACAAACTATGCACAAAATAATTGCAACATGCTTGAAGTTTTAATTGGATATAAATAAGTTATACTTGTTTAACCATTACTTGCACATGTACACTGGATGTTGTCGAGGTCTTAAATTATCAAAACACTTCGATACTTGCTAAATATTGCCATGCTATATATGTAAATATCATAATAATGTAATCAGAATGACAATACATAATATTTACGGGGTAACATAGTAAAAAGTAAGTGTTCTAACAGTACACTCTAAATTGATCAGGTGTTGTCTGTAACACGTTATATGGATAGAGAGGTTGGTAAAGGTAAACAAACATATAGAACGACATAGTAGTGCGTTTATTCAAAGAAGAAGGATGATGTATTATACAATTATCACCCTAGTTGGTGTGTAACCCGGTGGTTTCTTTCCCCGAGAAAGTAAGGTCACCCGAGGGCTTGCCCTGAGGGTGACCTTACTTTTCGAGGGGAAAGAAATGCCGGGTCACATATCATTTAGGGTGATAACTGTTATATTATATCGAATATCTAAATGAAACTAATTCAATATTAAACATATTTCGGACATTTTAACCGTTTTCCATTGAAAAAAAATACAGCCCATAAAATGTTGAAGTAAAAACATTGGGTTCACGTGCGAAATCTCACGAGAGGGTGACCTTACCATGCGACCCAACGATTACCGGTTGACTCAGCGTAATATTACATGTCACGTGACCATGTCTAATCGAATCACAATAAAGATTTTTATATGAGTATATACATGTAATATTACAAATATGTTTCAAGGTTACAAGAAGCTGGGTTTACTCGCTATGGTTAAACTTCGAATTATAGAAATTAAGTCTTTTTCCAGCCTATATATGGTAAGCTTTAACTACACATAGAGCTGTAGTGAAAAAAATACATGTTCCATGTACGTTAAACACTAATGCAGATGTAATCATAGGACCCTCTGAATAAGGCTAGGTTGTCCGACTTTTAACTATTCCTCACTTTCCAGTGTCTAAATCCTACTTGATTGCATTTCATGTTAATTTTAATCAACACCCTTGTTTTAGCTCACCTGGATATATAAGTTATGCCATCGCTTTTCATCCGCCGTCGTATGTAAATAATATCAAAAATCTTCTCATCTGAAACCTCTGAACCAATTAGGGAACGAATGATGTATGACGTTGGCAACAAACGGTCCCTTTTTTACGGGAATCGATAAATTACATGTACTAAAATAGAACCTAGGGAGGGTTAAATAACTTAAACTGGATTATCACTCAGAGATTATGACAGAAGGAATAATAGGGCATGTAATGGGACATTTAATAATACCCTGCCACGATGTTCATCAAAAGTTGAATATATTTGTATACTATACTGTATATACTACACATCTATATAGAGACAGAAAAGAAATGAGTTATCTTTCTTGGACCAGAAAATTTCATCATTTTCAAATTTGGAAAATTTATTAAGTGGCAAATCTTCAATAATATTTTTCGAATCATCCTAAAAATTATGATTGACCTGTATTTTATTGTTCTCAACAGCTGTGCAAAATATCATTTAAATCCTTTGACGCGTTTTTAAGTTATCACTCGGAAACCTTCGGGGGACGGCCAGACGGACGGACGGACGGACAGACACCGAAAGAAAGTGAGGGTATAACATAATACCTCCCCACTTCGTGTGACAGGGTGTAGAATTAGACGTTGACGTCGGGTCTTAGTCGACAAATGATACTTTATAGGAGTAAAGGCCAATTTATGGTAAAAATAGCGTTCATGTTCTTGCACTTTTTAATGAAAACTATATATTACAGAATAAGAAAAGCTGTTGGAGGCATAAAATTTCAGCGCATTAACTCCAATAAAGTCCTTATTGGGTCGAAGATAACTCTTTATAAAAGATACCGCTATGGCTTAAGCGGCAAGTAAGAGGTTCATGCTGGCTCCTGAGATCCTCTTGTAATGGTCATCTCCCTGATATAAAAATGCTTTTTCCTCAATCGTTACGGTTTATTAATTACTGCCTCGGGTCTTCCTGGTTTCTTTTTGACCCCACTCCATAGTAGAAGATAATGCATGAGTTCTTAGAAAAGACCAGCTGTTATATTGTTATATACTGAAACCTTAGGTAATGGATTTCAGTAAAGGTGGTTATGATTGGTTAATTGACCAGTGTGAGAATGCTGCAAGTGCTTGCATCTCAACCTGGTCATCTCACACTGAAAAGAGGCATTAACAGAAGAATCAATAATCCTTAACAAAGCACAAAACTTAGCATACAATAATAAACAATTCAATAAACATTAAAATTAAATCAACAAGAGCCAGGGAACAATAGACAAAGATACTCAAATCTTCATGACAATTAATTTTTTCATACACGCAGTTCATTGTATAGACTAACCTCGAAGACGCACTTCTTCCATCTTTCACGGGAACGCGAACGAAAGTCGCAATAGCCTTCTACTAATTGTAACAAGGGAAACGGACAACCTCTTAACGAAAATGCTTGTTCTTCATCTACACATATGCAAATTGTGTGTTCCTTATTTTTTCAGCCAAAATCATATTTTTAAGCAAGTTAAATCTTTAATAAGAACAATTATTAAAGCAACATTTGAAAAAAGTGGATAAATCAAGAAAACACGACCTTATTTGAAAACAACGTAAAAAATGCAATATTTACCCTCAAGACATCCCCCTTTTATCTTGTTAAAACACGTCCATTGATAAAATGACTGGATCAAATTTAAAAAGAATGGTACTGCAATATAGCATTATCAACAGGCCCCCGAACTGTGCAACTAAATAATAAGTAATCATTTCATAATGATGGTTTTCTTACCTTGCAAAGTTTGAGGTGTCCTAATTTATGCCATTTGCGACCAACTCACGATCAAATGTCAAGTGTACATTAGGTAGGGTGATATTTTCTCCGTATCTTTTGTTCTTTGATTTTGACACCGAGTCGTCGTCTATCATGTTGTCTAGAGGCTGGAGAAAGTTCACTCCTGCTTGATGTGCTTGCTTTATCAATTGACAGTTATGACGTTTGTATTCATGAGACAATTCCTCGTGTACAGATAAAATATAACGCCTGTTTTTTTTTGTACTTTTACAGAAAAAGTGTTTCTTAAAATATTTCTCAACATTTAACTCTTGTGCGAAAACTATTGCAGTAACCTGGATAACAGTTTGTTGTACAAAAGCAAAACCCAAACGTAAATGATTTACCAAAAAAAGATTATACGGATTTTTTTCTATTGATATAAAATCGACCTCATCAAGACTGATCAATGAAAGAAATTTGGAGTAAGAGTAAATATTGTATTATATGTTATGTTTGTATACGTTATTGAGATGTGGAATAAGTGTACTTGACACAACAAACATAAACAAACAGCAATTCAAAAAATCACAACGGAAAACAGCAAGCAGTCTTCAACATGACCATAGGTCACTGCTTACCGTCTTGCATTGGCCCAAGACTTATAATACAATACAAAAGTATCAAAACCAATCCCTAAATCATCAACGAAAGACTCAATTCTTGACATAAAACAGTTAACATAGAATGACAAGGACAAACAAAGGCTTTGGCAAAGTTTCCTGGCTTAGGACAGGCACATATAAAATGTGGCGGGGTTAAACTAGTTTTTTGTAGTATCAATGTAAAAGATATGTTTGAAAACATAAGTTTTGATACGACTTACATATGATTTTTTTTCAAAAATAAAGAGAAAAATGTAATTCCAATGCACAATTTTAAAGCTTTTTCTTACTATATGTGAAATTGCTTTACTAAGTAGGCACTTAACATAATGTGAACATATGTTTTGGAACTAAAACGTTTAAGGAAAGTTTGCTTTATCAAATAAATTACTAATTGTGTGTACTAAATAGGGAGAAAGTAATTGAACGTCTGCGTTATAATAACTTACCTGGATATCTTTGTTGTAAACAACAATCGTAGAATCAGATGTAACTTGTAAACTCTTATAACCAATGAGTTGATTCAGTAACTGGCAAATCTTGTTGGATCTAATGAAGTTTATAGATTCACATAGTCCCAATTGTCCACAAAACTTGATACAAACTTGCCAAGAAGGTAGAATTGTTTCGAAGAATACATTATAATCATTCTGATTAGTTAAATCATTCTTGCTAAATTTTATAATTTCACTGAACGTTTGCAGTGCAAAGAATGACGTTGTTAAAACAAAAGTCTTCATGTTTTAAAGAACAGAAAACCTGTTTGAAGCTATAATGCTATGCTTGTTTGTTTTAAACAAAATTTCGAAAGGTTGATATATTGCGTAGCTTTCATTGGTCGATGATTCAAAGCGTTTGTCAAATCGAATCAATATGTAAGGTTAATTGAAATTTTAAAAATACAAAGAATAATTGCAGCTGCTTGGGTGCGCCTGAGTAAATATTTCATTCAAAAACGGTTAGTAACAATATGCATTTTGCATACTTACTGAAAAGAATGATAAGGAATAAACATTCGAATAAATATGTGTGTAAATTGTGCTCTTCTTGCTTGCTTGTGCAATAGAAAATAAAATAACCCCCTTTGCATATTGAGGTTAACTGTCTTATGTTCATCCAATCCCCAAGCCGACCCGCATATACCTACTATATATATTTTTGAGAAAAAAAAAGTTATCTGCACAATAACTTCTAACTTAATTCATTATATGACTGTAAACCGGAAAATCTTCGCGCCGTTTTTTTTTCGTGGTAGGATGACTGACTCATCTGAATCACATATTGTAGATTAGACATATTTTATCTATAAATTTTAAAAAAATGGATTGGACACAAGTAAATGCATACTTATGACATCCTCTCTACATTACCAAAATATACATAAAAGCAAATCACAAGGTACAAGAACGTGCATTAAATAATATTTGGGGGTCTAATTAATATGCACTTTCTTGTACCCTGTGTTTTACTAAGACTGGATCTTAGTTTGCGGAGTTTAGAATTGGCGTTGATATGTTATTTTCATAATCTACAGTAGAAGACAATTATACTGCGCTGTTGAAATGTCTTAGCAAAAATCGCGAGAATTAACCGGTTTACAGTAATGGTCTGTGTACTGATAATAAAGTTACACTCGTCGAAAATATGATACGATTTATATTTTTGAAAATTCATACAATAACTTATTACTTTATGAATATCATGCTTTATCAACACAGTCGAGCAAAATTTTTATCACCTTTAAAATCTATAGAACCGATTTGAACTGTAATTTTGTATATTATAGTGTCAATAAACTCGTAAACTCGTGCAATATCAAATTGTACTCGGGACAATATGCATGCAAATCCCTCCTACATGTATTTTATAACAGTTACCAAAACTTTGTTCAGATGTGAATTTATCGTTGATGATGTCATATTTGCGCCAGTGCAATATGAAATTATATTGCACGCTAACATCCCATTACTTTATATGGACACATATAGTGATAAAAATACTGGTTATCATTTGAAAAACAGAAAAAAAAATAAAAAGGAAAAATCAATCCATGATAAAATATTACTGATACATTTGTATATACAATATTTATCGAAACAAATTAAATATAGTAAAGTTTGAAAATTCATTCTACGTCTATGTTAATATTTCAGTTATAAATGATCTTTTTTTTTCGAACCATTAATGATTCCATTTAAGCAAATTAAACGCAGAAATTCATTAAAATTTAGAAATAAAGCATTCCAGGACCTGGAATTAATCAAATTGTATTCACTTTTTTTAAGATAAATAATAACTTTTTTATTTAAAAATACACCAGAAACAGCCAGTTTTTGGCTAACATAACTGAAACTTTTAATGACGCCTCAAATTTCATGCAACAATAGATCATTCTAAACTCTGTGTTATTTGAGAGCTATAATAACAGTATTATGCCATTTTAGAAAATTTGATTGTTAAAGTCTTTAATATTTCTAGTGGTCGCCCTTCTAGGTTATCTCCTGTTGATTCTTAAATATCAGCGAACGTTTTACATATCGATTGTCTTTCAAGTATATGTAAATGTTACATTGAATGTGTGTAACTAAAGATTACGCGTTATCCTTAGAAATTCTGGGAAAACGTGAAGTTGCTAAATCGCTTGGGGATTATATGTAATCCCTAGTTTTTCCCAGGGATAACATGAAATCCCAGATTTTTTTCAATATTTTTACACGTTTTCCCTGACCCTTAAAATGACTTAACAATAAATATTTTCCTATACTTTCCTTTTGTTGGATAACATACTTCTAAACAAAAGTCGGCAATTTATTGTGCCTTTTCATTTTCCATAGAAGCTGAATTTTCAAACTATTTCTCTATACATTAATCATGTTAAGAGCATTACAATGAAAATATGTAGTGTAAATAAGATATGACATTTGGTAAAGTTTGCATCTGAGTATTCATCCAAACTGCATTCCAATGGTTTTGTAGGATTGCTTTTGGTCTGAGTTAGAACCATATTATTTTTTAATTACACCTTCATATAAATTGTCAAGCTATTTACACAAATAAAGGTGATAACAAAATTACCGAACTTGGAGGATCAATCTCAATGTCCAAGAGAAAGACAAAACATGGAAGACACGCCGGAATATAGATCGCAATGGTCCTGACGTGGTACAGACATTCCAAATGAAATAGTAGGTTAAAACAGGTTTTATGGCGCGCCTCTCCCATTGCGATCTTTGGGATCGGTAGTTACACTCAACGCAACCCGATTGTGAAGACATAATAGTGTAATGCTGCGGACAACGGATAACGAAAAAAGATTTTTTTGGGAGCGTATGAGACGCATTTTCTTGTAACCTTGGTTTAAGAGTCGGTCACGGTGACATGGGTGTCGTATCAAAAAATCTGAATTTTTTTTACAAGCCCTGGCATATCGAATCAGTGAAATATAAATTCAAGGTTAGGGAAATTAAAAATTTGAAAAAAAAACTACAAATAAAGGTTATAGGAAAATTACCGAATTTGGAGAATCAATCTCAAATGTCCATAAGACGAGACAAAACAAGGAAGACTACCGGACAAAATTGAAGATCGAAATGGTCCTGACTTGGTTCAGGCATTTCAAAAGAAATGGTGAGTTAAACCAAGTCTTAAGTCGAGCCAACCCTCCCTCTTCCATTGCGATTTTTGGGTCCGGTAGTTACACAAAACACAACAAGTTTGTGATGACATATTAGGGATGCTAAGGGGATCATCTCAGTACATCAATCAGCCAATCACTGATAAGATATTGTACATAATTGACTTGACTTTTTGAATATTAAGTTCGACTTTCAACTTTCCTTTACTAAAGTTTAGAACAAATTTAGGAATTGCCATATGCAGCATTCAAAGTTTTGTTGTACTACATAACTTCATGGGTTATGAACTTCACTTTTTCTTATGTCTCTTAAAGTAAATTTATCAATTTTTAAACATTTTACATATTTCTTTTATTTTCCTTATCCCTTCATATTAAAATTTTATTGTTAATTTTGATTACATAAATCCCCCTTCCTCTTTAGAAAAAAGTCACAATTAGTGTGAACACCTAATGAAATCCTCAGACCTACTTGTATGAAACTGCATAAAAGTAAAAATACATCCAGTCTTGCTCCCTACATTCCAAATATCAGTTACAGAAATTTAATCAGCGACCAACGGATGGACAGACAGACAGACGATAAAGTAAAAAAAACAACATTATACTCTTTGCAACTTCGTTTTGTGGGTTATAATACACTAGAATTAGTTAGCCAAACATAAGGAAATAGGAAGACAGAAAAAGCCAAAATTTCACAGAAACAGCATACACCTCAAAATAATGACCTAAACGAATCAATAATTTTGCAGTTTCCACCCATGAAGCAAATGGAAATAATAGTAATAAGTCAGCAAAAACATGAATACATTTATAGTGACAAGTTCCATATTCATGTTATAAATATGTCGGTTAATGTGTAACAAAACATGTTATATATTAATTAATAGTTCCATTGTTGAATGAAAGAATCCATTCTTGGTTATAAAGTTTGACTGTTAAACTTTCAGAAACAGGAGTACAAACGTCTTATTTATAATCAATTTTCATTTCAGGAGTTACGAGTAAAAATTTCAAAAACAATTCAGGAATTACATGCTATCCCTACAAATTTAATACATGTATTCCCTAAAATGGTCAGTGATTACATGATATTCCTAATTTTTCCAGGGATTACACGTAATCCGTAATTACACCGGTTCTCTGTAACATATATATACTAAATAATATTGTGTTTTTTTGTAATAGGGGAGCGATATATGGTATGCGAAATAGCTATTTGCACCCTAAGGTCATGTGCTATAGGGTATGTGATATGTGTAATGTGTTTTGTATCATAATACATATTCGAAAAGGCTGTATAATTACTTTGATTTATGATATATAATAGGCGAGCGGCGTGAGGGGCATTGAAAAAAAAAATGCACGAAAATCTCATGAAATGTGATTTACCATATTACAAGTTTAATTTTCAGCTTTCAGAATATACATGTTTGACATTTCAAATCTGGTCAGAATATGGATTTTTTTGGTCAAAGGTCACTGCCCAAAACTGATATTTTGAGTCTGCAAAATTCAAGTGATTTAAAATGTAAATAAATGTTGTTTGAAGTTTCAAAGCAAATTGTGTATATTGCTACCATATATTATATTATGTAACATAATCATTTCCGGTCTCGTTAAAAAGTTTTTGACGTCATATTTTCTATTGTAAGAAATAGGTAAAATTCGAACGATTTTTTGTATAAAAATTTATAAATTGTAAATAAAGATAATAACAAAACTACCGAGCTTGAATGATCAATCTCATTGTCCAGAGAAAATGACAAAAACGAATCAGTCATACCGGAGAATTGGGATCACAATGGTCCTGACTTGGTGCAGGCATTTCAAACGAAATGGTTGGTTAAACCAGGTTTTATGGCGTCAAACCACCTTCTTCCATTGCGATCTTAGGATCCGGTAATGGCCATAGAAAACAACATACTTCTGAGACACAATGGATATTGAGGTGATCGTCTCAGTACAGCAGACCAGTCAAACACTAATAAAAACAATTAAGCACCATATCTTTTAACTCAATTTTGAACTTTTCTACTAGCGGCTGATAACGAAGAAAGATTTTTTTTAGGGATCGTATGAGACGTATTTTCTTATAACCCTGCTCAAAAAGTCGGTCACGAAGAAATCGGTGTCTGATGAAAAAATCTGTGAAATGTGTGCAAGCCCTGGAATATCGAATAAGTTGTGAAATATAAGCACCGTATGCAGGGGAAGTAGTTATATTGCTCTGTAGATAAGAAAAAATAATAATTTGAAAATTAACATCGTCTCTTTTATCGTATTCTTGTACTGAGATGACCACATGGGTCAAATTCGAGGTGCAAATCCAAGAAAGACGTGAAGCAATTTGATTCGGTGATCTCTTAAATCACCAATTCTGGAGAATATATTGCAGGAATCCATCTACCAAATGAAGTCTTATTGACAGAAAGGACATCATCAATATATCTGAATGTAAGAAAAAGAAACAACAGAGTTTTTTCCCTCTATTTGTAGAACATTATCTACACTTGCGTTGGTAATAAAAAAAGAATAGTTCTGTTAAGTTAATATAAAAAATACCACAATTTTTATTACACCAGAATATTAGGTTTTCGTTTAAATAGGTATACTAGTACACTAAATATAAAAATGGGATAAGTATCAAATGTCAAAAATATCTTAAAACCATCATGGTTAGTTTAGAAACACAACTTTGCAAGGAAGAAAATAATGCATATCATAGAAAATTTAAGTAAAACCAATAATAGCCAACTAGAAAATAGAGCTTATTAAAATCTTTAACCAACCCCAAAACCCCAGAAGATATTAAGTCTTAGAACTAAATCGAAAATTGCAAGTTTGGGCTCTAAGAAATATGTTTTACACGTCTTCTAGACCCCTAATAAGGTCATAACATGGTTCACAGATCATCGTCAGAAAACTGAATCCACTTCGAGGCCTTACCTACATTTTTATTTAATTTGGATAGGGGAAGGGGATGTCTTGGCATAAAACACAAAGTACGTTATCTTTGCTACGACGTGTCCATTAAATCAATAAAATTTGTTCTTATTTAAGAAAAAATATTTTAAGGATCTATGAACTGGCGATGGCACTCTTAAATTGTCAAATGGCCAACTGTCTTTAAAGACATTGTATTCTCTCCACTTCTTTTCTATAACTTTGTTTTGCCCGATGAATTATAAGCTTTAAAAAGAGTATTTTCAATACTCCGGTCAAACGCTTGGAAGACGACTAAAACATAGTTTATTAATATTTAATTAGAGACAGTGGTGGAAATTCTGGCCGGGTGTATTTCAGGAACCTCTGTTTTCAGGCGCACATTTTGTTATTATTTCGTATAGATTTCCAGCAAACAAGCGTCTGCCTCAAGGCTTGTAAACTGACTTTTAGATGAAGCTACTAAAATGTGAATGCATTTTGTATTTTAATTATTTTTTAATACATTTTCAAAATGTTTAATTCATCATCGGGCTAATAATGAATTGAGAAACCAGGTTGGTCTTACGATTGCTGTCTAATGTTTACTTGTTTGATTTTTACAATGAATTGCAAATATATGTCCATGACATAATTTCGAACAATTAAGCAAAACAAAACATAGGCATTTCTTTATATTATTTTCTAGTCTAAGTTTTATACAATACAACAAAACAAACACAACTCACAAGTAAAAAAAAGACAAAATTTTAAATCGTACTTTAATCGGAAACCGAAAGTTAGAAAAATCAAAAATTGACCTTATATTATTTTCCTGTCTCTAAACAATCCCTAAAGTGCACGAATTGTTCAAAATTTCACTAAATGATCAAAATTTAGACAACAGGTAATCAATGAAATTAAAATCTATAAAATCTTAATAAGAATTAAAATACGGAACAACACAACAGTTTTCCGGGTCATATACATTAAATTTACTGTTAATCTGACATTAAATCTAGTGTAACTTTATCATCATGCGTCTGAACTATTCAGTTTGTAACTAAAAAGGAGTCTTACTGCATTTTCTTGGCCTTGTTTTACTGTCTGTTTTAATTTGACGGCAATTAATGTTTCACGAGTTACAAATAGGGAAACAAATTCTTCTTATATTCATGGTCTGAAAAATGATAAAAAATATAGAAAATAATGATTGTTTTTGAAAAGTTTGATTATTTTAAGAACTATTCTACATACAGGATTAAGTATTGAGTATTTTTTTTTCTAATTTGTCTAAGTGCATTAAATTGACCATAAAAACAAACCAAAGACATTTTCACTGCACAATGGACACATTTTTTAATTAAATATAACTCCAACACCAAAGACTCGCCAAAGAATTGTATTGCCTAAATTTTCCGGCATTGTTTCAATTGAATTTTGTGTTGTTTACTTGTTATTTGTATGCAATTCAAAAAAATGTTATTGGCAAGATTCTAAGAAGAACTAGTACTGAAGAAAAATGCTATTTTGAAATGCATAAACTAAAATCAGGAAGGAATACATAATGAATTCGATACTATTTTATGGATGTTAATAGCACAAAATGTAAATATCCAACATTAGAAGAATGTAAAGACGTTTTATCGGACATTTAATGTTTCGTCAGGGACAAAACAGAAGTAATTAAAGGATAACCAATTTGTCAAGCGTCTACTAGTAATCTTGGCTAAAATGTTCTTCTATACATTTACATCTTCTGATAAAAATGAACATCGTTTGATTTTTGCATATTTCAAAAGTCGATAAGATGTCATGGCAGCCCAAAAAGTTTTGTTATCACTTTTGGATGACTTTGATTATCAAAAGCATTATTTAAAACAATGAGAATGTAACCATATCATATCCTTCATTTTTGTATCGTTTGTTCCCGTTGAATAACCATCAAATTGTACACACATTGATGCCCATTTTTGCATTGCTTATGCATTGTACAAAATGCTGAATCCATATATGTTATATTAAATGATTTCTATGTTGCCACTTTGATACAAATAATGAAAAGTTCTTGTAATTTCATATTGGGAAATTGATGTCGTATTTTTTTCGTTTTGTCAATATTTTTTCAAAAAGTATATAAGCGTTGAAATTATTTTTTTCATAAGTTACTGGGAGTGGAAATTAAGTTTGTCTTATTCTACGTCAGTAAAGTATTGCAACACACATTCAAATACCAAGAAATGTCATATTTTAATGTCCATAACAAATGTCAAACATCAAATCACCTATTTATCGATGTTACAGTAGAATAAACGTAATAACAAAATTACCGAAATTGGAGAATCAATCTCAAATGTCCATTAAGACGAGACAATACAAAGAAGACATCAGAAAAAAATGCTGAAACTTTCAGCTCATTAAGCCCTACAAAGTCTCCATTGGGTTGCCTATGGGTTTTTCGGATAGTTTGGTCTTTTGATTTTTTTCATTTAAAAACAACAAATTGCAATTTCTTAATTAAATAGATAAAGTATGTTGCACTGTGGCTTGTGTATAAATAAAATAGATAAATAAATGGATGGTGAAGCCACATTTAAGAGGTAAAAACTAAATAAGAAATATAAAGAAATAAAACCTTTAAAACAAATAAAACAAGAATGCCCAAATTTTCGAACATAAAGTCCTCCCTCATGGGCTAAAAAGTAAAAAGATGTTCACACATCGACTGACGAGGACTTGAGTCCTTCTTCAGGGGCTAAAAAGTCAGTTGATGTGTGAACATCTTTTTACTTTTTAGCCCCTGAAGAAGTTTTATTTGTTTTAAAGGTTTTGTTTATATTTCTTATTTAGTTTTTACCTTTTAAATGTGGCTTCACCATCCATTTATTTATCTTAATTAAATAGCACTGACGCTTTATTGTGTAGAAGTATCAGATGTTTTAGAGTCTGTATAAATTCAGACCTTCGATGTTATAATTCAAACTTTAAAGCTTATAAAAGTTAATGTAAAGGATATTGAGTATCTATTATTTATTAGTCATAACATGTGTAATTCCCACATGAAATGAGTTCGCGATAAATATTTAATTGAAAAATGCAATATATGACTCAACTATAGAACAAATAAGGGTTTATACATCCATCAAACGTATTTATTTATTTATATTTTCTTGAAAATTCCAATTAGTAATAGCATATGTTGTTCATTTCATCAAAATTTATATTCTCCTGAGAAAATGATCCCAAGGTTTTAGCTATCAAATATTTATTACTCATTCATGTTTAAGGATGTTTGAGGGTTACTTTGCAAGTGATGAGGCCTTAATTAAGGCCTTAAATCATAAGTGAATAATTAAAAATACAAAACAAGCTAAAAAAATAAAAGGTTGCCGTGCTCATTTTAAAGATAATAAGAGTTCAAAATTTGGCGGGAAAAGGTTTTCTCTGGATTTTTTTTAGCTTTATCATTAGCATAGTTTAGCTGTTTAAACCTGTGAATAATTGATTAGAATTTGAAATACATTTGTAAAACAGACATTTATGATGTAATGAAGACCTTACACAAAAGAAAAATAGGGGTTACCGAGCAAAAAATTTTGCCTAATTTTGATGGAAAAAACCCGAGGATTCCGAAAAAAATGTCAAAAATCTCAAAAGCTGACCCTCCAACATCCTTAAGTTTTATTTCTGTTTTTGCTGACACAATCTTGATATTTTAGAAAATGTTTTAAATCGGTTTGGTACTTGGCTTTCACGATTCTAAATATGGTGTTAAAACTTCTTAAATGTGTTATGAATAAATGAACAAATATGAAAAAATGAGAATGGTTTTCTTCTAAATTGGAATACAAACAATACTGAATTGTCATTAGAGTTCACACAAAAATTAATGAAAAACGAAACCACATAAAAAACATTTAAAAATAGGACCGAACATAAAGCAAACTCCGTTGAAAAAATGAATCTTGATATCCTGAAAGTGTAAGCTTTTTTAGGAGTTAAGACCAAGCCCAGTCACTCTGCTATAAAACATTCAAATGTGATCAAGGACAAGTCTACGAATTATGACTTGCGATTTTTTTACGAAAATGTTTAATTCGTTACAATAATACAGAAAAAAAATTATCACCAAGGAACCTTTTATCTTACAGAAAGCAACTACATGTATTTATCGTGCCGGTCTCGTTCATGTTTGTTTATTTTCAGTCGGACTTTTGACATTCGAATGCCCCGTTGGTACCTCTATGTTCCTTTCAGCAATCTGAGTTTGATTTTATCACCGGGAATTTATATATCATAATGCTTTTAACAGATTGGTATTAATTTTGTAATTGTAATATTGATATCAATGATGGTTTTCATAATTTATCTATCGTCGTTGTAATTCTAAAAAGTCGTACCTCAACAACTTTATAAATTAAGGTTTAAAATTAATCATGCACTTATAAACAAATATGGGATTTTGATCTCTCAGTGTGTGTGTGTGTGTGTGTTGGTGTTGAACGCCCTTTATCGACGCACCTGGGTCATGTAGGCAGTCAGTTTTAATGGTGGAGGAAACCGGAGTACCCGGAGGAAACCACCGATCTCTCAGATTAGTGCAGATGTTGGTTTGTCAAAGAGTTTTGTTTTGTCTTTTTTTACCGGATTTGACAAACTGAATTGAGTGGTGGCAACACGACGGGTGTGCTATAGCAAGATGGAACTGCTTACTCTTCCCGAGCACCTGAGTTCACTCTTGTTTCGACTTGAGTTCCCATTGTTGATTGATATTCAGTTATTTTGTGTTTCCATGTTTTACATGTTGTCTGTTTTTGTCCCGTTCTTGTTGGTATTTACTGGTTTTGTCTCTACCCTTTCGGACTTTTGACATTCGGATACCCCATTGGTAACTCTGCTTCTTAGATGATTTGAAATGCAAATAATCTTTCCCATAATGATCAAATATAAAATTTGTTAAGCACTGATCGAATTTGAAATAAAAAAAAATCATGTTAGATAATGTCGTAACACCCAAGCACGGTCCGGTGACCATCCAGACAACGTCGTCACACCATAATCTATTACTTTAGATAAGACCAGCAGCCGACAAATAATAAAATTGGCCTATACAGTCACAACTTGGTCTGGGACCAGCTGATTTGAACAACAAATTCCAACAAATTCCAAAAATGTCAATGCAACATATGAAGGCACGGCAATATTTCGTTAACAATTATATTGCAATCCGGCATCAACACTTTTGTGTTGAATAACACATCAAAGCTATAAATTATCCGTTCAAATTTCAAAATTGTCAAAACCCTAAGGTTCTTCCAACCCCAGAGTGAGTTGGTCTTGATTATTATTTGGATTTCTAGTTCGGCATTGTTGGTATAACTGTTCTATGCTCTACATATTCATATAGTGTTTGACATTTCCAATTCTTGGTAAAGCGCCTCTGATGAGTCTTGAATAGACGAAACGCGCGTCAGGCGTAGCAAAATTTATTGTCTGGAACTTTGTTGCTATCTGTATTTCTAACATCCGTTAGCGCTGCTGGTGGAGTTTTAATTCCCCGAGGTTAACCTCCCGCTCCGGCATCAACACTTTTGTGTTGGAGAACACATCAAAGCTATAAATCATCCGTTTAATTCAAAATTGTCAAAACCCTATGGTTTTTTCCTACCCCAGACATAGGTTGGTCCTGATAATTATTTGGATTTCTAGCTTGGCATTTTTGGCATAATTGTTTTATGGTCTTCATATTCATATAGTGTTTGTCATTTCCAACTCTTGGTAGAGCGCCTCTGATGAGTCTTGATGTTAGAAATATACATACCAAAAACTTGCTACGCTGACGCGCGTTTCGTCTATTCAAGACTCATCTGATTTATTATATTATATTTTGAAACGCGGAAATTATTATTATTTGCATCTGAAATAAAAATTCAAAAGAAAAAAGTGTACACAGTTTCCTTCTTATGGTGATCAACATATACTTTAATGTATAGCATTTTTGTTGAATGAATTGATAGTTATAGAAAAAAAATATATTAATTCAGATGATACACCATCCCATGAATGAAATTGAATTGTGGATGAAGAAATGATAATAAGATTTAATCATATCATTATGGTTCACATTTGAAAAGATTCAAACGTAGAAACAGTGTTATGAACAACAAAAACAACATAAAAGCATCTGGTGTTTTTGTATTTTATTCCTATCTTATTTGGGAACAGCATTTTATTGCACTAAAACAATGAGAAGCATTGTGTTGGCTGGGTTGTCATTTTAACAACAGATACAACGGGTAAGCTTGAGTTATCAGAAGAATGGAACTATTGCGTAGTGCAATAAAAATTTAATCGGTACGGACGCATTTTTCTGCTTACTACTTATTATTCTTAATATTAAAATCAGATGAGGAAACCGAGAATTATACATGTTAAGAAGTCTCCGATATGACAGTTTGGCGCTTTTTGTCATTTGAAATATGATAGATCTAAACAAAAAATAATGGATACAGAACGTTACTAAACATCGACTGCAGTTGTTCATTGAATCTCTGAAACAAATAATAAAACGATTGATATACATAATGTACATAAAGTATTGTAGCACTCTATATTTTTGTCAAGTTTAACGGGTTTTAAATGGGTATAACATAAATCAGTCCTAAAAATCGCGTTTAAAAAAAAAAGCATTTCGAATAGATCTTGTTATGAGTGTTGTGTTGGTGTAAGTCTCTAATTCAGTTCACCTTCCAACAATATTAAACATGTGTAAATATCGTTGTTAATAATCCAAGGGAGATGACTAATTGGTGTGATGAAATAAGCAAGGAGGCGAAACCAGAAAACAGCGAGTTTCAGGGGTCTTGGTTGGCTCAGACTCAAAACCATCAAAGTGCCAGGAACAACATTTGTGAAAGTCTTTCGGGACCTTTTGCTGCTGGTCTAAGGTTCCGACCTGAAGTGTCATCATCATTCCCATCTCTGTGTGAATTTGATAATGACAGTGTAATAACCAAAACCCTAAAAAAATAAAAACAGAAGTTTTTTAATGTCGTTTCTTCATTCATTTCCAATCAATTTTAGACAAAAAAGATTGTAGACTAGTTGATGGTGTCCTATCAAAAAATAATTTTCGTTATGGTAACATTCCAACCTGTTATATCCTTTGAAATAGAATATTGAGTATGTTAGTTGAGATAAAGAAATCAACAGATTCCTGGAAGTCTGCTTCATATTTAGATCTACGCCTCGAAATAGACACTCAACGAAGACTTTCAACAAAGCTCTATGACAAACGTAATGACTTCAACTTTCCAATTGTCAGCTTACCTTTCTTGTGCGGCAACATTCCGTTCGATCAAGTTTAATGAGTATATATCAGTAAATTGTTATTCCAAAGCTTCGTGAACTTACATCGATTTCTTTGGTAGAGATTAACGCCTCACACAACAATTGATTACACAAGGTTATGACACTCCTCGGTTGTTTTTCCACTTAAGAAATGTTATGGAAAGCATCAGATGAATGTGTTTCTTCGTGTTGTTTTTCAATGCTTTTAAATGTTCACTGGTTTTGTCTATGCGTCTATGCCATTATGGACTTCTCTGCTTCTTACGAATTTGTAACTCAAAAATTTTTCGAAATCTCTGTGTGTAGAACAGGTCTGACGACCGGTCTTTTTATTTTCCTCGACAACATCTGGTCCACCAGCAAAGAATATAATCCAGTTGTTTTCAAAATACAAGTTATCAAAACGGGTGTTGAAACAACAATGAATCATTTCTAAGCAAAAAAATATTCAAAATTCAAAATTTTCCACATGCATATTAACATTTTATTCTTATTACGACTTCTCTCTTACCAGCTCTCTTACAATTAATTTGTTACATCCTCCGTTGTTCTATATATCATGTTAAATGACAATGCTTTAAAATGAAAACAGTTATATAAGATTAGTACTTGGTAGTAGAACGTTGATTCCTTACGGTGTATCTTTAGGGGCCGACCATTTAACTTGAAGGGGGGGCCTTCGTTTTTTCCAAAAAAAAAATTTCAAAATTATTTTGATGAACAAAATATTTTGACAGCACAGGGAAAGAAAAAACATATTATGAAAAGGATTTCTGCCATATAAAATAATGACGAAAAAAAAATTCTAACCAAAACAAAAAACCAAACCCCCCCTTCAAGTTAAATGGTCCGTCCCTTATGTTATTCCTACTCATGGCATGGGTATATTTCACATTTTTGCAAGAGACTTAAACTAGTGAAAATGAAATTAAAAAAACGCTTAAAAATGAAATACGTGTTTGGTATGGAATCTAACAATAGTGTATCCACGACTGTGTATCATAAAGGAATCTTTTATTTGAGTTTTGTTTAATTTTCTCCTCAACTGGCCAGGCTCTTATTAGGATTTAACTGCTGCGACCGATGTGGTTGATCCCAGCTAAAAATAGGTAAGCAAACTGATAAGTTATTTTATTTTGATTTTTCTAACCTTTGACAGACTAGCTAGGAATTAAGACAATGGTTGGAAATGATTTTCGTTGAAATATTGTAGTTCTCTCTCCAGCTTCGAAAGGACAATGTGTAATTAGAGCAAAATTTTGCCCCCAAATATTGAAACTATTCAAATAAGCTGGAAATATGCAATATATACTTTAGATATGTTAAATATTACTACATCAGTATGGTTTTGTTTAAAGTCGTCCTATGCGATGTAGATATATTTTTCTTACGTGGATTAAAAATTGTAATATGCAGAAAACTGTTAAAAACCTTCAAATTTTGAGTGTTGTTTTTTTTCGCAAATTAGGCTATGAGCCGCACAGAGTACTAATACAAAAATTTGTGTAAATGATCCTTCTTAATACAGACGCTAACCATCAAAATAAAATATGTTTGTGGTTCTCTGTGTGGCTAAAAGTAGAATTTGTCAAACACTACTCAAAATGTGCATGATTTTAACACTTTTTCACAAAAATGCCTTTTTGCAGAATTTGACGATGTAACTGTAACGTAATCGATGAGATTTTGTGAAAACAGTTATTTTACTATGCCTTGTTCATCTCAGAAATGACCAAGAGTGGTTTCACCTCATTTCAAAAGATTGTACTAACAGTAATTTATAAGTTCTAGCGCATTGACTTGGCTTTCCAGATTCCCTTGAATATACATGTATAAACTTAAATGCAATTAATTGACAGATATCCAACTACCTGATAAAGATATGAACGATATTGTTTTAGGCTTCTGAGCATACAAAAATATCAAGAAATTTTAGAAAAAATGTTACAATCTAGTGTTTAATAATAGGGTTTCAAATAAAATCAAATATATGTTAACTATTAAAATTTCAATTTAGAATGTACAATAGAAAATGAAATATATAATTTTTGGAGATTCGTTTTTAAGAATCTGGGTCCACCCTCGTTACGACTATAGTCTGTGTCACAAGATTCATTTTCTAGTATATTTTTTTATTCCAAAGTCTGTTGATTTATCAACCCCGTATATTTCATTATGACAAATGATAAATGAACTACAACTTTTCTCCAATAATTAACCCCTCTTACCTCCCTTGGCAACGCATCACTGATTTTAAAATCTCTACGGGAAAATCCTATATTAAAATCCGCCATACAGAATTTGTTTACAAACTGGTTCCTTTTGTGGGAGTAAACCTGCTTCAGTTAAGGAAAAATAGGTAACATGTTAAGGTCAAAGTAAATAAATATGGTGCCCCATTGGTACCTCAGCTTCTTATTTATTTCTTGATGACTTTCAGTAAAATCACAAAACATTTCGAAATACCAATGTCATAAATAATTTCGAATAGGACTACTTACGCGGTCCACTCCAATAATTCTAAAATAGTTTCCGTGAATATGAAATGGGTTTTTCGCATCTTCCATCGGTCCTTCATCAACAAATATTATCTCGACTACCTATCCTATGGGAATTTCAAGCAAATGAAAGCATTCACAATGACTGGTGGAACACTCTGGTCTAACTGTTTCACTGTTACATATAATTTTCTTAAAAACGAAATCAAGTGCTTGCCATAACAGTTCATCGAAATGAATTAAAGGTTACAACAAATTATTTGGTAAGTTTTGTTATGAATGATTTTGTTTGTCGTTGATTTTGTTTTCATAATTTGTTTAGATTGTATTTTCCTTAATGTAGAGAGGTGTGGTGTCATGACCCTTTTTTAAATTGTAAATTGTATTTGGTTTTATTAGATATAAAATCGTGACTTCAGCTTTAAAGAATTATAAAATCAAATTAAAACGCTCTTTCCTCCCTTTGTTGTAATTAGTTTAAACATATTTATTTAGAAATGACATGCATACATTTAAATATAACATATCAAACAAGAGGATTCAGAAACAAGCACAGACTGCTTATATAAATCTGTCTCCTGATAGTAATTACAACTTACAATTAATCATATATTAATATAACATGTTCTAAATGTTGCATATCAAATATATCAAATATATATATAATTGAAAGATAGAAATCAACAATAACACAAGGTGAATTAAGAAAAATGTATAACCATATGTAGAAGAAAATATATACAAGTTCTAAGAATGTTGTGCGGACAAAAAAAACAAAGAGGCAAGTAGATGAAATGCAAAGTATGAGTTAAGTTTACCTTAGCTTTGGCCGGGTGAGAATCTTTTTGATTTGATAATAAAAGTTTGGACATATATATATGTTACAGTCATTTTCTTAATTTAGGCATTTTGTTAAATGACTGAAAATTTTATGCATTTTACAAAATGCCGACCGATTTTAGGCATTCTATAAAATGACTAAAATCTTCAGTCATTTAACAAAATGCCTGGAAAAATATTGAAAATTTTAATAAAATGCCTGAAATAAGCAAAAATCTTCTTGTAACCAAGATAGGAATTTTAAATATGAAATAAGGTGGAATGTTAAAAAAAAATACCTTGTTCATAAAATAAAAATTCTGGCTATAAAATGTATTGCTAATATAAGGTTTAAAAAATAGCCATAGCAACCCCAATTTCCCTGAATCCCGCATCTGGTCCTTACGCTATAAGGGTCTCTCATATGAGATATTACTCCTATAAGGGATCATTTGACAACTTTGACCCAAAGGAGACTTTTGTAGAGCGTAATGGGATGAAGGCTTAAGCTTTTCTCTATCTACCCTTCATTCTATATGGCAAAAACAAGAACAAATCTTATTTGTACCTTTTACCATTATAAAGGGATCATCTGAAAACTTCTATCAATAACGATTTTAGTAGAGCTTCATGGGCTAAAGGTTTAAGCAAGAAACAGCTTTTCTCTATCTGCAATACACTATCATTCTACAGGACAAAACCATAAATACACTATTTTTTATACCTATAAAGGGCAATAACCAATATAAGGGGTCATCTGACACTTCCACCCAATGTAGACTTTTTGCAAAGCTCAATAAGCTGAAGGCTAAGCAAGCAACTGCGTTAGTTTAATTCTATAGGCTAAAATATATATGAAAAAAAATATATATTTTTACCTTTAATTAAAGGGTCATAACCCCTAAAAAGAGTCATCTGATAACTTCGACCTAACAGAGATTGGTCGAGCTTTTGATGCTGAAGAAGGAAGGTTGCATCAGATTTTCTCTACCTCTCATACTTTTTCATCTAAAAGCCAAAAACAGTAGTCTGACTCCTCGTTCCATTTTTAGCAAGGGTGGTCGTGCTTTTGACGAATAAAAAATCGAAACAAATCTTTTACGCAGAATCTCCTATGGATCAATCATACAAAGTTTCACTAAATTCTGTTCATTAGTTTCAGAGGAGAAGAAAGTTGTTAACAGACAACTGACGACGACGATGGACACCAAGTGATGGTAATAGCTCACATGGACCTGCGGTCCAGGTGAGCTAATAAAAAGAAAAAATACCTTTGGAAATATAGTAATAATACATGGCATTCTCTTTTGTCGCTTTCGTTACATTTTGAATGATCTTACAAATTGGTATGCAAGAAGTATAACATATGTAGCGGTGTATGTTATCACAAATTTTTAATTCTCTAAAATTGACGAGCTCACAGTTAATTTTTATAGTCCAATAGCAAAACGTATGGGGTATGTGAGCGTGCTCACTAAGGTTCTTATATTTATATATACTTATACTATGTTTAATGTCGTTAAAATTTTGTGTTTTTTTGGTGACAGAAACTATTTTTAAGATTTATATGACAATAAAAGTGGCCGGTGGTCACATAAAAGGCGTAGCTGTTTTCAATAATGGATTTTGTAATTTACCGTTGATATATTTTATTTGTGTTGCATACACTTAATTCACACCTCATTATCTTCTATTTGATTTTGGTACAAATATGTATAATACATTCAATTCAGTTTATTTATAACCGAAAACACACTTTGTTTTGGGGAATTGAAAAAGAAATAGTCAAAATATCCATAAGTTCAGGAAAGAGAACAACAGTGGAATGCTATATCATTCACAATTGTGTCGTGTTTAATATCTACAGTACCAAATCTACTGACAGGTATCAATCTGTGTGGGAACTCGTAGGAATATTCCTGGTTTATTGTCAACTGAAAACAAACAAAACTTATGCTAAACTTTATCCATTACTTAGGACAATGTTTGATCAGCTGAGAATAAGCTTGATCATTTTTAACTGAGTACGTTTTCTAATCTAAAAAATTGATCACTTTCATATGCGATTTTCTTATATCACATTAACTCCAAAACTTACAGAAATAGTTTTTGAAAAAAAATATAAACTAGATTGTTATAACAACAACATCCTTGCCATTTGATGTTTTGTATAACATGAAAATTCTTATTTTTTTTATTACTTTTCATTGATTGAAATTCAATTTAATATTTTCACAATTATAACTTTTCAAAACGGAAAACAAATGCCGCCGTGAGAGAAACAAAAAATTGCCAATACCAAAAAATAAGACCAATTTGTTTGTCGTTACTCACCTTATATCCAGACTGATCAATTAAGATAGACAACTCAACATGCTGGCTCAGATCAGTAGGAAATTTGGTAATAATTGGGGACATCCACCGACCATTGTGTCTAGTGTTATATAGTAACTGATTGATATGGCTAGAAAACATGAATCTAAAGTCCAAATAGAAACCAATATCATACCCATCAATGCCAGATCCGTCAATCAATGAAACACTAAATCTACAAAAGTACATTATAGAGATCATGGTACTTATTTTGTCTTAAAAAAGCAATAGTTTGCCAATGGGACAAAAGAATGTCGTAGATCCGAAAGGGCAAATATAAAATTAGTAGTCATAAAATCATCACACAAAAAACACACGACAAGCAAAAACACATTTAACTACAAAACTGCATTTCGCATGTGTTTTGTAATGAAAAGAATAATGTTTGGTTCTTTATCAGTTACATAAGGTGATTAGTTATTGCTTGCTATAGCACACCCGTGTGGGTCGAATCAAGTAGACATCTATGCCATACCGACAGCAGTGCTTATCTGGGTGATAAAAAAACTTGAATGGGTGTACAAGCACATGATTTCTGGTCAAAACAATGACAACAACATTGGGCGAGCAACGTAACGCTGTGTCAGCAATTTACCTTTAGCATGTGACGCTTTGTAAGGAAAATCATAATATTACCCAAAAGCTCTGGAATAACATGTCAGTTGCGATACGTAAACTTCATCAGCTGGAGTAAACGGAATGTTGCTACACAAGAAAAAAAAAGGATGGGTTGCGATAAGGCAACATTTTGGTCCATCTAAAGGATAAAAATAAAAATTGTGTCAAAGCTTGTTGCTTTATACCTCATTTCGTAGCCAAATTCTTGTACCTTTATATAAGAATACCCTTAAATTATTTTGCATAATCCCAAGATGGAAATCGTGTTCAAAATGTACCCATTTTGAGAGAAAATTGCATCTTTATTTTAAGAAAATATCAAGGTAGACCTGCATTAAGTTGCAGAGATTTAGAATATTCTAGACCTACTGACTACCAGCTTAAACTTTATAGTCTTTTTAATTTTTCAGTAAGTTTTGCATGCAGAGCCAGCTTGAAACTTTCAGAAATAAATGTTTAAGTTATACAAGTTTCAAGACTATATTTCCGGGATGGATATTAATCACTCAATTTGACCACGTTTCCATAGGTAGAATGTTAAAATGATTGGCGGTGGGTCATTTCAAGAACCATTATCCAAAAAAAATAAATAATCTTTTATACTTCAGACGTAAATTTTCAAAAAGTACAAACATTCACCTTTCAAACAAGACATTTTGTAACAAAATTTACCTGATTTTATTTTTGACTTCAATGGTGGGCTGGAAAGGGGTCTTATCGCCACCCATCCTTTGACGAATGAACAGTTGAAGGCATCACGTTTGTAATAGAGCTCTGTACAAAGCCTTCTTGTGTGTCGATTTCGAAATTTAAATCAAAATACGAAGCATACCTCCTTTAATCTGTAATGTTCATTATTTCCAGTTCCTCAGAGTGTATTTAGGATAATTTCATAATAGTCAACAAAATGAATTGCTAAGTGAATAGATAAAGGTTATAAAATACTAACGAACTTGGAGGATCAATCTCAAATTTCTAAGTGAAAAGACAAAACAATGAAGATATACCGGTGAAATTAAAGATTGCAATGGTCTTGACTTGTTACAGGCATTTCAAAAGGAATGCCAAAACCTCCCTCTTCAATTGCGATCCCAGGGTGGGGTAATCAAAAAAAAAACAAAACACGGTTGTGAGACACAATGGGGATATTGAAGTACACAACAACTAGCCAAACATTTATCAATTAACACTTACCGTTTCATCTCATAATTTTTAAACTTTTCCGCCACAATGTAACAAAATGTGAATCAAATAAGAGTTGTTTAGACTTTAGATTTATAAAGGTGAACGGTGCATAATTTAAGGAATATTGATTGAATCTATATAAATGTATTTTGTTTGGGCATATTAAATCAGTTTTTAACAAACCAATATTGCTTCTAAATTTGTCGACATCTTTTTAAATTTGTCGACATCTTTTTCCTTATTTGATGAACTTAGGTTTTGCCTATTTTCAGACAGAAACTCCAAACATTTGAACATCATACATGTCCAAGACCGAAAGTGATTTCGATATCGTATATATCAACATCAATGATCCGAAATCGACAACTCATTTTTGTAACGTTCTGTTTAGATTTCAATATCGTCGATGTTGACTTCCATGATCCAATATCAAGTTGAAAGCTTTATTTGGATTTCGATATCATCGATACAACACCCATGATCCGATATCGAAAACACAATATTTTCTACATAATCAGTATGATATCGAGTCATTATCGACAGATACGTTTTTGCTAGATTGTACTGTTGACATATCTTGATATCGATGATATCGACATACACTATTTGATATCGAAACGATATCGACATACATGAAAAAAGATATCATGATACCAGACCAACATGTAACATCCAGAAATAAACCTTTAATGGCTTGTTTGGCATAACTACCACCCAACATGTCGATTATGTTATCGATTAAATGTGAGTAGATTTGTAGGAGTGGGTACTAAAAAAAGTCTTCAAATATCAACATACACAATTGGACATCGAGCTGGGCACACAAAATAGGCATCACATAACAACAAAATATACTTCACCACAGAGAAAGCGAAAACAAACATTAATCTTTCTGTTTGACACTCAGTAATTTGAACTCATGACAAAGTGGAATGTGTATGTAGAGTAAACCAAAACTGGGTTAGGGTTTGTGTAAGAAATAAGAGTTAGGGGCACACGATCGCAATAAGGTGAGGGTATTACTTGATAGGGTAAGGTTTTGGTTAACAGTTAGGGGCTATGGTTAGGGTTATGGTCTCATGACCAGGTTGGGGTGGGCATTTTTAAATAGGATTTTGTTAGGATAAGGATAAGAGTTTAGAGTGATACGATCAGGTTAGGTGATACGCTTCATATTTGGATCTATTTCTCGAAATTGACACACAAGGAAGGCTTTGTACAAAGCTCTATGACAAACGTGATGACTTCAATTTTCCAATAGTTAACTTTCCCTTTCTAAGTAGCAACATTCCGTCCGCTCCAGCATATGGAGTTTACGTATCACAATTGATTCGCTATTCAAGAGCATGTGGGGAGTACAACAACTTCATTGATAGAGCTACACGACTGACAAGCAAATTGTTAACACAGGGGTACGTTGCTCCCAGGTTGTTGTCATCACTCAAGAAATTTTACGGACGACATCATGTGCTTGTAAACAAATACGGGATTTCTATCTCTCAGATGAGCACAGATGTTGGTTTGACATAGAGTTTTGTAATGTCATCCTTTCCGGATTTGACCAACACTTAATCGATCTTTGGCAACGTGACGGGTGTGCTATAGCAAGCAGGAACTGCTTTCTCTTCCGGAGCACCTGAGTTCACTCTCGTTTCGACTTGAGTTCGCGTTGCTGAATGCGGTTTTGTTGTTATGTGTGTTTGTGTTTTATGTTGTTATGTGGTTTGTTTTGTTGTGATGATTTTTTTGTCTGCCTGTTTTGTCTTTGTCTTTACGGTTTTATGATACTGATTATCCCTTTGGTACACCTTTGCTTCTTTTAGGCTAAACATAAATAAGGTTTAGGGTTGGGTATGCGGGTATGGTTATGGTTATAGTAACACGTCTCGAAGATAAGATTAATATTAGGGCCCGGATCAACTATCAGGTTAAGGTTAACTTTTAATAACTTTGATAATCACTATATACATAAGTATCAAGCAACTCGACTATCAGGTTAGCATCAGAGCGCTGCCTCGACTATCAGGTTAGGGTACGCAGTTCAATGGGTTAATGATTTTATGCTGTTGTTCTCCCAAAGTATTCCTCTAGATTGTCCTGTAGTATTAATGTGCCACATCAACTATTAGGTTAGCATCAGGGAGTCGTCTCGACTATCAGATTAAGGTTAGAATTTCATAGGTCATAACTTTTTTTTAATTATTATTCGCCCCTAATGTTTCTCCTGATTGTCCTGTAGTATCAATAAGCCACCTCGACTATCATGTAGTCATCAGGGAGCCACCTGGACTATCAGGTTAGCAGCATGAAGCCGCGCCTCCAAAATCAGGTTAGCATCAGGGGGGCACCTCGACTATAAGGTTAGAATCAGGGAGCCGCCACGAGTATCAGTGTAGGGTTAGCATTCCAATAGATTTTGGGTTAGAGTTAAGGGTTAAGGGTTAGGGTAGGGATTAGATTAGCATTAGAGAGTCGACTCGACTATACAATAAGGGCTAGCTTTAAAATAGGGCAATCGTTAAGGGTTAGGTCAGGTCAGGTTAGCATCTTAGATTGAATTACCATGACATAGAAACTAAAGTTATTTTCTATTGCTTTTTATAAATATTGTAACGAAAATAATGTTAAAAACTATAACCAACTGTTTCTTAGATGGCATGTAAAATCTGCCGCAAATTTAGAGTAATAATGATCTGCCATAGATTTGAGGCATACAATCTGTCTTTGAAACAACTGTTACTTGAGAATCCGCCATATTTGAAATCGGCCATAGATTTGGAACTCTCCATGGATTTGAGACCTACATATTAACTTTATCAAAGATATCGTATCGATATCGACGATATCGATTATATATACAGGGAACGACTGTGAGTATTGAAATTATACAAAATCATAGATACTTACAGGTATGTGGTTTATATAATGAAATCAGGGCTTTCCCCGTATTGCGTTTTAATAGTTTGCTATTTTCACGAAAAAAAATACTACTGTATCCCATAATTTTACAGTTTCTTAAGCGGTTATTTATTTTTGTTTTATCATGCCATATTCGAACTCTCAAACAACAAGGAATATGTGAGCCCCTGCTCACCCTGTATACCCCCGCTACGCCAAAGTATGAAAATTTTCAACCAGTAAATAAACATGCACTACACTTATGTCAAAATTTGACTATGTCGATAAACAAGAAGTACAAAAAATGTAGATATCTACGAAAGCCAAGAAGGCTCATTCAAGATTCAGGATTCGAAATACGAGATTTGGGATTCGAAATTCGAGATTCGATATTCGAGATTCTAGATTTGAAATTTGAAATTCGAGATTCGAAATTCGAAATTCAAAATTCAATATACTTACAACCAATTAGATTGCTTGTTTTATAATCCTGTACCAATCAAAATAGTTCTTTTAAAAACGTAATTATCGAAATTCGAAATTGGGAATTCGAAATTCGATATACGAGATTCGAAATTCGAAATTTGAAATTCGAGATTCGAGATTCGAAACTCGAAATTCAATATACTAATAACCAATCAAATAGGTCACCATTAAATTCCAAGAATCCCAAATTTCAACAGTGTATTCCATAGATTTGGTAAGCTCAATATATTATTTTTTTTATTTATAGTTTAGATATATTTACCCACCATGATTTAATGTTATATTTGGCAAACCACGTATGCGTATTGGTCAGATTTGTATAATTAATGTGTATTTCCAATCACTTGACTCAATTTTAATCTGACAGTTTTAATCAGATGCTGCAGAGGCAGATTCAGGAAAGGTTTCGTAGTTGGAATAACCTCCTTTTCTTTTGGGTTACAAAAAAGTAGCACGGATTCTCGGCACCAACCCCAAAATTGCTATATCATGCCAAAACATCCCTATTGCATATGGCGACTGCTTACTTAAATACTCACTGTGTGACATAATAGTAAGTCGTCCAGCTCATGACACACTACCACCATAGTTAGCTACTCAAGTTACAGTTGAACCAGAGCCAGGAACCATCCCCCACTACGTGTATGGTCTTCGGGAAACGCCCATGGGCAAATCATTTCAATATATATCACCTATCATCTTAGGTATCCCTAAATTTCATAAGGCACACTTAATTAATCATCCATTTGAGTAGCTGCGAAGTTAAACAAAACTCGCGAACTTGATGACACGTGGTTTTTTTTTCTCGGGTATTTATTATTTAATTTTTTTGTGATAGTTTAAAAGCTGCAAAAATAAAATATCGTAAATAGGATAAATTCAGTATATGCATGCCTCCATACAAATTATCACGAAAACTGAATTCTGCGAAAAAGTACCTTCCATTTTGTTTGAAATCGCGAAATTTGGCTCCCAAAAAGCCCCAACTCATATCGTATATATTTCGAATCTTGAATTTCGAATCTCGAATCTCGAATTTCGAATTTCGAATTCCGAATCTCAAATCTCGAATTCCGAATCTCGTGGGCTTCTGTGCTTTCTTTGATATCGGACTGATCTAATTAAAGACATCAAACACTCTATGCAAAATTTCGATTCGCGGCAATAAAAAGTTGCTGAGAAAACTGTTTTGAGAGTTAAATTACAGACAGACGGATAAAGTATACGATAAATCAGTAAAGTTCAATCTTAATCTTCTTCAAAGCAGGAATATAATCGGACATTATTCATTAATTTCCACAGCAAAGAGAGGTACAAATGATGCATTCGAATGTCCAAAGTCCGAAAAGGCAAGGAATCAAAACTTGCAAACACGAAGAAGCTCGAATAAATAGACATCATTACAACACACAAATAACTCAAAAGCAATCAACACCGCGTAACAAGAATGAATTCAGGTCCTCGGGAAGGGTGAGCAGTTCATGTTTGTTGCAACGTAACACAACAGTCGTGTTGCAAACTTGTATCTCAAAATGTTTTTAAACATAATGTAACAAGGTATATGGTGATATTGTGTTTGAAACAATGAATTTGATATATATTTTCTAGTATAGTCATTGATTTCCATTTTGCTATCTGACCGATCAAACAACTCTAATTTTATGTGTCTGATTTTAATGATAAAAACCGGTGTATTACAAAAAAATTACTAAAACAAGGATATCGTTACCACAAATTAGTGAAGTCGTTTACTAAGTTTTATCATAAATATCAATACCTTATTGGAAAATTTAACTGTACACGACGATTTTTGATTGTAAAGGGAATATCCCATCCAGATTTCTACGGTAATGTTGTTTATAGAACAAATAAATTCAAAAACAATCCCTTGGGAATGCAAAATTGGCTTAAAACTTTATTAAATAAAGGTTATGAAATGGATGTTTTAGTAAAATCTTTGAATTTAGTCTTCTTTGGTAAAAATATTGATAATTTGATACTTACTTTAAAATGTTAATTGCCTTTTTATACTTATGTCATTTTTGAGCATTACAGCGGTCAAGTGTGTCGGTTTTGTGTGATGATGCATCATCAAATCAAGTGTTTGACGTGTTGTGTCGGATTTAAAATCGACATACTTGATTTTTTTACATCAGTCGATGGATGCTTCTTAGCTAGCTGTCAGTAACTTCGAGTGTTCTCAAGAGAGTATCTTTACGTCCCGTTAATTACCTGTTGTCCTTTTGTCTCAGATACTCTCTTGTTGAATTGAACTTCTATCGATTTGATTTTTACTGTGTGTTAGTTTGTGCTTTGTTATTGATTATCATTAGGGGGAAGGTTGGCGCCAAAAAACTAGTTTAACCCCGCCACATTTTAATGTGCCTGTCCTAAGCCAGGAATCTTTATCAAAGCAAATGTTTGTACATGTATTTAGTCGAATTTTTGTTAATTGTTTTTTGTCAAGAAGACGGTCTTTCAATGCACTTTTGGATTGGGCTTGAATCATATGTATTTTATTTTCAATCCAGGGGCCAATTGAAAAACAGAGAGCAGCGACCGCTGGTCACATTGAAGGCTGCTGGCTGTTTTCCATTGTGGATATTTAAAATATACGTTTATAATGTAGGTTGTGTCGCGTACACTTATTCCACATCTCATTTTCTTCTATCTAAAAAGGTAACAGCTGAGTCGGAGATGAATTACTAAATAATATTCTCGGTAGACAAAATCTCAGTAAAAACCAAACTGATAAAAGATAAAATTCCAGTGTCTTCCTTTTAAAGAAACATGAAATTTACTAATACGTGTACATACACACACAAAGGAATGGAACTTTAATCCAAGAATTGCAGAACGGTCTTTAAAATATGCACTTAAAAGTTACAACGATGTCTTATGTCTTAATATACTGAGGCTGCCACATGATTGTAAAACGGTGTGGTTGTAACTCTCATATAGAGCAGCAGTATGATGAAAAATCATTGCACATGTCAGCATGTCATGTCGTATGCACATTTTCTTCAAGATATTTTTCCGGCATTAAAATCACCAAAAAGTGTAGTTGTTTGAATTTTATATAATCGATAGAAATCAAGGACAAATCGACAGAAACCCCACTAATAGAATATAACTAATCGGTAGAAAACCAGGATATACCGAATTTTGTAGTTCTGTCAGTTACTTGAAAAAGCAAGTACCTTTTTTACAAATAAACAATCACGTATTGCATTTTCTGCCATAAGATGTTTTCAGTTATTAAGATTCATCGTAATTTTTTAAATAAATCCTAATTATAAAAAATCTTTTCGGTAGAAAATAAGAAAGAAGAAGAGAGGCACCAATTGGGCATTTGGTTGTTAAAAGTCTGTAAAGGCAATGCCAAAACCATGAACGAGACTCTATTAGTCCGACAACTCCTTTGCAGATTATAACCGCATATACCTGATACAACCTGGTGACACTGATATCAATACTAACCCGTCAGGATTTAAAACAAGTATTGAAGTACTTTAAAATTATTCTAATTGGTAAATGTTACCTTGCTGAATTTTGCCATGGTGTCACTGATACGAATATAATTTTACCATAACGTAAGCCGCCAGGAACTGGAACACGTAATGGGGTACCCTTTAAATAAACAAACATAAAACGCCTAGCGCAGCATAATATGACTGCAACATTTTGAACCGTGAACATTGGAGTTCTAATATGAATATTCAATTGTTCTGGACCGGTGGAGCCCATGGTGACCTTACTAAGCTTTTTGACAGATGCATTTATTGTGAGATTTGAAAAAAAAATATTTGACATAAGATATATTGATATCAACATAAGAATTATTGTCCATATAATTTTTAAATTTTTGCTTTTTTATCTGTATATTCCTGACAATGGTAAAAAATGTAAATCTGATTGAAAAACCCAAGCAGATTCAGGATTCAAAATGGACTTGGATAAAAAAGTTAATTTCTCGGGCGAAGTCTAAATCTAACTCTCCCTTCCCATAGCATTGTGATGGTAGAAGATCAATCAAAATTTCACAACTTTAAGGTTACATTTATGGCCTCTTTGTTCCCTATTTTGAAATAAAGGTAATAAAAAATACAGAACTTACAGGGCAAATCTTAAATGTCCAAGAAAAAAGAAAAAAACAAGGAAGACATTTGAAAATCGCAATAGTCCTGACTTAGTACATGCATTTCGAAAGAAATTGTGGATTAAACCAGGTTTTATGGAGCGCCAAAACTTCCCATTCCATTGTTATCTTTGAGTACGGTAGATACACAAAACATCACACGGTTGTAAAAGCCACATGACATTTTTTAGCCACGAACTTCAACAGTTAAAAGGATTTCAGTGAAAAAAATCTAAATTATTTCCAACCAAAAAACCAACCACTTAGTGGGCGTTGGTCAACTTTGCAATCCCCCTTAATCTTTGAAACGTTACAATACATTAATATTGTTGAAACATTTACATGATTTAAGTGACATAATACTGCGAAGAATATCACTTAAACGAATTAATAATATCAGAGGGAAAAAAACAATCCATATGTATTCATCCTTTTTGCCCCTTTTGTCCTGCATTAGGAGGACAACGAAATGCATTAGGGAAATTTCTTTCAAAAGAAAAACACATATCAAAATTTTATACATATAATTTATTTATACAAGTTGTTGCACGGCGAAAAATGTATACCAACAACGACGACATCATCATAGCGGAAGTATAATATAAAACATTACAATCAAATAAAGTTAAAATAAAATTCAAACTTGCTATTTCTGCTTGAATGCCTTTACTTTAATATTTGCCTTTTTGTGTCTTTTATTCTCGGATATGAGATTGATTATCCAAGTTCGATAGTTTTGTTATTTCCTTTATTTAAAAACGAAAAAGTCACAAAAATGTAATATGCATTCAAAATCGTTACTTTTTATGTGCTTTACGAAGAATCAAAAACAAAAAAAGTATATTATGATCGGTGTCAAAATATGAAATATTGCCCTTTAAAATATAAAGAGTCAGGATTTAAAGTAGACAGAAGCTAATTTTAAATACAAATGACAACAAATTTCCAGACAATAAATTTTGCTACGCCTGACGCGCGTTTCGTCTATTCAAGACTTATCAGAGGTGCTCTACCAAAAATATTGAAAATGCCAAACACTTTATGATTATAAAGAGAATAGAACAGTAAAACCAAAAATACCAAACTGGGAAACCAAATTATTACTAAGATGATCACCCTATGTCCGGGGTAGGAAGAATCTTAGGGTTTAAATTTTGAAATTTAAACCGATAATTTAAAGCTTTGATGTGTTCTCCAACATAAAAGTGTTGGTGCCGGAGTGGGCTAACCTCGGAGAATTAAAACTCCACCAGCAGTGCTAAACCTTCACGGGTGTTCGAAATACAAATGACAACAAAGTTTCAGACAATAAATTTTGCTACGCCTGACGCGCGTTTCGTCTATTCAAGACTCATCAGAGGCGCTCTACCAAGAAAAAATAATTAAGTAGTCCTACTTACTTTTTTATTTCAGTATTTTATATGAATAACAGTTTTTGCTTACATGTTTTTGCATTGTCGCCCTGTACTGATTTTCAACTACACAAAAATTATTGTTAAAAAAGCGATTAAGTTGGGACTGTGTAGCCTTCTAGGGTTCATCGTGACTTGGAATTCAGACTGTAGTTTCAAAAGTTTTGTGCTGTTTTTGTTCGTATTTATCGGTTTTGTCGTTGCCCTTTCGGACTTTTGACACTTGAATGCCTCTTTGCTTTTTTATGCGTTTTGCAGTAAGCGTTTATCTTCTTTCATTTCAACTGAATGTTTTCATTCTGTAGTTCTTCCAAGAAAATCGCAATCGAATAAATGACCCAGCCACTGAATTGTATGTTATGCCTATTACATGTATTAGAATTTTTTGGCTTGTGTAACTTTAAACAATTGATTTGATCTAATTCCCTGCAATATTTCATGACCCAGTATTATAAAATTTTAACCAACAAGTTTTGGATAAAAATGTATGATTTTGTACCCCAAAATTACAAGAAAATTCTGGTTACCTATTATACATATTTACGGATACATTTATTATTGTATTACACTAAAATTGTACATACACATTAAACTTATTACATACTTGTATGTTCTTTATGCCCAATAACACAATGCATTTATCACAGCACTTGTCATTCAAATGCCTGGGACAATCTAAAAAAATCAACTTATATCTAAATATACATTTGCAATGTTTGTACCTTCAACAAGTCAGGAACAGGAATATGTAATCGTTACCAGTTATCGTATTCTTCCTGTAATCAAATACATTTTTAGTGTAATTACTTGTTATGAGTTTAGTAATCAAGCATTTTACGATTACATGTAATTATAATGATCAAGATTACTTTTTGATTACATTATGATAACATTTTCAATGATAACAAAATGAATAAGAGTCCAGCTTTCTTTTTTTAAAGGCAACATTAAATTTTACCATATAAATACTTACATTGTGAGATGTTATCAAGTTTATCTGCACAAAAATATATCTTAAATGCAATTCATATTATACAATTATCATGATTTTTAAGTAATCCATTATTATTTACAAACAAAGGAAACGACTATGATATATGATTAGTAAAATTAATATAGATTAAACTTCTAAAATGATCTGACCATTAAGCAGATCTATTTTTATTCTTTTCGATTTCATCCTAATTACATGTAGTTTGAAATATCATAGCAAACACACCAGTTGTCTCTAGTGCAAAAAAATCAGGCTGTTAATTAAAATAAACACAAGTGCCATCTATCTAAAGATTGACATATTGGCATTTAGTAACCTAACAATAATACTTAATTGCAAGATAATAAAACTTTTAAAAACATTAATATTTTGTTCACATTAAAGAAAACATAGGGGTATCTATGTCCAGTCAAAATGTGTCAAAATAATTAAGGCCTAGGGTTTTTGAATGCCATCCAAGTCATCGAGATAATCAAATCATAACTAACGCTAAATAGTACATCTTTTATTAACAATCTTTTTAGAAAACGTTATATATGTATCTATTCTAAGACCACAAAAGATACATGGAGTGAGTTTAAAACTTAATGGAAGCTTTAAATTTGAAATTTCAGTTTTTTTATGGAAAGACTAGTCTATAAGACACTTGTAAATAAATACAATAAAATCTATAAGATTTCACTGTTAAGTAAATCATTTAATTGCTTCTTTCGAAGGCATGTGTAATCATTAGTAATCATGTGTATTCATGATTACATTGATGAAAAGAAATATATTGTTACCAATTACATTTTGAAATATCTGTAATTGAAATGTATACGATTACATTTAAAAGGCAAATTAATAGTTTTTACTTAATTACAAATACCAAAACGCGGGAATAAACGGTTAGTTTGAATATGCTTTATATCGATATTTCAAGGAGTAACCTCTCATCAGTAGCATTTAGCCAAAACATTGGAGGGTCAAATTTCCAAACTGTTAAAAACGAAAAGTACTTAAAATTATGCTTTAAAGTAATTGGCCGAATCCCTGGTCAGAACCATTTCAAACATTTCAAATTTTCAAAATTTACACGGTAAGTCTTTTTAAGTGTACATTGTTTTGTTTTTCTTCTTGGACATTTGAAGTTTAAGCTCCCTCATCCATTGCGATCTTTGGGTCCGGAAGTTACACAAAACACAACAGGTTTGTGATAACATATCAGGGATGCTAAGGTGATCATAAATATGATTATGTATTAGTCATAGTGTCTTATACTTACCTCTTATTTCATACGCCACACCATCTACTGGCTGACAAGTAAAGTTATGTATGGTAGGTACGTACAACGAATTAGGGCTGCATTGGTTTGTATGGCATTGCATAGCATCATTCTGAAATATTGACAATTCTAAGCAAAATGGCTTGACTGTGACTCCAATGACGTAGTTATTTATATTAATAATAAAATATATTCAATTTGAATTTTCGACCAGTGATGTTTAAGGGTCACCAACACAAGTTGATATTTATTCCCCGCTTCCGAAAGAAGAAGGGCATTTAGTGTTCTGATCCGTTTGTCCGTCTATTTGTCCGTCCTTCAAATCCCCAAATTCCCTAATTCCCGCTTGCTGTGCAACATCAATCATATTGCTATGGGATATATATGGAAGCACAATGCATGCTATGGAAGCTTGCATTGGTGTGACCTATATTTTGCGCATGGTTGACCACTTACAGAAGAATTGTTGAAGTCCATTCACGATTGCTAACAAATGCCACATCCATTATATTGGTATGGTAAGTGCACCTAGTGATGCTCAGCACAATGCATGCCTCTGGTGCTGGCATTGGCCTATATTTTCCGCAGGGACGACCACTCTCAGAAGAATGGTTAAAGTCCATTCCCGCTTACTGACAAGTGCCACCATATTGGTATAGAAGGGCATGTAACAGCATGATCAGGTAAGTTGGAAACTATAAGCATTACATTCACCAACATAGATATAAACATTAATCATAATTTTTAAATAAAAATTTTTTTAATAAAATTCAAATACTAAAAAGCCTAAAATATTGTATCAAACATACAGTTAGGATCACTTTACTCTATCAATAGTCATTCTAAAATTTGTATATTGTGTTCATATACCATAACTTGGTCATTATCGGCCATGTAGAAATCCGAAAGATCAGACATAAACGTTCTTAATGTTTAACAGGACAGAAATATTTGAAATTGGTAAAATAACATTACATGAACTTATGATAGAGAAGATGTATTTTTCTTCAGACACGGCCGTCATTTGGTATTGCGAGTTTTTCGGCTCGTGAAAGAATCGCCAACGGTGGCAAGTATGAAAAGCTGCTCTAAACTTTCAATGGTACATTAAGATATTTAGACGACATTCTTGCACTCAGCAATCCTTCATTTTTTAATTTTATTTCCTTCTGAGTTGGCCTTGAACAAATCTAACGTCGCCGGTGATAGATGTCCTTTTTAGATTTAGATTTAGGTATTGTTGACGGAAAATTGCAGGCCAAACGTGACTTTGCCTTCCCTGTTGTGGAATTTCCTTTTACTGGAGGTGATGTTCCGCTAGCGCCGTCATTCGGGGTTTGCATTACGCAGTTGGTAAGATATACTCGGATCTGCAGTGGTGTTTGATAATAAAAAAAACGTTTTGTTGCTGAAAGATTATTAAAACAGGGTTTTCGATACCAAAAATTAGTAGGTTCTTTTTCTTAATTCCTCCATGGGTGTCGATCTCTTGTTGAAAAATTTGATTGTACACGTCGTTTTTCTGATAATTGGGGGAATATCGCATCCTGAGTTTTATGGTGGTGTTTTTATAGGGCTTTGAAAACAATCCGTTGGAAATGAAAAAAAATTGGCTTCAGAATTAATACGGAAGGGATGTGGTTTGAAAATTTATATTTTGGTTAAATCTTTCGGTTTGGTGTTTTTTGGCATAAACTATTGGTAGCTTTATGTTTGCTTTGGGACTTCCATAAGCGTTTTTACTTTTGTCATTTTTAATCATTGTGGCGGTAGGGCGTGTCGGTTTCGTTTGGTGGCACTTCGCCGAAACATTGTTGTTTGAAGTTTTGTGTCGGATTTAAGGTCAATACTTTGGATTTTTTTTACATCAGTCGATTGATGATTATCAGCTGGCTGTCAATAACAGTAAGTGTTCTATAGAGATTTCCGTTACCCTCCTTTCGTTTGTTCTTGTTGTATTTTGTCTCAAGTTCTTTCTAGTGGAATTGGACCCTGATCGATTTGATTTTTTTGTGTATTTGATTTGTGCGATTTGTATGGGAGTATTGATAGGGGGAAGGTTGGGCCCAAGGGACTAGTTTGGTCCCGCAACATGCTGTTTGTGCTTGTCCTGCGCAAGGAATATTTGACAACGCTTTCGTTTGTGCTTGTCTTTTTTATGTTTTCTGTTCCTTGTTTGGGAGGGGTCTGTCTGTGACTATTTCAGGACTGGGTTTGAATTATATTGGTTTAAATGATACTAGTATTGATGTATATTCTTTTCCAGTCCTGCATAATTATTTTGTTTTTATGTATTGTGATCTTTATATCAATAAAAGGCTCGGCATTTTCAATTTTTGTGTGAATGTCTTTAGTGAGTATTGAACTTATTCAAGGCCTTGAACTTCGCAGTTGATTAATTTTGTAACACATCTGGACAACTCTTAAATGTGATCGACGACTATGCTATGAACTCTTTAAACACACCTTCCCAACTCAGTGTTCCTTATTTATTTAACAGCGCTTAAATGGTTATATTTATTTCTTCCGTCTGGAAAATACACCTTCGCAACAATTTTGTCGAAAACTGCTAACAGAGTTATTTATGTTTCCTAAAAAAATCGTTTTTAAGATGATATTTTTAACCCAAATTCAAACCAAATAATAACTTTTCATCACAGCCTCTTTAATTTTAAGATATAAATATATTATGTAAATCATCACGAGTATCGCAGTCCAAAAACCGGTGGTATTTAAACAATAGAATATGTGATCTTCATCGGAAAAGATAGGAAAGTCAATTCGAATGTTTATCCTGGTTGTCAAGTGAATCAAAAGTTTTTTTTAGTACAAAGTTTCTTCCAAGTTATGCTGTTAAAATAAACTATTTTGAATTAAAAAGAGTTTTTAAAAGTAACAGATTGCATTTTTATGCATGTTATTACGTGGATATTTATAAAATGCATACGGTGCTTCTGAAATGGATCGCACAAGGTTACCTTTTGTATAAAAAAAATTTAGAAATCACACTATTTGTTTAAATGTATATCTTTCCATCTGCAAATTTTCAGACATGTACTGCAAGAGGTTAAGCCAAAATAAAATTAAGAAAAAGACCTATTTTCTGGTCCGTCTTGACAACTTTCTCTTTAAAAGTACACGATTTACCTGTTGAATTTAATTACGTCATAGGGTAGTAAAACACACTTCTAGGTAAAACGTCAGAAACGTCCATAGCTTTGCAGCACATATGCTTCTTCCAATAACTATTCTAAAACTATACTTAACCTTATAAACACTTATCATACATCGTTGAAATCCTTACATTCCATAGATTATCTTCCAGTTAGTTGTTACTTGCAAAAATAAGATCTTTTCATTACAAACCGATAACTCAAAAAACAAATTATACATGAAAAAACACTAAAATTTACACTTTTTTACCATAATTCAAGCCTAGATTAGACTCAAACCTGCACTAAATCCTCTATAGTGCTACACATGCTCTGAAAGTACATAAACCTGGCTGTTTATTAAAAGTAAAAAACCTATACATCGACCGGCTTATTTTTTCAAGAAATGACGTCGCATTTTTTACCTTAAAAACAAGCATTAATAAAAACGTTCAAAAGATCGGTAAAATAAAAATGACACCATGCCGGAAAGGGGACGCTAAACTTCCGTTTTTTCGAATATTTTTATACTTTGTCAAAAATATGACCTCTGAAAGATTCCCTATCAGTTGAGCACACTTTCGTTACTAAATTATATGGCATTCTTAATTTAAAGCTACTTAGATTCGACCTTTGTATTTTACTTTAGAAATTCTAGGATGTCACTCTCCGAAACTAACTTGTAAACATAACCGAACTGTGTCTTACTACCTTAATAGATAAACATATTTTTATGTATTTAAGTGTTTTGTATATTTCAAAACTTGATTATATTTGGAACAAAATGATGTTTTGCAATTTCTTTTAGGTCATATATAAGCCAAGTTATGGCAAGTTAAAGTTGGCACCCTATTTTCACTTTTGACCGTAGTTTTGCAATATTTTTTGAAAAGTATATCATATCATGGTGTCTTTTTGTTTCTTAGATTAAAATCAACATTTTTACACATTTTTGTTATTTATTGATAAAATAATTGACATTTACCTTTTAATTGATTATTTTTTAAAGTCCGGGGAGATTTTACCTATCAAATTAACACAGTTTGCAAAGTAAAGACCAAGTACGACAATTTTGAATATCATGTTCCTAAGAGACAAAACCGTCACATTTTGCATAAAAATACGGAGTTCTGTCGAAAAAGTTCAGTAAATAAATAAGTATCCATACATTAATTGTATTTTAAAGAGATTTTGTCCATTTGGTCGTTTTCACCTTTATAAAAACAGAAATGATGTAGCTGAAAAGTTGGAAAAACGTTACGTAACGTTTTCGCTCGATTTTTTTTAAATATGCTGTTTTGGTTGCTATGGCCTTTTTTCCAAGACAACTAATATTTTCCCAAATTTTTTTTAACTAATCTGTTGTTTATTGATTTAGCTTTAATTCCACCAATTAACATGGGTATTTAGTTCGCGTTCAATGCTAGTATAATTGTTGACAATTACGTTAATGGTAGTAAAACACACTTTTAGGTAAAACGTCAGAAACGTCCATAGCTTTGCAGCACATATGCTTCTTCCAATAACTATTCTAAAACTATATTTAACCTTATAAACACTTATCATACATCGTTGAAATCCTTACATTCCATAGATTATCTTCCAGTTAGTTGTTACTTGCAAAAATAAGATCTTTTCATTACAAACCGATAACTCAAAAAACAAATTATACATGAAAAAACACTAAAATTTACACTTTTTTACCATAATTCAAGCCTAGATTAGACTCAAACCTGCACTAAATCCTCTATAGTGCTATACATGCTCTGAAAGTACATAAACCTGGCTGTTTATTAAAAGTAAAAAACCTATACATCGACCGGCTTATTTTTTCAAGAAATGACGTCGCATTTTTTACCTTAAAAACAAGCATTAATAAAAACGTTCAAAAGATCGGTAAAATAAAAATGACACCATGCCGGAAAGGGGACGCTAAACTTCCGTTTTTTCGAATATTTTTATACTTTGTCAAAAATATGACCTCTGAAAGATTCCCTATCAGTTGAGCACACTTTCGTTACTAAATTATATGGCATTCTTAATTTATAGCTACTTAGATTCGACCTTTGTATTTTACTTTAGAAATTCTAGGATGTCACTCTCCGAAACTAACTTATAAACATAACCGAACTGTGTCTTACTACCTAGAACATGTTTACCTTTTAGACCGGTGTCCGTAAATTGGGATTAACAACATGTAAATTTGCATTATGTTGGATTAAATATCCAATTCAGAAAGCAGTCATCCGGTATCTATTCCATAGCAAGTTGTTTACAATGAAAAATACATCTCAGTAACTACGTCCCTTGAACAAATTTCGATAGCAACAGATTAAAATGAATTGGATCTTTAACTCTTGCCAGTAAAATAGAATTTTCAAACCAATTTATATCAATAGTACAGGTAATTACCTAACATTTCCGTGAGTTTTGAGAATGTACTGCAGGTATTACACCTTGTGTAATTTTTTAAAGGTTGAGTTGACATTCTTTTCCTTTCCAACGTACGCCAAGTTTTATTCGAATTATTAAACCACGCGTCTTTTTGACTTTTTAAACAACAGTTTACATTGTAGAAATGATTTCTGAATAACATAATGTGTGTCCCGTATATGATAAATGTCAGATCCTAATGTAATAAAATGCAAAAAGTTGATTGTTTACATTTCGCCGCCATCGTTATTTACATCGTAAAAATATTAAAAACACAGAAAGTTTTTTTTTTTCTGCAGGGGAGATAATTGAATACCACTAGATATAAGACTGTATCGAGCCTGTCGCCTATCTGCTTTGTTTGCTGTAAAGAACATGCTTCAAAGAAAATGGCATAAACTAGTCACGTCAGCTTTGTTCGTCGGTACGTTTGTTCTTTCGTTCACAGCATAGAATGTACAATTAAGATTATCAAATGTTATAGGTTTGCATTTCTTACCACGTTAGTATTTCAAGTAAGCAATGCATCTTTTTCAAACTTAACCAAAACGAATTATCATTCTTTTCCCAAAATGTTGTTAAATATGTTAAAGAAGATAAAAATGTTTATGTGGAAACCATATTTGTGACATTTTTGGCAAAAACAAAAATAAATTCCTATAACGAAACGTTTGCTTTCTTGATTCTTACAGAAAAAAATGATAACACAATATTCGCATTGAAAAAAATTTGGATTATAATAATCTTATAATATTATAATAATGTTTTTTTCTGGATCGCATTTATTTTTTTAACATCTGTACATACTAGTAAGATATTTACATGATGTAACTTTTAAGACTGAGTTCCTATCAAAAACGTCAAAATTCCTCACTCATGAACCGTTGTCTCCTCCATCCTAGAGCAGCTTTCAAATACCTTGCCACCGTTTTTGATTCTCTCCAAAGGCAAAAACTTGCGATACCGAATGACGAAACTGCAATTTGGCCATTCTATATAAAACAAACTTAACGAATCAAACGCGAGTCATGCAAAGCAAATTTAATCCCATGAATTTTGTTGTTCATGCTTAATAAGTGGGGGTTGGGTAAATGTGTGTAACTTTCCTAATTTTCTCAGTAATTTCATAAATTCACTGCAAATTATAGGAATAAAAATTTAAATACCAAATGGCTTAGTAAAACATATTCGATTAATGAAAATTACACAAATTTACTGTATTATATCCGTAATTTTAAGTAATTTGAAGTGAATCCGAACGTAAACCAGATAATGCCAAACATGTAATTTACATGAGTAAGATGGAAAAAGCAAAGAGGAAAAATGTAAAGCTGAATAAAAGCATGCACAATTATTGCATTTCTGTACTAAAAAGGGAGCAAGTATTTGAAGGTCTGTGTTAAATTAACTGACCTGCATATCACCGTTGTAAACAGCAAACGTAGAATCAGATGTTATCTGTAAACTTTTATCACCAATGCATCGGTTAAGTAACTGGCAAGTCTTATTGGATCTAATGAAGTTGATAGATTCACATAGTCCAAATTGCGCACAAAACTTGAAACACACTTGCCAAGAAGGTAAACTTGTTTCGAAAAATACATTATAATTATTCCGATTATTTGTATCATACCTGCTCAATATGATAATTTCACTAAATGTTTGTAGTGCAAGGAAATACGTTGTTATAACCAAATACTTCATGTTTTAAATAACAAATCTTTTTGAAGCTATAATGTCATCTTATTGGTTTTAAACAAAATTCGAAATGTTGATACTTACTGCGTTGCTGTCATTGGCTGATCCAAAGTGTTCGTCAAAGAGATTAAATATGAAAGATTTGTTAACATTTGGAAAATACAGCAACCAATTGCAGCTGATTTGATGGGCGTGAGTTTATGTTTAATTTGAAAAAAAAAGAATTCAATGAAAAGTAAATGTAACGGTTAGTAACAATATGCATTTCGCATAGTTACTCAGAAGAACGATAGGTAAAAAACATTCTAATAAATATTTGTTTTAATTTTGCTCTTTTTGCTTGCTTGTGAAATAAAACATAAAATCTCCTACTTAACGACATAAAGTAAACTGTGTTTTTTCAGACTTGTCTGGTGATCACTCAATCTCCAAGCCGTACCCGTAAACACATACAATATATATTTTTGAAACAAATTTAAATCTTTTTTCGAAATTCTGCCACAAGTATCGATTTACTGAAAATTTTAATTATACAGTCACGTCAATTTCTGATAGTATTGAAAGGAATATCACATCTTGAATTTTATGGTAAAGTTTATTAAATAAAGATAACAAGTTTTAAGACAATCGATTGGAAATGAAAAACTGGCTTCAGAATCGATTACGTTAAGGATAAGAATTGAATATTTTGTTTTAATCGTTGAAATTAGTTGGGTGTTTTGGTAGAAATTTTGATAACTTGATACTTACCCTAAAACTTCCATTAGCCTTTTAGGTAATATTCGTTTTTAAGCATTATAGCAACCAAATATGTCGGTTTTGTATGATGTCACTCCATCAAATCAGAAATTGTTTGAAGTGTTGTGCCGGATCTAAAATCGATATGTTTGATTTTTGCATCAGTCGATTGATTATTCTCGGTTAGCTGCCAGTAACAGCGAATGTTCTATAGAGAATGCCTCTACCGTTCGTTTGTTCTTGATGTTTTCTGTCTAAGGCTTTTTAGTTAATTTGAACTTTTATTGATATCGTTTGTTAATTTTTGTGCTTTATCTGGGAATATCAATAGGGCCCAAAAAACTACATTAACCCTGCCACATTTTATATCTGCCTGTCCTTAGCCAGGAATCTTTGACAAAGCTTTAGTTTCTACTTGTATTTTAAGAGGGTGTCTATCTGTGACAATTTCAGGATTGGATTTGAAATATATACGTTTTATTTAGATCATGGGCCAATTACAGAACAGCGTGTAGCGCCTACTGGCCTCGTCGAAAGGTGTTGGCGGTTTTCCATTTGGTTTTTCTAAATTACCGCTTGTTATGTGTGCTAAGTCGTGTACACTTAATTCAGATCTCATTATTTTCTATTGTTTTTTGCACAATACTGCTAACTTTATGAATACTAATATGAATATACGCCGTTTAGTTTTCGCGCAAGAAATGTTGCGTGAAAGTCACAAAAATAAAATGCCGCCAAAATTTGCCGGTTTTCAGTAATTGTCTGTGTACTTAAATTAATATAATCAAGCACTGTCTCAGTTACACCCGTCATATATGAAACGATTTATTTTTTTTAGACAATTTGGTTATTCACACAATAACTTTTAACTTGATGAATATCATGCTTTATTTACAAACGAGAGAACATGTTTTGACACCTTTAAAATATATGGAACCGATCAGAATCGTTATATGGTATATTATTAGGTTAATATAAGCTCGTTAATTCGTGTCAATATTCATGCAATAACCCATTTATTGTAAAGCAGTTACCAACACCCTGTTCAAAAGTGCATTCTATAGTTCATGACGTTACATATTTTAAAGTGATATTTGCACTAGTGCAATATAAAAATATATTGCACAAAAGCATCCCGTTGTTTTCTATGGGACAATTAATATAGTGCTATACAATACTGGCTATTATTGCAAAAACAGGAAAACTTCAATAATGATCAATAAATCTATCAATGATAATTTTCATCGAAACAAATTAGATAAAGTAAAGTTTGTGAATACACTCTTAGACTTTGCTAACATTTCAGTTATGTTTTGTTTTTCCATGCAATAATGATTCCATTTAGGAAGATGTAACGCTGCATAAAATTCAGAAATGAGCATACCAGGACTTAGATTTGATCACATCGTATTATGATTTATAAATGTTAACGCTTTATCATTTGAAAACGCATCAAAACAGCCAGTTGTAGGCTAACATAACTTACAACTTTTAATGACCCCTCAAAGCACATGCAACATTAGATTATTCTAAATTCAGTGTTATTTGAGTGTTATAATAGGAATATTATGTCATTTGGGAAATTTGATTGTTAAAGTCTTTTTAATTTGTTTAAGTGGTCGCCCTTCAGGGTGTTTTTTTTTGCTGTTGAGTCGTTCTCATATATAAGCGAACATTTTTTATGTTTAATGTCTTTCAAGTATATGTATCAGTTTTGTTAATTTCAAAACAGCATATATACAAACCTCATACAGCTGGGCTATTATTGTATTGTTTGCACCCTTGCGAATTGTTCCAAAACTGTTAAGGTACATATTCGATACGATACCAGAGTGAACCGAAATTTATATAAATGTTAGACGTACATATCAAACATTAGAAGTGTTAAGATGCTTTATCTGACATTTAAGGATGTTCGCTGGTTACAGCTAGTGAAATTATTCACGCTCATTGTTCCCGTTTGCCGTGTTTATCCGTGTACCGGTCATTCCGTGTGCGGTTATCGTTCGTTCCGTTTATCGTTCATTCCTTTTGATCCATTACTAGTTTTCCATGCTGCAGTGCATAGTTTTCGTTTTCAGACGATTTTATTCGTTTCCGTAAGAACAAAACATCTGAATTCGTTTTCAACCGATTGATGTCGTGTTTAGACAAACGAGATGCTTGACTGTAACGATTATATTCTCACGTGATCGTGTGTAAACGAAATAGGAAATTCGTTTGTCTTAGAGAGCATTTTAAAGCCGAAATAATTATCAATTTCATTATATAACGACCACACACAAAAAATAACCACAAAAAAGATAGAAAAAAAATAAATTTTTGTCATAAAGTTTTCAAACCTCTAAGCAAACTTCCCAAAATTCTCATTTTTCCCGTCTTATATTGAAATATATTTGATAATAATAAAGGTCTTTAATACAGAAAAAATTTAAGCATTTAATAAACAAAAAATAAAAGTATTTATTATTAAATAAAATCAATGAAAGAATAAATATATTTTATAGAAATAAGGGTTTTAAATAAATAAATAATAAAAAAAATGATAAATAAATAATAAAAATATACAAAAAAAACAATAAAAAAGTATTTAATAAATAATAAAAATATACAATAAACTAATAAAAAAGTATTTAATAAATAATAAAAATATACAATAAACCAATAAAAAGTATTTAATAAATAAATTAAACTACTGAAAGAATAAATGCACATAATAATAGAAAAACTACATATTATTAAATAAACAATACATGGAAGCTTATAACTCTATACATAAAGTGTAATAGATAAATAAAAGTTTTGTTTGCACATCTAATTATCATTTATTTTATGAGGCCAATCAATACAGCCATGATCGTGTTACAACGAAAAAAACATGGTCTAATCGTGTGGACACTTAAAGAAAAAATCAATTCATGTGGACACGAACTAGCTTCGTTTTTTACGCGTTGACATGAACTTTAAAAGTGTTTTATCGTGTCACAAGCCCGGAACGAATTGGAACGATTCTGATCTATCTAAATAGTTCGTTTATCAATTGTTCCGTATCCGTGTTCGCTCCATGTTTGGTTTGTGCGAGAGGGAACGATGAGCATTTTACTAGATGTAGTTTGAAAATAACAAATTATCTAAATTTATATATATTTGATGATTGGCTATAGGAATCAGCTTAAGAAATTTATAGGTTGCTGAACTTTTTCGAGATACATGATGTATTAAGCATTCAAACTTTATTATTGGTTTAGCATAAGACTTGTTTTAGTGTAAAAAACTTACTTAAAAAGAACAAGTTAATAAAACTATGTAAATTAGCTCTCAATTACACAATTAACCTTATACTATAAAAACAAATCGGGGGGTAAAAGCGCAAAACAATTATTACCTAATAGTAAAATGATTCCAAAAATCTGATAAAATCTCAAAAATTGTCCAGCGATCATCCTTAATACTTCTTCAGGGACAAAACGGAAGTAATCAAATGATTACCAATTTGTCATTTTGTCAAACACCCACCACTGGCAACCTTGGCTTGAATGTTCTTTTATACATTTACAACATTTTCTGATAAAAATGAACATTGCTTAATTTCTGCGTTTTTTTCGAAAGTTGGCAAGAAGTCACGGTAGCTCAAAAAGTAGTGTTTCGGTTATAACTTTCGGATAACTTAAATTTAAATCTTTGATGCTTAAAAGCAAACGTTTCGGATTTTTAAACAATGAGGATGTAAAGATATTAAATCCGTCATTTTTGAATTTTGTTGTGTTGAGAAACCTTCAACTATTTTTGGTTATACTGTTCTATGCTCTTCATATTCATACCGTGTTTGGCATTTTCAATATTTTTGGTAGAGCGCCTCTGATGAGTCTTGAATAGACGAAACGCGCGTCAGGCGTAGCAAAATTTATTGTCTGGAACTTTGTTGTCATTTGTATTTCGAACACACGTGAAGGTTAGCACTGCTGGTGGAGTTAAATTCCCCGAAATTAGCCCGCTCCGGCACCAAAACTTTTGAGTTGGAGAATACATCAAAGCTTTAAATTATCCGTCTAAATTTCAAAATTGTCTAAACCCTAATGTTCTTCCTACCCCAGACATAGGCTGAATATCTTAGTAATAATTTGGTTCCCCAGTATGGTATTTTTGGTTATACTGTTCTATGCTCTTCATATTCATACAGTGTTTGGCATTTTCAATATTTTTGGTAGAGCGCCTCTGATGAGTCTTGAATAGACGAAACGCGCGTCAGGCGTGGCAAAATTTATTGTCTGGAACTTTGTTGTCATTTGTATTTCTACATGCATTACTGCACATTTTTCCATTGCTTTTCCATGGTATAAATGCTGAACCTAGATTTGTTATATCAAATAATAACTATGTTGCCACTTTGATACAAATAACGATATCTCATATTGAGAAGATTTTAAAGCATTTTTTTCTGTTTCCCGATATTTAAATTTCTAAAAGTATATAATTGTTGACAAACAATTTTCTTCGATCGCCAGGAGTGGAAATTAAGTTTTTTTACTGTGTCTCACTACAATGTTGTGTTTTGTGTTTCCAGACCCTAAGATCACAATGGAAGAGGGGTGTGTCGCTCCATAAAACCTGGTTTAACCCAACATTTCTTTTAAAGTACCAGTAATAAGTCAGGACCATTGCTATCTTCAATTTCCCTGGTATGCCTATGCCTTGTATTGTCTTTTCTTCTTGCATATATGAGATTGATCCTCCCAGTGCAGACTTTAAACATCCAACTCATTATTTAGCGATTTGTTGCAGTAGACGTTCATATAGAATGAAAATGCTAGAATGACTTAGTTGTGGGTTAAGAAATGAGTTATGAACTTTTGAAAGGATTGAATTTGGGTTTTTTCGATGATACGTTTTCAATAATTTGGCCGTTTAAAACATGTTTCACACTTTTGACGGTCAAAATTGTTTAAGTCCCGTTGTTGACCACAGTGGATGCAACTTGAGTTTGCATCATGTACCTTTGGTTTGTATAGTGATCAACTGTCTTATTTAAACCCTTTATTATCATAGCCAAACTGGCTTATGGCCACAATTGGTACTGAAATTCAAACTTTTTAAAAGTTATTAGTCTTAGCTTTTTAACCCTCCCAAAAAGTTTATAATAATAAATGAAATTCAGGCATTTCTGATGAAGCACATTCAGTACAATACACAGTCGTGGTCTTATCTTTAAAATTATTACCTTTTTGTTTTGTGAGCAATGCGAGTGAGTGAAATGATTATCATAAAAAAAGCTAGTGATGCATAAATAAGCAATGAGGATACCGAATGTCAAACATCGGAAAGGACAGATACAAAACCAGTAAACACCAACGACAACGGGACAATTCAACAGACAACATGTAAAACACACAAAAACTACTGAGAATCAATTAACAAAGCTAACTCGTAACGAAAGTGAGCTCGGGTGCACCAGAAGTTCATATACATATAGCTAAAAATATTCTTAAACTTTGACAAAGTATATTAACAATGTGCATTTAATATGCAACTTATTGAGATATTGTTGATAAAACTTCTAAGGATTTAACATTACATTATCGTAGTCATCATTTTCGTAAAAGAGGTCTTTGGTGAAAGGGGTTATAGACACAGTCCACGTAAAAAATAGTCTTCAACTTGGTTAAAGACAAGAATTGAAACTAAGTAAACTATCTTTTTACTCTAAGTAGCAAAATTAAATGTCTGGAACTTGTTTGTCATTTCAATTTGATACCCTGGTCTCAATTCCCATGCATTACCTTTGATAGATGTGGGTCTTCGGATATTTTGGTCTTTTTTAATTATGTTTTCATTAAAAAACAACAAATTGCAAGTTATTGATTAAATAGCACTAAGTCTCAATCTTTTAAACTATAGCAGTATCAGGGTTTTTTTTTGGTGTGATTAAATCAGACCTTCGATGTAATATTTTAAACCTTCAAGATAAAACTTATACATAAAAGAGAATGTAAAAGGAAATTGAATATATATTATTTAATAGTAATAACAAGTTTAATTCCCACCGGAATGATTTCGCAACAAATATTGAATTGAAAAATGTCTTAATGTAATATATGTCTCAGCTATAGAACAAAAAGGGGTTTATACATACATTAAACATATTTGACTTCATTTATTTTTTCTCTTTACATTCTTAGTAATAATATACGTTGTACATTTCATAAAAAAAACGTACATGAATGCATTTATCCTACATATTTATACCAACTTTAGTTTTAGCTTTCAAATATATAAAACTTATAAATGTATGATTTTCATTTGTTTTTTGCTGTCACGTGCAGAATCCAGATTTTTTTCGTAAAAGTATTAATTTGGTCTGATATTTGGCTTTCACGGTTCTGAATCTGTTGTTAAATCTTCTCAAATATGTTATAAATAGATTGAACAAATTATGAAAAATGAGAATAATATCTTTCTAAATTCAAAGTAAAAAACTCATGAATGGGCATTAGTGTTCACAAAAATATAACGAAATATGACAAACTCCAAAAAGTTTTAAAAGAAATGAGAGCGAAGATAAAGACATCTTCGTTAAAAATGAAGTTGGGTGCCCCGGTAGTGTATGCTGTCCACGATTTTGCGACATACATGTAATAAGGCCAAACCTAGTCACGCTGAATTGCAATTGCAAGGACCTTCTTCACTCACATTGTGATTTAGAAACCAACTTTTTCGTGCTATTCTTGTTCGTGTTTACGAATTTTGTCTTTTTCCTTTTGGACTTTTGACATTTGAATGCCCTATTAGTACTTCTCTGTTCCTTTCAAAAAACAGATTTTGGTTTTATGTCACCTGCAGTATATTCATTAAAATGTAAATAACTTATTTGCATTAATTTATAGATTGTTCTTTCAAACGTAATATATCATACCATTAATAAGAATGGATTCTTTAAATACTAAGAAGTGTTTGGCACAATGGTACATTTGTGCCAATCTTTCAGAAAAAGTGTTTTGTGTCCAATCATTAACGATCACAGTTTAATCATGGGAATCAACATCGTACTTGGCAAAATGGACGTCATCTTGGGGTGAATGTCTGATAACAAATGGACCAAATACCCCCTTGCAATTCTGTAAGAAGCAAAGGTGTACCAAAGGGGTAATCAGTATCATAAAACCGTAAAGACAAAGACAAAACTGGCAGACAAAAATCATCACAACAAAACAAACCACATAACAACATAAAACACAAACACACATAAAACAACAAAACCGCATTCAGCAACGTGAACTCAAGTCGAAACGAGAGTGAACTCAGGTGCTCCGGAAGAGTAAGCAGTTCCTGCTTGCTATAGAACACCCGTCACGTTGCCAAAGATCGATTAAGTGTTGGTCAAATCCGGAAAGGATGACATTACAAAACTCTATGTCAAACCAACATCTGTGCTCATCTGAGAGATAGAAATCCCGTATTTGTATACAAGCACATGACGTCGTCCGTAAAATTTCTTGAGTGATGACAACAACCTGGGAGCAACGTACCCCTGTGTTAACAATTTGCTTGTCAGCCGTGAGGCTCTATCAAGAAAGTCGTTGTACTCCCCACATGCTCTGGAATAGCGAATCAATTGTGATACGTAAACTCCATATGCTGGAGCGGACGGAATGTTGCTACACAGAAAGGGAAAGTTAACTATTGGAAAGTTGAAGTCATCACGTTTGTCATAGAGCTTTGTACAAAGCCTTCCTTGTTTGTCAATTTCGAGAAATAGATCCAGATATGAAGCGGACCTCCTAGAATCTGTAGTGTCCTTTATCTCAAGTTCCTTCGGATATATGAGATGTAAATAGTCACCAAATCGAGGATTGTTTAGTGAAAGGACATCATCAATATAACGAAATGTGAGATTGAAGGATAAAGCAAGTTTGCGGTCTTTTTTGTCTAGAAGTGATTGTAAGAAGTCCGCTTCATATGAATGAAGAAACAAATCGGCAAGCAATGGTGCACAATTTGTGCCCATTGGGATACCTATTGTTTGCTGAAAAACACGTCCACCAAACTGTACAAATATGTTGTCGATTAGAAAGTTGAGCATTTCTATTATTTGATCTTCTGTAAATTTGTTTTTCTTGCTAGACTCTTGGATGACAAAGTAAGTCTTTTTATAGCCGACTACCAAATACTTGTACCTGCGTTTTCCGTTCTTTTTGATAAAGCTACGTTTAATCAGCTGTGCCAATCGAGATTTTAGTTGTGAATGTGGAATTGAAGTATATAATGTAGTAAAATCAAACGTTTTAATGCTATTACATGATGAAAATGACTTAGAATGGAGATTTTCCATCAGTTCTTTAGAATTTTTGAGAATCCACATTTGATTGACGCCATTTCTAGAGTAACAACAATCGAAATACTTTTGAATGCTTGATTTTATAGCCGTCAATATTGATGTTAACAAAACTGAAAGAGGCTTAGTTGTACATTTGGATGACCCAGCAATAAATCGTTGCTTGTATGGAGTTTTATGTAACTTTGGAATCCAATACAAGGATGGAACGTCATCGTTCTTTTTGTCAACCGAAATGCCAAAGGAAGAAATGACCAAATTATGATTGTTGATTATTTCCTCCTTTGACAGTGTTGTTGCTGTATATGTGGTGCTTTTGCTAGTACAACCAACCCCTAATTCAGCTGTTAAACAATCAATATAGTGTCTTTTGCATACGAAAATGATGTTGTTAGGCGCTTTATCAGCAGGTACGACAACATATTTGTCATGTAAGGTGGACAATGTCTTCGCAACAATGTCTTTGTAACCCACTATAAGCAGGCCAATAGTGGGTTTTTTGGTTAGAAGAAATTAACAATATATCTGTTAGATTTATATTACTCTATTTTATTCACAAGGTTGGGCGGAGCTTAAATTTCTCGGTGTAATAGGCAATATTTAAACGAAGAATCCCGAAATAATTGACCCGTGACCAACCCGGTCAATAAAATAGATAATACATATTGTTATATAACTGGTAAGAGTACGATGGATGTTCTGCTTCTTTCTGCTACCACGTAAAGGACTGACAAGCTTATATTAATGCACCATTTAGATAGATTGTCTTGAAAAGCTAAACATGTATTTTCATTCAACTGGTTGCATTTTTTATTTACGATTTATTGATGGTTTATAATAATTGTACCTTCTAATTGGAATATCTTGTCTTAAGACAAAAGCACAACACATAGACTTTATCAACTTTTCTAGCAGAATGATGCGTACTTGTATTAAAAGGTCGTAAACAAATTGATCAGACACTGATTTATTATCGCCGTTCCGTCCATAGGAGGCGGTACATGGAGTCCGTGCCAATGTATAATTTTCCCTTCCCCTCCGTTCATCAAGTTCTTTAATTGACAATGACTGTGTCTCCTACACAAACCTATTTAATGTAATCTAGTAGAGACTACTTACTGGCTTTATTTTATAATACTTTGATTTTTTATATCGTACAGGTATAAAAGCTAGTGATGGCTGTGCACAGTTTGTACATGTAGTAACTTGAACTTGTTTTAACTAGAATTGTTAAAATTTGTATGCACATATATGACGCAAAGCAAGTAGGTCTCCAACGAGCGTACCTCGATCATAATTTATATAAACCTGGTAAAAAATCAGAGCTAGGTTGTTTGGCATATGTTGACTACTAGGAATAGTATACATGCAGTTTAATGTCCCGAAATTGAATTAAAGCGATTTTATGCTAGGTATAATACACCCGTCACACTATAAGAGAATGACTTAGTGTAGATCATATTCAGTAATGGACAATACAAACATTGTTTCACAAACCAATTTCTGTACGAGTCTTTAGATTACATTTTTGTAGAAAATCTGAGAAAAAATGAACAACCCACAAAGATTTTTTTTCAAGAAAAAAGTGTTGATTTTAATGTTTCCAGTAAAGCAATCTAAATTTCGACGGAAAGCAAATGAATTTCAATAGGTTTAAAAAAAAAGTAAAAATTCAAAACTAAATTCATTTTATAACCTTGAAATCAGGTTTTCTCCGGCAATTAGATATATGATTTTTGTAATATTAATCAACAAAATACGCAATTTAAGATGATAAGGTCACTTAAATATACACCATGTTCATAAAACAAATATTTCAACCTGCACATCAATTGCAATTTTCAAAGAAAATTATCAACCAAAACCTAACATTTATAAGTGGTATCATTTAGATTTCTAATTTATTCATGTTTTTGAGATAATTGTTCACAGAAATGTATGCATGACTTATTAAAGCAACAGAGGATGGCACTCAAAACAGGTTTGAGGCAACATAATTACGATCATTTTACTAATCATTTATAACGAATAAATCGCTCCATTTTCCCAAGCTGAACAATAACTCATCTAGGTACTTTGGAGTATCCGTATATAATGCTACTATTGAATGTGTTACAATTGAAGTTGATCTCACTGATTAGTTAAAACTTACATCTATAGAGAGGAGATTATCTTGTATGAAGAAAACATTTACCTAGTATCAAAGATTTGCCTGTTGAAAATTTGACATTGGCAAAATAGCTGTAATCTGGTATCTATAAAAAAGATAATGCGCAAAACTACTCTCAAAGACTTGTTTTAAACATAAAATTCATAAAAACACAATTATTTAGTTCCAAATTCATAGCTAAAGCTATCAGAGATAGTAGGGTTTTTTTTTCCTTCAGGTAACAATCATCTACCTATGAGTAGTTTTCATTTCAATGATGGTGTGAGTTGAACTTATCAAAGAGATAAGCTTCCACGATTACAAAATTCAATATAAGGATTAATCACGGGAACTTCAAAGTACCACGATGAGTTCTTGTTTAACTTGGGGAATAGAACAATTTATTCGCATTAACTAATGTAAAAAGGGAACAAAAAGTATCGATATGTGTAAGAAACGATAGATTAAACTAGGTGTTTTGTGCAATGTCGTCCGTATTAATTGGAGCTAAAGCGTCAAATAAAACATCAGTCATCACACAATAATGAATGTTGCTACAACGCCTATTATCAAAAAGACGTCGAGAAAAAAAAAATGGAAAATGTAATCCGGAGCACATGAGTTCACTCTCGTTTAGACTTGAGTCCACGTTGCTGAATGTTTTTGTTGTTATGTGTGTGTGTGTGTTTTATGTTGTTGTGTGGTTTGTTTCTTTATGATGACTTTTTGTCTACCGGTTTTGTCCTTGTCTTAACGGTTTTATTATGTTGATTATTATATCCCTTTAGTACACTTTTGTTTCTTTCTAGTAGATATTTACACAAAATATTTGAGGAATTGACCAACTAAAACCAACCCGGATGGTCATCTTGGTACAAACTAAATATATTGATGATGTCCTCTCTGTCAACCACACTTCATTGGTTCAAGGATTCCTTTATTTTTTCATCGAAAGTTGAACGGCTAATATAATTTAAGGAAACCATAAAATCATATTGCTTCACGTCATTCTTGAATCAACATCTTATATTTAAATGGAGTGACCATCTGACTACAAAAATAAACGATTAATTTAAATTTTCTAGTTATTGATTTTCTCAACCTTAAACGTAACATTTGTACGATATGCTCGGATCTGCAGTGGTGTTTCTGATTTTAATGATAAAGACCGTTTTATTACTGAAAAAAATATAAATAAGGTTATCGCTACCACAAGTTAGTAAAATCTTTTTTCAAAATTCTTCCACAAGTATCGAACTTTTATTGAAAAATTTAATTGTACACGTCGATTTCTGATTATAGTGAAAGTAATATCACATCCTGATTTTCATCGTAATGTTTTTTTATAAAGCTCACAAGTTTTATAACAATCCGTTGGAAATAAAGAACTGGCTTCAAAATCTATTGCGCGGAGGATATGAATTGGTTTTTTTTGTTAAATCTTTGAATTACGTGTTTTTGTCAGAAATACTGATAACACGACACTCACTTTAAAACTTCCATAAACATTTTAGCTAATTGTCATTTTTAAGCATTATAGCGATCAAGTATAGGTTTTGTGTGAGGACGCTCCACCAAATCATTCATTGTTTGAAGTGTTGTGTCAGAATCAAAATAGATATGTTTGATTTTTGTGCATCAGTCGATTGATGATTCTCAGCAAGCGGTCAGAAACAGCAAGTGTTTCTATAGGGAGTTCATCTACCTTCCGCTCGTTTGTTTTTCTTGTATTTTGCCTTGTTGTAAACCTTGATTTTCTATGTATTTTGCTTTATTGTAGCTTTTGACGCTCAATGACGTTACTTAATTTCCCGTACTTTTTGTTCTTCTTTGTGATGTAATGTGATTGTTTTTGTATGTTTTTTGTTTGTGATTTTGGACTGTGTTGGCTGATGTTTATTTTGTCACAATGTTTATATGATGTAAAAAAGGATTAAACCATACTATTTTTATTGGGATTTTGATTATGACCGCTCGACATAGGATAGTGATATTGGATTATGGACTAAAGCTTGATTTTATTACACTGGTGACAGCGCATAGAAACAAACTCATGCCTGAAGGGTTTGAACTTTTTCTATTTGTGCTACAGAACTCTTTTCTTCAAAAGGAGGAGGAAATGTCATGCTGCTGAAAGGAAAGTACACATTGTCTTTTAAGCACCAATGATAAAGTGAAATCTAAAGTGTAAAACACCTGCTTCTTGTAATTATACGTAAAAAAATTCAACATGTGTAACTTAGAATTGCCACAGTTTGATGGTGATTTGTTTGAAGGATTTTGGATGAAATTTTCCTTGTTTTCAAACCGTTACCAATGGTCACAGAGTGATATGGTATTTTATTTATTGACTTCGTTGAAAGGGAAAGCCCTTGAATATGTTTCTCAATTGCCAAATGATACTTTATATGACATGTCACGGTTGTATGCAGCATTATTTCGACGTTTTGGAGATATGGAAACTGCTGAGATGTGCAGAATGAAGTTGCAAAACATACATATATATGAAAATGAAAGCATCCAAGAGTATGTTTGCCGTGTTGAGAAAAATGTTCAGAAATCATACCCGGGAGTACATGATGAGTTGATGGTGAAACTTATTGTTGAGTACACATTGTTTGGATAAAAAACTCAGATATAAGTTATAGAGTATTAACTACAACACCTTCATCAGTCGAAGCTTTGATCAAAGAAATGATGTCGCAAGAACACTGTAAATATATGTTTGTTCAACAGTCAGAAAAGGAAAATAGTGAAAATGTGATTGACAACCATACAACACAGTCGAATGATAATGTTATAAAGCAACGGAAGTCTAGACCAAGATGTTCATATTGTAAAATGAGAGGACACATAAGGAGATTTTGTCGTAAACGGAAATGCAACCAAGCTATGTTCTGTAATGAGGAGAAAATCAAAGTTACTCGTTTAACTCAGCAAATTGACTCAAATGATACTGCTGACAATGTTAGAGGATCAAAAGGTTTAGCACCTTTGTGCAGACATGACAATGATATTAAGCTGCAATCAACTGTAAAACATGAAGATGAGGAAACTGAGGTAAAAATACTTGTAGAACGTGAAAACTCTGATGACAAGATGAGTACTCTTGAAAAGGAATCGCCTAGATATGATGAGATGGAACGGAGTGTGACATTGAACATCCAGGACCATACATCACAACTTGTGGAGTCCAAAAAGACCTTATGTTGTGATCATACCTGCTTCGTTATTTTAAATGTGTTAATTTTGTACTTGTGGTCCATTGCAGTCAAACATTGACTTAAACTGTAGGTGATGCTGATAAAGTGAGGTTTATTATAATTCAATTTCGAGGACGAAATTTTTCAAAAGAGGGCGCAGTGTTGTAAACCTTGATTTTCTATGTATTTTGCTTTATTGTAGCTTTTGACGCTCAATGACGTTACTTAATTTCCCGTACTTTTTGTTCTTCTTTGTGATGTAATGTGATTGTTTTTGTATGTTTTTTGTTTGTGATTTTGGACTGTGTTGGCTGATGTTTATTTTGTCACAATGTTTATATGATGTAAAAAAGGATTAAACCATACTATTTTTATTGGGATTTTGATTATGACCGCTCGACATAGGATAGTGATATTGGATTATGGACTAAAGCTTGATTTTATTACATGCCTAAAGGAACTTTGATCGATTTGATTTTTTTTTGTGCGTTTAATTTTTGTGCTTTGCCTTGGAATTTGAACCCGACCACATTTTATATGTGCTTGTCCTAAGCCAGAAATCTTTGACAAAGATGTTGTTTGTACTTGCTTTCCAAGGCTTCTGTTCCTTGATGAAGAAAGGTGCCACTCTGTGAATATATAGGACTGGATTTGAATTATATGCATTTTATTTAGACCATGTGCCAATTGCAAAACCGCGAGCAGCGCCTACTAACATCGCTAAAGGCTGCAGGAAGTTGTCTATTGTTGTTTTTTTTCTAAATTGCCACGTGTTATGTGAGCTGTGTTACGTACACTTATTCTGCATCTCATTATTTTCTATCATGTCTATAGACGGCCGTCTACCTTTACATGACTTTACATTAATTTCTGAATTTTTCTAGGTGACTGTCTTTAAGTTATTTAAATTGATGTAATTGTCAAAAGCTCTACGTTAACGAAACAGTTGTGATACGTAACTTTCATAAGCTGGAGCGGATGGAACGTTTTAGCACAAGACGGGAAAGTTGACAATTGGAAGTCAAATTCATCGCGTTTGTCGCAGAGTTCTGTTGAAAGCTTTCCTTGAGGGTCTATTTCGAGATGAAGATCTTAATATGAAGCAGACTTCCTAGAAACTATTGTCTTTTATCGCGTTCCTGTGGATATATGAGATGTAAATACATGTAGTCTCCAAATTGAGATGTTTGTGCAGCTTATTGAGCAACCATTTGATTTTAAATGCTGTGGTGAAAGCTAAAATAAAATGATATGATGCCCAAAAATGGGGGAATAAAGGGCAAGACATAGTCTTATACAAGTACATATATGAGTGTGAGAAATTCTTCTTCATTGATTTCTCATGCCCACTAGATGGCGATCGTTCCAATTTTTAACCTTTACAACAGGTTTATGACTTGTTTTGTTTTCAAGATTCTCTTTATCTCAAAACTCTGGTAATTATCTTTTATTCTTTTAAACCGGTTAATCTTATATTATTTCAAATGCATACGTAGTACTTTAAATGCAAACTCTAAGGTTCACTTTTGGACACGGAAGCATATTGCTTCTGGCATTGTGTCGTTAATTTATAAAATGAAAATGTACTTGCAGGCCATCTTCTGTTCAGTATAGCATGGAGAAAGGCACGCGTGGTGTTTTTAAACTAAAAAAATGTTTTTAAAAATGAATAAACGCTAAACATTTTGATGTGTTATATATTAATCGAATCAGATAAAGTACATTACAAAAATATCTACTTAAACCATAAAACTGATTATCTGTGCCATTCAAAAAGACTTTTCGTGCATAATTGTTTAAAAGTTGAGATGTTCCTATATAAGGAGCTAAGCAGTCCAAAGTGGCCATTACATATCGTATGTACGAAAAGACAAAATCAAACCAGTAGATACGAAAGAAAAATCAGAAGAATGCAAAAGGCACAGGAAACAAGCAGAAATGTACCAATGTGTTTCGGTATGGTAATTAAGCAGTTTTTGCTTATTGCAAAGCATCTGTTGCAAATATTAACAGTAAACATATATTAATAAACAAAACGCTTGTCGATACAAAAATGTCAAAACTAGTGCAGTTCGATTTGCTGTGGAAAATGCCTTCGAAACATTCCAGTTATGTACAGTATAAAAGGAGACAGACGAAAAAAAAGGTTATATATCCTACATTCAGTGTGATAACAGATGATAATTAATAAACAATGGAATGCGATCATAAGAGAGCAGCAAAGGTGTACCTTTTTTGTTAGCTGTTACACAAGTATAATAAAAACAAATAATTAAAATGAAATGACAAAGGTTTAACAAACTCATATAGCCAAAACGACAACTAAAACCAGACAAATACTTAGAACATGTATTTATAAAAAAGAAATTATGGGTTAAAACAGGTTTTATGGCGACTTCCTCAACCCTTTATTGCCATTTAGGGTCCTGTAGTACCACAAAACTCAATACGATTAATTGCGAGACATGATATGGATACCGAGATTGTCTACTCAGTATAAAAGAATCAGCCATTCCGTCTGACATGATTTTGAATTTTTTACCAGTGACTTATATCGAAAGAGCATTTTCTTTTTAGCTTTCATCTAAAAGCTGACCATGGAGACAACGATGTCTGGCTGAAAAAAATCTGAAAATTTAATTTATGATGTTCATAGCATGACAAAACTTTGAAAAGAACACTACAATTATATGTTAACTTTATTTCTTTAGAACTGAAGATTTCATATAACGTTAGTACAATTATACATAATATTAGACAATAATAAACATTCATGTATAACACAAAGAGAAAAATCTAATGTTTGATGTCATTATCATTTATTACAGATATAATATGGAAAGATGTAAAACTTGTATGTGCATATGTGTATGGTATGCTTCACTGAAATTTTATGTACATGTATATAATTGACAGTTCAATATTAGAAAAAAATAGTTATCCATATTAAACAGTTTTAAAAAGTTATGAACAGTCAGTGTATGCAAATAACACAAGGTTTTAAAAAGATTTTAAGGTTATTGGCATCGTCGAAGTCATAGTCAGAGTGACGATACAGAATGGTTATATTGAATATGTCTGACGTCATATTGTCCAGATACACGATGAATTCTATTGGCTCGATTTTAAGGATGAACGCTGGTCATTTTTTGAAATTTTAATCAGATTTTGTCAATCATCGGGCTTTAACAATTGAAATTTGGAAACTCTTTTTGCCCCTATTTTCTTTTCATAATATAGTTTACTGAGTCCTTCAGAGATAATTTTCAAAGATTTATAAAATTTCTTGTCATTTATATTCATAGATTTTTACACTAAATCAAGTCTAATGCTTAACCTACACAAATGTAGAAAGCCTTTTCCCATTACTCATATTATCTCGAAAACCAGTTAAGCAATCAATGATTTTTACACTTATTTTCGTGTTTTGTACCTTAACCAAGGATCTGTTCATCAAATTGAGATGCCTGTCTACTTCTTGGATTAACTAGCAAAAATTCTCAACGTAATCTTTCTAGAAATGTTGTTTAATGGCACAAAGTCTCTGTCACAGAAATCGAGAAATGATTTATTTCATTCAAACAAAATTAACTGCAGTTCACACACGGTATCTAGGTTTCGTCATGTCTTACCATTGCACACAAGTCAAAGGCAACAGCTTTTTAATAAAATTATATGAGTATCAAATAAAATAGTCAAAAATAATACAGATTAAAAAACAACATGTATAGTCAACCTTAATCTAAACCTTGTGTCAGTGTCTTTTTATGTAATTATGCCGTAAACAAAGTCCATATATTCAGTTTCTCCTTCAATTGTTAAACCTTTGTAAATATCAGCGTTAGGAGTCCAAGAGAGATTAATTGGTAGGACGAAAAAAGTGGGGAGGCATAATCCGTGGGACAATAAGTTACAGAGGTCTTGGTTGGATCGGGCTCATAACCATCAAAGTGCCATGAACCACATTTAGGAAAGTTTTTCGGGACCTTTGGCTGCTGGGCTAATGTTCCAACTTGAAGGGTCATCATCATTCCCATCTCTGTGTGAACTTGTAGATGACAGTGTAGCAACCAAAAACCTAACAAAAAGATAATTAAGCAAAAGTCATTTTATTATAGTGTTAGAGGATACAAAACAACAAGAGCACATATTTTGGAAGATAATCTCATCAGCCGTATTTGATTTAAATTCTTCGAAATAAGTAATCATACCCTTTTTTCTAAATAGGCAGCCGAAAATCAAGTGTTTGATAAAGTTTGGTTGTACATGAATATGAGTAGCCTCTTATAATCAGCATTAAAATATATTAGATGGAAGAAGCAGAGGTACCAATGGGATATCCGAATATCAAAAGTCCGAAAAGGAAGAGACAAAACCAGTAACCACCAACAGGAACGGGACAAAAACAGACAACATGCAAAACATGGAAACACAAAATAACTGAATAGCAATCAACAACGCGAACTCCAGTCGAAACAAGAGTGAACTCAGGTGCTACGGAAGAGTAAGCAGTTTCTGCTTGCTATAGCACAACCGCGTGTCAAATCCGGTAAAGGATGACAAAACAACACCCTATGACAAACCAACATCTGTACTCATCTGAGAGGTCGAAATCCCATATTTGTCTATAGGTGCATGATGTCTTCCGTAAAATTTCTTGAGTGAAGACAGCAACCGAAGTGCAACATAAACCTGTGTGAGCAATTTTTGCGTCAGACGCTCAGCTAAGGAAATCGATGTAAGTCCCGCACGCTCTGGAGTAACGAATCAATTGAGATACGTAAACTCCATAAGCTGGAGCGGACGGAATGTTGCTACACAAGAAGGGAAAGTTGACGATTGGAAAGTTGAAGTAATCACGTTTGTCATAGAGCCTTGTTGAAAGTCTTCCATGTGCGTCAATTTCTAGATGTAGATCTAAATATGAAGCAGACTTCTTAGAATCCGTCGTGTCCTTTATCTCAAGCTCCTGGGGATAATTATATGAGATGGAGAAAGTCACCAAATCGAAATCGAAATCACCAAATCGAAATCGAAATCGAACACAAAACGTGTAAAAGGGTGTACTCCAATGCCAAAACTCAATAAGGAAGCAAAAAATAATCAACGAATATATTAAGCAGATGCTTTACTACGACAGAAAAATTTGAAACCTCTTTTTGGAAAATTGATGCAAAACAAGTCTGACGACCGGAATTTTTACCCTGGGGAATCCATAGCCCACCAGCAGAGGTTATTAACCAAATAATTTCAAAATATAAGATACAAATACGGGTGTTAAAACGATTAATTGTATTTAAGCAAAACGTATACCAAAGCCACTGCTTTTTATAGCCCACAACATGAAGTGGTGAGGTATTATGTTATTCACATGGTTTTTTTTTATATTTCAAAGGTTTTGATTTAACGGTTCTACACCCGTTTTGGTATTTGTGTTTTGAAACCACTGGGTCCATAATTGCTGCCGGTGGACCAGGGTTCTCTGGGGGTAATCACAAGCCTGGTCGTCAGACTTGTCTGACACGAATCAACGGTTAAATTTCTAACATTTTCGTTAATGAAATTACTGATTGTAAAATTCATAATTGTTTAAAACACCGAGATTTCTTTCCTTGTACTGCATATGGTCGATATCTTAGGTGCTTAATTTGGCTTCCAAGTTCGAACCTTTTAGCTTTGAGTACTTTTCATTCAATACTTATTCGTTCTCATGGCACAGGTAGGCATTATTTGGGTTTTTTTTCACTTTGGCATAAAATTATTTTTTTAATTATTTGCTCTTCATATTCATATAATGTTTTGAATTTTTAATCTTTTGACCAGAGAGTTTCCGATGAGTTGAATTGACATAAGGTGCTGCAAAAAAGAAGTACATTTTATAAAGTGTTTTAATATACCTGGCGTTTTGGCATGGAATCTAACAATAGTGTATCCACCATCGTGTATCATGAAGGAATCCTTCAGTGGAGCTTTGTTCAATTTTCTCTTCAACTGGCCAGCCTCATCTAAGGTTTTAACTGCTGCGACCGATGTTGTAGACCCCAACTGAAAATAGGTACACAACATAAACATTCTTGATCATTGATTTTCGTTTATAACAACTTTTGGCTAGAACAAAATTATGACAAACAATTGAAGACAACGGTCAAAAGATTATATCCAAAACAGAACACTGTTGTTTGTACGTTTATTCTACCTGTGAAAAAAAATAACTTGAAGGGCATATTTTTTTTTATCTTAGCTAGAATAAGATTAAACTAATGTACAATAATGTATTAGTTATAGCAGTACTCGACATATCAACACCCAAAAATAAAACATTGTAAATAAATATGTATGTCTTCGTTTGAGATAAAGTGGTTCATGGATGCCAGCTCGCAAGAACAAAATTCTTAAATGGGATTTAAAATATTCCTATGGTTTCGGAAGGTCCGGGAATGTTCTACTACAGTTTTCATTATCTTGAGTGTCCATAAGGAAAAGCAGAATTCAATATAGCCTTAAGGATAAAAAAATTGTAAAATTGGAATGACATTTTGTCCTTAAACAATATAGAATTGCTATTTGAATGTGATCATAGGTGTTTTTTAATATATTAGTACAATCTTTAATGTAAGTATCCCCCACATATTCACATACTTTACAAAGACATTAAAAATAACATTCTTGACGGTTTTTGAGCATACAAGTCTTACGAATTATTTGTATGAAGTGATACTCCAAGGCTTATATCAATATAATTCAAATACCATCAAATATTTGTTTAATTTCAAAGTTTCAAATTACACAATTAAAAACCTCTTGTACGAAGCCGAATAGACAAACTTCGCAAATGTGTGAACCCCCGGCCTTCTTCTGTATTTAGAGATCGTGAAGCTCTCAATTGTCTCTCTTCCTTACATGACAGGTATGTTGTCACGCCAGCAGACAAGGCTTCCAATAATATAGTTTTTGTATGTAAAGCACATTATTACAATTGTCTAATAAAAGAACTAGGCATTGATGGTAATACTTCCGCTAGTGCTACATACACACGGACTACATTTAACAAAGATGAAATCATAGCCAACCATAGCTCTTTTATGTCCTCTTTCAATATTCCAATGAAAGAGGAACATAAAGAGTTACCATATTTGTACTGGATACCTAAACTTCACAAAAATCCGTACAAAGAAAGGTATATAGCTGGATCTTCATCATGTTCAACTACAGAGCTGTCCGTTCATTTAACTAAAATCTTGTCTGCTGTCAAAGAAGATCAACAAGCATACTGCGACACTATTCATAATCGTAGTGGAATTAACCATATGTGGATTTTGAAAAGCTCAAAAGATTTGTTAGATCATTTTAAATCTAGATCATTTTCTGAGGTTCACTCTTTGAAAACGTTCGATTTTTCAACTTTATACACTACCTTGCCACACGAAAAACTAAAATGTCGCCTGAAAAAACTTCTCGAAAAAGCCTTTTCAAACTCAAGGAATTTTGTTGTTTTGGGTTATAATTCTACATTCTTTTCCAAAACATCTTTCAAAGATAAAATTTGTTACACACTGGAATAAGTTTGCAGTATGCTTGATTTCCTCATTGACAACATATTTGTCACCTTCGGAGGAGAGATTTTTCAACAACAAATCGGCATTCCAATGGGCACAAACTGTGCTCCTCTCCTCGCCGATTTGTTTTTATACTCTTACGAGACTGAATTTCTTCAGGGACTCGTAAAGAACAAGAAGATGAAAGAGGCACGGTCATTTAATCTTACATTCAGATATATTGATGATGTCCTTTCTGTCAATAACACTTCATTTGGTAGTTGGATTCCTTCAATATATCCTCCGGAATTGGAGATTAAAGAGACCACCGAATCTAATTGCTTCACGTCTTTCTTGGATTTGCACCTCGAATTTGACCCAGGTGGTCATCTCAGTACAAAAATTTACGATAAACGAGACGATTTTAATTTTCAAATTATTAATTTTCCTAATCTACAGAGCAATATACCTACTTCTCCTGCATACGGTGTTTATATTTCTCAACTTATTCGATATGCCAGAGCTTGCACACATTTCACAGATTTTTTTATCAGACACCGGTTTCTTCGTGACCGACTTTTGAAACAGGGCTATAAGAAAATACGTCTCATACGATCACTAAAAAAATTCTTTTTTCGTTATCAGCCACTAGTAGAAAAGTTCAAAATTGAGTTTAAAGATATGATAGTTAATTGTTTTAATTAGTGTTTGACTGGTCTGCTGTACTGAGATGATCACCTCAATATCCCTATTGTGTCTCACAACTATGTTGTGTTCTATGGTCATTACCGGATCCTAAGATCGCAATGGAAGAGGGAGGTATGGCGCCATAAAACCTGGTTTAACCCACCACTTCTTAGGAAGTGCCTGTACCAAGTCCGGACCATTGCGATCTTTAATTCTTCTGGTTTTGTGTTTCTCTCAAACTTACAATAAAGTTCCATAAAAGCTTCTGTATTTTGTTCATGATAATTTTCATATCCTACATGTACATGTCCTATAATGTTCGATTTATAAAACCTAATTCCAAGAAAATTTTACAGTTACACACTATTTTGCGTAACTATATATTATGGGTTAAGCAAATTTTACAGTGTCACATCAATCTATGTAACTATATATACTATGGACTTGAAGATCGCAATGGAAGAGGGAGGTTTGGCGCCATAAAACCTGGTTTAACCCACCATTTCGTTTGAAATGCCTGTACCAAGTCAGGACCATTGCGATCCACCAGTTCTCCGGTATGACTGATTCGTTTTTGTCATTTTCTCTGGACTATGAGATTGATCATTCAAGTTCGGTAGTTTTGTTATTACCTTTATTTACAATATATTCTAATGTGAGCTCTGAAATTTCTTTACAACACCCCAAAGGTCGCATATTGTTACCAAAAAATTAAGATTATTGTTGTTAATATTTGATCGTTAATAAAAAGTTTAACATGTATCTTTAACTTGACATCGTTCTGGGTCGTATGTTATGATCATATACCCTGATTGGTATAGGCTTTTGAAAATAAATTATCGATTAAAAAAGGTCTTATGGTGCTGCCAAACCCTTCTACCATTTCGCAGTAGAAGCATGCCTCTGTTTTTAGAAATGACCGATAAAACTAACTTTTTGCAACAAGTAGTTTTTGTTACAATCTTTAAACGATATTTCGCATTTAATCTTTATGGTATGTCAGTTATCTTTAATATTTGGATTGATTCTCCATGCTCGGTATTTTTTTTTTATTTACCGATACATTCACATGCATCTCCTTCAACATTAAAACTAATAACAAAGTTTCAGGCGAATGCTTTTTAAGTTGCGTCTGATGCACGTTTCGTCTACCAAACGCTCACCATGACAGTAAAGTAAGTTTGTGAGAGCAAAATGAACAAAGAAAAAAGATAGATAGCCTCGTTGCTTGTTCTGGCTTTCTTGTTTTTACTTTGGAAAAGAATGCCTTTCACCACTTTGGTTTTCGGCCCTCACAAATGTTTCCATTCTGGCTACAGATGAGAGGCTACTACTTAAAAAATGTATATAAATGGCATTAGAAAAGTAAAGAAAGAAAAGAAAAAAATATCGAACTTGGAGGATCAATCTTAAATGTCCAGACGAAAAGTCAAAACACGGCAGACATACAGAATAAAATCATAGATTGCAATGGTCCTGTCTTGGTACAGACATGTCAACATAATTGGTTGTTTAACCCAGGTTTTACGGTGCGAAGTTGTATTGACACTTATCTTAGTACTTTATATCTAAAAGTAACAAACACAGTGCCAAATTAATGCGGAGGTTTTATCCCATTCCGATGAAAAATTAGACTTTGGTACATTTCCAACAAGGAAACAAACACAAAGGTACTTACGCGGTCCAAGCCAATAACTCTGAAATAGTTGCCGTGGATATGAAAAGGGTGGTTAGAGTCAAAGGAAGGTCCTTCATCAACGAATATTATCTCGACTACCTCTCCTAGTGGAATTTCAATCATATGATAGCACTCACAGTGACTAGTAGAACACTCTGGTCCAACTGTTTCACTGTTGCACATCATTTCCTTGAAAAGAAAGCAAAGGTGTATCCTTACGGTTCGTGTGAAAAAGAATCAATAATTTCAACAATTGTTTTAAATGGATAGTTTATTATCGATTTTGTTTCAATTGTTTTTTCTAGAAAAATGGATTTTGTGTATGAATGAATGTGAGTTATTTTTAAAATCATTATGTATAAAGTCAGATGTTAAGTTATGAAATAAGTTTATTTAAGGTATATAAAACAGTAAATCTTTTTTACTTAGGAAGTAATAATGTAGAATTTACACAAAGGCATTGACTTTTTTTTTCTTCTTGTAAAAATGTTTTATAAGCCTTTGTATCTGAATGACATTCATGTTTACATAAGTACTTGTTTTGAAAGAAATAAAGTACATTCATACCTTAGGAATATCGCTATACTGTGTTTGTACCGGGGACGGGGGTAAAAAAGAAGTGATATGATTAATCTGCTGGGTAAATATAGGAAAGTGCGTAAAATTGTAGAAGTCTTGGTGAAATCTCTGATTATTGAAGTTTTCAAAAGACAGTCTGAGATATATCTTCCTGTCTGGGATTGGTTTTAATGCCTCGTCATCCTCGACCGTTGCATTCAGCTGGGAAATGTCGTAATAACCGTCCTGTGTTTTCAAATTCATTGGATCGAAGTGCTAAAAAAATGTATCAAAATGTTAAAATGTGATTTAAGAGGTCTTTAAGATTTCTTCAATTTAAAGATAATGTTAAAAATTACAAATGATCAAAGCACAAATATATCATTCATCATACCCATTTCATTTTAAAATGAATTGTAATTCAATTTGCCATTTTGAGGCATTTAGATTTTGAATTGTAAATAGTAAATCGAAAATTCTTTGGCACCTCACAAAAGGTTAATCTATGCATGCTTGACATGCACATCAAGCATTAAATTTAACGAATATTTACATGTTGGTTATGCACGCAAATTATGTTGCACGTTACAAGATAGACAATTCATAATTCTGAAACTCACTGATTTTTTTACCTAAAGAAGCACAAGTTTACTAGAGGTGCAATTCAACATCATTATTCCGAAAAGACAAAATCAGAGGACCAAATATCATCACAACAAACATGACAAAATAAACCACACAACAAACCAAGAAAAAAAACGTATTACAACTAAATGAAATTATCAACGTGAAATAATGGTCACACTATCGAATACTAGAAACATACATTGAATCTTATACCATGAAATGTAAAAATATAAAGTTCCAGACAATAAATTTTGCAACACCTGAAGCACGTTTTTAGAGTCATAAGCGGTGTTTTACCAAAAGTTTGAAGTGCCAAACAGTAGATGAATATAAATTATAGAACAGTAATTCCAAAAGAACTAGTAGCTTATTTATGACTATGACCAACCTATGTCTGGGGTAGGAAATCCTTAAGGTTTTGAAAATTTTAGTTTTGTAATAATCGAAATATAATAAAAAAAAATTACAATATTAGAAAGATATATGAAAAGATATTAATACATATTTTACATACAGGAAGTGGCAGTTCAGATGTCCAATCTTTTAAACCCAATGGTTCTTCTAAAGACGCACTATCGTAACGGACAACTCCCAACTGAACGGCTTTGTTGAAAGCACAGAGATTCAATCCATTTACTCTCATCCAATAATTATCTATTGGTTTATCAGCCTCAAGAATGAAGTCGATTCTTTCGCCTGAGTATATTGTTAAAGATCCCACTTCAATTGGTTCTAAAGGTGACCCATCACTGGCTATTATCGTAATATTATGGTTGTCAATGGCAAAACTGATTGGACAGGTATTAAGGGCATTACTTATTAGCCTAAACCGATATCTTTTTCCAGTCTCGACATTGAACTTTGAATACGGTGTATATGCTGTTTCATTGCCTTTCTCAAACTTGTGATATGATCCTTGTCCTAGAATACACCACACAAAAACATTATCAATTACATGCATGTATGGCTTGGCATTATATGGTTAGTTCTTAAATTATGATACTTAATTTTCAATTGGTTGTCAACGCTTAACGCGAGCAGTGACAATTGGACACATGGATGTTGGTTGTCTTCCATTGTAGAATTTTTAATTGCTGCTTGGTTATGTAGATTGTGTAGCATAAATTTATTCCACAGCTAAATATCGTCTATTCGTAATAAGTATCGACGTAAATATTGACAAGTTTTCGGGCTATTCTGTTTCATTTTGTACCATAACATCGTCGTCACATTTTTATTTGCGATCTACAACATGGCATTGATATACAATAAATTTCCTTTAATACTAAATGGTAAGCATGGTAATAACATATCATAAAGATTACAAACCCACAATAATCCTTCCTACGTATATCATTTTAAAATAAAAATTAGAAATAACCATGTTTGATAGCCATCAATTAATCTTTGATTATGTGCCTACAGTTTGGTCGGTAGAGACACAAATTATAACACGGTTTCTTGTCAATACTACAGACAGCCAAAAAACTAATTTAAATATGACGACATCCTCCAATGAATTTTGAATCAATCAAAAAGTAATTTAAAAACTTGATTATATAGAGAGTAAATATCTATAAAATCATAACTTGGTTGTAATGATATAAGTAAATCTGAATATAATCATTAAGAGGTAGAACGCATTTGGTTAAGAAGGAGACCAAAGAAATAGCGAATTATCTGCTAGTGCTTGAGTCGATTTTAGTATTTTACTTGCATTTGTTCATATTTTTTTCATTGTTTAAAATTGGAATGCTAAATACCACAACAGGCAAAGGAATTGAAAAGAAATTATGAATTGCAAATCATATATGGTCAATGTTTGTTACTAAATGAACATTTTTTTTATATCGGAAATGTCGAAATATCATTACCTCCTGCTTAGCGTTGCGTTATGAAAGAAGCAGAAATAGCAATGGTGCATCCAAATGTCGAAAGACAGACACAAAACCAGTAAAAACATCGAGAACAGGACTAAAACACAGATAATATAAAATACAAAATACAAAAACAACTAAATAGCAATCAACAACGCGAACTCATATCGAAAAGAGAATGAACTCAGGTGCTCCCATAAAATAGGCAGTTCTTGGTTGCTATAGTTAACCTGTCGCGCTGCAAACCGCCAAAACCCATTCAGTGTGTCAAATCCTGTAAAGAAAGACAAAACAAACCTTTGACAATTTGCACTCATCCGAGAGATTGAAATCCCATTTTTGTATATGAGTGCATGATGTCTTTCCTTAAGTTTCTTGGGTAAAGACAATAATCGAGTAGCAACATAACCCTGTGTGAGCAATGTCCATGCAAAGGAAATAAATGTAAGTCTCGATAGCTCTAGAATAACGGATCAATTGTGGTATGTAAGCCTATAAGCTGGAATGGACGGAATTGTGCCTCACAAAAAGGGAGAAAATGACGATTGGAAAGTTGAAGTAATCACGTTTGTCATAGGGTAATATTAAAAGTCAAGTCTTCAATCAGTCTATTTCAAGATAAAGATCTAAATATGAAGCAGACTTCTTAGACCCCGATGTGTTTTTAACTTCAAATTCCTAAAGATATAAAAGAAAGAAAAAGACACCAAAACGACTATTGATCAGTGAAAGAACATCATCAATTTAACGAAAAGTGAGGTTATAAGAGAGATATAGTCTGCGATCTTTTTTTCCATATGTGATTGTAAGAAGTCTGTTTCATATGAATAAAGAAAAAATCAGCAAGCGAAAAGTGAAAAAGTAGTGCCCATTGGAATCCCTATTCTTTGCTGAAAACACGCATGTATAAGTTGATAAAAGTTGTGTGATGTGGTAGAAAAAGTAGGAAACCAAAGCAAAGGAAATAGAATGAAAAAGTATAGATCCATTGTTATTTTTCATACCGTTAATAAGCATTGATTCTGAAAACAAGTATTGACTGGAATAGTGATATATCTGTGCGAATCTTTCAGCCAATGTATTGGGAGTCCAATCATTAACAATCACTGTATACTCTGGTGAATCAACATCGTACTTGTCAGAATGGACGTCATCTTGGAGTGGCTGTCTGATAACAAATGGACCAAATAATCCCTCACCGTTCTGTAACCCACTGTGTGCATGCCAATAGTGGGTGCCTGGAGTTGAGGCAATAAACCTAAAAATTAGCCATAATATCTGAAAGATTGGGATATTTTGGTATTAAACTGGTCATTATAAGACTTAAGTGACGTTTTGCAAACTTCCGCTACTGCATTAAATAGAGACTACAGATAAATTGTCTTAAAATCAAGGACAAACATTTACTCAAACATAATGATAATAATAGTCATTTACCACTTGTAGCTGATTTTAGATATATATTTTTTATGTCTTTAACGTTCTATTTATTTAAATTATATTTGTTTTTCAAAGATATTTTACCTTCTTACTTCTATATTCTAATTAATCACCAAAACCTAACAAAAAAAACATTTTATGATTTGCAGAAATGATGGATAAGAATAAATGCATACTTGTATTGAAATGTCGAAAACAAATTAATCGGACACTGATTTATCATCGCCGTTCCGTCCATATGAGGCGGTACATGGAGTCCGTGCCAATGTATACTCGTTCCTTCACCTCCATTCATCAAGTTCTTTACATTGACAATGACTGTGTCTCCTTCACAAACCTATTTAAAATATTCAAATAGAAAATACTTATTGGCTTTTTCTTGTAATTTTAATTTTGATGCGTTGATGACAAATGACATTAAGTTTGCATGGTTACCCCTAGTAAGGTGAGTTCACGTAAAAATGGTTTGGGTAAATATTTGTGCTTCGATACGATAATTTAAATCACAAAAATAGAAAACCGATACAAAACAGAATCCCAACTCGTTTACTTTTTTCTTTACTGGACAAAACATATCCCATTTAAATGCCTTACCAAAGCAAAATTTACTTGAATCTTGGTAAGTTTTGCTCATGTCTTGTGAACTCCTCCAGGTGAGGCTTACCACGTGTGATGGTAAGGTTACCCTCGCGAACATACACTGATTGTAAATGTGTTTATATCATGTAAATATTTGAGTATTTCATATCAATATAACTATGAGAGTTTGTTTTACACACCTTTTCGCCGCATAACCCTTGTTTACGCGCCGTTTATTCCAATTTCTAAGTATCCGTCGGTCGTTGAAATACTGTAAACCAATTTATTTTCGCGACTACAATATTTCGCGTTTTAGTGTCATAGGGCTATTTTGCGGCTTTTTTTTGCGATTTCTTGTAAAAACCATTAAGCTTCTTTTAAAATGAGTTACTTCGCGACGATTTACTTTCGCGAATTTCTTTTCCTCGCAAATCCGCGAAGATAAATCGCTCGCGAAAATAAGTTCGTTTACAGTACAATATTTTTCATATCTTTTTTTTTAATTTTGTTTTCTAGTCTCTAAAAAAATCTTGACAAAAATGGTGTTCAAACACCAAAACACCCTAACTCATTGCAACTCTAACGCATAGTAGAAGTTTATCTAATGATTCAGGATCTTTGAATTTTAACAACGTACGGGTTTAAAAAACAGTCAGAAACGTTTGTGAACAATTTGTAGTCATAAGATTTTGTATTAATTCAAATAATTACATTCATTTTGTTTGGTATTTATTACGGCGATTTCTATCGCTCGATGAGTCGCCACCACGTAGGACCTTGACAATGACTTAAGCAGAGCAAACAAAGATAAATTATGCATTTCATTCACTTTCTATCGAATTAATTTGTGCAAACATTTGATATATTTGAATAGAAAGTAATTAAAAACATTCAACAGCCTCATTTGTGTGTAATTGCGTGGACCTATGCGCTCATTTTAATGAGCGATTGTAATTTATGATAAAAAAATTTTGCTTAAACAAGACGGATAAAATCATAAGATTCACACATCATAGCATGATAAATAAACAAACAATTAACTGCAATCAGCAAGTTCCTGATATATAGGTCTTACATACTTGTAAGGTTACAAACTATCAATAAAGTGTAGGTCAAATCACTCCATTGAATAAACCAATATATTTACGCATCTGAGAAGTAGAAAAATCTCAGTAAGAAAAATTTAGCAACCAACAATAGCAAAAGATTAAGCAATAGAAAATCATGAGATGTGGAATAAGAGTACGCAACACATCTCAAATAATTAGAGGTAATTAAGAAATTCCACAATGGAAATCCACCACCAGTCTTTGACGAGGCCAGTTGGCGCTGCTCGCCGTTCTGCAATGGTCCATGGTCTAACTAAAAGGCAAAGAATTCAAATCCAGTCCTGAAAAATGTCAAAGATAGACACCCTTCTTAACAAGGAACAGAAAACATAAAATGATCCAGTAAAGCAATCTAAAATTTGACGAAATTATAATGGATTCTGACAGGTCGAATAAAATAACAACAATTCATAACAACGTTCATTTCACAAACTTGTTATCGTGTCTTTTTCTTCTAATTGATCAATTTCATCAAAATTACCTCCAGATTCAGATTAAAAGATTTTCAGGGAACTAGGTAATTCATAATGTTGAAATATTGCAAACTTTACTAAATTTGCAACTTTGAAAGAAACTTATCAACACAAACTTTACATTTATAATTAGAGATATCATTTAAGATTTATTTTACCATATTTTAAGAGATTATTGTCCATACGAATAAATTTCGTGACAAATAGTAACCGAGGATGACATTGTAACAAAATTTTAATTAACATATTTACGATCATCGATAACGAATGGCATAATTCAAATATTGTTTTAGTCCGACCATCAAACTTTTAACCTAGCTAGTACACAACCTTCTTATTACCAATTATTCACCAATGATAATAAATGAGACATCATTGGAAAATGAAAATATAAAGTGCGATATCTACATAATATAATTACACTATATAGCATGTATAGCAAAAGAAATGACTGTTTAAATGTACAAATATCAGTAGTAGTTATACCATGAGGTAAAAGTGTTTCTGGATAAGAAACAACATAGACCGAATAGTATATCTTTCTAACACCCCAGTAAACTTAAAACAAAACTAATTTACAAAATTTTGATCGAAAGGAATAAACTATGGCATTATTAATAAAAGTGAGTTAGTAAACATATTTAAGATTTTCTCTTTGCCACATAGGGTCCTCTTAAATTCAAGTAATTAAGCAACTGAGATTATTTTAGTATTAAAACAGATTAATCAACTTGTTAAACACCTTTATAACTTTACAAATAACTGATGACTTTGTTTCATGCTAATTAAAACAGCGAACACTTCAAAACTGAATACATTTAAGTTTCATTAAGTTTTCATATGGCCATCAAGGAAGACAGATGTGCTTTGGCTGCTGTCCTTTTGAATTGATTAATATCTGAGAGCAGGTATTTTATAGTTAAGTATATTACGTATTTGAAGAAAATTAATTTCATTTTAATTTGATATTTTGAAATACAGTATGAGGTCCCATATAGCGTGGGATTCGATTTCGGGTCTTTCTTTCATCTACTTCCTGTTTGCCGACTTACTTGATTTTTTACATTAATGGTTAATGAAAGAATTTTTTAAACAGTTTTCTCAGCAACCTCTAATTATACCCATTTGATGTTTGGTATTCAGCATCAGCATGGGTCCCATACTGTTGGATTTAACTTCAGGTCTATTGCCTTCCTACATCGTGTTAAACGAAATCCGGTCATTTATGTCTTTGACCCGTTCTATGCCCTATATACGAACTAAGGGGACATATAGTCATCATCTGTTTGTTCGTTCGTCTCAGAAGTTATGAGATATGGGGCAATATGTCTCTTGGACATCTGCTTGCCTTGTTATTCATTATTTTGTTTTGTATTATCTTTTTTTATTCATTTTTCTATTTTTAGATAACAATTGATTTGAAACCTTATAAAGTGAACTGTTTTCATTTCTTTTTCAGTCTAAGCTCGATATTAAAGAAGCTTTTTTGAGTCAGTAGCTCTTTTGTTCTACGAACATGAGGTGTGTTCACAAGAGCAATAGCAGGGGAATCTGGGAGCCCCTTTTTTGCCATTGTGAATAAAGCTTATTGTCTCTTAGAACAAAAGAGTTATATTCACTCAAAGAAAGTTTCTGAAAATGAAAGTTCGACTTAAAACAATAAAACTGGGTGGTAAACATAACTAACTAAAATGAAATCAGATTTCTTCTGAGCAAACATGAAAAATGTTACCCTAAACTCACAACATTCAACGCTCATTTCTGAAATTGCAGGAAATATAACATACTATTGATTGTATCTGAGATCAATTATTTATTTAGAGGCAAAAAATTCGCCTTAAAGGCATATTGTCTACGGCAAACTCATTTTTTTACACCCCCCCCCCCAATTTTCTGGTGTCAATTAGACCGAAATGCAATAAAATGAAATTTGCCACAAATTTTACCTCAAAAGTAGTTTATTTTGATCAGAATAGCTCGACAATATTGATTGATATTTTATTTACCTGCATTACGTCACATTGACACAGATTTACACTGAGTAGTTTTAACGCGGACACTAATCGGAATCTCGGGTTTTGTCCCCGAATTCATTGATATGTTGAAAAACTACCAATATTTTTCGTGTTTACCTTTTAAATCACATTCAAAACTAAATACAGGCAATAATTGTCAGTTTTATTCATTCAGTAGCTCTAATATTCGGTTGCCGTTTTTATTTTCTTCCGAGCTAAAACTTCGAGAAACAGATTATGCACCACGTACAAGAACTATGGAAGTTTTCAATCAAAGAAAATATAGTGCGCATGCTTACAGCTCATCTACATCTCATGAATATGAATTTTTGTAAAGCTTTATAAATATTATATATTTTTCAATTTTTGAAGTAATGAGGTACTTTAGTGTTATTTAGAACGTTTGTATCTTTCTAAATAAACAAAGCGAATAGACTGACGACAATATTTTGGTTAAAAAAAATAATTTTTCGTAGACAATATGCCTTTAAATAACCAGATGTTTCCACTGTTGATTGTCCACTCAATTCGTTTCACTTATTTTTCTCAAATGAATGCTCAACAGTCATTAAACTTTCCAGCTGTTACAGACAAACCCAACCTTTATGGTTTTTTGACAGCTTTAATCACATGTGCTTTTCATTTGATTTCATATTAATCACCTTAGCTCATTAATGATGTACTGAAGATATTTATCCACCATTTTAAAAAGGGCATTTAATAGTATTTATACACCATATAGATAAAAGTGTTTGACAAAATTTGAGCACTTTTGTATCATGCTGTCTGAAACGAAACAAAAACTTGTTATTTAGTCTCTCAAAAGAGAGCCAAACGCACATACAAATATAATAAAAATACCATTGAATTAAAAAACGTTTAAATTTTTACTAAAAATTGTTGTATGAACATGAAATTTTGCATGGGCATTTTGCATTGATCAATCTTATACATGACATAAACGAAATTCATATCCAACAATGACCGAGGCGAAGCGCTAACAGTAGAAACACCGATGAAATGCTTGCATGATGACTTAATTCGTGCACTCCCTGGTAACTAAAAAACGCTTCACGATCTTTTTGCTCTCATTTTCACAGATATTGAAGCCTATGCTACAATACCTTAGGTTTTTAAAAACATCCGATGGCACTAGCACTTGTGCATATCCAAGTTTGAAAAATCATTGAAATTGAGGGTCTAAGTATACATACAGTAATTCTGGCAACCAATACTTTAACAGTAACATTTTTGGTTCAACAACCATGCATAAATCGTCTTTTTGGTATATCATCATTATCTAAACGATGAATCTCCTTTTTGTGGTTTACAGCAGGCTTAAACAAGGTTTGAGATATCTCCGAACACGGCATATCAGCTGAAAGGGTTTTGAACAAGGGAATTCTCCTATTTATTTTCCTCCAGGGAAAAAATCAGCATCAAAACATTTTCGTAGCCTAAAATACCATTTTTTCCAAAGAAAATTCCTGCTAAACATTCCAACAATTGACAAACAGTGTTAAAAGGAAGGTTCAGGGGTTTTGAAAAATTGGGAAAAGTATAGTGATCAAGAGTCAAATGGGTACATGAGAAGTCCCACCAATATCATAACAAAAATAAAACAAGATATCGATGATTTAAAAGATCTTCTGAAAATACTTGTCTTATGGAAAAACTACTGAATGAATTAGATCTGTGCATGCGCCAAGCGTAATTGCACAATCGAACATCCATCAAAGAAGTGCACACCTGTGCGTGATTGAAATCTGATATTAAAATCTTGCACGGAACGTTCTTTTCAATCTTTTAGCAGTTTGATAACTGTCTTGCAAACAAACTGATTGGCACATATCTAAACGGCATGTGAACTGGTATTGCTGACAATTTATCAAAAGTTTATTATCTATAGAAAAGGTGGCCCCTCTGCAATAACCAAATCAAATTTCTTATTGCTAATGCAACAACTGATGATAGAAAACACGAATTTCTTATGCGATGCAATTTCATATTTTTGTATATTGTGTTTCTTTTATAAGAGGGTATATATCATATAAAAAATGATGGATTAATAAATTAGATCTGATGGTGGCAGAGCTACCATATTCATTGCTATTAAAACGTCAAATAGTATATCAGTCAACATACAATAATAATGTTGCTTTAATATAGTCGTCGAGGCCCTCAAAAGAATAGGGTATACTAGTAGATATCCAAAGAAAATAATTTTGGAACCAGATTAATTTTAACAATCGAATAATACTCGGGTTGTAATTTCAGTTCCAAAAAATGGGTCAAAGACAGAAATGGCCGGATTTCGTTAAACAGGAAGTAGACGAGCGACAGGCCTGAAAACAAATCCCTTGTGCACGTTATGGGACCCCACCTTGATGCTGTATACCAAATATCAAATGGCTGTGATTAATAGTTGCTGAGAAAACTGTTTCGAAGATTTCTTCCCCGCTTGCCCACCCGACAGCCCGCCCAATCGCCCGCCGCCCGACATTCACCATTCTATAACCCGAATTTTTCACTTCATGAAATCCGGCCAAATATATATGTATATTGATGATGTTTTCTCTATAAACAACATTTCCTTTGGTAAATGGCTTCCTTCAATTTATCTTCGAGATCTAGACTTAATCTAAGATGATAGATAATTATTTGTTTTGCCTCATCTTCCCAGTTGTTCAAATATCTCAGAATTTCAATAACGTACGTGTATTTAAAGTGAGGATTTGGACAAAGAGCACAGTTTGTTTCAGGTGGAACGCTAATTGATTGGTTAAATTAAAAGGAGACAGATAAATTCTACTAATATTTTTAAGCATTTTGCAATTCCTAATTTATTAATCATAATATTCGTTAATTTATGATTGCTAAGTCTTACGTGTATTCCTGGGCCCGGAAGCATTCGATTGACCGTCAATACTGACTTCAGAGAGCCGTCTCCTGTGACACAGTGAGGGCGATCGCAGTCACTCTTATCAAAAGGACAATTGTAACATGCTTTTGACATTGTGTAATAAACTTCTAAGGTAAAGTTGTATTCACAGACCATTGTCTGTCCGGATTCGCATGGACGAATACAAGGATGGTCTTTGTAATCTATAAATAAATAAATGCTCAAAAAGACCTAAAAAAAACTAATCAGTTTATTAAATCAGACAAAGAGCATTACGCAGGAAATATTGCAACATATGTCAAACATGTGTTTGTCATATGTTTAACAAATTTTCATCATATGTCCACCTTACGTTTTGTGCCCATATGATAAATAGATTCTTGAAAATTATGTTTAAAAATATATGATAAACATAGGTAATGCCTTGGCATTTTAAAAATAATAAATATTTTTTTTTACATTTTTTTTTTCAAAAACATATGTTGGTCATATTAAGAGGCTGTCCATGTAGAAATCAGGCAAAAGCCTTCATAACCTGGCACATGAAAAATTTTATCCCAGCAAATTTATTGTTTCAATGTATTGTTTTCTTCATATGTAAACCAAAAATCACTAGGATTCGTTTGAAAGCAAAATGGATGACTTGTAATTCAGCCTCAAAGTTCATGAACAAAGCAACCAAATTTTGCAAATATGCAAGAGTTATCTCCCTTTTTCTGCATATTTTCAATGCATTCTATATAAATTTTATCTAAGTTATCAGTTCAATAAACCAAAAATCTGCATTTGATTTGGGGAATGGGTGTTAACCAGATGTGAAATCAATGAATATTTTTGAAAAACAAAATTTGTCATGTGCCAGCTATTGCCTGGGTTTTGTTTGGACAGCCTCTTTAAACATAAATATAATGGAAACATCTGTTTATCGTTTAGGCACCAAACATATGGTAAACACATGTTTAACGTTGTAACAGCTATATGCTTTGCAAGCAAAAGGTTGCAATTTTAGCTTTGTACTAAAAAAATATATTATTGGTTGAATGTTCACATGTCTATCATATTGTTTTTATATGTCTAGACGCATTGAAATGTACTACTAAGAATGTTTTCCGAGAAAGAAATCCCCTAATTCCTTAAACAATATGAAAGACAGTAATAAAATAAGTTACCTCAGAGTAATTCAATTATAATACTAAGAAATTTACTATGTTTCGAAATCATGTAATATTTTGTTTCGTGAGATTTATGGAAACTATTATGGCAACAAACCTGGCAAATCTAATCCAGTGATAGATACTAGTAATCCAACGAGAACAAAAATAAAAATCAACAGAGACGACATTGCTGTACCGTCCCTGCGTCTCTTACTACCTTAATGAGAAATCAGAGTACATATATTTTAAACTACTTTTACGAATAAAGGTTATAAGCACATTAAACTCTTCATTTAAAAAAATTGAAACCGATATTATCTTATACTACTTGAACAATGCGTGTTCATTTTGCATAATGAAATTTAAGTTCAAATATTGAAAGAAAAGTCCAAAATTAGTTTAAATGTCAAGGATAACCTCTGTTGCCATATATTTTATGACCTTTTTGTGTAATTAGAAAAACATATTGACTGCCACGTTAATAATCATTTCACGGTTATCAGGTTTTATCTTTTAGACCCGAATGGAATGGGTGTAATAATATATATGTGTCACTTTATATGCACTAAAGCTGTATATCTATGGATACAAAATAATTTTTCACCGTCTGATGTTTTTTTTTAATTTGAAAATACCAGGTTTGTTTTGTAGTTTTTTATTTAAGTTTATTGTTGAAGTTATACCTTAAATAAAGCATGAATAAACACTGAGGTCTATGCAAATCAGCAATGCTAACTAGAGTAGAAACGAGAGACTAGCTACTGTTATGCCAAAAAATGACAAGCAGTTGCAGCCATTGCCTTTTTTAGAAATGAAGGACATGGACTGGAAAATTACTGCAAGAAATAACACATTCTACAACTTTTCCGTTATAAAGTGGCATGTTGAATAATTTTGATATCCTACGTTTAGACAGAAAAGGGTGTGTTTTCCAATATTATTTAAAACGTATAACAAAATTTTCATATGAAAACAGAATATATGAATTAACTTGGGTTTTAACCGGTTTTGATATTTGTATTTTGAAACTACTTTGCCGAAGGGGCCCACCAGCCATATCGGCAGACTTGTCTGACACCTTTTTTAGCGTATAGTTTGAGTTTAAGGTAGAGCGTGGCACTTGGGTCCAAAATTAATTTGTCCAAAATGAAGTACTCTTTCATAATTTGATTCAAAATTCATGGGTTTCTTCCCTACTTTTCGAGTTATATCAAATTAAAGTATCAATATTTTACTATGAATTATATAGGAAAAGCCATAAAAACACACAAAAACGTTCCATTACTTTTTTTACTGTCAATAGATTTCCCTCTTTTTTTTGACATTTTATAGATCTTGCAAAAATTCACCATCTTAAATCAATTTAAATTGGGGTTTTTCCTTTGATTTTTACGTACAAGCAAAGATAGGAGCCCAAAACAATGATTTTTCATGATTTTTGCCAAATTACCTCACTTGACCATACATTAGCTAAGTATTTTTACTATTTTAAGAATACAAATTTAAATCATATTGATAATAGGTGCCTTAACTAGGTATAAAGATTCTAAAAACACAAAAATCTCAAAATATTTTTCAAATTCATTTAATTTTTTGCTAGTCACATGACCACTGTCCTTCTCCACATTAAATTCAATTTTCAGTCTGTAAGTGTTGCTGTAAACTTATTTGGAAGTCTTCCGATTGTTGATAAAACTTGGAAGTCTTCCGATTGTTGAAAAAACTTGGAAGTCTTTCGATTGTTGATAAAACTTGTAAGTCTTCCGATTGTTGATAAAGGACACCTCCTTTGTTCCGTGTATTTATTCTTATTCTTGTTTCTTTATTGTGACCAACCTAACAGGTGTTGAGAATCCTTTCATTGACTGTTCTTTCGAACACCAATCTTAAAATTTCTGATACTTAATTCAATCCATCCACGAGAGAAATTATTTAATATCTCGCTTTCTTTCATTGTTTTATTACTCTATTCTATTGACCGGGTTGGTCACGGGTCAATTACTTCGGACCTCTTCATTTTAAACCTAACTTAAAGACCGAGACAATTAAGCTTCGCCCAACCTTGCGAATAAAATAGAGTAATTCACCCGATCGACATTCTCACTTGGTTGTGGGTACTTGTCTAATATTACTTTAAAGTTTTGACTTTCAAATGCTGTTGACGAGTTGTTACTCCTTGAATTATTTATATTTATGTAGCATCTCTAAATTTACAGTTTATACCCGTTTTGGTATTTTGTGTGTTTTGAAACCACTAGGTCAACAACCATTGTTTATGGACCTAGGAAATTTTCGATTGTTAAATTAGAAATTGGTTTCTTCCCTCCTACTGCAAATAGTTGGATTGCTGTGATTAGCTTCCCTTTTAGAACATTGCTACGGTATTAATTACTTTCGTTGTATTCTTCTGGTTTTCCCCTGTTTTGTATAATATTGGTACAAAAAGGACAGAGAAATTATATTGGTTGTCAGTGAAGTAAGAATGCTTATTGATAAAAAGTGTCCATGAAATCAAACGGACCAAAAAGCTCCCAGGAGTCGAGTCCGAATCGCACATTTGGTCCTAAGGGTATGAAATAACTTCTTTATGGGTTCATCTGACAATTTATACCCAAAAGAGACTTTTGTAGAGTTTGTTAATACAAATGACAACAAAGGTCCAGACAATAAATTTTGCTACGCCTGACGCGCGTTTCGTCTATTCAAGACTCATCAGAGGCGCTCTACCAAAAATATTGAAAATGCCAAACACTGTATGAATATGAAGAGCATAGAACAGTATAACCAAAAATACCAAACTGGGGAACCAAATTATAACTAAGATATTCAACCTATGTCTGGGTTAGGAAGAACCTTAGGGTTTAGACAATTTTGAAATTTAGACGGATAATTTAAAGCTTTGATGTATTCTCCAACTCAAAAGTGTTGGTGCCGGAGCGGGCTAACCTCGGGGAATTTAAACTCCACCAGCAGTGCTAACCTTCACGTGTGTTCGAAATACAAATGACAACAAAGGTCCAGACAATAAATTTTGCTACGCCTGACGCGCGTTTCGTCTATTCAAGACTCATCAGAGGCGCTCTACCAAAAATATTGAAAATGCCAAACACTGTATGAATATGAAGAGCATAGAACAGTATAACCAAAATTACCAAACTGGGGAACCAAATTATAACTAAGATATTCAACCTATGTCTGGGGTAGGAAGAACCTTAGGGTTTAGACAATTTTGAAATTTAGACGGATAATTTGAAGCTTTGATGTATTCTCCAACTCAAAAGTGTTGGTGCCGGAGCGGGCTAACCTCGGGGAATTTAAACTCCACCAGCAGTGCTAACCTTCACGTGTGTTCGAAATACAAATGACAACAAAGGTCCAGACAATAAATTTTGCTACGCCTAAGTTAAACGTAAAAACAAGTAACAGATTTTTCTCCATCTGCAATAGTTTATATTGTAGAAGGCAAATACATGGAAAAAAATGAATTAAGACAATACACCCTAAAAGGGATATATTGAAGTCTCTCTATTAACTGTAATAGTTTGTATTCTATAAGGTTAAAAACATTAAAGAGCTATAACTCAGTTAAGGGATCATCTGACAACTACGCTCAAATGGAGACTTGTGAAGATTTAAGCAAGAAGCAGCTTTTTTCTATCTTCAATGGTTTATATTTTATAGGACGAAAGATGAAAGCCCTATTTTTGACCTTTAAAGTTAAAAAACACTAGAAGGGGTTATGTGAAAACTTCGACCAAATGTACACCTTTGTAGAGCTTATTAAGCTAAAGTTTTACGCAAACAAAAGCTTTTCTCTAGATTGAATAGTTTTCATTCCATAGGGAAAAAAAACTTGAAAAATCGCTATTTTTAACCTTTTAAGGGTAAGATCCATAAAAAGGATAATCTGAAAAAAAAATTGAGCTTAATGAATTGATGCTATCTCTTATTTTCAAAATTGTCAAACCCCTAAGGTTGTTCCTCCCCAAGACAAAGGTTGATCATAATCATAATTTGGTTTTTAGTTTGGCATGTTCTATGTTCTTCGTATTCTTTTTTTTAACCTTTGGTAGAAAGCTTCTGATGAGTCTTGACTAGACGAAACGCGCGTCAGGCGTAGCAAAGTTTATCGTCTGGGACTTTCTTATAATAATTTGCATTCTAAAGTGCGAAATAAAGGTAATAACAAAATAACCGAACTTGGAGGATCAATCCGAATGTCCAAGAGAAACGACAAAGTATGGAAGACACCGCAGAATAGTTATAGATCGCAATGATCCTGACTTTGAACAGGCATTTCAAATCAAATGGTGGGTTTAACCAGGTTTTATGGCGCGCCAAACCTCCCTCTTAACATGAATAAATGTCATTTTCCTAAAATAGCAATGTTTAACCCCTATAAGGGGTCATCTAACAACTTCAACCCCATAAAAATGTTTCATTCTTAACACACTTAAAGCCTTCGGATTATTTTTCATCTGTTTTAGGTGATTTTGTAAGTTTTGTCCGAGTCATTTACAAATAACAGTCGTTTGTTGCCAATATGACATATATTATACCTGCAAAGATTCAGTTGTGTTGCTTCAGCAGTTTCGGAGGAGAAGGTTTTGAGATAGTTAGCATGAACATTTGCCCAATTAGCCTTTGGCCAAGATGAAAAAAAGACTTGTGTTGCCGTGCCCAGAGGAGAATATCAGTCCTGGAGAGATATTCTTGATATCAGGATAATAATTGGAAAAACAAAATTTGCATATCTATAATTATAATGGTAAGAAATGTGAGTTTGCAAAGAAAAGGTAAAACTTTCACAAAAAGAAAAGACAATATACTAGTCAGGAAAGCTATGTTAAATGCTTTTGATATGCAATCAAATTACACTTAAAAACGCCCCAAAAAAGTGCACACCATCCACACACTAAAGGTATTTGCATAGATTCGATTCGGGATTTAGAATGTCTTTTGTTGTGGGGAATGCTTGTTGGTTCTTTCCATTCATAATGTAACGGTTGTTTTTATTCTTATACTTAAAGACTCAAAATATTCTTTTTTTCCAACGAAAACAGAAACATTTAACATTTTAATGCCCCATTTTCCGACCGCTCATTTGTTAAATCGTTGATAATTATAAATGAACTTCCTTAAATGTTGTAAATCCATTCTTATAGTTCTACCAAAAGTTTATGATCACTCATAATCTAAACAAAACTTTGTAATAAAATGTCTCTTTAAATTCATTTGGGTAATGAACATATTTTACACAATAAAAACAATATAAAAAATTGATGAGAGTGCATTGTATCTTCATCCTGTACGTTTTTCTTTAACTCTAAATGCAGTCTTTGCTGTACATATACTGAAAACTCGATCTTAAATTATGCCATTTTAAACGAGTTAAACATATTCATGAATCTTGAAATAGTATTCTTAGAATCTTTTCGGAAAAATGCACATCTAAGTTCTTAAACAGTACAATTAAGGTACATTTCTTGATGAAAACCTAATGCTTTCTTATTTTGTACAACTTTCAGTTTCATTGAAGCCAAAATGGAAGACAGTTATAAATACAAGTGTCCCCATAGTGAAATTTTAATTCTTAAGAATTTGATGCATGTCCCTGATACCAGAATTGAATTCTTTATATTTTCATGAAAAGTATTGTTGAAACAAACCTGGCAACTCTAATCCTAAGATGGATACTAATAATCCAACGAAAACAAAATTCAAAATCAACAAAAAGGACATTGTTGTGTCTGCTCTCGTCTTTTACAAGCTTAAACTACTTTAACGATTAAAGGTTACGTAAAACTGACGCATAGTGCAGATTGCAGAAAACCCATTGAACTCTGCATTTAAAAAATCGTAACTGATATTATCTTATTCTACTCGTACAATGCAAGTTCATTTGGCAAAATGGAATTTAAGTTTAGATATTGAAAGAAAAGTCCAAAATAAGTTTTAATGTGAAGGGTACCTTCTTTTGCCATATATTTTATGACCTTGTTGCGTTATTAGTAAAACATATTGATTGCTTGTCTCGTTGATATACATTTCACATATCTAAATTAAAGCCTTATTCTTGTAACTCCGAACGCAATGGGTGTAATAAAATATATTTGCAAGGCTATAAGCACTAAAGCTGCATAAAAAATAAAAAAATATTTCTTCACCCTCTGATTTTTTTGCATTTATAAAGTATGAGGGTAGTTTTGTAGTTGTTTTATTTCAGTTTTTTGTTCAAATTAAATAAAAAATGAATAGCCCTTAATATTCTTTCATAAAACACTTAGTAACAGTGCATTTCGATCTTCCTCAAAATATGTTTTTTGCACCAAAATGATCGAATGTTTTTTTTATGTCCCTCCACTTTGAGGCTTACCCTTATTTATTAAGATTTTGTTATTTTTCATGGATAAGTTCAGAGAAGCACATTTAGTTAAGAATGTTTTATATCATGTGGTCATATCATATGACACTTATCAACAAACATTTTGATTAGAAGACTCAAAATAAACATAAGTGAATATTATTTATATTATTGATTGATAAACTTATTTTGCAGTACATAAAAGTTGTTTATTTTTTTATTTATTCTTTTTACCGACACAACAATGCTATCTTACAGGAAAAGTCATTGGAATCCCAAACTAGTTTTTCTTGACTACATACACTGACCCTACATTAACTGTCATTGTTTCCGACGCGCTGCCCGTTTACAAACGTTTGGAGTTTGCAAAAAATGACATAGATGGTTTCAGTAAAGGTTATGCAAATAATGGGTCAGTCAAAGTAGCCATTTTGGTGTGGATGGCAATTAAATCAAGACCAGAGTTTATAGAGGTCGATAAAAAAATCTTTGGAAGGTCTGATATGCAATTAGCAATACGAACTCGAATCAAAAACAGAGACTATTGTGGCGCCAAAGAAGGATAAACTAGAGACTACTTTAATGCCAAAGATGGATAACGATAGACTACTGTAATGCCAAAGAAAGATAAACGAGTAACTACAATGATGCCAAAGACAAATAAACGAGAGATTACTGTGATGCCAAAGATGGATAAGCAAGAGACTACTGTAATGCCAAAGAAAGATTAACGAGTGACTACTAGGATGCGAAAGAAGGATAAACGAGAGACTACTGTGATGTCAAAGATGTATAAACGAGAGACTACTCTGATGCGAAAGGAGGATAAACGAGAGACTACTGTGATGTCAAAGATGTATAAACGAGAGACTACTCTGATGCGAAAGGAGGATAAACGAGAGACTACTGTGATGTCAAAGATGTATAAACGAGAGACTACTCTGATGCGAAAGGAGGATAAACGAGAGACTACTGTGATGTCAAAGATATCTAAATGAGAGCTAATGAATGCCAAAGAAAGAGAAACGAGAGATTACTGTGGTGCCAAAGAAGGATAAGCGAGAGATTACAGTGATGTCAAAGAAGGATGAACGAGACACTTCTGTGATGCTAAAGAAAGATAAACTACAGACTGCTCTGATGCGAAAGGATAAACGATAGTTTTGAAGCACCCATGCAGAGGAGTAAACGTTTGAAAAAGTTAACGGACGACGGACAGAGCAAGGGACCAAGTGATGGCAATTACTCAAATGACCTTTCGGGTCAGGTTAGCTAAAAAAGTAAAGCTTTCAAAAAAAGAATAGTCAATATGCTAGTCAGGAATGCTATGTTAAATGCTATTGATATGTAATCTGATTACAATTGAAAACACTATTAAAAAGTGCACACCATCCACATACTTAAGATATATGCATCGATTCGGGATCTAGAATGTCTTTTGTTGTGGGGAATGCTTGACTGAAGGTTCTTCAATTCTTAATGATACTGTTGCTTTTATTCTTATTGACTAAAAACATTCTTTTTCCGACGATAACAGAAAAAGTTTACATTCAATTCCCCATTTTCCGACCATTCATTTGTTAAATCGTTGATAATTATAAATGACCTTTCTTAAATGTTGTAATTGCTGAAGAGATATTCCAAGTTCTATCAACAGTATATGCTTACTCATAAACTAAACTTAACTTTGCAAGAAGTTGTCTCTTAAATTCATTTGGGTGATGAACATATTTTACATAATGCAACAATATAAAAATTGATAAGAGTGCATTGTATGTACATCCTGTTCAGTTTATTTTTTAATTCTATATGCAGTCTTTGCTGTACACATACTGAAAATCTGTCTTAAGCCATTATGAGGTAAACATATTCTTAGAATGTTTTCGGAAAATACACATCAGCTTTCTTAAAGAGTACAATTACATGTAAGGTACATTTCTTGATGAAAACCTAACGCTTTCTTATTTTGTGCAACTTTCAGTTTCATTGAAGCCAAAATGGAAGACAGTTATAAAGACAAGTGTCCTCATTGTAGTGAAATTTTAATTCTTAAGAATTTGATGCATGTCCCCGATGTCAGAATTGAAATCTTTATATTCTCATGAAAAGTTTTGTTGAAACAAACCTGGCAACTCTAATCCTGTGATGGATACCAATAATCCAACGAAAACAAAATTCAAAATCAACAAAGAGGACATAGTTGTGTCTGCTCTCGTCTTTAACCAGCTTTAAATGTTGTAAACTACTTTAACGATTAAAGGTTATATAAAACTGACGCATAGTGCAGATTGCAGAAAGCCCATTGAACTCTGCATTTTAAAAAATCGTAACTGATATTATCTTATTCTACTTGAACATAGCGTGTTCATTTTGCAAAATGAAATCTAAGTTTTAATAATAAAAGAAAAGTCCAAAATTAGATTTAATGTGAAGGGTACCTTGTTTTGCCACATATTTTATGACCTTGTTGCGTAATAAGTAAAAGATATTGATTGTTACGTTGATAATCATTTCATATATCTTAAGTTGTATTCTTTTAACCCCGATTGCAATGGGTGTAATTATACATATTTGCCCGTTTATATGCACTAAAGCTGCATATATAGATGCAAAATAATTTTTCACCGTCAGAATTGTTTTTGTTCTTGTAAAGTACGAGGATAGTTTTTTATTTAATTTTTTTTGTTTAAATTGTACCTTAAAAAAGCATGAATTATCCTTAAATATTCTTTCACAAATCACTATTTAAGCGTGCATTTAGATCTTCATTTAAACAGTGTTTTTGCACCCAAATGATCGAATGTTTTTTGTGATGCCCCCTCCATGATGAAATTTACCTCATTTATTAAAATTTTGTGATTTTTCATGGAATAGTTCAGAGAAGCACATTTTGTGAGGAATGTTTTATATCATGTAGTCATATGCCACTGAATCAACAAACAAACGAACTTTTTGAAAAGAAGACTCATAAGTGAACATTAGCATTGCATCCAATTGTATAAAAGGTATAGAACATGTAGAAATTTAGGAATGACATATCATTGTAATCAACGGCAATGTCATGATATACAACTCAATTAGATAATCTTTATATTATTGTTTTAAACTGTAATAGTTTTTGATAGATCACAGACTAAAATTTATTTTTCTATTTCGCTTTAGACATTTACCTCTCAGAAGTAAAGGTCATCACCTATTTCACAAAAAGAAGAGGAGGTAACGCATTGTTTTTGTTTTATTTTGTTATTTACTTTTTTGGGAGTAGTGTTTTACTATAAAATACCCAGGAGAGAAAGTTTAAACTTAATACTTATTTAATTAAAAACAAAACAAAATTGCAAAAACCTTCTACATAATGTTGATTGCAGACTAACGATTTGAAGAACATTTCATTAAGACATAAAAGCTTACATTTTCCCAATTTTGTTTTAGAAAGAACAAAATGCACATTTTATGGAAAATATAATGTAAAAACATTGAATTAAAAATCACTGTTAAGATTACACTGCGACAAACTACGGTTTCTTGATATGAGAACAAATAAATGAAAGATCGGCAGATTCCGTCCGATAACCTGAATCAGGATTTTGTTAATTGGCAATAAGATCTTTGCTAACAGCGAAAGAGTAGCCTTGTATACGCGTTGTCGGATATCAGTTTGCTGTCGAAAAAAATATTCGATCAACTTAAATTTGTAGTGCTCTGAAGTTGTTTATTTTTGTATTTATTTTTTATTCTAAAAAAAAATGCTAAACAATAACTGTTCAAGTGTGTCTTCCATTTTGTGCCTTTTCTCTTAAACATTGAGATTGATCTCCAAATTCAGAAATTTTGTTATTACCTATATCTTGTTTGCTCTTACCTTCTGCTGATAGAGTTTTGCAAACGTCTCCATTGAGTCGAATTTATGTTCGGCATTCCCTCTAAAGCACGTGACCAAATTATATAGATCTATAATTTGTTATTTGTACATTTTCCACACCTCTTGAAAAAACCATTAATCGCCATGTCCATTATTTCCACATCATTATTAATACTGATACGAGCACACTGATTTCACATCTCATTATTTACCCCAATTGACAGTCATGCGAATTCATTCCACATGGTATATTACTATTGAAAAATAAAATATAATTGATACATATTTAATTATTTACAAAAACCAACATCATCATATAACATAAAACAAATTACATTAATATAAAATTAATAAACAAACAAATTTGGCGTTAAGGGCAGTACACCTTCACTAATCCTTAGATTCGCAAAATCAGGGCACCTGTCGCTGGACGGTGTGTTTAAAGTATGCATGTTCCTTATCCCCCATATTGCTAAGGGAGATTACGGACTAGACTACATACCCAAACAGAACTCCGGGTTGATAAGGCAGTGGAGCGACCCCTTACATTTCGTGAATTTAAGCGTAATAAGGGTATTTATAGTATTGAAACGAAAACTGTTGAGCGCTGGCCCAGCCCAGTATAACGTTATTATACCCAGATTACGACCTGAGCTGGTACAATCTCTCGGAAAAGCTTCCAAGCACATATAAAATGACTCCAACACTTATTTCGAGTTGGAATACTAAGAAGCGGTTCACGAGTTGTATGATTGTCCAGAATTAAGGCTGCTTAATATCTCAGGTGAATAATTTGGAACATAATAAATGGGGAATCCCATTTAGATTGCCCGTTACATAAAAGTGTACTACCAATTTGAATAAGTTATAAGATACGATATTTGATTTACCAATTTTTGGTCCCACAGGGGGCTATTACAAATATAAACAGTCATGATTTTAAACCATACATATACATAAAAAGAGCTGTAATGAGACATATAGACAACATAAAACAAATTACATTAATATAAATATAAATATAAATATTTACAAAACATGTTTTACGGATGGAGATTAGGGGCGGAGGTGGGTAAAACTTAAATAAAACAACGTCTTAAACTATTCAACAACCTTCTACGAATGCTAACCTATTTTCAATCTCAGACAAGTGACATTAACAAACCCATAAATTGTCTGGCATCGTGAAGCTGAGGTTAAAAGTTTATCGCCGATCATATCATGGCAGATAAGAGACCCTGGGAATACCACCCATAAACTATAATTAAACAAATTTGCATTTATGTTCGGCATTCCCTCTAAAGCACGTGACCAAATTATATAGATCTATAATTTGTTATTTGTACATTTTCCACACCTCTTGAAAAAACCATTAATCGCCATGTCCATTATTTCCACATCATTATTAATACTGATACGAGCACACTGATTTCACATCTCATTATTTACCCCAATTGACAGTCATGCGAATTCATTCCACATGGTATATTACTATTGAAAAATAAAATATAATTGATACATATTTAATTATTTACAAAAACCAACATCATCATATAACATAAAACAAATTACATTAATATAAAATTAATAAACAAACAAATTTGGCGTTAAGGGCAGTACACCTTCACTAATCCTTAGATTCGCAAAATCAGGGCACCTGTCGCTGGACGGTGTGTTTAAAGTATGCATGTTCCTTATCCCCCATATTGCTAAGGGAGATTACGGACTAGACTACATACCCAAACAGAACTCCGGGTTGATAAGGCAGTGGAGCGACCCCTTACATTTCGTGAATTTAAGCGTAATAAGGGTATTTATAGTATTGAAACGAAAACTGTTGAGCGCTGGCCCAGTCCAGTATAACGTTATTATACCCAGATTACGACCTGAGCTGGTACAATCTCTCGGAAAAGCTTCCAAGCACATATAAAATGACTCCAACACTTATTTCGAGTTGGAATACTAAGAAGCGGTTCACGAGTTGTATGATTGTCCAGAATTAAGGCTGCTTAATATCTCAGGTGAATAATTTGGAACATAATAAATGGGGAATCCCATTTAGATTGCCCAAACGAGTGTTTTATGGGTGTACCCGCCCTATAACGCACGAGTGTCCCCCAAATTATTAAGTTATATTATTTTAAAAAAAAACATCAATATAGTTTAAAAAGAAAAAATACAATTACTCATTAAATAATAAATAAATATATAAAATTACAAAATAAATTCATTTACAAATAGCCTATCATCTGCCTCACACGGTCAAGTCAGGAAACTTTACATATAACATGCATAACAATAAACCGACCTACAAAAGTTAAGACATGCATTTATATATAATGCACACGAAAGACATTACTCATGCATGACATAAAATATGAAGAAAAAATAATCACATAGACATTAGATACATATATGTATAAGACATGCAGAGCAAGCATGCATTGCACATAAAAATCAGAAAACTAAAATGCAATTACATGGTAATTAAAGAATCCTCTTACTAGCTGATTTTACAGATAGATAACATTTTTAGTCTATTCACCATCTGTATTCGAGGCTTTTATTTGAAGTGTAACCATTCCAACTAAGCGAAAGAAATGTCATTAATCATCTCGTCATATGCTGGATCAAATGTTTGTTTAAATAATCATGATCATCGCAGGAAGCCGTAAAAAGCCATAGTACAGACAGCGTGACATGTCAATAATGTAAAACCAGACTAATGATTATTCAATTATCCACTGACAGATTCTGATTGTACAAGGACGAAAATTTTTACAAACGGCACTTATATCTATAAAACTGCTGAATGGTGCGGGTATAAACACAAGAGTGAGTAAGTTCTATTGTCGGACAAAGTTGTCTATGTAAAATCCATTCCCAGGATCCATGAAAAGCAGATTCAAATCATGCCCATAATCGATCATTACATGTAGTGTTTTGCATAGTACAATGTTGTGGTACATGTCTTCAGAAGTGTGTTGAATAAGAGCATTCGAGGTATATACGTTCCGATTCATAGTTACTTGTAGTTGGACCTCTTTCTATAAAGTGGCTTGATCTTCCCTAATTTGTAGTAGGTGACATCTGTCGATTGCGAATATTGTTATAAGCATTCTACGGGTCTTTGCATCCCGCTACTGAATGGCGTTTCTGAAACTCATAATGTATAAAATGAATTAATAATAAGTTTTTAGACGATGAAACGTATACAATACATATACTGTTAATGGGTGTGTCAACTATTGCGATGGTAATCACGAAGCTGCAGTAAATGTACATTTTATATAATGTACTAAACTACATGTAACTTTATGTACATTCACTGTATATGTAACAGTTGGGGTAACTAGTAAGTTTATGAAGATGCAGTCTGAAAATACCCGTAACACGTACGAATTCATATTTAAATTCAAATTCTTATAAAATTGATACAAATCTGTTCAGACGAGGTGCTAATCATATATACATTTAAAATCAATATATAAAAAACAAATATTAGAATAACTTAACTACTACGACATTAGTATATATATAGGCCTATAATATGTAACTGTTTCAATATAAATATGCTATTTCTTGTTTAATTACCATGTCTATGGCTATCTTTAAATCAATAGAACTTTAGTTTTATATTTCAAATTGTTTATGACCCGATTATGACTGAAATACCGCCGACGGGACAATAAGCAAATAACAATCAATCAATCAATCAAACAAAGCTATTTCTTAAACTAGTGTAATATGCTGGTATAAGTAATGTGTTCTAGTTATAGAACTGTAATTAAGAAAGGTAAGGTCATTCTGCCCATGTCGACTGACAAAGATGCTTCATAAATTAAATCCAACTGATGATGATATAATATCATAAGAGTGTATATACAAGTATTTGTAGATGCATTGCCTTTTAAAGGCCAGCATAAATGTTTGTGTCACGTCACATCCCAATAAAAACAAACATTCATATGAAAATGTCAAAATACATGTAGTTTCATGATCTTTCATCCATTTAGTCAATATAAATAACATAATATAGTGAAATGCACTCAAATATCTGTACAACTAATACAATTAAACTTACCAACTATCAAAGGAAAAGCTCTTAGAAATAAAACTAAACGTTAGCCCCCTCCCCCCTTATAAACATGAAATTACACACACGCACACAAATTGATACAAACATGGAAAACATCTTGCGAGAATGTTGTGAAGCCTTTTGTTAAAGTGTCTATTGTAGACTCTGAATGAATGTAATACGAAGCAAAGTTGAAATTTCAACGTGTACACGAAAATATAATCAATAAAATATAATCAACAGAAGAGGAAAAATATAATCAACAAAATATAATCAATAAAACGTTTTGTATCGATCAATTAACCGTCAGTACCTTTTAATATGTAAATTATGTATATCAAGTCTTCAATTAAGAAGAACATCAAACAGTGTTGCATAACTTAATGTCATTTGCTTATAGCAAGATCTGATTTATTTGTTCAATAATAATGTTCTCATAATAAATACATGCATATTTCATACATGTAATTGTATCACATTATGGACTACTTGGCTCTGCCCCTATCAAATTATCAAGTTGTTGTTATCAATAAATCTGTTATAATGTTATTTACTGTCACAAATTGTCATAATCACTTATATGTAATTGTATGCTCCATTATAGGGCCCTTAATTGGAATAAAGCTATCTGTAACTAATTTATATAATCTGAGCCGACCATCTAATAGGAAATTGAGTCACGGAGTGTCACGGTTGGAGAAGTAAAAGAGTTTACCAATTACATGGGATTATTGTTTAATGATTTAAAATGCAGTTTTAGTTTGTTCTTCTTGATAAAATTGAATAAAATATGATTGTTTCGTTTGGGGGTAATAATTACGCAGCTTGTACTTGCCTTCGAGAATAATCTCTGCTTGTCATGTCTGTGTGCTGGTGTTCCCGTATGCAAATAAAAGAAAGCACTGCTATGACGAATGTTTTCCTCCGGGTCTGACTGGTCCCATTGTCATTGTTGTAGCATCTGGAATAAACGCCAAAATAGTTCCAATGGTCAGAGCTGGTTGCCGATCTTTAGTATTCGGAGGTCAATATTTCGTAAAGTGTTCTAACATTCCGCCGTAGTTTGTAATAGTTGTATCTTAGGGTCCGACCAAGATAATATTTCCGAAATTTCGTTTATAAGACTTGAAATTGGCGCTAATTCACAACTCTGTACAATAACGTCATTGTTAAAATGAACATAAGAATTCACAATTAATTGTTCCTTAGATCATGTAGATTATTCCATCTGCGATTTAGCGAATGAAGAGGGATTCTTAATTCCAATGGTCCCGAAGCTTCGAATGTTTACGTAGTGGTACATTATCGTAATATTTTAAAATACTTATTCTATTCCAAAAAAAAAAAAAAAAAAAAAAAAAAAAAAACTTAAATAAAACAACGTCTTAAACTATTCAACAACCTTCTACGAATGCTAACCTATTTTCAATCTCAGACAAGTGACATTAACAAACCCATAAATTGTCTGGCATCGTGAAGCTGAGGTTAAAAGTTTATCGCCGATCATATCATGGCAGATAAGAGACCCTGGGAATACCACCCATAAACTATAATTAAACAAATTTGCATATATCTGATGAGCCCTTATAGGTTATATGGCCCTTTAAAGGTCAAATATAGCGTTTTTCATGTTTTTACACATAGCTTTAAATTATCCGTTTAAATTTCATATTTGTCTAAACCCTTCTTCCTATCCTAGACACTGGTTGTCCATCTTAGATATACATTTTCGGTATTGATGGTTTCATTGTTCTATGCTTTTCATAATCATATAGTTTTTGGCTTTATCAATATTTTTGGTAGAGCGCCTCTGATGAGTCTTGAATAGACGAAACGCGCACCAGGCGTAGAAAAAAAATAATGTCTGTAGCTTTGTTGTCATCTTAATTTGTGACACCCGTGAAGGTTAGTGCTGCTGGTGGAGCTTTAATTCCCTTAGGTTAACCCGCTCTGGCACCATCACTTTTGTGTTGGAGAACACATCAAAGCTTTAAATTATCCATTTAAGTTTCAAAATTGTCTAAACCCTAAGGTTCTTCCTACCCCAGACATAGGTTGACCATCTTAGTTTTACTATGGTTCCCCATTTCGGTAAATTTGGTTTCATTGTTCTATGCTCTTCATAATCATATAGTTTTTGGCTTTTTCAATATTTTTGGTAGAGTGCCTCTGATGAGTCCTGAATAGACGAAACGTGCGTCAGGCGTAGAAAAAAATAACGTCTGGAACTTTGTTGTGATTTTTTGCATGATAGAATGAAAACTATTGTAGATAGGGATAAGCTCTTACTTGCTTAAACCTTCAGCTTATTAAGCTCTAAAAAATCTCTATTTGGTTAAAATGTCAGATGATCCCTTACAGAAGAATACCTTATGACCTTAAGGACCAGGTGAGCGATTCAAGCTCATATGAACAAGTTGCACTTTGTAGAAGAAGGCATTGAAATTGTCTATTTCAGTGTTTTTAAGTACTAAATTATTTTGTCTATAGCAGAAAAAAGTAACCCTACATGAAATGTAACTATTTTATTGCCATCACTTGGCGTCTGTTGTCGTCGTCTGTTATCAGTTTTTCTTAAATCCTCTCTGAAACTACCGATCAGAATTTAATGAAACTTGTTGTGATTGATCCTTAGGGTGTCCTGCTCAAGACTATAACCATAGTAAAGTTGACAGAAAGAGTGACAAGACTGAAGGGCTGATGTCATATTGTATTATTAATATTAGATATTAATGATTTTGTTTTCAAAAATATTATCTTATAGTACAAAATCTGCCACATGAATAGAGAATGGTATATCATATTAGAAAAGGATTTACCACATTTCTGACACATTCATAGGGTTTCTCTATATCTAACAATTGCACAAAGATAACGGCAACAACAGCTTTTGATCAAATTATAAATGAATATACGGAAATCAGCGTAAAAACACTAGCAATTCAATAGAACTTTATAAAGTTGTGTCGGTGGTTTTTATGTAATGATTCTGAAAATAAAGTCTATTATTCAGTTTCTTTCAAATGTTAAACATTTGTAAATATCAATGATAATAGTCCAAGGGAGCAGACTAATTGATAGGATGGAACAAACACGACGGTGTAATCCGTGGGACAATACGTCACAGGGGTCTTGGTTGGATCGGCCTCATAACCATCAAAGTGCCAGGAACCACATTTAGGAAAGTTTTTCGGGACCTTTGGCTGCTGGGCTAAGGTTCCAACTTGAAGTGTCATCATCATTCCCATCTCTGTGTGAACTTGTAGATGACAGTGTAGCAACCAAAAACCTGATATAAATGATAAAACAAAAGATGTTTTATTATGTTAGAGGATCCAAAACAACAAGAGCACATATTTTGGACAGACGCCTCTCATCAGCAGAGCAGCATTTGATTTAAATCATTAGGGAAATAAAAAAGTCTTAAAAATGAAAAGTGATTATATCCATTTTAAACAGGAAGCAAAATTCAGAAACAACCATGTTTTTAATATAGTATGGTTGTACATACATATTTCTGGGAGTTACAACTTTTAATAAGCATTAGAAACTAAATAATCGAAACCGAAAGCAAAAAGTGTCGAAGGGTGTCCTTAACTGCTTAAACGCAAAAGGAAACGAAAATTATTACCGAATATTTGAAGCAGATGCATTACTGGGAAAGAAAAAAAAGAATCCTTTGATGACCTGGGTTTTGATTACCCCAAATGACCTATGGCCCACCAGCAAAGGTTATCAACCCAGCAGTTTCAAAAGATAAGATTTTGACCTTCCAATGTTTCGATTCAAATGCTGCTGATGAGAGGTTACTCCTTTAAATGTGCATATACAGCATAACCAAATTACACCGTTTTATAAACGTTTTGGTATAAGTATTTTATAAGATACTTAAAGGATGTTTAAAATAGGATAAATTACATTTAAGCAAAAAGTACACCAAAGCCACTGCTTTTTATACCAATCCACGCAAAATAACGAGGTATTATGTTTTTAACATGTATTTTAATATTCTAATCTGAATGTCACTGCATTTTTATTATCATTTTGGGACAAATAACACTTTTCCTGAATAATGACTATGGTTTGCAGCCTTTCTAAGATTTGTATTTTGTAGAATGAATGAAAATGGACTCAATACAATGTATTTTTATTTTATTCACGCATACACATGGCACGTGAACGGGAGGCATGGTTTATGTTTGACTTTGTTTCACTTTGGCATTTGTATATTTTTTATTATCTACTCTTCATTTTCATATCATGTATGTTCATGTTATGTATTTTTAAACTTTTAACAACAGTTGAATTGACATAACGTGCTTCAAAAATGAAATATCCTTTAAAAAGAGTTTGGATGTACCTGGTGTTTTGGCATGGAATCTAACAATAGTATATCCACCATCGTGTATCATAAAGGAATCCTTCAGTGGAGCTTTGTTTAATTTTCTCCTCAACTGGCCAGCCTCATCTAAGGTCTTAACTGCTGCGACCGATGTTGTAGACCCCAGCTGAAAATATGTACATAACATGTTAGTTCTGGAACATTACTTTTGATTTAAAGGGTAAGCTCATGATTTTTTACATATGGTCCCAAATTGTCCAGAACAATGTTTTATAACAGTGTGCATTTCTTTTCTCATATCTTAATTTATTACAAAGATATTGGGGATTATTTATTTGAAATAGTCCCCTACTCTTTATTAGGAGACTATCTCAGTAGATCAGAATGTCCACTGCGTAGCAAAGAATCTTATTAGTTTAAACATTTAAGTGATCATATGGTACGTCCAATAACCAACAAAATAATTGAAATAAACAAAAGTCAACAATATCATTTTATATTTTCAAAAAATTAATCTATTTCTATGTAAATATCTTTTAAAAAATTTTTATTAATCTATTATCTTTATCTTTTTAATTTAACTTGATAATAAATCAATTAAAATCCTAAAATTAAAAAAATAAGTTATGAAAAAAGTTATGTATGAAAATGTAAGCAATCATATTTTATTGAAAAAAAAATTGTGATAAAATTATGTAAATTACGGGTCATTCTTTTTCTTATCCCCCACTCGGTTTGTTAAAAGAGTTTATTAATGTAAATTTATTGTCATTGTGTCTCAGCAGGTACCTGTGTAATGGATAGGTAAACCTAAATGTAATAAACACAGCTGACTTGGGGTGAAATAAACAGGAAATTCTAATTATCAATAATACCTACAGGTGTCAAAACCTAATATACCATACATTCATAAACAACATTTTATGTACTAAATCTTTTTTTTTTCATTCTAGCATTCATGGCATTTAAAACGATGATGTGATTTAACATAGCAAAATCAAGTTTGGCCTTTTATATCTTTTTATTTGTTCAAATTTTAAGCTTATAAGTTTGTTAATAAAAGCACTAGAATTATTTGAAATCAAGCATTAAAAATTTGATACTGTGTGGCTCGTTGTTTTTTATGGTAATAAACCTGAACGGCTCGTTGCTAACATATTGCATATATTCTTCCTTATTCGTAAATGTAAAACACATATAAAACTGTTGCTCGAGTTTGTTGTTCAACCGGTTCAAGTAGTTACTAAGTATTTTAAAGCGAATGAGAGAAGTGTGATAACTGTGCGAACCTTAGGAACGATGTGTTTGATCGGGAACTTAAACTTTGAGGAGTTTAACAAAAAACAATCCACCTATTGAATATTTCGCAAACATACGCTGACAGTGCCATAGGTATGTTTATGTAAAAATAAAACTAAATAATTTTTTTTAAGCTAAAGGAAAACTATGTACAATAAAGACTTGTGAATTTAGTGTTGAATTACTGAGACAGCTGCCTTGAATGGCTCAACTGAGTCACTCAAGACAGCGTCCAAAGGAAGGTTGTTTTCAGTTTCGTATTGTTCGGGGAAAGAATGTTTGTTGACGGGTGTAGACGAGACTGCGGACTTTGAAATGAGAGACGGGACATGTGTCTGGTTAGCCGGTTTCGTTAAATAAGCTTATATCTTGTGTGTATGAGTCCCACACGCAGCAGGCATACTCCACTAAAGGTTTAACTAGTTATTTGTATGACTGCTCTTTTACTGAATGGAACTGATGTTGATATTTTTGCAAAGAAACCCTAAAGTTTTGGTTAGTATTATAGCAGTGATGTTGTTTATGTGTCTGTCCAATATTATGTTATATTGTGTTGATACACCTAGGTATTTTTCGGAGTTAACATGCTCAATTTAATGTTCATTGCCATTGAGTAAGTATTTGTATTCAAAGAGATTTTTGTTTCGTAATATGGATAAGACGTTAGATTTATTTGGATTAAATTCCATTTTCCAGCGTTGTTCCCATTCCCCAAGTTTATCAAAATCTTTCTGTGGAGTTTCACTATCTTTGTTGGGTATAAAAGCTACATGTAAATACGCAATAATGTCATCGGAAAATATTCTTAATATTGACGTTAAACCTACTGGAATGTCATTAACGTTAAAAGGAAACGGCTAGGCCACCGATTCAATTGATATATACCTCTTCTCATATGTGTGCATTTTTTCGTTGTTGATTTTTCTTTTCTTTTTTTCTTTCATATTTGAAAATTTTGAATCAAAATCTTCGTTTTACCTTAAATGCCAAAATAGTGTAATTTGTGAGTGAGGAGATTGTGACTCATTTTGTAGGATGCTTTTGAAAAATCTATAATTAAAACATCCGCTCGAGTAGAGTTGTCTTGATTATAAGTAATGTCGTCAATGAATATCCCCAGGAGCTTGAGATAAAGGACACAACGGATTCTAGGAAGTCTGCTTCATATTTAGATCTACATCTAGAAATTGACTCACAAGGAAGACTTTCAACAAAGCTCTATGACAAACGTGATGACTTCAACTTTCCAATCGTCAACTTTCCCTTCTTGTGTAGCAACATTTCGTCCGCTCCAGCTTATGGAGTTTACGTATCTCAATTGATTCGTTACTTCAGAGCGTGCGGGACTTACATCGATTTCCTTAGTAGAGCGACACGTCTGGCGCGAAAATTGCTCACACAGGGTTATGTTGTTCCTCGGTTGCTGTCTTCAATCAAGAAATTTTACGGAAGACATCATGCACTTATAGACAAATATGGGATTTCGATCTCTCAGATGAGTGCAGATGTTGGTTTGTCATAGGGTGTTGTTTTGTCTTCCTTTACCGATTTGACACGCTGAATGGACAATTGGCAACGCGACGGGTGTGCTATAGCAAGCAGGAACTGCTTACTCTTCCGGAGCACCTGAGTTCACTCTTGTTTCGACTGGAGTTCGCGTTGTTGATTGGTATTCAGTTATTTTGTGTTTCCATGTTTTACATGTTGTCTGTTTTCGTCCCGTTTCTGTACGTGTTTACTGGTTTTGTCTCTGCCCTTTCGGACTTTTGATATTCGGATACCCCATTGGTACCTTTGCTTCTTCCAAAAGTTGAGATTCACACTATCTTCCTTTTTTGAAAACCACGTTGTAGAGGGTAAAGGATTTTGCGTTTGTCTGCATGATTCATAATTTAGCAAACGACAACATGTTCTTTAGATTTGCAGCAAATGCAAGTGAGTGGGATAGGTCTATAATGTTACGGATTATATTTAGAACGTTTGTTGTATATAGGTGAGTCGTGTTCATTTAGCCAGTCATTGGGTACTGGTATATTGCCAGTATTTTGTGAATGAATGAAAATGAGTGAGTATGAGAAAATACACTCTGCAAGTTCTTTATGGATCTTTGTGTAGTTGGCCTGGGTGTGCAGCTTTTGGTGGATTTAGGTTTAGTATAATAATTACTTTTGTTTGTAATGCAGATGTTGTTCTTTGGTGGGTTGTTTTTAAGTCTTTCATGTAGCTGTTTTATTGAAACGCGACCTTAGTGATGTTGGTTATGCTGTATATCGATTTTTTAAAGAGTAAACTCTCATAAGCAGCATTTGAATTGGAATACCAAAAACCAACCCGAGGTTCGAACAGGGAAGTACAAATCCAGCACCGAGGATATTGGCCATGTGCATTACAAGGAAAGAATTCTGGTGTTTAAAACAATTTTAAATTTGACAACCGGAAATTTCAAAGGCAAAACAAATAAGTTTACCCCATTGGGTATTGTTCCTTTATAGTTTTTTTTTTGCTTCATCTCGGTGATATTATACAGCCACAGTCAATGTCTACAATATCTCGAGCAAATGAGTGAGTGGAATGGTGTTTTACGCCATTTCGGTTGAAAGGTTTTATAAAATGAACATAAAATGAACATGAATAAAGGTAATAACAAAACTACCGAACGATCAATTTCATAGTCCAGAGAAAATGACAAAAACGAATCAGTCATACGGAGAATTGGTGGATCGCAATGGTCCTGACTTGGTACAGGCATTTCAAACGAAATGGTGGGTTAAACCAGGTTTTATGGCGCAAAACCTCCCTGTTCCATTGCGACCCTCAAGTCCATAACATATATAATTACATAGAATAGTGTGACACTGAAAAATTTGCTTAACTCAACCCATAATATATAGTTACGTAAAAAAGTGTGACAGTGTAAAATTTTCTTGGAATTAGATTTTATAAGTCCAACATAAAAGGACATGTAGGATATGAAAATCATCATGAACAAAATACAGAAGCTTTTGTCTGGAACTTTGTTGTTATTTTTATAACCAAAAAGAGAGAAACAAAAACCCAGAAGAATTAAAGATTGCAATGGTCCTGACTTGGTCCAAAGAAGTGATGGGTTAAACCAGGTTTTATGGCGCCAAACCTCCCTCTTCCATTGCGATCTTAGGATTCGGTAATGACCATAGAATACAACATAGTTGTGAGACACAATAGGGATATTGAGATGATCATCTCAGTACAGCAGATCATTCAAATGATGATGATGAGAAATGTGGGGACCGGTGGGAAACATGAGAGAAGTAAATTTCTAACACCGCAACGAAGTGGACAAAAATACAAGATATGGTTTTAACTAGATTGACACTCGGTCACTCTGAGACTGAGCACTGACCCAATGTCAGAATCCTAATACCCTAAGTCGCCTCTTACGATTACCTGGGCTCTGATGTAGGCCTATTCATCTCCCGGGCCCGCAAACGACCAATTACTAGTTTGTTGTCTTTATTTGACTGCTTGACAATATCTCACAATGCCTCTTAACGAATAGGTAAGGACTGTTAACTAGTAATTATTAAAACAAAGTCTCCTATATTTTTTTTAATTTGAAAACGTATTTAAAATTAAATCTACTACTTGAGAAGAATACGGAATGGTTGGTTGAGATACCTTTCACCACGTTTGATGCGTAAAAAAAATGCAACAGGCCGTACAGTTTCAGAGTAAGTATGCGCTTCGAACCGTACAGTTTCATTGCAACGAGCCAAACAGTGAAGAAAAAAACTATGATCTCTATTTTTTTCATAGTATGTGGTTTTGTCTCCATTTGTTGAATGATTTTCATAACTTTACTTATATCGTTTCTGGTGATACCCAGAAGATTAATTAAAGGTATGTATTGTACCAAATATATATGACTTTTTTGTCGAGTTAACTAATATAATACTATGACCCTAATGCGTTTTCAAAAGTATACGAATAATGATTAAGAATTATTGTATTTGTGTATTTATTCGTTTTAGCAAAGGTTTCCTTAACACGAATCATACTCAAATGGTATTTTTGAACATTTTTTTGTATTCATATTCTTGGTTTTATAGGTCAGTGTCTGGGTGAGTAGTTACCGCTTTAAATATGCTACACAAGGCAACACAAATGTAACAGTTATATTGACACCCACTTTGGTGTTTTGTATGCTTTAAGTAACGAACAATGTGGGAAATTAAATAGTTTGTCTTATCCATTCTGGGTTTCTTTAACTGTTCATTTGGTATATTTCCAACAAAGAAAGAAACACAAAAATACTTACCCGGTCCAAACCGATTACCCTAAAATAGTTGCCGTGAATATGAAAAGGGTGGTTAGAGTCAAACGTAGGTCCTTCATCAACGAATATTATCTCGACTACCTCTCCTAGGGGAATTTCAATCATATGAAAGCACTCACAGTGACTAGTGGAACACTCTGGTCCAACTGTTTCACTGTTACATATTATTTCCTTAAAAAGAAAGCAAACATAGAATTTGCCTTTACAGTCAGTGTGGAAAGGAATCAATGATAGCAATTAGAACTTTTTAAATGTTTTTTTTTATATTATTGATTTTGTTTTAATTGCCTTTTTAGAGATATGTTGTCGTAATTGAATATGTAAGTTATTTTTTGTAATTGTTATGCAAAAAGACAGAGGTTAAGCTTTAAAATATGAAAATTTTGAGCTATGAAATAGAGTAAACTTTTTGACTTATGACGTAATAATGGAGTATTGACACAAAATAATTGTTTCTTCTCGTTCTTGAAATTATTTTTTTTTAAACTTTTGTATCAGAATGACATGTATGTTTACCAAATATATGTCTTCAAATGGACTAAAGTAACCAATTAAACAGTATCTATGAGGCAGACAAAAGAGTCTGTATAATCATGTGACTTGAATCAAGTTTGTGAAATTAATGCACATTGAATACTTCGTGATATTACAAAAGGATGACTGTTCTGAAAAGCTGATTTCAAATAGGAAGGATATTTTAATCCATATTCACAAGTAAAGACTATTTTTTAATAACTTCCGTTAGAAATGCTAACTTGTGGACTTTTTCCTGCTTACGCCATCACAATATTCACGTTTTTTGGGGTTTACCAAATTCTGGCAAAATGAATCTGGGTTCGGCCCAGATATTGAAACTGAAACAAAAATAGTCTGTCAGATTTAAAATAAGACACTACATATGTGATAATTATTTATACAAATAAAGTTAAAGACAGCATCCTATGAAATTTCATTTAGTTCCATTAAGCCATTTATAAAGTAAATTCATACCTTAGGGATATCACTGTACTGTGTCTGCACTGGGGACGGGGGTGAAATAGAAGTAATATGATTGATCTGCTGTGTAAATATAGGGAAATGCGTAAAATTATAAAATTCTTGGTGATATCTCTGATTATTAAAATTTTCATATGACAGTCTGAGATATATCTTCCTGTCAGGAATTGGTTTTATTGCCTCGTCATCCTCGACCGTAGCATTCAGCTGGGAAATGTCGTAGTAACCCTCCTGTGTTTTCAAATTCATTGGATCGAAGTGCTAAAAACAGAAAAAAGTATTTAAATGTTAAAATGTGATAGAAGAGGTCATTAAGATGTCTTTGATTTTAAGATAATGTTCAAAATCACAAAAGATCAATAAAGCACAAATATAACAAACAACATACCCATTTTACTTGCAAAGGAATTGTAATGCAATTTGCCATTGTTATGCATTGAGATTTTTTATTGTTTTAAATGAAAACAATAATTTTTGGCGCCTCACTATCACGAAAAAAGTTAATCTGTACATACTTGGCAAACATATATATCATGAACTTAATTTAAAGAATATTTATATTATTGCCATAGATACAAATAATGTATTATGTCCTAAGATGGACAGTTCCTAATTTTGGAACTCACTGATTATTTTCTAACGGTCGCAATAACATACACATTTTAAACAATGACATTTGAGAGTTATGAAATTATAAATGAAAATTCCTAAAATAAGAAAATATAATATGAATCTCTATTATTACATACAGGAAGTGGTAGTTCAGTAGCCCAATCTTTTCCACCTGGTGGTTCTTCTAAAGAAAGTCGTAACAGACAACTCCTAAGTGAACGACTTTCTTAGGAGCACAAAGATTCAATCCTTTTACTCTCATCCAATAATTTCCTACTGCTTTATCGGCCTCAAATATAAAATCGATTCTTTCGCCCGAATATATAGTTAAGGACCCAACCTCAATTGGCTCCAAAGGTGCACCATCGCTGGCTATTATCGTAAGGTTATGTTTGTCAATGGCAAAACTGATTGGACAGGTACTAATGGCGTTACTAATAAGTCTTAACCGATATCTTTTTCCAGTTTCAACATTGAACGTTGGATAAGGGATATTTGCTGTTTTATTGTCTTTTTCGAAGAATTGATATGACCCTTGTCCTAGAATAAATCACACACAAAATATCAATAACAAACAACCTATAGGTAATCCTAAAATTGCAATAATCATTTTCGTACTTGATTTTTAATCTGTTGTCAGCGCCAGACGTAGAGCATTGACAATTGTTCACACACATTGAAGGCTGTTGGTTGTCTTTCATCATGGACTGTATTTTAATTGCTGCATGTGTATGTAGATTCTGTCGCGTAAACTTATTTCACAGATCATTTTCGTCTATGAGTAATAAGTATCAACATAAAATTTGACCAGTTTTCGGGCTTTTCTATTTCATTTTGTAACAATAATATCGTCGTCACATTTTTATTGGCGATCTAAAACTTGTAATATTGATATACCATAAAGTTCTTTTGTAACTAAATGGTGAGAATGGCAATAACATATCAAAGAAATTGAAAACCGCAATAATCCTTACTCCCTATATCATTTCAAAAAAAAATGATAGGTATATCCAAGTTTGAAAGCTAAGACCCTCCGTCCTCGATTTCGAGCTTAAGGTCTGTAAGATACATATATCACAGCACGGTTTCGTTTTAGTACAACAGACAACAACAAACCTAATTAAAACATGACAACCCTGCATCCCCTGATAAATTTTGAATTATTTGAAATTTCACCATTTAAAATCATCAACTCATTTACCCAAGGGGTCGGATGTATTTTGGTTTGAGAAGTGGAAATCTTGTTTTGATCCCCCAAAATTAGCGAATTATCTGCTTCTGTTAATACACATTGCCTCATATATATAAAGCTTAAAAATACAACCTGAAAAAGCACTGCTTAGTTTTATGCATCGCGAAAATCTTATCTTGTTTCTATGCCATTTATACATATCCATTGTGTAATTGTTTTCTATCATGTCTACATGGTCAATGTTTGATACAAATTCAACTATTTTTTTCATTATCAAAAATGTCGAAAAATTACGTCCTTCTGTTTAATGTTGCTTTATATTTAAGTTAACATGTTGTGTCATTTCTGTGCATGTAATATTTTTTTTACTTTTTAAGAAGCAATAGTTTTTTAACTTAGAATTATTGCAAGCTAAAGATATATAACAAAACAGTATTGTAACATTTTCCTTTTTGCAGGCACTGTGGTAAAAGTAGTAGGAAACCAAAACAAAGGAAAAAGATTGAAAAAGTATAGATTCATTATTACTATACGTGTTCCATGAAATATCATATCATACCATTAATAAGCATCGATTCTGTGAACAAGTATCTACTGGAATAGTGATGTATTTGTGCGAATCTTTCAGAAAATGTGTTTGGAGTCCAATCATTAACGATCACTGTATACTCTGGTGAATCAACATCGTACTTGTCAGAATGGACGTCATCTTCGAGTGGCTGTCTGATAACAAATGGACCAAATAACCCCTCACCGTTCTGTAACCCACTGTGTGCATGCCAATAGTGAGTGCCTGGGTTTGAAGCAATAAACCTGAAACATAGCCATTATATCTGTGAGATCAAGACATTTTCTTATGTAACTGGTTATAATACATGACGTTTAACTAACTTCAGCTACTACATTAAAATAAAGACTACAAGTACATTTAGGTCAAATTCTATACAGCGCATTGAGGTAGTAAAATTGTCTTAAAATCAGGATTAAGCATTACATGATAATAATAGTCACTTACCACTTGTAGCTAATTTTGGTGATTTATTTTGTTTCTAATCTTTTTTTTCAAATTATTTTACATTATAATGTTTATAAGTAATCTTTATAACTAATAAAGGACCAAAACGCACTACATTTTGCTGAAATAATAAACATTTCTAGCAGAACAAATGCCTACTTGTATTGAAACGTCGAGAACAAATTGATCGGACACTGATTGATCATCGCCGTACCGTCCATGTGAGGCGGTACATGGAGTCCGTGCCAATGTATACTCGTCCCTTCTCCTCCATTCATCAAGTTATTAACATTGACTATGACTGTGTCTCCTGCACAAACCTATTAAATGTAATCAAGTAAAAATTACTTCCTGGATATTTTCTTATTACTTTGATTATTTGAATTGTATGGTAAGATTACCCTTCCGAACATTCATCTAATAAAGAGGTGTTTATATTATGTAAATATTCTACTTAACTGTGGGAGTTTGATATAATACTTTTCAGGAGATGAAACTCCCGCATCACACTTGACTTGTTTACGTGTTGTCTTTTCCAATTTCTAAGTTCCAACCGTCGGTCAATGAAATAGAATATTTCTGCTATATTTTTTTTTAATTTTGGGGCTTTTACTCTAGGTTACAAATGTAACAGTCTCTCAAAAATTCATAAAAACAAAAATAGTGTTAACATGTCAAAGCTCTTTCATTCATTGGGATTTATACGCCAGGTAGAAGGTCACTCTCTCAATGGTTCAGGATCTTTGAATTTTAACAACGTACCTATATAAAAACTAGTCAGAAACGTTTTGAACAATTTGTATTAAATAAAGGTACATTTGTAGTAACAAAATTACAGAACTTGGGGGATCAATCTCAAAACATGGAAGACACACCGGAATAGTTATAGATCGCAATGGTCCTGACTTGTTACAGGCATTTCAAATGAAATGGTGGGTTAAATCAGGTTTTATGGCGCGCAAAACCTTGTTTTGATTTTAGAAAATTACATTCATTTTGTTTGGTATGAATTACGGCGATTTCTATTTGTTAATAATACTTCGGTAAAGAGTTAGCAGCTCCTACTTTATAGGTAAAACATACTCGTAATGATACTAACTATCAAATCATTTGTTAGATGGATCCCTTCGATATATCCTCCAGACTAAGTGGATAAAGAAACCACAGAATCCAATTGATTCACGTCATTCTTTGATTTACATATTGAATTTGACCAGGGTGGTCATCTCAGTACAAAAATTTACGATAAAAGAGGCGACTTTTATTTTCAGATTATTATTTAATTTCCAAACTTAAAAATAACATACCCATATATCTACTTTTCCTGCTAACGGTGATTATATCATACAACTATTCGATAAGCCAGGGCTTGCACACATTTTGCAGATTTTTTTATACGAGACCACTTTCTCCGACTGTAAAACAAACGTTACATTAAATACGTCTTATACGGTCTCTTAAAAAATCTTCCTTCGTTATCAACCAATGGTGGAAATATTCTAAATTATGTTCAACGTAATGGTAAGTAATTGTGTTTATTAATGTTTGGCTGATTGTTGTACTGAGATGATCGGCTAAATATCCATATGATGTCTTCACAACCGTGTTGAGTTTTGTGCTTCTACCGGTCTCTAACATCGCAATAGAACAGGGAGGTTTGGTGCGCCATAAAACCTGACCAAAGAGCCACCATTTCTTTTGAAACGCCTGTACCAAGTCAGGATCATTGGGGTCTTAATTTTAGTCCGGTGTGTCTTGCTTGATTTGTCTTTCTTTTGCACATTGGAGATTGATACCTTCATTTTATTTAAATGTAGGTCATTTCAATTTGTTGGATAAACCAATATATTTACGCATATAATAGAGAGAAAAATCTTATTAAGAAAATTACAACTAACAATAACAACAAGTTAATCAAGAAAAGGTGTAGAGTAATCTGTCAGTAAATCAATCTAATATTCGACGAAAAAAAATGGATTCTTAAAGGTCGAAAATAGAGTAATAATTTAACACCACATTCATTTCACAACTTTGTTATTACGTTTTTATGAAATGCATAATAAATAATATTCAGGGCACTAGGAAATTCATAATGTCCATACAAAATATTTCAATCTGTACATAATTTGCCATTTTGAAAGAAACTTTTCAATCAAAACTTTACATTTATAAGTGGTACCATTTAAATTCTCAGTTTACCATGTTTAAGAGATACATGTAATTGTTCATACTAATAAATTTGATGACATAACAAATAGCAACCGAGGGTGACACTGGAACAAATTTGAATCAACATAATTACGATTATCGATAACGAATGTTAAGGTAGCACAATACAAATATTTTAGTCTAACCATCACACTTTAAAAAAGTACACATCTTTCTTATTATTTAACCGATGTTAATAAATGAAACATCATTGGAAAGAGAAAATGCAACCCTTTATGTTGATATCTTCATAAATTAACTACAATATATAGCAAAAAATAACTGTTAAAGGTAAAAATTTCCACATTAATGACACAAATGATGTTAGCTCTCCAATCATTATAAATACCCCCTTAATATTGATATAATCTGAATCAACAATGCATTACCTCCAAAACGATCTATCCGAAATTTCCGAGCACATTCCATAATTCCAATTAAGCAATTATAGCGAGCACGGAGAGCGGAGAGCTCTACAGCAAGTTCCCGCGAAAAATGTGCCTAATGCTGATATTGATTTTTTTTTCGTCCGGATATGCTTCTCACAATTTCACGTGCACACATGTTCGATGTGAATTTGAAAATAATTACCAATTTAGCTAATCGCCTTCCAAAAAATTTCTTTGTAAATATAGAACAAGGAGAAAAATATTCTGATGACTATGAGTTACTTCATTTTTTAAGTAAAACTAATCTTATTTTCTTTTTTGACGCTCATTCGCCCCGAATACATCGTCCCAAACTGAACGTTCTAGAAAATGAACTGATTTAAATAAAACTAAATACGATCAAAACAGTGCATCAGAAGTGTCCTAGTCTTTTCAGGAATGTGGGGTCCTCTAGATCTTATATTCTGAATATTCTAAACGATTTTATTCCTCAATTGAGGGGTGGAACTCCGTCATATGAGGGCCAAAAAGAGGATCCATCTTTGATGTTTCATGGTATAAGGGGGGAGTTTTCTTAAACTCAAAAGGTATGTAAAAATACAATTAAGCTGTTCATTGAAATCTTATATTTTTGCTGTGCTCGCATTTAGGCAATGCCTATCTCATATTATGTGTGTACATAACGTTGCATGAGGGGTCACTATATACAATGTGCTATAAAATATTTTCAAAAGCTTTAATTTAAACTCTGAGACATATTTTACTTTCCTAGTGAGAAATGAAAGTGGAAACACACCCACACCCCACTAATATTCATCTACTACTTTGAGTCCCATTTACTAGATCAAATGGCATGTTTTTACTATTGGAGTACTGTCGGAATCACAGACCATCATAAATCAACATTTTTCTTTACTTATAAACAAGGTTTCATCCACACAAACATTAAATATAGCCCAAAATGTACAACACTACGCTTATTTCAGACTTGGCGGGAAATATTACCTCATATTGACCTTATATCAGGTCACTTGTTTACTGTAGACCCAAAGAACACAAAGGAAGAGGGATTTTCGACACCATAAAACCTTGTTTAACCGACTATTTCTTGAAATGCATGAACCAAGGTAGGATCAGTGCAATCTTTAATTTGATTTCGTTTGAAATGTCTGTACCAAGTCAGGACCATTGCGATCCACCCATTCTCCGGTATGACTGATTCGTTTTTGTCATTTTCTCTGGACTATGAGATTGATCATTCAAGTTCGGTAGTTTTGTTATTACCTTTATTTACCCATTATATCTTTGTTTTGTCTTTTCTACTTGGATGTTTTGAATTGATAATTTCAGTTCGTTAGGTTTGTTATTACCCTTATTTAACCATTTTTCCAATACTTTTACAAGCCCGACGGAATTTAAGATGATGGATAATCATTTGTTTCGCATCAGGTCCCTTATGTTTGAAACGTCTTAGTATTTCAATGTCGTACGGGTATTAAAAGTGATGATTTGGGCCAGGGGCAGTTTGTTTCAATTGGAACGGTAACTTATTGTTCAAATTAAAAGGAGACAAATAAATTTTACTTGCATTTTAAGAAATTGGCAATACCTAATGATATTCTATAATATTTAATTGCCAAATCTTGACTTACGTGTATTCCTGGGCCCGGAAGCATTCGATTGACTGTCAAAACTGACTTTAGAGAGCCGTCTCCTGTTACACAGTGAGGGCGAGCACAGTCGCTCTTCTCAAAAGGACAATTGTAACATGCTTTTGACATAGTGTGGTAAACTTCCAAAGTGAAGTTGTACTCACAGACCATTTTCTGTTCGGCAATGCATGGACGAATGCACGGATGGTCTTTGTAATCTAGAAATGAATAAATGTCCAAAAGACTTTTTTATTGTATGCTAAACATATGTTTGTCATATGTTTAATGTTTCATCACAAGTTCATCTTACGTTTGATGCCCATATGATAAACAGATGTTTGAAAAATGTGTTAAATATATGCCAAACATATGTTTAGCATATGGTAACAAGCACATTAAAATCAAAATTGAATGCAATTAATGCGTTCTCATCTAATTTTTAAAATTCTCATGCACATTTTTAAGCTTTTTTCGATCAATTCTTGCCAAAATTGGTTAGCTGAGCAAAAAATCAAGACAAAAACACACTCTTTTGAATAAAATTGTAATTTTGTTTCCAGATGTACCTTTTTTGCCTACTAAAAAGTACGATGACTTAGCATTTGTTTGGACATTGTATGCAAAAGTGATGTGTTTTAGTGGCTAAAAAATATTGAGGACACGATATCTGTAAATAAAACCCGAGTCAGCATTTTTCGTAATTTTCTATGCAGATTTGAATGTAATAGTTAGATTTTTTTATTTTCAAGTCCGTATGTTAGCATTCCGACCAGGTGTATGCCGAATCATTTTAAATATGTTGAAACTTTGTTTTACATGTCCGTATGCTAGCATTCCAACCTGGTGTATACAGAATCTTTTCAAATTTGTTGAAATTTTGTTTCTCAGGTATGTATGAAAGCATTTCGACCTGATGTATTCAGAATCCTTTTAAATTTGTTGAAATTTGGTTTCTCAGGTCCATATGCCTGCATTCCAACCTGGTGTGTGCAGAATCCTTTTGATTATGTTAAAATTTGGTTTCCTAGGTCCGTATGCTAGCATTCAGACCTGGTTTATGCAGAATCCTTTTAAATATGTTGAAATTTTGTTTCCTAGGTCTGTATGCTAGCATTCCGACCTGGTGTATGTAGAATCCTCTTAAAGACATTGAACTTTTGTTTGTCAGGTCCAAATGCTAGCATTCCGACCTTGTGTATGCTGAATCACGCGAAAACAGTTTTTGTCTGGTCTCTACATATGTAGCATTCCAACATTGTACACACAGAAGTACATGTACGTGATATTGTTTTAGGCGTGTGCATAATCATGAGAGAACTTGCATGTAGATCATTTTCAACATTTATATACTAGTATACAGTAAGGAATTCTAGATCTTAAAATGATAAGTGAATATATAGCTTGTAAACATATATACGGACTCAATTATCTACTAGTATTTGACGTGGGACAGCAAAGTTTCAAGGGGGGGGACCACCTAGAGTAACCAATGCCAGTGGTCCTTTTTTAAGACGAATGGATGTAGATGAGTTTGTTAGAACATAAAACAATATTCAATTTAAAGCAACGAGATAGCGTTTTTGGTACCCGAACCTAGCAATAAATTTTACTCTTTTTTTACAATTTCACAAAAACTCTTACTTTAAAGAGTAAAATAAAGAAAATACCAAAACTACCGAACTGGCATGGTACAATCTCAAATGTCGAAGACGAAAAGACAATGCATGGCAAAGACACGACGGAGAAATTGAAACTTGCAATGGTCCTGACATTTCAAAAGAAATGGTATATTCACAAACTTTTATGGCTTTAAAACCTCCCTTATCTATTGAGATCGAAATTAGTGTCTGTCTCAGTCTGGAAGTATAGCATTAGTGAGATTGAGGGATACATAAAGTTAGTATATAACACGTTTGACACACACTACTATTTAAAAAGAAACTATTTAGAGTTTGCTACAATTTATTCTAATGGTACGAAAGTCATTATAATGTTAAAAATATTACTGGTAGAGATTTTTTTAAAAATAACAAACACGGTGTCCACAAATGGATGTTAGCTAAATTCATTATGTCAGAATATGGAATCACCAAATGCAAATACAAATGCTTGCTACATGTTCAGACACGTGATCCTTCTATTTTCTTAATATTGATAAGACGTCTGTGCTACAAAAGTCTTCCCACTTTTAATACTTGGATTATAATTAAGTGCAGTCTTTTTAAAATCTTGGAAGAGCGGCTTCTATCCATGGATTCCTGTATAATATCATTTCGCCTCTTTTCTTTTTTAACCAATGAATATATATGGCAGGTGAATGACATAGCTTGACGTTGTAGCGCATACGGACTGAAATGAAAAGGGAAAAAATATGATTATAATTTTCACAGTAGGCAGTATGAATATTTGCAAACGCTCCTATTTTATAGTGTAAAAGCTGTGATTACATAACAAACATATAATACATTTCAAATAAATGTACAAATTTCTTCCTCATATTAAATATAGATAATTTTTATGCTTTCTATGACAGAAATATTCCCAGACGACGTTGACATCGTATAATAATATTTTTTATAATAATAATCTGTGTCAAGTTGGAGTACTTTACATCTTTCACATTAAAATTAAAACACTTTTTTATAATAACCAACTAAGAAGATTATAAGTCTTTCCAAAATATAAAGAGATTTTACATTTTCAAATTAACATTTCCTTCTCTTCGACGAGAGGCTCCCGGGAGCCTGACTAGCTCTCCTGACTTAAGTGTCTGAAGAATGGGCTATCTATTTGACATTGAAAGGATCACAAGTTTAATAAGGGGTCATCTGACCACTTTCTTGAAATTGAACAAGGACGATACAAACAAATTCCTAGAGATCAACGTTTTTGTAATTATTGTAAAAATCAAAATAGTATTGATGATGAGCTCCACTTTTTTCTTCATTGTGACCATAACAAAATTTAAAGACAAATTCCTTTTAAAGACTATGAAATAAACTTTGACCATTCTGAACAATATAATTTAACCAAAATATTATCCCCAACAAATTTTAGGCAAACTCAGAGTCTTGCCTCCTTTATAAAACAGTCATCAGCTGAACTGAGGACAGGAGACTCAAAGACTTGATGATGTATATAATTATGTCACTAATCATTTAAATGTTGATTTCTTGACAAATAAAGATAATATGGTTTAACCTATCAGGGCAATAGCTTAACTATTACCGTACAATTCTACTCTTTTATAATTGTCATATGCTAAAAAGCAAAGTAGTGGGATGACCATTTGTTGATTCCTTCTCTTTGCGGTGTGGTGCAATTTGGTCAGCTGGTCGGAATCCAGATTAATTTGTCCCAAATATAAAAAAAAATACTTTCAAGTGTAAATAATTAAAGAAGAATCCGGACAGAATTGTTATTTATCGTACCGAAGTTAATGTGTCACAAATGAAATGACCAAAAACTGCTGGCACCGATGCCCCCCCCCCAATCCAAACTAATGTTACATGGTAACGAAACTAGAAAAAAATATATGCTTACCCGCAAGATTGTTGTCAACGAGTGTTGTCAGACAAGACAGCATTGAATACAGGCACCCATGCACGCTTTTCTTGTGTGGTCAGAGTGGAAGACGGTCATCCAGCAGCTCGTGCTCCACGTGCTGCCACCCGGCCGATTACATATAACACGAGTTTTCAAAATATAGTGCAAATTCTTCTCTAAACTATCAAACTCTTTCTATATTAGGAAATTAACGTTAAAGAGATCAAGAAAATTGTGTTTGTTGTTCTTAAGGTTAATACAGACAGGTGTCACATGACTTTTGCACCTTTAAAAATGCAAAATTTAAGACCAGTGTCTATAAAGTCAATAATAAAAAATAGAATATTTGAATTTATTGAAATGAATAATAAATAGTCAATTATTTTACAATTGCATCAATCGTTTCTTGAATAACGCAATTTTTGACAAAAACAAGGGAGATAACTCACTTCAAAATTACCCTAAATTTACAATGGAATTGAATAGTAGACAAAAATCTAAGCTGGTGACCCCCTGTTTTCTATGTTTTATTCTAATATATAGGTAAAAATATAAATTTTGACAAAATAAAAACAAGATCCTAATGTAAGGAATTTTTCTGAGACATGATTTTATGCCTAAAATTTGGCCTTTCCTATATAATCTATTGTAATTCAGGCATTCTTTAACCACTTATATTGCAAAAACGAGCATGGTGACCTATCCTTATTTTTATTTTAAATAAAGGATATTGATAACATGTTTCATTTTAGACCATAAAATCAAATGTTTAATGACAGATTTTTTTTCAGTAAAGGTGTCCACATTAACCTTAAATGACTTGATAAAATAGTGCGTAGAAATTCAACGAACTACATGTAGATCTATTACAGTTGTATTTACATTACATCATTAGTACTTCATCAATGTTTACAAACACGGAAGAGTGTTTTGAAAACGGATGGATTTTGTAACCGATTATTCAGCACACAAACACCATATGAAGTCAAAAGGTAAGTAATATTATGAATTAACTTTTGATGCTGTCCTACTGATGCTAATACACGTCATTGTGAAACATAAATATAACTTTTCACTGGACACCATATCCCTTGACATCGGGTCAGTGTACTTTTAATTGGCACCTGTAACATGTTTCTGGGTGTTTTTTTTTTGTGTGTGAAGTAATTGCAACAAGCAGATTATTTTAGGATAAAAAAGAAAATATAGTTTTTAATTCATAATTTCTCGAAAATACGTCTGATTTCCTTTTAAATTTTAAAAGGTTTTCACTGTGACTATGCAAAATTCAAAGTGAAAATGATGAAAAATTGCCAACGTACAGGTTACATTAGGGACAGACCATTTAACTTGAGAGGGGGCTCGATTTCTGTTTTGGTCAGAAAATTTTGTTTCCGCGCGATATTTATTTTTCGAAGGCATTGTTACAGAATATTTTTTTCATTATTAGCATTATTTTATATGGCAAAAAATCCTTCTTCAGAATTTTTTTTTCTTACCCTGACCTGACAAAATATTTTTTTCATTAAAAATTATTTTCAGAATATATTTAGGAAAAAACAACCCCCCCTTTCAAGTTAAATGGTCGGTCCCTTCCGTAAAAGGCGCTTGAGAAACAATAATTTTACGTAATTTTTTAACTTCAAGTATTAAAACAGTAACAAGCTACACGGACTGTGTCGCTTCTAACTTAAAAATCCCACCAAGCAAAACTGAACAATATAGAAACTCTTTATTCGTTCGCACCGCTATAGACTGGAACCATCTGGAAGACACCGTGGTGCAGACCAACAAAACAGAGGATTTTAAAACTCGCCTCTGTTCGCGCGACTAGACCAGCGCAGACCATCCCCGTCACACAGTAGGCTAGCCCTAAGGGAATTCTGTGACGTGCCAATACAGATACAGATACAGATAAAATTACTAATATTATATTCTTTTACGTTACCGAAAGACGCAGTCACAGTTGTTGCTTTAAATGATTTTGACACCTTGACTAGAAAAAGTGATTTAAAATAAATTTCAGAAACTTTCTAACGATTTGAAATACGAAATATAGATGCTCCCGGCGATAATTCACTTGTTAATTATATCTAGAGTACAGATGACTTTGCTGAAGACACATACATGTAGATACATTGTAAGGAGATTCGGGCACCGTGCAGAACATCAATATTATTGAACGCATTCAAGACGAACTACGTTTGTGGAGTCAACTTTGTGCGCGACGTCATAATAATATTACTTTTTCATGAATATTTACTTATGTTTCTATGAAAATAATTTTAATAAAAACTTTATTCATCTTTGAACAGTGACCATTTCATAGTGCAACCATACAATAAACGACAAATAAGGACATGAAACAAAAATATTTCTTGATACGTTGGTGCTCCATTTAGATATGACTTCAGAATATATATATTTTTTAAAATTAACATAGAAATCAATAGAAAAAAAATTAGGTGACCGAATACTTTTGCATATATCTGTAGAAAGACCCACTACAGCATTAAGCCTGTCGGTAAAAGTAAACTAAAGAGCGCTCAAAACATGGGGTATGTGCTCCAGGTGGTTGAATGGTCTTGAATGGATTGGAGTGTAACTGTCAAAATGAAAGCCGGTGTCTTCAGGATGAAATGCGAAAAACCTGACGGCTAATGAAAGTGCTCACCGTGTTGTGAAAATGTCAACACACGTTAAAGAACCCTGCTGCATATATCAATTAGAGAAGGACACGTAGGATCCTCTGGAGGAAGCTGAATTGCCCGATCCAACCCAAACGTCCTTTTTCATGTCGCTCGTGTCCCTAGTTCCTCCATTTCATCTAACACTCGTTATGTTTGTTTTTATCACCCTATTTCATGTTCATCTTCCTGATATAGCCGAAATCGTTCTGCTTTTAGACGGCAAAGCAATAAATAACGAACTGTTTACAAAATTTAGGTTAGAAAAAATGGCTTGATAATTATTTTCTTCTTAAATGTAAAATATGAAATTAAATAATTAAGTAAATACATAGAGAAAAAAATTAACGCATGAAGTACTTAACCATTTATAATTCTTAACTTTTTGAACAGTTTGAATTCGATTTTCATCTTTCGAACTCAAGATGTCACTGTTGGGGGGCTGTCTTTTAAAATGAGCACCACAACAGGTACATGTCATGTGGTTGTCCCTAGCTTTACAGTTACTTCATTATATGCATTACTATTAACTCTATTACATAAATCATTTTCAGTACATCATACATTTACAATAAGTTGATTATAATTCTCCGACTATCTAAAATGATCTATATTTTATTTTTTCAGACCACTTAAGAAGTCGAAAGTCAAATAGGTCCAGCCCTTCCATCTGGATTTTAGAGACAGAGAAAAATGTGGATGTTTAAAGAAACAAACAGCAATAACCAACATGAATGATTCTATCGATGGTCTGGAATATCTTTAAAAAGGAAATATTATAAGAAAGTGGAAGAAATTTACCGACCTATGCAAAAATGCCACCTAGTTAATTTAGATTTGGATTAAAGAAACAGTTACTGTATTTTTGTGAACAATTTGTGTGTGAATCTGTACTACATAATTATACATTGTACAAGTTCAACAAGAGACTGAATTCAAAAATAAACTTTATTGGCTTTATTTCATTGACATATTTTTATACCCCACCCAACGAATTTGCGAATCGTATAATGTTTTCACTTGTCCGTCTGTCCGTGATCAATATTCCATAACAGTTTTCTCAGAAATTAATAATTCAGGATTCAGGATACATTTGCAGGTCTGTCGATTATCAACTTCATGGTTAACAAGCTGACTTTTTTCGGTAAATTATTTTCGTAACAGATTTTTCAGCAACTAATAGTAGTACGCTTTTGATATTTGGCAAGTAACTTGAATAGGTAGGGGTCCCATGTGGTGGGATAAGTTTTCAGGTCTGTGAATGATCTACTTCCTGTTTAACAAGCTGACTTGGAAAGACAACAACGCTGACTTGTGACTCCTTACTCAAAATAGACCGTAGGCACGTGGGGGTATGTGATGACAGTGCTCACTAAGGGACTTTCATTGCAGTTGGAGCAATATCATCATCAGCATATGGCGGTTTTTTTGTTTTTGTATTCGATTTGTTTGCAGATTATGCATTTGTCATTTAATATCATACTAGGATTTACTTCTCTTTTCTCTTGTTTTCAAGAAATTTCGTCAAACTTTCTTCAACACTTCATCACTACGAGGAAGTACTAGTATTAAATATCGTCAGAACAGACAATATCAATGCAGTTTAACATTGAAGTATTAAAGAAACATTGACATGTCTATGTCAACGTGATTTTTCTCTGTTTGTTGTCAGTTTTTGTTTTTTATCATTGGTCAACACTGAACCTTGTTGGGTTTGTAAGCAGTGATCTAGTCAAGAACTGAAAATGTAAATTTCGTGCATTTGTCAAATTGCAGATAAAAAATAATAAAACAATGTGAGAGTGTTAAGTCTTTATACATAATCTATATTTATCAGATTTAATGTGACTCTACAGTACTAAAACAAAATCTGCTCATACCAAATTCGGAATGTCAGCACTCAGATCTTTATTAACAAGAATATGTACATTAACATCAGCATTCACCATGTTGGGATGATAGCATTTGGACCTGAGACCCCTAAATTATACAAATAACACAGAATCCAGCAAATATTTAAACACCTAACCGGAATGTAAGCCCCAAAATACATGTATGTAGTATTATCATCTAGCAAACCAGATCGGAAGGCTGGCAATCCGCATACGGACTCGAAAACCAAAATTAAATAAATAATACAGAATCCAGCTTACGCAAGGTCGGAATGCTAGCCCACGAACCTAAAAAACCAAAATCATGCAAATAACACAGAAACAGAATCAGGCATACTCCAGGTCAGACCTGAAAAACCTAAATCGAATACGGACCTGAAAAACCAAAATCATGCAAAAAATACAGAATCCAGCATACACCAGTTCGGAATGCTAGCATACGGACCTGAAAAACCAAAATCATGCAAATAATACAGAATCCAGCATACGCCAGGTCGGAATGCTAGCATACGGACATGAAAAACAAAAAGTTTACAAATAATACAGAATCCAGCATACAGCAGGTCGGAATGATAGCATTTGGATCTGGTGAGTAAAATAATAAAAGAAAATACATAGTTTAAGCATTTAACTACTTTTGGTATGCTGAAATCATCAAAACGGAGTAGCGAAAAATTGATACTGCAAAATTTATAGCCATTGTGTCAATTTTAGCATACAAAGGCTAAAAATATGCAGTATTGATACATTTTTGCTTGATTGTTGTTCAAACGTCCTTGATGAGAATTTTAAAAATTAGATGAGAACGCATTAATTCATTGGCAATTCATTTGAAATAATTTCTCAATATTTTTCAAAAACATATGTTAGTCATAATTAATATAAAAAGACATATATTATAACATATAAAAATAGAAACATATGTTTTTAAACATGCGTAAACCAAGTAGGCACCAAGCATATGGTAAAGATATGTTCAATGTTTTAATAACCTTATGTTTAGCAAGCATTTCATCAAATATGTCGCAATTTTTGCTTTGTACATAAAATATTCATCTCTGGTTAAATGTTTAGATGTTATTCTTATTATCAATATATTTCTAGACGCAAAACAAACTGTCCTTAACTTGTGTTTATCATATCGAGAATGTGTTTTTGCAAAATATTTCCCCTGATTCCTTAAACTGTGCAAATGAGACATATGCCTGAGGATCCTATAAATGTAGTTTTAGGTTCTTTATTTTAAGCAGCTTTGACTTAATATGATAGTTCAATGTTTATATTAAAGAAGTCGATATTTGTCGATTTGAAATCATAACATCTCTTGTTTCATAAAAATTGTGAAACTATTATGGCAACAAACCTGGCAAATCTAATCCAGTGATAGATACTAGTAATCCAACGAGAACAAAAATAAAAATCAACAGAGACGACATAGCTGTACCGTCCCTGCGTCTCTTACTACCTTAATGTGAACTCAGATTAATAATGTTTAAACTACTTATATGACCAAAGATTATATAAAACTGACACGTAAAAAAATCTTTAATATAGCACATTGACATCTGCATTTAAAAAACATATTATTCTACACGAACAATGCAGCTTTATTTTACCAAATGAAATTTTGTAAAAAAGAAATAGGTTAAAACATTGAAAACTTCCATAATTTGTGGTCTTTGTATCTATCATTACAATGATTTTATTACTAATACGCTTCATATTCAAATAGGTGTGTATTGGACTTAGCCAACATCGTTTGAAGTAAAATGTTGAATATGTACGTCATATATTCGAAATTTAGTTTCCAATATCTTAAAGCCGAGACAATTTGGGTAAAAATAACAAAAAAACAATATTCTTCACCTTTTTGAAACAAATTTTGACGGTGATTCCAATTTTTAATTTAGTATAATTAAAAGTCTCTGAAAAACAAATATTTTCACAAATTTTAAGACAAATCTCTGAAGTATATTTTTAATTAAAAGGGAATGTAAATGTTCCCTATTGATTTCAAATTAAAAATGAAAATAACATCCATTTTTCAAAGCCGATTCTACGAAAACTCTGATAGTAACGTTTCAATATTATTATTCTAATGTAAAGTACCATTTGAGGGCTAACTGCACCATACTTTAAAACAAAATTATGGACAAATTTATAGGCAACTTATCTTATTTAAGGTACCTTGATCAACCCCGATATTCAATGGCTCATATATTATATATTTAACCAGTCAATATTTGCAGCTAAACTTACACATAGGAATACAAAATAAGGTTTAGGACTGTCGAAAGATGCTTTTGTCTTGTAGGGTACGAGGGTTATGTTGTATTTTTTTTTTCGTTTTTTTTTTTTTTTTTTGTTCAAAAGGTACATCAAATAAAGCATGAACTGTTCCAAAATAATATTTCATACAACACTTGTGAAAGTGCTTGTAGATCACTCTCAAAACTGCTTTTTCATACATTGATTTTTTTAAGTCCCGCAATTATTAGATTGTTAACATTTTCCTAATTTTAAGCCCAGTTGCAACAAAGTTGAACTCGGGTATTGTTATGACGACATCAGCTGAACGGGCGTCAACAATTGGTTTCCAGACCATAACTCAAAAACAGTTTTCAGCCGATTTTTACGAATCTTTGGTTGGAATGACGCAATATACCACAGATGAGGAGCACTATTGGTTTGGGGTAATTCCGTTTAAGGTCTAGGATTTTACAGAAGTCACATGACTCCATTACTTTAATACGGGCAGGCAAATTTCATTTCACTTTTTTGTAATTTCTTGTTCAAATTTATAAAAATGCCCGAATGCTTTCAATATTCCTTTTTAAAGCGTTCTGATGATTTTTTTTTTGAATAGCTAAAATACAATAATTTCATCAATTATTTTTACTATGATACAAGTAAAGTAACGCTCTCGTAACCATAACAATTATGCCAGTTTGCAGACGACACAGACAACGTAAAACTTGGAAACTGAAACAACATCATTGTCAATCGTGCGCAAGAAACATTTTTTGCCAAAAGGAGTGCACTGCCTGACTGCCTCATACGAAGGTGGCAAGCATCCTGTTAATCTATCACTGCAAATGTTGATTGTCCCTCGAACAGGCCGTGCTTGTCTCATATTATTGTATACACTTGGACAAAAGTTAGGGACCACCTGAAAATCAACAAAGTTTTCAAAGTCATAAATTTAGATCTTGAACATAAAAATAAGATTTACCAAGTGCTATATGGAATTGTCATCAACCCAACTTAAGATTTAAACAATAAAAACAGAAGTTATTCTTACAAAAGACTGGCAATATGCAATGAATTTGACTAGGTGAAAAAATTTAGGCGAAATTAGGGGCATGATTTTTTTCACAATATGTGAAAATTTGAACGATATCGAACTTGAAAGCTTTAATGTATTGTTTGAAAATGGTAATTCTTTACGTTTAGGTCATTTTTTACACAATCATGAACAAATTCGTTTTTATATGAAACATTTCGCATTTAATAACTGCTCTTTTCATCAACTCATGTGTTATCATTGCGCAAACAGAGCTCAGAGCGTCTCTTGACAATCGAGTTGTTTGTGTGTTTATTTTAAAACATCGTAATTACAAATAATTTTAGCTGCAAACTTATTTTGGATTTTTTTCTGTGTAATTTTCCCCATGTTCACAAAAAGCCAACTGTTGGTCACAAATGTAATGGTTTCATGACCAAAAATCGTTGAAACATCAGCAGACATATTAGTCTTTTATCACCATGCAGGTTTTGTATCAAATTTATATGCTTCTGTACGAAAATAAGAAAACTAAAGTTTTGAAAATTTTAAAAATTCGTGGTACCTAACTTTTGTCCAAGTGTATAGTTTTTGAAAGAACTTAAAGTAAAATTTATTTATTTATTTTGTTTTAGATATTTACCTTTAAATGATATTACAAGTAACAAAAACCATTTCACACAAAAAAAATAGGAGGTACAGATTGTTTTTGTCTTATTTCGTTATATGACTTTTAGGAGGTAGTATTTTACAATCAAATGCCTAAGATAGAAAGTTGAAAACTTGTTTTTATTTTGTCGAAAAAAAAAATGATTAAATCATTATAGTAGCAAGCATGGGTCGAATTACATTGCAATGTAATGCATTGAGAAAGATAAAGAATGCATTGAATTACCAATAATTTAGCTAAGTAATGCAAGATTATATGTAATTATTTTGCATTTTTATAGCTTCATCATGTTCACTTAAAAGAAAGATTCAGAAAAAATATATCTAATAATTTCAAAATTGCTATGCTAGTAAATTGTTAAAATATTTGCTTTCCCTTCTTTGTTTTTATAGTAGATAACTGTTATTCAGTGTAATTCATTTGTAATTCATGAATTATAAGCATTTTTGAGAAATGAATGCATTGAATTACCATTACATTTAGTGCAAAAAATGATGTATTACACATTACATTGGATTACTTTTAAAAATACAATGCATTGCAATGCATTACCATTACACATTGGCATTACTCAATGCCTTGTTAATAGCAGGCTGAAGATTTGCATGTAGTGTTTCAGACATAGTAGTTCTCACTTTTTGCGCAATTGTGCTTTAAAAAGAACGCAAGAAATGTACATTTTATGAAGAACATAATTGCAAAACATTCTACAGAAAAACACTGTTAAAATTTTAAAGTAAAACTTACTGGAGATATAATTTGAACAAAATACGGTATGTGGATAGAAGGACAACTGAATGAATGATAGGCAGATTCCGTAAGGTAAACCTGCATCAGGAATTTGGTACTTGACTATAAGACAAAGAAAGAATCCTTATTGAGAATCAGATTAAAATCAGATCTGATTGGGTAATTCAAAATGTCATCAAAACAGAAAGTAGAATGGGATGTCTTCAGATCTACCATGCAGTGACAGTAGGGAACAATTGATAGATCTGATTTTATTCATTTTGCCCGTATTAAATAACGTTATTTTCGCCATTTAATCTGACAAAACCCTATATAAGGGGTTATCTGACAACTTCAAACTATTGGACATTTTTGTAAACCATATTGAACTGATGGTTTGAGCAAGCAACTTTTTTTTCTCTATCTTCAATTGTTTTCATCCAATAGGACAGATACATGAAAGTTTCATTTTGGACCTTTAAAGGAAGAAGAGAAGAGGTTATCTGAAAACTTCGACCCAAAGGAGACTTTTGTAGATTTTCATTCTAAAGGACTAAAACCTCTGAAATTTTCGAAAAAGTGGAAACTTTTGTAGAGCTATATAAGCTGAAGCTTTCTCTATCATTCTATAAGTCAAAATATGAAAAACACCATTGCCCTAAAAGGGCCATGTTAAACCCCTATAAGAGGTCATCTAACAACTACGACCCAATGGTAACGTTTCATTCTAAAGAGCCTGATAGCCTTCGGATGTTTCTATTTTATAGTGATTTTACCCTATGTTCTAATTTTATCAGCAGCTGTCATGTGTTTTTCGAATCATTTGTTGTAAACATGATATATATCATTACTGCTAACTTTCAGTTAAATTGGTTCAGTGGTTTCAGAGGAGACGATTTTTGAAATTGGTTGCGAGGGCATAAGCTCACATGGCCTTTGGCCAGGTTAAAAACAAACGTTTGTGTAAACAAGTACAGAAGAGAAGATCAGTCCTGGAGAGATATTCTTGATATCATGATAATATCTGGAACGACAAAAATGTGCAGATATATCTATAGTCGAAAGACATGCAAGTTAGCGAAGAAAGATGGAAATTTTCAGACATCATCCGAACATGTCGAAAAGAACCGATGTAAAAGTAATCACAGTTTTTTAAATGAATTTTGTTTTCTTCAAATACGCAATAATTTAGCAGATTTTGCATCTTGTCATACCTTTGCTCATTGTTCGCCGATTTTGTTTCCATATTTTCAATCTTTACTTTTGAAAAAGTAGAAGAAGACGTTGCCAACAAGTAATTGTAAAACATTGGAACCACAAGCGGTCCCGCTTCCTTATTAATAAGGTTACTGATAAAGACACTGATATTAAACCCACGTGATGATTTCCCTTCAAAATTGGTGGCGGCTACGCAGATCGTTTTCAAGCGTGTAATCACCTACTTCATTATATGAGTCGGTACCTTTATTATCTATAAATAAATAGTGTGAAATTATTTGTGTCAATTTATTGTTGGAATTCCTGTCAATTTGATACTTCCATGATCAAAATAAGGCAAAATATTGAGCATGGTACCCCCAATTTTGTTTTAATTTATTTAAAGTCTAAATTATATCATGAATACATTTGTATCTGTTTTACAAATTAGTTTTAAATTATTTGAACACTTATTCACAGTTTTAAACAGGTTAACTATGCTCATGTTGAATCTATGAAAAACAAGAGAAAACATTCCCCGCAAACTTTGGAACACTTATTTCATTTAAAACGAGTACAGTAACCTATCAAATGTTTTAGATTATTTTGTATTTTCAATTATTCCCTTATGATCTAAGGCAGCACTTTTATTAAAACCTCATCACTTTCAAAGTAACATTCGAACATCCTGAAATCTTCCATTTGTTGTAAATTTTATAATGGAGTTTAACCAAACTTTTTGCCAAAACAAAGTGGACCTTCTTTTTTGTTTAGATATTGTATCCTGTTATCAACCCAGTAACCCGTATGTTCTAGCGGATTTACCTAATTACTCGACCCTTATCACTAGTTGTCGCAGAATAGAAACCGTTTCCCAGTAATATTCAAATCAATTGTCGTCATAGATTGATCGGTTAAGGATCAATAAAACCAAATTAAATATAATGAAATGGAAACCAAAGGAGTAGGTTCAGTAATAACCAAAATCGGCCCAAAATTCCAACTTGGTGTAAACTTCTTAAAATTAATGGTAAATATGTTTTGAAATCTTGTATTTTAAAGAAATGCAAAAAACTAGCATTGAAATATTCAACAAACAGGAGAAAATCGGACTAAAAATCATATGATGTCATGAAATATTTAGATTTTTGATATTTTTCGGGCATTTTCGGAGAGAAATCTCTTAATTCAACATAGAGCACACGCATCGACAAATACAATTTTCTGAAGATATTCATATATTTGTCTGAAATACAAATGACAACAAAGTTCCAGACAATAAATTTTGCTACGCCTGACGCGCGTTTCGTCTATTCAAGACTCATCAGAGGCGCTCTACCGAAAATATTGAAAATGCCAAACACTGTATGAATATGAAGAGCATAGGACAGTATAACCAAAAATACCAAACTGGGGAACCAAATTATTACTAAGATATTCAACCTATGTCTGGGGTAGGAAGAACCTTAGGGTTTAGACAAGTTTGAAATTTAGACGGATAATTTAAAGCTTTGATGTATTCTCCAACTCAAAAGTGTTGGTGCCGGAGCGGGCTAACCTCGGGGAATCTAAACTCCACCAGCAGTGCTAACCTTCACGTGTGTTCGAAATACAAATGACAACAAAGTTCCAGACAATAAATTTTGCTACGCCTGACGCGCGTTTCGTCTATTCAAGACTCATCAGAGGCGCTCTACCGAAAATATTGAAAATGCCAAACACTGTATGAATATGAAGAGCATAGGACAGTATAACCAAAAATACCAAACTGGGGAACCAAATTATTACTAAGATATTCAACCTATGTCTGGGGTAGGAAGAACCTTAGGGTTTAGACAAGTTTGAAATTTAGACGGATAATTTAAAGCTTTGATGTATTCTCCAACTCAAAAGTGTTGGTGCCGGAGCGGGCTAACCTCGGGGAATCTAAACTCCACCAGCAGTGCTAACCTTCACGTGTGTTCGAAATACAAATGACAACAAAGTTCCAGACAATAAATTTTGCTACGCCTGACGCGCGTTTCGTCTATTCAAGACTCATCAGAGGCGCTCTACCGAAAATATTGAAAATGCCAAACACTGTATGAATATGAAGAGCATAGGACAGTATAACCAAAAATACCAAACTGGGGAACCAAATTATTACTAAGATATTCAACCTATGTCTGGGGTAGGAAGAACCTTAGGGTTTAGACAAGTTTGAAATTTAGACGGATAATTTAAAGCTTTGATGTATTCTCCAACTCAAAAGTGTTGGTGCCGGAGCGGGCTAACCTCGGGGAATCTAAACTCCACCAGCAGTGCTAACCTTCACGTGTGTTCGAAATACAAATGACAACAAAGTTCCAGACAATAAATTTTGCTACGCCTGACGCGCGTTTCGTCTATTCAAGACTCATCAGAGGCGCTCTACCGAAAATATTGAAAATGCCAAACACTGTATGAATATGAAGAGCATAGGACAGTATAACCAAAAATACCAAACTGGGGAACCAAATTATTACTAAGATATTCAACCTATGTCTGGGGTAGGAAGAACCTTAGGGTTTAGACAAGTTTGAAATTTAGACGGATAATTTAAAGCTTTGATGTATTCTCCAACTCAAAAGTGTTGGTGCCGGAGCGGGCTAACCTCGGGGAATCTAAACTCCACCAGCAGTGCTAACCTTCACGTGTGTTCGAAATACAAATGACAACAAAGTTCCAGACAATAAATTTTGCTACGCCTGACGCGCGTTTCGTCTATTCAAGACTCATCAGAGGCGCTCTACCGAAAATATTGAAAATGCCAAACACTGTATGAATATGAAGAGCATAGGACAGTATAACCAAAAATACCAAACTGGGGAACCAAATTATTACTAAGATATTCAACCTATGTCTGGGGTAGGAAGAACCTTAGGGTTTAGACAAGTTTGAAATTTAGACGGATAATTTAAAGCTTTGATGTATTCTCCAACTCAAAAGTGTTGGTGCCGGAGCGGGCTAACCTCGGGGAATCTAAACTCCACCAGCAGTGCTAACCTTCACGTGTGTTCGAAATACAAATGACAACAAAGTTCCAGACAATAAATTTTGCTACGCCTGACGCGCGTTTCGTCTATTCAAGACTCATCAGAGGCGCTCTACCGAAAATATTGAAAATGCCAAACACTGTATGAATATGAAGAGCATAGGACAGTATAACCAAAAATACCAAACTGGGGAACCAAATTATTACTAAGATATTCAACCTATGTCTGGGGTAGGAAGAACCTTAGGGTTTAGACAAGTTTGAAATTTAGACGGATAATTTAAAGCTTTGATGTATTCTCCAACTCAAAAGTGTTGGTGCCGGAGCGGGCTAACCTCGGGGAATCTAAACTCCACCAGCAGTGCTAACCTTCACGTGTGTTCGAAATACAAATGACAACAAAGTTCCAGACAATAAATTTTGCTACGCCTGACGCGCGTTTCGTCTATTCAAGACTCATCAGAGGCGCTCTACCGAAAATATTGAAAATGCCAAACACTGTATGAATATGAAGAGCATAGGACAGTATAACCAAAAATACCAAACTGGGGAACCAAATTATTACTAAGATATTCAACCTATGTCTGGGGTAGGAAGAACCTTAGGGTTTAGACAAGTTTGAAATTTAGACGGATAATTTAAAGCTTTGATGTATTCTCCAACTCAAAAGTGTTGGTGCCGGAGCGGGCTAACCTCGGGGAATCTAAACTCCACCAGCAGTGCTAACCTTCACGTGTGTTCGAAATACAAATGACAACAAAGTTCCAGACAATAAATTTTGCTACGCCTGACGCGCGTTTCGTCTATTCAAGACTCATCAGAGGCGCTCTACCGAAAATATTGAAAATGCCAAACACTGTATGAATATGAAGAGCATAGGACAGTATAACCAAAAATACCAAACTGGGGAACCAAATTATTACTAAGATATTCAACCTATGTCTGGGGTAGGAAGAACCTTAGGGTTTAGACAAGTTTGAAATTTAGACGGATAATTTAAAGCTTTGATGTATTCTCCAACTCAAAAGTGTTGGTGCCGGAGCGGGCTAACCTCGGGGAATCTAAACTCCACCAGCAGTGCTAACCTTCACGTGTGTTCGAAATACAAATGACAACAAAGTTCCAGACAATAAATTTTGCTACGCCTGACGCGCGTTTCGTCTATTCAAGACTCATCAGAGGCGCTCTACCGAAAATATTGAAAATGCCAAACACTGTATGAATATGAAGAGCATAGGACAGTATAACCAAAAATACCAAACTGGGGAACCAAATTATTACTAAGATATTCAACCTATGTCTGGGGTAGGAAGAACCTTAGGGTTTAGACAAGTTTGAAATTTAGACGGATAATTTAAAGCTTTGATGTATTCTCCAACTCAAAAGTGTTGGTGCCGGAGCGGGCTAACCTCGGGGAATCTAAACTCCACCAGCAGTGCTAACCTTCACGTGTGTTCGAAATACAAATGACAACAAAGTTCCAGACAATAAATTTTGCTACGCCTGACGCGCGTTTCGTCTATTCAAGACTCATCAGAGGCGCTCTACCGAAAATATTGAAAATGCCAAACACTGTATGAATATGAAGAGCATAGGACAGTATAACCAAAAATACCAAACTGGGGAACCAAATTATTACTAAGATATTCAACCTATGTCTGGGGTAGGAAGAACCTTAGGGTTTAGACAAGTTTGAAATTTAGACGGATAATTTAAAGCTTTGATGTATTCTCCAACTCAAAAGTGTTGGTGCCGGAGCGGGCTAACCTCGGGGAATCTAAACTCCACCAGCAGTGCTAACCTTCACGTGTGTTCGAAATACAAATGACAACAAAGTTCCAGACAATAAATTTTGCTACGCCTGACGCGCGTTTCGTCTATTCAAGACTCATCAGAGGCGCTCTACCGAAAATATTGAAAATGCCAAACACTGTATGAATATGAAGAGCATAGGACAGTATAACCAAAAATACCAAACTGGGGAACCAAATTATTACTAAGATATTCAACCTATGTCTGGGGTAGGAAGAACCTTAGGGTTTAGACAAGTTTGAAATTTAGACGGATAATTTAAAGCTTTGATGTATTCTCCAACTCAAATAGATCGAAAAAGAATTAAAGTTTTCGCTGAATGTGCTCTATATTAATTTGAAGAAAAACCACTTCCAAATCCTCAAATAAAATGAAGTAAATATTGATACTTTTGAGTTTTCAGCAAGTTTATGACGTCATAATACCATGCATGATGCTGTCAACACGTGAAATGACTTGAATATGTAAAGTTGGGTTATCTAATGATTGAATTACATAAAATCCATTGAGATGGTACAAATTTTACAATAAGGTGAAAATATGAGCCAATGTCAGTACTTCATGAACATATTCCTTACGACAAAGATCAATCTATATCTGGACTAGGAAGAACCTTAGGAATTGACAATGTTGAAATTTAAACGGATAATTTATAGCTTTGATGTGTTCGTACCGGAGCGGGCTAATCTCGATGACATCAAACTCCACCAGTAGCGCTCACCATCAGGGATGTTAGAAATCGATGTTCCAGACAATGCATTTTGCTAAGCCTGCCGCGCGTCTTGCCTGATGCATGATCAATGGTGCTCTACAAAACACTATATAAGCATGACGTGCATTGATTGAACCATCAAACCAAAAATATCGAAATGGAAACCATTTAATGACTTAGATCAACCTAAGTCTGGGATAAGAAGAATCTTAGAGTTTTGACAATGTTGAAATTTAAAAGAATGATTTATAGAATTGATCTATTTTTAAAACAAAAATGTTGAAGCCAGAGCGGGCTAACCTCGGTGAATTAAAGCTCCACCAGCAGTGCTAACCAATACGGATGGTTATAGAAATCAAATTTCCGCACAATAAATATTGATACGTCTGACGTGCATTTCGCTTACTAAAGCCCATCAGAGGCGCTCTACCAAAGATTAAAAATGCTAAAAATTAGATGAATATGAAGAGCATAGGTCAATAGAGCCAAATGTACCGAAATGGAAACCAAATTATGTTACATATCAACCTATGAGGCCATGGGATCACTTGGAACATCAACACTACAATTAAGATTTTTGCATCGATCCGGGATGAAAATAATTTAAAGGGTCTTTTTTTTATGGGAATGCTTATTGGTTCTTTTCATTCATATTGTTACGGAAAATTTAATTTTATAAGACCCAAAACATTCTTTATCCGAGGAAAACCTGTAATAGAGTTGTGAAAGAAAATTTGCTTCTATACCCTCCTCCACAACAGCGAATTTGTAGAATTGCTGATAAATATGGATGACCTTTTATTAGTGTCGTAATAATTTTGTATAGACAGGTTATATCTTTTAGTAAGTAAGTAAGTAAGTAAGTAAACACTTTATTTTAAGAGGATAACACAGTTAGTACAAAAACTAATCTTCACTGAAACCCTCGCATTCTATGTACAATTACATATAATAATAAATCAAACAAACAAAATTATACTTGTGTAATGAACATTATTCATTACCATTCATGAAATAACATGTAAAACATCATTCAATATTATTTTCTTGTTGTAATAACAAGCATTTCAAGTATTGTTTTTTTTTAAAGAATCAACACTCTGAATATCTTTTAAGTGCTGAGGAAGAGTATTCCATAAGATACTAGTAGTTCCAGAATAATGAAAAGTGTTCTTCATAAAGTTATAATTTGGTCTAGTAACAAATAAATTGCCAGAATCAGCGGATCTTAATTAATAAGAGGAGATGTCTGAAGACTTGTCGAATGAGCAGGATAAATTTATAGGAGTTAAAATTACAAGTACCAAAACGCGGGTATGAACGGTTAATTTGGATATGCTATATATCGATATTTCAAGGAGTAACCTCTCATCAGTAGCATTTAAATCAAAACATTGGAAGGTCAAATTCCAAAACTGTTGAAAACGAAAAGTACTCAAAACGTTCGAACAAGGAAGCCAAATCCAGCACCGAGGATATCGACCATGTGCATTACAAGGAAAGAAACCTGGTGTTTTAAACAATTTTGAATTTAAAAAACGGAAATTTCAGCGACAAAAAAATTTAGAAATTAAATGGTAAATTGTGTCAGACAAGTCTGACTACCAGGCTTGTGATTACCCTCGGGGACCTCTGGTCCACCAGCAGCGGTTATCGCCCAGTGGTTTCAAAATTACAAATACCAAAACGCGGGTATGAACGGTTAATTTGGATATGCTATATATCTATATTTAAAGGAGTAACCTCTCATCAGTAGCATTTAAATCAAATCATTGGAAGGTCAAATTCCAAAACTGTTGAAAACGAAAAGTACTCAAAACCAAAACGTTCGAACAAGGAAGCCAAATCCAGCACCGAGGATATCGACCATGTGCATTACAAGGAAAGAAACCTGGTGTTTTAAACAATTTTGAATTTAAAAAATGGAAATTTCAGCGATAAAATATTTAGAAATTAAATCGTAAATCGTGTCAGACAAGTCGGACTACCAGGCTTGTGATTACCCTCGGGGACCTCTGGTCCACCAGCAGCGGTTATCGCCCAGTGGTTTCAAAATTACAAATACCAAAACGCGGGTATGAACGGTCAATTTGGATATGCTATATATCGATATTTCAAGGAGTAACCTCTCATCAGTAGCATTTAAATCAAAACATTGGAAGGTCAAATTACAAAACTGTTGAAAACGAAAAGTACTCAAAACCAAAACGTTCGAACAAGGAAGCCAAATCCAGCACCGAGGATATCGACCATGTGCATTACAAGGAAAGAAACCTGGTGTTTTAAACAATTTTGAATTTAAGAAACGGAAATTTCAGCGACAAAAATATTTAGAAATTAAATGGTAAATCGTGTCAGACAAGTCTGACTACCAGGCTTGTGATTACCCTCGGGGACCTCTGGTCCACCAGCACCGGTTATCGCCCAGTGGTTTCAAAATTACAAATACCAAAACGCGGGTATGAACGGTTAATTTGGATATGCTATATATCGATATTTCAAGGAGTAACCTCTCATCAGTAGCATTTAAATAAAAACATTGGAAGGTCAAATTCCAAAACTGTTGAAAACGAAAAGTACTCAAAACCGAAACGTTCGAACAAGGAAGCCAAATCCAGCACCGAGGATATCGACCATGTGCATTACAAGGAAAGAAACCTGGTGTTTTAAACAATTTTGAATTTAAAAAACGGAAATTTCAGCGACAAAAATATTTAGAAATTAAATGGTAAATCGTGTCAGACAAGTCTGACTACCAGGCTTGTGATTACTCTCGGGGACCTCTGGTCCACCAGCAGCGGTTATCGCCATGTGGTTTCAAAATTACAAATACCAAAACGCGGGTATGAACAGTTAAATTGGATATGCTATATATCGATATTTCAAGGAGTAACCTCTCATCAGTAGCATTTAAATCAAAACATTGGAAGGTCAAATTCCAAAACTGTTGAAAACGAAAAGTACTCAAAACCAAAACGTTCGAACAAGGAAGCCAAATCCAGCACCGAGGATATAGACCATGTTCATTACAAGGAAAGAAACCTGGTGTTTTAAACAATTTTGAATTTAAAAAACGGAAATTTCAGCGACAAAAATATTTAGAAATTAAATGGAAAATCGTGTCAGACAAGTCTGCCTACCAGGCTTGTGATTACCCTCGGGGACCTCTGGTCCACCAGCAGCGGTTATCGCCCAGTGGTTTCAAAATTACAAATACCAAAACGCGGGTATGAACGGTTAATTTGGATATGCTATATATTGATATTTCAAGGAGTAACCTCTCATCAGTAGCATTTAAATCAAAACATTGGAAGGTCAAATTCCAAAACTGTTGAAAACGAAAAGTACTCAAAACCAAAACGTTCGAACAAGAAAGCCAAATCCAGCACCGAGAATATCGACCATGTGCATTACAAGGAAAGAAACCTGGTGTTTTAAAAAATTTTGAATTTAAAAAACGGAAATTTCAGCGACAAAAATATTTAGAAATTAAATGGTAAATCGTGTCAGACAAGTCTGACTACCAGGCTTGTGATTACCCTCGCGGACCTCTGGTCCACCAGCAGCGGTTATCGCCCAGTGGTTTCAAAATTACAAATACCAAAACGCGGGTATGAATGGTTAATGTGGATATGCTATATATCGATATTTCAAGGAGTAACCTCTCATCAGTAGCATTTAAATCAAAACATTGGAAGGTCAAATTCCAAAACTGTTGAAAACGAAAAGTACTCAAAACCAAAACGTTCGAACAAGGAAGCCAAATCTAGCACCGAGGATATCGACCATGTGCATTACAAGGAAAGAAACCTGGTGTTTAAAACAATTTTGAATTTAAAAAAACGGAAATTTCAGCGATAAAAATATTTAGAAATTAAATGGTAATTCGTGTCAGACAAGTCTGACTACCAGGCTTGTGATTACCTTCGTTGGACCTCTGGTCCACCAGCAGCGGTTATCGCCCAGTGGTTTCAAAATTACAAATACCAAAACGCGTGTATGAACGGTTAATTTGGATATGCTATATATCGATATTTCAAGGAGTAACCTATCATCAGTAGCATTTAAATCAAAACATTGGAAGGTCAAATTCCAAAACTGTTGAAAACGAAAAGTACTCAAAACCAAAACGTTCGAACAAGGAAGCCAAATCCAGCACCGAGGATATCGACCATGTGCATTACAAGGATTTAAACCTGGTGTTTTAAACAATTTTGAATTTAAAAAACGGAAATTTCAGCGACAAAAAATATTTAGAAATTAAATGGTAAATCGTGTCAGACAAGTCTGACTACCAGGCTTGTGATTACCCTCGGGGACCTCTGGTCCACCAGCAGCGGTTATCGCCCAGTGGTTTCAAAATTACAAATACCAAAACGCGGGTATGAACGGTTAATTTGGATAATTTGGAGGAGCACATCCTCTAATGCATTTGAACATTAATACACCTTTGTGATAGTGTACACGATTCATGAAAGTTAGCCACCCAAGTTCTTTAAATAAAATCAATGAATTAGCATGATGTTTTGCATTTAGTATAATTCTTGCTGCACGCTTTTGCATTTTGTAAACCCTATCAATATTTATACCCGTGGCTTCTCCCCATATAATACAACAATAATCAAAAAGCAGTACGATATACCCATTATAATATGATAGAAGCCCTTCCCGCGGTAGATATGTTCCCAAACGAGACATCAATCCAATCCTAGATGATATTTTGGAGACTAAGGTTCCTATATGTTGACCATGATAATGTGTTATCAGTAGTTATATTCAATAATTTTTCACATTCTACATTCTCTAGAGCAGAATAATTGTACATAATGCTAAGAACATCATCTAAATTTTGCAACCTCTGGTTTGACCCGATCAACATTGATTTAGATTTTTTAGTGTTAATAACCATATCATTACTGAATACACCATTCATGTATTTTTAACATATCTATAAAGACCTTTTAAAATTAAAATCATTCAACATTTACATATCTGCAAAGATAGTAATTTTAAAGACATGCAATCATATATGTCAACAATCATTTGGGCTTGCCTTAAACATGTTGTACCATTATGAACAAAGTGCTTAAACAGAGGTTCATTGTTCCCAAATGTATGTCAGTCATTTAAAACAATTTCTAATCTAGTTTTTTTAGAAAAAAAAATTAAATGTTCCATTTGTTGTAAATATTTGATAACTTCAAGACTTATTTTGTCTATTAGAAAAACATAAAGTCAATAATCCATTTTAAGGCGCTGGTTGAAATTTAGTCAAATACACATGTATAATATTTTGTGGTATTAGTACGATATCGGGATGAAATGTATCTTAGTTTGCTTCAGATGTTCTTGATTTATGTCTTATTCTTTTTTTGTGAAATGTACTCTTGCAGCTTAATATTTATAATGGAAATTAAAGCAGCCTTTCCTATTTGTTAATTGCAAATCCAGTCACCGGAATATTCTAACGCATTTGTTTATCCAATTACTATTGTTCTTATATAAGAACAATAGCTGTATAGTTATTTTTATATAAGAAAATTTACCAAGAGCAATATTTATAAAAGGCAATAGTATTTAATTATCTTAAATATGCCAGGAAATTAAGATCTGATATTGTAAAGAAGATGTAATAGCAATGTTCTTTGTTCTCTGTCACGTATTTGTATTCATGTTTATCATTGAGATTTCCGATTAATTCATCCTTTTGGTTGAATCTGCTGCTGTGAAATTTTTAATTCAGCATAGGATTAATGGTCAGCTGTAGTAAGTATAACTTAAAGTCGTCCAAATGTTGATAAAGTGCAGGATCCCCTCCTGTTCCAGGGGTCTGTCTCCTTGTCTCTTTAATGTAGCCGGGTGATGAGAATCCTTTTATCATCATTTCTTTCGAAATTCTGTTTTTGATCTTCCAATGCTTTTATTCAGTCGTTGCTGATTAGAGGTTATTTACAACATATAAATTTGTACTGTTTAATACCGTTGACTTTTAAACCACTGGTTGACAACCCTGCTGATGGACAAAAGGTCCAAAAGGGTAATCACAAACCGGCTTGTCGTCAAACATGTCTGTTACAAACATCAATATCATAATTTCGTTTTTTTTTTTCATTGAAATTATCGATTGTTTAAATTCGAAATTGTTTGAACACCACGTTTCTTTACTTGTACTACGCATCCTCGATGTCGTTGGTGCTGTATTTTGTTTCCCTGTTCAAGCGTTATTGGTTTTGAGTACTTTTCTTTAAATTCTTTTGGTTTAAACTTCCAATGTTTTAAATTCAAATGCTTCTGGTGAGCGGTTACTCCTTGAAATATGCATAAATTAACAGCATAAACACATTAAATGTAGTTATAACCATTTTGGTAGTTGTATATACGGAGACTGAGAAAGTTATATTGCTTCTTAGAGAATGGAAAAGGCTTATCAGTTAGAGCATGTGAAATAAGGAACGATGGTGTTGTCAAGCACAGAACAGAAAAATTGAGATTAATATTTTTACAGACAAACATGTGCATGTATATCTGTAGTGGAAAGAAGTACTATGGCGTTAAGTAAGGGCTGTAAGACAACAGAGTATGAATAACAAAAAAAAAATTTCCTTAGCTTCAACTTCAATTTCCCAATCGTCTTCTTTCCCTTTAAATATGCATAAAGTAACAGCATAAACACATTAAATGTAGTAATAACCATTTTGGTATTTGTATATATATATTGAGACTGAGAAAGTTCTATTGCTTCTTAGAGAATGGAAAATGCTTATGACTACAAAAATATCAGTTAGAGCATGTGAAATAAGAAATGATGGTGTTGTCAAGCACAGAACAGAAAAAAATGAGATTAATACTTTGACAGACAAACATGTGCATGTTAATCTGTAGTGGAAAGAAGTACTATGGCGTTAAGTAAGGGCTTTAAGACAACAAAGTTTGAATAACAAAAAAAAGTTTTCCTTAGCTTCAACTACAATTTCCCAATCGTCCTCTTTCCCTTCTTATGTAGGAACATGCTGTCCGCTCCAGCTTATGGGGTTTACGTATCATATTTGATTCGTTATTCCAGATCTTGCGGGGCTTACATCGATTACTTGGCACAGCGTCACGTCTGACACAAAAATTGCTAACACAATTAAGTTTATGTTGCTCCTTCATATCTCTCTTCACTCTAGAAATTTTACAGGAGACACTATGCACTCATTGACAAGTATGGGATTTTAATCTCTCAGATGGGTGCTGATGTTGGTTTGTTTTGTTTTCCTTTACTAGATTTTAAACACTTAATTGACAATTGACACCGCGATGAGTGTGATATGGCAAGCAGGAACTCTTCCTGAGTTTACTCTCGTTACCACTTGAGTTCGCGTTGTTGATTTCTGTTCGGTTGATTTGTGTTTTTTATGCTTTGTGTTTCTTCGTGCTGTTCTCGTACATGTTTACTGGTTTTGTTGTTGCCCTTTCAGACATTTGACATTCGAATGCCCCATTGGTTCCTCTTTGCTTCTTTCAGAAAAAGAGTGGGCAATATGCTAACCAGAAAAAATGTGTTGAACGTTGTGTTGATGAGACCAAGAAACACTTTTAAAAAGTGCACATCAACCCTACATTAAAGATATTGGCATCGATCCGGGATGAAAAATCATTTAAACAATATTTTCTTACGGAATTGCTTGTTGGTTCTCTTCATTAATAATTTTACGGATAATTTTATTTTTGAAGACCCGAAACAGTGTTTATCTGAGGAAAACCTGTAATAGCATTGTGCACAAAGAACCTTTACTTCTTATATCCCCTGTAACAACAGTGCATTTGTAGAATTGTTGATAAATATGGATGACCTTTCATTAGTGTCGTAAAAATGTTTTATAGACATTCCATATATATTGAGTCCTTTTAAAATTCAAAATATTTTATAACATTTACATATCTGCAAAGACGGTAATTTTAAAGCCACTTATTTATCAATGTCAACAATCATTCGCGCCTCCTTAAACACGCGGTACCACTATGAACAAATCGCTCAAACAGAGGTTGATTGTTCCCCAAGGTATATCAATCATTTTTATCAATTTTTAATCTAGTTTACATTTCTTTCCCCCAAAACAACCAAAACTGTCTTAAATTTTCCATTTGATGTAAATTATTGACAAATCAAAGGTTATTATTTTATCTATTTAAAACAATTAAAAGACTAGCACAAGGATCACGCGATTAATGCCCATCTGCTCGTATCTTATTCTGCGCCGCACACCTTCCAGGGATCGATCCCAAAACATATTTCTAATGCATGCGATTGCACCTGACAATATTCCGTGTATACAAAGCGTTCAAAAACTATTAAACTATTGATTGAGATAAATACTTAAACGTCGACCTTTGATTTTTGTGTCCATAGCGAATCGTAGACAATATGCATTAGAGTCCACACTTGTTAAGGATGTTCGCTACTATTATTGAAAATAAATAGGTTTCAAATTTGATGCCTTAAATTAAAAGATAATAGTAAAAGGTATAAAGTAAGCAAAAAAAATTGATGGGTTCGTGACCTCGTTTTCAAGATGAGTGACGTTAAAGTTTTGGCGGGAAAAGGTTTTCTCTGACTTTTTCATAGGTTTAGCATTAGCACTATTAAGCTGTTAAAACCCATGACAGAATAAAAAGGATTTGATAAAACTTTGTCTATAACCTCTTTATGACATATTTAAGACATTAATAACAAGAAAATAGGGGGTTTGTGTGCAAAAATTTTAACCCTATTTTGATGGTAAAATTTAGAGGATTCCGAAAAAATGACAGAAATACCAAAATAATACCAGCGAGCATCCTTAAATAGATAAAATAATGAAATTTCATTTATTGAATAATTACAACAACAACAAATGGAACATTTAAGTTTGTTTTTGGTTTTTTTTTTTTGTTTTTTTTTTTTTTTTGGTTTTTTGTCGTTTTTTTTTCTTTGGAAAGAAATGTAAGCTAGATTAGAACTGTTACAAAATGATTGATATACCTTTGGGAACAATGAACCTTTGTTTAAGCGCTTTGTTCATAATGGTACAACGTGTTTAAGGCAAGCCCAAATGATTTTTGCCATATCTAAATGCATGGCTTTAAAATAACCATCTTTTTAGTTTTGTAAATGTGAAATGATTTTGAATTTTAAAAGGTCCTAATAGGTCTGAAATGTCTATATAACATTTTTACGACACTAATAAAAGGTCATCCATTTTAATCAACAATTCTACAAATGCACTGTTGTGGCAGGGGTATTAGAAGTTAATATTCTTTGTGCACTGCTCTATTACAGGTTTTCCTCGGATAAAAACTATTTTGAGTCTTTGAAATAAAATGTCCGTAACAATATGAATGAAAAGAACCAACAAGCGTTCCCATAACAAAAGACCCTTCAAATGATTTTTCTACATGAATCGATGCAATTATCTTACTTGTAGTGTTGATGTGTCAAGTGACCCCACGGCCTTATAGGTATGCTCTTTATATTCATGTATTAGTGTTTTGCATTTTTATTCCTTGGTAGAGCGCCTCTGATGGGCTTTAGTAAGAGAAACACGTGGCAGGCGTAGCAAACTTCATTGTGTGGATCATCGATTTCTAATATCCCTGATGGTTAGCGCTGCTGGTGGAGTTTTAGGTCACCGAGGTTATCCCGCCACGGTAGGAACACATTAAAGCTATAAATTATCCGTTTACATTTCAACATTGTCAATCCCTTTGGTTCTTCCTAGTCCAGCCATAGTTTAATCTTTGTCGTAATTTGGTTTCCATTTCGGAATATCTAATTTGGTTTTATTGTTCTCTCTTCATATTCACAATTACATGTATATAAAGTGTTTGGCAGTTTAAATCTTTGCGATATTCGGCCAACATATTATAGAATTTGGTTTGTCATACTATATATGTAACTTGTTGATTACCCGGAACTTGTGATCTTCCATAGACAGGTGTATCATTATTGATATTTTGCACATAATTTTGCTTTAACCTGTGTTAGGTGCCCTCCAAATCCGTCTGAAGCTTGCAGTGAGGTGTGCGCATTAGCTCCACATGTGACTTCAGGATGAAGAACGGTAATAAAAGCACTATTCCTTTTTTTTTGTTTCACTTCAATATTCATAACGTGATTTTGTGTCATGCATATAAACTCCAAATCCCTTTTATTTCAAAACAAGTAATTAAAAGCAAACTGACCAATTGGTGTCATAAAATGGACAAATTGTGCCTGGAAATCCCTAGATCCTCTCGTCGAGATACTTGACGTGACGAAAAATATACTAGGGATAAGCCAAGTGAAGTCACATGTAACACAGATGGGTCGACCACAACCCCTGGTGCCTGAAAAAATTGAGCGAGGACGTTTACTGGCATCATTGTGCGAACTGGAAACCAGAGACTGCGGAGATAGTTGGACCTTCAAACACATGCAAGTTGAAGAACGGTGTCACCTGCATATCTGAAAACGTAATCTATGCCATCCGCTGTGCTAAGTGTTCGAAAATCTACGAAGGTTAGACTTATAGTCGACTGGAAGACAGATTTGCCGAAGTGTTCTTAAATGCGGAGATTGTCCAGTCGTACAACACTTTTGCTTGTCGAACCACAGCATCCAAGATATGCAGGTTACCTTTCTCATTGAAAATTGCACTGGCGAAAAACAAAGACAATTTCTTGAGCAAAGAATTATCAAATTTTAAGGAACATTTCAACCCTTTGGAATCAATATAAAAAGACAGATGTTTACTTAACATGCTTAATATAAAGTTACAGATTCGTATTGATGACGTTTGATGACGTATAAATTCCTTTATAGATCTGGTCATTTTAAACAAACTTCTAGTCTCTTTCACTGATGTACCCAAGGTCGACACTTGTCAATGAGTTCTCGACAGTTGATGTGTCCTCATCTTTTCTCCTTTATTGCCCCTTAAGAAGGACGTGAGGTCCGAAAATTTGGGTACCTTTTAATTGTTTTGATTCAATTTTTGCCTTTTATTGTGATTTATTATTTGGATTTTACCTTTTAAATGTGATTTTACCTTCTAAACATGTACAATTCTTTTATTTACTCATTTATAAACCACGGTATTTTTTTATTTTATTATTCAAAAGCTTGCTTGGTGCTATATTATGAAACAAGAATTATATATATATACCAATGGAAATCATTTCTGTATTCTCCTTCGCTTTATGTTGGGTGTAAAAAGTTGCTGAAGGCCGGGAATTGCTAGTGCGCAATTGTAACCTAAATCATAAGGGAATAATTAAAAATACAGATTAAGCTAAAATATTTGAAAGGTTACCGTACTAGTTTTAAATATAATAAGTGTTCAAAAGGCGGGGAATGTTTTCTCTTGTTTTTCATATTGCTTCAAAATATTTTGCCTTATTTTGAAATAAAACCCCAGGGATTCCGATTATCTCAAAAGCCGACATGTCAACATCCTTTAGTTTGTTTAGTTTTTTTTTTTTTTTTTTTTTTTTTTTAAGAAATGTAAACTAGATTAGAAATTGTTATAAAATGACTGTTATACGTTTGGGAGCAATGATTAAAGGTCATTCATAATTATCAACTATTTTACAAATTTACTGTCGGGTTATGTGGCATTTAAAGTCTGTTTTGAGTCCTTAAAAATAAACCTACCTATAACATTATTTATGAAAAGATATTTTAAGTGTTGGGTTGGTGTTCACCATAGGGGGTGTATTTTAAAGTGTATTCTGATTGCATATCAATAGCAATGAGCACAGCGTTCCTTACTGGCATACTGCCCACTCTTTTTCTGAAAATTTCACTCTTTCTTCGCTTACTCGCACTATAGATATATATGCACATTTTTGTCTCCATGTTTTCCTAATATAAAGAATATCTCTCCAGGACTGATCTTCTCATCTGTACTTGACAACACAAACGGTTTTTTGGGGTTTTTTTTGTTTTTTTTTTCAACCGGACCCAAGGCCATATGAGCTTATGCCCTCGTTAACAATTGCAAAAATCTTCTTCTCTGAAACCACTGAACCAATTCAACTGGAACTTTTCAGTTAAGATTTATGTCATGTTTGCAACAAATGATTCGAAAAAAAAACACATGAAAGCTGCTTATAAAAAACAAAACATAGGGTAAAATCTCTTACAAAATCACATAAAACAGATATAAAAATTCCGAAGACCCTCAGACTCTTTAGAATGAAAAGTTTTCATAGGGTCATAGATGTTAGATGGCTCCTTATAGGAGTTTAACGTTGCTTTTTCAGGGAAATGTTGTTTTTCATGTTTTGACCTATAGAATGAAACCTATCAAAGATAGAGGAAGCTTTAGTTTATATAGCTCCACAACAGTTTCCACTTTTTCAAAAAATTCAGATTATACTTTATAGGGGTTTAGTCCTATGGAATGAAAACTATACAAAAGTCTCCATTGGATAGAAGTTTTCAGGTAATCTCTTCTGGGGTTATGGCTCTTTAAAGGTCCAAAACAAAGCTCTCATGTTTTTTGTCCTAAAAAAATGCATGAAAACAAATGAAGATAGAGAAAAGCTGTTGCTTGCTAAAACCATCAGTTCAATAAGGTCAACAAAATTGTTCAATAGTTCGAAGTTGTCAGATAACATTTATATTATGTATTTAAGTTTTTTTTCAGATTAAAAAAGGGCAATCTGATTGAAATCAGATCTATCAATTGCTCCCTACTGTCACTGCATGGTAGGTCAAACGACATCCCATTCTACTTTCTGTATGTTCTGATGACCTTTTGAATTGTCCAATCGGATTGCAGCTTCCAAGATTTTGGAACCATTACATCTTGTGATGAATCCAAAGGATTCCGAAAAAGGTCATTAGAACAGAAAGTAGAATGGGATGTCTTCAGATCTTCCATGCAGAGACAGTAGGAAGCAATTGATAGATCTGATTTTAATCAGATTCTCAATAAGGGTTGCTTTCGTTGTTAACAGAGGTCTAATAGTCAAGTACCAAATTCCTGATGCAGGTTACTTTACGGATTCTGCCTATCTGTCATTCAGTTTCCCCTCCTATCCGGATACCGTATTTTGTCCATGTTTTAACCTCCAGCAAGTTTGTTTCTTTTAAATCTTATCAGTGTTTTTATGAACAATGTTTTACGTGATATTCTCCATAAAATGTGTATTTCGTCACTAGTAAACCCAAAATTTCTTGATTGGACATAATTTACTTGGCAAGTCTTGTTTGCATTGGACTTGATAAATGTTCAGTAGTGTCAAGTTCAATTTTAGAAGAATATCTTTAAAAAATTTGCTCAAACTCTTTTGTAAATCTGATTTGATATATGCAATGTTAATGTTTCAATTTTGTTAAATCACAAGCCTGGTCGTCAGACTTGTCTGACACGATTTACCATAAAATCTTAATATTTTTGTCACTAAATTTTCCGATTTGTTTAAAACACCAGGTTTCTTTCCTTGTAATGCACATGGTCGATATCCTCGGTGCTGGGTTTGAATTCCTTGTTCGAACGTTTAAGTTTTGAGCACTTTTCGTTTTCAACAGTTTGGGAATTTGACCTTCCAATGTTTTGATTTAAATGTTACTGATGAGAGGTTACTCCTTGAAATATCGATATATAGCATATCCAAATTAACCGTTTATACCCACGTTTTGGTATATGTAACATTAAACTTGCAATTTGCATTTAACTGGTGGTTAATTTGTAATTCTGTTAAAAACAGGTTTCATAATTTTTTATTATGTCAAATTAGATATTAATAGTTTCTCTTTAGCAAATATCTAAAGAGTTTGACAATTAGTGCTTTTAAATCATCGCTCATAGTTGTTAAACTATTTCTCTATTTGTAAAATTGATTTATTCCCCTTGGAACTGTTTCTGAATTTTTCAATTTCCCTCCTAATACACTGAATGGCGTATGTAGTAAATTACGATATCTGCTACATAGATGCAAACCATTGAAAGGCCTTAATATTGTCTTTAAAATAGTAATCCTATCAAAATTTTAAAGATATTTTTGTTGAGCGGTATACACTTATCCAATCGCATGTTGCAAAATATGACCAAAAATACTTTTGACCAAGTGATTCTTCTGACGCTGTAACCAACATTGTTAAATACATCGCTTATTTCTACATATTTTGAATTGGTTCATACAAAAATATAGCTGCATAGTCGGCTATCTATTTGTTGATCGGTTTGACTGACTGGTGACTACCTAGACAAAGGTCTCAAGTGACATAAGTATAACATATTGCTGCATAGCCTTATATTGTTGTGACTGACTGGGGACTTCCTAAATAAGGGTTTCAAGTGACATAGGTATAACATATCGTTGCATAGTCGTAGATTAGTGTTACTGACTGGGGACTACCTAGACAAAGGTCTCAAGTGACATAAGTATAACATATGTTAAAAATTAAAACAAACGAACGGTGCATATTTGAACTATGTGCTAATAACCTATATGCACTTGTATTTGATATGTTCAAATGAACATTGATATGCATTTGGTGTCATTAAAATAATCATCTGCATAATTTAACCGGTACAGCTGTACTCTAGTTTAAACCTAGCCTCTTATTTCCCTGTGAAGATTTTGATCAATTGCATGTTTCATATTACGCTCTATTGGATAAAAGAGATAAATACAGGGGGTCCAATGTAATTGGTAAGTGCGCAGCATAATTTGGTAAGTGACTATAAAGATGACGGAAAAACCTCGCTTCGTTCGACAACAGTCAGTTTTCTCTTCATGTTAACAAAAGTTATATAAATCTTATGAATAAAACAATGTTACCTTTCGGCAATTATGAGTTATGAGAAATGGTCCAAAACAAAAATGTGATGCTTGATTTGCTTTTTAAAAAGCTATTGAAGAAAAACCAGCCACTTGACAGCAATTATTTAGTCATGCCGAAATACACAGGCTTTGTTTCAGATACTCTGATCACAAACGTTAGGTTTTATGGTGTTTTGTGGTTCGTCAACAAGCATAGATATATTTAAATATTTGTTTCTGTAAAAGAAACATGTATTTGTTGACATATTTACAATTATTTGATTTTTTGGTAAGTGCAAGTCAGTGTACTTAAAAAAAATGGTAATGTATATTATAACAATGCAAAAACTATTGAAAGCACGTCTTTTATAATTTCTAATGTAATCGATTTTTTGCCGGATTTCACTGGTGAAAATCCGGGTTGTTACATTGTAAGTACTATTCCACAAATGGATCAGGCAGGGGATGGCACATCGATAATTTCCAATTTCAGATTTTGGGGTAAAGATGCATTCATTTTACCATAGACCTGTATATTAATATACAGATCTATGATTTTACCATAATTAATATGTATTTGGTGCCTAGATATTTTTGACTGGTAAAATATGGCGGGGCATTTTCCCGTACTTTTCAATATACAATGTAACTAAATTTTGACTAGTAATATCTCTTTAACCCAAGATAGACTGAAAAATTTAGTGATCAAAACAAAGTTTACTGGGGTTGCTTTACCTAATTCTTTTGAATCTTTTGGTGTATTTATTATCGATGTGCCACCCTATTAATGGTATCTGTCTGATTCTTAGAAAAAGTAGTACTTAAATGGTGAATGTCAGGCGGCATCGGGGAAAATACTTTCGTAACAGTTCTCTCGGCAACTACTTATCACAGCTCCTTGATTTTTGGTATGCAGCATCAGAATGGACTCCCATAACTTGGAATTTGAATTCAGGTCCGTGGCTCATATACTTTCTGTTTAACGAAATCCGGTCATTTCTGTCTTTGACCCATTTTTGGAGGGTTATTTTAATCTTGATGTGTCCGATTGCTTTTTTTTAAAGAATAAATGTTAAGCTTTTTATATTGTGTAAAATCCCAGGTGTAACACGATATGAGCAGAAATAAAGCACAACTGAATAAACAACAGTACAGTTTCTCCTCTCATTTCATATTCTACGGACAAAAGTTGAAAACGGTACTATCGTAATCAGAAACTGATCATCAAAATGAAATCTTAAACAGTGTCTAGCAATGTACCAAAAAAAATAATGATATCCATAAAAAAACATCAAATGAATTTGAATATACACCATGGTAACATAGAAAGGTGCGAAGTTTGGTCACGTACAATTTTATTGAATAGCCAAGTCCTCTGAAAATTACCGACGACCCAGTTGTTTATTTAGTATCACAGTTTATATAAAACTTTTTTGTCATTTTGTTTGGATATTTTATGCAGTCTGGTATTTCGTTTTGAGCAACTTTCTAAACATGACACAATGAATGCAATAATCTAGTAACGATTGCAATACATTTGCGTTCTTTTTTTTTCACTGCCATCAGCTTTCCAGCGCAAACGATAGCCGTTAAGATCCCGTTGCAATAACAAATAGTTTTTTATATATATTACATAATTTTTCCCTTTTTGTTGTATTTTTTAACACTCCACGACACTTGAATGTGCCCACCACAATGAATACAATGCTCGCATATGAAATTTGGTGTCCGGTGAATTGGCATGTGCTGTCTCAATTCAGTTTCAGTTCTTTTTTTTCTTGGTTTCGGTGGTCAAAGCTAAACGATATTGTTCAAGGAGCACCTTCTTGGCTTCAAACGTATTTCTGTAAGTGATACTTTCATACTCTTTTTAAACACAAAAAGCTCGAAGTATTTAATTGTCACATTTAATTCGTATAGGTTTTCATATTGATCATAAATCTATTTGTATTAGTATGCCTTTTAAAATAAAACTTTTTAAAGTGTTAACGCATGACCATACTCATCATAGCAAGGTAACCGAATTGGCAATGTGAAATTAACATAACTGACTGGAAAATATGTACATCTTTACAATACATGTTTGAATGTCTAGTATATAATCAAACAATGTTACTGTAATTTCAACCCTGAAAATCATCTGACTTTAATTTTTTGAGAGCCCTTCGCGAGGATCGAACTCGAAACATTTGGGACATCTACGGCGTACGCGCCTAGCTAACAGAACAAAGGTTGTAACAATGTACTTTGTCGGAAAATATCAAAGTGATTTGATTCAGCCTGATAAACAGATACATGTAGTAGAATAGAAACGTATCGGAAATTTAACAAGAGGCTCCCAGGAGCCTGAATCGCTCTCCTGACATATGTGCCTGAAGTAAAGGTTATAAGGCAAAATCTATTTAACGTTGAAAGGGTCATAAGATTAATAAGGGGGTCATCTGACAATATGGTGGATCTAAAGGTGCTGATCACTTTTGTTCTCAATCAAAATCTAAAAATCTGTCACCCTTTTTGAGTTATTTGCAAAAAAATGCAGTTTAACCTAATGTTCTATTTTTGTCACAGCGGCCATGTTTTACAACCAATCAAAAATCCCCACAACAGTTCTATACACCTAATAATAATAAACAATAATACCAAGTTTGGTTCCATTTGGACTTAAAGTGTCAGAGGAGTTAACATTTTCAATATAAGGAAATGCAGTTAAAATGCTCAATAATGACGTTCCAAGGGAAATAATTCCTCAAAGGAAAGGTCCTACAACTTTGACCCTGTTACAAATTTTGTAGATCTTGATGCGCTTAACAATATGCAATTTAAATTTCTCAAATATCTTGTATAGTGTTCAAGATATTGAGCTAAACGGGTGCAAAATTTGCAAAAAAATCCACAAAAAGGGCAATAACTCCTACATGGGTCGTTGGATTTTCTTCAAAATTTCAGGGCAGGTAGATCTTGAGGTGCTGATCACTTTTACCCATGCCAGAATTTTGATATCTGTAGCCGTTTTTGAGTTATTTGCAAAAAAACTGCCATTTACCTCTATGTTCTATTTTTAGCCACAGTGGCCATGTTTTACGACCAATCAAAAATCCCCACATCAGTTCTATACACCTAATGCTAATAAACAACTATACCAAGTTTGGTTCCATTTGGACTTAAAGTGTCAGAGGAGTTAACGTTTTCAATGTAATGAGGAAATGCTGTTAAAATGCTAAATTTTGACGTTCTAAGGGCAATAACTCCTAAAAGGAAAGGTCCTACAACATTGACCCTGTTACATATTTTGTAGATCTTGATGTGCTTAACAATATGCAATTTAAATTTCTCAAATATCTAGTATAGTTTTCAAGATATTGAGCTAAACAGGTGCCAAATTTGCAAAAAATCCACAAAAAGGCCAATAACTCCTACATGGGTCGTTGGATTTTCTTCAAAATTTCAGGGCAGGTAGATCTTGAGGTGCTGATCACTTCTACTTCAGCCAGAATTTTGATATCTGTAGCCGTTTTTGAGTTATTTGCAAAAAACTGCATTTTACCCCTATGTTCTATTTTTAGCCATGGCGGCCATGTTTTACGACGAATCAAAAATCCCCACATCAGTTCTAAGCACCGAATGCTAATGAACAACCAAACTTTGTATGGTTGTTCATTAGCATGGTTGCAATTGGACTTATGGTGTCAGAGGAGTTAACGTTTTAAAAAGTTTACGGACGACGGACGACGGACGCCAAGTGATGACAATAGCTCACATGACCCTTCGGGTCAGGTGAGCTAAAAAAGGTATCTATGTCATTAAAACGTATTCGCAATATGCATGAATAAAGGCACACTTTCAAAATGTTTACATTGTGATAATATTCATTACCAATTTTGTTTAGTACACCGACTTGCACTTACCAAAAAATCAAATAATTGTAAATATGTCAACAAATACATGTTTCTTTTACAGAAACAAATATTTAAATATATCTATGCTTGTTGACGAACCACAAAACACCATAAAACCTAACGTTTGTGATCAGAGTACCTGAAACAAAGCCTGTGTATTTCGGCATCACAAAAAAATGCTGTCAAGTGGCCGGTTTTTCTTCAATAGCTTTTAAAATAGCTTGTTATGGACCATTTCTCATAACTCATAATTGCCGAAAGGTAACATGGTTTTATTCATTAGATGTATATAACTTTAGTAAATACGAAGAGAAAACTGACTGTTGACGAACGAAGCGAGGTTTTTCCGCCATCTTTATAGTCACTTACCAAGTTATGCTGCGCACTTACCAATGACCCCCTGAAATAACATGATAAAAGTTTTGATTTATGGTTTTCTACATTTTTTGTAAAAGTAGTGGTTTCGTGGATATCTATATTCTTTTGAATTTCGTTTAATTTTTGTATTCTAATTTCAATATCTATGATGAAACCTGCCTTTCAACACGTATTCACTTTTTTTATGTTGGGTGGTAAGCGGTTGTTTTGTATGTTTTACTTAAAAACACTTTCTACATACACAAGGATAAGGTAAACCATTACCTATTTTGAGTTCATTCGTGCATGTATTACTGCGGCATTGGTGTTTTATTTATCCTTTAATTCTATCTCTTATTTATTTTATTCATAATTGCGTTTTTTAAGGTAATACAATTTGTTGCTTTAGTATAATATCTTTTGCTTAACTATAGTGATCATATATGAACATGTTTCATATTACGCTCTCATTTGTAAAAAAGATAGAAAAAATAACATAATTGATCAGTAAATTCATAAAAGACCATTTTTAAAAACTCCGAAACGCTTTTGTTTTAGATAATTGATCCAATAATTGAAAGACGCAATTAGTTTAGTTTGAAACTGTAAGTAGAATTTGCTAGATGTACAATAAGATTGCAAACTTTTGACCACAAATAACATTTTTACAAATCATATTTGTTCAAAAATTTGGGATGTAAAGCATTCATAAAGGTATGATATCTCATTGTATGCATATGATATGGTAAAATGTGCGTTCTTTTTTTAAAATAAACACTTTTTATTTGGTCGATATCTAGGTCAAAATGGTGAAAGGAACCACCTGTTAAATCACCAATCTGTTATAGTCATTGGTCTCTTTTAAGAATATGAAGGTAGGTTAATCCTATAAACCTATCATAATTAACCTGAATTGTTTCCTAAGAGCAGCAGGTGTATGTCCACAACATTAGGTAAATTTATCTGACACTGATGTCATGTTCCTTATAATAAAAAAGGTCTTTGAAACCAATTATAATAGACCCTGTATTTTCGACCAAATCATGTTATAAATTATATTTATTTTTTTATTTTATGAAATAGGTAAATATATATGTAAAAGCATTTTTTACACAGAAAAATCATTGACAAAAAATATTTGAAAATGAATTTCAAAGAGTAGGCTTATAACTTTTAGGTAATTTTATGTGCTATATTCAGTAACTAGGATGGCAATAGAAAATAGACAATAAACAATATTAAATTTGCATAAACACATTTACATTAAATGATTGTAACTTAGAGAAAGAAGCACAAATTTCAATAAACAGTTTATAATTACAAACATTGCAATATTAACTGTATTATTTATTTATTTATTTATTTATTATACTTTTAATTGTGTATTCTAATCTGTCAGTATTCTTGTAAAATTAAATAGAAAAATTTAAGAATTGGATAGGAAAAAAATAATTTCTTTCATTGTAAAAGTATGAGGAAACGGATGTTCTAGTTTTTCAATAAGGTTATTTCTATAGTTGTTATACAAGGACAAGTTGATAGAAAGTGGAACTCGTCGTCAATGTTTTATTATCACAAGAGAGACAATACGATTACTTCTTTAAGTATCATTATTTATTCCTCTTTCTATAGCAAAGATGTGTGAACCTAAACGTAATTTACAAAGGATACTTACTAGATGTTTCTTTTGTGTCAGGCTCCGTGTAATTTAGTTTTAGTATATTTGAACCACAACTGAATATTTGAAAAAAGTTGAACATTGACTTGAATGTAAGTTTAATTGAATTAACTGTTTATAAGAATGTCGAGTAAGGCATAACGTTAAATCGGTTCACCTGTACTTAAGGTTAAACGTAGCGCAAACATCAAACGTAGATAAGTATAATATTTTTGTCATTTATTTTTACCAGAGTAATCGGGTGTGCTTCATATTACGCTCTGTAGAATAGAAAAGAAACATAATTGATTTCCGCCTATTATTTATTTTCATGGTCTTATTTATATAAACCCTTTTCAGTTTAGGATTTGGTATAATCTAACTGGCGACTTCAACATTGATTATGATACCTTGGTTTCAATTTATATTTTTTTCTTTAATGTTTGGTAAGTAACTGTTTTATTGTCTTTTATATTGTATTAATTCATAAGTGGTGGGATTTTGTGCTACCTTCATAATATTTTTAACATTAAATTGGCGACCTCTTCTTTCCATAAATCAAATTTCTGCAATATATGTACACGATCATTTTTACTTTTAAGGAGAAACGCCAAAAAATAAGGAAGTAGAGGTACCAATGGGGCATCCAAATGCTAAAGGTCCGAAAGGGCAGAGACAAAACCAGTGAACGACAGCGAGAACAGGACGAAAAAACAGACAGTATATATAAAACACGGAAACACACAAATTAGAATTAGATTTAATACTTCACTTTCAATCGCATATGCCATTCAACCATTGACGGCACTTCAACTTTGTTGAATGCGATTTTTTTTTTTATCTTAAACAAATGATGATACCACAACTATTTGAAGTTTGAAAATTCCTTTCTTTAAAAAATATAAAATACCATTTCGGTTTTTAGCATTGATTAAGAGTATCGGTTTTGTGTAATGATATATTATCAACCTTTTAACTGTTTGAAAAATTGTGTCGGATTTAAAATCTATAAATTTATAAATCTGATGATTTTTTCCCTGACTTTATAGATACCTCTAAGCTTTCTGTCAGTAAGTCACCAGTGTCACTGAGAAAGTTCTTCTATGTCTCGTTTGTTCTTGTTTTTATGTCCTTGGTTTTTTCTTGTTAAACAGAACTTAACTTGTATGAATTGATTTTTAATATGTGTTATTTTTGTGCTTGTTAAAAACAATTAGTAATAAGGGAAGGTCAGTCCAAAGATCCTAGTTAAATTCACCACATTTCCCTGATTGGAGAATTTTGTGTTGTTTACTCTTTTTACAAACAGTGTTAACTTTTATTGAGTAACACCTATTGCGCGTCTAGAACAAAAACTGTAGTTTTTGGGAAAGGATTAGTTTGAAACCTTAACCATTACACCACCCATTCTTCTATATAATGTGGTTCTATAACTAGTTTATAATCAGTTCATGTGTAAATGTACTTGCATATTCGTAGTTCTAGTTCTTGATGAGTTGATGTAACCTAAATCAAGTTGCTTTGTGATCTTCATTGCTTGCAATCATGAGGGGTTTTTTTTTTGGGGGGGGGGGGGGTTAGTTTTTATTTTTTTGTTTTTTTAGTTAATGATGAATTTGACTTTCGAAAACTTTTAATGGGTACACGTTTGTTCTTTAGCTTGAAATTAGAGCCTAACATCCTTTATAATAATGATTTATTTCTGTCTAGATCTTTATCTCATAGTTTCATATTACCTCTATAAAGGAACAAAAAAAGAAACATAATTAAGAGTTGAGTTCCGCTTTTATATCTTTTTGTCTCGCCTAAAAAGCAAAGTGAGATTTAAGTATGACTCAACCGACATAACGGGTGAGAGAGGCAGTGGAACCTAAACGTTAAAGTTTTATAGTAAAATAAAAAAAAGGAAAATAGAAAAAGAATTTTATGAGCACCTACTTATCTCAAAAACTATAGCTAGATTGGCACAACTCGGAATAGATCATCTCCACAAGAAGCTACAAACAGACAGCTACATCTCTTTTTATGACCTTTTCACTTAAAGTTCTTTGACAATTTTCATCACATTACGATTGCAACAAACAGGTTTTATACGAATATTTAATCTATAATATATCCTTATAAGTAAAATAATTCTCCGTCAATATTGTAACATTTGTTTCAAAGAGGAATAAAGAAACATAATCTAAAGCAAATTTTCGAAGTTTCACATTTTTGCGATGACCAGAGGTCCCCGAGGTCGTCAGACTTGTCTGACACGATTTACCATAAAATTTCTATATTTGTGTCGCTGAAATGTCCGAATTGTTAAAAACACCAGGTTTCTTTCCTTGTAATGCACATGGTCGATATCCTCGTTGCTGGATTTGGCTTCCTTGTTCGAACGTTTTGGTTTTGAGTACTTTTCGTTTTCAACTGTTTTGGAATTTGACCTTCCAATGTTTTGATTTAAATGCTACTGATGAGAGGTTACTCCTTGAAATATCGATATAAAGCATATCCAAGTGAACCGTTTATACCCGTGTCTTGGTATTTGTAATTTTAAAACCACTGGGCGATAACCGCTGTTGGTGGACCAGAGGTCCCCGAGGGTAATCACAACCCTGGTCGTCAGACTTGTCTGACACGGTTTACCATAAAATTTCTATATTTGTGTCGCTGAAATGTCCGAATTGTTAAAAACACCAGGTTTCTTTCCTTGTAATGCACATGGTCGATATCCTCGTTGCTGGATTTGGCTTCCTTGTTCGAACGTTTTGGTTTTGAGTACTTTTCGTTTTCAACTGTTTTGGAATTTGACCTTCCAATGTTTTGATTTAAATGCTACTGATGAGAGGTTACTCCTAGAAATATCGATATATAGCATATCCAAGTGGACCGTTTATACCCGTGTTTTGGTATTTGTAATTTTGAAACCACTGGGCGATAACCGCTGCTGGTGGACCAGAGGTCCCCGAGGGTAATCACAAGCCTGGTCGTCAGACTTGTCTGACACGGTTTACCATAAAATTTCTATATTTGTGTCGCTGAAATGTCCGAATTGTTAAAAACACCAGGTTTCTTTCCTTGTAATGCACATGGTCGATATCCGCGTTGCTGGATTTGGCTTCCTTGTTCGAACGTTTTGGTTTTGAGTACTTTTCGTTTTCAACTGTTTTGGAATTTGACCTTCAAATGTTTTGATTAAAATGCTACTGATGAGAGGTTACTCCTTGAAATATCGATATATAGCACATCCAAGTGGACCGTTTATACCCGTGTTTTTGTATTTGTAATTTTGAAACCACTGGGCGATAACCTCTGCTGGTGGACCAGAGGTCCCCGAGGGTAATCACAAGCCTGGTCGTCAGACTTGTCTGACACGGTTTACCATAAAATTTCTATATTTGTGTCGCTGAAATTTCCGATTTTTAAATTCAAAATTGTTAAAAACCACAGGTTTCTTTCTTGTAATGCACATGGTCGATATCCTCGGTGCTGGATTTGGCTTCCTTGTTCGAACGTTTTGGTTTTGAGTACTTTTCGTTTTCAACTGTTTTGGAATTTGACCTTCCAATGTTTTGATTTAAATGCTACTGATGAGAGGTTACTCCTTGAAATATCGATATAAAGCATATCCAAGTGAACCGTTTATACCCGTGTCTTGGTATTTGTAATTTTAAAACCACTGGGCGATAACCGCTGCTGGTGGACCAGAGGTCCCCGAGGGTAATCACAAGCCTGGTCGTCAGACTTGTCTGACACGGTTTACCATAAAATTTCTATATCTGTGTCGCTGAAATGTCCGAATTGTTAAAAACACCAGGTTTCTTTCCTTGTAATGCACATGGTCGATATCCTCGGTGCTGGATTTGGCTTCCTTGTTCGAACGTTTTGGTTTTGAGTACTTTTCGTTTTCAACTGTTTTGGAATTTGACCTTCAAATGTTTTGATTAAAATGCTACTGATGAGAGGTTACTCCTTGAAATATCGATATATAGCACATCCAAGTGGACCGTTTATACCCGTGTTTTTGTATTTGTAATTTTGAAACCACTGGGCGATAACCGCTGCTGGTGGACCAGAGGTCCCCGAGGGTAATCACAAGCCTGGTCGTCAGACTTGTCTGACACGGTTTACCATAAAATTTCTATATTTGTGTCGCTGAAATTTCCGATTTTTAAATTCAAAATTGTTAAAAACCCCAGGTTTCTTTCTTGTAATGCACATGGTCGATATCCTCGGTGCTGGATTTGGCTTCCTTGTTCGAACGTTTTGGTTTTGAGTACTTTTCGTTTTCAACTGTTTTGGAATTTGACCTTCCAATGTTTTGATTTAAATGCTAATGATGAGAGGTTACTCCTTGAAATATCGATATATAGCACATCCAAGTGGACCGTTTATACCCGTGTTTTGGCATTTGTAATTTTGTAAGGGTATTGGTTTTCATTTAAATCTAAAAAAATATGCTGATGTAAGTTAAAATAAAAACTTTTTTCTCTTGTGAAATTGGCGTTTCAGTAAAATATTTGGGGGAGCTGAATTTTTTGTGGTAAGTTGGTAAATGTCCACCTTTGCAAAAATTACTACGTAAATCGAGCATTTAAAGTACGAAACCAATTTAAAGTTTGAACAATACGCTTATAACTTTTATGCACTTGTATATGCTTTATTTAGATAAATGGTGTCATTTATTACCCTGCTGGGAGATTTTAATTGCCGCTGGTCTATATAAATTGTACACTTTTTTTCACATCACGTTATTTTCTCTTTGAATAAGTTTGCACAATTTAATGGGTACATTTATACTTAATTTTAATCTTGGTACATTAGATTAACTCATATCAGTATAATATTTCTCAGTCAAGATTTTAATCATAATTTATTATCCGTAATGTCTCATATCATCCATCCAATGGGAATAAAGAGACATAAATAGGTGCTGGTGTCCGCTAATCTATATTTTCTGCAATAGGTGCATTTATATGCTCTTGTCGGTTTAGGTTTCAGTATCCATAATGAGATCTAGGTTTCAACTCGTGTTTATTTCTTTAGTTCTTGTGGGTAAGTGATTGTTATATTTTTCAATAGATTTTTGTCTTAAAGAGGTTTGGATTTTTTGTTAAATTTTCAAGATTCTCATGATTTTCCCCATCTTTTTTATTTTGATTGTTTTGCCCACGAACCCCATAATTTCCTCTTGTTATTTACATATGACCGCTGAAAAAACATTTGCTAATTTCTATCAAACATATTTACTCAGTCAAAGAGACAAACCTGAAAAACGATCCATTGATCTAATTTTTTCTTGCATAATATTATCATTTTTTCCATGTTCTCAAAAAAATGGGTACAGGTGTGTTTATTTACTTTAAGTTATCTGTTTACTCTGAGATAATCACCCAAATTTGCAGTATCTGCATTTATTAAATTTGTTTCATTTTTAATTTCAATGGTTCGCTCATCCTAGAATAATAGTATGATCTTCTATAAATGGTAGATATTAGATCATATAAAACTGTCTTATATGTGTTGATGAATTACATGTCCAAGATGTGTTTCATCTATATATTCAAAGATACATTCAAGACAAATCCACAAAACGCAATTTAAATTATATCTAAATAAATTAATTCTAAAGATCACTTGGATGCTTAAAACTTACTACAGAAATTATTTTAGGGATGAAACACTCAAATAATTATTTAGAACCTAAAACTTTTATGCATCATATCGTGGATAAAGTACTTCAACTGGTGGGGTTTTAATTTTATAATTAAAATTTATATTCATGAATTGATTTAAAATTGAGGTTTCCCTATTATATGATTTTGTATTCAGACAACATGTAATTAAAATCAATTGATGAAAAATGATAATCAAAATTAATTCATAAGAAAGTATCCTAATATTTTTTTCTGCTTATTCAAAAACAATAAAAGTGGCATTTTTTTGTAATCGCAGGTTAAACAGTATATGTCACATTTCTAATGTTGTTTCTTCATAAAAAATATTATGATCGTTTCTCAAATGTTTTACAAATTGAGTGCAATATAAATAATTTTTTTTCTTAATTTCAGGACCGATTTTCTCTGTGCAAGACGATGTCCCTTCAATACAAGATAGTACACCATGCATGGACACTGGAATTTGGATTGGAGGCCATATCTCTTGTACAGCTATAACAAGTCCTAGTTCTTATGGCCTACATAATGACCCGCGTGGTATATGCAACAAGTATAGAAAGGAATGCTGCCAAACTTGTAGAAAGCTTTTTGGTGATTTGCCTAATAACCAGATGGTAAATGATTTTAAAAAAATATGAAAAAGTTTTTCAGCTTAAATGTTCGTTGAAAAAAATGGAACAAAGTCTTCAGCGTTGAAAAAGAGAATCAGGAATATTGTACACGGCATTGAACCATTATGTCAGCATTTACACGGTATATTTTCTGTTGGTGCGTTGTTACACGCGAAATGTTTTATACATTTTTTTTCTTAAATAAGTAAGGTGACTGATTCACAACAATATTGGCAAATTTAAATTTCATGCAACATGGTTATTTTGTTATATTTTTATTCGGAAGTAATGGAAATATATTTGTTTCCTGTTTTTTCGTTTATAAATGAGTATATTAATTCAGTGAATTTACATTTATACAAGGTCGTCTGTAATGAGGACTTAAACCTTCTCGTCCGACAAATTGAACTGTATGTTTGTTCGCTATTAGACATTGTATATAGGTTACAGTAAATAAGCGTAATCAGGGATCACATGTAATTCCTAAACTTCAGGAATTTAATCCCTGAAAATGGTCAGAAATTTCGTATAATCCCTTTAATTTCATAAGTACTGTAAATTGGGATATTTTGGTGTAGGGATATTTTGGTGGTTCTAGATCAAGACAGCCATGTTTGATTTATTTGAATGTGTATTTTTGCGCTTTCAAACAAATGTTCTTCTTAAAATATCTTACATCATCTATGCGATCAGAAATTAGATTAATTATAAATTACCAATTCCACCCTTTGTCATAAATAAGCGAATATTTGTTTTCAAACACAAGCTAATTAGTATATTTTAAGCTTTAAAAACAACTCATTTTATTTCGAATGATAATTTGATAAAGAAGTAATTATTATGATATATCCAAGCTAATTACTAAATTAAGTAAACATAAATAAATTAAAAATTGAAATTGAATGATTTTTTTTTAAATTTACACTGTGACTCAATACCAACAAATGTTTCTTTCTTACTCAATATCTACTATTTTCGTCCATATGCCATATCTATCTATCTTTAATGGTTCGTTTTAATTCTATGCATTCTAAACTTATTCTGGTGTGTTTAATTTTTGCACATTTAGGTGGGGCATCAAATAAACAAAAATAAAACGACATCCTAAATATCCCAAATTACGGTATTAAAAGCTATAGTCATCTCATCGATAAGTTTATGTTTTGCTCAAGGCAACTCCAAAAATCAAGCTGATCAAATTGAAGAATAGATGATCTACATATACAGTATGTATCAAAACTTGTGTGACAGTTTCATGAAAAGCCTTTGATGGGTGAGTCATGGATACCAGATGTGTACCGTTACTTTTTAAGCGGGAACTAGGTCTATATCTGTACAGTTAATTATACGTACAGTTGATGATTTTTTGTCTACCGATTGTGTCTTTCTATTTTCGGTATAATGATGTTTGATTACTCCTTTGTTACACTTTGGCTTCTTTTTGAAACATTTGAAAAATATACCCCAGCATATCACTCAACAGAACTTAAATTGCTCACAACTTAAATTTTCTGCAATTAAGTGTGTGTTTTAAAGAATTATTTAATTGTTTGGGTTTTTTTCAAGTTCACATTATGATAGGAATTCAAATGACAAATAAGTTCCAGACAATAAATTTTGCTACGCCTGACGCGCGTTTCGTCTATTCAAGACTCATCAGAGGCGCTCTACCAAAAATATTGAAATGCCAAACACTATATGATAATGAAGAGCATAGAACATTAAACCAAAATTTTGTTAGAGAATGGTTTTGATGACCATTGTGAGGATGGCAAAAATCAGGATCAGAATATTTTTTTTTCATAAAATCCTAGACCCCTTCTTCCAACAAGAAAATCAGAACATATACGTCGTTCATAATTAAATAGTGTACAAGTTAACATATTACCCCTTAACAGACAATGACAGTAATGACAGTTTCTTTTATAAAAAGTGTTTTTTTTATAAAATACTTAATAGAAGATAATGAGAATGATGTTGAATAAGTGTACCCGACACAACCTACATTTTAAACTACAATTTAAAAACATCCACAATGGAAAACAGCCAGCAGCCTTCAATATGATCAGTGGTCTCTGCTCGCTGTTTTTTATTTGGCCCTGGATTGAAAATAAACTACATATGATTCAATCCCAATCCAAAGGTGCAATTGAAAGACCCTCTTCTTGACAACAAACAATTAACATGAATTCGATGAAATACAAACATTAGCTTTTATATAAAGATTCCTGCCTTAGGACAGGCACATTAAAAATGTGGGGTTAGAAATTTTTTTTGGGCCCAACCTTCCTCCTATTGATAATCAATGACAAAGCACAAACTAACACACAGTAAAGATAAAATCGATAGAAGTTCAATTCAACAAGAGAGAACCTGAGACAAAAGGACAACAAGAAAATAACGAGACGTAGATATAATCTTAACAACACTCGAAGCTACTGACAGCTAGCTCATGAGCGTCTATCGACTGATGTAAAAAAATCAAGTATTTCGATTTTAAATCCGCCACAACACGTCAAACAATTAGTGATTTGGTGATGTATAATCAAACAAAACCAACACACTTGACCACTGTAATGCTAAAACATGACATAAGTATAAAAAGGCAAATAACATTTTAAAGTAAGTATCAAATTATCTTTTTTTTTCCCAAAAAGACTAAATTCAAAGATTTCACTAAAATTTCTATTTCATAACCTTTATTCAATAAAGTTTTAAGCCAGGTTTTTATTCCCAAAGGATTGTTTTTGAATTAATTTTTATTCATTTATTATGTCTACATGCATTGATAGCAAAAAAAACATTTAATTTAGAAGAGTTATAGTCAGGGAATATGTGTAAAATTTGTCAATTTTTCTAGGAATTTTGCGTAAAAAGTGAAATCCCTGAAATGGCCAGGAATTATCTGTTATCCCTTCTTTTGTCAGTGATTACACGTTATCCCTAATTACGCTTATTTCCTGTAACATATATACATTATTTTATCACACATTTTTTCTTCTATTTTTTTATGTAGCCTGATATAAAGACCCAAAGCCCCATCGATGAACGGAAAACTGCATTAGAGCTAAACACTAATCAAGGTAAACAGCATATTACCATGGCAGAAAACATTGTCTCTGTATTTATATATTTCAGCCTAGTAACCATAACTTGTACTCAAACACAATACCTTCTTCAATTATTTGTGGTTATTGGTTCATAAATATAACAAAATATGGTTCCAAAAAGATAGCCCTCGGTGGTGAAGAAGTAAATTTTAAATTTACTTTTCAAGAATAATCCACAATTAAAGGCATATATATATATGTTCATTTCTATTTGCAGCACCGATTCTCCCTATGGAGAAAGAAGTTGCATTAACAGAAAATAATAAACCATGCACTGATACTGGAATTTGGATTGCTGGACTTATCTCTTGTACAGCTATAACACGTCCGAGTTCTTATGGCCTACATAATGACCCACGTGGTGTATGTAACAAGTATGGGAAAGAATGCTGCCAAACTTGTAGGAAACTTTTTGGTGATTCGCCTAATGACCAGATGGTAAATGCTATAAAATCAATATAAAACAATAGTTTAGAAGGTAAAACCACATTTAAAAGGTAAAATCCAAAAAAGAAAATTACAATAAAAGGTAAAAATTAATAAAAAAAATAAAAGGTGCCCAAATTTTCGGACTGCTAGTCCTTCACCAGGGGCTAAAAGAACAAGAACGATGTGGACACATCAGCTGACCAAAACCGAATGGCGAGTGTAGACCCTAGGTATACAACCTGCGGAGACGAGTTTATTTGCAAAGACTTACAATAACAAAGAGCAACCACAAAAAATAAGTCATCAAAATGTAAGATAAAATGAATCTGAAGATCAACAGGAAAAAAGGAGAGGTGGGTAGGGACAAAACCAGTCCGCCTGGAGCACTATACTATATGAGTGTGAGCCCACGTGGAGCACTATATTAAGTGAAAGTGGGTGAAATTTCGTTTTCGCCCCTGCAACACCACACAGACCACTCAAATGCGACTAACATGAAAAGGGAGACGAAATGAACACGAAATGATGACGACAAATGAAATATGAGGTGGTATAGGAACAAAGAAACAGCAAGTTGTCGTTTTATATTGATGCCAAAGGGTTGAAATGTTCCTAAAATATGATTATTCTCTGTTATAGAAATTGTCTTTGTTCCTCGCCAGAACAAGTTTCAAGGAGAACGGTTACCTGCATATCGTGGACGCTGTGGTTTGGCAAACAAAAGTGCTGACCGACTGGGCAATCTTCGCATTTAAGAACACTCCGTCTGTGTTCGGCGAACCTGTCTCCTAGTCGACGGTAGGTTTCCCTATGTAGATTTTACAACACTTGGCACAGCGGATGGCGTAGATAACGTTTTCAGATATGCAGGTAAAACCGTTCTTCAACTTGTAAGTGTTTGAAGGACCGACTATCTGCTCAGTCTCCCAGGTGAAGTTGCATGTAACACATATAGGTCGACCACAACCCCTGGTACCTGAAAAATTGGAGCGAGGACGTCTAGTGGCATTGTTGTAAACTATTGTTTTGTTTACCTTTTAACTAGCCACTGTACAGCACCTTTTATTAAAATCAATATACTTGTTTAAATTGAAACGTTGAAAGATGTTGTTTCAGTTTTAAATTGTATTACATGTACACCAAAGAATGTATAAAGATTTTAAATTTAAAACGATATATAAGATTGTATTCCCAATGTTCACCCCTTGTAAACTAACCTGGAAGAGTTAATACTATTAGAGCAAATGTTTTGCATTTGCACACAGATTTCCTACTTGAAAACAAATAAATATTACTCTTGTTCAAGACAAAATACCGAAATGCTGGTATTACACACCCCAAGTTACAGATACAGAAAACATCCGAATTAACGCTATGATGATTATGCAATCGCAAAAAAAATGAAAATTTCATGGAGGGTTTCAACCATCGAAAGGTCAATGTTTAAAGAATTTATTACTAGAATGACCATCAGGTTTAATCATTTTGATGTTAGCAAGCGCCAGCGCCTACCTTTGTGTACGGAGCTGAATCTAAAACATGTGAGGAACGGGGTTTTTATTTTACTAGCCTTTTGTGTATATCACCACTGTTTGCGCTTAACCTTCGCTGGTTGTCACATGTGTTGTGTTTTGTGTAATAGTGGTCATTTTACAATAACCATGCCAAACTTTTACACCGGTTTTGTGTGCATGTATGTTTAAGGTTGATGGCGGTTGTCCATTGTGGTTTTTCTGAATTGCCGCTTGGTTGTGGGCTGTGTAGCGTGCACTTATTCTTCATCTCATTAAAGACTTTTTAACTCTATAAGAGGTCGTTTGTAATGAAGAATTTGAAATGTTGTCATTTTCATTCTTTCTAGACATTGAAAATATTAACCTATAGAATTTCATCAAAAGGCATTAATATCTAATCATATTGTTTAGAGTATTGATATAAAGACCCAAAGACCTATTGATGAACAGAAAACTGCATTAAGACCAACCCATAATAAAGGTAAGTAAAAAGTATCATAGCTAAAAATAAAACATAGACACATTTATTCATCAGAATATAGTCCGACAATTATTTTGCTCATTGTTTTTCTTAAACAGTAAAAAACACTTTTAACAAATTGATAAAAACAGAGCGGGAACTGGAATGCAGGTAACACTATCACATAATAGAAAATAATGAAACAGTCTTGTTTTATGTAGCAACAAACGTGAAACGTTTTGTGTTAAACTATAAACAATTTTGTACTGATGACAAGTACTAAGAAAGGCAGACAGAATGTTTATCGTAGATCATCGGCCATGTATTTCATTTTTGATGTGTTACCACAAAAAATCTATAATTTTTCAAAACCATTAACTTTTTGGGGGAAAATAATATTGTTTGATACTTTCGCAGCAAACTAGAGTCATACAATGCATTGCACGTTTCACATCGGATTATGAGACATCAAAATTAAAATCAAAATTTCTGATTTTTTATTATAGAGTAAAAAGTCACAGGGTTATGGATAGTAGATGGCCTCGTCAGCTGTAGAAAACATTAGCATCTCAGAATTTCTTATTTTCATTGTAGAGTGTATAGACACAGGGATAAGGATAGGAGATGGTCTTGTTAGCTGTAGAAATCTTGTAGAAAAGTCAGGATATAATTTCCATACAAACCCAAGAACCTACTGCCAGAAATACCAGAAAGAATGTTGCCTTACATGTCAAAAGATTATTGAGGTACATATCTTACACTTTAAGATACAAAAACACCAACAAATCAATTCCTATGACCAGATGGCTAAGGATAGACAATAACACCTGAATTAAGTTGTTAAAGCTTAATAGGTTTTAACACATATACAGTGTTATTACTGTAAATAAAGATTAGAAACGAAATACTGAACGGGAATCTAAACAAGACAATCTTGGCCATTCAGATAGCTACATTCTGGAGAATGGTAGTTCAAACACTTAAACAATCACGAACCTTTTCTGCTTATTTGATATTCGGAGTTTCTTTTTTGTCTTGGCCCATTGTAATTTAATGAAAAAACATACGTCTTTCGAGGCTTTTTAGTTATTTTGTATACTTTGCATTATTTTCTCAAAGCACCTCAACCATTTTAGCCGGTTTTTTTTACTTCTAGATCAAAACGATCCAGAAAAGGCCAAACCTTTTTATTCGATGGATACACAATATGATGAATACATATAGGAGCATGCTGATGAGCATTGATAAGAACTGAGAGCTACAAATAATATTTCATCATTTTTATGTGCAGCTCTAATTTTGCAAGTTAAAACCGAGGGAAAATATTTTCAAATCCCCATCATAATTATAAGAACTTAAGTGCAAGATGAATGAGAATAACCATCAAAAACACGAGGTTGGTGTAATACAATTTCTCAATGAATAATGATCCGTGATTATAGTTTTAATTTGTATAAGAATATGTATATAGTGGTGTTCCAGTATTACTGAAAGTCTTGTTTTCATATTGTCTATTTACAAGTTCCCTTTGAATAAAGGATGTTACACATGTAACTGTTTATATTAAAGTGTCAACCGATATTGTTACTAAGTTTTGTATGTACCCCTATATCATGTATATACTGAGAAGTTGCCATTACTGTAATATTGTATAATTTATAACTTTTCAGTGCTTTTTATGGTTTTTACTGTGCTTTTGAGGAAATAATAAACTTATAAATGTTGGCTTAATGACTTTTATTTTACCACTTATATATAATGTGTTCGTTTTAAACTATTCAAAGTGTTTTAACCAACGTAAAATGTATAAAAGTTAAAAGATGTAGTAAAAAATGCTCAGATGTATAAAAAAAAAATTGCTTTCGGTAACGTTTGTGTCTGAAAAATTTGAAAATAAATTAATTTTGAATCTTTCTAGCAGTGTATAAGAACAGTTAAAAACAAAGTTCCAGACAATAAATTTTGCTACGCCTGACGCGTTTCGTCTATTCAAGACTCACTCATCAGAGGCGCTCTACCAAACGTTGAAAATGCAAAACACTATATGACTATGACGAGCATAGAATAATACAAAAAACAACGTCGAACTAGAAACCAAATAATGACTAAGACCAACCTATCGTTGGGGTAGGAAATACCTTAGGGTTTTGACAATTTGGAAATTAAAACGGATAATTTATAGCTTTGATTTGTTCGTCAACACAAAAGTGTTGATGCTGGAGCGGGCTAACCTCGGGGAATGAAAACTCCACCAGCAGCGCTAACCGTCACAGATGTTAGAAATATAAATTACAACAAAATGATACACACGCGTCCATAAGTTAAGCACCACTAATCTTAAAGATAGTAGAGACCGAACTGGAATAATCTAGCTCATTGCATGCAGGAAAATTGAAGGTCTCAGTTGCCAGAGAAGAATCCATTTGTCCCGATTTCATATTTTAAGAGATATCAATTGCGCCACATATTCATTTTTATGAAGTTTTATATGCGCCAATTTTCGGAACTTACCTGTTAACGTATTTGAGCGTCAATGGTTTTATATACCAGTAGCCCGAGAACTAAAATGATAAAGTGATAGTTTGAGGTTCTTATAAATTTTATACAGCTTCTACAACGTGATCGAGTTGATTATGGAATTTCTAACATCAAGAGATATAAATTTGATTATTTTAATTGCGAGGCTTGTTTAGGGGGCTGCTTTATAGCTGTCTCTTAGTTCTATGATAGCTTCGAAAATAAAGCCCCAGATTCAGAATTAAGAAAAAAACAAGTTTCATGTTTGATGGTCGTTCCCTAAAGCATTATTTTTTTTTCTATATATTTACGACCAAAACAATCCGTCTTTTTTAAGTCAATGCATTGCACTGCCATTTTGTCTCAACTACGCGTTCTCTTGTACGCAGCCGAATAGATAAACTTCGGAAATGTCTTAATCCTCGGCCATGTTCCGTATTCAGAGATCGTGAAGCTCTCAATTGTCTCTCTTCCTTACATGACACAAATGTTGTCACACAGGCAGACAAGGCTTCCAACAACATATTTTTTGTATGTAAAGCACATTACTACAAATGATTGATTCAAGAATTAGGCATAGATGGTAATTCATCTGCTATCGCTTCATACACTCGGACATAATTTGACAAAGATGAGATCATAGCCAACTATAACCCTTTCATGTCCTCTTCAAATATATCATTGAAAAAGGAACACGAAGAGTTACCATATTACTGGATATCTAAATTTCACAAAAGTCTGTACAAAGAAAGGCATATGCATATAGCTGGATCTTCATCGTGTTCAACTACAGAATTGTCCGTTAAACTTACTAATTTGTTGTCTGCTGTCAAAAAAGGACAACAAGCATACTGTGACACTATATATAATCGTATTGGAATTAATCATATGTGGACTCAAAAGATTTGTTAGATAATTTTAAATCACGGTCATTCTCTGATGTTCATTCTTTGAAAACTATCGATTTTTCAACTTTGTACACCACATTGCCACACGAAAAACTTAAATGTCGTCTGAAAAATCTTATTGAAAAGGCCTTTTCGAATTCCAGGAACTTTGTTTGTTTTAGGCTATAATTCTACATTTTGTTTCCAAAACATCTTATAAAGATAAGATTTGTTACACTTTGGATCAAGTTTGCAGTATGCTTGATTTCCTTATTGACAACATATTTGTCACATTTGAAGGAGAGATTTTTCAACAACAAGTCGGCATTCCAATGGGCTCAAACTGTGCTCCTCTCCTTGTTTTAATACTCTTACGAGACTGAATTTCTTCAGGAACTCGTAAATAACAAGAAAATGAAAGAGGCAAGGTCATTTAATCTCACTTTCAGATATATTGATGACGTTCTTTCTGTTAACAACTCGTCGTTTTGGCAGATGGAATCCTTCAATATATCCTCCAGAACTAGAGATTAAAGAAACCACAGACTCCACTTGCTTTACATCATTCTTGGATCAGGGTGGTCATCTCAGTACAAAAATTTACGATAAAAGAGACGATTTTTAATTTAAAAATTATTAGTTTTCCTAACCTGGAAAGTAACAAACCAACGTCACCTGCATACGTACGGTGTCTATATTTCACAACTTATTCGATATGCCAGGGCTTGTACACATTTTTCAGATTTTTTTTTATCCGACACCGCTTTCTTCGTAACCGACTATGAGACCAAGGATATAAGAAAATACGTCTCATACGATCTCTAAAAAAAAGTGTTTCTTCGTTATCAGCCACTGGTAAAAAAATCAATATCATGTTAGACGAAATGGTTAATTTGTTCTTGCTTTGATTAGTGTTTGGCTGGTTGATGTACTGATATCATCATAGCATCCCTGATATGTCATCACAAACCTGTGGTTTTTTGTGTAACTACCGGACACAAAGATCGCAATGGAAGAGGGAATTTGGCGCGCCTCTAAACCCACCATTTCTTTTTAAATGCCTGTACCAAGTCAGGACCATTGCGGTCTTCAATTTGCCCGGTATGTCTTCCTTGTTTTGTCTCGTCTTGTGGACATATAAGATTGATTCTCTAAGGTCGGTAATAATGTTACTGCCTTTATTTAACCATAGCACACCCTCATAAAAAAGTGTTTGCTGCGTCATATATTTATTTTGAATGATAAAAAATGATAAAATCAAAAACAAAAATTCTTTTATAACAGCTTTTTCTCACAGAAACAGTACAGACATCATTGTCAGCAAGCCCAATGCTTTGAAACAACCTTTCATTCCAATAAACAACTTACACATTAAACAATCCTTCTAATTAGCACCTTATTTTATATTTTAGCGTAAACAAGTTTATATAAAAATGTCCTTAGTTGATCTTTAAACGGAAATGAAAAGTTTAAGAAATCGGAAAATTCGGTATTTGTATTTAGATGTGAAAAATATCACTTTTTCAAAATATTGTTTACAGATATTTCACAATTGCATGAATACCAGAGAGGGTTTTAGAAGACATCAAAATAATGAAAAAAATTCATACATTTTCGACATGTAAGCCAGGGTGCCGTTTCATAAAACGATCGCTAAATAACGTGATCGTTTTCCCATACAAAAATGGGCTAACGTGTTCGTTAGGCTAACGATCGCTTTATGAAACGGCATCCTGGTCGTAAAAGCTGGCTAATAAAAAGGTATTCTTGTTATAACATGCACTTTCAACTTGATGTTCTTGGCGTTCAAGAGTTTTTATTTTTCTTATGGGCAAATATTTTAGGTTTGGTACACTTAAGAACTTCAAAAAATTGAATAGAAAGGGATCTGAAGTAAATATGTCAAACGCAAAGTCACATTATTCAAATATTGAAATTAAACAAATATACGCTTTTTTCTGTTCTTAATGCTCACCAGCATTTTAACCAACCTGATCATTACATTTTATGTAACCTTTGTGGACTGATCTATGTTGGTGAGACGAAAGGAAGACTTAATGCTCGTATGTGTGGCCACAGATCCGGAATCAACAACGACAGTTTTCCTTTCGTTTACCAGCATTTTAACCAACCTGATCATTTCATTTTGTCTTTAAAAGTCCGAATTTGGAAAAAAATTACCATCCTACAAATAATCCCACTTTAAGTACACCTTTCCGTAGAGAGAGAGAAGAATTCGTGATTCGACGACTGGGAACCGCACTACCTTATGGCTGCAACGACAACATTGGAAGTGTAGGAAGCAGTGATGTTAATGTGATGATTCTCTTTGAAAAATCGGAGAGACTGAAACGCAGTCATGGACATCGAAAATACAACGCACCAAAGCTTTGCGATGTATCAATTAGTGGATTGCTTCCGTTTGTCCAAAAACCACTAGGGATTCATCACATTCGAACTAAACTGTATTCTATTCCCCTTTCTAATACTTTGTACCAGGAATGTCTAGAAAATCCGGTCACTGACCCTATGTCTAACATTTATAGACTCACTGCTATCGTTCTTGATATCGGTTACAACCGCTTATTCAAACCTGTTGGAGTTCCACACGAAAACAGTAAAGACAATCGTTCCTTTCTTTCACTTCCATTTTTAAACAAGGGGTTAGATGCTATTAATTTAGGAAATATTTTACACCACAAATCTGTTACGGAACATATTCCTCCTTACTTCAAAGATAAAAGCATTCCCATTATCTCTTAATCCTACACTTCCACCATTGAACCTAAGGTTTTCAACTATAAACAAGTGTTGTGGGATTTCCAAATCAATGACCTCAAAGCAAAACCTCCAGACTGTACCTGTGAAAAGTCCCCATTCAAATATGGTCCCTCTGGCCACGTTATCACTGATGACCTCAACATCGTGGAAAAGTACTTACTTCACGATGTTTTGGCTAAAGGACCTAAATATCGTGAGCCAAGACGAATCAACTGGAGTTATAATTTCAAAACAATTATGGATTCAGTTGAGGACTATGCAAGAAAATGGGACAAAAAAGAACAGGGGAAAAATGTGACGTTTTGTCAGAATGGGTAAAAGCTGTGAGGTCATTGGTTTTGAAAAGAATCAATTGTTTGAAAGGCTCAATGAGCACTAAGGCAACATCCATTTTCAGCAACGCTGATGTTGCCAAAACATTGTCCACCTTACATGGCAAATATGTTGTTGTACCTGCAGACAAAGCACCAAATAACATCATTTTTGTGTGCAAGAAACACTATATTGACTGTTTGACAGCTGAATTGGGGGTTGGTTGTACCAGCAACAGCACCACATACAAGGCTACAACACTGTCTAAGGAAGAAATCATTGACAATCACAAATCTGTCTTTTCCTCCTTCTGCCTTTCTGTTGGTGGCAGTAATGATGACATTCCATCCCTGTATTGGATTCCAAAATTACATAAAAATCCATACAAACAGCGCTTCATTGCAGGGTCATCCAATTGTACAACTAAACCTCTTTCAGTTTTGTTGACTTCAATACTTACGGCAGTAAAATCCGGCCTCCAGAAATATTACTATTGTTGTTATTCTAGAAATGGTGTCAATCAAATGTGGATCCTGAAGAATTCGAGAGAACTGATGGAGATCATTAACTCTAAATCAGTTTCATCTTGTAACAGCATCAAAACATTCGATTTCTCCACACTTTACACTTCTATTCCACATGAACAACTGAAATCGCGATTGGCACAGCTGATTAAACGCAGCTTTTTAAAAAAGAATGGAAAACGCAGATACAAATTTCTTGTAGTCGATTATACCAAGACTTTCTTTGTCATCAATGAGTCTAAGACAAAGAACAAATTTACAGAAGACCAAATAATCGACATGCTCAACTTTCTTATTGACAACATTTTTGTTCAGTTTGGTGGACGTGTTTTTCAGCAAACAGTAGGGATTCCAATGGGCACTAATTGTGCACCTTTGCTTGCTGAATTGTTTCTTCATTCATATGAAGCAGACTTCTTGCAATCTCTTCTAGACAAAAAAGACCGTAGACTAGCTCTCTCTTTCAACCTCACGTTCCGTTATATTGATGATGTCCTTTCACTAAACAATTCTCGATTTGGTGACTTTCTCCATCTCATATATCCACAGGAGCTTGAGATAAAGGACAGAACGGATTCTAGGAAGTCTGCTTCATATTTAGATCTTCATCTCGAAATTGACTCTCAAGGAAGACTTTCAACAAGGCTCTATGACAAACGTGATGACTTCAACTTTCCAATCGTCAACTTCCCCTTCTTGTGTAGCAACATTCCGTCCGCTCCAGCTTATGGAGTTTACGTATCTCAATTGATTCGTTACTTTAGAGCGTGCGGGACTTACATCGATTTCCTTAGCAGAGCGACACGTCTGACGCAAAAATTACTCACACAGGGTTATGTTGCTCCTCGGTTGCTGTCTTCACTCAAGAAATTTTACGGAAGACATCATGCACTTATAGACAAATATGGGATTTCGATCTCTCAGATGAGTGCAGATGTTGGTTTGTCATAGGGTGTTGTTTTGTCTTCCTTAACCGAATTTGACACGCTGAATGGACTATTGGCAACGCGGCGGGTGTGCTATAGCAAGCAGGAACTGCTTACTCTTCCGGAGCACCTGAGTTCACTCTTGTTTCGACTGGAGTTCGCGTTGTTGGTTGATATTCAGTTATTTTGTGTTTCCATGTTTTACATGTTATCTGTTTTTGTCCCGTTCTTGTTGGTGTTTACCGGTTTTGTCTCTGCCCTTTCGGACTTTTGATATTCGGATACCCTATTGGTACCTCTGCTTCTTTCAACCTAAAGGTGCAAGGTAGAACATTCCCTCTTGTCGTATATAGTGAGTTATCTGCGATTTGCAGATTTATCTTCTCTTTCCAGAAGGTATTTTATACTAGTTACTGTGGAAAAATTTAAGATTATCTGCATTTATCTTTTAGTTGGTAAAAAAAATCAAAAATGTTTCCTAACCTGACTAGGTCCAATAAGTCCATCGAATAATTTTTAAAAAATAAAAACCTATTTTTTTCCATTCATTGAAATGTAATATACCTACTGTAATGGACAATAACTCTTGCCAATGGGAGATAACTCACTAATCATGAAAAACAGGAATAGTAAAGTCGCAACGTTTCTGTAAAATATAGTCAAAATTTTCGTCATTTCTACTACTAGTGATCAATGAAACCTGAAAGATGGATGGATTATTATTAATGACGGAACGTTGATAAGTATGACGACGTATTGATCAAAATACCCGAAGGTTAAAAATAACATTAAAAACTTTCGTGGAATAATAGGATACAACATTCCTCCCTTACTTTAAACAAAAACAGAATAAAAGAATAAAATTAAAGTCTATTGAAGTTTTCACTTGTACAATGCCAGTGGTAGAAATGTAAGACATAATGCACAATTATCATATTACAAAGTCTCTATAATATTATGGTGCACGTCTCTGTCGTTAAGGTCTTTGTAGAGTAGGTTGTGTCTCATTATCTCGATTATTTAAAGGCACACATTGTCTCTCTCTTGTTCTTGCTAGTAGTCTCTCTCCAATTATCTTCATCCGCCCTCTCCCGCGCCTGTCTTGTGGGGGCCCATAATCCTTATCCGCCCCTCCGGCGGATAATCTCCTGTCTGCTCCCGAGCCGTTGTTGCGGGGACCCATTATCTTCATCCTTCTGTCTTGCGGGAGATCCATCACTTTCTGTTTTATCGAGGAAGTGTCTTACCATGTCGTTCACTTGCTTGAATTTACTGGCGATGTAACACGTTGGTTCGTATGCTGTTGAAAATTTGTCTCTTTAAGTTTGTTCAAGGAAAGCATAATCACCTGGTATTAAACAGTGATGTTTCGGTTTTTGGCATAACTGTGATATTGTATAATTTATTTTTATGGTTTCTACTGTGATTTTTAGGGAAAAATAAACTGATGATAGTTTGGTTATTGACTTTCATCTTACCACATATAAGTTGTTCGTTTTAAACTATTCGAAGCGTTTTAACCAACGTAAAATATAATATGTAGTAAAAAATGCTCAGATGTATAACAAAAAAAATGGTTTCGGTAACATTTGTATCTGAAAAAAATGGAAATAAATTTATTTTGAAGCAATCTAGCAGTGCATAAGAACAGTTAAAAAGGATACACACGCGTCCATAAGTTAAGCTCCACTAATCTTAAAGATAGTAGAGATAATAGCAAAACTACCGAACTGGAATAATCTAGCTCATTGCATACAGGAAACATTGAAGATCTCAATTGCCATGACTATGTTCAGGCCTTTCAAAATACAATGATTGGTTAAACCAGGTTTTACGGCATCACATATGTCTCTTAATTGATCTTGATCTGATATTTGTTTTAAAAATGCATCAAAATACGTAAGATATATTTTAGCCAAATTGATAATGAAACCTTTTACAGATGTATAATTCAATATCATTAAATGATGAATATCTATATTTGTTTAAATAAGATTTGGTTGGAAAATGTTTTGGTGCTTAAATTTTGGCGGAGTGTATATTTTAATAATGCAAGAAATATTTAAGAAAATTCATACACATTTCGATATTATTTCAGAATAAAATTACTTGACGCAAAGTTCATAAGATATAAAATAAGAATAAGACAAATATCTGACCTTTTGTTGACCATCTGTCTTTTACAATTTATAAATATTTTGATGAAAATCTCGAAATCAACAAAACAATAAAAACACAAACATGTTTTTAATTAACGCCTTACAATTTTATCTAACATTATGTGAATGGTTATGCGAACAAAATACTTTCATAACACTTTATGACAACGGTCTGTACATCTGCACAGCAAAGACCAAGAAAAACTGATGAACCGATCATTTAACTTAAATGGCGGAGTTCAACTGCATTTCAACAAGTTAATCATCCCTATTTGAGAAAACAAAAGATTATGTTAAAATCATTCATCTTGAAATGAGGAGAAAGCTTTTTAAAATTATGTTACATGAAATTAATGAAATGCAAATGTGTTTTTTGCAAATTTTCAAGACTTTCAAGTTTCTTCTTCTAAAAACAAAAGGCAAGAAATTTTAGAGCAATTTTTAAAAAAAAATGTCCTTTATGGGTAAATCTTGTTCGCAAATTCCTAAGTCACCTTAACCAGAACATTACAATCGCTATGTTGCGCTCTTTGCAGTCGCTACATTAACCGTTGACATGTTCCACCGAAGTATACGAAGATGGATAGAGCTTGGATAATTCGAGTTAAAGTCACCTTATTTGCCGTCCTAAATATAGGACTAAATATAAAAAAAAACTTTAGGATGTTGGTAATTTGAGATAAGTACGACAATTTCAGCTTATACTAAGATATTATTTAGGAGACTGCTTAGCTGTTTCTTTGAAAACAAAGCCCCAGATTCGGAATTAGGAAAAAATCAGGCCCACCCATTCATCTAAGTGGTGGGTCCCCAAATCGACAATACAGTCTAAAAAGTAAAAACAAAATCAGAGGAATTATAAACTGTACAGGGAGTGTACAGTTTTCAAGTAAAAAATGCAAAAAAACATAATTATAAGACAACAACAACCAGCAGAGAACGGATAAGCACAACCAAAAATTCTACATATCGTCTTGAAACAACAACTTACTTTAGATTTTTATATCCACGTGTTTTGTGACTAAACAAACTTTTTTTTCTTTGGCAGTAAATTTTTTGGCTACGTATACAGTGTCGTGGGGTAGTCTTTTTCAATCAAAACGGGCGTAATTTTTTATCAGATCTTTTTCTTTCTAATATTTTTCGTTTGATCTTCATAAAAAAGGAACTTTTGGCACCCCAAAAACATTCTAGCCATTTTAAGTCAAAGAATTGTCTTGCCTTCTTGTTTCAAATTTGACAATAGCACACCCTCATAAAAATTCAAGTGGTTGATGTGTTATATATTTAGTTTGAATGCTGAAAAAATGATAAAATCATAAAGAAAATTCTTAAGCACAGCTTTTACTCACACAAACAGTGCAGACATTATTGTCAGTAAGCCCAATGCCTTGGAACAACCTTTCATTTCAATAAACAACTTACATATCAAACAAACTTTCTAATTAGCACTTTTTTTATATTCTAATGTAAACATGTTTATATGAAAATGTTCTCAGTTGATCATTGGACGGAAATGAAAAGTTCAAGAAACCGGAAACCTCGGTATTTATATATGTGAAAAATATCACTTTACAAAACAGTTTTCACAATTTTTATTTCAATTATGCATGAAGACTAGAACGGCTTTTAGAAGACAACAAAATAATGAACAGAATTAATGCATTTTCGACATGTAAGGCAGGTCTTAAAATTTGTATGAAAGCTGAAAAGGGTATTCTTTTATAACATACACTTTCAACCTTATGTTCTTGGCGTTCAAGGGTATTGGTATTTCTTATGGACAAATGATTTAGATTTGGTACTCTTAAAAACTTCCGAAAATTGAAAAGATAGGGATTTGGAGTAAATATAATTATGAAGAGCATTGGACAATAAAACAAAATATACCGGAATGGGGAACAAACGTCAACCTCTGTCTTTGGTAGGAAGTACCTTAGAGTTTAGACAATTTTGAAATTTAAACGGATAGTTTATAGCTTTGGTGTGTTCTCCAACACAATAGTGCTGGTGCCGGAGCGACTAGCAGCGGTGCTAAGGGGACGACCATTTGATTCTGAGGTGGGGTCTTGCAGATTGTGTCGAGTCAGATTATATTTTCAAAATTTTGCGGGTCAGGAAAATTAAATTCCGCCGAGAACAATTATTTTTAAATACCATACCAAATAATCTTGGGTAAGGTTATTTATTTTTTCTTATTTTCTTAGAGGTAAAGGCCAGATTATTGATTTCCAAATTTTTTTCCAGGCCAAAATATTCATTTACAAAAACTGCCACCCCCTCAGAATCAAATTGTAGTCCCCTGACCAAAACAGGTGTAGGAAATTAAAATGACAACAAAGAGCAAAGTACAATAAAACCATTTGCAGAACCCGAACCCAAACGTCTAAGATAAACTTTGGCTTGGTTAGCAGTCATAAAGATGGTGACAAAATATAATCTCCCCCTGAGAAAACCATGCAAAATCCAAAAATTTGTCCAGATGCAAGAATTTCAAATCTACAAAAGGGATGGGGCAACTAAATGCATCCCCTTTAAGACTCCTTTTTGCAAAATATTTTTTTCGAGAAATTCAAGATGGCCGACCTACGGGCCTTATAAGGATAACTGAGTTTCTTGGAAAAATTAGCCATACTGAACAGTGCTGAATACAACAATTTAACTTTTTAATGATTTATTTTTTCAATATTTTTCTCCAAAAATCCAAATTTGAAAGAAGAATTTTGAAACGGTCATGTTTCTGCTTCTTAATTCTACAAAAACTTCGAAAATCATTATTTCCATTCCCAAGCAACCATAGGGGGTATATGGGGCATTTTCCAAATTCCCCAAAAACTTCAAAATATTCCATTTTAAACATGATTGTTTGTGAAAAATAACATTTTTTAATTCAATTTGCCATACTATGCAGAAAATGGATGCATTAAAGTACAAAATAACAAAAGGAACTGCTTTGCATATGAATTTTGGCATCTTTACAAGTCCATGAATTAGGGGCATGCGCCAGTTTTGGCAAGACAATCCCATATTTTCAACAACTTTGGTTTAAGTATGAAAGTATTTTTTTCCAATGAAAAACCATTTTTGACAAATGCAAAGACAGTTGGTTACATTAAAAATAACTGTATATATATTGGTGGTGCAGAAAATGTACAAACGAAGATGCAAAAAAGTGATTATTTTTAAGAATTAACAAAAAATAAAGAAATTGTCAATTTTAGGTGAACAAAGCAGATTTACTAAAACTCTGGTCAAATTAATTGAATATGTCCCCAAAAGATTCCTTTTTGGTGTTTTGGAATTGATGTATACAAAGTAGTATATTATTATTTTCCTCAAGGCAGATGCATTCAAAAAGTGATCTTTGGCCATTTTCGGTAACTGCCAAAATGAGCTCCTGGACCATATTTGTATCAGTTTTATAACAATGTTGTTTAATTAAGCTACAATCCTTTTTGCTATTTCTGACGTATGTAAAACTGTTCATCTAGACCAAAAATAATTAAAATATCTGTCAAGGAATTACTTTTTAAAAATTGGTCAAAAATGGCCAAAAACCTCATATGGCTAAAATAAGCTATTTCTCCTTAAAAAACCAAGTCAGACAATTTTTTGGAAAAAAAAAGTGTACCAAGGAGAGTAATTTTTTATGCTTCTTTTCACTTGTTCTTTACTTTAAAATATTGTCTCAGATACCCCCAAGAAAAAAATATTTTGTTCGACATGCTAACCTGTACATACTTTAGAAAACTTTAAAATAATGTTTTCTGAATTGAACAACTTTTTAATAAAAATTATACAAATATGGTCCAGGAGCTCATTTTGGCACTTTGTCGAAAATGGTGGAAGATCACTTTTTGAATGCCTGTCTATCGAGAAAAACAATAATATGTCACTTTGTAAATATTAATTCCAAGAGACCAAAAAGGATTCTTTCGGGTACTTATTCAACTTATTGGACCTGAGTTTTAGTAAATCTGCTTTCTTCACCTAAAATCGACAATTTCTTCATTTTTCCTTAATTCTTTAAAAAAATCACTTTTTTGCATCTTTGGTTGTACATTTTCTGCACCGCCAATGTATATATTGTTATTTTTATTGTAACTCACTGTCTTTGCATTTGTCAAAAAGGGGTTTTCTTTAGCAAAAAATACTTTCATACTTTTACCATAAGTTGTTGAAAATATGTGATGGTCTTGCCAAAACTGGGGCATGCCCCTAATTCATGGACTTGTATAAATGCCAGAATTCATATGCAAAGCATTTCCTTTTGCTATTTTGTTAATTGATGCAGACATTTTCTGCATATTATAGCAAATTGAATTTAAACATGTTATTTTTCACACACAAGTATGTTTAAAATGGAACATTTTGATGTTTTTAAGGAATTTGGAAAATGCCCCATATACCCTCTACCGAGGCTGGGTAATGAAAATAATGATTTTTAGAATTTTCGTAGAATTAAGAAGCAGAAATATGACCCTTTTAAAATTCTTCTTTCAAATTGGATTATTGGAGAAAAACAGATAAAATAAACCATTATAAAGTTAATTTTTTTGCATTCAGCACTGTTCAGTGTGGCTAATTTTTCCAAGAAACTCAGCTATCTTGATAATGGCCCGTAGGTCAGCCATCTTGAATTTCTCGAAAAAAATATTTTGTGAAAAGGAGTCTTAAGGGGGGTGCTTTTGGTTGTCTCATCCCTTTTATAGATCTGAAACTCTTGCATCTGGACCAAATTGCATGGTTTTCTCATAGACACGCTCTTAAAAAGAAAATTCTTTAGAACCGCTTTTGCTCACAGAAACAGTACAGAAATAATTGTCAGTAAGCCTTATGCTTAAGAACAATCTTTCATTCCAATAAACAACTTCCATATAAAACTTTCTAATTAGCACCTTATTTTATCACCCCTAGTAAGGTGAGTTCACGTAAAAATTGCGTAAATATTTGTGTTTTGATAAGATAATTTAAATCACAAAATCAGAAAAACGGTACAAAACAGAATCCCAACTTGTTTTCTTTTTTTCTTCACCGGATAAAACATATCCTATTAAATGCCTTACCCAAACCAAATCTACGTGAATGTTAGTAAGTTTTGCCCATCTCTCGTGAACTCCTCCAGGTGAGGCTTACCCGGTGTGTTTATATATAAACGTTAACATGTTTATATAAAAATGTTCCTACTTGATCATTTAACGAACATGAAAAGTTCAATAAATTGGAATATTTCAAAATATTGTTTACAACACAATTTTAACAATTTTTATTTCAATAAAACATAAAGACCAGAAAGGATTTTAGAAGACAACAAAAATGAACAGAATAATGCAATTTCGACCTGTAAGGAAGGTCTTAAAATTTGTGTAAAAGCTGAAAAGGGTATTTTTTATATTATACACTTTCAACCTTATGTTCTATGAGTTCAAGAGTATTTATATTTCTTATAGAAATAATTAAGGTTTGGTACACTTACAAACTTCCAGAAATTGCAAAAATAGGGATTTGGAGTAAATATGCAGGACATAAAGGTGCATTGTAAAGCAAAGTAAAGTCGCAATGTTTCTGTAAGAAAATACAATACCAAAAACGGGTATATAACGGTTAATTCGGTTATGCTTTATATCGACACCCTAAGGAGCAACCTCTCATCAGCAGCATCTGAATCAAAAACGCTGGAAGATAAAACACCAAAAATATTGAATGAAAAGTTCTCAAAACCAAAAAGTTCGAACAGGAAAGCCAAATCCAGCACCGAGGAAATGGTCGAAATTTTCGTCATTTCTTTTAATCCATGAAACCCACCTTCGAGTAGCTGATGTTTGTTAAGAATATTTTTAAAAAATAAAATGATGTAACTAGTCAAAATGCTTCCATGTATAAATACATAAATTTTAGTCTATTATTTATTGCCTTTGCGTTGAAAGAAAATTGGAGTTTTTTTCTCATACAAATTGCATTTTACGATATATCAAACTACGCACAATTTCCAAAACGATCTAAAGCCGGGATAACTTACAGTTTATTATTAGTTATTATTAGTTTATTAACTAGCCAGACCTCTTCCACGATACACGTGTATTCAGGACAGCAGGTTTGAGCAGTTCATGCAGTTTATGGACTTTTGCAATTGCACGGACACAACTTGCTTTTTTATTTGTCAACAGATGTTATTATTTCAGCTTAATTGTTAAATTCATTTTATAATTATTTTGACTAAAAAAAATTCATTTTAACGCCTTGTATATAAATAAATTTATTCATAAGAATCAACTGTAATGAAATTAAAGTGACAGCTGTCGTTTAATATACAGTATTCTAAAAATATGTTTAAAAAATTGAATGGGTTTCAAACTGGAAAAAACATTTGTAAATAGTAAATCATATACGATTAAAAGTATGCGACAGAGGCCTTTTTTTTATGGTTTCATCCAGAAAAACCCAATAAAGACCCTATAGCCAAAAATGTAATGCCAAATTAAAATTCTGCTTTGTGAGTAACAAAAGACACATAATCAATATTTCAGCTGTTGTTTCAATACGATAGATCGAATTTGATGTGCTTTCGCCCTTCTGGTTATTGTTTCATAGGCCTAGTCGTCAGATTTGTCTGACACGAATTATCATCAAATTTAATACTCTTTTGTCGTTAAAATTTCCGATTGTAAAATTCAAAATTGTTTTAAACACCAGGTTTCTTTCCTAGTACCGCACATGGTCGATATCCTTGATGCTGGATTTTGCTTTCCTGTTCAAACTTTTTTGGTTTTTTCGTTCAATACTTTTGGTTTTTAAACTTCCAATGTTTTGACTCAAATGCTGAAGATGAGAGGCTACTCCTTGAAATATGCATATACAGCATAACCAAATTAACCGGGTTTTTTTTTTAAACCCGTTTTGATATTTGTACTTTGAAACCACTTGGTCGATCCATAACTGCTGCTTGTGGACCAGAGGTCCCAGAGGTTAAACACAAGCATGGTTCTCAGACTTGTCTGGCCCGAATTTACCATTCAATTCTAATACGATTTCCGACTGTAAAATTGAAAATTGTTTTAAACACCAGGTTTCTCTCCTTGTAACTGCACATGGTCGATATCTTTGATGCTGGAATTGACCTTTTTTTTGGTTTTTAGTAAGTTTTGGTTCAATATTTTTGGTTTTTGACCTTAAAATAATGCTGCTGATGAGAGGTTATTCCTGGAAAAAATTTTTGGTTCCAAATTTTTAAAGTCTTTTGCTATACAATTTATCAACCAAAAACTAATGCTGTTGGGTCCGAATACTTATTCGCTGAACGCTTATCCTTAACCATAGAAAATAGCCATACTAAGTTGTTTGTTTGAAAATGTAAGACAAAAGCTACCCATCCTACATGCTAAACAACTCTCCTTTGATCAAGACAAAACTTGTTTACTGTAAATACTTTTCATAAACAACAATGCAAACTGTTAATCAAAACAAAAACAACACCAATAAAATATCCTTATAAAGGAAAAGGTTAGCTCATTTATCACTTCGCTTTCATTCTAAGACAAGAGTTTGGTTTTGCAGCACTCGCAAGTAAACGAAAATGTTTGATTTTCTAAGCAAGAAAATAAGGAATAAATTTTCCGGGAAGAAGAAAATGAGAAAACAAATAGAGATATTCAATGCAATCTCCGATGGATACATAATGTTGGCTAAGACCATGATAGACGATGAATTCGATGTTAATTGTATTGGGAACACTGGAGAGACATTACTTATAATGCTGTGTAGAACTTGTACGTCGGAAAACGAGGAAAAGCTGGAATTTGCTCGCTTCCTTCTTCAAAGAGGTGCGTCCGTTCATATCAAGGACAAATTTGGAAAGACGGCTTTGAATTTTGCAAGACGAAACAGACTTAGACAAATCAAGAAAGAACTGCTTAACAAAATGTATAACAATAATTCGATACCAATGTAGAAAGTGGCGAGTTTTAAAAAAAAATTTATAAAAACAGTTAAGTAGAAGGTATGTCTTTTCCAACTCTACGACGAGGATATGTTGTTTGTTAAGTATTTTATTGTTTGGCTTTTTGTGACACTATAGGTTTGTAAATTTGTTAATAGTTTATGCATTACTTCATGATAACAAATAAACTAACAGATGAATATTTATTTGTGTTTTTTTTCTATTCATTGCACAAAATTACATATAGTTAAAGAAACGATCAATATAATGGAAGAGAGAGAGAGAGAGAGAGAGAGAGAGAGAGAGAGAGAGAGAGAGAGAGAGAGAGAGAGAGAGAGAGAGAGAGAGAGAGAGAGAGAGAGAGAGAGAGAAAGAAAAATGCAACACCAAGGTAATCAAAAACACAACCGTCAACACAATACTACTCATTTAAACAGCAACCAGCAACATAAACTCACGCCGAAGCTTACGCCGACACATCTTGTTTGATATAACACACCAATCACATTGCCAGTGGAGATCGACTCCAAGTTAAGGGTTTTAGCCAAAAGATTAAATGCAACCTTGAAATACGAGTTACAACAAGTTTTGATACGCCCGAGGCGCATTTCGTCCATTAAGACTAATCAGAGGCCCTCCATCCAAAAGATTTAAACTGTCAAACATTATATGAATATGAAGAGCATACTACAATAAAACCAAAATATGCAGAACTGGAACCCAAACTGGACTTAAATCAACCTATGGCTTGGGTATGAAGAATCTTTTAATTAAAGTGAGTTTTGACAATTGGGAAGTTTACACAACATAATTTCATTGATTTGGTGTGTTCTTCAAATGCTGAAGAGGGCTTACTTCGGGACTTAAATATTCACCAGAAGCGTTAGAAAAGAAGATGTTATTACCCACAAAAAGAACAAAATGACACCATTTTAATTTCTTGGTGGCTATCTTACAAAATAGCCAAAATCAAAATGGCTAACTATTAATTATGAACCAAAATTATTGTACATTATTTGAACAAAATGCCTTGCTGTTATCTTAACTAAGTGTGAAACATTTTGGTGAAAAAATGAAGTTTATCTCAACTATAAGCCAATAAAAGTTAGTTTAAATAAATATCATCAGTATGCCCAGTGTTACAAAACATTTCAAATGTGAGGATTTCCTCAACTTTATTTTTTTATTTATAATTCCTAAACTAATTTGAGGAAATTCTCAATTTTGAAGAAAACCTCAAAGATAAGATGTTTTGTGAAACCCATGCCTTAAAAATTGAAAAAAAGAGGGATTACATTGTGTCAAAATTTTTTGTGCGAACGCTTCAATTAAATATTGTGTCCACTGTATGGCGAAGTCTTTTACTATTACATGTATATAATTAGTTAATTAAGAATGTTTTTAAAGATACAAAATATTCATAATTGTATTTCTTATTTTAAATGCCACATTATTATATAAGATGGACCTTAGCCGTTGGCATTGTAACGAATCTGAGAGTAAATGGTTTTATGCTTTTAGAACGGATCTATAACAAAGAGAACTTTGTGATGTTTGGATTGGCCATTCATTGTTACGGCAAGAACAAAATTTGTCGATACGAACGAAAACAGCACGCAGAAATAGAAAATATAATAAAAGCTTCGCCGAACGCAGCATGATACGACCGCAACATGTTGAACCCTGTACGTTTTAGGCCCAATATGGATAGTCTATTGCTCTGGACACATACAGGCCATAGTGGACTGACAAAGGTTTTTGACACATGCTTCTCTGGTGGACTTTCGACCCAGGGGTAAAAATATAAATTTTCAATTTTGTATTCTACTCTTGAAAAGAATAATGTTTGGGGAAAAAAATAAAAAATCGAACCAGAAATTTTTTTTTGAATTATGATTACGGCCCATTAGGTAATGAGCGAAAAAAACGTGGGGGTCGCAAAAAAATATTCTTTAATTTAGAATCGCTACTTGGCAAGGTTGAACTTGTAAACATTTTTTTTAATCGGACCAGAAATAAAAAAAGTTAGAATTTTGGCGCCTTTTGGTCCTTAATAACATAACGGTAAAAAAGGGGACACATAAATATATCTGCTACTTGATAATAAACTTGCAAAAAATTGTCAAAATCGGACAAGAATTAAAAAAATTTCCAATTTCGACCCCTTTTGGCCCCTTATTACGTAACAGGTGAAAAAGGGGTGGGGTTGCAAAAATAAATTCTCATATTTGGATTCGCTACTTGACAAAAATAAACTTGCAAAAAAAACGTTCAAAAACAAACCAGAAATAAAAAAAGTTTTGATTACGGCCCCTTTTGGTCCCTAATTACAAAACAAGTGAAAAAGGGGATGCATGGTCACAAAAACCAAAAAAAAATAGTTCAATACTTTTGGTTTTTGAACTTCAAATGTTTTAACTCAAATGCTGCAGATGAGAGGTTACTCCTTGAAATATGCATATACAGTATAACCAAATTAACGGGGTTTTTTTGAACCCGTTTTGATATTTGTATTTTGAAACCACTTGGTCGATCCATAAACGCTGCTTGTGGGCCCCTTTTGGTCCCTAATTACAAAACAAGTGAAAAAGGGGATGCATGGTCACAAAAAATTAATTCTCAAATTTGGATTCGCTACCTAACAAAAATAAACTTTCAAAATCGGACCACAAATAAAACAGTTTCGATTTTGGCCCCATTTGGGCCCTAATTACGTAATAGGGGGAAAAAGATCGGGTCTCAAAAATCAATTCTTAATTTTGTATCCGCTATTCGACAAGAACAAACATGCAAAAAAAAATTTCAAAATCGGACCACAAATAAAAAAGTTACTATTTTGGCCCCTTTGGCCCTTTATTACACAACGGGGAAAAAGATTGGGTCGCAAAAATTCATCGGGTTCATTCTTTTATTGTAAGAAACATTCTTGACAAATTTCACAGCAATAGGCCAACTAAGACCAAAGTTATGGTGGAAACAAATAAAATATTTGAATTTTTTGCCCCTTTTGGGCCCCTAATTTTGAAACAAAAAAGGGAGGACCCCAAAAATCAATCCCATTCATCCTTGTATGGTAAGGAACATCACTGTCAAATTTCATAGCAATCGGATTACTAGAACTTAAGTTATTGTGGAAACAAACAAAAAAGTAGTATTTTTGGCCCCTAGTTTCTAAACGAAAAATGGGGGGACCCCCAAAATCAATCCCATTCATCCTTTTATGGTAAGGAACATCATTGTCAAGTTTCATAGCAATCGGATAACTGGAACTTAAGTTATTGTGGAAACACTAAAAAGTTAACAGTCAACGACGACACCGACGACGACAACGACGACGACGACAGCATCATACCATAATTTTTTTGCGGTCGTATAAAAACTGTAATTAGCTACTTGAATAGAGTGAACTTAGGTGCTGCGGAAGTACAATGGGTTCTTACACGAGAAAAGTGGAACGGAACGGAAGGGAAGAAATCCCAATCTTTGATAAATCACAAAAATGGAATATATTTAAACAGTCCCTGCTTTTTACATCAACAACTGTTAGGTTTAGCTTGTCAAGTTTGAAAAAGGGAGATAAAACAAAACTCTTTGACAAGGAATAGAGAATACGTAACTAACTTGATGCTTCTATATAAATCCTTTATAAGTTATGGCCTACAAGCACACGATGTTCTATTCCAATTTCTTGATTAAGAATAGCAACACATGTTTAGAAAGACGAAAATAATGAGACATATAAGTTAACGTGTAACATAAAATGCAAGAGGCAGCATGTATCATGCAAATAAGTCAATTTCAAAGGCTTTTATGTTTCCTTACTCTCCATTATAAGACAACGACTATCGGGTAATTCTATAAAGCAACAACCTGCAAAGAAATCCCGGGAAAGAAACGTGTAAAATGTTATTATTATCAGTGTACGGCCAATTACTTGTCTTTGCGTCCATAAACATGACCTTTATATAGTCATAATCTCTTTATAGAGTCTGGAAGCTTTTTAAGCATTTTGAGACATGTACACAAGAATTTATAGTTAAAATGTATTTTGTTCTTAGCTGAAAAGTTTATCATGGTCCTTTTTAGAATTAAACCCAAGAAAGTTATTTTTCTCTTTTTTTTTGTCATGATAACAAAGTAAAATCTTAATAGCGAATGTTTTGGGGCCTTGATATTGTATCTACGTGACAATAGATGGTCCGACCGTTATTGCAATACGTTAAAACCAGGTCTATGATGTGTGAACCTTATCGAAAGAGATCAGACATACAAGGGTATCTGATTTATGGCCTTTTCAAATACTGATCAGAACATAACTTATAATCCCGTCTCACTTACATAAAAAGATCGATCTATGACTGAGCATCACATTGACAAAAGTTATTAGTATTTAATGTTTCTATTTCAAAAAAACACGAAATCTATCTTACGCTCCGAAGACCTGTATTTAATTACAATTGCACTTAGTTTTTGTATGTTCACATTCCGAGGAGCGTAGATCTGAGAGGAGATTGTGACTAATTGAGACCCCGTTCAATCCCTTTGGATATGTAATGATGCATATGCCTTACACTAGTTAAATGCGGTTCTGACTGCGTATATAACCAACCAACTGACCTTCATGCTGTTGATGTTTAAGTATTTATATGAAATTTTTGAACGCACAGTTTTTTTTACGCACAAGAGACTACCTTAGATTTGATTAACCCTGGCAGTTTGTATTTTATCACCTATATTATACATGACCCTTGATTTGACTGACCTTTAACACCGTCTATGTAGAGTGTTACATGTATACACGAACCTTGGGTTGAAGGTCAGTGGTTTGTCACCTGTATTCATGACCCTTGGTTTGAGTGACCTTTAACACGGTGACTTAGTAATTTTTTACCTATTTACATGGCCTTTCTCATTTTCATTTACAGTCAATTTATTTCATGTGCACTTGTCCCACATCTCATTATCATCTACAGTAAATTTGTGTCATGTGCACTTGTCCCACATCTCATTATCATCTACAGTAAATTTATATGTCATGTGCACTTGTCCCACATCTCATTATCATCAACATTTAATTTATGCCCTGTGCACTTGTGCCACGTCTCATTATCATCTACAGTAAATTTGTGTCATGTGCACTTGTCCCACGTCTCATTATCATCTACAGTAAAGTAATGTCATGTGCACTTGTCCCACATCTCATTATCATCAACAGTTAATCTATATCATATGCACTTGTCCCACGTCTCATTATCATCTACAGTAAAGTTATGTCATGTGCACCTGTCCCACATCTCATTATCATCTACAGTAAATTATTGTCATGTGCACTTGTCCCACATCTAATTATCATCTCCAGTTAATCTATATCATGTGCACTTGTCCCACGTCTCATTATCATCTACAGTAAATTTGTGTCATGTGCACTTGTCCCACGTCTCATTATCATCTACAGTAAAGTAATGTCATGTGCACTTGTCCCACCAGCTTGCCCGACATTCACCATTTTATAACCCGGATTTTTCACTCCATGAAATCCGGCCAAAAATTTCACATTTCAAATTTTTTACCCTAAAAAGTTGGCTTGGAAAACAGGAAGTAGATGATGGACTGATCTGGAAAGGGGAGGCACGGTATAACTCATCATGTTGAAGCTGTGTACCAAATTTGAAATAAATCCATCCAGTAAAAGCCGAGAAATCGGTTACGATAAATTTCACATTTCAAATTTTTTACCCTAAAAAAGTCTAAGTCGGCTCGGAAAACAAGAAGTAGATGATAGACTGACCTGGAAAGAAAGAGAAGGCATGGTATAACTCATCATGCTGAAGCTGTGTACCAAATTTGAAGTAGAAGCAGAGAAATTGAACTGGACGGACAGACGGAAGGACGGACAAGGTGATTGCAATAGAGCCCCCTCTCTTACAAGTGGGGGTATAACTTTAGAATTCAGTAACAACATTTCTTGGTCAAGAAGGCAGAGGCATCTAAAAATGGAAAAAAATGACCCAAAATTGTGACAGAAATCTTACATATTTGGTTTGTTTTAACATCCTGTTTTTCATCAATGTCAGAGGATATTCTGAAAAAAAATATTAGAATAAGTTTGTACATACACTTGAACTTCTAAATAGCATAGGAAATCTTTTCCATAACAATTTTGTATTATTTAGTAATACTGTACCTTGTCCTGTTTTAGACTAGTCATACTTTATCAAGAAGTAAAATCACCTACATAATTTCAATAAAGTGTCTTCTAACATCCTCAGTCACACATGCTAAGAACAACCCTAAGCTTAATATAGATTTGCCTTTTTTTCTCCTTGACCACTTTGAAGGGTTTTGAAATAAATACAAGAGAGACAGCTTTATATCCATTTTAATCTTTAATATAGGCTAACAATAAGCTTGACAAGGTTTATGACTGAACAGATCAGGCTATGGCAAGATTGTTCATTCCCATAATTTAAATTAGGTTTTGGTCATTTGATAATGTTATAAATCATTATCATGATCATGGTTAAATTATATCAATCAAGAAAAGGTTTATCAATTTTTTGAGTGAATACTGGTATCTGAAAACCAAAACTATATTCCTGCTTTCTGCTAACCCATACCAAACAGCTTTGTGTGACTAAATGGAATATTTGTTGTGATATCTTTGAATTTAAAATATATATTTATTTATGTTTCTCCATAACTGACAGCTCTTTAAAACATGACTTAAACATGCAACAAGTAACAAAACAAATGTGCTAATATTACAGAGAAACATTAAAGCACCAAAATTAAATACATCTGTTAAAATATGGAAGTGCACAGGCCAATTAAAAGTGAAAGATGGCATCATAAAGTTGTAGAAAACATTCTTATCTTAATTCTATTCTTTACTGTAATGAAATTTCATTGGTCTTTTGGGAAAAAAAATTGGCTATTTCTACTAGTAAAATAATTTTTTACAAAAAAAAACAAACAAATCCTTAAAAAAAATTAATGTTTCAAACTTTATTGAAGAGATGACCATTTAGAAATTTTGCATGATTTCAGAATAAAAGTTCAGCATTTCTATGTTGCTAAACCTTTTATGTTGGAAATAAAATAAACAAGAGTTAATACTAACATATGTCTCACCTGCCGGCACCATCAAAAACAATAATTCTTTCTTACTTCCACTATATTTTTTATTAATAAGGATTTTCAGTTTCTGAAATCAAAAGGTGTTTATAAAACTTAAACATTGCTGATATATGCAATAAAAATAATCAAAGTCACTCAACCGAAAAATCAAGGTCAAGGTCAAAAGATGGGATGGCAACTGTGCTAAGCTTCTACTGGGGCATATTCATATCAAGTTTCATCAACCTAGGACTTATAGTTCTTGAGAAACGGAGGTGCTCACAAAACCTTACCACAGCTATTATATGTATTGAAAATTGTCAAAGTCACTCAACTGGAAAATCAAGGTCAAAGTCAAAAGATGGGGATGCAACTGTGCTAAGCTACAAATGGGGCATATGCATACCAAGTTTCATCAACCTAAGACCTATAGTTCTTGAGATATGGAGGTACTCATAAAACCTTACCCAAAAAGTTAATGCCACTGCCGCTGCCAGTAAAGTAACACCTTTGTCCCGCTCTGCTTTAATGGTGTATGAGTGTTTAAAAATTTTGTCTTTTTTTTCAGTACATCTTCAATTAAATCCAAGAGGAAATCTGAGATTGTACAGCCCTTCTCACCTCTTCATGGCTTATGAAGCCACCAGAAACAATGTGTCAATTAGGAAGGCAGCCAAGCTGTATGGTATACCATATACTAGTACAACACTCAGAGATCGAGTCGCTGGAGTAGTTAACCCAGAATATGTAACTATGGGCAGAGATCCGGAGATGAATCTGGAGCAGGAGGCCAGATTGGTATCTCACCTTGAGAGCATTGTTGAAATTGGGTATGGCTATACCAGAAGAGAGGTTGTTGATTTAGCCAGTGACTATGCATTTCACCTCAACGTTAGGAGTCCAGAAAATCCGTTCAGTTTACGCTGGTTTTATCTGTTCCTAAAGTGGTGGCAACAACTACGAGTATTGAAGCATCGTGCCTTGGAAATTGCAAGAGCAAAGGGTAGCAACAAAGAAAGTGTTGACAAGTACTTTAATGAACTTTCAAATTTCATAGACAAATATGACTTGAAAGATAAGCCACATTTGATATACAATGTAGATGAAAAGGGTGTCAGTTCTGAACACAAGCCTCCCAATGTTGTTGGAAGTTCAACATTTCACCCACCAGCAGTTACATCTGGGAGGTCAGAAACTGTTACTTTGTTGGGATGTGGTAGCGCTTCAGGAAATGCAACCCCCTTACTTTGTATTCCGAGGACAAAAAATGCAGAGCAGGTGAGACAAAAAGCAGTTCGGTTATGTACAATTTTTGTCATTTACAAAAAAAAAAATCTTGGTGTTGTGACATCATAAATAAACAAATGGTGATATACTGCCATCCAGCAAATTCAATAAAAATAATTTTTATCTCTATATTTCAGTAGAACTCAAAGTTAATAAGATATTATAATATATAAACAAAACATTTGGGTGGGGGGTAAAATATGAAAATAAAAATAAAAGTAGGAAACAATTTGGAAGAAAAATATCAAATTGTCATAGAGAAGAAAAAGAATTAAATGTCAACAAAAATGAGATTAATGGAAGCACTTCATGATTGCAATTGTGTTTGTATGCAACAGTTAAAAATGAGTCAAAATAGATTCAAAGTCAGCCATTAAGCAGGGAAACACAGAAAAGAAGAGCCTTTAGAAAAGAACCATCAAATCCACCTTTTTGCCAGCCTGTTATCAAGCATATATCTGTTTAACTGCCTTTATACATTTAACAATACACTTAAACATGAGTTACACCGTTTTACATGTGTAAAAAAGAATCATATTAAATGAATTATATTGCATAGAATTTTTATATATTCCTTCTCCTTTCAGTATTAAAAAATCTACATTCTAAAAATCTAATAAGTTACTATATAAGATTGATATGTACATAGGTTTGATGTTGATTATGGTTAGATTTAATTAATATCAGATATAAAGACAAAATTAACACATTCAACAAATGCCATAATATCTATTTTCACTGTCTCACAATTACTGCTGTTATTTCTATGTCACATACCATTATTTCCAAAAGGGGATGCAAGGTTTTGTCTCTCTGTGAGAAAATTTTTTTCAGGCCAACAAAAAGCTAAAACAAATTTGAGTATGACATGAATCAAACTAATTTTGACAATTTTTGCATTAAATATGTATAAACATGACAATGTAAATTAATATTTTTTTCTGACTTCCAGTAGGCGCTGAAAATTTTTTAAAACTCAAATATTCTTTTTGTTCATATCAATTCAAGGTCTCTCTTTGTAACTAAATGGTTGGTGCCTTATTTGAATATACTCAAAAAAGAAATGAGCAAATACATGTAAGAAACAAGTCAAGAATTACTTTTAAGTCATATTAGATTTAAAGAGTCCATACACTAACTATGTGCTAAATCATAATATAAATAATGTCGAAGCAAACTTTGATGTTAACTCCACATAAACAGATTTGACTAGTAGTCTATACCCAGTAATAATAAGTTAAAATTCTATACAAAACTTAACAAACAATAATAAAAACTTTATGGTATAACATATCTTCAGAAGCCCTATACTGGCATGAAATAATCAGCATTGTAAACTATCAAATAACATCATGCAACTTTCCATTGACACACAACTGTAAAAGATGACAATTAGGGGCATTTCACACACAAATAGTGACAAATCTTATATATTAATTTTCAAAAGATTCTAATTCAAATTACAACTACCTTTTTATATAAAAAAAACTCAAATTAATTAGAAAATTTTTAGAAAATTTTTGATAATTTTTCAAAGTCATTATTTCTTATGGAAGCTTCTGTTTTAATCTCAAACTATAACAAACGTTTTCAAATAATTCATGTGTTGTTCACTATTTTGAAAATATAAACATAATAAAGAAAATCCATACATTCAGCACATTCTTAAATACATGATAATATGATTAAGAAAAAGCATTTGCTGCATAAATACAAATTTGGTTATAACAAAACAAATAAAAAACGACTACATGTACATGTATGTGTAAAACTAATTAATTTGTCTGTGACACAATAGTCTTATAAAGCTACATAATATAAGAAGATAAAGCACTTTATTTTAAATCAATATTGATTATTAAAGTATAAGAAATTTGAAATGATTCTCAAACAATAAACCTTAAAGACATGACTTCCATGAAAAACAGAAAATGCCAGAAATGTGATTAGTTGATACACTAGTAACTATGGTAACCATCGTCTGATATCAACACTGCATGTTCTTGACAAATAGCTGCCAATTCTTTAACGAATTCATCCAAGATAACAGCACAGTAGACAGAGTTATGGGTTTTAGGCGAATCCATTGGGTTTTCTAGGACGTTTTGCTGTCTCTGGTTTACATAACGATATCCCTTCCCCCCGGGGATAATCTGTAGCTGTGGCGCCCCCTTCCCACCTTTCACATTGGACTGGTTTCTTTGGGAGTTTGGTGTTCTCCTTAGAAGTAAGTCTGTAAGGCTGAACTTTCTCTTTTCTAAAAAAAAAAACAACATGTAAGTGAAATGTTGAATGGTGAGGGGTCATTTTCACAGAAATTTTATATGCATTTTGAACAATTATTACAAGTAAGGACATTGAATGTTGATTAGTGGAAAAGTTTGGGGTTTTTTTTTTGCAAAAATCATAAATATTTTGTTCAAAAACAAGATATGAAGAATGAACAATCATTTGTGATACCAGAAGGATAATACCATGCATAAATTGTTATTCTAAAAGAGGAAAACTGATAAGATGATATTTTTGTAAATTCAGTTTTTCCAAACTATTTGACAGATTCTCAAATAATCTAAATATTCAAACATTATCTCCTGATAGTTATGGAGCTTTAGTGTTCACAAAAAGTAGTACACCAAAAAATTGGTGGAAGGCCAAAAGTGAAATAGACTCAAGGCCCTGAAAATGAGACCAAAGGTCTAAGAATGAATAAAACACACAAATACCTCTAACAACAGGCTCTGGAGGAGGGGGAGGGGTAGCCTTGACAGGGACAGCCGAGGTCTGGAAATAATTGAGGTCAATCCCTGACTTCCAAGCTTCCTCCTTAGTAACTAACATCATCCTGGCCTTCACCAGTAACTGTTCAAAATTGTGTATTGTGTAGGAACAGTGATCTACTTTCTGTCTAACAGAAGCAAGCACCTGCAAAAATTAAAGTGTAATAATGCAAAAAGTGTTGACACGCATATTTTATATATTGTAGTGTTATAAAGACAAATATCAAAACTGGTAATCATGATCCAATGATTACGGTGATTTTTTTTTATCTTGAGTTTGCATATTTTTCACCTTACTCTGACTCAATTTAATCTTTCTGAGAATGTGTCATTTTGGTATTTTATTGTGCAATACTGAGCTTGCATGATAACCCTTTCAGACTTATAAAGGGAACATGTACAAATGTGTATATTATCATGTTACAGTCGAAGGTATAAATATAGAATGCTTTATTTATGATTATCAATATCTCAATTGCTTACCAAACAAACTGAAAACAATTTAACACAAATAGTGTTTATCAGCCTGCCAATTATATGGATTAGCTAGCCTGTTTAAACAAGCCTTCAAATTGACAAGTTTTAAAATTCTTAAAAGCCATGCAGGGTATTTTAAATGTTCATGATGTTAGCATGCTTTACTTTTGAAAAGTAGTTAAGAGTACAGAATGATAAAATTTCAAATCTATTCAGTACACAACCATTCCTCCACAGCAATATTTCTATCAATCTACCTTTACCATGTTTACTACATGCATGACATGCATTAATTTTTATCATGTTTATAAAGGGTACAGATATTTAAATCCATGATTTTATCATTTTTAAAAAGGTATGGAATTTAACCATCTTATAAGTCATTCATACATGTATTAATATCAAAATCTAAAGAACTGAAGAGGACCAAATGAGGACTGAACATTCAGTGTATAGAAAAATTACTTGGCAGACAAATGTAAGAAATAAGAAATTGTAATCATGCCTTTTTCATTCTAAGTGCATGCTACATGCTATATCACTATCATGCCTATATACAAGTACCTGTAATAATGATTTAACATTGGGTTGGAATACAAGATTATGACTTAGAAGGAACGAGCGGAGAAGTGGTTGGGGGAATGCAGCCAATCGAGATATAATGCCAGTCAGGAGAAAGTTGACAGCTCGAGGGTTCTGGATCATTCCTTCCAACTTTGTCAACAAGGCAGTCAGAAAAGGTCCTACAAAATATATGTCATGTGATTATAACATGTGACCTATAATGAACAAACCATGTGACAGTCATGTAGTTGAGACATCCACCAGTTATGTACATGTACAATGTAGAATGCAAGATGAGGGTAAGAAGATTACATGTAGAATCATTTCAAACTTTATTCATTGAGTATGTTAGGAAATTTAGTACAATTCTTAGCAAGATTAACTGTATGTTTTTAAGCTACAGTGTATTTGCAACTGTCTCGAAAATACAGTACTCAATTAGCATCAAGGAAAGGGCAGAAGGGGAAATATTCTAAAACCTTACTTTTTCATCTTTACTTCCATATAATCATATCAAATAGAACAACTTACCAATGGTTGGCGAGCTGGCTAAGTTTGCCACAGAAGGCACTTTAGAATTTTGCATAGTATTCACAGGTAAAGAGAAACTGACACTTCGTTTGGTAGAACCTTCACTTGCATCGCTGCACTGTGAAGCTGTCCTGTCAGCCACAGCCGTTGTATCACTAGGTACAGAATTGTCTTTAGGGAGAGCTGACATGGTTATTTCAAAGTAGCTAGTAGCATCTGGAGATTTTGATTTGTTCTCTACACAATCAACAGTGTTACACTGACTTTCTGGTGACTGAATGGAATCCCCTTGAGGCTGATTGATCGAATCAATAACTTCAAAAGTTGTTCCGTCACAACCATTAGTAACTTTGACACTGTCACTGGATTTCCGTAAATTATTATTTTCTACACAAGAAGTTTTTTCTTCAGTATTTTCAAATGAAAGACTTTTAGATACACAACTATCATCTGGTGTGCTAAAATCACTTTTGTCTGTACATGGTGTTGATGTCCGTGAATTTGAAATAGTTCTTAAAGACATAAAAACAGAGCCTAAAGATTCTATGCTAGTTTCTATAGAAGGATCTTCATCAGGAGGTGTCCCTACTGTGTGTAAATAGTCTAAAAATTCACTAACATCTTCAGATGGTGCACTTGAATCCTCTAAAGATGAAAAATCAATGTTCCGTAAAACTTCGGAAACTTCAGGAATTGAAGACCTAGTTACTGAAATATCACTAACAAAAACATCATCAGCACCAGACATAGAAGTCATGTTAGTTGAGCTATCTTTTACAGAACTTATTTGACTACTATCTTGACATAGACTATCTACTCCACTACTAGAAATATCACATGCCTTACCATCTAATGTAATATCACTTTTTTCTGATGTAACGTTACAATCAGACAACCATTTTTTATCAGAAACAGCTGATAATAAGCTATCGTCAGGTGTTATATCTTGGAAGACCAAATGAGGGGGCGTTTCCCCATTGTACGGATATGTCCAAACAGAACAAGCATTAGAACACTCAGATAAAAGTGTTCTAGCCTCTATTAAGTAATCCATATAGTTATATTCAAACTGTTCTAATTTGCCAGTGTAAGAATTGGAAGATTTGCTGTTCTCAAAACTGTTTGACCTTGTTCTGAAAAAGTAAAGAAAATATTATAAGTATTAGAAATGACACATATATAAAATCTAAGTAAGAAATATGTAGAGCTGATCTTCATCTAAATTTCATTCCTTTACATATATAATGCCATATATATGTACCGCGCGTATGTACAATGTAATACAATGTAGTACACAATGTATGTAATTTTAGCACCGTACTGTACATTTACTGACTTTTTGTTGGATTTTTTTTATCTTGTGGTTTGAACAAAGCTGCTCAAGGACATTATTAAATCAAAACATTCTTGGATTTTTATAGTCGTGGTTGTATGTTGCCACAAAAATCATGAACAAGGGTGATCAAAGAATCTAATGTCAATGATTTCAATGGGGAGTCTTAGCAAATGGTTAAATGTCAGTTCCATAGTTTAAAATTCAAACCGCAGCAAAAGTTTAGTTGAAGAGACCTTATCTCATAAAACGAATAAGGCTGATAGAGGTTCATATTTTTACAATGTCCTTGAAAAAAATGATTGTTAATTAAAGAATCCCAATTCTGTTATAAGAAAGCTTACATTAACCTATATTTTTGCACAGATTTAAAAAATTCTTCTGACAGTAGAAAACAGTGTTTTTTGTTTTGTTTTTTGTTTTCTGTTATCAAGATTTTTTTTAAAGAATTAGTTATAAAAGTTGTTTGAAATGTAGTGATCACAATGCTCAAAATATTTTTAAAACTCATAACTCAACGAAAACATCTAAAAGCAAAATACACTTTTAAAATATTGTCAAAAGTAACAGCTTGTAGTTGGAAGCATTAAAACCTTTTCTGTTTGAATTACTGTAAACATATTTAATTTTCATGGTTGCTAATTTTCATGAATTCAATCCAAACATCTATTTTCCAGGTATTCATTTTCATGGTTTCTATTTGACATATTACTTAAATTTACATAATCAGGCATACTATTTTTGCTGATTTTCATTGACAACAAATACAGCAAAAATTAGAAGACTGCAAAAATAACTATGTTTACAGAATGGTTTTCATAATATTCCTATCAAAATTCATAAACAAACATTTAAAATGTTCTACTTAACATCATACAAACCCCAGTGTAAGTATAACCTATCAATCACTGTTGAATATTATACTTTTATACTAAAAACTACTATAACACCTGAATAAACCAGCTTAATACATACTTTTTTCAGATGAGTGGACATGTTTTCTCAAGATAGATGTTGTTGGATTATAAAGCATTATATACTGTAGAAGTAAAAATATTCATGGAGGATTTCATTTCATTTATTTCGTGGGCAAGATAAATCCAACAAATTTGAAATATTTAGTTAAAGAATGTATTTCAAAAAGAATCCACCAAAATTTGTCCCCACCAATTCAGTTTAGGGCTCTTAACCAGGAAATTTAATCCCAACGAAAAATAAAGGATTATACAGTAGGAGTTTGTGGCAATTAACAATGGATAAGTCAACAGAGTTTTGTTTTTTTTCAACTAATTTTTTAAGGGCTATTAACTTACTGTGTGAATGTTATATAAAGTTAGAAACTAAAAATGCTTATCACAACACATGACATGAACTAGGGTACAACTAGCTTAATAAAAATTCAGGTTAAGTACAAATACTATTAACCATTAAACATGCTCCAGTCATGCATTCTTAACAATGCAAAGGTGTTTTCTGGACATTAAAACAAAAAGTGAATGATTTTTGTTTAAATTTGACAACTGTGAAATAATAAACACATTATAACATGAACATGATACTGAGCTTAAACAATAACTGTGATCTGATCAGAGTGAATTTATTTCAGTGTAACTTTATAAACAAACAATTTACATTCAGTTTTTTTTGTTTTAAGAACATTTGCCAAGAATTTATACAATACATGTTTTTTCCAATATTGAATAGCCTGAGTTTTCCACTATACAACAGCAAAGCCATGAATATGGTAAGAGAGAATTGATATTAATATATTTTAAGCATTGCCTCCCTTGTCATTTAATCATTAGTAGAAGCAATATGAATCATCCTGCATTTTGAAGACATATCTAGTAAAGTAATGAGACTTAGTGTTAAGCTGGCTCAGATTCAATTCAAGTACAAATTTAAACAGAATTTTATGTAGCACATATTTCCAATTCTTGATTACACATTTTATATAAATTGCTTTTAATGTATTATAAGAGAATTGACAAAAATCAAATTTAGACTTTTGGGCCATTGTAAAAAAGAATTTTTTCTAAGCAAAATTTGTATTAGTCTGCTTCTATTTGCATTACATGTATAAGCTCTACTATTAACTTGACATAATTACAAGTGTAAATACACATGTTTTAAGTCAAGAAATACATTAATTTGACATGAATAATAATTCAATATTAAGACTGAAAACATTATCTCAAATATAACTTTATGAATAAAGCAGTGCGTATTGTAATTTACAAAAGCAATTTTGGTACATATCTAGCTAAGTTTGAAGACAGAAAAGAAGAATAAAAAGTTGACCACAGTTTTTGTAAAAGCACAGTACCAAATAAGACTTCTAAAAGCAATACCTGACTTTTTGGAACTCCATTTCCTTTTTCCGAGCCATAAGAAAACTGCCGAGACCTCTTTTTGGTCTACATGCAGTTGTTTTAATCAAGTGAGATCTGCAGTAAAACACCAATGCCAAAACTTAAGCAAGGTTAACATACACCAAAAGCATTCAGATTAAATCAATTCATATAGAAAACTCACTAGTAAGTTTAAAAACAAAACTTTAGACATTTGTAAAAAAAAAACGTTCTTCTCAACCAAAACAAAACAGCAGCCAAAACTTGGGTTGTTGTTGTTTTTTTGGTAAGTGGAAACAGTACATGTAAAAACAATTTCACTTAGTAATAAAACCCTTAAAAAGTGCAAGCCCCAAAAAGTATCTAAGTCTATTTCAAATTAACCTAACATTCCAATACCTGCAAAAACATGAAACATCAGAAATTTTTATCTTTTCAAAAATGAGATTAGCATACACATGAAGAACAAATAGCCAAATGTTAGCAATATCAGTCAAAGCTAGATGAAGGCATTACAGGCTTAACCACTGTTAATCTGCTTTCCTTTCAAGACATTTGTTTTGCAATTTCTCATTCCAGGTTAAGTTCTGAACTATGAACATGTTTGACAGAAACTATATTTTTCACTGTTGTAGAACTTATGTCATGGCACCTCATTTTAAAATTAGAGTTGAGGGGTTTTTTCAAAGAACTTTACTTCAAAGTTCAAGCCAAAAGCAGCAAATATCAGCCAAAGTTGACTGCACATGAAAACTAGATTAATTAGTCACATAATGCTGTCAAGACTGAAATGAACACTTTATTTGCTGTAACGTAATAGTAAAACTCCTTGTGGAAGTTGAATGGACAAACTCAAAGACTGAATAACTATAAGTCTCATTACAAAGTCCTAGAAAAAAAGAAAAAGTGTTTTTTTTAAACCCAGAAAAGGTGCAAAGACTTAAAATCTAAAAGTTATACCTGTCAGACTCCAGTTCTGCCATCTTAAAATGCTCCATGACTGCTACAGACATACAGTTTGGACGGAGGGAGAGGAAACGCTCGGCACTCTTACTGTAGAGATCTAGGTCTTTGATGGCTCTTCTCTGACTGACCATAACATGGGAACATGGTATCAGATGCCTAAAATGACATCATAATAATTGTGTGGAGAGGTAAAGTATGAGTTGTATACAAAAACATCATATTGTGTTAAAAAAAAAATTATGTTTTTTAAATATGGTATTAGATGCCTACAAGGACATTGTGTGGGAAAAAATAATAAAACTTGTTCAAAATGAAGTTTAAATGATACTCTTCCTTATAAATGAATACATGTATACATCAATAATAGATTAAAATCTTATCTAATGTCTTAAGGGGATACGTTACTTTGGTCGACCATCTTACTTTTCAAAACAAATTTGCATAATAAATGGTAATACCATGACAATCTGAAATATTCATTTGAAATAGGGGGTCATGGGTTGATTTTTCAAGTTATTTCACCTTGAAAATATCGTTTTTGGCGGGAAATTTATATAGACGTAATAGGAAAAGATCCAATATTTTCAAAACTTTGTTATTTTCCATTGATTAAAACCAAATTTTCTCATTACATTTCAACCAAAAAATAACACAAGAAAGTCCTAATCTTTCTCTAAACAACCGTATATATTTTGTCATAGGTCATGGACCATCTTTTTTCAAGAATGAACGTTAAAGACAAACAATAGCGTTCAAGTTCAACGCTGTTCAAGTAAAATTGACGTTGCGTTTCAAATCGAAAATGGACGTTTTTCTGTTTCACAGGTAAATTTTATCGATAACGTCGTTTTTAACGTAACGTATCCCCTTAACATACATTTCATTATTTACTTTACGGGTAAATCACTGTCCAAATAGTGTAGGTGATCTTGGTTTGAGTTTGTAATGTCTTCTACATGCAGAACATTCTAATTGCAATCATGTTCAAGGACCATTTTAGCTTATCTTAAAACCACCAATGATAAGACTTTATTCAAATATACTGACATGCATAAATTACTAGAAGAAAGGCTAAAGCCTATAGAGGCATTTAAAGAAAAAATCCTACTATCATGACTACAGGACCTGTGCAGAATCTTAATAAGAGTCCCTTTCACCCAACCTTTTTTTTTCAAGAAAGTACTGAAAATTCCAAGAAAGTACTGAAAATTCTAAAATTTCCTATTCATTCTATACAAAGTATCTCCCTTTGATTTAGTACAGTGAAAATAAAAGATGAGTGACATGTCATTTTTAATGTTATAATTCCTCCTAATATCATGAAATATGATACCAGTATATAGTTTTTGTATGCCTACTCCAGTATGTTTATCTTTTTTAAGTAGAAATATGCACAAAAAGATGCTCAGTTAAGATAGACTCCAGACATTAAGTGTCATATACACATGATATAATTAATTGTATTACAATGAATCTTGAAAATTATTAAATCTTTGATGCACATTTTAAAACAAAATAAATTTTAAGCTTGACAAAAAGTGTACATAACATGTACATTACAGTACAAATATTGTTAACATTCTTTGTGTTTTTATTCATTTTACATACTCTGTACCAAGGATTATTTCCTCATATACATGTACACCATCGTCAGAAACACATACTTACTTGAATATTATTTCAAACATGACATCTTCACAGTTCAAGTCAACCAGAGTCTTAAAGAGTACAAGTGATGCTGAACACAACAACTGTCAATAAAAAGAAATTAATTGTTTTCTTAACTATAATGTTACAATAGATAAAGTCTGAGTCAAGCTATTTCTGTGCACAGTTTTCTTTATTAATTTTGAAACTGCTTACTGTGATCACTCCAGATTTCTTTCCTTACTTAGATCAATTTTTATTAAGGCAATAAATTGACTGATAACTATTTATTTATTCTACAACTACTATAAACAGTTTGTCTAGGGGGATTTACAATGGCATATTATCTTCTTGGTCCAAAAAACTAGTTTAACCCCGCCACATTTTATATGTGCCTGTCCTAAGCCAGGAATCTTTGACAAAGCTTTTGTTTGTACTTGTCTTTTTGATGTTTTCTGTTCCTTGTTTAAGAAGGGGTTCTATCTGTGACTATTTCAGGACTGGATTTAAATAATATGCATTTTATTTAGACCATATGCCAATTGCAGAACAGCGAGCAGCCCCTACTGGCCTTGTTGAAGGCTGCTGGCAGTTTTTCATTGTGGTTTTTCTAAATAATCACATAAATAATTATGTGAGCTGTGCCACGTACACTTATTCCACATCTCATTATTTTTTATTTGAGTTACATTGAAATAGGACAGGACAACACGATTTAAAGCATTCAGCAAAGAAAAATCATAGGAGTTTACTATGATGGCAGATTTACAGGTAGATAATCACAAAGTAAAACTCTATTACCACCCAAAAAATACAAGGGAAAGAGAGACAACTCAAGTAATTATGGTAAGTAGTCTCAAAATAAAGAAAGCCATGCATAGAAATTATCTGACTCAAACTAAAGTCCATGTAAAAGGTTTATCATTTTCTTAATAAGGGTCGAATGTTCAGAAAGCTGCTCATGTATCAATTTTACCTCTCCTACATGTATGCATATATTGTTGTAATACTGCATTTTATCCAGTTTCATAATCTAATGAACTGGTAGGTACATATTGTACTTGTTTCCTATTTAATGAGTATACTAGTGACTTTTGTTTTTCTTTTACTGTTTAACAACCAAATTTTATGGCCCTATGCATGTAAATGTTGAAAGTATTTGCAAAGAAAAACTGAATTCAATTATTTTCATTGCCTGTAATAGGGCAGAACCTGTAGCTTTCTGGAGCCACTTACCCTTGAGCTACTATTGATGCGAGTAATTAACGAGTCTAAGATAACAATTTCATCATTTTGTTCTGTCAATATAAATCTGATAAAGGCTTGTATTAAGGCAGGCTCTGTGATCTTCCTGAGAAACAGCTCTAAATAGGCAGTGGCTGCTATTACTTCATCTCGAGAATTCTGAAATGATAAAAGTTGTATGGTTATACTTAACAGTTTTAAATAGGCAGTGGCTGTTAACACTTAATCCATAGAATTCTGAAATGATATCTCTCATTACATGTATTAACATAATATCACTGTGACACATGTTCTTAGAATGTAAAATTACAGTTGTGATTTTTTTAAGTTGAATATTTTGAAAATTGTCAATTTTCTAAGACTAGGTGGAATGAAAATTATTTTAATATATATTTTAGGTAACAAAATAAAAACAGAAAAATCAACAGTTTCAGTGATGGGACATGTAAATGTCTTAATGTTTATAATTGTTAAAAATACAACTTAATTGAAAATTAATATTCTAAATATTGATAAGTTAATTTTCTATTCAATTTATCCTTAGATTTGATTAGTAAAAAGCAAAATTGATTCATTTTTTTAAAGCAAAACTTCATTCTGAATCAAAGAAAAAAAACCATGCTTCAAGATTGTACTATGATCATCCCAATGCAACCATGGACAGGGCAAAGCAGAAAATGTACATAGTCCATTTAATCAAAGCTATATAAGTCAACAGACAAAAAGCCAGACAAAAGAAACAATAAATTGAACTCCTACACCTGTTTTTAAAGTTTTATAATATGTTTTCTATCTCAAAATGTATAATTTTCTACACTGGATATTGGTCATATTTAATTATCAGGATTTTTGGGGGTTGTATTTTACTAAATATACTAATTGAATTTAGCACCAATTTTGGCTTTAAATTAAATTGCAAATCTTTTATGATTTTACTTTTTGATCATTTAACAAATAAATACTGCTTCAATGATCAATGTACCTCTGCTAGAAACATCAAATAAACTAATACCATCACCATCCAGCAAAAGAAACTTAAGTTATTTTATATAGTTCAATTCAGAAAAAATGGCTTAAAAAATCTAAAAGTAAAATGTCCATTTTGTATGATCAACATTGAGTAACTGCTTAAATGATATACCCACAAAACAAAGACAAAGTGGCAAAACTGTACAGAGAGAGGTGAACAAACAATGAAGAAACTGGGTATTGCCACTTCGTGTGATGGGGCATTAAAAATATGAAACAAAATAATCTTTTAAAGAATGGGAAATGATCATTCAAAAGGAATATATCAAATAGACATAATGGCCCGACTTGTAACATAAAAATGCAATTTCCAGCAGAAGAAAACCCTAATTTGGAACAGAAAAATGGACAGACCAGAACACTTGAATCCATTTGACTCTTGTAGGTAGGGCAAACAAAGATATCAAAATATGGCGTAGTTTTAAATTGGTTTGATACACATTTGATATTCATTAATGGACAATAAAACATGTAAGCTTAGGCTAAAACAGGAAGGCATGCAGAATTCTCCTTTTGTCTAACATGCATTTTTAAACAATTATAAGATCTTCAATGGAAAATAAAAATCAACATTGCAGAATGCAGAGAGTAAATTAATGGCAAAGCAATTTAATAAAAACTAGATCAGAAGAAAATATCAGGAAAATACAACAATACTAGCAATTTAAAAAAACAACATGTATACTTAACCGAAAACATGGGTGAATCTAGCAGAGGCAACGGTAATCCTGATACATCCTGCCAAAAGGTTAACATGATGTCAGGAAATACTTAATAAAACTAGAATACTGACCAATTAAGTAAGGGCCTTACAGAGAAAAAAAAAATTTTCAAAACTTTTCCACTTAAATATATTTGTACAAAAAAGTACTGTGGAATCATTATTTTTCGTGGGGTACCAATTTTCGTGGTTTTCGTTGGTACAGTCAAACCACGAATTGAAGTATCCCACGAAAGGCATATTTTACATTGTGTTAATGCAGAGAATAGACAAAACCACGAATTAAAGTACCCTTGAAACATCGATTTTTCTCCCAACCACGAAAATTGATACCCACGAAAATAAATGAAACCACAGTATTACATCACTTTGTAAAATTTCACAACTATTAAAAGGTAAGGGCCTTTACCAAGACATTAACCATAGTTTCTATGTGAGATGGACAGACAAACAAGAATACCTCTCCACATACATGCTTGGGCTATTACTTAATGAAATATCTTCCTTGATTTTTCTTGCTCTAACCAAGATGTCAAAATAGCCTGAACAAACTTTAAAGAAGATTCTTTGTGTGTCTATAACACTCTTACTTACAGTTAACAAGATCAAATAATGTCATTATCTAAGTATTTCTGTCAGCTGAGTTGTATTAATTGATTTGAGCATCAAAATAAATGTAGTCATTTCAGCATGTATTCAGGCTGGTGAATTTTTCTAGATATTTTTTCCTTGGGCAGATTTTTTTATTGAAGAATGATGAGTCTTATGAAGCACATATCAGAACAAATATGGATAAACTATTTTCATATTAGTAAATATTTCATAATAGGATTATCTTTGCCTTTGTTTTAGTTTTCCTTTTCTATGCCCCTCTATGAATTGATACTCTGTGTAAGTGATATATTGGAGCAGTGTGTTTTGAGGATATAGATTTTCTTCATCCTAAATGACATTCTTGTGTATGATAACATGATGGAAGTATGATGAATATATATGACTGCTACTTATTAATTTAATACCCTTGAACCATTTTCTAATGACTGTACATACATCTGTATGATCTGACTACACATATGATTATTTAATATGAATAAAATAATGGTCAATTTGTTACAAACCTGATGTAATGCTGGTCCTAGAACTGGTACTAAGAATCCACCATAGATAAACTGTATCAACTGAGATCTTACTTGGGGGTCTGATATCTTATAATAAAAATGTCCATGTAATTAAGTAATTATGAAGAGTGCTATATTTGTTCAAGAAAGTAATGAACTTGAGGTATACCATGTGTAAAAAAAAACACATCTATTGAAATACATAAGCATTGATAAGAAGTTTCTTTTATATATTATACTAAAGTCATGACGGTAATCTGTATCAGTACTTGAAAAGAAACGCTTTTTTTTATCTAGAATATTAACCCCATATTTCTTGATTTTTAATCTAAGACTTACAAATGAAATCAAAAGATAATTTGTCGATTTGATCATACATGTTGATATCAAATGCCCCTTTTTTCATTGAAATATCTAATTATTTTCTACTATTTGCTTTTTTCCTTATAGTCCATCAGCCAGGTCCGGAAAAAATAATTTGAGTGGATACCCCTGTAGACCGATTTTTTATTGCAGAAATCAAAAGACAAACATGTGAACTTTATTTTGCAACTTGTTATACTTTGCAAAAAGATGCGGAAACTGGTATAACAGAGGCCCCTTTAGGGGTACTATAAACTGTCAAAAAAAATCAACCCTTATAAAACATTCTATAATACTAAGTCTACTACAATATTATTGAAAGGAAAACTTTTAACATATTAAATGTTGTCCAGACAACCAACGACAGACAAAAGTTTTTAAAAATTTTCACTCAAAGAAGTCTTAAAGGGAGATAATACAAGGAATGACTAAAATGAGTTATTTTTTCATTTTCTTTTTTCATTTCCTAAAAAAATAGGATAGCTAGGTGAAATATTTTGTGGAAAGAATCTACCTACAACATAACAAATTAAATAAAACAATTCCATTAGAATATTTGTGGTACCGGTTGAAAAGTTTCGGTATTTATGAATGTAGCCCCAGTCGCCTGAAATCTATATTTTTTTCATGTGTAAATACAAATGATCAACATAACGTGTTTCATTATATATTTTTTTTCAATTTTAGTTTATATATTTGACCTTTTTGAAACTATAGTATCAGAATATAAGAACTTTAGTCTTAATTGTCGTTTAAAAGTTGCCATAATTACACGTACATGTGCATTTTGGATCATTTTGCAAGGCAGCATACAGCATGTATACAATAATGGCGCTGCATGTTTGACCGTTTGTTGCACTTAGTTACAAAAGGGATACAAAGTTACTGTTATCGAGGAAATATGCCAGCCAATTAATAAAGTTCTATATGGATCTTTTTTTTTTCAATTTATTTGACGCTTTGTTATGATTGTTTTGTCTTTTGAAATTACTACTAGTATATTTGTAAATACTTTGAAGATCCATATTTAGCTTCTTCATTGTTGGCAGTTGTTTCCTGTACCGTCTTCTAAAGAATCTAGATTTTAACGAAATTCAAAGCAATGCGTACTTCTAAAACAACAAAAAAGAAACTCTCATTACAATCGTAACTAAATATATTTTGAAAAACAGGCCTTTTTATTGTGAACTTTTTTATGCTGCTGAGCAATGTCGTAGAGTTTGGTCAATTTTTCCCAAAAAGAAGTTAACTAAACGAAGTTGAAATCACCAAACCATTGAAGTTAGTGATTGTGCTTACCGACGAATGAATTGAAAGAAGCAAACAGGCACAGATAAGGCATTCGAGTGTCAAAAGTCCGAAAGGGCAACGACAAAACCGGTAAACATGAACAAGAACAGCACGAAGAAAAACAAAACACAAAATCAACCGAACGGAAACTCAAGTCGAAACAAGAGTTAACTCAGGTGCTCCAGAAGAGTAAGCGGTTTTTGGCTGCTATAGGACATCCGTCGTGTTGCTAATTTTCAATTCAGTGTGTTAAATCTGGTAAAGGAAGACAAAACAAATTTCTAAGACAAACCAACATCTGCACTCATTTGAGAGATTGTCTACGAGTGCACGGTGTCTACCGTACAATTTCTTGAGTGAAGACAGCAACCGTGGAGCAACATAACCCTGTGTTAGCCTTTTCTGTGTCAAACGTGACGCTCTGCCAAGGAATCGATATAATTGCCGCAAGCTCTGGAGTAGCGAATCAACTGTGATACGAACACTTCATAAGCCGGAGTGGACGGAATGTTGCTACACAAAAAGGGAAAGTTGAAGTCATCACGTTTGTCATAGAGCTTTGTTGAAGTATTCCTTGAGAGTCAATTACGAGATGTAAATCTAAATATGAAGCAGACTTCCTAGAATCCATTGTGTCCCTTATCTCAGGTTCCTGAGGATATATGAGATGGAGAAAGTCACAAAATAGAGAATTGTTCAGTGAAAGGACATTATCAATACTTGTATAACGGAACGTGAGATAAAAAGAGATAGCTAGTCTAGTTCTCCACGAGTACAATATGTCCCGTCTTATACTTCATTCAAAATTTCTAAAAAAAAATCAAAGAAAACTACTTGTCCTGATTCTGTGTTAAAATGCAAATACTGTAATCTTACTATTTGTGTGGTTTTTAACTTTGCTGATTTCAGTGTTTCCCATTTTTCATGATATTACATAAAAAAGAAATAATGGTACACTAATGATATAAGTTTCTGTAGACCTAAAATGCTTGTATTCTTTGTGTGTCGCCAGTAACATTAGACAGAAGCGACATACATAGGCTCACTTTTTGATTGTTCGTCTTCTTAAATCGAGCGTCGCTCTGCAAAGTTATTAAGTATTCCGTCTCAATTTTTATGTAACTTAACTCTATATTTCTTTATAGAGTTAAGGAATTACTCAACTACTTCCTGTTAACAGAATACTTTATAGACAAAAATACAAAATTCTGACATCGTTTGGGACAAAGTAACTGAGCAAACGGATACAAACTTTCTATGGGAACAGACACTTCAAGGTTAAAAGCATATGCTGGTACATGAAGATCAACGTGCCCTTTGCAATGGAAAAAGCTTCAGCACCATTTTCTATTCATTTACAGCTGACCAGTACCAGTATTGCCTGAGGAACTTTGGTGTGCTTTTGATTCTTAACAACAGCAATCGTCCGAAAAATCCTAAATGTTCGTCTGTGTATGTGGCGGAGTCTTTGGGAATGTTTAGGAATGAGATGACATTGTTGTTAAATCTTTAAAATGGAATGCAGTATTGTATATCCATCATCAATGAGGACTTCTTGTCTTCTAGTACTCTTTTTTTAATGAGACAGACCATTACCACGAAAAGAGGGGGGTGGGTTTGTTCCGATCAGACAATTATTTTTGTCATAAAGGTGTCTCGAGACAAATTTTTGTTTTCATTATTAGCATTATTCTATATGGCAGAAATCCTTCTTCAAAATATTTTATCCTCTGTTACTTAAATATTTTTCATCAAAATTCAGATTCATAATATTATTTTAGGAAAACACCAACCCCCTCATCCATTCTTTGATTTCATAACAATAGAATTGGAAAAAAAATAATTTACAAAACGACATCGTTACATTATTTTAAGGCGACAGCTCGATATAAATTGTCGCCAGAAATAAAGAATAGATAAGTTATAGGTAAAAAGTAATGTAAATATTTCATATAAGTATAAATAAAGTCAAACGCACCTGACCTAAAGTAAAGTCTAACAGGCCAAAAACAAGAAAACGTGATTAATTGGTTATAACTTTGTTTTCAATAATGTAAAAAATCACCTTTACTGTAATATAACTTCTTTTATGTTGGTTTTAAAAAAATACCATAGAAGTGACTTAAAATCATAAAAAATATTGATTCTAAAAATAGAAAAAGTGACCTTCACATTTAATAATTTAAAAAATAAAACCATATCGGTCAAACCATTACAATCCGCACATGGACATTAAAAATGGATTTTTCTGTAAAACACTGTTTTTATCAAATCCTGGCGGTTTTAATATTTTTAATTGTGACCATTGTAATTACGTGAATCTTGTTGAGTAAATTTTACCTGTGATACGTGCGAATTCATAGAAAGACATTCGCAAATTGTAAAAATAGGGAAATTTTGAACGTAATAATTAGCAATTTTAAATCTAAAAAATATCTTTTTTAGACATTGTTATGGTGCAAATTCTTTTCCTAAGTCAATAATCCCTATGCATACTATAGATTTATAAAACAGTAATTGAAGTTTTCAACCCCATGTTCAATTTATTGAAAATAAATGAATGACTACTTTTCAATTGCTCACCAGAGGGTCCAGAAAAATGATTTTTACGCTATTTTCCGCATATTTTATACAAGTATAACATTTGGAATTATGAAGCTTAGATGTAATACTAAATTTTTTTACCATAAAAATTCGGTCTACGGGGGTATCCACTCAACTTTTAAATATGACGTCTTTTCAGAGTTGGCTGATGGACTATTATATTTATACCCCACGCAACAAAGTTGCAAAGGGTATAATGTTTTTGACTGGTCCGTCCGTCTGTGATCAAAGTTTGTAATCGCAACTCCTCTTAAACTACTGAACAGAATTTAACGAAATGCAAAAAGTACACCATATGTAGTTGTGCATAATACATGGAATTTTTGATCAGCAAATTTTTGTGGGAGTTATGGCCCATTGGACTTATATATTGGCAGAAAATCATGATTACAGTTTGTAATCGCAACTCCTCTTAAACTGCTGAACAGAATTTAACGAAACTTGGTATGCAAGAAGTACACCATATGTATTTGTGCATATTACAAGGAATTTTAGATCAGCAAATTTTTGTTGGAGTTATGGCCCTTTGGACTTAGAAATTTGCAGAAAAACATAATTACAGTTTGTAATCGCAACTCCTCTTAAATTACTGAACAGAATTTAACGAAACTTGGTATGCAAGAAGTACACCATATGTTGTTGTGCATATTACAAGGAATTTTTGATCAGCAAATTTTTGTGGGAGTTATGGCCCTTTGGACTTAGAAATTTGCAGAAAATCATGATTACAGTTTGTAATCGCAACTCCTCTTAAACTACTGAACAGAATTACACGAAACTTGGTATGCAAGAAGTACACCATATGTAGTTGTGCCTGTTACAAGGAATTTTTGATCCGCAAATTTTTGTGGGAGTTATGGCCCTTTGGACTTAGAAATTTGCAGAAAATCATGATTACAGTTTGTAATCGCAACTCCTCTTAAACTACTGAACAGAATTTAATGAAACTTGGTATGCAAGAAGTACACCATATGTAGTTGTGCATATTACAAGGAATTTTTATAATGATACTAATTCCTCACGGATAACATTGATAGTCAAATAGCGGAACGCGTGGGGTATGTGAGCGTGCTCACTAAGGTTCTTTCATTCTTTGAAGGTTTGCACATATATCATGTATATATAAATACAAATTAATAAAAGTTCATACAATGTTTTATAATATATTCACCCAGTTTTAATGTGTCTTAATTTTTTTTTCTTAACAAAACAACAAATCATCATGATCATGATAATAGTGACATATTCACAAATTTGTTATTATCTATTCACCTGTACCACAGCATTACAAAATTCTAGTGAGTTAAGAAACATCTGAAGTTCTGGAGTAGCTGTGATGTCTCTCTGTGATATACCAGACCAATCATCGGTAGGACAGATTATCTTCCTTGGTAGCGAAGAGTAAAGCCCACTCAGACCTGTAGCTAAAACCTAGAAAAAATTACACTATTTAAGAATTGATTCTTTCATATAAACATTACCTCTTTTTTATTATTATCAAGGCTGCTCATGCACAAGAAGGTTTTCTGTGTATTTTTTTCCTTTTTAATCTTTAATATTGATTCACTCTTTTATTGTCAGATTGTAAATATGACAAAACATTGTATTTTTTTTCTTCTCCTAATACATTTGTGTTTTACATGATGTAGTTTTGCTACATGTAAATCATGTAAAGATGCAAACGCTTGGGTATGTCCAAGTTGGTTTTTTTGTTTTTTTTTCAGTTTTCTAATTTACCAGACATTTTATAATCAAAATCCTTTAAACAATTATGTCCTAAATATTAATATATACAAGTTATCAAATAACATGCACTGAGTGGTTGAGTGATTGTCTGAAAACAAACACTTAATGATTTAAATCTTTACTTAATACGACATGTACAATGTATACTTACAGGACAAAAATCAGAGTTTTCAGCAATGTACTGCCCTATGTGTGGGTGTTTAGATGACAGAGACATAATGAGTAATAACGCATCTCTGGCCTGTTGTCCTATCCTTCCCTCTCGATGGATAAATGGGATCAACAAGGAAAATATCAAAAACCTAGCTGGACCATGGTTCGCATCAATACTAAAGAAACTTTCTAGTATCAAAGTTTGTTGTGAAATGCAAACACAGATTTGATGTAAGACAAGTACAAGTCTAAATTCTATTTCTGAGTTCTGGATGTTTTCACAACTGGAAAGCAGTCTTAGTAATGGTTGTATAACTGCCTTGTGAATTAATAATATCTGATGAGATTGGCTGATTAAATTTTCATAAAGTCGCAGCTGCTCTAAGATAATTTTATCACTTTGTTCTGTGGGACTCTGACACCAGGTTGAGATCTTTTCGAATATTTCATGTTCAAGTAGAAAGTGAAGGATGGCTCCTGGCATGCCTTGTCCGTTGTCGTCAAGACCTTCCTCATTGGCTAACAATGTTAGCATCTGTTCCAAATTTTGTAAGACTGTATCAACATCATCAATAGCCTGTTGACCTTTGACCTGTATAGGTCCCTTGTTGATTATTCCTACCGCTTGGCTCCAGTGATTTTTAAATACTTCCAGACATGTCTGTGGATCTGTCTCTGATCTGGATCTTCCTTCCGGCAAAAATTCACTGGTATTGGATTTGCTTGATAGCTTGGAATCAGTTCTACCTCTTTTAAACCAAGACATTTTTTCTCCATATGCATTGCCATAAAAATAATCATTACATGGCAAAATGTATCTGTCACAGTGAAACCTGAAAAACAAAATATCATTTTTTAAAAACATATAATACATGTACATAACTAGGAATATGGTGAAGGCTCATAAATAAATCCCTCCAACTTTATGAACTCTATATTGAAAAAAAAACTCAAGTCTAGTTCTCTCACAACTGTGTTGTGCTTTCTGTTTCTATCAGACCCAAAGATCAAAATGGAAGAGGAAGGTTTGGCACCTGGGATAAAACCTGGTTTAGCCCACCATTTCTTTTGAAATGCCTGTACCAAGTCGGGACCATTGTGATCTTCAATTTCTCTGTTGTCTTCCTTGTTTTGTATTTTCTTTTGAACATTTGAAATTGATCCTCAAAGTTCAGTAGCTTTGTTATTACCTTTATCTTGTTTATTCAATTATATCCATGATTAAAAATTCTTATCTATGCAAATCCCAATATGATGTACCTCCGTCAGTTCATGTAAACATTTTAAAGTTCTTCTTACTGCTTAGTCATTGTTAGTATGTTGTTTTTGTCACCATGGTCAATATAATAAAAATTATTATGTATGTATGTATCCCTTAAAAACTCTGGTTGACCCATAGATTAGAAAATATTCAATCCAATGATAGGAAATCGATGATTAAAACGATGGGACAAAATACCGGTAATTAGGGACGATGTTTTTCTGCATGTGTAAGACTTTTCCTGAAAACATCTGAAAAATCTAAATGATGGAGTGACAGATCAATTTTTCTTCCATCATATCTCAAGTCTAATGCAATTGGCAGATTTTCTACAATCACTGTAAAGAAACAAACTCCCTACAATCTCATACTAAACAAATAACCCCAATCTTATTATGTTCTGCTATTGGAAACCCACAAAATTGACCACTGATCAGATCAGATATGAAAAATAGAAAGTGCACATATACATAAACTAGATAACATTGAGATAACATGTTTGGTACTGTAGTAGGTTGTATAGTTAATTAAAATTTTAATTCAATGATAAATAATTATGAATAGTCAGGTTTTGGTTCAGTATTGGCCTTATATGGACTGCCTTCATATATCAATGTTTTAAGAGTAATTATTCTGGTAAAAAATAGCGAACCAAAACAAAATGTAAACTTGATCTGTAACTGATCATGATAGACTCACATACCACAAATCACGTCATATCTACAAGCATTTAGAAAAAAGTGCGGAAAACTGAAATTAAAGTCATTTTCAAAGTTCAATGGGCCATAGCTCCCATAAAAATTTGTAGACCAAAATGAAACATAAACTTGATCTGTAACTCATCCTACTTGACCATGTTGACTTACATACAAAATATCAGCCCAATATCTGCTAAGATATGGGGAAAAAGTCGGAAATCTGAGTAAGTTATGTACAAACACACAGACAGACTGATAACTATAGGGCGAGTACAACTATGTGGCAGAGCTCTAGTTAATAAAGAATTTGATAAAGTGAGGTAAAAGGGGTTACAGATACAGAAGGACAGACACAAATAACAAGGTTAGCAAAGTTCATATACATGTAACTGTAGAAAGTCTGTAAATGACATGAGACTCAAATTATGATGCATGGAAGAAAATCTTTCTGTCACTGACTCAGAATTTTTGGAAGCTTTTGAAAAGTCTACAAATGTGCTGAAAAAATGGTGGGAAATCTCCCAGTGACCCGAATTCCATGGACTGAATTTAATTTTGTGTCTATGTGAGCTTAAAGGGCAGTGCCTTTCTCAAATTAGATACTACTAGATACTACTAGACCTACATGACTGGTCATGACTATACCTTTAGAATCATGATAAACTATAACCAAATTAGCAAACAGTTATTAAAAATCAACAAGAATATCAACAAAAGTCATAATGCCAGATACCAGATAACCATCTTGGACTTGTAACTAGGAGAGCATGAATTACTTCACAAAATCAACATGTCCCGACCGGGACTCGAACCCGGGACCTCAAGGTTCGTAGTCAGACGCTCTACCACCGAGCTAAAGAAGTACTTCCTAGCTCAACAGTAAAATGACAGTAAATGCTGGCTATTAAACCTACAAATTAATGAACGAAGGAAGCAACCCTGTTACACTTCTCCCCCCTCAAGAATCATCATACCTCAATGTATGATTCTTAACACAACACAACCCTGGATAGGAATCCTTCTAACCACCGTGGGTTTTTTAGTTGTGCGCCAATGAATTTATTGAATTACTTCACAAAATTGACATGTCATGACTGAGACTCGAACCTGGGACCTCAAGGTTTGTAGTCAGATGCTGTACCATTTAGCTAAAGAAGTACTTCCCTAGCTCAACAGTAAATGCTGGCTAGTATTGAACCTACTAAATATTGAACGAAGGGGAGCAACCCTGTTACAGAATATTTGGGACGGCAGACAGTTGAACGGATCTAAAAACTATATGCCTCCCTACTTTCATAGATGGGGCATAAAAATAAACATAGGTTCCGCACTGCCACTGCACAATCTGGCTACTCAGTACTGTAGCTGACACAGAAATGGGAGAATGGACTAAACTTTTGTCATTTTTCTGTATAAAGGGGGGATATTTTATGCTAATAATGAAAAGAATTCATTACCATTCGAACAATAGATGTGTAAAACGCTGATTCTATATAATCAAAACCCGTAAGTCTAAGCAGAATGGGAAAATGACACTAAAGTGGGCTTGTCGTGTCCATTTTGGAAAGGTCAAGGTCGGATTTACCGGAAGTAAACGACCAGACCGTAAACATTGATTAACATCTTCAAAAGAGGGCCGATATTGAGTAGTATCGCCTTTCATTTTAATCTATATAATAAAACAAGTCGATTGACACTGGTATGTAATAGGTGAAGAGATATTGGAACTGAAACAGGAGAAAAATTAATTGATGAGACCACTTCCGGTGAAAATTCAAAATGGCTACCGAAGTTTCAAGTCATCATGTTTTCGCAAAAGATTGATAAACAGTTGAATATTTTGCGTTAAGGTTATCATTAGAACATCCTGACAACGTTCTACTTCAATAGGCTCACTTTCAATCAAAGTATAGGACCATTTTTTAGTAACAACACGTTAAAAATGGAGTTCAACTTGAAATTTGATCAAGAAAAACTAAAAACCTAACAATTTGGCCTTAAAAACTCTATAGAAGACCTCTTGAAATTCAACATACCAGTAAAAGCTTCTTAATAAATTGAAAACAGGTGACTGTATTAATATACGAAGACATTTTGTGATCTGATGTGTGAGACTGTCTCGTCCAAAAATGAGAACAAATGGATGAGCAGTCACTGAATGAGCTTCTTGAGTGCTCTGTTTGCTTAGATAGACTTGACCATACGAGTAAAGTTCTCCCTTGCCAACATACATTTTGTAGACGATGTCTTGAGGAAATCGTTAGCACCAAAGGTGAACTGCGATGTCCGGAATGTCGTTTCCTGGTCGAAGTAAGGGTGGAGGAACTTCCATCAAATATACTTTTGATTCGACTTCTTGAAGGAATTAAAACAAAAAGTTGCACTGACAGATCTAGATCTCCTGGTCATTACACTGATGATCAATCATATAGCACTATTGTTGACAAGCATGGCAAGCAGGTAAATTTCCTTTGAAGAATAATGATGTACACAATTAACTACTATGTCTATGCTAAACAATGTCTCATCAAGGACACTATAGTTTTTTTTTAATAAAGCTCACATGAATCTTTTCCTTATTATGTGCATGTCTATTATTCACCTCATTAGTGATAAGAAACTTTTTTATGTCAACATCATATTTAAAACATGTAAAAGTTATGCATTTTCAACAGTCTCAACAAAACATGTTGTTATAAGAGATTACAATGTACATGTATTTCCTAAATACACATGTATAAGGAAGCAATCCTCATGATTATATATATATATGACAGTAGAAGCCATTTTATGACATGATAATGGTGTTTGATTAGTAGGGTTGATTATTGTCAGATTATCTTGATAAGGTAGTTTATCATCTTAATTGGTGATCAGATTATCCAAACCTGTTTTTGTCTCATCCATACACATAAAGTATGTTGTTTTAAGCAGACTGACAGGCCCACAGGCAGATGGTTTTGTTTTTCTAACATCATAACATACATGTACTTGTATGTGTAATACATTTTATTTGTTGATGTTAAATTAAAGCATCAAACATAAAATTTGAAAAGTCTTATAATAATTTAAAAAAAATAATTCTGTCATTTTTTTATTACAGACATGACAGAAAAAAAACAATGAAATATCATTTTTATGTTGGCCCTATACTACAAGCCTTATTCAATTCAGGTAATACATGTTTATGCATGTAGACAGGCCTGTCAAGTTTTCATGAGCTGCATGCGTGAGAATTGACGAAAAATTGAAAGATCAAAGGAAAAAATTAAAAGATCAAAGAAATTTGCCGCCAAATTGCCGACTAGATGCGTGAGTCTCACGCGAGGTGCGTGACACTTGACAGGTCTGATGTAGATTATGTTCATGTAGATCATTTTTCTTGTTTTCTTTTTCAGACCACTGGCAAGCTTCCATGTGCTAAAGCATTATATAACTATGAAGGAAAGGATTCAGGGTATATCTCATTAAGCAAAAAAAAATCACACAAAAAAACAAAATAATGTTTTACCAAGGTGTCTACATGCTAAAAGTCTGTGTGCCCTTACTTAACATTGAAGCATTTATTGAGAATATGAAAAGCGTTGAGTTTTTTTATACATGTTGCTATAGCTACAATGTAATGGAATCTCATACATTTACAATGTATTTTATTTAATGAACATGAGGAATGAATGGTGCAAAATATTATAGAGAAATGAAAAAAGAACTTTATCATATACAAATAGAGGATAATGAGATGTGGAATGAATGTACGTGACACAGCCCAAATAAGCAAGCGTGAATTTGTCAAAACCACAATGAATAACAGCCAGCAACCTTCAAAGAGACCAGAAGGCGCTGCTCATATACATATGTCTGGATGTAACCTTTGATTATGTATGATAATTCATGTAATATAGGGGGGGTAGGAGGGGGTATGATCCCGAAGTCCCGGCAAATAAAACAAGAAATCCCGCGAAAATAAATGTGTGATTCCCGCATCCCGAAAAATGAAAATGGCTAAATCCCGTTCCCGTTAAGGGTTTTCCCGAAATCCCATTGAAATAAATGGTCTTTCCCGCTGTCCCACAAAAGGTCCTACCGACCCTCAATATAGACACAAGAAGTTCAGATACAAATGAAAGCATTGACAGATTACAATTTTGATATTTTTTATACACAAATTAAAATAATTCATCATGCACATGTTGTTTTGTTTATTTGTTCTTTGTATTTCATGTTAGTTCACATTGTTTTTCAGTGATTTATCTTTCAAGAAAGGGGATATTATATTATTAAAGAAACAAGTAGATGATAATTGGTTTCATGGAGAATTTAACTCTCAACATGGATTTTTCCCTGCTTCCTATGTACAGGTTAATTTCTATTCATATCTGTCATATTAATAATAGCAGAATTATTTAGGAAATGTTTACATAAGTATATATTTTGGTCACTTTCCATTTTAAATAGTTTAGCATATAGACTATTATATATTAGAAAAATAAATACTAAACATAATAGTTATTTCCATTCTTAAATGACACCATATTTTGGGGTTTTTTTCTGGAACTTTGGTTTTCACTGCTCATGAAATGGCTACTGTATGTGAATTATGTTTGTCAAAATAAGTGTGAAATCTCATCATGCTTCATTGATAAAAAAAAAGTCCTTGGCTTTTCAAACAACCAGCATGTTTTGAAATTCAATTTTTATGTCATAACTAATCATAATGATAATCTTTTTTTTTCATAGGTCATGGTGGCTCTTCCTTCTAATATACCACAATGTAAAACATTGTATGACTTTGAAATGAAAGATGAGAGTGATAAAAAGGACTGTCTTTTCTTTAAAAAGGTTTGTTGAAATCTGAACAGGGCTTCATAGTAACTGAACTAAAGCTTAAGATTCATTATTGTAGGTTCGCCAGAATAAATCTTATGTCTAAATAAGTCTTTAAGAAAATAATTAAATCAAATGTAAAAAAATGTCATGTCTCTGAAAAAAGTAAGGATTCAGGAGCATTTTAAAGAAAAAAAATTAGAATAAAAAATATCAAATTAGATTTAATTACGTATGCACAATAGATTTATAGTTTTTATTCGGTATTATATTTCTGTGAAGTAAAATAAAAGAAAGCTGGATTGTCAGTAAAATTCAAAACAGCTTTTATTGAGGAGGCCCACTTGATGTTTTGTAAGAAGATGTGACAAGTTTCATATGTGCATTGACATGTCCCTTTTTTCTGACTGTGTAACATAATTAGATTCTAAATTTTTAAGGATGAGACTATAACAGTGCTAAAGAAGGTAGACGACAATTGGTTGGAAGGTAGAAAAGGAGAAAAGATCGGGATATTTCCTGTTTCTTTTGTACAGGTATTAACAAGTCTAATTAATAAGAAGCAAAGAGGCACCAAAGGGGCATTCAAGTGTCAAAAGTCTGAAAGGGCAACGATGAAACCGGTAAACATGAACAAGAACAGCACGAAGAAACACAAAACACAAAATGAACCGAACGGAAATCAACAACGCTAACTCAAGTCGTAAGAAGAGTGAACTCAGATGCTCCAGAAGATTAAGCTGTTCCTGCCTGCTATAGCAAACCTGTCGTGTTGCTAATTTCCAATTCAGTGTGTCAAATCGGGTAAAGGAAGACAAACAAATTTCTACGATATAAACTATCTTGTGGTCATATGTGTGTTTTTTACATGTTGACTAGTGTAAACAGAGAAATTTTTTGTGTGGGTTAAGTTTGCTTATTTCGCAATCATATTTTTAATATCAGGGAAAATATGCCCCATGGCATACAAATAATTTTAGAAATTTTAATGAGGTACCACAATTATCCCCATGCCAAATGTTTATTTTATGAAATGTAAAAAAAAATTTACTGTATACAGTATTCAAGACTTTTTACAAAAAAGGTGTTTTTATACAATGATATTACCAATAGCAACAATATAAAGTTTTAAATTTAAACCATTGGTTTATATTTATACTTTGGTAGATTTATGATCACAAAATCTATATTATATCCACATTGTGCCGGTATTTGGATTAAATGTAAGGTTAAATATGAAATTAACTACAACTAATACACACAGTTATATATTTTTCAGATGAATGATGCAGCAAAGTCTCTGATTAATTCTCAATCAAAGTAAGTAAAGACAGAAACACATGGTTCCATTGGTCAAACTTGTCAGTTTGTAGCAAACGTTCTTTCTAGTTTTGTGCATTTTCAAGTTACAGTTTCTCCTTATATCCTATAGACTTTAATTGTAGCCATACCACAAATCACAAAAAATACATTGTGAAACACAGGTTAACTTACAATTCTATAAAAAAAAATTGCTGAAACAAATACAGTCTTTTCCTTCCACCAGAAAATGGCATCTATGAGAACCTTTCTGTAGTAAATTATGTAACAATGGAAAGAAATAAGACATCATTAGGCCTTGTTAGTAGCAAATATATTGCAAATATACTAAAACGTTATATATTTTTGTGTTGTTTTATCTTGTATGCTTAACTATGTATAAATTAACTTGCATATCTTCATATTGTTGTGTGTTGCTCGTTTTAAATTTTGTTTTGCATTAAAAGCATTCTACATGTTAACAAGATTACTCTGCTCACCACATTTTTGTCCAAAAATATTTAGTTTGATTTTTGCTTAAATAGTTTATAGTTAAGTTGTAATCAAAGGAAATTTTATTTCAAAAATGCATGTCAGAATTATTTTGTATGTAATGGATATAAAAAGTATATTATCAGGGCTATTTTTGAAAAAATGTCCTAATATAATGCTAGCCTTTTCAAAAATGCATGTTAGAAGTTACTGTTAATGTAAGTTCATGTTAACTTTGAAATGGTTGAAGCCAAAAGATTATAAAAATCTTTAGATGATGCTAAAACATTTCTTTAATGTTCTGTTTTGTAAGCTTAAACATATTTGTTTTCTAAAACAGCCTAGGCACTTATTAGTACAAGTATATAATTGTTGTACAAACTATACATCTACATGTATTTAATTTCTATATGCTTCTTTTAACCTTTGATTTTCAGTCCTTCCTTGCATGCTGGTAATTTAATTATGCATGAACGAGGGTCAGGGGACAACATTCCTCAATCCTCCCCTCTTGCCTCTCTGGTCAATCAAATGCCTCAACAGAAAAGACACTCCTTTACAGCCTCACCTCAGAAATCACCCACAGCAGCTAGTCAGCATAATAGAAGGTAAAGATGGAAAGATTGAGGCTATAATGAGAAAAAGAAAATGATCAGATAAATATTCCTAGTCTAGGATAAAGACTATCAGCCTTGTGGCTTTTGATATCTTTTCAAATAAGGACCATGAACGATTGATAGCTTGTTAAATTTTCCACTTCAGCCTTGGTCAATGTAACATTTATTAAACACTAAGTCAGTGATGTCATAATATACTTAGGGCATTCACTTTAAAAAAAAAACTCAAAAAGAAAAATTTAACGGAAAAGTGAACCAACACTGGTTTCTTTGGGTTCATAAGAAATAAAGATGAGAATACCTCTTGGTATGCTTGGTTGTCTCTATCAACATTAAAATGGAAAGAAAAGGGACAACAACATCAACTGGCTTTGCAAGTCTATGTCGTCATTTCTGTTTTGACCAACTAGCCTAGGGCACTTTATTTTAAAATGTGTAAAAGAAAATGCACCTTTTACTGCATGATTAATAGAGAAGTTTACACTGTATAAATTTCCTCATTAAACATGTGTAAAAAAAGTTTCTTCTATTTACTATTGAAACTAATTCTCTGCCTCTAGATAGTTTTTGTTTCTTTTATACTCATTTGTCAAGACAAAATTGAATTATAGTAAAGATTTGGGCAAGAAATAACACCTACAACAGAGAAAGCTAAATTACAACTAGTATTGTCTTTATCAGCTTCTATATGTATATATAATTTATATTTATTTAACCACAACCATGACATATACATATCTTGTGTATATTCCTGCTCTGTATGTTTAAATTTTCTGCCTTATTACTTATAAATACATGTATGTGTGTAAAGTTTCACTAAGCTTGTGTAACTTATATTTATGTGTGTATTATTTTTCCTATTTCAAAAAAATATTTCCATTCAAATTTACAATTTAGAAAGTTGGTTTTCATCAAACTGTCAGGAATTGTAAAAAATACACAATGAATCACCAAATACTAAGCTGAATAAAAGTGATGAGGTTTAATAAACACCAATATTTATAATTTCACTAATTGAGTCTGTAGGTAAATTTTTCATGGTAGTTGCAAAATATCAAAATATGTCACTGCCTATTAAATGATTTAATTCAAAATGAAGTTTACTTGCAATGATCTGAATGTATTTATGTTGGAAATGAATAATTCACTATTATAGACAGTCTTAAGCTTGCTAATATTGACTAAGAATAACTTGAAAGACTGTGAATTATCGAAATCTAGGGGCCATTACTCTTTAAAATTTTGAGGATAAAAATTTACCAGTAATATGTACAAATGCATGATAAAAAGAGACATAATGTCTAAAATTAATTGTAAAATTGTATTATTTAAAATATTTTAAGAATAACTAAAAAAGATATATTTTTATTTTCAGATCTCTTGAACTAAGTAGCAGTGGAAACTTAGTGATTGTTCCTTCTACTCAGTCTCTAGTAAGGTCAAGGTCACCTCCTCCGGTCCCCACCCACAGCTCTCAGCCAGTAACCTCTGTGACCCCATCCACGACAGCCAGTAGATCCACCCCCAGACCTGCTCCAGGCCCAGCATGTGCACCAAACAGACCAGGCATGGCAGGTCCAAGTTCTTCTAGAGCAAGTGTTCCAGAGTCCAGCAGTGCAGTCAAACCTGTGGCAGGTGCTGTGAGCAGGGTGCCAGGAGCAACAGGGACAAAACCTACTTCAGCATTTCAGGTATTTTTCTTGATCTTGGAAATGCTGGGTTCCTGTCAATTCACGCATGGTTATTTTTGTCCTACCATCCATCAGAATCTCACTTGTTGTGACATTCATTCTTTAAAAGTTTCTTGTTATGTTTGCACCCTATACATGTGTATAGCATGAACAAGATGAAACTTCACCGCCTTCAAAGGTCTGTTGTAGGATGCCCCTTTAAAAAAGTACTGATCCTGGTGAGACCTCAAACTACAGTTCAATTTTTCTGTTTGGATATTAATTAGCCATATTTGATGAAGTAAAAAATCTGGGTTATAAAATGGTGAATGGCAGGGGGCAGGCGGTGATATAATTGTCAAAACAGTTTTCTCAGGGCTACTTATCATAACCTTTCAATTATTTGGTATACAGCATCAACATGGGGTCCCATACCTTGGAATTTGATATCAGTACTGTTTTCTGACTTCATTTATTTAAGTAATTTGATTTGTTACCTCTTGAGCAATCTGTCCTAATAGTAAAACTAAAATTTTTATTTATTTTTTTTTCAAATCCCATTTAATTGCAGTCTGTACTGTATTCTGTCTTCATTTATGTAATTTGTTTTATTCTTTGCAGGAACCAAACTTTTCTAGGAAGTCAGATTCCAACCTTGATACTCAGACAGGGCCAGCAATAGTAGATGCCTCTAAACTAACAGGAAGTAATAATCCTGTGTAAGTATTTGGTTGAAGAATCATGGGCTATAAAATGTTGATTTGACACTTAGACATTTTTACTTTGTAGGCTTTTGATGAACCTTTGGCTGAACTAGAAATGATAACAAAATTTATAAACACAGATATTAAAAATTGTAATGGCAAAACAAAAGAGATAGATAAAATGGTTATTACACAAGTGTCAAGCACTCTAGCACCACAAAACCTGAAAAAAATAATTCAGGTCTGAGAATATTCCCAAGTATTGTGTAAAGTATGGAGCTGAGAATAGAATTTTTATTGTTTTGTGGGGCCATGGCTTTACTTAGTAAATGAATCATTCTTCAAAGCCAGTTTTGTTGCTGACCTCTGTATTTAATGTAAGATTAAGCATAACATAAAAAACTTATAAAAAGATATGAAACTAACTGTTGGCTTAAATTTTTAATTTAATTTCTATTTAAAGCTGAGAATAAGGAAAAGCATTTAAAAAAAAATCTTTACATGAAATTTGTTTTAAAAAATATATTGTTTACAGCTATATGAGGCTCATCCTTAAAAGACTGATTATAATTTTCAAATTCGCAATAGAAGATGAGTCTTTCAAGTTCAACAAGGTCTTTGGTTATTGAAATAAAACATAAATGGTGAAAAACTAAACTTAGAAATGTTAAAAAATCTGGCAGCTACTGAACAAGATATGTCTATTTTACAGCTATACAGCATTATTTAATTACAAACCCCACAGAGAGGATGAGATAGAATTAAGGAAGGGAGAGTATTACACTGTGTGTGATAAGTGTCAAGATGGCTGGTTCCGTGGGCAGTGCCTCAAAACAGGGAAACCAGGTGTATTCCCTGGAAATTATGTACAAATGGTCAGGTAGGAATGAATATAACTTTTAAGTCTGCGGATCTAAGATCTTATAGAAACTTTGACAAGAACTAAACAATTCTGTAGGAAAGGTGTTTTGATTATCAGTAAAGTTTGCTTGTTACCTCAACGTAACTTAATTGATCACTGCCTTTACACCATCACCAGATTGAAATCAAGAAAATCAATAACAAAATGCAAATGTTAAAAGGTCATTTTATTACATGCATTAATATTACAATCAGTGATCCTATTTATATGCCCATATGCCCACCATGAACGAGGGCATAGGATGGACAGTGGTGGGCATACAATTCAAACAAACATACAGAGTTTATTAGCAAGACTATGCCATTGTTATTAATATCAATATAAAAAAGATAATATAATCTTTAAATTATTTAACATCAATTGGTAATGTTGTGTACATTTTCTAGACCCTATTGATTAGTTTTTTATGTATAGTATCGTTTTAAATACGTTGTATTTATTTACGATCCATTACCGCTTTGTGAGAGAAGCGTTGACTATTTTTCAAGATCGTTTTTAATATAAAAAAGAGATATTTTAAAATAAGTTGCAAAAAAATCTAACTGGATAGCTTCATTCAATATTTCACAATTGGCAAAATTAAGATTTGTAAAAAACTGGATGGACAATGCCCTATTGCCCACTGTGGGCGAGGGGTATTGTGGGAGCAAATCAAAGGGATCACTTTTAATCATGTTCAAACAATTTTTAGAACTAATAAAGTCACATGAAATATGGTTCATGGAAAGACAGTGTATTTATATTTTTCCTTTTATTTTTCAGGTTACCAAGTGCTTTTTTACCAGTCAGTGGTAATGTAATGAACATTCACTCAAAAGGAACAAATTCTACAGCATCCTCAGCTCCCACTTCTACAGTTTCCACTGTAAATCAGCCTGGCCAGCATAGAACAAGCTTATCACCAAACAGACCAGGGTCTTCACACCAAGGCTCGACCTCAAAACATCATCAATCAACAGCTCCACCTCCCATAACTCCAAGAAGCTCAAAATCGTTAGCCAAATTTTCATCTTCGTCATCCGTATCATCTCATAATAGTGACAGTAACATTTCACCACCATCCCAATCCAGTAGAGATGTATTATCTGCATCCTCAAGACATTCACAGGATTGTAGACTTTCTCCAAGATCTGGTACAAGTGGCAAACAGCAAGCCGCAGGTGGCATCACAAAAACAAAATCTCCCACGAGACATTCTTCCTCACACGTGAATGGGGTTGAAGGTCATTTGGATCTGAGTGTAACTTCTGGTCATTCCAGTCATCGACCGTCAAACTCTAAACAGGTGGTTTATAGGAAGCCACACCACATGGGAGTGCCACAAGCCATGGCCACATCAACTAATTTAACACCACCTAATGTTGTAGCTGGTGCCACCGGGGAAATCCCTGGTGTCAAAGATAAGGTTTGTTCTTTACCTCAGGTAAATAGAAATACTGAAATGTAGAATCGATGTACATGACGTACCATTCATTAAATTAATGGAAATTTAAAACATGAAACCAGCAATAGAGGGGATAATGAAGTGAGGAATAACTGCGCACGCTTCTTTTGAATTGAAAATTTATGTATCTGCTATGGCAAACAGCCATTAGCCCTCCATGTTAACCAGTGACTGATTGCAATCTCACAATTTGATTAAATTAAACTATAAATTTATAATACAAATTGTTTTTAAAAATATTCTGAAAACCAGAAAATGCACAAAAATAAGTTGGAAACCAAAATACTCATTAAAAAAAAAACATACCGTATTTTGCCGTGTATAGTGCGCATTTATGTACAATGCGCACCCCCTTTTCATGATGAAAATCTGGGGAAAAAACGAAGTTTTGTGTAAAATCTGCGATCTTTTTCTATGACAGAGAATCCTGAAAATTTGTCTCTTTTTTTCAGGTAGAAAGACTACAGATGAAGATTTTTTAATGAAAATAAAATTGTTTTGTAATTATATTTGTGAAAATAAAAATAAACTGTTATATTATTTGTGTATTTTATTATGACAGCAAGATCGTTAATCCCGGTAATGGTCCCCCTTTTCAATTAACAAACAACAAGTGTTAACCCAAGCTCACATCTCTTGAAGAAAACAATAAAGGTGTCAAAACAGTAATGATCAACAAATTACTATTCAAACAATCCTGAAGTTTCACAGCTGAATGGCTTTAATTGTTAATTGTCCAAGCCAGTTTGACAAAATATCGATGTTTTGTGCAAAAGCCAAAGTGTCAAAACAAATAATTACCAGTAAATCTAAATTATCTCCAGCTTGGGATGAATATTTATTCACAAAACAATAAGAAAATGGTTATATCTTACTCAAGTTGCTCAAATAATTACATGAAAGAAAATACACAATCATGTAAACAAACCATTCTATTTTTAGAATTATTTAAATGAGGTAACTGAGGGGAATACACAATATTGATTCAGAAAGGAAACAAGTAAAGGGAGAATGAATAAATAAATTAGATTCATATTTAATTATTCTTATTTTGAATAAAGAAATTGGATAGAAGTATTTTTTAAGAGTACAAATATTTTTTATACCCAACTAACATTAAACCAAAATGGCGGTCGATCTGAAAATGAAATTAATAAACAAACACATGAAGACACTGGAATTAAGTTTTTATTTGATAAAAGCATGATAAATTTTATTTAGAGATACTAATAATGAACAGGATTCAATAGAAATCATGTGAGTTATGATTCTTGTGTTCAATCATGGATGAATCTTCTGTCCAAAGTCTGACAAACATCGATCTTTTGCCGTTGCCGATGTTCATGAAAATGTATGAAAATCTCATATAGGGATGTATTGTGCGCACCCCTATGTTAGATTCTGGAAATTATTGTAAAAAACTGCGCACTATACACGGCAAAATACGGTATATGTTTTTAGGTAAAAATAAAATATCTTTATAGACCGAAAACAACAATAGCACAATTTTTTTTTCTTCTAATTTTCAAAGTGTTGCACAAGTAACATTCAAAAGGTATTTTTCCATTTTAAGAATTACATTTACTTTTAATAGAGAGATAGAAGGGACAAAGAAAAGCTGAGCTTAGTGAAGAGATTAACATCAGGAAAGACGAAGAAGTCAAAATCATCGGGACATGAAAGTGATGGGTCTGGCTCTGAGCCTATCCCTAATCATGTCAGGTACATAGATAGATGAGGGTTGGAAGTAAATTAAGGGAATGCTGGTTTGCTATATATTATCATGGGAATTGGGGATAAGCATTGGCGGGATACAGAATGAAGAATATGTGAGAAAATTTATGGAAATGTGGGATAGAACCCATTCTGTCATGTCTTTTAGATATATGTTGAACATTCTGATTTTCTGTGGGTTTTTTTTATTGACAAGTAGTGTTCAGGTCTATTCTTTATATGTCTCTTTGTTCGTTCGTCTGTTGTGTCTGTCCCAAATGTTGCCAGATAGGGCATTATAGTCTTTTGGATATATACTTGTTTCTTAATATGTCTTTTGTGCAGGGGTTCAAATTAACATTTGAATACAAAAAGTCCAGGACTTGTTGAAGTTCTAGATTGAAAGTCTACCAGATGTTATTAAAAAGTCCTCGTTAATAGTTATTGCAAATAATCAGGTCCAGGACTTTTGTTAATACAATTCCAAAGGTCCAGAATCAAAAATTAGAGGTCCGGGACCTCAGACCAGTGCTAATTTGAACCCCTGATTTTTGCCATATTAGGTTTTCACATTTCTTCAAAATTTTCTTGTATTACTCTATTTTATTGACTGGGTTGGTCACGGGTCAATTATTTCTGACTTCTTCTTTAAAATCTTACCTAAAAGACAGAGAAACAAAAGCTCCGCCCAACCTTGTGAATAAAATATAGTAATATAGATTGTGTAAAAGCTTAGATTTAAAGATGCATGGTTAACTTTTTTGTTATTTTGATTTGACCATATTGACACTATTGTATCATTTACTTGTAGATCTGGTTCCTGTCCCTCAGATAGTAACAGTCTGCTAGGAGCTGAGGGAAGTCAGCATGTAAAGACTGGTTCCTTTGATTCTAATGTTCCACTGGTACCCCATCATAAATCTCAGAACAAACCAAAGCCATCAGCAAGGGAAAGGTAAAGGTCATATAAAGAAAGGAATTATATTTTATACATGTACTAGATCTCTTGCCCAAAACAATTGAAAGTCTTGAAATATGACTGTGGCATGTAAAACTTACTTTCAAATTGGATCTTTCTAAAAATTTACACATTGAAAATATGCATCTATCCTTGTGGAATAATTTTCATACAATAATGAAATTCTGGTAGCATGCTGAACTTATTATACCCCACCATTTGTTTTTGACTGGTCCGTGTGAGTCAGTCTGAGAGTACGTCCGTGATCAAAATTTCAGTAACAGATTTCTCAGCAACTATTAATCATAGGCTTTTGATATTGGTCTGTAGCTTCAGGTAGGAGTCCCATATGGTTGGATTCATTTTCAGGTCTGTGGGTCATATACTTCCTGTTGAACAAGCCAACTTAAACTTTTTCAATTTTCAGGGTTGAAAGTTTTTGTAACAGATTTCTCAGCAGCTATTAATTATAGGCTTTTGATATTTGGTACATAGTTTCAGGTAGGGGTCCCATATGGTTGGATTTATTTTCAAGTCTGTCAATCATCTACATCCTGACTTGGAAAGAGAATATCTTTTTTTTTATTCCTTACTCTAAATAGATAATCTCTGTCCATAATGTGGACGCGTGGGGTATGTGAGCATGCTCACTAAGGTTGTTTTATTATATGAAGACACAGAAAATGTGCCATAAAAATCAATTATTTTTATAAGTAACAGGTTTAAATTAGAGGTTTAAAGTAAAGATCTAAAATTATTAACATATACATGTATATTATTAGTCTAAATATCCACACCAACTCTTATTAGCTGAAACAAATTTGGGATTGAATTAATTAATTATTTCTAGATATAGATGTGTAGTTCCTTACCCACCACAAGGAGAAGTGGAACTGGAATTGAAAGTTGGTGACATTGTTATGGTTCACAAAAAGAGAGATGACGGGTGGTTCAAGGGGACTCTTCAGAGATCAGGGAAAACTGGGCTGTTTCCTGGCAGCTTTGTTGAAAGATGCAAAGATTCATGAAAACTTTGTAGCAAGAGCAGGCTTAAAGCCTTTAAATAGTGTTAACATTCATAACAACTTTGTGACAAGAGCATACTTTCTGGGGGACTTTAAAAAATGTAAAGGTTGTTATAAGACTGCAAAAAATTTGCGGACGTATTATGGTATGATGCTGTCGTCGTCGTCGGTGTCTGTTAACTTTTTAGTGTTTCCACAATAACTTTAGTTCCAGTTATCCGATTGCTATGAAACTTGACAATGATGTTCCTTACCATAAAAGGATGAATGGGATTGATTTTGGGGGTCCCCCCATTTTTCGTTTAGAAATTAGGGGCCAAAAAAGGGCCAAAAATCCTACTTTTTTGTTTGTTTCCACAATAACTTTAGTTCTAGTTATCCGATTGCTATGAAATTTGACAGTGATGTTCTTTACCATACAAGGATGAATGGGATTGATTTTGGGGGTCCCCCCTTTTTTTTGTTTCGAAATTAGGGGCCCAAAAGGGGCAAAAAATTCAAATATTTTACTTGTTTCCACCATAACTTTGGTCCAAGTTGTCTCAGATACTCTCTTGTTGAATTGAACTTCTATCGATTTGATTTTTACTGTATGTTAGTTTGTGCTTTGTTATTGATTATCATTAGGGGGAAGGTTGGCGCCAAAAAACTAGTTTAACCCCGCCACATTTTAATGTGCCTGTCCTAAGCCAGGAATCTTTATCAAAGCTTATGTTTGTATTTAGTCGAATTTTTGTTAATTGTTTTTTGTCAAGAAGAGGGTCTTTCAATGCATTTTGGGATTGGGCTTGAATCATATGTATTTTATTTTCAATCCAGGGGCCAATTGAAAAACAGCGAGCAGCGACCACTGGTCACATTGAAGGCTGCTGGCTGTTTTTCCATTGTGGATATTTAAAATATACGTTTATAATGTAGGTTGTGTCGCGTACACTTATTCCACATCTCATTTTCTTCTATTGATGTGAAATTTGTCAAGAATGTTTCTTACAATAAAAGAATGAACCTGATGAATTTTTGCGTCCCCTTTTTCTCCGTTGTGTAATTAGGGGCCAAAATAAAAACTTTTTTATTTGTGGTCCCATTTTGAATTTTTTTTTTTGCATGTTTGTTCTTGGGAAATAGTGGATACAAAATTAAGAATTAATTTTTGTGACCCCCCCTTTTTCCCCCTATTACGTAATTCCCTCTTTTCAGTTAACATAGGTTATCTCCCATATCTCCCATATGCATCTAACTTTACAGCAGGTATGAAATTTATTTTCTCTGGATTTATTGTTGAAATCCTATGATAAATTTGAGGGGTTCAGAAAGAAAAGGGATTTCCCAACATTTTGAGATAGTTATGTAACTTTTTAAAACATTTCCTTTTACAAAAATACTTATTAAATTATCTGCAATAAAAATGTAAACTTTAAAAAAATTTAAATAGTAAAGTTCTTGTGAAATTTAGGGAAATCCCTAATTTCTTTCAGATCTCTCTAGATTTTTCTTTGATTTTCCATGAAAAGAACAGAGGGGCTAAGAAATTACACCTCCTGCAAAGTTAGATAACTCCTGCTTATGGGAGGTAACCTATGTAAACTGAAAAGAGGGAATTAGGGGCCAAATGGGGCCAAAATCGAAACTTTTTTTATTTGTGGTCCGATTTCCAAAATTTTTTTTTGCAAATTTATTCTTGTCAGGTAGCGATTCTAAATTTAAGAATACAATTTTGGGGGCTGTAATCATAATTTTAAAAAAATTCTGGTTTGATTTTTAATTTTTTCCCCAAACATTATTCTTTTAAAGAGTACCGGTAGAATACAACATTCAAAATTTATATTTTTACCCCCTTGGTCGAAAGTCCATCAGAGAAGCATGTGTCAAAAATGTTTGTCAGTCCACCATGGGCTGCATGTGTCCAGAGCATTAGACTATCCATATTAGGCCTAAATAGTACAGGGTTTAACATGTTGCGGTTGTATCATGCTGCGCTCGGCGAAGCTTTTTATTTTAAAGATTTGTGGGAAACATTACTGGTTACCTGTGAGCTTTATTGTATAATATTAAATTTCAGTAGAATTCAGTGATGAGAGCAGATTTTTATTGAAGCATTATACAGTAATGTTAAGAATTGTGAAAAAATGTTGGAACATCTTCTGTAGAGTTTTGTTTAAAGGTGTAATGATTGTTGCAAAATGAGTTGAAGGCCAAATTATTTTGACTGTATGCATAAGAAATTAAAGTATAAGTGAAAAAATTAAATTAAAAGGAGTAGGTTCGGTTAAAACAAAAATTGGCCCACAATTTTATCTAGGAGTTAACTTTCTTAATTTACTGCCAAATATGTATTGAAATGCTGTATTTTAAGGAACAATTAAAACTAGGTTCAAAATATTCAGCAGCTTGGAGAAAACTTGGCTATTAAACTTACGATTTTATGAAATTTTATTGATTTTTGAGCATTTTTTGGTATGAAATCTCTTAATTTCACATAGAGCGCATGCATCAACAAAAACAATTTTGTGATGAAATGCTTTTTTTGAAAGACAAATAGATGGGCAAAGAATTAATGTTTTCAACAAATGCGCTCTATATTAATCTCAAGAAAAATCTCTTATAAACCGTCAAAAATGAAGCAAATATTGATATTTTCCAAGTTTTCAGCACGTTTATGACGTCATAATATCATGCATATTGTTGTCAGCATGTGGAATTGATTAAATATGTAAAGTTTAGTTATCTAATGACTGAATTGCATCAAATCATTGAGATGGCAGAAAGTTGACAATTTTTGCAAATGTGGAACCGAGTTTGGCCCTTCCTGAACATGCCCCTTTCATGATCAAAATTTATATATAGTGGTGTTGTACGCCATCATAAGGAGGAAATAAGGTTGTTTTATTTGAGACATGAATATGTTTTCTTTAGATTTGGATAGATATAATCTTTATGCATGTATGTTTTGAGGAGACTTAGTGTAGAAAGTGGACCAAAAATATTGTTGAATGATTTTTTTTTAATCTGACAAATAACAAGGGATTTTTTTTGTAGCTGCCAAAATGTTGCAATCATTTTATACATTTTGTTGTCTTTTTTTCTTTCATTTCATATATCACCTTTTCTGTTGAAGTTTTTGTTTAAAATTGAATGAAAAGTTGCATTTTTCAATGGTAAAAGGTTCAGAAGTATGAATTGCTTACTAAAACAAACTTTGATTTATAAATATTTTCAAAATTTTCAAAATTTTAGATGAAAATTGAGAAATCTGAATAAAATGTGAAGTTAGAATATTGAGATAACTATCGCAAGTCGGATTTAATGTATTGTATATATATTATTTTGAATTTCTTTGTATATGATATACTGATACGATATTTTTATGCAATTTATAATTATGTTAGTGCTATGCATGATAAAGATTAGAAGTCTTTACAGTTTGAAATCAGATTAATGATAATATTTGAGCTGCATTTTTATTTATTGTTAAGAAGGTTGTTCATTGTATTTTTTTTTACTTATCAGGGAGTGATCTATTTATTTCATGTCATGTGATTATCACATGGTTGCAATACTCTTAGGGAAATAAGAATGTATATATTCAATGACAAGCATAATTTTTCATCCATCAGTTTAGATAGTTTAAGTCAGCTGCTTTTTTTCATAGTTATCAAATTTTTACACATGAAATAGAGTCTTGATTTATTATTTTGTAAAAGAAGAACAAATACAACTACATACAAAACTTGGCCAACTTTTATTTTTAATGGTAATTGACGGCTTTTACCTTTGATCATATATTTTTAGTATCATGGACATATTTATATTTCTCAAAATGCTATGACAGAGAAGAACTATTACAACTACAGACAAAACTTGGCAGACCTTGTGCAATGATATTGAGACAGCACAAATTTTAATTTTCCCATGCCTCAATACAGAGATGCTGGTTATCCATCTCTGTATCCATCATATAATAAAACCTTAATCACTCCTCAAGAGTATTTTGTGAAATTCATTTTTTTTTTTTTGCCTTAAATACCTCAGACAATTTTAATAGTCAGTGCAGTTTTTTGCCACATTTCAAAGAGTGGAAAATCTGGCTTATAAAATGGTGAATGTGGGGCGGGCATGTGAGCAGGGAAGAATTTTTTTGTAACAGTTCTCTCAGCAACTTGATAATTGTTATACAGCATCTGGGCGGAGTCCCATAATGATGCATTAGATTTCAGGTCTGTCACTCACCCACTTCCTGTTTAAGGAAATCCAGTCATTTTTTACTTTCACAGATTTGTTTTAAAATCCCCCTATGACCAAAAAATACCAGAAATCTGCTCTTTTGTTTTTGCTAAAAAAAATTAGTTTACATAAACTGAGCATTTTTTTTTTTACATCTTGCAAATTAAGTCTGAACTTCAATTTGAAGGGCTTGAAATAACACAAAAGCATGGGTTGTAGCTGTCTTATTAACCAGCTTTTGTTTTTTATTGAAAAAATAACTAGTTAATATGTAATGTTCGTATAACTTGTTTGATAGTTGTCTCATAAATACTTCAAATAACAGATTTTTTTATTCTCAAGCATCATTTGCTTTTTTTGTGAAAAATAAGATTCTATAAGTATGAAAAGGTAACAGTGTGGACATTTGTTTAACAATTTATATCTCACATTAGAGATCTGCATCATTTACATGCAATACTTGTATTTACTTTCAGGTTGAGTTATTTGTGACTTAAAAATAATATTTTCTTTGTCTCTTTGTGCAAGAGACACTACAAACTACCCAAAGTCTGAATGGTATAGTATTTGTACTTAACTGTACTGAAATGTACTCGACCATTCTGAATAAGTCTTAAATGTGCTCAACTGTACTCGACCAAAGTCTGATTTTTTGTAAAAAGTCTGAACATGTACTAAATCGTATGAATTAGTCTGAAAAGTACTTAATTTTACTCGACCGTAATTAAAGTTAATTATCATATAGATAAGGAAGAAATGTAAATTATTAAATGTACTCGACCAAGTCTGAATTGTACTTAACAATACTAAAACATTCTCGACCTAATTATTTCATTAATTAACAAACTTTTGTAACATTAGATAAAATCTTTAATGTTTGATAGACCTAATTGATTTTTAATTTGTTAAGTACGTTTTAATAAAGGTCGAGTACGTTTCAGACTTTGTCGAGTACAATTAAGACTAGGTTGAGAACATTTTAGACTGACAATAATACATTTGAAATTGTCAAGTACGTTTTAGTCTTTTTTAAGAATTTTCAGACTTTGGTCGAGTACAATTAAGTTTTTTTCAGACTTTTTCAGACTGGTCGAGTACATTTCAGTACGATTTAGTACAAATACTATACAATTCAGACTTTTGGAAGTTTGTAGTGAGATTTAAAATAAGCTTGTTATTAAAGCCTTTGTTGAGGAACATACAATGTAATCTTCTATCATTTTATATTTGTATTTCATTATTACAGGTCATAGTGCTTCCATTTGACAAACAGTTGAATGTATAACACCTGTCAGTCATATGCTGTGATATATCATGTGATCTTTGTATATGTCATCTTTGTAGTCATGTGACAATGTTGTAGTCATGTGATGATATTGTAGTCATGTGACAATTTTGTTATGAAGTTGTACTTGTTTGAACATGTTGACATTTTTCACCTAACATTATTATGCATTTTTCATTATAGAATTATTTTGTTAATTTTAAATGAAATGACATTTTGTTGCTAAAGTGTTTGCCTTCATGATATATATTACACAGTAAAACATTTTAAAAATTTAATACTGGTTGTATGGAAGTCCCATATTTTTGTTGTACTTAAAAGTCCACTTAAATATTTTTCTATATATTTTTTTGCCAATTGTAACTCTTAAAAGTCTGGAAAGAGTTCAGCTTATATGAATTTTACTTTAAATAGCCATGCTTTTTTCCAATTTCAACCTTTTCTGTAGATTAATATAAGAAGTAAGGTCATAAAGGCCCAAAATTATCTATCTGTTTTTTTTACCGTATTTCTTTATATCGGAATAAGTTGGTCTTTAATTGAACTTTTCATTTTTCAATTTTTTTTAAGAATATACCAACATAACATATTTTGAATTGCATAATTCTCAAATGTTCCAAGTTTTTTCGAGCAGTCTTTGTCAGAATTATTATTGGCCGAATCTGTAAAATATTGTAATAATTTGATGTTCATAAAAATACATATTTCTATAATAAAATATCTTTGTATAATGAAATGTTGCCAATGCCAAACTTACCAATTTATGCTTGAAACGACATAAAATGTCCAATAATTTTTTGTTGCCAAATAGGCAAATTAAGGCTCATAGTCTCCGACTTGAAAAAGATTTGTATCATAAGATGTTGCAAGTTTTGAACTATGTATTTTAATGAACATCTTAATTAGTACCAATGATAAACTTGTATTTTCAGGACGATTTAAGATCTTTGTAACTCTCTACTCCTTTAGAGTCCAATGTAACATATGATAAGTATCTTTTATGGTTTGTTGTAATATCAATATAACTTGAAACAAGAAACTACCATTTAATGTAAAGAATTATGTTTGATGTGTAAAAAAAAAATACACATATTTTTTTTCAAGTTATTGTCATGTTTGGGCAGTAAATAGGTTGTAATATAAGGTAATATAGTTTTAACTTAAGTCTTCATTTATATCATAAAATCATCTTTTTGTAGCTGTTAATTTTAAAACATCAAGCATGAATATCTGAAATATACAAATAAACTGATAAACATATAGTTTGTGTTGTAATGAATATCACCAACAAAAATATTTTGGAATTTACAACTACAGAACATGGGGGGGGGGTCTTCATTTGTAGCTCACTTCATGAAGTGAGGGGGGCTTGTCATACCGTGATCATCAGCTTCTGCTTAAAAAAAAATGACCACTGGCAACGCAAGTGCCACATTAACCATATTGGTATGGTTGGTGCACCTTAGGATGTAATGCATGATGCATACTTATTCTTAACTACACGGACCACTTAAAGAAGATTGGTTAAAATCCATTTCTCATTACTGACAATTCTATGTAATTAGGTACCTTCTTTATATGTTTAGGGCCTTCTCTCCGACCAGTGTAAAAATATTGACCTGTTTCCCCAACATGTCTAAAACGAAGGGTTATGAAGTAAATATGTATATGCATGACACATAAAATATATTGAAATGAAATAAAGCATAGGAACAGTACTTTTGTTGCCGTTCTTCATCCTCAAGTCACAAGAGGGCATTAAAATGGAGCAAACACTCACATCCACCTCACTGTAAGGTTAGCCTTTTCATCAAATTAAATCCTCCAAAAATCTTCATCCCACTCAAATATTTACAGAACAGAAAATGTTTAATTGAAGTATTTGTGATTTTTATGCCTAACCTACGAAGTAGACGGGCATACAATGTTCGGTTAAATTCGTCTGTCCATTCGTCCGTCCCCATATTTCCAAATTCCCACTTACTCACAATGCCCACATCAGCCATATTGGTATGGTAGGTGCACCTAGTGATGCTAAGCACAATGCATGCTTCTGATGCTGGATTTGACCTATATTTTCCACATGAATGACCACACCTAGTGATGCTAAGCACAATGCATGTTTTGGATGCAGGATGTGACCTTTATTTTCCGCATGAATGACCACTTACAGAAGAATGGTTAAAGCCACGGTCCATTCCAGCTTACCGATATGTGCCACATCAATCATATTGGTATGGTAGGTGCACCTTGGGATGCTAACAACAATGCATTCTTCGGATGCTGGCTGTGACCTAAATTTTCCACATGAATGACCACTTACGGAAGAATGATTAAAGTCCATTCCTCCTAACAGGCAAGTCCCACTTCAACCAAAGTAGTAGGGGATGATAAGAAAGATACATGGTTCAGATGCTGAGTGTGACTTTTTTGCTGATTGAATAAGCACTTAAAAGTTTGGTAGAACAGTTTTTCTAGGTGAAATGTTCGGCTCTACAAAAGTCATTATACCAAAGTTGCAATATGACCTCTGTAAGGAGTTGTTTTTTAAAAGGTAAAAAATCTTCATCTTTGCTTTAAGAACGAACATTGTTGCAGATTAAGAAAAGGTGTTGCTTGCCTAAATATTTAGCTATAAAACCGTTTGACAGACCCCTTTTAATGTTATAAACTCTTGGACTAGTTGTTTAATATTGTCTACTCTTCTACCAATATAAGTTACAGATCATGTCTATATTTTATTCTGCTTCGCTAATTTTACTCAGTGGAGTAATGACCTTTTTGACTTTAAAAAATTGAACTTTCAAAATGCTTGATTATCATATTATGCAAAGCATATTATGGTAAACCATTCCTATTTGGTATGCAGTTGCATTAGCGTCAGGGCGGGTCAGTTTTAAAAGCACTGAATCCATATGCTCCCCCAGTCACGGTCTACTGCTGACTTTCAGATTTTTTGGTTTTCTTAACGTTTTTTCTTGTGCCTGTTTAACCTTGTTTAAAATGAAGTCGTTATGGTACACCATTGGTACTCGGTATGCCGTTGCATTAGAATCAGTCCAAACCAGTAGTGAGATAAGTTTCAAGACCATTTAATATGTATGCTTTTGTTTTTATGGTCTACTGCTGACTTTGAAATTTTATACTTTTTTTTGGTCAATGTAAACATTTTTCTTGCGTCAGTTCAATGTAAACAATTACATGAATTAATAGAACACCATTGATATTTTGTATGTGGTTATATGAGCAACAGTATCAAATGGGCCACTTTTCTGTCGTATCGTAGTGTTTTTAGTTCACCTGGTCCATGTGAGCTATTGCCATCACTTGGCGTCTGTCTTCGTCCGTCGTTAACTTTTCTTTGAAAATCTTCTCCTCCGAAATGACTGAAGCTATTGCTTTGAAACTTTGCACACTTCATCTATGGGATGTCCTCTACCAAGATTGCACAAATGGTGACCGCCGTCCAAACAACATGGCCACCATTACTAAAAATAGACCAGGGGGTCAGACTACTGTCTTTGGCTTGTAAATCAAAAAGTATAAGAGATAGATGAAATATGATGCCACACCGCTGCTTCAGCATCAAAAGCTTTACAAAAGTCTCCATTGAGTCGAAGTTGTCAGATGACCCCCTATAGGAGTTACGGCCCCTTAAAGGTGAAAAATAGCTTTTTTTCATGTTTTTGACCTATAGAATGAAAACTATTACAGATAGAGAAAAGTTGTTGCTTCCTTAATTGTTCAGCTCATTTAGCTCTACAAAAGTTTCCATAGGTTTGAAGTTGTCAGATGACCCCTTATAGGGGTTACAGCCCCTAAAATAACGTTTTTTTTCATATTTTTGGCCTATGGAATGAAAACTATTGCAGATAGAGAGAAGCTGTTGCTTGCTTAAATGTTCAGCTCATTAAGCTCTACAAAAGTCTTCATAGGATCAAAGTTGTCAGATGACCCCTTATAGGGGTTACGGCCCCTAAAATAACGTTTTTTTTCATGTTTTTGGCTTAGTGAATGAAAACTATAGTAGATAGAGAGAAGCTGGCTGTTGCTTGCTAAAATGTTCAGCTCATAAAGCTCTACAAAAGTTTCCATAGAATCGAAGTTGTCAGATGACCCTTTATAGGGGTAACGGCCCCTAAAATGACGTTTTTTCATGTTTTTGGCTTAGTGAATGAAAACTATAGCAGATAGAGAAAAGCTGTTGCTTATTGAAATGTTCAGTTCATTTAGCTCTAAACAAGTTTTCATAGTGTCAAAGTTGTCAGATGACCCCTTATAGGAGATACGGCCCCTAAAATAACGTTTTTATTCATGTTTTTGGTTTATAGAATGAAAACTATAGCAGATAGAGAAAAGCTGTTGCTTGCTTAAATGTTCAGTTCATTTAGCTTTACAAAAGTTTTCATAGGTCGAAGTTGTCAGATAGTGGTTATGGCCCCTAAAATGTATAGGGTTGACTCAAGACCAGGTGAGCGATTCAGGCGCCTGGGAGCCTCTTGTTATAAGTTGTTGTCAATCTGTAGAATTCAGTTTTTTTTCGTGTTGTCTTTTGTATCACTTGGGGTTTGTCTGGGATCATTTCGGACTTACGATTAGCTTATTTGATCATGTTGATCACGTTTGAATGACTGGTTATGTTCTCAATGAAAAAAGATTCCAGTAAAACTAAATAAATGATCATTGTTTTAATTACTGAAAAGCAAATCGACAGTTTCAGATATGTTGCCTTGTAAAAAGTTAACTAAGCCTAAACCTAACTTCAAAGCTTTCTTGATGAGAACCATATTGTCAATGCAAGAATCCTCTTTCACTTCACACAAGTTAAGGTTCACTTGAGCCAATAGGTTATTGCTTGTCAACGTGACAGACTTTGAAAATGCAACTTGTGCCAGGTCTGGTTTTCCTGCTATAAGTCCACAGTATCCCAGAAGTTCGTAATCTCCATATTTACCGTTCGATTCACAATGTTTTTGGAATTTTCTTAGAATAACATCAACTCTGTCGGATTTAGAATGGAAGTAGGCAAGAACTAGAAAATAATAAGCAAACGACAAGGATCGGGCTAGAAAGCATCCATTATGTTTGACTTCTCTTTGGATTTGAATGTTCAGAGTTGTAGCTTCCGCTGGATAATACCCATTTTGCATACCTGTTTGTTTTCTCTCTTCAATTTCAGCAAAGCTTTCTAATAGGCCAATGGCTTCCCGCCACCTTTCATTGTAGCAAAGAAAGTTTCCAAAATCGATAGTCGTAGCAAAGTGTATACCGGACTTTTGCAAGACTTCATTATACAGCTTCTCGGCTTGGTGCATTCTCATCTTCCTTTCTTTGGAGTTTTCATCGTGGGTTTGTGCCAAGGCAAAACACATGCATGCCATGTTTCCTCTAAGATACTCCAATTCTGGATATACATCTACTTGAGAGATGCATTTTTCATAGAACATCAATGCTAAAAACGGAGTTTCTAGCCTTATTCCCATGTAATTCAGGAAGTCTACAAACGACATCTGTACATATCTCTTCACGAAAAACTGATAAAAGTCCAGATGATGCCAGAACGACGTCCGCTTTTCTCCAAGCATGACAGACGCAAGATTACATTGAACATCTGTAAAACAACCGAGAATACTTCTGCCTGAATCCAGTTGCTCAATAGATGCTATTTCGTCTAAGACAAGCTGAATAAGATATCGAAATGTTGTACTGTAACTTAAGCAGTCGTGTGGACCATAGCATAACACCCGACAGTCTGTAAACTCCAAAACTGGAGCAATAGGATCGGTACGAATATTTTCTACAACTTCGCGTATCTTGCCCAGTTCTTCTTCTTTCAGATGACAAATTAGGTTGTTTTCTGGTACAAAGTATCCTGGAAGATTGCCAGATGTAACGCATCCTTGTAAAACATCGAGCATGTATAAGCAACAACCAGCAGGGTCATCTTCCCAAGCTGCTTTCGGCAATTCGTCACAAGAATACAAAAACACATTTTTCAGACAGTAGGAAGAAAGATCAACATTTTCGGGTAGCACCTGTTTTCGTAATATTTTCAGGTATATGTAACACTGTCTCTGTGCAGCCGTTACACAATGTTCTGCTAAATACTGTTCTGCCTTTGCAAACGAAACTCTCCATTCAATATCAGGAAAGTTACTCAGTTTATGAGCCACTGGGACAATATGAAAACCGTCGCCCATGATATGTTCGATAATGTCCTGAGCCAGCCATCCGTTGGTGCGTTTTCGCGTCGCCCAAGAAGTAGCATTATCTGGCCATCTGTGGCACGGAATTGCTACTGTATAATCCTGTGGATACATCAATGATTTTGTCTTGCTCCTTTCGTGTGTCATCTTTTCTGGGTCAGTCACAGACATGGCTGGCCCGTGTGGAAACACGTCCATGTTGTCTCCCTCTGTGTTGTTAAGTATTTCTGTTTGGCCTTGAATCATTTCGGAAGATTTTAAATAATACTTATTATTTTCCTTATCATGGTATAACATTTTGCTCTCGGTATCTTTTGGACAACTAAATCGGATCCGTGCATAACCTGGTCGCGTTTGATTTGTCTCGATAAATATAGAGTTTCTATTTCCATCTTTTGAATACTCGACTACAGATGCGGAAAACTCTTGTCTTATCAATGTAGCATCGACATCTGAAAGACATTCTATATAAGGATTATCACCAAGTCTTACAGCATCTGGAATACTATATCCCTCGAACTTACTTCCTACTGGAACTAAACGCAAAGATGGTGAAACTTTTCCTTCGAATTTCGAAAACCCATCTATCAACATTTGTTTGTTTCGTTCCACTCGTTCTTTTTCAAAGTATCGTCTCGGCAACAGAAGATGGATTATGTAGGAGAGATGGAGTGTAGGAATATCTGCAACCTCATCCCATTCGTTAGAAGAATAGCCTGTACTCTTCTCCATTTTTCTGAAAGATTTAAAATATATTTTCTGATGGACAGTAAAAAGTAAAAAAAAATCTTTGTCTAATTGCATCTTTTTCTTTTAATTAACTGAAAAATGTCTAACCATTAATTGAAGGTGGTTTGTTTCTTTCTTTTGATGATCGAAACGCTTTCTGTTTACATTTATTGCCCCCTCCAAAAAAAGTTAAAATTTATCAAAAATGTGTGTCGTTTTCAAGTGTTATTAACAACACAATGGAAAACCGCCAACAGCCTTCAACGAGGCTGCTCGCCGTTCTGCAATCGACTCAAGGTCTAAATAAAATGCATATAATTCAAATCCAGTCCTGAAATAGTCAAAGATAGTTGTCACGATCTTTTGGAAAAGCCTTTTCTAACACTTTTTGAGGGGTTAGAAGGGGTGAATTAAATCTAGCTTGCATGTTGCATTTTTATCAATTTTCGTAAAATCTTGCGAACAACTACTCTCTGGCAAGAAAACACCACTTAAAATGCTAACACGTTGCATGAAAATAATAGACGACAAAGAGATGTGGAATAAACGTACGCAACACAAACATCACAAAGAAACGGCAATTAAAAAAAAAATCACTATGGAAATCAGCCAGCAGTCTTCAGCGTGACCAGAGGTCGCTGTTCGCCGTCTTGCATTTTCCCAAGACTAAAGATTCAAAACCAATCTCTAAATTGTCAACAAAAGGCGCATTTCTTAAAATAGAACAATAAACAGATATATGACTGGGACAAATAAAAGCTTTGACAATGATTCCTGGCTTAGGTCAGGCACATATAAAATGAGGTTTTTTGCGACCAATCTCCCCCTATTGATAATCGCACAAAATTAACACACTCCATAAATCAAATAACTCTTGTTAAATGGTAAGCATTTTTGATCTGACCGACGCACATTTTCTGATGCACTGAAGCTGCCGGGCCGTGCAAGCCGATACACGTGAAAATATTTACTCTTGAGAAACTTCAGTTTAATTATCTCAGATTTACTGTACGAGTCTTTTCGCTTATTCGACTTGCTTTAGTATAGCTTATGTTAGTGTTTTTAAAACCCAACCATTGAATTTATATGCGCCTATCCTAAGCCAGTTAAGAGTCGACACTATGCTATTTTTTAATCAGGTGTTTCTTTTGGCATTTTAGGATTGGTTTTGAATCAAACGCACTATACTTTTAATCTAGGACCTATCGAAAACAGCTAGCTGTCTGTTTTATTGACGATTATATTGTGTGTGTACATTCCACATCCCATTATCTTCTATCAAAATAAAATTTATCTTGTCTAACCTCTTTTATTTCTTTTAAAACAAATTTGAATTTAAGTGTCTATATAGAATTAGAATTAGAATTATTTATTATTTGAATATAAATATAAGTTTTTTTTTCAAATTACATACAAATGTAGGGTGACCATTATATGCCTATGTATTGTATAATATATAAATGACTAGCTGGTATTTATAGATTTCTTTCTTCCTGGTTTAAAATTTTTAGGGCCTGTGGTAAATTTATTGAGAAACTTTGTACAAATTTTAAATTAAAATTAAGGTTCTAATATCATCAAGAAATTGTCAAGTTTTGTTTTAAATACTTCTACGTACCTTCGATCTCCGTATGTTTGAGCTTGACGACGAAAACAACCAAACGTGCAGGCCTATACATGTATGACACAGAGCTTTAAAACCGCCAAAATTTAAAGAATGCCATCTTGTAGCACAATTTTTACATATTCATATGCTATGTTTATTTGAAATGGTGGATTCAATCAGAAGAATGTATACTTTTCATTTGTGCTCGTTGCGATTATGGCAAATAAACAGAATAAAGAAAATGGACTGTTGCACTGATGAGACATTTTTCCCGGAATATTGACCGTCATTGGTCACAATTTCCAATCAAATGTTCATTTCCTGTTTATTTTTTTCAACTTTTTTTCAATTTTTATGCAATATTTTTAAAGTTTATTTGATTTGAAATGAATTCTAAGAAACGAGAAGGTGGTTCTGAACCGTTGCATGACCTAGAACAACAATTTATCCTACGCTTACCACCTGTAAGTATTCTAAAAACAATAAAGTAAACTTGATGTCCATAATTTATTACTAATTGGAGGAAGCTACAAATGTACATGCCAAATGTCAAGAGGCTGTGACATGAAGTTGCCCTGAAAAATGCAAAGAAAATTTTGTGATGCCTATATTTGGCTTTGCAACATATTGAAAATCTGAAAAAATTACAGGCATTAAAATGGGGTTTCTGACACTGATTTTTATAAATTTACACCAAACTGTAAACACTTATTAGTAAGTAAAAAAAGTATATAGTGATAATCGCAACTGTCACAGACCTGGAAGGAGAGGCATGGTACAACTCATCATGCTTAAGATGTATACCAAATTTATAATGAATCCCTTCAGTAGAAGTCAAGAAATCTGTTACGAAAATTGTCTATTTTTTACCTTTAAAAAGTCTTAGTCAGCTCTGAAAACAGGAAGTAGGTGTGTAACTGACCTGGAAAAGGGAGGCATGGTACAACTCATCATGCTTAACAAACTTAAGCTGTATACCAAATTTGAAATCAATCTCCAAGTAGAAGCCGAGAAATCTGTTACGGAAGTTTGTTATGGATTGACAGATGGACAGACGGACAAGGTAATTGCAATATAGCCCCCTCTCTTACAAGTAGGGGTATAAAATGCATAAGTCACAAATGTCTTCAGTGGAAAACTGCACTTCTGGATCAACCTAGTACTTGAGACATCAAAACAATTATACCACCAACATTTAAATGAAGCACTATAGTGGTTTAATTGCACTATATGTATTGTACCAGGGTACACATTATTTATTTTTTCAGGGTCCTGCTATGGCTTTAAGAAGAGAGGTCCAATCAGGATCAATGTCATTAAAAGATAGACTGAGTATAGAACTAAACCAAGATCAAAAACAGGGAGCAGTTAGATATGGGACAGATATATTCCATGCCAAGGTTTGTCTAGAAATCCAAGCAGTGTAAATTAAAAAAATATATATACAGTATAAAGTGTTGAACAGATACAGATACATGTATCAATAAATTATTGCAAAACATCACTAACATCCAAAGTTTTCCATTTCTTTTTTCCTTTTAGAAATATTTTCTATATAAAATTTATTGCTGGCATGTACAATTAAAAAACGATACCAATAGAGAAGTACATAAATGTACCAGAATTTTGACTTTATTTATTAACGATTTAAAGGGTAGCTTTGTCAATAAGTTCAATGAATGTAAAGAACATAGCCAATTACTAGTACTTAAAACTGACAACTACAGCTCAATACAAAAAAGTGTGATAAAGCAACATAGACATTACTTAAAAAGTGTTTACCCTGATAGAAAAACTATAACCTATTAGCAAGCTTTAGTTCTAAGTGTAGCAATATATCTGCAACAGCAATAAAACCATGTTTTTGTTTTTCAGTTGATGGATTTGCCAAGTATCATAGAATCATATAAAACTATTGACAACAAGACAGCCTACAAAACAGCTGATATAAGTCAGGTACATGTAGGAACAGTATTTAACGAACTTATTAAGTCACCTAAAGGAAAATGCTCTTTACATTTGTACATGAGACATACAATGGTTGATAGTGGTGCATCACTCTAAGATTGGTATCCCATTATAACTTTTTCTTATTATCAATTGTAACTATTCTCTATTAATGAAAATGATTTTTTTAGAAATTTCTTGAACCATAAAAAAGATATATTTATTTCCATTCTAAAAGTGGTGTGCTGCTTTCACAGTGTTCAGTCATGATAATTAATATGTCTCTTGCTCCACTGTATATCAACACATAAATATTTGTTTTCTGAATTAACCAACAAAGTATGTTTATGTAGAGAAAAAGCAACTAGTATTATAACATTTTGATTTATAATGTCGCCTGCAAAGCATATAGGAGAGTCACTTTGGTAATAGTAAATACCCATCGTCTTGCGGCAAATTTCTGTCAGTTTTCTTGCCAACTACATGTACATATCACAGCCTCTTGATGTTTGGCATGTAGCTTCCTCCTATAGTACTATATAGTATAAAATTATTGTATGCCTGTAACTATATACTTTTATGGTTACCAAATATTTTAAGATGCAGGCAACATATGTCTTCCATGGAAGACCCCCATTCTATTGTCATGATTGTCAATCATTAATAATAATATTTATTGCTTCAGGTGTTGTTGTGTATTTATTGCTTCAGGTGTTATTGTGTATTTATTGCTTCAGGTGTTATTGTGTATTTATTGCTTCAGGTGTTATTGTGTAAGGCTGATGAAGACCCACTGTCAGATGAAAATGAAAGTCCAAAGAAAAAAGATAAGGACAAAAGATTTTTATACAATCATGGAAGTATGTATCTATGCATGTATTTATAACTTGACTAGGTTTATTGCCTTGTCATCTGCCTCATTTAAGTTGAAAGAGCATAGATAAAAACACTGTTAATCTTGGTGGTTTTTATTTTGACGGATGGCCAAATCCATAGAATAAATTGGGGGGTCTAGAAATCGGGAATAACATATTTTGTGTATTATTATTAGTTATTTAGTTATAATTGGTAAGTTGAATTTTGTATACAGGTAAAATCACATTGCATACCAATTTCGTAATTTTTTTAAAAATAAAATCTATTGAAGTCCTCGTGAAATGTGGATGGAGAGTGTACCATAGGCTGCATTTGTCAAAAAAACTTTGTCAGCCCACCATGGGCTGCATGTGTCCAAGGCAATTGACTATCCATATTGGGCCTCAAATTTATAGGTTTCAACATGTTGTGTCGTAAAATGCTGCGTTCTGCAAAGCTTTTTATTACAGTATTCGAGTGTTAATGTGGAAATAAAGTTTATTTTGTACATTGAAATTTTTGAACAATCATTTTCTTCCTAAGCCAATTTTATTCTCATTTTTAGTTACACCTCCTTTGAAGAATGTAAGAAAGAGGCGGTTCAGAAAAACACTTAAGAAAAAGGTAAAAAAAATGTTCAATTTACAATATATGTAAGTGTTTTAGAGTCTATAGATATAATAGACATTTTAATATAAATTTACAAACAACTGTCAACAAAGAATTATATTTTAAAATTATAGAACAATCATGACAGTTTTAAAAACAGCACCTCCTTATCAGTCATTGTAAATAGTCTCTAAAAATATTCCTAGTAACACAAATAGTTTCAATAATGCTACAAAAAATTAATATAGCTAAATTATTTCCAATTGCCGAATGTTAACATAAAATTTACATATTAGCTTTACAACATTTCTTCTATTGAAAATCTGTCAATACCTATTTGGCAAATGATTAAGACCATGTAAGGATAAGTAACCTTCAAATTTTATGTATTTTTATAAAATCTATGAAATACATGTAATGAATAAAAATGTTCTTACAGTATATGGAACAACCAGATATAGAGAAAGAAGTAAAGAGATTGTTTAGACAAGATGCAGAAGCTATCGATGTTAAATGGGAGCTGATAACAGAGGACGATAAACCTTCGTCTAGTCAGACCAAAGCAGGGGGAGATAAACCTATACATAGATCTGATACCACAACTAGCCTGGATTATGGTGAGGATATCAATACTTCTCTAACTGTTGTGCAACTTTATCTATTTCTTGTGTGATGAGTCTTTTTTATGTTTCCCACTCAACAAGACGAGATATTCCTGGAAATTCCTATTTCAAACATTTTCATTAACTGTTAGGCAAGATACCAATTTTCATCACACTTGTTAGATATTTCTCAAAAAGAAACTTGCAGATGCTCGAATTTCTCATATACAATTAATAATACCGGTATACAATATAAATTGAGTCAACATCTTAAATCTATTGTCCCCTGTAGAAAGAAACTTTTACAAAAAAATGCAACATATTCATGTTTGGGTTTTATCATAGATAGTGAAATCACATACTACAAACATACTTTTTGAAATAAAATTTTCAGTTTATTTTTAATTTTTTATTTGTAAATGTATACCATTGAAAGTGTAACCATTGCATTATACATTGTAGCGGTATTTTGAAATTATTATTTTTTTGCTGGCTTTTTTCTATCACAGATTTTCAAAATGCAAATATTTTTTGTTTTACCTTTCAGCTATATTTGGGGAACTGAGTAGTTCAGATGAAGATGATGAAAAAGATGTAAACGTCATGGACAGTGGTGAGGACGATATGTCTCGTAGCTCCTACATGCCCCGTCAGATGTCTTATGCCAGTATAGATAACTCAGAGAGTCAGGACGCCACAAATGACGGGGACTCAGTCGAGCTGGCAGGAAAACTGACAGAACTTAAACGTCAAGTGGAGGACATTAGAAAACGTAGACAGTCTCAAGAAGATAAAGTGGCTACTCTAGAAAATTCTATGCTCAAGGTGAATGCTCTTGCTTCTAAACCTGATTTCACAGGATCTTAATGAAACTTTTTACACAAATTGATCAAGATATAAAATTAATATTTGTGTATTTTTCTATTCTGCAGAAAATACTATGCTTTGACTTGCAACTCCATGTTATTTTATATTTTTGTGAAATATTATGGGGTGCAAGCCCTAACATATAAAGAACATTAACTTTTCACCAAGTGGATTGTTTATTTTTCGATAGATATTGGGTTTAGGAGATTGCTGTAGAGGAAAATAACAAATCTCCTAGGGAAGAAATTATATGTATCACCATATGGTTTTGATCATTAAAAAGGTCAAGCCTTTGAAAAAATATTTTTAAAAAACACAAAATCTTTCTTTTCAGTTTTTTGACAAAATTTTGATATATTCTCTCCATTGTTGTTCTGATGACTTCATGCATATTGTTATCTCTCTTTATTTTCTCTGATGTGTTTTTTTTGGGGTGGGGGCCATAGTGACCATATGTACAAACTTTGTCTACTGCTGAATTGTTACAACATGCCTATTGCACATCATCATAGGTTGCAACCTAATTCTAATCATGTAAACATGTCAGCTGAATTTTTTATTTTTTCTTCAGAAAACAATGCAAGAAATGTTGAAGAAAACAATAAAGGAAGAAGATGAAAAGGGCAAAGAGGTAGGTATTTCTGGTTATTCAAATTTTTTTGCTCTCTTCTAATTGTCATCTCTGCAAGCCTAGGGTTGTAGTGAAATGAACAAAGCCTCTTGTTTTACACAAATGTAGAAGAGGTGGGTATATAGTGCTTCTTCATTCCTTTAATCTGTCCCAAATTATCTTAGAACATCATTCTAACTTTATTTTTGTAGCTGCTAGTCCTGTTTAATGCCTCAATGGATTTTCTACACTTTTTAAGGAATATGCCACTTGGGCTTTTTGTCTGTTTTTAAATCTGAAACAAATAAATTCACTAAATTTTCTCAGCTACTATATATAAATGAGACTAGTGTTTCGTGAAGAAGCATCGACTATGTTTCAGATCAAATTCAAGTAAAGTCCTGATATATTCAGTATGCAAATTCAGTTTTATGCCCCTATTTTTTATTGAATGGTCATCTATTTTATGGATAGCCTGAGTATGTTGCATTAGGAAGGGTTTTTGTTTTATCCTTTCATACATTCATGAAATGGCTTTGATTTACAATTACAAAATATTTACCTTTGTTTTGTAATTTCAGATGGAAATTTTATCCTCAATGTTGGGATGAAATCAGGTCACATTCAGCTTTTAGATTAGAAGCTGTTGATCATCAAAAGAAAAGGGCCCCACCCTGTACATCAAGGTTACTGTAGTCACTAAAGACACAATGATTGAAAGAGGCATGCAGTACATTAACAATTCTAATGTTGTATAGTTATGCAACTCAAGCCGGATTCTTTCTGTGAAAATATGTTGTAAAAGTAAAAATAATTTTCTGAAATGTGTAATGCTAAGGGTGAAACGATACACTTACCCCACAATATGATACATACCCTAGATTTTCTTAACGATACTTTTACTTTCGATATGATATGGTATATGGTTTTGTTAAATATATTTATTGATTGTTGTTACTTGATTGTATCAAACTTGCATTCAATCGAAAATTGAAAATTTGTACCATACACTGAAATTCAACAAAATACCGTTGATTTTCGGTACTTTGGAGTATCATTTCACCCCTATTTAATGCCAACTGCTTTTTGTCAAGATTTGTTGTAAAAGTAATTTATGTTTTAAAATAAAGCTTTAAAATGAAATCAATAAAATATGCTAACAGAAAATTGCTATCAATTAGAATGCAAAGCTGTCATTTTGTGTGTTACTTCTATATCTTAATGCATAAATTAGAACACAAGTAAAAAAAAAATTGTTACAACAAATATAAAGTCGTTTAAGTTTTTCGGAGGATTAAATTTTGCTTGTAAATGTATCACCTTTGATTTTTTTTCTTTTTAAAACATTTGCTGTGATTCTCCCAGCGGGAGACAAAATCTACGGTCTTTTTTATCCATCTCCTGTTCTCCGGCTTTTTCAAATTTTGGAAAATTTAATATTTTACAGACATTAAACATTTCAAGTAAAGGTGATGATTGAAGGTTGATTGCCACACTTGACCTGATCGTTGTATTAGCAGTGGGGGTTAATCAGTGAAGCCAGGTATCTTTGGCACATGCAAGTGCCTTCAATTAACATTGAAAAGCAATTTTAAAATTTTTTAGCATTGAAAATTTCCTGCTTTTTTGTCTAATCTCAAGCTGAAAAATTCAAAATCTCCAGCTTTGTCAAGAGGGTTCCATCACTGTATGTAATAGTCAGATCTATAATGTAAAGTGCTTTCTAAAAGTACTGTGAAATGATTCATTTTTTGTGGGGGTACCAATTTTCGTGGTTTTCGTTGGTCAGGCAAATCAAAAAATTGGCTTACCAACAAATAAGATATTTTGTGTTGATTTTTACCAACAAATAAGATTTTGTGTTTATTTCTTTAATAAATTTGAAATAACCACTATTTTATGATGCCACAAATTACAATATTCATTTTATTTGAAGTCCATTTTAAATTGATGCCCAATACTTTCATTGTATTTACCACCACCCCAGTTTTAGGCTCCAGTGACTCTGTGAACATAGGTCTTTTTTCAGGCAGAAAACTTTTTGTAATACATATACTTGAGTAGACAATGTATTGCTTGAAAAGTATAATAGCTAGGCATCTGATATTGGGTTTACAGACATTTTTGTGTTTATATCAAGAAATGAAAGCTTAGGTAGTTGATTTTAGTGATGGTGCCGGCAGGCGAGACATACTTTTAGTGGCCACACTTGTGTTCATTTCGTGGTCAGGATCTGATCTTGAATGTCATAAAGTTTATTTAAATTGCATTAGAAAAATTAATATGACCAATTAGCTGGATACAAAACTGTCAAAAACGAGGTATTTCACGTGTAATATCCCAGGGATGATAAATGAGTAAGCAAGAGAAGAACCCCTGGGTTTCCGAGGATACTGTTAGGGAAGGAACATTTGAATTCAATAAGTGTATTTTACTGTGGACACTTCAGATATTTGTCAAGAGGGTTCCATCACTGTATGTAATAGTCAGATCTATAATGTAAAGTGCTTTCTAAAAGTACTGTGAAATGATTCATTTTTTGTGGGGGTACCAATTTTCGTGGTTTTCGTTGGTCAGGCAAATCAAAAAATTGGCTTACCAACAAATAAGATATTTTGTGTTGATTTTTACCAACAAATAAGATTTTGTGTTTATTTCTTTAATAAATTTGAAATAACCACTATTTTATGATGCCACAAATTACAATATTCATTTTATTTGAAGTCCATTTTAAATTGATGCCCAATACTTTCATTGTTTTTTAAGCCTGAAAAGAGGAACGATGTGCACACATATTTTGTTAACCTTCTTTGATTGATTCTTGCATCAAAGATGCGAATGCCCTATTGTTTTCACTTTGTCTGTCCGTAAACAAGTCTTGTGAACACTCAAACTCGAAAACTATTGATAGTACTTTTCTAAAATTTTGTACAGTTCCTATGCAGCAGTCAAAATGGGCATATAAAATTATCAAAATAATGTGCAAATGGTGACATAATTTTTGAGAAAAAAAAATTCTATATAAAATTACAGATTAGGAGATTTGGATATTATGAACACTTAAAACTCAAAAACTGTTGACAGTACAGTTCTGAAATTTTGTACAGTTGCTATGCAGCATATCATTATGTTCATATTTAAGTTCTTTTTAATCTGTTGAATGAATTTGAAAACACTAAGATTATTTGCTAACAGGATCCTTTCTGTCTATGTCAGCATACTAGTTTTAACAAGTTTGTGTGTGTGTTAGGTTTTAACGGCTTTTTCGGCATACATGGTCATACAGGGTAACTGGTTCTACTGTAGAAATAACTCCTGAAATGTGAATGATCATTGTTGCCAATTTGGCTATTCTAGTCAATCAAGTTCCTTTTTTAGAGATTTTCATCTAAAATCATTATGATTGGCAATATAATTTGAAGAGAATTCTAATATTTTCCAAGTTTTGATAATGTTTTACAAATAATGTGTGGTGTTGCATTGGCATAGCAGAATGGAACAAAAGATGTGGTCAACTGTTAGAGTATCCTTTAGGGATTCTTCATTCGCTTGCTCATTTATAACCTCTGGGACATTTGGTATGATTTTTGTCTCGGAAGGTGAGACATAGGTATTACTTTCCGGCGGCAGCGGTGAAACTTTTTTGTAAGACTTTTGTGGACAATGAATTGCTTCAAAAGTATAATAGCTAGGCATCTGATATTTGGTATACAGACAGTTCAGGTTATGGTCTACGCAAGTGTCACCATGCCACGTGACCCTGACCCCATTTTCACGCCCCACTTAGGTCTTTTTTAAGGCCATAAACTTTTTTGTAAGACTTTTGTTGACCATGAACTGCTGGAAAAGTATAATAGCTATAGGCATCTGATATTTGGTATTCAAACAGTTGAGGTTATGGTCTTTGCAACTGTCACCATTCCGTGTGACCATGACCCAATTTTCATGCTCTTGTGACTCTGTGAACTTAGGTCTTTTTTAAGGCCGTAAACTTTTTTGTAAGACTTTTGTGGACGATGAATTGCTGGAAAAGTATATTAGCTAGGCATCTGATATTTGGTATACAGACAGTTCAGGTTTTGGTCTATGCCACTGTCACCATGCCGTGTGACCATGACCCCATTTTCATGCTCTAGTGACTCTGTGAACTTAGGTCTTTTTTAAGGCCGTAAACTTTTTTGTAAGACTTTTGTTGACCATGAACTGCTTGAAAAGTGTAATAGCTAGGCATCTGATATTTGGTATTCAAACAGTTGAAGTTATGGTCTATGCAACTGTCACCATGCCGTGTGACCATGACCCTATTTTCATGCTCTAGTGACTCTGTGAACTTAGGTCTTTTTTTCAGGCTGAAAACTTTTTGTAAGACTTTTGTGGACGATGAATTGCTGGAAAAGTATAATAGCTAGGCATCTGATATTGGGTAATGTTATGGTTTATGCAACTGTCATCATGCCATGTGACCACCACCCCAGTTTTAGGCTCCAGTGACTCTGTGAACATAGGTCTTTTTTCAGGCAGAAAACTTTTTGTAATACATATACTTGTGTAGACAATGTATTGCTTGAAAAGTATAATAGCTAGGCATCTGATATTGGGTTTACAGACATTTTTGTGTTTATATCAAGAAATGAAAGCTTAGGTAGTTGATTTTAGTGATGGTGCCGGCAGGCGAGACATACTTTTAGTGGCCACACTTGTGTTCATTTCGTGGTCAGGATCTGATCTTGAATGTCATAAAGTTTATTTAAATTGCATTAGAAAAATTAATATGACCAATTAGCTGGATACAAAACTGTCAAAAACGAGGTATTTCACGTGTAATATCCCAGGGATGATAAATGAGTAAGCAAGAGAAGAACCCCTGGGTTTCCGAGGATACTGTTAGGGAAGGAACATTTGAATTCAATAAGTGTATTTTACTGTGGACACTTCAGATATTTGGCAGTATTTGGAGTACCTGGAGGGCATCGTTGGGCAGGTTACTGGCAAACCTAACATACAACTGACTTTTTTAAACAAACTATCTATGAAGGAACATTGATGTATATTTGGATCATTAAATGATATTCATTTAGAATTACAATTTTTAGTTAGAATAGGTCTGTTTATAGTTTTACATGATAATTGTCCAAAAGTACTTAAATGAAATCTGAAAATTCAAAAGAACTGATGGAGATTCTTAAGTTTAAATCAGTTTCATCTTGAAACAGCATCAAAACTTTTTCGATTTCTCTACTTAACACTTCTATTCCACATGAACAACTGAAATCGCTATTGACACAACTAAATAAAGGTAGATTTTTCAAAAAGAATGGAAAACGCAGGTACAAATATCTGGTAGTCAATTATACTCATCAATTTTACATATATCATATTTACAGAAGACCAAATAATCGACATGCTCAACTTTCTCATTGAAACATATTTGTTCAGATTTTTGAACGTGTTTTTCAGTATACAATAGGGATTCCAATGGGCACTTATTGTTCACCTTTGCTTGCTGATTTGTTTCTTCGTTAATATGAAGCACACTTCTTACAATCACTTCTAGACAAAAAAGATTGTAGACTTGCATTCTCTTTTAATCTCACTTTCCGTTATATTCTCAACTTGGTGACTTTCTCCATCTTATATATACTCATGGAAAAAAGAAACTGTGCATGTCTATTGGAAATCAATTGTACCCATATTTCTCCTAATCAGAAAATCGTAAAAAATACAGTTATCGAATTGAAATTTTCACCGAATGTCGAGTGGACCATGCAGATCATTTTTGACAAAAAAATCCGAAAAATTTTTAATTCCAATTTCTGAAATTCAAAAAACCACTTTTTTAACCCAAAAATGAAAAATCAAGATTTTCACTCAAAATTTAAGCTGTTTACTTTCAACCATTGAAAGGAGAAACTTTTTTGGTGAAAATCAGCTGAGAAAACTTAATTTCAAAAATGTGCATTTTTTCCAAAGTGTGATTTTGTGAATTTCAAATTGACACTACCTGATTTCAAACTGCAAACAAGACATCGTTTAGGGGTCTAAAAATGAAATTTTTTGTCCAGATCTTGAGAAAAATGATTTTGCAATACTTTTGTGATAAATTGTATAAAATACTAAATAAAATTGTGAATTTGTGATTTTTCAAAGTGATGCACAATTTCTTTTTTCCATTAGTATATATATCGTCAGGAACTTGAGATAAAGGACATTACGGATTCTAGGTTTAGATCTACATCTTGAAATAGACTCTCATGGAAAACTTTCAACAAAGCTCTATGACAAACGTGATAACTTCAACTTTCCAATCGTCAACTTTCCCGTCTTGTGTAGCAACATTCCGTCCGCTCCAGCTTATTGAGTTAACGTATCTCAATTGATTCGTTATCCCATAGCTTGCGGGACTTGCATCGATTTCCTTAGCAGGGCGTCACGTCACGTCTGACACAAAAATTGCTAACACAGGGTTATGTTGCTCCTCAGTTGCTGTCTTCACTCAAGAAATTTTACAAAAGACATCATGCGCTTATAGACAAATACGGGGGTTCGATCTTCAGATCAGTGCAGATGTTGATTGTCATTAAGTTTTGTTTTGTCTTCTTTTGCCGGATTCGACACACTGGATTGCTCTGGCAGAAAGGGACTGCTTGCTCCTCCGGAGCACCTGAGTTCGTAACGACTAGAGTTCGCGTTGTTTATTGATATTCAGCACAGGCGTTTGGGTCCAGGATTTTATTTTATTATAAATAACGTATTTATAAAGATTTTCATCTCGTCTCTATATACTATTTCCACGTGGAAATAGTATAGAGACGAGATGAAAATTTTTATATACACGTTATTTAGTATAATAAAATAAATCCTGGACCCAAACGCCTGTGATATTCAGTAGTTTTTGTGTTACCGTGTTTTAGATGTTGTCTGTTTTTGCATCTTTCTCGTTGGTGTTTACTGATGGAAAATAGTAAACAGCCATGTTTGATGCTGGCTGCTTTCCAGTTGGCCCAGATAAATTAATGTAATGAAGTTTCTTATACTTGTATGGACACTTTAAGAACTTATATGAAACAAGGCAAAGAAGAAAAAAATCTGAGCATATTTTAAGCTTGAACATGGCTTGAGGTCCCCTCTGCCTTTTGACCTTGATTTTTGAACTACTGATACCAAAATTGATAGACTCCCCATTACCAAATGTAAGCTTAAATGTGTGTTAGCTTCAAGAAATTCCAGCAAGTCCTTCAAAGACTAAACCTGATATTGCTAAATGGACTTTGAATTCTTAAAGAATTGTTAGTCATTGTACATATTTTGTTAAAATTAAAAACTAGGCTAGTATTATCTAAATTTATGGTCATTTTTAATTTTGTGTGAAACACTGATTGCTCCCCACTTTTAATATTGTTGAAGTCAATGTGCAACTTAATTATAATAAAAACTAATTTGAGTTACTCGAAATATATAGCAAGCCAAAGTGGACTTTATTACATATGTAGCAACATGTGGTTAAATATTTATTGAGCTCAATAAATGAATTATTAACGTGTTATTTAATAATTATTCAAATTGATCTCAATAAATAATAAACAACATGTTAATAAATAGGGAATAAAGTCCACTTTGGCTTGCCATACGAACACGAATGCTCGTGATGCACACCCAATTACTGCTACCTGTACCTTTGATGCGCATTTAATTACATGTGTATATAACACGAGTTTGCATGCTGTTTCTTGATAGATCGTTAAAAACATTAAGATTTTATAATTTCTCTAGAAACCATTTGTTCATTAGTCGATAAACTATTCCGAAGGCAAAAATAGCGAGATTGCGAAATGAGACTCCATGCGAATTTAGCAAAACTAATTAATATCAAGAGTCTTGGATAAGTTAAATGGTGCTGAAAAGTCCAGTTTGCAATATTCAGTTCAACATCCGCTCGACATATAAGCAATGATTAATATATTCATTATCCCAAGATTCCGACCAAAATAAAAAGAATATGAAAAAGTTAAAACTGAAACCATTTTATTTTTGAATTATAAAAAAAAGATCTGTTTTCACAACATATAGTGACCACTATCCGAAAATATTGGGTATTTGATTGTGATTTATTTTAGCATTTCGCCATCCGTTGTGAAGAACTTGTTGGAGTTGCGTTTTAATAGCTGCCATTGAGGAGTAGCTTGCTTTGTTTATATTTTCATCGGGGTCTACTTGATGGTCGTACAGTTCAACGCCATAAATAGTTTTCCAATCAGGTTTAAAAATAGGATTGTCCTGAAATTTGACCCACTCTGTGTATCGATACCTGTCCGTATTTACGGTATACCCCATTACTCTTTGGTGATGACTTTGTCTTGGGTATTGTGAAAACGCTGCAACTTTTAATGGAGTATTTGGTTGGTTTATAAGAGGTAAAATACTTGTGCCTTCGTGGCATGTTTCCACTTGAGTTGAACTATCTGGACACGAAGGAACATTTGTGATTCCAGCAGCTTCAACTATGGTTGGAAAAAGATCAACAAATTCAACTAATTGATCGCTTACTACTCCACCATCGGTCAACCCTGGAACGCGAATCATCATTGGAGCATGGGTATCGATATCAAAGTTGGTATGCTTAGTCCATGCGCCGTGTTCTCCTAGTTTATAACCATGATCGCCGACGAAAGAAACTATCGTGTCATTTTCTAATCCTAGCCTCGACAATTCTGAAAGCACTTGGCCAACCAAAGAATCCATATATGTAACACAAGCATAGTACGCACGGCGGAGTTTAATGACCTCATTCTTTGGCAGTGTCGAGTTAATGTCTCCAGTATACGACTGAAAAACTGGTCCTATATCACCATAACTCCGAAGTTCGTTTGAGGCTGCCCAAGCAACATTAGGCATATGTCGAGGGGCATACTGATTGGACGGTTCGTGGATAGAAGCCCAAGGATAGTGGTGCATAAAATTTTGAGGAAAAACAAACGGTAAATGTGGTTTATGAAATCCAACGGCCATAAAGAAAGGTTTATGATTAGAAGCAAACTCTTTCAATTTCGAAACAGCGTAGTTAGCGACTTGTTGATCTTGTAATGGCTCCGTCAAAAGTGAATGGTTTGGAATTCCACGCCAACTATGTTGATGGTCTTCCCATGACGTATGGTTTCCGCGAAAGTAACTTTGAGTCCAAGAGCTCGGATCATTATTATTGGAAGCTTTTCCCGGGTGATATATCTTCCCCATTCCAACAGATTCGTATCCGTTCATTTTAAAATATTGTGGAATCGTTGTGAAATTTCCGCCAACATTCCTAAAATACGTATCAAGGTCATACACGTGCGTAGTGTCCGGTCGTCTGCCAGTCATGAAAGAAGATCTACTTGGGGAACATAAAGCCTGTTGAACGTACGCTCGTCGTAATAACAAACTTTTCGAAGCTAGAGTATCCAAGTTGGGGGTATATATTTGTGCGTGAGGATTGGACGGAAAGAATTTGCCATTGTATGCTCCAAGCTGAGGACGCAAATCATCCGCGATGATAAACAACACGTTTTTCTTGCATTCTATTAATTGAAAAACACATAAGCAACAAAATAATTGTCTAACTTTCATTTCCAACCTTTGTTACAACTAGTCTTAGTATATTCCATTACCAAATGTACTAACAGAAGATAAGACAGTTTAATCTATTAACATTGTGTAAGTAGTAGCTTGGAAAGGTCTTTAGGTTAAACGACTTTATAGTTGGAACCATGCAGCGAGAACATGTAGTGGCTACGGAACCTGTCAGATTCCAAAGTTTTCAGGAACGGCATGAACCGGTACATTCAACCAATGGTCACTTGATGAATAAATGACAATAAGCATTTTAAAACATGCTTAGTTTAAACATGTTTAAATTCAAAGTTTTGCTATAATAGCGCTTTAAAGTAGATGGATCACTTTATTGTACCCGTAAACTTCTGATCACCGTTTCAAAGGTGATGTTTTACCAATGCTTTTGCTTTTAGGCCGGATTTTTTTTTAAATCCTTGGATAATAATAAGTTGAATGTCGGGCGGCGGGCGTTTTTTTTTTCAGCATCTCTTGTTATTTGGTATGCAACATGTCTCAAGCTATTGAGATTCGGGTTTCAGGTCTAGTCCAATCCTACTTCCTGTTCAACAAAATATGATATCTTTTGCCCTAATCCAGTTTCTGACTGATAAACAAATGCAGTTGAGCGAAATGATATAGAATATTCTATAACTATTAACAACCATACTCTAAAATTTTCGTCTGTCAACATACGTCATTACCGCTCAGATGAACAAAATATTTTAAAAATGTGAATTTATAAAGAAAAGGAGAGATATTACTAGGGCTTCGTTTAATATATTCTAGGAAGTGTTTTAACCTCTGTTAACTATGGATTTTAATGCGACTTCCTTAAAAATATAAAAAATATAAGGGGACATCGCAATTAAAGAGATGTGCATAGGCAGATAAAGCCAGAACGGATAAAATTCTAAACTCTTCTTTTGCTTTCAAATTTCTTTTCGACTCCCTCTCAAGCCTACCCAACCCCGGAAAAAGACTGAAAATCACCAATGATTTCGTTGGCAGGTAAGGTATGCATAAAATATTACCTAATTTACCCAACACCTATACCAGCCATGCATGGTGAAGATTTTCATGTAATTGATCTCATCATGTTTGATATTCTTCTAGCTTACAAAGTACCTGCATTTCTTTGATAAATTTTTATAATGCTGTCAGTACAAAACTGATTATTTATATCAACAATCTTACAACTGTTTGATAAGATTAACATATATCAGTACATACACGTAACATGTTTATTGGATATTTTTTATCATTTAAAATGTCTAAAACTAGTCATTTTCTATGTATTTTAGTGTTAAGCATCTGTGTGTCGACTAACTTGGCAAAGAGGAAGAATGTGCTCTTTCTCGTGTCTGATGATATGCGCCCGGAAATCGGCGCTTACGATGGACCTGATTTCCCATCACCCATTCACCCAGCGATGTTTACTCCGAATTTGGATTCTTTGGCAAGTAAAAGCCTGCTACTAAAGCGAGCCTATGTTCAGCAGGCTCTTTGTTCGCCTAGTAGGTCGTCGCTTCTGACAGGACGCCGCCCAGATACAACCCATGTCTATGACCTATCGCACTACTTCCGTATCGTAGGAGGAAACTATACAACTATTCCGGAATATTTTAAAATAAACGGATACGAAACGGTAGGAATGGGCAAAATATTCCATCCAGGAAAATTGGCATCAGACAATGACGATCCGATATCGTGGACTATGCCATATTTCCATGGGGTAGCAAATTGGGAAAGTTTGGAGAATAGTTGGGTGGCCGTACCAGATGATAAACTTAAAGATCGCCCTCTTGTGGACAAACAAGTGGCAGATCGGGCTATCAATACTCTGAATAAATTGGCACCGGCGGCAAAATCGGGAGACAAGCCGTTTTTCGTCGCTGTTGGATTTCACAAACCACATCTACCATTTGTGTTTCCGGAATCTTTTCTGCAACATTATCCGATCAATCAGATTTGCCTACCGGATAATGACTATGCCCCAGTCAACATGCCGCCTGTCGCTTGGCATAACTATTATAAGCCGGGAATAGATAGATTTGCCGATTTAAGGCGTCTCAATGTAACTGGTGATATCAATACGACCTTCCCGAACAATACCATCTTAGAACTTCGAAGAGCTTATTATAGTGCTTTAAGCTGGACTGATTATTTGGTTGGACTTGTTATTGGTGAACTCACAAAGCTTGGTTTACAAAACGACACAATTATATCGTTCTTTGGGGATCATGGCTGGCAACTTGGCGAACATGGCGAATGGTGTAAACAAACCAATTTTGAGCTGGCAACGCATGCACCGATGATGGTAAGCATCCCCGGGCTGACCGATAAAGGGTCTGTTACCGAGGAGCTGACCGAGTTTGTCGATCTATTCCCTACATTAGTAGAAGCTGCGGGGCTTCCACAACTACCATTGTGCCCGGAAGACTCGACAAATGTTCAGCTGTGCCGCGAGGGGATGAGTCTAGTTCCCTTGATCGTGAAGGAGAAAGGCTCATGGAAAAATGCTTCGTTTTCGCAATACCCAAGAGAAATGAATAAAACTAACGTAATGGGATACACCATCCGGACGAACCAATTTCGTTATACCGAATGGGTCAAGTTCAAAGGAAAGCCTATTTACAAGCCTGATTGGAGCGTTTCATTTGGCAAAGAACTTTATAACCATTTTAAGGACCCAGCCGAGAATATGAATGTGGTTTACGACAGTTCTTACACGGGGACAGTTGGTAGACTAAGCTACTTATTACACGCTGGATGGAGGACAGCTTTACCTGCTTCTGAGAAATGACTTTTTCGAGTGTTTTATCTTGATTTTATAAAATTTCTCGAATATTTGTTTAGATGTTAGTTGCAAACGGACAATGTTTAAAATAATTATAAAAACGAAACAGATAGAAAGTAAAGGGTTTGAAAAAATATATGCAATGTTATTTCAGGAGCGGTTTCAAATAAAAATTAAAAACTAAGACAAGAGTAAAAAAATATATAGGAAGTTAAGCTGCCAATCTCCTTACATTCATTTCTATAGAACAGAGAATGATGAGATGTGGAATAAGTGTTACCGATAATCTCCATAAATCATGATCAGTGGCAGTTTGAAAATTCATGACAGGAAAGCAGCGAACAGCCTTCAATGTGACCAGTGGTCGCTGCTTGTCGTCTTGCCACTGACCGCATATGATTCAGAGCTTATCTTAAAATTATCGATGACTGACCCCCTTCTGAAATGCAAACAAATGATGTAACAGCTAGATCCTGTCTTTTCAGGACAGATCCTATTAGTGCGACAACATGTTTTAATTGTTATTCAACCAGAGCACATAAGACAAGAAGATAAGAAAAAGCATTAAGACGCAGAATAACTCTCGATAGTGCACTCGCTGTCACTGAATGCTAGCTAAAACTAACTATCGAATGTATCGAATCATAGTTTAAACGAAATTATAGATTTTCGTTGTTATGTTTGTTCGGTTTTTTTGCTTCAAACTCGCGTACTTGAGAATTGGCTTGGGTTTATTAGTTTAAACATATTATTTGCAAAATAAGCAAAATGGATAAGACGCAAGTTAAACAAACTTATGAAGTCTTCTCCTCCATTAACATATTAACAATACAAACGAGCATGCATACAAAATCAGATATATAAATTAAAAAATAATTTTAGCAGACGAATTGGGTTTATCTAGACCTCTACTTTCTAAATCGAAAATGACCTTTCCTAATTAACTCTTTAACTGCAGTTCCAGGTCCCAAAACTGATCACAGTCCCATGCAGTACCGTTGATATTTGGTATGCAGTTATATTAGCATTAGTATAGATCAGTTTTAAGCATTTTATCTGTATGCTCCTGCAGTCTTGGTCTACTGACTTCGAGATTTTTTATACTAGCTTGGCTTATGACATGTATGATAAAAGTTTTTTCTTACGTCTTTTTAACGTGAAGCGCTTATGGCACACCATTGATATTTAATATGCAGTTGAAATAACATCAGTACAGATCAATTCAATGAGGATGTTATCGGTATGATCCTGCAGTCATGGTCTACTTACTTTGAAATTTTGTACAAAAAAATCAATATTGGTATAATTCCAATTTCAATCCTCCTGGTATATACTCCTTAATTAGAAAGAGAGAGGAAAATACATTGATAACAATTTTGTGGCTTCAAAGTTAAAAGATGCTAATTATTGGTACAGGTTTTTTTTCGGTCAGTTTTCTCCGGTATTTTTTTTTTCGGGTCATCCAAAATATTATATACTCATATAAAAAATCTATATTGTGATTCGCTTAAACGTTGTCTTGTGGCATGTGATATTCCGCTGGGTCAACCGGTAATCGTTGGGTCGCACGGTAAGGTCACCCTCTCGTGAGAATTTGCACGTGATCGACCCCCACGATTTTTCCTCAAAATTGTATTGACTGTTGTTTTTCCAATGGAAAAAGGTTAACATGTCCGAAATATGTTTGAAATTTAATATTAAATTGTTTCATTTGAATATTCGATATAATATAACAGTTATCACCCTAGATGATATGTGACCCGGCATTTCTTTCCCCTCGAAAAGTAAGGTCACCCTCGGGGCAAGCCCTCGGGTGACCTTACTCTCTCGGGGAAAGAAAACACCGGGTCACACACCAACTAGGGTGATAATTGTATAGTATCAATCGATGATATTCCGATATTCGCCAGATTGCTATCAACTATACCTGTTAGTTGCAACCATTTAAAGAATTTAAGAATAAATTTAATAATGACCAATAATTCCTGAGCACCTGAGTTCACTCACGTTTCGACTTCAGTTCTCGTTGCTAAACATGCTAGATGTGGTTTAGCTGTTATGTGTGTGGGTTTTTTGTTGTTGTGTGGTTTGTTTTGTTGTGATGATTTTTTTTTGTCTACCGATTTTATCTTTTCGGTATAATGATGTTTGATTACCTTTGCTTCTTTGATGAAGAGCCCAGGGTGGGCAGGGTTGGTGGTATAACTCTAACACATGTACATAAGCTTGACAGAGGATACTTCAAACGCCCCCCCCCCCCCCAAAAAAAAAAAAAATACCAATTTTTAATTCACCCCACACCCCATGCCCCAGAAATATCTGGCTAACAAATATATGTGAAAAATGCATGTGCTTTAAAAGGTCAGTTCATGTTGTAAATTCATATTATTATTAACTCATATTGCATTAATTAATGTTCCCATAAGAAGATATGTACACGTAATAATAGAAAATAAGTAAAAGATACCATTCGAATTTAAATTTGAGATATATATACCACGCTAAATAATAAAGAAGTTACTATGGCGAATACGAAAACTTTACTTAAATTCGCACAGTAAGCATAAACTCTTGTGAGCTTATTACCGAATACAGACAAACATACATGTATGATATTTCATGCATGCATGCATTCAATACAATGACATTACAGATACAGTAAATAAACAATTACTGGGTTAAGCATATTAAGCAACACACAGTTGAAAGCTTTCAAGCACTATAGCTCATGCAAAAGCAGCATATGTTAAGAGTTAAGCATAGCTAAAAGCAACAGCAGAGAAAAAATTACCTGCAAGCAGAGCAGAACAGTGACAAACAGATCCATGAAAATGAGAGAAGCTCCATTCAGTTCTAATTAAATGGTCTGGAAGGCTGTTCCACATAGTCATTACAGCTCTAGCAAATTTCAAACTTTTCTTATCCTATGTTTTTACATGAGGTACAATCCAGAATATTGCTATGTCTAAAAGAATATTTGAAATTTAAAAGATTATTTAGGTGATTTTTTGTTAACAATCTACATGTAATATGTTTCTACATCTACATCTATATGGTACAAAACACTGTCTTTATGTTTCGGAATAACTAAAACGCAGAGGCATGGGCGGTTTAGAATAACGAAATTTACACTAATAGTTCTTTAAATAGCGTCTTATCTGTAAGGGTGGCATCAGGGCCCCGGGCGGAATAAGGGGTTTCTCTTATGTGCGACGGAATACATCATACCGCTCGTTCCTGCACTTTTCTTTTTTTAGATTTTTTTCTGTGCATAAGTGCCAAGCCAAAGGTTAATACTGAGTATAAAAGTATGGAAAATAGTAAGTTTACGGAGTTCATCCTATTAATGAACCCATTTTAGCTCACCTGGATCGAAATTACCATCACTTGGCGTCCGTCATCGTCTGTCGTCCGTTTACAATTTTTCAAAAATCTTCTCCTCTAAAACTACTAACCAGAAATTTATGAAACTTTGCATGATTGATCCTTAGGTTATCATGCACAAAAGCCATGTTTCGATTTTTTATCCGTCAAAAAACATGGCCGCTGTTTCTAAAAAAGACCAGCGGGTCAGACTACTGTTTTTAGGTTGCTAATCAAAAAGTATAAGAGATAGAGAAAATCTGGTGCAACCCACCTTCTTCAGCATCAAAAGATCTACAAGTCGAGTTATCAGAAGACTCCTTATAGGGGTTATGGCCCTTTAAATATAAAAAAAGCGTTTTTCATGTTTTTTGACATATATAGAATGAAAACTATTGCAGATTAAGAAATGACGTTGCTTGCTTAAACCTTCAGCTCACTAAGCTCTACAAAAGTTTCCATTTGGGTCGAAGGTGTCAGATGACCCCTTATAGGGGTTATGGCCCCTTTAAAGTCAAAAATAGTTTTTTTCATGTTTTTACCCTATAGAATGAAAACTATTACAGATAGAAAAGAGCCGTTGCGTGCTTAAACCTTCCGCTCATTGAACTTTACAAAAGTCTAAATTATGTCAAAGATGTCAGATGACTTCTATAGGGGTTATGGCCCTTTAAAGGTCAAGAATAGCATTTTTGTCTCACCTGCGACGATTAGTCGCGAAAGGCGAGACATAGGTATTGCTTTCCGGTGGCCGCGGCGGAATTGCTTGAAAAGTATAATAGCTAGGCATCTGATATTGGGTATAGAATGGTCTATATGCAACTGTTACCATTTCATGTGACCCTGACACCCATTTTCACGCTTTTCAGTGACTCTGTGAACTTAGATCTTTTTTAGGCCGAAAACGTTTTGTAAGACTTTTGTGGACAATAAATTGCTTTAAAATATAAAAGCCAAGCATCTGATATTTGGTATTCCGACAATTGAGGTTTTGGTCTTCGCAACTGTCACTTCAATGACTTTGTGAACTTATTTCATGCTGTAAACTTTGATTGTAGGAGTAATGTGAAAATGAGTTTCTTGAAAAGTGTAATAGCTAGGTATCTGATATTTTGGATATTGATGGATAACATTAAGGTGTTTGATTTTGTCACCATGTCATCTGACCTTGACCTCATTTTTACACTGAATGACTGTTAAATTTGTTTTCTTTTTCTGTATTCTGTCTTTCTCGATGACTTTGGCATCTATCACTTTTTGGTTCACAGGTAAATGTTACTTAAAGTCACCTGCCAAATGATCTTGACTTTGAGTCTTTCGTTGATGATTTAGGGATTGGTTTTGATACTTTTGTATTGTATTATAAGTCTTGGGCCAATGCAAGACGGTAAGCAGTGACCTATGGTCATGTTGAAGACTGCTTGCTGTTTTCCGTTGTGATTTTTTGAATTGCTGTTTGTTTATGTTTGTTGTGTCGCGTACACTTATTCCACATCTCAATATCGTATATTAATATAAATTAACCTCTGATCTCAAGAACTCAAGGCAAACAGGCGAGAATTAATAAATGAAATTAATTAATAGTTGAATAACTAGGTATTACGATGGTGCAGACAGGCGAGACATACGTTAGTGTTAACTCATGGTTATGTTTTGCCCTATAGGGTGAAAATTATTGCAGATAGAGAGAAGCTGGTGCTTGCTCAAACCTTCAGCCCATTCGACATTGCTCTACAAAAGTCTTCATCGGGTCAAAGATGTAAGATGAACCCTTATTATCCCTTTTAAAGCAAAAAAAATAGCGTGTTTTCATGCTTTTACCCTATTGAATGAAAACTATAGCAGATAGAGGAAAGCTGTTGCTTGCTTCAACCATCAGCTCATTGAGCTTAAGAATAGCGTAAGTCTAAATTGGGTTGAAGATGTCAGATGCCGTCTCTTATAGGGGTTATGAGCCTTTAATAAAAGATAAAAAAATCTAGTGTTTTCTCCCCGGTTTTCTCATGTTTTCGCCCTATGGACATGATAGAATGAAAACTATTGCAGATAGAGAAAAGCTGTTGCTTGCTTAAACAATTAGCTCATTGAGCTCTACAAAAGTCTAAAGGGGTAACATAGCTCAAAGGGAAGAAATCCTTCAGCTTAATAAAGGACAATAACTTTTGATAAAAAAGGACAAAAAAATCCCGAAAAAAAAAATTCGGGATTCCTTGAAAGTGACAAACATATCTAATTAGACCTTTTACTGATAAGGGCAAAGACACTTGTTTTTATCAAGTATGGGGGACGAGTATATATGTAAAAGCTCTTTATTTTATATGCACTCGACCCCCCATTATTGATAGAAACAAGTTCCTGAGGATTAGGGGCAAAAAATTGAGGGGCGTTTTGACACAACGCACATGGCTTTGTTGACGGAAGTGACGTATTTTGTGCTTCAATGGACACCAAGAAATACAGAATAGAAAGTCGAGTTTGGTTGAATTTAGATATAAACATGTAATAAACCAGAAAAAAAGACGTTTTATCTAAGAAAATGTACTAATCAAATAACAGACAAAAGGTAGATAAATCAAGCTAGTTAGATTTTCAAGGATGTGAAATTTTAAAGAAGTGGCAGAGATTTGGGTCCTACAAAAAATAAGTTTGCCAGACCTCAGGTCTGACCTGCAAAAATTTTACACGACCTATCCACTTTAGCTGTAACAAATTATTCCAAAACTTTGCCAGACATATGTCCTGCACAATGTCTTTACTTGCTGGACCTGCTGAAGTTTCGCTCCCTTTGTCTGATGGTTTCGGCACTTATCTGCATCACTGAGTGGAAAAATCCACAACCCAACTACATGTACTGTATTTAGCTACTCCAACAAAACATTTCATTAAGAGATTTGTTATTTTGTAGATATTTCACATCTAAAATTAATGGTGACCCTAATGTACATGTAGATGAAACGAGAAGTGGTATCTCTCATATTTATCTGTGCATTTTCTGTCAAAATGCCAAGTTTCAGTTTATTTAATGAATGCATGATGATGCATGCCAAATTTAAATTTTGTGTGTTTTGCTATTTTTTCTACTTATTAAAGAATTTTTCTGAAATTTTATTGCTAACAACTGCTAAAGCGTCGAAACTCTAGGCCATTTAACTTTGGTAAACAGTTTAAATCCATTATGAGGAAACGGAGAACAAATTCGACTGGCCGGAAATGGAAAAAAAAACACAGGAAATAAAAATTTTTTTTTTTAACAATTCTTTACTCTGTGCAATTTTTAAAATTTTAAAATAAAAATTATATTTCCTGTGTTAAGTTGCTTTCATGAATGAATTTGGCAATTAAAATTTTTAGTTGGAGTAGCTAAATGTACATGCATGATTAGCCACAACCAGGAGCCACAGGCACTTGTCACTTGTGATTAAGTTAAAATACCTCGATCCTCTAAGACGAATAGAGAATAGAGTATAGGGGATATATTGATCTTAAACGAGTGCTTGTGAAATGACCCCTCGAAACATCCTTTCCAACTGTCCGAAGCTTAGAATTTAACCCATCATGCCCATGAATGATTTAAAGTCAGACCAGCAGAGTAACATCCATGTTGAAGGAGCTGCAGCTTGAAACGCTATAAGAATGCCGAACTAGACAACGAGCCATCATGATAAATCATATGATATAGTCCATAAACTCATAGACATCCAATCAGCCCAGATACTCCTTACAACTCAAATACTTACCACCTTTTTGCCAAGTAAACAGAATTAGAGACTTGTTCTTTCCAGCAACTATCACTATCTGGAATAGACTACCAACCAAACTTGTCAGCGCTGACTCCCTAGATGCATCTGTTCCAGACCGTACAGGTATTCAGACCGTACGCGTACGGTCCGGACCGTACGAGTATACGTATATGGTCCGACCGTACGCGTACGGTCCGACCGTGCAAGTATGCCCGTAAGGTCTAAAACGAGATGGACCATACAAGTATTCAGACCATATAGGTATTTCTCTAAATTTGCATTTATTCATATAATATTAGGAAATAAAAAAAAATATAAAAAAAACGAAAAGAGGAAAGCAAACTTAGAATAATAAGACGAACAAAATTAAACTAAAGTCAGAATTTGTAAATAGCTAAAATATATATAGAAAGGCGGTAGGTGAGAGAATTGGGAAATATGATGTTTAATAATATTCATTTGGTAGAATTTGTTAGTTTTTATTCTCTGCTATGTTGTTGGATTTCACCGGTATAAAGGGTCCACAAAAATGTCAGACTTCGTGAAAATCATTCTAAAATTATATTCAGTAAAGTAAAGTTTGAGGATGACAACAATGCATATAACTTATATCTGTAGAAAGTAAAATCGGCTGCATATAATATAAAAAATAAGAGTTCTATGGAACTTTTTTTTGTTAAAAAGTAGGTAAATATTTTGGGAAAACTGACGGACGAATGGCTTAAACATATTGCCGAAATCTTTGCTGAATCAGCCTCCCCAAGCACGTCTCTTTGTCTTCTCGCGGGTAAACAAATGATTGGAAGGTCTGTCGACTTAAGTTCTTATTTGTATTCCTCAAACTTCTTCTCCCAAATTTCAATGACTGTTTTAGTTGTTACAACTGACGTATATAAGTACTCACTTCTATTTCACAACACTAAATTGATTTTAAATATTGTGTGAACTCTGTACAAAAAATATACAAGTTAAATATAGTAAAAATTAATGCATTATTACAGGGTCGATATATTTTATTGAATATTGATCAAGAAGATGCAAGTCAGACCGTACGCGTACGGTCCGACCGTACAGGTATTTTGAAAATATACTCGTACGGTCCGGACCGTACGCGTACGGTCTAAATACGCATACGGTCTGGAACACATCCAAGGATGAGGGCAGCAAGCTCAGGTTCTGCTGAGCTTCCATGTTTTTAGCCTGTTAATACATGTATATGAGCCATCCACCATGCATCGTTGGCCTTTTTAAAAGTTTTTCCTTGTGCATGTTGTGTGACCATGTCCAGACGGATCCTGCACAGTACCTATTCAGATCCATATAGCATAGTCCTGAACTTAATCCTTTGTTAAGACAATATATTTATGTGTATGTACATGAGAGTAGGGGTGAAGCGATAAAACTAGCCAAAGAATATTGTTGTTCAGGAGAAAATTCTCTTCAGTAAATCAGTGGTGGACAGGTGGAACAGCCTTCCTAAATAGACAGTTCAAGCCAAGGCAGTCAACTCCTTCAAGAGAGAAATGAGATCTTATTTACTTTAGACAATATTATGTACAGATAAAGTTAAGAAAGTCACCACATTTCCTCTTTAACACTTACTGTACCATCTGATGAAAAAGTGTCAATTTCTGGTTACAATATATTATAAAACCGGCCTAAAAGGAAAACATGTTCAAAATTTTTAAAATTTAATATTGAAGCGTCATAATGGTGTCATAATTCTAGTCATTTTAGCAAAAATGACAAAATATGTAAAATTCTGTTTGTTTTCGTGGTACATTTTGGACCAGAAAACAGGAGAAACAAGTTTATATTGTTAAAGAATGTTTATATAACATGATATAAGCTGTATTTACAATCTGTAAAAATATTTAGTTGTTTCCCAAGTGCCGAGATACTTTTCTAGCCTAAAATAATCTTAAAAATGCTAAAATTTTACGTAAATAAGTGATTTTCTGAATGAAAGTCATTTTCATTCATATGTTTTACCAAAACAATCATTAGAAAATGAAAAAGTGAATTAAGTTTCTCATTTTTGGATTATTTAATAAATATTTTATAAGCATTTAGAAACAGTATTCAAAGGTTGAGATTTGGGTAAAATTTTAGGCCAAAATCAGGCCTTATTGCCCCTACTCTGTTTGTCTATGTTTTTTAATATTATTTTACATACTGTAACAAATTTTTATACATTTAATTTCTAAGATTAATTTTATATAGACTACAAGATACATGTACAGTGTACATGGTGTATATGACATTGTAACAATTATTAGCAATGACAAAGGATTTTCAGAAATGCTTTTACTGGTACAGTGTATTGTTCAGGGACTGACCCAGAATTTGTTATGCTCCGCCTACAGAAGACGAACCCTGGGCATATAGTGTTCCAGTTGGTTCATCTGTTTTTCTGTCCATCTTTCCTCCCACGACCCAGGTTTACTTTACCTTCAGGTTGAAGTGTCTTTACCATGAAGGAAGTATTGGTACCATACTTACATGTATTTACATCCATGAAATCAAGATATTAGCAAATAAAAATCATCTATAAAGTTACATATACATACAATGTACCATTTCATTACCATTCATCACAGAAAAAGAGAGATGATAACAGTTATTATTAGGCTTAATACATACAAGCTGAAGTTACTTTACCATGGTATCATCATAAAATTATACCTGTGTTATCAATTTGTGTTTGATGGAACCCTTCTCTGGATATGCCACTGTTATTAATTTGACTTGAATTTTTTTTTACTGCTCAAATGATTGATGAACATATTGATAAACATGATAAAGAAGATGAGATAGATTGTTATTTAAATCTTTTTTAGTTGTCCTCATTTCATGAAAGCTGGTAGCTTCTTCACTTATTAAACAGGTTAAACCAATATTCATTTGCTCCTAAATAAGCTTTTTTTCACTATTGAAAAGTGTTTATGTAAGATGAAACATTACTTATAGAAAATGAAAATACTATTTTTTGATAACTGTACATGTTTTAACTTAGAATTTTCACTTTAAAAAAATATATATGAAACTTATTTAGTTTAAAAGGTTTGATAAAATTGTTTACTCTTATCTTGAATTATGCATGGTGTATCATGTCTTATATCATGTATATGTACATGTTAATCTGTGTGCATATAGAGATTGTTGATATTGAACCCGTTTAGATAACTTTCAAAAGGTAAATATACCATGTAATCCTTGATGATGTTGTAAATTTTAAATAATAAATGACCCAGTACACAGTCCCCTATAAGAACTTACATATATGATGTATACTGATAGATATAAAATATGTTACAAGGCCAAACATCTCTAATGGAAAAACACTGTATAGGTCAGTTACCATAATGTTATTGTAGCTTGTGGCCTTTTACAAGAGGATCAAAATAGATATACTACTTGTACCAAGTACATGTAATGTAAGCATGGTAGAATAATGTATACATGTATGCTTATTTATATTTGTATGTACCTTTATGTATACTTAAAAAGACAAATATTTATGTTTGAAAAAGTGATAGAAAGGGGATTAGTTTATAGACACATTTGGATATTTGAAAAAAAAGGGATATGCAGTGTGATTAAAAGTCTTTATGGATTTTATAATATGGAGAAGGCTGGATGATTTTCACTTGAGTATGGTAAATGTTTTTATTACCTTCACAAATCAAAGTTTTGGTGGGGTATAATGCAATGTGCAATCAAAATTATAGATATTTCATAGTGTAAACAATTGGTTTGTTGTAATTTGTACTAAACAAATATTACTTTATTCAGACAGTATGTGTAATGTGGTTATTAAAAATCATTAAAAAAGGTTTTTATATTTCTTTTATTATTTTCTCAAGATTTGAATAGGGAGAGTACTTTTATTGACTTAAATTTCAAACCTATTTTGTACAAGTTTTGAAATGAACAAGTATTCTTATAATTTTTTTTTAATTATCAAAGTATGATGAAATGTAAATGTCAAAATCATGCAGGAATTTTGTTAGAGTAAAGTTCCTACAAATATTGTCAGATGTTTCAGTATGAGGTCCTTTTATATTGTTAGTATTAAGATTTAGGTCTGTCAGTTGTTTAATTCAACATTTGTGTGTTATGTAGGTTGCATTGTAAAATATCAGATATACAGGAATATATATACATGATATAAGGAACTATATTTTGTATGAAGAATTCTGGTTCTATTTATAAAGAATAAGAGATAATCAGTCTATAGATGTTAAATTTCCTAAAAAATTGTCATATTCCTTCATTGATCTTATTGGTAACCAACAGCTTGAATTGTAACATCATGTTCTATCTATATACACATGTATCTGTTTTGTAGTAAAATAACCGAATATACTTTTTTTGTGTATGTATATATATATATAAAGATAAAAGCACTTTTTGTTGTTTGTTACATATATATATATATATAGGTTGCAAATTTCATGATAAAGACATTATAAATACATTTTGTACATGTAATATATTAGATTCTCATCCTCACCTGCCTTGATTTTTTCAGCCTCTCAAAAATTTTTATTTTATTTTTTTGTCAATTAAATTATGTCAATTTTCAATAATGTAAATTCCCTTTAAAATTGTGGTATATAAAATCAAAATGGATAAAAAATAAAAAATTCATTCACACAATGGACTATCCCATATTTTCATAAAAGGATGAGTGGCAATAAGACCCATTTTTGGCCCAAAATTTACCATTAGATTAAAACTAAGCATACAGATGTCTGAAGTTGCTGAAACATTGATCAAATATAAGGCTTAAAGAAAATGATAAGCTTTTGCCACGGCACTTTAGTTGTTATTCAAATTTGTTAACTCAAAAGCTATAAATTGAAGAAATTTTCCTAATTTCATTGGTTTTTGCTGATTTTTACACACCTTTTGGTCTTGAAAAGGGTGGGCGCATCTAAACAACAACTTCATACTTGGATAAAATGTGTAAAATGATGAAATCCATCATTTCTGTAAGTTTGAAGTTGTTGTTTTCATGCGCCCAATGTTTTGTTAAGGAAAATATGCGCTGAAACCATTCAAAATTGCATTTTTTTTTTCTATTTTGCCAAATAAGACCGCTAAAGGTGATGTCAATATTACATCACAATTATTGAAATTTGCTTTATTTAGTGTATTTTCTTTGTAACCACATATTAGTTGATATTTCTTATAAATATCAGAATATTTGAACCAACTACATTTTCTTAGGCCAATTATGGGTCTTAATGCCCCTCATCCTTTGAATGGAATTCAAGGAATAATTTTATTATGGCCTTAAGATAATTGTTAGGGCCCCGCATCGAAGATGCGGACGCCCTATAGTTTTCACTTTGTTCGTCCGTCTGTCCGTCCGTCAACAATTCTTGTGAACACTAAAACTCAAAAACTATTAACACCACAGTTCTGAAACTTTGCACAGCTGCTAAGTAGCATGTCATGATGTGCATATTAAAATTTTGTGCAAATCTGATTAAAATTTTTGTAAAAAATCTTCAATTTTTATCGAAAATCACAGATTTTGAGATTTGGACTTTGTGAACACTAAAACTCAAAAACTATTAACACCACAGTTCTGAAACTTTGCACAGCTGCTAAGTAGCATGTCATGATGTGCATATTAAAATTTCGTGCAAATCTGTTTAATATTTTTGGAAAAAACTTCATTTTTTATCAAAAATCACAGATTTTGAGAATTGGACTTTGTGAACACTAAAACTCAAAAACTGTCAACAATACAGTTCTGAAACTTTGCACAGCTGCTAAGTAGCATGTCATGATGTGCATATTAAAATTTCGTGCAAATCTGATTAAAATTTTTGGAAAAAATCTTCATTTTTTATCGAAAATCACAGATTTTGAGAATTGGACTTTGTGAACACTAAAACTCAAAAACTGTTAACAATACAGTTCTGAAACTTTGCACAGCTGCTTAGTAGCATGTCATGATGTGCATATTAAAATTTCGTGCAAATCTGATTAATATTTTTGGAAAAAATCTTTATTTTTTATCGAAAATCACAGATTTTGAGAATTGGACTTTGTGAACACTAAAACTCAAAAACTGTTAACAATACAGTTCTGAAACTTTGCACAGCTGCTTAGTAGCATGTCATGATGTGCATATTAAAATTTCGTGCAAATCTGATAAATATTTTTGAAAAAACTTCATTTTTTATCGAAAATCACAGAATTTGAGAATTGGACTTTGTGAACAATAAAACTCAAAAACTGTTAACAAAACAGTTCTGAAACTTTGTTCAGCTGCTAAGTAGCATGTCCTGATTTGCATATTAAAATTTCGTGCAAATCTGATTAATATTTTTGGAAAAAATCTTCATTTTTTATCGAAAATCACAGATTTTGAGAATTGGACTTTGTGAACACTAAAACTCAAAAACTGTTAACAATACAGTTCTGAAACTTTGCACAGCTGCTTAGTAGCATGTCATGATGTGCATATTAAAATTTCGTGCAAATCTGATTAATATTTTTGGAAAAAATCTTCATTTTTTATCGAAAATCACAGATTTTGAGAATTGGACTTTGTGAACACTAAAACTCAAAAACTGTTAACAATTCAGTTCTGAAACTTTGCACAGCTGCTTAGTAGCATGTCATGATGTGCATATTAAAATTTCGTGCAAATCTGTTTAATATTTTTGGAAAAAATCTTCATTTTTTATCAAAAATCACAGATTTTGAGAATTGGACTTTGTGAACACTAAAACTCAAAAACTGTTAACAAAACAGTTCTGAAACTTTGTTCAGCTGCTAAGTAGCATGTCCTGATTTGCATATTAAAATTTCGTGCATATCTGATTAATATTTTTGAAAAAACTTCATTTTTTATCGAAAATCACAGATTTTGAGAATTGGACTTTGTGAACAATAAAACTCAAAGGCTATTAACAATACAGATCTGTAGTTTCAAATGCATTCCATGGAACATGCCTTAGTGGTTATAATTAAAGTTCGTATGATTTTGAAAACACTTAGATATTTTGCCGCGGGGCCCTTTCTGACTTTGTCACTATTCTAGTATTACTGTTACTTGATGAATATGATTATATTTTACCTATAGCTACATATGATACATATGATGCCCCTGCGATGACATTGGGGGGGGGGGGCGATAAGTTTAACTCATGTCTGTACAAATTTCTATCTAGCTTTTCTCAGAAACCGTACATGTGAATGATTTGAAATGTTGCAGGATGGTTTAATATGACAAACTGTATGTTCTTAATGACTTTCAGGCTTATTGGACCACTACTTCCAGTTTGGGGTTGGACTGTTATAAAAATCGGTTTGAAAATTTATGTCACGCTTTTCTCAGTAACTATACATGATAATGATTTGAAACTCAGAAGGATGGTTTAGTTATAGCCCTTTTTAAAAAGTCATCCGGAATTCCGAGTCCGATTCTTTTATTTGCATTTTTGCAAGAGTAGTTATTTTGTGGGTCGGCCACATGATGTGATCAACGTTGAGCTAAGGAAAACATCAAGTTATCCCTATCCGTTTTTGGCGTAATTTCTCCTTCCCGATTCAAATAAACCGGTTGGAGTGAAGTCTTATATGTTAAAGTATGTTTTAGTAGTTTAGGACTTTGGCAGACAGATTTAAAAATGTTTTAACGAGTTGACAAATGTAGTTAATTTCAACAGAATTACATTAACAAGGCCTACCTGGAAGTTGTAAACCAGTTGTGAATAATTAAAAGATTTGTCAGGTCCGCATGTCCGGAATATACTTTTTTAAAAGAACTATGATGCCAAAATGTATGTCTTAAACAACTTTCATACCTGTCGGACTTCTACTTCTGGTTTTGGGCTAGCTGGGACATCCCTGTCCATTGGCACATTCCTTCTTTATTAAGTGTGTTTTTATTCATGCCAGTTTAAAAAGATAAAAGAAAATAACAACAGTAGAGAGATAATTGTAACTAGAAGTCCATATAAACTTCTTGTTTTGCAAATCCATTGGCAAGGTTACCGGTAATTACAGAAAGATCATTTAGCTAGTTTGAAAGTTACAGCTCTATGGTATGTTATATAACATGTTTAACACAGTACTTTCAACTTTGTATGCCCAGCCTATGAAAGTAGAACAAGAATATGAAGTGACACTGTGTTCAGGTCAGTCTGCTTATTCATCTGTCTATCAAAAATCATGATCATGTTAAGTTCCCTTTGCATGAAGGAAGTGTGTTGCAGTTGAAACACCATGTATTATGGGCATATTCTTGTTTCCTTGATGTAGTAATATTCCTAATATATTTTAGAATGATCTAGCTTTTACACTTTTTTCCTGGTCTATTTCAGAATGATGTAGCCTTATGCCTGTACACATAGACCGTATTGCTTCGTACAAAGATAGACAGATCGCCATGGGAACCCTGAAGACACAGATGTTATGGGACAGTATACGAAGGGGAGATCTGTCTGCTACCGTGTCGTTGCTGGAGAATGGAAACATCAACTTAGAGGAGAGAGATGAGGTTAGAGCAACGCTGAAATTGAATGTAGATTAAGTTTCATAAGACATTAAAAAAGGGACAAAAATAAGAAAAAACTGCCAACAATACAAATTTAACACGTCAACATAACTAATTTGCATTTTATAGTTTATTTAGTGAAAACCCAACAAAAGCATTTAATTTCTTTATTCTAATAAACACAATTTACTATAATTTGCCTATACATGTGCTTAAAGTTTGAGAAAATCTACACTGCAAGTTATAAGATTAATTTAACTGGTCAGGCTGTTCAATCAAATAACTATTATTTACAAATGTAATTATCAATGGTTATTCAAATGGGGTTAAAAAAGCTTATGTAGTTTCATTATTAAACCTGGGGTATCAATTTTCATGTTTTTCACATTGACCCACAAAATGAGATACCCCAAGAAAATGACCCACAAAATGAGATACCCCAAGAAAACTAATTTAACATGGATTGGTATGCTGCAAACGTCACAATAGACAAAAGGAGATGTGAAAACAACCAACATTAAAGAAACAGCAATTTAAAAAATCACAATGGAAAACAGCCAGCAGTCTTCAACATGACCAGAGGTCACTGCTCGCTGTCTTGCATTGGCCAAAGACTAAAAATACAATACATAAGATTCAAACAAATCCCAGAACCACAAATTTATGAATCCATGAACTGATCCTTTTTCATTTAACCACACAAATTGGTACTCACAAAAATAAATGAATCCACAGTAGATGAAATTTTAACACCTAAGCTGACCAAAAAAGGCAATTTTAAACAAGTTAGCATCAAACATGTTTAATATACAAGTCTATGCTGTAGTAAGGATCTGGTAACTGAAACTTTTACTCTATTATATACTCACATTGTATTTTATTTTCAGAATAGTCAAACATTCCTTATGTTAGCCTGTGAATTAGGAGAGATCAACATAGTCAGAGAGCTGCTAGATGCTAATGTTGATCCTAATGCTGTGGATAATGTAAGTTTGATGTGTGTTTGGTAAATAATAAAAAAATCTTCAAACATGTATTTGAATATATTAAAAAGACAGAAAGATTTCAATAAGTGTAAAAGAAGGCGAGCAGACATCGTTTGTGTGGCTCAGAACAAAACAAAACATTTAATTATTGTTGATATCCTTTCTTATCTATATACATTGATTTTCTTTATTACAACTGTTAGCTAAAAAAAAAGAATTATTATGTATGTCGCATGTTTATACAATATATGTTATACTCATTAATTAGGAGAAGACCACGAAGTTGGTATAACTTGTGTCTCGTCCTTTTTGTTAATTATGTGTATTCATATGTATTGATAGCAAATAAAATATGTTTAAACTAAACTTATGTGACAACAAAGTACTGTACAGTTAATAATGTAAATAGGGAAATTTTTGATTTTTTTTCCATATACAATGTATTACTTATATAGCAACCTCAGTAGTGATGACAGGAATTTTGATATATCCAGGAAAATAAACTTCCCCAAAGATTGCTTGCTATGGGAGATGCCAATAAAAGAAAGACATTATACAATTGAAATACAAAAAATACATTTAGAACAAAAAAACGTGAAATTAAAACCATGCAGTAAGATCACTTTTAAGTAAATTGACCAAACATGGGTTAAATAAGTGAAACATTGTTGTAAGTCACTTAATATAAGAAAAGTAGCCAGATGTCTATAGTCAGATATAGAAATATCACCTTTTAAAGAAAATCTACCAAACATGGGCTAAGGTAGTAAAACAATGTTGTAAATCACTTAATAAAAAGTAGCCAGATGTCTATTGTCAGCTATTAAAGAGGAAGCAAAAGGTACTATAGAAGCAGTTGAAGATTGAAGTCCAAAATGAAATAAAGACAGAATCGGTAGACACAAAAACAACAACAGTACCAAGAAACACAAACAACTTGAAACTGCCATAAGCAACATGAAATAATGTATAAATAAAAATTAACTTAGGTGCGTTGGAAGGATAGGCAGTTCCTGTTTATTCCAACTTGCTGTGGCCTGTCCTGTTGCCAATGACTTGTTTATGGTAGACGTAATCCAGTTAAGGTAGAGATTACAAAAATCTCTTCATCTGTACCCATCTAAGTGATTTAAACCCTGATTTGTGAATAAGCACATGATGTCTCCCATAAAATCTTGGAGACAACAACTTAGAAGCAATGCAGTTTAAAACAATAGATCATACATGTCCATTTTAGTTTTTTTTTATTGAAATACTTGAAAAACTATTTTGATTTTTAGGAGAAGTGGTGTGCTTTGCTATGTGCAGCTAAGGAAGGTCACTTAGAGGTTGTAATTGAGCTGTTAGAGAGGGGAGCTGATATAGAACATAGAGATATGGTATTTTTACAACTGAGCTTATTTACTGTAACACATAAAATCAAATTATTTTTTTTTGGAGTGCTTTAATGCATAAATTGACTTTTTATACGACCACAAAATTTTTGCGATTGTATGTTATGGCGATGTCGTCGTCGTTGTTGTTGTTGTCGTCTGGGGACACTTTGGTTTCCGTGCGATAACTTGAGTAAATGTTGACCGAATGTTATGAAAATTTGATATGATGTTTGTTACCACTAAAGGAAGGTTGGTATTGTATTTGGGGATTGTGGCCCCTACCGTTTTAGCAAAAAGGGCTAAAACGGGTGTATTGACAAAACAGTTGTAGAATGTTTATTATTCTTTTTTTTTTATTGAACTCATCATTAAATTCTGTCAACAAAATGTGTCAATGGTTTTGATATATATTGCACTGTTACATTGCTACTGTGGGTCAAAAGGGGCCACACCCAAAAAATTGACTTTTTTATTTGTGGTTCGATTTTCAAAATCTTTTTTTCATTGGAATCCTTGTGAAAATCCCTGCCTGCGTTTTTCAATCAGATTTACAATATCTCTTACCGTTTGTGAGAAATAAGGGGTCAAAGGGGCCAAATTCGCCATTTTTAAAAGTTTGTCAAGGCAAATAGTTTTATACCAAAAATTAAGTTGTAGTGGACCTGCCAAATGTTATGAAGTTTTAATATGATGATTATATCCACTAAAGGAATGTTGGTTTTGTATTTGGGGTTTGTGGCCCCTACTGTTTTAATAAAAAGGGCCAAAAAGCGCTAAAAAGGGGTCTATTGACAAAACGGTTGTAGAATGTTTATTATTCATTCGATTTTGAAAATTCATTTTTGTCTCGCCTGCGACTTTAGTCGCTGAAGGCGAGACATAGGTATTACTTTCCGACGGCGGCGGTGGCGGCTGTGGCGGCGAGGGCGACGGCGACGGCGTAAACTTTTTTGTAAGACTTTTGTGGAAAATGAATTACAAGAAAAGTATAATTGCTAGGCATCTGATATTTGGTATACAGACAGTTGGGGTTATGGTCTACGCAACTGGCACCATGCCGTTTGACCCTGACCCCAATTTCATGGTTCAGTGACTCTGTAAACTTAGATGTTTTTTCAGGCCAAAAGACCCCTTTGTAAGACTTTTGTGGAAAATGATTTACAAGAAAAGTATAATAGCTAGGCATCTGATATTTGGTATACAGATAGTTGGGGTTATGGTCTACCCAAGTGGCACCATGCTGTTTGACCCTGACCCCAATTTCATGGTTCAGCCACTCTGTGAACTTAGATGTTTTTTCAGGCCAAAAGACCCCTTTGTAAGACTTTTGTGGAAAATGAATTACAAGAAAAGCATAATAGCTAGGCATCTGATATTTGGTATACAGACAGTTGGGGTTATGGTCTACGCAACTGGCACCATGCCGTTTGACCCTGACCCCAATTTCATGGTTCAGCGACTCTGTGAACTAAGATGTTTTTTTCAGGCCAAAAGACCCCTTTGTAAGACTTTTGTGGAAAATGATTTACAAGAAAAGTATAATAGCTAGGCATCTGATATTAGGTATACAGACAGTTTAGGTTATGGTCTATGCAACTGTCACCATTACCCGTGACCCTGGCCCCATTTTCACGCTCTAGTGACTCTTTGAACTTAGGTCTTTTTCAGGCCAAAAAACTTTATTGTAAGACTTTTGTGGACAATGAATTGCCGGAAAATTATAATAGCTAGGCATCTGATATTGGATATACAGACAGTTGCGGTTATGGACAACGCAACTGTCACCATGCCATGTGACCATGACCCCATTTTTACGCTCCAGTGACTCTGTGAACTTAGGTTTTTTCAGGCAGAAAACTTTTTGTAATACTTGTGTGGACAATGGATTGCTTGAATAGTATAATAGCTAGGCATCTGATATTGGGTATACAGACACTTTTTGTGTTTATATCAAAAAATGAAAGCTTAGGTAGTTGATTTTAGTGATGGTGCCGGCAGGCGAGACATACTTTTAGTGGCCACACTTGTTTACTGAATTCATCATTAAATTCTGTCTACTAAATGTGTCAATGATTTTGATATGTATTTCACCATTACATTGCTACAGGGGGCTAAAGGCCACGCCCATGAAATCATTTTTTTTATTTGTGGTCCGATTTTCAAATTCTTTTTTTCATTGGAATTTCTGCCATATTTTTAATCGGATTTGCAATATATTTTACTGTTTTTGAGAAATTAGGGGTCAAAGGGCCAAAATTGTAAACTAATACATGTATATAATAAGGCTTTTTGTATTAGATGTTGATGTAATTATTTATGTGTCAAAAATGCATTTTAAAGTCCACCACAGGATGCATGTGTCAAAAAGCTTTGTAAGTCCACCATGGGCTTCTTGTGACCAAAGCAATGGACTATCCATATTGGGCCTCCAACGTACAGGGTTCAACTTGTTGCAATCGTATCATGCTGCGCTCGGCGTAGCTTTTTATTACTGTCTGAGCTGTAACATAACAATAATGTATGGGAGGAAAATAAAAAGTTGCTTTGTGCTCAATCTTGATTTTAACACTTGTTACAATTTCATTCCTATGGATGCTTATTTACTGGTAGTATTTTGGTCTTATATTGATAAGTTTGTAATACCCAGTATACATTTCATTTGGAACATTTATCATTTAAAACTACTTGGTCTAATTTAATAAAGTATTTTTAAAGTGCAAGTGACTACTAATATGAAATACATAATTTTCATTCACAAATATAGATACACTGTGAATTTTTGAATGTAGAATGATATGAATTTATTTTTCAGAGTGGTTGGACTCCTTTGATGTGGGCGTGTTACAAAGGGAAGGCCTTGGTTGTTCAGGAACTGATAGAAAGGGGAGCTAACCCTAACATAAAAGCAGAGGTAAGGAAAGGTCTTCACTGATCTTCATTGTCAACTACAATACATGTAATGGTATTTTCCTTTATAAATTTAAGAAGTTGAAAATATGAAAGGGGCATACAAAAACTAAAACTAGGAGTCTAACACTTGACATTCTAAAGACCATACAATTATGTCACATAGCACAGGACTGAAAACTGGTGGCAATATACTACAATTTATAACTACTTTGCATTTTTTCTGCAAAAAAACCCCAATTATTATCAAGTTTTATTTAACCCAGCATTATCAAGGTAATAAATTAAAGGTATTATAACGTTGTATTTGGAAGAATAATGTGTATATCTGAAAATGAAAACAGAATTCTGAAGTTTTCCACGAGTAAATAATTTTACTTAAAATCTTCCAACAAATATTGCCTAGATTTGTGGGAAAATCAATTTCTAGGAAAATTATTATGAAAATTGTAAATCCAAAGTGAACTTGTTTCTGATTGATTGAACAGTATTTTACAGATTGTTTTTGGTCTTTCAGTTTGGAGTAACTTGTTTGTCTTGGGCTGCTGGAAGAGGACATACTGAAGTAGCAAAATATCTCGTTCAAAAAGGGGCAAAGGTCAACAATGCTGATAAGGTAAGGTCAAATATTAAAGAGAAAAGGTCAACTATACTGATAAGTTAAGGTCAAAAGTAAAAGAGCAAAGGTCAACTATACTGATAAGTTAAGGTCAAATGTAAAAGAGCAAAAGTCAACTATGCTGATAAAGTAAGGTCAAATGTTAAAAAGCAAAGGTCAACAATGCTCATAAGTTAATGTCAGATGTAAAAGAGCAAAGGGTCAGCAATACTAATAAGGTAAGGTCAAATATTAAAGAAGACAGGTTAACATTGCTGATAATTTAAGGTCAAATGTCACAAAAGAAAAGAATCATTGCTATCTGTTAGGTTGTTAAGTTAACAAAATCTACCAGTATTTGTTCCAAATGAAAAGGGTTTTTAAAACTGAAGCCTTTTCAAAAGCTGAAAAACATTTGTTTTCAAGAGTTCATGTTAAAATTTGTTGTGAAAAAGATTTCTGTTACTTTTACATCAAGTTAGCATTATTACTTTACAACTTTTGAAAATGTCTTCATGATCTAGTTGGTTGCTGAAATTTTTTTATAGGCCTTATGAATATCCTTTTCAAAGTGGCCAGCTATATGACCTCTGAGCCTAACATATGATTTATATTTATTTTTCAGTATGGTACCACAGCACTAATCTGGGCCAGTAGGAAAGGAAACCTTGAAGTTGTCAATGCCTTGTTAGATTCTGGGGCTAGTGTAGATACTGTAGGAATGGTAAGATGTCAAGGGTGTATTGTAGAAAATGTTATTTCTGCCTCAAGATAATGCATATCCATTGATCCATGGATTATGGTTTCATCAAAATCTTTATAGATATCAATATAGTATTTCATCTTATTCATTGGAAATCAAATGTTATATCATATATATGTTATTTTTTGTTCCATGAAAGCCCCAAAATAGATATCCATGCAAAATTGATACATTTACTTGTTTGAACAATTAGAAATTAAAGACAATCAAAGAAGTGCATAAGTTTCCTTTTTAATGTAAATCAAATTCATACCCACTAATGTTTCTGTTTAACAATGAAAAATATGAAATATTCAATTTACAGGTGGCAATGTCTTCTTTTTTATTAAAGGACAGTTAAAATTTTAAGTCAATCAAATAAGGGGAGGAGTTATAAGTTTCTTTTTAATCTACAGGATAATTTATGGCCCACCATTGTGACCATTTCACAATATCCAAGTCAAAAATTATTATATTCATATAAAATAAGATAAGAGAAGATAAATTGATTAAGTCCAATTAAGGGCCGAAGAGGACATGCTGACAAAACATAACAATACATTTGATTAATGATAGAAAACATGAAACATATAAGTAATGTTCACATAATATATTAGAACAAAACAGGTTAACAGTGTCATGCAAAATGTTCAGATGAGAAAGACACCAAGGACCATGCATTTAGACTGAGTATGTATGTCTTCTTTGTTTATTAAAGCAAAATAGTTATCTTGGCCATTTTTCTTGTAGAATTCTTGGACTGCACTTCTGGTAGCTACCAAGGGAGGTTACACAGAGATAGTACAACATCTACTGGAGCATGACCCTAATGTTAATGCCACTGACAAGGTATTAATGTCTATACTAAAGGAAACAACAATTTAAGCTAAAAAAATGTAGTGTCTGTACTTTTTTGTGAGAGTTATGGATTTCCATAGAAAATGAAAAAGGATGAACCTTCATGAGAAAAAAAAACCTACATCTGAATTTCATAAGATATTTCATAGCAAGATGGTTGACAGCTAAATTTTATTTTAATGAACCGATAACATTTACTGCAAAAGGTAAGTAAATGATTTTTGTCTTGCCTGCGACTTTAGTTGCTGAAGGCGAGACATAGGTTATAACTTTCTGGCAACGTTGATGGCGGCGGCGTAAACTTTTTTGTAAGGCTTTTGTGGAAAATGAATTACAAGAAAAATATAATAGCTATGCATCTGATATTTGGTATACAGACAGATGGAGTTATGGTCTACGCAACTATTGACCCTTACCCCAATTTCATGGTTCAGCAACTCTGTGAACTTAGATGTTTTTTGGGCAAAAAAAACCCTTTGTAAGACTTTTGTGGAAAATAAATTAAGTATAATATCTAGGCATCTCATATCTGGTAAACAGACACTTCAGATTATGGTCTATGCAACTGGTCCCATGCCATTTGATCCTGACCCCATTTTCATTGTTCAGTGACTCTATGGACTTAGATGATTTTGGGGGCCAAAAACCTCTTTGTAAGACTTTTGTGGAAAATGAATTAAGTGAAAAGTATAATAGCTAGGCATCTGATATCTGGTATACAGACACCTGGAGTTATGGGCTATGCAACTGACACCATGTTGTGTGACCCTGACCCCATTTTTACGGTTCAGTGACTTTGTGAACTTAGATGATTTTTGGATGGCAAATAAGTTTAAGTGAAAAGTTTAATATTATAGCCAGGCATCTGATATTTGGGGATTATGGTATACTCAACTTACTTCACCATGTAATGTGACCTTGATCCCATTTTCATGGCTGAATGACTTAGTGAATGTTGGTCTTTTTTATTGTTTCTCAATAACTATGGTATCTAAAACACATTTCAGACATTTTTGTGATGGTTAAATGGAATTCTGTCACCTGTCACATGACCTTAACTTTTCTGAAGGCCCAGCTAGACAATGAGTTCTGTGATGGTTTCGACAGGCGAGACATACTTTAATGTCAACTCTTGTTCAAAATGATTTTAAGAAAAACAGAGAATTATGAGAAGTGCATTTTTATTAAAGGGGAATAATCAAGGAATTAAGCATACTATGCATCAAAGAAGAAAATAACTCAGCAATAAAATGTAAGACCAAGGAGAAAACTTCAGACCTGCTAGTATTAACTTGAAACACATTATTAAAGCTAAAAAAATGTCTGATGTTTAATTAAATCTTTCTTCTCTATTGAAGGATGGGTTTACAGCTCTTTGTATAGCAGCCAAGGAAGGATTTGTGGATATTGCCCATGAACTGCTGGCCAAAGGGGCTTATGTTAATGTTGCTGACAAGGTATACAAAGGACTGTTTAAATAATATTTTGTTGATAAGGGTTAAGGGGCTCTATTTATCTTCAACCAGTATACACAAATAATCTGTTTTATATGTTTTGCTTAATTTGAAACCATTATTTTTAATCACCAAGCTTGAATTTAAGTTTATGTTCTTTCAGACCATTCTTGTGGTAAATTAGGCACAGCTCTAAATAAAATCTGATTTGTAACCTTAGCAATAATTATGGAAGAAGCAAAAAAATACGTAAGGAACGCTCGCATTTCAAGTATACTAAAACAAAGGTTAAATCATGGCACTGAAGTTAACCATGCTACCAAAAACAGAAAAAAAATAACACAAAACTGACAGCAATTAGCAATCGAAACTCCTGTAGTAATGAAAGTGAACTTTTTCAGGCAGGAGACACTATCTTGATCCATGCTGTAAAAGGTGGACACCATGAGCTGGTCAGGGCACTGGTTAACAAGTATGCTGATTTAGACGTGGAAGGAGCAGTAAGTTTGTAGTTATGAAATACACTTTGGTTTTAAAGCCATCAGAAATGTTTAACATGTTTTAAGATTTTGTATTATTGAGAAGGACAGTGCATGTAATCCAATAACAGTTTCTTAAATGTAACTATATGGCTATTATAAGAGTATTTTGTATTTCTGAAGAAATATCCCTTACAGGAACAAATGTTATGATAAAAGATACGAAATCACTGCTCAGTACTTGCTTTAGAATATTTAAGTATTGTCATATTTCACTTATTTTTTTCTGTGAATATGTAGGGCATATATTTTTTATCAGTCTACCTGTTTGTCCCAGTTGGTTAAAACTTATTTGTTTGAAATCATAAGACAGATTTTCTAAAGTTTTGTACACTTTGTAATTTTAATACAAAAAATGTTCCAAAAATATATGACAATCAAGCCACCAGTGCCTTCAGTGACATGTTTGTTTTCTATCACTAAAACAAATTGAATTTTGTTGTTGTAAAACATTGTAATGATTCTGTTTACGCTTTCAATTTTAGGATGGTAAGACTGCTTTGTATTGGGCTGTGGAGAAAGGTCACTCTGCTATTGTTTACCTCTTGCTTGACTGTGAACCAGACCTGGAAATTTCTACTAAAGTATGATTCTGTACTCTTAACAAGAGTTATTGCGTGCGTTCGGAATTAAAACCTAGGGTACCCTAGGTAGAAAAAAATTCTTTGGTTGAGAAATAAAATAGAACTCGGGTGAGCTCTGTTCACATATGACACTTTAACTAGGAACTCACCCTGGGTAGAAATATATAAAAGGATTATTTCGTGTTGGAACTCTCGGGTTAAAATTTTCTCTATTTTTTCGTTACAAATACTTAACTCGAGGTGTATCTAGTTCGTCCCCAATTGAACCACATTTTATTAACCTAGGTAAACCTAGGTTTAAATTCCGAACACACGCATTGTCTTAAAAAAAAACAAGGGCTTTATTATATTTATTCATTTTCTATTGTACTTTACTATTTCAGTATTATTGTTAACATATAAACGCTAAAGAAAAAGGAAGCAAAATGGCACTACAGATATGGAGTTAAAAAATCAACCGTCACAAAATTATTTTTTTTCTCAACCAATAAGGATAGGTCACAATTTTTTGTTCTCAGTTCCTATTAGGTCAAGGTCTATGATCTTGCGAAATATTAATATTGTAAAAGTTCATATTGTGAATATGAGTTTTCTTCATTAAGTAAAATAAACAAACTACTGTGGTTTCATTATTATTCGTGGGGTATTAATTTTCGTGGGTGGTCTTGACCCGTGAAATTTGATACTCCACGAAAAGGAGATTCTATATTGGTTTGTATGTTGCAAACAACAGAGCCACGAAAATTGGTATCCACAAAAATAAATGAATCCACACTAATTGTGTTTTCTAGGATGGTGACACACCTCTGTTGAGAGCTGTTAGAAACCGAAATGAAGACATTCTGAGAATGTTACTGGATAAGAATGCCAAAGTCTCAGTTGTGGATAAGGTTAGTAGAAAAAACAATATTATCACACAATGCCAGGCAAACAAATACATAATCAAAGGCATGTTTTGTCTAGTAGACTCATCTGAGATGCTTATACAAAAGTGCACATGCAAATATAGAACATACAGAAAGTAAATATGACATAAATAAGTTTATACATGTAAGTAAATTGTAAACAACTATGCTAAGGATCAACACTCAATTGGTTACTATTTGTTCTTAAGTTAGGGAGCTTTTTAAAATAAAAAAAATCAAAGTCAAATCTATGAAAAAAATGGACAGAACTGAGGTATATACTAATATAAGTCCTAGTACCATGTTAGCACCTCTGAATCCCCATCATTTGACATATTTGAAAATACAAATCCCAAAATGGGGATAACAACATTATATTTGGGTTTATATCTGTATGTTTAATTTAAGCAGTAACCTCTCTTCAGCAGCATTTTAATCAAAACATTTGAAGGTCATATGAAAACCAGACATATAGATAGAAAAGTACTAAAAACCAAAATGTTTGAACAGGGAAGTCAAATCTAGCACCAAGGATGTCAAACATGTGCAGTACTAATTCTGTCGAGTGACTTTTGGCATTTTACATTAAAAAAAGTTTTATGTGTTATACTTTATATGAAGCTGACATATGATGCTCACTAAAGTGTCTGAATTTTTTTTTTCTCTTTGGCAGAAAGGTGACTCTGCATTACACATCTCCATCAGAGCTAGAAGTAAGAGGGTCACAGAACTGCTGCTGAGAAACCCTCGTAATAGTCGACTTCTGTACCGACCAAACAAAGCTGGAGAAACACCTTATCAGATAGATGCTTACCATCAAAAGGGGATACTGGCTCAGATCTATGGTCATAGTAAGATTATTGTTATAAAAGATGAAATATATTGAGGGTGTGGGTAGCTTAGAGAGACTTAAAAAAATTAATTCCCTAGCAAAATAACAAAATTGTAGAAACACTATATCAAATAGGTGCTTACCATCAGATCTATAGTCCTAGTAAGATAAGCAAACAATCACAGCAAAATATCTGTTGTTCAATCAAAATAGCATATAGCATGACATTACAAACTTAAAAAAAAGAAACTTTGCCTTTAACAAATAAAAGCAAATAAGAAAAAAGAAACCATTATTGATGTTTTGTTAAAATAATGTGTACATCTATTATGACATCTATAGGTAGTTTAAAGACCTTGATTTATTTGAAAAAAAACTTAATTCAATTATAAGACCTTGATTCAATTCTATGTATCACTACTGTTATCTGATATTTCTTTCTTTTTTTCAGAAAATCTGAATGCATCAGATGGTGAGAATCTCCTAGGTTATGAGATCTACAGCAGTGCATTGGCTGACATTCTCAGTGACCCCTCCCTCAACACACCTATAACTGTGGGGCTGTATGCCAAATGGGGCAGTGGGAAATCATTTCTACTGGGAAAGTTACAAAGTAAGTTCATTATCTTTCAGTGACCCCTCCCTGAATACCCCTATAACTGTAGGGTTGTATGCCAAATGGGGCAGTGGAAAGTCATTTCTGCTCGGGAAGTTACAAAGTAAGACAATCATATCTCAAATAATACATATCTATCTGACATGTCTCAGATCTGTAAGTTAGTGAAAGGGGAACTATCTTTCAATTCTTGTTAAATGTATTCGTTTTTACTCGAATGAAAAAAATATTTGTTGTAAATCTATATATATTTGAAACAGAAAATTTATATAAGGCATCAAAGTTGGTGTAAAGAAGTTACACTTGATATCAAATATTAAGGAATCACCTCTATTCAGCTGCACTTGAACTTATTAAACTGTTGAAAATAAAAGATTGAATATAGTGTGCATAACAATTAAAAAAAGTAGACAGCAGCCAAATGCATGACTAATATTATCAAACAGACCCAACATGTTTAACCAACATATTTAATTATCATTTCAAAAATGGGTTCCATAGAGTTAAGTGTATTGAAACTCTAAAGATATTTGCCTTTGTTGATAATCCTGTTCTATCTAGTTACATTATCATAGTTCATCTTTTCTATTTCAGAGGAAATGAAGACCTTTACCATGGCAAACACAGATGAGCATTTCAGTTTTTGTTGGCCACTTTTCTTTTTCCTCCTGCTAGTTAACAATGTCATAGGACTGACGCTAGCCCTGGCAGTACAATGGCAGATAGGGCTCGGTGTAGGGCTAGGTCTATTTGTACTAGAGTATGGCTTCCTAGGTTGGTTTTGCCAAGTTAAAAATACAAAAGCACCTCACAGAATACTATCACTATTTTTTTTTCAAAGATATTTATTGCTTTTAGTTAGTTAACAACACAATTTTAGTGTGTGTAGCCGAATGGTCTTAGGTACTGGTTCAAATACCACATTATTGATCACGAGCTGATTACCTCTTGTTATTTATAAAAATACGGACTTTCCCACCAGATGTGATTAGGTTTGTCAGTTATGTGGTTTCCTCAGGTAATCCAGTTTCCTCCACCATTAAAACTGACCCCATTATATGGCCCAGGTGCATTGAAAAGGATGTTAAACCCTAACACACACACTTGAATGAAACTCTTGAATTATTCATTTATACTTTGTTAAACATGAAATGAATTGTCCTTTTTTGATGTAATACAACATTAATCTAACTATGTCCTTTTTAATCAAGCCTATGACAAAAGCAAGACTGCTTTTCTGCTTGCAGTGGCAGTGTACTTCACAATCCACACTTAGAATCTTTTTACATTGGTTCACACCCAGCTTTCACTGTTAGGTCTATACATGTTAATTTATTTGCCCACATGGTTTTTTCAATCATTCATATCTTAGATTAATGATGTTTGGCATGCATGTAAATTATAACAAAATTTTCTGATGCCAAAGCAATTTATTGAAAAAATGAAAACAAATTTTATTGATTCTAATGAAGTGTGACTTGTCAGAAACAGCATGAAAAGAATTAAAGTTGGTTGTGACTACATTGATTGAAGTATTTTTTGGTCATCTTTCATATACCGGTAGTAAAAATTTTATAATGAAATGATGAATATCAGGCTCGAGTGGTGGGGCACTGAAAATATTTTTATTGCAGTTTTCTCAGCAACTATTTATCACAGCATTTTATAATTCATAAACAGCATCAGCATGTGGTACTATAATGTGGGATTTGATATCAATGTCTATTGCTGACCTACTTCCTGTTTAAGGAATTCTGGTTATTTCTGTCTTTGACCCATTTTTCTTTTATTTGCAGCTATTATATTCTTCCTGGGACGCAAGCACAACTTTAAGGTCTCCAACAACATCAGTCTGATACTAGGGAAGGAATTACGAGCTCTAACTCTGCTAGTCAAGGTGCTGTTCTGTAACCCCAAACCTCCCTCAGTCAAAGACCAAGATGTCCCTGCAGTCAAGTAAGTGGACATGGAAAATATGACAACATCATGAACATTGTGAAAAATAACATCATATATTAACAATTCTATTTTATTTTGCATGATTCGTACAATCAAGAATTGGATGTGATATGAATGTCGATGACCCATTATTCCAGTCATATATACCCTGTTTATTTTAGTTTTACAGAAATTAACCATTAGAAAATACAAATGTGTAAAGTATCTATTAATACATCTTCGCTAGCCAAGGGTTATGATCCACTATCTCTCATCTTCACCCTTGGCAGCTATAGAAGGATTTTTGTGGTCATACATTCTCTCATCTGATTGGATACAGTGAAATTTAGCTTCATCCAATCACATTGATTAGATTTCATTTTTACAGAAATTGTTAACAAACATGTGGGTTTACAAAGGTGATAGATAATTATTATTTTTGCAAAAAATATTAGCACTTTTTATCAAATCTTACCAAAACTACCTTTTTTTTTTTATCTTTAGAGAAATATATGTCGTTAATGTAGTGAATTATCTTCTATTTTTGCAACTATCTGAAGAAAAATAAAATTCTTTACTCGGAATAAATATTGTTTCAAGGGAGATAATTAAAATGTTGAAATTACAAAAAACCTTCTAGATTTGCCAAGGGTGAAGATAAGAGATAGCGGATCGTAACCCTTGGCTAGCAAAGATGCTATGAATAGTCATTTTTTTTACCAATAAACAAGTAAAACTGTACAAAAATAAACAGATTTGGTTAAGCAACTAAATTGATATAATACTAATGTGATTTCAGACAAATCTCATCGATGTGTGCATCTCCCATTGGAAAAAAGTTTTATGTTTTTGCAAATTTTCTTTTCCACATTAAAAATAAGAATAGGATGTTTCAGTTATCATGACATTCTATTTGAAAATAATGAAACGTGATTCAAAAGACTGTATTGAAATGAATTTGAACGTTTCTTTAATAGGTTCCTATTCAGTGAGAGTACAAGATTGACGAGTGTGGGTGGAGAGAAGGCCTTGGCAGCCATGATAGGTACCCTGGGGGATAGCTTGGAGATGGAGTATGGTAAACTTGTGGCCAGACTGTTCAGAGTCCTCAAACAACAGACTGATAGTAAGTTATGACTGTATAGTCTTTGACTCCAATATATAGTGATCATTATCTGCAGTCTTTCATCAACATCCATGATGAACAGATTATGAAAAGTGCTTACCTTGCACCAGGCCCAGAAGTCTTAAACAAATAAGTTCTAATTGATTTTCTTTTTATGTCCTGCCTAAGCGTAGAAAGGCATATAGTATTGAGGTTTCTTCATCCAAAATCAGATTAAACTTGAGATTGTCAGTTCCTTTCCATGAAGATAGAATGATTATCATGAATATAGAATAGAACATTTTAATTTCCATTTTATTGCCCATTAAAGGCATAACATATACAATTACACAAGACAAAACATTACAGAATAATTAAGTGCAACAAGTATCAGTATTTGTAAGTGCGTTCAACATTCCCTCCCTGGGCAGCCTGGGTAGATTATTTTTCCTGGGTTGAAATATAAAACAGTATGTGGGTGACCTCTGTTTTGTATGGGTTAATGATCTTTTTAAAGAATAGAAGTGTACATTTGGAACAACCTAGGTTACATGTTATGTTGCTACCTCATTTCCCAAGTGAGCTACAGTTTTCCTACCTGGGGCTCCCAGGGTTTTAATGTTGAAAGCGAGCTGTTATTAAGGAAAAGGTCAGTGGTCAAAGGGAGATAATACATATAAATTTTGGTTAAAGAAACATTTAATTGCATAAGATAATCAAACTTAAGGTTACAATAGCGTATTGATTTATAATGCATTTTCCATAGGGGGGTACCCTGGTTTTCGATTTTTTAAAAAATAGATCTTACCCGAATTTTCATTTCTTTGGCACAGAACCTTTGTGTTGACATGCATATGTTTATTTTTAGCCAATAAAAAATTGGGGTTCGTGCGGCGTTTATGGGCGTAATTTTTGGTCGAAAAAAGGGGGGTGCTTTTTTAACGTTATTTTAATTGCGCATTTTTACATTATTATGAGCGCATAGGTGACTTCAGAATTTCTTTGCCAGTATTACCCAAAAGCTTGCTTGGTGCTATATTTAGAAACAACAAATATATCAACCAATGGAAATCATTTCTGTATTTTCTCCTACGCTTTACATTGGGTTCAAAAACTTACCGGTGACCGGGATTTGCTAATGCGCAATTGTAACCTATACGCTGGACATATGAATACGAGAAAATCTTTTACTTCATTAAAAGATACCTTATTATAATTTGAGTTTATATTACAAATGACAGAAAATAATCTTTTCTTTTACGCCAAGGGGAGCTGATCAAAGAGAGGTACCCCCTTCTTGAAAAGGTCGAAAAAAATTGGAGGGTTGTTTGAGGAAATACGGTATTTCACAAAGATGTTTTAACTTGCCGTAAAAATTGTTGCCGATTTTTTGGAAGATATATATGTACTCAAAAGAACGGGCATAGTTTGAATTCTACTTTTTAGTGTTTACTTCAAAACACTGGTTTGAATAAAAAAATAAATATCATTTTTCGCAATTTTAAAAATGGCATATTTTGAAACAGACTATAACCTAGTAAAATCACCCAAAATCCGACCAATTTTGGCATTTATAATTACTTCTCTATCTAAACAAGACCTTGGTTACAGTTTGTGATACTTTACAGCATGATTGATATTTTTGCTTGCATTCTTTGTGTTAAACCCATTTTTCGTAAAAATGACAATTTTCACGAACCAAAATTTCAGTCATGTTCTTACTTCAAATCCAATTTAAAATTTTTAAAAGTGTTTAAAAGTTTGGTATTTGTATATGCAAAATAAAACAAAAAACAGTTCCGACATTTATTGAAGCAATAATGATTTATCAAATATTCTTAGTGTCCATCCGATTTTCTCTTCATTTTCATTAATGTAGAAAAAAGAAACAGACTATAGTCTGGTTTTTGGGGTCTAAATTTAGATCGAGTGTCATAATACTTGTTTTTATATAGAACTTTCACTTTCAAAACGATTAAAGTTTCAAACCAAAGGGTGCATTGTAAAAAATCATTTTTCGTCTAGGTTACAATAGCGTATTGATTTATAATGCATTTTCCATAGGGGGGTACCCTGGTTTTCGATTTTTTTAAAAATAGATCTTACCCGAATTTTCATTTCTTTGGCACAGAACCTTTGTGTTGACATGCATATGTTTATTTTTAGCCAATAAAAAATTGGGGTTCGTGCGGCGTTTATGGGCGTAATTTTTGGTCGAAAAAAGGGGGGTGCTTTTTTAACGTTATTTTAATTGCGCATTTTTACATTATTATGAGCGCATAGGTGACTTCAGAATTTCTTTGCCAGTATTACCCAAAAGCTTGCTTGGTGCTATATTTAGAAACAACAAATATATCAACCAATGGAAATCATTTCTGTATTTTCTCCTACGCTTTACATTGGGTTCAAAAACTTACCGGTGACCGGGATTTGCTAATGCGCAATTGTAACCTTAAGAAGACCCGATGGTGTAGAAGTAAACACATCAGGCTACTAACACTAAGGTTCTTGGTTCCATCCTTGTCAAGAACAAATAATTTCAAGAACCAATTTTCATACTGTCCCTATACACCATTTGTTAGGGTCGTCTAAAGGAACAATGCTAGACTTTATGAAAAAAAATTTCACATATCCATCAGCATACAAAGATCACCATAAAATTATACCCCTTTACATCATTAGCTGAAAAAAAAATGCTGTGAAACAGAACATAATGTCTTTCTTTTGGACATATTTTTGATACTGTATGTCATAAATGATTACATGTCCTATGTCCTTATTGTTAAGCTTTGAGGAATACCAATAACATTTTAAAGTTAATGCTTTTTCTATACATTTTATTTTTTCCTATTTTCAGAAGTGTACACAGGTAGATTCAAGACTTTCTGTTGTGTTCCATACTTTGTCTATATATTTGTGGTGCTCCTGTGTTTGGAGGCATCTATTTACATCCTAGTAGACTATGCTAAAGAGGAAAGCAATTATTTTGATCCTGCAACAAACGTTACTGTAACTGACTTTGACACAAAAGTTCAGAGCAACATAGTCATTTTCGTATTCTTGATAATATTTTCTGTTATTATTGGAGGTGCACTACTACTTAATCTTTTCACTTGGGGACGAGCCTTGTTGGCCATTGTTCAGTCACAAAAGAGACGGGTTATGTATGCAGGAGCTAAATTGGACAAGCTACGCCTTGATGGCTTGATGCATAAATTGAAATATGAGGTAGATCTTATGGGAAGAATGGTGACAAATTTGGACCGATTCACAGGTGGTCAAACTCGTCTTGTGGTTATTGTTGATGGTCTCGACAGTTGTGAACAAGACAAAGTTTTACAAGTTTTAGATACAATAAAAATTTTATTCAATGATGAAGATTCACCATTTATCACAATTCTAGCAGTAGATCCTCATGTCATTATCAAAGGTATAGAGAGCAATATCAAAACGTCATTCGTGGATTCTAACGTCAATGGATTTGATTATTTACGTAACGTTGTACATCTGCCGTTCTATCTACAAAGTCAAGGCATGGCTATACAGAAAGAGGCCATGACACATGGACTGTCACAATATGATATAGCTACTGAATCACCTAGGCACAAGGTAGGGAGAATTTGTACAGTCCTTGTACATAGTATTTATACAGTTCAACAAATCTTGGCTAAAAAGCAAGAAAAACCAAAACATTCAAAAGTAAGCAAGGTGCAGCCCTTTCATTAATTCCGTTATATTTGCAATATTTAACTGATAAAATAATTGTAATCGAAGTAGGATCAATATTTATTGGTGTAGACAGTTTGATTAAGTGCATTAGAGTTGTTAACACTTAATAAGGTAGTTTTCACATTGTAAAAGGACCAGAAATTTGTAGCCCTTAGAACCAATTATTGACTTTAAAAAATCACAGGTCAATATTGGTTATGTACATGGTTTTAATCTTCCATATTCATAAATGGATTGAAAACAATGCATTTTTTAAATTGATTGATTGTCGGTCAAACAGTTTTTATGGGTCTTTATGTTACACCTTTTTTTTTACTTTAAAGATTCAAAGACCAGGCTCTTTCCAAAGATAAAAAGGACAAAAATTTGAAAAACAAAAATCAATCTTAAAAGCATATATATAGTAATATAACCAAAAAAGTTTACGCATAGTTAATATCAAACAGCATTATCATTAAAAACTTTTTTTTTCTTTTGAGGGTGTTCAGTTACAGCAACAAGAATCAGTTGTCTCCAATGTGACTGTATTTGAGCGACGACAACAAAAGACGAGAAAAACTAAGAAGAGATCTGACAGTTTGTCACTGACAGGAGCATCTAACTTTGATATAACTGGAAACTTCTTCACAAAGAATGACTATTTCAGTGATGTTAATCCCAGAAGTATGAGAAGGCTGTTGAATATTGTTGCTGTCACAGGTTAGTTAATTGTTTGAAATGCCATAATATTTCACTTTTTAAAATGATTTCAGACTCTTTGGACTCTAAAGGACAGTTAGCCAACTTGGTTTTGTTAAATTCTTGCGCAACTAAAATTCACAAAAATAAACTATAGCAACAGATTCATTTTTCTAAGTAATAAAAAGGATAGTACCAAAGGTTAAAAAAAAGCCACAGAACTGCTCTCAGACACAAAATCATGTAATAAAGTAGTACAGTATTGTGTTATGTTAGTTAGAACTACATGTACCTGGATCTGCATTAAGTGCCTGTATTAAACAAAGCATACAATAAAATAATATTTTTTTTTTTTATAGAAATAAAAGAAATGCACTATTTAGTTCTTTATTCTTGCGACAGTGAAATATTTGCCATTTTTCTGTAAAAACAAACATTTGTGTAGTACACAATGTTATTTTCTTTCAGGGAGGTTATTAAGAGCTTACAACATTGACTTCAGCTGGTATCGGCTGGCATCCTGGATCAATATAATAGAACAGTGGCCTTACAGAACATCATGGATCATACTCTACTACGAGGAGAAGGAGATGATGGACAATAACTGTACATTGTTTTCTATATATCAGAAGTAAGAAATAGAACAATGATGTCAACTGTGTTGTATGTATGGGTTTTAACAGATAAATAATGCTAATACTGTGCCTATGAAAAAGTAAGAGAAAACCTTTTCCCCAAAAAAAATTCTAATGCCAATTATCTTTTAAAAGTTTAAACCTATCAAAATTTTAGCTTGTTTTATACTTTATGAGTTATCTATTTAATTAAGGCATTGGTTTTAAAACCTATTATTTACTAATATAGTAGCAAACCTTCTCTAAGACAAATTTAAATGCTTGAAATTGATTTCTTTAATATGTATTGAGTATTGTTTTCTATAGAATTGCAGACAAGCTTCCAGTTTCTAAAGAAGTAGAACCTCTACTAGAGATAGACAGAAATCCCAGGAAATTAGAGGCGTTCCTGTCTAACAAATCTATGTCTAAGAGCCAGTTACTGTCGATCGCTGACCTGAAAAAGTTCCTGCCTTGCACCATTAACCTGGACCCCTATCTTAGAAAACTTATTAGAGGTAAAATAAGATTCAGTGTTCTCCTCTGGACCTTATACAGCATCAAATCATCTTAAATATATAATATTGAGAATGTGATGCTATGGGTGCTTTTATTAAAACTAAAAATATACTAAGATGCATAAAAAAATCTCTGGGGAGATAAATGATTTTATCTGTACAACTTTTTTAATATTGAAATTGACTGCCCTGTATGGCCCTTGTGGTTCAAAAAAGGGTTGTAACACATTCAGGAAATCAACTCAAACTTATAATCAAGTTAAAATAAGTTTTTGGTTAGTGTGTGATTGATTTGCAGTAGAGAACTTTGTAGAAATGGTTTACACTGTTAGTTTAAAATTATTATTGTTGAAAAATAGTGATAACAATTGTTTTTTTCCTCCATTTTCTACATTGAATATGCTGACCCCTTGCAATCTTTTACTTATTATTTTGATATGAATATGTTGAACCACTGTTCTGTGCTGTACCCACATTCCCCTGTCCACCTATCTTTAAAGAACAACTGCCTAAATTGCTTTGTGGATTTAATTGAAACTTTACATGAGTAAGATACATGTACATCATAATATAAATGAAGGAATTAATTTCATTGCTTTTGGATATCATTCAGGGAGGTAAAATTGTACATGAACCTATCTCATCAACTTCATTAGCTGATTAGTTGTGGAAAGAGAAAGTGTTATACTTAGGTTTACCTACAGGTCTTAATAACTTGTCCATAAAGAAAGTAAATCAACACCATGAAACTTTATACACGTATGCATCAGGATTTCATCATACACACATTTTCATAAAATTGTATCACTGACATCAACTTCATGGTTTAGTGAATGAACATGTTACAAGGTTCGGTGTCATATTTTTAAAACATATTCTTGTTTATGAGGCTATTTCTTTGTGTTCTTTGTAAGGCTATTTCTTAGTTCTCTTTATAAGGCTATTTCTTAGTGTTCATGAACTATAAGATTATTATCTTGTTTTGTTTCTAATAGATAATTTTATAGGTAAATAAATTAATGTACTGTAGAATTTAATTTTTCATTAATATACCCATAATATATTATTTGAATTCATGTGTAGTCCTGTTTGTGCTGATTTAGCACTTAAACTTTATTTAGTTTGTAGTGAAGTAAATAACCTACATTTTATACTACTACTGTTTTAGAAAATTTTATGAAAAACTTTTTAAAGTCACTTTCCTTTATACCTAGGAGAAATTTATCAATCACCAAATTCCATTATTCATTAAAATTCACTGTGAAGTTTTCTTTTATTTACATGCAGAAAAATCTAAATGTTTGGAAAATGTTTTAACCATTATAAGAATATCCAATGGCAGATTTAGAAATTTTCAAACATGTGGTCTTTTCATTGTTTAAATTTTCCTGGTACCTCTTGTTTCATACAGTTCCTTACCAAATATTTCTAACAGTAGGGCACACCAGCATTAAATCAGCCTTTGATAGGAATTCTGTTAACTTCTTATTTACTGTATTAACATCTCAGTCTTTTCTAAAGTCCCTATCTAATTCTGTAGTAGTATAGAATTTCTGTTGTGTCTACACACCTGTAATACCATCTCAAGTTAATAGAATAAGTCTGCACAGGTACATTGATTATTTTGCAGCAGTATTTACTTTTAAACATTTGCTGTGTCCTCATAACACATAAATCACCTTTTGTGTTCACATAATAGTGTTTTCCTTATAATTTGTCAGTGGAATTTATTATGCTTTCAGTAGTCTTTCATTTTTTTTTCAGCTTAGCTTTAAAGGCCAATGTTAGATTTTTATATTCAAAGCAAAATATGAATAGATTACAATTCCCAAACATGATCAATATTTACTGCTTCTTATCATTTAGGCAAAAATAATTGTTCCAAACATTAGTGGATTTATTGTATGTAAATAGTTACAACAAATTTACCCACTGGATAATTAATGTCAAAGGTCCAAGGAGAAAACACATAACAAGGCAAAGCCATATCAAGGAAATTGATGATTGCAATGGTCCTGACTTGGCATAGACATCAATGAGCCATTTTTTAAAAAAAATTGTGTAAATATCAAACAGCCTTGTTAGTCAAAATATTAATGTTTGTCTACACTGAACACAATTGTTAATAATTTATAGATATTTTTTAAAAAATAGTTGTATGAGACAATTGCATGTACATATAATAAAAATACATATTCAGTTACAAGTGTATTGTGTTAACACAATTTTTAAAGGTTTTAAAAAATGTGTTTTGTCTACCCAAAACCTTAAAAGTTGCTTTTGTTGTATGTTATGTTAATTTGGACAAAAAATATTTTTATAGAAGATAATGAGTTGTGAAATAAGTGGGGTGACACAAACTACAAAAATGATCAACAATTTTAAAATTATCAAAGGAAAACAGCCAGTAGCCTTGATGGGATCAGTGTTTGTTATTTGATGTTATCCAATTAGCCCCATATCTAAGATATAATGCATATTATTTCAAACAGGTCCTAAATTTAACAAACAAAGACCCCTTTCTTGACTTAGAACAACTACCATTGAGTCTTTTAAAGAGGCAGGTTTGCATAACATCTTTTTGTATAAGATCTACATTTATTCGCTTTATCTTTTTACAGAGCTGCAGAAGAACACAGATATCTTTAGAACAGACTTCCCCATGCCAATCTACCCTGGTGGGCCTGGTCTACCTAAGCCTGGGGGAACACCCAATCAACAAATTACAGCAGGGACAAATCCTGACCAGTTAAACACACCGAAACTTTTTATCCCAGGACGTGGCACATTGGGTGGACAGAGCATGTTACAGGCAGACAGACAGATACCACAGATGATGACTCCATATGGGCCATTTTATTCTCCATTCTATCCAATGTCTTACATGCCACAAATGCCACAAGATGTACAGCAACATGTGGCAACACCTGCCACAACTAGAACTGTTTCTCCTGAATCTCTTATTAAGGTGAGTCTTCTGTATAACATCTTTATGTTTGTATTAATTTTCAGAGAATAATAAAACCTTGGGACAGTAAGTAGATGATATTTACATGTGTAAAAAGTGTTTTTGACTCAAACTATATAAATCAGCAATATTTAAAAAACTTACAATGAAAAACATTCTTCATAAAATTGTTGCTGAAAATCATTTTGCAATTGGCTCTAGATATATAATGATATGATACAAGACCAATCCTTAAAGAAAGACAAAAAGTACAAGGCACATGTAAAATTTGGCAGGTTTGAACTAGTCTAAAAATACATTTTTCATACTGGCACAAAGGAATATAGAACAATTACTTGGGAATTTAAAGTTTGGACTTAACCTATACAAGTGTACTGCTGTGTTCAAATATTTTTTAACATTCACCTCATATCATATAACATATCCAAACATACAGAGAGAAGTTAAAGATAAAGTGTGTCAACATGAATATATATTTCATCATTTTTTTAATTGCTTTTGAATAAGACCAAAATTTCTGGTTTTATTGTAGGGTTACAAAAATGAAAAGTTGAGTTCTATGTCAGTCACAGATATATGCAATCTTCTAGGCAGACTTGATGGTATAAACCCTATGTTCTTAACATCATACCAAGACTTAATAGCAGAAAACAATATAAGTGGACGTGTCCTGTCAACATGTGATTTGAATGATTTGAAGCCAGTTCTAGAAATGAAATTTGGAGACTGGCAATTATTTAAGTCGGCAATAAACTGTCTGATAGAACGAGAAAATAGTCCATCTCTTCCAAAAAAGTTTGAACCTCAAGTCGAGTCCAATCCTCCAGCAGTGGAGTCACAGATAAGTGTTGTGTCTTCAGCATCTTCTGGTACATCTATTTCTTCGTCTTTCAAACCTTCTAATAATAAGTTTGAACCCTCTCAAAAAACATTACAAAAGCAAAATTCAGAGAGCAGTACTTCATTGAAGTTCATACCAAAGAAGGAACCTGTGGAAGAATTTGAGACAATTTCAGAACAAGAGGAACTTATTGCTTTAAAGAAACGTAATAATATGCGACGTAACGATAGCGTTGTTCAGCAGATGAGTTATGAAAGAGAATTGATAAATGAAGTGATGCATGGATTCACTGAAATGGATGAAGATTCAGAGGCAGAGGAGGAGGAGGAGGAGGACGGCAACCTCACACCAACAGAGAGTATAACAAGTGTCCTTGAACAAGAGGAAACTGATACACCTCAGAGGAAAGGTCTACCAGTACAGTTTACATTAGTTTCCTCTGACGATTCCTCTGATGTGAAGGATTCTGAGCCTCTACTAGGGGCCACGGCTGACCATAGAATGAGTCATGGTACTGAAGGCTATTCTCAGTCTGGCCTCTATCCTAAGGTAGATGTGGAGTCAAGGCCACCAACAAACCCTCACCATACCAGTCTCGATGAGATCAGGCACCTTATTTCACATGATATTGAGGACGAGGCTAGTTCTCATCGTAAATTTTCTCTTGCTTCAGCTTTTGATTCAGTAAAACAAAACTCTATAGATTCTAAAGGTTTTACTATTTCTGGAGAGTCTGTTGAAGTTGTCAATGAAGTAGACCATCAGGCCAAACTATGTAAGCAGGATTCCATCTTTGATTCATCTGTTAGTCTGACACATTTGTCGCCCAGTCCATCTGGCAAAGGTACCACAGATTCTATTCAGATGATAACGTTGGGCAAGAAAACCGATGGCAGCCCTGAAGCATTTGTATAAGGGTTGGTAGATGGACCTTATGCTTTAATAAGGGTTGGTAGGGCCTAATGCATTAATGATGGTTGGTAGTTGGACCTGATGCTTTTTATGAGGGTTAACTATTGTGCTTTTATAAATATTAGTCAACATATTGCATGACATTTTTAAAATTATTAAAGCTTTAATGTATATAGTTGCTTGTTAAAAAACAACAACATTAACATGGTTTAAGAATGCATAGATATTCTTATTTTAGGTAAATGTTAAGGGTGTTAAGTAAAAATTATCTCATTTTATGATAATTGAAGGCCAGTATGATGTAAGATGCCAAACAGAACAAGACTTCTGAATAGTATCATTTTACAATATAATTTAGTGATAAGCAGTCCTGTTAACATGATAAAATTGAGATTAAGTCTTTACAGTACTGTGGATTCATTAATTTTCATGGGTATCAATTTTTGTGGTTGGATGAAAAATGATAAGTTCATGGATTCATAAATTTGTGATTCTTAGGTCCGCAGCATACAGTTCAATGTTAAATTTTCTTTTCGTTGGGTATAAAATTTTGTGGGTCAAGGCCACCAATTGATACCCTATGAATAATATGAAACCACAGTACCTAATGATAAAAAGTTACCCATATGGGCCAAAATACTTGTTAAAACACATGCTATGACTTGTAAAAATAATGGCAAAAATTAGGTTTAGCTTAGCTATCAAAATCGGAGTATTTAGAGAGAATGTCAATTTATGATTTGATATTCTATTTATTGATTATATTTTTTTTCTATTGTTAAGGATGTTCGTCGGTCAGTTTGAAAATAACAAAGTATCTTAATTCATATATTTTATGAATAGTCCTTATGTTCAAGTACAAAATAAGCTTAAATAATTCATAGGCTGTCGAACTAATTTTCAATATTAATAGTTCAAATTTTGGCAGCAAATGGTTTTCTCTGACTTACAAGAGTTTTCGAGTAATAAACTATGAAAACATAGCAAGAAAAATGTGTTAATTTGCTCTTAATGACACAATTAACCCTAATATGAAAAGAAAATAAGGGGTAACTGGGCAAAAAAATTATCCCTTTCTTAAAGGTTAAATTCATGACAGAAATTGCAAGAATTGACCAGCAATCATCCTTAATGCAACTTGTTTCAAAGTTTTTTTGAAAAAAAATCATGCTGTTTTACAACTTTGATATAAATTTTCTAATAATAAAACTGTTAACATATAATGTTGACATTTAAGTTTCGTGGAATGTTTTTTTTTTTAATCATTAATTGTGTGTCAATTGTTAATTATTTAGTTCATTTCACATTTGTAGGACAGCACAACTTACAGAGTATTCTTCTTGTTTTCTATCACATGTCATTTATGTTTTTTTTTCTTTTACATTCAATATAAATGTATTAAATATTCCAATTCCCAAAATCCTTTTTGTTACTTTTGAAATTTGCTACTGTGTAGCATTATTCAGTCAATTTTATGTTACTAGGTGTATATATTTTGTTTAATTTACATGTGATTTATCATTAAACAGAGAAAGTGTGCATAAAATGTTTTGATCCATTTTGAAGTGTGAATAACTAGAAAATGTGTCAATAAGCCACGGATGGCCCTCCCATTCTTGAAATATCATTAACTTTATATGTAGTATCTTAGATATGGACTTACAACCAAAATTTTTCAAGACTAAAATAAATGTCCCAGTGACCAAATTTCTACTGGATGGTGTAGCTTTACCCAAGACACATCTAGTGGTGAAATATAATAGACCCCCAACATTTAGTATCTGATTTATGGACCATAACCAAGAACTTAAACAGGACTTAACCAAAGTATTAACTAACATGGGTAAAATTATATGTCATACCCATATATACAAGGTCAGGCCACAAAAATCTTTATTAAAGTTTCTCCAACCAATATGAATTAGATTGTCACCTATGATTTGGTATAGAATACAATTCTTTGGCATACAATTTAAGGCACTATTGAGCAATGCTCTGGTGGTTTTAGAGGAAAATACCAGAAGAACGAGGATTAGAAGAATCTTTCCATAAATTTAGAAAAATGTTGTTTTTATTCAATTTCAGTTTTTTGTCCTTTTTCAACCTTTTTAGGCCCCACGACGACATGTAAGGGCATTAAGTTTTTTAGCTCACCTGACCTGAAGGGTCATGTGAGCTATTGTCATCATTAAGCGTCTGTCGTCCGTCCGTCCGTTAACTTTTCTTCAAAGATCTTCTTCTCTGAAACCACCAAAGGGATTGCATTGAAACTTGGTATACTTGATCTTTAGGATGTCCTCTACCAAGTTGGTGAATTATATAAATGTTGACAAACCAACATGGCCGCCGTTGCTAAAAATAGAACAGGGGGGTCAGACCATTGTTTTTGGCTTATAACTCGATAAGTATAAGAGATAGAGAAAATCCGAAGCAACTTTTCTTGTTCAGCATCAAAAGCTCTACAAATCTCTCCATTGAGTCAAAGTTGTGAAACGACTCTTTATAGGAGTTATTGCCCTATAATCATCAAAATTGACCATTTTTGCAGTTTTTAGCTCACCTGGCCAAAGGCCATGTGAGCTATTGCCATCACTTGGCGTCCGTCGTCGTCGTCGTCCGTCGTCGTCGTTAACTTTTCTTCAAACTTCTTCTCCTCTGAAACGGCTGCACAGATTCAAACCAAATTTGGTGTGGTGGTACTTTAGGGTATCCCCCACAGAACTGATGTGGGGATTTTTGATTCGTCGAAAAACATGGCCGCCGTTGCTAAAAATAGACCATGGGGGTCAGACTACTGTTTTGGCTTGTAAATCAAAAGTATAAGAGATAGATGAAATCTGATGCCACGCTACTGCTTCAGCATCAAAAGCTCTACAAAAGTCTCCATTGAGTCGAAGTTGTCAGATAACCCCTAATGGGAGTTACGGCCCCTTAAAGGTGAAAAATAGCATTTTTTCATGTTTTTGGCCTATGGAATGAAAACTAATGCAGATAGAGAGAAGCTGTTGCTTGCTTAAATGTTCAGCTCATTTAGCTCTACAAAAGTCTCCATAAGGTCAAAGTTGTCAGATGACCCCTTATAGGGGTTATGGCCCCTTAAAGGCAAAAATAGAGTTTTTGGCCTATAGAATGAAAACTATTGCAGATAGAGAAAAGCTGTTGCTTGCTTAAATGTTCAGCTCGTTTAGCTCTACACAAGCCTCCATAGGGTCGAAGTTGTCAGATGACCCCTTATAGGGGTTACGGCCCCTTAAAGGCAAAAAATAGTGTTTTTGGCCTATAGAATGAAAACTATTGCAGATAGAAAAAAGCTGTTGCTTGCTTAAATGTTCAGCTCATTTAGCTCTACAAAAGTCTCCATAGGGTCAAAGTTGTCAGATGACCCCTTATAGGGGTTATGGCCCCTTAAAGGCTAAAAATAGAGTTTTTGGCCTATAGAATGAAAACTATTGCAGATAGAGAAAAGCTGTTGCTTGCTTAAATGTTCAGCTCATTTAGCTCTACAAAAGTCTTCTATGGTGGAAGTTGTCAGATGACCCCCTATAGGGGTTACAGCCCCTTAAAGGCAAAAAATAGTGTTTTTGGCCTATGGAATGAAAACTATTGCAGATAGAGAAAAGTTGTTGCTTGCTTAAATGTTCAGCTCATTTAGCTCTACAAAAGTTTCCATAGGGTCAAAGTTGCCAGATGACCCCTTATAGTGGTTACGGCCCCTTAAAGGCAAAAAATAGTGTTTTTGGCCTAAAGAAAGAAAACTTTTGCAGATAGAGAAAAGATGTTGCTTGCTTAGATGTTCAGCTTAATTAGCTCTACAAAAGTCTTTTTAGGGTCGAAGTTGTCAGATGACCCCTTTAAGGGGTTATGGCCCTTTAAAGGTGAAAAATAGTGTTTTTTGTTTTGGAATGAAAACTATTTCAGATAGAGAAAAGCTTTTTATTGCTTAAACATTCAGCTCATTTAGCTATACAAAAGTCTTCAAAGGGTTGACGTAAGACCAGGTGAGCGATTCAGGCTCCTGGGAGCCTCTTGTTGGACTATATCTTGAAAACCGTTAGAGCTAGAGGAAAAGTTAACATTGCAGAATTGTTAAGCTCATTGAGATCTACAAAAATGATTTCAGGGTCAAAATTGTCAGATCAGCCGTTTAAGAGTTATTCCCCTTTAACTGTTTTTTTCCATAAATTTACACTGATTTTCAAAAATCTTCTTCTCTGAAACCACCAAAGGGATTGCATTGATACTTGGTATACTTGATCTTTAGGATGTCCTCTACCAAGTTTGTGAATTATATACATGTCGACCAACCAACATGGCCGCCGTTGCTAAAAATAGAACAGGGGGTCAGACCATTGTTTTTGGCTTATAACTCAAAAAGTATAAGAGATAGAGAAAATCCAAAGCAACTTACCTTGTTCAGCATCAAAAGCTCTACGAATCTCTCCATTGAATCGAAGTTGTGAAACAACGCCTTATAGGAGTTATTGCCCTTTACTCATCAAAATTGACCATTTTTGCAGTTTTTATACCCCGCCACACGAAGTGGCAGGGTATTATGTTATACCCTCAGTTTTTTTCGGTGTCTGTCCGTCCGTCCGTCTGTCCGTCTGTCCGTCCCCCGAAGGTTTCCGACCAATAACTTGAAAACGCGTCAAAGGATTTGAATGATATTTTGCACAGCTGTTTAGTACAATAAAATACAGGTCAAGTTCGATTTCCAGCATGATCCAAAAAATAGTTTTCAAGATAGGCCACTTTGAAAAATCAAATTTCATGAAATTTTGAGTTTCCGACCAATAACTTGAAAACGCGTCAAAGGATTTGAATGATATTTTGCACAGCTGTTTAGTACAATAAAATACAGGTCAAGTTTGATTTCCAGCATGATCCAATAAATAGTTTTCCAGATAGGCCACTTTGAAAAATCAAATTTCATGAAATTTTGAGTTTCCGACCAATAACTTGAAAACGTGTCAAAGGATTTGAATGATATTTTGCACAGCTGTTTAGTACAATAAAATACAGGTCAAGTTTGATTTCCAGCATGATCCAATAAATATTTTTCCAGATAGGCCACTTTGAAAAATCAAATTTCATGAAATTTTGAGTTTCCGACCAATAACTTGAAAATGCTTCATGGGATTCAAATGATATTTTGTACAGCTATTGAGTACAATAAAATACAGGTCAAGTTCAATTTCCAGCTTGATATGAAAAATAGTTTTCGAGAAAGGCCACTTTGAAATAAAATTTTATGAACTTTTGATATTATAACGTGGCGGGGTATCATTTAATGTCCCATTACATGCCCTATTTTTGGACTATATCTTGAAAACTGTTAGAGCTAGAGGAAAAGTTAACATTGCAGAATTGTTAAGCTCATTGAGATCTACAAAAATGATTTCAGGGTCAAAATTGTCAGATCAGCCGTTTAAGAGTTATTCCCCTTTAACTGTTTTTTTCCATAAATTTACACTGATTTTCAAAAATCTTCTTCTCTGAAACCACCAAAGGGATTGCATTGATACTTGGTATACTTGATCTTTAGGATGTCCTCTACCAAGTTTGTGAATTATATACACGTCAACCAACCAACATGGCTGCCATTGCTAAAAATAGAACAGCAGTTCAGACCATTGTTTTTGGCTTATAACTCGAAAAGTATAAGAGATAGAGAAAATCCGAAGCAACTTTTCTTGTTCAGCATCAAAAGGTCCTTAAAGGAGTTATTGCCCTTTAACTGTTTTTTTCTATTAATTTTTACTGATTTCCAAAACTCTTCTCTGAAACCACTGAAAGGATTGTTTTGCAACTTTGTATACTTGAAAGTTTGTGAAATTTATTCAAACTTTGGCATAAGAGATCAGGTGAGCGATTCAGGCTCCTGGGAGCCTCTAGTTTTAATAATTCAATGGAAAACATTCCTGCATATTCTCTCCATCTTTGTTAAGAAAAATAGCTTTGGACTATATTACATGGTCTCACAATTTTGGGTTCATAATTATAGGTGCGGGAAAATATGAATGTTTAATTTTGAATGTGATCTGTAAAATTAGATAGTTGCCAAAATTACGAACTATATGGTAGTTTTACTAGTATATAAATTGTGAAACTACATTTAAAGAATTATTTATGCATAATTTAAAAAACTTCCTTGATAAAACATTCAGTTTACCTATAATCTTTTTACTCAAGTTTCAAATGTGTATTCATATTTCTCCAATGTTTTTTGTGTGATAAGTTTATTAATTCATTTTATATAATCAGGAAATCCTATTGATATTTACAGATTGTTGATTATATTGTACTATGTAAACAAAATATGAAATAAAAACAGAGATTCAGAACTTTCTGTGTGTTTGTTCTAAGCCAAGAAAAACTTGCAATTACCCTCAATTTCATTTTAACGGTTTACTTTTCTAAAGGACAGGGATTTGAAAAGCTTTAAAACTAAAAAAAAAAGCTTAGAAAATATCTTGCTTAAAACGAATCTTTGAAACAAGAAAGACTACTATTTGTGTTGAAAGGCAGAGGTAATGGTAAAAAATTCTAAAAGCTTAAAAAATTGAAGCTGAAATGCGTTTAGAACACCTTGACAGAGTATTTCATAAAATTAAAATTTAGACATTGATTTAATGATAAGATGTTCTTAAAGACACAGTTTTAGATAAGCTCAAGCTCCCTGCTGTTAGGGAGCCCGTTGCCAGCTTAAAATTTTAGGATGATAATTGGTCTTCGAAGAACAGGTTTCTTTTATCAACATTTGTCATATCCTAGTTTTGACTTTCTTGTACGAATGTTTTGGATGGAATAAGCACCTTTCGATACTTTTGAATACTTGTTTTAGTTTAGTCTACTAATTATTTTGACGCCAATACTGACGATGACAGATTATCCCTTGAAATATGCAGATAGAGGCTAGAGCATACTGGGATTTAGAGTTGTAAAGTCAAATTTTAAGCTGAAAATTGGTTGAAGAAACATTTAACTTAAGAACACCTTGATAGAACTTAGGCATGAAAAAAAAAAATACATTAGACGAAGCGAACATAATTCGTTTGCTGAACATGAAGGTTCAGACAATCAACACGGATTTGAGTTATATTGGCTTATTTCTGTAACATGTTCTAACTATTAAGCTATCTAATATTTTAAGACAAAAATCATTCGTACCACTAAATATTGGTACATAGAAAATAAATACGTTCACATGCAATAGCATATAGTATTCCTTTACATGTTGCAACAGAACGTAACAAGAATCTGAAAATGGTCGTGAAATGGGATGGATGTTTGACTTTAAAATGATTAAGAAACTTAGGTGCGCAGACTGAACAATCGAATGTCTAAGGCTTGAAAAGCCAAGCCAAGACAAAAAGCGATAGATAAAAACAAACCTTACATCTTGCAAAAAAAACCAAACAAGTAATTCAATTAAACCGTACATCTCAACTGGAATGAACGATTTTAGTTTGGGTCAAAACCGCGGTAAGTAACCGACCATTTGATTTTTAGGGGGGGGGGGGGCTATGGTAAAATTTGAAATAAAAATGCAGTGTGGCAAAAATCCAGAAATAAAAAGACAGGACTCTGCTTTGAATTAAAAAAGGGCAGGATGGTGGTTTTGGTTTGAAAATTTAATAATTAGCTTAAAAAAATTGTACATGCAAGCGCTAAAAAAAATCCAGGCTCAGCTTTTCCCGAAAATAAAAAGGCAGACGAAGAAACTATCCAAAGCCACCCATAAAACCCTAAAGGATGACAATACCAACCGTTTATGTAAATAAACATCCTTTGTGCTCATTCCCTTATTCGTCTTCTAGTGCACATGATGTACCGTAAAATTTCTTGAAGAACGACAACAACATTGAACCGTGGAGTAACATACCTTTTTGTTATTATTTTTCTTTTCTTCTGGACCAATTAATAAACATATTACCGCTGAAGATTTGTTTTTGAATGTGACAAAATTTACGTTTTTTTAAGGGGCCGTTAAGAAATTTGCATACTTTGTTTCATTACTTGTTACATATAAATCTGTAAACAAGGATAGGAAAAAAACTTTAGTTCTTTATCATTGTGTTTTTAAAATACTTCATTTGTTTATGCATGGAAGTAATACTTCCATCATGTTTATGTAAGAAATTAGGCATACAGTCACATGATGTTAAATAACCTACTCTAATTAACAATGTAAAAAAGAAACTTTGTGATAGTTACATCAATTTTTGGAACAAGAAAAGATCATCCATCTCACAAACTAAATTGAATACATATTTTAAATTTAAAGTAAACTACTGCTTTGATTGAAAATTTTAACATTAGACGCACAATCTGTAAATTAGTGCTCATGATATTCAAATCGAAAGAAAAAGATATGATAAAAATAAAACAGAGAGGTCTGAAAGAAAGTGCTTAAATTGTTCATTAGATAGAGTAGAAGATGAAATTCATTTTCTAATTGAAATGTCCAAAATATAAAGAGGAGAGGGATATTTTATTTAAAGACATTTCCGCACTGTGTCCACATTTTATCAATCTCTCTACTGATGATAAATTTATATGGTTAACTAGCAATGAAGATTTGTTTATATTAAAAAACTTGGGTAAATTCATAATTAAAGGGTTTGAATTAAGACAAAACTGCTGAGGGAAATATCACCATTATTGTTATACATGTTTACAATATATATGTTTATAAGTTTTTGTACAGGCTCTGATTCTGTGAACACAATTTTCGTTGTAATGTCTTTGTACATGTTATATGTTTATTGTAAAATCAATGTAACATTTGTCCAGAAATGGACCCAGTCACTGGTTAATAAAATTATTCTTATTCTTATTTATATAGGTCAAGCATAACTTCTAAGTTGTACGGCCCACTACCGAACGGAAGAGAGTTTAAGATATGTTCCCGCAGCTGTAAGGTCGTTTCGCTGGTCAAACCAAGCTATATTTCAGCTGTTGAGAAGTCAATATAATGCTTTTTGCAAACTCACAAATTTAAGTGCTTTAAATAGACATTTCATGGCGTCCCAGAACGCCAAAGCCTATGCACAGTATCAACCCTGTCGACTTCATTATGATAATGTTCACATAATTAGAATTCCAAAGAACACTGAAAGAAACGACATTTCGATTTACAGATCTTGAAAAATACAGAGCTTTTCAGACTGAAATTGCTTAATATTAATCTCCACGCCTTCTTAGTATTTGTGAGGGGGGTCAAGGGGGGGTCCAAGAACACCTTAACAGGGAATTGATTTTCCCAATAACAGATAACAGAGAATTGATCTTTTTGGACTGACCATTTCAATTTAGCTAACATACTATTTTTAATAACAGATAACATAAAATTATATTATTCAATAACAGGTAACAGTAAACTGAATTTCTTCAATAACAGTTAACACAGAACTGGTCAATAACAGTTAACATTAAATCTGATATCTGAAATAACAGCTAACAGAGAACCAATTTAAGCCAATAACACAGGAACAGCTAACCCCCTTGCCCCCCCCTCATTTGTGCCCGATTGAAGACTGTATTGTATGTCTTCGTGGAAAAAGGGATGTTTTTTCATCCATTTCTTCATTTTCAAGCGAGCTGTTGGTTTGTTTTATCATAAAAGAAAACTTGGGGTTTACTACGGTTTCAGACTAGCTGTCACTAAACAGACCCCAATTTGTCATTGAATTCATCGCTTCTCGTCTCTGTACAGCGGTCGGGCTTTAAAAATCGTATTTTAGACCTGAAGGCAATCCTATTCAGCAACCTGGGGTACACACTTGGTCGCTCTATCGGCTGAACACGAACCCCTTGTCAGAATCCCGAGACTCTTAGTCGCCTTGGGGGGGGGGGGTGGGAGGGTTCGAGGGATGAAGAAAAAATGATATATATCATAGCTGAAAATTATTAAACACTCTGAAATTTTGTTTAAAAAACCCACCTTCGAAAAAAAATTCTGGCTATGGATATGCATATGATAAAAGGGTAATTTGAAAACAACGAAAGAATTCGAAAAGGTTCGGTGCCGCCGGGTTATTTCGTTTCTTGGCAGGTGTCCGTTGTTACTCAGCCGGAATTTTGAAAATGTACCGACGTGACCCTTCTTTTATAATTATGACGTCATAACGCCAGATATCAAAATGGAGTAGCTTTGTTTTTGTTTTAAATCTGCATCTGTCTAGATCTAATTATATGAAATGATGAATTTGTAGACAATATAATGCTCAGGATGAGAAGAGCTGTTAGAACATTTTTCAATGTTCGCAAGATTTGGGCGAGAGAAGATGATGATGACGAGGGAGGTGATGCAGAGGGCAAATGGGCAAAAATGATGGTAAAGTTTTGCTTGACAATTTTGTAGCTCATCTTCAATAACTTCATGTCTTGGTAGTCGTTTTTTTATGAAATTGATTATTTGGTCTTATCTGATATTGAGGATCTATGATAACCCAGATTCCACTGGACAAACCGTAAAAATATATATCATTGATGCGTGACAGTTTCACTGGCGGTTGGCGGCTACTCGTAACGGCAGTTACGAGTATCACAAGATGGCGGAGGATTTTTCTGATTAATTTTTATCACTTCCAAAACGATGAATCTCGCTTCGAAAACAAAGTATTTTGATGTCAGATCGATGGCAAATAAAAAAATACAGATAGTCCATTTTATCTTTTTAAGTAAAATGCCTTCTACTTCGAGAATTTCTAATATATAAAAACATAATCGATACTCGTAACTGCAAAATCGAAAACAGTGACGATACGCGTAACTGCTAAGGTATGATGTTGGTAACGGACAAATATGATATTAAGATTAGTGATAGTACATTTAGAAAAAAAATATAAATTACTAGTATTCTATGTGTTTGTAATTTTTATACGACCGCAAAAAAAAATAACCCTTAGTTAAGCTAGGCTCTGTTTCGAGCTTGTTTGCCACAAAGACTTTCAATTATCATATTATTACATATAATAACGTCGTCCGTTAACAATTTTTCAAAAATCTCCTCTGAAACTACTGAACAGAATGCTATGAAACTTGGTATGATTAATTCTTAGGGTGTCCTGCACATAACTTGTGTTTCGATTTTTGATCCGTCAAAAAACATGGCTGCCGTGGCTAAAAGTAGACCAGAGTGGTCAGATTAGTGTTTTTGGCTTGTAAATCAAAAAGTATAAGAGATAGAGAATATCGAATGCCACCTTCCTTCTTCAGTATCAAAAGCTCTACTAAAGTCTTCATCGGGTCGAAGCTGTCAGATGACCCTTTATAGGGGTTATGGCCTTTTAAAGGTAAAAAATAGTGTTTTTTTTCATGTTGATGCTCTATAGAATGAAAATTATTGCAGATAGCGAAAAGCTGATGCATGCTTAAATGTTCAGCTCATTAAGCTCTACAGAAGTCTTCGGTCGAAGTTGTCAGATGATCCCTCATATGGGGTGCTGGTCCTTTACAGGTCAAAAATAGCGTTTTGTCCCTATTGAATGAAATCTATTGCCGATAGAGAAAAGCTGTTGCTTGCTTTAAATGTTTAGCTTATTAAGCTCTTCAAAAGTCTTCATTGGGTCGAAGTTGTAAGATGACCCCTTGATATATGGGTTATGGCCCTTAACAGGTTGAATATAGTGTTTTTTCTTCATTTTTTTGCCCTACAGAATGAAAACTATTTCAAAAGGGAAAAGCTGTAGCTTGCTTAAATGTTCAGCTCATAAAGCTCTATAAAAATATTCATTGGGTTGGAGAAGTTGTAAGATGACCCCTTATAGGGGTAATGGCCCTTAACAGGTCAAAAATAGTGCTTTTCCCTATAGAATAAAACTGTTGCAGATAGAGAAAAGCTGTTGCTTGCTTAAATGTTCAGCTCAATAAGCTGTCTTGGTTCAAATCAAGCTATATAAAAGTCTGCCTTGGGTCGAACTTGTCAGATGACCCTTCATAGAGGTTATGGCCCCTTACAGGTCAAATATAGCATTTCTTCAGCGTTTTGTCCTATAGATTAGACACAGAAAGAAAATATGTTACTTGCTTAAACATGCAGCTCTTTCCAAAAGCTTCACAAAAGTATCCATTGGGTCTCAGTTGTCAGATGACCCCTTAAAGAAAAGACCCTTATGGCTTAAAGACCAGTTTAGGGAATCAGGCTCCTGGGAGCCTGCATGTTATTTTATATATTAACCAATCATAAAATAATTGTATGTATTATTTCATCTTGTAGTACATCTAAAGATGAATTAACAGATAATATATTTTAATGATATCCAGGTAGACCTTCGAAAACAATATTCCACTTAGAGATATGCTTTCGTTGCTTTCAGTTGCGTTTCTCCAAGTGAAATCTTGTTTTCGAAGGTCTACCAAAGGGGAAATTTGGTGTTGAATGATCGAAAAGGCCAAAACATCCCCAAAACAAACCGCACGGCATAAAAAAAACATAACAACTTTTAAATGCCAAATCGGCAAGTGTCAGTTACGAGTATCTTTTCAAAAACATATTTTACAGTTACGAGTATCTCATCATTGCAGTTACCGACAGCTTCGTGTTTATTAGATTGACGATTCTCGAGTTTCTCACTACTAAAGCGTATGTTAGATGGCAACTGTTTGCCATTAGCCTCGGTATTCTTCCTATTTTTATTCAAAAGAAAATCATTTATTAAAGGTATAATGTAAAATCCGACTTTCCAGGAATATCCCCCGCCATCTTGAGATACTCGTAACTGCCGTTACGAGTAGCCGCCAACCGCCAGTGAGTTTATAATCCTGGGTAGAAAATCTGTTTATAAGAATCCACAAGACAATAGATTTTGTTGTTGTTGTTTTTTCAGTCAACTCATGGGACTTGCAGCACAAGAACAGTTTTTGGCGAATTGGTGACCGTCACCAGAAAACGTTTTATATGTAAAAACAATTTCAAAAAGAATAAAACAATCCATATTTGCCTGCAATTTTCCAAAATTTGTGGGTTTTTTTACAGTAAAGGCTAAAGCCTACTGTAATTTGTAAAGGGACAATATTTGAAAAGAGTATGACGTGTGCAAGAAAAAAAGATAAACTCTTATTTTTATGCATCAAGCTTTTATACATTGTCATTTAAACACATTCAGCATTAAGTAACTTTTTCAAAATGTTGATTTATTAAAATAAATGCAAGAGTAATTGCGAATACGTAACCCATGAGGTTTCTTTTGTACCTGGCCTTTCTGGGTGTTTTATACAACTCAACCTTAAAAAACCATGGTTGCAATGCATGAGAAATATAAGTGAAAAAGCCGCCCCAGTTTTTGGGACCAAATCTTTCTCTTGTCATACATATTTTCCTTGTCTAATCGTATCATCATTATTAAGTCGCCCAAAACAAAGTTTGGGAGACTTATTGTTTTTGCACCGTTTCTTATTAAGTCCCCCAAACAACGTTTGGGGACTTATTGTTTTTGCACCGTTTCTTATTATTATTAAGTCACCGACCACGAAGTGTCGGAGACTTATTGTTTTTGCACCGTTTCTTATTATTATTATTAAGTCGCCCAAAACTAAGTTTTGGCGACTTATTGTTTTTACCCCGTTTCTTATTATTATTATTATTATTATTCTTCTTAACAGTTACTTTTCCGGAGGATTGCCGTAGCAGTGATTGAGATAGGGGCTTGATATTTGGCACACATAAAGATCATCTAAAGCGGGGTTGCAGAGGTTGGACAAATGTGTCAAAATGGCCGCCATTTCAAAATGGCTGCCGTTCTAAAAATAGTAACATCAAGAAATATTTATGGGATTGTCTTCAAAATGATATCTATGGATAAATGGGGTGTCCTAATCTCAAATCTGGAATCAGAATTTTTATCCGAGCTTCCATTTTAAAATGGCGGCCATGTAAATACACCCGCCCCTCATGAAAAATCATCAATTTTGTCCGAAGTTTTAGTCTGACATGCTTTGAATGAGATTAATGAAACTTTGCAGAGTGATTAAGCACCATCTGAAGTTGTGCAAGAAGTTTGGAAATTTTCAAAATGGCCGCCATTTCAAAATGGCGGCCAAAAATCAGCAAATTTTCAAAGTGGCCGGATTTCAACGAAATTTGATTTCTAGGCATATTTTGATGGACAGAATTAAATGGAATACTATCTAAAGGCGATTTTGGGCGACTTGTGTGTTGGCATCCCAACACGATTATTTTTAATTATTATTATTTTTTTTTTTCTCTGACGCAGCTTTGTCCGCAAGATTACGGAAAAGTGTCAGAAACGATTCTCATGAAACTTGGAATATATATAGGGTCGCATATGTAGGTGGGCCTCATGGTTTTAAAATTTTCAAAATGGCCGCCATTTTCAAAATGGCCGCCCTCAAATTAGGGTACCGAAAAATTATCTCGGAAACTACTGGATGGATTTCGATGAAATTTGGTATGTAGGTAGAGGGTAGTAAGTGAAGTTGAATGGTGGATACGAAAAATTCAAGATGGCCGCCATTTTCAAAATGGCCGCCGTCAAAAATTGACCAAAATTTTGTCCGCTAAATTTATCTACCTAAACCTCGATGGATTTGCATGAAATTTTGTATATTAATAGACCATTATATGTAGATGGTTTTTTTACCAAGAAAAAATTTTGCGCGTCGGCCATTTTCAAAATGGCCGCCATTGAAAATTGTAAAATGGGATATTTCTAGAACTACTTGACGGATTGCAACCAAATTTGGTATTTAGGTAGATGGGAGTAAGGGAAGTTGAATGGCCAATTCGAAAAATCAAGATGGCCGCCATTTTCAAAATGGCCGCCATCAAACATTGAAAAAAGGGGGGATCTTGGAAACTATTTGACAGATTTCAACACAATTTTATATGGTGATGCAGTTCAATATGTCGCTTCGAAATACATGCAGTTCAAACAGGAGGTGACTTCTGTGTTGGCATCCCAACACAATCACATCTAGTTATTAAGTCCCCCAAACAACGTTTGGGGACTTATTGTTTTTGCACCGTTTCTTATTATTATTATTCTTCTTCTTCTTCTTCTTCTTCTTCCGATTCTTCCACTTAGTCGTGAACTTGTCCGGAGATCCCAGAGAAAACGACTCCACATATCAATATGAAACTTGGCAGGATAATAGATTGTAAAGAAAGGAAGCTTCGTTGACAATCGGACTTTTCAAAATGGCCGCCGTTTCCATGGAAACAGGAAAATGGACTAAATATTGGACATTGCAATATCTCGGTAACCTAGATGCGCAGGGTTCTGAAATTTTGTAGGTTGATAGAGCAAAACATTCTCTTTAATAATATGAAAAAAAATTTTGAAGCGATATTTACGGTTTTCAAGATATAAGTAAAAATGTGATTTCTCAAGGGAGATAATCGGGTTGAAATTTTCAAAGTGCTCCGATTTACATGAAAATTGATATAAAGGGGTTTTTCGACATGCTGAAGAAAATAGTGGCAAATACGGGTCGTTTGGGGGACTTTGTGACTTGCTTGCAATCACAGTTAATACTTGTTCTTCTTCTTCTTCTTATTCTTCCACTTAGTCGTGAACTTGTCCGGAGATCCCAGAGAAAACGACTCCAGATAACAATATGATACTTGGCAGGATAATAGATTGTAAAGAAAGGAAGCTTCGTTGACAATCGGACTTTTCAAAATGTCCGCCGTTTCCATGGAAACAGGAAAATGAACTAAATATTGGACATTGCAATATCTCGGTAACCTAGGTGCACAGGGTTCTGAAATTTTGTAGGTTGATAGAGCAAAACATTCTCTTTAATAATATGAAAAAAAATTTTGAAGCGATATTTACGGTTTTCGAGATATAAATAAAAATGTGATTTCTCAAGGGAGATAATCGGGTCGAATTTTTCAAAGTGCTCCGATTTACATGAAAATTGATATTTAGGAGTTTTTTGACATGCTGAAGAGAATAGTGGCAAATACGGGTCGTTTGGGGGACTTTGTGACTTGCTTGCAATCACAGTTAATACTTGTTATTATTTTTTTTATTATTATTCTTTTCCTTACCTTAATCATGAACTTGTCCGCCACATTTTTTGACAATGCTTTGACCAATCAAGATAAAACCTGCTGAGGTGGGTGGAGGGTCACTCAGAGGTGTGCAATCCACTTTTGAAATTTTCAAGATGGCCGCCATTTTCAAAATGGCCGCCGTTTAAGATTTTTGGGCCTCTCTCAGATCTCGGAGATTGCTTGATGGATTTTAATGAAAATTGGTTCACTGGTAGAGTGATCAATCCTGAGCAACATGGCGAAAAAAAATTTGACGCGAACAACGCCATTTTAAAATGGCGGCCGTTTTACCACACCCGCCCCCCAAAAATGTCAACTTTGTCCGATTTTAACGAAATTTAATTTCTAGACTTATTTTGATGCACTGATTTGAATGGAATACTATCCAAGGCGATTTTGGGCGACTTCTGTGTTGGCATCCCAACACAATCAGCACTAGTTTATTTTTATTTTTTGCCAAATGAGAGATAGATATGTGGCAACCCGAAAGCAAACCAGACTTGGGCAGAACTATTTTGTCTAGAAGTCACAATTGGCCATGATTGATGAAGACTTCCCAGCCATAATTTTTGTCCACCGCCGCAACGCGTCGGAGGGACTTAGTAATGGTCTCCGTCCGTCCGTCCGTCCGTCTGTCCGTCTGTCCGTCCGTCACGTTTTTTGTGGGTGCAACTCCTCGGACACTACTGAACCGATGTTGCTGAAACTTTACACACTGATAAGGTACAATTAGTAGATGATCATCCCATATTTGAAATTTTCAAAATGGCCCCCGTTTCCATGGAAACAGGGAAGAAAGGTCAAAATATAGGACATTCAATATCTCGGTTACCTAGGTGCAAAGGGGTCTGAAATTTTGTAGGCTGATAGAGCAAAAGGTACTCTATAATAATACGAAAAAAAATTTTGAAGCGATATTTACGGTTTCCGAGTTATTTATGAATTTGTGATTTTTCAGTCCGAAAAATGGGACTTTGTCATACGTTTTTGTGGGTGCAACTCCTCGGACACTAATGAACGGATGTTGCTGAAACTTTACACACTGATATGGTACTGTTAGTAGATGATCATCCCGTAATTGAAATTTTCAAAATGGCCGCCGTTTCCATGGAAACAGGGAAGAAAGGTCAAAATATAGGACATCCAATATCTCGGTTACCTAGGTGCACAGGGTTCTGAAATTTTGTAGGCTGATAGAGCAAAAGGTACTCTATAATAATACCAAAAAAAATTTGAAGCGATATTTACGGTTTTGGAGTTATTTACAAATTTGTGATTTTTCAGTCTGAAAAATGGGACTTTGTCAAACTTTTTTGTGGGTGCAACTCCTTGGATACTACTGAATGGATGTTACTGAAACTTTACACACTGATAGGGTACTGTTAATAGGTGATCATCCCATATTTTGACAACCTATTTCTATCGTTTCTCAGAGAATATATTGCTTAAATTGACATACCACACAACTTTTATGCGGCGGCGGGGGACACATGGCTACGCGTAGCAATCTTGTAGTTATATAAATGATTTTGGTTTTTTTTGTCAGTCCAGTTGAACGTACGTATATTTTAATTTTTCTTTTAGAAGAATAAGGTAGAATGTTTGTCAATCTAATGAAGCCTTTTACAATATTTGTTCAATAAGTTGAACTAATTCATAGATTAGGAATACATTTTCATATGTTTGTTTGTTTTTCAGAAAAGGGCAGTAAGTATTGAGTTGTATTGTTAGTTTTCTTTTTACAATTTACGGTTTCTTTTGTTTCTCACCCCCATTTTTCTCATCATCAACTGTGTTTATCTGAATGATTGTTCTTTTCAGACTACCATACTAGATATCACAATCGTGTCGTTAAACTTTTCCAAACTTTTACTAACTGCGAGTGTCTTTACGTCTCGTTGTACTCGTATAGTACTCTTGTCTCAGGTTCTCTCTTGGTGAATTGAACTTTTATCGATTTGATTTTTAAAGTGTGTTATTTTTGTGCTTTGCACAAGATTAACAATAGGCGGTAGAAAAATTGGACCCAAAGAACTGGTTTAACCCCGCCACATTTCATATATGCCTGTCCTTAGCCAGGAATCCGTGTTTGTTCTATGTCCAGAAATGGTTCTTTCGTTGATGATTTAGGGATTTGTTTGAATCTTATGTATTGCATTTTTAGCCTTTGGCCTATGCAAGACTGCTGACTGTTTTCCATTGTGATTTTCTAAATTGCCGTTTTTTATGTTTGTTGTGTAGCGTACTTATTCACATCTCTTTGCCGTCTAAAGGGCTTTCAAATCATAGACGATTGATTAATTCTGCATAAGAAAGGAGCAGGTTAACGAAGTATAACTTATACCGTGTTAAACACTGAGCAATCCAATCCTTCAAAGACATTTTGACATATAAATGTCATATACCAAAGTGTTATGCATACAGGAACTGAGTTCCTTTTCGGAATACCTAAGTTCACGTCTCCCTTTGTCGATCGCAGATTATTTGTTGTATACTTGATCGTTACGTTGTTGTCTGCAGTCTCTTGTTTTCGTCTTCTTTTTATTTACTTTCAAATTCTGTTCAATGCCCTTGTGGTATTTCTTTGCATTCTCCGTGAAACAAGCATTCCAACCCTACAGACTGTTCAACAGTAAACATAAGTACTAGTACTGGTTACAGCAAAGCAACGTGAACTCGCGATAAATGTTGACTCAGAAGTAAACTAGTCGCTAGAAAAGTACATAGACAAAAGACTAAAAAAATATGGCTCTTTGTATTAGATATCGGAATATTATTATGTCTCCAGTCACCAACCTTATAACATGTATTTTTTGGAGTAAGACACAACTTGTTAGTTATATAAACATCCTTTCATTGAAAAATTTTATGACATATGATATTTTAAAGGCTATAATTGTGTACTGTCTGTGTCATAGATTTATTATTCTTTAAAATCTTTAAAAATCCCCAAATTCTCGATTACTAGTAGCCTCCTCCCTACTTTTAGCTCTTTCTTGTTTGTTCGTTTGTTTGTTTGTTTTTAGTTTTTTCTTTGTTTGTTAAAAGATAGAGGATCCCAAGGGGCCTTCCTGTCCAGAGGTAAAATGACAAGTACATTGTGCTTTTGCCATGTACTACAATTATATAGATACTATTATTGTGACAGACTTGATATCCAAATATTGATATAAATTTATAATTTTTTTGTAATTTTTTAATGTTTGCAATTGTTAAGATGTTGATGTATTTTGAAACAAGTTTTGATTGGTTGATTGACACGCACAATAACACGTGTTTTAGGTTAATTCCTGTTGATTTGAACTCTTAAAGATTTGATTTGTTTACATTTGCTTTTTTGCACTTTATGAAAGATTGACCGGTGGTTGAGTTCACAGAAAAATCTTTTTTACCCTACCATTTTTATATGAGCCTGTCCTGAGCAAGGAATCTTTGTCGATAAACCTTACTACGTTTGATCCTAATAAATTGATCTTTGCCTAAATGTGGGTCTGTCCGACAGGGTGTCGTTGATAATTCTAAGTTTCCCCATTATGTTTTCATCATCTCAGGACATCCGTGCTCGAAAGACATTTTCTTGTTCAGATTAGAAAATAAACAATAATTTTAAACATGTCATGATGGAAGAATGTGTCTGACCAAAGTCAATGGCCCAATGTCATACAAAATCTTATTCGGTCAGACAGAAATAAAAAAAAAATTGATTAGTTGAAGAAATAGAGAGAAAAAAATTCGTCGAGTCTGCAGTTTACATACACGAAATGTTTAAAATCCTTTGAGTTTCGTCTACGTATGTACAGTGTATAAATATTGTGCTCGTTGCCAGTCTAACCTTTTTATTATTCATTCATTTGAAAGTATTCTAATCTAGAATTATGACATTTTGTAGAGCCGACGTAAACAAAGTGATGCCAATGAGAAGGACAACTTCTTGGACAAGTTTACTGTTACCGGACGTGCGTTTGAACCTGAGGAGGACCATTTCGAATTTACAGCATTATTTACCAGAAAGTAAGTTGAACTATCATTTCGGAATGACAGCTTGTGATGACCAGTGTAATTTTGTGAATTTTATTGGAGTGTAGACATGCGTGCACTACAATCAATTGTCTTGCCTGCAGTTGCTTTACAAACAATGTATATCAATGTACAGTAAATTAATGCTAGATTAAGTGTTTTTATATTAGTGTTTGGATTAATTCGCAGATATGATACTTATATTTTGTTCCTGTATAAGTATTTGACTTATGAATGAGTGTTTTCCAAAAGGGCGTAATAAAATAAATATTGTTTTAACATGCTGTGCGGTTTTACACCCAAACGGTAACCCGATTTGTCAGTCCGTCTTCGGGGCAAAATGAAAACGCCTTAGTGGGCACGCTTAGTTGCTCAGAAATCTGTTACGAAAATTTAGTGAAAAATGTCTAAGTCGACTCGTCAAACAGTAAGTAGATGATCGACAGACCTGAAAACTTATCCCACCATATAGAACTTCTACCTGAAGCAACATACCAAATATCAAAAGCCTACGATTAATTGTTGCTGACAAATCTGTACCTGAAAATTTTGTGAAAAGGTCTAAGTTGGCTCGTAAAACAGGAAGTAGATAATTGACAGACCTGATAATGTATCCCACTATACTGGGCCCCTACTTAAAGCTACATACCAAATATAAAAATCCTACGATCAATAGTTGCTGAGAAATCTGTTACGGAAATTTTGATCACGGACGAACTCTCGGACTCTCTGACAGACCAGTCAAAAACATTATACCCTTCGCAACTTCGTTTCGTGGGTATAATAAACTGGAAATATCATCAGCTTGTTAAAAGTCTAAAAGATATATTAGCGACCCCGCCCAGTTTGGTTGTAGCATACAAGAATCTGTCTATGTCTGTCTACCCTCTATTTCGTAAACGCAACTGCCCCGACAGTTTATTCCGCCAGATGGATTCATAAAGGTACTCCCCTTTAACAGGGAAATACTTATATGCGTGAAATGTTTTATTAAACAGCATGTTTCCTTTTCAAAATTCAGATTTGAATTTGAATTATATTGATGAGTGTTTTATTTAATTTTCAGGTACTGGAGAGACCTTGTTTTTGACCCAGCACATTTTCCATATTATTATTGGTCCATTTTTGTGTCTCTCATCATTATGTACAATATGATATTCATCATACTGAGGATTACATTCTTTGAAAACTTAGAGAGTCCACATTCCATGCCGGTGTGGTACGCCTTCGACTACTTTGCAGATTTTATATATCTCTGTGATATGTTCGTACGGAGTCGTGTGGGTGAGTAAATTAAAGCACGGTGTGTTATATGTTTACTTCCTTTGTAGGGTGTATATTCAAGCCCTCGTCTGTCTGTCGGGATTGTCAGGCCATAATACGAAAAGCATGACAACGGCGTAATTAAAACACCAACTTGCTCATCCAAGGAGGCCTAACCGTTTATCGAGAAATATGGTCCGTTAAAAGGTGTTTCACGGTTTTTGTGGTCCGTTAAAGTCGCCATGACAGTCCGTTAAGTAGTTTTATGAAAAATCATTTATTTTTACGAAATTAACTCTGAGGCTAAAATATAGTAAATAAGTGAAACTTGTGATAGGTGTGTCCAAATGGTTTTTATTCACGAAAAACTTCCCGCAAAAACCATTTTGATTTGATTTCACACTTCTTCGCAAAACGAAAAGGCGGAGACCTACCCTCTGCAAAAATGTATCCTTATAATGACGAAAAATGCATTAAAATACGTTATTTTCGTCATTGAGACATTTTTTTGTAATAAGTCTTGTGCTACTTGCACAATAAAAAAACATAAGAGAAGGTTTTTCTGGACCAAAATATTAATATTGGGACAAAAATGCCAAAATTGGTATTACTTTGAGAAACATGGTCCGTTAAGGGGCACGTGACACTTTTTAGGTCCGTTAATGATGCATGTCTCACATTTTGAAAATGCAGGTCTGATGGAAATAAACCTTAATATAGCGAATCTCAATTATTAAAATTGGCAAAATCGACGATATCTTTGTCAGAATGTAATGATTGGTTTCCCAGAATTGTTGTATTATTTTTAATATAATATAAATGCCTAAAATATCTACACGAGTTTGTGGCAATGGAAATAAATCTGAACACAATAATTAATTTTATTTAAATGTATTTTATTTGGAAATACTTACATATATGATACAAATAGAATAATATAGTGTTACATTAATGTTGTTAGGTACTGCAAAGTTAATTTTAGCATCCAAAGGGTCATACGAACCATAATCGATAGAGAATTAATTGGCATGTGTTTTTGTAACCGGACATGAATCGGATAAAGCCGTGAAATAGAATTTTGCCGAGTGACCAAAACTGTTTCGTTGCCTTGAACGGATATCGCATGAGAGTTGTAGTTGTTTATGCCAAAAATCGTAAATTGTCGCAGAAAAGAAGGAAAGTCGAATGTTTTGTTTGCCACGAGTCGAAAAAATATTAAGAGGTATGTGAAAAAGCCATTGATCTGCAATTGGAGCATCACTTCAGGAAGTAGTGAGTGTATTTCTTGGACGTCAGTTTGTATGTGTGGAGTTTTGAAAATTTCGTCGGTTTCAGTACGGTCTAAAGTTCCAGAAAATGTGTCTCACAGTCTGTGGTACAAATTATATTTAGATATTTTTCTCCATTTATATTTTTTATTTCCTTAGTTTTTGTTCTTTTTTTTCTTTTCATTGCCTAAAATAAATAACCAAAACAGACTGTATTGAACCCTTTTCATTATATTTATTAATAATTAGTAGCTTATTGCTTCTTTCATATATCATATATACACATGTATTGTATGTTTTCAATACCGTTGTTTCGTAGAATGATCTAGAATGGTGTTACAAGTAAAGCCTTTTGACAATGGTTCATTTTAAGACGTGCATATTCAAACGTATGTATTTTAGTTTCGATAAATCCACATGAATTTTGTCTTTTCTTCTGTATATACTAGCGTTCAGTCCTTATAGTAAAATTACGATATGTCATATCAAACAAAACTATTTCAATCTTCTATCTATTTATGTTATTTAACGAAAATAATATTTTGTCACAGGCACTTAACGGACCAACTTAACGGACAAAATCATATGTCATCAGCCTTTAACGGACCATATTTTATAACTTTCTCCTAATACAAAGTTATTATATAAGATAGAGCATTGAAAATTAAACAGAATGTTGATACATTATTGTACTTTCTATGGATATCAACCAAAACATATGTTTTGTTATATAAAAAGAGAAATTGATAATAATGAGGTAAACATGTTTACATTTGCGACCTTTAAAATACTAAGGAGCCACACGCCTTTTCATTTTATGAAGTTTTATAGAACTATTTTTATAGAAATGCAAATCGTATCGAACAGTCATTCATTTTCATTTTGACAGATGTAATTTTTATAAATCTAAAATGCGTATTAATTATGATATAACAAATTAATTACTGACCTTCAGTGTTTTTTCTCGATTATACCTGGTTAACGGACTGTCACGGCGACTTTAACGGACCACAAAAACCGTGAAACACCTTTTAACGGACCATATTTCTCGATAAACGGTTAGGCCTCCTTGTCATCATGCCAAGAAATTATCGATGTTTTTCGTTGGTTGCGAATGTGAAGAATATTTTTCTTCACGAAAAATACATGTACCAATAACAAAGACCCGATCAAAAATCAAACAACAGTGATTGACAAAATGAAATTTGCTAAAAAAAGAATCTCTTACTCTATATATAAATCTGTAAAGAATTGGTTTTGACCAAAAGGAGAAATCATATAATGAAATATTGATACGAGAGTGACGTATGGCAGGCACACTGACTCTAACAAAATACTGATGGAGTGGGACAAATCCTTGTGATTGGTGTATTTTATCTTTTTTTAATGAAAACATAAGTTGAAGAGGACGAACAAACATTTCAAGCAATATGATTTAGTACATTCAAGTGTGTATATATAACTGCATTTTAGTTTTTTTTTCTGTCAACATAATTTTTAAATGCTGTTCTTTTGTTTGGTTTCAGGGTTTCTTGAATCTGGATTACTGGTGAAAGAAGTCGGTCGTCTCACCAAAGTCTACCTGAAATCCTGGAATTTTAAAGCAGATATCTTAGCCGTCTTTCCGACCGACCTATGTTATTTTTGGTACCGTTCTACTGCATTTAGATTTAATAGGTTGATAAAGCTGTGGAAAATGGTTGAGACATTTCATTTAGCAGACACCCATACCAATTATCCAAATCTTTTTGGAGTAGCAAGGCTTATTATTTACATTATCGTCATTATCCACTGGAATGCCTGTTTCTATTTCGCCATCAGCAGACACCTGGGATTCGGAAGCGATGGTTGGGTATACCCAGATCCGCATACCGGTAATTTCGGAGACTTCTTCTTGCAGTACTTCACCTGTTTCTACTGGTCTTGCTTGACCCTGACTACAATTGGAGATACGCCCTATCCGGAATCAGTTATGTCATACTGTTTCTGTATAACCTGCTCACTTGTCGGTGTGTTAATTTTCGCTACAATTTTTGGTAACGTCGGAGCCTTGATCAATGGAATGGACGCCAATCGAACGGAATATCAAGCAAAAGTCGATGCAGTCAAGCGTTATATGGAGTTGCGAGGTGTCTTCGGTGAGCTTCAAGTTCGTGTTATAAAGTGGTTTGACTATACTTGGAACAATAAACAGTCGTTTGATGACAAAGAAGTGCTGATGTACTTGCCAGAAAAGCTACGTGCCGAAATATCAATCCATGTTCATATTGCAACATTAAGTCGAGTAGCAATTTTTCAGAATTGTGAGCCAGGTCTGTTGGTTGAGTTAGTATTGAAGCTGAAAATGCAAGTTTTTAGCCCGGGAGATTTCATCTGTAGGAAAGGTGACATTGGAAAAGACATGTACATTGTAAAACGCGGCAAGTTGCAAGTGGTGTCAGATGATGGAAAAACTATTTTCGTAACACTTAGCGATGGTGCAGTATTTGGAGAAATTAGCGTCTTGAATATCGCAGGAAACAAAACCGGAAACCGAAGAACCGCGAGTGTGCGTAGTGTAGGCTACTCAGATTTGTTTTGTCTGTCTAAGAATGATTTATGGGATGCTTTACGAGAATATCCTGAAGCCAAGAAGAACTTGATTCAAATAGGACAGCAGATTTTAAGGAAAGACAATCTTCTAGATGAAGAGCTTGCTCGAAGAGAATTGCGACGTCTGCAGAGTGTTGATACTAAGATTGAATTGATTGGTGACGCCATTGACGACCTGCAGAAAGAGGTGAAACGGCTCAGTGAACAGATCATCAAAACACAGAGCCCAGAGGTGGTTAAAACAGCAGAAATTATTGAAGTTAAACCTAAGGAATCGGCAAGCTCAGTTAAAAAGAAGTCCAAAGTCTCATTGAAAACGGATACAAAGGAGGAACCAGGAAAATCTGAGGAAGATTCCCAACCTTAAACAGATGCTTGTCAAGAAACGTCAATTATTTTAGGATGTTGGCCAGTGGCATAAAGTTTTGTGATAATATATATATAAGTTGTTGACAAAAGTCGCATTGTGACTGTGTTTTTCCCCAAAAAGTGCAACCGAAAACCCAACTCTAATCCTTTATAATAATACTTCATGTTCTTATGCCTGCCCGAAAAAGTTTAACCTTTTACGATAAATAGTTGAATAGAAATATATTAAACAACACACGAAACACACCACTTCCATTCATATCCTTTAACCACAAAACTTAATAGCAAATATCTCTTAAAATAGTTGTCAAAATGTCCAGAGATTTTGGCACAGTAACATCACTCTCTACAAATTCTAATAAAAGTGAATTTTCGTTTTTTAATATCTAAATAATGGGTTATGAAAAATTCGCCATTTTTGAGAAATGTTCATGCTTATCCCAGCGTGAAATCTTAAAACAATGCAAAAACAACTTTATTTCCTCTTGTACCAGTGGGTAGAATTTTTTTAGAAACACCCATTTATATTTTTTTTAACTCTCTATAAACAAAAGATAATATTGTAAATGCGCAAGTGCCTGTTTATGAAGATTGACCTGGATTTTTAATGCATTTGGTTTTATTTATCATTTAAGTATAAAAGAATTGATAATATTTTCTAAACTACTATTAAATTAGTATAAAAGAATCATATGAGAACAGAAGTTGTGCGTTACTTGTGTTGCTCATTTATATATTTGTTAAACTTGTAGAATGACTGATTCAATAATATTTCAAACGATATCATTTGAAATGACGAAAGTAGAGATTTTTGTGATCGACTATTTGACTTGAACGGGAGAGGGCCATGTTTTTTGCCTAAAACTATTTTGAATTTGAATTTGATAATTGATGAAAAAAAAACTTTGGAATCAGAGGTTTATAATTAAACAAATATTCTGAAGAAGGATTTCTGCCATATAGAATAATTTTAATAATGAAACAAATATTCCGTCGTGACGCCTTCCAAGAGCGTGGGGAAAAATCTGACAAAAAAATAAACTAAGCCCTCCCTTATCAAGGTAAGTGGCAGATTCCTTAATAAGAAATCAGATTGAATTAAAGATTTTGAGATCATAGAAATTGTATCAGAGTAAGGGACTGGTACCTTTAGCTTTTCTATCTTTACTTAAGCATTGTGAATTATTCTGCAAGTGGGTTTATTGTTCACTATTTGTAACGTTGAACTTGTTAATCTATAGTCTGTTTTGTCTAGAAATAGAATGTATGTTTTGTGATCAATAGAACTTTTTGTTGTGTGGTTGCTATGTAATAAAAGTTTGCATATTGTAAGCTTTTTGTTCATTGTAAAACATTGTTATAAAGCGATCTATATTTGCCCTTTAAACCTTACTAATTGTCTATAGTATCACAGTAGTGTATTAAATTATAATTTAAATGTATAAAAATTATAATGTTTTTATCAATCATTAAAGAGTTGTCTGTTAAAACTGCAGTACCAAAAAGTCTCATTTATATAAATTAACACAAACAGACAGTTACACTGGCTGAAAAACCGGGGTATAAAACAGTCATGCCCTGCGTGTCAAAGGAAAGAAAATGTTCGTTCTCATCAACTACTTATCACAGCCTTTTGATGTTGGTTTGCAGCATCATCAATGGTATTCTTTGATCCGGTTTTAGGTCTATCTGTCGCTCACCTTCTTCCTGTTTATGCTCTAGTTGAAGAAAGGGAGAATATAAGGGCCTACATGTGATGTTAAGAGTGGTAGTTCGTAAGTCACAACTTTCATGAAACTAAAACGCAATACATATTATGAACGGTTACACAAAACGCTGTTCAAGCGTTCCACATCAATCTTGTCACCTCAAAACCGCAAGTCGGGTCTTCATCAAAATTTGTACATCAGTCATAAAACTGACAACAAAATATTGCGATTCTAACAAAAATGTGCCGAATGCCTCATGTGTCACATTTACTTGTAGTTGTTTTTCAAGAATCGTTCATTCTTCCTACAATCGTTCCATTAACATAACCTAAACATGTGAAGAATGTGCATAGATGCATATTTTATTATATAAGCTTATCTATGAATTCAAGTCTCCGATGATTTTTTTTTGGGGGTGAGTGTTAAGTTTTTTTTAGCCTTTTTAAACTAAATAACTGTTTGAGAATAAACTAATGTACTGGTTTAGGTCGGGTGTCGTTTTGTCATTGCTTGTCATGTTGAATGGAATATTTTCACTAATTGACATGTTTCGAAAATGGGCAGTTTCCTGAATCGAAAATCTAGTTGCACCCAATTATACCAAATATTATTTATAAAATGTCAAGTACAAACATACTGATCGAAGGTCTTGCCCACTAACTCCATGAAAACACTGCTTAAAGAATTTGGTAAAGTGCTGGATTTTACTTGGGAAGTAAAGACAATATAAAAATATTTATTTATCACAATAGTTCACGACATTTGTTTTACAAACTGGTAAAAGTACTGAATATATGTAGTCTACAGTTAGTATTACATGTTCTTGTATTTTAACAGCCAAATACTATAGTACAAAACATTTATACTTCCAACACGAATAAACCTTAATTTTTAAATTAAAGTCCCCTTTTGACAGTGGTAATATCATCTCCTGGTTTGAGTCTAATGATCTATAAAACATGTAAATAGCACTTACAAAGTTTATAGTACCTGTAATATACAATCTAGAAAAAAAATTCAAGAATGTGTAAAAAACTATCCACATTGCAGTGAAAGATAATAAATAATATAAAAAAAACACAAGAAAAATATGTGTTGTTCAGAGCTTGCAGTTCACACTCATTAGACATCTTTGTCTCTATCTAATTTCACTTTTTACTTGGCCAACCCTTTCAGCATGTCCATAGGCAGAGGGAAAACAATTGTAGAATTCCTCTCGGCTGCAATGCTGTTCAATGTTTGAAGGTATCTAAGTTGAATGGCGGCAGGCGATTGGGCCATAATGTCGGCTGCATCCTTTAGAGCTCTTGACGCACGTTGTTCTCCTTCAGCTGCCAAAACCTACATTAATAAGAAGTAAGTATATAAAAAAAATTGTTTCAAACAGGCATAGTGTCATGACTTAAAATTACTTTGATTTGAGACAAAATGATCTAAACACTATATGAGCTTTCCCTTCCTTTGAAGATTAATATGAGATGTGGAATAAAATAAACTTTGATCATAAGACAACTGCAAGAAAAGAAAAAGTCAGCGGCCTTTAACATTGACAGGGAGTAACTGCTTGTAATTCAGGAATTGATACCAATAAAGAGAATGATTAAATATAATTTTGAAGTAAGAAAACAATTGAAAAGAACTTTTTCTAAAATTGTAAATTCAAGAAAATAAGCGAACTGATTAAATTGTTTTTACTAAATGCAACTATGTTGACTGCAGCCTGCTTGATTTCAAAGAAATACAACCGGAAGCTTACCTTAGCACGGGCTTCTCTTGCTGCTTCCGCCTCAGCAGCCATAGCTCTCTGCAACTGAACCGGAAGTCTGACATCTTTACTGTAAAAACATTAAGCTAGATTAATAACTAGTGTTTTTATTAAAAGGTACCGAAGCAACCAATGAACATACAAGAGAACATTAAATAGATTAAATAAATTCAAATAATCTTTGAAATTTCCAAACGGATAAGGGGAAATTTTACACAAAGACCTGAATAAGTCAAAAATATATATTAAACTGGAACAACAGTAATGCTTGATGTTTAAAATAACCCTTGATTCCCTCAAATAAAACACATATGCAAAGTAATGATTCAATATTTTTTCTTAACTTACATTTCAACTCTTTCCACTTTGATTCCCCATGGATCGGTAGATTCATCTAGGATGTGCTGAAAAAGTGGCGGTTAGCAAAATAAGTCTGATTCAAACATATGGTTTGGTTTGTTTGTTTGTTGGGTTTTTTGTTTTGTTTTTTTTTTTTTTTTTTTTTTTTTTTTTTGAAAAAAGAGGGTTCCTAATTTACTTTATGCTTAGTGCACAAAACGATAATTTGGACTTAATTGAAACGACAGAACTGAAAACATTCTACAGTAATGAAATGTCAACACAGAGATATCGTCAGATGATCATATATGTTTCAAATTGTTGCACAAAATACCTGCATCTGGGCAGCGATAGAATCTCTATCTGTCAAGATTTCAGACATGTTCTTAGTTCCCAGCACGTTTCTAAGAGTGGTGGCCGCCAACAGTCTGGTGGAGTAATCGGCGTTCTCCACATTACAGACAGACATCGTTGGATCGAAAATTCTGCTGTAAATAACAGCATCAACAGCAACTGTCACAGAATCTTTGGTCAAAATCTGAAAGTTTTGAAATGTTTATTGTTTAATTCTGAATTAGGAACTTTGGTACAGTTGATCTTTTCCCACATTTCCCTTTTGTTCATTAAGAGTTCATCTATAATTGTTTATGTATTATAAAAAGAGAAAAACACAAGATAATACATGAAGACATATACAATTAAGCTTTATGGCTTATTTTTTGCAGTTTGTCAATCTATTTTATTCTAATTGGTTAATTTATACCTCTTGAGGTGGAACATCGTAAGACACGGTTCTGAGGTCGACCTTCTTAAATTCGTCAAGACAAGGTAAAATAAAGAACATTCCTGGAAGAGAAGAAAATAAATTAGCTTGGTTATAATGGAACAGGATGAGGTAAAAAGATGTAACCACATTTACATCTGATGAGGAAATGATGCTCTGTCCTGCGGAGTTGTCTACTTTTGTTAAGGTGGAATGTTTTTCCTTTATTTGGCAGTTGGTGTTTAAGGGAAAGATAATGATAATAGGTCAATTTACTCCAATGTCTTATTCATTGTAATGTCATTTTCTTATTTCTTAGGATGCTGGTATTGTTTGTAATATATTCTAATGATATTTGTTTATTAGTATTGTTGCATGTATTTTGTAACATATAAACTTGTGTTGTATTCGTGGTTTGTTACATGGACAAAACCCTGTTCTATTAATGTATTGTTTTATTTGACTATCTCACTTGTGTATGAAGTTTCTATCGTCTAGCAAGGGCTGTTCTGGGTTATGATAGACTATGGTGGACAACGACTTCGGAATTTCATCTTTGGTAAGCGTGCCTCCCCAAGATCTATTAACCCACTTGTAAAAATGTATAAAAAGACACGAACATGAAAATATGGCATTCTTTGGAGGATTGGAAAAAAAAACGATAAAGCCCCGGACCCTTCACCACACATTCCAGCCATGGGAACGGGACACAGACCATGGACTTTCATTCCTCACTTTTTACATCGTCTTAAATGATGAGGGTTTTGTACAGACTCTAGATTATAATTTTATTTCCTGATATAAAATAGTGGGGTAATACTCATTACAAATTACATTTTAGGTAAAACATTAACATATAATTTATACTTTTAATGGTTCACCTAAGCTATCTAAATAAAAAAATCCATGTACCACGACAAGTAGGTGTTTTATGTAAATCTTAAAGTTCAGAAAGGAGGAATATGTTTAAAAACCCTTATCAATAGATGCAGTCTATCAACCATCAATAGGAGATATCTCTATGGTTCAAGAACTGGTACTAGTTTTAAAAAAATGTTTGACTATATGCCAATTTTCAAGTGTGACGTAAAATGTAATTCATATATTTTTTTGTTAAAAATAAAATACTTACAATTTTTAACATGATATTTTCACAATGAATAATTGTACATACCAGGTCCTTTAGCTCCACCAGGAAGTACCCTTCCGAGGCGAAATATGACTGCTCTTTCATACTCCTGAACGATCTATCAAATATGAAAAAGAAAATTTTAGATAAAGTATAAGAAAACAAAAACACATTTAAAAACAATTAGACTGAGAATACAACCAATATTGTACAAAAACGATTCAGCAACTTGAAATAACTGTTTTTTATTTATTTTATTTTATTTTTTTTTTTTTTGATTAAGCAAAACTGTCTATCTAAGGTCATTTAAACTAACAGAAAATCCTGATAAGACGAGGTCAAGGAATCTAGTTCGTTTCGCGAGTATAGAATTTTAAAAATGTTCCAACCTTTTCAAATCACACAAAAGAATTGTCTTTTAATACTTTACAAATATTTATGACCTTGTATATGATTATATATCTATCCTAAAATAATTCGTATAAAACTGAAATCAAATGATGCCTAATGACTGCTTTGCCTTATATTAACCAGAGACAAAGTTGTTTATATCATACCTTTATTGTCATACAGAGTGAAAATGGGAAAAACAAAGCCACTAACAAGTAGGAAAGGCCCATCAGAATACATCCACAACAACCCATACCACCGCCATCTTCAGGTTCGCTTCGTCCTACATAAAAATAGTTTTCACGTGTATAAGTTACTGGTTTCTGCTTATTCATTCCAAATTTGGTGCACAATATTTCATCGCAAAATTTGCTTTCAAATCTTAAGATTCTTGTTGAAACTTTTGGTGTAACTTAATTGAGATTCTTAAGGCTAAAAAGCAAAAGTTTCAACAACAGGTTGTACAACCCATTGCGATCTAAAAACAAAACCCCAAATATATCAATTTTCGCTTCAGAAAAAGTCGGAAAATACGATGAAATTAGTTCAAATGACATTAATTAAATATTGCAGATGCTTTCGGAATCGGGAGTTGTGGATGTCCATTCAGGCATTAGTGTGCAAATGTTTTCAGCCAAACGTATTGTGCTTTATAAATGTGCATTAGAATAAACTTCATTATTTTCTATTCAAACCAAAGTTTATGACACGAAAGGTTCTAACTATAGACAAAGAATTTAAGAAATAATAACTTAATCATCTTCGCTTGTCAAGAGTAAACTACGAGAGGCCGTGCCACAATAACAATATTTCATTCATGGTGTTTTTTACGTGTATGGAATACAAAAGCATCACAATGAAAGCTAAACCCAAAAGCATCCTTATCAAAACGTGGAAATTATATCGTTATTTTGGCATTTAAAACGGACACTCGTAGTTAGTCACTCGTGACCACTCGTGACCATCCGGTATCTCATGCAAATCCCACCCTTGGAAATGTTATAAAGCATGCGTTAGTAATCAAAAACAAAGGAGCGTAATTTCAGAGACATGTAGGGGGTATTCGTACCTTAATTGTAAGACACAAAGACAATGGAAAAGTAAGCACGACAATAAGATAGGACAATCCCACTAAAATACATCCACAACACCCGATCCCTTCTGGTTGAGCATTTAGGTTTTCTCTGTCAGAATGCTGTACTAAAATCAAAATAAAGATAAATGTATATCTAGAAGAAAACAAGCATCTGAAATATAAAACGGCTTTTCGTCCAGACCTGATAAAAAAATAAACATTTTTTTTTCAAGATGCAATTGGCAACCTATGGCTTTCTTTATCCATATTTTCGGTACTGAAATAAAAGAGTAATGAAAATACACATCTGAGCTGACTTTCAGCTTACTCTGTCATTTACAATAATAAAAATAAATGCAAAATAATTAAGCTTTGCAGTGCAACCAAACGACTTAAGTAAGGAAATGCGGTGTTTTATAGAAGGCTACTATTTTAGGACTTTTCTTTTGTCTATAATTTTAAGTAGGCCCGTACCTTTTCCTTACAGAAAATAGATATCCTTATTTTCAAAACTGAAGTACTTTAGCTTAGTTAATATCTATTTACTGTTGGTTGTTTGAAACTCTCGAAGTCAATTGTTTTACCCCAATAGAAGAAAAGGACTAGAAAGGTGTACAACCATGAATCAGGGAAAGTCCAGATCAGATTGAAATTGTTATATTTTCACGAGTGGACGAGACAGATACTCTTACTCAATTCTTTGTTTTAGCAATTAAACTATGACATATCTGTAAAAAAAAATGTAAGAATCTGATGAAAATCTTGAAGACTAAACTAATAATCAAAGCACAAAAAAGCCCCTAAAATCTCTTGATACAATTCATTGAAATAAAAAGCTGGTCAAGTATCGCATTTCAAATATTTTTTTATGAAACAAAGTGAAATGCTGTACTTCGTTCTATATATGGACACTGATCAATAAATCAATTATGCTTGCAATACAATACACTTTATTGCTGTTTAAATATACTTCAATAGTTATAAAAGGGTTAATTTAAATTTAAGGTTCATTTTTGGATCATATTTGAACTACATTATATTAAGCTTAAATGCCATTATGTGTGGCTGTGTTTAAAAACTTATGGTCAAACAAAAAAATCAATTATAGATCTTAAGCAATGAAAACCAATTATTGTTTTCTTTTAACTATTTCTCTTGTTAATGTGATGCAAGGTTTAGGGGTATTTTTCATGCTTAAATTCAAGAGATTAAAGTATTTTCTTTCCATCCCTGTTAAGTCAATGAAACATGGTTTTGTTGTCAGTTAGACTGGTATGTTTCAGTCAGTAAAGAGTGCAGTTAATAAGTAATTTTTTAAAACAGTTTATATCAAGTTTGAGAAGATAGAGAAATTACTCATATCAATGTATTTATCTATTATATAAGTTGCACTGTTGTGATCTTAAATGTAGGGTTATTGTTTGGGATTACTAATTTACAGCAGGTTTTTTTTTTACTTTCACTGATGCAACTTAATTTAGACACACCAAAATGAAATCGATATAGTCTTTTACAGGGCTTGCAATCTTGCTCCCCCACCACGCCCTTATAGGTACAAACGCACTTAAATATTCTTTAACGGTTACCAATCATGTTTCTCAATATAAATTTTTACACCAGTAACTAAACATTTAAGGTATTAACATTATTGAGAAAATCATTAAAAGGTAACCGTCATGAATGGTTTATATTATTGACAAAGTCCTTTGCTGAGGGGTATAACATACAGACAAATACTGGTGCTATTGATCATACTAGCATTACAGACATGTACTAAATGTAAAATTCTAGCACAAAAAATATACCTAATATCTCTCTTACCTTTATTATAATTCTCCATTTTATAACTAACTTGTTAAGTATTCAATACACAAGAACCACAGTGACGTCACGGGTACCTGCTGTATACTATATATTGACAGGGGATTTCGTAAACACGTACAATACTAGTCTACCCCCTTATTGTCAACGTCATAAAACACTTGATCAATTTAAGAATAAGATTTCGAAATTGCTGTATATGGATCAAGTCTCGTGACCCAGTTGCCAATACAAATGTTGTTTACACACAGGTAAAAATCAGGTATACTTGTTTATAGATATACATTTAAAACTACGTATAGCTGTATTAAACGTATTTAATTATAATTTATGTGGTTAATGCATACGTGCAATCTTTACTGGTTATCTGAAATATCTGGCATAACCACTCCACGGACCACTTAACTCGCAAAAGGGGGGGGGGGCTAATTGCTTTTTCAGCGCAAACCAAAAAACCCAAGACCCTCCCTTCAAGTTGAATGGTCGGTTCCTTAAAAAAGTAAAAGCTTAAAAGTCAGAGAAATCACAATGAATCACTGTGAATTTTTTATATATTTTATTGTTTGGGTATAAGCATGTCCACGTCGTCATGTGTTCTGGGAGGCGAATAGACCCTTAGCAGAGCTCGGATTGTCGCAAGGGTGGAGCTCACGTCGGATGAATTCGCAATTCTCAGACTACAGAGCGATCAAAGTGTGTACCTTATGAGTCGAAATAGGGTGGCACTCGGGAAAAGAGTTTTCATTGCCACTTAAAAAAGGAGTAAGGGTAGGGACGGGAAATTTAGCCTCCTGCATGGGCATCCTACAGGTTCTTCTCTAACCGAGACCTGCAGCAGGGATCTTTAACATTGTTCGAGGAACGTGACATTTTTCCCAACACGGTGCGGCCAGGGTTTTCGCATTATAACCTGACGAACCCAGCATTTCTTATGACAGGGCTGCCACATTCAACCACCTGGGACACACATCCCATTCCGCTTTGTTAGCAAAGTGACCTGACCCGATTTCAGGTTTCTGAGCACTGAGTGCTAAAGAGTGACTCTTTAGTGGACTTTTACCGACAAGCTTAGCACTGCTGCGGGCCTATTCGCCACCCGAAATCTCTGAAGACTGACGCTCGCTTTCACGTTCTCACCTTATAAATACATGATGCTTGTATATTTCATTACCTTGTTTAACCATTGTAGATTTTCATAATGATGAAAACTCAACTTTAAATTTTGTTCTGCATGTCGTCTAATTTATTTTTCAGAATACGCGTTAATTCAATTTCCTAGTTTTTGATGCCTTTATCCTTTACATAGTTCAAATAATTATGACGTCCTAGTAGCCTTTTTGGGGATCTAAAAATGTCCAAATAACTAAGAGGAAGGGCGTTATGATTTTCTGGACTATCCTTAATGGTTAATATATGATGTCTGCATCCCATCGCCTGAATTATGAAGACTTAAACAAACATATGACAAAGATACAAAAAAGATCAAATGTTCCACGTGTGACATTTCAAGGTCGGGAAGGCTAAAAAGTATTAGTTGACACAATAAGATACCCCCAAAACAATCAAATTGTAGACACCATTACCCCCCCCCCCAAACAAATGCTGTTATAGCAATACGACTCCATGTGGTAACGACGTTGCCACACACTGCTTGCTGAAACACACCGAAGTATCGTCTTCGAACAGTTTAGTGATTGGTGATATCCAAGGTTAAAGGTATTGCAAAAATGTAAACATTGTCTGATTTCTACGAAACTTTATATACAGGGTATATGGGTGATGGCGACTAAAGGCGAATTGTCAGAATTCTTCGAAGAGAACAGACATTAAAGGAGAACGGGAGGGGACATTTTACGTTTCGGGAAATACGACCAAACAACATAACAATGTGTTGTTAAATTTTGTGATGCCGTGAGACAAATGCATGAGCTTGTGTCTATTCTTCATACGATTAAAGATATCGATTTGTCATAGCATAGTGTTTTGTAATATCGTCTTGGTATTGCTCGTTTGCAGAAACTGCTTACTATTGTGAAGACTTTTGTTCATTGTAATATTTGTTTCTCGTACAAGAACAAAGGCATTACAAAACTGTAAGTGCTTGTTACCAAGCAAGCATTTTGTTACTGGCGTGTAAATAGAATATCAGAAACGAGCCTTATTGATTCAAAATGTCAGTTTTCACTACGTTAACAATTAATATCTCATGAAAAGTTAATGCAACAATTTTATTCTGATTATAGAATGGTCAATTAATACCCTTATAATGGGGATATTTAGGGAACAGAATAAATAACATGCAATTGAAAATGCCTAAATTGTTTAAATTTTTGTTAAAGGCATATTTAGGAACAAGTGTGGCCACTAAAAGTATGTCTCGCCTGCCGGCACCATCACTTAAATCAACTACCTAAGCTTTTGTTTCTTGATATAAACACAATGAGTGTTTGTATACCCAATATCAGATGCCTAGCTATTATACTTTTCTAGCAATTCATCGTCCACAAAAGTCTTACAAAAAGTTTACGGCCTGAAAAAAGACCTAAGTTCACAGAGTCACTGAAGCGTGAAAATGGGGTCAGGGTCACACAGCATGGTGACAGTTGCGTAGACCATAACCTGAACTGTCTGTATACCCAATATCAGATGCCTAGCTATTATACTTTTCCAGCAAATCATCGTCCACAAAAGTCTTACAAATGAGTTTAAGGCCTGAAAAACTGAAAAAAGACCTAATATCACAGAATCACTGGAGCGTAAAAATAGGGTCAGGGTCAAACAGCATGGTGACAGTTGCGTAGACCATAACCTGAACTGTCTGTATACCCAATATTAGATGCCTAGCTATTATACTTTTCCAGCAAATCATCGTCCACAAAAGTCTTACAAAAAAGTTTACGATCTGAAAAAAGACCTAAGTTCACAGAGTCACTGGAGCGTGAAAATGGGGTCAGGGTCACACTGCATGGTGACAGTTGTGTAGACCATAACCTGAACTGTCTGTATACCCAATATCAGATGCCTCGCTATTATACTTTTCCAGCAAATCATCGTCCACAAAAGTCTTACAAATGAGTTTAAGGCCTGAAAAAAGACTTAAGTTCACAGAATCACTCGAGCATGAAAATGGGGTCAGGGTCACACGGCATTGTGACAGTTGCGTAGACCATAACCTGAACTGTCTGTATACCCAATATTAGATGCCTAGCTATTATACTTTTCCAGCAAATCATCGTCCACAAAAGTCTTACAAAAAAGTTTACGATCTGAAAAAAGACCTAAGTTCACAGAGTCACTGGAGCGTGAAAATGGGGTCAGGGTCACACGGCATGGTGACAGTTGTGTAGACCATAACCTGAACTGTCTGTATACCAAATATCAGATGCCTAGCTATTATACTTTTCAAGCAATTCATTGTCCACAAAAGTCTTACAAAAAAGTTTACGACGCCGCCGCCGCCGCCGCCGCCGCCGCCGCCGCCGCCGGAAAGTAAAACATATGTCTCGCCTTCAGCGACTATTCGTCGCAGGCGAGACAAAAATGGTCTTTTAAAATCTTTCATCTAGCAATCAAATAGTGTATGAAGCTCAGGATGTTGTCAGCATTATATAATCCACTATAGAAATAGAATTGAACTACTGAATGGTATTTTTCTCTTTCAAAAAAAGCTTTTGATCTTTTACATGAATCACATTGGCATTTGCTTGCCTTCGACTTGTATATGGTATAAACAAGATACATGTATATATATTTTTTTTTCATCTGATATAAATAACTGCATGTTTTGATGATTTTGTTAATTGTTTTTAAATGGTCTTAAATGATAATTCATTTCCGTTTGTCATAGGTTTTTTTTTTGTCTTCCTTAACCGGATTTAACACTGAATATTGACGGTTGGCAGCGTGACGGTGTGCTATAGGAAGCAGAAACTGCTTACTCTTCTGGATCACCTATATCACTCTCGTCACGTCTTGAGTTTGCGTTGTTGATTGCTATTCAGTTGTTTTTTGTATTTATGTTTCATGTTGTTTGTTTTTACGTATTTTTCGTGTTGGTGTTAGCTTGTTTTGTCTCTATCCTTTGGGACTTTTGACATTCAAATGCCCAATTGATCTGCTTCTTGTTAAACTATTTGTTAAATAGATATAGCCAAAAAAAAATACCAGATATATATATGAGGGGGGTAGGACCTTTTTCGGGACACCGGGATTGGCCATATTTAAGCTCGGGATTCCGGGATTTGGACAATTTAAGTTCGGGATTCCGGGATAGAATTATATCAACTTTACCGGGCTTCGGGATTTTCTCATTTTTAAGTCGGGATGACGGGATTTTGTAAAAATTAGTTCGGGATTCCGGGATCAGACCCCCTCCTACCCCCCCTCATATAGAACTGTTTTGATGATTTTGTTGTATTAAAAAGGTCCGAGATGATTATTCATTTCCGGTTGTTTTTCCAACGATATTGTTATGTTGCATTACTTCCAAGGCCTCCAGATCGCAAAAGAAGTGGGCTGTTTGTAACCATAAAGCCAATGGCCAGTCACCCCTTTGGCAATTTGGTCATTCTGGTTCAGTGTCTTTGTTATCGTTCCGGTATTTAAAAACTCACTTAGGGACTTTATATACCAAATAAACTAGAACATGATAATAACAACAATAACATCTTAACTATCAAACAAAATTCAACCTTAGAGTTTCTATCTAGTAGTCGACTAACAACCTATTTCTTCAAGTAAGGTGATCTTTAGATTTAAACAAATGTACATCTTCAAAATAGAATGGCAAAACAAATCGCATTCCAATAATTCAAATGCTGTTTACATGAATATTGCACAGTCTATAAGTTTATTTTTAGGTGTGCATATTGACTTTTTACTTTCGAATGTCCTTTTGGTACCTTGCATCTTCTTTCCCGTTGAAAAAAGTTTTATAAGCTGGTTATTTGTATACTAAGAGATCGAAATAACCTTTGATAATGAAGTATTTACGAAATCGATGCACTTTGCGGATATTTATTCATAAACACATGATGAGTAATTCGGTATACATATTTTTATTTACACTATAAATAAGGTAAACATAAAAATACAAAAAGAATATATGCGAAATTTAACACAATTTGTATCACTGTAAAAAGTTTTGATTGTTATTATCATAAGTTACTTTACAAATACCTTCAATGTGAAAGCTTATCAAGACCATCTCAAAACATTTGAGCTTTTAGAATCTATTTCTCATTTTCTTTAGTTTAAACATACAAAAAAAACCAATCTGTTTGAATTCGAGTCATTTATTTTAGAAAATTAATCATTATACCCGTATGTCTCAGGCCTTAGGGTCTGATAATAAGAGAATGATGTATTTGTTATTTTGTTTACATTAAATAAAAACCAAGTAGATCTATATAAACAACACAATAAACATGGCTTAAGTAAATAAGTAATTACATCAAATAAACTATAACTTTTTTAAAATAGCAAAAATAGAAAAAAAACTGGTTATATTACTATTCAACTATTTCATTATAACGGTGTCCAAAGTTAAATTTTATTTGTTGTAATACTTAGTGAATGGCAGTTATGTACATTTATTTTTTCATCATTCCACTAAGCAAGTCCATAGGAAGAGGGAATACAATTGTTGAGTTCTTCTCTGCTGAGATTGATGTAAGGGTCTGAAGATACCTGAGTTGAATAGCAGCAGGCGATTGGGCCATGATGTCGGCTGCTTCTTTAAGAGCACGTGAAGCCTTTTGTTCACCTTCTGCTGCCAACACCTGTAGAAAGAAAGACCAGTTTATTTATTATCTCGTTTTGATCCAAGATAGTAAGTAATTTTGTTTTATTGTAGATTATTTCATAGATAAAAGTTTGATGTAACAAAATAATATCATTAATTACTATTTACTTACAGATAATGGACTTGTTGAAAATATTGTCTTGACATATAAAAAAAGGACAATTGCATCAACAATCATACATAATCATAATAGTTTTGACTCGATATAACATTGAAATATAAGGTCGGTGCATTAAATTTATGAAGGTCTTATGCGAGCATTTAGAATAATTGTAAGTCCTTTTTGAAGTTTATAGTTTAGAGCTTGAATTTCAGTCATTTATAAAAAAATCCTACTCTATAAAACCTAGAGTAGGTGTCGATTTTTAAAAAATGTTTAAATAACTGACCAAAATTCAAGCTCCTTTGTTTATGATTTTAAATTTTCAGGTTATCTATACTAACCTTAGCTCTGGCCTCTCTTGACGCTTCTGCCTCAGCAGCCATTGCTCTTTGTAACTGGACTGGCAGTCTGACGTCCTTGCTGAAATTTGAATTAAAGATGGAGTTAGAAAAGAGATATAAGAGATGGTTTTTATAAGCTAGACGCAAGTTTCCGGTTTCGTCACTTAACTCTTATTCTTAATTTGATCAAAATAATTTTAAATAATCTAAAACTGCTATAATCATTTAAGTACATGTATTTTACTGACACAGATTCAATTGTACGTAGAAAGTACTTACATTTCAACTCTCTCTACTTTGATTCCCCATGGATCAGTTGATTCGTCTAGAATATGCTGAAAAACATTAACAAAGGATTATTACTTCAAACTGTATATCTTTTCAGAGTTAGTTATTGAACAAGCTGGATGCTCACTCAAAAATGAAGAATCGTGGTTTAAGCTTTTAGCTCCATCGTACAAATGCAGTAATGGTTTTCATTATCAATATAAATATATAATGAATTATACGAAGAAACGTCGCAAAGGTACGATTTATAGGAATATAAAGACAATTCAATAAAAGATAACAAGAAAATATAGTCTGTCACACAAACCTGCATTGTTTGAGCAATGTTGTCTCTTTCTGTTAGTAGTTCAGACATGTTCTTGGTACCCAGAACATTCCTTAGGGTGGTAGCAGCCAAAAGCCTTGTAGAGCTGAGTGCATTTTCAACATTACAGACTGACAGTATGGGATCGAAAACTCTGCTGTAAATAACGCCATCCACAGCGACCGTCACAGAATCTTTGGTTAAGATCTGCAAAACAATGATAGGGATGTCTATTTTCCTTGAAAATACCTTCATATATTTTAATCCAGCAATCGTCAACTTCGTTTAGCATTAGAACGTTTTCAAACGAATAATTTTAATTAGTTGACAATTAACCATTTTTTACAGTTTCGAGTCATTTATTAAATATTAAGTATCAGGCAGTGGTGGCACATGGAGAAAAAAACCCACAAACTTTTGATCATGGAATTCGATAAAACTATGCAATATAACAACATTTCAATTGATTTAAGTTCTTAATTATTTTACCTTTTTAAGATAAAATCATTTGAAATTTAGTTGAATTGTACAGTAAAAAATTCCAGAAAATTTCCCCGCCAATTTTTTTTTATATATAACCAGTTAAAAATTTTCAAGACAATTTACACTTTTTTTAAATGTATCATCTTGTTAGAATTTGAATGCATGTAATCCAAAAACCTGAAATTAAAAATTTTAATGCGCCACCCACTGCCTGACGCTGCATAACTATAACATTGTCACACACATCCAATTATAGTATTATCTATTATATGTAACATTATTGGTTAACATTGATTTACGACAGCTGGGGGACATGATACAGTTGAGTTCTATTCTAACATCTCTACTATCAGGCTACGGTCGATAGTTCTAAAACTGTTCTTAGGTAGAAAAGTAACCGTCATAACCTTTTCTATGGTACACCCTGTCTCAAACTGTTCAAATCTGTTTCAGGACCTCACCATGTGGTCTACATTCTTACAATGATTTTTTTAGCACTGACAGTTTTTTCGAGCATTTACTTTACTGTATTTAAATTTCCTAAATGTTACAGGGTAGTCGAGTTACATGCCATCAAGAACATTTTGCAGTATAGTTGTTACAAAGAAGGCAAACTTTTAGCGTTCATACTAGTATCTTCTTTTGGCGTAAAACATACTGTCAAGGAACAATTTACTCTACTGCCAGGCTAAGTAATCATAAGCAAGAGAACAGAACACAGAACAGATTTGAAACTGTTATGAGACAGTTCTTTTTAACCTATAGTGGAGCAGTTTTAGAACAGGTTCCTGAAAGTTGTAAAGAGATTCTAGAGTTGAACACAACTGTATATATATTTACTTCTTGTGGTGGAATGTCAAACGAAACTGTTCTAAGATCTACTTTCTTGAACTCATCAATACAAGGCAGGATAAAAAACATTCCTGCAACAAAAGATGGTAGAATATTGTAAACATGTTAATTTTATTCGGTGTTACTAGTACAAAATACCTTGGCAATTTTAATGATAGCAGTAATGATCATAATTTTTTTAAAATCTAATATTCATTTATATCTGTAATACCCTTGGTGTTACAAACTGGAGAGAATCACCTTAGATTAAATTAAAGCTCTTAAATTCATACATACCTGGCCCTTTCGCCCCTCCGGGTAACACTCTTCCTAAACGAAATATGACAGCACGTTCATACTCTTGTACTATCTGAAATTGAAAATTATATTCATTAACATTTATATCACAAAATATTTATTTAAGTATATACTTACGTGGACACATTTTAAAGTATATGTAAAAGACATCTTTATTCATAAGCCACACTTTCAAAATATAATCTTAAAAGAGATTCTCAAAAGATAATAGATATCCAACAGAAATAAAAAAAAAATCGGTTCACTTTGTTTATAAAATACATATATATTATTCAGGTTCAAAGTATCGAAGAAAAAAATCACGAAATGTTTAATTTTTAGTTTTGATGGTTAATTGTTAATTGTGAATCTAGTAGAAAAGAAGGTCTTAAAATCAACGATAGCTAGAGGACCGGAGTCTTTAAGGCAAACATGACTTATAACTATTTGTACGGGATTGAATGTATACTTTACCTTTATTGTCATGCACAACGAGAAAGGAAAGAAGAGAATAACTAGTACATATGACAATCCCATCAAAATACAGCCACAGCATCCTATGCTGTTATCATCAGAGGGTGTATAACCTACAAAAATGACAAAAAATTGAACTCAACAGGCTTATAGATGTCTTCTTGTGGTAGGTAGCCTTTAATAGTGTTTTTTTTTAATAATCGAGAGAAACCATAAGTCTCTAGAAGACTGAGATAATAAACTTCTTTTTGTTGTTTACCGTAGAATGTAAAGTTTACCCAAGGCCTCAGACCATTAATGTTAAAGACTACCACACTGGACTGAATTCTTTAGAATTTAATTAGACATTTACTAGAAAGTGGTTCTATCGAGTAGAAATCATACTTTCGATTGCCTACAGTACAATGAATGATACACTAACTCGTGAGCATTTATTCCTTAAAAGGAAAATCATCTGTCCTGATAAAATTATTTAAGAAGTTATAACACATAGTAGCCCCATTACCCTTAAGTTGTATTCTAAACTATTCAATCTTATTCTCAAATCTGGTCATTATCCACAATCATGGAACAGTTCTTTAACTATTCTTATTCATAAGTCAGGAGATAAAAATAACCCTACCAACTATAAAGGAATATCATTAATTGTCTTTCTAAAGTGTTTAGTAGTGTACTGAATAACATACTCTCAGATTTTATGAAGGATAAATTATCAAATAATCAGTTTGGATTTTGACCAAACCATAGATCAAACCAGCGATAGTTTATACATAATCGAGGCTTGTAAGAAAACCCCTTCACCACGCCCTAATAGGGACAAACGCACTAACACTTTTACATGTATTTATAGTTTTAACTTGACGGTTAGTTTTGCATTCTATGTTCCGATTTTTGCACCAGTGAGCATTATGAATGTTTACATTATAGAGAAAAAATCATTAAGCATTACTGTTGGGAACGTTAAATATTCAATAATTTACAATATTGACAAAGTACTGAGCTCAAGGCTATAATGAGCATTGAAAAATAGATGTTATGTATAAAGTTATTAACCTTAATGAAATGTTCATAAACGACAAATAAGAATGATTATTTTAGCAAATATTTTCACCAATTATATTATCTTACCTTTATTATGATTTTCCATATTCTAAATAAACTTGTAAGGCAGCCAATACACAATAACCAGTATGACGTCACGGGTACCTGATCTCAGGTTATAAAGAAATAAATTGCAGTATCTAGAATTTCGTAAGCACAGTGATACGAATAATCAACCCCTCAAAAACACTTTATCAATTAAAGCAAATTTCGAAATAACTCCATAAGATCTCGTGACACAAGTTTCCAATACAAACGTTGCTCACTCACAGGTAAAAACAAGGTATATAAATATTAAACTGCGTCTCTGTATATATGTATGAAAGGTCATGGTATTGATTAAAGAGTCATATAATAACTATTAAAATAAAACATTATTCATTAATATCCTTGGTTATAATATCGTTTTTTTTTGTATGCACACGTATAATTTCATTTTTTAAAAGCATTTTATGGATGTATTTCATTGATACTGTTAACATCTAGCTTATAATACAGCGGTATTTCATCGAATGACTTCTATGAGTCCGGTATTTCTCACTACCATAGATGGTGCCATGCCATTTCTGATTCTGGAGTCTAGAAACTTGCACAGGACTTCGCATTATTGACCGACCATTTAACTTGAAGGGGCGCCTTGTTTCTTTTTATCTGGCCAGACATTGAGGTTACATTAAGTGTATTGTATTATTAATCAAACTATATATATGTTACAGTAAATTTGTGTAATCAGTAAATACGTGAATTTCCTAAAGCTATCAGTAAATTCGTGTATTTACTGGGTGATTTAGGAAATACATGTATTTCCTGAGTTGACCAGTAAATACGTGTATTTACTGATTTTTCTTGTACATTTTACACGTATTTACTGGACATGGTTGGTGACACCAAATGTAGCATATAACATCAATTTAAGGTTTAAAACATCAAATTTTGTTTTTGTTTAACTTTTATTAAGGTCTTTATTAGATTTTACAAGCTTAATTTTTGGTAGTGATACTTTATATCTTTTTTTATATTAAGCTTTGTGTAATCATTTTTTTAACAGAGACGATGTACATTAATAGTAATGAGCAGCGGCGCTCAGTTTGTCTGTAAGAAGTCTTATATAAAGCGCTAAGAACCTGATATCGGGCCTGGCCGTTTGGCTCAAAGAGCGACTAACACATGTTCCGAAGGCGGTAGATATTGGGTGGCCCTGCCATAATGAATTCCAGGGTCTTCAGGGTATAATGGGGAAAACCTGATCCCAAACCATAGTACAGCATCTTGTTGGGAAATATGTCACGTTTTTCGCCAGTGGAAGAACCCTACTGCAGATCTCGATAAGAATAGGTTCCCTAGGAATCTCCTGCAGGAGGCTAATGATTACATCTTGCTACCCATCCCTTCATCTCGGATTGGCCTTGTGTTCCAAATATTCTCCACTTCATCACCATTTTCATGTTCATTTTGTCATCCCAGTCGAACACGTACGGCTAGTTTCTGTCAGTTTTGTTAATGAATGAAAATTGTCTTATGAATTATTGTCTTACAAAATGAAACAAACAACAATTTACTTCATCAAAATCAGGTTGAATTAGAAACAAAATGGATATTAACCATAATTACGCGAGTGAGTGAGTGAGGTGGTGTTTTACGTCCTTGCAACACCATGAACACCATATAGTTTATTAAAAGGCGATGAACATGAAAAAAATTATAACATGAACATGAAATGATGAAAAATATGGGGATGGAGTGGGAAAAATGGGAACAATATCTTTCAAATAGCCGCACAGGATAAAGGGCATGTAGTCCACAAATGGATCTTTTACATGCATGAAACTGACAACTGCCGCCCTATTCAGCCACCTAGGGTACACACTTTGTTTATTAATCAGAACTATAAGCCAAAAAGCTATTAAGAACATGTAACAGATTTGAAATCAAAGAAAAAAATGTACAAGTCACAAACATGTCTTAATATCTACAAAGGTTTGTTTTCCAAAATAAGTATCAGTAAAAACGTGTAAAATCTCTTCAAAGGTTCAGGAAATTCATGTATTTACTGACCATTTTTAGTAAATACATGTATTTACTGGGTGCCTTAGTAAATTCACGTATTTACTAAATTTCAGTAAATACGTGTATTTACTGATTACACATATTTACTGTAACATATATATATATGCCACATTTCTGTAAAATATAATTATTGCATACGATTTAGTTTTTGCATAGTACGATCTAGCTTATAATACAGCGGAATTTCATCGAATGACGTCTACCGTCCGGTATTTCTCACTTCTATAGATGGTGCCATGGCATTTCTGATTCTGGAGTCTAGAAATTTGCACAGGACCTCGCATTATGGACCGACCATTTAACTTGAATGGACGCATTGTTTTTTTTTATCTGGCCAGACATTGAGGTTACTTTAAGTGTATTGTATTATTAATCAAACTATATATGCCAGATTTCTGTAAAATATAATTATTGCATACGATTGCATAATGATTCAATACATGTCTTAAACATTGAATTTTATCAAAAAGTAATATCTGTGTAATCTTATTGCTCTGATTTTCCTCTCAATAATAGAGGAAATAATAGTAGAATAGGCCAAGCTCACAATTTCGTCTTTTATTTTATTGTATTTAAAAGAAGAAATTATTTCAATCAGTATGAGAGGTACGAAAGTGAAAGAGAGAAAGTGTGTCTGAGAATTTTGATTATATATGCCCTAACAGGCCGATGATTGGTTTAAAAAAATACTTTATACTTTACACTTTATACCCGTATGTTTAAGGCTCAAGAGTCTGATAATAAGAGTGATGTTTTTATTATTTTTTCTTTACTTTTTAATACACTTAGATCTACATAAAAACAACACGATAAACATGCTTAAGTTAATAAGTTATTACATCAAATAGACTAGAACTTTTGTCATCCCAACTGATCCAATAGGGAAACAAGTATTAAAAATAGCTTTTGATTTGTTTTTTTTTTTAAATTTATTTATGAAATAATATAGTGACAACGGAAGTTGTGTTACACAAAATGTAGTTAATCATTGTGGTCAAGAAAGCTCACCAGGTTCAAAAGTATTTGATTGAAAAATACATGACATAGATAACTTTACTTAAATAGAATAAAAACCCACAGGATTATAAAAAGATGAAACTAGCAGAGCGACACGTCTGACGCAAAAGTTGCTCTCACAAGGTTATGATGCTCCTCGGTTGCTGTCTTCACTCAAGAAATTTCACGGAAGAAATCATGTTCTTATAGACAAATATGGGATTTCGATCTCTCAGATGAGTGCAGATGTTGGTTTGTCATAGGTTTTTGTTTTGTCTTCCTTTACCGGATTTGACACGCTGAAAGGACTATTGGCAACGCGACGGGTGTGCTATAGCAAGCAGGAACTGCTTACTCTTCCGGAGCACCTGAGTTCACTTTTGTTTCGACTAGAGTTCGCGTTCTTGATTGATATTCAGTCATTTTGTGTTTCCATGTTTTACATGTTGTCTGTTTTTGTCCCGTTCTTGTTTGTGTTTACTGGTTTTGTCTCTGCACTTTCGGACTTTTGACATTCGGATACCCCATTGGTACCTCTGTTTATTTTAAACATTTATAATTCTAAAGGCAAAAGAAAAATGTCAGTAGATTCTATGAAAATGTCTCCGTATTTAATGTTGAGCAGAAGGTAAAAATCTTATACTAACAAATAACTTCTGCCTCGTTCAAGGTGCCAGTTTAGCATATCAATGAGATAAAGATCACCATTTCTTGTAACATTCATGTTCAGATCCATCATTGTAATAGATATAAAAATGGTTATTTGTACTATTCGTTCAACTTTTTCGTAACAATGTCCAAAGTTAAGTTTTATTTTGCTGTATAGAGTAAGTAACAGATCTGTACATTTATTTTTTCATCATTCCACTAAGCATGTCCATCGGTAGAGGGAATACAATTGTTGAATTCTTCTCTGCTGAGATTGACGTAAGAGTCTGTAGATACCTGAGCTGAATTGCAGCAGGCGACTGGGCCATGATGTCGGCTGCTTCTTTAAGAGCACGTGAGGCATTTTGTTCACCTTCTGCTGCCAAAACCTGTAAAGAGATGGTGATAGAATTTAAAGAAAAATCCAAAATATTGAGTAATGTATGTACTACAGTATAATATTACATTAAGATTGATGTAACAAAATTGAGTATCCTCGATTCATATCTTTTCACAACTAAATTACTGTCTAGATATACAAAAAAGAAGGACAGGAGTCCGAGAGCAATCGAACGACGCGAAGTCAATAATGGGGTTTCCGATGGGATTAAAACATAAAGGTTAGTGTTAACTGAAAGAAACATCATTATTTAACAATATTATAACGCCGGTTGATCGTCATTCAACATTTGAACCGGTAAAAATTGTCATTGAAGCGAGGGCCTATCCGAAGTATGTCCTCCCTTGTGAAAGGGTATATGGGGGGATTTTTTTTTAATGAACACAAGCCCCTGTGCATGAAGTAACAGTCAGACAACATTAAACACACAAAGTAACGAATAGCAATCAACAACGCAAACTCAAGTGGTGGCAAATCATAATTGTTTTGGCTTTATCTGGGAATTTCATATAATTCTAGGTCCTATTGGAAGCTTTTAGCATTTTATTTCAGTTTTAATTAATATGATGAAAAATTGTCAGTTTAACTTTGCTAACCTTTGCTCTGGCCTCTCTCGATGCCTCTGCTTCAGCAGCCATTGCTCTTTGTAACTGGAATGGCAGTCTGACATCCTTGCTGAAATTTTTAAATAATAAGTTGCGTTACACGCGTACGTAAGGAGGTTCGAAAAATTAGACATGAGTATTGTTTTGGTTTAACTCACTTCAATTTTATTAGCTTAATTTATTGAATATAGATAAATAAAGACTTTTTAACAATATGAAGTTTTTAATCAACAAAGATAATAAAAATAATTCATCTAAGCACAACCTGTATTAATCATTGAAGAGTTCAACAAAAGAACTATATTCACCATATTCAATTTTACGTTAAAATGCTTACATTTCAACTCTCTCTACTTTGATTCCCCATGGATCAGTTGACTCATCTAAAATTACCTAAAACACATAGACACGACATCATTACTTTAATCTGTATACCTTTTTAGAGAAAGTTAAGGAACACATATTATATATACTAGAGTGAAGAATCATTTTTTAAAATATATTTCCATTGTAGTGGTTTTTATTAAAAAGAATACATGATGATTGAAGCAAAGAGGATGGGATCATGCGACTGTCAAACGTCCAAAAGGGCAATGACAAAACCGGTAAACACGAACAAGAGCAGAAACACAAAACACAAAATTAACCGAACGGAAATTTACAACGCGAACTCAAGTCTTAACAAAAGAGAACTCGGGTGCTCCAGAAGAATAAGCGGTTCCTGCCTGCTATAGCACACCCGTCGTGTTGTCAATTTCCGATTCAGTGTTTCAAATCTGGTAAAGAAAGACAAAACAAAACTCTACGACAAGCCAACATCTTCACTCATTTTAGAGAGAGAAATCCCGATTTTGTACGATTTATAGGTATATATAACTACTTCAATGGCAAATAACACAGAAAAGATAATTTGCGATATATACCTGCATTGTATGAGCAATGCTGTCTCTTTCTGTAAGAAGTTCAGACATGTTCTTAGTTCCTAAGACATTCCTTAAGGTGGTAGCAGCCAAAAGTCTTGTAGAGCTGTTGGCATTTTCAACATTGCAAACTGACAGTGAAGGATCGAAGATTCTGCTGTAAATAACTCCATCCACAGCCACTGTCACCGAGTCTTTTGTTAATATCTGAAATAACGATAAAAATTAATATTTTGGGTCTTTATTTTCTCAGAAATATATCATCTCATCTATCAACCATTCATTTCATGTAGCATTGGCTAACTCAAACGAAATAGATTAATGTTATTGACAAATAATCAATTTTGCATTTTTTTAAAATGCATTTGTTTTATTTTTATTTTATACAGGTACAATATCAAGAACGTGAGAAGATACAACTAGTCAACGTGGTATGTCTTTTTTGACATCTGATTTTCTTCTTTTTGCAAGTTTTTAACATTAAATAATAACACGAATGTACAACAGATGGGATGACACGATAAAATTAAGGTCGATTCTTAAATCCCTATTGCCAAGCTATAACAAATAGTTCTAAAAATGTTCTACAATCAAAAACTGTTCTGGTAGAACTGTCATAAACTGTTCTAGTACCTGTCATGGTCTTCATTCTTAGAAAAGTTTTATTTTGTCTGACAATTGTTCTTTTTACAGTTTGTAAATTTCTTAAATGTTAAAGGCATTTGAGTTTATCTGCCATCAGTGAAAGACAACAGTATTTGATTGCAGTATAAATGTTACACAGAACAACAAAGTATTGTTTTCAACGTCGTGCTTAAGTTATTTCAGGGCGTAGAACATAGTGTCAAGGAACATGATACCGTAAATTGGGATATTTTGGATGTAGTTTTATTTTGGTTTATTTGGTGCCTAACGCAAGTGTACCAAAATTAAACACACCAAAATAAAGTTTAGAATGCATTGAATTAAATATGCTACAAAAAATTGATAGATATGGCATGTGTACAAAAAATAGATCTTGACTAAGAAGCAAACAATGCATTGATTGACAATGTGAATAAAAAATCTTTTAATTTCCATTTTTTTTATTTCAAAATGGGCATTTATGTTTACTCAATTTGGTATTTGGAATTTGGTAAAAAACATGCACTAATTAATGTTGAAGAGTAGACTTGTGAATATGAATTCAATTATACATGATTTAAAGAATTACACAAGAACATTTTTTTTTGAAAGCGCAAAAATAATACACACCAAAATTAAACATGACCATTTTAACCTAAAACCGCCAAAATATCCCTACACCATTAAAATATCCCAACTTACGGTAACTTCAATGTCAGACAGAATATATCAATGTGTAAACAGAGAACATATTAAGAACTGTTATAAATACAAATGACAACAAAGTTCCAGACAATAAATTTTGCTACGCCTGACGCGCGTTTCGTCTATTCAAGACTCATCAGAGGCGCTCTACTAAACATATTGTAAATGCCAAACACTGTATGAATATGAAGAGCATAGAACAGTATATTAACCAAAAATACCAAACTGGGGAACCAAATTATTACTAGGATATTCAACCTATGTCTGGGGTAGGAAGAACCTTAGGGTTTATACAATTTTGGAATGTAGACGGATAATTTAAAGCTTTGATGTATTCTCTAACTCAAAAGTGTTGGTAAATGATAGAACATTTCAAAACTGTTCTACAGTAGAGCAGTTTTATAACAGAGTCCTGACAGAACGAGAAAAATAGAAGATTTTAGAGTTGAACACAATTGTACATATACTTACTTCTTGTGGTGGAATATCAAACGAAACTGTTCTTAGATCAACTTTCTTGAACTCATCAATACAAGGCAGAACGAAAAACATTCCTGAAACAAAAGTTTGTGAGTAAAGTAAATATGTAAAATTCACTCATTATGTTAAAAAATACAAAATCCCTTGGCAACTATGGTGATAGCAGAAATGATTATACCTTGAAAAAAAAAATATATATATATACATTTGTAGTACCGGGGATCTAATTCCTTGGTAAACGTTAGACAAACTGAAGAGAACCACCTTAGGCTTTTTAACATTCATACAAACCTGGTCCTTTCGCCCCTCCAGGTAACACTCTTCCCAAACGAAATATGACAGCACGTTCATACTCTTGTACTATCTGAAAGTGAAAATTATGTTTATTTTAAAATATACATACATGCATACATTCTTAAGTGATATGAGATACATACATGATTTATCTGTCTTCAAAAGGCTACACTCGTGCAGTACAATCATAAGAGTGAATAAAAGAATCTTAAAGCTTTCTTTCGTTATCCAGCATAAATCGGTTTATTGCTATAAGAATAATAACAGTTCCATCTTTTTAGTATCAAGATTCACTATTTTTATTTTAAGTTTTATTTTTCAGGATAATTATGTTCAAGTCGAGAATCAAGTAGTAGAGAACGTCTGAAATTTAACGATAAGGGCCAGCGTCGTGACCTAATAAAACACATGGTACGTGGTTGAATGTATACTTTACCTTTATTGTCATGCACAACGAGAAAGGAAAGAAGAGAATAACTAGTACATATGACAATCCCATCAAAATACAGCCACAGCATCCTATGCTGTTATCATCAGAGGGTGTATAACCTACAAAAATGACAAAAATTTTAACTCAACAGGCTTATAGACGTGCTCTCGTGTTGAGTACTAGTAGCATAGTTGTTGAAGAAAATAATCGGGTGGAACTACGAGTTTCTATAAGACCGAGATAATAAAATTCAAGTTGTTTACTGAAGTATCAAAAGAACCAATGGCCACAGACCCTTAAAATGACTACCTCATCGACTTAAGTTCTTTTGAATCTAATCAATTATATACTGGTTCTGTTGAAAAGCTATGATACTTTTGATTGCTCAAAATACAGTTTAATGATTCGCCATGCAACTTCGTAGCATTTATTCCTTAATATTCAAGGCTTGTAAGAAAGTTTCTTTACCACGCCCTAATAGGGACAAAAGCACTGATCACTATGATAATTGAACTTTTGTTGTGGCTGTTTCGATTTTTGCACAAGTGAATGTTATTATAGAGAAAAAAATCATTTATATGCATAACTGTTAGGAATGTAAATTATTCAATAATCTACAATATTGACCGAGCTTAATGCTTCATTACAAGCAGATAAAAAATGTTACAAATGATGTTATTGATATAAACAAAATGTTTATGAAATTAACAAATTATAACGATTATTTTAGCACAAAATTTTACCTATCAAATTATCTTACCCTTATGATGATTGTCCATATTCAGTTCTAAATCAACTTGTGAAGAACATGAAGAAGTCAATACACAATAACCACTATGACGTCACGGGTACCTGCTATCGGAATTATTCACAGTACCTATTTATTGACCGGAATTTCGTAAGCACAATACCAATGATACAGTCGAATAATCGTCCCCCAAACACTTGATCAATTACATTTCAAAATTACTCCATTTAAATTACATTAGGTCTCTTGAACCAAGTTGCCAATACAAACCAGGTTAAACAAGGTATATAAATATTCAACCGTGTATATGTATATGTATGAAGGGTCATTGTATTGATTAAAGAGTAGTAATATAATAACTAATAAAACATTAATCACTTAGGTTATGATATCGTTTTTGTAAGCACACGTTAATTTCGTTTTAAGCATTTTTAAAATGGCTTTAACAGTTAGTATGATGGTCGGTATGGTACCGTATCATGATGTCTCAGTACAGTAATAATTCATCGAAAGACTAATATCATCCGGTTTTATGAGGTTTTTTTTTAAAGAATGGTATAGGTTTTACCTTTCTGTCTTAAACCATAGGCTATACCGTGCCATGTATTTCCGATTCTGAAGTCTTGAAACTTGCAAAGGACTTTGCGTCACATCACTTAGATACGGTATACTTGTGAAATTCTAGCATCGTACCATCATACTAATTTCAAAAGCATATTTTGTATGAAAGCTGTGAATGCATATACACAATGGATATTTATAGTCTGAGTTTTGCCTGAGGCATTTGTCCTTTGTATTTTATTATTTGATAAAAACGACTTCTTTTTTTGGGTGCTTGTTAGTTAAAAACACTATTACAAAGACCCGCGAACCCGATGGTGGTTACTAACAATAACAAATATGCTTAGTCAGCGATCTGATGTCAGAAGCATGAACTATACGTTGATTATTAGTGTAGCTCTTCCAAACAAAATGCCTAGAAAGTAAGTCAATTATATATTTTAGAAAGGAGCAGAGGTATCAAAAGGGCATCCGAATTTCAAATGCCCGAAAGGGCAGAAAAAAACAGCAAACACAACCAAGGAGAGGACAAAATAACAGAAAACATATAAAACATGGAAACACAAAAACAACTGAATATCATTTAAAAACTCTAGTCACAATGAGAGTGAACTCAGGTGCTCCGGAAGAGTAAGCGGTTCCTGCATGCACACCTGTCTCGCTGCCAATTTTCAATTCAGTGTGTCAGATCCGGCAATAGAAGACAAAACAAAACCTTATGACAAACCAACATCTACACTCATCTGGGAGATGGAAATCCCATAGTTGTCAATAAGCTGGAACGGACGGAATGTTGCTACACAAGAATGAAAAGTTGACAATTGGAAATAAAGGTAACAACAAAATTACCGAACTGGGATGATCAATATCATATCTCGAAGAACAATTGGAAAGTTTAAGTCGTCACGTTTGTCAAAGAGCTTTGTTGAAAGTTTTCCTTGAGAGTCTATCTAAATATGAAGCAGACTTCCTAAAATGAGTATTGTCCTTAATCTCAAGTTCCCTAGGATATATGAGATATAGAAAGTCACGCGCACCAAATCTAGAATTGTTCATTGAAAGGACATCATCAATATAACGGAAAACTTGAATACATGTAGTAATTCAACGAATTTTGCTGCTTTAGATTACATAAATCGTATCGTAAATAATAATCAGTGTATTATTTTTTTGCTTTAGTTTTAACCACAAAATTTAGAGCAAAAGAAGTTATAAAACCATGTTCCTTTCTAGTGGGATAGGTGCTCGCGCTGATAGATGGTCATACATTTGATTGTTAGTCTGGCTCACCAGATATTACCTTTATTCACCAGATAGCTAGTATGTAAACTATTTACTAGGCACAAAAAATGGACCTTAGCAATATCCCAGTACCAGAAGTCGATCGTTTCAATTGATCACTTGTATTAATCATTTGGGTGCCTATATCACATGAGTAACTAATCATTAGTATAATTTTCTAAAAACAAGTTCCGCTTGCATAAGACTAATATTAAAGCTTTTTTGTTCTTTTAACCACCTCATATTTCCGAATCATGTTGGTGTTGACACCACAGCAAAATTATTCGATATGAGTGCATCATTTAATTTTTAAACTATTTGCATCACGTCATATCTTTATTGTTTAGTTTTTTCATCTTTTTCAACTCGGTTTAGTTTTATGATTGCATTCCATCACATTGTAATTGTAAATACGTCTCTCCTTGAATCTTATCACGATGTTTTAAGAAACCTCGGATTAAATTTGCTGCAAAACTGTCGATGCTAGTATTTTATAAAATAATTTATCTATGTAGACTGATGAAATCATTTGCACTAACTTGTTCATTTCTGTTGACTTAATTGCTTGCATCTCACCACCTTGTTTATTTCTAGAGACTGTTATGCGAGCATTCCACCATCTTTTTTATTCCTATAAAATTTAATGCTAGTGTATCTAGTTATACCCCCGCAAACAAAGTTTGGGGGGTATATAGGAAACACCCTGTCTGTCTGTCTGTCCGTCTGTCCGTCCGTCTGTCCACATAACTCGTAATCGCTTCTCCTCCTAAACCCCTTGAAGGATTTTGTTGAAACTTAACATGAAGGAAGAACATCAAATGTAGAGATGTGCATGAAGAATTTTCATCGCATTCGGAAATCATTCAGGGGAGATAGTTGGACTTAGACTTTTTAAATACATTATTCAATGGGAGATCTCGTAAGCGCAACTTCTCCTTAACCACAGGAAAGATTTTGATGAAACTTTACATGAAGGAAGTACATCATATGTAGATGTGCATGAAGAATTTTCATCGCACTCTGACATCATTCAGGGGAGATAATTGGACTTAGAATTTTTAAATGCATTATTCAATGGGAGACCTTGTAAGCGCAACTCCTCCTAAACCGCTAGAAAGATTTTGTTGAAACTTTACATGAAGGAAGTACACCATCTGTAGATGTGCATGCATACTTTGTATTGCTCTCCGTTATCATTGAGGGGAGATAACTGGACTTGAGATTTTTTTACTATACAGTCCAATATGAAGCGGGGGGTATTGTTTTGTGAGCTAGCTCACAGTATTACTTGTTTTATTCTGTACAATGTAATGCAAGCATTTCAACAATAAGTTCATTCTAAAGACTTTGATACCGACATTGCACAATCTAGCATTAACCTGAAGGCAATGAGGTCCTCATTTTATCATATATTTAATTCTTGTACTTTAATCACTGAATATATTTCTTGCATTTCACTATTTTGTTTATTTTCTAAAGACTTTGATGTAGCATTTCAGCATCTTGTTTTATCACTTACTCTTTGATGCAAGAATTTAAATATCTAGTTCATTTCTAAAGACTTTGATGCTATCATTTCACCATCTAGTTTATTTCTAAAGACTTTGATGCTAGCATTTCATCTAGATCTTGTTTGTCTTCTGAAGACTTTGTTGCTTGCATTTCACAATATAGTTTATTGCTAAAGACGTTGATACTAGCATTATTATGTAGTTTTATCTTGGAGTCTGAGGCTAGAATTTCAGGTAGTCGATTACAGTAAGACTTACTTAGTCATCAATGAGTCTAAGAAAAAGAACAAATATACAGAAGACCAAATAGTCGACATGCTGAATCATCTTATCGAATCAGTTTGGTTGACGTATTACTCAGCAAACAATTTGGATTCCAATGGGCACTAATTGTGCACCTTTGATTGCTGATTTGTTTCTACATTCATATGAAACTGACTTCTTACAATCTCTTCTAGACAAAAAAGATCGTAGACTAACTATCTCTTTTAACCTCACGTGCCGTTAAATGACTTATATTGATGATGTCCTTTCACTAAATAATTCTCGATTTGGTGACTTTCTTCTTCATATCATATTTTCCCAGGAACTTGAGATAAAGAACACAACGGATTCGAGGAAGTCTGCGTCATATTTAGTTCTACATCTCGAAATTGACTCTCAAGGAAGACTTTCAACAAAGCTCTATGACAAACGTGATGACTTCAACTTTCCAATCGTCAACTTTACCTTTTTATATAGCAACATTCCGTCCGCTCCTGCTTATGGAGTCTACGTATCACAGTTGATTCGTTGCTCCAGAGCTTGCGGGAATTACATCTATCTTGGCAGAGCGTCACGTTTGACACAGAAATTGCTGACACAGGGTTATGTTGCTCAACGATTGCTGTCTTTACTCAAGAAATATTACGGAAGACACCGTGCACTCGTAGACAAATATAGGATTTCTACCTCTCAAATGAGTGCAGATTTTGGTTTGTCGTAGATATTTGTTTTGTCTACCTTTAACGGATTTGACACATTGATTTTGATGTAAGCAACACGACGGGTGTGCTATAGCAGACATGAACTGCTTACGGAGTTCACTAATGTTACGACTTGAGTTCGTGTTGTTGATTTCCGTTCGGTTGATTTTGTGTTTTGTGCTGTTCTTGTTCGTGTTTACCGGTTTCGTCTTTTCCCTTTCGGACTTTTGACACCCGAATGCCCCATTGGTGCCTCTTTGCTTCTTTAACCATCTACGTTTTTCTGAAGACGTTGATACTAGCATTTCACAATCTAGTTTATATTTGAAGACTAATGCTAGCAGTCCACAATCTATATAATTAGTTTCTTTCTTAAGACTTGATGCTAGACTTAAATGCTTGTACTTCACAATTTAGTTTATCACTAAAACTTTGATGCTAGCCTGTCTTAATCTAGTTTTATCGTGGAGACCTCGATGCTGGCACTTCACGATCTAGTTTATGTCTGAAGACTTGGATGCTTGTATTATTATTTAGGTTTGTCCTGGAGTCTCTTGTACTATCAAATCACCATTTAAATTATTTCTGAAGACTTTGATGTCAGAATTTCGCCATCTAGTTTTATCCTGGAGACTTTGACCTAGTTGATTTCTGTAAACTTCAATGCTTGTATTTCATAATCAAGTTCTAACATGGATACTTTGATTCTAACATTTCGACATCAAGTAAATGTCTGAAGACTTTAAAGCTAGCATTTTAACATATTGTTTATTTATGAAGACTTTAATGCTAGCATTTCACCATCTAGATTATGCCTGGTGACCTTAAAGCTAGCATTTTACCATCTAGTATATTTCTGAAGACTTTGATGTTATCATTTTAATATCTAATTTTTTTCTGAAGACTGCGGTGCTACCATGTAAAAATTAGTTTTATCATGTGGACCTTGATGCTTGAATTTTACGATGTAGTATGTCTGAAGTCGTTGATACATTGCTCAATCTAGTTCATGTCTGAAGACTTTAATGGCAACATTTCACACTCTAGTTTGAAATCTAAAGACTTTGGTGAATGTATTTCACCATCTAGTTTATATCTGAAGACATGGATGCTAGCATTTCACCATCTAGGTTTAAGTCTGAAGACTTCGATGCTAGCCTCTGTTAATTTTTGGTTACTTTTATGGTAGCATTTTACCATATAGTTTCACCTTGTACACTTTAATATTTGAATTATTTTTACATATATGATGCTACCATTTCACTGCTTAGATAATTTTTAGGCAAGCGCCAGCGAAGCCTTATGGAGTCTATAGAGTAGTGATGATTTTCGCGTTTTTTTTCTGTCTAGACGGAGTGATTTTCCTGCATCCAGTCTGGAATAAAATGCTTTATTTTCTATATTACTTTTCAATATTTGTTAACATGATATACACTTCTATAAATCTCAATTTTTATTGGCATTTTATATGACCGGCACAAGTTTTATTTATTCCTTTGCATCTTACATGACGAACTTTTTAGTTAGAGGCGATAGAATATACATTATGTATTCATCTATTACTTGATTGGTTCGTATAAATATTTCTCTCATTTGATTGGTCAATGCATGGATTCAGATTCTAGCTTCACCATTCATAAAATACACATCATTGGGACGAGTGCATTTTAATCGAAGGGGTGTTTCAATCGATACATACCTGTCTTGTGTGTGCAATTGTGTTCATTAACTTTAAATTTGAGGGCATGGCGATCCTTTCTTCGCTCACCAAAATTAATAATTCGCAAACATTTTGAACAATATACTTTAACAGAGAATAAATCTATTATAGTTCTTATATATTTCGCTTGCCTTTAAACGCTTTAGCGCTTTGATTTAAATATAGAATGATATTTATATTTTGCAATATAACGTCAGAAAATGTAAACACATTGAAATAGATAAATTAATACGCAGTTAAATTTCTTGAATGATATACATTTGTATTTGAAATAAAAAATCTAAAACCCTGTTTGTACTTATTTTTATGTACTAGTATTTCAATCCAAATAGCACTTATGCTTAATAATATTTCATGATAGATTATCTTTTTTCTTTTTTTTTTTGCAGTAACAACACAGTATTTATGGTGGCAATTGAATGAAATGTTTATGATTTAGTTGTTAGAAAGATTTAACTGGTATCATATTTAATATTTGCACTGTGGTTCCAGTCATAGATCGATGCCCATAATGTTTTGTGTAGTTTAAAAGGGTTATTGAATGATGTCCTGAATAATTAAAACATAGATCAGCATGACATTCATGACATTTTGACTTTTTTCTGTGTATTGCAAAATGATCTCTTGGTTTTGCATATTTAATATTTGGTTTACTTTCTATAAGAAATATAATGCTGCTATATAATAATATTTATAAATCTGTAACATAACTAATGAAAATTTACAAGCACAATGTATTGAAATATGAAATAAAATAATCTGAAAATATATGTTGTTACTTGGATGATAAAAAATGTCTAGATTCAGTGTACTATAGATTTCTTTATGTTACGCATGTAATGCATGCCAATTCCAATAGTCCTAGAAAATTGCACATATATTAAAGCTTTTGATTATTGACAATATAACATATTTCAATAATATAATTGCAACAAAATTATTGCATCATGCACTAAATTATAAAAATGGGAAATAGTGAATATTTAGAAAAGATTATAGAAATAAAAACAAGTAACTAGAAAAAAAAATTAAACAACTTATTCTTATATTTTATGTTATAAGAAGTGCAAAAATAAACATATCTGTCTCAAAATAGGAAGTATCAAAATACTTTTTTCTGTAGAAATGCTAATCAAAATGTCGCTTTACTTTTGGTCAGGTTTTTATCCATTGTACATTTAAGTTCCAGCATCATTTTTCTTCATTACTATGTCACCATCGTGATACAAAAACACTTTTTATAATTAAACCATTATAGTTTTGTTAAGTGAAATCATTATAAGTATGTTCAAAGAATAACATGAGCTGGCCTCGTTGATTTAAATTGATGGTTTTAATTTCATTAAAGGTAAATGTTAAGGTTTTAATTCCCAGTAGTGTTTTATTGATAATCATTACCGAATAACAAAAATAAAGCACGGACAATCTACCTTAAAAAATCTTCATATTGATTAATAAAGCCTCAATTAAAATCTGTTTACATTTCAACTTTTCAGTGGCTGTATTTTCATAATAAATGAATTTATTATTGTATTAAGAGCACTTTCTATTTATTAAAACAGCAGTCTTTCAGATTTCTGTCACCTAACATTTATATATTTATGAAGCTCATTTAGGGGATGTTCATTTGATTTTAAATAGGGGCTGGCAGTTTTGTAAATAAATACCTGGCATTATTTACCCCCAACAAAAATAATGATAAAAGTGATCTGTCCCATGATGAATTTATTTTTTTTTAATTCAAATGCTGATGATGAGAGGTTACTCCTTGAAATATCGATATACAGCATAACCAAATTAACCGTTTTATATCTTTTTTTGGTATTGTATTATGAATGAGTATTTGAATGCATCCTCTCGTACTTATTTGGCTAATGCCGTTATTGGATCCTTTAGTTCTGGCGGTATTAAACAATACTAGTATATACTGGTGGAGAAGTACTTCAACAAGGTTCTTTATAATCCTACTTAGCACTACTGCTTAACTCTAGCCCTGCATTCAAAGCAGACAGGGTGAATCTCTGTTGAAATAATCACCATTGGAGTACATTTGTATATGGCAGTCTGTCTCTTTACTTGTTCCAGGGCGTTGATCTTTGCGTCCTACATTAAAATGGGTCGTACCAGATTCGTGTAGGCTTGTGCTTTGATGTTCTGAGGTCCCTCTTAAAATTTGATGTAGGGACCTGCTGGTCTAGCTAGGCTGCTGTCTGCTGCCAGTGGTCATTCCAAAATTTGTCTGCTGATATTGACTCCAAGGTATTTACTGCTAAGGTTGTGTTTATGACAGCTCTATGGTAATAGTCTGTAGAGGTCTTTGAAATATGCCTTCTCACAGTTTATTTGCTTTTGCAAATCGGACTCCCGTTATTCTTGTGATGAAGTGTGTGCTATTTGTTGAAAGTGTTATATAAAGTATAACTTCTAATTTTATTTGATAGTGTTTCATACCCCTCTACAGGCGGGCTGTTAATACATACATATATTACCTTGAAATAAATTCGTGTACTGATATTAAAATAATTGTATTGTATAACAGGTTACACTTTAAATAAACACATATCTATCTATCTAAATCAGACAATCATCTGCGAAAAAGATGGTTGACATTATCTGGCTGTAATTGGTAAATTTCAGAAAAATAGCCAGTGGCCCAAGTATTGTTAATTGTAGCACTCCTGATTCAACGCCCGGTTTAGCATGTTTTTGTGACTTCTGGTATTTAACCAACATTGCAACTATATTTCATGTTGTGAAGTACTTTTGTAGTAATGAAGCTTATGGCTTAGTGGTTCATTAGGCCAAAAAAGTTTGCGTGTTTCTGGCACCCTTAAAAAGGGTTAGGTAGGTGGGTGTTTATTTTCATTTCATTTTTTTACCTTGGGTGAATTGAGTATATACGTTTTAGTATAAAGTTTAATGCTGCTTAAGCAGAAATGGCAATATAAAGGCTAGGGTCAGCAGGAATAAAAGGTAAGGGAGGGAAACTGGAAACACATATTTTTGTATGACCAAAAGGAACTTATCAAATACATTGGAGAAGTCCAAGAAAATGACATTTATTTGTTTCCCCTCTAAAATCTTTCACTAATCTAATGCTGAGAGTCCTGAACCCATGGTGTGATTCAATTATGGTAGCATTTTTTCGAAGTGCGACATATTGTGTGAGGATTGTGTTCCATTCTTTTGGAGCAGATTGCGATGACACCGGTCTTTAGTTTTTTTTAATGTTTTTTCATGTCTTCCTGACATAGGAGCTACATGGGTCATTATGCCAGACCTCTTATACAACTTGGCGGTCTTCAAAAGGCTTTTACTTGCATGAAGTATGGCACTCTACACACACCTTGGTCTACTATGGTCCGCTTGCAGGCTTTCGTGTTGTTTAAGAAACTATTTTTTTCTGTTGAGTGTTTCTACTATACAGTCAACTTCACCTTACACTTAAGGATTCCACCAAAACTTCGTAGTGTTCTGTTGGTATTTCATCGAATGACTTATACTCTGTATTTTTGTGCCCCGTCTACGAAAGTAGTGGGCATATAGTTTTCGGGTCTGTTCGTCCGTCCGTTCGTCTGTCCGTCCCAAATTGCGAGATGGGGCATTACTAGTATGTCTTTTAGACATATTCTTGTTCCCTTAATGTTTTGACATTTATAGAATTTATCGAGGTTTTTTACTTATCTTTCTGAAACCATTGGTGATACCATGCCATTTCTGATTCTGATGTTTTGAAAGTTGCTAAGGACCTAACATTAGAGCACTAAAAATATACTGGTGAAACTCTAGCATCATTTCAGAAGCATATGTTGTATATATATGTATTGTCCGAGTTGTGTCTGAAGCATTTGTCCTTTATATTGCATCATATGATTAAGTCCACTTCTTTTATTATGTGCTTGATAAGTCAAAAACGAAAAAAATCAGTATGCTTAGTCATCAATCTGATGTCAGAAGCATAAACAATATGTTTACAATAAATGTATGTATTATTTCTTGCTTTAAGATTAACTGAAAAATTAAGAAGCAATAAAAGTTTTGCTAATGAGACCATGTTTCTTTCTAGTGGGAAAGGTGCCCGCGTAGATCAATGTTCATACATTGGATACTTTGTCTGACTCACCAGATAGCTAGTTTGTAAACTATCTGGTTTAAACCTTTGGGTGCTGCAAATATCACATTACACGCATTACCTGATCAGTACTAGAAATCGTTCAAACTACTAGTAATTACTTGAATTTCACTTCACAGTGCATGTTTCATTTGTTACAATACTACTTGTATTACTTATCACATAAGTGTATTTCTGAAACAAGTTCCGCTTGCATTTTACTAATCCTAAAGCTTTTTGTTTTCTTTAATCACCTAATATTTCCGAATCTTATTGGTGTTTTCAGCACAAATTAAGTTAATCTTAAGGCGCCTAACACTTACATCTTTAAATTTAATCTTCATGTACTTAAGATATAGATATTTGCATCACGTCACATTCTTTATACGTCTTTTCATTTATTTTAATTCTATACAGTTGCATGCTTGTATTCCATCACATTTATTAATTCTAAAGACTTTTCTTCTTGAATCTTATCACAATGCTTTAACGTACTTTTGCTAAAAACTTTCGATGCTTGTATCATTTTTGAAGACCAATGGGATCATTATTCACTTCTATTGGCTTAATTGTTTGCAACTCACCACCCTGTTTATTTCTAGAGACTGTTATGCTAGCATTTCACCATCTAATTTATTTCTGTAAATTTTAATGCTAGCTTTTCACAATCTGGTTTTATTCGTCATTCATTCTTTATTTTAAAGACTTTGATGTTAGCATTTCACAATTTAGTTTATTTCTAACGACTTTGATGCTATCATTGCATCCAGTTTTATTTTCATGGAATCCTTGATGCTATTATTTCACAATCTACTTTATGTCTGAATACTTAGATGCTATCATTTCACCATCTAGTTTACATTTTAAGACTTCAATGCTAGCAGCTCACAATCTAGTTTCCTTCACTAGACTTGATGCTAGTATAAAAATGTAGCTTGTTTCTATAGATTTGATGATAGCATTTCATAATTCAGTTTTCTTAAGACTAGATGATATCATTTTCCCATCTAGTTTTATCCTGTAGACTGAATGTCACAATCTAGTTAAGGTCTTAATAGCAGACAGGAACTGCTTAGTCTTCCGGAGCACCTGATTTCACTCTTGTTACCAGTTTTGTTACCGTTATTGATTTACGTTCAGTTAATTTTGTATTTTGTGTTTCTTCGTGCTATTATTTTTTTGTGTTTACCGGTTTTATCGTTGCCCTTTCGGACTTCTGACACTTGAATGCCCCATTGGTGCCTTTTTGCTTCTAGTTATTGTCTGAAGTCTTTAATGCTAGCATTATACCATCTTTTTATGTCTGAAGAATAATAATAGCGTTTCATCTTCTAATTAATGTCTGAAGAATTTGATGCTGGCAGTTCACTGTCTAGTTAAGTTGAATTATGGAGACCTCGATGCTAGAATTTCAGAATCTGGTTTGTGTAAGGACACTTTTATGCTAGCATTTCACCATCAAGTTTATATCTCAGGACTTTAATGCTAGCAATTGGCCATCTAGTTTATTTCTTTGATAGACTTTGGTGATAGCTTTTCACAATCTAAATTTTTCCTGAAGGCCTATGCTAGAACATCACCATTTTTCTTATATCTGAAAAATTGGTGTTGTAATGTAACTTCAAAAAATAAGTACATATTAAAATAATTGATAGGTATGTTGTATAATCTTTTTAAACAATTTGAAATAATCAATATAATAAAATATATTCTAAACCCTGTATGCAGTCATTACTAAAGTTTTTTTTATACTATAATATCTTTCATCTAAAAAAATTAAAGGTTGCTGTCAAAGAAAATTTGTTTCTTACTGTTAAGTTTTTGTCCCTCGTCGCAATAAGGAGCGGGGACAAAGAAATACTGGGCGCCCGTCCGTCCGTCACACTTTTCAGCTTATCACGAAAGTGAAGGGGCTTACGGGATACCTAGAGCGTCGGGGTAGGCGTCCGGATCTACTAACAGAAGAATGGTTAAAGTCCATACACAATAACTGGCAAGTGCCAAATCAAACCATATTGGTATGGAAGATGCACCTTGTTATGCTCAGCGCAATGCATGCTTCGGATGCAGGCTGTGACCTACATTTTTCCGCATGAATGACAACTTACAGAAGAATGGTTTAAGTCCATTCCCACTTACTGATAATAAGTGCCACATCAATTATATTGTTGTGGTTGGTGCACCTAATGATGCTTAGCACAATGCATGCTTCGGATGCTGGCTTTGACCTATATCTTTGTATGGATGACCACTTACAGGAGAACGGTTAAAGTCCATTCCCGCTTACTGAAAAGTGCCACAGTAACCATATTGGTATGGTAGGTGCACCTAGTGATGCTTAGCACAGTGCATGCTTTGGATGCTGGCTTTCCGCATTAATGATCATTTACAGAAGAATGGTTAAAGTCCATTCCCATTTACTGACAAGTGTAACATCAACCTTATTGATATGGTAAGTGCACCTATTGATGCTGATCAAAATACGTGCTTTGGATGCTGGTATTGACCTTTATTTTCCGCAGGAATGACCACTTACAGAAGAAAGGTTAAAGTCCATTCTGGCTAACTGAAAAGTGCTACATCAACTATATTGGTATCGTAGGAGCAGCTAGTGATGCTAAGAATCGTACATGCTTCAGATGCTGGCTATGACCTATATTTTCCGCATGGATTACCACTTACACAAGAATGCTTAAACTCCATCCCCGCTTACTAAAAAGTGCAAAATCAACCATATTGATATGGTAGGTGCAACTAATGGTGCTAAGCACAATGCATGCTTCGGATGCTGGCTGTGACCTATATTTTTCGCAAGGATGACCACTTACAGAAGAATGGTTAAAGTCCAATCCTGCTAACAGGCAAGTACCGCATCAACCAAATTGGTATGTTAGGCGCATCTAGGGATGCTTACCGATATGCATGGTTGAGATACTAGCTGTGACCTTATAAGCATGGATGAGCACTTAAAATTTTGAGAGTTCAAGAAACTTCCTGCTTAGTGAAAATAATGCGTAACGAGATGTTTTCAACTACTACTAATACTGGTAATAAAAAAATTACCGAACTTGGAGAATCAATCTCAAATGTCCATTAGACAAGACAAAACAAGAAAGATATACCGGAAAAATTGAAGATCGCAATGGTTCTGACTTGGTACAGGCATTACAAAAGAAATGGTGGGTTAAGCCAGGTTAACCTCCCCCCTTTCATTGCGATCTCTAGGTCCGGTTTGTGAAGACATATTAGGGATGCTAAGGTGATCATCTCAGTACAACAACTAATCCTAGGCTTAATTTCGATATTTGGTATACAGCTTCAGGTATGATTCTCATACGGTGGGATGCGTTTTCAGGTCAGTCGCATACATACTTCCTGTTTTACGAGCTGATTTACATTTTTTTAAGGGTCGAAAATGATAAAGAAGCAAAGGTGTACCAAAGGGGTAATCAGTATCATAAAACCGTAAAGACAAAGACAAAACCGGCAGACAAAAAATCATCACAACAAAACAAACCACATAACAACATAAAAAACACACACACATAACAACAAAACCGCATTCAGCAACGCGAACTCAAGTCGAAACGAGAGTGAACTCAGGTGCTCCGGAAGAGTAAGCAGTTCCTGCTTGCTATAGCACACCCGTCACGTTGCCAAAGATCGATTAAGTGTTGGTCAAATCCGGAAAGGATGACATTACAAAACTCTATGTCAAACCAACATCTGTGCTTATCTGAGAGATAGAAATCCCGTATTTGTATACAAGCACATGATGTCGTCCGTAAAATTTCTTGAGAAATGACAACAACCTGGGAGCAACGTACCCCTGTGTTAACAATTTGCTTGTCAGTCGTGAAGCTCTATCAAGGAAGTCGTTGTACTCCCCACATGCTCTGAAATATCGAATCAATTGTGATACGTGAACTCCATATGCTGGAGCGGACGGAATGTTGCTACACAGAAAGGGAAAGTTAACTACATGTATTGGAAAGTTGAAGTCATCACTTTTGTCATAGAGCTTTGTACAAAGCCTTCCTTGTATGTCAATTTCGAGAAATAGATCCAAGTGTGAAGCGGACCTCCAAGAATCTGTAGTGTCCTTTATCTCAAGTACCTTCGGATATATGAGATGTAAATAGTCACCAAATCGAGGATTGTTTAGTGAAAGGACATCATCAATATAACGAAATGTGAGATTGAAGGATAAAGCAAGTTTGCGGTCCTTTTTGTCTAGAAGTGATTGTAAGAAGTCTGCTTCATATGAATGAAGAAACAAATCGGCAAGCAATGGTGCACAATTTGTGCCCATTGGGATAACTATTGTTTGCTGAAAAACACGTCCACCAAACTGTACAAATATGTTGTCGATTAGAAAGTTGAGCATTTCTATTATTTGATCTTCTGTAAATTTGTTTTTCTTGCTAGACTCTTGGATGACAAAGTAAGTCTTTTTATAACCGACTACCAAATACTTGTACCTGCGTTTTCCGTTCTTTTAGATAAAGCTTCGTTTAATCAGCTGTGCCAAATGAGATTTTAATTGTGAATGTGAAAAATGTTTCAGATTTCTAAGCTTCTATTACTAGTGTTCGATATTTGGTATGCAGCTTCAGGTGAAGGGCTCATCAGGTGGGATGCATTTCCAGGTCTGTCGCTCACCTATTCCCTGTTAAACGAGCTGACTTAATATTTTGCCGCTCGGCGAGGGACCCAGGAATTCCGCTTTTGTTAAAAAGATTTAACAGGAATTAAATTAAATTTGGTCTTGCCAAGAGCTTTAACCTAGCTAAATAACAGCTTGCTCTTGACTAGAGTGGGAAGACACATACCACCCACTTCCCCAAAATAGACAATTTAAGTATTTTACCAACTATAGAAATGATTTACCAAGTAAGAGACAATTTGCTAGGATCAACATTTTATTTCGAATAAACAAATAACATGATGAACACAAGAAGTTAACACTGACTAAGATATAGAGGTAGCACTTTATATTGTATAAAGTATAACATGTTTGTGTAGTAAAAATAAATTATTGCTTGAAGGCTGATAAGAAAATGGAAACATATATGAGGGTGTCACAGCCCTTTTGGTACGCGATATTCCGTGCTTTTTAAAAGGTATTCAGTACGCCAAGGTGTGGTACGCGGTACACGATGTTACGAATTTTTAGGCTTTTGGTACGCCTACGCCGTGATCTTTAGAGTATGCGGTATTCCAGTCTTTTTAACGGTATTCTGTCCTTTTTTAAATGGTATTCGGTATTTCGGGGGTGGGGGCTGTGACACCCCCATTTATCTTAATGAAAACTTTTTCCTGTATGGTGCAAAATGATCGTTTGGTTTTGCATATTTAACTTTTGGTTTACTTTCTATAAGAAATATAATGCTGCTATAAAATAATATTTATAATTCTGACCCACAACTAATGAAAATTTACAAGCAAAATGTATTAAATAATCTTAATATCTATATTGTAACTGGGATGATGAAAAAATGTCTAGATCCAATGTACTATAGATCACTATATATGCATGCTAATTCGATTGGTCCTAGAAAATTGCACATGTATTTTAACTTTTGATTATTGCAAAAATTACATATTTCAATAATGTTATTGCAACAACATTTAGAGAATACTATACAAAATATAATATACACAATATATAAAAAGATTCATTATACATTAGGTTGTAAAAACAGGAAAAAGTGAGTATTTTTAAAGGAAGAAAATTATAGAAATTGATACTTGACTTTTACTGAAGCAACGAGAACAAAAATTCTAAAAACCTTTATACTTATATTTAATCAAATAGTACATAAATAAACATATGTGTCTCAAAAAGGAAGTACCAAAATACTTTTACTGTAGAGATACTAATCAAAATGTCTTTTTACTGTTAGTCGTGGTTTTTATCCATTGTACATTTAAGTTCAAGCATATTTGGTTACCAAAAATATTTCCTTTATCATTATTTCACAATTATGATACAAAACACTTGTTATAATTAAACCATTATAAATTTGTTTAGTGAATCATTTTAATGAAAGAATAACACAATCTAGCCTTATTGATTTCAACTAATGGTTTTCACTATATAAACAAAAAGTAAATGTCAAGGTTTTCATTCTAATTTGTTCATATTGATAATCATTACTGAATAACAAAAATAAAGCCTGGACAATCTACTCTTAATAGATCTTCATATCGATCAGTATATTAATTATTAAAGCTGCAATTAAAATTTGTTTACATTTTTAATTCTATATCAACTGCAAGTTTGAGTTTTGAATATGTTTACTATAGAAAGAACACTTTCTATATGATTATTAAAGTAGCAGTATCCCAGAGATATTTGACCAACAGTTATTAGATATCCTTCAAGATTGAACTGCTTATGATTTTCTTTCTCTCTCAAAATAATGCAATGAAACTCTCTTCTTTTTATATAAATGTATGATACAAGATTATTTTCTTAAAAATCTAGAGTTTGGGTTACAGGGCACCAGCAAGATATGTTAAAATTTTGTTAGATACTCATTGAGATAAATTATTTTTGAGGTTCTTGCATTTAGCAATCATAAGGTTTATGACCTTCATATGTTAACGGGTATGTTTTTAACATTATATCCTTTAGCATCAATAAAGCATATCTCAGAATAAGGCATATAACTTTCTTCCCATACAAGATATACATTATGTAAAAGAGAATATTGTTGCTTTCAACATTTACATGAAACAACACATTATATACATGGTATAAATAAGTATTAAAGTAATAAATATTTGAAGGGCCACTCAGCTAGTTATTTTTTCATCATCCCACTTAACATGTCCATAGGTAGAGGGAATACAATTGTTGAGTTCTTCTCTGCTGAGATTGATGTGAGAGTCTGTAGATACCTCAGTTGAATTGCAGCAGGTGATTGGGCCATTATGTCAGCTGCATCTTTAAGAGCACGTGAAGCTCTTTGCTCACCCTCTGCTGCCAATACCTGTAATAGAAGAAGGGACAACATTGATAATAAACATCTTAGTTTAGATATTCAAATATAGGGAAAAATAGTTTTAAGTATAAGAAAAGATAGTTAAAGAATTTTATCAAAAAGCATTAATGTGTCCCACAAAACATAGAGATATCAAGAGATAACAAACACAGTATTTTGCCTTATAGATTAAAGATAAAAAGGAGATGTAACCGAATTGATTATTCTTCATCAACATGTATAAGTTTAGATGTTCAAGCTATCAAATTAAGTTTGATTTGATAAAAAACATCAAAAGTCAGTTCAGTTATATCTTGTGTATCAAATATAAAGTTAGATACCATTTCAAATTTGTTTGAAATTTTTTAGATTATTACTAGAAATTTTGAATTTTTAGTCTTAATTACCAACCTTTGCTCTTGCCTCTCTGGATGCCTCTGCTTCAGCAGCCATTGCTCTTTGTAACTGGACTGGGAGTCTGACATCCTTACTGTAATTTGAATATAAAATTGTGTAAAAATGGTTAGGTGATTTTGGTAAAACTTTATATTCTGACATATGTATAGATGTAAATGATTTTAAAATCATAAGATTTTATTCAACATGTGCAAAAAGTTCTTTTATTGGAAATAATAATTATGTGCCAGATACAATATTTGATTTTTTATATAACAAATTCTTACATTTCGACTCTCTCTACTTTGATTCCCCATGGGTCAGTTGACTCATCTAAAATTGCCTGAAAAAGACATGGAAATATAAAATAATGAAGTAAGTCGATTACTTTAGAGTAAAATCAGTTAAGCAGATTGTTATAAACAAAATTTGAGTTTTTTTTTTCACAAATAGTAAAAGAACAATCAGGAATAAACACCAGAGTAGAATGTTTGGGGGATCCACATCCATATCAATGTTGTTTCAAATCAGAGTGTTAAGTAGAAGTTACTTTCATTATTCAGAAAAATGAAACACTGCCTATTTACAATTTATAGGAATATAAAAATTCGAATGATAAGCACATAGAAAATAAAATTTGTCACAAACCTGCATTGTGTGGGCAATGTTGTCTCTTTCTGTCAGAAGTTCAGACATGTTTTTGGTACCCAGAACATTCCTTAGGGTGGTAGCAGCCAAAAGTCGTGTAGAGTTATTGGCATTTTCAACATTACACACTGACATACAGGGATCGAAAATTCTGCTGTAAATAACAGCATCAACAGCAACTGTCACAGAATCTTTAGTCAATATCTGAAATTAAAGGAAAACTATAAGCATTGTGTATTTTATTACTACAAATTACTGAAACATATATGTTTGTCATAAGGAGTCATCAATTTCCTATGAACATGCCTTTGTATGGTTTTCTGAATAAAAAGTTTGATTGATAAGCATTACACCTTTTTTGAAGTTTTAATTCATTAATTCATTATTATCAGGGGTATGTTGCTAGGTGGTATTTGTAGGTATAGTAGTATGCCAACTTTAATACAAACACTTCATTATTTTAACTTCTATTCCTAACTTTGCTGGTTAACACACATTCACATGGTGTGTACAATAAATATGTTTTACCTCTTGTGGTGGGATGTCGAACGAAACTGTTCTAAGATCTACTTTCTTGAACTCGTCAATACAAGGCAGGATAAAAAACATTCCTAAAACAAAATGGAAGAATGTTTTAAAGTACAGTGTCGAGGTGACTTCGGTTTTTTAAAGTTGCGATTGTAATAAAAAATTATAAATTTATTCCAGACTAAAAAATATGTTGGTATTTGAAACGAACTGTACATGCTGGAGAGAATCATGTTTTTAGAATGAGATACAACTAGTTTATAACATACATACCTGGTCCTTTCGCCCCTCCGGGTAACACTCTTCCTAATCGAAATATTACAGCACGTTCATACTCTTGTACTATCTGAAGTTTAAAAATAGATCAAATTAAAAGGACATGCATCAAGGGTCTTTTATAAACTTTTTTATGTATCTAGTACTTGCATGTAATAGATTGAATTCTACTTTTGTTTGACTTGTTAATTTTTTCCCTTCTTCAAATATGAAGTTTTCAATTATGCAACATTTGTTTTTCTAAGGATAATTTAAAGTACATTTCTGACCTTACCACCAAAGAAAGCAATTAGAGATCTACTAGTTCAACTTTTCTTTCAAACAGTTATACTTATGGGAACGTTTTGAAATGTCTGTTACATTGGTCTAAAGTAAAATGTAGTGAAGCATGACTTTGGGATGAGGGTTATATGTTGATCTCACACACCTTCAGAAATCATTGACCAATTATGAGAACTGGTTGAAATAACCTTTCTTTTTTAATAATAAAATTGAAACGATTTGCTTTTTAGCAAGGTTTGTGACTGGAATCAACACAGATGTTAGATCGAAATTTTTGGAAGGGATTGGAAGTATACTTTACCTTTATAGTCATACACAACGAGAAAGGGAAGAACAAAACAACAAGTAGGTAAGACAGTCCCATCAAGATACAGCCACAACATCCTAAGCCGCTGTCTTCCGATCCATTCCTCGTCTCCGCTGGTGTGTAACCTACAGAAAATTAAAAACAATAATACACCATTCAGGTTCTATTACTTTTCCTAGATTGGAGTGGAACTCGTTGATCACAGGTGCTTGGATAAATTGCTTAACCCAAACATCTGTGTCATTGTCGATAGTAAAATTTCCGGCGATACAAAATCGAGTTAACAGCAGAACATCATGGATTGCATAAAACATATTGTCCTGTATTTTACGTCTTGCTGATTTGTACCAATGATTAGTAAGTTATGTCAGAACAACACAACTGCTATAAGCTAGCATCTTTATTCAGGTGGAAGATAGTTCAAGATGATAATGGAACGATGAAAGAATCGTAAAAGTGAATACATCATCTCTCGGATTCCGATATAGGATCCTTTGGTTCAAATGGTATTGAACAATTATGTATGTAGTAAATCAGCAATTCTCTTTATAATTTAGCATTACTGCTCTACACTCAAGAAATTCTACGGTAGACACCGTGCACTCATAGACAAATATGGGATTTATATCTCTCAAATGAGTGCCTATGTTGGTTTGTCGTAATAATTTGTTTTGTCTTCCTTCATGTCCTTTGATTTGATTTGACACACTGATTTGGAAATTAGCAACACGACTGGTGTGCTATAGCAGGCAGGAACCGCTTACTCTTCCGGGGTACCTGAGTTGTTACGACTTGAGTTCGCGTTGTTGATTTCCGTTCAGTTGATTTTGTGTTTCTTTGTGATGTTCTTGTTTTGTCGTTGCCCTTTCGGACTTTGACACTATAGAATGCCCCATCGGTGCCATTTTGCTTCTTCTTACATTCTGCCCAGAGTTTTTATGTTGTGTCCAATCGTAGCAGGCAGGTCCTGTTGAAATAAAATCACCAGTGAAATATATAGCAACTTTTCTCTTTACCAATTCAAGGATGTTTATTTCGGTAAGTGTGTAGAGTCAAACTCTAAAATGTTAAAAAGAATTGTACCAGTTTGCCAATTGTACTTATTGGAAAAGGTATGTGCTATGTCGTTTCTATTTAAGTTTCGGAGTAGGTGCCTACTGACCCGCTAGACTAACTGCTGCTGTCTGCTGTCATTCCAGGACTTGTTTTTGCTGATATAGATTCGAAGGTATTAACAGCCAATGTCCGTGACATCCAAACTCTTTATGAAACCAGTTCAAGTATTTAGTGGGCTTCATTACTTTAAAATGTAGATGTATAGTACACATCTGTAGGTTGATTTGCAGAGGCAAATCGGACTCCAGTTGTTCTTGTAGAGTTGTGAGTGCTGTTTTGTTGATGTGTTATATGTTAGACAAATAATAAAAGGGTGGTTGTCACCATCTGATGGATAATTGATAAAATCAAAGCATAACAGTCAGGGGCCACAACAATGCACTTTGTAGTATTCCTGAATTCAGCATCGACTTTAATTAGCATTGTCACTACTGTATAGAAAGCTTCTCATACAGTGGAAGGTGTTGCTTCGTACTACGTAGTAATGTCAGAAGCAAATTGCTGGGTGATTCATGTGGAACCTTATCAAAGGCATTCAAGAAGTGAATGACATATATTTGTACATTTGTTTCTCTCTAAAAAATCTTTCAGTAGTTTGTTAATTATTTTGACTAACTTGAGTCCTCATATCATGGTTATGATAGCATGCTAAAATTGCCAATTTAATTCAAAACAAATGGCGGACAAGTCTCTTACGCGAACGGCAACTATGAGCACAGATGGACACATACGCCAGTGGAGCGTCAATTAATATTGATTTAAGGTGCCCAAATTCGATTTTTCACGCCTGGGGCTTCGGACTACCGATTAAAGTCGATACTGAAATTTAAATAAATATACTTTCCCAACTGCACGGAATTACTGATAGACGTAGGTAAAAGCTGGTGTTAGTTACATGGCCCGTTCTGCTCATTGCTATCTAGAGTACTATTATTGTCCCGTTGACTTAGGTAGCTGTGTATGTGTGCTTTAGCAATTTTAACAGTATTCCAGATTTGGTGAAAGTGGTTAGGTCCATAGTCGTATTCAGTTAGTGAGCGAGTTCTTGTTTTAAGCTCAAGCACCACTATGTAGGTTATCTAAGGGCAATGAACGTGAAAAAGATGATCAAATTAACATCAAATAATGATGATCGTGATGATGATGATGATAATGATGAGAAATATCGGGGAAACAAACATTTTTAAGACCACCGTAAAAGGGAGAGATAGGTACGAGTAGAAAATAGCCTTTGTGGTGAACTACTTGGCAGTCTGAAAATGGATCTTTTACGTGCATGAAGCCTGGTACCTTTCGCACATGTAGGTCCACAAAGCTAGGTCAGCCATAAAGCTTTCATCAAGAAGCGACTCCTTTCTGTGTCATTTTATTTAAAATCGGTCTTGATGAAAACAGACTAAAAAGCTTTTTATTAATATCTTTTTTGAAGTTAAAAGAGCTGATTTATTTAATTTGGTCTCAAACAAATATCATAATTTTTAAAATCTAAACACTCTTAATAAATTCATTTTTTACTGACTTTGGAAGACACTCAGATTTCAAATGTTGTTGCTAGATTCATCATTGACAGTAACATTTAATAAAAGATGTGTTTTTTGTTTTTTGAAAATAGATGTTATAAATTAGATACTATTCTATGTTTTATGTGTAAGTTGATTGTATTTGTTAAACTATAGCTATCAATTATCGGTTCTTTCTCTCATTGTTGTAATCTCTTATTGCTCCTCGTGGGCTCCTGATCTGGAATAAAATGATGTTTATGTTTATGTTTATGTTTATCTGGGTTTTTTATGCTAAAAAACTGTTCTGGAATGTACCATCAACTGCAACTAAGGATTCTTGGTTCTTAATATCTTTAATGACAGACCCAAATAAAATTTAGTTCTTAGCTGCTTCAGGATCTGGACTGATATTATCATTAAATAATGGCATTCGTGTCAAATCATATGATAGGCAGTTTGCATACTACTAGTAGTACTTTTGCGTATGGCGGATTTTTAATTTTTAGAAGCATGCCAGATATGGTTTCCTTCAAGTTGTTGTTATTTCTGGTGTTGTACAATGCTCAGTTCTTCTTTATTGTCGTGAATGTCACAATTGTGAGTCTCCTTGTCATTGTGTCCATCCAGGAATCTGCGTGCCGAGACCTAGTTTGTTGTTCTGCGTGCCGTGTTCTGCGTGCCGAGACCTAGTTTGTTGTTCTGTATGCCGAGACCTAGTTTGTTGTTCTCTGTGTGCCGAGACCTAGTTTGTTGTTCTGCGTGCCGAGACCTAGTTTGTTGTTCTGCGTGCCGAGACCTAGTAGTTTGTTGTTCTGCGTGCCGAGACCTAGTTTGTTGTTCTGCGTGCCGAGACCTAGTTTGTTGTTCTGCGTGCCGAGACCTAGTTTGTTGTTCTGTATGCCGAGACCTAGTAGTTTGTTGTTCTGCGTGCCGAGACCTAGTTTGTTGTTCTGCGTGCCGAGACCTAGTTTGTTGTTCTCTGTGTGCCGAGACCTACTAGTTTGTTGTTCTGCGTGCCGAGACCTAGTTTGTTGTTCTCTGTGTGCCGAGACCTAGTTTGTTGTTCTGCGTGCCGAGACCTAGTTTGTTCTTTTGCATGGTTGTTCTGTGTGGCATGCTTGTTCTTGGATAGATTGTTTCTGGAGGAAGTCCAAGTGTCTTTGATGCTGGGAAATGGTATTGTGAACTTTGTCACATTATGCAGTGACTCCTTTGTTAAGTTAAATGGTATTCATCTTTTATAAGGTTGGGTTACCTTCTAAAATTGACCAAAATTGTTGCTTGTTGGCTCTTTTATAAAGCAGTCTTTAGAACTGAGGACAAGGGCCAAATAAAGTTTCATTTGAAATCCTAGTATGAATGTTATTCTGGTGGAATAAGTAGTATATAAATATATATTTTTAATACTGTGATTTGTAAAATAATTTTACTGCATGTTTATTCCATTCAGAATTATTGTATGTGTATATGTGTGCCCGTTAACTTTGATCTTACTGCAAGATGTAAGTTGTGTCTTATCCAGGTTTATATGTAAAAAAAGTAAACCCACACTATGCCATGTTGGTACTCTATGAAATGTTATTTCCCGTGCCAAGTACTGTTATTTCCCCAATTGTGCATCACGTGGTTTTCTTATATTGATTACCGATACCTAAATTTAAAGATTCTGAAGCAAAACGGTATTGCTAAGCTGTAAAATGGAAAGTATATTACTTTTATGAACATTTCAAATCAAACCTTTAAAAAATTGAAAAGTAAATATGTCTGTGTAAACTTTTATTTAATATTTCTTGCTGGAAAATTAGCACATAAACCGAAATATTTGATTGATAATCTCTTAAAAACAAATAAAACAATGACCATTCATTAAATTATGAATTAAACCCTTCATAAAAATCATTTTTCTTCCTTTCTCATGCGTTTTGATATCGACATCAATATTATTTGTTGTGATTTTCAACGATTAGTTGCAGTGGGTAATTTTAAAATTGTACTGTTATTTCGTGTGGTAAATATGCGTGAGGTACTGTTATTTCCTGTGGTTTGGTACTGATATTTCATGTGATTAATTAAAACTTTGTTCAATTTTTTGCAAGAATTGATGGTTAACAATTGAACAAGCCTTCTGAGAATATTGCAAAACAATACATAGTCCCCTTACCGGTGTCATATTTCAGTCTCTGGTGAAAATTAGTGTAACGAAACAAAACTTGATTAGTTTATTATTTACAAAAGCGTTAATAAAAAAAAGTGCAGATAACAAATTTCAGTAATTTTTTTAAAGTTCAAAGGACCCGTAAAAATGCGCAGACCGGATCAAAACGCGAACTTGATCTGTAACTCGTTATGGTAGACTCACATACCAAAAATTAGTTCATTTTCTGCAAGGGTTTAGTACAAAAAGTGCGGAAAACTGAGGCGTGACGGACAGCTAGACGTGCAAACCTATAGTCCCTTTCGACTGCGCCGATAGGAGACTAAAACACTAGATATTCTAGACAGTGCATCTAATTTTGTGAAGTGGAAGACCAATTCATATGCACATGACCATTATTTTGCGACTCGAAGCCAAAACAAAAAAGTTGACCTTGAAAAAGTAAACCAGAATTCTCCAGGTCTAGATTGTTCTATGTAGGCCTGGTCCGCCTGAGTTCAGACAAAACCATATTTAGAGCGGACCTTGAGTAGACCAGTCTCAAAGCAGACCAGATTAGAAAAAGTACCAAATTAAGAATGAAGTTTTGAGCAGGCTGTGACCCGCCAATATCAAATAAATACTACCCCCCCCCCCCCAAAAAAAAAAAAAAAAAAAAAAAAAAAAAACCTAAAACAACAAACAAAAATAAAAAATAACTAAAATATTCTTGAAAATAAAAAGTTAAGGTACATATCCACATTTTGACATTGAAGTATTATTGAAAGTCCAATGGAGATTTATTAAGAGGTTAATTAGGCGTTGTGAATAACCAATAAAGACCCAGCGACTAAGATATTTATCATGCAGACTTAATTATAGAAATGATAAAGGAGATGCGCATCTACATAAGGTCACACAGATTGTTTGAATGTTTCTATATACCAATTGCGTGGTTGATATGAAAGTGTAACTCAAAGGTGTAACGGACGTACATTTCTATCCCTATATAATCCCCATAATTAAGCGAGGGCATAAAATACAGTTTCCCTTTTACAGGAAATAACAGTACCATAGTAAATTTTCTAACCAGAAATAACAGTACCATACCACATTTACAACGCGAAATAACAGTACAATTTTAAAATTACCCACTGCAACTAATCGTTGAAAAGCACAACAAATAATATTGATGTCGATATCAAAACGCATGAGAAAGGAAGAAAAATGATTTTTATGAAGGGTTTAATTCATGATATAATGCATGGTCATTGTTTTATTTGTTTTTAAGAGACAATCAATCAAATATTTCAGTTTATGTGCTAATTTTCCAGCAAGAAATATTATAAATAAAAGTTTACACAGACATATTTACTTTTCAATTTTTTAAAGGTTTGATTTGAAATGTTCATAAAAATAATATACTTTCCATTTTACGGCTTAGCAATACCGTTTTGCTTCAGAATCTTTAAATTTAGGTGTCGGTAATCAATATAAGAAAACCACGTGATGCACAATTGGGGAAATAACAGTACCCGGCACGGGAAATAACATTTCATAGAGTACCAACATGGCATAGTGTGAAACCGGGCATATTTATTGAGTCAAGGTTATGAAGTTGTCAGCTGACTTTTAGGGGTAAGAATATAGAGTTTCTATTCACCTTAATTTATTGACTAATAAATAATGTATAATGTTATAATAAAAGGGGGGGGGTTCTGTGGTAAAACTATCAAACAAGCTACAGTAGTTTACAGATAACAACTATCATGGCTTGGAAAGCAGGGGCCATGGCCATATACCGATCGAGATACAATTATGAAAATATTGTATTGAATTAAAGTAAGAATAAATAGTTTTGCATTGTAATATACTGGCATGACTGGAAAGTGGTCAGTTGACAAATTTGCTTCCCATCCCAGTGACAGTTGTAATTATTAAAATTCGCCATCAACGCCGTTCAAAACTGAGAGCACTGACCAAACCATGCAAACGGCAACACTCACTTGGCAACACCTGTCAAATCGTCCTGATGTGGTCAATATAGATCTCGTACCAATTTTAACAAAACCGTGAATCTAGCATGTTTATAACGATTAAGAATCATTTAAAATGCACAAATAATCGATGTTCCATCACATATTACAGATCACAATATTTTGCATTTGAAGGAGTATTTAAGCTGAATTTATGAGCATATAATATCATACCTTTACTTGACATTTTCCTTCTTTCAAAGTAGTGTTAATACCGGTCGAATACACACTAATTTATCTCAATTTAACGGTTTGTTTATAAAACAGTTCAGGTATGTCGAAATACGCTACAAGACATTTACAATGGGGAAATCCACACTAATCTTGTGATTGTGTGTAACAATCAATATTTGGTCATCATACATGATAACATGCGTAGACATAACAAAATATAAATCTTTTCGATAAGTATTTGATGATAAATAAAATAATCTGAATTAAAAACTAAGGGATCGACCATTTAAGTAAAAGGGGCATTTCCAATTATATTTACAAATAACGCATTACTCTATGGCAAGCCGTTTTTACATTTATTCTTCTTTATAGATATCTCATAAACTTTATAAGATAATATCTCATATGCTTTATAACATATCTCATAAAGTTTATAAGGGACGGACCATTTAACTTTAAGGGGGGGCTTGGTTTTTTGTTTTGATCAGATTTTTTTTTCCGCGCAGAGCGCGGACAAAATATTTATTTTTCGAACGCGTCGCGACAGAATATTTTTCTTCATTATCAGCATAATTTTTCATAGCAGAAATCTATGGTGGCATATTTCTGCCAACACATAATCATATACATAACTAGTTAATTAAGTAGATATCTAGTTATCTAACTAGATAAATATCTAGTTATTTAACTAGATAAATTATCTAGATATTTAACTAGATAATTAAGTGGTTATTGTAAAATCGTTGTATTCATAAAAACACTGTTTTCAGTTCTAATACTTTAATACAACTCATCAATATTAAACAGCCTCATATATAAAACAATGACTAACATTGTAGACCAGACGCGCCTATTGTCATAATAACATCTATCAACAGAACACGTGTTTAACCTTTAACTAAAAGTATGAATGAAACTGATTAGCGATATTACATCTCTCCCTTATCAGATTAAATTTCTCATGATATTTAAAAGTCTTGAATGAAAAATTATAAAGTTAGAAAATTGAAATAAATCTTAAATAATGTCTATGAAAATTAAAATATGAAATAAACAGAACGCGTATTCAAGTCCTTTATATCAACTGTTCAGTTATAGCTATCATTCGGAAAATGAACAAAATTCAACAAATACATTTTGTATCATATATTCACTTTCATATATATTTCAAGCTTATAATAAAACACATAAATTTGAGCACGGGATTATTATGCCCGTATCGCACTGCTCAAATATTTAACCACAAACATAATCGTTCAAATACTTCGGACGATTTCGAATCCTGTCTGATCTTCTTGGTTCTATACTAGTTGTAGGATTTTCATTGCTTTGTGAGTCTAATATCTCATCCATTTCAGTGTCACTTAACGGTGTTACCTTCTTGAAATGTGACGCATTTCTAGTTATCTCTTTCTGTCCGTCACTTGCCGTTATCATAGTTCCTTTCTTTGTTTTTACAGTCAGTGGTGTCGGATTGAATGGTGTTGTAAGTTTGTCCTTCTTTTCTTGTTTCACTAAAACGCATTCTCCTATTTTGAAATTAGAAGGTTTTACGTAATGTCTTTCTTCAAAGTTTTCTTTCATCTTTCCTTTCTTCCTTTTGTCGGTTTCGCGCAATTTCCGATTATCGGATGGTTTAACGGTTTGGAATTGTGGTATTTTAACGTTAAAAGTTCGACCAAACATCAATTTTCCAGGAGATTGTCCCGTTGTAGCATGAGGTGTTGCTCTATAGTTTCTTAGGAACGTATGAATTTCCTGCTTCCAGCTACGGTGTTCTGTGTTGGCGGCACGTATAGCTTTTCCTATGGTCTTCATGAATCTCTCACTCTCTGAATTTGCTCTTGGCCATAATGGTGTTATTTTCCTATGCTTAAATCCTAAAGTGTCGGCAAATTTTCGAAACTCCTCAGAATTAAACGGTGGTCCGTTATCGCTTTTCAGGACTGCCGGAATACCCATTGTACTGAAAATTTTATCCAAAAGCGGAATAACTGTTTTTGACGTTAAACTAGTCAAATGTTCAACAACTGGAAACCTCGAGTATTCGTCAATTACGACCATTAAATAATATCCACCAGTAAAAGGACCAGTAAAATCGACGCTTAGATTCTCCCAGACTTGTGATGGTAACTCACTCATCTTCAAAGGCTCAAAAACGGTCTTTGGTGTTGACGCTAAACACGGTATACATGCTTTACAAACTTTTTCAACAAGTTTATCTATTCCAGCGAAATAAACCTTTTCTCTTAACAGTTGTTTTGTACGTACAATTCCAGAGTGTCCCTCGTGTGCGAGCTCAATAACACGCATTTGTAAATCCTTTGGAATTACTATACGATTGTCATGTAATAAAATTTCACCATCATTAACAGGTACTATGGTAAGTTCATATCGCAATCTAGATAAAGTATTTAATGTTGTGTTCTCATATGACCTCTCCCATCTGTTTGTTTTGACGGCAGTAATAGCTGTCTGCAATTCTGGGTCATTTTGTGTACTTAAAACAATTTCAGTTAAGGTCATAGCCTTAGGTACAGCATTGTCAGTAATGAATTTTACATATTCCTCTGCTATTTTCGAATGTTTGTACTCGGACTTCTTCTCGGTTGGATGGCGAGATAAGTAATCTGCGGCATTTACTTTTCCTGGTTTATATAGAACTTTGAAATCATATTGCTGAAGTCTTAATCTCCACCTTTCGATTCGAGCAGGTATTTTCTTCTTCGGATTGTTGAATATTGTCTGGAGTGGTTCATGGTCTGAAACTAGTGTGAATGTTTGTCCATAAACATAAAGATGAAAATGTTCAATGCTCCACACTATAGCAAGTGATTCCTTCTCGGTTTGCGAATAACGAGTTTCTACGTCTGTTAACGCACGACTGGCATACGCAATGATTCGGCCTTCTTGTGTGAGAAGCGCGGCTAACCCAACTGGACTTGCATCTACAATCAGCATTGTTTCTTTCTTTGGGTCAAAGTATGCCATGACACGGTCAGCTACAAGCTCGTTCTTCAGCTTATCAAACGAATCTTGTTGCTCGGTCGTCCACTCAAACTTAGTGTCCTGTTTCATAAGTCGGCGAAGCGGTTCAGTAATTGTAGAATAATTCGGGATAAATCTACCAACGTAATTCGTCATTGCAAGAAAGCTTCTGACTTCTCCAATATCCTTCGGAACAGCTGTGTTTTTAATTGCGGTTATCTTCTTAGGATCTGCTGAAATTCCGTCTGCACTAAAAATATGTCCGTAAAATTCTAATCTGTTCTTGTTAAACTCACATTTCGATCTATTGAGTGTAAGATTCTTCTCCTTAAGGCGCACAAATAGCTTTTCGAGACGTTCATCGTGATCCTTTTGATTCTGAGCATATACAATAATGTCGTCGGATATATTCCGGACGCCTTCTAATCCTTCTAAAGCTACGCTCAAAGTATTTTGAAATATCTCCGCTGCTGATGAAACACCGAAGTTTAACCTCTTGAATCGTCTCAGTCCTACGTGAGTTGTGAATGTAGTTATGTTTCGCGAGTTTTCTTCTAGCTCTAGTTGATGATATCCGTTTTTTAAATCCAGCTTTGAAAACACTTTGGAACCATTTAAATCCAAAATCATATCATCAAGTGTAGGCGTAATATGTCGGGAACGTAATATAGCCTTGTTTGGTTCTCGCATGTCAACGCACAAACGAATCTCATTCGGACTTTTGGGTTTCGGAGCGATCACTATTGGACTAACCCACGGAGTCGGCCCATCTACGGTTTCGATTATATCCAGTGATTCTAGTCGTTCCAACTCTCGTTCGAGTTTCTTGCGTGAATGGAATGGAATTCTTCTGTGTGGTTGTACGATTGGTTTCACTGACTTATCTACATGTATTTCAACCTTCACATCTTTTAATTTCCCAATACCATCGAATACTTCACTGTATTTATTACATAATTTCACATGACTTGTTGACACATTTGATATTTCAGACACAATATTTAATTCCACAGATGTGTCATAACACAGTAGATTTCCATATTCCCCTTGAACCACAAACACGGGTGCGGTTGTTATTCTACTGTCATTTTCAATTGTAGCTTGAAATTGTCCCATTAATTCCAGCGTTTTATCCGAACCATAAGCAAATACGTTGGTATTGGCATGAGAAAGTTTCGGTTTTCCCTTAATCCTTTTGAATGTATTTTCATCGATTACATTTATACTAGATCCAGTGTCCACTAAAAATTTCACGTCTGAATCGTTGATTTTCGCTGTGACTTTTGGTTGTCCTCTCTGAATCTTATTTACGGTTACTTCACGTAATCCAAACACGTATTCTTCGTCGGAGCTGCTTTCAGGATCATCATCTCGCGGTACAGGATCGTCCTCGAGTCTATTAATCCTTCTTCTCCCATGTTTTGCGTGTTGTTTTCCGGTTTTTGATTTGCATACGTTTGCAAAGTGGTTGCGTTTATTACAAACGTTACAAGTCTTTCCAAATGCAGGGCAAAATTTCTTGTGAGGGTATTCACCTCCACAATTTCTACACTTCTTCTTAATTTCACGTTCAGGTGTTTCTGGTTGTTTCTGAAGAAATCTCGGATTGTTTCTGCGTTTTCGTATCGCATTAGTCATTTCACCTTCGTTTTTCTCAATTTCTGTTGCTTGTTGTTCCGATACTTCAAGTGCTCGTCCATCTGCTAGTAAATTTTCTAATGTCATGTCCTCACGAAGAGCTTTTCTTCTTAACCTTGACAAACAACATCCCTGAATAATTTGAGACTTAATTTCTTTGTTTGCGTCTGCAAATTCACAGTTTACAGAAAGCTGTCGTAATCTCGTGCAGAATCTGTCAACTGTCTCATCCTTGGACTGCTTGGATTGTCGGAATTTATAAATTTCGAATTCAGTGTTCTTTTTCGGAGCAAAATATGCTGTCAGTTTTGTCTTAGCAGCTTCGAAATCTTCTCCGGTATCGGCGAGAGTGTCAAATATTTCGTTCACTTCCTCTCCGGAATAATGCAGTAATAACGCTCTTTGACGCTTTTTGTCCTTAATGTCTAGTCCAATGAACAAATTCTCTAGACGACTAATCCATTTTTTCCATCTAACTTCTGCATTACTTTCATGTACGGAAAATGTTGGAAAATTCGGCAGTGATGTAGCCATGGCTTAAAAATCAGTGTTACTAATTGATAAATCCAATGAAATACATTTCTTGCACATATAAGACGTCGTGAGTTTTAAATCCTCGTCGCCATTGTAAAATCGTTGTATTCATAAAAACACTGTTTTCAGTTCTAATACTTTAATACAACTCATCAATATTAAACAGCCTCATATATAAAACAATGACTAACATTGTAGACCAGACGCGCCTATTGTCATAATAACATCTATCAACAGAACACGTGTTTAACCTTTAACTAAAAGTATGAATGAAACTGATTAGCGATATTACAGTTATCTAGTTATTTAACTAGATATTTAACTAGTTAATTAAGTAGTTATCTAGTTATTTAACTAGATATTTAACTAGTTAATTTTAATATCATAACGTGAAAAAATGCATGTTAGCGCTTGTAACTGCCATTATTATATTATTATTCACCTCTATTTTAAGAGGTTATCTAGATATTTAACTAGATAACTACTTATTATCTAGATATTTAACTAGATATTTATCTAGATAAATATCTAGATAACTACTTATTATCTAGATAATTATCTAGATATTTATCTAGATAAATTATCTAGATATTTATCTAGATAAATATCTAGATAACTACTTTACGGAAGCGTATAGTGGACTCGTATTGTCTTAATAAAACCCGTTATAACGCACTATTTCTCTTAAATAAAACAACTTTATCTCCTTATAAGACAATAAATCGCGTTATTTAGTGTGATATATTGTATTATAAAGATATTTGTTGCATTAACATAAGTCGTTTTATTCTTAATAATTTTTATTTTGTCTTAAATTACTGCAAGATACAATAATAAGAGTTAAGAGCAAGTTAATTTAACACGTGTTGTGCTATAAAAGGCAACAACTTTTTTAGTTTAAAGTAATGTTTTGTGTTTTAAAGCAATAAGTCGTCTTAGTGTACTCGTTTTACTTCAGTAACAAAAAAGCCCAGTGACACTAAAATGCACCCGGGGCGTGCCCGGAAAGGAAAATGCACCCGAGAGGATTTTAAATGGTTTCCGAGCTACATGTTAAATAGGTTTAACATGAACAGAGTAAATGTATTTTATCGCATCTTGGTTTTTGTTTTCATTAAAACTCATTAAATAAAGGTAATATTAAAATCATTGAACTTTTCGAAGATCAATCTCAAATGTTCAAGAAGAAAGAAAAAGGAAGAAATACCATAGAAATTAAAGATTGCAATGGTCTTGACTTGGTACAAGCATTAATTTCAGTATTAATTTGGTTAGTGTCTTTTCTTTAGGGTGGGACCATACTAAATGACATAGATCCATATTTTAATGAAAATTGGCAGACATAGTTCTTATTGATATACATCCATATATGAAATAAAAATGGAGTTCACAGGCCTCGTTTTTTAATTAAAGGCATGTTTGAAAACCCAATTTTAACAAATTAACAAAGGCGTTAAGGAAAAACGCAGCTTCAATATGATTTATTGGCCAGATTTCACGGAGTTAAGAATCTGGATTATAAAATGGTGAATGTCGGCCGGCTGTCGGATGGGTAAGAAATTTGCGGAACATTTTCTCAGCAACTACTTAGCACAGCCACTTGATATTTGGTATACAGCATCATGGTGGGGTCTCATTACGTGGGTTTCTAGTTCAGGTCTTTTGCTCACCTACTTCCTGATCATTTTAAAAGTTGTCATGCCAATCAGTTCACTCAAAAAGCTACATGTTTCAGGTCTGTCGCTCACCTACTTTCTGTTAAACGAAATCCGGTCATTTTTTTACTTTGACAGTTCACTCAAAAAGCTACATATTATGGAAATAGTCCTAATTTCATCGATGTTTGCTGATTTTTGCACATTTTTTAGTCTGGAAGAATGTATGCACTATGCACACATAAACAACAACTCCATACTTGCAAAAAATGCGTAAAATGATGAAATCTATCATTTCTAAAAAATTGAAGGTTTTCATGCACCAAATGATTCTAAAAAAGGGAAAATATGTACTGAAAGCATCCAAAGTTGCAGATTTTCTTCATTTGACAAATATGACCGTCTAATGGGATACTATAATTACGTCACAATTAATGAAATTTGCCTTATTTGATGTGTTTTCTTTGTATATATACACATAAGTTGATAATACTTATCAATATCATAATATTTGAACCAACAACATTTTCTTTGGCCATTTAAGGATCCTAATGCCCCTAATCTTTTTATCCGTAACGTCGTTTTTAACGTAATGTCCCACTTTAAAAAAGAAGAGGTACCAATGGGGCATCTGAATTCCAAAAATTCGAAGGACAGAGACAAAACCAGTAACAACCAACGAGAACAGGATGAAAAACAGAAAACATAAAACTAAAAAATACATAAGCAACTGAAAAGCAATCAGCAACGAGGACGCTCCGGAAGAGTAAGGAGTTCATGATTGCTTAGCTGCTACAAAGCCAACTGTCAATTAAGTGTGCCAAATCCGGTAAAGGAAGGCACAATAAAACTTATGACAGACCAACCCCTGCACTCATCTGAGAGATTGAAATCCCATATTTGTCTATAAGCGAATGATGTCTTTGTTAAGAAGTAAATTTTGACACTATTATTTTCCTTTGTTTTAATTGATACAATTTCATCAATTAACTTTATGAATGAATTACCAGTTAGAGCCAGTGTTTATGACCTGCAGTGAACTTTTAAATAGTTTATACAGTGCCAGACTTTATACATAAATCAACTCTGATGTTTTGACATTCCTTGCTACATACTCCAGCGACAAACCTCTCCGTTTCAAAGCTGTGGGCGTTTACTTTCTGGTTATTTGTTTTTACAAATTAAATAAGCCTATAAACTTGTCAGCACTAGCTGATAAAATCCTGCATGCTACAGATTAAGATCATGACCTCTTAACTAGCATGATAAGGTCAAGTGTTACACATGGAATATGTTGTATTTTGTTATTTTTATACATTGTTTTATGAAAATTAAATTACTTAAAACAATAATTTAGATGTGATATTATAAAATAAAATAAAGATAAAGGAAAGAGTAGAAAATTTAATCCAAAGCATTTTGATAAAAGTGATTCCTTGGTTTTCTTTCCTTTGGATATAATTATCAATATTTGTGCAATTGGAAAAATCACTACATGAGGTGCATCAATGGCTTATTCATACTGATTAAATGAACTACATGTAGAATACTGACAAAGTTAGAAAGGGACCCACAGCAAAAAATCTAAGTGTTTTCAAAATCATACGAACTTTGATAATAACCACTTAGGCAGGTTCCATGGAATGTGTATGAAACTTCAGAGCTGTATTGTTAATATAGCATTTGAGTTTTATTCTTAAAAAAAATCAATTCCTAAAATCTGTGATTTTCCATCAAAAATGAAGTTTTTTCCAAAAATATTAAACTGATTTGCACGAAATATCAGAACTGTATTGTAACTAGTTTTTGTCTCGCCTGCGAAGCAGAGCGGGACATAGGTGTTGCTTTACCGGCGGCGGCTACGGCGGCGTTAACTTTTTGGAAAAGTTTTATGAGCACCTCCATATCTCAAGAACTATAGGTCCTGGGTTGATGAAACTTGGTATGCATATGCCCCAGTAGTAGCTTAGTACAGTTGCATCCCCATCTTTTGACCTTGACCTTGATTTTCCGGTTGAGTGACTTTGACAATTTTCGATACATATAATAGCAATGAAAAAGTTTTGCGAGCACCTCCATATCTCAAGAACTGTAGGTCCTAGGTTGATGAAACTTGGTATACATATGCCTTAGTAGTAGCTTAGCACAGTTGCATCCCCATCTTTTGACCTTGACCTTGATTTTCCGGTTGAGTGACTTTAATTATTTTTACTGCATATATTTGCAATGTTTAAGTTCTATAAACATCTTTTGATCTCAGAAACTGAAAATCCATGTTAATTCAAAATATAGTGGAAGTAAGAAAGAGTAATTGTTTTTGATGGTGCCGGCAGGCGAGACATACTTTAGTGTTAACTCTTGTTGAGTTTTAGTGTTCACAAAGTCCAATTCTCAAAATCTGTGATTTTCGATAAAAATGATTTTTTTTCCAAAAATGTCTTACATTTTTGCATGAAATTTTATTATGCAAATTATGACATGCTACTATGTAGCTGTATAAAATTTCAGAACTGTGTTGTTAATAGTTTTCGAGTTTTAGTGTTCACAAGAATTGTTGACGGACGGACAGACAGACGGACAAAGTATAACTAAAGGGTATTAAAAACGAAAGAATATGGAATATTTGCCGGAAAGACACGATCCACATATTGATATTATTTTTATAAATAGAAACAAAACATTCAATGGTGTCTGCATCTTTAATAAAAGATACTATAATTATAGGCAAAATTGGCTTTTCTGCATGTTCCTTTTACTAGTAATAACAAGTTTTTGTTTTTTATGCCATAATTTTGGTCTTCTCAAACACATATTACAGGTGAGTTAACATAAAATGTTCATCAAGTTTTTTTTTTTTTAATAGACCAAGTTCTTTGTTCAAGTTGTTCAGTCTTCTTGTTAGTTTCCTCCACCATTAAACATTATACAGTTAAATATCATGGAGGCGAATGCAGCGTAACACTTGATGACAGATATATGTCCAGTCAGCTAGAATTGAGAGACTTCGAAATACCAAATTCTTTTCTGTTTTTGTAATAAAATTGTAGATAAGGTTAAGGCCTTCCCACACTTTTCAGTTCTCAGTTATTTGCAGTTGTGTTCACATGTTTTTATGTTTCAAATGTTACACTAATATTTGTCGGTATTAGGACTTAGTTTTTCATTGGAAATAGCCCTAGGCAAACATTTGAGTGTAACAGTCTTCGATAAAATTGCTAGAGTGGAGAAAGCATCCGAGGAGCATTATTATAGGATTGAACACCTATTTTCGGTCGTTCATGCATGTATGAACGGACCTTGGAGCTCACAAACTGAATGAATGGCCGAAGGCCGTTCATGATACAGTTTGTGAGTGAAAAGATCCGTTCATACATGCATGAACGACCGAAAATAGGTGTTCAATCCTTATAATTCTTCAAATTTATACCTTTTTTTTTTTAAATAAATAAATTCGGAAAAAAATCGTTATTTAGGAAGACGTCATCGCCACCATATTTGTTTACATTGGAAACGAGGCTGAGGCGTTCATGAAAGTATGAACGGATCTGACAATGACGTTTCGACCAATCAGAAATGAGTATACGCATGAACGCATGTCTGATAAGAATTATAACCCCGTGCAAGCCGTTTTTGTGTTAGACGTGACGTACTGCCAGGGAAATCGTTATATATCCTGCAAGCTTTACATAGTAACGAATGAATTGTGATAAGCAGACTCCATAATGTGGAACGAGCGGAATGTTGAATTGCTTTACAAGAAATTTTTAATGAATACAAAAAACCAAGATGCGATAAAATACATTTACTCTGTTCATGTTACACCTATTTTACATGTAGCTCGGAAACCATTTAAAAACCTCTCGGATGCATTTTCCCTCCGGGCACGTCCCGGGTGCATTTTAGTGCCACTGGGTTTTTTTGTTACTGAAGTAAAACGAGTAAACTAAGACGACTTATTGCTTTAAAACACAAATCATTACTTTAAACTAAAAAAGTTGTTGCCTTTTATAGCACAACACGTGTTAAATTAATACGCTCTTAACTCTTATTATTGTATCTTGCAGTAATTTAAGACAAAATAAAAATTATTAAGAATAAAACGACTTAAGTTAATGCAACAAATATCTTTATAATACAATATATCACACTAAATAACGCGATTTATTGTCTTATAAGCAGATAAAGTTGTTTTATTTAAGAGAAATAGTGCGTTATAACGGGTTTTATTAAGATAATACGAGTCCACTATACGCTTCCGTATTACGGAAGCGTATAGTGGACTCGTATTGTCTTAATAAAACCCGTTATAACGCACTATTTCTCTTCCGTACTACTTATTATCTAGATATTTAACTATATATTTATCTAGATAAATATCTAGATAACTACTTATTATCTAGATAATTATCTAGATATTTATCTAGATAAATTATCTAGATATTTATCTAGATAAATATCTAGATAACTACTTATTATCTAGATATTTAACTAGATATTTATCTAGATAAATATCTATATAACTACTTATTATCTAGATAATTATCTAGATATTTATCTAGATAAATTATCTAGATATTTATCTAGATAAATATCTAGATAACTACTTATTATCTAGATATTTAACTAGATATTTATCTAGATAAATATCTAGTTAAATATCTAGATAATAAGTAGTTATCTAGTTAAATATCTAGATAACCTCTTAAAATAGAGGTGAATAATAATAAAATAATGGCAGTTACAAGCGCTAACATGCATTTTTTCACGTTATGATATTAAAATTAACTAGTTAAATATCTAGTTAAATAACTAGATAACTACTTAATTAACTAGTTAAATATCTAGTTAAATAACTAGATAACCACTTAATTATCTAGTTAAATATCTAGATAATTTATCTAGTTAAATAACTAGATATTTATCTAGTTAGATAACTAGATATCTACTTAATTAACTAGTTATGTATATGATTATGTGTTGCAGTCGAGGAAATTAGGATTTTTGGGAGCAGGACATTCGGTCCCATTCTTGGTCAAGATTCACAGGACCAAAAGAAAATATAGAGGTCCTAGAACACAATTTATTTAATAAATACTGCTAACTTTTATCTGACATTCGGACCTGTGAACGGCACAAAAACACAGGACCGAATGAGTTTTTACAGGCCTTTGTCTGTCGGTCCTGTGCTAATTTCCATGACTGGTGTTGGCAGAAATATGCCACCATAGAAATCCTTCTTCAGAATATTTTTTTTCTTATCCTCAGCTGCCAAAATATTTTTTTCATCAAAAATAATTTTCAGAATATTTTTTTAAGAAAAAACCAAGCCCCCCCTTCAAGTTAAATGGTCGGCCCCTAAGATATCTTATAAACTTTATGAGATATCTTATAAAAAAATGATTTATAAGATATCTTATAAAAAATAATTTATAAGATATCTTATGAAATTTATGAGATATCTTATAAATTTTATAAGATATCTTATTAACTATATAAGATATCTTTAAAAGAAAATGAGATATCTTCTTAAAACAATGTGTATAAGATATCTAATAAAGTTTATAAGATATGGACAGATATCTGATAAACTTTATGAGATATCTTATAAAGCATATGAGATATCTTATAAACTCTTTTTTATAAGATATCTTATAAAGTTTATCAGATATCTTATAAAGTTTATCAGATATCTTATAAACTTTATGAGATATCTTAAAAAGTATATAAGACATCTTATAAACTTTATGAGATATCTTTAAATATTCCTTATAAAAATATAAGATATCTTATAAAGTTTATAAGATATCTTATTAGTTTTATAAGATATCTTATAAGTTATATAAGATATCTTATAAGTTATATAAGATATCTTATAAATTATTTTATATTAGATATCTAATAATCTTGATAAGACATCTTATAAACTTTATGAGATATCTAATATGTTTTATCAGATATCTTATTAGTTTTATAAGAAATCTTACATATTTTATAAGATATCTCATATGTTTTATAAGATATCTTATAAACTACCATTTATATGAGATATCTTATATATTTAATAAGATAGCTTATAGAGTATACGAGATGTCTTATAAATTTTATGAGATATCTTTAAAGAGGAATAAATATAAATATGGCGTGCCATATTACTTCTCTTCTACCAGAGTTCTTAAAGACTTTTGAATATTTTTAGATTATTTTATGCTAAATGATAAATCAAACCATAATTCAATCAAAAACCATGCCTTTATTGCGTGCAATGGGCACCAGTGCGTTCAGAGCATGAAATGTTCATAACCAAGTCGAAAAACGAAGTCTAAGATTGGTAAATTTGAAAATGCATATTTTCTAAAAGTTTGACCAGTTTTTTTTGGTGAAAATAAAGCTTTCTCCCTCGTTTTCTTGTTACACGTAAGCACAGACATCAAACTTTTTGAAAATTGATGATTTTTTTTTCAATATTTTGGGGTTAAAAAAGTCATTTTTTAGAAATTTTAAAACGAAAAATCAGAATTTCTCAAAATTTTCAGCGATTGCGGTTATGGACCCTAAACATGCTGTAGCAAAATCTCAGATCATTAGAAGCACTTCAAAGAAAATGAATGGAAGTGGTACGTTTCTTCTGTTGTTTAGTATATATTGGCAGCATAGGTCATCATGGTCATGTAGGTTAAGAAAAAAAAAATCTTCAGAAGGACTTCTGTCATGTTTCAATGATATTGAAAAAGAAATATACTCGGGACTCTGTTGAAAATAAACACTTTCCCCTGCTCAGAGGATGCCGCTATAAGCGCAGAAAAAAAATTGACCAGCACTACCCCCCTCTTTTTTTCAAATTAAATCGTGGTCGTTTAATTTTAAAGATTTTTTTTCATTTATAGAAAACAGCGGTGGCTCAGTTAATTAAGTACAATCTACAGCTTCATTGACACCGCCCGCTGAAGTTTTCTTAAAACTGACATCATGTGAAGCAACCTTCCATTGAAAGCGCTAAAAACGAGCATCGGTAAAATACTATAAATAAAATACGGATATCGTCGCTCTTTGAATCGTGATATTTGCATTACAAGTAAAGATAAAATAAATGATCCCTCTTAATTGCATAAGATTAATTCAAAACTTTTGTTTTGAAAAAAAAAAGATTCCAGCCATTTCCCAATTCTTTAGAATCTAATAAAGTGTATGTATTACTACAAACGTGGAAACTTTCGCGAGGGGGTTATTTCCGCTTTATTCGCGATCACCAATATCCTAAATAGCCATATGTAATGCATTTACACCGATGTAAAGAAGTTTTTTTTTCATTTTCAAATGTAAAATAGATTTAAACATTTTTATTGCGAAGCCTTAGTTTTTTTTTTTAGAGAATAAAAATAATTTATTGCAATATCATTGCACTTTTTCAATCATTTTTTTCTGCGCATTGCACTTATCACTAATAACAAAAGCAAATCCCTAGGAATGGGAAGCAAGTATCCACGTGAACTGTTAAATGTTAATTTCAAAAGTCTAAGAGTCTAGTATTACATATATTAGAATATCGTCAAAATGTAACTGGTAAAACACAGATCAACAATATCCAATACATGGGTAACTCTTGGGAAAATTTCATCAATGGCAAAAATATCCTATTTGCTAAATTTAAAAAGTAAATATCAAAAATGAGAGTTGGGCCACAAACACTGCTAATTCAAGGAGAAAACCTATTACTTTTTTTTTAAGTTTAAAGGCACAATGATGGTCCTACTAGGACAACAATTTTCACAACCTAAAGTTTAGGACCAAATTTAGGAAATTTCCTTTTTTGAGATGCCTTCAATAACACGACTTAGGACTGAGGCATGTCAAAAGACCAGACATGTCCTAATCCCGGGTTCTAATCTTAGGACACCTTCGTTAACACGGCCCCTGGTTTAACCTTTTCCATTCACGCAGTGGTCAATATGATCTAGCAGTAACAAAAAATCTAATGGTGATGTTAGAAATGAAAACAAACGATATGATACAAAAATATACAGAATTATGGAAAAATATTACAGAATAGAGAAAATTTAGCAAAACAATAGCCTAACAAAATACAGAATTAAGACCACAATCCACACCCTCATAAGCAATATAACTTACTTTTAAAACTCCCAGCCAGGCTGTCTACTGACATATCCAACCATTAGCTGCATGCGCTAGGACACAAACGTGTTAGATAGGTTCAGTGCAAAGAGGGCAAGTTTATCTTACCTCCAATTTGCTTCATTCTTTTTCTGTAAGGATTTTTTTCTGAAACGTTTTACGTCATTTATGACGTCATGCTGCAATTAATGCAACTTCAAAAAACTGGTAACGTTGTACAGTCATGTGCCAAAAGTATTCGCTGATTTTTATTTTTTCCATTAGTTTCTATGTAAAATAATGAATTTTCAAAAATTAATATTGAAGTTGTTTCTGAGTGGATTTTTATACCTATTTTTTCTGAAATTTGAAAAATATTTGAAGTTTATATTGGTTATTGAACATAATTTTTACATGACTTGTTTCAAAATGACAATGATTTTAATACATTCAAGTAAAATTTATGACGTCAAAATTTCCTTATATGGGCAACTACAATTTTGATGTCTAAATTTTACTCTGTGATTAAAATTATATCATTGAAAATGAATAACCTTCAAGTTATATAAAAATAAGCAGACAAACTTGAAATATTTTACAAATTTAAAGTGGAAAAATCAACAAAATTGGCCAAGAAATTATTTCAGAATAAATTTTTGAAATTTTGTGATTTAAGTAGTACTCCACCTAAGAATCATGCAAAATTGAAGAAAAGTGATTCATCGATAAAAAGGCTACAGTGGTTTATTTTTAACAAAAGATAGTTCAAAGTATACAAAATAAGAAATAAATAACAATTTGCTCATAACTGTCTGGTTTCTATTGAAATTATTGACAGTTTTAAGAGTTATCTCCCTTTCTTACAATTTTCCAATGCATTCTATATATTTTTTTTCTCCCAGGACCAACGCTTGTTTGGAAAAAGAGTACAAAATATCGAATCAGGGTGCTAGTAGGAGTAACATATCAAAAATTAAGTGGTGTAGGCTTTCCACCCATGAATCGCTTTTTGCATGGTTCTTATAAAAAGTGGTACTTAACATAGAAAGTAATGGGGAAAATGAAAAATAGCGAATACTTTTGGCACGAGACTGTACAATGACATGTGTGATTTTTTTATCGCGTCTTTTCTAAGAGATGTTGGTTTCCGTAATATCATCCGATGTGAATAAATTTTACTTTAACGTCCTAAATTATGACCCATCGAATAGTCAACATTTTAGAAGTCAAAGAGGTAATTTAAAACAAAAAAAGACTTAACGTTACAGTAGAGTTAGAAACGATTAACCATCATGTGTTCTTTCCAAAGTAGATCTTCCCACAGTCATACATATACCGGTACTCTAAGTTTGATCCGTGGTAAAACCCTATCACCCGACTGTTGTCATGATTGTATTACATATACTTAATTTTGTATGAAAATTTGAATAACTTTGCATCTAGATTAAGATCCAGTCTGCTGCTCGATGGTCAAGTTGGCGTTTTCTGGCCCCGTCCCCGCAGCAGAGCTTAATTGGCTCTTTGAATTCTGACATCGGGTCAGTGCTCAGCCCACAGAGCGACCAAGTGTGTTCTTGTGGCTGAAAAGAGTGGCCCACGTCAGCGGGGTTGTCAGGTATACCGCTGACCATAGTTGGCCAACGCGTGTGGAGAATGCCACGCTACATGAACGTAAAAGCCCTCAGTGGACCCCGCCAAGTAGGACACCACATAGGCTTAATTTCCGCCCCTACCAACCTCTCCCTTTTCTTGTGGTTTTCAAAATTTCATCATTTCATGTTCATTTTATTGTCCTGTTCATGTTCATGGTTTTTCTGACCTGTGTAGTGTTACAAGGGCGTGAGACACAACTCATTTACTCACTGATTTTATGTTAGGTCAGAGTAAAAATTAATATGTCATTTCGGTAAGTATAATTCTTATATGTAATATTTTAAATTTTAAAAAAAATATTAAATTTTTAAACTAGCTCCCCTTAACCAAGCTTAATTTTCAAGTCCAAGCCTTGGTACTCAAAGCGTTGTCTTTTTTTACCTAAATTAAAATCCACGTTTATAATCATAACGTCAGTAATGACCCATAATGGCCATGTGACATGTCACACTATAACGTATTAGCCAACGTGTGCCGAACGTTCGAATAATTTTCTAAAACGTTGGAACGCGTTGGCAGTCAGATTCAGATTTTATTCAATACACCCAGACATATATAAATATGTAACATGAGGTCAAGCAAAATATACAAATACAAATATTAAACAACAAGGAAATTAAGCACATAAATATCAGATACAAATTAGGGACTCCAGAATATAAACATTCACAGTAAATGGTAACTATATAAATAATCTTACAAAGATGAGATTTTCTTAACAAATACCGATAGTTTTTTTAATACAGGAATATTGCAAAGAGATAACAGTCCGCTCATTTTACTACTATTTGGATGCTCATAATAATATTTTGCCAAGAATTTTTGGCGCAGATTTTTAATAATTACATTGTCACACACAAACAGTACATGGAACTCATCACCTACAGAGTTATCACAAAAAGAGCAAATTCTTTCATGCCTTGGGATGTTATGCCATCTCCCCGTTTCAATAGGCAAATGAACATTTGACGTGCGTAGTTTAGTAATCCAAATGCGGTTAAACTCCGGGAGTTTAACTAAATAGTTTTCGAGGCCAAAAGATGACTTGCAAAGAGAGTAAAATTCGCCTCTTGAGGAGCTGGCAATATCGCCATACCAAGATTGAATAAACTGGTCATGTAGAATTTGCTTAATATAATTAATACTAAGAGCAGAACACTGATTCATAAACCACTCACTTTTACCAATTTCATTAAAAATATTTTTCATACAATTAATCCACTTGAATGTCTTGATGTCATTCAATTTAAGCATCAAACGATACAGTGAGTTACATAATTTGCCCTCGTTTTGAACTAGTCTACCCCAAAAAGAAATCATTCTCACTTTGACACTTATTTTGAGCGGAAATCTCCCAAGTTCTCCGTACACCATGTAATTTGGTGTAGTATTTCTGACACCAAGTATTCTTTTACAAAACTTCAATTGTATTTGCTCGATGGCATTAATATTTTCAAATCCCCAGACTTCAGAGCCGTACAATAATATAGGTTCAATCATACAATCAAACCTTTTCAATTGAAGGTCTATAGGGATATTTTCGTTATTTATCAGTTCATAAATACTAAATAAAGCTTTTTGAGCTTGTTCTACTCTTTTCTTTCGAGTTTCAATAAAACATCCATTGTATTTAAAAATAACTCCTAAATATGTATATGAATCAACAATTTCAAGTTTTTCTCCGTTCAGATAAAATTCAACTCCTTGTCTGGTTTTACGTTTACAAAAAATAATAACTTTCGTTTTGTTAACATTTACTTCAAGCTTCCACAAATCACAGTATCTTTTAAATATATCTAAAGAATTTTGCATATTATCTGGAGTCGCTGTAAAAAGTTTCAAAAAATATCTCGGTGAACGAACGCAAAGCGTCAGACTAACTATACCTGCAACGCATGACAAACTTATTCAAAACTTATCTATAGCGTTTGTCCAGCGTACTTGACCATTGCCTAGCGCATGTGTGACGATTGCAGAACGCATTCATAACGTTCGTCTAACTTATAATTTTTGCTCTCAGTGAGGAGACCCAAGAATTCTGTTCTTTTTTTTAGTATTTTTTTTTTCACAATAGCCCAAATAGATCTATGATCTGTCTTAGATGTTAATGGATTTATTAATAGATATATGTTGTATACCTCCTCCAGTGCCGATGTGGATTACAATACGTTGGTGAAACTATACAGCCCTTTAGTAAAAGGATGAATCTGCATCGGAGTGACTATAAATGCAAGCCGGAAATACCAGTTAGCCGTCATCTGCGATCCAATGGTCACACTAGTGAAGAGCTTTACAACATGTCTATCACTATCATAGACCACGACCCAATTTGGTCTAAGAGTGATAGGTTGGCACGGGAAAGCTTTTGGATACGTAAGCTGGAAACCAGACACCCTTACGGAATCAATGAAAAAAACTTAAAACATAATCGATTCCTACAGTGTAACATACTATTACTTTTTCAGATATCTTGTAAATACGTTCTTTTTAGTTTTGTAAATATGTTTGTGTTTTTACATTTTTTAATTTTCATTACCTTGTGTGCTCAGCAATATTCACTGTGTTCGTTTACCATCAACAGTGTTTAACAAAAATTTTACGTCATAGCGTTTGAAATTACTGAAGATTCGAAATATCTAAAATTTATATTTTATTTAACATCTTTTGGTAATGTAAAGTACATCCTCTAGACTTGTTTCATTAATAATAATAGATACTTGTAAATTTAGTTTCGTTATAAAATATTGGTTTTCGGCGTTTTGGTAATATGACTGTATAATTATTCTAAAGCCGTTTTATTAGCCAATAGTGATGACATTTGCACTCAGTCTAAAAGGGTAAAACAAATGTAATATATATATATATATATTTAATTCCAATGGAAAAACCCATATAAATAGTTTTAAAATTAATAACTCCCCCATTGAAACAGTAAAAACATATTGTTACCTTGGAATAACTTTTAAATATAATTGTAATATAAATGTTTCAACCAAATTATTAATGGAAAAGGGTCGCAAGGCCTGGTTCAAAATAAAGAAAACTATTGGACTGGATAATGTATGTTGTTTAATGGAAAAAATCTTTGATTCTCTTGTAAGTCCAATAACACTTTATGGGTGTTATTAAAAGATACTGACCCCTTTGAGCACTTACATTAAATATTCATTAAAGAAATACTAGGAATACACAGCAAAGCAACAAATGTTGCTTGCTTAACAGAGCTTAATAGACTTGCACTTGTAGAAAAAGTAAAATTACTAGCTATAAAATTTTGCGATCATATTTCAAATTCAACAAATACATTAGTTAATAAAGTCTATAATAATATTCCTGATAACAATAAATGGATTACAACAATAAAAATGTGGGTTAAGAAACTAGGCTTTGGCTATTTAATTAATGGTACTGAAAATATCAAATCTGCATTAACATCAATTAAAAAAAGACTCTATGACCATACATTACAAAGTCAGAACAGCAGTATAGCTGAAAGTAAAAAGCTGTCTTTCTATAAAACTATTTACAGACCTGTAGATTCAGGTCAGATAGAACAACAATTTGTAAATTCAGAATAAGTGCCCACACTCTAGCAATAGAGAAAGGCTGATATCAAAATATTCCCCAAAACAACAGAATATGTCCAAAATGTGACACCGGTGCAATTGAAGATGAAATGCATTTCTTTGTTCATTGTCCGGCTTATACAACTTTTAGAAAAGAATTAATTATTAAGCTCAAATGTTGTTTTAAGAATTTAGACTCATTAACTGACTACAAAATACCTTTAATTCTAAATAGCAGTTCTTTAATAGTACATAAAGCTTTAATTAAATACATAAACAATTGTCAAGGAAAAAATTAAGTCATTATGGTCACCTAGCCTACATTTGTATGTAATTTGAAAAAAAAAACTTATATTCATATTCAAATAATGAAAGGCTTTCATGATTAAAATTATATATACATGCAGGATTAATGCATGATCCATTTTTGAGTTGCCACCACCCAAGGTTTATTACTGTAATATAGAGTCTTTAATTTCATTTGATTTAAGAATGTATGTTCATGCATTAATGTGTTATAACTTCCATATTTTTTAAATTTCTATACGTCCATAATATAAAGAGAAGAATGCATACGCTTGTTATCAAACTCTCAAAATCTCAAATGAGTTTATACATGTAATAAAATACCTTTTAAATCTGTATTTGCAAAATACACCCATATGGGTCAAAGCAAAAATAAAAACATGTAAAATACAAAACATATACAGAAAACAACAGAGTATATAGAACATTAACATATGGAGTTTTGAGAACATTTTGGCCAAAATACCTGTCTGTAGAGTTTGCCTAGCATCCTTTTTACTGCACTTGAAAAATCCTAAATGATCGCCGACAGCATGACGGATGTCCTTAATAGAGAAGAACGCGTGTGCTTAATGAATATCAAAATAAACATTATTTCAAATGAGTATTGAAGTTAGACTGTCGTAACTCGTTGTATATTTGCAAGAATTACTTTCCATTCAATACCATTTAACTTATCCTTGTTATATTCAACATTTTTTTTTTTGTTTGGCTTTGTTCATTGTTTTTTTGTAAAAAGATTTTTTTCATGTTTGAATTAGTATTTTAAGCTTTTGAATGTACACGTTTTAAACACGTCAGATAGGTTTCTTGGTCGTTAGACTGACGCTAGACGTGCGGTAGACTATCGTTAGATTGACGTTTTTGGGGCGTTCGATGTGTGCAAAACTACATAGTTTACATCAGCGTGTGTATAACGTTCTTCTGACTTATGTCTAACGTTCAAATAGCTTATAAATAACACGTTGGCGTGTTCAAAATTTTGCAACCCACTCGACGCACACCAACGCACGCTGGCATTCGTTAACGTGTTTGTAACTTGTTCATACAAAACTTACGCAACGCACACCAGCGTGTTAAAAATATATTTCAAAAACGTCAGCACACGTTGGCTTAAACATTATAGTGTGACAGGGCCTTTACAGTGAATACAACTTTCAAATTAAAAAATGATTTTATGAAGTATTTTATTATATCAGGTTCATGACTCGGGTTCATTTGTACGGAAGCTTATTAGGGACACGCATAAAAAAAATTTTTCTCGACGCGGCAAGTTACTATCTCGCCTCGGCGACTTATTATCTCGCCCCGGCGAGTTACTATCTCGCCCCGGCGAGTTACTATCTCGCCCCGGCGAGTAACTATCTCGCCCCGGCGAGTTACTATCTTGCCTCGGCGACTTACTATCTCGCCCCGGCGACTTACTATCTCGCCCCGGCGAGTTACTATCTCGCCTCGGCGACTTACTATCTCGCCCCGGCGAGTTACTATCTCGCCTCGGCGACTTACTATCTCGCCTCGGCGACTTACTATCTCGCCTCGCCACCGGGAGATCATAAGTCGCCGGGTCCAGATAGTAACTTGCCGGGGCGAGATAATAGGTCGCAGAGGCGAGATAGTAACTCGCCGGGGCGAGATAGTAAGTCGCCGGGGCGAGATAGTAACTCGCCGGGGCGAGATAGTAACTCGCCGGGGCGAGATAGCAAGTCGCCGGGGCGAGATAATAACTCGCCGGGGCGAGATAGTAATTCGCCGAGGCGAGATAGTAATTCGCCGAGGCGAGATAATAAGTCGCCAAGGCGAGATAGTAAGTGAGATAGTAACTCGCCGAGGCGAGATAATAAGTCGCCGAGGCGAGATAGTAACTCGCCGGGGCGAGATAGTTACTCGCCGGGGCGAGATAGTAACTCGCCGGGGCGAGATAATAAGTCGCCGAGGCGAGATAGTAACTCGCCGCGGCGAGAAAAAAAAAATTATGCGTGTCCCTAATAAGCTTCCGTACATTTGGTTTTATGCATTTAAAATATTTTTTTTAACATGTTGATTTCCTATATTTGGGTTCTAGTGCTGCTCAGGGATGTCCAAAACAATCGGTTTTATTTAATCCCTGTGCTGCTGATGAGAAATTACTTTTCGAAATGGCTATACGGCATAAAAATATAATTAATTTCTGTTGGACTTAACATATATGTGTTATGGTCTCAATGTTCATTTACTCCGTGTCCTTTCATATTTTTTTTTAATTTACTATCCAACAGAGTTGTGGCCACGTGGTTGTGGCGTCAGTAATGTTAGCGTTTGTAAAAGATATGATAACAAGTGAAGGTTCAACTTTATTCTCGTTGGAAAGGTTTTTCACACTGATAGATCTGGAATTATTAGGTTTGGGAATTATGGAAATTTTAATGTCAGATGATTTCTGTGAACACAGAATTTTATTTAACATTTCAATAAAAATCAAAAAACCTTTGGTGTTAGCTATTATTAACACCAATTGTAAAGCATGCCTTTTTCAAAGTAAAATTTTAAACTGTATGTTTGACCTATCCATTGACAAATTTTAAAGAAAATCCAATGACAAGAAAAAAAAATGGCACAAGGCTCATGTACCTCCATAATGAAAAAAGAAAGGGTTGTGATATTCTGCACATAACGAACCAAATGTTAAAAGCATCCAATGAAATAAATTAACTTTTTATTGCCATTTATTCTTCTTCTTCCTATGATTACACTAACAGTTAGGTTTTTTTCAACATGGAGCAATATTAATGCTCAGAGTTTTTTTCCCAAGTATAGAAAATTTCCGCATGACTATATAAAAATATGTTTTTCTGATCAACTGCTTTTTAGGACCTTCATGTCGTTTTCTTTTTATTTCTCAAAAATGTTTCCTCATGTGTCATAAACATTGGTCCTGTGATTTGAAAAAAGACTGGTGGAATAAAAGTTTGCTTGCAAAGGCAGGTGATCAGGTTGAATCTTATCGCGATTTTAAGACAACACCTTGATTATATGTAAGCAGGGTTGAAAATTTGACTTTATTTTGCTATGTCAGGCAACGAATGAATTTACTTCCATTCCTGTTCCCCAAAAATATTTTTTTACTTGCCTTATGTTTGGGTTGGTTAATTGTAACTTTGAACTCACAACCTCTCTTTGGAAACAAACCAACTACTCCTTTTGTGAAATAAATAGCGATATCTCCTAAACTAATTATGTCTCGACCACAAGTAAAGGACTCCCTCCTCTATCTGTATGTAGTAAGATTCAAAAATGGGTCTCAAGCATGTTGCGGTTGTATCATGCTCATTGCTGTGCTTGGTGTAGCTCATATTTATCAAAAATAATGACGCTACTGCGCCTGGTATAGCTTTTAAAAAATAATGTGTTAAAAATTTTGTTTTAGTTCTGATGAACCGGGACAACGATGGGAGACAATACTGCATGCACTGTATGTAAGATCCAAAACAAGATCATGAAAAGATGTACCAGATGTCACAATGTTTTATATTGGTAAGAACCTTGAATATTAATCTAACCTTATCTTTGCACGTTGTTCCTAACGGGAACCAGGTCTTTCTCTGGCAGTTTGAGTATTGGTTTATATGAATCGTATTCATTAGGGACCGATTATTTAACTTAAAGGTAGGGGAACTTGCTTGTTTTATTTGGTCAGAACGTTTAACAGGCTTCACGAAAGATTTTTTTTCTAATCATTAGCATAATATTAGCATTATTTTATATAGCAGAAATCCTTCTCCAGAATTTTTTTTCTTAACACCTGCTGCCAAAATATTTTTTTCATCAAAATCAAATTAAAATATTTTAGGGGAAAAAAACAAGCCCCCGTTCCCCCTTTCTAGTTACTAAATATATCGGTCCCTTATATATTTAATAAGAGCCAATTGCAAAAAGTGAGTCGTTGATTTATAAAGATTAAATGTGTCTCATACACTTATTCTTCATCTCGTTCTTTTGTTAAACATGTTCTATTAGCCACAGTTAGAAATAATTAACTAAAAAGCATGGCATGACTATCGTATAAAATAGAATCCAGAAAGTCAGTCTTGTACAATGTATATGATACTTAAATGATTTATGATTGCTTTTTTAAAGTACCGGTATATGATATTGAAAACATCTTTTATTGTCTGTGTTTTTTTAAACCTTCGGATATCTTAGCTTTGATTGTCATTATTATAGATTTTAGTTCTAGGGAATGTCAAGTTCAAGACTGGAAAACGCATAAGCATGTTTGTCAAAATAAACCTCGGAGTGAAACCGCTTACACAGATGACGGTTCTATTTTTACAGAAAACCAACAAGGTAAATGTTGTTTTAAAATTAATATTCCTGATTCAGGATTCATCAAAAGTTTTAACATGGAGTATTTTTGTAGATGACACATAGATCCAATATATTAATATGGATTTAAAATAGTTTTAAGTTTGCTTCATATGGCTGAAATGATTTAAAAGACTAATTGGATGATCTAGACATTTTAGCTCACCTCACGAAAGTGGGAGGGCTTATGTGATACCCTCGCCCCAGAGCATTGGCGTCGGTGTCGGACTACGATCCACTTACAGAAGATTGATTATGGTCCATACACATTTATTGTCAAGTGCCACATCAACCATAATGGATGGTAGGTGCATCTAGTGACGCTAAGCACAATGCATGCTTCGGATGCCGGATGTGACTTACATTTTCCACATGGATGACCAATTACATAAGAATGATTAAAGTCCATTCCCGCTTACTGACAAGTGCCACATCAGCAATATTGGTATGGTAGGTGCACCTAGTGATGCTAAGCACAATGCATGCTTCGGGTGCTGGATGTAAACTATATTTTCCCCATTGATGACCACTTACGGAATACATATACCAAAACGGGTGATCAACGTTTACTTTATGTGCATATTTCAAGGAATAACCTCTCATCAGCAGCATTTGAATCAAAACATTGGAAGGTAAAAAACCAAAAGTATTAAACGAAAAGTACTCAAAACCGAAAAAGTTCGAACAGGAACGCCAAATTGGTAGAATAGATGCACTTCAACAGATTGGTAAAAGTCCATTTTCTACTTACTGACAAGTGTCACATTAACCATATTGGTATGGTAGGTTCATTGCCTGCTTCGGATGGTGGCATGGACCTATATTTTCTGCGTGAATGACCAGTTACAGAAGAATAGTCCAAGCCCATTCCCGCTTACTGACAAGTGCCACATCATCCATATTGGTATGGTAGGTGCATCTAGTGATGCTAAGCAAAATTCGTCTGTGACCTTTATTTTTGCATGGATGAAAAATGAAAAAAACAGAAAAAAGGTTGACGTCCATTCCTGCTAACAGGCAAGAACCATATCAACCAAAGTGGTGTGGTATAGGTGCATCTAAGGATGCTTAGCAAGATGCATGGTTCAGATGCTGGCTGTGACCTTCTTTTTCTGCATGGATAAGCACTTAAAACTTTGAAAAGTTCATGTCAATTCCCGCTTAGTGACAATAGTGATTCGTAATTGATAGATTCCCTATGACTTCAAGTGGAATCTCTGCTAGCCTGGAATAGTTTATATGGTTAAACGATTTCAATGGTTTCCTTTTTTTCAATTTTTTTTTTATTAATTTTGATTTCTGGTTACAGTGTCTCTGATGAGTTTTATATAAACAAAATATGCATTAGACCCTGTTACATATTGTTACAATGTAACTTAAAACTTTTATGTATAGTACCTTTGTTCTGAAAACATTTGATTTATTTTCTAAAATTGTAATGTTTATATTCTACAATTTTACATAATTGTTCTTAAGTAGTTGGACCTGCTATACTTGAAACCTTTGGTTGCAGCACTATCGAAGAATCAGTGACATATTATGTGTTTAATATCAGCTTTACGGTTATTTATTATTACTTAATATAATTTCACTTTCAGAAAAGATTGAGATTTCTCACCAGCCAAAAATTGACTTTCAAAAAGCTTTCAAGGACGTTAACAAACAACCAGATAAAGCACAAAACTTAGACGCTAAAACGGATGATAAATTAGGAGAAAAATCTAGTGAGAGTTTGGAAAATTCATATCTGTTTAAAAATAAATTTCATTCTGATCTACCAAGTTTTGATGGAGATCAGCCTTTTCAATCAATTACTGTAAGATGTAACAAAGACAAACTCAAACTGAACATTCAAAACTCCTGGAGCGGACAAGATATATTTAAAGTTTTTTCCAACAAGTTAAAAATCCCATTGGAGAAAATCAAAGTGATTCACAAAGGCAAAGTATATACAGATGAGACCATCTGTGATGTAATTTCGAAAAATGCAATCTTTCAAGTAATTGGTGAACAAGCAGCCAATGAGGATGGACTTTACAAGGGAGATGTTGATCTTCTTATGCTGCAGATGGGCATTGATAGAAACGAAGCTGTCAAAGCCCTGAGAAAAAGTAAGGACGTGGTTGATGCTATCATAGAGCTTGGAAATAAATAGAAAATAAATATTGTATAAATCTTTATTGAAATAGAGTGTTCATAACATGTATTCTTACTAGTAAAACAGACATGAATTATTTAGATAAACCACTTCTAATCTTTATAACTACTTAGCCAAAAACATCAATCCATAATTGTCTAAAAATGCAACACAAAAAAAACAACATAAAATACAGTACAATATACAACACTTCCTTATATATCTTACAATAGAATGTTCAACATAGGGATTTAAGGTGACGACTCCAGCTTTTTTACATGAGGTCAAAAATGAAATATGTATGATTCTTGTTTTGTGGTGATAAAAAATATTGGTTCTGTAGGTAGGCATGTGACATGTATCCAAAGCATAACACCGCTTATAAAAATAGCAATTAAAGCATTGATAAATAAAAAAGAGTAGGTATGTTTGATTTATCGGCATGTCCAAACTTTTTGACTAGCGATATGATTAATACGAATACGAATCTTTATTGTCATTAAACTTTTATACAGTTTGTGACACATAAACATACACAGATATAAAACTAACTAAAACACACAGTAATACATAGTTACAAGTAAAGAAAAAATTAAGGGTCCCCTGTCCTCAGTTCAAAAGACTTTTTTATAAAGGATCCTAGTTTATTTACTTGCAATGGTGTTGAGGGGTTTAACAAATAAGTTACTTTTTCTTCATCATTCAGATTATTGAATGATATGTGTTCTAAAGATAAAAAGTTAAAATAAGTTACTCTTAAGTTTGCATTGTAAGTACATCTAAGTAAAAAATGATTCTCATCGTCCAATACCTGACATTTTTGACATAGTCTTTCTTCTCTAGGAATTTTAAAGTGCCTTCCTTTTTCAATTAATAGTTTGTGGTCACTGATTCTTAATTTTGTAATCAGTTTCCTGAATTCAAAGTTTGAAATTGAGAGATATGGTTTTATTTTTAAGGCTGGATTCAACTTTTTATAGAAATTTAGTTTACTTTTATCATCAATACTATTCATTTTGTTTTTTTACAATATTTTCATAGAATGAGTTTATTTGAGTTTTTACATATTTTTTAATGTTTTTCAGTTGTTTTAATTCCGTACAAGTCTCCAGTCTTTCTAAATCAATATTTGTTTCAAAAAGTATGTCTTTTACGTATGTATACCAGGTATACGTTCCCTTTTCATCTAGTATTTTAGTTAATTGGAAAGATTCACTTAATAGAGGGTTTAGATTTGTAGTGAAAAAGCGTGCTAAATACATAATAGTTAATATTTTGATATGACATTCAATGGGCATTCTACCCAGTTCTTGTCTAGTTCCAAAATTTGAAGCATTCTTATTAATGCCAAGTGCATTTTTGCAATATGCAAGATGTAGATTTTCAATAGGATTTTTATCAATAAAATGGAAAGGGTCTACATTTTTCCCTGAAACCAGGGCTCGGTTTTTAGCATTAAAGTAGCAACTATACGAGTCTAAAAATGTAATTTCAGAATTGTATGTTAAGATAGGTCTTACTAGTGTGTCAAAGAGGTTATTGGAAACATTTACTGGAAGATTACTCAGAGAATTGGTATAAGACTTTATAGAAAATAATACCTTTTTTGCCTTTTTGGTTAATTCTGTTGTACTATGGCTCATGTTGCCATTGGACTTAATAAGTAATCCTAAATAAGGATATTCTGAGACATTTTCTATTGTCTCATTATTAAAATTAAGTATGGATTGCTCTACCTTTTTCTTTCCTGTTGAAATGATCATGCTTTTTGTTTTGTTTATATTTAAAGAAAGCTGCCATTTATCACAGAAAACTGCAACTTTATCTAGACTATTTTGAAGTCCCTCCTGTGATTCTGAAAGGAGAAGAAGATCATCTGCAAAGAGGAGGGATCCTAGTTTGCTATTTATAAGACATAATGGATTTGAATTTTCTTCATCTAAACCGTTGGTGATGTCATTTATGAAAATGTTGAATAATGTAGGACTCAGTGAATCCCCTTGCTTAACACCTCTGTTAATGTCGAAATATTCGGATGTATAATCTTTAAATTTTAATGCAGATTTAGTATTAAAATATTGTTGTTTTATTATTGAGTACATAGACTTTCCTATATTCATTTTACATAGTTTATAAAGAAGGCCTGTTCTCCATACAGAATCAAAGGCCTTTCTTAGATCAATGAAGCATGCATAGATTTGTTTCTTATCTTTGTTTAAATATTTATTTATTAATGATTTTAATATAAATATACTGTCTGCAGTTCTGTGATTTTCTCTGAAGCCAAATTGGCAGCTGTTAAGTTGTTTTTCAATCACTTTGATAAGTCTATTATTTAAAACAGCATTAAAGAGGTTAGGTAAATTGCTTATTAAAGATATAGCTCTATAGTTATTTGGGTCAGCTTTATCCCCTTTTTTGTGAAGTGCTATTATGTGGGAGTCTCTCCATGTGCTTGGATAAAAACTAGTTTTTAAGATTATATTAAATATTTTTACAATTGACTTAATGATAACCTGGTTTGAGTATTTTATGATTTCATTTAAAATTCTGTCTGGTCCAGCCGACTTGTGTAATTTAAGGTCGTTTATTACCTTTTTAACTTCTGAAAAAGTAATAGGAATATCAGTATCTGGTTTAATATCTAAGTTATTTTCTAAAATTTTCAGTTCTGATTCAATATTTGTTACATTTGTACTGTTTGTTGGTGTTAAAGGATTCCCTTGGTTTTGGAAATGCTTTATCAAGGCGGTTTCATCTTTTAATAATTCTATTATATTATTTTCATTTTCTGTTCTAGTTTTTAAAGATTTTAAGATGTTCCAATATTCTTTTGGATTTTGCTGTAAATTTTCACTTAGACTATGGAAAATTTTTTGTTTATACTCATATTTTTTCTGTTTCACCAGTTTCTTCATGGTTTTCTTGAGTTCAAAAAATTTATGTCTTAGACTATTATTAATTGGGTTATGTTTGATTTTATTACCAATAGCATTAATTTGGTGCTTGGTTTCGTAAATGATATTGTCAGACCAAGCTTGTTTATATTTCTTCTTCTTCTTCTTTTTCATTTTTGGAAGGACTTTACAAGAAATATTTGATATATTATCTAAAATATTTGTCAATTTTACTGTGGCTCCATCAACACCAACTTGATTTTCTTCAAAAGTTTCAAGTTCAAAATCAATTATGTCATTTTTAATATCTTCATTTAAAAGTGCATCAATAAGCTTTTGTTTTGATTTATCTGACCATTTAAAAGTCTTTATCCAATGCCATTTCTTTTCATCTAGATCAACTTCCTTATCTAAATTTATAGAACATTTCATATGTAATGTTATTTGAACATGATCTGATGAATATGTAAATGAACTTGTTTCAAAATATTTTACTGAGGACAGGAGACTCTCGCTGACTACAGCATAATCAACAGTACTAAAACCACTACTAGACATATATGTATAATAACCTAAAGAATCTCCTAAATATCTTCCATTTAATATACGCAGCCTTGAAGACAAACACAGATCTAATAATTTTAAACCTAATGTGTTTATTAAACTGTCTTGATTTATTCTTTTTAATTCGGTATCACTGATATAACATTCAGGAAGTAGATCCATACCATCAAAATTATTTATGAAATTTGAATCGTTGGCAATAAAATCTGCCCTTTCACCAGTCCTAGCATTTAAATCCCCAATAAGGACAATCTGTCCTTTTCTTGATAAACAAGATATTTCATTTTCCAAGATATCTAAGTCATTCTCGTAATGGTTTGAAGAAAAAGGAGGTATGAACGTTTGGCTAATATAGATCTGTTTGCGTGGTAGGCATGCGAGGAAGAAAAGCCTGATATTCCAAGCTGAACAAGAACATAATTCCTGGGTCCCCCGCTAAGTGGTAAAAATTATAAGTCAGCTCGTTTAACAGAAAGTATGTAAGCGACAAACCTGAAAACGCTTCCCACCGTATGAGAGCCCTACCTGAAGCCTAGGAATAGAAGTATAAGAAATCTGTTAACGAAAAAAGGTGTGACGGAGGCACACCCCGCATCTCTATATTCACGCTCCGCGTTGCGGTGCGGGACAAAAACGGGTGAGCAAGGATTGGTGTTGCAAATCCTTGGCACTGTTTGGCTCTCGAACTGTGATCGTTAAAGTCCAGTGCAAGCCATATCGGCTCGGTAGGTCGGGTAACATGGATCTGATTATGTCTCCGTCAAAATCAAATGTTTTGGATACATACACAACTTGCGTTTTACAAAGAGTCATAGAAAGTTGTGTTGATGTAATCGGAACAAGCATCGATGGAATCAGTCTGGTCACAAGTTCTACATGTCCGTTTACAGTTGTTTAAAAACCATTCGTATCTTTTACAAGTCAAAGTATAATTCTCGGAAGTTTCTGATCCTATCATACTCTCATCACATGCACCACGCTCGCCATGCCAAGTACATCTTCCTCGTGTGATATCAAAGTCTCTGCACTGTTCATCTGAAAGGGAAAAAAAAACACATCAAAATTCAAATACATCCTCACGAAGTGTCACTCCGACGAACGCAAAACCGCAGACGTTGTTAAGATAATCAAACGGCAGATTATCGGATTTATTTGTAGTGTTCTTTTTCTAGTATGGGCAGTATGGGTATAGTCAAAGTTGCATTGATGTAAAGCTCATCCGGGCACATTCCAAGTAGATATCTTCAGTAAAGAGATTTGCTTTCTCTTTGAAGTAAGGAGTGTTTTCTTTTTAGCTCACCTGGACCGAAGGTCCATGTGAGCTATTACCATCACTTGGCGTCCGTCGTCGTCGTCGTCTGTCGTCGTCGTCGTCTGTCGTCGTCGTCGTCGTCTGTTAACAATTTTTCAAAAATCTTCTCCTCTGAAACTACTGAACAGAATTTAATGAAACTTGGTATGAATGATCCTTAGGGTGTCCTGCACCAAACTTGTGTTTCAATTTTTGATCCGTCAAAAAACATGGCCACCGTTACTAAAAATAGACCAGAGGGGTCAGACTACTGTTTTTGGCTTGTAAATCAAAAAGTATAAGAGATACATGAAATCTGATGCCACGCTACTGCTTCAGCATCAAAAGTTCTACAAAAGTCTCCATTTGGTCGAAGTTGTCAGATGATCCCTTTTAGGAGTTACAGCCCCTTAAAGGTGAAAAATAGCGTTTTTGCATGTTTTTGGCCTATAGAATGAAAACTATTGTAAATAGAGAAAAGCTGTTGCTTGCTTAAATGTTCGGCTCATTTAGCTCTACAAAAGTCTCCATAGGGTCGAAGTTGTCAGATGACCCCTTATAGGGGTTACAGCCCCTAAAAGGCCAAAAATAGCGTTTTTTACCTATAGAATGAAAACTATTGCAAATAGAGAAAAGCTGTTGCTTGCTTAAATGTTCAGCTCATTTAGCTCTACAAAAGTCTCCATAAGGTCAAAGTTGTCAGATGATCCCTAATAGGGGTTACAGCCCCTTAGAGGTGAAAAATAGCGTTTTTGCATGTTTTTGGCCTATAGAATGAAAACTATTGCAGATAGAGAAAAGCTGTTGCATGCTAAAATGTTCAGCTCAATTAGCTCTACCAAAGTCTCAATGGGGTTGAAGTTGTCAGATGACCCTTTATAGGGGTTAAAGCCCCTTAAAGGTGAAAAATAGCGTTTTTGCATGTTTTTGGCCTATAGAATGAAAACTATTGTAGATAGAGAAAAGCTGTTGCTTGCTTAAATGTTCAGCTCATTTAGCTCTACAAAAGTCTCCAGAAAGTCAAAGTTATCAGATGACCCCTTATAGGGGTTACTGCCCCTTAAAGGCGAAAAATAGTGTTTTTGGCCTATAGAATGAAATTATTGCAGATAGAGAAAAGCTGTTGCTTGCTAAAATGTTCAGCTCATTAAGCTCTACAAAAGTCTTCATAGGGTCAAAGTTGTCAAATGACCCCTTATAGGGGTTACAGCCCCTAAAAGGCAAAAAATAGCGTTTTTTACCTATAGAATGAAAACTATTGCAAATAGAGAAAAGCTGTTGCTTGCTTAAATGTTCAGCTCATTTAGCTCTACAAAAGTCTCCATAGGGTTGAAGTTGTCTGATAACCCCTTATAGGGGTTACAGCCCCTTAGTGTTTTTTGATTATTTAGAATGAAAGCAATTGCAAATAGAGAAAAGATTTTTCGTGCTTATAAACATTCAGCTCATTTAGCTATACAAAAGTCTTCATAGGGTTGACATCAAGACCAGGTGAGCGATTCAGGCTCCTGGGAGCCTCTTGTTAGTCTAAGCTGTTGACATTTCTTTTTGTGGTAATACATGTAGTTTATGCCTACTTGTTTTCTTGACAATTAGGTGGTTGTAAGCGATGGAATTTAATTTTGAAGTTAAAGGACAAATGACATGATTTTGTTTTTATTTTCTGTAAAATGTAATACTAGTATTGCTCTGGTACCAAAATCTTAAGTTTTCGTTTGCATCAATTCAGTTGAAAGAAGCAAAGAGGCATCAACGGGGCATTCTAGTGTCCAAAGTCCAAAAGGGCAACGACAAAACCGGCAAATACGAACAAGAACAGCGCGAGGAAATACAAAACATAAAAAATGTAAAAAAAAAAAACGAACAGAAATCAACAACGCGAAATCAAGTCCGTAACAAGTGAACTTAGGTGCTGGAAGAGTAAGCGGTTCCTGCCTGCTATAGCACACCCGTCGAATTGCTAACTTCCAATTTAGTGTGTCAAATCCGGCAAAGGAAGACAAAACAAAACTCTATGACAAACAAACATCTGCACTCATCTGCGAGATAGATATTCCCTATTTGTCTACGAGTGCATGGTGTCTACCGGAAAATTTCTTGAGTGAAGACAGCAACCGAGGAGCAACATAATTTTGTGTTAGCAATTTTTGTGTCAAATTAAACGTGACGCTCTGCCAAGTCAAATTAAATCAATTGTGATACGTAATTTTCATAAGCTTGTGCAGGCAGACGGTATGTTGCTGCACAAGAAGGGAAAGTTGACAATTGGAAAGTTTGTCAAAGAGCTTTGTTGAAAGTTTTCCATGAGAGTCTATTTCGAGGTGTAGATCTAAATATAAACTGGACTTCCTAGAATCTGTTGTGTCATTTATCTCAAGTTCCTGGGGATATATGAGATGGTGAAAGTCACCAAATCGAAAATTATTTAGTGAAAGGACAGTGTCAATATATCGGAAAGTGAGGTTAAAAGGGAGAGCTAGTCTACGATCCTTTTTGTCTATTAAGAAGTCTGCTTCATATGAGTGAAGAAACAAATCAACAAGCAAAGGTGCACAATTCGAACTCATTGGAATCCCTATTCTTTGATGAAAAACACGTCCACCAAACTGAACAAATATGTTGTCGATAAGTGTCTTTGTTGTTTCAAACATACTAAGACAATATCATATCGAATTAATTTTGGCTTGAATTGATCCCTGTGCAATGTTTACATTTTTATGCCTTATCTACAAAAGTAAGCAGGCATATAGTGTTCAGGTCCATCCGTTCGTCCAAATTTTGCGAGATGGGAAATTATGTCTTTTGGAAATATTTAATATGTTAATTTTTGTTTTATCTTTTAATGCTTTGATTTTTTGATTTTTTAACCTTTGGCTAGAAAGTCTCCAATGTTATGTATACGAACCGGCGCGTCAGACCAAGTGTCGAAAGTGCTTGGCACTTCCTTTTTTGTGGTTAAATATAAATATTTTATGGCATATTTCACTCTTCCGATGAAGGTATTGTCAAAAGATACATCTAAATTTTCGTTTCTTACAAGGGTTAAATAGAAAATAAAGAGATGTGGAATAAGTGTACGCGACACAGCCCACAATTAAACGGCAATTTAGAAAAAAACCACAATGGACAACCGCGAGCAGCCTTCAACGAGGCCATTTGGCACTGCTTGCGGTTCTGCAATTGGCCCATGGTCTAAATAAGATGCATATAATTCAAATCCAGCCCTGAAATAGTCACAGATAGATCAAACACTCACATTTCACACATGTCTCTTTTATTTTATTAGGGACAGCTATCTTGTTCTTCCCACAGGGTTTGTTGACTGCGCGGCGGATTTCCTAAAATAAACAATGTTAGCATTATTCCAATAATCTTGAGCTTAATTGGGCTTATGGAGTCGCTTTGTTATTGCTTTCAGTTAGTGCCCGTGAAGCAGCAATGAATACCCCTGAACTCTTTTGAAAAATATGTCATTCATTTCATTGTTTATTTTTTCAAGAGTGTGGTCATTAACACGATGGCATCAGAATGACTTGAAAAGTTTTGCTAAAATGACAGATTTTTTATAGAGGATACATGATAATGAGATGTGGAATAAGTGTATGCGGTATGATAGGAGGCTTGGAATCATGTGTCGACTCATATGCATGTATATATATATATATATCGATGCAAATTCTGACGCGGCAGTTCAAACAGTTGTATCATCACACAAATTGGCATAGTTGATCGCTGTATTGTTTTTAGAACAATGTGAGGTTTAAAAAGTCAATATTGCGACTAAAAAAGACCAAACACAAAGATTTAATTAAAATTTTCAACTCGTATCTTTAATTTATTTAATAAATTTTCCATTCCTGGGGATTGTTTCTGAATTTGTTTGCTTTGCAAACAAAACTACCATAAGAATCAGGATGTGATATTCCTTCTTATGTTGCCTTTGTTTATAATATAAATTCAGAATTAAATAGCTACAATTATGTATACAGTATATATGTGACAGTTGTGACTGAATTTAATTTGTTGATTTGATAAAGGCTAGGAAATACAAATCACGGGGCATTATAATGTCGGAAGTTCGAAAAGACGAAATCAGTTGGCATGCACCGAAGATAACAACAACAACAACACCTTAACTAAATTGAAATCAACAACGCGAATAATCGTTCAAACGAAAGTGGATCTAGGTGTTCAGGAAGGGTAAGCAGTTGCCTGTTGCTTGTTAATTAGGAAATTTTTGTCGATTTCAAACTTTTTGAATTACGTTTTTCTGTTGAAAGTAAAAACAAAGGAGGTTTTAGAATCAATGTTAGAACGATATAAAACATTTATTTAAGTTAGTAATAAACTAAACAAAATACCGACCTTAGGTAAACTGCTCCGGTACACATACATAAAGTTTGTGTCATGTTCAATATGCATATGCAGTCTCCATTTCGAGATGTAACACTTTCTATTAACTCGGTCAAACGAAATAGCATAACACAACTCCATTTGCAAACATACTTGAGCACAGAGATAGGCTGAAGGCAGGGACATATGGTAGTCAGCGTAAACACATCTCTGTCGAGGCTTGAATACAATGGTTGATAGTCCAAACACAGCTGTTATAAAGGCTAGGAAAATTTGTAACTTGTAATGCATTTTTATGAGTGAAAGTGCATACATGTTATCGTGGTCACTCCTTATAAAAGTTAGTAAGAGTCGTGTCTACTTTTTTAGAAATAGTAAGCCGTTAGACCCTTATATAGGTTTTATGCTATGCAAATAAAAAACGATTACATTAAATCAAAGCTGTCTTGGTTTTTATGTAGCTTCAAATAAATATAATGTGTAGAAAATGTATGAAATATTTATCATGTGCAATTATTTGGTATAATGACTTTGATTTTAATTACAGTTTTAATTAGGTATGGTTTTTGTTTTTATTTTAAGATCTTCAAGGAAAATCTATATCATTAGTAAACGAATTTGACAACAACATTATGTCGTATGTACAAAGGGGTTGAAAGCATATTAATTTTATGATATCCAGGACCAGCTACCTCTAAAGCAGTACAAAGCTACCATTGATGGAGAGAAGTGAACAGGAGAGGCTGTTATACCTAAGAGTTATCTCCCTCCAAATGTTACAAAATTTAACGCTAAAGCGATCCATGGATCATATCCTAACAAAATTCAAAAAGCATATTTAATCTTAAGGACTTCTGATTTTATTATTGAGTTGGTTCATATGCTACATCTTCACAGAACTAGTAATGTTTTATGGTGATTGAAATCTTCAAAGCTTAAATTACATCAATTAAATCAAAGTTATACCTTTGATTTTAATTTGTTTTATTGTTTTGGTTTCACCCTGAAATATCAATAGTTTCAAATCATTCGAGGTAATTTTGATGAACTTTTATTTTTATTGCTAAATTTTATGTTTTATTTTTAAGAAATTGAAATGAGTTTCTTGTTTTTAAACGTTTTTTTTCATTTTTGTTACATACTATATAATAAAATAAGTAGAGATCGGGTTATTTGCAGAGGGCCGGGGTCAGAGGAGCACATGCCCCGTTGAAATGCGAGATATATGTTTCTGCATTTAATTTCCGCACAATTTTACACTTAAGCATAGCCCCTCTGTTTTTTAAAGAGATCCGGATCAGACCTTACTCTTTATTGTTTAAATAACTAAGAGAGGTGACTAACTAGCGCACTATATTGTATGAAAATATTAGACGAGTGAGGACGAGTCTGCCCCTCTCGGGATTTCTTGGTCCGCCACTGTATAAAACTAGACCCAGCTCGCCCCGTCGAATGTGCATTTTTGTCTGTATTCATGCAGAATAAGCACGCCTTAGAACTGAAACTGGCTGTATGGTAATAGGACGAAACTTTATAAAATGAAAACAAAATATTCTGAAAAAAAGTTTCTTTATAACTTTGAATTATTCTCGTTGTTAGGCACAGGCCATATTATATCCTGATCCCAGGCTTTTGCAAAAACAAAATACCTATAGTATGTTACATTTTTGTAAAAAGTAATCTAGCTTTGATTTTGAGAATGAAAAAAAATCGTATATTTAAGACTCATCAGAGGTGAACTAACCAAAATATTAATTAGCCTTTATGACATAAGATAAAATATCAGTACTTTTTTGAAAAGGGAAACATGTATATTATATTATATTTGAGTTATAGTGATAACCCCACTGCTCGATCTGTGTATCCGCCCGTCAGTGCATGATCAAGATTTCTTTCAAAATTTTCTTAGAAACTATTAATCGTACGTTTCCCCCTACTATTCATTGTAGGCTTTGATATTTGGTATCCAAACTCAAGTAATGATTCCACATAAAAGGATACAATTTATGAATGATTTGTTTTAAGATATAGTTTCTATGGTAAATATTCGTTACATTTTGTTCAAAGTCAATTAATCGCAGGGTTCAGTGTCATTTAGTTGTCCCAAATGGTGTATTAAAATTCTGATCTGCGTGACATCTTCCTGTTTTACAGCTTTGTCCCATTTCCTCCCTTAAGGGAAATGGAAAATTTTTATCACTGTTTTTCCCAAAGATTATTTATTGTATGGTTCTATTTTTTTATGAAGCCTTAAGTAGCGGTTCCTTATGGTGGGATACAATTCCAAGTCTTTTGGACATCTACTACCTGATTCACAACTTCGTCATTCATTTCTCAGTGGTAAACAAAAATTACAACAACGTTCCAGACAATAAGATTTGTTACGTCTGTTGCGCGTTTTGCGCGTAAAGAGGCGCTTTACCAAAAATATTGAAAAAGCTAAATTTAATATGAATATGAATAGCATAGACCAATAAAACCAAAAATTGCCGAACTAGAATACCAAATTATGACTAAGATAAACCTATGTCTGGGGTAGGAAGAAGTTAAAGGACTTTTGACAATTTTGAAATTTACAACAGTTTAATTTCAAAGCTTTGATGCGTTCGTCAAAACAAAAATGTTGATGCCAGAGCGGGCTAACCTCGGGGAATTAAAACTCCCCCAGCAGAACTAACCGTCACGGATGTTAGAAACAAAAATTATAAAGTTACAGATAATAAATTTTGCTACGCCTGGCGCGCGTTTCGTCTATTCAAGACTCATCAGATGCGCTCTACCTGAATTTTCGTCACAATTTTATTGTTAGTGATCCGAAAATTTGTATGTGGCCTCAGGTAGCAGTTCCACAAGAATCAATTTTCTGTCTGTATGACATCTACTTCCTGTTTCAATACATAGGCTTATTTCCCTTGCATAGGTCATAACGTGAACGAGTGAGGTAAATGGGGGTGCTAACAAGATATTGTTTTTAAGTCGTAAATATTTGTGACGAATTTCCAAACAAAAAATAAGATGAAAAAAAAAGTTTGTATGATTAAGGGAGCAACAATTTGATTTTTATGGAGGGGGCTATGGATATTTTCTCCATCCTGTCTTTTTTTCGGACAAAACCGAGCCTGATTTTTTTTTTGAGCGCTAGCACGCGCAATAGTAAAGCTACAAAAAATTTTGAGCCAAAAATAACCACCCTGCCTTTTTTTTTAAAATCAAAGCACTGTCCTGCCTTTTTATTTCTGTATTCTTGCCATCCTGCCTTTTTATTTTAAATTTCACCATAGCCCCCCCCCCATAAAAATCAAACGGTCGCTCCCTAATGAGACTCTCAAGTGAAAAAAACAATGAGGTACAAAAGGGGCTAAATACAGTAAACTCGTTCAACAACAGAACAATAATACAAAGTCACAACTGCACAACAATCAGCATAGCGAAATAATGTAGAACGAGCGAACTCCAGGGCACCAGAAGAGCAAGGTGTCTAGCTGCAATAGCACACCTATTGGCTTGCTCTACTATAAATTACCAATTCAGCGTATCAAACCCGGTGAAGGAAGAAAGAAAAAACAAGGTTTAACGCATCTGACAGATAAAAATATATTTGTCTATGAACAAAAAAGGGATGATACAATGAACATGAAATGAGGATGGAGTGGAGAAAATTAGGATTGCCACTGATAAAAGGGACTGGTGGGTAGGGTACGGGCAATTTAGCGTCCTGTCGGGGATCCTTCTGGTCCTACTCTTATCGATACCTGCAACAGGGTTCTTAGTGTAAGGGACGTTGAGTTTTTTCCCCAACCCAGTGCACCACTATATTTTGAGGTCATGTTTTCCACATTATAGCCTGACGACCCTGCATCTATCAATGCAAGGGCTGTCTCATTCAACCACCTGGGGCACACATCTCGTACGGGGAATATTCAAAACGTAGTCTATTAAAATCAATGACATTTAAACGACCTGCGCAGATCTAATTGCAGTGGACAAGACCATCCCCACCAAGTAAAGTGCATTTATGTTATTTTATTAATAATGTGTATCAAAGATGATTTTTTTAATTGAATTTTTAACTTAGTGTAATTAGTGTTTTAATGTTTTAACACTTAAACTATCCATAAGTATCAAAGAATTTTAATAGGGTGAGACATGAAATGTCTCATTTTGTGCTTAATTCATATAAAACACATGTTTTGCACACGGACTGTGTCCATAGCGGCCCGCTAGGTCCGCACTTGTTATAATAATTATTTGTTATTCTATTCCCTTAGCAATCCCTACAAAGTGCGACACGACAAAAATGTTTTTGCATGACAACAGTAAGGTTTTTGCGGTGATAGGTAAATTTTACATACGACAAAAATGAAAACGTATCAATCATCAGTGTCTGAATAAACGAAATAGGTCTTTAAAAAGTGTTGACATTTAACCCTGTATTCTAACGAATCTCTAGGTACATTTTTTTTAAATAAAAATTTTTAATAAAGAAGAAAAAATATAAAATTTCCATTACCAATATAAGCATTGTTTTTCTACCTTCAGACGATTTATGACAAGGAACCTCACTGTAATGTAAGTTTATCTATACCTATATAGACTTTACTTATTTGCCAAAACTCATGACTTGGAATCAGTCTTCTATCACAAAGCAAAAGAACAAAAATGCCAACCAAAATATTTTATTTTGGTAAGGTTTCTTCGTGTGTTACCTTTTGCTATATACGGTTTTTTAGTGTGTAGGCGACGGTTTTCGATGAACGAAGCGACGGTTTTTTCGGATTAAAGTTTTTTTTTTTTTTTTTAAATTGGCATTGAAAATACAATTATGGAGCTTTTGGTTGTTTTTTATTGCATAAATGAACTACAGACTGAATAATGGGTATATAACTGTTAGTTTTATAACGAAATTGTGCAACAAATATAAAAATCTGTACAAGAATAGTATTCAAATATTGTACCGTCGAGAACTTTAGAAATTACTGTAATGATAATAGAAGCGGAAATACCGTACAATTTTATATAGGAAATGCTAATTTACATTTTCATTTCACAACCTCATGCATCTACATATTCAACAATATAAAAGAAGCAAAGGTACCAAGGGGAATCCGTATTTATACATCCTAAATATAAATGTATAGACGTTGGGTCACATTGGTACACGTGGGTACAGTTGCTTGTTAATTTAATAGTTTCAAAACTGATTCTGCCCATAGTGCGAATACACAACAGCCAGGAAGAAATTGTAAAAGCAATTAAATCTTTGAAAAATGGCAAAAGTGCCTCAATAGATTTCATTTCAAATGAGATGTTAAAAAATGGTACTAAATCAATTCTGAAATCTTTACAGAAGTTATTCAATTTTATTTTCAATAATGGAATATTTCCTGACATTTTTAATGAAAGCCTTCTTGTACCTTTACATAAAAAAGGTAACAATTATGACCCTAACAATTACAGGGGACTATCTATTACTTCAAACCTGGGAAAACTGTCCATTGAAATTATTCACTCGAGACTTATCAGATTTTCATTGGATAATAACATGATAAAGAAGAATCAAATTGGATTTTTAGAAAATAGCAGAACTATGGATCATATTTTCTCCCTAAAGTCTATAGTTGACCACTATAAGGTCAAAAAGAAAATATGCTACATTTATTGACCTTAAAAAAGCTTTTGATACAGTGTGGCGCACTGGGTCGTTCTATATCCTTTTAAAAAAGGTACCCCTATGAAAATATACAACATTATCATAGACCTGTATATAATTTAATTTACAGGTCTATGACATTATCTATTCTATGTACTGTAGAACATCTAACAGAATCAAATTCATTGAAGGTCTAACTGACCCATTTATATCTGAAAGAGTAGTGAATCAGGGAGATGTGTTAAATCCCCTATTGTTTAATATTTTCATAAATCAAATATTAGACATACTTGACAACCATAGCACAGATCACATTTCTATATTTCAGTTATTTCGTAACTGTAAGTTAAATTGTTTATTGTATGCTGATGATTTAGTGCTACTATCCAGTAGCCCTATAGGTTTACAGAATAGTCTAGACCTTCTTGCAAAGTTCTGTTCAGACTGGAAGTTAAATTTTTTTTTATCTTAATCAAAAGCCATGATTTTTAATTCAAATGGAAAGCCTTTTTTGGACTTTTTAAAGATAAATGGCTCACTTATTGAAACTGTAAAACAAAAAAATCTGTGGACGACATTTTCAACTTGTTTATTTGGAAGTGATCGTCCACAGATTTTTTGTTTTACTACAGAAAGCCCAAATTTGCTGAGCATGAAACCCAATACATATTCAGTTGACAAAAACTTACATGTCTGCTATAAACTGTTATGAATAAATGATATAAGAAAAGTTTGACATCTACCGTCATTTGACAATTTTAGATTGCTCCGTGAAAATCGTATCGCTTCATACTCGCTGTATCGGGAGACCCGGTGTGGACCCCAGCTTTCATTATGAAAGGCTGTCCCAATCAACCACCTGAGGCACACACTTCAGTCGTTTCGAGGGCAAAGCAGGCTTCCAACATGTCAGGTTTCTGCGCGCTCACACAGTTGAGATCTGTTCTAACATCTCTAACATTATAAAATGACCCATAAGGAGAGGTACACTTCTTTAATATATCTGTAATCACTGTGTAATATTTCAACAAGATCCAGTTTAGCTTTCATATTCTGATTACACAAGACAGGCACTCCTACAGTGCGACGGACGGACGGACGTATAGACGGACGGAGTGACCCGATTACTACACATGATTACTCATTCGGCGACGCAGGTAAAAACCTAATTATAAGGAGGAAACCGTCACAGTCTTAAACTGTGTCACTCAAAAACCGTCACAGGTTCCCGAACAAACCTTACAGTAATCACGAAAAAACCGTAACATGTTTGGAGGAAAATGTTAATTTCTTCAAGGTATCTTTATAACTATTTGTAAAAAAAGATGCTAAACGTTTCAGATTTGACAAAAGAGTCACAAAAACTTTTTTTATACCCCCGCTTCGAAGAAGAGGGGGGTATACTGTTTTACCCTTGTCCGTCCGTCCGTCCGTCCGTTCGTTCGTCCGTCCGTAACAAAACTTCCGTCACAGTTTTCTAAGCAACTACATGAAATAGAGTTCTGATATTTTGTATACAGCTTTATCATATAATCCCATATGGTGAATACCGATTTTATGTTCCTAGGTAGTCTACTTCCTGTTTACCGAATACTTAGGTTTTAACACATAATAGACATAAATGCAAAATTTTCGTCACAGTTTCCCAAGCAACTACATGAGATGGAGGTCTGATATTTTGTATACAGCTTTATCTTATAGTTCCATATGGTGTATACCGATTTTATGTTCCTACGTAGTCTACTTCCTGTTTACCGAATACTTAGGTTTTAACACATAATAGACATAAATGCAAAATTTCCGTCACAGTTTCCCAAGCAAATACATGAGATAAAGGTCTGATATTTTGTATACAGCTTTATCTTATAGTCCCATATGGTGTATACGGATTTTATGTTCCTACATAGTCTACTTCCTGTTTACCGAATGCTTAGGTTTTAACACATAATAGACATAAATGCAAAATTTCCGTCACAGTTTCCATAGCAACTACATGAGATAGAGGTCTGATATTTTGTATACAACTTTATCCTATAATCCCATATGGTGTATAGTGATTTTATGTTCCTAGGTCAACTACTTCCTGTTTACCGACTATTTAAACTTGTATGCATGGCTTAGTTTGGGGAGCGGGGGTATCACTAGTGAGCATTAGCTCACATATTTACTTGTTGTTCATTTTTACAATCGTTTTTTGACGAAATAACGATATTTTGAAAAAGGTAACAATATTTAATTTTGACAATTAAATGACTTTGAATTGTGTCAATATTCATTAAGTTTATGTTCGGTACATTTTTAAAAACACTTGACATATTTTTTTACAAATCAATTATAGTCTTTAAACTAAACTGACCTTGAAAAAGTCAATATCGTCTTAATTTTCCTGTTTTCCCACAATGCTTTTAGGAGATCAGCAAAACCCTTACTGTTGTCGCGCAAAAACAAATTTATCGTGTCGCACTTTGTAGGGATTGCTTAGGCTTTTATTTGCTTATATGATTTTTGTCTTTAATTGTGTACATTATTATTAGATAATGCCTAGATGCAAATAATGTTTTTCTACGCAGATCAAAGTAATCTAAGAAAAATTGAGATATTAATTTATTTCCCAACTACATGTCCTCCATAATAATCTTTCCATTCATTTGAGTTGTAGTGGGTATCCCAGTTAGAGGGCAGCAGAGTCTGGAAATCTATCGACCTGAAATACTCTAGTTTGTGACTGAAATGAAAAGATACAATATTAATCCTGACATGATTAAAAACTGGATGGTCACAACAGAATATTATACTTAAGACACAACTATTGTACATGTTAAAAATATCGCCAGAAGCCCTTCGGCGAATATCTTTTTTTTTTAAACTGCGAAAAATGTTTAAGGGTCAAGCGATTGGACACAACAAAATTAAATTATGAAGAGTATATAGGTATCAACACCAAAAATATCCTGTAAATATTACGACTATCGTAGGAATATGTAAATGTGTTATGCAATTTAAAATTGACAAAAGGACATCAACATGTTATTTGAGAACAATCACAATTGTCCTGACTTATTGTAAAAAAACTGAGCCTTGACTAGCTTTACTGTAGTCTATGCCATGCCATTATTTTCATTAAAAGATTGAAACCATATATATTTTTGGTCCACTTACATCTTGGTTTATTTGATTTTTGTGTTTGTTTGTTGTTTTTTTGGCACAGGATACGGTTACGGCAAATTTGGGCAAAACCGTAACAATAAGAAAATCTTATTGTTACGGCAAAGACGAAAATCTGGAACGGCTGACGGGACGGAGACCGAATCATTTACGACCGTAACAATAAGAATTTTCTTATTGTTACGGGACTTATTATTACGACAAAAAGATATAGATCCATAAAATGACGATATGAAATAAAGAGTGGCATTTTTTTTTAATTTATGCAATCAAAGCGGGCAAAAAGTTCTAATAATCTAAATTTAACTCAACTTATTGCACATGCGACACATGCAACCAACAATTAAGTGGCTTTCGGGTTTTGTTTAAATCCTGTGCATTTCTGGTGAAACCATTCAAGGCATCCATCACAGACGATGGAAACGATTTAATATATACAAGTTGTACGTCTACATCTACTTCAAAGATCGGACTATCATTTAAATTTTTCCCCAAAACAAAAATTTTGTTCCGGTCCGTCCATTCTTTACAATTTAAGTGTTAGATATTTCTTAAGAACATAGGAGTGTATACAGAAGAGATCAAGTTCTCTTTAGCTCACTACGGCAAAAAGTTTTGTTCAACAAAAAGAAGAGCCCGGAGAATGATTTCCAATACCATCTACCGATGAACTGAATTTATTCTTTTATTGTTACTTAATAAAATTATTATAGCGAAAGAAGTTAACTATAAAATATCTTATCTTATCTTTGGTAAATCTCTTATGTTAATTATATTGTCCATGCCGTAAGAATAAGTGCCGTAATAACAAGAAAATTCTTATTGTTACGGTCATAAATGATTCGGTGTCCGTCCCGTCATCCGTTCCCGATTTTCGTCTTTGCCGTAACAATAAGAATTTCTTATTGTTACGGTTTTGCCGTAATCGTATCCTGTGCCTTTTTTTTGTCTCAATTAAATATCATTTAGTAAATAATCTGAATTTTGAATACATTGTATGAGTTTTCACTTACAAATCTGGATCAGAATACTTTCCAGTGGGTACTGGGTATAAGGATTCGTACACCCTCTTCGTTCCTGAACCATGGATTGCATAAGCGTTGAACTTTGTAACTTTTGGCGGGAAGTAGCTGCTCGGAATAACTGCTCGTCCTGTCCACCTAGTGCCGTTTATAGAAGACGTGTATTGAATTGGAAGTTGATCCTTTGAAAACAAAATATCATCATTTTATTGATATGTTTTATTTTCTTAATTCTATATCTCCATAAAACCGTGATTACTATAGGATTGAACACCTATTTTCGGTCGTTCATGCATGTATGAACGGATCTTGGAGCTCACAAACTGAATGAATGGCCGAAGGCCGTTCATGATACAGTTTGTGAGTGAAAAGATCCGTTCATACATGCATGAACGACCGAAAATAGGTGTTCAATCCTTATAATTCTTCAAATTTATACCTTTTTTTTTAAAATAAATAAATTCGGAAAAAAATCGTTATTTAGGAAGACGTCATCGCCACCATATTTGTTTACATTGGAAACGAGGCTGAGGCGTTCATGAAAGTATGAACGGATCTGACAATGACGTTTCGACCAATCAGAAATGAGTATACGCATGAACGCATGTCTGATAAGAATTATTATGATATTAACATTTTTTGGTATTTTTGTATCAACTTAATTTGATTTGGTAGAAATCAAGACATCGATGGTTTCTTGAATAAAATCTATAATGAAGCCATGTCAACATTCATTTGAATTTGTATATATTCTAATAGTATGTCTTAAAGGGCCGTCTGATTTGATTGAACAAATGAAGTTGGTTTATCAAAATTCCCAAACCTGAGTTCTTTCAATATTTTTCAAAACTGCATCTAGGAATCCTTGTCAAAGCTTTCGTTTGTCCTTGTGTTGTTTTATGTCCAGAAATGGGTCTTTCTTTGATATTCTAGGGATTTTTTTTAATCTTATGTATTGTATTTTTAGTCTTGGGCCAATGCAAGACGGCGAGCAGTGACCTCTGGTCATGTTGAAGACTGCTGGCTGTTTTCCATTGTGATTTTTTAAATTGCCGTTTCTTTAATGTTGGTTGTGTCGTGTACACTTATTCCACATCTCTTTATCGTCTATGACTATCTATGTTGATTATCAGTTGGTATTCCTAGCGTTCTAGACCAAGCTCAATGGGATGTACATAGCTCCAGATAAGTTGTTTTTCATATGCTGTTGTTTATAAAATTAGTTATACCTTAAACGAATTTCTTCTTCCGTGCAACAGCAACAACAAATGCTGTCCATGTCTTGAAAGAAAGGATAAAACAGATATAATTGTCATTAGTTAGTGTTCTATTGTAGAAAAATTTACAGAACCCTTGTTTTGTAAGAAGATTGTGAACGTTAAACGCTTTAAAATAAAACGATTAAGGATTGTTGCATAGTAACCAATTTAAAAGTTTATATTGGTACCAAAGAACTTAGAATAAGTCCTCACTAATTTTATCATTATTATTTTCTTATACATGTACTTACGGGCTTAACTCTACTTCCAGGTAGTCATTTTGGTCATTAAGAAAGAATGCCTCTGCAACTATAAAATGAAGATAAAAACTATTTCTTTGAGTGTTGTTAGGTATGATATTTCAATACCTTAATTGATTCGTGTTGCAGTATTTGATTTCTGATTGCTTGATCATGGGTCATACAACATACTTAGATAGAAGCAAAGAGGCACCAATGGGGCATTCAACTGTCAAAAGTCCGAAAGGACAACGGCGAAACCGGTAATAATGAAAAAAAACAGCACGAAGAAGCACAAAACACAAAATCAACCGAACGGAAACCAACAACGCGAACTCAAGTCGTAACAAGAGTGAACTCAGGTGCTCCGGAAGAGTCAGCGGTTCCTGCCTGCTATAGCACACCTGTTGTGTTGCTAATTTCCAATTCAGTGTGTCAAATCCGGTAAAGGAAGACAAAACAAATTTCTACGACAAACCAACATCTGCACTTATTTGAGAGATAGAAATCCTGATATAAGTGTCATTCGTGGAATGATTGCTGTCTCACACACAGAAATTTTGTTCTTCAATGTCTCACCCTTTAACCCAAGATCCAACTGACCTACAATGCTTGGGATTTGAGCCCTCGACTTCTCAACGTGTCATATATAATTGATTTTTTTTTTCGAGTTTGATTGAGCAGTAATCAAACACAACTCTGGGAATGTTTGCAAGTAAGCTAGGAGTTATGCTTTTGTTTGTTACTTTTCCTCCTGGGTTGAATGTAGTTAATAGAAACCTTTGGATATTGCCAACTTAAAAGACTGCAATATATCTTCCAATCTGTTTAAATTTGGCAATTTGAAGGTTTCATTCACACAACCTTACAATTTTATCGTTTACGAAGCTATCCTTGTTATGCTGTATCATATAAGTTGAAATGGGCTTTTTAAGTGGTCATCCAGGCAGACATAGCGGAAAAAAAATATAACTCGCAACCAGAATTATGCTTAGCATAATTAGGTGCATCTACCATACCAATACCAATATGGTCCTGTGGCACTTGTCTTTAAGCGGAAATGGACTTTAACCATTCTTCTCTTAGTGATCATCCATGCTAAAAATATAGGTCACAGCAAACATCAGAACCATGCATTGTGCTTAGCATCACTAAGTGGAACTACCATGCAAATAATATTGTTGTTTCACTTTTCAGCAAGTGGTAATGGACTTTACCCATTATGTAAGTGGTCAACCATGCGGAAAATATAGGTCACAGCCAGCATCCGAAGCATCCATTTCGCTGAACATCACTAAGTTCACCTACCATGCCAATATAATTCATGTGACACTTGTCAATAAGCTGGAATAGATTTTAACCATTCTTCTGTAAGTGGTCATCCATGTGGAAATTCTAAGCGACTAATATAGACGATATAGAATTATCGTACTTCCGTGGTCACAGCCAGCATCCGCTAAGCATGCATTGCGCTAAGCATCGTGCAGCTACCATACCAATTTGGTTGACGTGACACTTGTCAGTAAACGGGTATGGATCTTAACAAATCTTCTGTAAGTGGGTGTTGACGCCGACACTCGGGGAATCGCAAAAGCCTCCTTACTTCATGCGGTGAGTTAGTGAGTGAGTTGGTGTTTTACGCCCGTGCAACGCTATATAGGTTATTTACAGGCGACTGAAGTAAGATAAAAAGCACTTGTTTTCAGTCATAAGAAAGTTGAAAAAGTAAGAATCTAAGCATCATGAGGGTGATATAGACATTCTTACCCTCATAATCCCAGAGGCCAGGAAAAGATTGCCCTGGATTGCCTCCTGGGTTAGCGGGGTCGTTGAAAAAGGGTCCGTCCACCAAGATCACCAGATTGGAACAGGAATCGGGCACTAAAGAAATAACGACGGGGGCGTGGTGAATTGGCTTGCCATCCCATGTTGTTGCAATACCAAAAACTGTTTTATTCTGTAGGAAATTAAATAGAACGAAATGGTGATTCTTGTTTTTTAATGGTGCACATTTAGTGGCTATTGGAATCCCCGATTGTCTGCTGAAAAAAACACGTCCACCGAACAGTACAAATATGTTTAGTGTTTCGATTATTTTTCATTAAGAATTTAGCAGACTCGATGACAAAATAAGTCTTTGTAAAAGATTGTTATATATTTATGTCTCCCAAACAAAAAATTCTAGTCACAAATGAGACGAAGATAAGCTTTGATATATCGACAACATTTGTAGAAATACTTACGGCTGATATTTCTGTACAGTTTTTAGCTTCTGTATTTGTGGCTAGCAATGACAAGCTAGTTAAAAGTATCTCCGGAAAGAGCCACATCTTCGGTTTGTATAAAACGTCGTAGTACTATATAGGCCTTCCAGGAAGTTCTGGTATAACTATGTTTACATGTAAGAGATAAGAATAACAACAGAATAATTTAAGGGGCAAAGATCAAAGTGTCGCAACATGTTTAATTTATAACATCGTACATCTGCATGATGTGATTCATTATAGTAAAACGAAAAAAAAAAAACCAAAGAATTATGTCAAACAGATATAAGGTCCCGCCTTCCTTCACACTACATAAAGGCAACTTAAAAACCTGAAGTTCTTATCTGTATATTTTCGTAGGATGTGCATGAAACAAAACAAACAAAAACAAACTAAGTTAGAAGAGCAACTAAATAGCCTGCATTATAGAAGATGTATAATCAGCAATAACATCAAACTAAACCAATAGCTGATTAAATAGAGGCTACCAGGGGCCAGAATCATTTCTATAAGCAGCCATCGTGCAACTTCGACTCAAAGAAGAGTTTTATAGTTATTGATGCTCAAAAATGAGGATGATGAGCTGGAGGTTAAAAAAACAGCTTTTCTCTATCTGCAATCGTTTTCATTCTATATAGGAAATAACATAAAAAGCCGCAATTTAGCTCACCTGGACTTGACGTCCGTTGTCGCCGTCGTCTGTCCTCTGTTAATAATTAAAAAAAAATCTTCTCCTTCGGTTGTGGCTCCCGCAGGGTTAAAAACGACCTGCGACCCGAGGGCTTTTTAAGGGCGACTTCCGACCTACACTTCATAAAATCGACCTATGCCAAAAAAACGACCTGCGACCTCCGCCAAAATATGCCTTTTAAAAGCGACCTTGCGACCTTAGGCCAATTTTAAAAGCGACCTTGCGACCTGAGGGGGGGGGGTACCCTGTGGGAGCCCCTCGGTTACCCACGGTTGATATCACATCGCTTCTCTCCTTCATCGGGAGAGGACGTGAACTCTGAACCCGTGGTTTACGACGATGTTGAAACTACTGAACAGAATTTAATGAAACTTGGTATAATATGATGCAACCTGCCTTCTTGCATCAAACGCTCTACAAAAGTCTCCATTGGATGATCCCGTAATGAGGTAATGACCCTTTATAGTCCAATAATAGCCTTTTCTTGTTTTTACACTATAGAATGAAAACTATTGCAGATGGAGAAAAGCTGTTGCTTGCTTTAACCTTCAGCTGATTGAGCTTTAAAAAAGTGTCCATTGGATGGAAGTTTACACATGAGTCCTTATAGGGGTTATGGCCATTTATAGGTCAAAATTAGCTTTTTTCATGTTTTTGCCTTATAGAATATAAAAACTAATGCAGATAGAGAAAATTGTTGCTTGCTTAAACCTTCAGGTGGTTGAGCTCTACAAAGGACTCGGTTGGGTAAAAGTTTTCAGATGACCCCTTACATGGGTTAAGCCCATTAAAGGTAAAAAAAATAGCATTTTTTTCATGTTTTGGGACTATGAATTGAAAACAATTAATTGCGGAAAGAGAAAAGCTTTTGCTTGCTTAATCCTTTAACTGATTGAGTTGCAAAAGTCTTCATTGATGTTATTTTGTCAGATGATCCTTTAAAGGGGTCATAGAAGAGTCCCTTAAAGCTTAATGACTAGGTGAGCCTCTTAATCAACTTTAAAGGCCATAACCCCTATAAAGTGTCATCTTGCAACTTGGCCCAATGAGGACTTTTGTACTGCTTATAAAATGAACTAAAGGTTAAGGCGAACAACAGCTTATTTTAATTTTAAAGTGTCCTATAACCCCTATAAAAACAAGAGGCTCCCAGGAGCCTGAATCGCTCACCTGGTCTTGATGTCAACCCTATGAAGACTTTTGTATAGCTAAATGAGCTGAATGTTTATAAGCATGAAAAATCTTTTCTCTATTTGCAATTGCTTTCATTCTAAATAATCAAAAAAACACTAAGGGGCTGTAACTCCTATAAGGGGTTATCAGACAACTTCAACCCTATGGAGACTTTTGTAGAGCTGAATGAGCTGAACATTTAAGCAAGCAACAGCTTTTCTCTATCTGCAATAGTTTTCATTCTTTAAGCCAAAAACACTATTTTAGTCTTTAAGGGGCTGTAACCCCTATAAGGGGTCATCTGACAACTTTGACCCTATGAAAACTGTTGTAGAGCTTAATGAGCTGAACATTTTAGCAAGCACCAGCTTTTCTCTATCTGCAATAATTTCATTCTATAGGCCAAAAACACTATTTTTCACCTTTAAGGGGCTATAACCCCTATAAGGGGTCATCTGACAACTCTGACTTTATGAAGACTTTTGTAGAGCTAAATGAGCTGAACATTTAAGCAAGCAACAGCTTTTCTCTATTTACAATAGTTTTCATTCTTAAGGCCAAAAACACTATTTGTCGCCTTTAAGGGGTCATGTGACAACTTTGACCTTATTGAGACTTTTGTAGAGCTAAATGAGCTGAACATTTAAGCAAGCAACAGGTTTTCTCTATCTACAATAGTTTTCATTCTATAGGCCAAAAACATGCAAAAACGCTATTTTTCACCTTTAAGGGGATTTAACCCCTATAAAGGGTCATCTGCCAACTTCAACCCCATGGAGACTTTTGTAGAGCTAAATGAGCTGAACATTTTAGCATGCAACAGCTTTTCTCTATCTGCAATAGTTTTCATTCTATAGGCCAAAAACACTATTTTTCGCCTTTAAGGGGCTGTAACCCCTATAAGGGGTCATCTGACAACTTTGACCCTATGGAAACTTTTGTAGAGCTAAATGAGCTAAACATTTAAGCAAGCAACAGCTTTTCTCTATCTACAATAGTTTTCATTCTATAGGCCAAAAACATGCAAAAACGCTATTTTTCACCTTTAAGGGGCTGTAACCCCTATTAGGGATCATCTGACAACTTTGACCTTATGGAGACTTTTGTAGAGCTAAATGAGCTGAACATTTAAGCAAGCAACAGCTTTTCTCTATTTGCAATAGTTTTCATTCTATAGGCCAAAAACACTATTTTTTGCCTTTAAGGGGCTGTAACCCCTATAAGGTGTCATCTGACAACTTCGACCCTATGGAGACTTTGGTAGAGCTAAATGAGCTGAACATTTAAGCAAGCAACAGCTTTTCTCTATTTACAATAGCTTTCATTCTATAGGCCAAAAACATGCAAAAACGCTATTTTTCACCTTTAAGGGGCTGTAACTCCTATCAGGGATCATCTGACAACTTCGACCAAATGGAGACTTTTGTAGAACTTTTGATGCTGAAGCAGCAGCCTGGCATCAGATTTCATCTATCTCTTATACTTTTTGATTTACAAGCCAAAAACAGTAGTCTGACCCCCCTGGTCTATTTTTAGTAACGGTGGCCATGTTTTTTGACGGATCAAAAATTGAAACACAAGTTTGGTGCAGGACACCCTAAGGATCATTCATACCAAGTTTCATTAAATTCTGTTCAGTAGTTTCAGAGGAGAAGATTTTTGAAAAATTGTTAACAGACGACAGACGACGGCGACAGACGACGACGACGGACGCCAAGTGATGGTAATAGCTCACCTGGACCTTCGGTCCAGGTGAGCTAATAATCTGACCACTTCAACCCAATGGAGACTTTTGTAGAGCTCAGTGAGCTTCTCAGAGAGCTGAAGGTTTAAGCAAGCAACAGCTTTTCTCTATCTGCAATTTTTTTATATGGAAAAACATGAAAAAAACACTTTTTGACCTAAGATGAGCCATAACGCCTCAATCTCCTTGCACAACTCATAGAAGGAGTCATCTGACATCTTTGACTCAATGGAGACTTCTGTAGAGCTCAATGGGCTGAATGTTTAAGCAAACAATAGCTTTTCTTTATCTGCAACAGTTTTCTATCTTGAATGCAAGAACATGAAAAAAACGCCATTTTAACCTTTTAATGTCCATAAACCATATATAGGGTCATCCAACAACTTTGACCAATTGGAGAATATTGTAAAGCATTTAATTCTAAGGAGTCTTATCATTCTTTGGATTTGTCCTATGTTTCTGAGTGATAAGCCAATTTTCTATGTAGAATACCCTTATAAGGATCAATCATACCAAGTTTCATTGAACTTTTTCAGTAAGTCAGAGGAGAAGATTAAGGAACGACAGACAATGATGGATGCCAAATGATGGCAATAGCTCAAATTGATCTTTGGCCCAGGTAGGTAAAAATATCTTTTACATGACTGTCCATTTTCTGGATTTTTCTCTGAAATTTGCAGTTATTTTAGCCTAATACCTGGGTAATATTGTGATTTATCATACATTTAGCTTTGATACCTTTGAATTTGTCCGTGTGTAACAGCCATAAATTTACATAGACTCCCATATTTAGGGCCCCGCATCGAAGATGCGGATGCCCTATAGTTTTCACTTTGTCCGTCCGTCTGTCTGTCTGTCCGTCTGTCCGTCCGTCAACAATTCTTGTGAACACTAAAACTCAAAAACTATTAACACCACAGTTATGAAACATTGCACAGCTGCTAAGAAGCATGTCATGATGTGCATATTAAAATTTTGTGCAAATCTGTTTAAAATTTTTGTAAAAAATCTTCATTTTTTATCAAAAATCACAGATTTTGAGAATTGGACTTTGTGAACACTAAAACTCAATAAAAAGCTACGCCGAGCGCAGCATGATACGACCGCAACAAGATGAACCCTGTACATTGGAGGCCCAATATGGATAGTCTATTGCTTTGGTCACATGCAGCCCATGGTGGACTTACAAAGCTTTTTTACACATGCATCCTATGGTGGACTTTAAAATGCATATTTGACACATATATATTTACAATAACATTAATAGAAAAAAAATCTTATTTCTAAATTCATTGACATTTTTGACACAATTTAGCCCCTTTTGGCCCTTTTTTTTAAAAGGTTAGGACCACAAACCCCAAATGAAATAAAAAGCTTCCTTCAGTGTATATAATCATCATATTTAAACTTCATAACAATTGGCTGGCCCACTACAGCTAAATTTCTTGTGTAAAACCATTTGCCTTGACCAACTTTTCGACCCCTTATTTCTCAAAAACAGTAAGATATATTGCAAATCTGATTGAAAAATGCAGGCAGGGATTTTCACAAGGATTCCAATGAAAAAAAGATTTTAAAAATCGGACCACAAATAAAAAAGTTGAATTTTTGGGTGTGGCCCGTCTTTGGCCCCCTGTAGCAATGTAACGGTTCAATAAACATCAAAACCATTGACACATTTTGTTGACAGAATTTAATGAGGAATTCAATAAAAAAAGAATTTTCGAAATCTATTGAATAATAAACATTCTACAACAGTTTTGTCAATACACCTGTTTTAGCCCCTTTTGGCCCTTTTTTCCAAAACGGTAAGGGCTACCAACCCCAAATACAATAGGAACCTTCCTCTAGTGGTTACAAACATCTTATCAAAACTTCATAACAATTGGCTGACCCAGTACAACTAATTTTTTGGTATAAAATTATTTGCCTTGACAAACTTTTAAAAATGGTGTTTTTGGCCCCTTTGACCCCTAATTTCTCAATAACCGTAAGAGATATTGCAAATCTGATTGAAAAATGCAGGCAGGGATTTTCACAAGGATTCCAATGAAAAAAAGATTTTGAAAATCGGACCACAAATAAAAAAGTCATTTTTTTGGGGTGTGGCCCCTTTTCGACCCCCTGTAGCAATGTAACGGTTCAATATACATCAAAACCATTGACACATTAAAGGGAAAATTCGCAAAAAAATAATTTTTACATATGTTTTTCATCACATTTTACTAAACATAAATATACATGTAAAACTCATCAATCTTCACTAATAAGCGAGTATGAGAGCGTTTTGTATCGATAAATTAGAACGATGGGTGCGGCCATTTTGTACGGCTAGTAGGCCCTATTGTCACGTGACCATCACCTAATATCCAATAACCACAAAGTACCAAAACGATAACGACACGCAATGGTCAACTCTATCGTCATTTAAAAATGTCTTGCATGATCAATATGATAGTTTGGTTGTTCTACTCAGCGTAGTAACGGTTAAGTGTTATTCCGTTTTCTTGACCTAAGGAAAAAGACAGACTTGCATCTTAAATGGGTCCAGTCTTTAGATTTGCCATCCACTATCAGCAATGTCAAGTATACAAGTTTGTGTGTGAAGACCATTTTGAAGCAACATCTTTAGAGGGTGACTTAATAGTAAGCAGTGTTCTTTTGTCCATGAAAAAAAAAAGGGCCACCAACCCCAAATACAATAGGAACCTTCCTCTAGTGGTTACAAACATCATATTAAAATTTCATAACAATTGGTCAATATTTACTTAAGTTATCGCACGGAAACCAAATGTCCCCAGACGACGACGACGACGACGACAACGACAACGACATCGCCATAACATTATACGATCGCAAAAAGTTGCGGTCGTATAAAAACTGTTAACAATACAGTTCTGAAACTTTGCACAGCTGCTAAGTAGCATGTCATGATGTGCATATTAAAATTTCGTGCAAATCTGATTAATATTTTTGAAAAAAACTTCATTTTTTACCGAAAATCACAGATTTTGAGAATTGGACTTTGTGAACACTAAAACTCAAAAACTGTTAACAAAACAGTTCTGAAACTTTGTTCAGCTGCTAAGTAGCATGTCCTGATTTGCATATTAAAATTTCGTGCAAATCTGATTAATATTTATGGAAAAAACTTCATTTTTTATCGAAAATCACAGATTTTGAGAATTGAACTTTGTGAACAATAAAACTAAAAGGCTATTAACAATACAGATCTGTAGTTTCATATGCATTCCATGGAACATGCCTTAGTGGTTATAATTAAAGTTTGTATGATTTTGAAAACACTTAGATATTTTGCCGCGGGGCCCTTTCTGACTTTGTCAGTATTCTAGTAATAATATTTACCTTACTATAATATTCAGCCTTTTTAAGCTACACAAAATCGAAGTTGTTGGACGGCTCATTATAGGAGTTTATATAGCCCCTTATATGTCAACAATTATAGATTTTTGTCCTACTTTTTTACTCCTACATGGGTTATTGGAGCTTTCTATCATACCAAAATCTAATAATCTGTGACTATTTTCAAGTTATGCGATAGGATGTTTAGAAATCAGTTTACACTGAGAACTCAACCAGTGGTTCATCTGATAAAGGTTGCATATACAAAGTGGTAAAGGTAAAGGTTATATGGATCAATGTACCATGTTCCTTTTCGCCAATCAAGGCATGTTTTTTTTTTTTTTTTGTTTAGTTAACCAAAAGCAAGGTTTGTATAAGCTAGGTTAGGCATATGAACTACTAAACCAAGTTCAGTGTTTAGCTGCAATAGGACTAACAGAGTCAAAGGTAAAATATTTGAAAATTGACAGATGAATATGGACTTCTTTTTCTTTGCTGTAAAGTTAAAACTCTGGTATGCTAGTCACAATTCATTTCTAAATTATTCAAAATCTATTACAAAACCTCAATACAACCTTTTGCCCAAAGTTTCTCTGACAAGTCCCAAAATATGATGTTAAAGGCAATAAATATTAACAATTATGAACCTTTTTATACTTTTGATTATTCAAGAATCCATGCAACTGACCATTTTCAATGTTTTTGTTCGTGATGTGTTTTTTATGTTTCTAGATTTTGTATTATCATGCTACTTTTTTGTACTTTGAGATACAGTTGCCCCTTATGATTTTCTTTGAATCTTTCTAATGTTATTTTTTTCCAAAGTTGGGATGAGGCAGGGATTAAATAAAACTGTTTTGGACATCCCTGGATGAGGTAAATATCATAAAGTTTACAGACTAGAAATAATTTGCCATGATTTATTTGTAGGATAAAAATTACATAACAATTAACAATACAATATTATTTCATTATAATTACTGTAAACATAGTAATTTTTGTGGTATACTAATTTTTGCTTCATTCACCATCAATGAAAATCTGTGAAAAATAGAACACATGAATGAATTATTATATGTATATCATATGAATACAACGAAAATGAATACCCACATGATATGATTTGGATTGAATGCAGGAAAATTAGCAACCATGAAATTTAAAAAATGTTACAGTCGTGACAGTTCTGTCTATTGCACTATTGAATGATACACTGTATAAACATTTTAAAAACAAGTCTTGAAATATTTTTTTACTATCAGGATTTGACATTTGGTGGGTAATACTGTTCCCATTCCTCTGACTTGTAATTATCAGGGTTCCAGTTATCAGGTAAAATTTGCCTGAAATCTATTGGTTGGAAATAGTCCAATCTGTGACTGAAATTTAAAAAAATATGACATTAAAAACAAGTACATGTATATTGTAGGAAAGAGTCTATAGCTATTAAAATCAAGAAATATTATTTAAGTACAACCAAAATGAGAAATCACTTAGCTACCAAAAATTATACTAATAAAAGTGTGACTTGCACTAATTTGTGCAAAGAGTTTTGAAATCACCTCAGTTTTTCACATTTTTTCCAGACTATGCAAGGTTATTCATATCAAAATGTATTAACATGACAGCAAGCTTAAGCGCTAGAAGCAACCACTTGTCACATTGAAGCCTGCTCATTGATTTCTATTGTGGATTTTTTTAATTTATGCAGATTTATGAAGGTTGTGTGGTGTACATGCACTTATTCCACATTTGATTATTTTCTATGTAAATAGATTTTCTTACTGTTATTCCCAGTCACATTCTAAATGTCAAAAAGCTGACCATTGGTATTGGCACATGTGATATAAAGGACCAATGAGAAAATGCAGATGCTGTAAAATGAAACCAAGAACCTATATACCAAGTTTCATTCACCTAGGTCCTAAAGGACTTAAGAAAACTTAAACCTTGCTATTGTGTCAATTGTACAATGTCAATCAACCAGAAATCAAAGGTCAATGTCAAATGATTGAGTGCAAGTTGCAACTCTATTTGGAGGATAGCATTGAATATTTTTTTATAATTTTGACAGCAAGACTTACAAATCAGGGTCTGTGAATTTGCCAGCAGGAACAGGATATAATGATTCATAGATTCTGTTAGGATCTGATCCATGGATTGCATAAGCGTTAAATTTAGTAACATTTGGAGGGAGATAACTCCTAGGTATAACAGCCTCTCCTGTCCACTCCTCACCATCAATGGTAACTTTGTACTGCTTTAGAGGTAGCTGGTCCTGGATATCATAAAATAATGTCATTTCATTTGAGGCAAAGTCTTATAAAGACAAGTGAGAACATTTTTTTTTTTTTTTTGCAAAAAATACTTGATATTTTGCAATGTGTCATGCAAAACAAAAAAAAAGATAATTTCATTTCATTTTGTCAAAATATCTTTTAAAATGATTGACATTTACTAAGGATATTTAGAAATATATATATTTTTTTATAATTCAACATTCAAATATCAAGAAAGTAGTGAAACTGCTAGTATAAACATTTCTAATAAACATACAAAATTCTAACAGACCATAAAAAAATCACTCACATGTTACTGACTAGCATAATATTAATTTTCAGAAATTTAAATGAAATTGAAAAGAAATTAACATTTTAGCCAAAAGTCAAAATATTTTTTTAGGCAGCTGAAAAAATTTAGCTGGGATGGGATAAGAATCCAGGATTTTTTTTATATATTGGCCATATTATAAAGTCTTAAAATATAACATTTTAAAAACTAGTGAAATAAAATAAAGGTAATTAGAATTTGAAAATCTAGATAAAATTAGAATCAATATGTATAAAAATGCTTTATTAAATATCAATTGACTAAAACTAATGATCAATCTTGGATAAAGGATACCCCTCCTTCACAATGAACTATACGTTGGGAACAATTTTGAAGTCCAATTATCTCCCCTGATTGATGACAAAAAGAAATTCATGCACATCTCCATATGATGTACTTCCCTCAGACAGACAGTGTGATTCATATATGTAAACCCAAAAACTTTGCAGTGTGAGCAAAAATATAACAACCTTGAAACTCTTCCTCACTCCATGTAAGAGCAATAACAGATGCTGGCCATGTCTACAAAAAAGAAAAAAATCTGTCAAAGTAAAAAATGGTCGGATTTCATTAAACAGAAAGTAGGTTAGCGATAGACCAGATATCAAATCCCACATTATAGGACCCATTCTCATGCTGTATTCCAAATTTCAAGTGGCTGTGATAAGTAGTTGTTGAGAAAACTGTCAAGCAAAATTCTTCCCAGCCTGCCTGACATTCACCATTTTGTAACCTGGATTTTTTAATCTGGCCAAAAATAAAGAAGAAAAGTGTCTCTCATTGACATGGATGTTATTTGTTGTTTTATTTATCCAAATTTAGTCAAACTATCAGTCATTTTCTAAGGAATTAAGTCACCTATTTAAGCTAAAGACATTTGTTTGGGCTGATACCTGTTATTTCATATAATATTATTTTGAGTTTATTTCTCTCATTTCATATGTACTTACGGGCAGAATTCAACTTCCAAATAGTCGTTGTTGTCATTCAAGAAGAAAGCTTCGGCCACTGTAAAATAAAGCTAACTTGAATTGTAGAAAATGCTTTTCACGTTCTGAAAATACAATATTTATAAAGACTAACAACAATTTAAAGATACATTTTCAAGTAAGAATACTTCACAAAATCATTGTAGAATTTATTATATAATACGCACCTCAAGTAGTAACAGTTAAAATTAATTTTGTAATATCATAACATTTGTCTTAATGGACCAATTCAGAAATTGTACGGCATTCTGGGATTGTGATTGTTCACGACGTCGCCGATTGGCTAAGGCAAATTTTATGAGTAAGCTGCGATGTCGTTGATTGGTCCAGCCAAATTTTACGAGTACGGAAGTTAAATTTCTGAGTAGGTCCATTATTTGTCAAAATTTCAATACCAAAAAGTGAACATTTTACAAAATGTAGTTTATATAATGTTATATCTGATATATTCATTTTAAAACATTTCCCTTACTTTTTTCAAGGGAGAGGGAGAAAATTTGTTTGAAATGTGTAGGGAAAATTTAGTTTTTCCAATTTATTTTCAGAAAATGAACGGTGACCCCATGATTTTATACCTGTATTACAAAGAACAAACCAAATTTGATGTTTTGGCAAAATATGAAAAAAAAATCTATTCCATGAAATTTGAAAAAAATATTATAAACCCTATATAAGCTACATGTATATAAAAATAGCCAAATTTGAACAGTTTTTGAACAATTTTCTACAAAAATTAAGTAAGGTGACCTTTTCTTTTTATTCTATTTTTCAAATATATGCACTTAGATCATTTTTATGACAAAATTTAAGAAAATTCTATCGGACCGATTTTTTACTATTGTTAAGTTACCTTAATCAGATCGAGTCATCTAGATTTTATTTGACCTATCAATCAATCAAAATTTTTAAAAAATGACCCTTGAAAAGGGAAAAAATAGTACAAATTATTCGAAGTTTATACGCAACATAAACATATTTTCTTTAACTTCCTCACTCATATTTTGTCAATACAGAGAAGTTTTGGTTTTAAACGTTATTTTATTTGGCACGCGTAAATTCTCCTTATAAAGTTATGTTATGTTCCACATTTTGACTTCTATTTCATTTGGTTCATTGGTCAACGGACAATAACAAAATTAAAAATAACACAAAAATCTCCCTACTGGTCAATGCTCCTCGGGGAAAAATTGGTATCCTTTTTACTATAACTTTTCATCTGATCTGAGTTGATGCAAATAGACCAACTATTTTTTTCATCACTCCTTTTTAAAATTTGTTCAGCGAGTCAGTTTTTGTTGAGTTATTTCTCAAAAAGCACGTGTTGGTGATCGTAGAACATTCTCTCTAAAACCATTGGTCAAAAGTTTGATGTAAACACTATCCTTAAAAGGTAGATTCTTCAACATGTTAATCATTGTCTTTTGTACATTTACATTATTTTTAAATGTTGTGAAAGTATGGTAAATTGTTTAAAAAAAGCTTTTATATGTAATATATAACTTAATTCACTTTAACATGTATACTGAAAAGGTAGTTTCTTTTGTAGTAAACAACTTTTTATTAATGTTGTTTATTCAACAATTTTCAACATGTTTAATTATTATACAATCTAATTAAAAACCATGCAGGAGTGAAGCCAGATCAATTTTTAATTAGATTTTTATAAAATATCTTAAATGTAGATCATAAGACAAACCTTCATAATCCCACAGCCCAGGGTAGGGCTGGCCAATTGAACCCCCAGGGTCTGCAGGATCATTAAAGAATGGGGCATTCACTTTCATCAGCAAATCCCCATTACCATCATTCTTTATGGATATTTTGACAGGGTCATGACTTATAGATTGGCTGTCCCATGTAGATGTAATGGTAAAAGACTTCTCCATCTTTATGTGTATTGGTTTCCTGGATCTACCTGTATGCAGGTAAACAAAAGACAATATATTAATGCAATTTCAATGAAGTACTGTACTTTTAAATATCATGACCGTAAATGTCCAATAAAAGCAAAAAAACAAGAGCATATCTGACTCCAAGTCCCCCTTCCGTCATATCATCCATGAAATTGCAATTTTTACTAACATAATCTAACTCCAATATGATTACAGTGTAGGTTGACTGTAGGCCAATGACACAGGAGTAAATCCAGGTAGGTGTCTTCCTAACTTCATTAAGATTCAATATGTGCAGGTTTTGTGAAATTCTATAAAGGAGTTACTACTACATGTATGATCTGCAAACTAATGTCAAGCAATTTTGTTTGGACATGTATTATGTAATGTGCGACTTTGACCTTTGGTCCACCAACCCTGTAAAGTTCTATGTATATGTACACAAGTTGCATGATTCAATCATCTTAACTTGAAGGCATTCAAATGTATATTTCATACAAAATCACCAGCTGATCCAGCAAAGATAGTCATCTGTTTTTATGATCAAAGCACAAGAATATAACTTGATAAGTTTCGTTATTGTTCTTCATGCTTACATCATGTACATAGATAATGTTACGCATATATAAAATACTGCTGAAGAAGGTCTATATGTTTGTGGAAACTAAATTTTTATAGAATAAAAATAAAATAAAATAGGGCATGTAATGGGACAATAAATGATACCCTGCCACAATATTCATCAAAAGTTAAATATATTTGTATACTATACTGTACATAACTATAAATCTATAAAGAGACAGAGTTATCTTTCTTATACCAGAAAATTTCATCATTTTCAAATTTGGAATATTTACAAAGTCAGGCTTTAAATCTTCAATAATGTTTTTGGATCATCCTGAAAATTGAACTTGACCTGTATTTTATTGTACTCGACAGCTGTGTAAAATATCATTCAAATCCTTTGACGCTTTTTCAAGTTATCATCGGGAACCTTCAGGGGACAGACAGACGGACAGACACCGAAAGAAACTGAGGGTATAACATTATACCTCGCCACTTCGTGTGGTGGGTATAAAAACAATTCAAAACAAAGTTGACCATTTCCCCCATAGTTCTAACAATCTTGTTGCCCACCAAAAAAGATCCACAGGTATGCATAGAAAAAGGAGGCACTTATTCCACATAAAAGCAGGCCCCTCCAGTTACATATCTTCTTCTTCATCTTGAAATAGTCATGATTCATCTAAGACATAATTTATGCACTCCGTGAATATCCAATTGCGTTCAAATAAGAATAAACATTGTCCTTTCTCTAATATTACATCTTTTGGACTTTCTACTTGGAAACATCTATGTATGACATGCATGAAATCACCTGTGTTTTTTTCTTCACACCTACAACAAGGAAGTAAAATAGAATTTTCACAGTTATCTCCCCTAAAACAAGTTAAAATGATTTACAGTTAACTTAATTAACAAATTATTATGAGGCAGTTAACAGGTTGATTGATTTACCAAAATATTACAACATTTATCTAAAAATTTCAATCCATGTATTTTCAAGTTTTTCAACTTATTTTAGACACCTGTCACGTGACATCGATCTCATATCGCCATTTTTGTTGTTATTTGTAATCTCGGTGACAGGTAAGAAAAGGTGTGTTGAACAAAAACAAGGATAAACTAAACAAAGATGTGATGGTCATTTTACAGAAGAACAAGTACAAACAATATTGACATCCACAAATATTTTGAGTTAAATATTATTGGTCTGTTGATTAATAAAAGTCTGTCCACAGAAAAGGAATCAGTCCACATGTATAATTTGTGATAGTATAATTAATTCAACCCAATACACGCAATTACCTGTCCATCAGTTTCATACATGTGATTCTCCCGCCCGGAGACAAAATCTCCTGACTTTTTTATCCATCTCCCGTTCTCCCGACTTTTTGTGTAATCTCCCGCTTTTTCAAGACATGCCAAAATTTTAGTTTTATAAACATTTTAATTGTTCAATCATATAACATTTCCGGTGTTTTTTGGGTTTGTCAATTAGGTAGACGTTAATTTAACAGGTAAAGATGTTAATTAAAGGTTTATTGCCATGATTGTATATACATATTTTGCACACGCTAGTGTTGTCAATTGACATTGAAATGCAATTTTAATGAGCGTTGAAAATCTCCCGCTTTTTGATCCAATCTCCAGCCAAAAAAATCAAAATCTCCAGCTTTGTCATCACGAATCCGTCACATGTATGCAGTTTTATTTTACAAGCTTGAAGGAACCAGGGTGACAGAATGCTTGTGCTCATCTTGTCTAGATGTTTAAGCTGCATCATGTCCATGAATAATTAAATTTTTAAATTTGCCCGCTAATAAAAAAAATATCACCGAAGCTAATATCTTAAGAGATACATATAAGCTCTATGCAGGTTACGTGTCTTCAAAAGCTCACTGGCATTTCAAACATGTCATTCAAAGATGTTTCAAAGTAGAAAGTCCAAAAGATTTTTTTTTTGCATTTTGTTTTATCAATTATAAATAGAGCTTAATTGATTTGATTTGTCTCAGATCCAAGTTCGTGCTTCTTCAGTCTTCTTATCCATGGAAGGTACACAGCTGTATTCAACTTTCTTGAAAGTGGGGAAGTTGAATTTTTGGTTTCTTGTTACATACAGGACTGAAACCGAGTTACAGCCAGGAATTGCGGACGTCGGAGGTCCGGGAAACTCCGAGTTACCCGGAAACTGACGATTTTTTTCCGGGATTTACCTCGGAAAAATCGCGGAAGATCCGAGAAAAAACTCCGATTATTCACAATAACCTCGGAGTTTTCCGGTCCGCGGAGTTCGGCCGCCAAAATTATCGGAGTTTTTTGTTCCGTGGAAAAGAAACCGTCGACAAATAACTAAATATTAACAATCGTATTTCCGTGACTATGTCGGCATTTTGTAGTATATTCTTGTATGGCAAATTGGGATATCCGCAAATTTGTTATTTTACCGTTGTTTCGTTATGATTCTTTGTTAAACCTAAAGGACATTTAAGCACTTGACATACGCTGAGAAAATCATATCGATTTATTTATTTAATTATTGTCTCAGACATACGTTATGAACTGTTTCTTTCTAAAAATTCTGAAAAAAAATCGTAATTACAACAAGGTCATCGTGCATAGCATGGCATGACAATCAACTGCATGAATACGACAGAAAACTTTCAAGGGAGCGGAAGGTCGTCAGACCAGACCGACACCTCACTGACACGGAGTTAATTTTGGACTGCACACTGGATAAAACGCGGCGGGAGATTAAAGAGACATTGAAATGATTTTGAAAAAAGAGGGTACTAGAATAGAACAAAAATACGTACCCGACTATACTGATAACTTGTTTTAAAATTATTGTTTGCAGCTCAGTTAATCGGCAAGTGCTTAATTACGAATGACTGATTTCTTCCTATATATAATTGACAAAGACTTGTAAACGGTGATTGAACAAAAAATCTCTATTCTGTAAGTCTTAAGCGGGATTATACCCGAAATCCGAATAGTGGATTATACCGACATCAAATTGTACGACTGTCCTCTGTCGTTTAATTATTACACCTATTCAGGTTTCTCTCTGCGTAAGTTGCAAATAATAGATATCCTCGTTGCTTAATTTGACGGCTTCCTTTTTCGAATATTTTTCGTAAATTGTCTTATAAGTTACTGTTGGCCAAGTATACTTTTCCATTGTCTTTCTTTATAATATGCATGCTGTAAATGACGTGAAGGAATCAAATGTTTGTTCGCTAGAAGGACTGAGTTGACTCGAGCCTTATTTACGACGGACCTTTTTAAATTTACAATTATTGACTTGCATATACGTATGGAATAATACTATATATATAATATTGAAAAAATAGTTAACACGAACGAACAGCACGATGAAACAAAAACAAAAAACACAAACAAAATTAACCGAAGAGAAATCAACTCTTAACGAGAATGATCTCGGTTTGCTATAGCATGCACATCCGTCGAGCTGCAATTCTCAATCCAGTGTTTCAAATCCGGTGGATGAAGACAAAACTCTAAGACAAACTTCGGGTTAAAGCTCAGCCCATAAGGCGGATAGTCAAAGACATACCATATACTGATAGCTAAATAGCCAAATAGGGTTGTCCTCGTTAGCGAGGTATCTATAACAGGAAAGCTTTGCCTCTGATCTGTGTGGAGAGAGCAATAAACCACCACTAAGAAGTGCGACAAATAGGCTATATTTTCATCCCAATCAACTCTTATCTTTACCGCTGTTATTCAAAATTTACTGTCACTCTTCATTTTCAGTCCCTATATGTTGCCACGCAAAATTAATTCCTAGTTTGTCCGATTTGGGGTTCGATTAGCCGCTTGGTAGTTTTTTACCGCCCCGTCTCCCATGCCTCTCGCGTCTAAACCCTGTTACGTTAACAATGTCTTTTTTAACACCACTGTTTTAATTTGTTTTTTCCCATGAAAATGTAACTTAAAATGTTACATTTTTACTTAAATTATGTAACTTTAAAATGCGTAAAATCGATGTGCTTTTCATAAATCATGTAAGAAGTACATGTATGTAAATAAAGGTACAATTTCTTTTTTTTTCAAGATCTTTATATAGTGTTGTGATTCTCTCGTCCGCCTGTTCCACCAGGGGGTACCTACAGGTCGAAGTTACTTTACCATGAAGGAATTATGGTATTATCGTGAAAATTTATATACATATACACATCAGGATATGAGCAAATCAGAGATCATCATGCATTAGTACCCTTCTCACCAACATCATAGTTATGTGGGTTATGTCTTTTGGATATGTTCATGTCTAAAATACATGTAAAATTTCTTGCTCTAATAAAAATCTGAATGCGCGCACCAAAACGCCAATTTTATAAACAGAAGCATATGAACAAATTCTCTCGCACGCATCCTTTTTCTTTCATGCATTTTCGGCGACGAACTACGAATAGATTTGATGTGGACGAAGCAGGTCCCAGGACTAGCTATAGGTAGTTAAATACTAACAGACTCGGTCACCCAAAATGGATTTTTTTCAGTGCCGTTATAATACACATACATGGTCTTTATTCTGTGAGATGTTTTTTTTCTGTTTTTTTTTTCGTCTGTCTATCATTAGTCCTTCATTGGCTGTTACTGGTAATTATTAATATATAAAATTGTAAACGAGACTTCGAAGGCCTAAGACGTATTCATCAAATTCTGTTATATCTGAAAATATTAAATTTTCCTGAAATATGAATGTTACTGTTTAAGAAAAGAAATTTTCCAAAATTAGTCATCAGTGAAAAATCACAGTCAACTCCGATTTATATTCAAAGTGTTCACCCTTAAACAATTACACCATGCATGTTTCAACAGAGAATCCGAACGCATACCTCAGTATACAAAGTAATCTCTTTAGCTTGACTATCTCATACATAGACCTGATATGCCTAGGCATCAGATTAAATAATTATATAAAATCAGAAAATATGAACACACACACACACACACAAAAACCATTTCAAATATACACCTGGGACATTTTCGAATTTCGTTTATCGCACCTGTATATTAAGGACCGATCTCACATTGTTTATTGTATAAATATTGATGATTGATTTCTACAATAAACAAAATAAACATATATATAGGACATGATTGTTAACTTATTGATACTGAACTGCCACTAAATTTTACGATGTAGAATATATAGATGTAGAATATAGTTTTTCACGGCGTCGAGAGAAAAGGGGGATAAAAAAATAGTAGAAAATTCAGAGCGACATTTCTTAGATACAAATGAAAGAAAAACAACACAAAAAATAAACTAAAAGCAGAGTAACCAATGTGACCCGGAAGGATATAAAGCATTTACTTTTGTTGCTGCTCATCCTTCGCGTTGCTTACGGTAAATATGGTGTGTCAAATTTGGTAAGTAGACAAGGGACTACGATTAGACTGCTGCCTACCATATCCACATTTTGTCTTTTTTTGACAACTACATACACGTACAATTTTAAAACTTCCTCAGTTTGTCAGTGTTAATGATAACAGTTGTGATATATATATCTATGGGCCCACATGAAGTCTTCCATAAAATTACTTATAGTGTAATAAGTTCACGATTTTTCAGATATAAGTTTATTTGATTTTTATTATCACCAGAATAGGCACTATGGACAACATAACACTGCATGTGTTCCAGGCCCGTACACAGGGGGGGGGGGGGGGGTGCGGTGGGTGCGTTCGCACACCCCTTTTGGAGAAAAATATTTAAATTTCCTAACGATTTTTCTTTAAAACACAATTCGCACCCCCCTTAAATTTAAATTTCCTATATTAACGCACCCCCTTTTTCAAAAAGCTGTGTACAGGCCTGTGTTCGCAATAATTATGCCAAGCGTGGTGCTGAAAAAGGGGGGGGTAGCTTTCATTAGGAAGAAGACAGAATAAGATAATTTACTTTTTTGAGGTTATATGCAACACTGATGATATGGAAAGACGATACGCAGCATACAATGAAAGGTGCACTTGTCGCAAATGTAATGTATACCAACCTCTCATCGTGCTTTTCCATGGGTTTCACTTCTCCGTGATATTTCAATTGTGAACAACTGTCCATGCGCTGGTAAATTTTTAAGACATGAACGATAAAAATACACCAAGAATGAGTGAAACGGAATCGGCAACATGGAAATCTGTATTTCAACTGAGAAAATCATATCGAATATAATCATTGTCTCAGATTTCAATAATAAAAATATTCATTAACGTGTAATTTAAAACTTTTTTAAAAATTGTTTAGTACCGTCTTTCTAAAAAAAAAATTTGTGGGAAATTCACAACTAAATATAATCCATCCTTAAACTTTCTGGAATGTGCAGTCTCAAAGGCGGATTTAGAACGGGTGCACGCCATCCCGTTTGAAAATTTCAGGATACGCCATAGTCTTAGAGTCTTTGAGAGTATTTTCTAAAATGATTAATAAAATTCTATTTTTGTTTCCTTATTTTTCTCTTTCAATTTGTCCTGCGATTGTTTCTGTTATTCGGGCATCTAATTTATTTTTGCCACCAGTAAAATGGCAATCTCCTTTCGAGTAAAAACAAAATGTATGTGTGATTCGAAAATCCGTATCTGATCATGCATTTGTATAAATAGAATGCATTTATTGTCTTATTTATACCAAAGTAAAAACATTGAATCGCCGAGAATGTATCTGTGAATGTTTTCTTCGTATTAATTGTTAACTACCATGGAAATAGAAGGAATAAGATACAAAAAAAATAACTTCCCACGACCCTTCCTGAACATGAATTTAGTTAAAATTTAATATAACAATTCAAATTTCACAGAATATTTATAACATCATATTGCCTGTAAATTACAGAGTATCTGCATGTTATTATACATGGACTATGTCACACAATGATTTTGCATTATGAATAGATGTCCTTTGTCAGGGTGGGGGGGGGGGTATATGAATATTATACGAGCCTCACACCTCGGTACCTTTTAATATTTAGAGAACACACGGATCCCCTCCTGTGATGACGCAAACTGTACGAGTATGCATCACAGGATCTGCATGGATGAAGAATCATTTAAAACTCCAAACCCAGATATATGTTGCTACGCTATAGGGTCCTTCGATTTTTTTTACATCATGCATTTTGAAACGTGTACTTTAGAGTGTGTACAGACAGTGGCTCCCCGTTATTCATAATTCCCGATAAGTACTAACCTTACCACAAGAAACATGTCATTAAATAAACTGAGCTACTTTTTGTAAAAGCCGTTGAAAGCTTTGTGTATTTGATTTGCAGATAAACTTCTTCCGGCTAGCACACAATTCACACAGGTAGAAAATCAATACACCTGGCCGCCGTTTGCTATGGGGTACAATTAGGGATGACTCCATCAGAGCGTGATGTGTTGTTTATTGAATTGGTGATGTATCGTGTAGCAGTTTTGTTAATTAGAATATTAGTATTCAAACCAGATATTTTTTATTTTGAAATACTGAGGATTTTATTTCTTTTTAAATTATAAACCCGGCCGAAAGTTAATTATTTCATCGATACTGACTTAAGTTATTAATTATTGTTTTAATGTAAAAAAATAATATTATCAATATAAGACAAGTAATCGAACTTAGAGAAAATAAAACTAAAAAGGTCGAGACAATAGATTTTTACAAGCGTTCCCGAGTGAGCGTTTCGTTTACTATAATACCAAATTACTCAGTGAAATGGTTTGGCATCGTAAAAATACATCTTACACTAATACCTGTATTACAATGAATTATATACATGTATATCTATGCATCCACCTCGATCTCGAGATACCGAAGTACAACTAGAACGTAATTGTGGGAACACTAAAGATCGTGACAACGACGACGACGACGATCAGTATCATACCATTTTTAAAAATACGTCCGCAATTTTTTAGCGGTCGTATAAAAATTAGACTGTCACTGGGCTGAGATAATAGCTTCAGTGGCTAATCCATCGGGGGTGTATACTGACCCGGGGGAAGGAACCCTTTATGCAGGGTTGCCTGTGGCACACTTCCCAGTCGCTTTATGGGCTTTCCTCCGAACATTCTGTTATTCTCACGTAATTTTTCGGCATAACTGGTCAGGAACCGCCGATCAGTAAAGTATATTGTTAATTTAATATAATACTGGTATGGCTCTGAATATATATTTTTGTTTTTTCTTGACCCAATTAAACATGTAAAATCATATTGTATTAAATTATTATGCCCCGAAAATTGTAAGTCATAGCTCACAAATAATACTCCGACCCAAAAAAAGATTAAAAGAAGGATATGATAAAAAGACATAATGCCCCATATCGCAACATTTGGGACGTACGTTGTCAGTTTTTTTTTACATATACCAAGGTACTATTGCATGAATCCAAATACAAATAAGATAAGTGGCATGTTATCTCTTTGTAATGTCAAACTTCTAAACAACATAGCATCATTTGTACATAAACTGAATTCGTTATTTTAACTTTATGCTCATTCTGTCATTTGTTATATATTTTATTTTGTTGTATGTCCTCATGTTACACTTGTATGTGTCGGAGTGTTTCAATCTAATCTTGGGACGTACACATGTATGTAGTAGATGGGGCATATATACAAAGATATATACGATACAATCGTAACTTGTTGAAACCTGTAAGTCGGAGGTGCAAAGCGAATAGTCAATAGCTTTGGACACTAGCATTCCATGACACATGCCTTCTGTGGACTTTGAATCGATGCATATCTTACATTTTTATATATTGAAACCAATAAAAGGAAAATTCCTGTAAATGTAATTGTTTTTTTTTAGCCAGTTTATCCCCAACCTACCAAAAAATTGTGTTATTCGGCGTGGCATACTAAAAGTCCAGATCTTGCATATAAACTATTTGTCCATACAAACTTATATAAAAAGCGTTTTTGCGTTTTTGGCAACTTTGGCCCATATTTTCTCTAAATGCAAGTCTGATTGAAAAATGCATGCAGGGATTTTTACAAAGCTTCCACAGACGGACAGACGCCATTTTACAATATAACCCCCCCCCCATTTTTTAAGCGGCGGTATTTTAATAGCTGCATGGATCCACAATCACTGGTGTATGGAATAGAAAAAAAAACTTAACAACAGGCCGGGCAGGCCAGTGCAATTTCATCTGCAACAAAAAGTTTCAATAGCAGAGCAGGTTACTATGTAAAATCTGCGTTGACAGCGTTATCTCAATTGAAATCAAGTGTCGCTGCATGGAGCATAAACCACCAGCAAACCGTCACTCACTTACCCATATCGTGCATTGACGTAATCAAATTACACTTCAATTTTGCTACGCCCGACGCGCGTTTTATGGTTATGACTTTTTAAGGCACTGAGCGACTGTTTTCCATCAGGATTTTCTATTCCGATATCTATTTGTCTAGTCGTGTTCACGCGTATATTTACTTATTCCGCATCTCTTTAGAAATTGGAAAAACACAACCCGCCCAACATTTCAACATTGAAAATTACATAACTGTTGCCTTTCAAAAAGTCCGTTTACTACTTTTTGCAGAAGCAGATCGAGAGTATCATGCAGGGTGCCGGTATTGGAATCTTCCATCCTTAATTAGAATTTTCTAATTTTCGAGCAGATTTAATGCAAAACATCGGGAATCCCCATTCCCCTTTTCGTCTTCATCAGACAATTTAGGCGGCCCCGTCCCCTTTTCTAAATCATAGATGCACGTGCATGGAATTCAGTATTTAAATCAACGGGGTACTTAATAAATTGCATGGGATAACGTTTTACACGATTATACTCTTACCCTGTCGTTATTCTGTACTTGATAAGCAGAAATAAAAAAATAGCAACTTGGGACGGGTTTGCTTGCCACGTTAAAATCGGCAATTCCTTACACCAATATCACTCACAAAATATTGTTCTTACAAAATTCAATGCAACACAATAGCATGCATGGAAACAATTTTAAGTAGTTTGTAGATACCTAGAAAAATATAACAAAAATAATTTGCTAATACGCAAAATAATGAAACAAAATATTAAAAACTTTGAGCCGGCACCAGTCGCTGAAGTCAAGAACACACGCATGGGCTAGACATCGGCTATACATGTACATCGTAAATGTTTAATGCGGGAAATCTGATGACAGTAAAAATACCGTGTGTGCTTTTTAACAAAGGAGGACAATAAGAGAAATTGGTAGATAGCGGTCTTATGACAAACTCTTATCTATTTTCCTCCATGCATTGTTCACTTGTCACACTAGCATATTATGAAGTACCAAGCTAAGACTATTTGATGCATCACAGATTGTCTAGTAATTACTGGTGATGTACGTTTTTTCATTGAAATTATATAAAAAAAAAGTGAGATACATCTTGTTATGTTACTTAGTCCTTGGTTGCACGAGTACATGATCACACTGTTTTATTACCATACATGTTACGAAACCTTTGTTAATTGGACATAGTCGAAACACCTTTGTTTATTGGAAGTTGCGACTCTTATGTTTATTAGACATAGTCCCGAGGACAACATCAGCAGGACGTCGGTGTATAGGCGGAAACACGTGTAGTATAGGAACACAATATACAAATGTGAAACAAGAGGTACAAATCAAAATGACTAATAGAACATAGAACATATTTTATTGTCCAATAAAGGGCCCATAAGGGCAGCATGAGTAAGAAATAAACAGATATAAGAGAAAAGATAATAATTGAGTTACATGTAATACACATAATATACACACATGATTCTTATTATTGAACAACTTTAAATGTACTTTATGATAATATTGTCTCTGTAAGAATTTTCTGTACACATAAAAGTTTTCTTAAATCGTTGATAGAACCCCGGGATAGAACCAACTTATATGACATTAGAATTTTTTAAATTCATTTACGCACATGCATGCGTATGTTTTCTAATACCCGCAATTCAGGAATTCAATTAACATCATGGCTCCTTTTGACAAACCCATGCAGCTGAGTTTATTAATCTACTGATTTACGATACTAACAATCTTAATTTTTAGCATAAAGGTACTTATGCTTAACAGGCCGTAAACTAGTATTTCCTTTTCCCGTCGGACATCGTATAAGATCGGCAAGCGTAAAATAAGCCATTGTTATAAACTGAAAGGCTATAGTAGTTGCTGAGAAATCTGTTGTGAAATAAATTCCCCCGGCCCCTTGCTGCCCGATATTTATTTATAACCCCGTCCAAATATCGTAATTATTCATTTATCATTTTCAACCATCAAGTATTCATTAAAATCAGTCGCTTGAACTGCGTACGGAAAAGTCCTAAGATTGATACCATCGTCCGATATATTTCTTTAAGACTTAAAAAATAAACAAGACTTGAAATAAAATCATAATATTTTATTAGCCTATAAAAAAATACAAATATAAGACATCTGAGACGTAATAATGTGAATTGGAAATAATTGCAGGCGTATACAATTGTCCTTTTCAAATAGAATAAAATGAACCACGGAGTTTTTGGGGGCGATTTCGGAGTTGTAAGACTTAAAAAATAAACAAGACTTGAAATAAAATCATCATATTTTAAGACATCTAAGACGTAATAATGTGAATTGGAAATAATTGCAGGCGTATACAATTGTCCTTTTCAAATAGAATAAAATGAACCACGGAGTTTTGGGGGGCGATTTCGGAGTTGTAAGACTTAAAAAAAACAAGACTTGAAATAAAATCATCATATTTTAAGATATCTGAGACGTAATAATGTAAATTGGAAATAATTGCAGGCGTATACAATTGTCCTTTTCAAATAGAATAAAATGAACCACGGAATTTTTGGGGGCGATTTCGGAGTTGTAAGACTTAAAAATAAACAAGACTTGAAATAAAATCATCATATTTTAAGACATCTGAGACGTATTAACGTGAATTGGAAATAATTGCAGGCGTATACAATTGTCCTTTTCAAATAGAATAAAATGAACCACGGAGTTTTTGGGGCGATTTCGGAGTTGTACCTCGGAGTCCCGCCGGGTTTACCTCGGACGTTCGCGTATTACTCCGAGAAAAAACTCCGTAGAAACTCGGAGTTTTTGACCGGAAAACTCCGAGGTCCACCGGAAAATAACACCGACGTCCGGAAATTTTGGCTGTAACTCGGTTTCAGTCCTGTAACCTTTGAAAGTGTCAATAAAATTTCATTAGAATTACACATTATGAAATTATGTGAGGTGATGAAGAAAAGCATATATACATTGTAAGACCCTCAAGCAGCCCTGAATTTCCTATAATTCCTACAAAAACACTAGCTTTAAGAAATGCGCTAAAACCTTTTTTTTATTATTAATTAAAGTGGGCCATTAATTTCCCTTTAATAGGTCTATTTTTGGATTTCATCTTCCTCGTTATCAATATTAACTTAAAACATGGCATTTTGTTCTGAAATGCCCCTTTTCAGATGAATTTGCCCCAATACATATTTAAAAGGTATACTTTTTTTTTTATTATTGAATGACTAATGGGTCAAGAGGTCAAGGTCAAAGCTTTCATTGTTACTTTTGATACATTGAATTATCTGCCAAATATAATTATAATTGTACTACTGTATATGGTTATAATTTGATGTGACATGTTTAAAAAAGAAATGTGAGATAAGAAAAAGAACATGAATCGTAAGATAAAATAAGCTTATAGAGATCACTTGCTCTAATAAACGAAAAGCCTTAATTTTGGTATCATTATTCAAAAGGTTAGGGGTCAAGATAAAAAAACATGGTCACATGGTGGTGAAAATGTGTACATGTACCATCACTACACATGAAGCTTGATTTGTTGATCCCTATAATGCTCTGTTCCAGCAATGTTTGCGCGATGACTTTTTTTTGGTTTCACCTGTCATTCTACATGAAGTGCAGAGAGCCAGTAAAATTTGTTAAAAAAACTTGAAACTGGTTATGGCCCGGCCACTTATGTGGATCAGCCATATAGTTTTAGCCTTGTCCATCCATCCGTACCTCTGTAACACTTTGGTTAAGTTCTTGGTTAATGTCCATTACTCGGATACTGTTGTGGGTCAATGATATTTCACCACTAGATGGGTCTTTGATAGGGCTACACAACCCACTAGAAATTAAGTCGCTGTGACCTATATTTTATGCATGAATGACTTTGGTTAAGGTCCATAACCCAGGTTTTACACAGTGGGGTCAATAATATTTCGAGAACTGGAAGGCCATCCTGTGGCTAATAGGCACATTTTCCAGTTCTATATAGGTATGATAAATGTCTCCTCCACCTTCAAGGTGACCTTGGCAAAGGTACATATTGTTTTTGTTCTGTCTGTTTGTCTGTCCTTTCAACTCTTCTACAACAAACTACTCAAATTAATTCAACTGAATTTGGTGTGTAGCAAGGATCCTATTTTTGTCCCCTGCTGCAACATGACGGAGGGATCTAGAAATGGTCTTCGTCCGTCGGTGTATGCATCTGTGCACTCACACTTTTGTGAACACAACTTTGAACACAACTTCTCTGAGACCGCTCAACCAATTTTGATGAAATTTTGTATGATTGTCATACAATATGTAGTTGATCATACATGTATTATACATGTAATGCCATTTTGATTTGAAGAATTTTATAGGTCATTACAATGTATGGGACTTTATCAACTTTGTTCATTTTATGCCATAATAACACTTTGTGAGCGCAGCTCAACAGATTTTTATGAAATTTTTTATGATTGTTTGTCATGATATGTACATGTAGTTGATCATATTACAATGCCATTTTGATTTGACCAATTTTATAGGAGTTTCAATGTAATTTTGTTCATTTTAGGCCATAATAACAGTTTGTGATTGCAACTCCTCTGAGACTGCTCAACAGATTTTGATGCAATTTTGTAGGATTGTTTTTTCATGATATATATTTGATCATATTGCAACCACATTTTGATTTGACCAATTTTATTGCAGTTTATGGGACTTAATCGGCTTTTTTCATATTACAATGGAACCCTTTGTGAGTATCTCTTCTGAGATCACTGGATTGATTTTGATGAAATTTTGTAGGATTGTTTGTCATCATTATATTTATTTGATCATATTCCAACATTATTTTGATCTGAAGGATTTTATATTTTCCACTTAGTGTATTGTAGGTCATATTACTCTGAGGCTGCTGAACAGATTTTGCTGAAGTATTATTCATTTTATTAAGAAGTTGTATGTTTATTAAGCAATTTTGATTTTGACAAATTCTACATGAATAATGCTTCCTATTGTCAAAGCAAATTTTCATCTTTAATGCGGCGGTTCAAGTTGGGGACATAAGCTACATGTACATGAAGCAATCTTGTATGGGATCATTTTGCTTTTTAGCATGTGCTAAATTTGAACCCTGTCTGAAACTAGTACATTATGTAGTTTTGCATTTAACAAGGAAATTTTGATTTGGTCTTCTGACAACAAAATGTTTGAACTAAGAATATTTAGGAAAATAGGGAGAGACAGTTATTGCAGGCTAAAAGAGTAAATAACATTAATTCTAATTTACATATACTGGAAAGTCTTGGTTATCCTTCAGTCAAATAGATGTATCTTATTCAGATAATAAAGTTAAAGTTTTTGCTTGGTTAAATCTTGTTTCAACTAAAATTCTCTCTACTTTATCAAAGATTTGTTTGTTTAATAGTTTTAAAAATGGACAATACATATTCATATGAATGTCTAGATATCTAGATACATGTACATGAATGTGTCAACTGACTTCTAATTTAAAAGGAAAATTGCACTTCTTCTTTAAATGTGAATGCAAAAGAATGTAAACACTTGAGCTTATTACCACATCAACTAACCATTTTCCCCCTCAGGCAATATTGGTGTTCATGTAGTGCATGTAGTTCACTTTCAGCCATTCTTGCATTTCCTACACTGGGTCAGTTTAAATCACTAAATCTATTTTAACATTTTGTATATACATGTAAATCAAAATTACGATAAAGTTCCAGACAATAAAATTTGCTACTCCTGACACACATTTCAAAGGCCAATTGAGCTTACATGTATGCCATTACTATGTGTCAATCGTCATATGTAGTCCATTAACAATATCAAAAATCTTCTCTTCTGAAACCAGTATGTACTGATTAAACTGAAACTTTGCAGGAATGATATATGACATGGGGTCAACAAACTCTCTTGATTTCAAAAACATGGCATCTGTTACTAAAAATAGAACATAGGGTAAAATCACTTAAAATGGCTTATTACTAACAACCATATATAACAGAGAGAAACAAGACTCAGAAGTGGAAGACTTCCGAGTAAAAATCATCTAAAGTTCTAAATTGTCAGAAAAACCCTTATATGGGTAATAGGTCTTAGAAGATTATCCTATAGCAATTCAGGCTTCTGGGAGCCTCTTTTTTAAATAAGTGTTCTACTGTTTTTATTGATTTATTCAAAAAATAAAAATTGGTTATTGTTTTTATGTAAATTTTTCACTTACATGTAACATTTATTAAGTGTCTGTTTTGTCTTTTTACATTGTGGCATTAAGACTTCACTTATGATGCAGTGTAACGGAGCAATGTATTATGAATGAGAAATCATTCCCTGCATGTACATATACATGTATATAAAATAGGACACATTGTAAGTTTTGTTATAAAAGACTACCAAAACTGTCATTGAAAATTTTTCTTTATTTTGATCATTATTCACAACATTAAATGTTTAAGTCTCTCCCATTCGTACACCTGCCCAAGCTTTTAACACATTCATGGAAATAAGTTGTACAAGGTAAAGCTTCTACACAGATACCCTATTTATTGTTATAATTGGTTGCTCTTTCACGGATGAGATCCTTCAATTTATTTATATTTTAAAAAGTATCAAAAATGGGTGGAGGTCAAAATTATTAAAATCATGGAATTTAAATTTATATATTTGTGGATTTGGTCGACAGGTTTTACAATTGAGCAATGATATGTTTGAATAATTTGGTTGACTATCAAGATAATGTCATCTCAGACGGCAACTGGTAGTATATAACATCAGGATTAATTAATTCTTTGTCTTTGTGAGGAAGCTTGTTATGTCATATGATTTTCTTTATTGCATACAATGGTGTTAACAAAACAGGTAGGAAACTATTATTCATGGAAAGCTTTGAGTGAAAATAAGAATAGATCCGGATTCTGAATATTTAATATAGCTAGGGTCTTTAAACAAAGCCAAGTTTTTTTTTTCAATTCTGAAGTAATTTTATTAACCTTTAACTTTTCATATACATTATACATGAATACAATGTAAAGAATAATTTATGTACAATTTGTACCTGTACATCATGTACAAGACACAGAGCAGAAATGGCAATGGCTGTCTGCTATAATCTTATAATCCTATAATCACTATATCATTAATAAAATTCTCAAATCATGGAATATTAATTGTAACCTTAAATACCTTTTTAAGTAAGTTATGTCCCTTTGACCATAAAATTAATTCTTTTTTGGGGACCCCATGAACCCCTGTCAACTGACTCTTCAAAATTAGGAATGAAACATCATTGTTTAGCATTTAAGATGTAAATGAAATATTCAATTCTTGAATGGTTATGTTACTTTTTGTATACATTTTCAATGTTTTAAAAATTCTTTATGCAAAATGAAGTATGAAAACGACACAGCATTTTTGTGCATGGAATTTATTTTATTTCATGTTTCATGTATTTAAACTCAAATCCTTTATTTTTACAACAACCCGTATCAGTTCACGTTGTTGACACAAATTGTCCCCTCTTTACGATTTCTTTGTTCCTATCTCAAATTAATTGACACGTTAAAAGCCAACTTTGATTGATAATATCTCTTTCCTAAAGCTTAATTCCTTAAACAAATATATACCTTAGGAATTGAGTATTTGGACAGGAATAACTTTAAAATTATACAATGTGTAGGGTAAGGTCAGATCAGGCCTTCAGAACTAAGGAACATGTAATTACTGAAGAGTCACATGGGTGCATGTTAAATTAGAAAATAATTACTTCGTTTACATAATACAGAACATACAAAGGACTATGTTCTTTTAAATTGTATTCAATCTGTGTTGTGTCTTTACGGATCTTATCTCCCTGTCTCGTGGATTAACATTGTACCTGTAACTTCTGAGAGCTCAGGTAAATAGATTTTGTAAAAATAAAATTATCACTTGCTTGTTGAAAATCCATCCCTGGATAAGCATATTTTCACAAATATGTACAATGAATGTAGATTTGGAAATGATTTAGTGGGTGGACTAGGTAATAAAATTAATTGTAAATAGGATGTTTGCATATACTACATGTACATGATGTAGTATTCAATATTCAAATGTTTTGGGGTAGACTACTTTTTGGGCTGTATTTCGTGAAAAATACAAGTTATAAAATGGTGAATGACAAGTGGCAAGCTGGGAAATAATTTTCATAACATTTTTCTCAGCAACTACTAATTACAGCCTAATATTTGGTATATGCAGATCAGCATTGGGTCCCCTACCATGGAATTTGATATAAGGTCTGTCACTCACCTACTTCCTGTCAAACAAGAGGAATTGCTCCTTGAAATATGCATATACCAGTTCAGCATAACAAAACTGTTTTTATACCCGCTTTGGTATTTTGTATTTTGAAGACAGTTGAAAATGTAAACAGCTTAGATTAGTTTTTGTCTCCATTTGTGGAAGCAAGGGAACCAGTATAAGAATTTTTTCCATTCATCAATCAATTACAATTTTCCATTCCATAATTTGTAAAGACCTTTATAGAACATAATAGAATTCATTAGTTTTATACATATTGAGACAAATTATGTAAGAAAGACACCTAATGAATTTGGGGTCAATAGTAGCCAGGTCTAGGTCACAAGTTCTTTAAAAATGTATGGTAATTATGAAGAATTTCATGATGCTGACTAAAAAACCCTTTGAAGTTAATGCTTAAAGTAAAAGACCCATTGATTTGTGTGTCATTTATTAAGTTTCATGCAACGTGTTGCAAAGTGACATACATGTGTTGGGGTCACTTTGGCACTATACGTCATTTTGCAGCGTCTTGCAAAGTCACAAAATTTTCCCTCACAGTTTTCCAGGCAACTAGATGTTACAGCCTCTGGATATTTGGCATGTGCCTTCCTATAATGGTACTATATAGTGTTAATTGGTTTTATGCCCATAACTCGTATATTTTCCATTAACCGAATGCTTTAAGATGCATCCCCCATGCTTCCATTTTAGTTTTAATTTGTTGTTCATTTGATTCTTTTCAGACAATGCTTGAGATAACTTGATAAAGCTTTGTGTGTCTATTGTGAAAAGATGCTAGTGGAGACATAAAGGGCAACAACTCTTCTCAGAAGAAATATGGCTGCTTCAGGGGAAATAACTCAACATCCTGGGCCCAGTGATGAAGGTGGAAGAGTAGTTAACTTTGAAGGTAATCACAGTGAACCTATTAGCTACAAGACTGTAAAGGTTTGAGGTTCTTTTGGCTATTAATTTTTATGCCTCATCTACAAAAGTAGGGGGCATATAATGTTCAGGTCCGAAGAATCAAAAACATGAAAAAGACCACTGCCATTACATGTATGTACATATGTAAATTTTAACAAGTACAGACAATCTGCATTTAAGTGAAAATTATACAGTATACAGTTTTATTTTCATACCAGTTTATGGTAAGAATGACCGAGTTCCCTTCATTTCAATATTGAGTATGCCTTTTTAAGGAAAATGTACATTTTGAACGGATTGTAGCATTTACCTTTTTCAAATATTAAAGATTAGACATGATCAATTGTAAATCAGGCAAACTGTACATTTACAAACATCAAAGATCGGTATTTTGATTTTATGTTGGACATGTACCTATAAATGATCAAATGGTGCATTGATGTAATCTCTTCATCATATAGCAGTTTAGTAACATCTTGGTATATTTGTAAATCTTCTCCTTGAGATCATTTGAGTCATCACAGGCAAGGAATTTAGTTGAATTAATAGGGAAATGACGTATTTGTACAGTTTATATCAATAAATTGTATAAAATTACAATATAGAGATTGATTTTTTTACATCATTCACAAGTAACAAAGTACTATAGTATATACATGTAATCTGTTATCTAAAAAATATTGGAGATTTTTGAATCAATGATATAGTTGCTGTGTCATAAAGTTTTATTCTGTGGCATTACCTATATTTAATAACTGAAACAGTTTTTATGTTAGAATTTCTTTTTATTGGATTTGCAATTTTCAAAGATGCTATTTCTTTAAATTATATTGTTGTTTTTTTTTCATCACAGAAACAAATCGTGCTGTTTTTGTTTGTGTTTACTGGTTTTGTCGTAGCCCTTTTGGACTTTTGAAATTCGAATCCCCTTATATTAGGTGCCTCTTTGCTACTCTAATTCTGTATTATACTGGTACATTTATCACAGCTCCTTGATATTCAGTATGCAGTATCAGCAGGAATACCCATATCATTGGATTCGATTACAGGTCTGCCATGCATTCGCCCTCTTGCAGCGCTTTATCAATCCAGCCACTTTAATTCATGCCCTTTTTAAAAATCTTTTCATTAAATTCTTCAATTCTTATTCAGATGTCAGAGAGGGAAAAAAGAAAAAGTTCCGTCCATTTGAGGCTGTGAGAAAGTTTTTCAAGGGCAGCAAAAAGGGTGGGAAGTCGGATAAAGATGGGGTGAAGTCAAGGTCACTACAAATGATCAACCAGGATGAGAGTGACGATGACGGAGGGTAGGTGTACTTTTCACTCAGGGAAAAATTTGATTGGTTTACATGGACAGTCAGTGGTATCTTGAATTTTTTTTAACGTAATCACTTTAAAAATTGTTAAATTGTGTTCCCCTGTAAACCTTAATTTTGAGGTTATGTGATAAAATCATGTAAAGAAATCGCCTGTCTTTCCTTATATCTCATTAGTACAGCCCCACAACCATTTCCATGAACTTTATTAATTTCTTGATAAAAAAAAGTACAATTGATATTAAGATGAGCACACCTGTAGCTAGGAAGAGTTGAAATGTTTTAACAAACCCTTCTCCTTTTGAATCCAGTACTTTTAAACTAAGCATCACTAGAGTGAAGATTTTGTTTGAATCAAACCTTTTACTAATTCCTGGCTGATATATCATTCAGGGGATGTAATTTGACTATACTGATTAAAACTTGGTCAAAGTTTTATGCTAGGTTATAAGATTTAAAAAGAATTTATCAACTTTAAGGCAAAACGTAACCTAAGTATCTATAAATTGAAAGAAAATTTTGGTAAAAAATAGAAAGATAATGGAAATCTCTGCTTGTCCCCCTCAAAATTGCTTGCATTTATTACCGATAAAAAAGCACTTAGTTTGTGTCTCTGTCCTTAATGTTCAGATTTAAAAAAAAAAAATTGAAGTCAGATTTTCATAAAACCATATTGTTTAGTGTAATCATCAACATTAAATTTTAAAAAATTATATAGAAAAAGGGAATTTAACTATACTGGTGTGATATTTGCTGGAAATATGCCTTGCTGACATCCATAATTTATACACACAATTGCTAAGAAATTAAAGCATAGTGATACTTGACAATGAGTAACAACATTTTAAACAAATTGGGTAATTTTTAGTGCTGATGAAACAGACTCGTAAGTAGCTGTACATGTACAAATATAACACCCATAAATATTATATTGTCCTCTACTATGTGTATAGTTGCAGACTATTGCAAAAGAAATGATTGAAATTGTGACAAACATTTTTTATGCCCCCGCGATGACATGTCGGGGGCATTAAGTTTTACTCATGTCCGTCCGTCCGTACGAATTTCTGTCAAGCTTTTCTCAGGAACCTTAAATGAGAATGATTTGAAACTTGGTAGGATGGTTCAGTATGACAAACTTTACGTGCTAAGTGATTTTGAGACCTGTCGGACATCTACTTCCTGTTTGGGACGTAGGCCAATGTTAAAATATGTGAGAATGACTATGAAAATTTCCGTCAAGCTTTTCTCAGGAACTGTACATGAGAATGATTTGAAACTTAGTAGGATGGTTCAGTATGACAAACTATATGTCCTAAGCGATTTCGAGACCTGTTGGACATCTACTTCCTGTTTGGGACTTAGGCCAATGTTAAAATATGTCAGAATGACTATGAAAATTTCCTTCAAGCTTTTCTCAGGAACCGTACATGAGAATGATTTGAAACTTAGTAGGATGGTTCAGTATGACAAACTATACATCCTAAGTGATTTTCAGACCTGTCAGACATCTACTTCCTGTTTGGGACTTAGGCCAATGTGAAAATATGTGAACCTAATATGAAAATTTCTGTCAAGCTTTTCTCAGGAATTGTATACCAGAATGTTTTGAAACTTGGAAGGATGGATCAGTATGACAAACTGTATGTCCTTAGCAATTTTCAGACCTGTCAGAAATCTACTTCCTGTTTGGGGCCAGCGGGGGCATCCGAGTCCCATGGACACATTCTTTCTTTATTTTAGATATTTATTCTTAGCCTAATAGCATATCTAAAAAGTCTTGAAGGCTTAACCTCTCAGAGACAGACAGACAGAAAGTCTAAAATAACATTTCTGTCTGTCTGTCCGTGAAGGGTTAACCCTGTGTATCTAATGCGTACATACTTATGGCTTACATGTTATAAACATGCTTTAGTTATTAGAATTTTGTTCTAAAAACAGCAATTTCAATCATTTTCATATTCATTCTACTGCTTCAGTAATAATCATCTTTTTTTTCTATTTCAGAGATGTAATGTGTCATATTTAGATAGTCATTAGGTATTTGAAACAAGAACTTTTGAATTAGCTAAATCATTTTGTTTTGCTTTGATTTTTAATACAAAAATTTATCATAAAGACCTTCTCAAAAGTTTCTTTTGCCAGTTTAATTTTTAAGTCTTAGGACAACAATTGTTTCTCTCTTTCTTGAATTTAAAAAAAAAATCTTTGTCATTTTAAAAAAGACTGAAGATTAATTTTCAAAAGTTTTTTCTAAGCATATCTTGTTTCAAATAATGTCTTAGAACAGATCCTGCTTGAAAATTCATCTTACATGTACATGTAGAAGCAAAGACCTGCTTTAATGGCAACCACTCTCATATAAAGTTCAGCTAAAACTGGACATTTAAAGATTGAAGTTATAAAGATGTTGTTTAGTTCAGTTGGCTCACATTTTGAATCCCCATAAAGTGAGATACCCTTAAAGCAGGTTTAACTGTATACATTCTTTAATCCTTTTAATTATACAAAAGCTAGAGTATAGTGAAAACTTTCCAAACAAAAATAGCTAAAACAAAACACTGATCAATGGTGAATTAGCTTATTACATAAACAAAGTTATCAATCTATGATTATCTTTGTTAAATATGTTTAGCTCTTGAAAGGTTTCACATCAGATCATTATGCATATATCCATTTATTTTCATAATTTTGTTATTAATTCAGCATTTAACAGTTTGTCAGTGATTTATTAAAATTCATATTGTTTTCTTGTGAATCATTGCTAAAAGAACCATTACATGCATTACATATGCTCATTTTGATCGAAGAATCATCCTTAGAATTTTTATAGATCTTATAAAGACACCGATATTGACCTTTAGTACATGTTATTGCTCTATTTATAGATTTAGGAGGAGGCACCCAATGGGAGAAGGTAGAAGTATGTCAGAGGACAGTGTGTTTCAGCCTGAAGTTAAGGACCCTAAGATAGAATTCAGGAAGACAGCTATATCTATGGAATCTCTAAATAAAGATTTTCAGGTATTTTACAAGATAAGAATTGCTGGTAATCTTCAGATTTTTTTTATTGAAAAAACAAACTGTTGTTTGCAGCAAAATGACTAAATTATTGTTGTAACTTTGTAAAATATAATTACTAAATGCTTTATGGGTTGTGGTATATTCTAACACACCAGTATACATTTCATATTACTACTTTGTCTTTCCTTAAGGTATGACATATATAAAACATATTCCCTCATGGCTGGTTGCATTAAAACACTTTACACACATGTTGTAATCTGCATTACTGATAGCATGATCATCTTGAAATTTGTCTGTAAAATGTAACTATCCTATACTTATTGTATCATATGATTGTGTCTTTACAGTGTTTGTATCTTACTTAAATTCAAGCTGTTAATCAACAGTGGAGGACCCCAAAAGGGGGGGCCCGCAGGTTGGAACATCCCTTTCCTTTTATTTTTTGTGTGTGTGTAGGTTTTTCAGCACAATGAATTGGGAGCCCCCTCTTTTCATCCTCAATAGACTTATTTGGAACACCACCCCCTCTTTGAAAATTTCTTGATCCCTCCATGATTCTATTTTAAGAATCCTTGTAAATTAATCTTCTACCATGGTTTTATTTTCAAATTGCGTTTTAATGACCCATGTGGGCTTGAAGAATATTTGATATTCAATAAGTGTTTTGAATTACAAATATGAAAAAGAATTTCTCCACCACCATCTTTGTTGATTCGCAGTAAATTGCATGTGCATGATTGGGAGTGTATATATTGTAACCTATTAACTTTCAGAGTGAACTTGCAAGCAAACTAAAAAAGAGATATTCTCTACACTCAAGCGATGACGAGGCCTTGCCTAAAAGTCCTACTCCTCCAGCTGATTTTAATAATGGCAGCTCAGAATTTCAGGTAGGTCCACAGTTTAAGTTATACAATTTTATCTCTCCAGTAGATTTTCATCTCGGCAGTTAAGATTTTCCAGGTAAGTCAAGTAACCAGTCTTGCCTAAAATCTATACCTACAAATAGCCAGAAAAGGTCTTAAGGCAGTGAAGAGCTATTAAGTGACTAACTGTTAATTTTCCGGTCCTTGATATTAGCCATCAACACTATAATATTTTGAATGTAGAGAAAATAAAATTTTTATATATAGATTTTCCAGATACATGTATTTGTAGAAAAGTTGTGTTGAGGTCACAGTCATATGACTGAAGTGTAAATGTTTTAATTACCTAAGCATTTATTTAAAAATGAGTAATAAAATTAGAGTTAGTCCCCTTTATTCATTAAATGTCTCCATTTAATGAATACAAAAAAAAATTGTTAATAACTAATTCACAAATAGTAAGGTTTTCATAGTTACATGGGCTATGTATGGTTTTAAATCTGATTCTGTCTTGAGTGTGAGTACATGAAGTCATGTAGCTTATATAGTGTCTAAATCTTTGCGATTAAAAAAATTATCTACATCTTTTTATCATTTTTTTCAAAAATTTTTATTTTACTCCAACATCTAAATCAATAAATGATTAAGCAAAAACAGGTCAAAGTCTTATCAGTGTAAATTTATATTGATTTGATCTTGAGAGGTTAAATGATATCATTTCATGTTGTCTAGAGCTTTGTTTTTACAGAGTTAATGGTCGTTATGGACAAAAAATGTTTTTAAAAGGTTTCTAGATCATGTCTAGAAAGTGAAAAACAGCATGAATGATAAATAACATTTATTTTGGTCGCATAAAATTAGTTTAATAAATCTTGAACCTTTATGTATAATGTAATTTTATGTTGGCATTATTTTTAAAAGAATAAGTATTTATTTTCATTGGGAAAGAATTTTGTGGTTAAAATCAAAACTGATGTAGTTGGGACAAAATTTAGTGCATTTTTGAGGTTGAAAATACACTCTTCAACTAAATATTTTGAATTCATGGGGATTAAATTTTTTATGGATTTCTCTAATCCAGGAAATTAACAAATAGAAAATAATGACATGTGGAATAAGTGTACGCGACACAACCCACAATTAAACGGCAATTTAGAAAAACCACAATGGACAACAAAGGACAGCCTTCAACGAGGCCATTTGGCACCAAATCCCCAACGAATCTTTTTGTTTCTACAGTATATTGAATATATGAAAAGAAAATCATTCAACACTTATTAAAGGTGTACCAACATTTGAATTGCAAAAAAGTATGCTTGCTTTATGCAGCCAAATTCTGTCTTAATTGCTGATTTGGATTTTGGACTCAAGTGTGCTTCAAAAAGTTAACCAGGTAAACTGCATCATGTAGTTATATCAGTATCAAAAATGTCTGTACTGAAAAGTCTTGTCCCCCCTTTTTTTCTTTGCATCGACCAGTATTTGTATAGACAGCTAATGTAAACAATGCTAGAAAAAGTGGGGAAAAAAAACTTTAAGATCTCTCTGATTTCTTTTCAAATACTTGTACAAGTTTTGAAATACCTTTACAATATCCCTCTAGTTCATGAGTGACTTTGTTTCAATGTTTTTCATATGGTATTGTTTCTATGAATTTCTCCTTAAAATCAAAATATTTTGACATTTGATATGAAATTTGATACATCAATATCTCACCATAATGATATAAAAAATTGATTTCTAAGACTGAAAAAGGTGATATATATTTCTTTAATTAGCAGTCTTTATTTGGTGTCATGCAGAAATATAAGTTGTGTTTCCATGGTAACGGGTATTTTACAACAATGTTGCCTTATTGATCAGTTATTGAAAGGCTTGTTTATCTATGTGGAATATATATATTTTATTGAAACTAGGGTAATAGACTGGGATTGATTCTCCTCTGATGGAAGTAAGTTTTGATACTTGAATTAAAGTTTTAAGTTTAAACTAGCCTGAAGTTTGTAGTACATGTATCTGAATTCAACTTTAGTTATAGTATTATGCTATAATCTGTCATTTCTATTGGATTTTGTCAGTCTCCCAACTTGGTTTTGTGGCTATATGGATATGATACCTTAATTAATACTTTGTATGCATTGCTCAAATAAAAGGTTTAAAAAAATTGTCTGACCTGCTACAGCTTTATTGAGTCAAATGTATTTTTGTAGTGAGTTTTTTTAAGGCTTATCCACATAAATCATGAATATGTGTAACAAAGGATGAATATTTGGTATTACAATTTTTTATCTGTTCTTTGTAACAAGTGTGATAGGGTGAGTTTGACTGTTGGTTCATTGGTCATTGATATATTTAACTTTTGACCAAATATGGTCATACAGTGTATTTACTATATTCAGGTTCACATGACCTGTATCATCCTATTTTATCAGGGTTCAAAGATGCTGTTAGATGCAATGATAACCTTATTAGAAAATATTGACTTATTCTCTTTCATCTTGACAATATCTGAGATTGTCGGGTTTGTTCAGAACATTGTAGACCCTAAAGTTCTCACATAATTCTGATTGACTGTTTTGTTTACTTGTAGAGTCAAGAAAATTGATATGTACAATATTTTTATAAACATTGATCTAAAATCAACTTTAAGCAGTTAAAAGTTCTTACAATAAGTTACATTTTAAGGATTTCTTAGGACTTATGATGTACACTAGGGCCTGGTAAGCAAATATGGTCTTTGGTGCTTGTTCAATAGCCAATAACCTTTTAGATTATACACAAATTGGTCCAACTTTTTTATTTACAAAATAGAGACCTGCACACTTGTGTGTTAAATTGGTTTGTCAGTTGGTCATTGGTTAACTCTGGGTTAAAATTTGGTTACTGACCACCAATGTATGGCCCAAGTGAATCAAAAAGGAAGTTCAATCCTGACACTTACTTACTATGATATACACTAATCTAACATCTAACTTAGCTCTTAAGATCTGCTAAACGAATGATTGTTTTGTATGTTGATTTGTTTGATGTTCTGAACAGTGCCCCATACATGTACAATTTTCCTCATCTCAAATATGTGGTATAGTTCTGCATTGGCCTTGCTTGCCCTCAGGTGTTTTAGATATTTCTGTATATGTACCTTTTATAACATATAAAGATAGGAGATTACCTGTTAACGACAGGTAGATTGTCTTATTATAGGTACATAATTATCACTTTATTACTCTACATATGTAATAATTAATTGTCATTTAATAGATATACATCTAATAACATATATTTGATAGTTAATCCCCCCTTTTTTGGCAAGCTACGGAAATGTTAATGTGTTTAACGATTGTTGTAAATGTCACAGAAATTGATTTCTTACCTGTCGATAATCAGCTGATGGACATTCAGGTGAGATACTGTTATAAATTTTATCAAAATTCAATGAAAATTTGACAAGCATTTAAGATGGAATGGACTTGTATGTAGAAGTATTGGCTGTCTAATCTAATTCTGGAATATATCAAGTTAGCATAAAAAGGAATCGAAACTTGCAATTTTCATGTATGTATATTTATAATTTAGTTGTCTTATAAACCTTTTTGGAATAGAAAATAATGAGATGTGGAATAAGTGTATGCGACACAGCCCACAATAATACAGCAAATTAGAAAAACCACAATAGCTTAAGAAACAAATTAAGCAATTTTTTTGCAAACCTTTGATCGCAGAAAACACTTCAGTTGCACATTTGGCAGATATAGTTAAGGCTTGTTTGGAGCACATTTACATGAACATACTTATATTGAACATGCATTTCATTGCCCCATGCAAACTATATAGTTCATGTAACCTGTACATGTCACAACATATGCAGTGGAATGAATGATGTTTTGCAAAGTGCTATTACATGTACTTTTCTGTCTGAATTACACATGTTTCTACAAGATTTTGTACTTTGAACAACCTTGAGAATACTTGTGTGTGGTATGTCTGTTAATCAACTGGAAATGATTTTCCCTTGGTCAGTGTACATGTAACTTGACAAGATTTGCACTTAAATTTGTTGCTGATTGTCTGAAACCCATGAATAGCGATGTTTTCGCAAGTTAGTAACAAGGTCATGTATACTTTGTATGTATATTGTTTTCATGATTGAGTTTTTTTTCTGCCTTGCTCATTTATATGAATAGTTGAGACAGCTGTGGAAAATATTTTTGTGATATTCATATAGATTTGTAATAGACTGTGTTATTAAACATGTCAATTTCTGACTCAGTAAGTAGAAGTAAATATACAAATGAAGACAAAAGTTATTCAATAGTCATGGCATTTTTGCAGTGTAAAGATCTAGTGTCTAGAATTGTTTAAGTATATCCCTATTGAATTTTGCATTCTTTAAATTTATGCTGTAAATGTAAGCTTAGAAATCAACACAAGATTAAGGAATAACTGACCTTGGCTTCATATGCATCATACAAAATCTTATATACATGTACAGGTACATCAAGTCTTCAGTCGTTTGCCAGCAGCATTGTGAAGTAGCATTTGGGAGGTGTCGGTATGTTTTCCTAGACACACCACTGTATTTTTGCTTTTGTCTTCAAAGGTTGAAAGTAATTTTAGACAGGAATCCTCCTCAATAGTTGTATATCGTATCTCCTTTATAGCTCACCTGGACCAAAGGTCCAGGTGAGCTATTGCCATCACTTGGCGTCCGTCGTCGTAAACTTTTCTTTGAAAATCTTCTCCTCTGAAAGGACTGACAGGGATTGCTTTGAAAGTTTGCACACTTCATATATGGGATGTCTTCTATCGAGATTGCACAAGTGGTGACCGCCGTCCAAACAACATGGCCACCATTACTAAAAATAGACCAGGGGGTCAGACTACTGTTTTTGGCTTGTAAATCAAAAAGTACAAGAGATAGATGAAATCTGATGCCACGCTACTGCTTCAGCATCAAAAGCTCTTCAAAAGTCTTCATTGAGTTGAAGTTGTCAGATGACCCCTTATAGGAGTTACGGCCCCTTAAAGGTGAAAAATAGCATTTTTTCATGTTTTTGGCCTATAGAATGAAAACGTATTACAGATAGAGAAAAGTTGTTGCTTGCTTAAATGTTCAGCTCATTTAGCCCTACAAAAGTCTCTATAGGGTCGAAGTTGTCAGATGTCCCCTTATAGGGGTTTTGGCCCCTAAAATAACATTCTTTCATGTTTTTGGCCTATGGAATGAAAACTATAGCAGATAGAGAGAAGCTGTTGCTTGCTTAAATGTTCAGTTTATTTAGCTCTTCAAAAGTCTCCATAAGATCAAAGTTGTCAGATGACTCCTTATAGGGGTAACAGCCCCTAAAATGAAGTTTTTTCATGTTTTTGGCCTATAGAATGAAAACTTTAGCAGATAGAGAAAAGCTGTTGCTTGCCTAAATGTTGAGGTCATTTAGCTCTACAAAAGTCTTCATAGGGTGATAGTTGTCAGATGACCCCTTATACTTGCTTAAATGTTCAGCTCATTTAGCTCTAGAAAAGTTTTTATAGGGTCGACATCAAGACCAGGTGAGCAATTCAGGCTCCTGGGAGCCTCTTGTTCAGTTTACTTGTAATACTGGTAATTTAACACTATTATGCCGTGCAGTTATACCTACTGTAAACAAGAAAGATGATCAATATATATCTCCTTTAAAATATCATGATTTCAAAAAAGAAATTTACACAAAGGAATCTTAACATTTCAAGTGGTAATAAATTTAAAACCAAACTTCCCCCGAAGTTTTGAAAAAGTTCTCACAACATTTCCGCAGGAAATATAGTAACCATAAATATGTTGATTTAAACTAATCCCTTGGTATCAATATTTTGAAATAATATGATTTGTTTACCAAAATAGGTAATCTTGTAACTCTGGTAAAATTATAAGTACTGACAGTGGTCTTATCTTGAGGAGTAGGATATGACACTTACCTAATAGTCACTGCAGAATCATTTTAAACCCAAAATTTTGGTCCATTACAATTCATTTTATTTTAAGTTATTTCTGCAAATTCTAGACTTGGAAAACAACATGTACATGTAGTGGTGGGAAACTATTCTACATGTTTGCCTCATGCCTCAAATGCTTTCTTGGTGATAACTTGAAAATGCTTTTTCTATAGACAAAAAAATGGACAGATCTTAACTCAATTAAATGAAGGTCAAGCACATTTTATTCTAGTTAGGCCACATTAAACGGTATACATAGGGTAAAATAATCAGAAGTTGTCACACTCTGGCTAATTTCCACCAGGACCCAATTTCCCAAGTGGAGTTTTTAATTTAAGTGGCAATTATTTTGAAGTCTTTATAAATGAAACATATAGGATAAATTTAATTTTAGCTCTATTTGATATTAGGTGCTCTGTTTTACCACATATTATATTTACTCTTATGAAACATTTTTATGATAATTTTATTACAGAGAGCATCAATCATTTTACCTTGTCCCTGCTTTCTAGAATGTTGACATTTTAATAGCTTGTTTTTATTTTGAAAACAAATTATAAACCCTATGATCAGGGTCATGTTTGGGATGCTCTAATATTACTTAAAGGTAATTTTATCTATCTCTTTTAATTTCAAATAAGTGGAAATTGTTAAAGTTTAAGTGTTTACTGGGCTTGTTTAATTTGGCCGAATTTCACAAAGCAAAACCTGGTTATACAGGTAAAAATATAGAAAAATGGGAAAATATTTTCACAACACATTTCTGGGGGGGGGGGAGGGGGTCCCGTCCCGAATTCCCGTCAAAATAATTTTATAATCCCATTTTCCCGGATAATAAAAACTACCGATCCCGCATCCCGAAAAATAAAATGCAGGTTCCCGTGTCCCGCTAGTCGCTTATCCCGAATTCCCGTTAAATAATATGGTCAATCCCGGCGTCCCGGAAAAGGTCTTCCCGACCCTCATTTCTCAGTAGGGACTTAAATTCTTACCTTCCCTCAATATGAAGTTGGCAGCATCTGACCATGGACCCCCATGGCATGCGGTTCAATTCCAGGTTTGTTCCTCACCTACTTCCTGTTTAATGAATCTCTGTTCATTTCCATTTTTGACCCATTATTTGTACATGTATTGTGGTTTGGGAAAAAAAGTACATTTGATGGGTTTCTAAAATTACTCAAGTTTTATATTTATTGTACAAAAATGAGATCCTTGATCCTCAGGGAGGTCTTGTTTCCATTCCCTTCAATTCTGATTCCCTTCCATTTGACCCCTAGTTCTTTTGGTCTTGTCCCTCAACTCTTGCTCCTAATGTTTCAATCCTCCCTTTTATTTCCTGATCTCCCTAAACTCCCAGCCTCTGTCCCTTCTACTCCTAGGTTTCTCTGGCCCTTTCAACTCTCTTAAATGGTGTTGATCTGGGCTTGAAAAATCTTTAGACTTACTGTGGTTTCATTATTATTAGTGAATATTCATGCCCTGACCCACAAATTTTGAAACCCCACAAAAAGGAAATAAGACATTGATTTGTATGCTGCAGCTGACTTCAGACCCATGAATTTAAGAAGCCATGAACTGAGCCCTTTTCATCTGATGAAACCACAAAAATCGGTACCCACAAAAATAAATGAATTCACAGTAATAAGCAATGTTTTCTTTATGGGTTGTTTTACATTCAAGTTTTCATTCATCCCTCCACATCACTACCCATCTCTTTATCATTTAAATGAATTTCAAGTGATTGACTTCAATACTAAAAGTCAATTTCCTGAATGGTCACTTCGGTCATTAATCCCCATTTTTGGTCCATTACAAAAATTGAAACCTATTAATGATGTAATCTCAGATCATAGGGTCGTGCCAGGTATTTATTGGACCGAGGATGACCTAACGAGGCTATCACACCTGTATATTTACAGGTAAACTGTTTATCTTGTGAATATATACCTAGCTTGTTTGTTGTTAATACTGGGGTATGATTTCCGATGATATAAGTGAAATATTTGGGATTTGTGAATAGTTTACTTCATAGTACATGTACATGTAAGTAAGTTACTATTTACAATATTTTGTTTGGAGAGATTTTTTTATATTGGGCATTATTGTTTCAGACGCATGCTCTTTCATAAAATTAATGAGGTAATACATGTTAATATATGGGGGTTGAAATGGATATTTCTACACTTAAAAATTAGATTTCAATGTTATTTTTCAAATACCTACATGTAAAACAGGTACATTTTGTTAATATACGAAGTTATCACAACAAATGTATATGGCAGAAATGAATTATTATTTTTTGTCAAAAATAAGTGTTTATCAGATATTCTTTGGGGATCATATATGGGTTTTATTAGATTTTTCGAAACAAAATAGTTTTACAAGTTACGACCGAGATGTCATTAGAAAAATCTTTACAACTTTTATAACTTCATTGGCCTGTAATAATTATCTTAATCTTAATGTCTTTGATCTATGCATGATAATAACAATATTTATTTTGATTTTACTCTAAACATATGTATTTCAGAATTTTCCTTCAGAAAATTTGTTATTTTCATGTATAAGTTATAAAAAGTTTGATTTGACACCCCCCCCCCCTTTTGGAATATTTATCAATTTATCCCTGAAGAATCATGCATGGTTTTGAAATATTCTGTAACATCTATCCTTTAGTTGATATATTATTTTCAGTTTAAATTAAACTTTAGAATAACAAACACACAAATGAGTGATTTGGGTTCAGGTTCTAAATCTATAATGAAAACTGATGCTTTCTTCTTTGTATTTAAGTAAAGTTAAAATGATTTTAAATTATAATTCCCCTGTACAAAAAAAGTCAGTCACCTAATAATTATTAGAAATTTTATAGACCGTGTAATTTCAGGTTTAAGATTTTATAAATGTTTTTGGGGTCTATAAACTAAAAAAAATTATAGTATGTACTATATAAATTATGTCTTCATAAAGAACCTGTAAGCTCAGGATTAAAGAAAGCAGTATTAAAAAAGGTCCATTGGTGCAGTCCTTTTGTATACAGTGGCAGATACAGATGTAGGTTTCTCAGGCCAGTCTCCTGGGTTGTTGTTCCTCTTTAACAAAGATCCCTTGCAAAAATGAACCAAACTTGGTCAGAAACCTCTCCTTTCATGAAGAGATTTCTGATTATTTCTGGATTATTCATATGGTTAAAATATAATTAGTACTCTGAAAATTAAAAGTTGTGGTCTGTCATTATACGAGCTTCAAGTGGAAAACTATTGATCATTATTAAATGGAGCTTAAGTATAATGTATCTTTTACTGTATTCTTTCATAATAAATAGGGTCATTAAAAATCAATTCAATTAAAGGATCTTAAATTATATTTCAGCTCTATCTTATCTTTAATCTTGTCTACTTTTTTTTCTGAGGTAAATGAGGACAAGTTTGATGTATGTATTTCAACTTTGTAACATGATGTTAAAAAAAAACATAAATAACAATTAAAAAAAATACAAAGGACTTTTCAGGTGTTATACATCAAATGAGGTCATTAAAGTGGATTGCTTTCTTTTAATTTAAGTTGTTAGAATAGTAGTAACTGAAATTATCAAATACAGCTTTTGTTCTTCTACTCAACATGGTTTACTGCATGTTCATCTTATTGACAGTTAAGTGGGGCTAATTTGCTTCTATATTATTTTAAAGTTGTTTTTTTTTGGTGGTCATCTTTGCCATGGCAATTCAATTGCTTAATTTTTTGTTGACTCCAAATATAAGATGAACTGCAGCAGTAACTTTTTGTCTGTGTGTTTGCAAAACATCTTGTGTGAACACTAAATCATAAAACTATGTATTCATAAAGTACAGTTTTGAAAATTTATACAGTTATTCACTAATATTATACATTTTATATCAAGAAGTGCATATGTAAGATTTTGGTTTAATAGTTTATGGGTGCATTGTGGAACCCTTTCAATCTTTCTCAGTATTCTACTTTGTTATGTTTTCTTTGATGCAATGCTTTCAACTATCATCTCCTGCATCCAACAGGTTTAAGATGTATTTGTAGAAATACTTGGGCAAAATATGTTTATATTTCTTTTGATGTGTGGGATTTTTAGTTTAAAAGTTAAAAAAGGGACATTTATATGGTGAGGAAGACACTTTTATGGTCATATTGTAGACATCAACAAAGGTTACAGCTTTATGGATTTATTTTATATATCAAAATAAACTATGATTGTGGACATTGTGTTTTATAACAACTATAACTGTCCTCAACTTCTGGCAGTTCTGTACTTTACATCTAATATCTCACTTGTAGTAAAATGTTTTAAGAAGATGGACTACACTATGAATATCAGGATTTTTCCTAAAGGCAGTATTGTGTATCATTGTCCATAGTCGTCATTTAATTCTATCACCATTTTAACAATATTGGTGGATGCAATTTTGGCACATCAGATATGTAACCATAGCTGCTAAGGGTTGCAGGTCCTTCGTTTGTGGATCAGCCATTAAGTTTTACCCTTGTCAGTCTGTCTGTACGTACGTCCGTAACACTTAAGTTCTTGGTTATGGTCCATTACTTGGATACTTGATGTTGGGGGTCAATGGTATTTCACCACTAGATGTATCTTGAGTAATTTGACAACAATCAATAGAAGTTGGGTCAATGCTTCCTATATTTTACTCATGAATGACTTTGGTTAAGATCCATATCTTGGATACTATATGTTAGGATTCAATGATATTTTATTACTAGTTGAGTCTTGGTAACTTGGCACAACCCACCAGAAATTAGGTCACTGTGACCTTTATTTTACACATGTCAGAACACTTTTGATTAATTTCTTGGTAAAGGTCCATATTGCAGGTAATGCACATTGGGGGTCAATAATATTTCAAGAACAGGAGGGTCATCCTGTTGCTCATAGACACATTTTCTAGTTGTTTCCCGCAACAATTTCCTTACATTGTTTGTGCACTTTTTCTGATGTATATATGCTAGGTCGATAAGGAAGATATGTTAGACTATAAACAAAGATGAGCGGCCAGACTCATCAATTGAAACTGTTGTGTAATTAAAGGCTCTCAGTATTGTCCTCATTCCTTAAAATCTTAGTAATGTTATCAGAGCTATCAGCACAGCAATGTTTGCAAACAGGACAATTATTTTAATTGTACTCTACATAATAGATCCAAAGAAACTGTGGCAATAAAATCACAATTTACTTTTAAATTTTGTGATTGTCATTCATTATGCATACTGATGAAGCAGTTGGATCACTTTGTTAATAGGATATTATATTGACAGATTTGCAAAAATGTAAATTCTTATTTGGACACATCAAATGTTTAAATCCAACTTACATCTTGTAAGATGTCTCATAAGTTTTGAATTACCATATTGCTTTATGATTAGCTCACCTGGACCGAAGGTCCATGTGAGCTATTGCCATCACTTGGCGTCCGTCGTCGTCGTCGTCCGTCGTCGTCGTCGTCTGTCGTCGTCCGTCGTCGTCGTTAACTTTTCTTTGAAAATCTTCTCCTCCAAAACGACTTAAGGGATTGCTTTGAAACTTTGCACACTTCATCTATGGGATGTCCTCTACCAAGATTGCACAAATAGTGGCCGCAATCCAAACAACATGGCCGCCGTTACTAAAAATAGACCAGGGGGGGTCAGACTACTGTTTTTGGCTTGTAAATCAAAAAGTATAAGAGATAGATGAAATCTGATGTCACACTACTGCTTCAGCATCAAAAGCTCTACAAAAGTCTCCATTGAGTCCAAGTTGTCAGATGACCCCTTATAGGAGTTACGGCCCCTTAAAGGTGAAAAATAGCATTTTTTCATGTTTTTGGATTATATAATGAAAACTATTACAGATAGAGAAAAGTAGTTGCTTGCTTAAATGTTCAGCTCATTTAGCTCTACAAAAGTCTCCATAGGGTCAAAGTTGTCAGATGTCCCCTTATAGGGGTTACGGCCCCTAAAATAACATTTTTTCATATTTTTGGCCTATGGAATGAAAACTATAGCAGATAGAGAGAAGCTGTTGCTTGCTTAAATGTTCAGCTTATTTAGCTCTACAAAAGTCTCCATAGGGTCGAAGGTGTCAGATGTCCCCTTATAGGGGTTATGGCCCCTAAAATAATGTTCTTTCATGTTTTTGGCCTGCAGAATGAAAATTATAGCAGATAGAGAGAAGCTGTTGCTTGCTTAAATGTTCAGTTCATTTAGCTCTACAAAAGTTTTCATAGGGTCAAAGTTGTCAGATGACCCCTTATAGGGGTAAGGCCCCTAAAATAACGTTCTTTCATGTTTTTAGCCTATAGAATGAAAACTACAGCAGATAGAGAGAAGCTGTTGCTTGCTTAAATGTTCAGTTCATTTAGCTCTACAAAAGTTTTCATAGGGTCAAAGTTGTCAGATGACCCCTTATAGGGGTTATTGCCCTTATCACCCAGTCGACATCAAGACCAGGTGAGCGATTCAGGCTCCTGGGAGCCTCTTGTTCTACTCAAGGTTTGTTTATGTGTATGTTTTTTTAAAAGATGTACATAATTAATTTTGAATGGATACGTTTTGGAAGTTATGTGTCGAAACTGTATAATAATGCATGTTCATGTAGAAACTTTGAAAGCATTATATGCAAATCTTACTAGGATATTGAAAGGTTTTGCTTTTATATATAATACCACGTCAAGTTATATCATTTAGCAGTCATAGTTTAATTGATTCTACTGTTAAACATGAAAATTCAAATGGAGCTATGATACTTTTAAGTAAAAGAACAACAAATAGACCATATAAGAAGACTTTCAAGACAAATCAAACTAGAATGGTGGCATAATGGATTGTAGTGATATTTAGAATAAGTGAAATTGACACATTATTTATAAAAGAATGGCAGTGGAAAACAACCAACCAATGCCAACACAATTCAGGCTAAGACAGTAAATTCAGGGTTCCCACGCCATCCTTGAATTTAAGGAAACCTGGAAAAGTCCTTGAATTTCATTTCAATGCTCAAAAAGCTGGAAAAATCCTTGAATTTTATCAAACATCCTTGAAAAACCCTGGAATTTTGTAATATGCAGATTTGTTGACCGTTTGATAAAAAAGGCTGAAAAATATTGAATTTAAAACATTTTTGCTGACTATTTTGATCCTTGAAAATGACCTCAATACCCTGGAAAAGTCCTGGAAAAACCCTTGAATTTTGTGTCCAAAAAATAGTGGGAACCCTGTAAATTATAAATTGTAGTCCTGGCAAGCATATGTATGTTGACTGACTAAACTTTTCTGATGTTTGTTTTAACACTTTCTTTCTTTATTTTCAGCCTTCACACATTAATAGAGGAAGTGATATTAGCATTGATACATCTGAAACTGAAGAGGTAGGAATTTCTTTCCTGGAAAATTGTATAAATGAATGTCCTAGAGTCTAAATCTTGTAAATGCGCCTGCCAAAAATTGGTAAGGCATCAATGTGTTATGTGTCAGAGGTTTTGTCATAGATGAAAAATGGACAGAGATGATATCGCTGACATCAAAGTGGACATTCATGTAGTCTACTTTTCCTTAATATTCACAAGATTAAGAAAATAATGCTGTTGAATCTTGGGAATTTATTTTGATGAAATATTTACACACAAAAAAAGTATATATGTGATTGTTATGTTGGTAATGAACTTATCAGTTCAAAAATTAAAATGATACAATGGGAAGTTGGATAAATGGTCATGACATTATCTCACACCCTCACATAAGTATGTTGATAGAATTAGCTTTATTCTAATGCAATATTTTTGTAAGACGCTTTTCATTGGACGACGACCTGCGTAAAACCAACGATTTACCTGCCGTAACTAAGGAAAGTCGCCATATTGGATCTGGAGAAAGGGGCAAAATATATACCAGATCTGTATGTGGAACACTCTTTCTTTAATATTTATTAGGAATTGAAGCGTACAGTTTTCTCAAAAACGTCTGGAATTTCAGATTTCAGGTGGATCTTTCCGTTGACGTCACAAATTGTGTTGTACAAAAAGGGGACCTGCTTTTTCGCAGAATTTCTAATAAACAGTTTTTTTCCAAAATATTTCTTAATCTTTATCAATTTTTCTGATCGATTGCATTAGAATGGAAATAACTTTATTGTATTTTAAGCTTTGGCGGCGTAAAACTTTTTTTTACTGTCGCAAATACCCCTTTACCTGTCTCCGCTACATGTTGCCAGGTAAACTAAATTTGCGACAGTAAAATCTATGATTTACGCTGCCAAAGCTTGAAATACAATACAGTTATTCCCTAATTGGTATCTTCTTCTTCTGCAATATACAGAGTCTCTTTCCAGGGAATGTTATACTCCATATTGATCAATTGTCAAAATTGACATGTTATACATTCGCAGATTCATGCATTCATGTGTTCACTAATCATACAAATTAAGGAAATTTCCACTTTTTGGGAACCAAATTTTATGGTTTGAAAGACCACAAAATTTTGTACACTGGAAGAAACCTAAACTGTAGACGGCAGGACCTCAGTTTACTTAAGATCTTAAATGCTAGGTTTGGTCATACCTCTTGAACCTTCTATATACCCTAGTCTGACTTAAGCGAAAGTTAAAAAAAAACTGTGATAAAATTTTTGCTATCCATTTGCAGGATGATATATTCAAAACAGATTGGAGGAAGTCAGTAGCTTCAATATCAGAAAGGAAATCTTCAGTCCAAAGTATTCCAGGTAATGGTTCTTCTAGTAAAAATGTAACTGTGGATTCATTTTTTTTCGTGGTTACCAATTTTCGTGGTTTGATGAAAGTTCGTGGATTCTTAAATTCATGGTTTTGAAGTCTGCAGGATACGTATCAATGTTAGATTTCCTATTCATGGGGAATCCAATTTCGTTGTCAAGGCCACCCACCAAAACCACGAAAATTGATAACCCAAGAATAATTAAAATGCCATTTGTTCAGAGAACAAATGAGAGGTCTTTCCCTGTCTCTTGTCTCTCTGTCGCTTTAGCATGTTAGCATTATGGTGTCCAATACAAGTACTATAGACAAATGAGTCAGTTCGTTTTCGATATGAGGTTACCAATAGTTATCAAATAGGTTCCAGAATAAAGATCAAGGGGCCTAGTGTCAGAAAAAGGATGGTTGCTAAGGACATTTTGTTGGTTGCTATGGACTAAGGGTTACTTCCGGTTGACAAATTTTAACTCTAAACTCGGAAAGTAGTCTTGGTTAAGAATATATATGGTTGCTATGGACTTTTCAAAAATGTTACCTTGTTGCTAGGGAATGACCTTGACCCATGACCTTTGACCTTGGACTCAAATTGTAGGTCTTGGCATTCTGATTCATTTAAGTATACATGTTTACTATACTATCTGTTATGGTTTTCAAGTTATGGGCAAAAAACGTGTTTCGCGAAACTTGTTTTGGCCGCCATTTTGGAACCAGTCAACCAAATCATACACTGTTTGGACTCAAATTGTAGGTCTTTTAATTCTCTATCAAATGAACCCTACATTTCATTCACCATCTGTAACCGTTTAGAAGTTATAATTAAAAAACCATTTTTTAATTACGAATCAAGGGCCGTAACTCAAAAACAACAAGTTTTACGCTTTCGCACCTGAAACATTTTTTGTAGCTTTCGTCGTGGCGAACATTTTTTCCATTTATTGTCCGCTTAAATTTTTTACAGTTTTTGTGTTATACTCAAAAAACAATTTCCGATGGCGGCCATTTTGAAAATGGCTGTCCGTAGCCATGCGACTTTGGTTTTATATCGGAGGGCATAAGTTTACGGTCTCAAATAACCCATATGTTTACTATGGTATCTCGAACCGTTTTCAAGTTATGAGCCAAAAACCGTTTAACCGAAACGCGTTAAGGGCCATAACTCAAAAACGGTTTGTCGCACAGTGTTCAACCCTATATATCAAATGAAGGTCTAAATGAGACGAGTATTTTCCCCATTACATGTCTGCTTAATTTTTGTATGGTTTTTGAGGGAAATTGAAAACAAGGTGTACCATGACCTCTGACCTTGAGATTTGACCTTTGACCTTGACATTTTTAAATGTAACATATGTCATCCGTGATGATTGGTGAAGGTCCCAAGTCTCTAGGACTAACCGTTTTGAAGAAAAAATTTTTGACGTGTCGCGACAGGTTTCGACTCAAAAACGCGTAACCAGGAAGTTGTTCGGAAATTTTTTTTTTGATCTACAAATCATCCCTAGGAGTCAAATGACATTTTCCACTCTTTAGATTTTTGATACCGGTTACGGTTTCTGAGATTATCTGATAACAAGGGTTTTCGGTCTGGGGCAGATAACTCCGTTACTAAAAATAGATCGGTTTCGCAGGGTCAGTCAAGGCGAGTCAGGGTATGACCGAATAATGGTACCAAGTGTCGTAAAGTTATGTCGCGACACTTTTGTTATAGTGACCGCGGAAAAGAAGAAGAATAATAATAATAATAATAATAATAATCAGAAGAAATACAATAAGGTCTTTCCACTGTAGTGGGAAAGACCTTAATAATGAAACCACAGTACTAAATGTTGGGTATCTCACTCAAATCAAGGGAAAAGGTTCAGTCAGCTTTACTTTAATATTCAGTATTGTAAAGTTTTACTACCATATACTTATAAAAATTACCAAAGAATCCATTTTGAAACATTAAAAATTATTTTTTGCTTCATTAATATTGAAATCAATGCTGTATAGGGTTTTTTGGTCTGCAGTCTACAGAAAAACTTGAATGCCTTTATAATTATGTTTTCTTTTTTTTCTTTTTCCCCAATCATAACATAGGTTCTAGGTTGTTTTCTGATTCCTGGATCTCTTGCAAAATAAGTTTTATGATTCAGTACAAATAATTTTAAAAATGATTAAATTATGACATGTAACTTTAAGATGATAAAATATATGCATTTTATGCAATTTATTGCAATTTTATCCTTAATCTATAAATTCCTTTCAAATCAAAACCAGGAATTAGATATCAATACCTGTTAATTACTGTCAGTTTTTACCTGCTGTGAATTATAAACAGCTAGACACAAGTGTATTGAGAGTAAAATGAGATTTTGTTGTAACAATGATGATCAGTTATAACATTGTCAATATCTCGCTGGATTAAAGGATAAGTTCTAACATTGTCAGTATTGTTTGGGAAGATTCAAATAAACTGGTAAATAATACTGGCTGTAACATATTCAATCGATCAGATTCATTTGTGTATAAATAGGATAAAAGCTTATGAATAATGTGGGAATAAGATAGAATAAGAATATATTGGTCAGTAATGATAATTATTTTAAAACAATTTTTTTTCAATATTTATTTTAGAAATCAAAGTTGTCTTTTCATTTAAAATACATGTATAAACTGTACTTTTTGAGCATGTTTCATGTGATTTGATTCAAAGATAACAAACTGCTAAGTTGGAACTGCTAATATAAATCACATGTTATATGATTTATAGGAAATATTTCATATTATTAAAAACACATACAAATAAACTGCTTATCACCTTTAGAACAAGCACCTGCTTCTTAGTATGACATAGCAAAAAAGTAGACAAAAAAGGTTATGTAAGATGAAAGATTGATTGATCTTAATTGATTGCAACATTTGTTTTTATATAAGTGGATATTGAATGCTATGCATTGAATTCACCTATTTTTGACCAAATACAGTGACTCCTTTTAAAACTGTATTCCTTTTGGACTGAAGAATAAATTTTGGTCAACAGATTTAGATGTGGTATTATAATTCAAATATCGTTTAGGTTTTGACGGGTTTTCAGATAATTCAATTTAGACAGATTTGCTGTACATTCAGTATTTTCTGCCAAACCAAGTAGCAACATTTCCCACAAAGTGATAAAACTGTGATGTCATAATAAAATATCAGTTCAGTACATGGCATTTGGAGTCAACTAGCATTGGCACATGCATTTTGGTGTTGCCTTCTTGTAGAGTAATATGTAATTTATATTTGCCCAAAAATGGGATTCTGAATGAATATTTTTTACGATAATTACAGAGACGCCAGCCATGGATCTGGACCTTTCATCTATTGGACAGGATACAGTAATTCTCAGTAACGATGCAGCTCGCCATAGGATATCAGTCAAGCGTAACCTGTCGAAGCGTAGACCGTCAGCGTCTAAGAAAGGCAAAGAGACTAAGGTATGTTACAGTTGATACATCTATGCTATTGAACCTGACAAATATGAGGCAGGTTTATTTTTTGAAAATGAAAACAAACAATCTTATTCCTGTAGATTAGTATGCATAAACTTAATGATATATGACATTTCCTAGAAACAAAGCATTGGGAAAATAAAAGTGCTAATAAAATTAGATGTTGAAGTAAAATTCAACTCATAGTGCAACAAATTTGACTTCTCTGCTATTTTGATTACATTAGGGAGCGTATAAAGTTACATAATACATGTACAATAAAACGGTTACTTTGGTAATGCTGTACATGCATATTTCAGAGAGTAACCTATCAGTTCTTATAAGTTGGAAAATGACATCAAACATTTAAATGCAATAAAACATTTATATGCAATACTCCCATAAATTCTGCTATACATGTAACAACATATGCCTGTTACAATATGTAAAATCTATTCACCAAGGTTTCAAGAAAATTCTCTTTATTCAGAAAACCTAAATTTTTGTATTTAACCATTTTAAGAGGCACTTTAGAAAATAAAACAATAAAGATGTTAAAGAGCATTGTATAAAGATAACAGTATAAAAGAATTTTAAAGTTTTTGTTTTAGATGTGTAATTATAATCTGTTTTTGTTTTATTTTAGATGTCAACCTCTTTGCCATTACCACAAGTTAAAGAAGAATCTCCCGTAAAATCTGACACCCCGACATCTCCCGTCAGACCAGAGCAAGTCTCCCCGAAATCTCCTCTTTCTCCCGTCTCTCCTAAATCGTTGTCTCCTAAACCATTGTCTCCCAAACAGGATCTCTTCTCTGCCAGATTTGAGGAGAAAGCTAACGAGACTGCGTCAGGTAGGTCAGGTGGAAGTAACACAAAAGTCAGGTGAAAATTCTTAAATTCTTGGGCATTAGATTTTTTGTTGATTGGGAGTCAAATGCTTATTCTTTACTATTGATTTATTTGAATTAACAAATTTATTATTGAAATCAATATTAGTTTTCTTATTCGTTAATAACCAAATTGTGTGGTTTGCCTGATCCACAAAAAAATCACAAAAATTAATACTTTCAAAGTAACATATTGTGAAAGAATTACTTGTAATGGGGACCAATTAACTCAGATTCAAACCACTTTAGTCTTACTTTTTTAAATTTCAATGTAAGGGAATTTTCACATCGCTTTGTATCTAAGATTGTCTAAACCATTGAGTTTGTAGACCCAGGAACATCCAAATGTTACAAAATACATAACAACTGATTCCAAACTGGCATTTGAAAGACTTAAGTCTAAAAAGGTCAAATCAAAATCAGTTGCCACAACAAGAAAAAAAAAACAAGACCTCAAGACACACAAAAAACACACAATCTGTAAACAGAAACAAACAAACATTAAAAGGAGAGTAAACCTTGGTGTACAGGGGGGTTACCAGTTCCTGCTTGTTATAAATCACCTGTTACATTGCCAATGATCGGTTTAGTGTATGTCAAATCTGGTAACGAATGATTATATGGACTGATAGCTCTTTAATGCCTAAGAGGGAAATGAGATTTTTGAAACAAAATTTAAAAAATATATATATTGCACCATATTCACATGCACTCTATTTGTTGGAACCGTTTGATAGCCATATTTGTCTTATAATACTTTTTCTTTTGTTTAATGTCTGTTGTTCAAGGAACAAAATTATCATCTGTCAATAAAATGTTTGAAATAGTATTTTGTTTTCAGTTAAAGTTATAAAACAAGATTTAAATTTGGAAGAGTTGTGTCTTTAAAATATCAGATGCTTAAACATTTTAATATTTTAATGAAAACAAACGCTATAAAAACGAAAAGAAAAAAGAATGAGTTGATCACACCGTCTTTATATTTTTAGATGTTTTGAGAAAGACTCCAGAGCCTTCACTATCAGAAGCCAGTAGAAAAGCTGAAGAACACAAAACAGTGATATCTATAGGACAAAGTGGTAAAACTGACACCAGTCATCGATTTACTGGTCCCCCAACCACAGGAACACAGGAGAGGGCTAAAATGATGTCGATGAGTTTGGATCGTAAATCCAATTTTAATTTATCAGACTATTCTAAACCACATCATTTGGTAGACTATACAAAACAAGTGTCAGGTTCTAAAGACATTTCAAAGCCCTCTCCCAGTGCTGCGGACTATTCAAAGCCAATTTCTGCATTTGATTCCAAATTATCAGAAAATTCTAAAAATGCAACAACAAGTGATATTGGACAGATAGCTAAACTATCACGACAAAGGCCAAAGAGTTTACATGATTCTCAATTGCCTTCTGTCAAATCTGAGGAAGACACAGAACTATCCAGAACTTTTAACAAATTAAAACACGCTTCTGCAAAGGAGGCGGAAAGTGCAATTACTATTGATACAAGGAAAGATACTGGATTTGTTTTGGTAGGAAGCAAGAATAAGGAAAAGGAAATTCCTTTTGGAGCACGGAGACCAGAACCTAAGATAATTTCAACATCTTTTAATGAAGGAATTTCGTCCAAGCCTGATGCAACTATGGATACTACACAAGCTTCTGCAACCAAGTCGGATCTAGTCAAGCCAGTTGAGTCCCCAACAAAAACAAACTTCACATACGTTCTTAAAAAAGAGCCATTAAAATCACAGTCTTCATTATCACAAGACAAGAAAGATAACTCTCCAACTAAGCCAAATGTTGCCATAGAAACAAATCCTGAAATGGAAAAAGATTCAAAAACTGTTATGGAATCCAAATCAGAAAAATCAGTTACAGTTGATTCTAAAGGTGCTGAAACAAACAAAACCAAAGAAAATTATGAAAATGTTACTTTGAACTCTGACCCCAGATCAAGTAGTACAAGCAAAGACGCTGGAAAATCTGATATTGTTATTATAAGTAGTGCTAAAGACAAGTCTGGATATGATAATGTTGTCATTGGAAACAGTGATGCAAACAAACTAGCTTCACCCAGAGAAGATTATAAACTGAAAAGACAGTCCAGAAGTAAAACCCTCCCTGAGCACCCCGTTGCTGTGGACCTGCTGGATACCAAGCCAACAACAAGGAAAGATTCACTGACACAAAGTTTTAAAATTAAGGAAGGGGGCATAACTCTAGAAAAGACAGAAACTAAGCCTTTGGAGAGTAAACCTCCTAAACCATTTTCAAGTAGTATGTCATCAACTTCTACACCAACTTGGATGAAAATGGCAAGGCAAAGACAGGAAGAAGCAAAGGAAAAAGAACAAGAGTCTAGTAAGGAAAAGGAGAGGTTAACAGCAAAACCATCCTTCTCCACGTCTCGTACAGGATCGATTGGGTCAATAGCAGAATCAGCAAGAGATAAATCTGCACCCAAATCTGTTTTCAGTAGTGGTAGTGTGACCGCAGCACCTAAAACAACAGAGCCTTCAGGATTTAGAGTTAACCGAACAAGCTTTAAAGGAACAAGTGCTTCAACTTCAGACATTCCAAAGGACACAAAAATTACTCCTAAACCTTTTTCGGCTGTAGGGTCTGTTAGCAAAGATGCAAAAGCTAGTGACGTTAAGACTGAAACAAAAACAGAGGATAAACCACAGCCAAAGTCGGCTGCCTCTTTAGCTAAATCGTTTGAAAGTTCCTTTAAATCTTCCAATATTACTGGAAGCCGTAATGTTAGTATAGACTCTCCTAAAGGATGGAAACCACCCTCAAAAGTGAAAATAGAAATTATTGAGAAGGAGGACACCAGCAAGGTGGAAGAATCCAGTAAGCCACAATTAGGTACAACTACAGCAAGAAAATTTGAAGAGGTTTGTTTTATTTAACTTCAATCGATTTTTTTTACCTCTCAGTCACTTTCAATGTTAAAATTCTGTTGATAAAATGATTATCTTCCTAAAAGCACGCAAACTAAAACAATAAGTGAATGGCAATATCAAAACCATAAGAACTGGTTAAAAATGAAAAAATTTACAGTCCTGTTTAAAATTATTGAACAAAAGACACATTCACTTAAAAAATAAATGATAACTATTTTCTCTTTATATATGAGATATACATTGTATACCGGTATATTTTTTCTTGTTCAACATAAGGTGGCGGTTTTGTCTCTGACACAGTTTTAGTTTTAAGGAAGTACAGTCGAACCCCGATGTGTCAAACTCAGATTATTCGAATACTCGGTTTACTCAAACTATTTTGAAAGTCCCGGCAAAATTCTCGTTAGCCCAATGCATTTTTACCTTTGATTACTCGAACTCTGATAGTTCGAAATCTCGGTTAAGTTGAGGTATTTTGGCAGTCCCCACGCTTTGAAAATAACAGTAATTAACCCTGATTACTCGAAGTCGACTTTTCAAATTCTTTGATGTCATTTTAATTGATTCGTGACTGCTGTATGCCTTCAAAAGGTGTTAATCATGAGTTGTTTATTTAATGATTGGACACGTGTGTATTCATGTGTAACTGTTTGATCTGATCACCCAAGCGTTTTAAACATCATGGTAAATTGTGTGTTTAATCTGAGTAGACGAGTTTAATCAGTAAAGCCGGTATTTTAATCATGTTTTATGTTGATTCAAGATTGGAATAAATATTTAAAACATGTTTTATTTAATAATTTATTTCACACAAAGTAATCTCTTGACACGATGACGCGTCTTCAAACACACAACACACAACAAAATACCAGATGGATCTACACATGAAAATGGTACATTAACAAACGAGGGAAGATTCTACTTTGAGTTTATTCTTAACTTGGATGAGTTGAACCTCTGATAACTTGAATACTTTTCAATGGTCCCCTCGACTTCGAGTTAACGAGGTTTGACTGTATTACTATGTTCTTAATAGACTTATGTGTAAAATGAATGAAAATGAAATTTTACATTATTTTCTATTTTGTATCATATTTTTCAGAAACCTTCACTAAAAAGTGTTCCAGAGAAATGTGTAGACAGGAAATCCAACAAAGTGTTAGATATGGCCAAGATGTTCCAGAAAGTCAGCTAGTCACTCCAGCAATATTCTTTGTGCCTTTTTCTTCATACATTTTCTTGCCTGAATTATCCCCCTTTGTACAGTACTTGATTTATTTATTTTTCTTTATTCAATCAGAATTTTCATGGAAGACTTGTGTAATTTGTGAGTAAAAAAGAAAATATAGTAACAAGATTTTTTGTCCATACCTTGTATATATTGTCTGAGTTGTTTCTTTTTAAATAGTGCTTCTTTTAGTAAAAACTTTAAAGAAAGTAATTTATGAGTGCTATTGCAAAAATTAAAAAATTTACAAAATTTTACATTAAATTAATAATTTATTTCTATATTTTCAAGTTAATTAAATTTTCCAATAGCATTTTGTTCAAATGGTTGGCAGTTTTGAGTATTATTAACAAAAACCGTTACGATTAATTTTCTTTAAAAATATTTTTTAAAAATAAGAACATTTCTTCTTAACCTTCCTATTCATTTTGATCCATATAACATTTACATGTACATTTAGGGTAATTATATAATTCTTTCTTTGCATTCTGTCAACTTGTGTTATTTCACTTGAGTAAATTTTAGAAATGTTAAAAAAATCTTTATTCTTTAAGGCTCGTGCTTTCTATCCATTTAAGCATTACATTAATTATAACAACATTTTTTATTACAAAATGAAATAGGGGTAAATAAGTTAGTTCCCTACACACAGCATAACTTGGTACATTTTAGAAATACAGGTACAATGACAGAATCATTTTCAAGTTTAAAGTGAAATGAGGTAGAGATAGCATAAATTGACTTATTTAACGTTTATAAAGGGTATTTTTGTGAATATTTTTCGTTTAAAATGCTAAAAGCTATAGCAACATGCATATATTAAATCGAAATATGTCTAGAGCTATCTTAAATATTCAATACTGGTATTGAAATTCAGGCTTTTTTGCAAAGTGCAATTTTAGAATGTAAATTTTATTCCATTTTATGATTTATCTATATTTAGAAATATATAAATAACAATTAGATGTATTTATTTCATTATTATTTTGTAAATAAACAAACAGATAAAGGTTGTAGTTAATTGTAGCCAGATGTTTGTGATTTTTTTTTAAATCTGTGTATTTGATGGTGTACATTTTTTAGTTTCATAGACATAGATTTTAGTGTAAACATTATTTATTGAAAAAACTTGGAGTAATACACAATACATCAGTAAGGATTGAAAACACTTTTACAAAATCATTTCTTTTTTTATCCCTTTAGCTTTTGTAAAAAGTACTAGGATGTTGAATTTAAATGCCAAGATTTTTTTTTAAATAGGTTGTACGCAACAAGACATGAAGTTATAAAGTTCAACAATGATTTGGTCTTTTCAGGTTGTTCACTTTATTATAGTGTAACCCTTAAAAAGTGGAAATATGATGTTACGAAAATGAGTAAAAGTAAACTGGGCATTATAAATTCTTCAGCATATTGATATTAATTATTATCACGATTATAGAGAAACCCACTTTTCTGAGCCTGTTCTGCTTTCATTTTTTCAAAAACCGGCAATGGTGTCAACATGTAGTTTATTTGTTTCTTTAACTGTAATTTGCTGCCCCCAGCAAGGATATAAAACCCTATTGTTTTTTACTCTGTCTGCCTGTCTGTCTGTAAATATTTCTTGATGAAGATGAACTTGTTAAACAGACTGTTTTGTAGCTGTGTGCTGTTTTCAAAACTTTTGTTATTTTTCAAAAGCTTTGTGAAGCTTCTTCAGATATTTTCAGAGAGCTACTAAACCCAAGCTTACTGCTTTATAAAAAATACATTCCATATCTTGAAAGGTTGTGTGCTTTGGAATTTTTTTTCCCCATTTTGTGTAGCAAAGTAGGGTTTATATTACATGGTTTTGTTGTACATTTGCTTCTGTGATATTTTTTTTTATAAACTTCTTATGTGATAATACAACATTTAGATATTTGGAGTACGGTTGAAGCTTTTTAAAATTTGTTGTTAGTATATTTAGAATTTTTCAGGTGGTTGTTCAATACATGTACAAAATGTAGTATAAAGGTGGAAACAAGATCCAGGTTGAATCAAACTTATTTAATTGAATAGTTAAAAATATATTTAAACATTTTAAGTTCAATACACAATTTGTATGAGAGATTTTACAAAATATGTGTTTATAATGTGTGTCTCTTTTATCATTTCTTTTAAAGCTTTTGTCAATATTTTCTCTTTTTTTTAATTGCACCATATCTTCAATCCAACAACAAATTTGGTGTATGGATACAAAAAAATTGTCATTGATTTTCTTGCATGATTTATCAAAAGTTCAATTTAGAAGCAAAGATTGCCCAAAATTTCAAAACATGTGCCAATAATAACCTTTTAAGCTTTGCATTTAACAATCAAAACTGTTGTTCAAGTACATTTATCTCCCTTTGCACAGAATGTGATGTGAAAATTTGAAAACAGTTATATTTATAACAATTATACTCTACAACAATATGTTTATAAACTACATCTTTAGAAATAAATAACCTTCAATAAACACTGTACATGTATCATGTAATTGTTATTGTAAACTTTTTGCTAGCCATTCCGCTCTTAAACTATATATAAACCACTTCTGACTTATGTATAAAATCTTGTATAATTACTGTATAAAAGAAACTGATAAATGTATATTTATATGAACATTAAACATCATTTAAGACAATATTTTCTTTGTATGTGTGTCAGTTACTGCCCAATGTCGATGGTTTCCTCCTCCGGGTACTCCGGTTTCTTCCACTATTTAAAACAAACTGCCCTACATGGCCCAGGTGCATCAATAAAGGGCATTAAACACCAACACACACACAAACTATTTTATTGGCCCTGTTGCATGCCTAGGGCTTACCAGTCAAAGGGAGAATTGTTACTATTTTTTTCGAGCAGGTCAACTTTATTTTACTTTGCACAATGTGTACTGTTCTACTTGTATTGTATTGTTTATTCCTCACCTGAGTAATTTACATGGATTGTCATTTTGTTTTACTCTGGGCATTATTTTGTGGCATGCCTGATGGAGTAAGACTGCTGTATTAGATAGTCCATGTTGCTGGTTCAATACCACAATATTCAATACTCCACAGTGAGAGTTTCATTGTTGCTTTGTTAATAACATAACTAATTGATCATTATCCCTTGAAAAATCATATGTTGCCTGAATTTTAAATATTTGGTTTACCTGAAGTTGGTGAGTTCAGAATGTGGAGTTGCCTGAAAAACTGCAGATGACATGGATATTGCTTGTATGCAGTTAAGTTTGTCAGGTTCTGACAAAATCCTCTGGTTATCTCTCGGTCTTCCTGTTTATTTCAACCAATAGAATTGACTACCTTGTGACTATCCTAACCATGGGGATGTGTGTTATAAAGGTAGCCCAAACAGCCTGACCATCCATAAAACAAAAGGGTATAGGAACCTGCAAGGTTTTCTGTTCACACATCTTGTAAACACAACTCCTTAATCCCTTGATGGATTTTAATGAAACTTTACATGAAGGATGTATGTCATATGGAGATGTACATGCCCTAGGATATTATTTGGGAGAGATAATTGTACCTAATATATTTTTATTTCCATATAGAGCTTAATCTGTAGGGGGCATATTCTATTTTGAGCTCACTTACACTATTTCTAGTTATTCACTGAATTAACAACCAGTACCTGGTCGACTTTATCTTAATCAATCAAATTTTCATTTCCTGGTTGAGGAAACAAACATACAAACATGCATCCAACTTTATTTGTTAATTCATTTGGTTTTGTTTTTTTGGTTGATGTGCATGCTTTAAGATTCCATGTACAGTTAGAGCATCAGGGGCCATCCCTTTTCTCAATGTCAAAGCTTTAAGTTTTAAATTAATATGATCATACATGTATTGATTATTTATTATGATCCATGATAAAACTGATACATGATAACCCATATTGATAACAGGGATACTATAATATTTATCATACATATCTGAATAGCTAATATTTGTCTTTAAAGGGATATGGAATTTGAAAAATGAAGAGATGACTAGTAGGTTAAAACAAATTTATTAAATAAATTACAGATAACATTACAATAACAATATTTTCAATGTTTAACAAATGACAACAAATCCAGGCTTTTACTTGAATGCTTAATGATGGCAGAATGGCATGAATTGGCAAAGCATTATATTGATACTTGTACAATGAGATGGAAGAAATATGGATACGTCAGAAGTCTCTATTTTTGCCTTGAATGAATGATTTACAATTTGGTTTTGAAATAATGCACAAAACAGTAAGAAAATACAATTAAAACAAAATACTTAATGAAGACAATATTTTCTTTTTTTTTTTAAATAATCGTCCATATAGTAGTAAATGCCACAATGTTAATGGACTTGGTTGAAAAACAAACAATATAAATTCTGGTTGGTCCCATAAAAATAAAGCCTGTCAAAAAATTATTTTTATTGGTTTAATTGAAAATTAGTATCTTCTGCATATAAGGAAGGTAAGGTGGGGCTCAATTTGTTCCTGAATTATTTTGATTTTTTGCTATGATATGTAAATGCAACACTCATCCTATATTATTCCCTGTTTAAGATGTTACTTCTTGGACTGAGGGTTAAGCTATCTTATAAAGGGAGATGGTTCCCTTTAGCGAAAGTCCTTCCCTTGAGTAACCTGCTCAGCCCCAAAACTTTCCATCACTCATGTACTAGAACATATAATATCACAATTTAAAGTGTACAATGTAAAAACAAGACTGACAATGATTAATGTAACAACATCTTTCTGAAGGTGACGTGATGAATAAAGTAAAACATTTCACAGACATTTTGTTTGATGAGCCCTTTTAATTAGGATAATTAAGTATGAACTGGCAACCGTGTAGATTGGCTTTTGAAAAAAATCAAAGTTGACAACGAATTTAGCATTAACAGGCTTTTATTACAGTTATCCCCCAACTAAATTCCAATGTTATTTGGTGGTATGTTTAACTGTAGGTCAAACAATTGTAACTAGTATATATATATAGTATTTGCTTATTTTTCTTTTACATCAAGATGGCAGGCAAATGCTTAAATTAACAAAATGATCACAGTATCTTACATTACAGCTGACTGTAGGGGCAGTGTATATAAAGGTTTTAGTGAAAAAAAGTCGTAAAAGCAAAATTTTTGCTTAGGTTAGTAAGCATGTGGCTCCAAAATCTTTTATCCCTTGCCCCCCTCCCCCATAATAAATAAAATAAACTTGCCAAGCACTGACCATTTTATACAGTTTTAGTTGATTAAAGCTAAAATGTTATTATATTTCATTCATTTCAGTTCAAATATGAAAAAAAGAATATGTTACAATTTTTCAACAGAGAGAGTCTTTGCAGATCAATTTATGTTAAAAAAAAGACCATGCAAATAGCTTTTTTCATATCAAGAAAAGTCCAGCTTTTCTTTGTAGAGTCCAGACAGGATTGCACTATATCCCTTCCATGAGGAACTAACTATTAACCAATCATCATTCTTGTTGGTCCAAACAAAGGTCACATCTTTGTAGTCCATTCTCGTCGCATTGCATACATCGGAGGGAGCAGAATTCCTCCGTAAAATAGTTCCTTTTTAGAGACTTTTTACTTCCATGACAATGAATACAAGGGATGTACCGATATCCCCCACATTTATCACAATGAGATCGGACGGTTATTTTCTGAAAAAAAAACTTAAATTTATATTACAAAACTTCAAAGATTAATTGTGGTGGCACTAATATGCAAATCAATTCAAAAAAAGGGTAATGATAAGCAACGGTCCTGACTTTATAAATAGGGCAACGAGTAAAGTAGGTGCAGATTAGCATACAGAAAGTTCAGAACACGAGCAAAGGTGCTCGTGTCAATAACAAAACAAGTTAAAACATTTTTTCAGTACCGTTTTGTACTTTGTTTATCAAATGAATTATTGATGCTAGTTGAAAACTGACTAAGACGCTGTCAAATGTTCACAAGGGCGTATAGAAATCGATGTAAACATTTGGGTGCAGTATTTTATCACAAGTTTACTAGTCTACTACTACAGAATTCCGACCAGCACCTCCCCGTGGTGGAAGACGGGCCCTGCTCCAGCGATAACAAAGGATACTCTTGAGCAGCTAACACTGGCGGTGGTGTGTCATGGGCTGGACGACCCATGGCACATAGCGAGTCTTTAACAGTCTTACTGTTAAATAGTCGACGCAGAGGGGCTTTCCCCTAGTCGCTAATAAATACCCACCATCATCTACTACTGTGGTGGATCCAGAAATTTTCAAACGGGGAGGGGGCACAATTTCAATTAAGATATTTTCTGGGACCTCTGTTTCATACAGTTTCTAACATTTTTTCTGTCAAACGGGAGGGGGCGCGTCCGGCAGCAGGTTCTTAATCTGCCTTTGTACTATAACGTTCTGGAAATTTTTATGACCGCACTATTTAAGAGCTTGGTGATCTTATAGCATAGTGAACTGCCATGCACGTATTTATGGACGACTGAACAGCTTAGTAATGCTTCCTGGTGTCCAAGTCCTTTAGTCGGCCGCTTTGGCGATATAAACTATTATATTAGCCTGGCAACATCTACTTTATATAGTGTAAGTAATTTGTACTAAAGCACGAGTTTGATGGATATTACCCACTTGGGAATGGTTTATATTGTTTGAATATGGATACTTCATATCTAATTTATAACTAAAGTCAAACAGTCAACGATTTACCAGTATATACACCAAAGTTATGGCATTTTTTTACCTAAGCCCTTATGTGTAGAGTCTTAAATTTTCCTGTTTTGGTTGGTTCGTGTTTGGTTTCAAATATTGAATTTGTTTAAGTATATTACCTCGAAATGTTCCAACATTTTCTTGAGTTCTCCCAGTTCGTTGAGTTTTTCAATCTCTTCTGCGCTCTGAAATTGCAGACATGCTTATAGTTAATTCAGTTCTACCATATTGAAAAGTAAGGTTCATTTTTTTTTCTGTCTACTGCACTACAAATGTTACAACGTTTGTCAAAATACCAGCTGACCTGTAGTTTCTTTTTCACGAAGGGAAGTTGCGTGGCGGGACACCGTGTTGTAAAGTACTTTGTGTGAAAAAAGCATTAAAAATAACATTGTAATATTATGTAAATTTTCTGTTTATCTAAGTTCACTTAAATAGCATTTTCATGTATAACAGATTGCAGTAAGTCGAAGATTAATGACTTAACATGTAAACGTGAATTACAATAAATGTTTAAATACATATATGGTAGTACAGCTGTCGCTTAAACAAGTACAGATGTTGGTTTGTCTTTTCATTTACAGTATTTCTTCATCGGGTTTAACTTATCCCCCGCACCGATTAAGTTGGTATTTGCTTTTCAAATTTGCAAAGATCTTATTGAAAATTGACGATAGCATCTATTTTCTCGTTTTTCATGCTGCGTTTCTCTTTTCTCTTTGCTTCTTATATATTCATAACACAGCCAAAATGAAATAAGAAAGGATACTAGTAGGTGATAACTTACCAGGGTTTAAAAGCTTATATTGTCTTCATTTTAAGCTGCAGTTTGTTTGGGGTTTTTTGTGCGTTTGTGCTGGATTCTCATATTTTTTGTAAAAGCACTGACTCCCCATTATACTTACTCCTAACAAGCCCCCGTCAGCGAACACTTGCGGTAATGCTACGGTTGTCGTGCCTAGTCGCTCCATGAGCTCTTTTTGATTGTCTTTATTCATAAATAAATCCCTCTCCTCATATCTGACCATGTGGTTCTGTAGGATCTTTTTCACCACCTTACAACGTTCGTGTGATTCCCGTACCACCGTCATACTTGTAGTGTACACAACGATTTTACCCAGCTCTTGCTCTCGGAGTTTTCTCTGAAAGAATAAATAGGACCTAATAAATACACTGTGAAATGGTGAAATGCACACAAAAAGCACCCAAGTGCAACTCGACCGAAAGCACCAGGAACTAAAGGGATAACATAAGTCCTTTTGTCGTCAGTGCCAAAGTTTACAGGGAGAGGTTTTATGATAAAAAAAATAAAAACAAATTCAAGTGTATGTTGCTGAAATAAAACTATTAAACATCAGGAATTGAGTCTATTCTGATACAATATTGTCATAATCATGCAGTTTCTGATTTTGACCTTAACATAAAAATAGGGCATCTAATGGGACATTAAATGATACCCCGCCACCATATTCATCAAAAGTTAAATATATTTGTATACTATACTGTAAATACTATACATCTAAATAGAGACAGAAAAGAAATGAGTTCTCTTTCTTAGACCAGAAAATTTCATCATTTTCAAATTTGGAAAATTCATAAAGTGGAAAATCTCAGTTATCTTTCTGATTGGCAGTAATTCTTTGTAAGTGGGTTCGATACATAGATAAATGTAAAACAGATTGTACTAGGGTTTGAAATAACCTGAACAGGTCCTTCTCAATTATTCATAGCCGTGTGCTTAGGGGCTAACTATTCTTCATTTAGTTATAGTCCTTCTGGGTATGCCAATATCTTCATTATTTATATCTACGTCATTAACACCATTACATATTCATATCGGGTATTTGTAGGTGCATGTTACAATATGTCAAATCCAATGTTCTCCAATAACACAGAAGCAGGAAGCAACAAAAATGTTTGTAAAGGCTTCTTTAACAAAATTAAAATTTAGCAGAAAGAATCAAATTTCAATCTCATTTATGGATGATATAAGTCTGTGGTAAAATTAGAAATTTTTCCAACAGTGGTGATGTGGGGGCATCGGTCGAGACACATGTCCGAAATCCAACAAACTTATACAGAGATGTGACAATCTTTTTCTGCCAGCTACTATATGTACATGACCGACCCAATCTTTTCTTAAAGTTTTCACTTAAGATAGAACGCATTAAAACAGTTGATTTCATCAACCAAGAAATAATTGTAATGGAACTTAATAGCAAACATTTATACAGAAATCAATGAGTCTTTCACGTTCTGTCATTTTGATACAAATCAATACGATTCCTTGTATACTGTTAAACATCTAGCCATTGATTGTAATATACTGAGATAATACCTTTACGGTACCTTAGCTTTGCTTTCCATGCCAGACTGAAAGTTCTGATGAACCAAAATTCATTAGAGCATTATAAGTCTATAAGCTTATGAAAACGACCGAGTCATGAAAACATAATTGGCCTTTGACCTAATACTTTCTCTCCCATGGCATTGTATGAACTAAACGTAATTTATTTTACTAAGTTTTTATGCTCGTATATAAGTAATATTTTATGGTATTTACCATTAAATCATAAATCTTTTACAAATTTAATTCACTTTGAAATTAAAATCGGCCAACTGTTACTCTGAATTCGATACGGGCTAAATACACAAATAAATTATTCTGAAATGAGTTTTAAGAAACTATACATTATAGTACAGTGTATATAATATGGGTGGTACTCTGATTTGGAAAACATGCAATGTTTAACGTTGTAAACAAAATGAGATCTGTGTTTTATCATGAATAACCTAAAAATACCTTTAATCTAAAATGTTTTAAAACAGAAATATTATTTTAAGAATTGATTTAATCTACAGACATCTAACCAGCATATGCAAAAGTAACATGACAAAAACACTAACTTGGGTACTCCGGAATAGTGAACAGTTCCTGGTTGTTACAGGCTAGCGTGAGTGTAGATAGGTGCTGATGACCAACTAATCGGGACATGAAAGTATGATTTATAAACCCAAATGTTTTTCGTGATTAAATATGATTTTTGAATGTTCAATAAAGAGCTGCTCGTCGTAAAAACGTTGTGAGGAAAGTAATTCACATGGAGTCAAGCTTAGGCAACATACAAAGCAGCTGTTTTCTAGGAGAACGATGAAATTTCGTTTACTTAGTGCCCTTATAAACATGATGGGAGAAAAATGAAACATTTTCAGGAGTTTCTAATATCCTGATCAACAGGGACTTGCCCCAGTATTTAAGGATCGAAAGTCTTTGAATAACCTGCTTTAAAAACCGTGTTAGAAAAAAACAATATTCAGCAGTTTTGAACTTGGCTTTTGTGGGCTTCTCTACCAATATGCTCCCCGTTAAATAACCATTTCAGAAGGGCACCAGGGAAGAAACCAGTACAGAGGTGAACATACGGGCCTCCATAAATTGTTCCTAAAGATTCCTAAAGATTTATAACACAAGAAACATACTAACAATTTACATCGTTTTCATTTGTTTTTGTGAACATTCTGACAACATTCAACATGCAGATCATTCCAGCATAAGTGAGAGAGATTGGTGATGAACGTGGAGTCAACAACGAAACATGATACATACCCAGACTGCTAACTCTTCCTCATATAACTGATAAACAAGCAGAATGATTATGTTGGGGACATTTTTAAATAATACCTTTTGGTTGAAAATAAATACGATACATATCTAGATTGACAAAATTCTGATAATAAATTACAGTTTTAATGACGAGCGCAGCTATTTCGCGTATGGTTCAAAATTACAATTTTTTATGATCAGATTTAAATCTAGGTGGGCAAAATCTGATAAAATTGATTTAAAAAATTGAAAAAAATATAAACCTTTTTTGGTCATGCAGACATTTTTCATTTAAAGGAAGTAATTTTAAATATGTGTTTTCATAGAATTAATATATATTTAATGTTTCCCTCTTCTGTCATTTGATCTGATACAAAACGTTTTCAGTACTGAAATCTATCTTTAATCCATCAAAATTCTATATAAGGGAAAGATACTTAGTTTCAAATATGGACACGTTTATATTCTTACTGCAAGTACTTTGTTGTGTATTATAAAAATTACAATGTGATATACGCTTTCTCGAGTTACATTTGTTTAGTCATGCTCCTTGTGATTAATTTGCACAAGTAATATCTTAATTTCCATCTGGGGCGGAGCTGTTAACTTTCGAAAGGGTTCGGTGGGGTCCATCCATGCAAAGCAACGGGCAAAGGTGAGTCTGTGGTCCAATTTTGCTGATGTCACTCATGAACATAAATAAAAGTTTACAAGGAAAAGCTGATTTCAACCTCCGAAACTCCTTTCTATAGGGCGTTGTTCTTTTTATCCGATCGAGGGATGAAGATAAAAGATACAATATAAGGGATGTTCTTTTGTACATTTTCTCTGAAACTGTATTATGTTTTAAAGCACGTGTAATGAACACGGTACTAATATCTTGTTTCAAACTTTGTGTCTTGCCATCTTGCTAATGTCACATTGGAATCCCTTATCTTATCTTTTACAATTATATGTCAAAGACAGATGACAACAACTAGAGATCTATATATAATTCAATGAAATCGTGTTTTATGGCGGAAAGTCCTTTTTATTTTGACACCTTAGAGGGAAGTTTTATTGCACTTGTCTATATTTGCATAGAGTTGAATTGTTCATCTAAGGTGAAAAGTATACAGTTTAAAGTGATTTGTTCGATTTAGGTATTTCTATATCTTCCTTGTCCTCGGCTTACCTTTTGAAGTATATTACAAAATGGCGGACAAGTCGAAGCCAAGAAATCACACATACAGATTATTTAAATAAAAAGATGATTTTTAAGGTTGCTGACGCTGTTTATAGATTTACTCCAACAAGGAAGAAAGCATAAAACATAAAGATTACCTACGAGCAAAAACAGCACCCTAGCTTGCCAAGAGACTGAAAGCTGGATAAAGCATTGCAAAGCACTCGACTAATACTGGCAACCTTAACCATGCCCTCAAGAGAGCTTATGTGACCTTAATTTGCCTTTTCGGTACATTAATCAGTTTGTTGTCCTATAAAATCTTTGACATATAAACTGCAACGCCCTCGTGTGGCTTGCTAAATAGATTTTAACAACTATTACACCAAGCGTACGAACTTCTGCTTCGGGCAATATTATAGTTTATGCAACAGCAACATCGTTGTATCAACAAGATAAATACACAATCTAGTATGGATGTTTAAACTAGTTTTATACTAGAATTGAAAACAAGCTGTAAACTTTCTCAAACCCCTCTATAAGAAGCAGCCCTTTTTATTGAACTCTATAAATGGCACTTAATGTGTATGGGGTATCGCTCTCCCCATTCACGGGACAACCCTTTTCATGGTTTTTCATTCCTTCGGTTGTATAAGTGCATCGTTTCTTGAGACTATTCTCACAAATGTGTCAAGAGATGTAGAGAATGAATAATAAGGATCGCCGTTTTTTTATCCTCATTTTATCGCATAAATTCAGACTTTCAGACAGCTAACTTGATCATTTTTTATGAGTGGGAAAATATCATAGCTTATCTTGTTCATTATTCACAAGGAAAGATTGTTTCAAGGTCAAATGGCATCTCGCTTTAAAATGGTACTTTTTATGAATGAACTCGTTTGAAGTCTTTTTCAAGCAAACACCATAAACCTAAATAAAAATCAAGGAAACAAAACCTACAAAAGAAACACCAACTTATCCTTAGCATGCTAGCGTGTTAATAAAGCACATCTTAATTTCTTGTGAAAACCTAATAAAAAATGTTTTCTTTTCAACTTTACATTGATTATGGCTGACAAAGACCTTTTGTAAACATATAATAACACGCAGGTTTTAAATAAACATTTTAAAAAGTCAAAATTAAAACTTTTATAGTCGACCTAATATTGTATTAGGATTGTTAAGCAGTCTGTTACACGGTCTTAGTCGGTAGATGAATGGTCGTATCGCCATATGTATGTGGCGACTTGGATGTGAAGCCATTGTCATCGAATTGTAACAAATTATGTGCTTTATGTAATGTCTTAAAGCTTTCAAGTACATGTGGTGTTTTGTCAAGAGTAGCTATTAATTCAAACATAGCAGTCGAAAATACCTAATCAACTTGATACATTTTGTAATGGCCTCTTTCCCTTTTCCCAATAGAAGATTTTGGTTGGCCTTTCATAGCTGAAATATACCAAGAAATGTATAGCGTCTTTCAACCCGATGTACAAACGTTTCAGTGCCGCGTAGTTTGAGAGGCGAAACTTGAAAAGTTTAGAGCGAGCACTTTGCACAAGTGCATGCAATATAGACACGTCTAAAACATTTTGTTTAGATGTGGCAAATTGTCAAAATATCAGCAATGCGTTTAAAGCCGGCTCGAAACATTTCAGTGTAACATTTTAGTTTTATTCTAGTTTTAGGTTGAAAATCTCCCATCCACTGAATCCGTGATCCTTTATTTCAAATTATTAAATTCCTGTTAGAAAGAACCTAATCTTTATTATGTTTAAATGATTTTTATTGTGATAAAAGGATTACTATAAGCCTATTTAAAGGGTCTTGTCATCATTTAAATTATCCTTCAGTATTTATTATATCCAATATTTAGCATGTTTTGTTAAAAATTCGATTAACTTTTTACAACTATTTTCAATCGATATTACTTCTCTTAAAAATAATTTTTAAAATGTGCGATTGTCTCCTCAAATCTGATTCCAAGCATAGATTCTATCTGTAGCATAAGCTTATCCAGAGGCTTGAAAAGATTATTTAAAAAAAAACAACTACAACAGTAATTGCAACCCAAATCATTGTACTCTTCTGAAAACTTTGATGAACTAACCAATTAAGTGCTTTCATCATTTTCCAAATGCAATCCATTGGCAGATCCAGGGTGGAGGTTAGACGCCCCTTTCCTAAGAAAATTTTGTAATTTTCGTGTACATTTTTGGCAATATTGGTCTGGAAACTACCCACCCCCTTTCGTCAACCATGGACTGTATTTGTCTTCCGAAAATTTCAGATTCCGACCCTGCAGACTGTGGCCGAACCTATATCAATAACTTAAAAGAAATCTTGGGTTTTTTTTTTTTTTTTTTTTTTTTTGGGGGGGGGGGGGGTCCAATACTCTTAAGTGAGGATAAATTTCAATTCCAACTTGTTTTTATATTTCATTTTTAAAACGTTTTGAACAACATAAATGGAATTGTAAATACGAATTTCAGAATCCCCCTTAAAATCTAGTATTAAAAAAAAATATTACAAGTAGTAATGTTCATTATGTCAAGGAAGAGTATACATAAAAAAACATATGTAAAAGGTAGCGGTTTCTTGTTTCTAAAACATTTTGATTGACATGAGATACCAAACATTGCCGAACTTATTGCCACATTTAATCAAATTAACCAGTAATAAGTAAAATTACGAGCCCTGTGTCAAAGTCTGATTGATCTTGTATACTAATTGGTTTCTTATTAATATTGTATACAACAGCTTAAGGTAACATGTCATAACACATTATAACCTTAGAATTTCAAAAAAATATATCTAATTAAGTTTTGACAATGTCAACCACGAGTTTTGACTTAATCAACTGGTTGGGGATTTTAATTAATACTGCCGGTGAGCATGGCGAGCTTTGTTTTTGTGTATTAGCTACATATGCAGGCTTAACTATGAATTATAGATATGTTATCTAAATTTAATGAGATGACGAACAATAGTAAAGTTATCACAACCCTATATATGTAGTTTAAAATAATGATTATTTAGCTTGTAAATTAATATTTTACAAAGTCATTCATATGGCTTGCCAGTATATTCAACAAGATGAATGTGGGCAGTATACGGGAGAAGAGAAGAAGATATGGAGACCTAGTTTTATATGCCACTACCTGAATAAGCAGTTAACGCCATTAAATACCGAGTCTTAACACACAAATGGTTTCTCGATTTTAATCAGGTCCAATGGATGGGTCTACAGTATGGCTCACATCATCTTTGTCCCATTGAAGATGCTATTCAGTATGTCAACCTCCCCCCAAAATCCATGTATATTTAAGAAGATTAGTACATTATGGTATTTCTGATAAGTAAAGAATGCATATGCATATATATAAAGAAGAAAAAAAAATTGGAAACAAGAGCACAAATATAATCAACAGATCAAGCCTTTAAAGCTTCAATTTGTCTGTTCTTACCGTATTCTCAATATCATCTGTCAGAAACGTATTGATTCCTGCCCTTACTCTGTTTTTAAAGCCACGAATTGAACCTTTTCTACTGAGAATTTGTTTTTCTGTCAGTGAAGAAGGATCGAGTACATTCCGTCTGCCTGCAAACGTCTTCTCGTCCGTTCCATTTGCCCCACTTTCTAAGTCCAGATACTGCGGTATATCACCATTGCCATATAGTCCATTTAGTGATAAGTGTTTCACATGGTTTTCCAATTCTTGTGCAGAATAGCCATTATTTCCTAACTTAGTATATTTTTCATCTAGTTTATTCCAATCAAGGTTAAAGCAAGCTTCTGATTTGCTCCTATGAAATCCTTGGAATTTCTTGTGCTTGCTGATAGGCGTGATGCTTATTCCATTTGTATCAAGAGAATTGGTTTTCATTTTTTTACACAGAAAAAAAATACGATCAACTTAAAAAAACTCATATAATCCTAATCAATTGGATAATTTTCCTCTCATTTTAGTCAATAATTAGGTCGATCAAAATCATCTGTGAATAAATCCAAATGTTTCCTTGATGTGCAACAGACAACTGGAAATCAGCTGTCATTATCTACAGGTAAACAAATTTACCTGTTAACACCACGTGACAGTCAGGTGATAACCGATAGAATAGTAAAACATCTAAATTAGAGGTACAAACAAACTTTACAAAAATGACCAATTTGCCCAAATTTAGTTTAACAAAGTTGGCATGCCATTGATGTATAAAAAGATTTGATACAAACTAATTTTCATTATTTGATAAAAGTCAGTTGTTTTTCACAATTAAGAATTGCCTTATTGGATGAAATTACAATGTTTTCTTAGTCTGAATCTGTTTTAAAATTCTGATTAGTTTATTTTGGACTAAAGAAGAATACAATTATATGATTCTGTCATTATCTCTAAACACTGAATCTATTCTGAACGAAACTGAAAGGAAAAGCGAGTGCAAATAGCAAATGGCCACAGCGAAAAAAAGGAGAAAAATCCATTTCGCCCATGTATTTTTGAGAAATTCTAGACTGCAGTATGCTTATGGTATATGACCAGAAAAGTATGATGAAATGCAAAATACTCTGCATGCTTCTCCATTAAAAACAAAAATTCCAAAGAGATCAGCGAAAATCAGTTTTACTAAAAAGGTCTGGATAAAAATCGCAAGAGTCTAAAAAAGACTGGGCTCTCAAATACACTGAGCAATACAACTGTTCTTTTATTCAGTACAGTCGATGTATGTATGTCTTAAAACTAATGATTGTACTTTTGACCCCTCCTTGTAGGAATAATTTACTTGTATTATTGGTATTTGACTCAGTGAAATCTCAATGACTCTTTTGAACTCGTTCTGTATAACTCTATGTTGTACAAAGTATATAAGTTGAAAATGCGACTGTATGATGGATACCGGACGCAGTAATAAAACTAGAGACTGAGGCTAATTTCATGCACTGGACCATGGAGTCTTTGTGAAAAGACATTTAAGTGAGTAAACTCTAACATCACATGCTATACGTTAAAATATCCTCGGAACTTCCATAAACATGATAAAGAACCAGTTCAAAATAAAAAAAAAGATAAGTAATTGAGACGAATTAAAGTAAACTAATATTCCGAGCAATAAGGAAGTTGTGTTATAACAATACATTATGAAATCTGAAGTCAGTGGTAAAACTATAGAAATCTTTATTTACATTTTTAAAGGAAGCAGGACATTTTATTGGAATAAAATGCATTTTACCTAAGTTGTCTTGAGTAACAATAAAAAGCTATTGTTCTATTTGAGATATTAAGTTGATATCAAGGAAGTCACTATTACAACGCTCATCTGGTCGAATATACCCAGTCAGTTAAGACAAAAAAAATATGTGAGTTTCTGGTTTCATGCCTGAAAAATTGTGTCGGTTGGACATTGGTAGGCATAATTTTTTTTTCTTACCTTGAGTTAATGCAGTATATTTCAAGTTATTACGGTGCTTAAGCAAAAATGGCAATAAAGGGCTAGTGTTGGCATGAAAAAAGTAGGTTAGTCTAGATAGGGAAACCAAAAACACACACATCTTTTTTTATTTGGCCTCACGTAAAGTTCAACTTTTGGTAAACCTTTAAATTGGAATCTGCTTGGTCCGGTTAAGAATAAAGTTAACTGTTAGATATTTTTGTTGTCATCATCGTACGGAGCCCGGATAGGGACAGACAAAGAAAAAAAATATGTTGTGCGCACAATATATTATTTTGTGCGCGCAATATATTATTTTGTGCGCGCAATATATTATTTTGTGCGCGCAATATATTATTTTGTGCGCGCAATATATTATTTTGTGCGCACAATATATTATTTTGTGCGCGCAATATATTATTTTGTGCGCACAATATAATATAATGTGCGCACAATATAAATATAATGTGCGCACAATATAATATAATGTGCGCACAATATAAATATAATGTGCGCACAATATATAATATCATGTGCGCACAATGGTCTTACTAAAACGCGGATACGGAATGTGGAACGAAAACGGAAAACGAAACGGAAAACGGGATAAGTTTATATTTGTCCTACATATGTTTATATAAAAAAATTTTTAAAAGCCGGATAAGTGTCCCATTAGGGCAAATTTGGTTTTATCATACCCTGTCCAATGCAGTAATCTTTCAGATTTTCCGCAATAGCTTGCCTTCACCCCTTCTACGTTTTTTAATTTGTTTACCCCCTAGCCTTCCCGCTTCATGCCATTTTCCATCTTTATTTCACTCATGTCACTGGTACAATTGATTAATTAACTTTAATATTAGGAAATTGAGTTAAACATGGAATTTGAAAGAAAACCTTAGCTCAGTACCGGAGGTTTGTTATAAAATGATTAAAAACAACATTAAAGACAATTAGAAAGACAAAATTTCTTGAAAAGTTTGAGAGGCTCAGATTTGGCAGTCAAGTACCCTTTAACCGTTGCTCGATCCTGATAATCTTTTAAGCAAATATAGAAAAGTAAACTTAAGATTGATGGCACGTCGGATTAGCTTTTGGTATATAAAGCTATAGCTTGGACACCTGTTTTATTTCGTCTTTTGAATTTCGAGTAGAACTTACACGTATTGGAAGACGGTCCCGGTCTCCGGTTCAATTGTAACTGGAGCAGCCAACCCTAGCGCTGGTGTGTCATGGGCTGGTAGACCCTTGGCACTGCAGAGACTTCTAGCCTATTGTCACGACTATAGAATTTATATTACAGTATATTTAATGATTCCCCCACTCGTAAAAGAGGGGCTATATTGCAATCATTTTGTCCGCCAGTCCGTTCTTTACAAACGTTCGTAACACATTTTCCGGCTTCCACTGAAGGGATTGAATTCAAATTTGGCATACACAGCTTAAGCATGCTGACTTATAACATGCATCTTCTTGCTGTTTTCTGAGCCGAGAGAACATTCAAGACGTAAAAGGCTGTCGGACAAAGACTTGAAAGTTTAGGAAAAGCAATAAACAATGAAACAAGGCACTTGACAAACATGACAAAGCTACAAGACTCTCACAAGGCAAATATAAAGAAGACCGAGAAGACAAACATTAGCCCAAAAATATAAGGAAGAAAAAATCAGTAAAGCATGCAAAGAAAAAAATCAAGACGAGGACCAGCATAGTCTAAGGACGTAGAGAGCCTAAGAGCTATACATAAAATTTCGACTTGCTCCATTACGGGTAATGGGACCCCTTTGTAGCTCCGCCTAATCAAAAAACGTCGAAGAAGCTACAGTATTATTGCAGCTAATGTCAACCAGATCACAATGAATCCTCCACGACGCATCTTACGAAATTCGTGCCTTGTGGCTACTCCTTTGTCATTGTCAGCTCCAACTACAATTACTCAATAGTTTTTCAGCATGACACGACCACAACATGTTGAACACTGTATACGTTTGCGACCCAATATGGATTGTCAAATGCTTTTGCCACAGTCATGCAGCCCATGGTGAACTCGCAAAGCTTTTTGACACATGCAATCTTTGGTGGACTTTCAATGCATATTTGATTTTTTTTATACATTTGTACAAACCTTTTGAAAATTAGACCAAAAATTAAAAAGTTGATTTTTGAGCGTGGCCGGTCTTTGGCCTCTTCAACAATGTAACGATGCAATATATATCAAAACCATTGACATATTTAGTTGACAAGATTTAATGAAGAATTCAATAAAAAAAATATTTTCAAAACCGAATAAGTAATAAACATTCAACAACAGTTTTGTTAGTAAATCCATTTAAGCCTTTTTGGTCCTTTTTTCAAAAACGTTAGGGACAACCAATCCCAAATGCAAGTACTAAGAAACATCCTTTAGTGGATTTAATCACCATATTAAAACTTCATAACAATTGACTGGCCCGCTACAACTAATTTTTTTTGTGTAAAACCATTTGCCTTGACCGACTTTTAAATATGACGTTTTTGCCCCTTTGACTCCTAATTTTTCAGAAACGGTAAGAGATATTGCAAATCTGATTGACAACGCAGGCAGGGATTTTTACTTGGATTCCCATGAAGACTAGAAAATGTATCTATGAGCCACAGGATGGCCCTCCCGTTCTTGAAATATCTGACCCTATAAGGGGTCATCTGACAACTTCGATCCTATGGAGACTTTTGTAGAGCTTCATTGTTGTAAATAAAGGTAATAACAAAACTACCGAACTTGAATGATCAATCTCATAGTCCAGAGAAAATGACAAGAACGAATCAGTTATACCGGAGAATTGGTGGATCGCAATGGTCCTGACTTGGAACAGGCATTTCAAACGAAATGGTGGGTTTAACCAGGTTTTATGGCGCCAAACCTCCCACTTCCATTGCGATCTGCAAGTCCAGAAAAATATATATAGTTACATAGAATAGTATGACACTGTAAATTTTTCTTAAATCATAATATATAGTTACGTAAAATAGTGTGACACTGTTAAATTTTCTTTGAATTAGGTTTTATAAGTCGAACATTAATAGGACATGTAGGATATGAATAAAATACAGAAGCTTTTGTTTGGAACTTTGTTGTAATTTTTATTTGAGAGAAACACAAAACCAGAAGAATTAAAGATCGCAATGGTCCTGACTTGGTACAGACACTTCCAAAGAAGTGGTGGGTTAAACCAGGTTTTATGGCGCCAAACCTCCCTCTTCCATTGCGATCTTAGGATCCGGTAATGACCATAGAACACAACATAGTTGTGAGACACAATAGGGATATTGAGGTGATCATCTCAGTACAGCAGACCAGTCAAACACTAATTAAAACAATTAACTATCATATCTTTTAAGTCAATTTTGAACTTTTCTACTAGTGGCTGATAACGAAAAAAGAATTTTTTAGGGATCGTATGAGACGTATTTTCTTATAGCCCTGCTCCAAAAGTCAGTCACGAAGAAATCGGTGTCTGATCAAAAAATCTGTGAAATGTGTGCAAGCTCTGGCATATCGAATAAGTTGTGAAATATAAACACCGTATGCAGGGGAAGTAGGTATATTGCTCTGTAGATTAGGAAAATTAATAATTTGAAAATTAAAATCGTCTCGTTTATCGTAAATTTTTGTACTGAGATGACCACCTGGGTCAAATTCGAGGTGCAAATCCAAGAAAGACGTGAAGCAATTTGATTCGGTGGTCTCTTTCAGAACATTTAAGCAAGCAACAGCTTTTCTCTATCTGCTATAGTTTTCATTCCATAGGCCAACATCATGAAAAAAAAACGTTGTTTTAGGGGTCGTACCCCTATAAGGGGTTATCTGACAACTTCCACCCTATGGAGACTTTTGTAGAGCTAAATGAACTGAACATTTAAGCAAGCAAAACATTTTCCCTATCTTTTATCGTTCACAATCTATAAGGCTAAAACCATTTTTTGACATTTAAGGGGCCATAACCCCTATAAGGGGTCATCTGAAAATTTCGACCCAATGAACATTTTTAGAGCTAACTTAGCTGAACATTATGCAATTGAAATAACTTCAATGCCTTTTATAGTTCTTGAAATATAATATGGGCAAACCAAAAAAAAAAACGAAAAGAACCAATTGGAGATCAGCCATACATAAACAATACAAGTTAAAAACACGGGGAAAAACAAGAGAAAAAAGTGCAAAACGCAGAAAAAAATCAAGAAAAGGGGAAATAATTTCCACATGGTTTGTTGGAAAATTTGAGGGTAGGTAGATCGTGATGTGTTGACTACTTTTACCCTATGCCAGAATTTTGATATTTGTCACCGTTTTTGAGTTGCTTGCATAAAACTACTGTTTTAACCCCCTGTTCTGTTTTTAGCAACGGCGGCTATATTTTTATCGGATCAATTTAGAATGAGGATCGTTTGTAGCCAATATGTCATATATCATTACTACCAAGTATCAATCAAATTGGTTTAGTAGTTTCAGAGAAGAATATTTTTGAAATTGTTAACGGACGACGACGGAAGACGACGGACGTCGACGGACGCAAAGTGATGGCATAAGCTCACCTGGCCGAAGGCAAATGATCAAAGTGATAAATCAAGTTCTAATCAGTTCTAACCGGTTAGATCCAAGAGTCACGTGGTCCAATCTATTACACAGATTAATCCTTCTTTGATTTGTTAGTTTCGCCCTTTATGGGCACATGTACTGAGGTTTGTCCACTAGTATGTCTAAAAATTTGTTTTTGTTCGTCTTTCATGGACGGTCCCCCTCTACGAGCTATTGTGGTGAAGGTCGTATCTTTGTGTTGTTGCATAGCTTTACTCCCTTCTCCTTCTGCCCCCCTCCTCCTTTCCCTCCTCCTCCTGAGTTTCCTCCCTTCTTCTTCTCCCCCTAATTTTCCCCCGTCATTTTCCTTCAATTCCTTCCTTCTTCTTTTCTCATGTTTTTCCTCGTGTTTTTAGCTTGTATTGTTCATGTATGGCTGATCTCCAATTGGTTCTTTTTCGTTTTTGTCTCGCCTGCGACGAATAGTCGCGAAAGCGAGACATAGGTATTACTTTCCGGCGGCGGCGGCGGCGTAAACTTTTTTGTAAGACTTTTGTGGACGATGAGTTGCTGGAAAAGAATAATAGCTAGGCATCTGATATTTGGTATTGTAACAAATGTGTGTTGTTATCATATGTTGGGTAACCCCTCAGACCAGATTTTATAGTTTTTATTGATTAAAAGTGTTTATCTTTTGTACTAGAGTTACAGTCATGACTGTGGGAATGTGTATTTTATTTAGTAATGTTATTTTACCTTAAACTGTGATAATTACTATCCTTATTGTTACTTTGAATTGTGTGTTATTGTCAACTTTTATTTACGCTCCATTTTTATTATCGGAACGTCTCATTGTTTTTCATAAGTTATAAAGTAAAATGACGTTCATGAAAGGTTACGAATATTATGGAATTAACCAGTTCCGGTTTTGGTAAATTATGGTATTGCCATGGTAACTGTCGGTAAAAGTGGTAAAAGTGGTAAACCAAATCGGTAATTTTGGTAAACTACTATAAATACGCTGGAAAATTTCATTAATGTCAGCAAGCTTTACCCTGGGCCAGAATAATAAAGACAACGATTTCTATCCCGATCCCGGTTACGTAGCAGACGACAGAGATTATTGCTAAAACCCTGATCCAGTTGTTCCAAAGCCAGAACCACAAGATGCCAGAGGAAAGGTCCGTTTAATTTTCCAAGGATATTATCAATTCCGATAATATTAGTTTTGATAAGTATTAACTTAGACCCAATTTTTGAATAAGTAAAAAGGGGTTTTCTATATTAGAAAGATAAATTTACCTCCAAAACTTAAGTCCGACAGTTACCATATCGTTACTTTTTAGTAGCTACAAGTTATTGAACTTTTAACGGTTGTTCATATCTATAAGCGTAAATTGTTATATTTATTTGAACCATTACTGTTTGTTAAAGTTGAATTTGCCATCTAATTAATACATTATTTAACTTTATTTCGGACTTCGTCTCCTTTACAAAACCAACAGATCTAGCACCAACACACAAAAACAAACTCGCTAGAACAGGCCAAAAACTTATCACCCTATTCCTTATTCCCACCAAATACCGCACCATACCAGAGTACCAACCAAACCATGAATTGACCATAACCAGATACCATAGATCCTAGTTTAACCAAAGACTAGTCTGACCAAGGAGCCAATTTAGTACCCCCTTTTTTTGTATTACGCATACACTAGGACAAGGCCACCAAATAAAAAAGAACCGCTCGGAAACGTTACAAGTGGTGGCAGCGTCGGCACGAACACTCGCGAATAAGGTTTTTTTTTTGTCTGATTAAGTAATTTTTTTTTCAAGGGTAACTTTTGGTTTAGGTAAAATGGAGGAAGAAATTGAAACTTCTCGCTTATTTGCCCAGGGTAGACCGGTGCTCCCCCGATCTCGATCCTGTGAAAATTTTCAAGATTTAACTCCTTCCGGAGAGATAAGTTTTCGCACGCAAAATCATTGGCCCCCACGAAAGAATTTGTATAGAGGAACCGATAAGGATGGGTTGTTTCCTTTCGACAACCGGCCATTGTTAGGGGATCCAATTTCGTCGAGGAGAGTGGCCAATGAGGATATGTATACGGACAGAAACAAGCAATTTGTATCTGATCCAGGGCAGGACCAAAACGGGGAATCGGTTGCTTATTGTCATTCCGACAATAGTGCGTTTTTGGTAAAACAGGGGAGGAATGAAAAAAAAACCCGGCAATAGGTGTATTGGAAGTGGATCTACTCCGGTATTTCCCCTGGGGTTCCCTCATAACTCTGCCAGATTTCAATCTTTGAATAGGGAAGGTCAGACGGCATCGGGTACGGATGCTCAGGGAGACCAGGACATTAATAGACGAGGTGCACCGTCTATTAGGTTATCTGATGGCAGATCAGATGGTATTTATTTTTCTAGATTTTCTGGACCAGAACGCATCCCAACACCAGGGAGCAACATACCTAGGTACCCACAGGGTCCGGAGTTGTTAAATAACATGGCAGGATCGAACCAAATTTCCCAAACCCATGTACCTATACGGATAAGTGACCAAACTTCTAAAACAAATAAAAGTATTAAGAAACCAGCCCTCTTCGATGGAGAGAGCAATTGGGAAGATTACCTTGTCCAATTTGAGCTTATTGCAGCAATTAATAAATGGGATGATACTGAAAAAGCTTTAGAATTAGCAACGAGTCTTAGGGGTACCGCTCAAAGCATATTGACCGATTTGCATCCGGAATTGCGCTTCGATTATAACCATTTAATCTCTGCTTTGGCCTCCAGATTTCAACCTAAAAACCAATCAGAAATGTATCGTGCTCGTTTAAAGAGTAAATTACGGGGTCGAACTGAGTCCATACCAGTTTTAGGCCAAGACGTAAAACGTCTTGTAAGGTTAGCTTACCCTTCCGCATCCATGGAAGTTAGAGAACAGTTAGCTTGCGATTCATTTATTGACTCGCTCAATGACGCAGACATGGAATGGGCTATTTTCCAAGCCAAAGCCAAAAACATTGACCATGCCGTTCAAGTAGCACTTGAATACGAAGCTTTCCAAAACGGTAGACGGAAACATTTTAGTAAACCTGTTCGCGCGATTGACTCCGAACCAGACAGAGATACATATTTGACCGGTCAAATTGACGACATTACTAATAGACTCGCAAAAATTGAAATTACTGAACAATCCAAAGCCAAACCAGGTGCTTGTTTTCATTGTGGGGAAATAGGTCATTTTAAGATAAATTGTCCAAAACTAAAAAGGTCACATGGCAATACTTACGGTAAACCATTTAGCCGAAATGCAAAAAGTGTTGCTGTACAAACCATGAATCGGGGTTTAAACTAGATGAAGCTGAAACAGCGGGCCATGTTTCAGCTGAGAATTTGGTTGAAGACCAAATTGAGCCCAATTCCTTGAATGATGTTAATAAAATAAAATCAATTGAAAATGATAGTTTGTACGTTGTTGTACAAATTTTTGATAATTCGATGAATTGTTTGATTGATACAGGATCCACTTTGTCCATTTTGCACCCATCACATTACCATGCAATTCCTGAAAGTAAAAGACCCACTCTTTCCAATGATTGTGGTGACCTACGTATGGCTGATGGGGGGATTCTGAAACCTTTAGGGGCTGCTATGTTCCCAGTAGATATGTCCAATTTAAGGGTGAACCATCGGTTTATTGTGGCCGATGTAGATGTTCCAATGATAATTGGTTTTGACTTTTTGAAAATGAATAAGTGTAATATTGGACATTGGAAATAAAAACTTATTCATTGGGGGTAAAACAATCCATTGCCAGGGAGAACGTAATATGGCTTCTGTTTTTAAGATAGCCATTGTGGAAGATACCCAAATTCCACCAGTTTGTGAAGTAGTTATTGATGGAAAAATTGTAGATGGGGTTCCCCATAAAGTGACTGGTGTCATTGATTCCCTAAGTTCTGAACTTACAAAAAGTGGTTGTCTTATTGCCAAAAGTGTAATTAACCCATGTCAACAGAATGTACCAATAAGGTTAATAAACCTATCTGACCAACCGGTAATTGTACATAAGAAAACAATTATAAGCCAATGCGAGTTGATTGATTCCAAATCATTACAACCTTACCAAAATGATGATTCAAATATTGGAGATTACAAAGTCTATAAAATCCAAGAGGAGTCAGATACCTCCTTACCTGAATATTTACAAGACTTGTACAAACGGTCTGTTGAAGGTTTAAATGAAAAACAAAGTCATCAAGTATATGATCTTTTATTCAGGTTCAAACATGCATTTTCTACTTCAAAATCAGACATTGGTAGAACAAATATTGTAAAACACAAAATTAATACAGGTGATGCCCTACCTTTCAAAATGCAACCCAGGCGACTTCCTATAGCTAAGAAAGAGGCGGCTTCCAAAGAAATCAAACGCCTTTTAGCAGAGGGGGTTATTGAACCTTCAAATGGCCCTTATGCCTCACCGATAGTCGTTGTTACCAAACCAGACCTATCAACTCGTCTTTGCATCGACTACCGTAGGTTAAATGCGGATACTAAGAAGGATAGTTACCCCTTACCTTTGATCAGTGACTCTTTGGATACTTTAGGTGGTTCCTCATGGTAGTTGTATTGATTTGATTTCTGGATATTACCAAGTAGAAATGGACCCTTAGCATAAGGAAAAGACTGCTTTTACCAGTCATGAAGGCTTATTCCAATTTAAAGTGATGAGTTTTGGTCTTTGCAATGCAGTGGCTACATTTCAAAGATTAATGGAGACTGTTTTAAGGGGTCTTCATTGGAAAACTTGTTTGTTGTATATTGATGACATAATTGTTTTTGCAGATGACTTTGATACCCATATCCAAAGACTAGAATCTGTTCTAGAAAGAATAGCTAATGCAGGTCTCAAAATCTCACCTAAGAAATGTCATTTCTTTCAGAGGAAAGTAAAATTTTTAGGCCACATTGTTTCGGAGGATGGTGTTTCCACTGACCCAGAGAAAATTGACTGTGTTAAAGGCTGGCCGCAACCAAAATCTGTTAGGGATGTACGAAGTTTCTTAGGGACTTGTTCCTATTATCGAAGGTTTATTAAGTCTTTCTCTGATATTGCCAGACCCCTTAATAAACTGACTGAAAAGAATGTTCGGTTTTGCTGGACTGACGACTGTACCAAAGCCTTTGAGACATTGAAAGAAAAGTTAACCCAGTCTCCTATTTTGGCTTACCCTTGTGTTGAAAAGCCCTACATTCTAGATACAGATGCAAGTGGTTTTGGTATAGGTGCTGTAATTTCTCAAGTTTTTGATGGTATTGAAAAACCAATTGCCTATTACAGTAGATCTCTGAATAAACATGAGCAGAACTACTGTGTGACAAGAAGAGAACTTCTTGCTGTTGTCGAAAGCATAAAACACTTTCACCATTACCTGTATGGGTCTACATTTAAAGTTCGCACTGACCATGGTGCACTTAGTTGGTTACGCAGATTTAAAAACCCGGAGGGACAAATTGCTAGGTGGTTAGAGGTCTTAGAGGAGACCTATAATTTTTCTATTGAACACCGCCCAGGTAGAAACCATGGGAATGCAGACGGCTTGTCCCATAGTTGTTTTCCTTGTAACTATTGTACAAAGCAGGAAACCAAGGATGACCAAATCCAAAATTCCAAGGAAAGTCACGTAAGGGCAATCCATAGTAGTGAATTGCCATCTACTAGTACCCAGGAACCAAAACCCAATTGGTTAAGTTCCAAATCTGAAATAGAAATAAGAGAAATGCAAATAAAAGACAAAAACCTCAAAGTAATTATTGAATGGCTAGAAAATAAAGACAAAAGTCCCAAAATGTCTGAAATAACGGACTGCAATCAAGAAATTAAAACTTTGTGGTCCAAAAGAGACCAATTAAGTATGGAAAAGGGGCATTGTATAGAAACTTTTGTGACTCAGAGTTGGACAGAGTAATAAAGCAATTAGTCATACCTTTGTCCTTGAGAGATGATATTTTACATATGTTACATAATGATCCTATGGCTGGCCATCTAGGTACAGCTAAGACTTTGGCTCGTCTCCAGAGTCGAGTTTATTGGCCCAACTTAAACAGAGATGTGGAACTATGGTGTAAAAGTTGTGCTGTTTGCCAAGCAAATAAACGTCCGGTTAGAAAAGCCAGGGGCGGTCTTGGTCAATATTCTGTTGGGGTGCCCATGGAACGAGTTGGTATGGATATCCTAGGTCCCTTACCCCAATCCCGAAAAGGCAACAAGTATCTTTTGATTGTTTCAGATTATTTTACACGTTGGGTAGAAGCTTATCCTATTCCAGACATAACCTCTGAAACCATATGTCAAGTTTTTATCCATGAATTTATAGCCAGATTTGGAGTCCCTAGAGAATTACATACTGATAGGGGTAGTCAATTTACTTCCCAGTTATTGCAAGAAATATGCGAAACTTTTCGCATAAATAAAACTTTCACAACATCTTTCCATCCTCAAAGTAATGGACTGGTAGAACGGTTTAACCGTACCATTGAGGAGATGTTGGCTATAACCGTTAGATCAGACCAAAGGAATTGGGATGAAATTTTACCCATAATTATGTTAGCTTACCGTTCTTCAAAACACGAGTCGACAGGATTTTCACCAAGCCTTATGATGTTTGGTCCCGAAGCGGAATTACCTATAGATTTATTACTAGGCTTACCACCCGAGGAAAAACCTAGAAGTCAAACCGACTATGTTAGGGACCTTGTTAAAAAAATGGATAAGGTTCACTCCGTTGCAGCTGAACAAATGACGGATGCACGCGAACGTCAAAAACGACAATATGACCTTAAAATCCATAAAAATCAATACCAGATTGGCTCTTTGGTTTGGTTAATTGACAATACCGTTAAGAAGGGTCTGTGCACGAAACTCAAATCCAAATGGGAAGGACCTTATGAGATAACAGAAACCATATCAGACCTAATTTATAAAATAAAACAATTTCCCTCCTCCAAACCAAAAATAGTACACCATGATAGACTCAAACCATATTTGTCTTGAACTGCATGATTTATTATTTGTCCTCTGTTTTTCAGTAGTCAGAAACAGTACCCCTGTACCAAATGTGACCAGAGCTATGACCAAGTCAGCCAGTTGAAAAGGCACCATTCTGATCGTCATGGCCCTAAATTAAAGTGTAACACACCAGGATGTGAGTTTACCTGCCCTGAATCCCGCAGGTACATGCTAAAAAATCATATGAGGGAAAGTCACCAAGCCACCATAACTGCTCCAGTGGAAAACCAGGAGAGATTTCCCCTTTCTCCACTGAGATCACCTACACCTATAAACCTATGGGAACCTACTGATATATTGTTCAACGCATGTACTAACAGTGGAATTACTGAGCCACCACGCAAGGTTGTATTGCTAGAAACTCCGACAGAAAAGGGAGATGCTAAACATCAATTAACATCCAACTATTTGCCGACCTTAACCGTACCCGACAATCCAATGCCCAGCTATTTCACCATGAAAGATGATAAAGTAACTACAATAACCAGTGACTCATACATCTTTGAACCGTCTCAACCCCAATATACAGCCATTCCGGATCCTATAAACCAACCCACCACTCCTGTCGTCACACCTCCTTTCATAAACACACCAGAAATTATCGTCCTTCCAGAAACACCACTGCAACCATCAAAGCCAAAGAAAAGTAAAAAGAAATCTAAATCTCGCTCTCAAGACCACCCTTTATTCATCGCTTCTCTTCATTTCCCAGACGGCTCCAAGTACCATGTCAACACCACCATCACCCCTGAACCTGATAATCCCAAATCCAGCAAGCCAGTCAAGACCGAAGATAAGGAAACACAATGTGAACTTATGGATCTCTCCCATTATGATAAATACCTAAAGTTTGTTCAGATGATGGACTTATTTAAGGATTAATTACAATGTGTTTATATTTACTAAGGGGGGTGGATTTTACTTTAAGTCATTGTATGAGATATTACTAGTATAACACATGTATATGTATCTCAGGGGTGTGGATTTCACTATATTTATATATCTTATTGTACTTATTATATAATAAGTCTATTATGTATATTATGTACTAAATATTGTATGTAATTTTCTTTGTGATAGTTTTTATACCGATGTCCGTATTACGAAACAAAGAATTACCGAAAACAACGATCGATAACCGACACGAACGTCAAACTCGACTCTATACGAACTAGGAGATGAACTTTATACTTGATTACGTTGGAGAAGAACTTTTAGTATCATTCATTGAGGAAGAACACACATGAAGACAGAGTTGTGAACATTAAATTGAAGTGTTAAAGATTAATATAAAGATGGACATTCTATATTTATATTCTTCTATATGGTTGTAATTATTGATATATATTATTGTTACATATGTTGTTGTTAATTAGATATGTTGTTAACTTAAAAATGTTTGAGGTCAAACATGTTTTTTTAAAGGAGGGGGAAGTGTAACAAATGTGTGTTGTTATCATATGTTGGGTAACCCCTCAGACCAGATTTTATAGTTTTTATTGATTAAACGTGTTTATCTTTTGTACTAGAGTTACAGTCATGACTGTGGGAATGTGTATTTTATTTAGTAATGTTATTTTACCTTAAACTGTGATAATTACTATCCTTATTGTTACTTTGAATTGTGTGTTATTGTCAACTTTTATTTACGCTCCATTTTTATTATCGGAACGTCTCATTGTTTTTCATAAGTTATAAAGTAAAATGACGTTTATGAAAGGTTACGAATTTTATGGAATTAACCAGTTCCGGTTTTGGTAAATTATGGTATTGCCATGGTAACTGTCGGTAAAAGTGGTAAAAGTGGTAAACCAAATCGGTAATTTTGGTAAACTACTATAAATACGCTGGAAAATTTCATTAATGTCAGCAAGCTTTACCCTGGGCCAAAATAATAAAGACAACGATTTCTATCCCGATCCCGGTTACGTAGCAGACGACAGAGATTATTGCTAAAACCCTGATCCAGTTGTTCCAAAGCCAGAACCACAAGATGCCAGAGGAAAGGTCCGTTTAATTTTCCAAGGATATTATCAATTCCGATAATATTAGTTTTGATAAGTATTAACTTAGACCCAATTTTTGAATAAGTAAAAAGAGGTTTTCTATATTAGAAAGATAAATTTTCCTCCAAAACTTAAGTCCGACAGTTACCATATCGTTACTTTTTAGTAGCTACAAGTTATTGAACTTTTAACGGTTGTTCATATCTATAAGCGTAAATTGTTATATTTATTTGAACCATTACTGTTTGTTAAAGTTGAATTTGCCATTTAATTAATACATTATTTAACTTTATTTCGGACTTCGTCTCCTTTACAAAACCAACAGATCTAGCACCAACACACAAAAACAAACTCGCTAGAACAGGCCAAAAACTTATCACCCTATTCCTTATTCCCACCAAATACCGCACCATACCAGAGTACCAACCAAACCATGAATTGACCATAACCAGATACCATAGATCATAGTTTAACCAAAGACTAGTCTGACCAAGGAGCCAATTTAGTACCCCCTTTTTTTGTATTACGCATACACTAGGACAAGGCCACCAAATAAAAAAGAACCGCTCGGAAACGTTACAGTATACAGACAGTTCAGGTGTTGGTCTACGCAACTGTCACCATGCCGTGTGACCCTGACCCCATTTTCACGCTCCAGTGACTCTGTGAACTTAGATCTTTTTTCAGACGTTAAACTTTTTTGTAAGACTTTTGTGGACGATGAATGGCTGGAAAAGTATAATAGCTAGGCATCTGATATTTGGTATACAGACAGTTGAGGTTATGGTTTACGCAACTGTCACCATGCCGTGTGACCTTGACCCCATTTTAATGCTTTAGTGACTCTGTGACTCTTTAGGCCATCTTTTTTTTGTTAGACTTTTGTGGATGATGAATTGCTGGAAAAGTTTAATCGCTAGGCATCTGATATTAGGTATACCAACAGTTGAGGTAAAGGTCTATGCACCTATCACCATGTCGTGTGACCCTTACCCCATTTTCACACTCCAGTGACCCTGAGAACTTAGGTCTTTTTTCAGGCTGTTAACTTTTTTGTAAGACTTTTGTGGACGATGAATTGCTGGAAAAGTATAATAACTAGGCATCTGATATTTGGTATACAGACATCTGAGGTTATGGTCTATCCAACTTACAGTCGATGTGTGACCCTGCATCCATTTTTACACTGTAGTGACTCTGTTTTCTTGGGTCTTTTTTTTCAGGCAGAAAACTTTTTGTAATACTTAGGTAGTTGATTTTAGTGATGGTGCTGGCAGGCGAGACATACTTTTAGTGGCCACACTTGTTTTTGTTTGGTTTGCCCATTTTTGTTAAATACAGTTCTATAGTCTTGGTTAACAGTTTCTGGTTGCTTCTTTGGATCTTATATTCGTATATCAATGTCCTTGGGTAATGTCATTTCTATTGATGGTTACCATCTTCCTGGTGGATTCACAGTTGATGTCTAAAGCGGTTTTGAATCCTCGCACTTTGCAAAGGCGGGACGAAATTAAAGTGTGTAAAGTTTTCGGTTAACAAGAAGTAGATGTTCGATTGACCCGTTGGGACCTTTTGGATTTGAGTACTTTTCATTTGTTGAATAATTTTGGTTTTTTTGACCTTACAATGTTTTGATTAAAATGCTGCTGATTAGAGGTATCTCCTTGAAAAATCGATATCCAGAATACCAAAATAAAGCGTTGTTTACCCATTTGATAATTGTATTTTTCAATATAAAGCTTGTCACCAAATATTAACAACCTAGGACTTATAGTAAATGAGTTACGAGTAAACAAAAACGGGGCGGAACTACGGATGGACACATATATACTCTCTCTCTCCTTCGATGTTGGGTATATTTATAAGGATATTTTGTTGAATAATAACATGTATGTATGTTTTACCTTACGAACTCTCCGAACTTGTCATGCAACATTTATAACGCTGGATGAAACTAGGGGTTTCACTTAGTCCTGCTAAGAATACCCCAATCCGACGGACAAAATGATTGCAATATAGCCCCCTATCTAACGAGTGGGGTTATCATTAAATACTGGAATATAAAGTCTATAGTCGTGACATTATAGGCTAGAAGCCTCTGCAGCGACTCATTACTAGACACCGCGCTTAGTACCATGGGTCGACCAGCCCATGACACACCACCGCTAGGGTTGGCTGCTCCAGTTTCAGTTAAACCGGAGACCGAAACCGTCTTCCAATACGTGTAGGGTCTACTTGGAATTCATGAGACGATATAAAACAGGTTTTCAAGCTATATCTGACATGTATGTCATCAATCTTAATTTTACTTTACTATATTTGCTAAAAAGATTGTCAGGATCGAGCTACGGTTAAAAGGTACTTGATCGACTGACAAATCTGAGTCTCTAAAACTTTTCAAGAATAATTGTCTTCCTAATTGTCTTTATAGTAGGTTGAACTTTTGTTTTTTTTTCATTTTATAATTATTTTATATATCATTTTATGGCTACAGAGCCAAGGTTTTTCCAATATCCATGTTTAACTCAAATTCCTAATATTAAGTTTAATCAACCAATTGTACTAGTGTAATAAAGATGGAAAATGGTGTTAAACGGGAAGGCAAGGGGTAAAAAAAATGGAAAACGTGGAGGGGGTGAATGGCAAACTATTGCGAAAAATCTGCAAGATAACTACAAAGGAAAAGGTATGATAAAAGCCAAATATGGCCTAATGGGAACTAGGAAATGTGCATTTATCTGTCTTGTTTAATAGACCTACGTTAAATGGTTTATATAAAACATACATGTATGTAGGACAAATAAAACACTTATTCTGCTTTCCGTTTCGTTTTCCGTTTTTGTTCCGCATTCCGTTTCTGCGTTTTAGTATCACCAATTGTGGGCACATTATATTATATCGTGCGCGCATTATATTATGTTGTGCGCACATTATATTTATATTGTGCGCACATTATATTATATTGTGCGCACATTATATTTATATTGTGCGCACATTATATTATATTGTGCGCACATCATATTATATTGTGCGCACAAAATAATATATTGCGCGCACAAAATAATATATTGTGCGCACAAAATAATATATTGTGCGCACAAAATAATATATTGTGCGCACAAAATAATATATTGTATGCACAAAATAATATATTGTGCGCACAAAATATAATATGTTGTGCGCACAATATAATATGTTGTGCGCACAATATAATATAATATGCGCACAAAATAATATAATGTGAGCACAATATAATATGATGTGCGCACAATTTAATATAATGTGCGCACAATATAATATAATATGTTGTGCGCACAATATAATATGTTGTGCGCACAATATAATATGTTGTGCGCACAATATGTTGCGCGCGCACAATATAATATGTTGCGCGCGCACAATATAATATGTTGTGCGCACAAAATAATATGTTGTGCGCACAATATAATATAATGTGCGCACAAAATATTATAATGTGCGCACAATATAATATGATGTGCGCACAATATAATATGTTGTGCGCACAAAATAATATGTTGTGCGCACAATATAATATTATGTGCGCACAATATAATATGTTGTGCGAACAAAATAATATATTGTGCGCACAAAATAATATATTGTGCGCACAAAATAATATATTGTGCGCACAAAATAATATATTGTATGCACAAAATAATATATTGTGCGCACAAAATATAATATGTTGTGCGCACAATATAATATGTTGTGCGTACAATATAATATAATATGCGCACAAAATAATATAATGTGAGCACAATATAATATGATGTGCGCACAATTTAATATAATGTGCGCACAATATAATATAATATGTTGTGCGCACAATATAATATGTTGTGCGCACAATATAATATGTTGCGCGCGCACAATATAATATGTTGTGCGCACAAAATAATATGTTGTGCGCACAATATAATATAATGTGCGCACAAAATATTATAATGTGCGCACAATATAATATGTTGTGCGCACATTATAATATGTTGCGCGCGCACAATATAATATGTTGTGCGCACAAAATAATATGTTGTGCGCACAATATAATATAATGTGCGCACAAAATATTATAATGTGCGCACAATATAATATGTTGTGCGCACAATATAATATGTTGCGCGCGCACAATATAATATGTTGTGCGCACAAAATAATATGTTGTGCGCACAATATAATATAATGTGCGCACAAAATTTTATAATGTGCGCACAATATAATATGATGTGCGCACAATATAATATGTTGTGCGCACAAAATAATATGTTGTGCGCACAATATAATATTATGTGCGCACAATATAATATGTTGTGCGCACAATATAATATGTTGTGCGCACAATATAATATGTTGAGCGCACAATATAATATGTTGCGCGCACAATATAATATGTTGTGCGCACAATATAATTTTTTTCTTTGTATGTCCCTATCCGGGCTCCGTATCATCGTAACAAAATTAATACAAATTCCTTAATACATTGAAATCATTGTTTAACGAAAGGTCGCTAATGCATCTGATATTTTTAAAAAGTATCCCCCTTGAAATGTAAACCAGGTTAAAAAATCCTTTTCAACGGGAATGGATAAATTCACCTCTGCCCTCGGTTTACCTACATGTATGTCCACCATTTTCTTACTAAACATACCATTAGCTAATTGCACACCAAGTTAATATACAGTATACAAGTAATTGATACCGCACGGTAAATGGCCATTCTAGAATGTGCATTGCTTGTACATGTCACAGAAACACGCGATTTGTGTTGAATTGATACCGCACGGTAAATGGCCATTCTAGAATGTGCAATGCTTGTACATGTCACAGAAACACGTGCACTGTTTGTACACATGTCACTATGAACACAGAAACATACAATAATAATAATCCGAACACACTATTACTGCAATGAAGTTACATTTATTTATTATCTACGAAGTTCCTTTTGCGGTTTTGATTATTTGTTTAGTTGTGTCTATCTAAACAAATAATCAAGGTTTAAATGAGTAAAAAAAATCTCAGTATTGCTAACCTTTTGAACCAAATGGACTTCCGAATTTTTACTAGATATCAGCGAAACTTCATCCGAAAAGCAAGTTATTGATATAATTAACGCTTATAGAAGCGGAAAGGTACCAATGGAGCATTTGAATATCAAAATTCTGAAAAGGCAAAAAGACAAAATCAGTTAACGCAAACGAAAACATTGAACTCAAAACCAATCGAACAGCAATCAGCACCACGAACTCGTCGTAATGAGGGTGATCTCAGGTAATCCGGGTGAGTACACAGTTCCTGTTCGTGCTTGTTGCAACACACCAGTCACATTGATAACAAAATACATAAGGAAAGATAAGCGGGCTAACACAAATCAGATTTCTTCAGAGAGAGACATACATGTATATTCATTTCTTTTTTTTTCAGGCTAATGAGTTTTGATTAGTTGGTGTTTCAAGTGAATTGTAATTTAAGTATTCCTTGAAGAAGTTCCAAACAGATATCAATAAGCCTGCAGTTTTCAAAACATAACAAAACAATTTTACCTCTAAAAAAATCAAAAACATAGCAACAAAAAGTCAAAACAAACAGTTAAGTCATCAATATACGTTCAACAAAACTTTTGGGAATAGGTAATTTTGAAACATTTTCAAACGATATGGAATAACGACTGAAATGACATCTTATGGTTAATACAGTTTGCATGAATAATGACTTTGGTCCATTGACTTGCTGGGAAATCAAACGTTTTAAAATCGTCTCCAGCTCCTCGTTGGAGTCTGAGCTGACAGAGCTAAAGTCACTATCACTATCGCCTACGTCAATGTCACAGCCAGTCCCTGGATTATCGTCCGTCTGTCTCAACAGATCTAATGCTGACGGAGTCACAAAAGCACAATTATTAAGTAGAAGTATAGCTAGTTCTTTGTGGTCATCATCTTCCATGTCTTCGAGAGCGGCATCTAGTGGTGTCATACCGCACGAGTTCTTCGAGTTGATGTCTGCTCCATACAGTAAAAGCAATCTCGCGATTTCCACAGACCCGACTTCAGCACATTTATGTAAGGGACTATCTAATTTTTTGTCGCAAATTTGTACATTTGCCTTCTTTTCGAGAATTTTGCGTACAAAATATGTATTTTGACTTTCTACTGCTGAATATAACGGTGTTTTACCATATTTGTCTGGTTCGTTAATGAGACAGTCGTGCATTAATAAGTGCGTTAATACTTTATCAAGATTGCGATCCTTTAGTGCTAACGCTGCATGAACAAATGTTTGACCATTATTTCTAATTTTAGTTTTGTAATTGACATTGCATTCATTCAGAAAATACCACACAACATCTAAGGAATTGTTTGAAATAGCTTCATACAAAGCATTTCTTTCTGGGAAAGTGTTGTTCACATCAGCGCCAGACTGGACTAACAATTTGGCTAATTCATACAAATTATACATTGCTGAATAAGTCAATGCTGTGATTAAGAGTTGTCCATCTCTTGTTTCGTGCAATGAAGCTGTTTCCACGTTAAAACCAGCTTCTAAAATCCATTTAATGACATCAAGCTTAACTTCACATTTTTGGTAGCATATACAAAGTCGGGACATGGGAGTCGATTTGACGATGCACGGTTTATGATCCTCTTTGTTTATTGTAGCCATTTTGATGCCAGTATCCGGAAAGTTTGGATTTACACCACACATTACGATGCAAGACACAGTTTCGTACAAAATACTAGTGAGTTTTACCAAATACATTAAACACAGGTAAGGGAATCCCTGTCTATTCATATAGCTGAAGTGAAAATCATCAAATATTTTAAACTTTTATGATTGTTAAGATATATTTTTGTAATAAAAATGCTACAACAGGTTTATTTTCTTTTTTAAAATTTTTTTATAAGCACTTCAGTGTGAAGGGAGACAACTATAAATCCCGCCATTTTTGCAGATGTCAAAATGACACTTTTCAGGTAAACAAAAATATTTTTCTTGAGAGCTGGAAAGCGTACCCTTTTTGTTCCCAATTTTTGCCCTTAGTGACATGCTCTTTCAAGCGATCTATTATGAAGACTTGAAATTTGGTCACAAGTCAGTGGAATTTAGCCTCAGAAATGGGATGACACCCATAAATTTTACACAAAACACCCCCTTTTTTGTTCATTTTGGACAGTTTTGATGAAATATTCAAATATGAATAAGTCTACTATGCAGGTTCCATTAAAAAGTGATGAATTTCAGCTTTTTATTGATATATAGATGTCCATATTACAGGAAAATATCTTATTTCCATTCAAGCATGAAGGTGATGTTGCTTTCATCTGATGACGTCACTTTGCAAAACTATACCTTGCACCCTTTAAAGGCATACACTTACTTTATGAATCCTTTTCAGGGTCTACTTGGTTTAGTTTTGGTCTTGGATACAATTGTCAATTTGTTAACATACACAAGACCAATGTATTGGTACAATTTTGGCTCAGTAACATTCATAATTCTCATGAAAACTCCATAGTAACCATTAAAACACTCAAAGTCATTATGCAATATGTGACGTCATTTCATACTTTTGCGACGTTTCATGTCTTTCGCATTCACAGAGGGAACAATATGTGACTTAGAATTCATTTATAGTACATAAAATTAAAAATTATCATTAACCATCTACCACATGTATACAGTAGATGCTTTTTTTTACATTTAGCTAGTAAAGTATGTTAAATGGGTGTTGCACAAATCATCTGTAATACCCAAATTCTTAAATAAACTTAAAATGACCCTATTTTATGGCAAAACTATAGGTGAAAAAAATTCCCTTTGAATGTTTTTTTAGATTAACTATGTTTAATTGCCATCACAATATTATTTTTTATTAAGTTAATTATGTTAGATTGTTTAAAAAGCATAGTATTGATATAAGCTTCACATTTCAGCTTAAAACAGTTCATGAATGCAAAAAATCCAAAAATCTTCATCGCAAGGTCTTGTATGAGAATCTGTATGTTTTCGCTATTTTTTATCGCAACGACAAAAATAAGGTACCATTGTGTTTGCAATAAGATACCGAAACAGAAAAATTTGCTTTCATCAGAGAATTCATGCATCATAATGCTTTAAACGATGCAAGACACAGTTTCGTACAAAATACTAGTGAGTTTTACCAAATACATTAAACACAGGTAAGGGAATCCCTGTCTATTCATATAGCTGAAGTGAAAATCATCAAATATTTTAAACTTTTATGATTGTTAAGATATATTTTTGTAATAAAAATGCTACAACAGGTTTATTTTCTTTTTTAAAATTTTTTTATAAGCACTTCAGTGTGAAGGGAGACAACTATAAATCCCGCCATTTTTGCAGATGTCAAAATGACACTTTTCAGGTAAACAAAAATATTTTTCTTGAGAGCTGGAAAGCGTACCCTTTTTGTTCCCAATTTTTGCCCTTAGTGACATGCTCTTTCAAGCGATCTATTATGAAGACTTGAAATTTGGTCACAAGTCAGTGGAATTTAGCCTCAGAAATGGGATGACACCCATAAATTTTACACAAAACACCCCCTTTTTTGTTCATTTTGGACAGTTTTGATGAAATATTCAAATATGAATAAGTCTACTATGCAGGTTCCATTAAAAAGTGATGAATTTCAGCTTTTTATTGATATATAGATGTCCATATTACAGGAAAATATCTTATTTCCATTCAAGCATGAAGGTGATGTTGCTTTCATCTGATGACGTCACTTTGCAAAACTATACCTTGCACCCTTTAAAGGCATACACTTACTTTATGAATCCTTTTCAGGGTCTACTTGGTTTAGTTTTGGTCTTGGATACAATTGTCAATTTGTTAACATACACAAGACCAATGTATTGGTACAATTTTGGCTCAGTAACATTCATAATTCTCATGAAAACTCCATAGTAACCATTAAAACACTCAAAGTCATTATGCAATATGTGACGTCATTTCATACTTTTGCGACGTTTCATGTCTTTCGCATTCACAGAGGGAACAATATGTGACTTAGAATTCATTTATAGTACATAAAATTAAAAATTATCATTAACCATCTACCACATGTATACAGTAGATGCTTTTTTTTACATTTAGCTAGTAAAGTATGTTAAATGGGTGTTGCACAAATCATCTGTAATACCCAAATTCTTAAATAAACTTAAAATGACCCTATTTTATGGCAAAACTATAGGTGAAAAAAATTCCCTTTGAATGTTTTTTTAGATTAACTATGTTTAATTGCCATCACAATATTATTTTTTATTAAGTTAATTATGTTAGATTGTTTAAAAAGCATAGTATTGATATAAGCTTCACATTTCAGCTTAAAACAGTTCATGAATGCAAAAAATCCAAAAATCTTCATCGCAAGGTCTTGTATGAGAATCTGTATGTTTTCGCTATTTTTTATCGCAACGACAAAAATAAGGTACCATTGTGTTTGCAATAAGATACCGAAACAGAAAAATTTGCTTTCATCAGAGAATTCATGCATCATAATGCTTTAAACGATGCAAGACACAGTTTCGTACAAAATACTAGTGAGTTTTACCAAATACATTAAACACAGGTAAGGGAATCCCTGTCTATTCATATAGCTGAAGTGAAAATCATCAAATATTTTAAACTTTTATGATTGTTAAGATATATTTTTGTAATAAAAATGCTACAACAGGTTTATTTTCTTTTTTAAAATTTTTTTATAAGCACTTCAGTGTGAAGGGAGACAACTATAAATCCCGCCATTTTTGCAGATGTCAAAATGACACTTTTCAGGTAAACAAAAATATTTTTCTTGAGAGCTGGAAAGCGTACCCTTTTTGTTCCCAATTTTTGCCCTTAGTGACATGCTCTTTCAAGCGATCTATTATGAAGACTTGAAATTTGGTCACAAGTCAGTGGAATTTAGCCTCAGAAATGGGATGACACCCATAAATTTTACACAAAACACCCCCTTTTTTGTTCATTTTGGACAGTTTTGATGAAATATTCAAATATGAATAAGTCTACTATGCAGGTTCCATTAAAAAGTGATGAATTTCAGCTTTTTATTGATATATAGATGTCCATATTACAGGAAAATATCTTATTTCCATTCAAGCATGAAGGTGATGTTGCTTTCATCTGATGACGTCACTTTGCAAAACTATACCTTGCACCCTTTAAAGGCATACACTTACTTTATGAATCCTTTTCAGGGTCTACTTGGTTTAGTTTTGGTCTTGGATACAATTGTCAATTTGTTAACATACACAAGACCAATGTATTGGTACAATTTTGGCTCAGTAACATTCATAATTCTCATGAAAACTCCATAGTAACCATTAAAACACTCAAAGTCATTATGCAATATGTGACGTCATTTCATACTTTTGCGACGTTTCATGTCTTTCGCATTCACAGAGGGAACAATATGTGACTTAGAATTCATTTATAGTACATAAAATTAAAAATTATCATTAACCATCTACCACATGTATACAGTAGATGCTTTTTTTTACATTTAGCTAGTAAAGTATGTTAAATGGGTGTTGCACAAATCATCTGTAATACCCAAATTCTTAAATAAACTTAAAATGACCCTATTTTATGGCAAAACTATAGGTGAAAAAAATTCCCTTTGAATGTTTTTTTAGATTAACTATGTTTAATTGCCATCACAATATTATTTTTTATTAAGTTAATTATGTTAGATTGTTTAAAAAGCATAGTATTGATATAAGCTTCACATTTCAGCTTAAAACAGTTCATGAATGCAAAAAATCCAAAAATCTTCATCGCAAGGTCTTGTATGAGAATCTGTATGTTTTCGCTATTTTTTATCGCAACGACAAAAATAAGGTACCATTGTGTTTGCAATAAGATACCGAAACAGAAAAATTTGCTTTCATCAGAGAATTCATGCATCATAATGCTTTAAACGATGCAAGACACAGTTTCGTACAAAATACTAGTGAGTTTTACCAAATACATTAAACACAGGTAAGGGAATCCCTGTCTATTCATATAGCTGAAGTGAAAATCATCAAATATTTTAAACTTTTATGATTGTTAAGATATATTTTTGTAATAAAAATGCTACAACAGGTTTATTTTCTTTTTTAAAATTTTTTTATAAGCACTTCAGTGTGAAGGGAGACAACTATAAATCCCGCCATTTTTGCAGATGTCAAAATGACACTTTTCAGGTAAACAAAAATATTTTTCTTGAGAGCTGGAAAGCGTACCCTTTTTGTTCCCAATTTTTGCCCTTAGTGACATGCTCTTTCAAGCGATCTATTATGAAGACTTGAAATTTGGTCACAAGTCAGTGGAATTTAGCCTCAGAAATGGGATGACACCCATAAATTTTACACAAAACACCCCCTTTTTTGTTCATTTTGGACAGTTTTGATGAAATATTCAAATATGAATAAGTCTACTATGCAGGTTCCATTAAAAAGTGATGAATTTCAGCTTTTTATTGATATATAGATGTCCATATTACAGGAAAATATCTTATTTCCATTCAAGCATGAAGGTGATGTTGCTTTCATCTGATGACGTCACTTTGCAAAACTATACCTTGCACCCTTTAAAGGCATACACTTACTTTATGAATCCTTTTCAGGGTCTACTTGGTTTAGTTTTGGTCTTGGATACAATTGTCAATTTGTTAACATACACAAGACCAATGTATTGGTACAATTTTGGCTCAGTAACATTCATAATTCTCATGAAAACTCCATAGTAACCATTAAAACACTCAAAGTCATTATGCAATATGTGACGTCATTTCATACTTTTGCGACGTTTCATGTCTTTCGCATTCACAGAGGGAACAATATGTGACTTAGAATTCATTTATAGTACATAAAATTAAAAATTATCATTAACCATCTACCACATGTATACAGTAGATGCTTTTTTTTACATTTAGCTAGTAAAGTATGTTAAATGGGTGTTGCACAAATCATCTGTAATACCCAAATTCTTAAATAAACTTAAAATGACCCTATTTTATGGCAAAACTATAGGTGAAAAAAATTCCCTTTGAATGTTTTTTTAGATTAACTATGTTTAATTGCCATCACAATATTATTTTTTATTAAGTTAATTATGTTAGATTGTTTAAAAAGCATAGTATTGATATAAGCTTCACATTTCAGCTTAAAACAGTTCATGAATGCAAAAAATCCAAAAATCTTCATCGCAAGGTCTTGTATGAGAATCTGTATGTTTTCGCTATTTTTTATCGCAACGACAAAAATAAGGTACCATTGTGTTTGCAATAAGATACCGAAACAGAAAAATTTGCTTTCATCAGAGAATTCATGCATCATAATGCTTTAAACGATGCAAGACACAGTTTCGTACAAAATACTAGTGAGTTTTACCAAATACATTAAACACAGGTAAGGGAATCCCTGTCTATTCATATAGCTGAAGTGAAAATCATCAAATATTTTAAACTTTTATGATTGTTAAGATATATTTTTGTAATAAAAATGCTACAACAGGTTTATTTTCTTTTTTAAAATTTTTTTATAAGCACTTCAGTGTGAAGGGAGACAACTATAAATCCCGCCATTTTTGCAGATGTCAAAATGACACTTTTCAGGTAAACAAAAATATTTTTCTTGAGAGCTGGAAAGCGTACCCTTTTTGTTCCCAATTTTTGCCCTTAGTGACATGCTCTTTCAAGCGATCTATTATGAAGACTTGAAATTTGGTCACAAGTCAGTGGAATTTAGCCTCAGAAATGGGATGACACCCATAAATTTTACACAAAACACCCCCTTTTTTGTTCATTTTGGACAGTTTTGATGAAATATTCAAATATGAATAAGTCTACTATGCAGGTTCCATTAAAAAGTGATGAATTTCAGCTTTTTATTGATATATAGATGTCCATATTACAGGAAAATATCTTATTTCCATTCAAGCATGAAGGTGATGTTGCTTTCATCTGATGACGTCACTTTGCAAAACTATACCTTGCACCCTTTAAAGGCATACACTTACTTTATGAATCCTTTTCAGGGTCTACTTGGTTTAGTTTTGGTCTTGGATACAATTGTCAATTTGTTAACATACACAAGACCAATGTATTGGTACAATTTTGGCTCAGTAACATTCATAATTCTCATGAAAACTCCATAGTAACCATTAAAACACTCAAAGTCATTATGCAATATGTGACGTCATTTCATACTTTTGCGACGTTTCATGTCTTTCGCATTCACAGAGGGAACAATATGTGACTTAGAATTCATTTATAGTACATAAAATTAAAAATTATCATTAACCATCTACCACATGTATACAGTAGATGCTTTTTTTTACATTTAGCTAGTAAAGTATGTTAAATGGGTGTTGCACAAATCATCTGTAATACCCAAATTCTTAAATAAACTTAAAATGACCCTATTTTATGGCAAAACTATAGGTGAAAAAAATTCCCTTTGAATGTTTTTTTAGATTAACTATGTTTAATTGCCATCACAATATTATTTTTTATTAAGTTAATTATGTTAGATTGTTTAAAAAGCATAGTATTGATATAAGCTTCACATTTCAGCTTAAAACAGTTCATGAATGCAAAAAATCCAAAAATCTTCATCGCAAGGTCTTGTATGAGAATCTGTATGTTTTCGCTATTTTTTATCGCAACGACAAAAATAAGGTACCATTGTGTTTGCAATAAGATACCGAAACAGAAAAATTTGCTTTCATCAGAGAATTCATGCATCATAATGCTTTAAACGATGCAAGACACAGTTTCGTACAAAATACTAGTGAGTTTTACCAAATACATTAAACACAGGTAAGGGAATCCCTGTCTATTCATATAGCTGAAGTGAAAATCATCAAATATTTTAAACTTTTATGATTGTTAAGATATATTTTTGTAATAAAAATGCTACAACAGGTTTATTTTCTTTTTTAAAATTTTTTTATAAGCACTTCAGTGTGAAGGGAGACAACTATAAATCCCGCCATTTTTGCAGATGTCAAAATGACACTTTTCAGGTAAACAAAAATATTTTTCTTGAGAGCTGGAAAGCGTACCCTTTTTGTTCCCAATTTTTGCCCTTAGTGACATGCTCTTTCAAGCGATCTATTATGAAGACTTGAAATTTGGTCACAAGTCAGTGGAATTTAGCCTCAGAAATGGGATGACACCCATAAATTTTACACAAAACACCCCCTTTTTTGTTCATTTTGGACAGTTTTGATGAAATATTCAAATATGAATAAGTCTACTATGCAGGTTCCATTAAAAAGTGATGAATTTCAGCTTTTTATTGATATATAGATGTCCATATTACAGGAAAATATCTTATTTCCATTCAAGCATGAAGGTGATGTTGCTTTCATCTGATGACGTCACTTTGCAAAACTATACCTTGCACCCTTTAAAGGCATACACTTACTTTATGAATCCTTTTCAGGGTCTACTTGGTTTAGTTTTGGTCTTGGATACAATTGTCAATTTGTTAACATACACAAGACCAATGTATTGGTACAATTTTGGCTCAGTAACATTCATAATTCTCATGAAAACTCCATAGTAACCATTAAAACACTCAAAGTCATTATGCAATATGTGACGTCATTTCATACTTTTGCGACGTTTCATGTCTTTCGCATTCACAGAGGGAACAATATGTGACTTAGAATTCATTTATAGTACATAAAATTAAAAATTATCATTAACCATCTACCACATGTATACAGTAGATGCTTTTTTTTACATTTAGCTAGTAAAGTATGTTAAATGGGTGTTGCACAAATCATCTGTAATACCCAAATTCTTAAATAAACTTAAAATGACCCTATTTTATGGCAAAACTATAGGTGAAAAAAATTCCCTTTGAATGTTTTTTTAGATTAACTATGTTTAATTGCCATCACAATATTATTTTTTATTAAGTTAATTATGTTAGATTGTTTAAAAAGCATAGTATTGATATAAGCTTCACATTTCAGCTTAAAACAGTTCATGAATGCAAAAAATCCAAAAATCTTCATCGCAAGGTCTTGTATGAGAATCTGTATGTTTTCGCTATTTTTTATCGCAACGACAAAAATAAGGTACCATTGTGTTTGCAATAAGATACCGAAACAGAAAAATTTGCTTTCATCAGAGAATTCATGCATCATAATGCTTTAAACGATGCAAGACACAGTTTCGTACAAAATACTAGTGAGTTTTACCAAATACATTAAACACAGGTAAGGGAATCCCTGTCTATTCATATAGCTGAAGTGAAAATCATCAAATATTTTAAACTTTTATGATTGTTAAGATATATTTTTGTAATAAAAATGCTACAACAGGTTTATTTTCTTTTTTAAAATTTTTTTATAAGCACTTCAGTGTGAAGGGAGACAACTATAAATCCCGCCATTTTTGCAGATGTCAAAATGACACTTTTCAGGTAAACAAAAATATTTTTCTTGAGAGCTGGAAAGCGTACCCTTTTTGTTCCCAATTTTTGCCCTTAGTGACATGCTCTTTCAAGCGATCTATTATGAAGACTTGAAATTTGGTCACAAGTCAGTGGAATTTAGCCTCAGAAATGGGATGACACCCATAAATTTTACACAAAACACCCCCTTTTTTGTTCATTTTGGACAGTTTTGATGAAATATTCAAATATGAATAAGTCTACTATGCAGGTTCCATTAAAAAGTGATGAATTTCAGCTTTTTATTGATATATAGATGTCCATATTACAGGAAAATATCTTATTTCCATTCAAGCATGAAGGTGATGTTGCTTTCATCTGATGACGTCACTTTGCAAAACTATACCTTGCACCCTTTAAAGGCATACACTTACTTTATGAATCCTTTTCAGGGTCTACTTGGTTTAGTTTTGGTCTTGGATACAATTGTCAATTTGTTAACATACACAAGACCAATGTATTGGTACAATTTTGGCTCAGTAACATTCATAATTCTCATGAAAACTCCATAGTAACCATTAAAACACTCAAAGTCATTATGCAATATGTGACGTCATTTCATACTTTTGCGACGTTTCATGTCTTTCGCATTCACAGAGGGAACAATATGTGACTTAGAATTCATTTATAGTACATAAAATTAAAAATTATCATTAACCATCTACCACATGTATACAGTAGATGCTTTTTTTTACATTTAGCTAGTAAAGTATGTTAAATGGGTGTTGCACAAATCATCTGTAATACCCAAATTCTTAAATAAACTTAAAATGACCCTATTTTATGGCAAAACTATAGGTGAAAAAAATTCCCTTTGAATGTTTTTTTAGATTAACTATGTTTAATTGCCATCACAATATTATTTTTTATTAAGTTAATTATGTTAGATTGTTTAAAAAGCATAGTATTGATATAAGCTTCACATTTCAGCTTAAAACAGTTCATGAATGCAAAAAATCCAAAAATCTTCATCGCAAGGTCTTGTATGAGAATCTGTATGTTTTCGCTATTTTTTATCGCAACGACAAAAATAAGGTACCATTGTGTTTGCAATAAGATACCGAAACAGAAAAATTTGCTTTCATCAGAGAATTCATGCATCATAATGCTTTAAACGATGCAAGACACAGTTTCGTACAAAATACTAGTGAGTTTTACCAAATACATTAAACACAGGTAAGGGAATCCCTGTCTATTCATATAGCTGAAGTGAAAATCATCAAATATTTTAAACTTTTATGATTGTTAAGATATATTTTTGTAATAAAAATGCTACAACAGGTTTATTTTCTTTTTTAAAATTTTTTTATAAGCACTTCAGTGTGAAGGGAGACAACTATAAATCCCGCCATTTTTGCAGATGTCAAAATGACACTTTTCAGGTAAACAAAAATATTTTTCTTGAGAGCTGGAAAGCGTACCCTTTTTGTTCCCAATTTTTGCCCTTAGTGACATGCTCTTTCAAGCGATCTATTATGAAGACTTGAAATTTGGTCACAAGTCAGTGGAATTTAGCCTCAGAAATGGGATGACACCCATAAATTTTACACAAAACACCCCCTTTTTTGTTCATTTTGGACAGTTTTGATGAAATATTCAAATATGAATAAGTCTACTATGCAGGTTCCATTAAAAAGTGATGAATTTCAGCTTTTTATTGATATATAGATGTCCATATTACAGGAAAATATCTTATTTCCATTCAAGCATGAAGGTGATGTTGCTTTCATCTGATGACGTCACTTTGCAAAACTATACCTTGCACCCTTTAAAGGCATACACTTACTTTATGAATCCTTTTCAGGGTCTACTTGGTTTAGTTTTGGTCTTGGATACAATTGTCAATTTGTTAACATACACAAGACCAATGTATTGGTACAATTTTGGCTCAGTAACATTCATAATTCTCATGAAAACTCCATAGTAACCATTAAAACACTCAAAGTCATTATGCAATATGTGACGTCATTTCATACTTTTGCGACGTTTCATGTCTTTCGCATTCACAGAGGGAACAATATGTGACTTAGAATTCATTTATAGTACATAAAATTAAAAATTATCATTAACCATCTACCACATGTATACAGTAGATGCTTTTTTTTACATTTAGCTAGTAAAGTATGTTAAATGGGTGTTGCACAAATCATCTGTAATACCCAAATTCTTAAATAAACTTAAAATGACCCTATTTTATGGCAAAACTATAGGTGAAAAAAATTCCCTTTGAATGTTTTTTTAGATTAACTATGTTTAATTGCCATCACAATATTATTTTTTATTAAGTTAATTATGTTAGATTGTTTAAAAAGCATAGTATTGATATAAGCTTCACATTTCAGCTTAAAACAGTTCATGAATGCAAAAAATCCAAAAATCTTCATCGCAAGGTCTTGTATGAGAATCTGTATGTTTTCGCTATTTTTTATCGCAACGACAAAAATAAGGTACCATTGTGTTTGCAATAAGATACCGAAACAGAAAAATTTGCTTTCATCAGAGAATTCATGCATCATAATGCTTTAAACGATGCAAGACACAGTTTCGTACAAAATACTAGTGAGTTTTACCAAATACATTAAACACAGGTAAGGGAATCCCTGTCTATTCATATAGCTGAAGTGAAAATCATCAAATATTTTAAACTTTTATGATTGTTAAGATATATTTTTGTAATAAAAATGCTACAACAGGTTTATTTTCTTTTTTAAAATTTTTTTATAAGCACTTCAGTGTGAAGGGAGACAACTATAAATCCCGCCATTTTTGCAGATGTCAAAATGACACTTTTCAGGTAAACAAAAATATTTTTCTTGAGAGCTGGAAAGCGTACCCTTTTTGTTCCCAATTTTTGCCCTTAGTGACATGCTCTTTCAAGCGATCTATTATGAAGACTTGAAATTTGGTCACAAGTCAGTGGAATTTAGCCTCAGAAATGGGATGACACCCATAAATTTTACACAAAACACCCCCTTTTTTGTTCATTTTGGACAGTTTTGATGAAATATTCAAATATGAATAAGTCTACTATGCAGGTTCCATTAAAAAGTGATGAATTTCAGCTTTTTATTGATATATAGATGTCCATATTACAGGAAAATATCTTATTTCCATTCAAGCATGAAGGTGATGTTGCTTTCATCTGATGACGTCACTTTGCAAAACTATACCTTGCACCCTTTAAAGGCATACACTTACTTTATGAATCCTTTTCAGGGTCTACTTGGTTTAGTTTTGGTCTTGGATACAATTGTCAATTTGTTAACATACACAAGACCAATGTATTGGTACAATTTTGGCTCAGTAACATTCATAATTCTCATGAAAACTCCATAGTAACCATTAAAACACTCAAAGTCATTATGCAATATGTGACGTCATTTCATACTTTTGCGACGTTTCATGTCTTTCGCATTCACAGAGGGAACAATATGTGACTTAGAATTCATTTATAGTACATAAAATTAAAAATTATCATTAACCATCTACCACATGTATACAGTAGATGCTTTTTTTTACATTTAGCTAGTAAAGTATGTTAAATGGGTGTTGCACAAATCATCTGTAATACCCAAATTCTTAAATAAACTTAAAATGACCCTATTTTATGGCAAAACTATAGGTGAAAAAAATTCCCTTTGAATGTTTTTTTAGATTAACTATGTTTAATTGCCATCACAATATTATTTTTTATTAAGTTAATTATGTTAGATTGTTTAAAAAGCATAGTATTGATATAAGCTTCACATTTCAGCTTAAAACAGTTCATGAATGCAAAAAATCCAAAAATCTTCATCGCAAGGTCTTGTATGAGAATCTGTATGTTTTCGCTATTTTTTATCGCAACGACAAAAATAAGGTACCATTGTGTTTGCAATAAGATACCGAAACAGAAAAATTTGCTTTCATCAGAGAATTCATGCATCATAATGCTTTAAACGATGCAAGACACAGTTTCGTACAAAATACTAGTGAGTTTTACCAAATACATTAAACACAGGTAAGGGAATCCCTGTCTATTCATATAGCTGAAGTGAAAATCATCAAATATTTTAAACTTTTATGATTGTTAAGATATATTTTTGTAATAAAAATGCTACAACAGGTTTATTTTCTTTTTTAAAATTTTTTTATAAGCACTTCAGTGTGAAGGGAGACAACTATAAATCCCGCCATTTTTGCAGATGTCAAAATGACACTTTTCAGGTAAACAAAAATATTTTTCTTGAGAGCTGGAAAGCGTACCCTTTTTGTTCCCAATTTTTGCCCTTAGTGACATGCTCTTTCAAGCGATCTATTATGAAGACTTGAAATTTGGTCACAAGTCAGTGGAATTTAGCCTCAGAAATGGGATGACACCCATAAATTTTACACAAAACACCCCCTTTTTTGTTCATTTTGGACAGTTTTGATGAAATATTCAAATATGAATAAGTCTACTATGCAGGTTCCATTAAAAAGTGATGAATTTCAGCTTTTTATTGATATATAGATGTCCATATTACAGGAAAATATCTTATTTCCATTCAAGCATGAAGGTGATGTTGCTTTCATCTGATGACGTCACTTTGCAAAACTATACCTTGCACCCTTTAAAGGCATACACTTACTTTATGAATCCTTTTCAGGGTCTACTTGGTTTAGTTTTGGTCTTGGATACAATTGTCAATTTGTTAACATACACAAGACCAATGTATTGGTACAATTTTGGCTCAGTAACATTCATAATTCTCATGAAAACTCCATAGTAACCATTAAAACACTCAAAGTCATTATGCAATATGTGACGTCATTTCATACTTTTGCGACGTTTCATGTCTTTCGCATTCACAGAGGGAACAATATGTGACTTAGAATTCATTTATAGTACATAAAATTAAAAATTATCATTAACCATCTACCACATGTATACAGTAGATGCTTTTTTTTACATTTAGCTAGTAAAGTATGTTAAATGGGTGTTGCACAAATCATCTGTAATACCCAAATTCTTAAATAAACTTAAAATGACCCTATTTTATGGCAAAACTATAGGTGAAAAAAATTCCCTTTGAATGTTTTTTTAGATTAACTATGTTTAATTGCCATCACAATATTATTTTTTATTAAGTTAATTATGTTAGATTGTTTAAAAAGCATAGTATTGATATAAGCTTCACATTTCAGCTTAAAACAGTTCATGAATGCAAAAAATCCAAAAATCTTCATCGCAAGGTCTTGTATGAGAATCTGTATGTTTTCGCTATTTTTTATCGCAACGACAAAAATAAGGTACCATTGTGTTTGCAATAAGATACCGAAACAGAAAAATTTGCTTTCATCAGAGAATTCATGCATCATAATGCTTTAAACGATGCAAGACACAGTTTCGTACAAAATACTAGTGAGTTTTACCAAATACATTAAACACAGGTAAGGGAATCCCTGTCTATTCATATAGCTGAAGTGAAAATCATCAAATATTTTAAACTTTTATGATTGTTAAGATATATTTTTGTAATAAAAATGCTACAACAGGTTTATTTTCTTTTTTAAAATTTTTTTATAAGCACTTCAGTGTGAAGGGAGACAACTATAAATCCCGCCATTTTTGCAGATGTCAAAATGACACTTTTCAGGTAAACAAAAATATTTTTCTTGAGAGCTGGAAAGCGTACCCTTTTTGTTCCCAATTTTTGCCCTTAGTGACATGCTCTTTCAAGCGATCTATTATGAAGACTTGAAATTTGGTCACAAGTCAGTGGAATTTAGCCTCAGAAATGGGATGACACCCATAAATTTTACACAAAACACCCCCTTTTTTGTTCATTTTGGACAGTTTTGATGAAATATTCAAATATGAATAAGTCTACTATGCAGGTTCCATTAAAAAGTGATGAATTTCAGCTTTTTATTGATATATAGATGTCCATATTACAGGAAAATATCTTATTTCCATTCAAGCATGAAGGTGATGTTGCTTTCATCTGATGACGTCACTTTGCAAAACTATACCTTGCACCCTTTAAAGGCATACACTTACTTTATGAATCCTTTTCAGGGTCTACTTGGTTTAGTTTTGGTCTTGGATACAATTGTCAATTTGTTAACATACACAAGACCAATGTATTGGTACAATTTTGGCTCAGTAACATTCATAATTCTCATGAAAACTCCATAGTAACCATTAAAACACTCAAAGTCATTATGCAATATGTGACGTCATTTCATACTTTTGCGACGTTTCATGTCTTTCGCATTCACAGAGGGAACAATATGTGACTTAGAATTCATTTATAGTACATAAAATTAAAAATTATCATTAACCATCTACCACATGTATACAGTAGATGCTTTTTTTTACATTTAGCTAGTAAAGTATGTTAAATGGGTGTTGCACAAATCATCTGTAATACCCAAATTCTTAAATAAACTTAAAATGACCCTATTTTATGGCAAAACTATAGGTGAAAAAAATTCCCTTTGAATGTTTTTTTAGATTAACTATGTTTAATTGCCATCACAATATTATTTTTTATTAAGTTAATTATGTTAGATTGTTTAAAAAGCATAGTATTGATATAAGCTTCACATTTCAGCTTAAAACAGTTCATGAATGCAAAAAATCCAAAAATCTTCATCGCAAGGTCTTGTATGAGAATCTGTATGTTTTCGCTATTTTTTATCGCAACGACAAAAATAAGGTACCATTGTGTTTGCAATAAGATACCGAAACAGAAAAATTTGCTTTCATCAGAGAATTCATGCATCATAATGCTTTAAACGATGCAAGACACAGTTTCGTACAAAATACTAGTGAGTTTTACCAAATACATTAAACACAGGTAAGGGAATCCCTGTCTATTCATATAGCTGAAGTGAAAATCATCAAATATTTTAAACTTTTATGATTGTTAAGATATATTTTTGTAATAAAAATGCTACAACAGGTTTATTTTCTTTTTTAAAATTTTTTTATAAGCACTTCAGTGTGAAGGGAGACAACTATAAATCCCGCCATTTTTGCAGATGTCAAAATGACACTTTTCAGGTAAACAAAAATATTTTTCTTGAGAGCTGGAAAGCGTACCCTTTTTGTTCCCAATTTTTGCCCTTAGTGACATGCTCTTTCAAGCGATCTATTATGAAGACTTGAAATTTGGTCACAAGTCAGTGGAATTTAGCCTCAGAAATGGGATGACACCCATAAATTTTACACAAAACACCCCCTTTTTTGTTCATTTTGGACAGTTTTGATGAAATATTCAAATATGAATAAGTCTACTATGCAGGTTCCATTAAAAAGTGATGAATTTCAGCTTTTTATTGATATATAGATGTCCATATTACAGGAAAATATCTTATTTCCATTCAAGCATGAAGGTGATGTTGCTTTCATCTGATGACGTCACTTTGCAAAACTATACCTTGCACCCTTTAAAGGCATACACTTACTTTATGAATCCTTTTCAGGGTCTACTTGGTTTAGTTTTGGTCTTGGATACAATTGTCAATTTGTTAACATACACAAGACCAATGTATTGGTACAATTTTGGCTCAGTAACATTCATAATTCTCATGAAAACTCCATAGTAACCATTAAAACACTCAAAGTCATTATGCAATATGTGACGTCATTTCATACTTTTGCGACGTTTCATGTCTTTCGCATTCACAGAGGGAACAATATGTGACTTAGAATTCATTTATAGTACATAAAATTAAAAATTATCATTAACCATCTACCACATGTATACAGTAGATGCTTTTTTTTACATTTAGCTAGTAAAGTATGTTAAATGGGTGTTGCACAAATCATCTGTAATACCCAAATTCTTAAATAAACTTAAAATGACCCTATTTTATGGCAAAACTATAGGTGAAAAAAATTCCCTTTGAATGTTTTTTTAGATTAACTATGTTTAATTGCCATCACAATATTATTTTTTATTAAGTTAATTATGTTAGATTGTTTAAAAAGCATAGTATTGATATAAGCTTCACATTTCAGCTTAAAACAGTTCATGAATGCAAAAAATCCAAAAATCTTCATCGCAAGGTCTTGTATGAGAATCTGTATGTTTTCGCTATTTTTTATCGCAACGACAAAAATAAGGTACCATTGTGTTTGCAATAAGATACCGAAACAGAAAAATTTGCTTTCATCAGAGAATTCATGCATCATAATGCTTTAAACGATGCAAGACACAGTTTCGTACAAAATACTAGTGAGTTTTACCAAATACATTAAACACAGGTAAGGGAATCCCTGTCTATTCATATAGCTGAAGTGAAAATCATCAAATATTTTAAACTTTTATGATTGTTAAGATATATTTTTGTAATAAAAATGCTACAACAGGTTTATTTTCTTTTTTAAAATTTTTTTATAAGCACTTCAGTGTGAAGGGAGACAACTATAAATCCCGCCATTTTTGCAGATGTCAAAATGACACTTTTCAGGTAAACAAAAATATTTTTCTTGAGAGCTGGAAAGCGTACCCTTTTTGTTCCCAATTTTTGCCCTTAGTGACATGCTCTTTCAAGCGATCTATTATGAAGACTTGAAATTTGGTCACAAGTCAGTGGAATTTAGCCTCAGAAATGGGATGACACCCATAAATTTTACACAAAACACCCCCTTTTTTGTTCATTTTGGACAGTTTTGATGAAATATTCAAATATGAATAAGTCTACTATGCAGGTTCCATTAAAAAGTGATGAATTTCAGCTTTTTATTGATATATAGATGTCCATATTACAGGAAAATATCTTATTTCCATTCAAGCATGAAGGTGATGTTGCTTTCATCTGATGACGTCACTTTGCAAAACTATACCTTGCACCCTTTAAAGGCATACACTTACTTTATGAATCCTTTTCAGGGTCTACTTGGTTTAGTTTTGGTCTTGGATACAATTGTCAATTTGTTAACATACACAAGACCAATGTATTGGTACAATTTTGGCTCAGTAACATTCATAATTCTCATGAAAACTCCATAGTAACCATTAAAACACTCAAAGTCATTATGCAATATGTGACGTCATTTCATACTTTTGCGACGTTTCATGTCTTTCGCATTCACAGAGGGAACAATATGTGACTTAGAATTCATTTATAGTACATAAAATTAAAAATTATCATTAACCATCTACCACATGTATACAGTAGATGCTTTTTTTTACATTTAGCTAGTAAAGTATGTTAAATGGGTGTTGCACAAATCATCTGTAATACCCAAATTCTTAAATAAACTTAAAATGACCCTATTTTATGGCAAAACTATAGGTGAAAAAAATTCCCTTTGAATGTTTTTTTAGATTAACTATGTTTAATTGCCATCACAATATTATTTTTTATTAAGTTAATTATGTTAGATTGTTTAAAAAGCATAGTATTGATATAAGCTTCACATTTCAGCTTAAAACAGTTCATGAATGCAAAAAATCCAAAAATCTTCATCGCAAGGTCTTGTATGAGAATCTGTATGTTTTCGCTATTTTTTATCGCAACGACAAAAATAAGGTACCATTGTGTTTGCAATAAGATACCGAAACAGAAAAATTTGCTTTCATCAGAGAATTCATGCATCATAATGCTTTAAACGATGCAAGACACAGTTTCGTACAAAATACTAGTGAGTTTTACCAAATACATTAAACACAGGTAAGGGAATCCCTGTCTATTCATATAGCTGAAGTGAAAATCATCAAATATTTTAAACTTTTATGATTGTTAAGATATATTTTTGTAATAAAAATGCTACAACAGGTTTATTTTCTTTTTTAAAATTTTTTTATAAGCACTTCAGTGTGAAGGGAGACAACTATAAATCCCGCCATTTTTGCAGATGTCAAAATGACACTTTTCAGGTAAACAAAAATATTTTTCTTGAGAGCTGGAAAGCGTACCCTTTTTGTTCCCAATTTTTGCCCTTAGTGACATGCTCTTTCAAGCGATCTATTATGAAGACTTGAAATTTGGTCACAAGTCAGTGGAATTTAGCCTCAGAAATGGGATGACACCCATAAATTTTACACAAAACACCCCCTTTTTTGTTCATTTTGGACAGTTTTGATGAAATATTCAAATATGAATAAGTCTACTATGCAGGTTCCATTAAAAAGTGATGAATTTCAGCTTTTTATTGATATATAGATGTCCATATTACAGGAAAATATCTTATTTCCATTCAAGCATGAAGGTGATGTTGCTTTCATCTGATGACGTCACTTTGCAAAACTATACCTTGCACCCTTTAAAGGCATACACTTACTTTATGAATCCTTTTCAGGGTCTACTTGGTTTAGTTTTGGTCTTGGATACAATTGTCAATTTGTTAACATACACAAGACCAATGTATTGGTACAATTTTGGCTCAGTAACATTCATAATTCTCATGAAAACTCCATAGTAACCATTAAAACACTCAAAGTCATTATGCAATATGTGACGTCATTTCATACTTTTGCGACGTTTCATGTCTTTCGCATTCACAGAGGGAACAATATGTGACTTAGAATTCATTTATAGTACATAAAATTAAAAATTATCATTAACCATCTACCACATGTATACAGTAGATGCTTTTTTTTACATTTAGCTAGTAAAGTATGTTAAATGGGTGTTGCACAAATCATCTGTAATACCCAAATTCTTAAATAAACTTAAAATGACCCTATTTTATGGCAAAACTATAGGTGAAAAAAATTCCCTTTGAATGTTTTTTTAGATTAACTATGTTTAATTGCCATCACAATATTATTTTTTATTAAGTTAATTATGTTAGATTGTTTAAAAAGCATAGTATTGATATAAGCTTCACATTTCAGCTTAAAACAGTTCATGAATGCAAAAAATCCAAAAATCTTCATCGCAAGGTCTTGTATGAGAATCTGTATGTTTTCGCTATTTTTTATCGCAACGACAAAAATAAGGTACCATTGTGTTTGCAATAAGATACCGAAACAGAAAAATTTGCTTTCATCAGAGAATTCATGCATCATAATGCTTTAAACGATGCAAGACACAGTTTCGTACAAAATACTAGTGAGTTTTACCAAATACATTAAACACAGGTAAGGGAATCCCTGTCTATTCATATAGCTGAAGTGAAAATCATCAAATATTTTAAACTTTTATGATTGTTAAGATATATTTTTGTAATAAAAATGCTACAACAGGTTTATTTTCTTTTTTAAAATTTTTTTATAAGCACTTCAGTGTGAAGGGAGACAACTATAAATCCCGCCATTTTTGCAGATGTCAAAATGACACTTTTCAGGTAAACAAAAATATTTTTCTTGAGAGCTGGAAAGCGTACCCTTTTTGTTCCCAATTTTTGCCCTTAGTGACATGCTCTTTCAAGCGATCTATTATGAAGACTTGAAATTTGGTCACAAGTCAGTGGAATTTAGCCTCAGAAATGGGATGACACCCATAAATTTTACACAAAACACCCCCTTTTTTGTTCATTTTGGACAGTTTTGATGAAATATTCAAATATGAATAAGTCTACTATGCAGGTTCCATTAAAAAGTGATGAATTTCAGCTTTTTATTGATATATAGATGTCCATATTACAGGAAAATATCTTATTTCCATTCAAGCATGAAGGTGATGTTGCTTTCATCTGATGACGTCACTTTGCAAAACTATACCTTGCACCCTTTAAAGGCATACACTTACTTTATGAATCCTTTTCAGGGTCTACTTGGTTTAGTTTTGGTCTTGGATACAATTGTCAATTTGTTAACATACACAAGACCAATGTATTGGTACAATTTTGGCTCAGTAACATTCATAATTCTCATGAAAACTCCATAGTAACCATTAAAACACTCAAAGTCATTATGCAATATGTGACGTCATTTCATACTTTTGCGACGTTTCATGTCTTTCGCATTCACAGAGGGAACAATATGTGACTTAGAATTCATTTATAGTACATAAAATTAAAAATTATCATTAACCATCTACCACATGTATACAGTAGATGCTTTTTTTTACATTTAGCTAGTAAAGTATGTTAAATGGGTGTTGCACAAATCATCTGTAATACCCAAATTCTTAAATAAACTTAAAATGACCCTATTTTATGGCAAAACTATAGGTGAAAAAAATTCCCTTTGAATGTTTTTTTAGATTAACTATGTTTAATTGCCATCACAATATTATTTTTTATTAAGTTAATTATGTTAGATTGTTTAAAAAGCATAGTATTGATATAAGCTTCACATTTCAGCTTAAAACAGTTCATGAATGCAAAAAATCCAAAAATCTTCATCGCAAGGTCTTGTATGAGAATCTGTATGTTTTCGCTATTTTTTATCGCAACGACAAAAATAAGGTACCATTGTGTTTGCAATAAGATACCGAAACAGAAAAATTTGCTTTCATCAGAGAATTCATGCATCATAATGCTTTAAACGATGCAAGACACAGTTTCGTACAAAATACTAGTGAGTTTTACCAAATACATTAAACACAGGTAAGGGAATCCCTGTCTATTCATATAGCTGAAGTGAAAATCATCAAATATTTTAAACTTTTATGATTGTTAAGATATATTTTTGTAATAAAAATGCTACAACAGGTTTATTTTCTTTTTTAAAATTTTTTTATAAGCACTTCAGTGTGAAGGGAGACAACTATAAATCCCGCCATTTTTGCAGATGTCAAAATGACACTTTTCAGGTAAACAAAAATATTTTTCTTGAGAGCTGGAAAGCGTACCCTTTTTGTTCCCAATTTTTGCCCTTAGTGACATGCTCTTTCAAGCGATCTATTATGAAGACTTGAAATTTGGTCACAAGTCAGTGGAATTTAGCCTCAGAAATGGGATGACACCCATAAATTTTACACAAAACACCCCCTTTTTTGTTCATTTTGGACAGTTTTGATGAAATATTCAAATATGAATAAGTCTACTATGCAGGTTCCATTAAAAAGTGATGAATTTCAGCTTTTTATTGATATATAGATGTCCATATTACAGGAAAATATCTTATTTCCATTCAAGCATGAAGGTGATGTTGCTTTCATCTGATGACGTCACTTTGCAAAACTATACCTTGCACCCTTTAAAGGCATACACTTACTTTATGAATCCTTTTCAGGGTCTACTTGGTTTAGTTTTGGTCTTGGATACAATTGTCAATTTGTTAACATACACAAGACCAATGTATTGGTACAATTTTGGCTCAGTAACATTCATAATTCTCATGAAAACTCCATAGTAACCATTAAAACACTCAAAGTCATTATGCAATATGTGACGTCATTTCATACTTTTGCGACGTTTCATGTCTTTCGCATTCACAGAGGGAACAATATGTGACTTAGAATTCATTTATAGTACATAAAATTAAAAATTATCATTAACCATCTACCACATGTATACAGTAGATGCTTTTTTTTACATTTAGCTAGTAAAGTATGTTAAATGGGTGTTGCACAAATCATCTGTAATACCCAAATTCTTAAATAAACTTAAAATGACCCTATTTTATGGCAAAACTATAGGTGAAAAAAATTCCCTTTGAATGTTTTTTTAGATTAACTATGTTTAATTGCCATCACAATATTATTTTTTATTAAGTTAATTATGTTAGATTGTTTAAAAAGCATAGTATTGATATAAGCTTCACATTTCAGCTTAAAACAGTTCATGAATGCAAAAAATCCAAAAATCTTCATCGCAAGGTCTTGTATGAGAATCTGTATGTTTTCGCTATTTTTTATCGCAACGACAAAAATAAGGTACCATTGTGTTTGCAATAAGATACCGAAACAGAAAAATTTGCTTTCATCAGAGAATTCATGCATCATAATGCTTTAAACGATGCAAGACACAGTTTCGTACAAAATACTAGTGAGTTTTACCAAATACATTAAACACAGGTAAGGGAATCCCTGTCTATTCATATAGCTGAAGTGAAAATCATCAAATATTTTAAACTTTTATGATTGTTAAGATATATTTTTGTAATAAAAATGCTACAACAGGTTTATTTTCTTTTTTAAAATTTTTTTATAAGCACTTCAGTGTGAAGGGAGACAACTATAAATCCCGCCATTTTTGCAGATGTCAAAATGACACTTTTCAGGTAAACAAAAATATTTTTCTTGAGAGCTGGAAAGCGTACCCTTTTTGTTCCCAATTTTTGCCCTTAGTGACATGCTCTTTCAAGCGATCTATTATGAAGACTTGAAATTTGGTCACAAGTCAGTGGAATTTAGCCTCAGAAATGGGATGACACCCATAAATTTTACACAAAACACCCCCTTTTTTGTTCATTTTGGACAGTTTTGATGAAATATTCAAATATGAATAAGTCTACTATGCAGGTTCCATTAAAAAGTGATGAATTTCAGCTTTTTATTGATATATAGATGTCCATATTACAGGAAAATATCTTATTTCCATTCAAGCATGAAGGTGATGTTGCTTTCATCTGATGACGTCACTTTGCAAAACTATACCTTGCACCCTTTAAAGGCATACACTTACTTTATGAATCCTTTTCAGGGTCTACTTGGTTTAGTTTTGGTCTTGGATACAATTGTCAATTTGTTAACATACACAAGACCAATGTATTGGTACAATTTTGGCTCAGTAACATTCATAATTCTCATGAAAACTCCATAGTAACCATTAAAACACTCAAAGTCATTATGCAATATGTGACGTCATTTCATACTTTTGCGACGTTTCATGTCTTTCGCATTCACAGAGGGAACAATATGTGACTTAGAATTCATTTATAGTACATAAAATTAAAAATTATCATTAACCATCTACCACATGTATACAGTAGATGCTTTTTTTTACATTTAGCTAGTAAAGTATGTTAAATGGGTGTTGCACAAATCATCTGTAATACCCAAATTCTTAAATAAACTTAAAATGACCCTATTTTATGGCAAAACTATAGGTGAAAAAAATTCCCTTTGAATGTTTTTTTAGATTAACTATGTTTAATTGCCATCACAATATTATTTTTTATTAAGTTAATTATGTTAGATTGTTTAAAAAGCATAGTATTGATATAAGCTTCACATTTCAGCTTAAAACAGTTCATGAATGCAAAAAATCCAAAAATCTTCATCGCAAGGTCTTGTATGAGAATCTGTATGTTTTCGCTATTTTTTATCGCAACGACAAAAATAAGGTACCATTGTGTTTGCAATAAGATACCGAAACAGAAAAATTTGCTTTCATCAGAGAATTCATGCATCATAATGCTTTAAACGATGCAAGACACAGTTTCGTACAAAATACTAGTGAGTTTTACCAAATACATTAAACACAGGTAAGGGAATCCCTGTCTATTCATATAGCTGAAGTGAAAATCATCAAATATTTTAAACTTTTATGATTGTTAAGATATATTTTTGTAATAAAAATGCTACAACAGGTTTATTTTCTTTTTTAAAATTTTTTTATAAGCACTTCAGTGTGAAGGGAGACAACTATAAATCCCGCCATTTTTGCAGATGTCAAAATGACACTTTTCAGGTAAACAAAAATATTTTTCTTGAGAGCTGGAAAGCGTACCCTTTTTGTTCCCAATTTTTGCCCTTAGTGACATGCTCTTTCAAGCGATCTATTATGAAGACTTGAAATTTGGTCACAAGTCAGTGGAATTTAGCCTCAGAAATGGGATGACACCCATAAATTTTACACAAAACACCCCCTTTTTTGTTCATTTTGGACAGTTTTGATGAAATATTCAAATATGAATAAGTCTACTATGCAGGTTCCATTAAAAAGTGATGAATTTCAGCTTTTTATTGATATATAGATGTCCATATTACAGGAAAATATCTTATTTCCATTCAAGCATGAAGGTGATGTTGCTTTCATCTGATGACGTCACTTTGCAAAACTATACCTTGCACCCTTTAAAGGCATACACTTACTTTATGAATCCTTTTCAGGGTCTACTTGGTTTAGTTTTGGTCTTGGATACAATTGTCAATTTGTTAACATACACAAGACCAATGTATTGGTACAATTTTGGCTCAGTAACATTCATAATTCTCATGAAAACTCCATAGTAACCATTAAAACACTCAAAGTCATTATGCAATATGTGACGTCATTTCATACTTTTGCGACGTTTCATGTCTTTCGCATTCACAGAGGGAACAATATGTGACTTAGAATTCATTTATAGTACATAAAATTAAAAATTATCATTAACCATCTACCACATGTATACAGTAGATGCTTTTTTTTACATTTAGCTAGTAAAGTATGTTAAATGGGTGTTGCACAAATCATCTGTAATACCCAAATTCTTAAATAAACTTAAAATGACCCTATTTTATGGCAAAACTATAGGTGAAAAAAATTCCCTTTGAATGTTTTTTTAGATTAACTATGTTTAATTGCCATCACAATATTATTTTTTATTAAGTTAATTATGTTAGATTGTTTAAAAAGCATAGTATTGATATAAGCTTCACATTTCAGCTTAAAACAGTTCATGAATGCAAAAAATCCAAAAATCTTCATCGCAAGGTCTTGTATGAGAATCTGTATGTTTTCGCTATTTTTTATCGCAACGACAAAAATAAGGTACCATTGTGTTTGCAATAAGATACCGAAACAGAAAAATTTGCTTTCATCAGAGAATTCATGCATCATAATGCTTTAAACGATGCAAGACACAGTTTCGTACAAAATACTAGTGAGTTTTACCAAATACATTAAACACAGGTAAGGGAATCCCTGTCTATTCATATAGCTGAAGTGAAAATCATCAAATATTTTAAACTTTTATGATTGTTAAGATATATTTTTGTAATAAAAATGCTACAACAGGTTTATTTTCTTTTTTAAAATTTTTTTATAAGCACTTCAGTGTGAAGGGAGACAACTATAAATCCCGCCATTTTTGCAGATGTCAAAATGACACTTTTCAGGTAAACAAAAATATTTTTCTTGAGAGCTGGAAAGCGTACCCTTTTTGTTCCCAATTTTTGCCCTTAGTGACATGCTCTTTCAAGCGATCTATTATGAAGACTTGAAATTTGGTCACAAGTCAGTGGAATTTAGCCTCAGAAATGGGATGACACCCATAAATTTTACACAAAACACCCCCTTTTTTGTTCATTTTGGACAGTTTTGATGAAATATTCAAATATGAATAAGTCTACTATGCAGGTTCCATTAAAAAGTGATGAATTTCAGCTTTTTATTGATATATAGATGTCCATATTACAGGAAAATATCTTATTTCCATTCAAGCATGAAGGTGATGTTGCTTTCATCTGATGACGTCACTTTGCAAAACTATACCTTGCACCCTTTAAAGGCATACACTTACTTTATGAATCCTTTTCAGGGTCTACTTGGTTTAGTTTTGGTCTTGGATACAATTGTCAATTTGTTAACATACACAAGACCAATGTATTGGTACAATTTTGGCTCAGTAACATTCATAATTCTCATGAAAACTCCATAGTAACCATTAAAACACTCAAAGTCATTATGCAATATGTGACGTCATTTCATACTTTTGCGACGTTTCATGTCTTTCGCATTCACAGAGGGAACAATATGTGACTTAGAATTCATTTATAGTACATAAAATTAAAAATTATCATTAACCATCTACCACATGTATACAGTAGATGCTTTTTTTTACATTTAGCTAGTAAAGTATGTTAAATGGGTGTTGCACAAATCATCTGTAATACCCAAATTCTTAAATAAACTTAAAATGACCCTATTTTATGGCAAAACTATAGGTGAAAAAAATTCCCTTTGAATGTTTTTTTAGATTAACTATGTTTAATTGCCATCACAATATTATTTTTTATTAAGTTAATTATGTTAGATTGTTTAAAAAGCATAGTATTGATATAAGCTTCACATTTCAGCTTAAAACAGTTCATGAATGCAAAAAATCCAAAAATCTTCATCGCAAGGTCTTGTATGAGAATCTGTATGTTTTCGCTATTTTTTATCGCAACGACAAAAATAAGGTACCATTGTGTTTGCAATAAGATACCGAAACAGAAAAATTTGCTTTCATCAGAGAATTCATGCATCATAATGCTTTAAACGATGCAAGACACAGTTTCGTACAAAATACTAGTGAGTTTTACCAAATACATTAAACACAGGTAAGGGAATCCCTGTCTATTCATATAGCTGAAGTGAAAATCATCAAATATTTTAAACTTTTATGATTGTTAAGATATATTTTTGTAATAAAAATGCTACAACAGGTTTATTTTCTTTTTTAAAATTTTTTTATAAGCACTTCAGTGTGAAGGGAGACAACTATAAATCCCGCCATTTTTGCAGATGTCAAAATGACACTTTTCAGGTAAACAAAAATATTTTTCTTGAGAGCTGGAAAGCGTACCCTTTTTGTTCCCAATTTTTGCCCTTAGTGACATGCTCTTTCAAGCGATCTATTATGAAGACTTGAAATTTGGTCACAAGTCAGTGGAATTTAGCCTCAGAAATGGGATGACACCCATAAATTTTACACAAAACACCCCCTTTTTTGTTCATTTTGGACAGTTTTGATGAAATATTCAAATATGAATAAGTCTACTATGCAGGTTCCATTAAAAAGTGATGAATTTCAGCTTTTTATTGATATATAGATGTCCATATTACAGGAAAATATCTTATTTCCATTCAAGCATGAAGGTGATGTTGCTTTCATCTGATGACGTCACTTTGCAAAACTATACCTTGCACCCTTTAAAGGCATACACTTACTTTATGAATCCTTTTCAGGGTCTACTTGGTTTAGTTTTGGTCTTGGATACAATTGTCAATTTGTTAACATACACAAGACCAATGTATTGGTACAATTTTGGCTCAGTAACATTCATAATTCTCATGAAAACTCCATAGTAACCATTAAAACACTCAAAGTCATTATGCAATATGTGACGTCATTTCATACTTTTGCGACGTTTCATGTCTTTCGCATTCACAGAGGGAACAATATGTGACTTAGAATTCATTTATAGTACATAAAATTAAAAATTATCATTAACCATCTACCACATGTATACAGTAGATGCTTTTTTTTACATTTAGCTAGTAAAGTATGTTAAATGGGTGTTGCACAAATCATCTGTAATACCCAAATTCTTAAATAAACTTAAAATGACCCTATTTTATGGCAAAACTATAGGTGAAAAAAATTCCCTTTGAATGTTTTTTTAGATTAACTATGTTTAATTGCCATCACAATATTATTTTTTATTAAGTTAATTATGTTAGATTGTTTAAAAAGCATAGTATTGATATAAGCTTCACATTTCAGCTTAAAACAGTTCATGAATGCAAAAAATCCAAAAATCTTCATCGCAAGGTCTTGTATGAGAATCTGTATGTTTTCGCTATTTTTTATCGCAACGACAAAAATAAGGTACCATTGTGTTTGCAATAAGATACCGAAACAGAAAAATTTGCTTTCATCAGAGAATTCATGCATCATAATGCTTTAAACGATGCAAGACACAGTTTCGTACAAAATACTAGTGAGTTTTACCAAATACATTAAACACAGGTAAGGGAATCCCTGTCTATTCATATAGCTGAAGTGAAAATCATCAAATATTTTAAACTTTTATGATTGTTAAGATATATTTTTGTAATAAAAATGCTACAACAGGTTTATTTTCTTTTTTAAAATTTTTTTATAAGCACTTCAGTGTGAAGGGAGACAACTATAAATCCCGCCATTTTTGCAGATGTCAAAATGACACTTTTCAGGTAAACAAAAATATTTTTCTTGAGAGCTGGAAAGCGTACCCTTTTTGTTCCCAATTTTTGCCCTTAGTGACATGCTCTTTCAAGCGATCTATTATGAAGACTTGAAATTTGGTCACAAGTCAGTGGAATTTAGCCTCAGAAATGGGATGACACCCATAAATTTTACACAAAACACCCCCTTTTTTGTTCATTTTGGACAGTTTTGATGAAATATTCAAATATGAATAAGTCTACTATGCAGGTTCCATTAAAAAGTGATGAATTTCAGCTTTTTATTGATATATAGATGTCCATATTACAGGAAAATATCTTATTTCCATTCAAGCATGAAGGTGATGTTGCTTTCATCTGATGACGTCACTTTGCAAAACTATACCTTGCACCCTTTAAAGGCATACACTTACTTTATGAATCCTTTTCAGGGTCTACTTGGTTTAGTTTTGGTCTTGGATACAATTGTCAATTTGTTAACATACACAAGACCAATGTATTGGTACAATTTTGGCTCAGTAACATTCATAATTCTCATGAAAACTCCATAGTAACCATTAAAACACTCAAAGTCATTATGCAATATGTGACGTCATTTCATACTTTTGCGACGTTTCATGTCTTTCGCATTCACAGAGGGAACAATATGTGACTTAGAATTCATTTATAGTACATAAAATTAAAAATTATCATTAACCATCTACCACATGTATACAGTAGATGCTTTTTTTTACATTTAGCTAGTAAAGTATGTTAAATGGGTGTTGCACAAATCATCTGTAATACCCAAATTCTTAAATAAACTTAAAATGACCCTATTTTATGGCAAAACTATAGGTGAAAAAAATTCCCTTTGAATGTTTTTTTAGATTAACTATGTTTAATTGCCATCACAATATTATTTTTTATTAAGTTAATTATGTTAGATTGTTTAAAAAGCATAGTATTGATATAAGCTTCACATTTCAGCTTAAAACAGTTCATGAATGCAAAAAATCCAAAAATCTTCATCGCAAGGTCTTGTATGAGAATCTGTATGTTTTCGCTATTTTTTATCGCAACGACAAAAATAAGGTACCATTGTGTTTGCAATAAGATACCGAAACAGAAAAATTTGCTTTCATCAGAGAATTCATGCATCATAATGCTTTAAACGATGCAAGACACAGTTTCGTACAAAATACTAGTGAGTTTTACCAAATACATTAAACACAGGTAAGGGAATCCCTGTCTATTCATATAGCTGAAGTGAAAATCATCAAATATTTTAAACTTTTATGATTGTTAAGATATATTTTTGTAATAAAAATGCTACAACAGGTTTATTTTCTTTTTTAAAATTTTTTTATAAGCACTTCAGTGTGAAGGGAGACAACTATAAATCCCGCCATTTTTGCAGATGTCAAAATGACACTTTTCAGGTAAACAAAAATATTTTTCTTGAGAGCTGGAAAGCGTACCCTTTTTGTTCCCAATTTTTGCCCTTAGTGACATGCTCTTTCAAGCGATCTATTATGAAGACTTGAAATTTGGTCACAAGTCAGTGGAATTTAGCCTCAGAAATGGGATGACACCCATAAATTTTACACAAAACACCCCCTTTTTTGTTCATTTTGGACAGTTTTGATGAAATATTCAAATATGAATAAGTCTACTATGCAGGTTCCATTAAAAAGTGATGAATTTCAGCTTTTTATTGATATATAGATGTCCATATTACAGGAAAATATCTTATTTCCATTCAAGCATGAAGGTGATGTTGCTTTCATCTGATGACGTCACTTTGCAAAACTATACCTTGCACCCTTTAAAGGCATACACTTACTTTATGAATCCTTTTCAGGGTCTACTTGGTTTAGTTTTGGTCTTGGATACAATTGTCAATTTGTTAACATACACAAGACCAATGTATTGGTACAATTTTGGCTCAGTAACATTCATAATTCTCATGAAAACTCCATAGTAACCATTAAAACACTCAAAGTCATTATGCAATATGTGACGTCATTTCATACTTTTGCGACGTTTCATGTCTTTCGCATTCACAGAGGGAACAATATGTGACTTAGAATTCATTTATAGTACATAAAATTAAAAATTATCATTAACCATCTACCACATGTATACAGTAGATGCTTTTTTTTACATTTAGCTAGTAAAGTATGTTAAATGGGTGTTGCACAAATCATCTGTAATACCCAAATTCTTAAATAAACTTAAAATGACCCTATTTTATGGCAAAACTATAGGTGAAAAAAATTCCCTTTGAATGTTTTTTTAGATTAACTATGTTTAATTGCCATCACAATATTATTTTTTATTAAGTTAATTATGTTAGATTGTTTAAAAAGCATAGTATTGATATAAGCTTCACATTTCAGCTTAAAACAGTTCATGAATGCAAAAAATCCAAAAATCTTCATCGCAAGGTCTTGTATGAGAATCTGTATGTTTTCGCTATTTTTTATCGCAACGACAAAAATAAGGTACCATTGTGTTTGCAATAAGATACCGAAACAGAAAAATTTGCTTTCATCAGAGAATTCATGCATCATAATGCTTTAAACGATGCAAGACACAGTTTCGTACAAAATACTAGTGAGTTTTACCAAATACATTAAACACAGGTAAGGGAATCCCTGTCTATTCATATAGCTGAAGTGAAAATCATCAAATATTTTAAACTTTTATGATTGTTAAGATATATTTTTGTAATAAAAATGCTACAACAGGTTTATTTTCTTTTTTAAAATTTTTTTATAAGCACTTCAGTGTGAAGGGAGACAACTATAAATCCCGCCATTTTTGCAGATGTCAAAATGACACTTTTCAGGTAAACAAAAATATTTTTCTTGAGAGCTGGAAAGCGTACCCTTTTTGTTCCCAATTTTTGCCCTTAGTGACATGCTCTTTCAAGCGATCTATTATGAAGACTTGAAATTTGGTCACAAGTCAGTGGAATTTAGCCTCAGAAATGGGATGACACCCATAAATTTTACACAAAACACCCCCTTTTTTGTTCATTTTGGACAGTTTTGATGAAATATTCAAATATGAATAAGTCTACTATGCAGGTTCCATTAAAAAGTGATGAATTTCAGCTTTTTATTGATATATAGATGTCCATATTACAGGAAAATATCTTATTTCCATTCAAGCATGAAGGTGATGTTGCTTTCATCTGATGACGTCACTTTGCAAAACTATACCTTGCACCCTTTAAAGGCATACACTTACTTTATGAATCCTTTTCAGGGTCTACTTGGTTTAGTTTTGGTCTTGGATACAATTGTCAATTTGTTAACATACACAAGACCAATGTATTGGTACAATTTTGGCTCAGTAACATTCATAATTCTCATGAAAACTCCATAGTAACCATTAAAACACTCAAAGTCATTATGCAATATGTGACGTCATTTCATACTTTTGCGACGTTTCATGTCTTTCGCATTCACAGAGGGAACAATATGTGACTTAGAATTCATTTATAGTACATAAAATTAAAAATTATCATTAACCATCTACCACATGTATACAGTAGATGCTTTTTTTTACATTTAGCTAGTAAAGTATGTTAAATGGGTGTTGCACAAATCATCTGTAATACCCAAATTCTTAAATAAACTTAAAATGACCCTATTTTATGGCAAAACTATAGGTGAAAAAAATTCCCTTTGAATGTTTTTTTAGATTAACTATGTTTAATTGCCATCACAATATTATTTTTTATTAAGTTAATTATGTTAGATTGTTTAAAAAGCATAGTATTGATATAAGCTTCACATTTCAGCTTAAAACAGTTCATGAATGCAAAAAATCCAAAAATCTTCATCGCAAGGTCTTGTATGAGAATCTGTATGTTTTCGCTATTTTTTATCGCAACGACAAAAATAAGGTACCATTGTGTTTGCAATAAGATACCGAAACAGAAAAATTTGCTTTCATCAGAGAATTCATGCATCATAATGCTTTAAACGATGCAAGACACAGTTTCGTACAAAATACTAGTGAGTTTTACCAAATACATTAAACACAGGTAAGGGAATCCCTGTCTATTCATATAGCTGAAGTGAAAATCATCAAATATTTTAAACTTTTATGATTGTTAAGATATATTTTTGTAATAAAAATGCTACAACAGGTTTATTTTCTTTTTTAAAATTTTTTTATAAGCACTTCAGTGTGAAGGGAGACAACTATAAATCCCGCCATTTTTGCAGATGTCAAAATGACACTTTTCAGGTAAACAAAAATATTTTTCTTGAGAGCTGGAAAGCGTACCCTTTTTGTTCCCAATTTTTGCCCTTAGTGACATGCTCTTTCAAGCGATCTATTATGAAGACTTGAAATTTGGTCACAAGTCAGTGGAATTTAGCCTCAGAAATGGGATGACACCCATAAATTTTACACAAAACACCCCCTTTTTTGTTCATTTTGGACAGTTTTGATGAAATATTCAAATATGAATAAGTCTACTATGCAGGTTCCATTAAAAAGTGATGAATTTCAGCTTTTTATTGATATATAGATGTCCATATTACAGGAAAATATCTTATTTCCATTCAAGCATGAAGGTGATGTTGCTTTCATCTGATGACGTCACTTTGCAAAACTATACCTTGCACCCTTAACAACAATTTAATTAGGTCAGAATGTCCTCTTTTTGCTGCAATCAATAACGGCGTCTCAAGGCTAAACTTAGTTTCTGAATGAAGCATACGACAGACTTTTGGCCAAACTGTCTCTGAAAAACTTAGTTTGCAAAAAGAGCTTGGAATATTTTCTTCAATAACATGCAATGGTGATAGAATTTTAATCAGGTTTCTATGGTCTCCTACTCTTGCAACGAGGTGAATCGGTGCAAGTCCTTCGTCATTTAAGGTTGCAATATCACACCCACACTTAACAAGTTTTTCTATAATACTATAATGACTGTTAGAAATAGCTAAATGAAGAGCTGTATTACCATCACCGTCCTTGCCTTTCAAATCAATTCCCGCCTTTATAAGCCAATCAACAACTTTGGTCTGCCCATTCTTTGCAGCAAAGCACAAAGCGTTCAGTTTCGTCAATGGATCTGGTTTGTTCAAATTACATTTCGGATGACCAATGAGAATTTTAACTATTGCAAAACATTCTTTCCGCATGGCAAGAAGCAATGGAGGTTCCTTGTCGTAGTCCTCGCCATTGACGTCACATCCGGCTTCAATAAGATAACAAGCTATTTCTACCTTGTTATCTGATATAGCAGCACATAATGCCGTGCCCCGTAACCCCATGAGCTTGTCCATCGAAGCTCCCTTTTTAATGAGTTCCTGAACTCTTTTCTTGTCACCATTTTCGATGGCTTTGTGAAGAAGCTCTTCCATACAGAAACCTATAAAATTAAAATGATGCGTGTTAAAAGAAAAAAAAATAAGATGAACCAAAGGAATAAACAAACAAAAAACACAAGAAACCCACACACAACTGACAAAACTGCGATCAGAAGCGCAAACTCCAGTAAAAAGAGTGATTTTCAGGAGCTCTGGAAGGTCAAGGATAGCTGCAACACAGCAGTCGCCATGTAAATGTTTAGTCTAAGGTGGGCCATTGGTCACCACTACTACGGAAAAAGAAGGTATAACAAAAACTCTGCATAGAACCCCTATCCGTACCGAGAGATCGAAATCTTGTATTTGTGTGCGAGCCAATGGTGTCAACCGTAACTGAAATTTCTTGGTGCTGCTAGATGACTCCATCAGTTGTAAAACTTCCATAAGACCCCGGGCATAAGACGGGCTGCAATAAGGAACTGAGGAAAAAGAAGATTGAAAAGATGAAGACATCACTTTGACAGACTTTTAGCATAGACTATTATAGGGCAATCTGAGTTCCTGGAGATTTACGGGATAAATTATGAAAGTGACTAAATCGACGATAGTTGACAATGTTACAGAAGGTATAAACCAATCACAAGGTTTAAAGACTGAACAAGACGTCGTGTGTGATCCCTGGCTTTGTCCAAAAGTGGTTTTAGGAAGTCTGGATAGGAATGGTATAACAAAATCAGCAATTTGGTGCACAATAAACGCCTATTGACATAGACATATTTTATTTAGATCCAATCATGGAGCCCCGTGAGAGGCAGTACAATTATTTGTAACAAAATAAAATGAATGAAATATTATAAAATATATAAATTTATGATATAACTGAGTAGTACGGAAGCCCTGGAGGGACATTTTGAGTTAAGAGTTAGGAGTTAAGAATTAGGAGTTACAGCTTACTACTTAGCAATTATTTCTTATGACTTATTTGTTTTTTCTAAATACTTTTTTTAGGTCTGGATTTTGCAACTGGGGGGGGGGTGCTACATTGAAACAATATCATCCTTTTGCTTGGTCCCACGTACATTTAAGTTTACACGTAAGCTTTTAGCACTTTTCTCTGAAGCTGAAGATATAACGATGATAAGACATTAATTTATACTTTTGTACCAACACTCGTATACACAAGTGGCCCTAGCCTTTTAAATGATACTAAAAATCAAAATAGAAGGATATGGAGTACGCATGAATGACACAGAATCATTCCGACAATACATATTAGTATGAACAAAAGCAAAAAAAACCAACCAGCACTTATATATCTTCCCAACAATGATAGAACTTACACCTACATATGTTCGGTCATTCCTACCGCGGGAGTCGAACCAATGCTGAAATATCTATGAGCCCTTACAAAACACTACTGTCTGCTGTAAGCCTGCCGCAAGTCTGCAGTAAGCTTGCAGCAAACTTTTTAGTTCGCAGAAAGAAAAGATAATAGTTCGCAGATGTTTGCGGCTACCTGCAAACTTTCTGCGAGTTTGCCGTAAATCTGCAGCAAATAATACAAAGTTAACTGTTTGCAGCAAGTTTGCAGCAATTGATAATTTTAACCCTGGTGCACTTGATGATGTCATCTATGACATCATCAGTTTTGGAGGCAAAGATTCTTCTAATGGAAGTTCACATGTTATTAGCTCAAATCAGTATTTTAAAAGGATTTAATGGTGTACATTTTAAAAGATGAAGATAAAGTAAGTAAATATAATATTATTCTTGCAATATGACATGTAAATAAGCTAAATATTCCTTGTCAATTTTTACTCCAAGGTTGCATACATGTAAATGGATGAATTATGAATTGAAAAATGAATGGCATTTTTTATCAGATTAAGAGTTCAAATTTTAGAATTCATTGGCAGTTTTAGAAGGTCCTCTTATTTTTAGGTACATGTATAGTTCTTTCCACTTTTCTACAAAAGTATTATATAATTCTCATCTGCTGGTTTTTTTTCTGTTTTAAATTTTCAAATCAGTGATAATTTTAATGGTTCACATCTTGAATAATTTTTATTTATTCATGCTTGAAAAAATGTCTTATGCATGCAAACTAAAGACCATATATGTATAATTAAATTTTGTTATAATATACATGTATCACTTAATATAAATTGTTCATTCATGCAGATTCACTGCAACATCTGATGAAAATGTCCATATAAGGTTATGAAGAGTTTGCAGCAGACCTGCTGCAAACCTAATTTGCATGGTAAAAAGTCGCAGCAGACTTACGGCAAAGTTCGCAGAAAACTTGCTGCAGGTTTGCAGCTAGCTGCGATGTTCGCGAGAGTTTGCAGGTGCATGCCCATATAAGGTCAAAGAATTTATCTGCTGCAGACTTGCCGCAAACCTAATTTGCATGGTAAAAAGTCGCTGCAAGTCTGCAGCAGACAGTTTACCGCTAATTTACAGCAACTTTGCTGCAGATCTGCAGCAACAGGTTGCGGAAGACCTCTTTTTTTGGTAAGGGAGAATACAGTCAACAACAGTTGTGACTATATGTATATGTCGTCTTAGACCACCTTTCCAGCAAGCTATTAGCTCTATAAAAAGCAGCTCTTTCTGATCAAATGTTATTTTCTCTTTTATTAGAACTATATTTTTTATCTATTATTTTGTTTGCGTATAAAAATTCTGACCTCACTATACACATACAGACGAGTATGAATTTTAATATTCACACTAGTAAGTTTAGGAAAATATCATAAATGAGAGCCCTACTACCGAACTATCTAAAACAGCAATGCGCACGTCATGTATTCTTATTAAAACAAATTGTTGTTAAACATGTAAAAACACTATATTTTTTTTTATTAATTTTCGGTAGCGTTTCGTTAAAATCTCTAATTTTTATTAGGACAGTGAGCCTCTGGGAGCCACCCATTTTTTGATCCGCTTGCCAGGAAGCGGGGTACTGCCTTAAAATATGCCTCTCATTCGACCATTCACTGTAAATATCAACGTTAACTGAGACATATTTGTTATTACTTTATTATTTATTTGTTATTACTGATTTGTTATTACTTACTTGATATTTCTTATTACTTATTTGTTATTTCTTATTTGTAACTATTTATTACTTAGTTTTTATTACTTATTTGTTATTACTAATTACTTATTTGTTATCACTTAATACTTATTTGTTATGACTGACCATGACTTATATGTATAAAGTAATAACAACTATTAAGTTTGATAGGTCAATTCGAGGTAAACTTTTAGGCGGTACCCCCGCGTCTCGCATCCGGATCAAAGACGACTAGCCTTTTTTACCAGGCTCACTGTTCTGATAAAAAGATAATAGATTTTAGCAAAACTGACCAATAATTAATAAAAATAAAGTGCTAAACAACAATAGTATTGAAGAAAAGTTTTTATTTTAATTTTCTATAAGTATACGTGTGTATTTTTAGATAGTTTTCATACCCAAATCAGGATTAGGGTTTTGTTTATGTTAGCAAAGTGGCGTATTTCCCTTATTTTATGTTACAAGTGTCTAAACATGTATTAATACTCGTCTGTATAAAGAAATAGTTGTACAGTCACAGTGAGAGTTAGACTTTTTATTCTCACACTGTCAAAAAATAGATAAAAAAATATATAATTTCCTAGACCCAGACCAAAACGCTTGTTAAATTTATTTAAGAGAAAATATCATTTGATCAGCAAGAACTGCTTTTTATATAGCCTATAGCAACCTAATAAGGTGGTCTAAGACGCCATATGCATTTTCACAGCTGCTGCTGACGGTATTCTCGTAGATATTTGGGTTCCACTCCTGCTGTAGGAATGACCAAACATTTGTAGGTGTAAGTTCTAGCATTGTTGGAAAGATATATAAGTGCTTTTTCTTTTGCTTTTCTTCATATCAATATGTATTGTCGGACGGATTCTGTGTCATTCATGCGCACTCAATATCCTTCTATTTTAATTTTTAGTATCATTTCAATGGCTTGAACTACTTGTGTACGAGTGTTGGCACAACAGTATAAATTTAGGTCTTATGATCATTATATTTTCAGCTTCAGAGAAAAGTGCTTAACGCCTACGCGTAAACTTTAATGTACGTGGGACCAAGCAAAAAGACGATTTTGTTTCAATGTAGACCCCCTCCCCGAAGTTGCAAAATCCAGACCTGATAAAAGATCATAAAAGTATTAAGAAAATCAAAACGGTCATAAGAAATAAGTGCTAAGTAGTAAGTTGTAACTCCTAATTCTTAACTCCTAACTCTTAACTCAAAATGTCCCTCCAGGGCTTCCGTAGATTAGTCTTCAATAAAGAAATTGTATAGTATTGTCTATATACAAATTACATGCAAGTCAAACACCTCAATAACTGCAATGTTGGTCTTTTGTAAATTTGTTATTCTTATTTTTATTGTATCGATGTGTCATTGTGAATTTAGATGACTTAGATGTATGGTTCTCGTTTTTCGTTTAAATGCAAGTATTTCATAAAAGAGGCGAAAATGATTTAACTTTAAAAAAAACAATCGATGTAAACTTTAGCCGACATGTTCAAGCTAATTTGAATAAAATACATAATTCAAATAATGGTCTCTTCAGAATATATAATATACTTTACTGTACTTATACTTGTCTTTCACCTTTCTATCGCGTCCTTGTTTACAGGCTGTTTCAGCTGAAAGCTTTTAAAATTTAAATCATTTGGTCATATTTAAACGCATTTCAGAAGTTGAGTAAAGGGGGAATAAGTTTATGAATATGGCGGGAAAATTTTCTTGTATGCTATATAATTTTATTACTTTTTGTAAAAGACGCTATGACATTAACAGATTATCAAAGTTTATATTTGTGTGCAAAAACGTTATTTCTCCCCGGGCCCAATCCCCCTAGCCAAAGAAAAATCTTAAGTTCAATGGGCTATAACTCCCATATAATTATGAGAATAAAGATTCCTTCGTAATATCCACAACTAATTTGGTGTACGTAATACATACCTAGTTTCATTAAGATTTGGCTGAGCAGTTTCAAAGAAGTTGATCAAAAACAATTAGTTATTGAAGGATTATATAGAAACTAAGTTCAGAGGACTTTGGTAAGTCCTACAAAATTTTGAGGAAAGAATACGAATGGTTTCCCCATGGTGTATCAGTATGAATGGCCGTTCATGTCAAAACAAAGACTTCATTGTGGAGTCAGTTTTGGTCAATTGGCCTTTTAATGTCCCAGAAGATGTTGTAATAAGCCAAACGTAAAAAATTCTAAAAGGCTTCCAAGACGACTATAGTCAAACTCTGATATAGCTAGTTTTATACCTTTGCTTTACTTTGCAAAATGCTTAACTTTTATTAAAGTAGGTCAAAGTAACGGTGGAATTGGCGAACACAAACCATGGAAAGGATAAATTGTAAACAAGTTTTAAGGTTTAATTTGGAAAAGAAAGGACTTACTTTAATGGAGAAACGACAATATAATTAGCGCGAAAAATAACTAAAGAAAGGATTGCTTGTAAAAAATAAAGCCGGGTTAAATTTTGAAACTTCTTTTCAACTCATGCATGGCCCTTTGAGTAAATTAACCGCAAATTAATGCAACATTCCAATTATTAACTATACGTGTATATTAAATAAAAAAAACAATTTTCTGAAACACGACCATCGATGGCGCAAACTCGTTTATCCAAATGCTTTATGAAAAAATTTACATTAGCGGGACTTTTTCATCTCGCTTGGAATTTAACTATTCCCTTCGAGTCGGTGCAATGGCGAATAGTCGGATATAAAAATCCTACGTGTAACTTCCATATATACCATTTTTAAACGAATCAACTAATTCTGTGTTTATAGCCTACGATTTAGGTGGGGTCGGATGACAAGACGTAACTTCTTGGAAAACATTCTCCTAAGAAAAAAATAAAAATTGACCAAAAAATAAACACATTGAAATGATTTTACTATACATTTACAATCAAAGTCTGCCTCACCCATCTGTGGTGTACAGAAAAAGTGTTCACGTAAGACAGTATTTACTTGTCAAAAGAACCTGAGAAAATCATTTAATTATTGTCTCAGAAAGAACCAACAACGATTCTCATTCATTGAATTTTCAACATTAATTTTTGCCTGCTATCATACATAAAAGATTTGATCGGAAAATTTGTTGTTATTTTTCTTTTTTAACGCTCTAACATGAAATTAGTTTAAAATGTGGCTGATTAAATTGTACATACATGTACGTTTGCATGCACAGTGCACCATACCAAAAAATTCCTGCCTAGATGGTTTTCACAGCATGTGAATTGTAACAAACTTGTTCTCGTTTTGTATTTGGATGTTTATAGGATTTTAAATTCAACCGTTTTACCGTAAAAATTGCTTTATTTTTTTAATTTTTTTTTTGCATCATGTGAATATGTTCAAAGCAATGTTTGCTGAAATTCATACATGAATGACTTTCTCTTAATAACTTAAAAGTAAAGTTTTTTCATACAATTGTCAATGATTGATCATTTGTTGTCACTATGAATCAATTAACAATGTCTCGACTGCCGGCACCATTAGAAACAATTATTCTTTTTTACTTACACTATATTTTGAATTTATAAAGATTTTCAGTGTCTGAGATCAAAAGGTGTTTATAGTACTTAAACATTGCTAATCCATGCAATAAAAATAATCAAAGTCAATCAACCAGAAAAAAAATCAAGGTCAAGGTCAAAAGATGGGGATGCAACTGTGCTAAGGTACTACTGGGGATTTCGCATACCACGTTTCATCAACCTAGGATTTATAGTTCTTGAGATATGGAGGTGCTTGCAAAACCTTACCATTGCTATTATATGTATTGAAAATTGTCAAAGTCACTCAACCGGAAAATCAAAGTCAAAGTCAAAAGATGGGATGCAACTTTGCAACGCTACTACTTGGGCATATGCATACCAAGTTTCATTAACCTAGGACCTATAGCTCTTGAGATATGGAGGTGCTCATAAAACCTAAACCAAAAAGTTAACACTGCCGTTGCACCGCCGACGGTAAAGTAACACCTATGTCCCGCTCTGCTTTGCAGGCAAGACAAAAAAAAAAAACAGGTGTAAGGGAAGAGTAATTCCATGCTTTTCTGAAAACATTTGCCAGATGTGAAACTATTTAATTTCTGGAAAAAAACAGTGAATTTTGTTCAACAGGAAATAGGTGAGCAACAGACCTGAAGTTAATTCCCACATTATAGGACCCCAAACTGCTGATGCACACTAAATATCATGGCGCTGTGTTAGGTAGTTTCTGAGAAAACTTTTACAAAAAATATTCACCCTGCCTGCATACTGCTTGCCCACAAGACATCCACCATTTTATATAAACCCCAAATTTCACACAATGAGATCTGGCCAAAAAGTGAGTTTTTATATAAGTAGTTCTTTAAGAGATTGGTTGGCAAAAGAACATGATTAATTTCTTTTCAAAAATCTTTATTTATTGACATCTAATATAACTACATTAACTACACAACAGTTAAAATGACCAGAAAGCATTCAATGTTTTCATAACAAGTACATATATATACACAAATACACAACTAATATGTACATAAATATATATACACTATTTACAATTAAAAATATGTGTTTATATAGCTAGGTAAAACTTTTGTAACAAATGAAGAAAATAACATGTGTGAAGTAGAGATAACATGATAATGGTATGAAGTATATCCTTACAAAATATAATCTAGAGAGATCAAAGCGGAAATGCCGGCTTCTTTCAAGTAAAAATTCAGAAATGTAGAAATATATTGTTTAAAATCTATTGTCCAATCTCAACAAGTGAAAAATATAACTTAATAAAAATATTATCCTTAAAATTCATTATCAAACAGATTCTTATTTATATATTTAAAATCTAACCAATAATAACAATCAAGTTAATACACAAAGGACAGAAAATCTTCTCATTAGTAACAGCAAAGCACACAAGTCACACCTTGTACTCATTATAGTAGATCAAACACAAATACAGGGTTTGTACCTTTATATAACATATACTTTGCAAAAACTTTTAGATTTTAATGATTAAGCAAAACAATCTTTCCAACTAGAATGGAGAATATCTAAACAATGGGTTATTTCTTTACATTCTTACAATTCTTTAGAATTAATCTTGAATATATGGTTGCTTACTTTAACAGTTTTGCCAAAAAAAAGAAATGAAAAAAAATAATACAACCTACCCAAGACTTTAAGCAATTCATTGTATCATGTTTAAGAATATTTAAAACTTTGAACACTACAGCAACAATAGTATTAAATAATTTGAATTTTTGTAAATAATGCACTAAAACAATAAATGAAACAACATTTTTTCTTCATGCAACGACAAAAACAATGGACATCACTTTTAAAAAGTTTTTAAAATTTATAATTGTAGCTTTTACATTTATAATAAAAATATTTTTAACCAAAGTTATTTACATTTTAAAAGGTTGTAAATAATTGAACAAATAAATTGTTAAAGAATCTTTAATTATCCCACTTCACCAAAGCAAAGGACCAAGCAAGATGTTGAACTAATTCTTGAGCTTATATCACTTAATATATTTCCCCCAAAATTTAAGTTTTTCTATGGTAACTACAAATACAAATTTATAAATGTAAATTCATGAAATAAAAACTCATGCCAAAAAACATGCTCATACAAAAGAGCAAAAGCCTTGCAGTTGCTTAATATGCATACAACTCAAAGAAAGAATTAAATCTGACACCCTAACAACTGGTTTCAGAGAATTTTTAGATGACAACTTTAACCAGCACAAACATTTATTTTGGTTTAAAATGTTTGAAAGTTGTTTTCACATTTCAAAGTATTAGAGCAAATAATATGTCATGAATTGTGATATTTTTTGGATGATCTTTACTATGTTATGTTTGGTACAATTTTGTAGGATGTAGATGCAAATATGGTTAAACTTAGTTTGTCAGACATGCTGAAATTACACTAAAATGAAACATGTGATACCGAATTAATATGTAAAGGTTTTTTCATATTGCTGCACCTTTTTTCATGAAGCATTAGCATAGAAAACAAACTATACAATGATGAAAACTTAAAACACAAAATTAATTAAATTGCTAATATGGAGAAATTTTGATTAAAATGTTTAGAATAATTTGTTCATGCTGAAATGTACACTACATGGTAATCTATTATGAGATGAACACTTTACAGTTTATCTGCACTCTTGTATGCTGATGATGTAAATAGTTCTGATCTTCTGTCTGTTAAATAACTGAAAAAGAATAAAATGGATAATGAAGAGAAAAATATCTTAAAAAAATTGTGGAATGTTAATTTATGCATGGTGGTCTTCCATGGAAGTCCAATTGCCTCTCACCAAATGGAACTACTGGAGGAAGCTGCACAATTTCAAGAGGTTGTGACATGTAGTTGCCCAGAAAAGTGCAAGTGAAGTTTTTTTGATGCCACAGGATGCTTTTCAATTCGATGTAGGTGACATACATGTAATAATGGTGCATTTGCAAGCAAAACAACTTAATCCTAATGATTCCAAAGGTTCATCAAAATCATCTTTCAATCTTTGTCACAGTTAAATTTTATGTTAAAGTTTCTCTGGTTTTGTAAAGTTTGTACAAGGTATTAAAAGCTTTAATCAGTCCAGTATTTTTACTAATTTTTAAACTACTTCAACTCTTCGTAACTTTAACCAAAATAAGTTAAGATATATCTGAACTTTTCATATCTGTAAGATTAAACAAAATATTTACATCATAGGTCTAGTCATGGCATTTCAAACAAGCCATAAATTGTAAAATTCTTCATTTTTCACATATTTCACTGTTTTCTGTTCTTATTTGCTCAAAATAAGTTTTGGCAACATTCATCGACCATTGTTACTTTTTGATATTTAATTTGTTCCAAAATAATACACATTTCTATCACACAAAAATTTTGGTCGATGAGTGTGGCCATTTTCATATTCACCAATTTCTAAATGAAAATCAAGGGAAAATGTCAACCATCAACATTTTAAGCTCATTGCTCTCCTTGTTGACAAACAATTGAACCAAAAGATATTGCAATTTATGAGATATGAAGTCTAAGGAACATAACAGCAGCAGTTTTAAGCAGGTAAATCTAAGTTGGATTTATGGGCCGATTTTGCGACCTTTGTGGCTTTACTCCTTTTGATGAATTTGTTTCAAAGTGTTCTATCAATTCAAATATATTATTGACACAAGAACTTGAAAAACTTGTTACCACATTGAAACATTGAAAAATTCTAGTTTCTTTTGATTTAATTTACTCCATATCCTTTCATAATTTATCTGCTGTTTTTAAGAATTTATTGTGATTTATCAATCAACATAGAGATAATCAGACAATTTATATAATGCTGTTTTGGACATTGATTTGGTAAGTTCATGACAAATAGTGTAACTTTTCAGAAGAATAAAACTAAAATGCTTAAGACATTTCAAAATACATTTTGGGTTTAACTGAGTTTATGGAACCAAAAAGGGGACTTCAGAAAATATAAGATATCCTCCATACTTACTCTAAGAAGTGTTCCAGTAAAGTGACAAGAGCTTTGACTTTAGTCTCTGGTATATCCATAGACAGAATCAGATCGGGTAATTTTACTGAAAAAAAAACATCAAATAATTATTTTCTTCCACTTCTATGTGTAGGCAGTACAAACACTGTTTTGAATATGACAAAAGTCCTATATCAATATTGTATTATACTGTTCCTTAGAAATAAACAGTGATTTTTTTAAGTAGGGTATTTTCAAACAGTTTAAATTCAATATTTTTTTAAAATAATACTCATTATGTTTTTATTTTGTATCTTGAAAGAAAATTGATATTTACAGTGCATGGTGCAACTACATGTATAAATTCATCTTAATCACTTTTTTTAAAAGAACAAAATACCAATCAACTTATACTTTTCACAAGAACTGATGATATTACAGCGAGTTGTCTTTTACCTTACAGGTATTCCAATTGGAATTGCCTATTTAAATTGTCAAATAGGTATTTCAATAGGTCCATTTAAATTGAGGAATTGCTTTACAAAAAGGTAGCTCTACAGATGACCACTCATGCATTCAGATTTAACACCTGGCCAGGTAAATTACAGGTGGCCAGATTTACCTGCTGTATAAACATTGTACTCTTATAAATACCTTCTGGGTTAGCTATTCAAAAAATCAAATAGGTATTTCAATAGGTCCATTTAATTGAACAATTGCTATAGAACAAGAAAATTAGCTGCATAGAGTTAACACCTTTCCAGGTTTATAATCACACAGAAATTTAGTAAAAATTCATGTATTTTGTTGCAATTTCTATATTGTCACTGCTAGAACATAAATCATATAAAAAAGTTTAAAAAAGACTCTTAAATTCCCAACATAATGTGAAAATACACAAAGCCTAAGAGTAAATCCCAAAGAAATTGTGAATAACACAGTATTAACACATATATCCCAAACATAAAATGCATTACACATGTATCCAAAATAATTGTGAAATATACACTGATCATGAGAATTCGAAGTAACAATAATTTTCGAGGAACTTTTGTAAAGAACCAAATATATTCCAAATCAAATATAAATCCAAGAAAGATGTATAAAATATAATGCAGCAATACATTCATCCAAATCAAATATAGATCCAAGAAAAAATGTATGAACACATGTATGAATTATGATGAAGTATTACACGTATATCCCAAATCAAATATAGACCCAAGAAAGTATGTATGAATTATAATGAATTAACACATATATCCCAAATCAAATATAGACCAACGGAAGTATGTATGTATTGCTTTGAAGTAACACATGTATTCCAAATCATATTTGTAAAGAAAACAATAATCCAATAATGTTGTGCAGCTTAGATTAAGGATAAGAATACCCATACACATAAAGAACTTATACCTATTCTTATATAAAAAGCATAGAGAAACTGGTCCTTAATACTACTTTTACTGAGACATTCTATTATTCTAGGTGAGGTCAGGATAGTTTATATAGAGAAACAATTGTGGATTAAAACGTGTTATTCATCACAAGTTCATATGTTGTAATTCTGTCACTTCTTTTAACTAAATCTTGCTGTTATAAGATAATTAGCACAACTATAAAAGTGAAAGATCACTAAAACAAGATAAGCATAGAAATCCTTGCTAACCTTTTATAAAATTGGAATGATATAATCCATTTCAATAGAATAGAATAAGAGTACAACACAGGTAAATCAGGTTTACCTGGCCAGGTGTAAAATCTGAATGCATGACTGGTCATCTATAGAGCTACTTTCTGGAAAAGCAATTCATCAATTTAAATGGACCTATTGAAATACCTATTTGACAATTTAAATAGGTAATACCAATTTGAATACCTGTAAGGTAACAGACAATTTACTGTAAATAAACCTAAAATGAACATTGTTTTAATACAAAATTTTTATATTACCAAATAGTCTAAGTAGATGTTGGGGTCCATATACTAATGAAGGTGCAAATGTATGATATTCCTCTGCAGGAAGTAGTTGCCATGCCAACACGCCATTTATAACATCCTCTCGATTAGCTGCCGTAATACTATCACTACTGTCATTACTTCCTGTTGACCCCAGAACTCGATCTCCGCCTGAGACCGCACTGGGTAGTAACAATGGCGGAGGTCTATCTCCTCTCCTAGTTGATGGACCAGGTTTTTCCAGTGGAATTTCTTCCTCTTTGATATCTGGGATATCTCTATTGCCACTTGGTCGTCTCCCCTTCCTACCTCGACGTGATCCACACACACTGTCAGATTTCCTGTCTATTTCCTTATCTGTTTCGTCAGCTGACGACGATTCAGCACCTGATGATTTCACCGGTTCTTTTTTCACATCATGTAAAGATTGACGTGTCATTCTACGTGATTTTGGTTCTTCTTCGATGAAGTCTAATTTTTCCTTTTTTAATATTTTAGGAGACAGTTTGGGTATTTTTGAAGATGATTCCCCATTGGAGTTTGAAAAATGTGAATTATGTTTAGCAGGTCTTCCTCTGCCATGCGCTTTACCTGACGATTGTCCATTACTGAAATAAGAAAACAAATAGCCAAGTTCATTAACACATGTTTGGTGTAAAAAAAAAACAAATAGACAAGTTTATTAACACATGTTTGGTGTAAAGAAGAAAACAAGTAGCCAGGAGTTCATTAATATATGTTTGGTGTAAAAAAAAAACATATAGACAAGTTTATTAACACATGTTTGGTGTAAAGAAGAAAACAAGTGGGGCTTGTTTAGGGGGGTACCAATATCCCATATCCCTGTAAATTTTTCATCAAATATCCCATATTCCAATAAAAAGCTACGCCGAGCGCAGCATGATACGACCGCAACAAGTTGAACCCTGTACGTTGGAGGCCCAGTATGGATAGTCCATTGCTTTGGTCACATGAAGCCCATGGTGGACTTACAAAGCTTTTTGACACATGCATCCTGTGGTGGACTTAAAAATGCATTTTTGACACATTTATATTTACATCAACATCTAATACAAAAGCCTTATTTATATATACATGTATTAATTTACAATTTTGACCCTTTGACCCCTAATTTCTCAAAAACGGTAAAAATATTGCAAATCCGATTAAAGAATAAGGCAGAAATATTCACAAGGAATCCAATGAAAAAAAGATTTTGAAAATCGGACCACAAATAAAAAAGTTCATTTTAAGGGCGTGGCCTGTCTTTAGCCCCCCTGTAGCAATGTAATGGTGAAATACATATCAAAATCATTGACACATTAGGTAGATAGAATTTAATGATGAATTCAATAAAAAAAGAATTTTCAAAATCGAATGAATGATAAACATTCTACAACAGATTTGTCAATACACCTGTTTTAGCCCTTTTTGGCCCTTTTTCTAAAACAGAAGGGGCCATAAACCCCAAATACAAAACCAACATTCCTTTAGTGGATATAATCATCATATTAAAACTTCATAACAATTGGCAGGCCCACTACAACTTAATTTTTGGTTTAAATGACAAACTTTTAAAAACGGTGTTTTTGGCCCCTTTGACCCCTAAATTCTCAAAAACAGTAAGAGATATTGCAAATCTGATTGAAAAATGCAGGCAGGGATTTTCACAAGGATTCCAATGAAAAAAAGATTTTGAAAATCGGACCACAAATAAAAAAGTCAATTTTTGGGGTGTGGCCCCTTTTTGACCCCCAGTAGCAATGTAACGGTACAAGATACATCAAAGCCATTGATACATTTTGTTGACAGAATTTATTGAGGAATACAATAAAAAAAGAATGATCAAAATTGGATGAAAATTAAACATTCTACAGACGTTTTGTCAATATACACATTTTTGCCCCTTTTGGCCCTTTTTTCTTAAACGGTAGGGGCCAGAAACCCCAAATGCAATACCAACCTTCCTTTAGTGGTTATAAACATCATATCAAAATTTTATAACAATTGGTTATCTACAACTAAAGTTATCGCACGGAAACCAAAGTGTCTACAGACGACAACGACGACGACAACGACAACGACATCGCCATAACATAATACGATCGCAAAAATTTTGCGGTCGTATAAAAAGTGTTTTTCCAGTATCCCATATCCCTGTAAATAAAATGGACTTAAATATCCCATATCCCAGTAAGTTTTGCCTCAAATATCCCGTATCCCATGAAAAAATTGTGTGAATATCCCATATCCCAATATACCCTAAACAAGCCTTACAAGTAGCCAGGAGTTCATTAATACATGTTTAGTGTAAAGAAGAAAACAAGTAGCCAGGAGTTCATAAATACATGTTTGGTGTAAAGAAGAAAACAAATAGCCAAGTTCATAAATACATGTTTGGTGTAAAGAAGAAAACAAGTAGCCAGGAGTTCATTAATACATGTTTAGTGTAAAGAAGAAAACAAGTAGCCAAGTTCATCAATACATGTTTGGTGTAAAGAAGAAAACAAGTAGCCAGGAGTTCATTAATACATGTTTAGTGTAAAGAAGAAAACAAGTAGCCAAGTTCATCAATACATGTTTGGTGTAAAGAAGAAAACAAGTAGCCGGGAGTTCATCAATACATGTTTGGTGTAAAGAAGAAAACAAGTAGCCGGGAGTTCATAAATACATGTTTGGTGTAAAGAAGAAAACAAGTAGCCAGGAGTTCATTAATACATGTTTAGTGTAAAGAAGAAAACAAGTAGCCAAGTTCATCAATACATGTTTGGTGTAAAGAAGAAAACAAGTAGCCAGGAGTTCATCAATACATGTTTGGTGTAAAGAAGAAAACAAGTAGCCGGGAGTTCATAAATACATGTTTGGTGTAAAGAAGAAAACAAGTAGCCAGGAGTTCATCAATACATGTTTGGTGTAAAGAAGAAAACAAGTAGCCAGGAGTTCATCAATACATGTTTGGTGTAAAGAAGAAAACAAGTAGCCAGGAGTTCATCAATACATGTTTGGTGTAAAGAAGAAAACAAGTAGCCGGGAGTTCATTAATACATGTTTGGTGTAAAGAAGAAAACAAGTAGCCGGGAGTTCATTAATACATGTTTGGTGTAAAGAAGAAAACAAGTAGCCGGGAGTTCATTCATACATGTTTGGTGTAAAGAAGAAAACAAGTAGCCAGGAGTTCATTCATACATGTTTGGTGTAAAGAAGAAAACAAGTAGCCAAGTTCATCAATACATGTTTAGTGTAAAGAAGAGAACAAATAGCCAAGAGTTCATTAATACATGTTTGGTGATAAAGTCTGTAAAGAAGAAAACAAGTAGCCAGGAGTTCATTAACACATGTTTGGTGTTAATAGATTAACTAATTTTTTAGAAGAAAAGAATAGTCATGAGTTCATCAATACATGTTTGGTGTAGATATATTAACTCATTGTTTAAGTTTTTACAGTTAAACCCTTTGTCTTTGAGATTTAAGTGATGTATTCAGATATAATCATGTAGTTACACTTTCCTTATCATTACCCTGTGTTATTGACACACTTGTTGGTTCTTTTGTATTATTAGATAATGTGGATTCATTTAATTTCTTGGGTATCAATTTTGTAGGCTACCCCCAAAAAAGATTTTTCTTAAGATTCTTTATTGCACATGTTGCTTATATGATTCAAGGGAAATAATCACTTGGTAGGATTCTTATTATCATGTCACCTACAAAAATTGATACCCCAAAAATAATTATGAAACCACAGTAACAAACCTTGATTTGGTTTCCCCTTTATGTTTATAGGTGGTTTTTAACTTGTTATACTGTTGTTGTTCACAATCATACAACAAATTCAGTGGTAGCGTATAATCAAAACAGATCCGGAGTCCATCAACAAGTTCTTTACATAGGGGGATACTGTAAAATAAAATAATAGACAAATAATTAAATCTGTGAGAAACTTATAGCTAATCAGACAACAGGGTTGAAAAACCTAAAGGGAGCATACTCCAGGGATGTAATATTTACAAGTAAAACTAGTAAGTAACATGTATCAATCAGTAGCTTAAAAATACTTGTTTTAATTGTTTTATATGGCTTGTAAAAAATTATTCCAGTCTTGGTAAAAAACGTGAAATTATTGGAAATAAATGTCCAATTTTACACATGACTAGACTAGTTTGGTAAAATTAAAATCCCTGTGTCAAACTCACAATACATTGTACATACTTGCGTTCAAAAGGAACATGTATGCCATCTTTATTTAGATATCTGTGTTTCCCTGGTGTGCCACACATCAGGTTGACACAAAATGTCTTGACAAAACTTTCTAGTATTGTTATCACTGTCTGATCAGCTGGCAAGGAAACAAGCTGCAAGAAAGGTACATTAAAATTGTTACATCATAAATATGTCTAACACTAACACAAATAGCTTTTTATAACCTATAAAATATGAAGTTTGATTCTTTATTTAAAGCATTTTCTTTTTACAAATTAATAAATACAAATGTTCTATTTTGTAAATGCATTCAAAACATCTAAATGATCAGGTCTGGATCTCATGAAACATTTTAACTTTTAAAAGTATTTCGACAAATTTGAGGATTACCTCAAAAATTAATATAGGATTTCCAAAGAGAGATTTGAGGATGAGGACATACTCAAATTTGAGATGTTTTATGAAACCTGGCACCGATCATTAAAAATACCTCATGTAACATAGAAATGAATAGCCTATGTAAATAATTTATTTCATTTTCAGTGCTCATTTCTTTACTGCAATAAATTATTAAGTAACACATACACCCTTTTTATTGTTTGTGCATGTATTCTTCAGAGGATGGTTAATGTAGACATCAAATTATAACTTAAGCTACAAAGTCTAGTCACTAGATATCTCAAAACTTATACCATGTCATCCTTGTTAATTGAAATAAAGTCCTTTTCTAATTCTTCTTTGAGAATTTCAGGAATTTCAAATTCTGACAACAGCTTCCTCTGTAAATAGAAACAAAGATATAAATCACGAACAGTTTTTGATGTCATTTCCCACAAATCAAACAGATAAATGTTGTTTTTTTTATTAATTGTAATGCAATTTTAAAATCAAACTAGAAAACCCATGAGCCTTTGTCTACAAATAAAACTCCCTGCTTCAAAAAAAAAAAAAATAAAGAAAGAATGTGTCCATGGGACACGGATGCCCCCGCTGGCCCCAAACAGGAAGTAGATTTCTGACAGGTCTGAAAATCGCTTAGGACATACAGTTTGTCATACTGATCCATCCTACCAAGTTTCAAAACATTCAGGTATACAGTTCCTGAGAAAAGCTTGACGGAAATATTCATATCATGTTCACATATTTTCACATTGGTCTAAGTCCCAAACAGGAAGGAGATGTCCGACAGGTCTCAAAATCGCTAAGGACATACAGTTTGTCATACTGATCCATCCTACCAAGTTTCAAAACATTCAGGTATACAGTTCCTGAGAAAAGCTTGACGGAAATATTCATATCATGTTCACATATTTTCACATTGGCCTAAGTCCCAAACAGGAAGTAGATGTCCGACAGGTCTCAAAATCGCTTAGGACGTATAGTTTGTCATATTGAACCATCCTACAAAGTTTCAAATCATTCTCATGTAAGGTTCCTGAGAAAAGCTTGACGGAAAATTTCATATCATGTTCACATACTTTAAAATTGGCCTAAGTCCCAAACAGGAAGTAGATGTCCAATAGGTCTCAAAATCGCTTAGGACGTATAGTTTGTCATACTGAACCATCCTACCAAGTTTCAAATCATTCTCATGTATGGTTACTGAGAAAAGCTTGACGGAAATTTTCATAGTCATGTTCACATATTTTAACATTGGCCTAAGTCCCAAACAGGAAGTAGATGTCCGTCAGGTCTCAAAATTGCTTAGGACGTATAGTTTGTCATACTCAACCATCCTACCAAGTTTCAAGTCATTCTCATGTATGGTTACTGAGAAAAGCTTGACGGAAATTCGTACGGACGTACGGACGGACGTACGTACGGACGGACGGACATGAGTAAAACTTAATGCCCCCCGACATGTCGTCGCGGGGGCATAAAAATAAAGAAAGAATGTGTCCATGGGACACAGATGCCCCCGCTGGCCTCAAATAAAAAGTTGAAGTCTGACAGGTCTGAAAGTCACTTAGGACGCATAGTTAATCATACTTAACCATCCTACCAAGTTTCAAATCATTCCCATGTACAGTTTCTGAGGAAAGCTTGACGGAAATTTTCATGTCGATTTTGATATCAGTCCAGCCCCAAACAGGAAGTAGATATCCGACAGGTCTAAAATTCGCTTAGGACATATAGTTTGTCATACTGAACCATCCTACCAAGTTTCAAGTCATTCCCATGTACAATTTCTGAGGAAAGCTTGACGGAAATTTTCATGTCGATTTTGGTATCGATCCAGCCCCAAACAGGAAGCAGATGTCCGACAGGTCTAAAATTCACTTAGGACAAATTGTTTGTAATACTGAACCATCCTACCAAGTTTCAAGTCATTTCCATTCACGGTTTCTGAGAAAAGCTTGACGGAAATTCGTACGGACGTACGGACGGACGTACGGACGGACGGACGGACGGACATGAGTAAAACTTAATGCCCCCCGACATGTCGTCGCAGGGGCATAAAAATGACAAGACAATGTTTTTAAATAGAATGTCTGAATATTTTTTTTCATATTGTATGAAAGGATAATGAAATACATTGAGTGGTTTTAGGAGACAATGGGTATCCTTAGAGTGTGTGTGTTGGTGTTTAACGCCCTCTATCGACACACCTGAGCCATTTAGGGTGGTAGGTATCCTAAGAAGTAACAGATGGATGCATGTAGGACACTTACATAGATGGACAGAAACCTCTATCCCTATTTATCCTCCCATTCAAGGATAAAGTTTTACAAGACACACAAGTTGCCTTAACAGTTGGCCCTAAACTCTTATACAACTTTAATTCATGTATTCTAATATGAATTAGAATCAAATATATGGTAAGATTTTATTTTTTAACATGAACTATGTTCCATAAGAGGTAAATATATGAAACATTTTTTTTATACAAACTATGTTCCATGATCTATACCTTTCGATTGTCACTCTTGCCACTACTCCCACTTTGTTCACTTCCATCTGTGCTCTGAAATAAGTACAAGATAAAAACCAACTCAATGACAGTTGTGTAAGAAAAAAACCTTAACTGATTAGTGAAAATCTAACAACAGCAGATTTCATTATGAATGAATCTATTCTTACTCTATATCAAATACTTTAGAACAGAAATATCTAGAAGAGGTTTATAAATCAAGGGTTCTTTGATTGAAGAATAAACCAAGTCTAAACTATTTGCAGGGGTTAAAAAATCCACTAGCCCGACGCCCGGGGCTATTAAAAATCATATTCGGGCTACCAAAGTTTACAACCACCTACGCCCGACGGGCTAGTTAAAAATTATGGTTGACTTAATTTGCGCTATGAATAAAACTATGAAAAACCTAGATCTATTATTATCGCCATTAACCGGTACTGGGGGATATCACTATTGATTAAATCACACAAATCATTCATGTCTCGCAATTTATCGTCATTGCCTGGTAGGGGGGGATAACACAATTGATTTAATCTATGTCCCGCAGTGCTGTCTATTTTCATCGTCATTATCTGGTACTGGGGGGTGGTACAATTGATTTAAGTGCAATATCCCGTACTTTCGATTTCACATTGGGTCATTTCCTTGGGAGGAAAATTATGATAGACAATTACAATCACCTTTCCAAACTTAAATAAAGGTAGATTTACTCTTAAAAAGGTCAGTCTCCTGAATTTATTTTAAAATCAGTCAGAAAGTTTAATGAAAAAGATCGACGGCCACATTTATTTTAAGGGGGAAATTATGATAGGGGACTGAAACGCCATAAAAACTGTTATGAAAGTGTTCTATGATACAAGAAAGTGCCAAGGTGTGAAGAAGGTACAAGAGAACCCCAGGATGATGGATTTTTTGCAATTTTTATGTCCAGAGTCTCTGGGGCCCTGAGTGCCCCCTAGATTCCCTGCCACACTGACATCGAGCTAACTGAAGCTTGTTGCAATCTGTGTTATTCTGCTACCTACTTTCTTGAATCAGAAACATTTTAAAACAAGTTTAATGTTCCTGTTTGAATTTACCTGCTTTTCTTTAACTTTAAAAGCGACATAAATGCATCTGATGTATTTTTATAAGATAAAAGAAAAAGAATTAATAACATAAATACATGTACCAAATCTACATGTATAGATTGAGCTTTGCATCATACTTTGGCTAGTGTCAGATTTTCCTTGGGCTAGTTGATCCTTCTGTCGAGCTAGTGGTTTTCTAGTGCTGATAAGCCCTTGGCTAGTAAGGTATTAGAAAATTTTTTAACCCCTGATTTGCTTCTTTCTTTATTTTTTAAGAAGATTTTAATAACATATGTTCCTTTACCATGTTTACTATGAAAAAAGTTTGCATTTGTGGATTTTTAAATTGCTGCTTGTTAATTGAGTTTGTGTCACATACACAGATTCCATATCCCCAAAAATTCATCCATTTATTTTCCTGCATTCATGAAAAAGTATTTGATAGTGGTATTCTAAATTTGTGGATTTGAAATAATTTCAACTGCAAAGAAGTCTTTCATACATTGTGTGATCTCTGTTTCATGAGAACATAGACTGGTTTGTACTATAGTGTAAGAAGAAATAAGTATCAGACATATCAAACCTAATTAATATTGAGTAAAGCACCACACACAATCCAAAGGAAATATTTGCTCACCCCTTTTAGAGCATGTGAGTACATAATTTGTTTTGTCAAGTGCTGTTTTTTTAATTTTTAAATCTATTACATTTTATTATTTTTAAAAATATGTCATTTTCTAAAGAAGGATCTGATTGCTTTGTAAGTCATTTTTGGTTACTAACTACAATGTAATAGTATTGAGAATGTGATTTTTTTTATACCAGTTCATCCTCTTCGTGCAATCCATTGGGTAATCCATTTATATTTTCATCATCTTTCATTGCTCCATTTTCATCTTCATCATTTTCCTCTGAAAATTCATTATCCTCATCATCTGATACATACTCTTCATCTTTGTCACCATCTGACAAGGGTGATCTCCCTTTGAATGTCTTTCTCAGTATAGCATCTATATGACGATTCCTACTCTTATTAGAACTACTGAAGAAAAACAATTTGGAAAGTTACACAGAAGTTACAATTAAATGAATTCATTTGTAGTTTTTTTTTCAAACCAGAGCCAATTACAAAACAGCGAGCAAGGACTGCTGGTCACATTGAAGGCTGTTGTCTGTTTTCCACTGTGGAATTTTAAATTGATGTTTATAATTGTAAGTTGTGTCAAAACACTTATTCCACATCCCATTATCTTCTATCATATAAGATTTCAACCAAAAGATTATTTCCAAAGGGTTCTTCTGTGAAAATGTGTTAAGACTAAAGCTTGACACACAAATGTAACTAGAAATTGAAACTTTGTGCAAAATGTAAAATCATTTAACTTATACATGTTCTTAAAATATTCAAAGAGGAAATAAACTATGAATATAAATTTCTGTACATAAAATGTTCTTTATACACATGTACATGTAATCTTACAATTTCCTAGTTGCCTCTGATAGCTGTCTCATCAGTATACGGTTTTCTTCTGTATTAGCCAAGATAAAATTTTCAGGAACTACTCTGTCCCAACTAAAATAAACAAAACAATTATGCAAAAGTCTCATGAGGTAAAAACATTTTTACAGTAAATTTGACAAAATTTGGTGGCCCTGAAGAAAAATTGCCAATATTTTGCCATGATGTTCACAACTTCTGTGAATGTAATTTCATACTAAAGTTAACAGTCAGAGTTGAGAAAAGTAATGGGAAAAATAAAAGTAACATCCTAAACTGTGCATGTATTTATTAAGGTTTTGCTACAATTGCATTAACAAATGTATATTATTTGTTATTGATCAAAAAAATTTAGTGTAATAAACAAAGGGGAATAATTCAACCTTAAGAGTGATAGTAAACAGCTTTAATTTATAGCTTTAATATAAATAATTCCACCAAACTTCAAAATGAATTCAGCTATTTTTATGCATTATTGCTTAGCATTCACTGGCATTGAAACAGCAATATTTTCACAGTCATAAAAAATTCTGTTGCCCCTTATATATGCAATATTATTGGAAAAATTGTAATAAATTACCTATTATTCCAACCCTGAAAATGTATATGATATGAAGGAACTCTTTGTCCATGTGTAGTATATGCAACTTCTGTGTCTAGTATCTAAAACAAAATAATTTTTCATAAAACATTTTATAACAAAATTTAAACTTTGATAGTAAAGTAAACTTGTAACATATTATTTTGAATACCAATAGGAGTACAACTTGCAATACATGTATTTACACAGTCCATAAATATATAATGTTTTAGGGACCAACCATTTAACTTGAAAGTCTAGCCTTGGTTTTTTTGTTGAGTAAAAAAAAATGCATGAAAAATATTTCTTTTTTGAAGGTGTACTGACTTTTTTCCTGATTTTATACAACTGAAATCTTTATCAGAATATTTTTTCTTAAGCTCTACCGACCAACTACATTCTTTATATAAAAAAATTTGGTACAAAATCCTTTTTTGGGCAAAAAACCAAGACCCCTGTTTAAAGTTAGAGTATAATCATGAAAATGCTGAATGTCTCTGTAGCCTGTATGTAATGGTGGTACTATTACCCAGGGGGTAATTCAATGGCTGATTTAGGACCAGCTAACCAGGCACACGCCTTCCCGTTTGACAGGAAAATTTGGTTAGGAACTGTATGAAAGAAGAGGTTCAAGAAGATTTTTTTTAATTGCTTGCTGTCCGGATTGAATAGTTCTGAATCTGCCACAGTAATTTCTGCAAGTTTATTTCCAATGTAACTGTGGCTGAAAATTATATACTAGATTTTGTATGTACATGTTGTAGATGAACAATATTCAATAATGCATGAAAGTGAGTGAGTTGGTGTTTTACGCCCGTGCATGAAAGAAATTGTCACATAATTCATTATCTGTTAGTTATTCATGTATACTTGGATCTCATAATATTGTGGTATGTATTTACGTAGAAATAGTGACGTTACAGATGAATATTATAGGTTGAAATGAATCGAATTACATTGTACAACAACACAAAATTATGGAACTCACAATATATTAAATGAGTGTCAGACTCAGACAGGTTGGAGCAAATTCCTGAAAACGGGTATAATACCTGATTTCAGGGATAGCAGACTTTCTAATGGATTTAAAGCTTATTTGATTAATACAACACTTTTTTTTTATCACAATGCATTTGAAAGCGCACCTTTAAATCAGTCATAAATTTATGAAAATAATTTAAATTCAAATTTAGACTTTGATTCCCTTTATCATTTCCTTTTGTGTAATTTGACCCATTGGACATTCAATTTGTTTTCAAAGTACTGGACATCATTTCTGTTAACTTGGTCACATGCCAATTATATTATCAATGGATAGTGAAATGTGCTCAAGTCACACCTGGTTGCACACATGTTAACCATTCAATTAAAGGTCTGGTAATACAATAGAAAAAGCTTTGTCACTGCAGAGGCATTTAACAAAATATCTAGCAATAACATCATTTCCTCTGAATGATATATTTAGAGAATGCCTTTATTTTGTTGAAGTCAGAAAAATGGATTCAAAGCAGTATACCTGATTTCAAGGACTATCCCTGAAATTGGGTATTATATCCGTTTTCAAGCATTGGATCCAACCTGTCACAGACCTGTCAAGTGTCACGCAACTTGCGTGAGACTCACGCATCTAGTCAGCAATTTGGCGGCAAATTTCTTTGATCTTTCAATTTTTTAGCAAATCTCACGCAAGCAGCTCATAAAAACTTGACAGGCCTGCTGTCAGAGACTGAGAGAAGGGGATATTTATTCGTCTTATGAAGACAATAATTATATAAATAGCTTTTATGCTATTTGGATATTAAAGTCATGTTTCGATATAATGGCTTAAATACGTCATAGATCAGACTAAACCACAAAAACGGAAATGAAGGGTCTTGAAAAAATGTAAACAAACACCTTTGCGTCATACAACACTCGTGCTTTTGTTGGATCTGGTTCAAAACAAAGTACAGGTTCCCCTACTGAGTATAGAAATTTAATGCCTCTTATGGACATAGTATGTCGCCCATTTGAAGGCAGAAAACTGGAATTTTGAGCTAAATTTTTAACATCGCATTCCCCGCGTCGATTCTCATAATAACAGGAAGTGAATATTTTATTCTAAATCAAGTCCAGAGTCGGAAATGGATTTGAATAATTTTTCCGGAATACGGAACTTGCGAATGAAAAAAAATCTATAAAAAATTTAAGTCCTTTACTTGGTGAAAAAAAAATTGCTTGGAAAATATCTTGTGTTACTAGTGGATAAAGCTGTAGATCGAAACAGAAATATTCAACTGTAAACGTCGACCTTCAGACAAACTGAAATAACAAGTTGCATGGATGCTTTGGTTACAGAGAGGGCTGCTAAAATAAAATGATATTACTAACACTCATTATTGTAGCTTGAGGTGTTTTAAATCCTTTATCTCTATGTATATCCAGGCTCCCATCTAAATATTTTATATGTCATCTTTACCCATTATATATTGTTGCAACCATACTTTAATAACTGTTAACTTAAAGTTATTCTTTAATCATTGTAAACTGTTAACTTAATTCTTTACTTGTTATTTAATCATTAATCATTGTAATGATCCTGCCCTTTGAGGGACCTTAATTGGAAATAAATTATATCTTATGTCTTGTGTCTTATGGATGCAAAATGTACACGGAGTTATACCGACAAAGAGTAATTATTTTAAAGATTTATTGTCAAGAGTGGTCGCCAAGACAGAGAGAGGCTGAAATTCTTTTTTTTCAGTTCTTTCCCATCTTGAAGACAGAAAACACTTATAATAATAACAATTTATTGCAAAGTCTGGTCGACTTTAACCTAAAAGGACAATTGTGCTGTGGAAATTACTATGAAGTACATGTATACTTAAGCATTTTAAGCAAAATGATGTCATAGATACATGGAATATATGTTGAAAAAGCGTTGCAACATATATTCAAACGATTTACTGTTGCTTTCGATGTACAGAGACCTTTAAAGTGAACTCTGACCGAACGTTTATGACCCATAACTTAGTTTTTATGTATATTATGAAATGGTTGATTTTTTTTCCCTCAGCGAGATAAGTATTAAGTCCTATTTGCAAATTGCTTGCTATACAACCGGAAACAAACACAATTGTCTCTGGTAATCCGTTGTCTTGTTTACGTTATACGGGAGTTCTATACGGATGTAGTTTATGAGAAATTAATAGGATAACAGAAAACGCATCCTAGTCGAGATCAAACTAAAATCTAATAAAAAAAAATGGACGAAGAAGATGTCAATTTCCTTCATTGTCGAATATGCGGAAAACTTCTTGAGAATCCAAGACATTTAGTGTGTCTCCATTCCTTCTGTGAGAAATGTTTGGAAACATGGATTGCGCAATATACAAAACCCGAAAACCAAGGACTCAAATGCAAAATCTGCAATATTTTTACTCCCGTCAATATAGATGGCCCATTTGATGCAAAAGTTTGGACAGAATCCCTACCAAGGAACAATTTCGTGTGCAGCCAGGTAGAGAGGGAAAAACTTACAGCTAAAGAGAACGAGGGAAACTTTTGTCAGCCATGTTTTGATGCGGACGGTGTGGCCGTCACTGCTACTCACTGGTGCCAGGAATGCAGTGAGGTGCTCTGTAGAAGTTGTGCCAACTTTCACAAGAAGGTGGGTTATAACAAATAATGATGATACCGATAATTACAAAAACAAAAAGAACCATAGTAGTTTTATACAGGTTACGAGTTCGCTGAAAATTGTTCCCTAGTTTGATTTTATAAATTGTTCGCTATTACTTGTTCGCTAGGTATTTAGTTCGCTGGAAATTGTTTGCTATAGCTTGATTCTGGTTACGATGTTCTTACTTTTTTAAAAATCGTGAAATGAAAAGATTTGACTGAAGAATAAATTTAGGGAGCAACCATTTGATTTTTATGGTGGCTATGAATATTTTCTTGGTACTGCCTTTTTATTTTCGGAAAAAGTCGAGCCTGGATTTTTTTTGCGCCCCCGCAAACTTTTTTTTTAAAGCGACTATAAATTTTTCAGCAAAAAATACCATCCTGCCTTTTTTTTTACTCAAAGCACTATCCTGCCTTTTTATTTCTGGATTTTTGCCATCCTGCCTTTTTATTTCAAATTTCACCATAGCCCCCCTAAAAATCAAATGGTCACTCCCTTATGCCCGTATGCATGATTCGAGTAAGCCATCAATATAAATAAGACCATGAAATGCAGTATACATTCCTAGGTGGTTTAACTCAGATCCGATTTTTGTGCATGCTTTAATTTATATAATAGAAAATAATGAGATGTGGAATAAGTGTACGTGGCACAGCTCACATAACAAGCGATTATTAAAATAAAACCACACAATTGGCCTTCAACGAGGCTAGTAGGCCGGCGCTGCTCGCCGTTCTTCAAATGGCTCATGGTCTAAATAAAATAATTCATATTACCGTATAGATATCATAAAAGAAATAAATACAAGCGTAATGAAAGTGTTTTTCATTCTTAATTGCAGGTCAAACACTTGGCTAGTCACAGACTACACAGCGTCGGTGAATTAAAAGAACACCCTGAGATCATCTCTAAAGCTTACGAACTCTGTGATATTCATCCTGACGAAAGATTGGAGACTTACTGCTATACACACGACGAACCATGCTGTGTCAGGTGCGTAGTTAGTGCCCATAGGCTGTGCGAAGATGTTGTTCCGATCGAAAGATGGGTACTGGAAACTCAGAATGCACAAGAACCGTCTGAACTGCTTCAAGAACTTGAGAAACGTACAAGAGAAGAGGAAGAACGTCAATTTGATATAGTGAAATTCATGTACTTTAACGAGCAAGTAACGAAAATGCGAACACTTGTCGATGAACATTTAAACAAAATTGAAAATCAATTAAGAGATGAGATCACAAGAGCTATGGAAACTGCATCTCAGAATAAGGGAAACTCTGCCGTACACTTTGCAAAAACGTATCTACAGAAATTGATCAAGAACGGAACATCGGTCCATTTGCTGGCAAGCATGAAACCACTTAGAGTACTTGTTGCAATGATAGACAAAGAGAATGAAAAAAAGTCGGACGAAATGTTCAAACTGCAATTCAATGACTTCATTGAACAATTTAAAACGAAGGTGTCGTCGTTTGGTCACGTGGTTTGTGATGGAAATGCATCTGATTTTGTCCTAGAGCCTTACCTTGTCGTACCACAGAAAAAAGTCGAAGACAAACGACCTCCTGTCGAAATAGCTAGGATAAGCATCAAGGATTCCGCTCTGCCACCCCTGCCACCAGAAGCCATTCAATCATCGAAAAAGAAGGGAGATTCCAGTTCCAGTAATGGGTCAATAGAGAAGAAACCAGATGTGGAAAAACAAATGAAAACAACACAAAAGAATGTAGAAACCAAGGTTCCTAGCGATGTTTCACCAAAGCCCGAACGAAAGGAAAAGAAACTTCCACCGACCGTACCAAAGAGAGCACCAGATACGACAAAAACTGTCGATGAGGTTAAACCAGTTGACAACATTGCAGAAATTGAAAGAAAACTAAAATTGTTCATAGATAAACACATAACAAGAGTGAACGAGGAGGACCTAGAGAGGAAGCGAAATGAACACATCTACAGTTTTGCAGACAACGATGATGTATTTGTAGATTCTGCCGGTCCGAATTATGCCAAAGTTGACAAGTCAAAACAACATAGTAGTCCACGAGAAGGTGATGCAAAGCATAAAAGGAAAGGGACAACTCGTAAAAAAGCGCCAGCTCCCGATCCCGAGAAAGAAAAATTAAACGCCATGATAAACAGCTATCTGTCTAAAAATGAAAAGAAAGATCAAACACTAGCCAACAAAAAAAGTTTTTACTTCTCAAACCCTGACATTCCTTCCTCAATGTTAGAAGAGGGGAAAGTAGAGGTTACCAAAAACAAACACGAAGTTGGAAATGAACCGCGTCGCTCAAAGAAGAGGCGAAATAGTTTAGCTGCAGCCGTTGAAGTCGAAGACGAGGATTATGATCATATCGATTACGACAGTCCTTTCTTAGATCCATCTTATACACCAATGATGGCAAAAGCTAATAAACTGGAACCAGCCGGCAACGAGAAGACTGTCCCGACCAAGAAAGAGGAGGCAGAGGACAACTTTGTCAAACGAGACATCGAATCTGATTATACGTCTATGAGAGCGAGGCCAGTGGATGACACAACTAGTCTCCAGTTTCAAGTATATAGTCCACAATCACAGCTTAAAGCTGCTGAAACAAATTTGAACAAGAAGAAGGACGCGGACAAGCAGAGGACACCACATAAAGGCTTCTTTGAAAAGGCTAAACAAAAACTAAGATTTAATAAGAAACAAGGCAAATTCGACGTTAACCAAACAACAAGGGATAAAATATTCGAAGCCGACCCCATGAATGAACCGATTTATATGGGAACTCCTTACGAAAAGCCAGTAAAGACAGCGGCACACGAGATTGTTCCAAAGAAACAGAAACCTCCGCCATTCGAACAGAACGATGACGTCATGTACAAGGCTTTTGAAAAGCACCCAGTTCCAGATGAACAAACTGGCGAGTTTAAAAATACAGAAGACATCAAAGAAGAGAATCCATATGAAACCAGTTTTAGACTTCTAGACCAAAAGGAGTATGGAATTGAAAAGTCAAATGAAGATGTGCCTGTCGATCTACTAACAAATGAAGGCGACAGTTTAATTGAAAATTTGAACGCAGGCAAAAACTTAAATACAGAAACTTCGACGGTAAACGCTTTACCTGAGGCGAATTCCGAGAATAAAGATGATCGGATGAATGATCAACAAAACGACTTTGAAATTCTAGATGAAAGAGATATGAGTAATAGTCCTGCAGTAATTCAGAGAAATCCATCTATGATGACTGCGATGACGAATCCATTGCTTGCAGAATTTAAAGCAAAGGTCAAGTCGGATGAAAATAAAAAGCACCATATTATGGAAAGTGATAAAGGAGAAGACGCTAAAGATGAAATAAATCGTGCTCCGATTGAACCACCAGAACAAGGGTCTACATCAGAAGTCTTATCTTCTGAAAACCATCAAACAGAGCCACCCAAGCCTGCTGATAAACCGGTTAAATCTACAGTTCGAGGAATGAACCCACTTTTCATGGGAGAACTTCAAAAACGTCTTCAACTAAAACCAGCACCTTCTATTGACAATCAAACAACAGACGTTGCTGAAAATTTGGAGACTACAAATAAAACAACATGCATTCAAGAACCTAAGAAAAAGACCTTACCGCCGCCGCCACTGAAGCGACAAGCTCATATCAACGACATCAGCGACATACAAGCTAGCTCAATGATTCAATACGAGGCTAAGGTGCGAAATAATTTTCACGTCCAAAGCGGAAATACTTCAATTACAGGGGGTGTTTTCAACTCCCAAGGGAAAATATTATTGATTGATAATCAGGAAAAGAAGCTATACATGTTCACTTGTGGGGCCGAGTGTGAAGATGTTCTTGCATTTAAGGAGAAACCTTTCGACCTTGCAGTAGTCAACAATAATGTGGTGGCGATAACTTTTCCAAACACCCAAACCGTCGATCTTGTCGATATGATCGAAATGAAAATCATCAAAAGTCTTGCTGTAAACGAAGATTGTTTTGGGATCGATTACTATGTGAAGGATCTCATAGTCCGATGTACCGATAGCATCAAGATCATGAATTTAAACGGAAACATCATGAAGACATTTCGCTTACCAGCCGCGATAAACGGCTACGTGTCATGTGGACACGATCTTATTTACTATACACACAAAAATTCTCTTGTTTGTTTGGATATGAACGGTTCTGAAAAGTTTGTTTTACAAGATCCGGATATGGCTACTGCAAATGGAGTTGCTTCTGATTTCGAAGGCAACGTTTACGTAACCGGGTTTGACTCAAATGATATCTGGCAGATATCTGGTATGGCCCAACATCACAGGAGAAAGATAGTCTCAAATCTGTCCGCACCGACGGTTTTAGCCTTCAATGACACAAAGAATAGATTTCTTGTGGCCTATGACAAGTCCAATGTGGTGATCTATGATTTAAAGTCTGTGTATGGATCCCTTGTTTAGAAGAGTGCTACTTCTGTGAAATCGTATATCTTAATATGTGAAAGATAAACATGTACACATTACGTTCAATGTAAAGTTTGAAAAAAAATAATATTTGGCACTGATGATATCAAACTAGTTATTTGGGGTTTATAATTCAAATGTAAAACACTTTGCGTAATAGCATCTTTAAATAAGACAGTATTATATTTATCAGTTACATAATTTTTATGTTTTTTATGCAAATCCTAAGTTTGTCCTTGATTTCTTGTATTGTCTAGAGGACCTTAATTAGAATTTTAGATAAAAAAACAGCTCTTTACTTCGTATTCCTTATGGATTAATAGTTAAAGTTTTATTTGGATTGGATTGTTTTAAATCATAACCGCTAGAAACAGCAGATTTCTTTCTTGTACTTTATGGCATATGGTCGATATCCTCGGTCCTGGACTTGTCTTCTCTTTTGTAACTTTTTGTGTATAAGGTCTGTTTTCTATCTACCAATTTTTTCATTCCAATGCTTTGAGGAGAGGAGAAGATAGTGAGATGTGGAATAAGTGACGCGACACAGGTTTCTTCTCGATATATGCATAGTTAGCTGTTTTATTGACATACTCATTTGTACTTCAAGACTTGAAATGTCTTGTTCATATTCTATATTTTCGCTTCGCAACTCTCTAATGTATATTTCATCTAAGATTCAATAAGTAGCAAGATTTTAATCTTGAAGATAGAATTCTTGGATGATTTAACAGTCATAATTTAGACCGTTTTACTCTGCCATAGTTTAGTCTTAGTTTTGATTTTGCATCCTATTCGATACTTTTATGGATTCTTATATACTTATCATAAACAGATAAATAAAAGTCAAAAACAGCAGTCACTTAATACTCAGCAGCTTCAGTCTCAGTAATTTAAAGCGAACTTAAGGGTTGTCTAGATGTATGTTAACATTTCATGCCTTTAAAGTACATAAGGGGGTGGAAATTTCTTAACAAGTAAAGATGTGGAATATGTGAATGCGACACCACCAACATAAAAGAGCGGCAATTAAACATCCACAATGGAAGACCGCCAGCAGCCTCCAATATGACCAGTGGTCGCTGTTTGCCATCTTACACTGGCCCAAACTTAAAAAAAAATAATGTATAAGATCCAATACAATTATTAAAACTATCAGTGAAAGACTCATTTTCTGACATATTGTGTTGAATTATAGCTACTCGATTCCTGATAATATAAATATTTTCTGACTGGTGTCTTACATCCATCAATATGGAATTCTTTAGACAGAAGACAAGGAGAGATGCATTAAATGTACATGCAAAAACTTCCATTGCACGACAATTTCAATAATCTACCAAAAATGTAAAAACTAAGGGAAAAAACACAAAAATATCAACAGCATCACCTTCCAATGCAGACGACCAGTTGTCACTGCTCATCGTGTTAAAAAGGTTTAGGAGTAGTTTCGGATAAGTTAGAGGTACTCTGAGTTGTAACGGATATCACATACTAGTACATCCCACTTTTCAAGCAGGGGTAAAGAAATGACTTACTTAATTGTAATTGTAAAATAAGTGACATTCACAAGAAAGCTTGAGTGAAAGAAAATTCAGAGTATCTATAAAAATATATCTTGATCGGACACAATTTACTTGTCAAGGAAGCAAAGGTGTACCAAAGGGGTAATCAGTATCATAAAACCGTAAAGACAAAGACAAAACCGGCAGACAAAAATCATCACAACAAAACAAACCACATAACAACATAAAACACAAACACACATAACAACAAAACCGCATTCAGCAACGCGAACTCAAGTCGAAACGAGAGTGAACTCGGGTGCTCCGGAAGAGTAAGCAGTTCCTGCTTGCTATAGCACACCCGTCACGTTGCCAAAGATCGATTAAGTGTTGGTCAAATCCGGAAAGGATGACATTACAAAACTCTATGTCAAACCAACATCTGTGCTCATCTGAGAGATAGAAATCCCGTATTTGTATACAAGCACATGATGTCGTCCGTAAAATTTCTTGAGTGATGACAACAATCTGGGAGCAACGTACCCCTGTGTTAACAATTTGCTTGTCAGCCGTGTGGCTCTATCAAGGAAGTCGTTGTACTCCCCATATGCTCTGGAATAGCGAATCAATTGTGATACGTAAACTCCATATGCTGGAGCGAACGGAATGTTGCTACACAGAAAGGGAAAGTTAACTATTGGAAAGTTGAAGTCATCACGTTTGTCATAGAGCTTTGTACAAAGCCTTCCTTGTGTGTCAATTTCGAGAAATAGATCCAGATATGAAGCGAACCTCCTCGAATCTGTAGTGTCCTTTATCTCAAGTTCCTTCGGATATATGAGATGTAAATAGTCACCAAATCGAGGATTGTTTAGTGAAAGGACATCATCAATATAACGAAATGTGAGATTGAAGGATAAAGCAAGTTTGCGGTCCTTTTTTGTCTAGAAGTGATTGTAAGAAGTCCGCTTCATATGAATGAAGAAACAAATCGGCAAGCAATGGTGCACAATTTGTGCCCATTGGGATACCTATTGTTTGCTGAAAAACATGTCCACCAAACTGTACAAATATGTTGTCGATTAGAAAGTTGAGCATTTCTATTATTTGATCTTCTGTAAATTTGTTTTTCTTGCTAGACTCTTGGATGACAACTCTTTTTAGTAAACTTTGTCCGTTCCAGTCTTTAAATGTTCTTCTAGTGAAAGTATACTAAACTCTTATAAAAGGTATAGGAAGCGTTGCAGATAAGAGACCGGTACATCTGGTTGTATGTGAATGTCTAAATGTAAATCCATATCCCCCAAAATCAATGAAGTGAAATTTAAAAAGAATATAGGGGCGCATATGCATTATGTCACAAATATTGTGTGGAAGTTTACAAGAGAATCAATCAAGGGGTTTCGAAGAAGTTGCGAACAAGAGACATCCACGTGTACAACGGAAAGACGGACGAACAAACAGTTTTTTCAAGGCGAGTTATGAAAAGTAATAACCATGCTTTATCAAATTAGTTTGACAGGGTTTCGGCTATTATTACTTTCAATGAGAATTTTGAAAGAGATTGCTTGGAAGGTTCAGTTAATTTAGAAATCTTTAAAGTATAAAATGCGTTAATTCTAGAAGTAAAATGCTTTTCTAGTAAAAGTATACGCAACTTTAATAAAAAGGTACAGGAAGAGTTGCAAGTAAGAAATAGAAATCTCTGGTTGTATAATGTCTAAATGTAAACCCATGTTCCCCAAAATCAATCAAGTGAAGTTAAAAAAATTCGCTGCACATCTACATTATGTCACAAACATTGTGTGAACGTGTACAAGATAATCCATCAAGGAGTTTCGAAGAATTTGCAGATAAGAGACATCAACGTGTACAACGGGAAGACGGACGAACAAACAAATATAAATTATAGTTTTAATTTTCTCAGTCTGTCATGGCTTCTGTATCTGCCATTTGACTGCCTCCTTCATCATTTTGAGGATTCTACAGTGTCATGACACTATGCGCATGTTCTTTTAAAGTTTCCTCGGCTAGATGTCCAATTTGGATTTTCCGAGTATCAGAGTTGAAGTTGAAGTTGAAGTCAATCCCAAGTACCCAAATCAAGTACACTCTCAACGTGCAGAGGTCGACTCATTACTAGACCTGGAAGAAGAAGCTCGGAGAAAATATGTAAATCCATTGTAAATCCATCAATTAATCAAAATTTATCTTTGTAATTTATGATATCACTCATCAAAATCTCATAATATGATCACAGACCTGTATATAAGAAGTATTCTAATATACAGAAGATCTATGTTTTGATGATTATTGTCACAATACATATACACGATTTAATTAAGCCAGAAATAACTCATGTTTTTTTTAGTTGGCAAGCAGCCTTTAAAATATATATTACCAAAATGAATTTCTCTTAATGCTTTAAAATTCTTTAATCAATCATATTGTAATTATTCACTCCAACTTTTTTTTATGGAAAAAGTTCGGAAACGTTTCTGCGGCCGTGCCGTACTTCGATTTTATATTTCGTAGTATTATCTACTTCCTCTTTCAAAATTGCCGTCAACATGGCTACTCAAATAAGCAAGAAGAGGAAGGTTAGATAGCGTTTATCTCACCAATGACAATACATTTTTAAATAAAAACTACTTTGAATAAACCACAACTATCATAGCCATCCTTCCCACAAGCCACTTTAAATGGATGGCATGTAGAATAAAAGATATTGGACGATTGTGAGGGGACTGGTAGTCCAAAAGTTTATCAATTTTTATACAATTTATGAAAATAATATCGGTTAACAGCTTATAACTTGTAAGGTACTCACCAATTATGTCAAAACACATATGTTTTTGAATGACTGTGCGTGTTCTACTGTAATGTTTTGCTTTGAAACGTTAGATTGTCACAAAAATTAGGTAAATACCTTTTGTGCTCAGTCTGTCCATTTTAGATTTGTTAGGACACAATATAGGATGAACATTTTATATTAAACTGTACTTAATTAAATAATATATCACCTCAAATGCTAATACACATAATTGCATAGCTGTATAGCATGTTTGATTAGGCAGCAACCATTTGAAATTCCTGGGGGGTAGGCCTATGGATTTTAGCCCCTCAAAAATGTATTTTTTTTTTTTTAATTTTCGAAGACGAGTACTGTTTTTTGAATGACACAGAAAACAATTTCTTATTTGCAATTTTGTTTACGCTGTGTAGCCCAGGCTCACCAAAACAATTTTTTCTTTCTGGGCCAAGGATAATTATTTTTTTTCCCTAAAAAATACGCAATTTTTGAGTTCATTGCTTTTCCGGAAAAATCCCTCAATTAGATAGAATTTATCATGTGACTTTACCAGTTTTTGAAGCTAACTGGTTTGCTGCCCCATAAGCTTACGCAAAAGCGTCTGTGGAATTATGACAACAATAATATTTCTGTAAACGGTAAATACTTCAATAAAGTGGACAAGTTTTCTTACCAGTGTAGAAAAATTTCTAAAATCTCAGATTCCATCGTTAATAAATAACAAAGCATATTTATTTTTACCCTTTGCTCATTCGTGCACCGGAAGTTGACATGCTTTAAAAAAATTCTAATAAAAGAATCACCCCCGGGAAAACTAGCCATTCCGTCCTATCTCGGAAATGGCGTATTGAAAACAAAATATTAAAAAAAAAAAAAATCGATACCCCCCAGAATTTCAAATGGTTGCTGCCTTACATGTACATTTTAAGGTCAAATAAAATTACATGTGTAGTTCCCATCACCTGATGGATTTGATTTTTTCCTTTGGCCAATAAGAATCATTGTTGGTTTCCCCTAATCCTACCGGGTCTGTTTTTTTGGTGCCTGGTCAATAAATCTTATTGCTATTTTCGTCAATAGATTTTATTGCTATTTTTCAAGAAAATAAAATTGAATTCTGGCCTGCCGGGTCTAAGATAATGAGATTTGCTATTTTATTTTTCAATGAAAATTTTGAATCATATAAATCAAAGTATTTTTTTACTTTATTCTGTTTTAAAAATGAAAGTTTAGCAAAGAATATTCATATCATTAATTCATGTGCATTAATGACATTTAGTTTTCAAAATGTATAATAATTGGTTTAACAAAAAAATAATTTAAAATAAAATTATTTCCCTGCCAGCCGGGTCTAAAAATTTTGCCCCTGTTGGGGGAAACCAACTTTCAATTTTTCATGGCCTTACCTTTTTAATATGTATTCTAAACTGACCCTAGTAATGTTGTCTACTTTATCCTATCAAAATTAAATTCAGAACCCTATTTTTAGTGTTATTTCAAAATCACTGAAGTTTTGTCCTGAAATTGAAAATACTTGAAGCAACACAGCCATTTCTGAAAATATAAGCAGGAAATAATAGAAAAATAGTCGTAAGTCATTTAGGACTGGGATCAGTAAAATCTTTGGAAAGTTCGATTTAGAGAAAATGAAAAAAGTTTTCCATATTTTTCAGGGGCATATCCAGGATTTTAGGTTTGGGGGGGGGGGGAAGGGGTCGCTTTTCAGTAGTTTTTAAGTGGATTTTCTGTATGTTCAAGCCCCACACATGTCAAGGTTTCCAGGCACCTACCTTTGCTTGGATTATCAGGCTTTCCTTCCAAACAAGACTGGTGACCATGCAAGGGCCTAATATATGCCAAACAGTGAATCTTGACGTCAGTCAAAGCTCTTCAGAACTTATGTTAATTATGTTAATTGTTTGACTGTGTACATTTACCGATTTACCGGTACCTTAACCCCTCTAAATCCACCCCTGCCTGGTGTTTTTTAGAGTTGACTGGAACTACACCTATTATTTTATTTGATCTTATAGAAAAAGTACTGGTTTACTGTATAAACAAAAAAGTTATATGTGTATAAAAGATTTTAATATTAATTAAAATGTTTATTTCAAACAGTTTGTTGCTGATGGAGTGTTCAGAGCTGAATTGAACAACTTCCTGACCAGAGAACTTGCTGAAGATGGCTACAGTGGAGTTGAAGTTAGAGTCACTCCTACACGTACAGAAATTATAATTCTGGCCACCAGAACACAAAATGTCCTTGGTGAGAAGGGACGTCGTATCAGAGAACTCACCTCTGTTGTACAGAAAAGGTTCAACTTCCCTGAAGGAACAGTAGAGGTATACAAGTTGTTGTAGTCTGGGAATTTGTTAGATACCTTATGGTACCTTAATTGTTTTGATTCTTCTTAGTTAGCGGTACTCTTTCATTACATTTAAGACTTTACTTTTCATTTTCTGGTCAAAATGAAGTTTGTTTCTGCTTATTTCATTTGCTGATCCATAAAATATGTGTCCTATTCTGACAAAAATCATACAACAAACAATAGAAATCAGAACAAGAACAGAAAGGATCTGTAAAACCATGAAACTTTACCAGATTATTTATACCTAATGCATATTTTTCATGTTAACGCTCAAAAACAATAAGTAATTTAAAATAAGTGATCAGTCTCAATGCAATATGATACAATACACTTAGAAGCAGTGCAAATATTATGATTCAACACCCCTCTTTTACATGTTCAGTTTTATATGTCAATTTATTTATGACAATGTATAAAAGATATGGGTTTGTATTTTCAGTTATATGCTGAGAAAGTAGCACAGAGAGGTTTGTGTGCCATCGCCCAGTGTGAATCCCTCAGATACAAGCTGATTGGAGGTCTGGCTGTAAGAAGGTATAGTATACTCAGTTAATAGGGTGAACATAAAAAATGTTGTGACAATGTTATTTGTTGTGGGACACCAATTTTTGTTGATTCCCAACAAATAAATTATTTTACATTGATTTCTACAAATAAGTTATTGAAAATTACTAAGATCTATTCATCAATACATTATGATACATACATTGTACATTTACATATCACCACAAGAAATGTACGAATCGTATTTTATACATGTGTAGCTTGACATGAAACTTTCTCCAACCCCCATAAAGAAAAAATTATTTTCCATTCAACCCTCCCTCTTTTGGAAATTTAAATTGAATGCCCCTTACTGTTGGAGAATAACCAATGAAATGGGTCAAATTATCTGAAATACATGTGTCCTGTTTAGAATAAAAATACAGTAAAATTTATTTAGAAAAAAAAATGATCAAAACCACTCTACTAAACCTAAATGCATGCATTTACATTGGCTTAAAAGTAGAATGAGATGTACCAATTGAATGGGGCATTCAAATGTCACAAGGGCAGAGACAAAATAAAATTAACAAGAACAGCACAAAAAAAGACAACATAAAAAACACAAAACAACTACATAGTAATCAATTACGCAAACTCAAGTAGTAACAAGACAGATTCAACATCAAAAATTGACCACTGAAGAACATGAAAGAATAGTTTGTTTATGAACATAAAAAAAAAATATATATATTATGTTTAAGTTGACAGAATTTTCCTTTTTTTCCCAGAGCTTGCTATGGTGTGTTGAGGTTCATCATGGAGAGTGGAGCTAAGGGCTGTGAAGTTGTTGTCTCCGGTAAACTGAGAGGACAGAGAGCCAAATCCATGAAGTTTGTAGACGGTCTTATGATCCACAGTGGTGACCCAATCAATGAATATGTCGATACAGCCGTCAGACACGTACTGCTCAGACAAGGTATGGCTGGCTATATATTATTTGCTGTATTGAATAAAAGCTTCAGCTGACATAATACATACACTATAAAATCTTGTAAAAGTGATATACATGTATAATATGGTCATACATTTTATGTATCTAAAAGCAAAATACATGCCTGATCACAATTAAATTTCAGACATTTTAAGCACTACTTTTGTGCAAAAAATAGGTCAAAACAGTGGTAAAACAAACAAAGAAGAGTAAAAGGAATTAGAATATTAAACAAACTTCTATTTTTATGCCCTCCTACAAAATTTAAGGGCATATAGTGTTTTGGTCTGTTTGTCTATTTGTCTTTCACTACTTGGTTTACCTGCTGGTTTAGTCACTTTGCCACACTAGTCATTTCAGGTGCAGGTGATACTTAGACAGGGTTTCCGCTGGCGTGGGCCACTTGGGCCATTGGCCCTATTTTTTCAATTCTGGCCCCCAAAAATATAATTTTGGCCCAACAAAGTGGCCCAAAATGTTGGTTCCGTATTTTGATCAACAATGTCATTTTCGTGTCATTCAAACTGACAACAAATTTCACTATGAAGCCCTATATATTGATTTATGACCCAAGCTAACACCGTTAATTAACTGTCAATTGTGTAAAGGGTGCTTGACCATGGCCATCGCTGATGGATTAATTGATAGAAATCAATCATGCATGCAATATAATTGACCAATCAGGAGTAAGTTTATTTTTATATCAGCTGATTTAAATGGCAATTCACGTGCTCTGACCATGTTGACCAAATGATAACATTATTCTGTAAATATCAGAAAAACTGGAAGTAAACATAGATGAAAGGATTTACCTTCATGGAATTATTTTATTAAGAACATCCTGTAATCCAAACACATCCCTTTTCATGCATCAAATTGAGATCAGATGAAAGAACTTTGTTTACATATTTACGATCACTGTCTCCACTGTAATATCCTCCTTTTGATAGGAGCACCCCCATAACAGTGGAGTACTGTGGTTTAGTGGAGTTCCAATGATTGATTTATTTTGTTAAATAAAACAATTTTTTTTTATTATATTATTTTTTTTTCCCATTATAACAAAAACAAAATATTCTAGACAGATCTGTAGTACATTGAAAAAAACATTATGACAGTTTGTTAAATCTTAATATGATTAACTATATATGATCAATTCAACAAATGTTTAAATATTTATTATTGAACATAATAATAACTGTTGTAATCTGTGTGCTTTCCTTGGTACTGAAAATATAATATTAATAATGATTTCCGGCCAAAACTAAAAAAAAAAATGTTGGCCCAATGTCATTTATGTTGGCCCCAAAAATATGCATTTGGCCCAAGGGATGGCCCAAAGAAAAATACATCCAGAGGAAACCCTGTACTTAGAGTATTTAATTGTTGCATCACAGTTTTTAAATCTCTTTTGTTTCATAGAGATTGTGTCACAAATATTTATTTCACTTCTATATCATGGAGAGGATATTTATAGGCCTTGGTCTGCTATCCAATCCTTCTCTTATTGAATAAAATATGTCCAAATCAAACTTATTTCACTTCTCAATATTATAACTCCACTGAGATGGGGCTATATTGCTATCATCTTGTCTGTCCAGCCGTTACAAACTTTCATAACAGATTTCTTGACTTCTACTGAAGGGTTTGATATAAAATTTGGTACACAGCATGATGAGTTTGTACCGTGCCTCCCCTCTTCAGGTCATTTGCGCATCTAGTTTCTGTTTTCCAAGCAGACTGGAGAATATTTTAAGGCTCAAATATAGACATTTTTTAAAGTAACAGATTTTTCGGCTTCTACTTAATGGATTTATTTCAAATTTAGTACACAGTTTGAGCATGACGAGTTAAACTGTTTTTGCAGTGGTCCAGTGGGGGTATCCTTCTCATGACTTAAAGCAACGGCTTGTTTTCTATTGGATTGAATCTGACCTAATGATAAGAGAAAGTCACTTGGCATGCTAGGCTCAGCTTAAATGTTGAGCTTTCATCATCAACCAAAAAAAAAATTATATAACATGTGTCTACCAAATTGCTATATAATTGTTAGCTTGAACCTTATAATGTAATATTCACTATCTTCAGGTGTATTGGGAATTAAAGTAAAGATCATGTTACCTTGGGATCCCAGCGGTAAGATTGGACCTAAGAGGCCTCTACCTGATCACGTCAGCATTGTTGAACCTAAAGAAGAGGTAGTACCTGCAAAACCCTTCTCAGAACAGAAAGGTGCCAAACCAACAGAGGCTGGACAAAGTCCTTTGGCATAGAGGTAGGACTCGAATCCAATAGTAAATTGATAGAAAATGATAAGTTGGATATACCGGTATATATTCATGACACTAAATTCATGCCAACATATTGAACATATTCATATAACATTTTATTATATCCCTCTCAAACAAAGTTTTGGGCGTATGAAGTCTGTCCACACACACATCTTGTAAGCGCAACTTCTCCTAAACCAGTTGATGGATTTTGATGAAACTTAACATGAATGAAGTACATCATGGGCATATGAAGTCTGTCCACACACACATCTTGTAAGCACAACTTCTCCTAAACCAGTTGATGGATTTTGATGAAACTTAACATGAATGAAGTACATCATACAGAGATGTGTATGATGAAATTTGATTGCTTTCAATTATGTTTCAAGGGAGATAATTGGACTTCAATTTAAAAAAAAAGAAAAGTGATCAATATGAATTGGAGGATCCTTCTATGAGCTCGCCCACAGTATTCCTTATTTTCCGTCTGATTTCTGTTAAAAATGAAAATTTATCCCTTATTTATAGATATCACAAATTGCAAATAACATCACATATTTCATTATAAAGCAATGACTAAGATAAAAAGATCATTTACTTGAACATTTCTTCTGTCAGATTTAATGAATATTTTCTTCTTATTTTTCAGATATGCTGGACAGTTAATAAAGACTGTAAAATAAAAAAAAAATACTGAAAAAGAAAGTTATAGTTACATCTATGTTTTCTAAATGGTTCATCAGTTATTGCTTGCACCAAAAACTCATTTTTATCCTATTGTCTGAGCTCAAAAGAAAGATGTACAACAAAAGAGCAAAAAAACCCAAAACAACTTAAAAAAAAGGTGAAAAGCACACAAAAACCCCAACCAAAAAAAGAAAAAAAAATCAATTTTTTATGCCCGATGTATGAAAGTAGGGGGGCATATAGTGTTCAGGTCTGTTCGTCCATCCGTCCTAAATAATGAGATGGGGCATTTTGTCTTTTGGACATGTTCTTGTTTGTAATGATACTCTTAAGAAAAAAAAGAAAAAAGAGAAAATTACCAAGGGCGCATTCAAATTTCATGAGGTTCAAATTGGCAATTGGCAAACAAAATTAGTTTAATCACATTTTCAACACAAAGAAACAGCTAATCTGAAATTGAAAACAGGAACTCTAATGGAAGAGAGTGAATTTATCGTGGAACTCAGATTTTCTGGAAGGGTATGCAGTATATTGCTAATGATAAATTTATCAATTTAGTCAAGGATAGGTCTGGTAAGAAACAACAAAACAAAAACTCTTGACAAACATCTGTTCTTGAAAATACAAATATTATCTACGAGCACATGATGTCTTCTGTAAAATTTCTTTCATAAAAACAACGAAGTAGTGACATAACCCTTAGATAGCCTGTTCTTATGTGTGGGACATGATCAATCATGGAAATCATGGTATACTCCACAGGTTGTAGACTGCAGTTTATCCATTACACGACTCGAAGGTTAACCCTAACTATTGCATGAGTTTGATTGAATTATGCATGGAGGTTTGGAAAGCTTAAACAATTGGTTCAGATGATATAAACATTAAAAGTAATCAAACTTTTTAAAAAAAAACATTTAAAAATTTTAACGTATCAAGTTCACAATGTGTAGTTTTAAATATAACCAGGATAGAATTCAGTGAAACTTTGTAGGAATAGAAAATAATGAGATGTGGAATAAGTGTATGCGACACAGCTCGCATAACAAGCAGTAATTTAGACAAACCACAATGGACAACTGCCAGCAGCCTTCAATGAGGCTAGTAGGCGCTACTCGCTGTTCTGCAATTTGGATGGTTCACCATTTTAAGTTGTGCTTAATACAACCAGGAAGCTACTTTGTGCCAGAATGGCCCTTTCAACAAAGAATTTTACCAGAAAATCCTCAAATCATTGATTCCATGCAATGCATGAAGCTTTGTATGTACAAAGTTCATGATATGTAGTTTTGAAGTAGGTTATAGCATTTTTAGCTCACCTGGACCAAAGGTCCATGTGAGCTATTGCCATCACTTGGCGTCTGTCGTCATCGTCGTCTGTTAACAATTTTTCAAAAATCTTCTCCTCTGAAACTACTGAACAGAATTCAATGAAACTTGGTATGATTGATCCTTAGGGTGTCCTGCATAAAAGTTGTGTTTCGATTTTTGATTCGTCAAAAACATGGCCGCCCTGGCTAAAAATAGAACAGGGGTGTCGGACTACTGTTTTTGGCTTGTAATTCTAAAAGTATAAGAGATAGATGAAATCTGATGCCACGCTGCAGCTTCAGGATCAAAAGTTCTACTAAAGTTTCCATTTGGTTGAAGTTGTCAGATGACCCCTTATAGGGGTTATGGCCCCTTAAAGGTGAAAAATAGCATTTTTTCATGTTTTTGCCCTATAGTATGAAAACTATTGCAGATAGAGAAAAGCTTTTGCTGGCTTAAATGTTCAGCTCATTAAGCTCTACAAAAGTCTCCATAGGGTCGAAGTTGTCAGATGACCCCTTATAAGGGTTACAGCCCCTTAAAGGCGAAAAATAGTGTTTTTGGCCTATAGAATGAAAACCATTGCAGATAGAGAAAAGCTGTTGCTTGCTTAAATGTTCAGCTCATTTAGCTCTACAAAAGCATTCATAGGGTCAAAGATGTCAGATGACCCTTTATAGGGGTACAGCCCCTTAAAGGCGAAAATAGTGCTTTTGGCCTATAGAAGGAAAACTATTGCAGATAGAGAAAAGCTGTTGCTTGCTTAAATGTTCAACTCATTTAGCTCTACAAAAGTCTCAATAGGGTCAAAGTTGACAGATGACCCCTTATAGGGGTTACAGCCCCTTAAAGGCAAAAAATAGTGTTTTTGACCTATAGAATGAAAACTATTGCAGATACAGATAAGCTGTTGCTTGCTTAAATGTTCAGCTCATTTAGCTCTACAAAAGTCTCCAAGGGTCAAAGTTGACAGATGACCCCTTATAGGGGTTACAGCCCCTTAATGGCGAAAAATAGTGTTTTTGGTCTTTAGAATGAAAACTATTGCAGATACATAAAAGCTGTTGCTTGCTTAAATGTTCAGCTCATTTAGCTCTACAAAAGTCTCCATAGGGTCAAAGTTGACAGATGACCCCTTATAGGGGTTACAGCACCTTAAAGGCAAAAAAATAGTGTTTTTGACCTATAGAATGAAAACTTTTGCAGATAGAGAATAGCTGTTGCTTGCTTAAATGTTAAGTTTATTTAGCTCTACAAATTAAGTGCCCATAGGGTCAAAGATGTCAGATGACCTTTTTTAGGGGAGATGGCTCCTGAAAGGTGAAAAGAATGAAAACTTTTGCAGATACATAAAAGCTGTTGCTTGCATAAACATTCAGTTCATTAAGCTGTACAAAAGTCTTCATAGGCTTGAAGTTGGCAGATGATCCCCTAAAGGGAAAATGGCCCTTTAAAGGCAAAAAACAGTGCTTTTTGCTTACAGAATGAAAACTATTGCAGATAAAAATAAGCTTTTTTGCTTAAACATTCAGCTCATTTAGCTATACAAAAGACTCCATAGATTTGACATCTAGACCAGGTGAGCGATTCAGGCTCCTGGGAGCCTCTTGTTTAAGCTTGCCTGGACCGAAGGTCCATGTGCACTTGGCGTTCGGTCGTTGTTGTCTATCCTCTCTTAACAATTTTTCAAATATCTTCTCCTCTGAAACTACTGAACAGAATTTAATGAAACTTGGTATGATTGATCCTTAGAATGTCCTGTACAAAAGTTGTGTTTCAATTATTGATCCGTCAGAAAAAATGGCTGCCATGGCTAAAAATAGACAGGGGGTTAGATTACTGTTTTTGGCTTAAAGGTGAAAAAAACGTTTTTTCATGTTTTTGGCTTAAAGGTGAAAAAAAACGTTTTTTCATGTTTTTGGCTTATAGAATGAAAACTATTGCAGAAAGGGAAAAGCTGTTGCTTGTTTAAATGTTCAGCTCATTTAGTTCTATAAAAGTGTCCATAGGGTCGAAGTTGTCAGATGACCCCTTATAGGGGTTACAGCCCCTTAAAGGCGAAAAGTAGTATTTTTGGCCTATAGAATGAGTACTATTGCAGATAAAGAAAAGCTGTTGCTTGCTTAAATGTTCAGCTCATTTAGCTCTACAAAAGTCGTCGAAGTTGTCAGATTACCCCTTATGGGGGTTACAGCCCCTTAAAGGCGAAAAATAGTGTATTTGGCCTAAAGAATGACAACTATTGCAGATATGGAAAAGCTGTTGCTTGCTTTAGGGTTCCCACGCCATCCTTGAATTCAAGGAAACCAGGAAAAGTCCTTGAATTTCATTTCAATGCTCAAAAAGCTGGAAAAATCCTTGAATTTGATCAAATATCCTTGAAAAACCCTGGAATTTTGTAATATGCAGATTTGTTGACCGTTTGATAAAAAAGGCCGAAAAATATTGAATTTTAAAAATTTTTGCGGACGATTTTGATCCTTGAAAATGACCTCAATACCCTTGAAAAGTCCTAGAAAAACCCTTGAATTTGGTGTCCAAAAAATAGTGGGAACCCTGTTGCTTAAATGTTCAGCTCATTTAGCTTTACAAAAGTCTAAATAGGGTCAAAAATGTCAGATGACCCCTTATAGGGGTTACAGCCTCTTAAAGGCGAAAAATAGAGTTTTTGGCCTATAGAATGAAAACTATTGCAGATAGAGAAAAGCTGTTGCTTGCTGAAATGTTCAGCTCATTTAGCTCTACAAAAGTCTACATAGGGTTGAAGTTTTCAGATGACCCCTTATAGGGGTTATAGCCCCTTAAAGGCGAAAATAGTATTTTTGGCCTATAGAATGATTACTTTTGCAGATAAAGAAAAGCTGTTGCTTGCTTAAATGTTCAGCTCATTTAGCTCTACAGTCGTCAAAGGGTCGAAGTTGTCAGATGACCCCTTATAGGGGTTACAGCCCCTTAAAGGCGAAAAATAGTGTATTTGTCCTAAAGAATGACAACTTTTGCAGATAGGGAAAAGCTGTTGCTTGCTTCAGGGTTCCCACGCCATCCTTGAATTCAAGGAAACCAGGAAAAGTCCTAGATTTTTCAATGCTCAAAAAGCTGGAAAAATCCTTGAATTTGATCAAATATCCTTGAAAAACCCTGGAATTTTGTAATATGCAGATTTGTTGACCGTTTGATAAAAAAAGACCGAAAAATATTGAATTTTAAAAATTTTTGCGGACGATTTTGATCCTTGAAAATGACCTCAATACCCTTGAAAAGTCATGGAAAACCCCTTGAATTTGGTGTCCAAAAAATAGTGGGAACCCTGTTGCTTAAATGTTCAGCTCATTTAGCTTTACAAAAGTCTTTATAGGATAAAAAATGTCAGATGACCCCTTATAGGGGTTACAGCCTCTTAAAGGCGAAAAATAGAGTTTTTGGCCCATAGAATGAAAACTATTGCAGATAGAGAAAAGCTGTTGCTTGCTGAAATGTTCAGCTCATTTAGCTCTACAAAAGTCTACATAGGGTTGAAGTTTTCAGATGACCCCTTATAGGGGTTATAGCCCCTTATAGGCGAAAAATAGTTTTTTTTGCCTATAGAATGAAAACTATTGCAGATAGAGAAAAGCTGTTGCTTGCTTGAATGTTCAGCTCATTTAGCTCTACAAAAGTCTCAATAGGGTCGAAGTTGTCAGATGACCCCTTATAGGGGTAACAGCCCCTAAATTAACAGGTTTTCATGTTTTGGGTTATGAAAGCTATAGCAGATATAGAAAAGTGGTTGCTTGCTTAAATGTTCAGTTCATTAAGCTCTTAACAAAAGTCTCTATAGAGTCCAAGTGTTCAGATGGCCCTCAAAATCACATTTTGCACATTTATGGCGCACAGAATGAAAACTATTGCTGAAAGAGAAAAGCTGTTGCTTGCTTAAATGTTCAGAGTATTTAGCTCTACAAAGTTCTTTATAGGGTTGACATCAAGACCAGGTGAGCGATTCAGGCTCCTGGGAGCCTCTAGTTGCAGTTTTTCAATTGATTTTATGAATGTTAAGGTAATGCTTTCTTCCTAGGACAAGGTAGTCTTAGTTATGTATATGGCACCCAGTTCGATTCTTGTGGTTTTTGTGGCCTGTGAAGTGAAGCAAGACCAGTGTTATTTTATGGCAGCATCACCTTTCAAAGTTTTATGAGCACCTTGATATATGAAGAACTATTTAAGTCCTAGGTTGATGAAACTTGGTAAGCATATTCCCAAATTCAGTTGCTTAGCACAGTTGCATCATCATCTTTTTAACTTGACCTTGATTTTCTGGTTGAGTGAATTTGACAATTTTCAATACATATAAAAATAGTCATAATGAAGTTTTATGAGCACCCTTATTTCTCAAAAACTGAAATTTAGTATATGTATGCACCATTATTAGCTTAGTACAGTTGCATCCTCATTTTTTTACCTTGACCTTGATTTTCCAGTTGAGTGAATGACAATTATCAATGTGGTTTGTGAGCACTTACATCTCAGGAACTACAAGATCTATATTGATGAAACTTTGTATTTTTAAGTCTCAGTGATCTTGATCTTTGAGTGACTTGGACAAACTTCAATATGAAACCTAGAGCAATGTTATTTTTTAAGAGCAGGTACTGTAAGTTTGCTTATTTAACAATTCTTGACTGTTACAGCAGCATCCTCATCTTTTGACCTTTACCTTGGATTTCTAGTTGAGTAACTGACAGTTTTCATTGGTATATTTTAGGAATGTGAGTTAAGGTATGATTTTTTTCTCAGCAAATGATAAACTAGGTGAATAACTAGGTATTCCAATGGTCCTGACTTTATTGTCTTGTCATGCTGACTGGGTTCTTAATACTTGTGTGTACATCATCATTAAATAGGTTGCTGCTCAACTCCTCAGAATTAAACCAAATTTTATAAAATTTTGTGAGTTATGGCCCTTTGTACTACGAATTTTTTTTGAAAATTCTCATTAATTATGGACTCAGAAACTACTCAACCAAATTTCATGAAACTTGGTATGCAACTAGTTCAATTTACATGGGAGGTATGGTCATTTAATTTTGAAATATTCCAATAAGCCTCATTATTCATTGCTCAACACCTACAAAACAGTTATAAAACAAGGGGTTGCACTAAGTCGTGCTAAGCATACCCCCACTCGACCATTCAGAAAACAGGAAGTAGATGACCGACTGACCTGGAAAGGGGAGGTATGATACAACTCATCATGCTAAAGCTGTATACCAAATTTGAAATCAATCCCTTCTGTAGAAGCGGAGAAATCTGTTACGAAAAATTGTCTATTTTTTACCCATTAAAAGTCTAAGTTGGCTCGGAAAACAGGAAGTAAATGATGGACTGACCTGGAAAGAAGAGGCACGGTTTAACTAATCATGCTGAAGCTGTGTACCGAATTTGAAACCAATCCATCCAGTAGAAGCCGAGAAATCTGTTACAAAAAATTTCACATTTCAAATTTTTTACCCTAAAAAGTCTAAGTCTGCTCGGAAAACAGGAAGTAGATGATGGAGTGACCTGGAAAGGGGAGGCACGGTATAATTTATCATGCTGAAGCTGTGTACCAAATTTGAAACCAATCCATCCAGTAGAAGCCAAGAAATCTGTTACGAAAAATTTCACATTTCATATTTTTTACCCTAAAAAAGTCTAAGTCAGCTAGGAAAACAGGAAGTAGATGATGGACTGACCTGGAAAGGGGAGGCACGGTATAACTCATCATGCTGAAGCTGTGTTCCAAAGTTGAAACCAATCCATTCAGTAGAAGCCAAGATATCTGTTACGAAAAATTTCACATTTCAAATTTTTTACCCTAAAAAAGTCTAAGTCGGCTCGGAAAAACAAGAAGTAGATGATGGACTGACCTGGAAAGGGAAGGCAAGGTGTAACTCATCATCCTGAAGCTGTGTACCAAATTTGAAACCAATCCATCCAGTAGAAGCAGAGAAATTGAACCGGACGGACAGACAGACGGACGGACGGACAGACGGACAAGGTGATTGCAATATAGCCCCCTCTTTTGCGAGTGGGGGTATAAAAACAAATTTTATGAAACTTGGTATGTAGCTTGTACACCACATGACATTTATTTTCCTATTTTTGTATACTGTGAGTTATCTCCGATTTACAGAGTTATCTTCTCTTTGCAGAAGGTATTTTTATACTAGTCACTGTGTGGAAAAATCAGTTTTTCTGTATTTATTTTTTAATTTCTCAAAAAACGTCCCAATGTTAAATATTTTGAAAAAGGTATAGAACACATTTTCCTGATCTAATAGGTCTGCTAATCCCTCTGAATAATTTTATTAAAATTAAAACCTAATTTTTCCCATTCAGTGCAATGTTATATATATCTTTCAATATTATTCAATATATCTTTATTTTGTCAAGAAATCAACATTTAAATGATTTGTGACATAATTATATACATATATGACAATAAACAAAAAAAGACAACATCAAGTCTTTGAGTCTCCTGTCCTCAGTTCTGATGACTGTTTTATAAAGGAGGCAAGACTCTGAGTTTGCCTAAAATTTGTTGGGGATAATATTTTGGTTAAATTATATTGTTCAGAATGGTCAAAGTTTATTTCATAGTCTTTAAAAAGAATTTTTCTATAAATTTTGTTATGGTCACAATGAAGAAAAAAGTGGAGCTCATCATCAATACTATTTTGATTTTTACAATAATTACAAAAACGTATATACCTACTCAGCTACTGTAATGGAGGACAACTCTTGTAAATGGAAGATAACTCCCTATTTACGAAAATAGGGTATTGTGCATTTCACCAGGAAATTTTTTATCCTTTCTGAAAAATGAACATCATCTAAGAAGGCTGAGTTTTTATTCCATATCTCAGCCTGAAAGATGCTGATCTATCTCTGGTACATACCGATAGGTATACATGTGTAAAATTTCATTAAGATCTATCAAAGTTTCAGAAAAGTTGAATAGGTTGGGTGGAACCATTGAAGGAAGACTATATGTTCAGTAACAAAATCCAATAATTTTTGCAAATGAATAATTCAAAGTTTCTTTACTTTGTGGCAGATTCTAAAAAAAAATGAACAAAATATGATATTTTAACATTTTAATTTCTCTCATTTTATTGTATTTACAACACAATACTTAACACAGGTTAAACCTGACAAACAAAACTTAAAAAAATAGCATTCAAACTTCCATATCTATAAAAATAAACCACATAAAAACTTCCAACCTTCTCTTCTGACACACATACTTTGACAACACTCATTCATTAACACTGCTGTGTAAAACTGCCAAATACAAAAACAAAAAATAAAATGAAATGAACAGTGAAACCTAGAAAATGTATCAAATGACATGTTTACAATATAAATGTGTTGTGACAAGACAAACAATTACAGGATAACAAAAATTAAAACCTATTTTAATAAAAATCTAATGAAAGTTTAAAAAAAAAAACATGTTTCAAAATCACAAATTCATATTACAATAATCACATCCTTGATAAGCCTATGTTGTTAAATTATCCTTTACAAAAACTACATGTATATGCCCTTTTGCAATGCAAAGCTAATTAAATGATGTACAAGTGAATACTATGAACAAAAGAGACATATAAACTCCCATTGATAACTGAACACAGGTTAACCCTGATGAAAATGGCCCTTCATTAAAGAAGGCCGGGCTTGAAGCTATGATAATAATAAATTCTTTTACTGAAAGAAGTCTTTTTTTTTTAATCAATTTCAATTAAGACTGAATGGCATAAAATACTGGCTTATCCCCCCTTTTAGTTTTTGATCATAATTATTCCACTTACATAAATATCACAGTTTTAAGCACTTAAAAAATGGATAAAAATTTACAAATGACATACTGTATAAGTATAAAACCTGACATAAAATAATAGTTTGGTATCCCACTGGGATGACGGCCAGATGTGGAAACATTCTACCTCAAACTTTTTCTAAATTACTGAAAACCATATTAATGATATAAATATGAATATGAAATAAATGTTCATGAGACAACCTTCAGTCTATTTAAAACTAAAAATTACTTGATTGGACAAATCTAATACTCCACACAACAATATAAACTGTTAACACAGAGACATGTCTCGCCTGTCGCAACTGGACACAGTATAAAATGAAGTAAAAATCCTCCTTAAACTGATCTTAACTGATGCTTAAGCAGCTGCATACCAAATATAAATGGTGAACCATAACTGCTTTAAATAAAACACTCATGACATAAGTAAAAAGTTAAAAAGTGTAAAATCTCAAAGTCAGTAGACTGTGACTGCAGGATCATACAGATAAAATACTTTTGAAATTGATCTGTACTGATGCTAATGCAAGTGCATACCCAATATCAATGATGTAACATAACTGCTTCATGTTAAACAGACGTAAGAAAAAAGGTTAACCTCGGCCAAATCGGTGTAAAATTTCAAAGTCAGTAGACTGTGACTGCAGGATCATACAGATAAAATACTTTTGAAATTGATCTGTACTGATGCTAATGCAAGTGCATACCCAATATCAATGATGTAACATAACTGCTTCATGTTAAACAGACTTAAGAAAAAAGGTTAACCTGGGCCAAATCAGTGTAAAATTTCAAAGTCAGTAGACCGTGACTGCAGGAGCATACAGGTGAAATCCTTTTAAAACTGATCTGTACTGATGCTGATGCAACTGCATACCAAATATCAATGGTGTAACATAACTGCTTCATGTTAAACAGACTTAAGAAAAAAGGTTAACCTCGGCCAAATCAGTGTAAAATTTCAAAGTCAGTAGACCGTGTCTGCAGGAGCATACAGGTGAAATCCATTTAAAACTGATCTGTACTGATGCTGATGCAACTGCATACCAAATATCAATGGTGTAACATAACTAGTTCACACAAAACAGACTTAAGCAAAAACTTTAACCAATTGTGGACGCCGCCGCCGCCGTCGCCGTCGCCGCCGGAAACACCATACCTAAGTCTCGCCTTTTGCGACATTCGTCGCAGGCGAGACAAAAACTATGGTAAAATGGCTAACACAGTTTTCATACAACCATAGAATCAGTACAAAACAACATGTTAAAACTGTGTCACATCACAGTAATTCATTTTATACAAATTTATGCAAATGAGGTAATTAATATGCATGAGCAAGATTAACATTACAGAAGGTACATCTTGAAAGCAAAATAATAACAACCATGATGTCACTAACAAAGAAAACAACCATTTAATACTTATTTTTTGATTCAACTAATCAACAAATTTCAAGTTATATCTTACTAAAAGACCAAGAGTAATCATTCTGAATCAGTTTTCTTCAGTTAAATTATTTTTTCTTGTAAAAGTGCAGATCAAAAGTTTATTTGATATTAAATGAATGTTGTAACCATCTTTAATAGGAAAGGCTAGATTGCAACAGTCACATTTTCTTTTGATTACTACAACTTGCCACTAATTTGGCTAAGAGTAGGAGGGCACAATTTTCAATCATAATAAATTGTTTTTTTATGAACATGCACTACTTATGGAATATTCATGAACCAAAGCAAATACTGAATATTCATAAACCAAAGTGACTACTGAATATTTATGAACTAAAGAGGCAGTAAAGCTATGCATGAACTGTACAGCAATAAAAACCTGTCAAGACAATCAGAATGAGGTCCGCTGGTCATAGTCATTATGATTGTTAATGATAAATGTAATAAAATCTAATGTAAGTACTGAAAACGCTGAGTCAAATGCAAGAATATACAAATACAGATCTTTCAAGGGTAAAATGTCATAATGTGTGTATCTGAAGCAAGAAAGGTGTAATTTTAGCACCAATTATTTCTTAAAGCAACAATTTATATCAAATTCCATAAATTATAAATTAAGACAAAATATAATAATATATCTGGTCCATCACAACCTGGATCGTCATGGCAACCATAATATTGAACACAACAACTCTTTCAAGGTCATGTTACATTTGACCTTGAACACTATACTTGGGTATGTAGCCTTTCTAAGTTAAGGGGTGTTGTCTCATTATTTTCATCCCCACTGTCCTCACTAAAATTTGCTTCACTATCCTCAATTTCACATAGCCCTGAAATGTCAGATATTGAGGCATTTGTAGATGTGTATCCTCCCATAGAGTCAATCATGGATGTTCGAACATTGTATTCACTGTCTGTAATGTTGCCTTGGAAACCAAGTAATGGCTGTGAAGGAAACCCATAATGCACCACATCATCATTATCATCGTCTAAATCGTCTTCACTTAGTTGACTTACACGATTCTCTCCCCTAAATTCCTCTGGTGGATCTGGGAAGTTCTCATTGTCACTATATTCATCTCGTGACTCGTCATTCAAACTGTATGAAGGGAGATAATCATTAGGATGAGAATGTAAGTGTTGTTGTGGGAACTGGTAAACCTCCTGACCTTGACCCTCCTCAAGGTCATTGTTATTTACATAATTAGAAAATATTTCTTGATAGTTCGGTGGATTTAAATAGTGATCTGTATCACATTCAGTGTCTGCAAATTCGGAATCGCCAACATATTCTGACTCCATCATTTCACCATCTGTATAAATACCCATGTCGTTTGTGAAGTCGTGAGGGTGGCAATGGGCATGTTCATTGGATTCATTACTGTGTGGACTAGAGCTGGGTGAATCTGGACATTCTTTGTTTGGCACTTCACTGATATTAGGCAAGGATGGTCTAGGGGCCCAATCTGAAGCATCCCAATGATATTCTGAAAATAAAGAAAATAATATCAACACATGGTTTTATTATTTTTTAAAATAAGGAATATTATATTTAGTCCTTTGATCGACAATATCTCAAAATCAATTTATTCTTAAATAACAGTGTAGACCAATATAATGTATATATTTTTTGGGGAAATTGACAAAACTTCACTATTTTTTTCTGTTGGTTAGTGGTTTCTATTAAAAACTAATGATAGCTAGGGTAATTGGTAATTGGACCTATTCTAAAAATAAAATAAAAATCTTAAAAAAAAATTATGCAGTAGGCAATTGCTCAGCAAGCAATGAGGGTACAACATGACAATATAAAAATAATATGGTTTGTGACTAAAGTTTTCAAAAATGTATAAATTTAAAGGATTCTATGTTTTCCCAATCATTCTTTAATGCATGTAACTGACCAAAACAAGCATTAGATTGTTTACATATTATTATCTTAGTTCCAAATCACTTTTAAAGCCTCATGACATGTCTATGAATTCCACATCTCCTTTATACAGTAAAGCATGGACTGGCTAAAATGGAGTTTATATTGTCCAAATCTATTCACTACTGCTTATAGGAATAATAGCCAATATAGTTTTGCTGTGAGGTTTTAGACAAAGCAATGTATAAAATAAATACACTACTTAACTTATATACTTATATTAATAAAATAATAATACAACATTCTTGTAAGCCTACTGCACGACAGAACAAAATTTTCTTTCAATCTATTTTGATTTATTTAGCATTACAATTAATTTATAATTTGTACAATTTTCATTAAGACAATATGATGCAAGTTAGACATGCTAAGATAATTCTACTTGTTGTTTAATTGATCTACCTGATACAACAGAAATCATTCCAATTATTAGAAGATAGTATACATTATTTTCAGATAAAGTTCAAGATTTTTTATTTCTACATGTTAAAAGTGTTTTTTTTTTATTTAAAAAAGATTAAGATTTGTGAAATGAAGTTGATAATTATTTTTTTTACCAAGACTAAACATAAACAAATATTTGCTAAACATAAAAAATATTTTTTCTAACTTTCTTTGATTCCTAACAAAAACCTAATATAACATTGATATGCATAAGGCATAACCGACCAATCCATTCATTTCATTGGCAAACTTAAACATTTAGGAGTAGATGTCACATTAAAAACCCCAACATTTAATTCTAAATTTGAAAAACCTCCAATGTTGAATCTGCCACCAAAAACATCTAGCCAATATAAACACCAAAATAAAATATCTTCAAACCATCATATAAACAATACAGTAATTTCCATTTACATACATGTATAATAAATTATTTAGAAGTGAGAGAATAAGATAGGACATGCAATACATAAAATTGATAAAATAATAAAATATCAGCCCATAAATTACATGGCAACATATTGTTGAATAGATTTGAGAAGACAAAGAACTGAAGGGCATGCAAAACTGAAATCTGTTTAGAACAAAGGTACATGTAAGAGCTTTGGATGAAAGTCACTTTCTTTTGTCAGAAAATTTGCTGCAACTTTTCTTTATCAATTTAATACAAATATGATGTATAAGTATGCTAGAATAAAAGAGAATGAAAAAGTATCAAAAACCCATTTTCAATCAAATGTTTAGGAACCCCCTCCCCTCCCCCATCCAACCCCCTCCAAGATTCTTATACACCAGAGACAAAAAAAATCTTGACTTGGTTCAGGCTAGGTAAAGTTAACTTTGGAAAATATAGTGAAAACACTCATTAAGCAATTTTTTTGCAATAGAAAGTGACTTTCGACCATTGTGAAGCCAAGCGTAAAGAGCATGCCTAGCTCTGATTGGCTACCTTTCTTCGTCTTCCTTCTACCTGAGTTTGCTGCGTGGAAAAAGAATGTGTGTGTTAAACATTATGGTTACATCAATAATTTGCAGAATGACATGGCAGTGTTACTAATTTTAGAGATGATGTAATATTAACTAATTTTTGTGATATGACGAGTCTAGAATATTTGAAATTCAATACTATACAACTATTACATGTAATTAAACACTATTTCGGATAATAACTTATGACCATAAAACTATTTATTATATTTAAAATTTGACTTCACGACATTTTCTTGCTTGAATAAAACAAATTATTAACATTTTTTTAGCAATGCCATTCTACATAAACATCTATACATTTTTATATAAAGACCCTTCTCCAGCAAGGGGCATAACTAGCCCATCTAAATGTGATAGTGGGTTAGATAAAAAAACTTAAAGAGAGGGAAATTTGAGTACAGCATTAAAGGAAAAATAAATGATTTTTTTTTCAAGAAATGATATTATTTTTTCATTTAATGAGATTGAAATGAATTGAAAACACTCAGAACAAAATTTAGGCTGTTAATTGATTATCATCATGTATACATGTTTAAACGACAATTCATTTATAAAACAACCAACCCTGAAGAAGCACCCATTTCCCTGATTTCAAACAAGCAGCTAAAACTGCAACAAATGAACCCAGCATGCATAAGCATCAAGTCAACTGGCAATTTGCAAATGAAGAATGAAACAACTGGAAAATTTGGGAATTGAAATATTTTTAGAATTGTCTTACCCTTTAGTCATACAATTAAAGGTGCTTCTATTACAAATAGCAAAACATTTAAATACAAGGAACTTCCAAATATTTGTAAATGATGCTGCTCTAATAATGTTAATCTGACATGTAATGACAATTGATTACAAAATATAACATTGAAAAAAGAATGGATGTCTTATAACAAGGAATGATTCTAAACACAAATTAAATTTGTATAAAAATCCTCACATCATTAACACTGAACCATTGTATGAGTATTCCTTCCTGTTTTAGTTTCTAATAGTACATATATTTAAATTTACAGTAAAAAATGCATAAAAAATAGCAGACGTCAAAATTGATGAGCAGACGATAAAAGTGACAACATGTGATATGTGTGTATGAACAATGATAACATGAAGCACAGAAACAATCCCATAATTCAACATTCCTTCAAAGCCAAAACGCTAAGCTGAAGCAGAAGTGATGTCATGGCCTACACAAGAGAGAATTGTTCAAAACAGGAATAGTTTGTGACTAAACTCATAGTAGCTTGCTTGCTAATGTAAAATGGTAGTGTTCAGTTCACACACAGTGTTGTAGAGCTAGACTTTGACAATTGTTGGTGATTTAAAATTAAAAACTTTATTTTCATTGATTCTTAATCAATTTTGTAAACAAATTGTCAAAGTTAAGCTTCTGACCAACAAGTTATCAATACTATAAATAAGGAAATTCAGGTTCATAGTTCATAAGTATTAATCTATAAGAAATTAAACTATCCCTTTTCCCAACTTAAATTACTATTAAGAATGTGATTCCTATGATAATTGTCATATCGAACTGATCATACCTGGTTCATCCTCCGACTCTGACACAGGGAGGCTACTGAAGGAGACATTGTCTGGAGGCCCAACTTGGGGACCTGGGATATTTTTTACATAAAGCTTCTCTGGATGGTTCTTATCTGTAAAAATATGATATATTTTTCATTTTTGATAAAAAGTGAAAGGAGAAAACAACAAAGCTTGACCAATTTCTATGAATAATTCAACTACACTAATACATTTTTGTGAATGTTTTTAAAAGGTTCAACAATGATAGGTACATCTAGAGCATTTTTAGGGGTTTCTGTAGAAATGATGTAATAAAGGGATTTTGTCACAGAGTCCCATGTAATTCCTTGACCAACCTAATATTGAAATCTTGGAATTATATTTTATTGTCCTATTTACCTTCATGATGTTCTAGCATGTTCTCAATCTCCCATGGAGTTTTCTGTATTGAGTCAGTATCAGACGGTGTATTGGATGATGGAAGAGGCGCTAGTGATGGAGCCTGGCTCGCCACCATACGTGGAAGTGGAGCAAAAGTCTGTAAATATTCCTGATAGTATGGAATGTTAGTGATATTCTGCATCTCGGCATCACATTCATAATTCCTGATATTGTCAAAGTTGTTGAGGGTATTGAGCGAGTCATGTTGGCTGGGCGTGTACGAGGCTGGTCTGTCTGGGACTGGTGGTGGGCGGGGACTAGGTGGTGGGTTTGTGATGTCCACAGTGCTCTTCTTAATGCCATTTTTACAGGAGTCTCCTTTCATGGAGTGAAGCATGACATCAGTCTCGTCTGTTGCAACTCCTAGCGTTAGGTTGCCATAGCGACTGTTCTTTCGTCTCCTGATACATTGAATGGCAACAAACAAGAATGCTAGTAGAATCAGCCCTCCTGCTATACCTGTAAAAGAGCAAGATAAAGTTTTCTATCATTAAAATAAAAGAAGTTAAGTTTTACATTGGTTAGCAGAATAAAAAGAAAGATAACTCATTAAAATAAAAGAAGTTAAGTTTCACATTGGTAAGCAGAATAAAAAGAAAGATAACTCATCAAAATAAAAGAAGTTAAGTTTCACATTGGTAAGCAGAATAAAAAGAAAGATAACTCATCAAAATAAAAGAAGTTAAGTTTCACATTGGTAAGCAGAATAAAAAGAAAGATAACTCATCAAAATAAAAGAAGTTAAGTTTCACATTGGTAAGCAGAATAAAAAGAAAGATAACTCATCAAAATAAAAGAAGTTAAGTTTCACATTGGTAAGCAAAATAAAAAGAAAGAGAAAGTTTCATTTTAAGAAAAGTGACAGAGGTGAAAGCAGTACATCAATGTCCAGGTCTTTTGCCTTTATATTAACCAACCGTAAAAAACATAAACTTAATGGACATTTGATTTCTGTTTTTTTCATAAACTGTAAGTGTTTTCTAACATATAGATTTATCTTTAAGCAAAATTTTTCCAACAGTTGGACATTTTTGACAATGTTACAAAGAAAACAAGAAGAAGATATGATTATTTCCCAAGATATGAAAGTTCACAGAATTTAGACCTTGAGACATACCTATAATTATGTATAGTTCATCCTGAGTTATCCCAGCAGCACTTGAGACCATGTTAGGTGCGATCAGCTCCTCACAGTTTCTCCCAGCTGATTTCTCAGTACAGTTACAGATGTAGGTGTTGTCTGTGTTATGACAGGTCGCTCCATTTTTACATGGGTTAGACCTACATGCACTGACAACCTTCTCACACACTATACCTTAAAAAACAAACAAGAAATGTTATGACTTTTGACATATACTTATAGCTTATATAGTATATGTATAATCCATAAGATTGAAATTATTGTGATTTTCAAGACTTTTTTGTTGGATGATCTTTGGTGGATTTTAGAAACTTTTGTCAATTTTACAAAATCTGCAGATTTTTATAATTCTTTTTATTCAATAATAAAATAGTTGATTTCCCTAGGAATCCCATTTTTTTTTGTTTAAAAACAATGTTTTAATTTCTTTTTTGTCAAAGGCTAAAGTATAAAAACAATGCAGAACCTTGTCAAAGACTAAAAAAGTCATGGAAAAAGTAAGTCCAGCAACCAATTGAAATTCTTTGGTATCTTGTACCTTTATCTATTTGTTTCCCAAAAATTACTTATAACTGATAATGACAAAGCATACTCCCTATTGTTTTTAAAATTACCTTCAAATCCATGTAGACAGTTGCACACCATAGCCTTCGGTCCTTCAATACAGGTCCCATTATTCTGGCATGTGTCCTCTGAGCAGAAGCGACCATATTCACAGTACTTTCCTCGGAAAGGATCCTGACATTTACATTCAAAGTCGTTAGGTACATCCTTCTTGTTTAGACACTGACCTGAAGTATCAACAAAGAGAGGTTCAATTAACTTTCTACATATAAAGCTAGATTTTATGCATAAAGATGATAAAATAATGTTCTATAAAATTTTTTGCAGTCTTAAAAGGCATATTCCTGTCAGTGGCGGATGCAGAAATTTTCAAACAGGAAGGCACACAATTTAAAAAGAGTTTCTGGGACCTCTTGTTTCATACAGTTCCTAACCAAATCTTCCTGTCAAACAGCAGGGTGCGCACCCGTCACCCGGTTCTAAATCAGCCTTCTTGTACACTTATTCCACATCTCATTATCTTCTATGTAATTTGTTGTAGAGAAATCGCATGCTACTGTCCTTTTACAGAGAAGTTATGTTTAGTTACCCTATGATGATCTGCAGAATACTGATACATAAGGAATGTTTCACTTTTAAACATTTGTTGTTTTGCAAAACTGTTTATGCATGTAAAATCTAGCATATTATTCTAAATTATACCATGGCTTTTGAAAGATTTTCATAATACAAACAAAAAGGTGATATAATATATAATATTTACCATTATTTTTGCAGGGACTGTTAGCACAGGGGTTTTTGTCGATCTCACACCTCACTCCATAGAACCTGTCAGTACATGTACAGATATAGCTGTTTCCTGAGACTTCACAGTGACCATTGTTATCACAGGGGAAGGTACTGCAGATATCTGTCAAATATCATGATAAATATTACTGTAAACATACTTAATTTCACATTTTCTGCTTATCATTACACAGATTTCATATGTTGTTTTTCTATTCACAGGTATCTATTGTCATTTAGAATGCCTAGCCATGAAATCTGTGAAAATAAATAACTCACGAAATAAGCACAATTTACAGTATACTCTATCAAAAGTTGTTTTCATTAATCCCCCACCTTTTTGGTCAACTTTCATGGGCTTCTAATCACAAATTTTTGTTTTATCTAATCAAATACAGTTCAAAGATTTCTTTTAATGCAAGAACCAAATAGACATACATGTATAAGTTTATTCATGAAATGATTAAAAAATGTTCCTAGAAAAAACTAGTTTAAACATCTCGGCGATTCATTTTCATAAATGCTGCAAAATTTTCACACGTCATTATATAAATCTTAGCTACTTACTTGTGCCAACTGGAGTCTGGAAACTATCTTTACAATGGAACTGTAGATATTTAAATTCATGGTTCAGGGCCACTGCATTACTTCCTTCAAAAGGCAAACGGATGTCATACAGACGAATGTTCTCCATGCATCCCTCAAACCCTCTTCTTACATCCAGGTAACCATTGTACATCTCTACCTCTGCACCGAAGAACACCTGATTGTCTCTAAGGTCAAGGACATCATTGATGCCGGGAGACAAGGTCATGCTGGCGTATTGATGGTCTAAAATTAGCTCAGCAGTTTTTCCATGTCTTTCTACCACTATGTCGTGCCACGCTCCATCACTTACTAACAGAGGTATGATAACTGTTCCTTCCCCACTGCCACAGTCAAATCTGTATTGTAACATACCATTGAAAATCTGGAAAAGACAACATTGTTTGGGCATTCTCTTCAAATTTTACTCATGGTTAAAAAATAAAACGATAAAGCTAATTAGTTAATTCACTAATTAGTTTGCTATCACATCATTCTAAAACTGGTTTGTACTTACAAAGTATTTCTGTGAATTTGTATTTTTTGTCATATTACTATGGCCTGAAAAAATATATATTTTCTGTGTTTCTTTTTAGCTTAAACAAATCTACTGGTAAATGAAGTCTCTTCAAAAGTTTTTGAGGGGAATTTTGTGGTTTCAAGATAAGATATGATCATCACACATGTCTTCTGTGCCACACAATCATTTACTTTACCTCCAGTATGCTGTAATCTACTTTGCCTTTAGCAAACATGATGGTGGCTACTTGTTTTCTGGTTTTTATCCTCAGTGACAATCTGAGCTGCTTCTCGATGGTAAAAGCCTCCTGTAGGGTCCATCTGGCATAGCTCTTCCCAGAAAATGTCATTGGTTTGTCTCCTGTTAAAGAAAAGAGATTCTTAATATTCAAGATTTTAAGGCAAAGTGTGTTATGAGCCTAAATGGCAAACCGGTTAAACATAGATTTTATTTATAACCAAAGACACAAGTTACCTTAGAAAAAGTCTTAACATCTGTCAACATCTTACAAATATTTAACATGGAGATAACAATTCAAAAAAAAAAATTCTAATGACAGAAGTAAAATACAATCATCAATGTCAAGGTAAATAAGATATGAATCTCTCAACATTTTACTTAAATATGTTTAGGTACTGATACCTTTTACACAACTAGAGTCAGTACAGAAACTGATGTCTTCTTCACAGTATTGCCCTTTCTTGCCTGGTGGACAGACACATCTGTATCCAGAGTGATCGTTGTCTATCTTACACACTTTGCCATCAGTACAGGCATCAATAGGACAAGTAACAGACTTCTTTTCACAGTTACCATCTAAAATTCATGAATTATTTATACATTTTCATGTTCTTAAGCAATACTTGCTTCTGTCAATACAATATTTAAAATGTAAATACTAATTTAGTGAGAAAAATGATTGTATTCACTTGCTGAAAAAGTTTTATAACATTTCAAACTGATTTTAAATCTATTCTTAGAATTTCATTATAAGCAACATGCTAGTAGTAAGCAACACGGAATATTAACAGAAAAACTCATCACATCAAATTTTTTTTTTTTTTTTTTAAACAGAGCAAATGATGCTTTGAGAATTAAAATAAATCTTTACCAGCAGAACCATCAGGACAAACACATCTGTAACCCTGCTGGTGACGAGCAGTAACTGTACTCTTGGTTCCTATGGTAACAGGGGTCAGGTTGTCAGAGTCAAACTCGATGTAACCTTCACATTGGGTTCCCTCCCTGCAGGATTCCTGGATGCAGACGTCCTTGTATACCATCACGACCTTGACCTGAAGGGCTTGTTCAATGGCTGGCACTGCATCAAGAACTTTCCTGCTTAAAGGTTTTCCACGTATGAAGGAGTTTTGACCTTTTTTCACAGCAAACAGTACATCAAGGTCATCTTCAATGCTTCGCTTGGATCTTTTGCCATTTGACGAGGCCTCGGTTTGAGCAAAGGAGTATATGGATGGCTGAACATTGATAATCTCTACATCCCTTGACCTGATGCTGAGTTCTCTCTTCAAGACACGCTTGAAATCTTTCAAATGTTTGTTGTAAAAATTATCCACTGTCATGCTTTTGAATTGCACAGTGACAGCATTCTCAATCATGTCATCAGAAACTCCTACAATATCCACATTGACAAGCCCATAGCTCTGAAATCTACCGTCAGATACACTAACATTGACAACATACTTCCCCGGATCAATGTTCTTAAATGCGATGATTCTACCATCATACTTATCAACATCGAACAAGTTCTTATTGGATGAAATTATCTCAAAGGTCAACTCATCGAATATATCCTCATCCACAGCATTAAGCTTTCCAATTATTCCACCAGGGAAACTTTCTTTGAATGACATAATAGAAATATCAAAGTCAGATACCTTAGGTGGATTATTGCCTTCTTCTATGATTTCGATTAAAACAGGGACGTCAGAGTGTAAAAGTGGACTTCCAAAATCGTAAGCTCGTACCACCAGGTTATACATATTCTGTACGTGTCGGTTGAATTTTCTGGCAGTCATCAGGACGCCCCTAGCGTCGACTCTGAATTCCCCTCCTTCATTGCCACTGACGATATCATAAGAGAAAGGCTCCCCGTTTGGTGGCAAGTCATCATCAGTTACAAAGAATGTTAAAATTTCATAGCCAACATGTCTGTCCTCCTGTGAAAAGAAAATTAAACTCTTAGAACATACAAGTCTTCTTTCTAATAATAAGTGGCAAAAACATTGTTATATATTCCACTACATGTATAAATGAACTTGCTTTAGGTCTTATTTTCAAAAGATTTTACCATACAATTCACTTCCTTGAAAATGACTTTAAGGTAGAGCTTCTATGAATCTTTTAAATTATGTAAAAATTTTCCTTATATTTTAGTAGGTTTTGCTGGATTAGGGTTACAAAAAAGAAATCAAAAAGTTTTGCATTTGGTTAATGTTTTTGAAAATTACTTAAAATTTACTTACTTTATGAAAAAAAGAACTCATACCATTCTATTTTTTTTCATGCTTGATGCAAATCGTGACAACAAAATTTACAATGTGTAAAAATCTACTTAAAACTATCAAATGGACTTGAAAATCATGCAACAAGGTTTAAGGTTCAATCATCAAACAGCCAGAATGTCTTCATGCCGTTGGGATATAAACAATCATTTTCTTAGTTGTATCTTTGTGTACATTGTGGAATAGGGGACAAATATCTCATAATTCTACATTTTTAAACCGTGAGCAAAATGTCAACATGTAAAGCATCACAAAAACAAGTTTTCTGTAAACCTTGACAAACAGAATTATCTCCCCTTTAATTTGAATTTGAAATAATTTCTGTTGTGTATGTAAACATTTATTCAAACTCTTCCAAGCACAATGTTATCAATAGGTGAAATTAAGCAATAAGATAACATCTTGTCACCAGTACAAATACCTAAATTGAATTTGGCATTAAGCTTAGGATTAACACAATGTCAGCATTTCTCACCCAATATTGTAGTGAGACCTTCAGCATAGAAGCAGTTTGAATGCTCATGTGAGGCACTTTTATTAAAGTCATTTTTACTACTGTAATTCTTGACCCTCCCAACATCAAGGTTTACAGTCACACAAAATATCACAATACAAAATGTGAAAAGTTGCAAAAAATGCATATATTTTCTCGACAATTGTAAAATGGAAGGAAAAATTTCTGAAAACTGGGGCAATGTCGTTCATGCCTCAGTCATGCACATTCATTGTGTCATTCTACTTACATTATCGTCGCGTGGTCTCTGTGAATGCAGTGATTTGATAAAAATGTGATATAAGCAATAATGATGAAAATGTGAAAACGACATGATCATGACAAGACTATGGTAGAAGATAACATGTAAATGGTGATCGAGACACAAAACATTTCATTGGAACATGCAACAATAAATAAAACATGAAACATATGAAATTTTATGACGAAAATAAAAAATCAAACAATATTGATCAAGAGGAATTGTTTAGAAACAAAAATTATAAATTTCAAAGAGAGAAAATTTGCTTTCTGAAAAGATTTTCTGGGTAAAACAGTGATTTTAAAACTGTCAACTGGCAAATGAACAGTACAAATGTATATTAAAATAACTATGATACAGTCAGTTTTTCTACAGCAATATTTGTATTAGGTGCCCTAAAACAGCTTAAAGATCAAAATGTTTGAATGAGTCAGTCACATATTTCCAAAGATTACTATCAATCTCGCAAACACACTAAAACTAATTCAATGTTTACTCAGTCTGTGAAGGAAAAGATGCACAAAAATATTACTTTCCTCTTTATGATTTGAAATTTCTAAGTTAATTTCAAGACAGGTATTATAAATTTTTTTTTCCAATTGCTTCACCTAATTACCTAGGAAAGCAATGACAAGACAAAGATCACCAGAACAAAACTTGACTCCTACTCTAAAGCCTGATGTCTTACAAACGCACCTCTGACCAGACCAACAACAGAAACCCTCCACCTCACACTAATACTACGCCTTATATCTCTGTTTACCTGTATAACGGCTGAATAGTTGGCCTCGGAGAACCTTGGAGGACAATCGTTCACGTCAAGGACGTCTATGATGACCTTGGTCTCACTGTCTAATAATCCATCTGTCACTCTGACAGTTAAATCAAAGTTGTTTATCTGTAATGAAAAAAAACATTATCAAAATCAAAAGTAAGTTTTGGTACATTTTATGATTGGTATTTGATTATAATTTGCTATCACAAATTTTTTTTGCATTTTGAAAAAAACATACATTACTTTGTTAAACCTTTTTTTATCTTTAAATACTTTAATGATATTTGCCCACATTAGGAATTAAATTCTGAATGAGAATTCTCCTTAGAAACTCTAATAGCATTGTGTAAGAGCACTTTACCATTTCTCTGTCCAGTGCATGTTGGATCCTCAGTTTGCCGTCTGCTGGGTTGAGGTCAAAGGTCTCTAGCTTATTGCCCTTGGTGATGGAATAGGTCAAGATTGAGTTGGTGTCTGCATCAACGGCGGTTAACTGCAAAACACATTTAAAAAGTCTTCTTAATAAATAATAATTAAGAGAGTTCATTTACCAAAAGATTTTTTTACACTAATTTTAGTGTATCATCAATTGATTATATTCACTCTCCTTATTTTAAACATGTAGTATAATTTCATCATTAATAGTCTTACATGTAGTATACCTTCATACTAAACAAATGACTAACAGACTTAACATGTAGCACAATGTCACTAACAGACTGACATGGAGAACAACTTCACTATTAACAGACTGAGAAGGAGATTAATCGCCTGTAAATAACCTATATAGCGTTGCACGGGCGTAAAACACCAACTCACTCACTCACGAGAAGGAGATTAACTTCACTATAAACAGACTGACATGTAGCACAATGTCACTAACAGACTGACATGGAGTATAACTTTACTATTAACAGACTGACAAGGAGAACAACTTCACTATAAACAGACTGACATGTAGCACAATGTCAATAACAGACTGACATGGAGTATAACTTCACCATTAACAGACTTACATGTAAAATAACTTCATTAATAGCAGTATCTTCCTTGAGACTGATTTTATACTGGTCCTGTACAAACTCTGGTCTGTTATCATTGATATCAGTTACATTAATAGTCACAAACGTCGTACTGCTCAGAGGTACTGGTGACCTGTCGTGTGCAATAACAGTCAGGATGTACTCAGTTGTGGTCTCATGATCCAAAAACTTGGCTGTCTTTATTACTCCTGAAAAAAAAATTGTATATACAGTTTATGCATGGTGATGTGCAATAAGAGAATCTTGCTATTCACGTCGTTTTTTGAATCTTCTTAATTTTATTCAAAATTTTCTGTTTAGACACTGCATATAAGTTTTGTAAGTTCTGAAATTACTTGAGTAATTAAAAAATTATTCTGATATAATTTGTATTTTAATTTGGTAATCTGAAATTCCTTTTCTGCTATTTGATTGTGTCTACCTGTAACAGAAATAATGTTGACTCAGGTAGCATGGAAGAAAACAACGACAAAACTATTATTGTTGCTGCTCCCAAATATTTGTTCCAAGGCTAAAATCTTTGTTTCACCACTCACCCTTATCTGAGTCTATTCTGAAGTGCTCATCCACGTTTCCCGCTGAGATGAGATATACCATCTGAGCGTTGATTCCAACATCTTTACTAGTGGCAGTGACAGTCACGACTTCAGTATCAACAGGCATGTTCTCACTGACAGAGGTGGTGTAACTGCTCTGAACGAACTCTGGTGGGTTATCATTCTCATCCTGAACATGGATGGGTATCAGGACCTCGGATGTCAGACTGGGGTTACCCTGAAAGATAAAAAAAATAACATACAGTCATTACTGTGGTTTATTTAATAACAAACATCATCAAACTTTTTTTTTCAATCTAAACAAACAGAATCAGCAAATCATTAACTTGTAATATTGGTTTAAAATTTGATAATCAAGTCAAATCAATATGTGATATATAAGGATATGACAAAGACTTGACGTATGATAATAGAATTATAAAACTATATTTACAGCCCATTACAGAATTTAACATGAATATGTCCAAAATATGAAATGCCCCATCTGACAACATTTGGGACGAATGGATGAACTGACAGACAGACCCAAACACTGTATGACCCCAATTTTCGTAGATGGGTCATAAAAATAACGAAAAACCTCATAAACTTATTTATTCCTACCATATCATACGCTTCCACCATGATCTTGTACATATCCTTGACCTCTCTGTCCAGTTGTTTGACAAGAGTTATGACTCCTGATTCAGGGTCTAATGAGAAAGTGCCATCAGCGTCATCTTTCAATCCATATTTCACCTGTCTATTTATACCTATGAAAACAAATATATATAATGTTAATTCACAAAAACAAATTGTCACAAATCTATATATTAATTTTCTATAATAATATAATTGTTCGTTCGGAGCATTGCAGAAATAAATACCTGTAAAAAAACAGCCTAACACAAAAATATGAAATAGATTAGTTGTACAAAAATAAGTTAATTAAAAGAACAATGAAATAAATTATTTTTTTTTACCTAAATCATCATCGACTGCTCTAACCCTCAGAAGAAGTGTATCAGGCTTGGTTGACTCCAAGACCTGGAACGACTCTGGCAGATCTATGAAGCGTGGCATTTCATCGTTAACGTCACTTAGTTCTATGTAGACATCAATATGACATGATCTTCCGCCGCCGTCCACTGCATTAATGGTTAAATGGTAATGGTCGGTTTCCTCTCGGTCAAGGTTATTGTCCACGGTAAGAATTCCTGGAATCAAAATTAAACCAACATATGACAAAGCTGAGAAACATTTAGAAACCCTTCACTATTCTAATGGACTTTTGAATACGAGTTGCAAGAATTTTTAAAGTAGTTTATCATTACAAGATATCCTCAAAATTTTTTATCTGTGCAAGTAGCTTATGTATCAAGTTACAAGAAAAAAAAATTCAAAGAACATATCACAAAAAGTTTTAAGTTTTTTTTAAGCTTTTCAAATTAAAAGTATTTTAAAATCAAATCATTTTTTCCTCAACAATCTTAATTCCTTTATATATCTCTTTCAAACACATGTTTTGAAAGCTCTTTTGATAGGACAAGGAAAGAAATCTTTGCATAAAAACCCAATCGATTGACAATACCTGTGCTCTTATCCAGGGTAAATTTCTGTTTCTCATTTCCAGCTTGGATAATGTAACTGATCTCTGCATTTGGTGTTGTAGTATCGTCAGAGTCGATGGCTTTAACCCTTGTTATGATGCTACCCTTCGGTTCATCTTCTGACAATACTATCTGGTGGATTGGCTAAAGAGAGAGAAACATCAATTTGGTTACTGATGCTAGATGAAAGAGGTACACATTGTTGTTGGGTGTCCTAAAATAGTTTTCTATTAAAACGTTTCTTGAGGATGAAAAAGTATATAGGTGGTATGTATATACTTCTGTTTTTTTGGTAAGAAATTCAGAGAATTTAAATTCTTATTGAAGCAACAGAATTTGAACTTCATGTATGTCAAATAAGTTTAACTTAATAGGCGAACTAAGACATTTTTGTTAAGATAAAAGTTTCAGATAAAAATCAAAACAGATCCTAAGTGTCATAGAGAAACCCTAGGATACAATCTTACCTCATTACACACAGGGCTATTGTCATTGTCATCCAGTATGGTGATTGTAACTTTAGTCATGGTTGACAGCCCGCCATCAGTAGCTACAACATTCAATATGTAATGAGCATGCATTTCACGGTCCAGTGGTTTGTTGACGATGAGTTCACCTGTACTTCTGATGTGGAATTTTCCCAACAGATCTCCATCAATGATCAAGTATTCTACATGAGTGTTTTCCCCAATGTCGGCATCTGTGGTTGTGAGTTCCAGCAATACTGTACCAATGTCTGCACCTTCATTGACAGCAGCAACATAGGATGGCCGACTGAAAATGGGTGGATTATCATTTTGGTCTGTCACAGTAACTATGACATGGGTCGTGCCCTTTTGCTCATTTGGGGCTTTGACATCTGTAGCTATGACGGTGAAATTGTAACTATCCACTTTTTCTCTGTCAAGTGGGTTAATCAAAGATATCCAACCAGATTTAGGGTCAAGGTTGAAAATCTTAGAAATATCAGAGGGCCCATCTCCAAAGCTGTAAGTGATCTCAGACCCACGATCCTCATCGATGGCCTGGACCTGAATGACAGAGTCTCCTGCCTTTCCATTTTCAATGACAGTTGTGTAATATTCAGCGGATTCAAAAACTGGTTCCTTGTTGTTGACGTCTGCTACCAGTACAATTACATCAACATAATCATAGAGTGCAGGTGTACTGGAAGTTTTAGCTTGTATTGTTAAGTAGTAATTCTTCATTTCGTTAAAATCCAACTTTCCAATCAGTCTTAATTTTCCTGTCTGGCTCATTTCAAAAGTTGGAGGGAAATTTGTATCTAAAGTATTGCCATTTAATATTGAATATTTGACAGGAAGAGAACTCTGAGCGACAATTTGTCGACTAAAGACGGTTTGGTCTTCTGACAATGTAAACACAATTCTGTCTGAAGTTTGGAATTTAGGTGGAACCTCTGTTTTGGTCATAACATAAACTTCTATTGGTACTGAAGAGTCCAGTGTAGGATCTCCTTCATCTATAGCTCTTACAAAGAACTGGAAAACCTGGCCTTCTGTAAAAAATTGCTCACCAAATTAGCTTTTCAAATTGTTTATCTTAGAAAACTTTACAAGTAACAGAAAATGTCTAGCACAAGTTATAAAATACACTTGTACATGTAATTGATAATTCATGATTGTTTATCAAATCTTACACAAGAAAAAATACTTGAGGAATCATTCAGCACTAAAGTTACATTAAGTAAAGCAAGAAAGTGTCATTGCTTCTTGTCTTTTTTTTTAACTTTGACATCTGAATGCTTCCTTGGTGTTTCTTTGCTCTTAGTGAAGTAAACACCCTGATTCTTATATCCTGCTAATGTCTTAATGTAACCCAAGGTAGCTAAGTTAAACTACATTGAGAACTACATACCATAAGAAGAGAGGTCACCATTGACCTTGAGTTCTCCACTATAGGGATGGATGATGAACAGGTTCTCTGGTTTGGCCAACTCGTACCTAACCATACCACCAGATCCTGTGTCCTCATCTATAGCTATAATCTGAAAGGAAATCAATACATCCATAATTTATGCACTATTATATTTTCATTCAAATTTATTCTTTTAGAATATAACAAGACAATGCAGCAAGAACCATTATTATTGCAGTTTCAAGATTAAAATTGTAAATGGTGTTGTGACAAAAGTACACAATTTTTAAATCAATTGCGAAGTAAACACATTTTCAACTTATAAGTTCTAATTCTGTTCTTTTCAAATGTCAATAGTTTTACAAAAATTCAAATCTCTAAATTTTGACATTCATTTGCATGTATTTTTGAATATCATATCTTTACGTTATAAAATGTAATCATACCTTGGTAATGGTTGTATTTCCAGTAGCTGCCGGGGAGATAACTAGCTTGTATTCATTTCTAAGGAACCTCGGCTGATTGTCATTTAAGTCCCGGATTGTGACCTCGACTACAGAAAACCCAACACGTCCTGCATTATCTGTTACAGCTATGGGAACTCTGTAGAAGTCTTTCTTCTCTCTATCAAAGTCGGTCTCTGATAAAATTTCCCCTGTAAAACAGAAAGTGCATTAACAATAAAAATATATCTGAAGTTTTGAATACATTATTAAATTAATGTAAATCCCAAATATCTATATCAACTGCAACAATACTTACGATTAAGGTGATTTAGAATTGCATTGTAATTTTTGTTTATTTAAGTTTTTTTTTTATTCTGCTGCAAGTTTGAGTTTAAATTGTTTTTATACAAATAACTGAATTCTTATCACTCATGTGTTAATCTTTTCAATTTTTTAAGACATATCTTAACTGGTCAGTTTCATATCTTCACTTACCTGTATCAGCATCAATACTGAAGTACTGCTTCATCTCAGAGCTTGGGATAGAATATGTCAGCATCCCATTGGTCCTTGGGTCCTCGTCAAAAGCTGTTACCATGGTAACAATCATTCCCTTGCCTAGACCTTCCATGATGGTGGCTTTATAAAGATTCCTGGTGAAGGTTGGTGTATGGTCATTTGTGCTCTTTACAGTAACAACAACTTGTGTGAAGGCTGTAAAGACTCCATCTGACACTGAAATATTCAAGATATAAGCGTGGAGGAGTTTACCCATTCGTCGTCTTGAAAGAGTTATAACCCCTGATTGCTGATCAATATGGAAGACTTGGTCTAAATTCCCACCAACAATTGAGTACTGTAAATTTCCATCACTACAAGGGTCAGGGTCATAGGCCATCACCTTGGTTACATAAGTGGTACTAGGTTGGTCAAAGATGGTGCAGTCATAGTATTGCTGGACAAAATATGGCGGATTATCATTCAAGTCAGCTAAAATGACATGTAGAGGGGCAGTGGTGAAATGCTTGTTGGCACCTCCATCTGTTGCTATGGCGATAAGATTAAACTCATGCTGCTGCTCATAATCCAAAATCTTTGTTGTTATAATGTGTCCTGTTTCTGAATCTATTTCAAAATGCCTGGCATCCTCACTGTTTACGGCTGCTGATGCCAAACTGTAGTAGACTCTTCCATTAGAACCAACATCTGCATCTGTGGCCTTGACGTTGGCCACTGGGGTTCCCATAGGGACAGATTCTGACATCAAACTGGTATATTTAAATTTGGAGAAAACTGGCTTGTTGTCATTTACATCCTGAAATTAGAAAAAAAATTGGCATAAAATATAAAATGTGTAAATGCATTTATAACATTCATTTACAGGACAATTATGCTTTCTTTTGAAGGTAAAAAAAGTGCTTTAAAATCATAAATATTGACATTGTAGACTTGTGATGTGTTTATATTCCACCTTGTCGAGATAAGCTAATTCATAAACAAAGTACATTGAATACTGAGTCTGATATTATAGATGTGGTTCAGGCCCCACTATCCTATACTGATTACTTCATGTTTGTCTGTTTGTACTTACCAAGACACTAATTCTAAGTTTTGTTTCAGCAACAGATCCGGTCTTTGCATCTCTAGCAGTGATTGTTAGATCATACCCTGTTGTAGATTCAAAATCCAGGGGACTGACTACAGACACCACACCTACAATGACAATAGAAGAAATGTTAAGGGAAGTGTCTACAGTCACATAAGTATAGGCAGTGTCTACAGACACATAAACATACTACTTTTTTTTAAAACAAATTAATTACATCAATTTACAAACTTCTAGAAATGAATAAGCACATGTCCTAAAGCTGATTAAAACTCATATAAGTAAATTAAAACATATTTTTCTATTAAAATCAATCAAAATAGATAATCTTTGACTGCTTCTTTACACATAGCAGGACTGTAATGAAATGCTTGTTGGCACCTCCATGCTTCTTTTACATTTTTTCCCCTCTATATTATGTTTTAATTTTGTCTTAAAATGTAGTTTAAAACATCCATGTAATCCAAAATGAAATATCTTATTATGATATATTTAAATTTCTGAATACTGGTACATGTACTGCACTGTATTAGTTTATTTATTAATACTTGTATGCTTTATCTCTTCTGATTAGACAAAATATTCCAAAAACAACATAGTATAATAGTAACACCATCTTGATTATTATTAAAATTAGTTCAATGTTTCACAACATTAATGATAATTTTTTATAAGGTAGAAATTAAGCATTTTATGTTCTAGCTGTGATCTAAATGTGGTGCTTCATTACCAAGATGAAGATAAGCAATTAGATTTTTGCTTGAAAATGCAAAGATTTAAATATTAAAAGCCTGGTTTGAATCCTTGTACACTTAAGCTTGTTATCATATAATTCAAATAAGAATGTTTGAATTGTAAACATGTAAACAATTACTTGTTTCTTATTCTATATTATTTGAATATGGAAGCTGAATATCAAATTTCATATCTTTTGATAAAATAATTTTGTTTTAATGTTCATGGAAACATAAGGAAAAGATTGATGATGTATTTGAGGCAATGACCCATGCAGATGCAGGAAAGATCTATGGAAGTCACTACATAAATGTGATCATAAAAATGAATCTGAAATTATCATATATAAATAGGAAGCTTTCCTTGTTCTGAGCATCATGTTGATTTGTACAACATCCAACAGAAAAGCAAAGTAGAGAGCTGTAGGTTGATAGTCAGCTAAAACCAATCGCTTCATCCTTTCTAAGACATTTAGTTTTGTCTGAATTTTTTTGAAAATTTCCAAATATACTTGGTATGACAAAACTGATAATTTTCCAACCTTTGGCAAGTAGCGCTGTTTTAATTAGTGAACTTTATTAAACATTCACTCTAACATATTGGGATTATGCAGCTTTTTGCTCCCCTCAAAAATTTCTAGGTATTGTAAAATGAAAATGACAAACATATAAAATTAAAATGCATCTTATGTGTGTGTTAGAAAATTGCCCAAACTTTAAACAAGTACACAAATTTTAGTGCTTTACATACAACATCTAATTAAATATTAATCTGTGTATTTCAAATCTAGATTACTTAACCCATATTTCAAATCGTTGTACTTAAAATCGTGTCTAGTAAAAATCAAATCAACGATGATTATAGAGAAAAGTAAGTAAGCAAATGACGCAGACATTATATAACATCCACCAACACATGCAGCAAACAGGAAACTAAAAATAAGGGAGATAACTCAAGCAATTGTAAAGAATTCTGGGATACTTACATGGCCCCAGGACATCTTTGCCTTATTTTTAAAAAAACAAAACCAAAACTTGTAACAACATAAAACAACGAAACATTTCAAGCAGTGTTTTTAATTGACAATGTAAAGAAACAGCAAAAAGGACCAGATTGTCTTGTAAATTGGATAGATATGTATAAATTAATACTAGAATGTGTTAAAAGCAAGGGTCAACCAATATCCAAAATGTAAAATGGTTTAAAAAAGAAAAAAAATGTAATGATATATGCCAAATTTAACTTAAAAAAAATGAAAATGGTTGAAATATAGATATTGTCAAATTTTTAAAAAGCTGATTGATAAGCGAAGCAAATTACCCATCTCATTCTCCATCTATCAGGTGTGATTGTTTTATGTGTGTGTGAATTTGTGAACACACACCAATTTTACCCAAACCATGCCTTAATTTTGATTCAAAACTTAACAGATACTCCTCTTATATTTATACATGAAATAATATAATGAAGATTCTAGCTACTAATCTGAATAGATAAAAAAAAAAATCATTGTATGTTTTTTTAGCATGGAATTTATAATAATGTGCAAACTTTTGAGAAACATATGTCATTGTGAAGTCATTACAACAAGATATCTAAAATGAAAAACATTTATTGTGGAACAACATCAATTCGTTTGAAAAACTATACTATTACATTAAAAAAAATCTTGATGATTTTTTTTTACAAAAATAAGAAAGAAATAGGACATAAGTATCTTTAGAAGTATTTCTTATAACTCAATAGAAATCATGTGTTATCAATAGCACAAAGAGAGAAAACAGGGAAAATATTAATATTTTAGTCTGTTTTATTTTGAATTTTTACAACACCGTGCAATGGTGAAAGATGTACCACACTCCAAATGTAAGGCTTTGTTTGATTGGTTGTATCTCATAGCAACCAGAATTCAACTCACCTATGTTGTAATCTACAGAAAACTCCTTATAAGGATCACCATGGCTAATGCTGTAGATGAGCTTATGACCATTAGGGCTGGAGGCCTTCACACTGACAATTGGTGAAAAAAGTGGCACATCTTCTTTGACGGAGGCAGAGTAGAAAGGTTTCTCAAAGACTGGGTGCTCACTGCCAATTATTGTGACTGTAATATTTACCAAGGTGGAGAGACTTGGAGAACCTTAAACAATAAAATATATTTTATGTTAGTTTTATGCAGTAGGTCTAAATTGAATGTATTTTAGTTTTACCAGTCTACAACTTAGTCTTAGATAATAAGTTGCTAGATCTTATGTTGTACTGTTTTTGTATGTGCTAAATTCAAATAAAGTTTTTGTATTCCTGTCTTTATCTGAATCTTTTCCTTTGATGCATGTGTTGTAGTTATTTTCTAAGGAAATCAGTTAAATTAAAATTTTAAATCTGAAAATTACTCTTCTCATTTTGGCAAGGAAAGTTGTCTACCTCATATGCTATTTTTTTCTGCTATACATTACATGATATTAATAACAAGTTACCTAAATCTGTTGCTCTGACAGTAAGAGTTATCTTTCCTACATCTATCTCCTCCAGGGGGTGCTGTAGTTTTATGACACCATCAGATTTACCCACAGTAAACTTATCTTTGTACCCCATGGCCATCGAGAACTCTATCTTTCCATTGTCTTCAGCATCATGGTCTATAGCAGTCAACTGTTAAGACACAAATAGAAATATAATTATGCTGTGTTATGACCTTAAAATCTAAGGTTAGAACTGTATCAATAGGACCATAAAGTGTGAAAAGAACATGTTTTTTGCAAGATTTTGTTTTATGATGGGTTTAGAAAAAGTTTTGTCCACAACCCTAGTTCTAGTGTAACATTTGTATGTTCCTGTCCTTAGCTTGGTCTTAATGTCATGTTTGTACTTGTCTCATTTAAATATCGTAAAACATGAAATTTTTGTGAGGTTCTAATTCTCGCAATGATTACTCTATCTCGTAATTTAGAACCCGCGTAAATTAGAATCAACAAAAATTTGTAATGAGAATATTATTAAATTGCGAAAATAAATGTCAGCGTAAATAACAACTAAGTCATTTTGTAGGAAATTGTGAAATTTGCACGCCGCTAAAATTACCCGCTATACAGTAAATTCCTTTAATGAATCAAAGATTTTTTTAGGAATAATTTGCACTTTTGCAACTGCTTGTACATGTTAAAGACAGAAGGCCATTTTCCATAGACAATTCTTTTATGGAAGTTGTGTCACTTACACTTATTCCAAATCTCTTTAAAATGGACAGATGTCACTATATCTTACTGGGTAAGATTTAGAGGATCATAAGGGCTTGTATAAAATCAGATTAAACATTTAAATTCAAGAGCTATTTTCTTTGCTGTAGTCTTGTTTATCAAATAATACCTGTCTGACTGGAGATCCCTGTTCTGTAGTTATAGCTACCACTGTATCATAAGGTTGATTCAGGAAAACAGGGGCGTTGTCATTAATGTCCTCAATAATGACCTTTACAATGACATGTGCTTTTCTAGGTGGATTACTGAGGTCTTCAACACTGACAACAAGATTATAGCTTTCCCTCTCTTCTCTGTCAAAACTCCTAGCCTTAGCCTGTAGAACTCCAGAGGTCTCGCTGACAAAAAATTTATCCTTCTCATTTAGAAGAGCAAAGATCAATGGATCGTTTCGGAAGTTTGTCACCTGAACAATCATTAGACTGTCGTTAATTACTCTATTTTCTTCTAATAAAACTTTGAACTCATTAGAACTGAAAATAAACTCAGATTTGTCTGATGTTGTTACAGAAATATCAACTTGTGAAATAGTTTGAAATTTCCCATCTGAGGCTTCTATGGATAGACTGTAACTTGCTTGTAAATTCTTCTCATCAGCAACAGTTAGCTCCCCTGATTTGGAATTGATCTGGAAATGATGTGAACCAGTTGAGTTGTGGATGAGACGATATGTTATGCCTCTGGATGACTTTGAATCGGGATCAACGGCAATCACTTGTGCAACATGTACACCTCTAGAAGTTGGTAACATGAGAACTCTACTCTGATTGGCTGGTGTGAAAATTGGAGCATTATCATTAATATCATTGATATGAATTATAACTTTTGCGGGTGCTTCCGATTTTAAGCTAGGACTACCTTGATCAGAAACTTCAACATTAAATTGAATTGTTGCCATGGTTTCGTGATCTAACAAAGCTGCTGTTCTAACAGCTCCAGTAACCTTATCGACAGAAAAATACTTCCTCCCATCGCTACCAACCAGTTCATAGTTAAGTCTGCCATTATCATTTTCATCTTTGTCAGATGCTTTTATGACCAACGGCTTTCCCTCTGATGTCATAACAATACTACCTATTTTAGCAGCCTCGGAAATCGATCCTTCAAAAACTTGATGACTTAATTCTGGCTTATTGTCATTTACATCAATTACATGGATCTTAACCAAAGCTAGGGTGGAATATCCTACAATATTGGAAGCAGAAACTTTAATTTCATAAGATTTCCTTTGTTCGTAATCCATAGAATTTTTAACGTACAAGACACCTGAGTTTGGATTGATGGCAAATTTATCACCTTCATTACCACTTAGAATCTCATAATAAACGGAGGATTGGCTCTTTGCCTCTAGCACTGCTACGTTTGAACCTATCTTAATGTCCTCCTTGATTTCAGCTGTATAATCTGTTCCAGTAAACTTTGGTGGTGAGTTATTTGACATGGTGACGTAAACAGTAACGGTTGCTGTGCTGCTTTGTGGTGGCTTTCCATGATCTGTGGCAATGATGATAAGATTGTACTCTGATTGTACGTTTTTGTTAAGCTCTCTTTTGACTGTTATTATCCCAAGAGTCTCGTCAATTTCAAACATGTCACCAATGTTCCCTAGAAAATATGAAAATATTCATTTTAATAAAATTGTCATAAGAATCAAATTTAATAATTTTTTGTTGAAATAACCGTAGTTTTTAGTCTGTTATGATTTTAATATATGTCAAGGTGCCCCTGTATCAATCCACCTTTTCCACCATACAGAATGAGTGTGTGTGTGTTGGTGTTTAACGCCCTTTATCGACGCACCTGGGCCATGTAGGGCGGTCAGTGTTTAATGGTGGAGGAAACCAGAGTACCCAGAGGAAACCACTGACCTTGGGCAGGTAACTGACAAACCTAATCACATACAGTCCGGGTCCCTTTTTTGTTAAATACAAAAGAGACTCGAACACCAGCTGAGAGGTGATTGGCTAATGATCAATAGAGTGGTATTTATTAAACCAGCGCCTTAGACCACTCAGCCACCCAGGCCCCCCCATACAGAATGAAGCAGGATCTGAGTGCTGTTTCATAGAACAATCACTAATTAAATCATCAAGTTTACCTGGTATTTTCTCTTTTCAATTTCCACAGAATAATATGTACATTAGGCTAACAATTTCTTAGTGAAATGAGCAACTGATCAAGTACAAAGGTGATCTTTTTTTAAATTTACCATTTTGATTTAATTAGAGTTATCCCTCTTTGTATACACACAACAAAGTCAATGTTCGCTCAAAAGGACCTTGGCTTGCTCACCTTGAATCCTTTCATACTTTTGACAGGTGCATGTGTAAAATTATATCTTTCCTCCTCAATGATTTTTTATAATAGTACAGTCTAATTTTATTGATTCAAAATACATCTGACATAACATAAAATATTTTAAAAGAGGTTATTAAATTTATTTCTTTTAAACATTTTAATGGAATATGGGAAAAAGACATAAATGCAATTTAGTTATTTTATAAATGCATTTTATGGTAAATTTATTTCCATTTGAAAAATAATAATGAAAAATACATCAACTAGAAATTTAAATTTACCAGTACGTATCAATTGGATAAGTTGATAAACAATTTGGGAAATAGATCTATATTATTTTTAAATAATAAATTATTTTCAATTTACTGATAAAATCCTATGAATGACTCTGCTTAGTTCTATCTGTGCATTGATCTTTTTACACAGATGAAATATTTGCCCCCAGTTTAAAAGAAAAACTCCCAGTATGCAGATAATTGTAATTGAGGCTTTTACATGGTTCACTTCCAAACTTTTAACTTAGGGCTCATAAATAATAATTTATTTCCCATTGTAGAAATTAATGGTATACCAAGGGAAATTGGTCATTTACCTCTCTGATTCTTATCAAGGAATAAATCATTACCATGATTACTGTGAGTTAGATAGTTAAAATCAAAATGTTAACATTGACAAAACTTGTCATGTTCCTCAATATGCAATTGTTAATATTGTGTGAGCAACTGTTTGAATGGAATTAGATTCATAAAATTATGCAAAAAAATATACTTTGTTTAGAACTGAGTTTAAGTATATCTTTGGCAGGCACGGATCCAGGATTTTCGATTAGAGGGGGTGTGGGTATTACATATTGGCCGAGCAGAGCGAGGCATGGATTTTTTGGGGCCATTTTTCATTGATTTCATGGTAAATAATAATTTTTTGTCTCATTTTAGGGGGGTGAGTGCCAGGTGCGCCCCGGCCTGAATCCGCACCTGTTTGGGTAGTATCAGCAATGAGATTGTTTGATCCATGTTGCATTTACCTAAAGTTAATGGTCTTCTCAATACATAGGAGCCGTCCTAAACTCACAGTGAGCTGTAAGTGTTGGCTCCATGTTGAAGGCTTATGACCCGGGGGGGGTTACTCTACTATATATTGCATACCTATGTACCGATGAGGTTGTCACACCTGGACCTGTTCGTGACTTAAAAAATATAGAAAACCATACCCTGTCACAGATATTGTGCAGTCAAATGAAGTCATTTTCATACCATTTCAATGATGTTAAGTACGTTTTAACCTTATTAACTAATATTTGGGAGGAAAATTACAATTATTTTTGGAATTTGACTGTTTTACTATGAAAATGGTATGCTGAATAAACGATGACAGACTTGTTGAAGTTAATAATAAACCTGTTCTTTACAGGATTGAAAATTATGACCCTGTTCATGCATACTAGAAACCTGTGAAAAACAGACCCTGTTTTGCGGCACATAGGTATGACCACTTACAATGGGAGTAACCCCCCCCCCCCCCCCCCCCGGGGCTTATGAAGACCAGCATTAAATGTATTGGTCCTATGCTTTGATTCATAATCCATTGTTTATAATGTGATCGTGTGTTATGCATCTATACTCCATTTCCCTTATACTTCAATAAGAAAGGCAATTTAAGATCTTTCTGTTGTTTCTACTTTGTTTGGTTCAAATATTTACTCTATACATCCTCTCTTTTTCTATTGTGCTATATATACTGAAAATAGCAACTCTACAAGGGAATTTCTAGTCTTGAATTTCCATTAAACACAAGCAGGGTAAGTTCGCACACATAGATCAAAGATGTAATTTTGTCTTGTGTTCAGTTTTCTTACAAAACATGCTTTAATGTTTAATGTCAAGATTCATGGGCATGTAATTGTTTTACAATAAACTATAAACATCACACGATGGTAAGAGTCAAAGATAGTATCATTCACAGGAGTTACATAATCATACATTTTTGCAATAGCATGCATTAGTATATCTTGTCTCTTGAATACTGGTTAAGAGTCCCAACGTTATTCTGTTACTTGGATTTTTACTTAATTGTTGGTCTAACATCTTTCTGTCTTTAATATTGGAAAAATGTATTGACATGTTCAGTAGAGGAAAAAGTCCCAAAAACCAATAGAATGAATTGTAATATGAAGAAAGGAATTTAAAGGATTCCTGTTTTCCTCCCCTAGTTTTCAACTTCCATACCCTTGGAGTGGGCCAGGACTCTTACATTAGGCCCCTATCACTTCTGGCCCAAGTTCCCTCAACTAGTTGGCCCATGTCTTACAACACCTTGTCCATCCAAGCAGTACTTGTAAATTAATGCACATTTTTGTACTAAACAAACATTTCATTAGATGGAATTCCTTTGTCAACCTATGGCATGTATGGGAGAGCTTTAGCCATGTATAGGTGTTTATTATTGTGCATTACTGCTCAAAGTTTTCAATGGAAAGTGAAAATCAAATATACTTTCAAACGAAATCTAAGAATATCTAATTGTGTTTTTAATAACTTGGAGTATCTTTTGTTACAGAAAATTGTACATATTATCCATGTTTTATTTGACCTTTCAATGACCTTTAACATTTGACTGCGGATTGGATGTTTAGATTATATTATGACAAAACATGTCATTTTTGTTCCCAAAATAAACACTTTGTTGTAACTTTTTAATGTTAGAAGCTAAATACTTTTTTGTGTGACAGCATATCATTATATGTGTCTGGAAAATAAGTTTTATGTAAAAAAAAATAATTAACAAAGAGACTGAATTTTCAACAGCGGGAAAATTTGTGCAGATTCTCAAGTCATATCAAAATTTTATAATCTTCAGAAATAACACCAGAAATTATTGTTAGAAATTTCAGAAGTTATGCAAATAATACAATGAAATCTGCTTAGATGACAAATTGCTAATTGTCCTTTCAAAATCATTCTCAAAGACAAAGACATGATAAAATGCTAGCTAAAAAGAAGACAACAAAGATGTTAAATGCAATAAAATCTGACACTTTGTAGCATTTCAATATAATTGGCATCTGACTGAGCTTCTTTGTTATTTGAATAAAGAGGATGATATGCACTTCTTTCTAACATGTTCTGCTTTTGAAATTAGAACACAATCAATTTTGTTCTATTGTGAAAAATAAGATGCATAAAGACTTTGCAATTGAAAAGCCATTAAAAGATTAAGGAAATTTTCATAGAAATAGATGAACCCCCAATTGCTGAAACTGATGCAGACACAAAAGACAATTTTTAACATTTTATCAAGAAAGAGTCATTTTGCAAACTTAATATAATTTTATTGTATTTCAAGTCCGAAGGTATCTTTTGAATTATTTGCTGTAAAATAATCAAGACTTATTGGTACAAGTTGAGTGTTGAATTTTACCAAAAAAATCCTGACCTTACAAAGCCATGAAAACATTGTCAAAATCTGGGAAAAATCTTTATGACTTAATAATGTACCATAAACAGAAAATTTATACAACATAAAATTCCAGTGAGATATGTATCTTACACAGAAATTAGCCTTCAAATGAGCAGTTATATGGAAAGTAAACAGCTTGTGAACAATGGGCAGATTAATATCACAGCCATCCTACCAAATTTCATGCCCATTTGATACATAATACTGCCATTAATGACTCTAAAACTACAAATTTTAAAGTACTTTTCCCAATTTTAATATTCCTTGTCCACTAACCCTAACCAGCTTTGTCAATAAAGTTTTAACACGATAATAAGTATAAAATTTAATTTATAAACATAAAAGCTTTTAAATTGCGGCTGATCAAAGCTTTTAAGTGTTTTAAGTCAACTTTTCAGGCCAAATATAATATATACTCTGCTAATATTAAAATATACAAACACAATTATATATTTGTCAATGGAAATTTAAGTGGAAGAGGACCGATAATCGAATCACCATAAAACCATAGGCCTTCATACTTATGATATGCTTACAAAATAATGCTTTTGTAATGGCTATCCAAATTTTATGCTTTTGTGAATTTTGTCACTTAGCTGACAAATTTGACCCATGCTATTTTGGGGGCCATATTAAGGGGTTTTTAAAAGTCCTTAAAATAAAACTTAAGAAAATTCAAAACATTTTCAGTCCGAACAAACTTTAATATAATAGCTTTTTATCCTTTCATAAATTACCGAAGAGGTGAAAAAGAAAAAAAAAAGAAATAGGAAACTTAAAAGTATCTTAATTGAAGTTCCCCTCATATGAACCTAAAAGTTAAAGAGGACCATAAAATTTCACTTAGTACCCAAAAATCACTTAACATGGACCAATAACTATGTACTCATTCAACCCCCTAATCAAAGAGACATAAAAGTCATCAAGCCATACTACACAGCCAGTACTTGATGGTCTAAGATTAGGACTTGGATAATGGTACAAATTAAATATCAATTAAATATCTGTCATAGTGTTCTATCATGGAAGCACTTCTAACCATAGGACGCCTTAACCTTAGGTGCTTGACTAATATTGAAAATAAAGTAGCGTTTTGGAAGAACAACAAAATTTAAAAGCAAGTTTTTTTAAGTGTGTAAATAGAGTTTTTTGTTGTTGTAGGTACTTTCTATTTATATCACTACAATAAGGAAAATATCTCCACAGGTAATGTTGATTCATTGGAATTAATGCAATACAAATAAATGTTATTTTACTTAAAGAGTTTTTTTTGGTACATGTATGATTCTTAAAACACACAAAAACCAATTGCAACACTTTCTTATTCCTGCCATGCATGTATTAGCTTTAAAACCAAAGCCAGTAATTTCCATCAAATCCAAATATTTTCAGACATTTCTTTGTTTACACATACCAGACTGAATAGCGAAAGAAATCTCTGCATTCTCTCCCTTGTCCTCATCAAGGGCAATAACCTCTACGACTGATGTTCCAACAGCAGCTGATTCAAAGACTCGACCTTCAATAGAAGTGGAGAGGAACCTTGGAGGATGATCGTTGTGGTCTGTCACGTGGATGGTGACTCGGGTGAAGTTACGATTTGACGGGATTCCCTGATCTCTCACCATAATCGTCAGTTCATGCTCTGAGATGACCTCTCGATCTAGTTCCTCCTTAACACTTATGATTCCTAGAAAAATAAATAATGAAATTTTCATTGACGAAATTAATCTGATTTCTATTAATAAGCAGGAACTTTTCATCCATCTTCTTTTGTACCAGTAAGTCTTTTTTAGTTAAAATGTTATCCTTATGACTGACTGCTAATATTGTTCATTATATATTAAAGATTTTTTTGTATTGCTTGCATTTTAATGCTCCACTATGCAATTTTGACAGGGATATTTTCTCTGTAGTTCTTTTAAATGAACTACATGACTTGTATGAATTAAACATATATGAAAAGAAGAAAGACATACATGTCTTCAAAAATAAAGTATGGGTCTATAAGCTACATGTATATGCCAAAGGAGCACATATTATTCTATAAGATAAAAGTTTGTTTGTTTTTTAATTGTTTTTATGACATCTGTCATTCACTGTACACAAGAAACCAAACATGACAAAAGGAAGTTCAAGAAGACAACAACACAACTATTAGCCTATTTACATGGACCTCAATAGCATACAAACATTTCCTTCTAACAAAGGGTTAGGCGAACACCACTCTAGTTTTACATTCAAACTCTACCAAGATAGATCCCCTTTAAACATAAAGGCTTTCAAAACCCATTCACTTATCATTTTTCATTGAAAATAAAGAAAGTCTAAAAAGAGCCGAAATCTCCATTCAGAAATTTGTAAATAGACAGATAATTTATCATAGGCTTGTTAAATCAACGTGTTCAATTCAATAAAAGTGGGTACGTCTGATTCAGACTGATAAAGCTAAGCCATATGCACCATAATGCATCGTACAAATATGGGGAAATCCTATACATGTCCTTTATGATTCATAAAAAGCATGCAAATCTCTGATGCACCATAAATACCCCTGAAGTCAAGGATGTATGGGTCTAACTCTTTCATGGCAGAGACTTGCACATTATTTGTTTTATGAATGAATGGTCTGATTTTCCTTCCGATTGACAACATGCACTAGGATGCCTGTGAAGTTAGGGAGTTACTTGTGTTTTAATCCAGTGTAATTCTAAATAGACAATCTTAATGCATTTGGGAAGGGGGAAGACAGGTTTTAACCTTTTACATGTACTATCAATCAATGTTACAGCTAATGGATAGTAAACGAACAAAAACTTTTAAAAATATATGTCTGTATTCAAATTAAGTTTACAAATTACTATACTGCACCCATTTATGAAAGATTGTAAAATTGAGCCAAATTTTTCTCAATAGCCAATACAGCTGTATGGTGAAATAATATGACGAAAAAGAAAATCAAAATCTACAGCTTAATCTCTAATAACAAGAACAACAATATTAAGGACCCTCATGAACAAGTGCCAAAAAAGATGTCAACCCGTACTTGGACCTTAAATGAAGACATAAAAGTGCTAATGACAGTGTGCTGGACATTTGACACACTGGCACATGACTAAAAATTTAATGTCACCATGTAGCATTGAAGAGTGTAAGTATCTAATTATGAATACATGTATCAGCATATCCCATAGTTTTGCTAATTAAAGCCATGATATGTCTAATGAAGCAGTATTAACGACAGAAAGATATGTACCTGTTCTTGAATTGATTTCAAACTTATTGATACTGATGGTGTTCTCGGCTGCTGAGATGGTATAGAACAATCGACTGTCTTCGTCAGCGTCTACGGCCGAGACTTTCATGATGCTCATGCCCACTGGTGTGTTCTCCTTGATGGTGGACTTGTACATGGTACTGAGAAACAAGGGGCTGTTGTCATTGATGTCAATGATATTGATGTGGACCTGAAATTAAAGAAATATTGTCTATTAAACATTTTGTGACAACAGGATCTGTTTAAAACGAGAAAGGGAAATATAAACATCTACAGGGGTCAAAAGGACCAGAGGTCTTGGGTCACATGATGCTTCAATGTTTATTTTTATGCTTTTAAAGTCTGTTCGACTAGATTCCTGCTGGACACATGTGATTCTCTTAGTAAATTTTTCCATGTCTAAGCAGAAACCCTCTCCTACAAACATTAAGATTACTTGATATCCATTTCTACTCTGCATTTAAAACAAATTTGTATTATTTGAGCAGCAACCTACCCTGATTCATGTAAATTTTACCATAAAAAGACAGAAATTAGTTAAAGGCCACTTTTAACTATAGGACAATGATGCAGAATTTTATTTAATGATCAGAACTATTTACGCCTTCTTCATTTTCCCAAAAGTTCAGCTAAAGGTTACATAATAGTTATAACAATATAGCACGAAAATCATTTTAATTTGTTTACACTCTAATTTATAATCCAAGCGTTAATTTTAAAGACCACTATTATCCCTAGATCAAAGACTTGTACAATGCAATTGGGTCACCCCATCAAAAAAGGTTTAAATCTCTAAATTTACATGTTCATTTTAGCATCAGACTTGGTGTCTTTTGATGTGAACCCAAAGGTGACGAGAGACTAGTTTATCAACCCCGCAGGAACAAAACTCCCATGCGACCTAAATCACCCTCGTAGTTTAAGAACCTATGAAGTTTCAGAAGAAACGGCACGAAAAAAGCAGGTTTCAAATGTTTAAATGTAGTTTATCAAATTAAAGGTTATGACCTATAGATTATCAAAGGGGAATATAAATCCGTCTTTTTGTTAAGAATCGTTAAATCATGCCGCTCAATTCTGATTTCAAGTCTCCATTTGAGACAGATTACAGGAAAGAATCTGTTAAAAAATGAAATCAATCTTTTTATAAGTACTGTTACTCAGTACAAAACAAAGTATGAAGTGTAGGTCTTATTTTAAGAAACATACTATGCCCTGCTAAGCAGGAGGCTGCATTCACGTAAGGATGAGAGTAGCTCAAAAGTTTATACATTGTACTTTGTTATAAAAAATGTCCCTTAGTGAAAATGAGTGCACAAGTTTTATTCAATAAACTATCCTGGACAGAAATTTCACTAACCCACGCTTTAATCATTTTACTTTAGAGCATAAGTAAATGCCTCAATTTACTTAGTTTTCCCGTTTTGCAAAAAGAGTGGCCTGGCAAATTTTCTGTTGGTTAACACAGGTCAAAGATTTTAATGTCAAAAAAGAAGTTCACAAGAGCCTTTTCAAAATCAAAGATTGTTTTCAAAACATAAAAAGCCCTACATGGCCCAGGTGCGTCAATAAAGGGCGTTAAACACCAACACACACAAACACAAAACATAAATGGGGTAGGAAATTTGCTGACAAAGTAACCAGCCCTGAATTGAAATTCTACCTGTTTTTGCTATATAGCCAGTCAAATTTTCATGAGTTTTAGCCAGCCCTGCCCAAAACTTACCAGTCTCGTGTTGGCGGGCAGGCTACTTATTCCATCTCTGACATAAATTCAATCAAATATAAAATTGGTCAAATCCATGAAGATATTGAACAAGACTAAGAACACCATATAAATCACTACAGAGGGCTCTTGAAGTTGATTTTACTTGTTGATGGGGACTTTTTGTTAAGGACCCCATAAATTTCTTCAAGTGACTCAAAGTAAAAAAGAAATATTATGTAGCTTCTGACACAATTCTGATTTTGGCTTCCATGTAAATCTAAAGAGTTTTATTAAGGCAACACACCCAAAGACAACATGGAGATAAGTCAACATTTGTTATCCTATGAATTTATACCATTGAGTTATATAAAAAAAAACAAATATAATTTTCAATTGCTTGCAATTATTGTATAAATCGATCATAAATTCAAATATATTATTCATATTGCATATTTTAAGAAAATAAATACCCAAACCTCATAAATAAATAATTTTTTCTTGATTTTTATGAGTAAAGCACTCTGAATAAGTTATGCATGGAGATCAAAGGTTGTAACCTGTAGTATATTAGAAAGAATACATTATGTCTTCTTATAAATTATATTAATTACTACATGTAATTGTAGCTGGGTTTTTTATTCCTTTTTTAGGAGTTAAAATTTTCTAGTTTCATGATAAAAGCATTACCAACATTGTAAACTCTATAAACTTTGAAGAAATAAATATCAGAAATTGGATTTAGTCTTCAAACATATTTTTTTCAATAATGAAACCAATTTGAAACTTGAGAAGGATTTTTTTAGGGAATTTGCTATAATGATTGGAATTCAAAGATTTAGTTAAAAGAACATCGTCCTCACATTGAAAATGAAGAATTAATTTTCATTCATATGACAACAATTCACAAATGCCGATATATGTTTTGTATACAAGGTGAATTCTTTCAGCTAAGGTTCCCCCTTTTTAATCAATTTAAACATTAGCTAAATCAAAGTTCCTATTATTCAGTCTTTATCTATCTTCATGGTACATCAAGGGTATATTTCTTTCATTTAAAACACATTACCAAGTGTAAAATACCTGAACTAATTCACTTTTTCATTCATAAATCTTCATAAACACATTATAAACACAAAGTTCATGTCTAGATTGCTATTTTAAGAAATCAAAAACAAATAGGTTTTCTTTAAGAGAGAATTTTTACATTAACAAGATAAATTTATCATCTTCATGGTCAATTTCCACTCAAAAACCATTAGTTAATCTTAAATATCACCAAACTTTGGACATATTTTTTGCACTTAGATGTCAGTATTAAATTTATTAAAAACAAATCATGGTAAGAAATTAATTTGACATGAAAACAGATTAAAACATGATCTAAATCAAACTTGAGATATATTTTAAAGGGTAATAAAACTAAGGGTATGTCTTCCCTTATATGATTTGTAAGCTGGATTAAGAAACGTATTATACCTAAACAGGGCCTTGATTGTCAAGATAACCTTTCCAATTAATTTTTTTCATTAATTTGCCATGAACGGAAGGACATCCTTGTAAAAGTACATGATTTACTATTTGGAACCAAATTCTTTTTTTTCCATCTCTTCATGACAAAACTCTAAAGTCAGACACATTAAAAACATTTGTCTTGAACATGATTGTAATTTGGGTTTTAATTCATTATTGCTTTCCAATTTTAAAACTTGTCCATGTTCTTTACTCATTAACCATTAAAACTTTAGAATAAAATGCTTAAGTACAAGATCTTATTACAAAATCATTAAAACTGTTCAAATTAATTAACATTCAGATAATATGAAGTCTCGATTACACCAGTAGTCTATCTTAGAAGGTTCAAATGGCTTCTAAATTATTGTTATACTATCTGTGTAAGTTAATGGAATTACGTAACAACAATACTTGCATTGTGATTACGATTCGATTAAATCTGGGGGTGCGAGGCACAATAAAGTATGTGTCAACCAAAAACAGTTGTTCCGACGAAAATTGTATTGTGGTAAACAGTACCAAATGGCCTAACGGTGAACTGTGTGGTTTCCTTATGAATATTTATATAATGTCCCGATATGATCAAATTAATTACAAATGATACTATTATGACAGGTCTAAAGCCTGGGGTCTTCATACTAATTTAGACAGATAACAGAAAAATAATTTTTAGACACTTTTATGCTGTTTGTCTGTTTTTTAATGCTTTAGTACAAGTTTACAAATATTTTCATAGATTTTTACTTTGTATAATACCAGGAGAACAAAAATGAAAATAGGTTCCTTTATCTAAGATGTAAATACTTTTTACATTGTGTGCAGTTTTTACTAAAATATCTTTATAGGATTAAGAAGCAATTTAATGTCCACCCCTTAATATGATTTTATCAATATTTTTATGACATTATATATCAATAAACCCATTTCAGCATACCAATGCCAAGATATGCACAATGACTACTAATATAAAATACAAAATGCATTTTTCTTATCAGTCTTTTATTACAAAAACAATTTATTTCAGCCTTACTTAAGGGCATGTATTCTGAATTATAGACAGCCTTTCATGAAGACACTGACCCTTTTCTTAAAGGGAGAAATTATTGAAAAAAAAACTTTAGTCTTTAAGGATTTTCTGTAAGGGTGGTTTAAACATAGATTTTGAAATAATCCAACTCCGAGGCATTTTAAGCAATAATCACATTTCACGCTGTTTATTCATGTGCAGTTCACTGTAATTAATTGGCTCTATTTTCCCCCTAATTCTAATTATCAGATATTTCCTAATATAGAATAACCCATAGGTCACAAAAGGTCAGACAAATAAACTAAACAAATATATTATAGTCTTTCTTTGTTGCGACCCTGTGAACTTTGTTAATCCAAACAAACATAAAACACTTTTTTTAAACAAAAGTTTAACACGAACAATATCTTACTTTTTAAAGCAAACGGCTTTGGTTTAGTTTGTAAAGTATTAATTATTTATCTTTTTTTGGGGGGGTGGGGGGGCACAAAATGTGTGTGTGTGTGTGTGTTGGTGATTAATGCCCTTTATTGACGCACCTGGGCCATGTAGGGCGGTCAGTTTTAATGTCACCGACCTTGGGCAGGCACAAAATGTATACTAAAATGTTACAATCTTTCTTTAACAATGCTAATGTTTAGTATTTCATACAAACTGCATCAGCCTGAAATATCCTACTTATTATGTAAGAATTAGATAGGCAAACTATATTTTTTTTTTCCTGAACATCATGTGTAGTTCATACTTATGAGGTAAAAAAATATCTTGAAAGTTTTTTTTTCAAATGAAGAATGTTGAATTTTAGAGCATACTAAAAGGAAATGACAAATGAATTTTACATGTTTAAGATCATAAATACTAGAATGGTAGAGGGAAGCTATATGGACCTCAAACAAGAGTATCCCAAACAAGGATTATTATGAGGCACCTAAATCTGCCCATTAGGACTTACTTTTGCAAGCGAGACATGAATGCCATCTGTAGCACTAACTGTAAGGTTGTAATGACTCTTGGTTTCCCAGTCCAATGGTTTAGCTACCAGTATCTGACCAAACTCTATCCCAATATCAAACTGGCTATCTGGATCACCATCTGAAGAAAAGTGTGTGGTAAAACTTTACTGGTCACATATCCAAGATCGAATTGTAGCGTTATTTCATCAATAGTACTGATAACGCAATAAATGTTTCTTTTTTTGATAGCAAATGTTGCAGGACTTGTCCCTGCAGATTTCTTAGTTTAGAACATCTACTTCCTGAGCACTTGAGTTCAATCTCGTTACGATTTGAGTTGGCGCTTTTGATTTCTGTTCGGTTAGTTTTGTGTTTTATGTTTGTTCAGGTTTACCAGTTTTGTCATTGACAGAAAAATTCGGTTAACAACTGTGTGAAACAAGAGGTCCCAGAAGAGTTTTAATTGCGGGCCCTAATGTTCGAAAATTTCTGGATCCGCCACAGTTCGTAGATGGGGCATAAAAAAGGTAAGTATAAAGTGATGGTATATTGTTTGCAAATAAACTTCTCTATTTCTTCTTCTTAGTATTTATACCATAGAATGTTTCACAAAACTCATATTACATGTATTAGAATGCAAGGAGTCTACACAGCTAGGTAAAATGAGTTGGGTTGTGTTATACAGGTTTACATCCACCCTTTTTTTAAAGCACACTGGGGTATTAACATTTGACCTACCAATAATATGATACCACAGTTTATCATCATCTTTGTCAGAGGCTTCCATAAACCCAACAAAAGTCCCAATCTCTGCATTCTCTTCAATTTGGAATGTAAAGGTCGGAAGATCAAACAATGGTGCATTCTGGGAAGATGGTGGTCTCTCCATTACTTCAACAATGATTTTACAGGAATCTTTCAGTCTTTCCTCTCCTCGATCATAAGCTCGTACCTAAAATAGATAATTTAGAAAACATATATTAAAGACTCTTCTTCAAACCAACATTGCTTCTTAAACACTTCTGTTAAACCATCATCTTGTTAGTAGTTGAGATGGAGTTTAAAATGCTGCATAGCTTATTTTTTTCAAAGTGTTACACGCAGGTCTATGTTCAACTCTATTTATAGAGCAACCTAATGCTAGTATTGGACAAAATTTCCTTTGGAAAACTTTTAAAAATTTTAAAACTCATTCACTGGTAAAGAAATTCTATTCATCTACAAAAGAAATGCAATTTAAGAAACCATCAAGACCTATTGAGGCAAAAATAATACAACAGACATCTTAAATTACTGAAATAAATCATCGAAAGTCTTCTTAATAATGTAAACCGAGACAAGACAAATTTCCAAGAAAGAGCTTGCGGCATAAAACGTCTTCAAAAATCCATCTGAAAAAAAGTCAGCGGTGATTTGGTAAAGATATCCAGTGATCTTGGAGATGTCCTCTAATTGGATTCGGCTTTTCGGAGAGGATTCTTTGAGAGTAATTAAATAGATCTATCAGAGGCGCTCTAATTACTACATCAAATATTATCTTACGGAAAGCTTTCAGGAATCAATAGCACTCGGATTGTTCTAAACACACTGCCAAACAAATTCAATTTGTTGTAAGAAAATATTGTTAGAGAAATGCTATGAGAGTCGTGCAATACAAACACATTGGATTTTAATCTTTTAGCCTAGTATTTTGAATTAACAAGTAATTCTTATTAATGCTTTCTTCTTGAGTCAAGGGTTCCTTTTGCTGGCTTTCTTAATGTCTTTTTTTTTGGTTAATTTCAGTTTTTTTCTGGATGTCTGTTCCTTGTCTGTGTTTATCAATTTTATACTTCTTATGAAGAACTGTTTTGATCCCTTTATAATTACTAAGATTTTCTATAAAATCTTTCTCTAAAAGAACAATTTACAAACATCTGATATTGTGTGTAGTTTATACTAGTATCTCGATAAATTTTTCTTTCAAATAGACCTACTCTAAAAGTGTATGTCCCAGTCCCAATTTCATCCACGTATATCTGTCCATTAGTCTTTTCCACATAAAATGGGCTTGATTTCTTCCCCTGGATTTTATACGTGAGTTCAGCATTGACCCCTTCATCCTTATCCATGGCATACACTCGCAGGACGGGGTTTTGCTTGCTGCCAACTTTGGGTTGTAGAATTCGGACCCGTTGAGACTTAAACTTGAAGTATGGTGGGTTGTCGTTCTCATCAAGAACCTTAACCAAGACCCTAGCTGTGGATGATTGGTTTGGGATGCCATTGTCTTCTACAGTTATCTGTAATAAAAAAACAAGACCATGAGAATAATTGTAGACCATTTTATGTTATTACATAAAGTTTTATAACAATCCTGAAAAAAAAAAGTAATAATGAAGCAAAGCATTGAGATTTGAAAGAGGACAGAAAAATGGAGTCTCACTGTCTGAAGTCCACAATTTTAACAACTTGATAGATCTAATACCTCTCTAGGAGCCACCTCCCTACCCTATATGTGCTGTTGTGCCCCTATCTGTAAAGTTTTTAACTAGTTAATAAAATTGAGACATTTGATAAAGGTTTTGGTATTATTATTTTTTTTCATCATAGACGATTCCTTCATTAATTCCTTCCCTAAATAACATCTTAAAACTAGTTCATTGCTAAAAGCATGACAATATGCCTAACTCTAGGATTAGAGACAACAATCTTTATTAAAAACCACATATCTCATCAAAAACCATGTTTTATGCAGTAAATATATCCTGTGTGACGCATGTCCATTTCAATCCCAATGTAGATTAGTATTTGAGGTCCAAGTTGTCATCTATTTTTGTACCCACAGGATTGTTTCATACACTAAGATACCACAAAACATTATACGAAGTTGGCTTCTCTAGAGAGAGTCAGAAAATGCTTTAAAAAAAAACCAAACCAGCATTTTTTTAAAGAAAAGTAAGATCCTAGAAATGTGACAAATCCTTGCTGCCACAATTTTTTCAAAGGCATGCAGAAGATTTCTTTAGTGGTTGCAAGATTGCTTTAAAAAAAAAAAATGACAGCTGAAGAATATGATTCATTAAAAGCTTCCTTACTAAAGAATTTTATTAAAATGATATTTTTACTTCTTTTCTATGTAAGCTTATTGAAAAGCATCTTTTTTATTAACATTAGTGAAATCAGGTAGAAATCTAATGCTTTTTATAGCCCCATTACTACAAAAAACCTTGTTCACAATAATTGAGCGTAGATAATTCATATTATGATTTTCATATTTTGGACACAAGTTGGTCAAAAGGATCAATAGGGTTTGGAGTTAAATTTCAATCCACGATCCGTGTATATTGTGACATCTGTCGAACTGGCGCCAGGGTCAAGCACCGAACTTGTTACAAATTACGGGTAGTAATCTTTAATTGGCTTTAAGTGAGACTATGAAAATCTACCCACAAGTTCAATGATCGTGCGAGCAGTGTTTTTTGTGATGAAATTCGATGTGTTTGCCTCTGTCGGTACCACCAATTGTATAATAGAAATTTAAATCCTTCTCAATGAGAGTTTTATTTGTTTGTAATACTAACAATTAGGAATTATGACAATACCTCGACCACAAACCACCGGCGAATATCAACCTGAGAGGTATAATTCTCTTTTTGAAAATAAAGTGTTGATTTTTATTCTCACTAAAGCAAATATGTCATAATAGGACCCTGATAGAGTTAAAAGTATAACTTTACTATAATTTGGTCAAGTAACAACTACAAGTTTAGATAACATTTAAGTACAAAGGATAACGACCTTTCTATAACTAAGCAAATGCATGTTCTTTGAATAGATAATAAGCATTGGTCACTCTATGGAACCAAGTGAGTAGCCCAGGCTGAATAATTCAACACTTGTGTGCAATATTCAACAACTTATGTAGTTTTTCTAATTTTCACTCAAATGTAAATTTCTATCAAAATTCATAACGGAGTTTCAATGAATGATAGAATTAACGAGCTGTGGTTCAAGGTGGTTTCATCAAAGGTGGCTATTCAGGTACACATGAAAGACCTTAGCTAGCCAATACAAAGAAGAAGCTAAGCTTACACAGTGTTGGTTGAAAACAAACATGGGGTTCCTGCAGGGTACCCCCCTCAGGTCGCAAGGTCGCTTTTAAAAGGGGTCTGAGGTCTCAAGGTTGCTTTTAAAAGGCATATTTAGGCGGAGGTCGCAGGTAGCTTTTTGGCAAAGGTCAATTTTATGAAGTGCATGTCGGAAGTCGCCCATAAAAAGCCATCAGGTCGCAGGTCGTTTTAAACCCTGCGGGAGCCACAACATCCCACCTGTCCAGTATAAAGGGCATGAGAAAAAAATACTCATTCAGATCATCAGAGATTTTACCATTAAGATTTTCATCGTAACAAACGTTACAAAAACCACACAGTACGCTTGGTTGTGATTGAATAGGATATGTCCCTTCATAGAGTTGTGGCTCCAGGCATGTTTTTAATAAGCAAGGAAAAGATATAATTTAACTGTTTATGGTAAAAGATATGATCTATCAATATTTTGTGAATTAATTTGGGAAGGTATCATTTAGTACAATGGCCATGTTTGTTTATTTCTTTAAGAGGTGTTTTGAGAAGGTACACATTGTGGTCATGATTTAAACAGAACTGACAGATCTTACTATGATATCAGATCAATCTTTTAAAAGTTTCATTCAACCTTTTGAGGAGGGATCTGAACTTTTACTGAAAATTTTAAAGGAATATAGAGCTTAAGCTTGATAAAATGCTTTAAAAGAGATATGATGAATCATGAACATTAGTTTTTTCCAGGTCATTCATGGCATATACATGTATTGGATCACCAGCCACATTTGTTGTTCTATAGTTACTGCTACAGACTTTTATCCATATTTGTACACTTTGAATTACTGCTGGAGCTTTCAAAAGATTAACTGAGACTGTGATGTAGCACTTTTTCCAGAGTCATTCAATCCTAGAATCCACAACCTTTTACATTTGTACCAATAAATGGTCATTGATATGGATCCATGCCTTCCGAACTGCAGTAGTAATTTGATTTTGTAAAAGGCCATTATTTTAGCATGATGAACCTATTCTATATAAGGCTAGTTAATTTGGTTTCCTAGCTAGTTATCATCATGTTTGATTTAGCAGTTCCCAGCAGTACTGACTGTCGGTATTAATGAGAAGCTAGTGCATGACACCCAAGTTGACCTTTTGAATAATCACCTTCTTGACTCAGATGGCATTGTTGCAGAAGACTCTTGTCCACAATGAGTTTAAGCCACATATGACTCTAAAAATAAGGTTGGGTTTTCTTGGAAACAATTAAATTAATTCATTTAGATTTATGCTCTTCAGGATCTAATCAAAACAAATTCTCCAATTTGTCCATGTTCTCTCAATTTGTTCCTGTTCAATATTGACAGGGCGTCAAAAGAAGCCATATTTATTTGACCTGATATGGCCATGCTAATAGCTCTTATGGTCATTCGGTCATAAAACCCTCTAATGACCAGGAGTGACCAAGACTGTATCATGTGACCACGATCGCTCATTATAACAGTGTTAAATATTAACCATTGGGTTGCTGGGATAGTCATGTACTGCAGATTAGGACATCTGATTAAATCAATTTATGGTAGTAAAGGGTATTCTCAGTTCAAATGCTCAATATCATCAGATTTTTATCAATATCACAGTTTACCATTACCAAAGGCTGCAAGGTGATCAGCAAGAATTCTATTGTTTTAAACCTTATTTAATAAAAATCCTTTTAATTACCTCAACTTCTAAAATGCACTGGTTTAGAAGATCTGGACAAATTAAACTTAATTTCACCTTGGCAATCAATATATTGCTTTGTAAATCTTTTTATTTTACAACTTAATATGACAAGCATGGGACAGTATTTGTCATAAAATAGTTGTTTTAAATCTTTTTCAGCCATTTCTAAAGCATTATTGTCAAAGGTTTTATCACATACATATGACGGATCTGTGATGACAAAGCTGGAAATTTTGATTTTTTTGGCTGGAGATTGGACAAAAAAAGCTGGAGATTTTCAATGCTCATTAAAACTGCATTTCAATGTCAATTGTGGGCACTAGCGTGTGCCAAATATGCATGGATTCACTGATTAATCTCAAACTGTTAATAAAATTATCAGGTCAATTATGACAATAAACATTTAATTAACACCTTTACCTGTTAAATTAACGTCTACCTAATTGACAAACCCCTAAAACAACGGAAATGTTTTATGACTGAACAATTAAAATGTCTATAAAACTAAAATTTGGTCATGTCTTGAAAAAGCGGGAGATTACACAAATAGTCAGAAGAACAGGAGATGGATCAAAAAGTCGGGAGATTTCGTATCCCGGCGGGAGAATCACATGTATGTTATCAGTACAACTTTGTTTTGTTGTTACAATAAGGTCTTGGTAAATCTTCATGATCAATGATAGAAATAACCTTTTTAATGGGTCTCTAATGCATTAGCTATTAAAGGAGAAAATGACTAAAAGTGACTTAATTTCAGACAAATACATTTTAGTATATCACATAAAGAAAGTGAGAAACCAAACCGCTCCAATAGCACATTACTGATACAGTCACTTCCTACTGATACCAACAATTACCAGGAACCAGTCATATCTACGTCTGCAGATGACAATGAGATTAGCGAGACAAAACTAATCTTCTGTCGAGAAAATATTGTCATCTCAGAATAATTTCCAATCATTTAAGACGGCATGACTCTCAAAAAATCAGTCGTCCAGTCATTTTGATCTTACTGACCAAAGTGTAAACTATCACAAGTCTTCCTTTGGGATTAAAATGTTTCTAAGGTTTCCAAAAAGCAACATAGAATACAGCAGCCAGCCTGTGAGAAACCAACAGATTGATTCTAGGAAAGGGAATGATAAAAGATAGATTTAAGGTCTCTGTACAAAGATTTGTCTTCCAGGAATGGGGATAATAAAAGAAAGATTAGAATGTCTGGGAAAAGATTTGTTCTGAGATTTGATAAGATTGATGTCTAAAAAGACACCAAGGAATTGTCATTCTGTTCAGATCATGTTATGGCTTTTTCTTTCCTTGACATACAAACTGATTTAAGACAAGAGGCTCCCAGGAGCCTGAATCGCTCACATGGTCTTAATGTCAACCCTTTGAAGACTTTTGTATAGATAAATGAGCTGAATGTTTAAGCAATAAAAAGCTTTTCTCTATCTGCAATAGTTTTCATTCCAAAGCAAAAAAACACTATTTTTAACCTTTAAAGGGCCATAACCGCTTAAAGGGGTCATCTGACAACTTCGACCCTAAAAAGACTTTTGTAGAGCTAATTAAGCTGAACATTTAAGCAAGCAACATCTTTTCTCTATCTGCAAAAGTTTTCATTCTTTAGGCCAAAAACACTATTTTTTGTCTTTAAGGGGCCGTAACCACTATAAGGGGTCATCTGGCAACTTTGACCCCATGGAAACTTTTGTAGAGCTAAATGAGCTGAACATTTAAGCAAGTAACAACTTTTCTCTATCTGCAATAGTTTTCATTCCATAGGCCAAAAACACTATTTTTTGCCTTTAAGGGGCTGTAACCCCGATAAGAGGTCATCTGACAACTTCGACCATATGGAGACTTGTGTAGAGCTAAATGAGCTGAACATTTAAGCAAGCAACAGCTTTTCTCTATCTGCAATAGCTTTCATTCTATAGGCCAAAAACTCTATTTTTTGCCTTTAAGGGGCCATAACCCCTATAAGGGGTCATCTGACAACTTTGACCCTATGGAGACTTTTGTAGGGCTAATTGAGCTGAACATTTAAGCAAGCAACAGCTTTTCTCTATCTGCAATAGTTTTCATTCTATAGGCCGAAAACACTATTTTTTGCCTTTAAGGGGTCGTAACCCCTATAAGGGGTCATCTGACAACTTCGACCCTATGGAGGCTTGTGTAGAGCTAAACGAGCTGAACATTTAAGCAAGCAACAGCTTTTCTCTATCTGCAATAGTTTTCATTCTATAGGCCAAAAACTCTATTTTTTGCCTTTAAGGGGCCATAACCCCTATAAGGGGTCATCTGACAACTTTGACCTTATGGAGACTTTTGTAGAGCTAAATGAGCTGAACATTTAAGCAAGCAACAGCTTCTCTCTATCTGCAATAGTTTTCATTCTATAGGCCAAAAACATGAAAAAATGCTATTTTTCACCTTTAAGGGGCCGTAACTCCCATAAGGGGTCATCTGACAACTTCGACTTAATGAAGACTTTTGTAGAGCTTTTGATGCTGAAGCAGTAGAGTGGCATCAGATTTCATCTATCTCTTATACTTTTTGATTTACAAGCCAGAAACAGTAGTCTGACCCCCCTGGTCTATTTTTAGCAACGGCGGCCATGTTTTTTGACGAATCAAAAATCCCCACATCAGTTCTGTGGGGGATACCCTAAAGTACCACCAGACCAAATTTGGTTTGAATCTGTGCAGCCGTTTCAGAGGAGAAGAAGTTTGAAGAAAAGTTAACGACGACGACGGACGACGACGACGACGGACAACGACGACGACGGACGCCAAGTGATGGCAATAGCTCACATGGCCTTTGGCCAGGTGAGCTAAAAAACAAGTGCCCAAGTTGAATTTGCAAAAAAAGGTTCGTAATTTGTATATTTATGATACTTCTGTTAAAAGTACAAATGCTGCAGCATTAATTGCTAGTTTGAATGATAAAAGGTAAATCAGTCATTCAAGAATATACATTGTACTGTGCAAAAATTTAAAACTGAGAATCTTAGAAAGATAATCCTTACTACATTTTTGTTTTATAGCAACATTAATTACATTTAATGAGAAACTAGAAGACAGAAAAAGAGAATAAAACAAGACAAGGTCAAAAGGCAATCAACACAGAAAGTAAACCAAGAAAAAAACAACGACTCTGTTCAATTACAATAAATATCAAGAGACATTTGTTCAAACTAAAAGTACAAAATGTTGAAAACTTCCTTGTCAATTTCATTTTAGGTTTTTGATAGCAGAAAGTGTAAAAATAAGTATAATAGTCCCCAAAGACCCTTTTACATGCAAATACCCCACTGGTTTGTGAAATCTAAGACAATGCTATATGATTTACAGGAATCATGACTTTCTCACTTCCTATATTTTATGGCTTTCCTCTTTCCTGGGAGAGTTATTTATTGGGCTCAATTTCCTGTAACCATTCAAGAGAACAAATTTCAGATGAGATTTCCTGTAGTAGCATTTTAAAATGCCTCAATTGTTCATCTAGATTTTTTCTTTTTGATAATATCCAGGGAGTCATTATTTCTGGTCAACCAAAATCCTTTTTTACTGTGGATGCATTTATTTTCGTGGGTAACAATTTTCAGAGTTTGATGAAAATGGATCTGTTCGTGGATTCTGAAATTCATGGTCTTGAAATCTGCAGCATATATATATCAATGTTAAATTTCTTTTTCGTGGGGTATCAAATTTTGTTGGTCAAGACTATCCACGAAAACCGCGAAATTTGATATTCATGAATAATAATGAAATAAAGATTGTAATTGCAATGATTTTCTTCTGGTTTTGGTAATTTCTCTATTAAAACCTTTAAGAACTGACTGATGGTATGTTATCCAGATTCTTCTTCTGTCCTGATCAAACTATGATTGAAAAAAACAAGTGTGGCCACTAAAAGTATGTCTCGCCTGCCGGCACCATCGCTAAAATCAACTACCTAAGCTTTCATTTCTTGATATAAACACAAAAAGTGTCAGTATACCTAATAACAGATGCCTAGTTATTATACTATTCAAGCAATCCATTGTCCACACAAGTATTACAAAAAGTTTTCTGTCTGAAAAAAGACCTAAGTTCACAGAGTCACTGGAGCATAAAAATGGGGTCATGGTCACATGGCATGGTGACAGTTGCGTTGTCCATAACTGCAACTGTCTGTTTACCCAATATCAGATGCCTAGCTATTATAACTTTCCAGCAATTCATCTTCCATAAAAGTCTTACAAAAAAGTTTTTCGGCCTGAAAAAGACCTAAGTTCACAGAGTCACTGGAGCGTGAAAATGGGGTCAGGGTCACATGGCATGGTGACAGTTGCATGGACCATAACCTAAACTGTCTGTATACTAAATATCAGATGCCTAGCTATTATACTTTTCAAGCAATTCATCGTCCACAAAAGTCTTACAAAAAAGTTTACGGCCTGAACAAAGACCTAAGTTCACAGAGTCACTGGAGCGTGAAAATGGGGTCAGGGTCAAACGGCATGGGGACAATTGCGTAGAACATAACCTGAACTGTCTGTATTCGAAATATCAGATGCCTAGCTATTATACTTTTCAAGCAATTCATCGTCCACAAAAGTCTTACAAAAATGTTTACGGCCTGAAAAAAGACCTAAGTTCACAGAGTCACTGGAGCGTGAAAATGGGGTCAGGGTCAAACGGCATGGTGACAGTTGCATAGACCATAACCTGAACTGTCTGTATACAAAATATCAGATGCCTAGCTATTATACTTTTCAAGCAATTCATCGTCCACAAAAGTCTTACAAAAAAGTTTACGGCCTGAAAAAAGACCTAAGTTCACAGAGTCACTGGAGCGTGAAAATGGGGTCAGGGTCAAACGGCATGGTGACAGTTGCGTAGACCATAACCTGAACTGTCTGTATACCAAATATCAGATGCCTAGCTATTATACTTTTCAAGCAATTCATTGTCCACAAAAGTCTTACAAAAAAGTTTACGCCGCCGCCGTCGCCGCCGTCGCCGGAAAGTAATACCTATGTCTCGCCTTCCGCGACTATTCATCGCAGGCGAGACAAAAACCATAAGCAATTCAAATATTGTTTCAAAAAAGCCAATCAGCAATCACCTTAACTTTTACTGTTTGTGTTTTATTTCGCTTTTGCTGAATACCGTGGTTTCATTATAATATTCGTTGGGTATCAATTTTCAGGGTTTTCGTGGGTGGCTTACTTGACCCACAAAATTTTATATCCCATGAAGAGTAAATTTAAGACCCTGTTTACACCATGAACAAAAATACATCGATCTTTTTTGAATCGATCTTAAAAAGACTGGTTTGCATTTACACACATTACGAGATAACCCCAATAATACGGTCGTTGAATTTCATTCCTTGCAGTCACTACATTACACTACAAGAAAGATCGATTCAAAAAAGATCGATCTTTTTAAGTCTAGGTCTTAAGCAGGACTTTTTAAGTCCGGTTCTTATTGAATCGATTCAAATAAAGATCGATCTTTCCCGTTTACACTGACAAAAAGATCGATCATTTTTGCATCGATTCAAATAAGATCGATCTTTCCGTCTAGTGTAAACAGGGTCTAACATTGGTTTGTATGCTGCAAATTTCAAAACCACAAATTTAAGGATCCACGAACTGATCCTTTGACACCTTACCACTATAATTGGTACCCACAAAAATAAATGAATCCATAGTAGACTTTGACTTAGAGAGCAGAAATATTTCAATGCAATTTAGGTTTATTTTTGTCTTCTAGTGCTAAATGCAAAATGGTTATAGCTGATGACCTTCTAAAGGTCACTCATTATTCCAAGCTTAAATATATTTAGTTGCGTTTCGTAAGAAAATTTCGTTAATACAGTATTTTCTAGAATAGATATTTATAGAAAACAGGTTTCAGTAGTATATAAGCGAGTGCACCAAGTATTTAAGTATCGAAGGCTGGGCGGTGACCGATTGAGTTTAGTTTATATTAGTTTGCGCTTCCGCGTATTATGTCGGACTCCGATTCTGAAAAATCCGAAAGAGAGTTGTTAGATTTGGAACCAACAGAGAAACGGGAGTCTCAGAAGTCCGATAAGAAGAAGACTGTTAACAGAAAGAGAAAGGTCAGTGAATCTCGTTCAGATAACGAAGTAACTTACGCTGATTTGCTTAATTTATTAACTTCTTTTATGAACAATAAGTTTGCTGGCATTGAGAAAAATTTTTCCGAAACCACTGATAATCTTGTTAGAAAAGTCAAAAAAGCCGAGAATTCTTTTAAGTTTAAAGGAAACCAAGTTCAATTTGAGCTTAATTCAGACATACAGGACAATATCCGTTCTGCTTTAGGTTATATTGATAAGGAGCGCCCGAAGAAAGCAGTCGCTATTTTGGAAGAGTCTTTGGTTCTTTTAAAGAAAAGGAACAAATTAGTCAGAATAGCCGATAAGTCCGAGGGAGGTTGGCGTACAGTATCAGAGTATCTTTCAGATGAGGTCGCTAGCGATTCTGAAGATGAGAAGAAAATTCGAGCAGCAAATAACAGGGCCGTCAAAAAACTCAAGGCGGAAAAGTCCGAACGTACACGCACCGTTAAAAGGCCCGCTGAAGCAGCAGGATCATCATCGCAATCTGCACATAATGGTTTTGGTTCCGTTCCTACTTATAATCCTACTCCCTTTCGTTCAGGCTCCACATTCAATCAAGGTCAGGAAAATGTCGGAGCAAAGCCAACTGACATCTGCTACAACTGCGGTTCCTACGGACACTACGCTAGGCAATGTAAAAAATCCAAGGCAAGGGCAGGAGCTAGCAGAGGAACTTCTCAGTAAAGACTCCAACAGCGACGTTTTCAAGGTAGACAATGTAGATAGAGAATCTTCTTATTATGAATATGAAAATAACAATTTTGATATTAATGTTAAAGGTCGTTTGAAAAAATCTGTTAATTTTTGGGTTAATATCAACGCTTCAGATTTTGTTTTAGATACTATTAATTATGGTTATAGAATACCTTTGAGGCACGAACCTGACAGAAAAATATTAAATAATAACAAGTCAGCTTTAGATAATAGTGAATTTGTTTGCACAGCTATTTCAGATTTGATTGCAGGTGGCTTAGTTAAACAAGTAAGTGATATTCCTCATGTTGTCAATCCTTTGACAGTGTCAATTAACGCAAAAGGTAAACATAGGCTCATTTTAGATTTGAGGCATGTAAATGAGCAGGTAGTAGTTAACAAAGTAAAGTTCGAAGATGTTAAAACTGCCAAGCAGTATGTCGGAAAGGGTTCTTATGGTTTTTCGTTTGATCTCAAGTCGGGATATCATCACATTGATATTTTTCCATTGCACCAAAAATATCTAGGTTTTTCCTGGAAGTTTGACCAAGTTACAAAATATTTTGTTTTTACAGTCTTGCCGTTTGGCTTAAGTTCTAGCGCTTATATTTTTACGAAAGTGGTTAGGCCTTTAGTTAAGCATTGGAGAAAACTAGGTATTAAGATAGTGGTTTATCTAGATGATGGTTTTGCTATTGCTCATAGCGAAGAGTTATGTTTAAAACAATCACAAACAGTCAAAGCAGATCTAGTTGCTTCTGGATTCGTACCCAATAAAGATAAATGCAACTGGATGCCTTCACAGTTAGTTGATTGGTTAGGATTTTCCTGGAATTTGTCAGAGTGTGTTTTACATATACCAAAGAGAAAAATCGTTGAAGTTTTAGAATTGATTGATGTTATTTTGAACAGGTCTAGTAGTGTTAAGATAAGATTACTAGCTAGACTAGCAGGTAAGATTATTTCTTTCTCCCCAGCTTTGGGTGACATAACACAGATAATGAGCAGAGGGTTGTTTTCGGCCATTAATATTAGAAGGAGTTGGGATGATATTATTGATATCCATTCTGATAATTCCTGTATAAGGGAGATACTATATTGGCGTGATACTGGTTTGAACTTGGAGCCTGCTCCGTTCTTAGACTTTGATTCTCAGTTTTTCATTTTTACAGATGCAAGTGATACGGCCGGCGCAGGTTATATCGATAATTTAGATTATGTTATGCATACTTCTTGGAATCAGCAAGAGAAGCCGAAAAGCTCCACTTGGAGAGAAGTTAAGGCAATAGAACTGTCTGTTTTGAGTTTTTCCAATTTGCTGAAAAAGTCAGTAGTATCTGTTTATACAGATAATTTAAACGCAGTAAGCGTAGTCCATAAAGGAAGCAAGTGTAAGGAGTTACAAGATTTAGCACTTTCTATTTATAAATGTTGTAAGGAAAATTTTATTACTTTGTATGTAAAGTGGATTCCAAGGGAACAAAATGAGAGGGCTGATTTGCTCAGTAGGATAGTAGATGTTGATGATTGGAGAATTTCTGACGATTTTTTTGAGTTTATTAATTCCCTTTGGGGCCCATTTACGATAGATAGATTCGCAAATGCTAGTAATGCTAAACTTCCTAGGTACAATTCTTTATTTTGGAATCCAGGGTCTTCTTGTATAGATACTTTCACTGTAGATTGGCATAATGAAAATAATTGGTTAGTCCCCCCCGTGAATGTAGTAAGTAGAGCTATAAATCATTTAGTTATGTGCAGAGCGATGGGTACATTGATAGTGCCGAAATGGCCATCCGCCGCTTTCTGGCCTTTACTGTTTAATGCTGATTTGCAGTATAAGAGTTATGTTCTTGATGTCCTAGAGTTTACTGAAACGGACAGGATTTTAGAAAAGGGTTCAAACTTTAATTCTCTTTTTGGAAGAGAAAACTTCACTGGTTCGTTTTTAGCAGTTTCTTTAGACGCTCGCAATTTTTAAAATTGTTTTAATATGTATATACTATATTTCAGTTTTTTGTCACTGGGCACGCCAATTTTGGTCACTGGACTCGTCTGATATTAAGTCGCTGGACAAAGACTATATGGTCACTGGACCATTGCATATGGATGGTCACTGGATCTTTCAGTTGCTGTAATTTGTGGACAAGGTCACTGGGCCAGTTCCATAGAATAAGGGCATTATAAAGGTAAATATGTTTTATGATATTTTTTTATATTTGTTTATTATATTTTTTGTAGATAATTTTTTCTGATGGATTTTGGTCAGAGAGTCATAAGTTTCATCATACAGAATTGAAGAGATTGTTTAATAATTTAAAATTTACAATGATAGATTCTAAATCTAAGAATACAGTTGTAAAATATACAGGTGCATTTAAAAGATTCATAGAATGGTCTAAACAGTTTAACATTAAATCTATTTTGCCCTGTAATGAAATATACGTTTCTTTGTATTTACAAAAGTTAATTGATCAACAAGTTCATTATAGTACTGTAGAAACTGCTTTTTATGCAATAAAATGGGCGCATAATACCGCAGGCGTTAGAGATCCATGTGGCTCTGAAATTGTTAAAAATATTTTAGAAGGAGCCAAAAGAATTCTTTCTAAACCTGTTGTCAAGAAAGAAGCAGTTTCTGCTGAAATTATTATCAAAATGTTTGTTAAATACAATAACAGGTCTTGTTTAAAGCAGCTACGTTTGTTGTCTATGGCTTCTCTAATGTTTGCCGGTTTTTTGCGATTTAGTGAGCTTTCAAATATTCGAGCAAAAGACGTAAAATTTTATGATACGCATTTGGACATTTTTGTACAAAAGAGTAAAACTGATTGTTATAGAAATGGCAAGAATGTGGTTATTTCTAGGGTTAATAGTCCTTATTGTCCAGTTTGTATCTTACAGAGATATTTAGATGAAGCAAAACTTTCAGAAAAATCAGAAGATTTTATTTTTAGATCTTTGTCTTTTGTAAAAAGTTCAAGCACTTTTGTTTTAAGAACTAAAAATGTTAAGATTACTTATTCAACCTGTAGAGACATTTTTAAACAGGCATTTATAGATATAGGATTAGATAGTAAGAGGTATGGTTTACATAGTTTTAGAGCAGGAGGCGCAACTTCTGCTGCTAATAATAATGTTCCAGATAGACTTTTCAAAGCGCACGGGCGTTGGAAGTCCGATTTCGCCAAAGACGGTTATATATCTGACAATTTAAAAGCTCGTTTGTCTGTTTCTAAAAACTTAGGTTTGTAAATTTACTGCTTTCTTTGTACGTCGAAATGGTCACCGTGCCAGATAGTGTCACTTTGTGTTTTCTTTAAAGCCTTGCTTAAGAAAGTTTGAATAGATTAGCAAATAAATAATTTATGTTAGTTTGAGCATAAGCGAATTAGAACATAAATATATTTAGTTGCGTTTCGTAAGAAAATTTCGTTAATACAGTATTTTCTAGAATAGATATTTATAGAAAACAGGTTTCAGTAGTATATAAGCGAGTGCACCAAGTATTTAAGTATCGAAGGCTGGGCGGTGACCGATTGAGTTTAGTTTATATTTTTCATATTTGTATAATAATTTAATCTTCAGATTAGACATATGCAACTTGTTGGTACTTTAATTAGTCTTTATGTTTTGTAACACTTGTTTTTTTATTTTATAGATTTATTTCCTGTCATTGTGGACTAAATTGAGATGTGACAGATTTAGTTATTGTTATACATGTATTAATAAATTGAAATGGTCACCGTGCCAGATAGTGTCACTTTGTGTTTTCTTTAAAGCCTTGCTTAAGAAAGTTTGAATAGATTAGCAAATAAATAATTTATGTTAGTTTGAGCATAAGCGAATTAGAACATAAATCAACATGAAAGACCCACAGCCCATAATTAACTGTAAATTTATCTGATCATTAAACTAAGCAACATTTGAAAAATGTAATCAATTGGAAATTCATATCACTGCCATTAAAATCTCCTACATTGCTAAATGTAGGACCAAAGTTGAGCTGAGAATCATAAAACCTGAATACCCTGGAGATTTTAATTTTCATTGCTAGTTGGTAATGCAGTTAAGCAGGCTATTATTTTCCATGTCACTTCACACAGCCATAATTTTCCAGGAACATCATTAGCATTATGGTTTTTGCTCATATTAATATAGCATTTGACATGACTGAATTTCTGACTGAAAGATATGTCATAAGAAATGTCAACCCTGTTTTCTTTGAGAATAGGAATCCTGAAATATTCAGATTAAGGAATAAATATATGACAGTGTCACTTTTGATAAAAGAGTTTTGAATATTATTCTGAAATGCCAAAGACTCAAGAAAGCACAAAATTCTTGACTGTGTTTGAAGACTGCAAAATATGACAATTACTTTGTGAGTCAATGATTAAAGAGTTTTGAAGATTACAAAACCAGTATTTTTATTCTTTCTGCTAGACAACATCACTTGTGAGGGTAAGAAATGGAAAAAATAATGTTTTACTGTCAAAACTTTGTGGAACTCACAGGGCAAACCAATTTGAAACATCACATAGAGTTTTGTAATGTCATCCTTTCCGGATTTGACCAACACTTAATCGATCTTTGGCAACGTGATGGGTGTGCTATAGCAAGCAGGAATTTCTTACTCTTCCGGAGCACCTGAGTTCACTCTCGTTTGACTTGAGTTCGCGTTGCAGAATGCGGTTTTGTTGTTAAGTGTGTGTGTGTTTTATGTTATGTGGTTTGTTTTGTTGTGATGATTTTTTGTCTGCCGGTTTTGTCTTTGTCTTTACCGTTTTATGATACTGATTACCCCTTTGGACACCTTTGCTTCTATCACAAACATTTTCAAGACAGACTCAATAAATAAGTCCTGAGGGCAGCTTCAGTTTACTGTATATAAAACCTGTGTTTATCATACAGTCCATACTTTATGACCAACAGGTATAAACTCATTAAAATCCACTTTCTTAACCTAAGACTAATTAAACTAAATGATGATACCAGACCTCAATATGAAATAAAATCTATTAATAATAGGTATCATTTGCTTCCAGCACTAGTTTTTGTGGCAGCTAGGAGTCAGCCAGGCTTCTGTTCCAGTCTCTACCTTTGAAGCTACCAATAAATTGCTCAATAAAATACCCTATACATGTTGGTTTTTACTATCTGCAGATAATATACAACTTATTTGCAATATGCATAAACATCAAAGGATAAGTAATTGATGATTTTTTAGCACTGATCTTATGACTTTTTTTGCAATTTTATTATGGCATACTATAAAAGATGGTCGCTCTTTGATAAGCTAATCCAATCCTTCTATGGGATACTTTCAAATGATGATACATTAGGAGTGAGCCACTGAGTCATAGGTGGGTTTTAGGAACTTATATAATGAATCAAGAGGTTCCAGGACTGTCAAAGAATTTAGGCAATTGAAGAACAAAAAGTAACTTTGTGATAATGGGCACCATCCAAGACTCAGGAGAATTAGTCAACATTGTTTCTTGTACTTCACAATTTTGGTTAGGGACATAAAACTGTGCAATCAGCTTAAACCCTCTATTTAATTCAGTGTTCTAGTTGTCAGAAAAGGTCAAGGAAAGGAATTTTAATTCAAATTATTTCATAAGTTTCTAGGAAATTATTTTATAACAACAGAAGAAGCATGATTCTAATTAAACTGTGCATTCAATTTTACTTTATTAAATTCCAATGTAGATAATTAAGACTTCAACCTTGATAATATAATTTTATAACTTCAAAAGTTATTTTCATATACCACATATAAACTGAGGGAATAAAACCTTCAAAAAAACTTAGTTGAAACATACAGAAACAGACATCTCTCTATAATATCATGTAATCACCTTGACATTTAATGATTTCCTAATAGATACACCTACCTATAAAATTTCAATAAAATCTGTCAAGTAAATGTAGATTTCATTGTTAGACAAGAAAAAATGAGTAATTACCAAGGAGCATGGTTGCCATTTTTTACATGTTAAGAGATCCCAGAGGTCTGATACTTAAGCCCCAAGGTGCCAAATCTATGTCTGATTTAGACATTTATAACTTAATAACTGAGTCTTTTATCATGATATTTACTGCTTTATCAAATCTTATGGAATTTTTCACTTTCTTACTTCAGTGCAGACTATAAAATAGTGTCTCTTTGAAAAGCATCAATGGTGAATCCAGAAACTTTACTAATCAGACAGGGACCCTTTTGGCTTACTGCACACCAAACTCAGGGGACCTAAGCTTACTCATGCTTTACTGGTTTTCAACAGCAGGACTGCCTTCTCCCTGTATCTAAGTATGAGGAATATGGTCAAACATCTTTAAAAAGCAGCATAAGTCGCCATGTATTTAAATGTTCAACTAAAAAATGTACTTTAATGTTTGCTTCAAGAAAGCAAGGACAATTCCCACATTACTCTATATCTAATTTCATGATAATCCATCAAACACCCTATTCCATCTTTTGATCAAAAACACAACTCCTCTGTACTTGACAAATTTGCCTCTTAAATTGAAAGTTCTGTCAGAATCTGCTTGAAGCTTTGAAACTCTAGACTTCCTAAGACTTATATAAGACCTGAATCTAATTAAACCTCCACTAATTTACAATAAATAAATGTGCTTTATTAATCAAAGTAAGAAAGGTTCCTCTAAGATCATCTTTGCCATCTGTCAAAATATAACATATTAATATCAAAAAGATTTGTTTTGATTACAAGTGCACTGGCACACTGGAGGGTAGAAACTGGGTATTCATAAGCAATGTGTGAAGGAATTTTAATGTCTCCACTTTCTTAGAAAATTGAAACTGAAAAATTAATATCTAGTATCATTTCAAAGGCTATTTAAAACAAAATACATATAATACAAATCTAGAATTACAAAATGACTAAATGAAATAAACTATCCACCACTGATTTAGACCTCTTATAGTAAGCAAAAAAATTCCTACATGTCAAAAACTTCAAATTCAAAAATTAACTTAAAGGTAAATGCAACATTAGTTTTTTTTTCCGTGTTATGAAAATCTACATTCTATTATTTTCAACACAATTGGTACTGGTTTTGACAGACCCCAGAAATGTGATTTCCAATCTTAAATGACAACTTCTACAGTCCCCTGCAAGTAAGGCATTTTGTATAATGAAATAAAACCAAAACAGATTAAAAATTTTCACAATACAGATGTCAAAAGGCAGTCATTATAATAAAATCTATTCATTCCATCTAAATCAAAACACTTAGATATTAAACCCTGTGACATAAGATATTTGAATCCAAATATTTGTCTAAATTGATGGCATATTGTAAAACATGGGCTGGGCTGGTCTGGTCTGGGTTGGTCTGGGCTATGTAAAACATGGGCTGGGCTGGGTAATATAAAACATGGGCTGGGCTGGGCTATGTAAAACATGGACTGCTTTAAAATGATCAATTTACATATTTTATAGTTCATTTTAATGTTAGTTTTGTTGATCTGAATTAATTGCTTTATTGCTTTGAATTTTGATGCACATTCTATTTTCAATTTGTGACTAAGGGCAACAATATTGTCAATAACATATTATTACTGGAATGAATATAAGGAATTTAACCATGTAAAAGTAATTAAATAAATCAACAGTTCTACCAACACTTGTTAAAAATTTTTCTTTTTATTTTACCCTATAGTTCATTTGTTGTCATCAGCATATAAATTTAACACGGGGAAAAAGACAGTCCAAAAAATTACGGGCCAGCAATTGTTTAACACGGGAAAAAGACAGTAAAAAAAATAACGGTCTATATTTTGTAACAAAAGGAAAAAAAACAGAATAGGCTTAGTCTGTTGTTTAACATTTTCTCCTATTGTCATTTTCTTCAATCAAATTTATAAAAGATTATTGTCTTTGTTAATTTGTAATTGTGATTTTGCATATGTAATAAACCAACCTATATGCTGCAAAAAACATATGTTTGTCAATTTGTTTTTTTTTGGGGGGGGGGGGGGGGGGGGTACGCCTTGTACGCCTCAAAAATGGGGACACTTTCTCTTGCCACTATTGAATGGACCTCAAAGTACATGCATATGATCTAAATCAGATTCAAACAAGCTGCCTAGATATATATATCAAAGAATCTTTTATTAAAAGCTAAACATGCATCTAACCACAGTAAATGACCAGGTCAAAATTAAAAAAAAATGTTTGTTCTTCAACCCTCCCCCCCCCCCCCCCCCCCCCCCCCGGGTCAGGAAAAGGTTGTCAGGTAAAAGTATTTGCCCCCAAAACAAGGATATGGAGCTGATGATTGACAGAGTTAACACTCTATTAAATTCAATGTCATAAAGGTTGTTGAAATTTAGTCAGAATATTACTTAAGAGTCTGTTCATGAGAAAACCATGCAAAAATGGAAATTTTGTCCAGTAGCAAGGTTTTTAATTATGTAAAAGGTATATTGCAACTGAAAGACCATCCTATAAGACTTATTCAGGCAAATTTATTTTTTCGAAAAATTCAAGATGGCCGCCCTACAGGCCTCAATAGATATATATAGCTTTCATCTGATTTATCGCTTATTTCAATCAAATTTTATTTGAAATTTGACATTTTTATTGTGATTTTTTTCAGTCTACGTAGAAGGAATTAAAATTGTATCAATGTCTTTTGAAAAAGTGATGTTTTGTCTTTCAAATACAGTTCAATTTTCGTAATTCATAATTTTGGTATCTTTGGTACCTTTAGGTAGGACTTGGGCAGTATTCCAGACTGTTCAAAAATGCTGAAATTTGTTATTTTTAAGGGCACTTATTGTCCAAGGTAACGCTTTTTTATCCTTATCTTTTAGTAATTCCAAAACAATAACATATCAAGACAAACTTATCAAAAAGCCAAGCTGGGATTTTACATTTTGACTTAGCCACAGCCCCGGAAAACAATGACATGTTTTGATAATTCTTCATAAAATCTACTTTTTGGAGGATTCAGTTTAAAACTCTGAATGTGTTTGCTATGAAACAAAATACATTTAGAACATTCGATACAACAGATGATCACAATACAAGTACTATTTAAGGATCGAGAAAGACATATACTTGGGGATTAAGGGTGAAAGATGGGAATATCTTGTGTATTTTGATGAAATGTACAGAAATGGCCAACTTTAGGGGACTATTTTTCATGAATGAAGGGTTGGACTATTAATATGGAATATCTTTCCAAAAGACTGTTATATGGTCTGTACAAAAAAATATTTGTAACTTTGCTTTCGATCATCCCTTACATGTTACAACATTACAAAAATGGAGATTTGGCCATTTTACCACATGGCTAAAATGGGCTTCAGGGGCCATATAGTGGCATCTTTTTGAAATGATTAAAAGATGTACAGAACAGCAGACTTTATAGGCCAAATGTATATAACTTGTTCTATATAAACAAATAATATTGTAGAAATCAAACAAAAGAGCACTTTTTACTTGGTGGTCTAATATAGCCCCCAGAGCCTTTTCACAAAAAAGTCTCTAGCCACCTTAAAATGACAAAGTCAGACCTAAATGTGAAAAAAAATATGAACCAGGAAAATTGTTTTATTTGTAAAATTCGACCATTTTCTGCACAATAAAACATTTTGTATGGTGGATCCCGACCAAAAATAATGTTAGTTTTTGCTTGAGGACAAGGGACTATTTCGCCAAAAGGCCCTGGGAGCCATATTGGACCACCAAGTTGAAAGTGCTCTTTTGTTTGATTTCTACAATATTATTTGTTTATATAGAACAAGTTATATACATTTGGCCTATAAAGTCTGCTGTACTGTACATCTTTTAATTATTTCAAAAAGATGCCACTATTAGGCCCCCGAAGCCCATTTTAGCCATGTGCTAAAATGGCCAAATCTCCATTTTTGTAATGCTGTAACATGTAAGGGAAGACCGAAAGCAAAGTTAAAAATATGTTTTTGTATATACCATATAACAGTCTTTTGGAAAGATATTCCATATTAATAGTCCAACCCTTCATTCATGAAAAATAGTCCCCTAAAGTTGGCCATTTCTGTACATTTCATCAAAATACACAAGATATTCCCATCTCTCACCCTTAATCCCCAACTATATGTCTTTCTCGACCCTTAAATGGTACTCGTATTGTGATCATCTGTTGTAACAAATGTTCTATATGTATTTTGTTTCATAGCAAACACATTCAGAGTTTGAAACTGAATCCTCTAAAAAGTAGATTTTATGGAGAATTATCAAAACATGTCATTGTTTTCCGGGGCTGTGGCTAAGTCAAAATGTATAATCCCAGCTTGGCTTTTTGATAAGTTTGTCTTGATATGTTATTGTTTTGGAATTACTAAAAGATAAGGATAAAAAAGCGTTACCTTGGACAATAAGTGCCCTTAAAAATAACAAATTTTCAGCATTTTTGAACAGTCTGGAATACTGCCCAAGTCCTACCTAAAGACACCAGAGGAACCAAAATTATGAATTACGAAAATTGCACTGTATTTAAAAGACAAAACATCACTATTTCAAAAAATATTGTTACAATTGTCATTCAATATACGTAAACTAAAAAAATCACAATGAAAATGTCTTATTTTCATATAAAAAAATATTGAAATCACTAGTACTGAAAAATCAGATGAATGCTATATATAGCTATTAAGGCCTGTAGGGCGGTCATCTTTGATTTTTCGAAGGAAAAAATTTGCATGAATAAGACTTATAGGATGGTCATTCAGTTGTACTATACCTTTTACAAAAATGAAAACATTGCTATTGGACGATTTTGCATGGTTTTCTCATGAACAGGCTCTTAAAAATATTACTTTAATTTGCAGTTGTATAAAATATGCATTTTTAAGTCAATTTAATTATCGATTTGTTTTATCCATAGGCCTATGGACGTATTATTGTAAGATCGTCGTTGGCATTGTTGTCTATTAACTTTTTAGCTCACCTGGACCAAAGGTCCATGTGAGCTATTGCCATCACTTGGCGTCCGTCGTCGTCGTCGTCGTCCGTTAACAATTTTTAAAAATCTTCTCCTCTGAAACTACTGAACAGAATTCAATGAAACTTGGTATGATTGATCCTTAGGGTGTCCTGCACCAAACTTGTGTTTCGATTTTTGATCGGTCAAAAAACATGGCCACCGTTACTAAAAATAGACCAGGGGGGTCAGACTACTGTTTTCGGCTTGTAAATCAAAAAGTATAAGAGATAGATGAAATCCGATGCCACACTACTGCTTCAGCATCAAAAGCTCTACGAAAGTCTCCATTGAGTCGAAGTTGTCAGATGACCCCTTACAGGAGTTGCGGCCCTTTAAAGGTGAAAAATAGCATTTTTTCATGTTTTTGGTTTCTAAAATAAAAACTAATACAGATAGAAAAAAGCTGTTGCTTGCTTAAATGTTCAGCTCAATTAGCTCTACAAAAGTGTCCATAGGGTCGAAGTTGTCAGATGACCCCTTATAGGGGTTACAGCCCCTTAAAGGCAAAAATTCGTGTTTTTGGTCTGTAGAATGAAAACTATTGCAGATAGAGAAAAGCTTTTGCTTGCTTAAATGTTCAGCTCAATTAGCTCTACAAAAGTCTCCATAAGGTCGAAGTTGTCAGATGACCCCTTATAGGGGTTATAGCCCCTTAAAGGCAAAAAATAGTGTTTTTGACCTGTAGAATGAAAACTATTGCAGATAGAGAAAAGCTTTTGCTTGCTTAAATGTTCAGCTCAATTAGCTCTACATAAGTCTCCATAAGGTCGAAGTTGTCAAATGACCCCTTATAGGGGTTACAGCCCCTTAAAGGCTAAAAGAGTGTTTTTGACCTGTAGAATGAAAACTATTGCAGATAGAGAAATGCTTTTGCTTGCTTTAATGTTCAGCTTAATTAGCTCTACAAAAGTCTCTAATGGGTCGAAGTTGTCTGACGACCTTTTATAGGGGTTACAGCCCCTTAAAGGCGAAAAATAGTGTTTTTGGCCTGTAGAATGAAAACTATTGCAGATAGAGAAAAGCTGTTGCTTGCTTAAATGTTCAGCTCATTTAGCTCAACAAAAGCATTCATTGGCTTATATAATGAAAACTATAGCAGAAAAAGAAAATTGGTTGCTTGCTTTAGTGTTCAGTTCATTAAGCTCTAAACAAAGGTCTCTATAGATTTTTGCCTACAGAATGAAAACTATTGCTGAAAGAGAAAAAGCTGTTGCTTGCTTAAATGTTCAGCTTATTTAGTTTTACAAAGTTCTTCATAGGGTTGACATCAAGACCAGGTGAGCGATTCAGGCTCCTGGGAGCCTCTTGTTTTACAAGTTACATAAATATTTCAGATCAATTTAGTTATGAGTTATCAATTACTCTTAAAATAAGGTGTTTTTCTGTTGCAAGGTAAAGTTGAGATTTACCCTATTTTGGTGTGCTTTTTGAAACTTTGGTTTATATGATTTTACATTGTTTGGTAATTTGTATATTTTGACCATTCATTATCTTTGATGAACACATCTGACGAGACTTCAAGAATCGAAATATGTGTTATTCGTGACTAAATTAGTTAACCTCGATCTTTGATGACTTACATGTAATTTGTTGACTTGCATTGTTGAAAACTTGCAAATTTGCACTAGATAAAGCTACACTAGATAAAGCCCAAGAGAAAAGTTTGAAAATTAAATTCAGAGCCCCAACTATGTATATTTAAGTACCATAACTTTTTATAGAATGTTGCGTACTATATTGTTTAGGGAGGATAAAAACACGTGGATAAAAAAAAAAATATAAGTTGTTATGGATATAAATCTTCTGACCAATCATAACTCAGGTAATTTTCTTTGCCCATCTATTTTTTATTATCATAATTAGCGTCTTGATGCATGCTGTTTCAAAATGAAGGATGGACATTATCTATATTGACCCTCATGGTTTAGAAAGAAGCAAAGGTATCGGAATATCATAAGTGCAAAACTTCAAAGACAAAACCATAAAACGATACTATGACAATAAAACCTTTCAAAACAATGTTTTATGTAAACTTTCTACATGCTTGTCTCAGTATTATATTCATTAGGAGCTACTAAATACAAAAATAGAAATCCCATTTTAATAGGCATTATGCTGTAATACCAAATAGTGTATCCTTGATATAGATATACTCTTCATTATTTCAAAGCAGCCCATGTTTTACATAGCCCAGCCCATGTTTTATATTGCCCAGCCCACCCCATGTTTTACATAGCCCAGACCAGACCAGCCCAGCCCATGTTTTACAATATGCCTAAATTGATAAAGTGAAAATGGTTTTCAGTGTCAAAACCTTCCACTGACGGAATTTTACATTAAATTTATTTACTTTTCGCCGATAGTCAGCGATTAATTTATCATTTTCCATAGTCCCTGGCCTTATTCAGTCTTAAAAGTATTTCAAATATGAGATCAGATTATGGTTAGAACTAAATAAGTATTATGAACTTGAAAGTAAGAATAATACAATTTCAAATTAGTTACAACAGTACAAATGAAGCTTTTCTGAACAATTTTTACAATGGTACTGAGTCAGTGACGGCCCTTATATAATGAGCATCATGTGCAAACAACCAACACCAGTGTACATGCAAGTCAAAGCAACCTAAGTTTCATATATGTTCATCATATAATAAGACCAGGAACCCTTTAAGCAAGTCCTTCAAAATTTGTTCAAGTCATACTGTTCACAATTCAGCAGCTCGGAGATCACAAAAAATCTTGAGTAAAATTTATCCTAAGTGTCGTTTTCAGCAAATCAGAATCCTTGAAATTTAAACTTAGATAATTTTAACACTTTTAAAAGATTTTTTCGTGAAATGAACCACTGAAATTGACGTCAAGCAAAATAATGAAGTATTGTATAGACCCAGCACAGGGTGATTTATGAGGGTGACAAACAGAAAAATCAGATAACATGAGATAACAATTCTGGTCCATAATAAACAAAGGCAGTCAACCTAATTTACTAATTGTTTGTCTACAAGGTTTTTGCTTTAGTACCTTTTATGAATGGGTTTGTTCCTTCATTACTTAATTCTTTATGAAAAGGGGGCCTCCACTAAGGGGTACTATCGTTAAAATAGTATGTACTTATGGGGTACAAGATTACAAAAGTCTTAAAGCGCAAGAAAAGTTCCTGAAGCTAGCTAGCTGTCCGATGATGCTTAAAAGCATGAGTTAAAATGAATCTGTATTCATTTATTAAGAGTTCACTTTAGTCCATTAAGTTGCCCATTGTTAGCTTTGTTCCTGTTGATAACCATCGTGAAAAAAAGTCTTTCAGAAAAGGGCTTTTTAACCTTACTGTACCATGTAAAAGATTTAATTGTTTAATTGGAGTTGAGTCAAATTCTTTTATATATCTTAAAGTCATTTTCCATTTCAGATTTTGCAATCTCATTGTGCCACTTATATAAAGCTTGGTGTGCATTATTGAACTAAATTTAGAATGGAGAGTAGAGTGTTTAAGAAACCCCCTATTCAGAACTTTTCCAATCCAATTAAATAAAAATCATTCTTTTAAACAACTTTCAAATTAGGAAAAAAAGTTTAAAAGCTTTTTACTTGTGATATGAATGTCAAGTTGAAGGTGTCAAAAAATATTTGTCAGCAAAATGGCACGAACACAAAACTGTCAAATTGTATAGCAAATGGATAAAATGATAAATATTTTTGCATTGTAATCCAATGAAAAAATACAGCTTTGTAAGCAAAATCTCATTAGCATCTTTAAATATCAAGATAGCTCCAGTTGACCTTTGCACTGAAGACATGAAGACAATAAAATTATAGCAGGCAAATTCCATCCAATTAGTGGAACTGAAATCCATAAGAGGTCCCAAAGGTCATGTAAACCCAGCAAAGGTGACAATTATCTTGGCCAATGTCATCAATTTACAACCAAAAATCAATAGAAGATGAATGTCATTTTCTCTTATTAAGCACTGTCATTATAATGAGAGCTTTAGATGATGGAGAAAAATTACCATCTTGATCAGTTAAATAGCTCAGCTTTCTGAAGTCAAGGAATCAAAAAACAAAATGAGTAGTTCTATTCGTGGTCACATAGTACCCGGGCATAGTACCAAACAAGCTTCCTGAATAGCCACATGTAAACCAGTTAAGACGGTTGTATATTTTCACTTTAAATATTTGTGATATTATTGGCTGGGACCATATTTATTATCCAATCTTACAAAACCTAATTTCACTAGCTATTTTTGTGAAAAAATATCAATGTGTTATATACATGTATATCTAAAAGGCTTCAAACAATAAAGTGATCTAATGGTAGACAAATCATATTTCCTTACTTTATTGGGGGATATAATTAAAGCTAAAGGTTTTCAGTTTTGCTGAAGAGTGTTATCTTTGCTTAACTAAATTTAATATCTTTACAAAAGGGAGACAACTTCATTAAGGGGAAGATAACTCAATCTGACGGTGCATTTCAGTCTTGGAAACTTTCCCCAAGTGTCAGATCGCTAAGAGGAAACCTAATTACAGAACTCCGAAGACTAAAATCCTCAAATAACATGTTCAGATTTACTGTAATTGTACGTAACAAATACTCACCAATGATTATAATTATATTTTCTTGACCAACTTGAAGAAAAAAATATTCAGAACTTTTAATTATGAATTCTTGAGCAAACAATTTCTTTTGATAAAAATTGACAAAAATTTCATTAGCCTAGATCTAATATTGAATGACAATACTTTCTGATAAATCTATTCTTAATGAGGGACAACAAAACACAAAATAACATCAAATTAGCACTTTTTATTTAAATAAAAATATCATTTAATTAGATCAACAATCCACTTTTTTCATTAAAAATTCTTTATAACTTGTCATATTCAACACATTTAATAAGAAAAGAAATAAATAAAAAATATTGAAATCAATTATAATTGCTTTCACCTAAAGAAAAAAAATGAAATCAATAAATTTTATTTCTTATTATACTGAAGCCCATTCACCCAGTTCAAATCTATCTATGGGGTAAAAAAGAGTAAGTAGAACTGGAAACATAGGTCGATTCTCAACATTTCAAATATCTCTACAAACGAAATAATGAGATTATACATATCATTAAGTGGGGTATATTTTAAGAACAAAGTTTGATTATTTTAAACTTTTGTTCAGATTATTTGAAATGATAAAGATCTACGATTTATAACAAATCCTCTCTTGTGAAAAACCTCCACGGGAATTTTCCCTTGACCTTGTGGAGCTAATCGAAATCCGTTCAACATTTAAAACTATAGACACAAGCTGCTCAATGAGTCTATCAAAATTCTTTTTGAAGAACAAAACACACCTTCAAGTTTCTTATTACTAAATATGGCAAAAAAGAAAAAAACCTAACTTCTTAACATAAGTTTTAACCCAATATGCAGGAGAAATGTTTAATTTGAATGATTCATTAAGAAATACCAAATAATCGCATATTGAGTATTCATTTTTTCTTTTCTTTTAATAATAAGGAACTCAACATTGAATGCACACTAGGATATTTTATCAGCTGAAAATCTAAAAGATAAAGCATGGAATTAAAAAAAATCTATAAAAAACCTTCTGACCTACTTTTAGTGTAGATATACCAATATCACTTTTGTGATTAAATTTTTAAAATAACCCTTTTTTTTCAGTCAACATTGATCGGATGTGATCCAATTTACTTTTTTTCATATATTGATCACATTTACTCTCTTTAAATTAAACAAAGCCATCCAGAGCAATTTGAGACTGTATTTCTACTTTTACAATTACTGTAAACAAAATTATTTTCGTAACTACAATATTTCGTGTTTTAGCGTCATAGGGTTATTTAGCGGTTATTTATTTTCACGATTTCTCGTAAAAACCATTATTTTACTATCAAAATGAGTTACTTCACACGATTTACTTTCGCAAATTTCTGTTCCTCGCGAAATCCGTGAGTATAAATTGCTCGCGAAAATAAGTTGATTTACAGTACTTAACTCAGTGTTTGCTTTTTAAAAAAGATGAATCTTTCTTGCTAAAATGTAGGCAGAAAAGCAAAACTTTGAACTTGTACATTTCATGAACTCTAAAAGTACACAAGGAGCCCCCTAGAAGACAAACAGTGATGACAAGCTATATTATACTTCTATATAGGAACCAGATGACCTGTGTCTTTCCTGACTACCCATCTTTAAACTCTGACATTACGGGTAATTAATTCTTCTTAAGATTACAGATAATTCATAAACATCAATACAATTATCATCTCCTCAAACCATGAATCCTTCCAAAGCCCACATTTTCCGGGTATCATGTAGGAGTAAGTTTGTTGTATACAAATTTGGAAATCGGCCATATGTCACGCTTTGTGGAAAAAGGACAAAACTATCAGTGGTATGTTTGTTTGGTAGATCAATTTTACATAGTGACAGCTTTGTTTTGTGTATCAGTAATCAGCAGTCATGAGGACAATACATAGAAAAGGTCACTGGTACTGGGGTTCATTATTGTTCATGAATGAACATAGATAATATTTGTTTTATCTATTGTCAACAGGTGCTAATTTATAGACCCTGATTATTAGTAGAAGATCTGTTAAAAAATCTGTTTAGGTAACCCACCATATCTTTTGAAATGCCTGTACCAAGTCAGAACCATTGTGATCTTCACTGGAACATTTCTCAAGCCTCGTTTTGTCTGATTCTTCTTGCAGGTTTGACAATGGCCATCTCAGTTTAGTAGTTTTGTTAGTACATTTATTCATATTTGTATATATCTTCTACACAGCATTTTTAAAACATTTTTTAAACCCTAAGAATTAACCAAAATAAAAGAGCAGAATTTATTTGCATCTTAATTCTGTTGCATAAACAACCTGTATCAATCTCCCATCAACCTAAAAACAGTCACCCTTCCTTCTCCCCCAATCTATAAAACAGACTACAGGAAACACAATGTAAATTTGTGTTTTATACAACAACCACCTCAGTATGGATAAGTCAGTTATTCCAGTTGACCTCCCAATGATCTGCCATAAATCATGTCTTACTGGTAAAAAACCTGACAGGTTTATGTAACAGACAAACTTCAATTTATGCATATGAACATAATAAATCAGAATTTTATAGTTAAGGTCCATGAGCAATAGAATTAAAAAGTTAAGGATTACCCTAGTTTTTATATGGAATAAAAGTATAAGACTTAAGACTGGGGAGAGCAATTAGAGGATTAATCTCCCTTTTCTGGAACTCTTCAGCCATTCTGCCAGCTGGTCATTAGCCAAGTCCTAAAACTTTTCTGTATTGGTGTTTGTCGGTCTTGGAACATAAGACATAGAAGATTGTTCGCAACCTTTAAAATTGGCAGAGTCTTTTTTAACTTGCATAAATATCGGCAATGATCTAAGGGGGGATTAATTTTGAAGTGCCTGTTTAAGGGATCAATGAATGTTTTCTTTTCTTTTGTCTGAAAGGGGATTAATCCACTAATCTATCTACTTATTCTACAATTAGCCTATTTTTACACCTGTGTACTAATATGTACTTCAAGAGCTTGTTTAGAGATAGAAAACTGGACATATCTAATAACGAAAGGTTATCTGATATTTTTAGAATCTGTATCTTGCAAAAAGTTGTTATTTTTCATTACGATTTGAGTTAGCATTGCTAATTAATGTTTGGTTGTTTTTGTGTGTTTATATTTTATTAATCATTTCAATCAATGTAATCAATGTATGAAATTAATGTTAATTATTCTGCCTTAACGGGCGTCTTTGATTGACAATAAAATATTTTGTTGTTGTTGTTGTTGTTATGCTGTCTGTCTCTTTGTGTTGTTCTCTTTATTGTTGGCTTGTTTTGTCTTTGCCCTTTCAGACTTTTGACATTCCAATAGTCCTAGTCTGGGACTAATGTACATCTATCCTTAGACAATAAAATGAAATCTTCCTGGAAACAAAGCAATTATAGTACCAATATGCATAGCATTAGTATGCAGAAGGTGAAAAGTTATCAGTTATAGAAAGAGCCAGCAGAAAGTTCATTTATATGTAATCACTCCATACCAAAGCAAATTCTCCCTGATCAATCAATGGCTTAATTACCAGAACAGAAATATGACAACTCAAATCAAAAACTTTATTATTGATAGCATTCTTTGATGTGCAATGGTAAACTGTTGTTTTTGTAAAGCCACAATGGAATCTAGAAATCCTTATCAGCTGTGTCCATCAATTATTTTATAACACCTAGGTATACTGTGGAAACATTTTCATATTGTATTGTTGAAAGTGTCATACACAAGTGGAAATTGTTTGAACAAGTAAAAGACTAGCAGTAGATATTTTGGAAACATGTTGTATTATTGGAGGTGTCGATACCATGTGGAATTTGTTTGTACCAGTTGTTATGTAATTGTGATGCAAGTCTGATGTAAATTGCGGTGTAAGCATCGTAACACCTGCACAAGTGACATGTGACAGCCGGGAATTCTGGGATGAAAGGCCTCGTTGTCATTGATTCTAAATATGCTTTTAATATCTGTCAATTAGTACATATCTTGAAGCTTCTTTCATGTCTTTTAGGGTTTGTTTATGAAGGCCTAACCTAAGCAATTGTAACATGCACATATTTCTACACCTCTCTTACATACTGGGTCTCACAATGGGTTCTAAAGCTTATATATTATACAAGGATTGTGAAAGAATTTTTAGCAAAGGGCCACTTACCACTTTTTTCATGGAAAATCAAAATTTCAAGGGGCCATTTCTGAATATTTTATATAAATTTTTGAGATGAAAAGGGGCCATTTTCAGTTTTAATGTGCCAATGGCCAATGGCCCCCTGCCTTCCCTATCCCTGTTATATTTCTTCACATTTACTGCTGTGACAATCTACAGTGTACCATTTCTCCTGACATAAAACATAGTATTCATGTAGGATGCAAGAAAAACAAGTTTTGATCCTGAACCTAATACAAATATTGAAAGTTGAACTCATTACTGAAGTGATTAAGCAAAAGCATGCTTTTTTTTGCATCGTGGCAGCTAAGTCTTTTTGAATCAGATAGCTAATCTACAGAAGATACTTTTTCTAAGCAGAGGAAAGATTCACACAAAGACAGCATGTAATCAGAATAAAATCCACCCAGGATGAATGGAATTCCAGGATGTAACTGCAGGAAACTGGAAAAAATGCATGTCAAATCAATAAGGATAACAAGGGAAAACCCAACTTTTACCGCAGTCTGCATGGAAACCCAAGTTCTGTCACTATCGATCATAATAACAACAAAATCAGGTAAACCAGCCATATTAATCAACGATAGCTGCAAAATATCACGCACTGCTGCATTGAGGCTTAATAAGATGCTTAAATTAAGAAAACAACTTTTCAATAATTACCCATGGAATGAAATCTCCATAGCTAGAAGGCTTATAAGATGCCTGATTGGTAAATGCTGAAAATAGTCAGCAAGTAGCCTCAATGATTGAAGAAAGAGAAAGCTCGCTTGAAAAAGCTTAAGATGCTGATGGTATCAAAGAAAGCAACTTCAATTTTCTTAATAAAGAAAACCACTTCAATAATAAGGATTAAGGGTAGCATCTGTCTTGAGATCAGAACCAATGTTATTTGTTTTGAAGTGTTCACACATTACAATCAATTAGTTTACAGATGTGTTAGCTAATTGGTATAATTGTTATGTTGCCTTCTTTGCTACATGTGTGAGGGTACTAATCACGGGGGTACTAATTATCAGAGCAATCGAGATATTCAAATTACAAAGCATTTCTTAGTCAAAAATAAGATGCAAAACAAGGTTGGGACATCATGTTTTGCAGACTTAAAGCTTGGTTTTGAAATTATATAGATGCTTTACCTCTATTTCTTAAGCACAACTGACAACTTATTATTTCAATTAATATTAGTTTCTCAAAGATTTTCATTCTATTTTGAAACAGATATGTTTATATTCTTGTACGATTTAGGTAAGGGTAAAGGTATGAAATCTTATACCTATATTTATTTATCACTGTAGAAATATATGACTATAGCCTTACCATTCAAGTTTTAAAATAAAATTTATCATATTTGAAAGCAAATAACCATACAGGGCCTGAGGTGTTTTTTGGCATTGGGAGATCAAAACTGTGATAATCTTGTCATCACTTGGCTATGAAAGACAACATATTTGAAAACGTAAATCTCCCGATCTTTTTCCTCGTGTCAATATTTACCGATCTAATCTTTCAAAGCGAGAAAATAAGCCTTTTTTGTTCCCTCAATCATGTTAAAACTATTTATTTTTAAAAATCGGCATTTGCTTTGTACCCATTGAAGCGTTGGGCGATTTCGTTCAGGTTTAGATAAACATTCACCATACCCCCTTTTATCGTTAGGATAAAGTTATATAAGGGAAGTTTACAAAATAAACCCACTGAATATACAAAGGTGGGTTTGCATTTTGGTATCAATGACCTTGTTTTGATGTTAATAGGTCAAGGATAAAAATTATCAGTAAAAATACATAGATATCAATTTAAATCTATGAATTACACTTTATTATGTAATATTAGAAAGATTAACTTTTATGAAATGCAAGTATATCATGAAAATCTATCCAATTTGGTGATCTAAACACTAGTCTACCAATTATTTTTTAGAGAATTTTAAGAATTCCAACAGTAAAGAAGGGTTAGCAGCTAGTTTTTTGGTCATATTTTCTCAGCATATGCATATATTATTATAATATTTCCAACAAGATGGGAGATATAAATTTGTTCTTGCTTATATTCCATGTTTAACATTTTAATAGACATACTTCCAAAAGATGCTGTGACTCTCCTTCATCCCGGTCTAGGGTAGATCTTGTGGTCCTTATAACTCCTGAAAAATAAGAGACAATAACTGTTTTATAAAATCAAGAAAATATTCTTAACATTTAGATTAATTTGAATGAGACCAAAAATATAAAGAATTAGCAGTTTTTCATAACTTTAACTACCAAATATCATGAAGGCTGCAGATATGTTAAATAGGTCTGAATATAATACAGTTATAATGTTTATGCTCTTCATATTTTCCTTTACATTGGCCATTAGACTTTTGATTAAAATGCCTCTGATGAGTCTTTTAAACAACACAATTATGTCAGTTGCATGTAAAAAATTGTTTATCAAGCACTTTGTAGAAATTTTGTTAAAAAAACTATTAACTATAGGAAATGATTTGCTGATGTAAGAACTTTTTTCAAACTGGACTTTGCTTTGATGTCCTTCCTTTTATGATACAAGCTATTGATAATATTGTATGATACAGATAGCCTTTTATATACAGCTTTAGCTGATCAATGCACATTTTTAAATGATTTTTATGCACAATCAGCAAATGTACAGAATTCAAAAATCATGTTCATGAGGGAGGAAACTAAAAAAGTTCCAATTGATAAAGACAAATTATAAAAGAGCATTCTGGTCACGCACAGACTCCAGAGTCTGTCATTATTTTGGAAAATATAACATTTGAAAGGTCCCAAAAAGATGAAAGAGCTCATAGTGAATTCAATGCTTTATACTGCATCATAAAAGAGCTCTAAGTGAATTTAATGCAATTTAATGCATTTTATTGCTGAAACTTACATAATCTGAAATTTCACCAATAGCATTGTGTTCTCCTTCAGTGGTTTCAATACATTACTCCCCTCTGCAGTATTTGTGGAAAACATGCTTATTTACAGTTAATGATAGTCATCAGACAAAAAATAAATATGCAGCTATTTAGTATCAAATGTATCTGATTTTTAATTAAATCCAGGTAAATGCCACATGCAAAGAAAAAATTCAATAAAATCTTGGAGACAAAAATGCATTTTAAAGTCACCACCAGTGACAAGTAGCAATTACTTGTAATTTCAAGACCCAACAAATTTACAAAGTCATCCTTACAAGACAAAAATAATGTAAAATTTCTCGTTTAGTAAACAATGAGGCGAACCTATTGAAAATGTCATGAAAAACAGATTTGTTAAAATCTTCTTTTAGTTTATCCAGCACTTCAAAGTTAAATCTTTTTGAAAAGTTAATATTCCTTAAGTTGAATGAAAGCGTATCACTCAACATATTAAAATTGAAAACGAAAAAAAAACAACTTCAAATTTGATTAAAAATCTTTGTAATTTAGTTGAAAAATCATCAAAAAATATACCCCGGTATATTTTATAGAAGAAAAGCTGAAGAACGTATTAATCCAGCATGGGATTTCTTTCTACATGTCGTATTATTGAAAAGTAAATACGGAAATATCAAAACCAATATAGGATTACTTGAACGGCACAAAAACACAAAAGCGGGGCTCTGCAGGTGGTCGATATTTGGTGTTTTCACGTCAGTGGGGGGTACATGCTACTTTAAGGAGAGATTGCTATCTGTCATTGGGTTTTGTTTGGCAGTGACAAATCACCCGATTTAACAAATGTTTGCCTTATTTAAATCAAAAACGATTTTAGAGAAAAAAGTTTTATGAGATTATAAATTCAAATGAATTAAAACGTCACTCAGATATCAAAGTAAGTCAGTAACGTGAAATGACAGCAATTTCTGTAAAAAGATGAGTTACATTGAAGAACCCAATTTATATGGGAAAGATAAAGATCCTTTGACTTGATATTTATACAACATGAAATGACTTTATAATTAAGACTTTAATTTCTGAGTCTAGGTGTCAAGTTAAACTTTAAAGGATGACCAATTTATTCCCAAATTCTCTGTTAAACATGTGGTTGACGTGATATGAAAATATCTCATGCTTTTTAAGGGCCCCAGACAGAGAGGGACCATTAGCACCCGAAACAAGTACTGCATACACATTTGATATGCAAATGACCTTGACCCTAGTTGAATTGTATGGTTATATTTTTATAAGGGCTAAATATTACAGAAGGATTAAGTAGGACTTCGAATATGCTAACTGATGTTACTTATATGCCTGCATTCTTTGCTTTGAGTGCAAAGTTTACAACCTTAGGTGTAAGACTACCAAAGTGTATTCATACTCCATGCAAAATGTGACTTCGTTATAGGCTTCAGAAAATTAATTTCCAGACATTCTAGTTTTGTATGTAGAAATACTCATGGTGCCACTGTTAAACCTTAAGCTTGTGGGTCTTTATGAAATGTGACCTTCGCTATAAGACTTAATATTGTAGATGGTTTGTAGGGGCCCGGCTATGAAAATGCAAACTGATACATGCAGCTTCATCAATATTTATCGTGTGCAAATGTATAATAACCTAAAGTCTGACCTACATCATAGGTCTCTTATTAAATGTGACCTTGTTGCAAGACTCAATATTGCAGATGTCTTGTAGAAGTTAACCTGTACAGACTGATACAACTTCATCCATATTTGTTGTGTGCAAATGTATAACCTTAAGCTTTATAAACCAACGTGTGGGTCCGTTGTGAAACGTGACCTTAAGTAAGCCTTAAACACAACAGATGTCAAGTTTCAAAATTTGCATGTAAACTACAAGACTTTCTAAAGAATGAAAATGAGGTAAAATTATAAGGTGTTAATTTCTCGAATAACGCGTACTGGATATGGGATTATTTATTTGGTACTAGATCACTTGCTTTTGTTCCTCAAGCCACCCATGGTGGAAAAAACTTCAGGGATCTAGTGTTTGTTGTATCTTATTTTCCATATTTGGTGCATGCAATTGTATGTTCTAAAGGTAATTCAACTTCAGTTGATTAACTTTAAAGTGCATTAATATAAAGAAATTAAAAAAAATAATTAGTAGGCAAAAGAAATAAAGAATTGCTTAGGTTCCAAAATATATTGAAATAACTTCCACTTTATATCATCAGTAGGTCTACATCAAAAATTCTAGCATGTACGTTTTAATTTATCAAAGGCAGCTGTGTAAACTATGAAAATTGTACAACTTAGCAAAATCTACAAGATTAAAAGACACTAATTGTTGATATAAAGACTACAAAATATTGAAAGGTGGAAACACCCTGATGAAAATGAGTTTTGAAGATTTTAATGAGTTTATTTCTCAGGTAGAAAATGATTTTTTACATTCAGAAATATATGGACACAGGTGCTAGGAACTGTTTTCCCAACACCTTTATTATTTAACTGTATTCTTGAGTTGAATCTTTTTATGCAGTAAAGATTTGAATGCATCTATCATTGCAAATTGCTTATAAAAACAATTTAAATGTTTATAAATGTAAAAATAAAACGCATAAATCTGCAGTATCTGAATTCAAAATCACCAAAATCTGAAACAGCTACTTTAAACTAATTATCACAAGATGGATGTCCAAAAAACACATGGAGTTTTAACAACATACACCTGGTTCAAAGAATTTTGCAAAATTGTCAACAAAAAGGTTTTAATTTAATACCATATTAATGAAATACAGCATGTCCAAAAATGTATTCTTACAATAAAAGATGGGACATTGATACTGGGTGCCTTAAGCATGACTTTCAAAATAACATGGCGGATTAGCATAAAATTCTCACATATTAACAGCTAGAAACATCATACAAGGCATGTTAAATTTATCACCTAAATAAATTAGGCATTGACAAATTGTAAAACTTGACACTTTTTTTTATGAAAAATGTACTTTCTGAAGTGTGAAAGCACCTGTACTGTTTGGTTTTTATGGTCAAATTTGTTCTTGAACCTGCTGAACATTTATATAAAGTTTCATGAAGACCTACTTTATAGGGACCCCAGATGATTTTGCATGAAATGTTTGTGCAGAACAATGAACTTAACTAATAATTTGCATTCATCTTGCCTAAACATGCTTACAATGGTCATGATGTATATCACGCCCCTGTACCCAATATAGCCCTATTATCTTCAAAGCCAATTTGTTCTCTCATAACATTGCATAAACTCTCAGAAAGATTTAACATGTACATGGATTTAAACTAGCTTGATTTTAACAGAGTAAACATCATTGTTCAAGTTCAACTTCTATTAAATATTGACTCAATTAGCTTTTCAAGTGCTGAAAGATTTAATTACATAATTATTCCAATAATCAATTTCTATTGTCATTTAATATAATTAATTTAAATGTAGTTATTAAATATTACGTCATTTAATATTGCAGATTATGATCCTGGCATTGTTTACTATGTGTTGAGTATTAGAAGTTTTCAATGAGTTAAAGCATTACTGAAGAGATTACGGAAACTAAGTTCAATCAGATTTATGGTAATTTTGACCCAATAAGGTGTGAATTACATTGTATATAGTGTTGAGCCTTATTAATGGATTAATTAATGTTATCGAAGGTTCTTGCATAAGAAAATGAAAACATTGATTACATTTTATGATCTATTTATCCCAATTTTTTCACCTTTAAAACCATGAAAACAAAATATGCATTTGAAGATATTTTGTTATTTCCATTTAAGCAAGTATAAATGTGCCAATTTGGCACCATTGCTTGAAAAAACACCATTATAATGGTTTTTTTTTTCGAATCCTTCATGAAAGAACAGTTTTGTCAACTAGTAAACTAAAGCATACTAAGGACATGGAGATGGACATGCAGACAGACAGACAGACAGTCAACAGAACCTTTTTTGCCAATTAAACAATAGTTTTCCATCACTTGGTTAAGATTCTTATTTTGTTTATCAATTTCAATTTAGCAATAATTTGCTGAAATATTTTAGCTAACAAACTTTAAAGATTAATTTTGTGACTTTATGTGCTCCTAGGGGCACCTGTTTCATTCATAAAAGACAGGAATAAAAATTAGAAAGATACAAATTAATCTGGCAATCAAATATTTGTCAGAGATAAATACATACAGAAAGGCAATTATTCTTGTTTCCATGCTTCACATTTCTCAGATAATTCTGCTGAATGAGTGCCTTACAAATAGAATCAATCTTATAAAAGTAACTTTCTGGCTAATTTTTCATAGACTTTTACATTATTAAAGGATACAAAACAAGCAACTTAAAGCTAAAAGCTGTTCCAGGTATTCTGTCCAAGACTTAATTATGATGGTCAAAGGGACATAACTCCCACAAAAATAATCGACAAATATTTTAATTTTAACCTCTTCTGTTGATGTAGTCATAGGTGCATAATACAAACACTGTCAAAATCTCACCAAAAAATGTTAAATTGTTGAACAGATGACAAATACCCAGCATTGCAGTGATGGACAATAAGCATCTATTTTTCATTTAAAATTGGACTTCACATCCTTACAGGATTATATATAAATGTTCTTTCAAAATTAAAACAGACAACACTGTCTGCTGTAGGTTTGTTTGAAAGTCTAAATAACATGGCTAATATTATTTTATCAAAAATAATGCTTAATGCATATTTTCATTGCATAAGTTGATATGGTAGATCATGATTATAAATCATTTTAATGAGATATTTTTGCTGATTTAATTTAAATTTAGAAAACTCATTGACCCTTTACTGCTGAGAGTCTTCAGAAAACCATGATAGAGAAAGATCTTTAACTCAACATGGGTCAAAAGTTATTTTCATTTTGATATAAAAACAATCAATTTCAAATCAAAATTTCTTCTCTTTGATCTTGTAGCAATAACAACATAAAGTTTTGCAGGAAAATTATAACATCTATAATACAACAGTTTAGATCTGTAGACAACTTTCAGTATATATATGCAACTATAATGTAAGCCCGGAGGAAGAAATTGTTTCAATGCCAAAATTTAGATTAAGTACTGAAATGAACTGACTTCAACTTAATCTTTTTAAAAATACAAAATTCATAGAGTTCTTAATTTGTCTGTTAATCCCATTTCTTATAAGGTCTTCAGAGCAACAAGATTCATTAAGTTCTTTTTGTGAGCGATTCCTGTTTTTCCAATTTCCAATAAAGAAGTTTCTGTCGCCTCAAGTGAAGCGTTCATTGTTGCCTAATTAGATGCTCCAATAATTGCACAACATCTTGCCATTTAATTTTGATATTTTCAGCAATTTGTTAAGATTGACAGCACAAAAAAACATTACAACAAAGGTTTCAATAAACATCCAGTGCTACGATTCTGTCGACAGATGTTAGTTCGATATTATTTTCCTAACTGCGCAGCAACCAAGTACATGTCCTGATTCTGATAGTCAAGGAGATATCGATAATTCTAATTCATTCTCCATTCGTTATAGTTAATTCTAATTTATAGTTGTTGTTGTGCATTGTGCAGTTTGCACCATAAATAATAAATCATTTTAATTAAATGATTTTTTTTCACATAAATCAGTAAGACTTTGAAAATGTTGAGATTTTCTTTTTTAACAGTGTTTTTATTGGTTTTTATTAATTTATAAGTTCTGTTACAGACAACAAAATAAAAACTTTATGCAATTTCATGTATTTTATTTATCAGCAAACTTAGTTAATATATGTATGTTCTTTTTGCAGAAACTCAGCTGAGTAAGCTTGCCATTTTGTTGGTTCCTTTTGTTATTCTTAAAAATAAATCAGAGCTTGAAAACTTAATAAAACTGACTGGTCCAAGATCTGGAACGATAGGCTTTTTAATGCAAGGACGACTACTAGATTTTTGTCAAATTAAAAATTCTCAAATTTTCATACCAGTATCTAAATCAGGATTTTGAATCTACGTTTGTATTAACAAAAAGTTTCAACCTCTGAGAATGTAGTGACAATTTTAACTAAACAACTAAGTCTAAAGCTCAGTCACATCAAAATGAGGTCTGGTATAAGCAGTTGGAATGACATCTGCAAGTTACATAACAGTAATTACAAGTTCTAGTGATCTCAACTTCAAACACACCCTACCACATGTTAAAGTACATCAAAAAATCAAACACACCTTTTCTTCACATTGTCATTGAAGCCAAGACATCAAACATGTGCAGACCAGAATATTGAAATAATTACCACTTTCTTTCTTTTTATTATTAGATGAAAAGTCCTTTTGTTTTGGCAATCTAATACTATAGTCATTGCAATTATCTTCTTTGTCGTGTGATGGCATTAATGCATGTTATTGATTCTGTTTTGTGGTAAACTTTTTTTTCAAAGTATTTATATCAATGTTTCATTATGTTCCACAGACTGGAATGAAATTGAAGTAACTCCAGTGTTATTGTGACATGTGACAACAGTGTCTAACCTGACCTGTTGTACCAACTATACTTGAAATTGGTCTTGGACCTGCTTTTAACTGTAAGGGTATGAACCCAGAACATTATCAGACATGTCAGACCAATTAACAGTCTGTCAACACATGGTCAAACTGTATCCATTTTTACTTTTATACCTATCCACTAACCTTCTAATGGGAAAACTCATTTAAAATGGACCATTAAAATCATTTGTCATTAAATTGTCCCCAAGGTTTTATAGGATGTTAATGGGTTGTATGATAGGTAAGCCCCAGTAGAATATGTTTGATCTGTCACCTGTAAGGTAGACTAGCACCTTGTCAGAATGAACAGGTGTTAATTACAGGTAAGATGACCTGGTCAAGGAGACAGAAGTCAAAGAGATCGGGTTTCAGATCTAAGTCTTGGTTAGGGTTGATAATGGGATATTTGAAAGAAAAACTGACAGCCATTTAGCTGGTTTGGTCTGTGTCTGTCTTATGGTGTGAAGCATAGTGTCAAAACATTATGACCTAGGAGTCAAGGTTAACCATGCTATGGTATTTCCCCTCTTCTCCAAAGATAGATGAGGGTAAAAATATGTAGCTCTTAGTTATGGTTATTGTGTTTTTTTGTGTACTACATGTATTTGCAAACCATGACACATAATGCTCTACAAAATCAGGATCATGTAAGCTATGGGGCTTCTGCTAAAAGACTCTTAAATGTTTTATTGATGCCTGATCAAGTCAAATTCATTTAAAAGTAATCCAAAAAAAACTTTCAAACAATTATTGTATGACTCTTAAATGTTTTATAGATGCCTGATCAAGTCAAATTCATTTAAAAGGAATGCAAAAAAACCTTTCAAACAATTATTGTATTCATATGTATATAATGACCACCAATGTTGTAACATTAACCAGTAAGATATAAGGCAAAGTTACAAATTGATATTTGATAAAAAAAACTCAAAACATCTTAATACCAATTATGATATATGATAGGTTGATAGAATTGTATTGGAAAATGATAAAATAGTCATTTCTCATTTTACAAGGTTACATTAAGTGGTTACTCTGAAAAGACTTATTGCTTAAATGTCACCTCAGAGAAATTTTATCAGAAATCTTTTCGGAATCATAAGATTCATTCTAAAAAATACAAAGTGGACATTTTTGAAGCACTGCTCATGAAGTCTGAGGCCAATATGGGGGACTCATTGAATTGTAAAAATGACTAATGATACAATTTTGGACCCCAACATTAAACAACATATCAAAAGAAATACTTTATTAAACATATTCTTCTCAAATAATCAGGTTGATTATAATTTATAAAGGGAAATAACTCCTAAATTTGGCTTTGAATTTAAATGAACGATTAGCTTAATTCAGAAAAAGCGTCGATGTATTCAAATATACATAATGTATGTTCAAACAAAACATGGTTTTCAGATATTTGTACTTCAGTCAGAAACGTTTGTTAAATAAGCTAATATAATCTTGTTAAGGTCTAGACCTAGTTTATTTATGATCATGTCAAGTTCAAAAGTTTACAAGACCAGGATAACTTTGAAAATGTCCTTTAAACTGATCCATATAGTAAAACAAGAGTTAACACTAAAGTATGTCTCGCCTGCCGGCACCATCAGAAACAATTATTCTTTCTTACTTCCACTATATTTTGAATTTACATGGATTTTCAGTTTCTGAGATCAAAAGATGTTTATAGAACTTAAACATTGCAAATATATGCAATAAAAATAATCAAAGTCACTCAACCGGAAAATCAAGGTCAAGGTCAAAAGATGGGGATGCAACTGTGCTAAGCTACTACTGGGGCATATGTATACCAAGTTTCATCAACCTAGGACCTATAGTTCTTGAGATATGGAGGTGCTCGCAAAACATTTCCATTGCTATTATATGTATTGAAAATTGTCAAAGTCACTCAACCAAAAAATCAAGGTCACGGTCAAAAGATGGGGATGCAACTGTGGTAAGCTACTACTGGGGCATATGCATACCAAGTTTCATCAACCTAGGACCTATAGTTCTTAAGATATGGAGGTGCTCGCAAAACTTTTACATTGCTATTATATGTATTGAAAATTGTCAAAGTCACTCAACCGGAAAATCAAGGTCAAGGTCAAAAGATGGGGATGCAACTGAGCTAAGCTACTACTGGGGCATATGCATACCAAGTTTCATCAACCTAGGACCTATAGTTCTTGAGATATGGAGGTGCTCGCAAAACTTTTTCATTGCTATTATATGTATTGAAAATTGTCAAAGTCACTCAACCGGAAAATCAAGGTCAAGGTCAAAAGATGGGGATGCAACTGTGGTAAGCTACTACTGGGGCATATGCATACCAAGTTTCATCAACCCAGGACCTATAGTTCTTGAGATATGGAGGTGCTCATAAAACTTTTCCAAAAAGTTAACACCGCCGTCGCCGCCGTCGTCGCCGCCGCCGCCGCCGCCGGTAAAGTAACACCTATGTCCCGCTCTGCTTCGCAGGCGAGACAAAAACCTTATCTTTATGAAAAGACCTTTTTATTTTCTTAAGTTTTAGAAGCCCTTAGAAAGAAAGCTTGATAGTCTAATCTATTTTTAGTATGTACCAGTCAGTACATGAGTACGTCTCACATTGTAAGCATAAATATACCCATTGTAAGCATAAATATACCCTCAACGAGCACTATGAGTCAGGGGCATATTATAATAACATAAATAAACTCTAGTTTTCCCATGAACATCATATTTTCATCTTTATTAAGACTTTAAAAAAAGATCTTTGTTGAATCAAAATAAACATTTTATAGTCTAAACCATTAAAATTTAATGTAAACAGTTTGAAAGTAAATTTACTTTTTTTTTCCTCCCAGGTCCATTTTAAATTTTCCATTACTGACTTCAAACAAACTGATCACATAAAACAGTTCTAATTGAACAGTAAATAATGGCACCCTACCAAAACATTGGTATACCTACAATATACCTCCATCCGAGGCTTTGCACTTGTATCTTGTTTAAAATTTCAACAAAAATTATGTAAATATTTTTCTCTATGAAAAAGTGGCTGATCAAAGGGAGCTTTAATCTAATAAATTCTCCAATTAACTGCAGAAAAAATGCACTATAAAACCTTAACATTACATAATTAGAAGGGTATAATCAAGTTTATCAGAATTATTATCAGACCTGGCAATCACCCGTCTTTGCTATTATTTCATAATATCAAAATGTCATATTGTGCAAATGTAATTTGTACGGCAAACTGTAGGTTTTTTACCTTCATTTTTGAAATTTTACTTGTCTTAATAACTTAAATCTTTTGAAAATCAAAACCAATTTATCAACATGATCAATCTGAAAAGAGAAGTCAGTTCAAAGAATGTATTCTGAGGGAATAAGTGCAATTCTTATTTGTCCAGAGTCTCACTGATGCAACATGTCATTGGCCACAAAAACTTATGATGAATTCACTTTTTTAATGCGTGTCAATAGTCTATTGCCAATAGGCTTTGGAACTTATTACAGAATCAATTTAATTTTACGTTTGTATTAGGGCAAGGAAAAATATATTCGTTACCGAATGGCATACAAGTGAGACAAATAGACTATTCTACTCAAATATAAATAAATTGCTTCTATCACCAACTTTACTGATAAATAACAACAAGTTCCTTTTTTTTCAAATTGTCCTTTTAATCTGATTTGTTTGCCATTTATAACTTAAACAATTCTTACAGGCTCAAAAGTGATGAAGTCTATACAATATTTCCTAGATATTGAATACAATAATGTTTGCCTACATATTATATTGTAAATTTTGTTCTTTTGGCAAAATCACATAAATTTGAATGGCAATTTTCACTTGTGAATGATGTGATCAAGCAAGGGTTAGGACTTGACAGATTTCTAGTTGCCAGATCTATTATATAGAGACAGATATAGCAAGAAAACTGGCACAACTACAATCACCTTAGATCAAACAGACAGAGTTTATTTTCAAACATGAAACTTGATTTTTTATTGCATCTTCAGATGAATGAAATCATGCAATATAGAGCTTTAAGTAATTTGCCAAATTGTAGGGTGTCATTTGGTGGAATTACTATCATACTTAGTGATATCTAAAGTATTGGGTGAACTCAATCAATATGATTACTGAAATCTGACTAAAGAGAGCATCTCAGCATAGAGTCTGCAGTGTACAACATAAGGTTTTCTCACCTCTGAAATGGTAATAGATAAAATGTAAAAGTTTAGTTGTGTACCAGTACCTCAATTTTAATGTTCAGTGGCAGTGCCCCCCCCGCCCCCTTTCAAATTTAGTCTGTAATGACACAAGCTCAAGGGTTAATGATAAGTTTATAAAGAACTAAATTCATTATATTCCGATGCAATATCTCAATGGGGTAGTACTACCATAGAATTATTTCACAGCTACCTCAAATTTAAAGATTTAGCTACCATTACAGAAGTGCAAGATCCTCATGTTTTTCACTTGTGTTTTAATGTTTTAATGATGAGAGATTCGTTATATTAATGACATAAGAAATCGTGCTGTAATAAACCTAACATCGTGTTAGATATAGATAAATAGTATGTGAATCCCGCTGTTTCAAAAGCTTTTATAAAGATGTTATTTTATCCTACTTAATACTTTGACGGAAAAACTGATTTGTGAACGATACTGATAGCGTAATTTGTTGATAATCACAAAAGATTGCACAGAGAAAATAACATGATGTGCCTTTGATGCAGTTATTGAAGATGTTAAAAATGCATGTTATATTACTAAGACATTTGTAAACTTCAAAGGGGAATTCTCTCTTAAATTATAGTTGGTCCATAAAAACTATCTAATTCTATCATAAAGTGCTTTTCATGGGCTGTTCCCAATTTATATTTGATGGTCTACAAAAGACATCAACATTATTAGATATGCCTGTCCTAAGTCAGAATCTTTGTCAAAGATACTTTTTGTTCTTATTCCTGATCATCATCATCTTCCCTAGCCAAGGGTTACGATCCGCCCCCCCCCCCCCATCCTCTAGGGTGGGGGGCGGATCGTAACCCTTGGCTAGTGAAGATGGATCATCATTTTCAGACATCAATTCTTTAACAACTTCTGAGATAGAATTTATTTTCTTTACGTCGGTACATTTTTAAGGCAACCTCTCCTTAACTATACTACATTCCTATTTTTAGGCCTGATACAGAAATCTGATTTAAGAAGCAGAGGTACCAATGGGGTATCCGAATGTCAAAAGTCCGAAAAGAGAGAGACAAAACCAGTAAATACCAACAAGAACGGGACAAAAACAGACAACATGTAAAACATGGAAACACAAAACAGCTGAATATATCAATCAACAACGCGAACTCCAGTCGAAACAAGAGTGAACTCATGTGCTCCGGAAGAGTAAGCAGTTGTTTAACAATCCCATCAGTTCTGCACATTATTGCAATCCATTTTAATAAAACAGGAGGAAATAGTCCATTTTTGTTTCTTTGACAAGTGACAAATAAGTAATACAACATTAAGAAGAAAAGAATGCTTTGATGTTTTGACGTTTTCACCATGATTACAAATTAACCTTTCTATTTTTTACTAACAACAATTATACATTAAAATTTAATTGGATAAAAACTTTCTATCTAATTATCATTTTTGATATTTATAATTACAAAACAATCAAAAATAGACCAATCTATAATATGGACAATGCTATGAACCAACACGAATTCGGATGACATTTTGACTTTTGACTCTTCCCTGTTTATTGGAAGTATTTTGTACATGAATCAATCAAACATGAAACGTAACTTATTTATTTGACATTATGTCATGGTGCCAAATTTAAGATTGTTTTCAAAAGTTGCTTCCTTTCAGCTTTAATTTTCATGCAGTTTTTTGTCTTAATGATTGCATTGTTGAATTTGGACTTGATTGTTGTGGTTACAGTCAATTCTGTTGTATACTCATGCTCTATTTGCTCCTTGTGGGCTCCTGATTTGGTTACTTAAGATAGTGAATTGGATACATGTATGTAGAATCTGACAATATGGATGAAGAATTAAATTTTTGAATAATTTTAATGATACTTTCAAGTATCTGGTTTTATTTGTACTTTTATATAATGGTGTCTAACATGATGGTTTACCTCTTCTATAATATCAGGTTATTTTGAATTGTTGTAAGATGACCAGAGAAATTCATCAGTTTCACTTTGTATCCTCTTATTTCCTCCTCTGAACATCACTGCCTTGTACTTGACTTATACCGATGTCAAACGAGCTTATTTGGACGATTTTTCTTGTTACGTTTCGGAATTGCAATATTATCCATTACGACAATTCAACAAGTTTTTTTGTGGACAAATTACTAGTATGATTGATGCGAGGTTTAATATTATGTGTTAATTTCAGATGTAACAGAAGTCAATGTTATAAATTTCATCTTGTAGACGGTGTTATATTGTGAACTGAGAGCTGACACAGAAAATTGAACAGAAAACTTTGTTATGATAAGGGACAACAGGCAAACTGGTCTCCCTCTATTTGCAGCATGCATAAAAAAGGCAGATTTAGGATTGGAATGCCAGGAAAATTTGGTTGGGAACTGCATGAAACAAGAGAACAAAGAAGATTTTTTTTAAATAGTGCACCCTTCTGTTTGAAAAATTCCGAATATATGGTTTTCTTTTGTCTTTCCTCAATGTCGGTTCCAAGTTAAAATAAATGGAATGGACTACCACATGAAATATTTAGCCTGTTTCAAATGCCATGGCATTATGTTTACAAAGAGAAAACAAGTAAACAAAATGCCAAAAAGTAACAAAGGAGCTTTGACTATGAATGATGAGCTTCACACACACAGAGTCGTAATTTATAATTAATCATAAAACTAAGTGAAGATTATGATTAGGTAGATAATGAATTGTAGTAGATATACCAGAAGTCATAACAGATTACTGGCGGTTTGATGAGGGCGTACTGAAAATTCAGGGCGTCAGAATAAACATCCTGAAAAAGTAAATTAGACTCACGATTGGAAAAGCTAGATCACTACAAAAATTTAAAATTGGACCACTTAAGTCCACTGCTGATATTCACTCCTTATATTGTTAAAGAGAGTGTTGTAAGGCACCAAAACATTTTAGAAAAGAGTATTGGTACCATTTCTTACCAGCCATACTTGAAGATCAACTTAAATATCTAATTTTGTTCAACTTGATGCTGATATAAATTCCACATTCAACTAGAAACTATCAAAGCAGAAGCAAATTCAAAACATCTGTAACTAATGCCAATACATGTAATATAACCACTACTGAAATAAATAGAGAGTTATCAATTGGGCATTCAAATGTGACAGTATGAAAGAGCAAAGACAAGATCCGTCAACCAAAACAAGAACATCACGAAGAAACAACAGAAAAGCAATCAGCAACTTGAACTCGAGTCATTACAAGAGTGGAATAAGCATGCAGTTGGTAATGTAGACTATGACCACAGCTTACAGTATGCCTAAATGTATGGAATCTTAAATTGACTTGGGATGTGTTTTTACACTAATTATAACACCATCTACCTGTCCAGTTTAACATCAATAACCTTTGTACACAATTACCTGGATATGATCTACTACACTCTTCCCCATTTCGTTTTCCTTTAAAACACTTTCACACCCCAAGTGAAAGACAATTATTACTTATTACCTAATTATTTAACTGTTTATACAGAAATTTGAAGGCTCAAATCTTTTAATCTTCATTAAAAATATACATATTTCAACATAATTTTTACAATAAAGTGTCAAGAAAAAGTGTCTACGAAATAAAAAGACTTTTAATCAAAATTTCCTTTATGAATTTCAACCCTATTCCATTTACAAAACAAGACAGAATCCCTCACAAGACATACACCATTAATGGATTTTTAGTTTTTGTCTTATTAAAAGCTTTTAAATGTGTGAAAATTCTTCTCCTAACAGAACCAAACATGGAAATAAAATTAAGTCTGAAGTCACATGGGTCTTATTTGTTTTCAAGATGTCTGCGGTACATAAAGTAAAGTAAAAATTGTGGTAAACTAAAATAAAATAGCACTAGCTGACTTTTATTTCTAATACATTGATTGAACATGTTGAATAGGGACTAATTAAAGTAATCAAAGTACATTAGGACTGCACAAACAATGCAATGCATCTTTGACACAAGAATTTCGACTTTTATTAGTTTAAATCAGAATGTCTTTTCTAATGACTAATTATATACATGTTTTTCAAAATTTCATGATGTCACTTTTAATGATTCATACTAAACATCAGCCAACAACAATGACAAATTTGTGATTTGCTACTGCTTAAACATATCAAAATATTGGATCATTTAATATAAGGGCACTGATACATGTTTAATCAATGTAAGGCACAGATAGGAGGAACATGCAAAAATGGCATAAAAATTGGAGTAGGTTTAATTAAATGATTACAAAATTGAAATATGAAAATCAAACTCACAGTTTCCAAGAAAACTTTCAGCTAACACATGAAAAATAAGTTATAACACCAATTTTGTTTCCCTATCTTTTGAGAAGTATGCACCCCCCAAGTTCCAATCAGAGGTCAATTATTTTAAAAAGAGCTCTTCAAAAACAAATTTGAATTTGATACTCCCATTACAAGCAATAGCTTTTAAATCATCTATAAACTTCCAAATACAAAGAAAACCTGTGTGATACATTTAAAACCCGAAGAATAGTTTAGTGGTGGCCTTCAAAACGATTTTCAATGATCTTTTTTCCTCAAGTAATTCCATTTTTGACATACTAGTGTGTTTGTTTTAAGAGTATTTTTTTCTATGATACACAAACAGATAAAAACATGGGGTCTAACAGTATATGAGATAAAGGTATTCAAGTAAATTCCCACCTGCAAAAGCCTGAAATTTCAACTTTTCTTACTAACACAGTTCTCCAAGGACAGGCTGTGGTGAGCCTTATTCTTTCTAAACATTATATCAAGATTGCATAAAGTATAATTGCCAAAATAAATACCCAAAACATTAAATTTTATTTACTTGATAAGCAAAAGTTGCAGCATGTATTGCACGACCACCTGTCTATTGGAAATTGCTCTGCAGAATGATTTACACCATGCGGTGTTATCCATTGTCCAGGTGTTTTAATCATTAAAACCTGTGTTCTCAGGTAGATAATTGCTTCTGATATTTGCATTTTTTGTAGATAAATTAACAATGATGCAAATACATGTATGCCAAATATCCATTAGGCAGTAGCTAGGGTGAAAAGATATACTCTTAGTGGTAGGGACTGCTGGCTTCTTTTAATTTTATTGTAGAATTTAATCCAGCACATCTAAACTTGGATTTAAACTTCTGCAGGTGTGTGCAATCTGCGACCATTATGACATTTAGGCATTATCTGATATTAGACCAAAAGTCATCTTGATTATATTTCATACAATTGCTGCCCAATCATAGCGACTCACAATTATGATTTATATAACGGCATTTAGCAACTTAAGAATAAGACAGGGTCCAAAGTCATTATGACGGAAAATTTTACTGACAACTTAATGCTGTGTCAACTGAAAAGAATCACACATAAGCCTGTCGAATTAGCTGACAATCGGCAGATAAATATTCTAAGTTCCGAGGTGGTACTTCTACGGTGGGTCAATTTACCAGGGTCAAGCCGATCATTGACACTGAAATTAGTATAGTACTTCAGAACAGTCAATTGATCCATTGTGTCTTTAATTGGCCAATCAAATAAAATTATGTTATTATAGTTAAATCAATGAAGAGAATATGGTGTACCTTTAATTTAAAATAAATATCTCTTAGACATGAAACTTGAGTTGGAAATTGATTTTATTGCTGGTTTTTAAATCCATCGTTTCCTCACTTTGAGCTAAATATTGTCAGTTTTGAAGACTAGAGCTGAAACTTGAACCATTTTAATGGAAGCATAGAAGTTCAATGAATGGAGGCTGCTTGAGACTGTGAAATTTTAGCTTTTTTACCAAAAAATAAACTAGTTTGTACAATGGTTACTTTTTTCTCTTACACTTTTGAATACATGTTAAACTGGCTATTGAAAATGTGTTGATTCGAGAGAAAACTTTTGATATTTCAATACTTTGTTCAGTGAATGAAGCACAAATTAACTCAAAATCTTTTGAATCCAAAGGTATCATCCCTTTATAAATATATATACAATGTGACATGAGGTGCAAAAACATTAGTAAAACATCAGAAACGCGCCCACATATCAAAGGACAATTTACGAAACATCAAGTACCCCTATATTGCCATCCAGCATTAACAATAAAACCCAATTCAGTTTCAGTTTACCTAGCTATCCATCAAAATAAAAAAAATTATTGAATACTTTGTCATCGTAAAAGTCTCGTTTGGAGCAGATCCATTCACGATCACTGAAGTAGATTCAATCCGACAACTTTTTCTTGACAATCTGTCTCATGAATTATTCAACAACAAAGTCAGCAATCGGAATTTTACCATGTTAAGTCTAAAATACTTTTTTCATTTACACTTATTATTAAATAATCCTGTCTCTTGTCGCAGACGACTGGCAATAGAAATACTTGAATGGGTAAAATGCCTTACGAAGCGAAAAGATAAATGGTTTTATTTGGAAGAGTTGCATTAAATTCTGTACACTGCCAGGTCACAGGGAAAAATGGATTATTCAAATATGTTTGGTTTACCAATTCTGAATGCTAAATGCCTATAATATATTCGATTTGGTCCAAAACATTGTTTTACTCTTGAAGCTTATTGGTATAAACAGTAGCTGAATCATTAAGTAAAGCTACTTCTTAACAAAGTATATGTGCGAAAACCTGAAATCCTTAGCAAAACCTATGCATGAGGGTTGGTAGACAATTGCGGATTTAGGACCTGCGTGCCAGGCGGGCACCTTTCCTTTCGACAGGAAAATTTTATTAGGAACTGTATGAAGCAAGAGGTCCCAGAAGATTTTTTTCAATTGTGTGCCCTCCGATTTGAAAATTTCTGGATCCATCACAGGTAGAACTTTTTATGGGACAACAGGAAAGGCTTATTAATTCACCTTATATTAACCCAAAAAACTGCAGGAATTCAGGATTTTTATATTTTTTTTGCTACATTGATTTACTTGGAAAGGGGTATCTATTATTTATTTTTACAAGAGTGCAGGATAAGACCCCCTCCTACTCACCCCCATGCATATTGAGGGGAAACAAGTAACATGCTTACTGAAATACAAATTTAATAGGAAATCAAAGTAAACTACATTAACAATGAAATATGTAAGTTTTCCACTTAAAATCATCTTGTAAAACAGAAGAAACCAATCAACAGAATGGAAGATAAACTAGAAATGCTTACAGACTTAAATGACTTAACGGCTTAATAGGGGCATTATTAACTTAAGAATTAATTAAAAAGTAATGTTTTTGGTTTACTCTAGCTTGAGGTCACAAAATTAAAACACCATAATGTTTTTTTTGTATAATATGATTCAAATTTAAAAAACAACAATGGCCAGATGTTTAATTAGCTTTAGGCCACTGTTTTTTAATTTTTAGTTTTACCAACTTTTCTTAAATTTTGGTGGGTAGGAGGAAGGGAAAAAAATAAAATAAAATTCCAGAAAAATTGAGGTCAGGGAAAAAAAATAGTATTTTGTGTCAATAAGGTAGGAAAAAAAATTAAAAAAAAATTGAAAAAGCAAATTTTTTTTCAATTTCGGGGCCAAATATATAGGGTAGAAAGGTTCGTAAAACTAAAAATAAAAAAATAACGGCCTTAAGAAAAGTAAATTGCTTTTACTTTTTTTAAGATTGACTTTTGTGCCACTGACAGCATTAACATTGTAAATGATGGTATTAAATAGAGTTACATATTTCAGCATTAAAGACATCATGGCAAAAGAAATGTCAAAAGCATTGTGATATTTTGATAAATTTAAAGAAAGAAGATGACTTATAACAAAGAAAATATAACCAGATCATTACGATTTTTCATATAAATGATTAAAAAATATCCCAATAGACTTTCAATTTCAAAATGCATCATAAATATTTTAGTAATAATAAAGTTTTATACTTATAAGAGATAAACATGCCAAAGTTCAAAGGTTATAAGATGTATTATTAAGACCCCCATGTAGGTTTTTGATAGGTGTTCTCTGTGCATGATAACCATATTCAAAAGTCATCAAAAAGCAAGATTTATTTGTAAATATATATACCCTCTCTGTGAGGTTTGATATAAAAATTAATGGTTCCAATCTCCTAAATGCATCTTTTCTTCAATGTATCATAGAATTTTAGTATCAAGTTTCATGTTATTACATGGAACTTTTTTCTCTAAATTTTTAAAATTGAATTTATATGTCTTCTGTCTGACTTTGCAATTAATCAAACAAGATTATTTTACATGCATGCGCAGATTTAAGCACGAAATTCCCTTTTTATTTATAAAATACAAAAGTGTGTTTGTAAACTTTCCTGAAAGATGGACATTTAACTGCATGGCATTATGATAGCAAATCTTCATTATTTAGATTGGAATTCCACAAGTACCCCGGTAGAATGTTCTTTATCTCATGTGCACCTATTCTTTCTGTAAGGCAGAAAAACACTGGCAATATGCTTAAGAAATAATTTGTTTAGGCCCATGATTTGTTGGAGATCTTAAAAAGAGTCATTTCTCTGGGTTAGTTAACATAGACTACAAACCATGGCTGGAGCATAAATTGTTTCAAATTCTAACTCCCTATTTTTGTTAAATACAATACATTTTTATATTTTGGGCAACAAAACATGTTGTGGCATCACCAGTTAACTGTTACTTTGATCTTGACTTGACTGAAAATATACCCATGGCTTAATGTCATGTTTTCCATTGTCATGATTGTTGTAGGAGTGCATACATGTATTAGAATTTGATGCAAATCATTCTGAAGGTTTTCTTTGACCTACCTGTGTACTTGTCTATATCAAACTGTTTCTCTGTGTTTCCTTTGGTGATGGAGAAAGTCAACTGTTCTGACGGGTTGTCGTCTTTGTCTGTAGCCTCCACTACTCCGATCACCACACCAGACTTCGAGTTTTCCATGACCTCCATGTAATATACTGGCTGTGACATCTGGGGGATGTTGTCGTTGACATCGATGACCTTGATGTACACGTCCAGCCTAGCGTACTGCGGGACGAGTCCACGGTCTTGGGCGTAGACTGAGAGCCAGTAATGGGAAGCTGTTTCCCTGTCTAGGACTTGTGTGGTCAAGATGCTTCCTACAAAACACAAATTGGGATCAAGTTTGTATTTCAAGTGATAGCTTTTTCAGAATTTTTAAATGCATTTTCTTGTATATAAGATGGACATGATGGACGCATGCATATTACTTTTTCAAATCTATAATAAGTTAACAGACAACTGATTAAAATGTGAACTGAGATTTCCTTTAAAAACACTTAGTCAAATGCATAGGCTTTGTAGATTTACAATTCCAACATCCCTGTTTCTCTTTTATTCACATTAAATTACATATATTTATAAGACTAAAGATTTTTTTTTCTTCTTCATGTATATTTAGTTCATGTAGTTAACTTGTCAGCTTCTAAAATTCTTTTTTTTGCACCAACTTCTTTTTCTGAATTTGAAGTTTTTACAAGCACCTGGTAATAAGAAATATATAAAAAATTATCTATGAAATTGATAATTCTCTGGAAAATGAATTAACTACAAGATGAGTATCTGGTTCTCTTTTTTATTCACATTGTAATTTATACTAAAGATTTTTTTCTTCTACATGTATATTTAGTTCATGTAGTAAACTTGTCAGCTTCTAAAATTCTTTTTTTTTTTGCACCAATTTCTTCTTCTGAATTGAAGTTTTTACAAGCACCTGGGTATAAAAAATATATAAACAAGTGTGGCCACTAAAAGTATGTCTCGCCTGCCGGCACCATCGCTAAAATCAACTACCTAAGCTTTCATTTCTTGATATAAACACAAAAAGTGTCAGTATACCTTATAACAGATGCCTAGTTATTATACTATTCAAGCAATCCATTGTCCACACAAGTATTACAAAAAGTTTTCTGTCTGAAAAAAAGACCTAAGTTCACAGAGTCACTGGAGTGTAAAAATGGGGTCATGGTCACATGGCATGGTGACAGTTGCGTTGTCCATAGCCGCAACTGTCTGTTTACCCAATATCAGATGCCTAGCTATTATAACTTTCCAGCAATTCATCGTCCATAAAAGTCTTACAAAAAAGTTTTTCGGCCTGAAAAAGACCTAAGTTCACAGATTCACTGAAGCGTGAAAATGAGGTCAGGGTCACACGGCATGGTGCCAGTTGCATAGACCATAACCTGAACTGTCTGTATACTAAATATCAGATGCCTAGCTATTATACTTTTCAAGCAATTCATTGTCCACAAAAGTCTTACAAAAAAGTTTACAGCCTGAAAAAAGACCTAAGTCCACAGAGTCACTGGAGCGTGAAAATGAGGTCAGGGTCACACAGCATGGTGACAGTTGTGTAGACCATAACCTGAACTGTCTGTATACCAAATATCAGATGCCTAGCTATTATACTTTTCAAGCAATTCATCGTCCACAAAAGTCTTACAAAAAAGTTTACGGCCTGAAAAAAGACCTAAGTTCACAGAGTCACTGGAGCGTGAAAATGGGGTCAGGGTCAAACGGCATGGTGACAGTTGCGTAGACCATAACCTGAACTATCTGTATACCAAATATCAGATGCCTAGCTATTATACTTTTCAAGCAATTCATTGTCCACAAAAGTCTTACAAAAAAGTTTACGCCGCCGCCGTCGCCGTCGCCGCCGCCGTCGCCGGAAAGTAATACCTATGTCTCGCCTTCCGCGACTATTCGTCGCAGGCGAGACAAAAATTATATATGAAATTGATAATTCTCTGGAAAATGAATTATAACTACAAGATGAGTATCTGGAAGGTTGCATAAGTCATTAAAGTAATAGCCAGATGTAACAGACCATCAAAACTCAACTCAACCAGAAAATACAGTAGCAAGCAGCTTAAACCTGTCACTCTCTTCCTGTTTTCTTTTTTTAAGGGGAGAGGGGTAAGTTTACTGAAGTCAGGCTGTGATTCCTTATTTGGTCTCAAGGGATGAAATTATTGGCAATATGCATTACATGTATTAGCATTAATCTACAAAGTTTCATGAAAATATGTCATAAAATACATGAGCCTATATATACTGCCATAAACTATCTAACAAGACATAGCTGTCTGACAGTTGCCTGTTAAACTTCCTTCAATAAGATATGGACACAGAATCATTGTGATCTTAAAAGATTTAGGATGCATGTTTTCATTTTTTTGTAGTAATTTGTACATATCAAACCAATTAAGATACCATTTCCCTTTTGCCCAACACATGTCTTACAATTATAAACATCCCTGTGTCAAAGGGACAGACTTATTTTACCTCCAATCATCAAAGAGTACAAACCTATACCTATTATACTTCACAATCATACAGAGAAATAAATCACATTTCTTATCAATGGATAAAAACAAGACAAATTTGCTCAGCTTGGCTTTTATCAGTAATACTACAATGCACAACAGATGTAAAATTTGGTCATATGGTTGTCTTTTATCAAATAGAAGGGTGCCCCACCGTGGGACACTTCTTTGCTATTTTTGTTCCATCTATACAGCTGTACATAGTATTATCTTAATGAGAAATTGGGTTTTCTGTTCTGTTCTGTAAGTATTGTTTTGTTTGTTTACCAGTACCCTAGTTAAACATCTAAATGACACTACCAAATGACATGAATGAAAAGCTTTTAAAATAAAAAATTGGCCCAACAAAAATAAAACAAAGAAAGACAAGGTCATGAACAAAATAAGGATGCCCCCCCTTCTGAACCACCTTTAAATAACTGCAACAAAACTGAAAATGTGAATAACAAATCATGATAATAGAGGTTAAGCTTTGGTAAAACATTGTAAGAAGCAAGGTCTGGAAAAGAAAGCCACCTTATTTTAGCTGGTCTGAAAAATTGTACTTTAATAAATTTTTTTCTGTTTGTAGAGGTCCAATACTGCAATTGCACAATTGCACGGTGTGGTGGATAAATAAAATACAATAGTATTGCCTGACCAGGATTAAGGATGATACACATGACAAAATGCATAAAACTGCACCACAAATAAATAAGATCCCTTCCGACTACATGTATGTATTGCCAGATAGCTAATGATGGTTTTTACCTGTAAAATTATTCTCAGTGCCTACAAAATTAATATATAAAACATGTACTGCAATTCATATAGTGTACATGATACTACAAGGTACTAAACAAATTAGTTATATTTTCAAGCACAATTATACAATTTTTGGACAATCATAAAAAAGATATTTTCACACTTCAACTTTACCTACAGTAGGTATTAACAGTGCATGGTACATGTACAATATTTTGACATAAATAAATTGCATTAATGACCATCAATTACAGTATAAACTTTGTCTTCCAACATGCAATGTACTTCCGAAGAAGTTCAAAATTTAGCACCAAAACTAAAGATAGGGCCATAAATGTCAAGAAAAATTACCACATTCATTCTTAACTATAACAGAATGGTGTGACAAAGCAAAACTTATATAGATAGATACATCCTGTTAGCGTTAATCTTATACAAAGTTAAATTATCTTGAAAAATAAAATTCAATAGTCATGCAAATAATTGTATACAGTGACAATACAATTCAAACAACTCTAAAAATTAGACCTCCGATGCTATTTCAGATAATTTCAATAAATACAGACGCTAGACGTGCTCTCGTATTCTTTCACACGTAATAACCAAACATTACGACTCAATAGATATCCATTACTAAGAAACCCTGTAATTATCGATATCATATAAAAATCCATTATAAAGAACAACCAAGTTTATTATATGAACATTATGTATCAAATTCTTTAAAATCCTTCCATACATAATATGAAACTAACAGAGAATATACATGCAACATGTTGCATTCATAGAAAATGTTTAAGGGATTGATAGAAGCTGTTCACTCTTATAAGAACATCCTTTTCTCAAAATGTGAATTTCTGCATGACATAATGAAATTGATGTGAAAGCAAAAAAAAAAGTCTATTATTATGTATCACGTACATTGAAAATGAAATCCCCAATATTTTTGCAATTTTCAGATTGATTTAGCATGCATGCTTATATGATTACAAAGAAATCAGGTTAATCTGACAGACAGCCAGACAGATGGAGAACCAAAATTATTTAACAGTTTTAAAACCATGTATGGCAACAGCCGGACATTTGATAGAAGTTATCTTAAGTACAATATGAAATATAAAGGTAAAATATATCTTGTCATGTAGAAACAAAACTGTCCCCAAAAAATGACAATTGTTATGAAATATGTATGGAAGAATTGAACATGTTATGAAAACCTTGAATGCTCATTAAACATAATCCTCAAAATCTGAATAACAAATTTCTAATCCAACACCGCAGGGGGAAAAGCTGACAGTATAATATATAACTAAGATTTAAATTTATACAACACGAACAAAAAATAAAAATTTCTATCTGATCACAATATAAACTTTCAAGCCAAATATGGATTCACAGTTAAATAACGTGCATTTTCAACATTTTGCATACAGTTTTTGAAAACCATATAACATATATAAGTAGGTTTTATTATAAGGGTGTATACGTGTACAAAATGCTTTAAAAATAACAAAAACTTGTACAAAAAATATTTCTTTTGAAATGCCTATAGAAAGTCAGGACCATTGCAATTTTCAACTTCTCTATTTTATCTTTTCTCTTGCACATTAGAGATTAGGAAGTTTTATTATTACCTTTATTCATACCATTGAAAATGTTTCATAACTTGTAACATTTATACATGTACATGTAGGCTTTAGGACTCCACAAGTATCTTGGTTCAATCAATAATATGGATTTATTTATTCATTTTCGTGGTTTTTCCACAAAAGGTGTTTTGTTTTGTCTGATTTTTAATGTTGCGGTTTGTACTCTCCCAAAATTAAAGGAGTCAATTTAAACTGAACACTTTCTTGAAATCTTATTTCTGTGGGTTACTACTGCCGACGAAAATACATGTACATGAAACCACAATATGCTTTTAAAAGCTCAAAATATAATCTAAATGTAATATCATAAAATATGTGCAAAAAGAGACTTTAAAAAACACATAATAAGGATCAGCTTCTTTTCTGTAACAAAATCTTATGTACCATTTCATATCAATTTTTTGTTTTCAAAATGAATTCAATTTAATTCATGGTCAACTTTTTTATTTGGTGAAAGAGCAAATAAGCTGTTTATTATGGTCAACTTTATTTTGGTGAAAAAGTAAATAAGCTATCTATTTGGTGACTTGATAACTAGAGCAGAAAATTCACACTAAAGTCTAAGATAAAGGGTGAAATCACTGTATCAATATTTGATATAAGAACCCTTTTATCTAAATTAGGTCTTAGATAATAAATCATAAATTTCACAATACTCTAGTGGACAGTGAACAATTAGATCAAATGGATACAAAAACTAATATAATATATTATCTTTTTTCAATGTAAAACTAACATTAATAAATCATATTCCAAAATGTCATAATTTTTTACATTATTTTTGTTTTCTAAAAAAATATAATTGTCTGGTAATACCACTAAGCACAAGTTATTCAATTTTAAAATGATCTTTTCCTTTATAAATTTCTATCTCTCATAGAGCTTTCAAAAAAAGGAAGAAACCTTGTAAGTCCCATAACAATTTATTAAAAATCTGTCAAAGTAAAAAATGGCCGGATTTCGTTTTTATCGTATCCCACGTTATGGGACCCCACCCAGGTGCTGTATACCAAATATCAAGTGGCTGTGATAAGTAGTTGCTGAGAAAACTGTTACAAAAATTTCTTCCCCGCCCGCCCAACTTTCACCATTTTATAACCCGGATTTTTCACTTCGTGAAATCCTGCCAATAAAATTCATTATTTTTAGTGGACTAAAGACCCAGAGCTACACAACTCCAAGATTTCGAAGTATGTGCAAAATTTGTCTGAAATGAAGGCTCAGCAATTTTACATATAGTTCTTGTGGAAGACATGTGTCACTACTTGGTAAACAGGAAAAAGAAAAGTAATAACGGCATGAATTCACTTTACACCATATACTACCATAGGTGGAAGGTAAATGCCAATTATCAAGACACTATTTTCAGGAAAACTGCAACAGAAATTTTAGTGATGCTGTAGAATGACAAGCGCTGGACGTCCCAAGATGTCAGATAGTTCCAGAAGTGACTCCTTTATCATGCATATGTTGCTTTGCAACATGTTGCAGGCAACATCAAAATGTGTTACCAAATATTAATTCATACTATATTTATTAACAAAGTTCCAAATTTGGTAAAAAAACAGACATCTAATTGTAAACAGGTAAAAGTACAGACAGATTCAACCCACATGAAGCCATCTATCAAACACAGGTCATTAGCATTTAATAAATATACCATGTACATGTTATATAACTGTATGGTTTAATCCCTTGTTTACCAAAAACATGAATGGGAAAGAATCATGTCGTTACCGGAGAAAACTTTAATTAGGTATTAAGGTGTTTACCTGTATAGGTAGATTTACGTGAATCAAGCCCTAAAGGGTAGGGTAATCTATGTTTATTTTGATTAAGAGTGTACCCAAAATGAACCCATTTATAACCCAATCGGAACATTAGATGAACAGTCATTTGAAAAAAGAAATTAAAATAAATTTCGGTTAATCTCTGTTTTTGTAGCCCCAGATGGATTTTGTGGTTTTTGGATGGATTTCCATAAAATAATCTGATATTTATTAAAATGAACATTGACCGCAAGGTGTAACAATATATGACAAAAATCTCTCTGTGTACCAATTATCCAAAAAATATTGATACAACGTATTAAAAACAAAATTCAACAGCACATATTTAAGATACAAATAATTATACTTTATAAAAGCAAAAGTACACCAAAGATTCCATGCCAAGGTCATATACCATTTTTGTTTTGAATAATAAGTTTAAAAAAAAATGCAAACAATACAAAGAGATTTTTTAATGTTTCGACCTATTACATGTTGAACATGTAATTGTTAACTATTACTTTTGAAATACATGAAATAAGAAAAAATAATACAAGACAAAAAATAGCCTGATTTTGTGCAACAGGATGTATGAAGGTGAGTGGCAGATCTCATAATAAAGACCCATTGTGTCATACCAAGTATCAAGGGGCTGTGACAAGTAGGTGCTGAGAAAAATTTAATGAAACTATTTTCCCCACCCATGACTTTATAACCCCTACTTTCACTTTAAAATCCAGTCATACATGCCATGGGTGTAGACTGTCTGGACTTTCATTGATAGAAACTATCAAACTGATATTAAAGGTTGCATTCCCACAGAGTTACAGCCCTTTGGCTCCCCAATGTCATAACAAGTTATTAAATATGATGAAATACCTCTAATTTAGACAATTATGGTCATCATTACAGAAACACTACCCTATAATACCTCATATAATTAAAGAATATTACATAGAGTCAGCAAAAATATATATGCAGACTTATTTAAGGGTTAAATGTCATGAAATTACACAATTGAAAAAAGTATATTAAAATATATGTCAACATGATCATGATGATGATATTTATCAATGTACATGATGTACATGTATGCTGAATTAGGACTTTATAGTGAAATGTTTTTTTTTAAAGAAAATAACACAAAAGAAAAAGATACTTTTATACATGATTTTACATATACTGTTTATCTAGTATTAAAACAGTACTTTTCATAAAAGTATGACAAAAAACAACGATTTTAAACCTTTTTCATTTTTGTGTGTCAGACAGGTTCTTTATTATGATATAAACAATTAGGTACTAATCATAAAGGCTTTAAATTTTCCTACATTGTACAGGATACATGTATAGGATAATGGGCAATACACGCGTTGCGCATTTGCGGGATTGCTCACTAATTTAGCCAAAAGAGGAGGAACTGGTAAAAAAACTGGTTCCAACATGCTAATGGACGAAGAAAATAATTTCTTTATTTCTGTTCAAGATTGAATTTTTATTGGTTGGAAATGTTGATGGTTGGTTTAATTGTCAGTTGCAAATGATTTTTACCCTATATGTTGAATAATTACAGAAGAATCGTTGATAGAAAATGCCGTTCCCTTTGTCCCATGTTGAATGACGTTGTTTTTCCTCCCCGTGACCCCTGATGACCTCGTCTAAATGACGAGTCAAATCCGGAACGGATATATTGTGCAACCCTAGTATCTAAGTATGGTACACTTTGGGGGGTATCTTTACAATGGACAAGTACTTTTAAGAAACTGATAGGTTGAAATCATGTAAAATCTATGAATGGCTCGTGAAATATAAACATATTTGTCCAAACATGAAAACATGGCTTTTAAATGGATAAATTTATGAATGAGACGTGTAGAGTTACACATTATCGAGACATACAGTCCAAGAAAACCTTTCAAGGCGTCCAAATTTGTGTACTTGTAAATTAGAGTTCAGGATGTTTAATTATATACAGTCTATATACAGTTACAAGGCCTAATTGAGGACTACGAGGTTAAATTCAATGTAAATTTACTATTCTTGAATTTACATGATAGCCATTTTTTTATCATATAATGTGTTTAAAAAGGTAAAGCAAAATGACAATCTTTTAACATTTTTACATGGTATAAATGTGGACTGTACATGTATGATAAAAACTTTCTCTCTCCATCCCCTTAGATTTTATTTGTCATATGGAATGATGGACCCTAGATTCATTAATTATATTCAAATGTCACTTTTAAAATTTGAAAATATCTGGTGGATTGCCCCCCAAAAAACATAAAAAATTATAAAAGTTTGGTAAAAAAGTTAAAATGAGAATTTTCTCAGTTTTAAGTGTGCTTATGCCCTCCCTGTCCCCCCTCTGAATCCACCTCCGGGTACATAACAAAGGGGATAAACATGCACAATGCACATCATGTATGCATGGTACATGTTTAAAATAGCTACAGGTCAATACACATTTTTACATACACTTTACATGTAATACATATTTAATCTACATGTACCCATAAACTCATAAAATATTGTATTCATTGTACATTCCTGACCAACAATAACCAATAAATCTGTTAGCAATACATGTACATCAAATCTATAAAATCATAAAATCTACATTAAATATACATTCGACATAATTAATAGACAGTAACAGCTTGGTCTGTAAACAGCTTCTATGGTCACAAACTGGATGTCCTCTCTGTAAAAGTACATGGTCACATACTGTGTCCTTAATCTTCATAATGTACAATGAACTTTAAACTACTGTTCTTGCTGCTGTTGACTGCAAACCATCATGTCTTTCACAGAGTTCTTGGTCTGGCCAATTTTAGCTCTAGAGATTATAGTGGTAGACTGTGCTGTAATGCTGCTAATGATCAAGGTCCTGCAACTTTGTTTGCTTCGATCATGCACATGGTACATTAATAAAATATATATGTATCTGATTTATTTAAAAACGATATAAATGCCTTTGTTTGAATATGTCATGAATTCATGATAAATGTGAAAAAAACCTATTAGACATTTTTGGTAAAACTCGTATAAATTTGAAATGGACCAACATATCTCATGTATATAGCTACTGAGTTTTAATCGACTAATCATTTGCTAATATTATAAATATATGGATACAGTCCTACATCTAAACCCAAAATCTACCATCAAAATGATGTTGGAGCTTATCAGTATAGTTTGTTTTCATAACTGGTTTGACCTATTAAGCTGTCAAATGAATTGTAAAATTTCTGATGATGAGTAACACATGTTCCTCCTACAACAATTTAATTTAAAATACCACTTCAGCAGGTCATTTTGTGGAAGTAACATAAACGTTTAATTACACAAACAAACATAAGGGAGAAAATTTAAAAAGACAAGTTGAAGATTGTTTCATATACATTGATGTGCAATAAGAAATAATAAGACAATAATAATTTCAATGAAAAGGGGGGATAGTTAATATAAAGAGTATTAAATATATTGTTGAATTTAAATAGGAAATAAATGCATTCATTATTAAAAAACGTCAATGCATTACAAACCAACAGAGAATAAAAGGGGGTATTTAATTATGGATTATAATAGATTCTGCATAACATAAACAAGTATTGTATAGGTCAAATCTTAATGGCTCTAAAGTACACCAAACTTAACTAATATATGTTGCACTGATATGTTGACAATATTAGCTAATTGAAATGGTATATTATGTGAACACATTGAATTAGTCTTTGAACTAGTTTTTTTTCTTTGTTTTGATTGGTGTGGATGCTGTGACTCTTTTCCTCCTTGCCCCTTTCTGTGGCGTGTCTGCCATTAGTCTTTTCTGGCCAATGATTTAGCTTATGTTCCCTTTACTATCTGGTCCAAAATCATAAAGAATTTTTCCAGATTCACTTTGTTTCAAACATTCTTTTCCAAGAAAATCTGGCAGAGGGTCCATTGGATGTCCAGCAGTATACAAATAGTCAATTTGGAGATTTATTAAGTCCACAATCCTTGCTAAAGTGCTTTCAGGTGGCATCCATAGTTGTCCATTTCTCAGTTCTCTGCTGTATAGTAGTTCTGAAGAAGCGGTGCACTTTTTTACAAACATTGTTGCTTTTCTTTTAAACTAATTTATTCATTTTTTATATTGCAATTGAAAAAGACCAAACAACAGAAAAAGTAACTTATTTTTTTCTTTTTTTTCTACACATTCTGTCCTTTATATAATTAAAGTGCAATGTTAAATTGTTGTAGGAGGAACATGTGTTACTCATCATCAGAAATTTTACAATTTATTTGACAGCTTAATAGGTCAAACCAGTTATGAAAACAAACTATACCGATAAGCTCCAACATCATTTTGATGGTAGATTTTGGGTTTAGATGTAGGACTGGATACATGTATATGTAATACATTGATGTAAATGTAAATTGAGAACTGTATGTACATGTATATTTGGTTCATGCTTTCTAGCACTAAAATATTCATTCTAAGCACTAGCACACATACTAAAATATTAAACACACATAATCCAGGTTCTCTACTTATAAGTGTACTTACCATTATTATCAATTTTAAATCTCCCAAGCCCACTGCCATCTCTGATAGAATAAATAACAGGATTCCGTTCATCAGGCGCGGCATCAGGATCCGTAGCCTTCACTTGTAAAACTACAGAATTAACAGGCATATTCTCATTTATATATCCAATTTCAAAGAAATTTTTGAATTCTGGAGGTTGTAGATTTTCGTTTACATCCATGACTTCAATATTAACAAAGCAAGCCGATTTAAGAGGCGGAGTGCCACCATCCGAAACAAACACACTAATATTATACACTTGTTTTGTTTTGAAATCAAGTCGCTTTTTAATCCTCGTTATACCAGTGGATTCCTCAATGTGGAACATCCCATCAGATCCATAGCTCAGTTTGTACGAGAGCTTCCCATTTTCTCCAGCATCTGGGTCTACTGCTTTCACAGTTGCAATAACAGAACCTATGGGTAGGTCTTCTCGTACTTTCAGATCATAGCTTTCAGGAATAAATTTGGGAACATTATCATTTTCATCCATGATACTTAAAGTGACGGTGGCCGTGGATTCAAGATGTGGTGACCCATGATCCCTTGCAACTACAGGAATATAATATACATCTTGTGTTTCTCGATCTAATGCTTTACGCACAGATATAATTCCATTTTTGGGATTGATATAAAATTCTGGCATATCTGCTATGATGACATATTCAATTTTACTATTTTCACCCAAATCATTATCCTCAGCAAAAACCTGAAGCAAGGTGGCATTAAATCCAATATTTTCAGAAACTTCAGCAACATATTTATCCTTTTCAAAAATTGGGGGATTATCGTTTGCATCCATAATGGTAACATATAAAGTCATATTGGCTGTTTTTCTATTCTCAAATGGACCTGAATCTGATGCCATAATGTCAAGGTCATAGCTCGAGATACTCTCACGGTCAAGGCCAGAGTAAACATACAAGCTGCCATTGTGTAAATCTAACTTAAACTGGTTATACAAATCACCTCCAATAATGGTGTACAGAACTCTCCCATTGTAACCTTTATCTTTGTCATGGGCAATAACTCTAGTAAGAAAAGATCCAACCTTTGCAGATTCTGAGACATTGATTTTTGTACTGATGGATGTATTGAAAATTGGAGGATATAAATTTTCAGCATTAGAAGTTGGCACTTCGATGATCTGTTCCCCAATCCCTTCATTATTTAACCTTGATATTTGCATTAGCTTTGTAAATTCTTCAGATGCATTTGTTGGGGTGCATACAATATTTGCATTGGAATTCGCTAGCTGGAAATTTCTTTTATTGTTTACCAATGTGACCTGAACTTCAACTGATTTTGACGTGAACTTTCCATCATAAGCAGTAATAGCAACCTTACGAGTTTCTAGAGGATGATTTTCAAGGGAACAGTTCAGGGACAGTAAACCAGTGCTTGGAGTCAATTCAAAACAACCATCCTCATTTCCTGTCAAAATGTCATATGCGATGATGTTGTTGTCAAAATCAACTGCTGTCACCACAACAAGCGAGGTGCCAACGGGTGCATCCCTCGACAGGTAACCAGTACATGCTGACCTTTCAAATAATGGTGTATTGTCATTTATATTGTGCAGGTGAAAGTTCAAGGTTATAAATGACTCTTGTTTATAAGGTTTACCCCAATCAGATGCCACAATGAAAACTTGGTAATTTCTCCTCATGGTTTCATAATCCAGCACTTTGGTAATTTTAATTTCTCCAGTAAAATGGTCTATTTCAAATGGAACAGTTCTAAAATTACTAATAGAGTAACTGACGACCCCATTATCACCCTTGTCAGGGTCAGTGGCATGGATTTTGTAGACCACAGAACCAACCGTCAAATTTTCGTCAAACGAAATATCAGTTTCCTTGATATCAAATTTAGGTGGGTTATCATTACAGTCCTGTATGGTGATAGAAAGATTTGTAGAAGCAGTTTGTTGACTAACTTGATCGATGGCTACAATCGTCAATGTGACTTCAGATTTAACTTCAGCATCCACTGCTGTCCGCGTTTTAATCAGACCAGTATTTTCATTAATTGAGAACCAATTTTCATCATTTCCATTCTTGATTTTGTATTTTATTTCAGAGAATTTGTTAACTTTGTTCCTGGTTGCTGTTAGGTGAATGATGGACGTGTCAATTGGCACTGACTCCTCAATAGTTGTATGAAAAGAGGTAGAAGAAAATTTAGGAACACCATTAGTACTTTCTTCTATCTCAATCAAAATGTCTTCAGAAGACTTTTTGGAAGGTGTTCCTGCATCAATGGCTTCGACAGTCAAAGTGAAAGTAGAAATGTCACTATAGATCACAGATTTATCAAGGATGAGGAGATACTCATCCGCTATGGCACTTTTAACGATTTTAAAATTTCCATTTTTATCACCCGAAATAATTTGTACACTTTCTATTAATCCATTCTTACTAACATCTGAATCAGTCACAGTTAGAATAGCAAATGTGGTCCCTGCAATATTTTTCATATGATGAAAAGGTAATTTTTTCACTTGTATTGATGGAGGAAAAAAGTTAGCAGGGGTAACAGTGATCTTAACAACAGCTTTTCGCAAGTCATTTTTTATAAGTTTTGGTCCCCGATCTTGTGCCTCAACTTCAAGCCTATAGTCTGGATTTACTAAGTAGTTTAATTGTTTAGTGACCGATATTACACCACTAGTAGGGTGTATAGCAAAATCATCAGTCCATTCTATAAAGCTATAATAAATTTCAGAATTTATTCCTATGTCCCCATCATAAGCTTTTAGCTTTCCTATACTGGAATGTATGGGCGTGTCTTCACTTACTGAAATGTCATAAGTTTCAAAGTCAAAAAGAGGTTGCAGATCATTTTCATCCAGAACATTTATGATGAGATCACATGTTGCTGTTTTAGTTATTCCTGACTCAAGTTTTCCAACAGCTTTAATTTTGAGATGATAGTGGCTTTCAAGCTCTCTGTTCAAGATACCATGACTACTGGTCAATGTTCGCACTCGTAGGAAGTAGAAATCGCCAACTCGATATTCTTCTGCCCTAAACACGTCTGACAAGTCTCCACCAAATATTTTATAGTTGACAGAGATCCACTCATCTGAGATGTATATCCCCATCTTCTGGGATGACTTGACGTATGTCTTTCCTGGTGCCTTCTCATAAATGGTGGCATTGTACGTGTCTCGTGTGAAAGCAAAATCATCCTGGCTAGAGGCGGAGCTTGGGGATGTGTACTGGAGCAGGACGAGACACGAGTTGATGACGTAAAGCCAGGTGACATGTTTCCATCCCCCCTTTTTCCTCTCTCCCATGTTCACATATCTGAAAAGAGAAAATGTATAATTGTAAGTTGGTGCATGTTATTTTGCACAGATAGTACTGGTAATCTATTAAAGACACTGGGAAGAAAAATTCTATTTTATAAAATTGACAAAATATAAAATTGACAAAATGATCACTACATATGTCTACCATCATGACCAAAAACTTTTCAAATGATTTGAAAGACTTTGTTAATACTTGTTGCCATACTTCGTGCCAAATATTCAAGTAACGTGAATTCATAATTTTGTCATTTTCCAGGCAGGCAAAAATAATTTTTGAGCTTCACATAATCATAAATGTACATGATCTTTTATCACACAACAGATCTTACTCAATTAGATATAATAAGAGATATGCCACAAGCCACAACACTTTGATGTAAAAGTGGGCTCCAGGCATTAGTCCATTAAAACCTGGCTGAATGACACAATCAAATGTTTTCACAATTTGATGCAATCTTTTATTGGGTATTAATGATGTGTAAAAAAGGGCACTGACACAGGTCCATCCCCCTTTTATTAACCAGTCTACATTTTATTTAATTTTGTAAATATGACCTGGATCAAACTTGTCCCTCTTTAAGTATTGGTGTTTAATGTTGACATTCAGTAACATATGTTCTACGTAATTAATTCTTAAATAACTACATGTACATTGATTTGTAAAAATAGAAAAAAAAAATAGTGCAAAATTTCAAAATAGACACAGGGCAGGAATTGTACAGAATCTGTACTACCTGGTATTGAGTAAATTGTTTAAATGAAAGTTGCCTTTTGGAAGAAGCTGTATTGCATGCCTTTCCACATGTCTAATTCACAGTGCTAAATACTTTAACAATAAACTTTATGGCCAATTTAAAATGAATTGAAGCCACAAACTGAAGTGTTTAACATCATAAAATAATAAACAAACATGAGATATAAAGTGTTATGTAAAGTTATGAAGGAGGCAATATTTATCCCTGGCTCTTAACTTCAAAATTAATCCAAATGACACATTTCACAGACACTTGTCAAATATTTGAATAAGAAACATGAGAAAAACTCAGACTTAAATGTTCTCAGCAAAGTTGGTTATACCAACTTTAGAATTCTTAAGGTTTGCCTTCTTGCAGGGTAAGAAAATTGTGGAAAAAGTATCTTGCAGATAAAGAAAATTGTGGAAAAAGTAACCAGCCCTGTTTTGAAATTCTACCTGTTTTAACTATATACATATGATTGTATATAGGCAGTCAAATTTTCGTGAATTTAGCCAGCCTGCCAGAGTTGCCAGTCTGAGGCTTAAGCAGTCAGACTGCTATTTCCGCAATTCTGCTTCTTGTAAAAGAACATCCCCTCCAATCAACATTTTTCTAACTAAAAAATCTTTTTTTTTAAACCATAATGCCAAAAGGTTCTAAATTTAGTGATGATTCAAATTGGTTTTAGTACTTACAGACTTACAAATAAAAAGCTACGCCAAGCGCAGCATGATACGACCGCAACAAGTTGAACCCTGTACATTGGAGGCCCAATATGGATAGTCTATTGCTTTGTTCACATGCAGCCCATGGTGGACTTACAAAGCTTTTTTACACATGCAACCTATGGTGGACTTTAAAATGCATATTTGACACATATATATTTACAATACCATTTAATAGAAAAAAATTATTTCTATATTCATTGACATTTTTGACACAATTAAGCCCCTTTTGGCCCTTTTTAAAAAAAAGGTTAGGACCACAAAATGCAATAAAAAGCTTCCTTCAGTGTATATAATCATCATATTTAAACTTCATAGCAATTGGCTGGTCCACTACAACTAAATTTCTTGTGTAAAACCATTTGCCTTGACCAACTTTTAAAAATGGCGTTTTTTGCCCCATTCCACCCCTTATATCTCAACAACAGTAAGAAATATTTCAAATCTGATTGAAAAATGCAGGCAGGGATTTTCACAAGGATTCCAATGAAAAAAAGATTTTGAAAATCGGACCACAAATAAAAAAGTTGATTTTTTGGGTGTGGCCCGTCTTTGGCCCCATGTAGCAATGGAACGGTTCAATATACATCAAAACCATTGACACATTTTGTTGACAGAATTTAATAAGGAATTCAATAAAAAAAGAATTTTCAAAATCAAATGAACAACAGTTTTGTCAATACACCCGTTTTAGCCCCTTTTGGCCCTTTTTTCCAAAACAGTAAGGGCCACCAACCCCAAATACAATAGGAACCTTCCTCTAGTGGTTACAAACATCATATTAAAATTTCATAACAATTGGTCAATATTTACTCAAGTTATCGCACGGAAACCAAATGTCCCCAGACGACGACAATGACGACGACGACGACAGCATCATACCATTATACGTCCGCAAATTTTTTGCGGTCGTATAAAAATCACACTGGTTTAATCTTAATACTTTACAAGTACTCCAATAATCTGTTTTAGGGTTCAAAATAGTGATAATTTCTTTTCAAACCTGAGTTTCATAACAATGTCAGATATAATCAGAACATGTAAATGTATGTTAGATCATTTTGAAATACAGGTACATGTTCATTAATGTACAAGTATTTTGCATGGTTTAATTATAATTATTGCCTCACCTATGGGTATATGCCCAGAAAAATTGTTAAGAGAAAAAATAGATAAACATGGATATAGCTGCATTCTAAAAAGGAAGTGGAATTCTATTTAAGTTGTACCTATTAATCCAACCCTATATTGCATAATAATGTTTTTTTATATGGAAATTCTTTAATGGTTTATCAAAGCAATACTATTTTACTTACAACATAAAAAATGTTAGGAAATATCTGCTAAAATCATTTTGTACTGGATCTTAAGAATTTAACATATTAAACTTCTCAAATTATGCATGGCAACCTTTTTCATCTTGACAATTTAGAAGACATTAATTATTCATTTACAATTTTATCGTGCTATAATAATTTTCGATTTTCTATTCATGAAAGATCCATCAGAATTTGGAAATGTACAAGTTTGTGAAATCAAGCATAATAAAAACATTTCCTTTCTTGTCCAATAATGCACATTGTGATGTCAGTACACCTGTTGACATACACAAGGAATGCAAATCCTATAAAATTTGGATTTCCGACATGTCAACCTATGTCAACCGCACAAAAGAGACGCATAATGCTGCAGTTTTATGACTCATCAATGTGCATCAAGTTATGTCATTTGAAATGGAATCTTAAATCATTAAATGAATGGAAAATATCAAGTCATCATAATTTGCAATAAAATTAAACCAAAACAGGTTAGAAAAAGTGCCCATGTTTGTCCATCCCTTTATCAATTTTAAAATAGGAAAGGTTTACAAAGTGTTTAAACTTATAAACTTTTGGGAGACTAACAAAACCAAAGCTAGGTTTCAGGTTGAAATAAAAAACTAATAACAAAACTTTTGAAGTGGATCTCGAAATTAAAGCTTGTTTTGTACAACTCATTAATGAAAATAAATATTCCCTTTAACATGCAGTTAACACACAGACAGTTAACTACAGGAGTATTGGGAATTGAATTAGATCTACAGAATATTTTCTACCATGCTGTCAAATCTTCAAAATGATGTTAAAATTGTGTAACCATTTCAATTAACTAGACTTAATTTAATCTTCCTCTAAAATTACATGGAAACTATGAAGACATGTACATGACATTTAATAAACATGCCTTTATGGCATAATTTATGGTAATTTCAGTCACATGTACATGTAGCTTCCTGCTGTGACCTCAAAACAGGTGAATCATGACACAAAATCTAATGTAGAGTTGTGGGAAGAACTATCCATTCAAAAATGATTTTAGGCTTTTTCCCTTTGGCAGATCCACATTTTTTTCTATGTTGGACACATTGACTGACCTGAGAGAGGGGCCATTACCTCCTTACACTTCAGTTATCCCTAGAGCTCTATTTATCTAAACAAGTTTTATTTTAAAGGCCCCCCCTTAATCTGCCACTGAATACTAAAATCATCATAAACTTCATAGTTCTGATTTATACTTCAATATGTATACATGAAATGTAGCTTTAAAATTAAATCTCTAAATATATCTATATTCTTCAACCTTCTACAATTAAAATAAAAAATAAGACTCAAGGTGACCCTTCTTAAATACAAATAAATAAAGTATGCTTGTAAGTAAAGTACTTGCTATATAGTATTAGGGATAAGTTACTCTGTAGAACATGAGGAAATCTTTATGTTTGTATCGGACAGGTACTTGTACATAATAAATGAATTAAAATTAAGCTCTTACCAAAGGTTCCCAATCTATTTCACTATAACTTAAAAAGTTCTTTTAAAACCGAAATAAATAAATTTATCTCATCCTTTCAATTCCCTTTACAATAAACATTACTTTGTAGCTAAGAAATAGGTTTGGTTTCAACTTTCTATGACTTGGAGTTAATTTAGATCAAGGACTAATTTAGCACAGATCATGATAGGTTGGAAAATTTCTTTTAAACATTTGAATGACCATAGATTAAAAACTCTAATCACGCCCGTTTATAATCTTTGACACATATGAAGTTTTTCTTTAAACCACAAATAAAAATTGTTCATTTGCATGACAGTTTTTAAAGTTTTTACAAAAGATAAATTTTGGCATTTGGACAAGGTAAATTATAGCATTAAGGGACCAATGACCTAGACATACAATTATGACACCTGCGATAAGGCGTAGGACACTTATATTTGTCCTGTACATAAAACTTTCAAGCTAAGAATACCAAAATACTTTTGTTTCCTCTCCCATCATTTTTTACAAAATAAATCTCAAACCTCGTCACCACATTAATGGGGGATAAACATAATAAAGACAAAATACACAGTCATTCTTGGTTGATTACATGTATATACATGTACATCATAAACATACATGTACAAGAGTTAATGTCAAACCTATAACAGCGATGTTTGCTTGCCTACTATCATTCGTTTGAAAAAAGTTCTGATTTGATGTGATTCTAAATTTTGTCAAAAAAACAGCCTGTCAGATTGAAAATTTTGCATACACTACCATCTGCTAAATGAAATCAAGAAAAAAAGTGTTTTTATCAAAAATTGGATCAATATTCATGACACATTTTGTCTAAAAAATCATTACTAAAATGTCTGGGTCAAATGTAAAGAAAGAAAAAAAAAGTTAAGTGCTTGTAAAATATATTTAAATATGTTTACTTATAAAACACACCTTTTAAAGTTTTCTATTACAAATCAAACAAAGGTGGAGTTTTAGACCTTATGTTTTTAAAACATTAACTTTGCATTACAAATTTGTGAGAAACCTGCGACTTTTAGACCATAATTTACTTTCATATAAACTTTTTGGAACCACTAAAATAATTTCTTTAAACTGCATGCATGGGACACACTCCACAACTTTATATTTATTTAACAAGTGGATGAATCCACAATCTGAAAATTTTTAAAATAAAAAATACTTTTAAAGTTATTATTTTATTTAGTTATTTCAATTTCAATTTATCATTAATGGTGCGTGCTAGCAAATACATTTTTTCCTCAAATGCTTTTGTCCTTTAATTTTAAAATTTTGGACAAGAAGTTTAAGAGGACTTACCAATTACAAATAAGTGAGACAAAACCATATTTCTCTATTATTTAAAATATCACTTGGATCAAAAATAAACACTACTTCCAAATGCAATTTATGTTTGATACATAACAGGTACATGTACTAAGGTGTTACACAAAGGCAGATAATAATCAACTCTGTATGATAAGGGGCTGATAGGTTTATTTTCAACAGGTAAACATCAAAAGAAATTGTACAGGTAAAAACTAACTGGCCAGACTGATCATTATCTGAACAGAGTGATAATGGACTTAGATTGTGTCAAAACTAGGTTTCACTCAAATTTTTCCTAACAGTGTCAAAACCACAGAGTAATTGACCAAAACAAGCCAATAACATTAAACCATGGAAGTAATATTCTCAATATTACTTCCATATTGATTAAACATACATTTTTGTACATTTTATTAAATTTTCCTTTTGAGACAAAGTTCACGATTAAAGACAATTTTCTGATTAAAGACAATTTTCTAACCCCCTCTACTTTTACTGGGTTAAAACATTATATGTTAAACTGAGTACCTAAATTCTGCATTTTTTTATTAATTTTGGCACAAGTATTTTCAAATGATCTAAATATTTAATTTAGAAACATGGATGCTATATAAATATACAAATTTCTGTTTTATTTTTAAAATTAAATGTAAATATTTATTAAAAGTTGATTTTTCAGATTTACCCGACATTCATAGATTACTATACCTGCCTACCTTTCTTTTGCTTTGTCAAATATTTGTTGACAAAAAATAAAAAGTCCAATACACAAGTCAATCTGTATATTCCGATAACTAATTAATTTCCTATGTATTCAATTGAAACCTACCCTTAAGTGTAAAAATATTATATTGCATATCCAATTGATATTTCAAAACTATCAAGGAAAATATATCTTTTGGTGTATTCCCTTTCGAACACCTGTTCATTACACTGGCGTGTGGTTTTGTGATCGGAAGTTGGTAATCTGTCAATACACAAGAAAATAAACCGCTACTGAATTTTCAAATTAAAGCAAGGAAAAATCACACACAAAGAATCTAATAATATTTTTGAAATGAATTATAAAAATGAAATAAAGTATACGAACAATTGCCTTTTAATTTGTGTAAAGTCTAAAAATGTTACAAAATTTCTACTTTCGTTTTTGAAAATAGCGGAATACTTTTAATTAGGCTCCTCCCACTTTCTGAAATCTAAATATGACCAAAGAAAGGTAACTTATTTTATATTTCAGCAACTTTTTATAATTATTTTACAGAGCAAAGACCAGCCATTTTTGTTAACCAAATTTATGATATTATCATAATAGATACTTTCTTATGATTCCACCAAAATTAATTTGAAAGAAACTTTCTTGAAATGACACAAATATTGCAACCACAGGACGAAGCAAAGAGGCATCACTGATGAGAACAACACGAAGAAACACATCTATCCAGCTAAAATTACCCTGACCATTTGCTACAAATCATAATTTTCCAGTAAAAAAATCCTTATTTGTACTATGCAGCATCTCAACTTTTAGATATTTCTCAGTGATGCCATAAACCTGTATACGGTAGATCTATGGTTTTGCAAATTTACAACAAATAGTATTGTTTAGCAATGTCCAGCATAACGCGCAAAGCGGAGTTGATATTCTTACACAGCAATCATAAGCTTGCGTTGTACGCGCTTCGTTATAGGGTGTAGTTACCTTGATAAAATCACAACTCACAGCGAAAATTTTAATCAGATGACAGAAAATATTCATTTAACAAATTGATATACTTTTAGTATTTTCCCAAGGACGTCATTTTCTGTCAATTTTCTTATGTTTTCCCGGAAACAGTGAAAAACGACACTACCTTAACCTCTCTGCCAAACCAACATCTGTTTATCTGAGAGATTTGTCTGCAAGAACATATGTCTGATGTTGCTACACAATAAGGGAAAGTTGTCGATTGGAAAGTTGAAGTCATCACGTTTGTCCATCAGTGTCTATTTCGATCGAGATGTAGATTAAGCAGACTTCCCATGATCCGTTGTGTCCTTCATCTCAAGTTCTTTGGGATAATTGAGATGGAGTAGTACTTAACCAAATCGAGAAATGTAAAATAAAATGACACCTTCAATATACCGGAGGTTAAACGAGAGAGCTAGTCTACGATCTTTTTTTATCTAGAAGTGATCGTAAGAAGTCTGCTTCATATGAATGAAGAAATAAATCAGCAAACAAATGTGCACAATAAGTGCCCATTGAAATCCCAGTTGTTTGCTGCAAAACACGTCCACCAACCCAAACATATATGTTGTCAATAAGAAAGATGAGCACGTCGATCGATTTTTTTTCGTCCTCTGTTAAATTGTTCTTATCATTTGTCTCTGCTCATGAAAGCTCACATCATTTATGTGTGTACCTGAAAGACTCTTTAATCAGTAAAATAATACAGTGACACTTCAATATCAATGTTCAATATGTTATTGGAATATCTATCAAAAGTCAAAATCAAAAAGCTTTATAAAAACAGAAAAAAATGAGATGTGGAATAAGTGTACGAGGCACAGTTCACATAACAAGCGGTAATTTAGAAACAAAAAGCACAATGGAACAACAGCAGCCTTTAACGAGGCCAGTAAGCGCTGTTCGCCGTTCTGCAGTTGGCCCATGGTCTAAATAAAATGCATATAATCCAAATCCAGTCCAAAATAGTCACAAATAGACCCCTTCAAAAACAAAGAACAGGAAACATCAAAAGACGAGTACAAACAAAAGCTTTGTCAAAGATTCCTGGCTTAGGACAGGCACGTTAAAAATGTGGCGGGGTTAGACTAATTTTTTGGGCCCAACCTCCCCCTATCAATAATCCAAGACAAAGCACAAAAATTAACACACAATGAAAATCAAACGATCGACGATCTACTAGAGAGAAACCTAGACACAAGACAACAAACACAAATTAACGAACAGTAGAAGAACTCTCTATAGCACACTCGCTGTTACTGACAGCTAGCTGAGAATCATTAATCGACTGATGTACATAAATCAAACGTATTAAACTTGCATGCTTAGTAAACAACATTACCATAAAATTCTGGATCACTATCAGAAATCGATGTGTACAATTATTTAATTAATAAGAGATCGATATACTTGTGGAAGAATTCCGAAACATATTTTTCTAACTTGTGGTATAGATAACCTTGTTTAAGTCATAACAATACACATAATACCACCGGGGGGGGGTTAACTTCCATTATAAAGGTAGGTACATATGTGCGGCCAAAAAAGGTCTACTTTTTGGTGTGTCAAATATGGGAATAGGGTGGAAATTTCAGATGTTGCATATATGATAAGGTGTATTTTTCACAAATGTCATATATCAATAGAAAAAGAGTGACATCTTTGTGACCCTAATTGTACATGTATTTGGTAACTTTTACCATTCAAACTTTGATTTTAATAGAATACCTATAAAATGTGTCATGTTTGAGCATACTCTATGTAATTTCAAATGCATTAAAAATATATGAATGGGTGCCTTTTTTAAGCAGGCTTATATATGGTTGGGGTGGGTATAAGATTTTTGGGCCGCACATCTGTACCATAAAATACTTGGAGCTCTCCCCCCGGTGCTTAATACATTGCATGCATTAAGGATATTAAGCTTCTAAGGATAGCTCTACTAACTAATGCAAAGGGATATATTTTTTTTAAGATTCAAAACAGCGACTGAAAGATGATAAATGAAGCAGGTAGTTGAGGTAAGCAGGCCAGAAATGATCTGCAGTTTCAGCAATTTATTGAGTATTTAAAAACTCTGAAAAAGAGGTTTCTTTTCAATAATAATACAAATCAATCGATTAAAGACTTAAGTATCACATATGTTCAAGAAAAAACAAGGAGGAAGAACTATATTTTTTACACGTTTATTTTGAATAATTACAGAGTTAGTTTTCTTTGATCAGACATATTGCAATCGAACAAGCTTCTAAATAATGAAAATTTCAAGACTGATAAATTATTTCAAAGTAATCGACAATTTCTTTATATTTGACCTGCTTAAGATCGGGCATAGAACTACTCTGGCATTTGAGATCATCTCGATATTGGCTTTGCGTTAATATATGAAGAACTTCCTGCTCTGGACAATTTTTGCGGGAAAAAGAGCTAGATACATCGAACTCACTGCGCTGCTGGTGGAGTTTTAATTGTCCGCGGTTCAAAGGTTGGTCCGCTCTGGCATCAACATCTTTGTGACAAAGCTATTTTTTTCAAAATTGTCAAATTTTTAAGATTTTCTCTACCCAAGACATAGCTAGATTCCCGTTCGGCATATTTTGGTTTTAATGTTCTGTGGTCTTCGAATTCATAAAATTTGAAGTGTTTGTTATCCTCAAAGTCTTGGGTAGAGCAACTCTGATGAGTCTCGCATAAATGAAACTTTGTTGATTTTTAAAATTAGTTTTTATGTTGCGCAGAAGTCTCGGTGCATAGTAAATGTAAATGAAATAGGGTTTGAAGACCACGGATTAAAAGGTTAAACAGAAAAATAAATAGAAAAGATATTAAAAAGTACCCAAATAAATATTCGTCCTTCCCGAAGCCAAATATCTGATTAAAGGAGAAATATAATATGTTTACACATCAACATCCGACAGACAAATGAACATATTTTGAATTAATTGTCTTAATGGTTTAATCACTCGAAAATCCCTGGCATAATTAATTTTAAGTTGTAAATGGCACCAATGCCTAAAGGTTACAATCTCTCGGCTACTCCATGGCAAAGGTAATTTTGAGTTGTGATTGGCACAAATGTCTAAAGGTTAAAATCACTCAGCTACTGTCTGGCATAGGTCATTCTTTGTTTAAAGATGGCACATGGTCTAAATGGTTAAATCATCCAGCTACCCCATGACATTGGTAATTCTTAGTTTGGAAATGGCAGGTACTCTATGGCATACATGTAGGTAATTCTTAATTTGTGAAATAGTTAAATCATTCAGCTTCTCCATTGCATATAGTTAAATGAATTTGTGTCATAAAGCTCTTTCATATTTCTGCTTGCCGCTGCAGTCTCTGCTTGTTCTGTCAGTCCTCCTACATAATTCCTCTGGTATTTTCTTACACTTTTCTTAACCTCTTTATTGGCTTCACTATATTCCTGCTGTGCTTTAGCCTTGGATGTTCTGGTGCGGCTGTTGTTGGTTGCCTCTTTCTTGGTTTTCCTGACCTCGATCTTCTTGTAGGTATTAGCTGACATCCAATCTTTCTGCTCTGGTTTTCTTCTCTTCAAATGTTTCAACTACAGTTTCTTTGTAATCCTTCCAATAATGTCATTTTCGTCATCAAGTAATTCTTGTAGGGTTTGGAATTTGTTGGCTAATGTAATTCTAAAATCCCTGTGTGTTGTTTCATCCCTCAAGAAATTGACGCTGAACCTTGAATTCCTCCTTTCCTTTTCATTCCAGTTTTTTTTTCAGTTTGAGCTTGATTTTTGCAGTAACAAGATGGTGGTCTGAAGCAACATGTGCTCCCCTCTTTACTCTCACATCTAATAGTGATCGGCGGAACTGCTAATAAAGATCACTTATGTGGTCGATCTGATTTTCTATCACGTGGTCAGGTGAGACTCATGCTGTTTTATGGATTCTTTTGTGTTGGAAAATACTCCCACCAATGACAAAGTTATTAAGTGCACATGCATCGGCAAATCTCTCTCCATTCTCATTCATGTCTCCCACTCCAAAAAGTCCCATAACTTCCTCATACCCGCTGTTATTACTACCTATCTTCGCATTTAAATTTTCCATGAGAATATTGATGTCTTTGTTACTGAGTTGCTCTAGGATGCTGTTTAGCTGGTCATAAAAAGCCATCTTTGTCTTCATCATTACCATCATTTGTAGTTTCATAACACAAAACAACATTCATTTTTATGTTCTTCTTTTTAGTCTTAAATGATGCTGTCAAATGTCTTGGTCCTCTTGGTTTCCACCCTATCAGTGCCTTTTGTGCTTCTTTTTCTAACATGAGCGCCACCCCTAGAATTTGTGGTGCGCCCTCTTCATCGTGTCCTGAATACAGGATTGTTTCACCTGTCATCAGTCGTCGCTACCCAGATTGAGTCCGTCTAGTCTCACAAAGTCCAAGAAGGGTAAGCTTATAGTTGCGCATCTCAGCTGCTATCTGTATAGCTTTCCCTGCCTCGTACATCGTTCTGACATTCCACGAACCAATCTGTAAAATCTTCCTGATTGATAGAAGGGTATTCGGTACATCTCTCCACGTCATGTTACTTTCTGTTGAAGCTCCTTCTTCTCCCAGGTCCCTTTGTGTCTGTCAATGTTTGTGTGGCGGTGTTGGTTTTTCTGGGATGGGGGTGCTAACTCCAAGCCCAACCCTTCTCCTTTCTCATCCGGGCTTGGGACCGGTGTTACATACTAGTTTTCCCCCTACTCATATTTCCCCCCGGAAAAATCAGTATATACTGAGATTTCCCCCCGAAAATATCAGTATATACTGAATATTTCCCCCTAAAAGTTGGGTAGAAAAAAATGAGTATATACTGGATTTTCTCCTTTTTGCAAACCTATACTGATCTTTCCCCCTTCATATAGGCTCTGTGTAGTCTTTCTTGTAATATGTTATGATTTTTATCACTATATATGTCAATGTAACACTTCTTATAATGCACTTTGAGAAAAAAACTTGATCTATTTGTAAGAATTGTTATCAAATTCATTAATTTAAAAAAAATTGTTTAAACTTTAAATTGTTTTTATTCTATTTTATTATGCTAGTTTCATTTGGCTCTTTGTTTCATGATGTGACATATAAAAAAAATCATAAACATCTATTTGAGGTTAAAATTAAATAAAAAAATTAAAACAGGCACTGTAAACGAAGTTTTCAGAAATAAATAGAAAAAAAAGAACAGAATTTGTTGTATCCCCCAAGCGCAAAATATTCAACGTTGGTTTTTCAAACAGGAAATCGATAAGCGACAGTCCTGAAAACGCATTCCACCATAGACTCCTATCTAAAGCTGACTATCAAATATCCAAAGCCTGCAAATAACAGTTGCTTGAATACATAAACTGTGACGGACGCACAAACGGACGAACACCGGTGCATTTCTATGGTCTCGGGTCACGTTGTTCAGTTGGGATACTCGAAGCAAGACTATTTGTGCAATAGCTTTTGTAAAAGTGGTTCAACAGTAATATCATAGCATTTAAGGCTCTCTTTTTTAAGATGATGATGAATAGGTTGATAGATATTTATTTCTCTGTGTCATGTTGACTACTGTACTAACGATGACACGTATAAGGAAAGGCAAAAAAGGATATTCCTGATAGACTGAAATTTTTGTTATGAAAACTGAAATTTGCATGGCATTTACATTCTTAAATCTTATAAGATAGAATATTTGATTTGCACTGAACGTGAACACAAACACTATGAGTTTACCTCCTCAAATCTTTACAAACATCTATTTCATCCCATCTGCACTATACTAGTATAATAATAATAAAAGAATACTCTTAAACTAAAATTCAATATTAGTAATTACCTTTAAAATATTGAAAACCTCGCATCTTTCACAGTTTTTAATAGTGCAACGGTTTTGAATACTGGGGGAAAGATCAGTATGGCGGAAAAATGAATATGTGTTTACACATACCAGATTTTCCCATGGGGGAAAACGTAGTATATACTAGTACTCAATTTTCCCCGGGAGAAAATCTAGTATATACTAGATCTTCCGGTGGGAAGCTGAGTATATACTAATTTTTCCGGGGGGAAATTCTAGTATGGAGGGAAAACTAGTATGTAACACCGGCCATGGCGGAGTTAGCAGGAAGGAGCAAACCAATGGAAAGACAAGTAAAGGTCAAAGACGGTAATTTGCTTTCAGAAACAAGTAAACAACTAAACAGATGGGCAGAGCACTTTAGAGAGTTGCTCAATAGACCAATCTGCAGATACAGACCTACCAATCAACTGCAAACCACCTAGCAGGGCAGAATTTCAGAGAGCAATAAAGCAGCTTAAGAATGGCAAGGCCCCAGGACCGGATGATTTTAGCAGAAGTACTAAAAACGGACCTTAATACAATGGTTGAATTATTGTATAACATGTTTGTCAAGATCTGGATTGAAGAAGAAATACCAACAGAATGGAAAGTAGGACATCTTATTAAGCTGCCAAAGAAAGGAGACCTTGGACTATGCTCAAATTATAGAGGGATAACGCTATGTCTGTTCCAGCAAAATTAAGTGTTCAACAGAGTGATTTTGGAGCGACTGAAAGGGCCAGTTGACGAGAAACTGCGAGACCACCAGGCAGGTTTCAGAAAGAACAGATCATGTACTGACCAGATAGCGACACTTTGCATTATTATAGAGCAGTCCATAGAATTGAACTCTCCACTATACATAAATTTTGTAGACTACGAGAAGGCTTTTGACAGTCTGGACAGGGAGATGTTATGAAAACTGCTAAGACACTACGGAGTGCCTCAAAAGTTTGTAAACCTGATAAAAAATTCATATGAAGGAATGTCCTGCAGAGTAGTGCACGGAGGACAACTGACAGAGGGCTTTAGAGTCAAGACCGGAGTAAGGCAGGGATGTTTGCTTTCACCATATTTGTTTCTGTTTGCAATAGACTGGATCATGAAGACCATAACAAGAGGAAAGAGATGGATGATTAGGATTTTGCGGATGATTTAGCAATCCTGTCACACAATCACCAACAGATGCAGGAGAAGTCCTCAGAACTAATCAGAACCTCAGCTACAATGTACCATAGGACTCAACATACACAAAGGAAAGACTAAGATCCTGAAAGTTAATCTCACCAACAATGAGCCGGTTAGCCTAAATGGAGACCTACTAGAAGAGGTACAGTCATTCACATACCTTGGCAGCATAGTGGACAAACAAGGAGGTACAGATGCTGATGTCAACACCAGAATCGGCAAAGCAAGAGGGGCATTCATCCGACTCAGAAACATATGGAATTCACGAGTCATCAGCAGGAACACAAAACTTCGACTTTTCAACTCGAATGTGAAATCAGTCCTCCTGTATGGTGCAGAAACCTGGAGATTTACCAAGGCCACCAGCCATAAGATCCAGACATTTGTAAACCAATGTCTTCGCCGTATCCTTTCCTTTCGCTGGTCTTAAACCATCAGTAACAAGGAATTATGGAGAAAGACCAACCAGTGTCAATTTGAGGAAGAGATCTGTAGAAGGTGGGGATGGCTTGGACATACCCTAAGGAAGCCAAGTGGATTGACGACCAAGAAACACCTGGAGAAGGGACCTGAAATCAGGTGTTAAGCTGACAGGACAGACTTTGGGACAACTGGAACAAACAGCAAAGAACAGGCAGCGCTGGAGAACTATATATCGTCGATGGCCTATGCACCAGAAGGAGCGAAGGCCAAAGTAAATAAGTAAAGCTGTAAATGGTTAAATCACTCGGCTACTCAATGACATACGTAATTCTTTGTTTGTAAATGGTGAAATAACTCGGCTACTCCATGACATTGGTTTTTGAGTTTGTAAATGGTTAAATCACTCGACTACTCCAAGACATTGGTAATTCTTTAGCTCATGGTTGAATCACTTGGCTACTCATTAACATAGGTAATTTTTAGTTGGTAAATGGTAAAACCACACGGCCACTCCATTACATAGGTATATGTAACTCTTAGTTTGTTAATGGTTTAATCACTTGACTACTCCATGATATAGGTAACTCTTAGTTTGTAAATGGTTAAATCACACAGCCACTCCATGACATAGGTACATGTAACTCTTATTTTGTTAATGGTTAAATCACTCGGCTACTCCATGACATAGGTACATGTAACTCTTAGTTTGTTAATGGTTAAATTACACGGTACTTCATGACATAGGTACATGTAACTCTTAGTTTGTAAATGGTTAAATCACACGGCTATTCCATGACATAGGTAACATGTAACTCTTAGTTTGTTAATGGTTAAATTACACGGTACTCCATGACATAGATACATGTAACTCTTAGTTTGTTAATGGTTAAATCACACGGCTTCTCTATGACATAGGTACATGTAACTCTTAGTTTGTTAATGGTTAAATCACACGGCTTCTCTATGACATAGGAACATGTAACTCTTAGTTTGTTAATGGTTAAATCACACGGTACTTCATGACATAGGTACATGTAACTCTTAGTTTGTAAATGGTTAAATGACTCGGCTTCTCCATGACATAGGTACATGTAACTCATAGTTTGTTAATGGTTAAATCACACGGCCACTCCATGACATAGGTACATGTAACTCTGAGTTTGTAAATGGTTAAATCACTCGGCTACTTCATGACATAGGTAATTCTTTGTTTGTAAATGGTGAAATAACTCGGCTACTCCATGACATTGGTTTTTGAGTTTGTAAATGGTTAAATCACTCCACTACTCCAAGACATTGGTAATTCTTTAGCTCATGGTTGAATCACTTGGCTACTCATTAACATAGGTAATTTTTAGTTGGTAAATGGTAAAACCACACGGCCACTCCATTACATAGGTACATGTAACTCTTAGTTTGTTAATGGTTTAATCACTTGACTACTCCATGATATAGGTAACTCTTAGTTTGTAAATGGTTAAATCACACAGCCACTCCATGACATAGGTACATGTAACTCTTATTTTGTTAATGGTTAATCACTCGGCTACTCCATGACATAGGTACATGTAACTCTTAGTTTGTTAATGGTTAAATTACACGGTACTTCATGACATAGGTACATGTAACTCTTAGTTTGTAAATGGTTAAATCACACAGCCACTCCATGATATATAGGTACATGTAACTCTTATTTTGTTAATGGTTAATCACTCGGCTACTCCATGACATAGGTACATGTAACTCTTAGTTTGTTAATGGTTAAATCACTCTTCTACTCCATGACATAGATACATGTAACTCTTAGTTTGTAAATGGTTAAATCACACGGCTACTCCATGACATAGGTACATGTAACTCTTAGTTTGTTAATGGTTAAATCACACGTCTACTCCATGACATAGGTACATGTAACTCTTAGTTTGTTAATGGTTAAATCACACGGCTTCTCTATGACATAGGTACATGTAGCTTTTTGTTTGTTAATGGTTAAATTACACGGTACTCCATGACATAGATACATGTAACTCTTAGTTTGTTAATGGTTAAATCACACGGCTTCTCTATGACATAGGTACATGTAACTCTTAGTTTGTTAATGGTTAAATCACAAGGCTTCTCTATGACATAGGTACATGTAACTCTTAGTTTGTTAATGGTTAAATCACACGGTACTTCATGACATAGGTACACGTAACTCTTAGTTTGTTAATGGTTAAATAACTCGGCTTCTCAATGACATAGGTACATGTAACTCATAGTTTGTTAATGGTTAAATCACACGGCCACTCCATGACATAGATACATGTAACTCTGAGTTTGTAAATGGTTAAATCACTCGGCTACTTCATGACATAGGTACAGGTAACTCTGAGTTTGTAAATGGTTAAATCACACGGCTACTTCATGACATAGGTACAGGTAACTATTATTTTGTTAATGGTTAAATCTCTCGTCTACTCCATGACATAGGTACATGTAACTTTTAGTTTGGTAATGGTTAAATCACTTGGCTACTCCATGACATAGGTACATGTAGCTCTTAGTTTGGTAATGGTTTAATCACTTGGCTACTCCATGACATAGGTACATGTAGCTCTTAGTTTGGTAATGGTTTAATCACTTGGCTACTCCATGACATAGGTACATGTAGCTCTTAGTTTGGTAATGGTTTAATCACTTGGCTACTCCATGACAAAGGTAATTTTTAGTTTGTTGACGGTACTCCATGACAAAGGAAAATGTTTAGTTTGTAAATGCTTAAATCACTTGACTACTCCATGACATAGGTTATTCTTAGTTTGTTTCTTTCCTTGTACTGGACATGGTCGATATTCTTGACTGTTTTATAAAGGATCCAAGATATTTCACTTGTTGACTGTTAGTTTAGTTTGGTTTAGAATTAAAATTAGCTTTACTTCGTTTTGTAAAGAAGAATCAAAGTCAATTATATCAAAATATATTTATCTGCAATTTTCGTTAATTTTAGAATTTAAAAAGAAAGCGAATCTGATGTTGCACGTTTTGTAAATTCTATCTTCTCTTTTTACTTTTTTTTTAAATCTCCCAGTTTTTATAGCCAACTGTTGGCCCACCGCACTGTAATTTACATATTAATTTTCTGTATTCAGTTTTCCAAACGTGGTTTGGATGCAAGAGCAATTTTTTCCTAATACTTTGTTCAACTTTTGTTTTTGGTTATAAGTTTTATAGAGTTTTATCTTAACAACAAAGTTTTAATAACAAAATCCAAATAAAAGAAATGCATCAATTATAAACGATCACACCAATGTACATTTTATATAACATTAATGTCTTGCCTGCAAACAAATGTGTAAAAGTTAATGAATAAAGGCGTATACAGATTGATTCATACAGATTAACTGGAGGGGTATACTAATATCATGTTAGAGTAAGCTACTGCACATAATTTATAAGATTAGTAAATGTTACAATGGAATATAAGATTGTTAATTTGGGATGTTGTTTGGCGTTTTTCACAATTTTAGTTCTTTTCAGTAAGTTACAATCTTATCTGTTCCAATAACAAGCTTATATATAGTCGAAGAATAGTGGCTTTATGCATGTGTTCGTACTCGGACGATTTTGTTTTCTTTGTCCTTTGTGAACTGGCAAGCCGTTTCTTACTTTTGCAAACATTTCTTAAATTAGTTTGTTGTTATGAAATTTTCATTTCACGCCTTTTAAAGTTGTCTATTTATTTCAAATCATCCCTTACATTTGTAGAAAACATCTTTGTTGGTAAACAAAAACAAGACAAACATGCCTATGTTTTGTTTACTAAATGTTTGAAGTGTTAATGGCCATTCGTATATTAGCACTAAGATGCTTTCATAACTTTTTTTCTTACAAAATTATACTGTAAACAAACACAAAAACCTTTTTAAAGAAAAAAAAATTCTGATCATTAAGTGTCGTGGCAATTATTTATTTTCAATAATGTGGATTCATTTAATTTCGTGGTTTCTCCAAAAAGAAAGAGCATTTCTTTGTTATTTTAATTTCATGGTTTACACATGATGCTTAATGAAATCGATGTATTGGATATCTATTTTCATGGTTGACTAACTGCCACGAAAACTGAGAAAATTGGTACCCCCCTAAAAAAAAAAAATAAATAAATAAAAAATAAAACCCAGAATATACAAGTACATGACATAATTTCAATAAAACGTTTACATAGGATCTGCAAATAATCGATTTAGTGCTTACGTTTTACAATTAACCATATTAGAATCGTGTTCTACGTAGTTTGAAAGAACAAAAAGGCACCAATGGGGCATTCGAGTGTCAAAAGTCCGAAATTACTGAATATCAATTAATGACGCAAACTCTAGTCGTAACGAGAGTGAACTCGGAGTAAGTGGTTCCTGCCTGCTATAGCACATGCGATGTGCTGATAATTTCCAGTCCAGTGGGTCAAATCCGGTAAAAGAAGACAAAACAAAACTCTAGGACAAACCAACATCTACACTCCTCTGAGAGATATAAATCCCATATTTGTCTACGAGTACATGGTGTATTGTCTACCATACAATTTCTCGAGTGAAGACAGCAACGGAGGAGAAACATAACCCTGTGTTAGAAATTTCTGTGTCAAACGTGACGCTCTGCAAAGGAAATTGATGAAATTCCCGCAAGCTCTGGAGTAACGAATCAATTGTGATACGAAAACTACATAAATGGAGCGGACGGAATGTTGCTACACAAGAAGGGAAAGTTCAACGTATGATTGGAAATTTGAAATCATCACGTTTGTCATAGAGCTTTGTTGAAAGTATTCCTTGAGAGTCTATTTCGAGATGTAGATTTAAATATGAAGCAGATCGACCTCTTAAAATCCGTTTTGTCTTTTATCTCAAGTTCTTGAGGACATATGACATAGAGAAAGTCACCAAAGCGAGAATTGTTCAGTGAAAGAGTGGAAGGACATCATCAATATAACGAAACGTGAGGTTAAAAGAGAGAGCTAGTCTCCGATCTTTTTTGTCTTAAAAAGATTGTAAGAAGTCTGCTTCATATGAATGAAGAAACAATTCAGCAAGCAAAGGTGCACAATTAGTGCCCATTGGAATCCCTATTGTTTGTTAAAAAACAGCGTTGCGATGCATGTTTCCTAAACTATCGAATCTCCGTTTCGGTACAGTATACGGAGATTCGATAGTTTAGGAAACATGCATTGCAAAGTGGACATATTTTGTACATATTTGTAGCATGCAACCAGTGGTGAAGTAACACTGCAACTTTAGTGAAAAACCAACGTTTAGTCGATGAAAGAATACAAGACCCATTTCTTTAATATAAATAAAACAATAATAACAATGATATATATTAAAAAAAAGCTACTAAGCTTATTACTTCATATATTTTTAGCCAAACCCACGGAAGCAGGAGAATGTTGTAGATATCGGGAGATTTTTGGATACCGGAAGCATGAAGATAAATGGTGTCCAGACTTGTGTTGTTACTTCCCCTTGTCCCGAACTTTTGGATGTTGTAGTGACTATGCTTTAAGAGCTTCTTACTCTGACAGATCCGCTTTCTGTACAGATTGGTTCACATTTAAGTCGAATTTGTAAGTTAAGCTAAAAATATAATTTTATTAAAATACATATGCCAAGTCAAGACCATTTCGATCCTTTTGGACATTGTGTTAGATAATCCCAGATCGACAGTTTTGTAAATTTCACCTAGCAACTAATCAAGGATTCAATATTAATACCTGAAAGTGTAAAACTTCTGTCAAAGCTTAGACTTTCAATTGCGGGAGGGAAGTGTGTTCAACATCTTAAAACATTTTATGCAAAAGACATCCACCAAAGATCGTCCGATGTCAAAATACCAATGGATACCTCAACATTTTGTCAAAAATGAAAAGAAATGTTTTGCACTTGAGAATATAGCTGTGTTTGAAACCTGTAACCTATAACTAATGGTCTAATAAAGTCATTCTTTTACCGATCTAAATAGAAAACACACTGCTGTTAATTTTCAAAAATTTTTCCGCTTGTTTCTTGAACTGTATTATTTATTAGATCAAATGTCGGAGAACAGCACATATATAGATATGTTACGCGTAGACCATAAACATGTATTATTCATCTGTCACTCCATTTTTCACCTCAGAAGGATATTTACCCCTAAGACAACCATTATTTTTATTTTGTAGGTGGGCGCCTATACTGATAGCTGTGATAGGACTTCTTATAGTGTTATGTATCATATTTGCCTGCTGTCACGTTTGTTGTTTTTGTTTTTGATAATAAAACCTGTAGAAATCTACTAATACACTATAATACACTTTGGTTAACATACAAAACAAAGGATACTAAAAATTGCATTTTAAACAAACAAGTAAACACAAACAACACCATTTAAATGATAGAAAGCAGTATAAAGAGTTGCATGCACGGGGGTAACTTTCATTATAACAGTAGGTACATATGTGCGGCCCAAAAGGGTATACTTTTTTCGGTGCTCAATATGTGAAAAGGGTGGAAATTTCAGATGTTGCATATATGATAAGGTATACTTTCACAAATGTCATATTTAAATAGAAAAAGAGTGACCGAGCATCGATCCATGTTTTGCCTCCTTGTAACCTTAGCTGTACATGCATTTGATAACTTTTACCATTCAAACTTTGATTTTAATAGAATACCTATAAAACATGTAAAGTTTAAGCATATTCTGTGTAATTTCAAATGCATTAAAAATATACACTCCGCCATTAAAGTTAAGCACCACCCTATATATTTTTATAAGTACAATTTCAAAGTTAAAATGCAAACGCCAGTTAATGATATGATATATTTTAAATGTGTATTCCTAAAACAAACATTTCAAAGTTATGTTACACCAAAGGGTATTTGCCAGTGATAGAAATCTTAAGTGAAAAGACACTTCAAACAGAACATGATTTAACGTCTTAGAAAAACTTTGACGAAAAAGTCTAATTTTGTCCAGTTTAAGCTGTGTTTTCTTTAAGCTGGCTTGATGTCTTACAGTAAAACATATGGTTAAAACATATTCATTAAAATGACAAAACAAAACCCAACACAAATTGTTGAAAAGGGGGATAAATCTTTCCTGGTCATATTTTAGGCCACAAACTGAAAAAAGGATGCTGCCCTTAGAAAATGGATTTGGTATGGACACTTTTTGCGTCAGAAACTTCAAAATTTAAAGTCGTATTAATTTGTAAGACCAATGGTGTATGTTCTCTGTCCAAACATCACTTTTCTAAAATCTCATTTTCTGTATAATCCATTTTTGAAAGAAAATGTCCATTCATCACTACAAAAGTTCACCGACATGTTTATCCTTCTCCATTCAAAACTGTAACTTAATAAGTGTTATGTTCAAACAATTTTTATGATAGAAATGTCTTTCTGGAAACAGTTTTATCTCATTTTTTGATTTTTACGAAAAAAAGACATTTTCTGAAAAACCATGAAAAAAAGATTTTTGCCTTAAATCTTTGATAAACCTTTCAAAACAACCTTATTGTATCATCATCGAAAAGTAAAAGTTTTATTTCCATGTGGTTTAAAAATAAAAATTAGCATTTGAAAATTAACATGGTCAGAAAGTTGGGAAAAATCAGACATTTTAAGCAGGTCCCAAAAACCTGCAAAACTCATATTTGTCGTTTAATGTGATTGACAACGCGACAAATTAAGGAAGTTTCATGTGAAATGTTCTTTGAAAAAAAAGTTTTGCTTTCATTCTCTGCTTCTTCTATCGATCTCCGAAACTTGAATTCAGGATCGGGTAAATTCAAACAATACTATGTACCAATATTCTCAGTGAAAATCTTTCTTTATTTTCAAGTTTTATAGTATGCAAATTGTTCTAATACCCAAATGTTCTTGTGTGCAAAAGATCAGAATATTTAGATAAAATATAAAAAGAGGGTGCCATTTTAAAATGAGTGGTGCTTAACTTTTGGCGGACTGTTTATATGAATGGGTGTCTTTTTTTAAGCAGGTCAATATATGAATGGAGTGGGTAAATAATTTCTGGGCCGCACATCTGTACCCCTTAACTACTTGGAGTTACCCCTCCCCCCGTGGTTGCATGACTTTGAAATAAATATCAAAGTAAAATAATAATGGTGTAAAGTGGTAAATGAGAAAAGATTTTGAGTGAATAAATCCTGTCATTGGCAAACCATAAATCATGCCCCTTTTATTGGTTATTGGATACCTAAAGCATATATATTTGTGCACGTCGGTATACGATTTTCTTCTTCCATGTTTCTTTTCTACTGAAAGTAAATTATTATTCAATGTTGCTTTCCTAGAATTCTGTGTTTTGTGACCAAGTTCTGTATGGTAAAGCAGGAAGTTATGACCTTCTGCAAAATATAATAGATTTTTATTGCTATATGTTCAAAGCATTGCACAAAAGAACTTTGGGTTTGTGTACACTTGTTGAGGTACCATGGCATAGTGTCGACCGGTTTATTGAATACAATACAGAGAAAAAAACGCAATTTTAGTTGCAAAATAAATCAATATTAGTAAATGGCTGCTTTTAGTCTTGCTCTGTTATTCAACTATTTTATTTTAACTTCATTGTCGTCGATTAGATGCTCTCTAACAAAAAAAAGAGAAATATTTAGGTCCAAAACGCTTCTCAAAGTCACATGGCAACATTTTTCTTGCATGTAAATTTATTTAGAAAAAATCGCACAAAAACGATTTCTAAACTAAAAATTTTCTTACTTTGCACTTTTAAAGGCTTTGTTCGTTATTCCTTGTCCATTATCAATGAAAGTATTGAGTTTAACAATTGTTGATTATTTGTGAACATCATATGCACGTATTATAAATAAGAACAAAAGCTGCAGCATGTAAAAGGCTACGACATTTTTAACGAAGAGATGGAAAACAAAAATATTGCTTTAACTTTAAAAGGTAGGCGTTATGCTTTAATGATTGTGCTCTTGGGCAAATAAACAGTAAATCAAGACAATCAAAATGTGAGGCAAATATTACCCCCGTAAGTTACAATAATTTTTACCAAGGTATTATATTTTAACATATTTAAGTATTGTCATAAAAAGAAAATATAAGTAAGCAAATTTACAATGATTGTACAACAGTCGTGGCAATTTTGCTACAAAGTACCGGGGTGGTCAGTGTGACAGCAAGTGCGATAGTACTGCACCCATAGTACGATTGTCCATGGGAAATTAGTTTTTTCAATGGTAAAATTAAGTATAATGCTGCCATGACCATCACAGTACTGTTCGCTGCTAAGACCAGACTACGATTATACCACGACCAATCATGACCTTCCTACGCACCATTTGCGATCACTACGACCGTTAAACGTTTTCACTACTCCTGTACTACGCTCAGTACGAATCTTCTACGCTAACAAAGCCTGTTCTACGAACTCTCGAACTTAAACTTTATAACTTAACAAGAGGCCCACAGGAGCCTGAACCGCTCACCTGAAATATGTGCCCGAAGTAAAGGTTATTAGGCAAAACCTATTTGACATTGAGAGGGTCATAAGTTTAATAAAGGGGTCATCTGACAATATGGATTAAATTATTGAAGTAATGATTGTACGGAGTAATATTTTAAATCTTTTAATAATCTTCTTTCCATCAATATTCTAAGAGGAATAATCCCTAAAAGGAACAGTATTTCAATCTTGACCTTTTTCTTATTTTGTAGATCATGATGTGTTTAACAATTTGCAATTTACATTTCTTAAATATCTCATATAGATTTTAAGATATTGAGCTTAAAACAATTTTGTAAGTGCAAAATTAAAAAAACTATAGAAATAAAAGGACAAAAGGACAAGTACTCCTAATGGGTTGTTGGATCTTCATGTTTTGTAACCAATCAAAATACCCACATCAGTTCTATAAACGTAATGCTAATAAATAACCATAATAAGTTTGGTTTCAATTGGACTTATGGTGTCAGACGAGTAAGCGTTTTCAATGTAATCAGGAAATGCTGTGAGAATAATCAATTTTGACATTCTAAGGGAAATAAATCTGAAAAGGAAGGGTCTTACAACGTTGATCCTTTACATGTATTATACATCTTGATGTGCTTATCAATGTGCAATTTAAATTTCTCGAATATCTTATATAGTTTTTAAGATATTGAGCTCAATAGAGCAAGGGCAATAATTCCTACATGGGTTGTTGGATCTTCTACAAAATTTCAGAGCTGGTAGATATTGAAGTGCTGATCACTTTTGTTTTCAATCAAAATTTAAAAAATCGGTCACCGTTTTTGAGTTATTTGCAAAAAACTGCAATTTTCCCCTATGTTCTATTTTTTGCCACAGCCAATCAAAAATCCCAAAGTCAGTTCTATACACCTAATGCTAAGAAACAACTATACCAAGTTTGGTTCTAATTGGACTTAGAGTGTCAGAGGAGTTAATGTTTTCAATGTAATGAGGAAAGCTGTGAAAATGCTCAATTTTGACGTTCTAAGGGCAATAACTCCTAAAACGAAAGGTCCAACAACGTTGACCCTGTTACACATTTTGTAGATCTTGATGTGCTTAACAATATGCAATTTAAATTTCTCAAATATCTTATACAGTTTTCAAGATATTGAGCTAAACAGGTGCAAAATTGGCAAAAAATCCACAACAAGAGGCTCCCAGGAGCCTGATTCGCTCACCTGACATATGTGCCTGAAGTAAAGGTTATTAGGCAAAATCTATTTGACATTGAAAAGCTCATAAGTTTAATAAGGGGGTCATCTGACAATATGGTGGATTTTAAGGTGCTGATCACTTTAAATTTGTTCTCAATCAAGTTTAAAAAATCTGTCACCCTTTTTGAGTTATTAGCAAAAAAATGCAGTTTAACCTAATGTTCTATTTTCAGCCACAGAAGCCATGTTTTACAACCAATCAAAAATACCTACATCAGTTCTATACACCTAATGCTAATAAACAAGAATACCAAGTTTGGTTCAATTGGACTTACAGTGTCAGAGGAGTTAACGTTTTCAATGTAATGAGGAAATGCTTTTAAAATGCTAAATTTTTACGTTTTAAGGGCAATAACTCCCTAAAAGAAAAGGTCCTACAACGTTGACCCTATTACATATTTTGTAGATCTGGATGCGCTCAACAATATGCAATTTAAATTTCTTAAATATCTTGTATAGTTTTCAAGATATTGAGCTAAACAGATGAAAATTTGCAAAAAGTCCACAAAAGGGCAATAACTACTACATGGGTTGTTGGATTTCCTTCAAAATTTCAGTGTAGGTAAATCTTGAGGTGTTGATCACTTTTACTTTGCCAAAATTTTGATATCTGTAGCCGTTTTTGAGTTATTTGCAAAAAACTGCATTTTACCCCTATGTTCTATTTTTAGCCACAGCGGCTATGTTTTACGACGAATCAAAAATCCCCACATCAGTTCTAAGCACCGAACGCTAATAAGCAACCATACTAAGTTTGGTTACAATTGGACTAACGGTGTCAGAGGAGTTAACGTTTTAAAAAGTTTACGGACGACAGACGACGGACGATGGACAGACGGACAGACGACGGACGTGAAGTGATGGCAATAGCTCACACGATCCTTCGCGTCAGGTGAGCTAAAAAGAGGATCCATTAAGGTAAGTGGCCAAAGTGTCATGCTTGTCATAAAATGTTAGATGTGAAATTATATAATTAAGAGGCCATGTCAGTAAGCATTGAGATTCTCACATAGAAAGAGTGGAAAGTGATTTTTTTTGATATCTTTTGATATTGATGTGTCTTGAAGGTTATGTGAACATGTACTCAAAAATGAATTATTATGGTTATTTCTTCGTTGTTACCATGGCAACAGTGTTTTACTTGAAAAAAATCAGAAATTTTGAAAAAAAATAATAAAATTATTGAAACAACTTTACTAATTTTTTAACAGGGTTATAAACATGACTTCTGAAGAAAAATACAACAGTTTGGGGGAAAAATATGCATTAGTTTATAAGAATTTCTAAAAAATCATTAATTTAGCAGGTCTAATAATTAACTTTTTGTAAAAAAACGCAACAGGAATTCTATAAAATCTTACTTGTTACACAAACTAGAGACCTAGATAATATATAATCAAGTCAAACAATTGGTAGTTGGCGACAATCGCATTAGTAATTTGACTTCAAAGTTGTCATTTAAATGGCATTTTTTATGACGGATTATCCCCCTTTGTGGAACTCTTTGTTAATGAGACCAAAACAGTGTATCAGGAAGTAGAAGTTTTAGCAGACAACAACAACAAAATTGCAGATAATCAGGCATTTAGGATGGCTTCCCCAGACACAGGCTTGACAGCAAATGATTGTAAGTGGTATATATTGTCAAATACATATTCTATAACAACTAGTGTCATTTGAGATGCAATATATTGCAAAATAAATATATTTTTACTTTTATTTATATTTTCCAATATTGCATTACTGAAAAAAAAAAAGAGTTTTGCATTCTTTTCTATGGAAGGAAATAAACACATTGATAGTTTAAAATTCTATTTTACATGTAAAGCACCCTTCCACATTTTAGTAAAATCTTTGAAAGAAGCAAAGGTGTACCAAAGGGGTAATCAGTATCATAAAACCGTAAAGACAAAGACAAAACCGGTAGACAAAAAATCATGATAAGCAAACAAACCACATAACAACACAAAACACACACACATAACAACAAAACTGCATTCAGCAACGTGAACTCAAGTCGAAACGAGAGTGAACTCAGGTGCTCCGGTAGAGTAAGCAGTTCCTGCTTGCTATAGCACACCCGTCACGTTGCCAAAGATCGATTTAGTGTTGGTCAAATTTGAATTTAGTCTTGTTTGGTAGAAATAATTATAATATGATACTTACTTTGAAATGTTAGTTGCCTTTCATACATAAGTCATTTTTGAGCATCACTGCGATCAAGTGTGTCGGCTGTGTGAAATGGTACATCACAAAATCATTAATTGTTTGACGTGTTGTATTGGATACATACTTGATTTTATTAACATCAGTCGATAGATGCTTCGTAGCTAGCTGTTAGTAACTTCGAGTGTTCTCTAGAGAGTTTCTCTACGTCCTGCTATTTTCTTGTTGTCCTTTTGTCTCAGGTTCTCTCATGTTGGAATATATACATGTAGTGAGGACTGAAATAAAGATGTAACGACTGAGTATAATGATGATGACCAACATAAGGCAGTCCTGGCGTTCCATAGATATGATATTTTTTTCTGTGTGTTAGTTTGTGCTATGTTATTGATTATCAAAAGGGGGAAATTAAAACTAAGCAAGGGATCTGTATCAATCTGTTTTTTGTATTTGTCAAATTTATCTTATTTGTTTTTTTTTTGTCAAGGAGGTAATCTTTCATTGACACTTTAGGATTTGGTTTGAATATTTTCAATCCAGGGCCATTTCTAAGGGGACAACCATTTGTTTTTGAGGGGGGGGGCTGGCAGTTTTTGTAAATAAATATTCTGGCCTGGAAAAAGTTGGGAATAAATAATCTGGCCTCTGTATGCAAGAAGAAAAATAATCTGTTCCAAGACCCTTGCTCAATTAAGCTATTGTAGGCGAAAAATAAATATTCTGGCCCGCAAAATTTTGAAAATAAATAATCTGTCTCGACCGAAACTGCCAGCCCCCCCCCCCCCCCCGCCTTAGAATAAAATGGTCGTCCCCTAAACAGCGAGCAGCGACCGCAGGTCACAAAGAAGGCTACTGACTGCTTTCCAATTCGGAAAAAGTGATTGTGGATCTTGAAAAATTGTTGTCAATATTGTTGGCAATATTGCGTACACTTATTTCACATCTCATTATCTTCTATAATCAAACATCAACCATTTAAAGTTTAAAAAATATATATAAGTTTTTCGATGCTTTTTCCTAAAAGATTAAGCCACAGGCGTTTGGGTCCAGGATTTTATTGTAATATAAATAACGTGTATATAAAAATTTTCATCTCGTCTATAGGCGTTTGGGTCCAGGATTTTATTGTAATATAAATAACGTGTATATAAAAATTTTCATCTCGTCTATATACTATTAAATAGTAAATAGACGAGATGAAAATTTTTATATACACGTTATTTATAATAAAATAAAATCCTGGACCCAAACGCCTGTGGATTAAGCTTATAGTATGAACTTTGCGCATCGAATTATAATTTTAAAGTACCACTTTTTATAAGAATCATGCAAAGAGCGATTCATAGGTGGAAAGCCTACATCAATTTATTTTTGATTTTTTAATCCTACTAGCACCTTGCTTTGATCTTTTGTGCTCTTTTTCCAAACTAGCCCTGGTACAGAGAGAAAAAAATTATAGAATGCATTGGAAAAATGTAAGAAAGCGAGATAACTCTTAAAATTGTCAATAATTTCAATAGAAACCACGGTAACAAAATGGCAAGATTTTTCCCAGGACCGGACAGTCATGAGCAAATTGTTATTTATTTCTTATTTTATATTCTTTGAACTGTCTTTCGTTAAAAAAATAGAACACTGTAGCCTTTTTATCGATGCATCACTTTTCTTCAATTTTGCATGATTCTTAGGTGGACTTCTACTTAAATATATATAAATGAGACAGGTTTAGGACCGTAAGTCAATCATAATTCGCAGTAACGAATTTGTCCATTTATGAACTGAATATGCGAGGCAGTAAGGCAGTGCCACCCTTTTCTTGAATGAGTGACGATGATGACGACTGGGTCAAAAATATTAGTTTTACCCTCCCACATTTTATATATGTGGATGGTATAAAATAACGAGCAAAATAAAAGTCATTGTAATTTTAGAGCATAACAAGAAGCAGAGGTACCAATGGGGTATCCGAATGTCAAAAGTCCGAAAGGGCAGAGGACAAAACCAGTAAACACCAACAAGAACGGGGCAAAAACAGACAACATGTAAAACTTGTAAACTCAAACAAGATAATTGGATATCAATCAACAACGCGAATTCAAGTCGAAAAGAGAGTGAAATCCGGCAGAGTAAGCAGTTCCTGCTTGCTATAGCACACCCGTCGCGTTACCAACAGTCAAATCAGTGTGTGAAATCCGAGAAAAGGAAGCCAAAAACAAACCCTATGACAAACCAACATCTGCAATCATCTGAGAGATCGAAATCCCATATTTGTCTATAAATGCATGATGTCTTCCGTAAAGTTTCTCGAGTGACGACAGCAACCGAGGAGCAACATAACCCTGTGTGAGCAATTTTTGCGTTAGACGTGACGCTCTGCTAAGGAAATCGATGTAAGTCCTGCGCTCTGGAGTAACGAATCAGTTAAGCTGGAGCAGACGGAAAGTTGCTACACAAGAAGGGAAAGTTGACGATTGGAAAGTTGAAGTCATCACGTTTGTCATAGAGTTTTGTTGAAAGTTTTCCTTGAGGGTCCATTTCAAGATGTAGATCTAAATATGAAGCAGACTTCGTAGATTCAAAACAATTACCGTCATACATTGTATAAAAGAATCAACCCTCTTCCACACTCCACATTTGACGTATGATTCCTTGTGTAGTTGTATTTTTAACGTCCAGTTAAAAAAAAAACAGTGTCTGCAAGTTTGGTCTATTTTTATCTCGTGCGCAAAAGCTCTTTATCTTGTTCAAATGAAGATTAAACAATGGGTTTTTAAAAGCATTTGTACAAATGATTTTAATTTGTTGTCAATAGAATTATAACGATCCGTTGAACGCATTAAGACTTTCCTTGATAAAAGAAAGTGCATATTGAAAATAAATAGATTTTGAAATGTAAACAACAAAAAAACAAGCTATTTGTAGCAGCATTTTTGAAAAGTTGATTCTTACTTGCTTTCATCATTTGTAACAAAAGATGCATTAAACAGATACTATAACAGTGATCATTGTAGAAAAAAAAATGGTCCAAAACACTTCTCAATGTTACATGGCAGCTTTTGTCCTTTATCTAGTTTTATTTAGATGAAAGCGTCCAAATATGGAAGTTTTGTTAAAAGGATTCTCTGTGCTTTGTTTGTCTATTGGTATTCCTTTTAATTATCACTAACAAGCATATACTATAGTAGTTTACAAAATCTTGATGATTTGTTATTTCTTATTACAAATAACAACAAAAGCTGCATCTATATCATTTAAAAGCCATTAACGTTTTCTTTAACTCATAAAGGGTAGGCGTAACTTATCACAATATTAATATAAACTATCAATAAAATTAATAGAACAGTTAACAGCTAACTCGGATTTTATTTGTTTCGACGTTGTTACAGTCTTGTGACCTATAGAATCAGGCCAGCAAAAGGTTGTAACAAAGCTAAAGAACTGAAATGATCAATCTCAAAGGTCAAAGAAGAAAAGACAATATAAAGCTGGCAAAGCTAGGAGTATACCGCAAAGAATATGGTTGCACAAAACACAACACAGTTGTGAGACACAAAAGGATAGCGGGGATAAAGAGATTATCAGTACAACGGACAGCCAAATACTAAGTAAAACAATCACAAATCATCTCCTTTGACAGATTCTCAATCATTTTACCAATTTCTGATATCTATATTTTTTGGATTAAGACTTCCAACATTTTTACCCTAGCTTCACTGAAGATGACATAAATTCTCGAAATGGCCACATGAAACATCCAAGTTTCCGTAGCTCCTATCATTTACATTGCTTTGCTTTTGCTTTTGACTTCTATATTTGATAATATAGTAAGTAAATTTAATAGCTTATATAGCGAAAACCTGTACGTTATTTTTTTTTCACACTTTATGGTCATCATCATATCATGTTAAAGGTCGTCTTGTTCATCTTCGGCCTTACGCAATTTTTTTTTATGTTTCAATGATATACGTCCTCCAAAGTGCTTGAAATTGCCCAGTGGCATGATTCTTTCAGTGTTAACACCTTATCATTCGACTGATGTTTTATTCTTTTGGATTTTATTATATATATATATCCATCCTATCCCGATGAAGTACGTTCGTAGGTTAGTTGTTGTCCAACTGCTGAGATGTACGGAAACCGATTATGGCCACTTGGACAAAAAATAATGTCGAAATAACGACATAGTATCTCGTTTCTCGTAATAATGACATAGTATCTTGTAATTACGACATAACGAAGTCGAAATTACGATAAAGTATCTCGTTTCTCGTAATTACGACATAATATCTCATAAAAACGACATAACAACATTACTAAGACGAAATTACGACATAGTATCGCGTTATAACGGACACAATATTTCGTTATTACGACATAACTCAGTCGAATTTACGACATAAACATAACGACATAAACAAGTCGAAATTACGGCATAGTATCTCGTTATTATGACATAGTTTCTCGATATTACGACATACCTATGTCGTAATTTCGACCTAGTTATGTCGTAATAACAAGATACTATGTTGTAAATTTAACTGGCCTCCTGGTTAATATCCTAAGCGGTCTTCCTTCGGGGTCACCGGATATATAAATATGAAGATATGAAGATTTTTACCCAGGATCCCAGGTTATGTTGTAAATTCGACTTAGTTATGTCGTAATAACGAGATACTATGTCGTTATTTCGATTTAGTTAGGTCGTAATTTCGACTAAGTTATGTCGTTATTACGAGATACTATTTCGTAATTACGAGATACTATTTCGTAATTACGAGATACTATGTCGTAATTACGAGATACTATGTCATTATTACGAGAAACGAGATAATATGTCGTCATTACGAGATACTATGTCGTAATTTTGACATCATTATTTTTTCAAGTGGCCCTAATCAGCTTCCGTACTTCTCAAGAATAGCGTTTGTAAAGCTAAATTAGTGGTTTATCTAGATTGTTCTTTATTTCATAAAAGGACAACACAAAACAAGGACCCACTAGACCCGAACAATTTGTCTGATTCTTACGTTGACTAGAAAATGATTATCTTAAAAATGTTAAAGTATTTAAAACTTTAAATGTTAATATCAAATTAAAATTGCAATAATATCAAAACTAAACATGTTAACTGCTGAAAATAGTAATACCTTAAAATGTTAATCACTATTGCGAATCGAGAAAAAAAATCGTTACTGATAATCATAATGTGTTCAGTTTTTGTACAAGATAAGGTGAACTTCTACAAGCTGTGTGAAGGTGAGGATTGTTAATTTGAAGTAAGGTCGTCTTATTGTAAATATTTGTACCAGAACGACCACCCGAGTCAAATTGGAAACGCAAATCCAGGAAAGACACAAAACAAGTAGATTTGGTTGTTTTTTTATCTTTAATTCTAGAGGATAATTGAAAGAAAGGAAGCTTAGCTGACAGAGAAGATATTTTCAGTTTATCTGAAAATGAGTTTTTATGTCATCTTTTTTTCTGTACGAGTTCTTGACAAAATTCAGTGTCGTTTGTACCCATTGGCAGGTTAATCAGTTGTTGAAAGATTTCTTCACCAAACGTGACAAGTATGTTGCCAATAAGAATATCTAGCATAATGCTAACGTGGTCCATTGCGTAAAAAATCTGATCGTTTTAAGATGTATCAGACCAAAATGTAAAAAAAAACTATAGCTTTAAACAGCAAAGTTCTTTGAATTTAAAAAGGCCTATTTATCTTATTGTAAATGTCCATTTTAAGCACCAGAAAAAATACAGATACTTCAAGAACCTGTAACTTGAAAATTTTTATTGACACACATTTGTTTCAGGTATAACAATTTAAATCTATACATTCAAAGAACCTTTTCAGTTTTACAAAAAGGGACCATGCGCACGAAGCATCTTTTTTAACAATAAAAGTCAATCTTTTAAAACATTTTTAATATACCAGAACTAGATTATAAGTGGGTTGTTATTCGAAACAAGGGTGTACGAAATGAAAAAAATAATGATACATTTGGAAATTCTTTTGATACTAGAGGGTAAGTATTTCAACAATATCTTTTTATGGCAGCTTGACAGAAGAAAGGAAAATAAATTCTTGAACCTCTACAAGTAACAATTTTAAATGTCGAGGCAACGCTACTTCAGTGACGATAATGTAAAATGTAACCAATAATACCAAATACCTGAAAAATGAACTAGATCTTTACAGATACATTATACAAAATTATAGATAAAAAATTCCCAGGCATATATAATTTAAACAACTATCGTAACACAAAGCTACAAAGCTAAAACTTTACACTGTTTTATTACAGTTCTCCTTGATATAGTATCTGCAGGTACAGGTGATATCAAATTATTATGGCCATTTGACAGTAATTCGTACGCTTACCAAATTGTACAAAACACTGGAAAACAAAATGAAACCACAGGATGTCAAATGAAATTTGGCACCAGCAAACCGAATGGATTCTCGAACTCCCCGGTCATATTTGACGACAATAGTGTTTTTGATGTTCGAATTGAAAATGTCGACATACCCTCTGGGTTTGCGTTCGCTGGATGGTTTTACATAACGAACCCCAGCGGGACGTTCTTCCATTACATTGTGGACAATCCTAGTGAGCCGCTGAAACAGATAAAATTTTGGTACATCAATGAAATCATACAACATACAAGAGTGTTAACATCAATTACTGAAAATGCCACATCAAATTATAAAATAACATTAAACACCTGGTTTTATATGTCATTTGGAATGGACTACAGTAACAGTCGAGTACATTTATACACAAACAATAATAAAGTGTACGAAAGTGGTGACAATGCAAACAAAATTGGATTGAAAGTACCAGGAACTCTTCGAATTGGAGGTGCATTCGACACCGTTTCTTCACTGACTGGTTTTGGAACATGTTTCGCAGTCAACGCGGCTCCGGTCCCGTCCGAAAACGACGTTAAGAGTTTATGCTCATCTACGAGTAATGGACAAAGTAAGTTCGTATATGTTTGATGATGTCGCAATGCTCATGATGGTTTGTCTGTCATAACAGTGTTAGGGAGCAACCATTTGTTTGTTATTGGGGAAGAGGAGGGGGTTCCGATATCTTTTACTCATCCTATCTTTTTGTTTTCGGGAAAAAAAATCAGAAACAAAATATTGAGATGTAGAATAAATGTACGCGAAACAGCTCATATAAACAAGCGGTTAATTAGAGAGAACACAATAAAAAACAGCAAACAGCCTTCAATGAGGTCAGTAGACACTGCTCGACGATTTTCGATTTGCACAAGGTCCAATAAAAATACAATTAAAATCCAGTATTGAATTAGTCAAAGAATGACCCCCTTTTAAACAAAGAACAGAAAGCATCAAAACGACAACAACACACATGAGATTTGTCACAGATTCCTGGTTCAGGACAGGCATGTATAAAATATGGCTGTGTTAAACTAGTTTTCCTGGCCTAACCTCTCCCCTATCATTCATCCATGAAAAAGCACAAAATTTTACTCACAATAAAAATCAAATCGATAAACGTTATTTTCCATTTAAACTGAGAGTCATTTATTGACGGTGTAAAAAAAAATCAAACATAGAGTCTGGATATTTTATTCAAAGCTTTAAATTAGCCATAACTTTTTCAGCCCAAAACACCATCCTGCCTTTCTTTATTTCTATACACTGACCTATAAAAAGGAAAATTATACAAAGCAAAATCTATTTTTGTTTCAGGAACACCAATTTGTTCTAACAATAGCAACAACCAAATATCAACATTTACAGTACCGACTACTCTGTCAGAGATGACAACGCCGGACGAAATATCAACGGAGGTATCAACTTCAGCAACACCGACAGATTTAATACAAACGAATGAAATATCAATATCTTCAACGGTTGTATCTTTAGAATCACCAACAACTACATCGACTGTATCTAAAGAGTTGTCAACAACTACACCGACTGAATCTATAGAGCTGTCAACAACTACACTAACTGAATCTAAAGAGCTGTCAGCAACTACACTGACTGAATCAACAGAGCTGTCAACAACTACACCGACTGAATCTACAGAGCTGTCAGCAACTACACCGACTGAATCTACAGACCTGCCAGCAACTACACTGATTGTATCAACAGACCTGCCAACAACTACATCGACTGTATCTAAAGAGCTGTCAACAACTACACCGACTGTATCAACAGTGCTGCCAACAACTACACCGACTGTATCTTCAGAGCTGTCAGCAACTACACTGACTGAATCAACAGAGCTGTCAACAACTACACTGACTGAATCAACAGAGCTGTCAACAACTACACCGACTGAATCTACAGAGCTGCCAACAACTACACCGACTGTATCAACAGACCTGCCAACAACTACATCGACTGTATCTAAAGAGCTGTCCACAACTACACCGACTGTATCAACAGTGCTGTCAACAACTACACTGATTGTATCAACAGACCTGCCAACAACTACATCGACTGTATCTAAAGAGCTGTCCACAACTACACCGACTGTATCAACAGTGCTGTCAACAACTACACTGATTGTATCAACAGACCTGCCAACAACTACATCGACTGTATCTAAAGAGCTGTCAACAACTACACCGACTGTATCAACAGTGCTGTCAACAACTACACCGACTGTATCTATGGAGCTGTCAACAACAACGCCGACTGTTTCTCCAGAGTCGTCAACAAACATATCTACAACTGTATCTAAAAACTTGTCTCCAACTTCACCGACTGTGTATACAGAGTCGTCAACAATTACACCAACTGTATATACGGAGCTGTCAACAACTTCACCGACTGTATCTACAGTTCTGTCAACAACTTCACCGACAGTATCTACAGAGATGTCAACAACTACGCCAACTGTATCTACAGAGTCGTCCAAAAATATATCTACAACAGTATCTAAAAACTTGTCTCCAACTTCACCGACTGTGTATACAGAGTCGTCAACAACAACACCGACTGTATCTACAGACTCAACAACTTCACAGGCTGTATCAACGGACCAGTCAACAACAACACCGACTGTATCTACAGAGTCGTCTACAAATATATCTACAACTGTATTAAAAGACTTGTCTCCAACTTCACCGACTGTATCTACGGACTCAACAACTTCACCGACTGTATCAACAGGCCTGCCAACAACTACACCGACGGTATCTACAGAGCTGTCAACAACTTCACAGGCTGTATCAACGGACCAGTCAACAGCAACACCGACTGTATCTCCGTATACAGAGCCGCCAACAACAGCAACAACGACTGCATCTACAGAGCTAACAACGACTAAACTGACTGTATCTGTATCTACAGAGCTTTTAACTACTTCGTCGACTGTATATACAGAGTCGTCAACACCTTCGCTGACTGTGTCTACAGACTCGTCAACATCTACACCCACTGTAGCTACAGATCTGTCAACTACAACTCCGACTGTATCTGCAGAGCTGTCTACAACTTCACCGACTCAATCTACAGACTCGCCAACAACTAAACTGATTGTAAACAAAGACTCACCACTAACAAGTACACAGACTGTATATACGGTTTCGTCAACAACTATTCCAACAGTAGCTACAAACTCGTCAGTATCAACATCCACTGTATCTTTAGAATCCTTATCTTCAACACTGACTCGATCAAAAGAGTCGTCAACAACTTCACCGACTACATCAACAGACTCGTCAAAAACTTCACCGACTACATCAACAGACAAGCCAACACAAATCACAACAGATCTTTCAACTGCGTCATCATTTGCAACAAGTAACGATTTTATTACTGGACGCGATGTGGCCGGGGAAGCAAAATTCATTGAATATGGCGGGCCAACAAACACTTTGAAAGAGTTTTCTTTACATACCACATGCAGTTTATTGGCTTGTGGGTCACTCTGTGGTCGAACAAACGGTTGTCAATATTTTCAAATTAATTCATCAATATCTGGGTGTAGGGCATGCAGATTACTTAAGAATGGAATAGGTAATACAAACACAGCTAATGGAAAATACTACAAAATAGTTTCTTGGGACTCTATCTTTTAGTGTACGTTAGGGCTAGTTCTGACTACTCATTCCTACTAAGTTTAGTTCATGTAAATATGGTTTGGTAAATAAAAATGTGTTTCGATACGACACCGGTAATTTACTACAAAATTAGAAAATCTAATGCAAAACATAAACCAAACTTGTGTAATTTGTTCTTGACCGGACCAAACTCACAGCTCCAGTTCCTGTCCCATGGTCCATACGCTAATCACTGCACCAGGCTTCCGACTCCTTTTCGTGACCTTTGTTGACACCTTCTTCCTTAATTACAAATAATGAAAAGTTCTCACTACATCACAATACACAACCGCGTTTCTTACTGTAGAGCCTCAATTTATTTTGTATCATTCACTTTAAAATAGTGCGCATTTACTTCGACCAGTTTTACAACAAAACTTATAAAAATAATGTGCCATTTAATTCTACCGGTAATTTTAATAAACAATGGTAACAAAGTTTTGACAATCTATTGGAATTAAAAATTTCATCAAGATTCTTGATGAAATTTTTAAATTGTTCGGCAGTGGGATATCATGCCCTACTTTTATTAGGAAATAAAGGTAATAACAAAATTACCTAACTTGGATAGCTTTCTGCAAATGAGTTAGATGGCTAACAAAACGCCTTTTAAGCGTAAAACTTTCCCAGTTTTCTCGTAGAGTTGATTTTGGTCAGCCAATGAAATGAAATATGATTTGTCCTGTTAAGAAAAATAAAACAAGTTTGGATTATGTTTTGAATTCGGTTGTTTAATTGATTGATTGAAATTATCGTATTGAAGCTCAAATGTTTACCAACACCATTTTTAAGTAAACCTTACTAGGGTGGTGTAGTTCAAATTTACATTTAGATTTCTAAGCAAAACGAAATTCTTTGGCGAATGTTTAAATTGCGTGGATTTTTTCGCCAACAAAAAGGCCAAACAAGGAAATGACCAATTTATTTCCTTTTGGGATAGTTTTGTTCGTGTATATATAACTTATGTAGAATTATCATAATGACTAGTATAAAATCACACCCTGGTAAGAGTTCACGACAGATGATCAATATGCAACTAGATTTCAAGTTACGTGCGTTTTGGTTAGCCATTGCTTTGTCGGGTCACAAAATGCAGTTAACTGTAGAATCCAGTATTGAAAGCCCCATTGGATTTAATGCCTTACCAACAACTTTAGAAATAAATTTAGAAATATGCCAAGTCTTTCATATTTCATTCGATGAAGATAAGATGCAGTAGGTTCTTTTGCACTAATTAAACCGACATATTTTGGCTTTTCACATGTCATTGTTTGTAAACATTGTAATTTAGCAGTAAATTTCTTTCATACCCATACCTCAATAAATGCAGTGGCAAAAAATCAAAATGTACTTTTAATAAAACTTCTTTATGATTTGGAGTTTGTTTATATACAAGAGATTTTTTGAAATTATTTGAAAAATTATCAACCAATCCTGGCGCTCAAAGATGTCAATAACATACCAGAAAGATCTTTTACAAAGGGGTGGATCTTTGTGGCGTATGCATATTTACTGATTTTATCCCTATAAGGAAAGAGTTTTCTTCGTTTTTTTCAAATACACTATTATCTGCTATATTCCTTGTTTTTATTGTATGACCTTCCACCTATTCCTCTTTCTGGTATTTTACCGGGTTCTTGAAAGTGTGTGTTCATAAAGCAGAAAAAAGGCATTTTGAAATAACTGAATTCTAAGTATTTCAGTCTATAAATACTCTCTGTCTGTCCTGAAGATCAACAGTCGTGAGTTTTAATTGCAGAATGTACAGGTTTTCAGAACATGAATGAGATAGTTAAGATAAAAGGAAGCAGATACTGACAAACAAAAGCTTAAGTTAGAAAATATAATGCTTATATCAGGTTTTTGATCCGAGCTTCCATCACGGACAAAATTTGTCAAGATCCAAGACATTCTGTAAGTGTTGCGACAAAAATCTAGCCACTGTAGAGGGGCTTGGGTTTGCAAAAAGCAAGAGTGATTACATATCAATGTAAATTTCATGATTTAAAATTGATTGTTATGTAAAATTCATAATTTCCATGTCTCGTTTATTTACACGGTCTAATTGATAGAAAATAAGTATAAATGCTGATTCAGCATTTTTAGTAAACCTGGTGTGGAGTTTTTTTCAGCAAACAAAATGGATTCCAATGGGCACTAATTGTGCAGCTTTGCACGCTGATTTGTTTCTTCATTCATATGAAGCAGACTTTTTACAATCACTAATAAACAAAAAAGACCGTAGATTAGCTCTCTCTTTTAATCTCACTTTCCGCTATATTGATGATGCCCTTTCACTAAACAATTCTCGATTTGGTGACTTTCTCCATCTTATATATCCTCAGGAACTTGAGATTAAGGACACTACGGATTCTAGGGTGTCTGCTTCATATAAAGATCTGCATCTTGCAATTGACTCTCAAGGAAAACTTTCAACGAAGCTCTATGACAAACATGATGACTTCAACTTTCTAATCGTCGACTTTCCCTTCTTGTGAAGCAACATTCAATCCGCTCCAGCTGATGGAGTTTACGTATCTCAATTGATTCGTTACTCTAGAGCGTGTGGGACTTAGATCGATTTCCTTAGAAGAGCGTCACGTCTAACACAAAAATTGCCCACACAGGATTATGTTGCTCCTCTGTCGTTGCCTTCACTCAAGATTTTTTTACGGAAGACATCATGCACCTATAGAAAAATATGTGATTTTGATCTCTCAGATGAGTGCAGATGTTGGTTTGTCATAGGGGTTTGTTTTGTCTTCCTTTACCGGATTTGACACACTGAATTGACTGTTGATAACGCCACGGGTGTGCTATAGCAAGCAAGAAAACTGCTTACTCTTCCGGAGCACCTAAGTTAACTCTAGTTTCGACTTGAATTCGCGTTGTTGATTGACATTCAGTTATTTTTTTCAGTCAGTGTTTACATGTTTTACATGTTGTCTGTTTTTGTCCCGTTCTTGTTAGTGTTTACTGGATTTGTCTCTGTCCTTTCGGACTTCCCCATTGGTACCCCTGCTTCTTTCAAATTTACTCTGCTTTTACTTATTGCTTTGCAAACATGAAGAAAAGTTCCAAGAAGTTTAAAAAATATCTAAATATTCATTCATAAATTTCTTCAGGTATAAAGAGATGCTTTATTCGTCTAGCAACAATCTCGAAAACCTAACCAAACAATAGTTACCTTGGAACCATAAGCCGAAAAATGCTGCTTTCCTCGCAAGTTAAGGAAAAGGTTTAAATAAAATCGATCTTCAGATCCTGCAGTAAGCTAAATTGCCACAACCAATCTTTCATTATACAATTGTGGCTCGCAGTAGAGGGAAACATCTCGAATTGTAATCCCGAGGGCTTGCCCGAGGAAAAATTACAATCCCGAGCGATTACAATTAGGATGTTTCCATCAAGAAAAGGACACAATACTGTGATTGTATTTTTGGTTCATCGTTTACCTGGTGACGTCACATTTTTGATTGAATAGTATTGTAACCTTCGCAGTGTAAAGTTCAAAGGTGTAACAATAGGGTTGTTACCCTGCTAGATGTAAACAAGATAGGGTAACAATAGCTTGTTACCCTGATAGTATTTTTTTAAGAGAAATTAGTTTTTTAAGTCACATGACTGTAAATGCCAATCAAATGATTTAGAAGTCACCAAAAATATAAGAATTTCCGATAATAGCCCGCACGAATATACACTTTTGTGCTGAAGAACACATCAAAGCTACATAGTATCTGTTTGAATTTCAAAGTCGTCAAAACCTGAGGTTCTACAACACCAGACATAGGTTGATATTGGCCATACCAAGTCAGGACCATTGCGATCCACCAATTCTCCGGTATGACTGATTCGTTTTTGTCATTTTCTCTGGACTATGAGATTGATCATTCAAGTTCGGTAGTTTTGTTATTACCTTTATTGACAACATTTTTGTTCAGTTTGGTGGACGTGTTGTTTGGGAAACAATAGGATTACCAATGGACACTAATTGTGCTCCTTGGCTTGCAGATTTGTTTCTTAATTAATATGAAGCAGACTTTTTACAAAATCTTCTAGACAAAAAAGATCGTAGCTATAGACTAGTCCTCTCTTTTACTAGAAACCTCATGTTCCGTTATATTGATGATGTGCTTTCACCGAACAATTCTAGATTTGTTGACTTTTTCAATCTCATATATCCCCCAGGAACTTGAAATAAAATATTATAGGAAGTCTGCTTCATATTTGGATCTACATCTCGAAATGGACTCTCAATGACAACTTTCAACAAATCTCTATGACAAACGTGATGACTTCAACTTTACAATCGTCAACTTTCCTTTTATTTTGTGTAGCAATATTCCGTCTGCTCCAGCATATGGAAATTTCGTATCACAATTGATTCGTCACTCCAGAGCTTGCGGGAATAACATCGATTTTCTTGGCAGAGCGTTACGTTTGACACAGAAATTGCTATCATAGGGGTTGTGTTGCTCTTCGGTTGCTGTTTTCACTCATGACATTTTACGGAAGACACCATGCACTCATAGACAAATATAGGATTTCTATCTCTCAGATGAGTGCAGATTTTGGTTTGTCATAGTTTTGGAAATAAGCAGCGCGACGGGTGTTTATATCAGACAGGAACCACTTACTTTTCCGGAGCACCTGAGTTCACTGTTATTACCACTCGAGTTCGCGTTGTTGATTTATGTTTGTTCGATTTTGTGTTTTGTGTTTCCTTGTGCTGTTCTTGCTTGTGTTTACCGGTTTTGTCGTTGGCCTTTCGGACTTTTGACACTTGAATGCCCAATAAGTGCCTATTAGCTTCCTTTATTTCGGTTCGACATTTTTGGCTTAATTTGTGTATTAATCATATTCAAATAGTGTTTTGCATTTTCAATCTTTTGGAAGAGCGCCTCTGATGAGTCTTTAGTAGACAAATCGCGCACTAGGCCAAACAAAATGTATTGTCAGGATCATCATCATCATTTATATTAAATCTATCACTCTTTTCATGGTCATCTTTGATATATTAGCGCTGCTTGTGAGTGAAGAAATATCTTTATAATTTTACCAATGAATTGAATTTTGGTTTGGCTGGTATATTTAAAATGCTAGAAATTCCAATAACAAACATGATTTGGTATTTAAAGAGCTATTAATGAACATTGTTCTGTACAAGTTGCCGCTTATATTTTTAATTCCGTTAATATAGATAAAAGAAGCAGAGGTACCAATGGGGCATCCGAGTGTCAAGGAAAAGAAGAGGGCCTTTCATTGCACTTGAAGATTGGGCTTGAATCATATGTAGTTTATTTTCAATCCAGGGGCCATTTGAAAGATTAAATAGATTGTAGATAAATAGAGGGAGTTGGTGGCTAAGAGCCTTTTCATTTCATTAGAAAAAGATGAGAGACAAGCGTATGATGTGGAAAGACATAATGAAAACTGGAGGCATATACATGTACTTGAAAAAGATATAAAAAGATTGAGGAGACGTGATTTATGTCACCATTTCTGTCCATATTGATCTTGTTTTCTACCGTTTGAACCTCATTATGTTTTGGAGATTATTTTTTCATTATTTATTTAGTTTCTCATAATGAAAAATAAAATTCCTATTACATATTTAGACGCGTGCGTCATTAGGTCTTCGTTTCTCATTAATTATTAAAATAACCAATAGTCTCAATTGTTAAAATAATATTAGTATTGCTCATTTACATAAATTTCACTTTTACGTTATTTAAGAACATACGCTACACCAAAAACATGTTAACGCCTTTAGTTTCACCAAGGAGTTATCATAACTCATGGTTTCACCATAGTTGAAAAGATAAAGAATGAAATGTATATAATTATTAAAAAAACTTGTCATCAACGTATAAAAGGTAAACACAACAAATATATGTATAATTTTGATAAGAAAGAAAATGGTTAAACATTCCTTAGAAAACCTACTAATCTGGAGTCCTTGTCCTTGTCAATACTCTAAGCGGCCTTGGCAATATTAATTGTGAAATAAAACCAATACCCAGGATTCTATCATTTGGTAACAAAAAAATCATGGTATCTTGGTGTATCTACTGTATGCCAACAGGAAAAACATTTAAACACGAACTGATTACTGTGTACACTTCTGGATTATATGAGTTCATTCTCGTTTCGACAAAGGTACAAAGGTTTGCATTTTTGATAGTCATTCGTTGTTTTTGTTTTGTCTGTTTCTTCGTGTTTTTTATTTTGGTTTGTGTCGACTGATTTTACCTTTGCCCTTTGTATGGACTTTTGGTACCGCTTTCCTTCTTTAAGAAAGTTGAAGTCCTCAATTTAGGGATCTTTACGAAAAAGGCTGGAACTGCAAAAACTAATCCTAATCACCCTTTGATACATTTAGTGAGGAACATCAGTTTGTAGGACTTACGTTACTGTGAGAAATAAACAGCCAACATCAGACGTAGATGACAACAGAATCACACAATGATATGTCCATATAAAAAAACTGAAAAAGACTATTTTACAAATATAAAGACATTTTTTCCAGGACGTAATGCAATCGCATTTCTATATTGGCTTTCTATCGCAGATTTTAAATTGATGTTTGTGATATGTACATACATGACATATCCACTGAAATTTATTTCCATTTTGTTTAGAAGAGTTGCATGCGAGCAGTCGCCTAAGAGAATAGTGATGACCCCTTGTAGGGGGGTTGAACTTATTGTCCTTAAAGGAGAAAAATGGCGTTTTTCATGATTTTATATTGTGCCTTATAGATTGAATACTAATGCAGATGGAGAAAAGCAAGTGCTTTCTTAAAGCTTCAGTTCATTAGTCTGTATATAAGTTTCAATTGTATCGAAGTTGTAAGATGGCTCTTTATATGGGTTTGGTCCTTGGAAGGTCAAAATAACATTTTTTCAAGTTTTGTCACATAGAGTGAAAACTTTTGCAGGAAGAGAAAAGCTGATGATTGTTAAATAGAAGAAAATGAGATGTGGAATAAGTGTACGCGACACAACCTACATTATAAACGTATATTTTAAATTTCCACAATGGAAAACAGCCAGCAGCCTTCAATGTGACCAGCGGTCGCTGCTCGCTGTTTTTCAAATGGCCCCTGGATTGAAAATAAGATACATATGATTCAAGCCCAATCCCAAAGTGCATTGAAAGACCCTCTTCTTGACAAAAAAACAATTAACATAAATTCGACTAAATACAAACATAAGCTTTGATAAAGATTCCTGGCTTAGGACAGCCACATTAAAATGTGGCGGGGTTAAACTAGTTTAAAACTTTCAGCTCATTGAGCTCTTTAGAAATTTTGCATTACATCGAAGCAGTCAGAAACTGTGTATAGCACTTTAGAAGTTAAAGTTGTTAAGTGTTACCTTTATAAGGGTTACCTCTATGGCTAAAGGACCAGGTGAGCTGGAAGTCTCTTGTTTGAAGTATTGCTAACGTATATTCAAAAGATCAGGATTTTGTTTCATAATGTGATCGTTAGACTAACCTGCACTTAAGCCCATTAAAATTGCATGGGATAACAAACACGTTAATTAGCGATCGCTCCAAATATGAAACGGCACAGTGGCATAACTTTTATAAAAGGACCTTAAAACAGGGACTAACAGTTACGTTATTTCTTTAATATGCTTAAATGTTAGGGTTCAATTAGATTTGCATAGATCGGGAAGATTTCTATTCATTTCTTCTTTTCAATTCTATTTATATAAACCTTTTGTATTATGTCCGCCAGTTTATTGTTTAGGACTAGTAGCAAGACGAATCTATTCGAAATTGATTTTATAGTAAGTGCATTATATAATAGGAATAACAGAATTATATTATTGTCTATATTTTACGTTACCTAAAGACCATTTTCATCTCTATAGAAAACGCACTGTTTACATTGAATCAGAATGCCACCATAAATTAAAAAGTAAAGCATAAAACAACAGACTTTAAATTGTACTTTACCTTTGAAAACTAAAAGTAAAAAAAAAAAAAAATAGAACCCAAACAATCAACCTTATAATTATTATACACGAAAGACATAAGGATCATCTAAGAATGATTGCTTAAAATTACATCCAATCTTGAGAGAGAATTGTATTGAACAATAAGGTAAAGAAAAAGCTGCACCACCCGTAAAGTTTTAATCTCATATTCATTGTTTAGTGCGTGTATTCTGCGTTATCATTGTATTAAATTGTAAGAACTTTTTTTTCTATAATTGATTATATTCTACAAAAGAAAATATTTCATTTATTTAATGAATACCACTTTTACCCTATTTATAATGATTTTCAGCGAAATTTTAAATAAATTTTGGTTGAAAAACCTTTTACAATGTATTTTTCATATTTCACCCTTTACAATTTATGTCTTAAGCTTGTTGGAAATATTAGGATTAACTTGATAGAAAATCACGTCTGATAAGTACATTGCTAACACAGGCTTGCCCTACCTCCGGTAGTCATTATCACGAAATATAGACAGATATGGGCTTTCTAGCTCAGAGATTAGCACAGATGGTAGTATGATATAGAGTAAGAAATGTGATGATAACACAGGCTTGCCCGGCCTCCGGTAGCCATCATCACGAAAGACATCATGTGTATATAGACAGATATGGGCTTTCTAACTCAGAGATTAGCACAGATGGTGGTATGATATAGAGTAAGAAACAAGACGGGTGTGATATAGCGAACAAGTACTGCTTACTCTTCCGGGGCACATGGGTTTACATGGTTTCGTCTTGGGGTCAAGTTGCCGATTGCGGTTTGGTTGTATTCTGCGTTTTGTGTATGTATGTGATGAATTTATGTCTACCGGTTTTTGTTTTGGTCTTTTCTTATTTACGAGTAGGCACCTTTGTGTCTTGTTATGAGTACAATGTGGCAATTATTACTTGTATTAGAACTTATTTCGGTAACTTTCAAAAGAAACTATTTAAAAGTACATGTTACAAAATAACATGCTACTGACCTTATGGCACCCGGGTGTCTGTGGCAGACAATAAAGCTAGGAAAATGTAATGATTTCCGATCACTAAGTCAGCATTCTTATTATTGCTACATAAATTTATTTAATATGTTGACTATTGATATTGAAAACTTCCGATAATTCATGTCATTATTACATGTATTTATTTAAAATGTTAACTTTTGATATTAAAAACCTACCAGGACAGGGCTCCTAAACATAACTTTTTTTTCCTTCAAAGGTTAAAAATATATATATATACATTTAAGGCAATTGAAAGTTAAGGAAAAATGTCTTTTTACGATTTTTACTTGTAAAGGTAAGCAAACTTTATCTTTAAGAGATGCAAGGCAGTTATCATGGGAGGATATTTTATAGTCCTGATTGTGATGATGACTACCTGCAGCGACTGTTAACCAGAGACTCCTGATACACCACCGCCAGTGTGAGCGGCTCATGCAGATGAACCGGAGACAAGAACTGTCAAAATTACGGTTTTACAGTTTTGCCCCTATAGAATGGAAACTTTTGCAGATATAGTAAGGCTAGCCTTTTTAAAAGATTGCATTTGTTCAAAAGGTTTGAACTTTTAGAAAAGGACCTTAAAACAGGAACCAACAGCTTTGTTATGTTTTAATAAGCTTAAGTGATGGTGTTCAATTAGATTTTCATAGATCGCTTAGAAATGTTATGAAATGTTCAATTCATTCCTTCTTTTCAACTTCCTAATGTTAATATATTGTATTATGTCCGGAAGATTCTAGTTTAGGATTAGTAGCAAGAAGAATCGACTCGATTTTAAAGTAAGCGCTTAATATTATAGGAACAACAGATTGATAAATGGTCTTTACATATTTTACGTAAATTAGAGACCATTTTCAATTTGATAGAAAACGAATTGTTTACATTGAATGGGTCCATATATTAAAAAAATGCCGAGTTAAAGTACACCTCCTTTTAACATAAAAGTATAAGCAAAAATAAAAAATAGAACCGAAACAATCAACCTCATAATTGACGTTAACATATCTATAAATGGATGCTTTTATACATTTTAAATCTCGATTGAGAATTACATTGAACAATAAGGTATTGCGATAGCTACACCACAGAGTTTTAATCTCGTTTTCATTGTTTAATGCATGTTTTCTACGTAATCATTTTTTTTTAAATTGCACGAAATTTCTAGTTCAATATATTCAACAGGCATGGAGAAAATATTTCCTTAATTTATGAACGACACTTTTATGCTATAAAATTTAGCGAAATTTTCGTTTTGGTATAAACCATATTCTAAACATTGTTAATTAATTTTCTATATAATACAGAGTATATGTATGTCCAATGCTTGCTCAGAATTATATTTTGATTTCCTTGATAGAGAATCACTCATGATAAGCAAACACATTCCAACACAGGTGTCGTCGCCAATCAAAAATGTGCTCGTAGATAAAAACGGGATTTCTATCTCTCTTTGAACGCAAATGTTGGTTTGACCTAAAGATTAAGTAATGTCGTTTTTACCGGGTTAACCTACACTTACTCTTCCGGAGCATCTGCTGGGTTCACTTTTGTCTAGTCGTGAGTTCACGTTGCATACTGATTATGGTGTGGTTGTCTCGTGTGCTTTGTATGTTGTGTGGTTTGCGTTTGTGTTGATTTTACGGCTTAAATTTTGTCTTGGCCTTCTCGGACTTCAATTCAATTATTCAAAAAGTTAATTGTCTTACTGGTACACATTTGATACAATATGAATATTCAAAGTTATTTTGGTTACCACCAATAGTTGATATTAAAAAACACGTGTTACAAAAATAGCATACTCAAAGACATACCTCGAAAGATCACCTTTATTAAAATGTTTGAAAATATTATTCATATTAGGAACTTTAGAAAACGCATCATGACATGTTAGCCACCAAAGAAATACTTTGACAGATCACTATAACTTGAAATGTTTGTCATTGAAGTCAAATCTAATCTAAATTGAACATAAAATGTTTTTTTTAATTCCGTATAATTCTATTCCATTACAAATTATTCATTTAGGGCCGGAAATCAAAGATTCTTCAAGATTTTATCACCATAACATTTTATTCTCGCAAATTTGTTTCAGATATGTCAATTAAAATCCATATATTCACGGAACTGTTTTCAGTTGACAAAGAGAGAACATGCGCAAAAACGTGGGTATTGTTTTAACCCATATTAAAAACTGAATCTGTTAAAATCTTGATAATAGAAATTGAACATTTTATTCTGCACATAGATTAAAAAGAGTTTTTTTTTATATTCAATACTAGGTGGATGGAATGAAAACTGATTGTAATGGAAATTACTTTAGTACTACAAGGTAAGTCTTGCGACATTGCTTTTTGAGAAGGAGCAACCATTTGATTTGTATTAGGGGGAGGGGCTATGGTGATATTTGAAATAGAATACATAATGCAAACAGTCAGGAAATAATAAAGCAGGACAGTGCTATAAATTAAAAAAAAGGAAGGATATTGTTTTTGACTGAAAATTAATAGTAATTTTTAAAAGCTAAAAAAAATGTGCGTGTAAGCACGCGAAAAAAATCAGGCTACAGTTTTTTTTCCGAAATTGAAAAAGCAGGATGAAAACATCAATACTCACCATAGAACTCAAATGGTTGCTACCTGAACGTAAACATAATATTAAAGAATAAAAAGCAGAAGTAATCTGGTGCCTGGGTAAAAACGGTCAAAGATTTTAAAATGTAAAGACAATACTGTCACTGTTAAAGTAATGACGTTTAATAAGAAAGGAAAGAATAACAGTACAAAGAACCGACTCCACCGACCACCCCCACCCCCCCCCAAAAAAAAATAAAAAAAAAAAAAATAAAAAAAACAACCAAAAAACTAACAATTGGGATAGAGAACAGAAGACAGTTCTGCGTATTCGAATATTTATTAGTTGAACCAATGAATATTTAGACCGTACGAGTATTTGTGATTTTTTGAATTGGCTTTAAATCTTATAAGTGACAGACAAAAAGAAATTTTATTAAACTACAATGGCGATAACCACAGCTAAATGACCAGAAGTCACCCAGGTTAATCAATAGCCTAGTTTGACACAAATTTAACAATATTTTTTTTTATATAAAATAATAGGTTCCTTTCCCTGCATTCAACAAGCTCGATGGCTTACTGGTACGAACTTTTTAGAGTTTTGTGTACTTTTCTTTCAATCCCTGTTTTTTCCCAATGATTTGATAATCAGGTTACCGCTATGCATGACAAAATTAACTGTTTTATACACGTTTGTTGTATTTGTACATACAAGTAGATACAATAACTACATAAAAATATATAAATACATGTAGACACGAAGTAAAAGAGTAAAGCCACGAAGGCCTCAAATCGGCTCGGTATTTTTACTTAGTTTTAAGCTTCTTCAACTCTTCCTAAATTAACCGAAAAACAAGTGAAGGTATAGCTGAACTTATCAAAACTGTCAGATTTTACAAAATGTACATCACAGGCCAAGCTTTAACATTTAAAAACCACCATTAATTGTAAAATACTTAATTTTTCACACATTTTCTATTTTCTCGCCGTATTTGGTCAAATCTAGTATTGACTATCATTATTTGTTGATAAACAATTTTTTACATAAAAATACACATTTCTATCACAAAATAATTTTGAGGCACGAATGTGGCCTTTTTGATCATAAAACTTCAAATATCGAGATAATTACAAAATAAACTGATTTTAGCCAGTTGAGTTTTTGGACCGATTTGGGGCCTTATTCACTGTAAAAACTACCAACGCTTAACATGTTTAACGAGTGTTGAATTCTTAAACATATGCGTTTGATATCTTAACACCAATGTTTATAAAATAAACATCTCCATTTAAATTTTAAACATCAAATGTTTAAAACGACAAAAAATTAAACACCCATGTTTAGACATGTTAGACAGAAATGCTTAAACACCCATGTTTAAAAGGCATGATTTAACCAAATTAAGTTAAAAGTAAGTTAAATTTTGATTTAAATACGTTGAATTCATTTATAATCTTAAAATACACAATTTTATGTAAACGAATATCAACAGAAATGAAAAGGAGGCTTTTAAGAAAAAAATATTGAAACATGATTTTTAATGTTAGCATCTTTGTTCAAATCTGGTGTTGTGTTTGTGGCATCAATTTAATAGACAATTAATAGACTTTTTAGATAGAAAATGTTAAAACAAACAAAGTAAAAAGCGATTGAACGTTCATTTTCTAGATGATCGCCAATCATTTTAAACACTAATGTTTAATAAAGCTATAAAAATCCTATGAAAAATAAACACTTATATTAAACACTAGCGTTTAATTCCTACCACCGGAAATCGTCATCACATCACGTGAGGATATTGAATTTCATGCGCTTTAATTTGAATATTTGTTATGAAATATCAGATAAACAGGTGTGTTTAAAAAGTGTTTATAAACATGTCAAGTATTTAAAATCCAAGCACTAGTGTTTATAAGTATCTAATATTTAAACACATTTTAGTGTTTATTATCTGTTGCAAAAAGATGTTTATGTATTAAACAATTAGTTTTTACAGTGTTGGCTTTATTCCTTTATCGTTGTTTCTTATTTCCTAATAACAAAAATAATTTGAGCAATAGCCATAACAAAAAGCTAGAAATTGACACTATGAACGTTGATTTACTTGTTTCATTACAGTTTTCCTAGGTGTGGTATCTGCAGGTATAGATGATATACAATTACTATGGCCATTTGACAGTAATTCGTACGCTCGCCAAATTGTACAAAACAATGGAATACAAAATGAAAGCACAGGATGTCAAATGAAATTCGGCACCAACAAACCGCCTGCATTTCCAAACCCTGCGGTCATATTTGATGAAAATAGTGTTTTTGATGTTCGAATTGAAAATGTCGACATACCCTCTGGGTTTGCGTTCGCTGGATGGTTTTACATAACGAGCCCAAGCGGGACGTTCTTCCATTACATTGTGGACAATCCTAGTGAGCCGCTGAAACAGATAAAATTTTGGTACATTAATGAAATCATACAGCACACAAGAGTGTTAACCTCAGTTACTGAAAATGCCTCGTCAAATTATAGAATAACACTCAATACCTGGTTTTATATGTCATTTGGAATGGACTACAGCAACAGTCGAGTTAACATATACACAAATGATAACGAAGTGTACGAAAGTGGCGACAATGCAGGGGACATTGGATTGAAATTTCCCGGAACTCTTCGGATTGGAGGTGCATTTGACATCGTGTCCCCCATGATTGGTTTTGGAACATGCATCTCAGTCAACGATAGGGAGGTGCCGTCCGAGACTGACATGCAGAGTTTATGCACATCTACAAGTAATCTGCAAAGTAAGTTAGTATATGTTCGATGATGTAACTCACGATGGTTTTCCCAACATAGTGGTGTTAACAAGACAACCGCTGGTCACATTAAAGGCTGCTTGCTCGTTTTTCCACGATTGTGGATGTTTGAATTACTGTTTATAAATGATGGCAGCGTTGTGAACACTTATTCCACATCTTATATTTTCACCTACGCAAATCTTCAGAATAGCAAACATCTCTACGATTTGACAATTAAGCAAAATTTTGTATATAAATATAAATATTTTATTTAGAACTACCCCCTTACAACGGGGGCACCACTTAAAATCGGACATTCTAGTAAAAAATGTACAAATTTTCTGTAACATTATTAAATAGCTATGGAGGACATAATTCATTATCCGCTTAATGTTTTTTTTTTGAAAATATGCCGGAGGAGAATCGTTTTTGTTCTTACAAGAAGCTTAAGACACGATGATATGAAATCTTTCCCGTTCGACAAATAACGTTGCAATCCTTTCGATAAGTAACATACTTTATAGAAATCAAGGGAAGATTTTTCACATATACTATGGATGAGCTTGTCCCTTACGTTAGTCCCGTATATTTGTTTAAAACTCGTCGGACACACCGCGTATTCTTCAATTTTCCTTAATCTCGTTTTTTAAAAAGTTTCAGTCTGGAGACACATTTGTCCACATTTCCGTGTAGACCAATTTTGAAAGTCTGGTTTAGGGAAGAGATCTAAGTCTCCGATAGAACTTATAGTCTCTGTAAGAAGTCTGTGCTGCATGCTCATTTTTGCATGACTTGGTTGGTTTAAAGGCCCATAAATAACATAAATCGATGTGATCTTTTTCGTTTTCCTTTCAACACAAAACATTTTAAATCACCAAAACCTCTGAAATATTCTAAATAGTAAAAAACCCAGGAAATTAAATTCTGAAAATCAATCGCAAACACAAGGTTCTTTGTCATACTTGAAAACAACTCGTAATTGTAATCTATATAACAATATTTTAAATATGTTCAATCCAAGATTCGGGAATATAATCTACCAGTTACGTAACTCTATTTCATCGAGTTTTCCGAGAAATAAAAGCTATCAATATATTAGAAATGCTGCAACTCCAGAATGCAAGTGCTAATTTAATGAAAGAACCTTAGTGAGCACGCTCACATACCCCACGCGTCGACATTATCACTACAAACTACTAAAAGTCTGAACGGTATACATGTAGTATTTGTTCTTTCAGAACTGGGAAGATTTTCACTTCATTTTGACATTGTTAAAGCTATGATCAATTATTGGGTTCGATAAGAAAATAATGAAAATTTTCCACTTTTAAATGATGCTTACCAAGAATCTAAACTTTTACATGAACAGCATAAACCTTCATGGAGTGCTTCTATCCATAAAATTATAGAAAATATACCAAAACTGAAGGACAATTACAAGTCAAAAGAGAAAATTAGAAATATTGTTAAAGATTCTTACATTAAATTATGGGAGAACCAATTATCCAACAATTCAGAGGGCAAATTAAGAACTTTTGTTAAATTTAAAACTAGTCATGGGTTTGAAAATTATTTGAGTCTTATTAGCAATTTTGAGTGGAGGAGAAGCTTAACACAGCTTAGAGTTTCATCCCATCATTTGCGGATTGAATCTGGTAGATACCAGGGTATACCTCCACCCCTTAGACACTGTCTTCACTGTGACTCTGGAGAAGTAGAGGATGAGATACACTTTCTTATCACCTGTACAAATTTTGTTGAAGAGAGACAGAAACTGTTTGATATTATTTCAAAAACATGTCATAACTTTATAAACCTAAATAATAACGAAAAATTCTTTTGGTTAATGACCTGTGAAGATAAAGCTATATTACATAACCTTTGCAGTTTTATTAATAAGAATTGCAAATGAGATTTATATCTTAACACATGCTGTTTGACTCTCACCTGTCTTCTCAATCAACACTTATGTTTTCGCTTCGCATCAAGGTGCGAAGCTATTAATTTCATAGGATATTCACGCCATCTTGAAATAATCAATCACTTATGAACGCGTTGATTGGCTGTTTGACAAGGTTGCAAAAGTAACAGATTGTTTCATTGGCTTAACCGATAACTATAATCGTGAATCAGTTACGGAGAAGAGACGATTTATCATGATAAGGCTATTTTGTGTACTTCAGAACTGGACACGGTACAATTTAATGTTTACCGTTGATTAAAATTGTTTTGACCAGGTGACCTCGACAAATCCACTAAAAGAGTTTGATCACGTGATATCTATTGATCGCTGAACAAGAATAGGTTGTAATATATGATTTACAAGTCCAGATTATTTTTATGTTTCTCTTGCTGTGTATTTCCATCCAACTACAAGCTTTTTTGTTTGGCAACACTTTGGGCTAATAAAAGCATAATGAACCGTGCTGAAAAGTTGTCTTCCAGATTTCCGACCAGTACCTCCTCGTGTTGAAGACTGACCCTGACTCCAGGGCGTATGAACACTGGCGGTGGTGTGTCATGGCCTGGACGACCCATGGCACACAGCGAGTCTTTAATCATCGCTGCAGAGGCTTATAGCCTATAGTCACGACTTTAAATACCCATATGTATGATAAAACGTTTGGCTATATATGAAATCACTTACATACTAGTATATTTGAACTTTCATACTTGAGCTTTCATATCATGTCTGTTTTTATAATAATGAGAACCATAGTAGTTTCATGGTTATTTACTTAATTTGTTTTTAAAGCATGTACATTTTACAGCACATTTATCTTCATCTGACTCGCGGGCCTAAACATTTTAGCCATGTTCTTGGATATTTACTTATATGTCTTTTTCTGGCAGGGGCTATTCCAGCATACAAATAAAGGACACATGGGCTTTAAATTTCAACTATGGGCGAGTTACCAATACTTGTGCACGTTCAGTTTATTTCCAAATTCACTTGCAACGTTTGTTAATATAGCCACTTAGAGTGACCTTTTCAATATCCCTCATCTTGCATAGTGGTGCTGTGGCGTCACAAAAATTCCTCATCGCAGTTTTCGGCAACTATATGTCATTTGCCAAGTATGGATTTCTTCTATATCAAGCATTTTTTGTTCGTTACCCTTCTGCTTCTTGTAATTATAGGCATGTTCCTGATACATTCTATAAAGTTCTGGTAGACCAGTGACTTGTAGTTTTGAAATATAAACCAATGTACACTTTCCTTTCCTTTAAATGCCGCTACAGCGAAGCTTCCCCAGCTTTTTGAAAAGCTTAAACTTGTGTTTATTTGCTTTAGACACGAGGAGGAGTACTATTTTTAATCATTCTATACTTTATAAGTATCTCCTTAAGCACCGCCCCTTGGTGTCTATAGCACTTAGACAAATAATTTGATATCTAATTAAAAGTTTGTCTCTCTGCTTTGGACACGAGGAGGAACACTATTTGTTTAAAAAAATAAAAGTGTTTCCTTAAGCACCGTCCCTTGGTGTCCATAGCTGAGAGATGAATATCTCCTTGGATATCTATATCATTAACATACTGTACATCTATTCTTATTCTTAATTTCATATAGTCAACCATGCTTGTTCCACACAAACACACGCGTATATATTATATATTTTGTATAACAATTAGATGCTAATGTCTGTTATGTACTGTTTTAGATCATAAATGTTAATTGTCATTGCCTGCAAAGGTCCTTGATTGGCTAAATAAAATAATATCAATGTCAATGTCAATGTACTCAGTCGTACTTAAACGTACTCGAGCATTTTGAAAATCTGTGAAACGTGCTTAACTGTACTCGATCAAAGTCAGAATGTGTACTAAATGGTTTGAATTAGTCTAAAAAGCACTTCATTTTACTCCATCTCAATTAAAGTTAATTGGCAGATATAAAAGGAAGCAAGTGTAAATTCTTGAATGTACTTGGCCAAGTCTGAATTGTACTAAACCGTACTAAAACATACTCGAACTAATTAAAATGTCAATTAATACATGGTTGTTCCATCAAATAAACTCTTTCATGTTTGATAGACTTATTAATTGATTTTTAATTTGTTCAGTACATTTTAGACAAAGTCGAGTACATTTCAGACTCTGTCAAGTACAATTTAGATGTCGAGAACTTTTTAGACTTACAATGATAATTGTCGAGTACAATTAAGTCCATTTTAGACATTTTCAGAATTACGTTTAAGTATGATCCAGTACAAATATTACACCGTTCAGACTTTTTGTAGTGTATGGACGGAAATAATCTATTTAGAGTAAGGAAGATATTCAAGTCAGCTCATTAAACAGGAAGTACATGATCCACAAATTTAAATATAAATCCAACCATATGGGACCCCTGCTTGAAGCTACATTACAAATATCAAAAGCCTAAAATTAATAGCTGCAGAGAAATCTGTTACGAAAATTTTCAACCATGAAAATTCAGTGAAACAAGAACAGAATTCCTGGGTCCCCCGCCGATTGGCAAAAGCGACAGACCTGGAAACGCATCTAACCATATGGGACCCGTACCTTAAGCTGCATACCAAATATCAAAAGCCTAAGAATAGTAATAGCTGAGAAATTTGTTACGAAATTTTTTTTTATATTTTTGACCCTTAAAAAATTCTAAGTTGGCTCGTTAAACAGGAAGTAGGTAAGCGACAGACCTGAAAAAAATCCCACTATTTGGGACCTCTACATAAAGCTGCATACCAAATATCAAAAGCCTACAATTAATAGTTTCAGAGAAATCTGTTACGACAAAAAGTGTGAGAGACGGTCCAGATGACGAGACGAGGACGAGGACTGTCCCGGACAAAAAGTCTAAAGTTGGTTCGTTCAACAGGAAGTAGATGACCCACAGAACTAAAAATCAATCCCATCATATGAGCTCTACCTGAAGCTACATACCAAATATCAAAAGCCTATAATTAATAGTTGCTGGGAAATCTGATACGGAAAGTTTGATCACGGACGGACTGAAAGACGGACGGACCAGTCAAAAACATTATACCCGTCGCAACTTCGTTGCGTGGGGTATAATAACATGTTCGTAGTTCAATGTGAGTTTTCCCGCCATTTAAAATTTAAGACATTAATTCTAATCTACGCATCAATAGAATAAGAATAAGTTGTTTACAAAATGATATATAATACCCTGGATAGTTATGTTCCATTTTAAATGTTCGACAAGGCTTGCATTTTAAAAATAATAAGTTATTTAGGGGTTTACTTAATAAGCTTCTTACTGAAAAGACACTATATATAGCAATTTGATGTAGCTCTGAGAAGCTTTTTCTGATATCAGATTGCTTTCTCTTATTGCTACCAAGTGCGACTGTATAATTTTTTAAATAGCTTTCTGCTACGGGTTTTGGTTTTGAGCACTTTTCCTTTTCAACATTTTAGGAACTTGACCTTCCAATGTTTTGATTTAAATGCTACTGATGAGAGGTTACTCCTTGATATGTCGATATATAGCATATTCAAATTAACAGTTTATACCCGCGTTTTGGTATTTGTAATCAATAAGCAGTCTTTTCAATCGAGGAGGCCTTCATTATTAGCTATCTATTGTTCTTCCACTGAGATGCCCCTTAAAGTATTTAAAAGTGTCTATAATCTGATGAGACTCCAAGGAAATTCTCAAATAGCTAATCTGCAGAGACTCTTAGAATCTTTTATAAATAGGTGTCTGTCACAGCTTAAACAGTCATATAAATGATAGGAATAGCGAAATACTTTGAAGAATTTGTCCAAAAAATTATTTATCCCTAATCAATTCCTTAGTTGTAATCTAAACACTTTTAATAACTAATCTGTTAAACCGTATCCAAAGGTAGAGCATTAAGCCCCAGTCACACTGTCACTTTTCGGCACCCCGTTTCACTACGTTTCTAAAACGTAGTGAAACAGCTGTAAACGTAACGAAACGTACCGACACGTAGTTGAAACCGGGTAAATACGTAGAGATACATGGACGCAAACGTGGGGTGCCCCGTTTGTATCGTTTGCACAACACACAAACGTGACAAAACGTGGTTAAAAAAATAAACGTAGCAGATACGTTGTAGAACGTGGTAAAACGTCGTTAAAACGTGTTAAAACCTAGTGAAAGCGTGACGAAAACCTAGTTAAACGTAATGAAATGCCAACCATCGGGTTTTACTACGTTTTCATAGGCATTTACTACGTTTCACGAGGTCTTATGAGGTTGTTGTACGTTTTTCTACGTTCAATGTTACGTTTCGGTAGGTTTTTTCACGTTTTATCACGTTTTAGGAGGTATCATCACGTTTTATTACACTTATTCTTTATTTTCGCCTATTTTTGAACCCGTGTTTCGCCATCGTCATTTAGATCAAACTAAAAGAAAAAAAAAGTACTATGAAATTGGTAAATATGGGATGTTGCTGAACGAGCATACGCACATTTTGCAAGATAAGACTGTTGTTGTTTCAGTACAACCCAAACCGGTACCAGATGATTAGAAAAAACGCGTTTAATTTTGGGTGAGTCATTGGAAAAGTAAAAGATTCAAGTTTGGCATGTACGAATAATTTTAGAGGAACTTGGACGTGGGGATATATTCTTTCAATTAAAAACATTTTGCGAGTTGATCCAACTATGTTTCAGAAGAATGCAGTTAGAGCGACATCAGGGCTTACGAAGGAAGACACATGATTCAGAAAGGCACTACCAGTTGGCCTATCTCTTGCATTGTCCTTTTGGCAGCGGTGTGTCAGTTTTTCTGTAGCCAATTATCTTTAAAATTATAAAGTGATTCTTTTCCAATAGTAAAAGGGAATGAGGAAAAGACTGAAATAGTACTTTGTGTGAAAGTCTTATCGCTGTTTAATATAAACAATTTGTAATATACAATTGTTTACTGGTCATGAGGGAGACAGTACATTTGTTTCCACGAGGTACTTACTATTTCACGAGGCGCGTAGCGCCGAGGGAAATGGTAAGTACCGAGGGGAAACAAATGTACTGTTTTCCGAATGACCAGTAAACAATTGTTTTATTATACTGAATCGGTAAACAACTTAACTTAAGCCACGCCTATGCTCACTCTTTTTTTCTTTGTATACAGGGTACTCTAGCCACGCCTACTGCCAATCATACAAAAACCTCGCGAAATAGTATTACGGTACTATTACCCTAGGGAAATAGTTTTTACTATATCCCTAGGGAAATAGTACTTTTACCAAATTCAAGATGAAATAGTTAAAATGTTTACCTGTATTTACAACCTATATAACAATATAAATGTAGCGCTCCTTCAAATGGGTCGGGAGAGATCGTTTAGCCTAAAAATTCCGTCATGCGTAACTTCGTTATATTCGTTTGTTTCCGACATGCGGTTTTCAAAGTTGTTAAGGTTTTATGTAAATCAGATATGCACTTACACAATGATATTTTAGCCTAACAAGAAAACAAAAAGAAATGAATGCCAAATTTAGTGTATTTATTTGAAATAATTTGAAAGAATTTTTTCCCGGCAAACTCCGTGAACAATCTGACATAGCGGATAAATTTTTGAAACGTCATTAAAACATTTAACATTTTAGTACGTGTTTTTTTATATAATAAGTACGATGCCGTTTTCATAATATTAGCTTGAGTACAAATTCATTTCATAACTTCACTTGAATTATGCTAATAGTAATTTTAGTACGTGTTTTTTTATATAATAAGTACGATGCCGTTTTCATAATATTAGCTTGAGTACAAATTCATTTCATAACTTCACTTGAATTATGCTAATAGTAATTTTAGCTTGCAGTTTAAAAAGGTTTCTATTGCCGCGAAGTGTTATTTTACGCCGTTTTACTACCGTTTAGCAAAAAGCCCGCGAAACCGGACGCCATTGTTTGTTTTAAGGTAAATGAAAGAAAAAATCTTACATTTTCAATGAATTCACCTTTTAAATACAAAAATCACAGCATTAGAATCATTTCCTTTACTCAGGGAGTAAATTAATTTGATATGGTACAAAAGAAAGCGTTTTATAATATCCGAGATTGGCTAGGATTTTTTTCTGATATGCCCAGTCTATTTGAAGTTTAAAACGCACAATTATTCAGTTTGGCCGTTTATTCATTGTGTTGATGATGCATTCTGATTGATGTCTAATCGTTTTTAAGGTAAATGAAAGAAAAAATCTTACATTTTCAATGAATTCACCTTTTAAATACAAAAATCACAGCATAAGAATCATTTCCTTTACTCAGGGAGTAAATTAATTTGATATGGTACAAAAGAAAGCGTTTTATAATATCCGAGATGGGCTAGGATTTTTTTCTGATATGCCCAGTCTATTTGAAGTTTAAAACGCACAATTATTCAGTTTGGCCGTTTATTCATTGTGTTGATGATGCATTCTGATTGATGTCTAATCGTTTTTAAGGTAAATGAAAGAAAAAATCTTACATTTTCAATGAATTCACCTTTTAAATACAAAAATCACAGCATAAGAATCATTTCCTTTACTCAGGGAGTAAATTAATTTGATATGGTACAAAAGAAAGCGTTTTATAATATCCGAGATGGGCTAGGATTTTTTTCTGATATGCCCAGTCTTTTTGAAGTTTAAAACGCACAATTATTCAGTTTGGCCGTTTATTAATTGTGTTGATGATACATACTGATTGATGTAATCGCTGAAGTCGCCAGCTTCACCACCTTATTCATAAAGGATCGTTATAAATTGTATTAGACAGGCAGGCCTGATTGAGGGACGCCAGGCGATGATCGTTAGTCCAGACACCTAGGCCCTAGGGGGTCCGACTAAAATGAACACCACAGTAATCCACGAATCGAATGCCCAGATCCCTTCCTCGTTGAATGAGGGTGCTCCTGATATAGGAGGGATTTCACAGTCATACATTACATTAAATTCACCCCCTCCTTGGGCAGTCAGGCAGTGAATGTATGTCCCCCCTTTTGACAAAAATATTTCTTGCACAGGAGGCTTGCAATTGCCACTCCCTCTTTATTTTAGAAAGGCAGTGCATGCATGTCCCCCCTTTTGGCTAAAAATATTTATTCATTGAAGCCTCGAATTGCCAGGGGCCTTGACCTCTATTTTAGCATTTTTAAGGAAAGAATTTCAAGTGCCCCCCCCCCCTCATTTGAAAAAATATTTGCACACACATAATTTAGAATTAGCCTGGAGAACAGCATGCCCATTCACACACCTTGGTATGTAAATCATAGAAACAGTATTTTGAATGTATAAATCGCAAGCTGATATGTTGCATGTATTACATCCTACTTATTGTATTGAAGGTATTAATGTTGAATCTCATTGGTTTAGGAGTGAACAATACTCCAAAGTACTGAAAATCCATGGTATTTTGGTGAATTTCGGTTTACAGTTCATAATTTGTCACTACGACTATTTTAGCCTTTTCATTGAAAATCTACAGTACTGTACAATATTAGTCATAGTCATAGCTGACGCGAGCGTTGATAATAAAAACAATTGAAAAAGACTGTTTGTCTATGTTTCCTTTTGGAAACTAATGCAAAATAAACGTAAACATGGTAAAGAACAAGTTGAATAAAAATAATTACTAACAATCAATAAATAATGTAACAAAACCATGTACCATATCGTATCTTGGGGTAAGTGTTTGGTTGATTTTCACGATTCCGAAGCAGTGCTCTTTTAGTGGACTCATGACTTGGTAAAATTCATTGGTCCTACGGACATGCCCGGTGATTTTCATTATCGGTCCAACTAGGTGGACCAGATGTCCGTCAGTTTTTTGGGTCATCATGTATTTAATTGTTATTTTTCGATGTTAAATATTTCACACACTGTAATATTGTGTCATCTTGCATATTTTTGCCAAGTTTCTTTTTGGTTGCCGCATTCAAATTTAACAAAAAACAATGTTTAAAGTGATGTTAATCACCATTTTGGACAAATTCTATAAAAAAAGTCATATTTCAAAGACCTGTGTAAAAAAAGGATCTCAACTTACAATAATTGCCAAATACTTTGTTGCATCATTTTAAAAAGGCAAATTTAACATGGTCCATTAAAATAAAAGACACTGAAATTATGGAGCCAAAATAGGGTCTAAGAGTCCCTACCCCTTTTAATATGCAAAAGTTTACAACCTCAAGGTTATTTGTTATAGTCCAACAGCAGAATGCGTGGGGTATGTGAGCATGCTCACTAATTTCATGAATTTTTTTTTTTTCATTTTTGGTCGGATTTCATGGAGTGAAAAATCTCGGTTTTAAAATGGTGAATGTTGGCCTGGGCCGGCGGGGAAGAAATTTTTGTAACAGTCTTCTCAACAACTGCTAATCACAGTCATTTGATATTTTATACAGCATCAGGGTGGGGTCCCATAATGTGGGATAGGATTTCAGGCATGTCGCTCACCTACTTCCTGTTTAACGAAATCCAGCCATTTTTGACTTTGACAGATTTTTAATGTTTTTTGAAGTATACAAAAATATATATCATCTACATTGACGTATTCATTTTTTGTAAATACTTATAGATTTATTGGCCGGATTTCAAGGAATGAAAAATCCGGGTTATAAAATGGTGAATGTCAGGCGGTGGGCGGCGTGTGGGGAAAAAAATCTGAACAGTTTTCTTAGCAACTACTAATCACAGCCACTTGATATTTGGTATGCAGCATTAGGGTGGGATCCCATAACGTGGGAACTGATTTTAGGTCTGTTGCTCACATACTTCATGTTTAACGAAATCGGGCCATTTTTGACTTTGACAGATTTTTTTTAAATCCTAAAACAAATTGATATTGATTTTCCTCTTACATGATTATTGACAGATCTACAATGTGAATCTCCTCAGTGCTTTTGCAATTTATGGATGGTCACTCCTGAACTTTTTTTTATCAAATATTTTATGATATGTGGTGGAAATGGTAGATAATTGTTTTCTTAATCAAATAGAAAAAAGAAAATGATAGGTCCGTGTGCTCGTTTTTGAGATAAATGACGTAAAGAATTTGGAGGGAAGTCAGACTCCTCTAGATTTTACATAACTTTAACAGGTCTTAAAAACCATGAAGTTGTATCAAGAATTTCAAGAAATTTTATATAGTTGGTTTTTAAGGGTTATATAATCAGAAAATATAAAAAGTAGGGGTCAGTGTGCAAAAAAAAAATCTTCAATATTTAAAGGCAAAGTCTAGAGGAGTTCCGAAATCAGACTGATAAGAGTGACCTTCCTTAAGTTTGTTTCATTTCCCTGTACAAAATATCCCTTATTAATTTTAGTTACAAAATACAAGATATGTTATGTACACTCCAGCTAGAACGGATTAATCAAAGCCGTGATGCCGTATAAACATGTTAAAGTTTAACTTAAGTATGTTTATGGTTAAGAAAAAAAAAAGTGTGTGATAAGTCATAATCAGGACTTCAACAGAATTGACAATCATTGAATGAGAACTTGAGGAATGGTCAGTATAAACTAACTGTAGGCCTAGGCAAAAACAAAATGAACAAGAAGGATGGATTTTGTAATCAATCCATTAAAGGAAAGCTTGAAATAAATACAATAATCTAAACTTAATTGTAGTAGATTAAATGTTGTCTTTTTGGCTGGATTTCACTAGTGAAAATCTAGGTTATAAAATGGTACAACCCGTCCGATTTATCTACAGTATGGACTTTCGATTGAATCGTGCAAACACAACAATGAAAATTTACGTAGTCATGAACAAGCCAATCGGTAACAAAAACCACAAAACGTCACAGTAAGAAAAACCAACGTCAGCCAACTATTCGTCAATATCCAATCAAATTTAACATTTGCACGACACATTCATTCAATCAATGTATTTTTATGTAATCAAATGTAACGATTTGTGGTTTTTGTTAACGTTGGGCTTTGTTAATGACGACGTAAATTTTCATTGTTGTGTTTGCACACTTCACTTTACGCTGCAATCGAAAGTCCATAGTTACATGTAAATCGGACGGGTTGTAAATGTTGGGCAGGCAGGCGGGGAAAATACTTTTGTAACAGTTGGCTCAGCAATTACTTATCACAGCCTCTTGATATTTGGTATTCAGTATCAGCATGGACTCCTATAACGTGGAAGACAATTTCAGGTCAATCACTCACCCACTTCCTGTTAACTGACTTAGTTAATTTTTAAGACTAATGTACAAAGAAAATTTTTATTAACAGTTTTCACAGCAACTGCTAATCACAGCCTCTTGATATTTGGTATGCAGCATCAGCATGAGCTCCCATAGTGTGGGATTCAATTTCAGGTCTATCGCTCACCAACTTCCTGTTTATCGACTTAGTTAATTTTTTAGACTATTGTTCAATAATAGAAAATTTTCGTTACAGTTTTCTCAGTAACTACTAATCACAGCCTCTTGATATATGGTATGCAGCATCAGCATGGGCTACCATAACGTGGGATCATATTTCAGGTCTGTACTTCCTCATACTTCCTGTTAAACGAAATCCGGCCACCTCTGTCTTTGACCTATTTTTATGCCTGTTGAACAATAATACATTTTTGTACACTTTTAGCTTTTTATTTAAAACAAACAATACAAGTCCAATTTAAATCATTGCAGCTGCTTTGATAATTTTTTGGGCTTGGAAAATTAATGTTGGGGCTAAAGGCTTCAAAGTCAAAAAAGCTTAGGGCTTCTGCTTGCATAAAAAAAAAATTCAACCCCAGTAATAATAGTGCAATGAAAACAACACTTGAATTTGCTATATAAGAATTATCGAATCTAAACATAAATGAATCAATATAATGGAAATGGGACGATAAAAAGGTTTCACAGGAATGAAAATTATTTTTAAATTCTTCATACATGTATCAGAGTATGATACATGTACGTAGAGGAAAAGGGTCTAATGTGACTGCAATATTTATTCTTAGTGCTCTTAGTTTTTTAAAAAAAATTCTCAACATACATGTATCTTGAACTTAACATACACTGTATATTGAATAACACATCAAGATACATGTATGTACCCCGAAACAATTCACTGCTGTCTCAAATTTTGACTTGATGTCTTACGCTTACATGTATTAATTAAAGTGTTTCAATAATATTCATCTATCCATTATTTCTTATTATACACATGTATGACTAATTTATTTTTATTTTTATTATTTTGTATTTCCAGGTTCCTGTAACAGCTTATTTACTGTTAATAATTAATTGTTGAGTAAGACATGTAAGTTTCAAAACACTTAAAGAATGAATATTTTTATTATTTATATTAATACAGTACACATGCATATGAGTGATGTTTATTTTCCATCACAGCTTTCCTAAAAAGTTTGGTTATATTATGAATTATGATAGAAACTTTAAATAAACTCATAATTTCATTTAATTCAATATTAAAAATTTAAAACAAGAACATGTCCATAAGACATAATGCCCAATCTAGAAACATTTGGGACGGGCGAACAGACTTAAACACTATGTGCACTCCTACTTTCGTACATGTAGATGGTTATAAACCAGTGTTCTCCATTCGCCATTTAGGCCAGGTGTGCCAACCACATTTTTCCCAGAGCCGACCACCTTTCATTTTGGAAAGGTGGTCTGTAATTTTCAAAAAATTCCATGTTTAATTAGGTCTTTTGTTACTAATTAAATGAAGACATTGAGTGACACTTTTATAACCCAAGCCAATTAAAACCATAGATCGATAGGTGACCAGCAAACATAAAAGAAATTTGCCGACAAGGTAAAACAGGAGTATCATCCAATCAAAAATGGAGAAAATGTAAATAAAAAATTGCTGGCACGTGTCCAGAATGACATGCATCCATGTGGTTAATTCAAAGGTTTTATTGAAAGAAAAAGAATATTGATATTTACCTTCAACTTAGAAATAGTTTAATTCACAAAAAGAACATAAAACATACAATAAAGTTTGAATATTTGATGACAGAACTTCTGCAATGCTAATGAAGGATCAAGTGAGTGTGTTTGTTTACATTTGAGCTGTGATCATGTGACTTTTTAGCGGGAAAACTAACATATTGGCTAACGTTAATTATTAGGAAAAGAAAGATAACTCTAGCCCAAACAAAAAAATAAAAGAAAAGCTATTATTACTGTATCATTGTTTGTATACTGTGCATTTTATGGTTTTATAATTTTTTTTTTTTAAAACGGGGTCCTCAGAACAAGAGGGGGATCCAAATCTATTTTGACAAACTTTGCCAACAGTTTGCATGAAATCATAAATTTTTGCAACAAAAAAGGAACCCAGACCCCTGAACTTCCCTCTAGATTGGCCTCTGTAAAAAACCCGGTTCCCTCTAGATTGGTCTCTGTAAAAAAAACCGGTTGATTAGGGTTAAGCAGTAGAAAAAACCCTGTTGATCAGTGTTTTTTTTTTACCTTTTTGAAAAAAGGAGAACATTGTAAACACACAGTAAAATTCTTTAAATATACAAGATACATGTACAAGGCTCCATTAATTAGGAGGTGAAGTGACTATTTTCACCAAATTTGCTAAAAAAAACCTCTACATTGTATATGTTTAATATAAATTAATGCAGCATTAAACTGGACCAAACCAATTTTAGCTGGAAAGACTGTTTAATGAAAAAGTAAACAGTTATTTTAATTTGTACCATAATGTTGTGAAATTGTCATGCATGCATCATGTGCATTTAATTGCTTTGTGTGTACATGTAGGTGTTTTAATAAGCATATATACTCACTGTCCATTTTAAATAGTATTTATAAAATTCTTTTGTTTTTTTCAGGTTTGAAATGGATCCATTGTAGTGGACAAGTTTTGACATTTGATTTTCTGCTCAATGTAAGTTTAAATTAATGATTTATGCACATCCTAATTTTATTTTGAATTTTGCATTTTAATTGCCATGACTTGCAACATTTATGTATTAGTTTGCTAATTGATTTCTCCACCATGCATATTGTCCATTATTTCTTATTCAGACTTTGCCAAATAGTTCTGGAATAGGCCGGACTTTTGGTCCGATAACGTTACATCAATTGCCGGTCCGACTTAAACACAATCGGACCAAACTTATACATTTTTGTAAAGGACTTGGAAAATATATTTCATTTTAATACTTTTGTTCCCATTCAGTACAAATACTATTATGTCAATAAAGTGTGATGCCTACTGATGAGTCCCAGTCACACTATTTTTGTTGTTTTTTTTTTAATCGTGTTCATAAAAAGGGACGAAACTCACAAGGCCGAACAGACCCAAAATTTTTCTTTTGGCATATAAATTTAATTTCGCAAGATTTTGCTTTCTATTCTTAATGATAAAATTGAGTTTTCAAAAACAACTTCTTAATCAATTATACCAAAAATGGTCACAAAGGCCTTGGGAGTCTAGGCACATCAGATCCTAATTTATATCCAAAATAACCAAGTTGCAAAGGGTATAATGTTTTTGACTAGTCCGTCTGTCCATCATAAAAATTTTCAGATCTCGGGTATAATTAATCATAAGCTTTTGACATTTGGTATGTAGCTTCATGCAGGTATGGGTGACTGGGTCCCATATGGTGGGATTCATTTTCAGGTCTGCCAATCATCTACTCCCTGTATAAGGAGTCAATTAAGACTTTTTTCACTCATTTTTCAGAGATAAAAATTTTCATAACTCATCTTCAGCTATTATTAATCATAGGCTTTTGATATTTGATATTTAGCTTCAGGTAGGGGTCCCATATGGTGGGATAATTTTTTAGGTATCGATCATATGCTTCCTGTATAATGAGCCAACTCAGACTTTTTCACTAAATTATCAGGATTGAAAAATGCTACCAGTATATATAAATATTTCAATCTCTGTCAATGTCCTATTAGAGTCCATGTCCTGCCTGTGTCCACACTTGTTTATATAGAAAAAATCTACTGAAGTATAATAATATACAATTGTTTACTGGTCATGATAACCCGAATAATACAGTCGTTATATTTCGCTCCTTACAGTCGCTACATTAACGCCTGAATGCTCATACGATAAAAATTCGTCAAAATTTGTCAGTTGAGCATACTGTGTTGACCAAAATTTCTTATGACCAGTGTAGATAAAATTCATTATCATTAATTTATTATTAATTATCACATAATTCACACCTTTTTGTCATATCTGGTTTAGAAAAGATCAAAACTAATCTTATCAACTAATTAATTAACATCATTTGAAAGGTTGTGATTGGCTGTCTGAACTGGACAGCGAGTGACGGAGAATTTCTATTGGACGAGTTCAAGCCCTGTCCCGCCGAAGTATGCGAAGACGGATAGGGCTTGGATCATTCGAGTTATGGTCATGAGGGAAACAGTACATTTGTTTCCACGAGGTACTTACTATTTCACGAGGCGCGTAGCGCCGAGGGAAATGGTAAGTACCGAGGGGAAACAAATGTACTGTTTTCCGAATGACCAGTAAACAATTGTTTTATTATACTGAATCGGTAAACAACTTAACTTAAGCCACGCCTATGCTCACTCTTTTTTTCTTTGTATACAGGGTACTCTAGCCACGCCTACTGCCAATCATACAAAAACCCCGCGAAATAGTATTACGGTACTATTACCCTAGGGAAATAGTTTTTTCTATATCCCTAGGGAAATAGTACTTTTACCAAATTCAAGATGAAATAGTTAAAATGTTTACCTGTATTTTATATAGAAAAAATCTACTGAAGTATAATAATAAGTACTATGTTACCTAATCCTCACTAGTGATTTACCGCTTCAAAACTTTAGTATAAGGTTAACAGAAAGTAGATGACCTAGGAGTATAAAATAGCTATACAACTTAGGGACGGACCATTTAACTTGAGGGGGGGGGGGCTTGGTTTTTTGTTTTGAACAGAGCGCGGACAAAATATTTATTTTTCGAAGACGTCGCGACAGAATATTTTTTTCATTATCAGCATTATATTTTATAGCAGAAATCCTTCTTCAGAATATTTTTTTTTCTTACCCTCAACTGCCAAAATATTTTTTTTTCATCAAAAATATTTTTTTAGGAAAAAACCAAGGCCCCCCTTCAAGTTAAATGGTCGGTCCCTTATTATATCATATGATAAGATTGAAGGCGAAATATCAAACCTTTACGACATATAGTTAGACAAATGTGATAGGAACTAGTTCTTGTAAATATATTATTTTTTTTTATTTTTAAAATTTACGCGGTTTTCGCGGATAATTCATCACAGCGTAGTGGCACGTGGTAATACGTGGTAAAACGTAGTACATACCTAGCAAAACCGCATCAATACGCACTTAAACGTATCGTATACCTTGTAAAACGTGACAAACCCTAGTAATACCCGATGAAACGTACCACATACGTAGCAAAACGTAGTAAAACCTCACGAAACGGCTGATGTTAAACCGGGTCATACGTAGTAAAACGTAATAAAACGTCCTGTCAAAACGTAGCATATACCTGGTAAAGCGTAGAAACCGAAAACTATGACAATAAATTACATTAAAACGTGACGTTTTAAAACGTAGTAAAACGGGATAGCCGAAACGTGACAGTGTGACTGGGGCTTTATCATTTTTCTTTGAACTGTAAGAATTTTCATAAGAACTGAATTTTTGTTAACATTCGATTAAAGCTAAACGATTTTATTTTATTTTATTTCTTTAATCAAGATATCAACGTGCATTTCAATAGATATTCATATGCGAAAGGATTACCAGAACTGCTTTCTGGAAATAAACATTTAATATCTTTGATGTCGCTCTAATCCCTATTACCTATCGCTTAATTTTAACAAAGGATACCCATGCATGTAAAAGACAATATCAAAGGCATAGATTTACAAATTATTCATGTATAGGTTTACGTCAGTGCCGGAATAAAATCGGTAATTTTACATAAAAATATGGGCTTAACTTACCGAAACGCAACTCTGGAAGCATTCTTTAATGGGAAGCCACCAATTGTCTTTCATGTTGTATGAATATATGTTGAAAGAGGTTCACAATTTAGATTTAAAAGTTTTGTTTATGTCAAGGATCGGTCCTGTGGTAACTTGCATATTAATCTTGAGAAAATGTGTTCAGGAACGGACTTCTGTCGAATTTTGGTTCAGGATCGGTCTTCCAAATGTAGAAACATTTTCACATCTAAATATGAGAGATATGTACGAAATAGACCATTTTTTTAGCTTTATCTATTGTCAAATTTGACATGTTCAAAACATTCGTAGTGCAGTCGTGGTGAAAATAGAGCGTACTAACAGCGTACTGAGATCGTAAGAGGATCGTAGTGCAGTCGGCTTCAGTCGTAGTAATGTCATAGGACAATCGTGGTAAGGACGTACCTTAATTGACAGCCGATGCCACTACGCTAGCGCTGCACTCTCGTCACGAACATACATGTACCACGATTATAGTACGACCTATGCGATCGTACCGCGATGATACTACGACCTTTAAGATCATACCACGACAACAGTACGACGCTACCACACCCTTGGCGTTGTTAGTACGATCCTACGAAGATCTTTCTACGTTTTACATGTAACAATAGTCTCTCGCACTGACAAAATCAACTGCAAAAAAGTATCAATTGGCCTAGCCTTATAACCATTTGCAGCAGCAAATGCCTCCCTAGTTTTTAGAAACCACAAGGTTAAACATGACGAAAATAAAAAAATAGATATATTGAAAAAAAACACATTCAATTAGTATTGATTTTGACAAGGGCGTACATGGACAGGCGGTTGGGTCTAGGATTCAATTATTTTATTCACTGTGTGCATACAAAAAAAATATGACCCTCGTTATTTTTTCACGTGGAAATAGTTATTTAGCGATGCTCAGATTTTGTTACATGCACACATTAAATAAAACAACAAAATTCTAGACCCAAACGCCTGTGCGTACATGTAAAATACTTAGTAGCTATATCGTGTTCGAATTTCATACCATCATTTTTTCAAAAAAATATTCCATAATGATTGAGTATGGTAAAATGATGCCGACGGCTTTCTACCCAATATGTCATTCTGTCGATCAAGCAGACAAAGCATTCTCATCAATTTGAAAATGGAGCGCCTTTCATATCATTAAATATTGTTTATTTTTAAAATTTCACAGACCGTAGTTTTGTTGACCTCACACATGTCAAACAAATTTAATGCATTTTGCAATTTATAGAATTTCTTAAATTGAATAATTTATTAAGCAAATTTAGACAACTTAAGTGTATGTGACCAATTCGTGTCTTAACGCCATTTTTTTCAAATATAGATGCAATGCGCTGAAAATAAGTCTTTCCGCTCTGTAGAGTTCTGCATTCAATATAAAAAAGAGAGTGAGATATGATATCATTTTCAAATGCAACATGACAGAAATTTTACGATAAGATAAAATGAATATGAATTTACAGAAGGTACATGCACGTATTGTATTCACCTTAATTTCGCGCTAAACATGTTAAAGGAAACACATCATATAACATTTCATGAAAAGCGTACATGTAGCACCTGCACCCCTTATATACCAAGTTGTGAAATTTAAGTTCGACCGATCGTAGAGGAGTCTTTGTTAATTAACGTAGTGGAATCGTAACGAGCGTAGTACAAGCGTAGTGAAAGCGTAACACGATCGTAGTGATCGTAGAAGATGCGGAGGAGGGTCGTAACCGGTCGTGGTATAATCGTAGTATGGTCGTAGCAAAGTCACTGAAGCACTCGTGGTGGTCGTAGTAGCATCGTACTTGATTTGACAAATGAAAATAAATTCCCCGTGAACTATCGTACTGTGGTCGTAGTACTGTCGTACTCGTAGTCACACTGGCTACGTTTTAACACAATTGTCGCGACTCTACTACGATTATTAAGATCGTGGAGGTCGTGGAGAGCGTAGTAAAATCGTGGTCAGTGTGATGGGGGCTTTACCTTCTATTAAAAGTTTTTGAAATGCTTTTCATTCATAATTATGTAAAAACCTAGTTTCTGACAGAAAAAAATCTACACTTGGCACTCTTGCGCTATGTACTGATATTTTATACAGACTCAAAGTAAGATAAGGAAAGAAAAGCCATGAAACAAACATGTCATTTGATGATAATCTATTTAGACCAAAATAGTGTATTTTAAGTTATTAGTATGAATGTCTAGTATATAACCAAACAATGTTACTGTAATTTCAACCCTGAAAATCATCTGACAAACAGATTTTGATTTTTTGAGTGCCCTCAGCGAGGATCGAACTCACAACATTTGGGACATCTACGGCGTATGCGCCTAGCTAACAGAACAGAGGTTGTAACCACTACACCATCCTAGGCTCCTCAAAAGAAGAGCTTTCGTTTCGGTAGTGTTACTTTTCCCTGCAAAGTACAATTACAACTTATTCTGCTAAAACAATGTATGTAGCGTCACAATGTTTTTAATTACAGAGCTATTAATTTGAATGCATACACGGATTCATCAGAATTTTGATAAATTCCATAAAAACCTTGTGATATTTATGCATGGTCTATTTATAGCTATCTCTAACGTGTTACCATTCATGCCCCATTGGATTCCACAGAAACTGCAGAATGCAAGATTATTCGAATTTTATAATATATATGAATGTCTAGTATATAATCAAACAATGTTACTGTAATTTCAACCCTGAAAATCATCTGACAAACAGATTTTGATTTTTTTGAGTGCCCTCAGCGAGGATCGAACTCACAACATTTGGGACATCTACGGCGTATGCGCCTAGCTAACAGAACAGAGGTTGTAACCACTACACCATTTTAGGCTCCTCAAAAGAAGAGCTTTCGTTTGGGTAGTGTTACTTTTCCCTGCGAAGTACAATTACAACTTATTCTGCTGACACAATGTATGTAGCGTCGCAAGGTTTTTAATTACAGAGCTAATAATTTGAATGCATAGACGGATTCATCAGAATTTTGATAAATTCCATAGCCTTGTGATATTTATGCATGGTCTATTTAGAGCTATCTCTAACGTGTTACCATTCATGCCCCATTGGATTCCACAGAAACTGCAGAATGCAAGATTATTAGAATTTTATAACATATATGAATGTATAGTATATAATCAAACAATGTTACTGTAATTTCAACCCTGAAAATCATCTGACAAACAGATTTTGATTTTTTTGAGTGCCCTCAGCGAGGATCGAACTCACAACATTTGGGACATCTACGGCGTATGTGCCTAGCTAACATAACAGAGGTTGTAACCACTACACCATCCTAGGCTTCTCAAAAGAAGAGCTTTCGTTTCGGTAGTGTTACTTTTCCCTGCGAAATACAATTACAACTTATTCTGCTAACACAATGTATGTAGGGTCGCAAGGTTTTTTATTACAGAGCTATTAATTTGAATGCATAGACGGATTCATCAGAATTTTGATAAATTCCATAGCCTTGTGATATTTATGCATGGTCTATTTATAGCTATCTCTAACGTGTTTACGTTCATGCCCCATTGTATTCCACAGAAACTGCAGAATGCAGGATTATTCGAATTTTATAATATATATGAATGTCTAGTATATAATCAAACAATGTTACTGTAATTTCAACCCTGAAAATCATCTGACAAACCGATTTTGATTTTTTTGAGTGCCCTAAGTTATTAGTATTTATAATTTTGAAACAGGTTATATATCGATTACAAAGCTAACATTGTACCCAGGATTGCTATAAGAAGGAATGGACTTTAACCATTCTTCTGTTTGAGCGGTAATCCATACGGAAAACATATGTCACAGCCAGCATTCTAAGTATGCATTGTGCTAAGCATCATTAGGTGCATTTACCTAGCCAATAAATGAGGTGGCACTTGTCTGTAAGTGTTTATGAACTTTAACTACTAATATTCTTCTGTTAGTGGTCATTTATTCGAAAAAAAGATAGATAACAGCCGCGCCCGAAGCATGCTTTGTGCTCAGAAACACTAGGTGGAACTACCATACCAATATGGTTGATGTGGCAATTGTCTGTAAGCAAGACTGGACCTTGACCACATTCGGTCAGTTGATGCGGACTCCGACCCCCCCCCCATGCGTCGTGTTCGTTAGCTAAAATTAAAATTATAATCGGTAAAATTTAAAATGAACCGATCATGCATAACAAAAGTACCCTCATCAATTCATTCGTAGATGTGCCTGGGCAGATTTTTTTGGCAAGAAGTTGAACCGTTTTTGCATCTTATCATTGATTCCCTAGGCCTTCGTCAGTGGGCTCAATTCCAGTTACTTTTCCTATTGGACAATAAATAAAGCTTAGACACTGTCTATTTAGTACATATCTCTTGTATTTAAATGTTTCTACATTGGAAGACCGATCCTGAGCCAAAATTCGACAGAAGTCCGATCCTGAACACATTTTCTCAAGATTAATATGCAAATTACCACAGGACCGATCCTTGACATAAACAAAACTTTTAAATCTAAATTTTGAACATCTTTCAACATATATTCATACCACATGAAAGACAATTGGTGGCTTCCCATTAAAGAATGCTTCCAGAGTTGCGATTGGGTAAGTTAAGCCCATAGTTTTGAGTTAAATTACCGATTTCAGGAGAAATGCCCGCTCCGATTTTCATTTCAGATGTTTACTCGCCTTTGGGAGTCTTATATGGAAAATCCATCCAAGCTTTTTTCCATCGGTCTTTTATATGTAGTAGACAATTCTATGACCTTCTTTCGGAGATATGTAAAATTTTGTAAAGTGCTGTAGATTTCATACAATACCACTGAAAAGAACCCCCCCCCTGATTTGACCCAGTGAAGTGTCTGCCATCTTGAAATGACCGATCCTTCTCACGTACACGACAGTGAACTCTACTCATGACGTCTCATACTATACCAACCCTGATTTTGCCACAGTTAAACTCGAGCAGGGATTAAAGGTCATCCGGGTTTACCAGAGTCTCTAGTCGTTTATTTGTTACTCGGGTTTACTCTAAATAACTAGAGTAGACCAACTGAAAACAGCCATGGATATCGTTGTAATGAGTGGGAGGTGTTTGAACTCAAAATGACAACAGTTTAAGAAAATAAATTTTGCTTTTCCTGACGCACGTTACGTCTACATGTATATAAGACTCATATCAGAGGCCCTCTTTCCAAAGATTGAAAATGCCAAACACTATCTAAATATGAAGACCATAGAACATGTAGAACAATACAATGAAAAATGTCGAACCGATAGCAAAGTTTTTATCTTTTACGTGAATGCAAAGTGTATAATTATAGCAAATAAAATGCTTTATTATCCCAAGCTGAACAGGGACTCATCAAGGTACACTGGAGCACCTGTACTTAATCCTCCTATTGAATGTGTTGCAATGGAAGTTGATCTCTCCGATCAGTTAAAACTCACATCTATAGAGAGAAGATTATCTTGTTGTATGAAGGAAAAATTTTCCTAGTATAAAACATTTACCTGTTGAAAATTAAACTTTGGCAAAATAGCTCAAAAAATGGTATTTATACAAAAGAAAATGTGCCAAATAAATGTCAAAAAGTCGCATAAATCATAGATTTCAGGAATATCCTTCAGAGATAGGAGTTTTTTTCCTTCAGGTAAAAATCATCTACCTATGAGTAGCTTTCATTTTCAATGAAGGTGCGAGTTAAAGTGATCAAAAAGATTAATTTCTATTATTACAAAATTCTATGGATAGATTAAGCTTCAGCACTCCAAAGTACCTTGATGAGTGCGTGTTCAGCTTAGGGGAATGGAACATTTAATTCGCTTTAATTTCAGTTTGATAACTTAAAATAAAGCCATTATTTGAATAGAACTTTTAAAACTAGGTTTTTAGCATGGCATTTTAATACGACATAGGCTTTATATTGACAGTGTCAACAGCTTACTTTACAAATAAATAAATAAATAAATGAAATGTTTATTAACAATTTTACAAAGCAAAATTTATTCTTTTTCCAGTAACACCAACATGTCCTAACAACAACGATCAAATATCAACATTTACAGTACCGACTATTCTAATATCATCGGAGGTTTCAACTTCAGCAACATCTACGGATTCAGTAAAAACAAATGAAATATCATCTACAACAATTATATCTTCAGAATTGTCAACAATTACATCGACTGTATCTACAGAGCTGTCATCAACTACACCGATTGGTTCAACAGACTCATCAACAACTACACTGTCTGTATCTAAAGACTCATCAACAACTTCACCGACTGTATCTACGAATTCGTCAAAAACTACACCGACTGTATCTACAGAGCCGTCAACGACTTCACCGACTGCATCTACAGAACCGTCACCAACAACACCAATTGTATCTATAGAGCCGCCAACAACTTCATCGTCTGTATCTACAGACTCGTCGACAACTGCACCGACTGTATCTATAGACTCGCCAACAACTGCACCGACTGTATCTACAGAGCCGTCAACAGCATCGACTATATCTACAGAGCTGACAACAACTTCAAAGATTGTATCTACAGAGTCGTCAACGACAACACATACTGTATCTACAGACTCGTCAACAACTACACCGCTTTTATCTACAGACTTGTCAACAACTACACCGCTTTTATCTACAGACTCGTCAACAACTACACCGCTTTTATCTACAGACTCGTCATCAACTACACCGACTGTATCTACAGAGCCATCAACATTTACACCGCTTTTATCTACAGACTCGTCATCAACTACACCGACTGTATCTAAAGAACCCTCAACAACTACACCGACTGCATCTACAGAGCCCTCAACAACAACACCGCCGACTGTATCTACAGAGCCCTCAACAACTACACTTCTTTTATCTACAGACTCATCTTCAACTGCACCGACTGTAACCACAGACTCGTCAACTGCTACACGGGCTGTAACCGCAGACTTGTCAACAACTTCACCGACTATAACCACAGACTCGTCCACAAGACTTAGTACACCGACTGTAACCACAGACTCGTCAACAACTTCAGCGACTGTAACCACAGACTCGTCAACAACTTCACCGACTTCATCAACAGACAAGCAAACACAAATCACAGACATTTCAACTGTGTCATCATTTGCAACAAGTAGCGATACATTTATTACTGGACGCGATGTCTCCGGAGCAGCAAAATTTATAGAATATAACGGGCCAACAGACACTTTGGAAGAGTTTTCTTTACATAACAAATGCAGTTTATTGGCCTGTGGGTCACTCTGTGGTCGAACAAACGGATGTCAATATTTTCAAATTGATACATCTATATCTGGGTGTAAGGCATGCAGACTACTCAAGAATGGAATAGGTAATACAAACTCAGCTAATGGAAAATACTACAAAATAGTTTCCTGGGACTTTATCTTTTAGTTTACTTTGTGGCTAGTTCTCACCCCTAGAAATGTAGGTTCATGTAAATATTGTTTGATAAAAAAATATTGTGTTTCGATAAGGTACCGGTATTTTAAACTACAAAATAAGAAAAGCAAATACAAAACATTATCCACACTTGTGTAATTTGTTCTTGATCGGAACAAACTCCTCACAGTTAAAGTTCTCCAACCCGTCACATGGTTCATACGCTAATTACTGTACCAGGCTTTTTTGGGCTTATTTTGGTGATCTATTTTTGAACCCTACTATCTTCATCACAAACTATGTAAAGTTCCCACTACATCAAGAATTGGGTCTTTCGTTAATGATTTAGGGATTGGTTTTGATACTTTGGTATTGTATTATAAGTCTTGGGCCAATGCAAGACGGTAAGCAGTGACCTATGGTCATGTTGAAGACTGCTTACTGTTTTCCGTTGTGATTTTTTGAATTGCTGTTTGTTTATGTTTGTTGTGTCGCGTACACTTATTCCACATCTCAATATCGTCTATCACAATATATTGCACAGCCACGTTTCTAATTGTATAGCCTTAACGAATCTTGTATCATTCAATTCCAAAATTGCGTATTTGCTACGACCGGTTTAATAACAAATTTTTGAATGAAAATATCATGGGCCATATAATTTGAATATATCTCAAAGAACTTGAGATAAAGGAAACTACGGATTCTAGTAGGTCCGCTTCAAATTTGGATGACTGAATATGATGATGACTTGCACTTTGCATGATTGAAATATAGGTAAATGTTGTTCAATTCACGTGAACTGTTTCAGGCGATTTCACATTTAAGGTGTTATTTTAAATCAGTAATTATTGTCATTCTTCATGGTTATGGCGAAATATCCATATATACAATTAGGTTAGTCAGTTACGTGCCGAAGGTCGGTGGTTACCTCTGGGCACTCCGGTTTCCTGTGGACCGTTTTAACTGACTGCCCTATATGGCCCAGGTGCGCCGATAAAGCGCACCTTTAAGACAAACTTGACGATTTCAACTTTCCCACCGTAACTAGCTTTCCCTTCTTGTAAAATTTCAGTTTATTTAGTTATTATCGCACTAATTATTATTTCATTGATTGTATAACTCAATAATAAATTACATAACATACCTTATGTAGGGATATTTTTTAAGAAATAAAAATAAATAAATAAATAAAAAAAGATTAATGGAAGACATATCCTCGAAGACGAGTACGAAATTTCTGTCTCATCGATAGGTTTTTGTCTCGCCTGCGTTAACTTTTTGGAAAAGTTTTATGAGCACCTCCATATCTCAAGAACTATAAATCCTGACTTGATGAAACTTTGTATGCATATGCCCCAGTAGTAGCTTAGCACAGTTGCATCCCCATCTTTTGACCTTGACCTTGATTTTGTGGTTGAGTGATTTGTCAATTTTCAATACATATAATAGCAATGGAAGAGTTTTGGAAGCACCTCCATATCTCAAGAACTATAAGTCCTAAATTGATGACATTTGGTATACATATGCCCCAGTAGTAGCTTAGCACAGTTTCATCGCCATCATTTGACCTTGACCTTGAGTTTCCGGTTGAGTGACTTTGACAATTTTCAATACATAAACATGTAATAGCAATGTTAAGGCTTTGCAAACACCTCCATATCTCAAGTATTATTGGTCATAGGTTGATGAAACTTGGTATGCATATGCCCTAGCAATAGTTTAGCACAGATGCATCCCCATCATTTGACCTTGACCATGATTTTCTGGTTGAGTGACTTTGATTATATTTATTGCATATATTAGCAATGTTTAAGTTCTATAAACATATTTTGATCTCAGAAACTGAAAATCCATGTAAATTCAAAATATAGTGGAAGTAAGAAAAGAATAATTGTTTCTGATGGTGCCGGCAGGCGAGACATACTTTAGTGTTAACTCTTGTTGTATTGTCGTTTTTTGCCAACTTTGACCCACGATAAATGGATCGCAATAGTGTGATAAAACAAGTAGGAACTGCTTACCCTTCCGAGGCACTTGGTCATCCGGTGTGGGTTCACCTTGCTGGCACTTGGTCCTCCGGTTTGGGTTCACCTTGCTGGCACTTGGCTTCGGTGTGGGTTCACCTTACTGGCACTTGGTCCTCCGGTGTGGGTTCACCTTGTTGGCACTTGGTCCTCCGGCGTGGGTTCACCTTGCTGGCACTTGGTCCTCCGGTGTGGGTTCATCTTGCTGGTTCCAGTTTTAACATTATATGTGTGATTGGTTGTTTTGCATTTTTTTCTGGTCCGTTTTGAATCCTGATTTTGTCTTAACATTTTCGGACTTTTGACATATAAATGCCCCATTGGTAAGTGTAAGCTTCTTAAGTCGAACCAAGATCATTTTAATCACTATTGAATCACTACCAAGCAAATATGCAAAGAAAAACATGTCATAGCGTTCTTCATATCAAGACAAAGTTTACTAATTTATAATTCCTGTAATTAGATATTGTCATTGTGTATGAAAAAGTGTCCTGTGGTATTATATCATATGGTTAATGTCCTAAGGGAAATTTACCGAAAGTAAAATGAAATAAAATCAAGTCAAAGGGAGATAAAATAGTAGACAAAGTTTGCCATGATTTTTTTTAATAAACGAAAAAAGGGTCTTATTTGTTTTGATGTTGAAATTTTATGAAAATTAAAAGTAGAAAGAAATCTATAATTCATACAGAATAGATTCAAACTTGATGAAATTAGATAAAAAAAATTGATATCTTATAAAGTAGATAAATACATGAAGATTTTTTTTTTAATAAAAAAGAATATTACGTCTATTAAAGTCTCACCAGAGGTGCTCTACAAAAAGATTGAAAGTACAAAAAACTATGTGGATATGGAAACCATCGGACAAAGTACCCAAACATTCCAAACTATGACCAAGATGAAAAACTTTTGGGTTTTGATAATTCTGAAACTTAAACAGATAATTTATAAAAGCTTTAATGTATTCTTCAACACAACAGTGTTGATGCTGGAGCGGGCTAACCTCGTGTAACTAAAACACCATCAGCAGCGCTAACCATCAAGGATGTCAGAAATCAAGATCTCAACAAAGTCAGAGACAATAAATTCTGCTACGCCTGACGCGTGATTCGTCTATTGAAATCTCACCAGATGCGCTTTACAAAAAGTTGAAAATGTTAAAATATACATGTGAATGCGAGGAGATGAACGGAAAAGTAGGTACAAATATCTGTTCGTCGAATACACTTTTTTATCAAGTTTAGAACAAATACGAATTTTCAGAAAAAACAAATAAATAAAAATTCCCAACTTTCTTGTAGACATATATTTGTAGTGGGGTGGAAGCGATTTTAGTAGACAAACAATATCACATATAAGACCCTAATTAATTGTGCATACTCCTTGCTGATTTGTTTCTTTAACTATTTACAATCACTTCAATAAGCTGGTTCTCGTCTATCTATATCCAATGCTTTCCTATGAGAGTAGTCAGCCTGGTACAAGCTTATCACTTCAAGACGAATTCCTGATCAATTTATATCACCTATTATATTGATGATGTCACTTAACCATTCCTGATAAATACTTTGACGACTTTCTATATTTCCAATATTACCTATACTGATTCTAGAGTCAGTTTTATATTTTGATTTTTTTCTAGAAAAAAGACTTTTTTTAAAACTCTAAGAAGAAGGTAGATGTCAATGGGGCATTCCGATGTCAAAAGCCGTAAAGTACAAAGAAAAAATCGGATACTAGTAACACAAACAATTACTCCACGATGAAACAGACGACTAAAAACACACAAACAATTCAAAAGCGATCAACAACGAGAACTCGTCATAACGAGAGTGAACTCAGGTGCTTCGGAAAGGTTAGCAGCTCCTGTTCGTTGTACTGCTTATGCCTGGTCAATTCAGCGTGTCAAATCCGCTACCCGATAAAGGAAAACAAAACAAACCCTACGACAAATCAACATATGAACTCTTCTGGGAGATAGACATCCCATATTTGTCTATAGGCACATTTATCTTTCATAAAATTTCATAAGTGAAGACAATAATTTAGAAGCAACATAACCCTGTGTTAGCAATTTGCAACGCTCTGTCAAGGAGCTAAATGTATGTTCCAAAAGATCTGGAATAACGAATCAATTGTGATACGTAAACTCCTCCAGCCGGATTGGACGGAATGTTGACAAATAAGGAGGAAAAGTGGAAGATTGCAAAGTTGAAGTCACCACGTTTGTCATAGTTTTGTTGAATGTCTACCTCGAGATGTTTTTTTCTAAATATAACACAGACCTTGTATCTGCAGTGTCCCTTTCCTCGTGTTCCTAGTTAAAGGATATATAAGATGAAGAAAGTCACCAAACCGGGTTTTGTTCAGTCTTAAAAGGACATCACCAATTTAACGGAAGGAGAGGTCAAAAGAAAGTCTAGAAGTGATTGTAAAAAGTCTGCCTCGTATAATCAAAATTAGATAGGATATGAGCATAATTAGTGCCCATTGGAATACAAATACGTTATCTATAAAAAAATGTGCATGTCGATTATCTGGTCTTTAGTAAAGTTTTGACTCATTAATGACTAGGTATAATTAAATCTTTGTGTAATCGTTTTTATTAGTATTTGGCTGTTTTTGGTACAAAGTTGATCACATCTCTAACCCTGTCGTGTCTCACAACCATGCTGCGTTGTTTTGCGTTAACGTTACTCCTAGAAGAGGGGGGGGGGGGGTTGTGCAATAAAACCGGGTTTAATCCTTCATTTCTCTTGAAATACCTGAACCAAGTCTAGTCAGGGTCATTGGCCGGATCTTCAACTTTGCTTTGTTTTTGTGTTTTACTCTTGGACATATCCCAAAAAGTCAAAGGAACTGATATAATTTTTTTTATGTTCTAAATGAAATGTTCATCCGTTAGTGCATTGAAACCATTAATTTCTCCACATTGGAAACTTTAATTCCACAAGCACAGATGTGAAGATGGAATCACACATTCAATTCCATATTTTTTTGTCTTTTACACAAAGAGAAAACATTGAAAATATTGGATAAGTTGAAAAAGTAAAACAATATAACAAAATTGACAAAATCATCTTGATAAGATTACTTTTACTGTTTCATAACTTTCAAAAATGTACAATACTTTGGTCTAAATGGACAAATTCTATTATTAATACCAAATTGTCTGCAATTAACCAGGCCCTTGCAGATTCCGAATTTGCATTTTCTTCTGTGGGTTCTTCGCCCGTACCCCTTGGCATAGCTGGGCCTTTAGTGGACCAGACCCCTCGCAGAGTGATTCTGCACCCCTTTGCAAAATCCTGTGTATGGGCCTTACATGTGTTTTTGTCTTAAAAGTTGCGATAAAGTCTCCGAATTGGGTTTGACTTGCATGTGTAAGAAACCTTAATTGTCTTTCTATGCGTATCAGCCAACTGCATAGATAAACAATCAAAACGGTTAGAATGATTTAAAAAAAAAAAAAACTTTTAGATGCTTTCATATTCTGCCTTTTCTTTTACAGTTCTAGATCCAGAGGGTCAGTGCGCTCAGCACACAGAGTCAAAGTGTGTAGCCTAGGTGGCTGAATAGGGTGGCCCTCGTCCGCGGGGGTTGTCAGGTCTATAATACGGAAACCCTGACCGCTGACTATTATGGGCCAACGTGTGTGAAGAGCGCCACGCTTCATACACGTATAAGACCCCTTTGTGGACCGCCAAGTATTTCACCCGACATACCAAACTTTCTTCTATTCCTGTGGTTCTTTAAAATCTACTGTTCCTCACCCCATCTTCATATTTCATTTATCATCATCATTTCATCTTCATTTTATCATCCTTTTCATGTTCATCGCCTTTTAGAAGCATTTCAAGAGCGTAAAAGACCAGCTCACTCACTCACTCACTCACTCATAAAACATTTTTAAAACAATAGTGTCAACTCGTGTTTCTATATCTATATTTCGGGCTACATTTTAATACTATATGTTGCAAACGCATATCATCAGAGTAGATTCTTTTTCCATTATCAAGCTGGTTGAAACTTTTTGTATAGTTAACTGTATACTAGAAGCTATTTGTCATATTAAAGTCATATCCTACACCAAATAGTCGGAATTCTTTTTAATCTGAAATATCGTGAAAAACTTTTTCCCAGTTCCCACGAACAAATCACAAAACAAATCATTTTGTATAGAATTCTTTTTTTTAAGAAATGATGAACAAATATAAAAAATACTCAATTAGGGTACATTGAAAAAAAAATCCAAAGTTACCGACATGCAATTCTATTTCCCTAATTACCATTGATTATAAGGATATTTTTTCTAATTACCATTTATTATACCAAACTCGCATTGTTTTTTGAAAAATAAAATCCATTACTTGACTGACAATAAAATTTCATTTCCTTAGAATGCTAAAATTTCTTCATTATTGTGCGAAAATTACATAGACAACTCTTAATGGCAAAAAGCGAATTAAAACTGTATAGTCTATCAGCCAACCTTCAAAAATAGCAATTTGAATGTCTACCCCGGGGAACAGCAGTTTTTTGGTGGTTTTATATAGTTTAACATCTAAACTTTCAAATTTACCTTGTTATACCGGAATATAAGTGTCCAAACAGGGTATAACATGCGCCATTTTGAATGCACCCATTTTGATAGACACAAGTCATGTTGAAAGCATTGAATTCATATTGCTGTCAATTTTTTACAATGCGATGGAATATAATTCTGTAAGGTGTTATGTAATCAGTATAATATGAATAAAAATATGACATATAATATTTATCGATAAGTATCGATGAAGTACCGATATCGGGGCTCTTTAAAACACTCTGTATACGTGGCTTTTCTCGGTTAATTTTTGTCATTTTTTCGTCGCTGTTGTCATATTTGCAATGTATGTTTGCTTTCAATGACCATAAATCATTCATTGATATGTATTCTGATCATAACAGTCGTTGGGTACTTAGAAAGTTACACCAATGGGCAGATAATCGAGCCACAATACTTCCTATGCATTTTTGAGCTAAAACCTTAGTACAGAAACGATGCATTTAACATTCTGTTACATGATATTTATTTGATAAAAAATATGTTTTCATTTCAAATGTGTGGTAATATACAAATACAAATCGATATACTCATCCAGAACCAAATTTGCACAATGCTTGTTTTAGTAAAAAGGGGGGTCTAAGTAGATGCTTTTAAAGTATCAAGTGTCACAATATTTTGTTCTTTAGTACGAAATAAAATGCACAAAATGGTTCAAACATGTAAAAATATTATCATTAGATAGATTTACAATATCTAAAAGCTTATTTTCCTTGTTTACTTTGATGTGCTATATGCCCATTTATAGTGCATTTGTTAACACCAGCTCTGAAAAAAACCGATGAACCTATCTCTCTTTGGCAGAGGAAGATTTGGCAGCATAAAACCTGGTTGTACCCAATCAGGACGATTTCTCTGGTATGTCATGCGTTGTTTGGTATACTCTTCTTAGCCATTTTGATCATCCCAGTTCGGTAGTTTTGTTGTTACCTAAATTGACATAGCACCAAATAACATCATTTTTGTGCGCAAGAAACACGATATTGACTGTTTGACAGCTGAATTGGGGGTTGGTTTTACCAGCAGTAGCACCACATACACGGCTACAACACTGTCTAAGGAGGAAATCATTGACAATCACAAATCTGTCCATTTCCTCTTTCGGCCTTTCTGTTGGTGGCAATAATGATGACAATACCTGTATTGGATTCCTAAATTATATAAAAATACATACAAACAGCGCTTCATTGCAGGGTCATCAAATGTACAACTAAGCCTCTTTCAGTTCTGTTGACTTCAATACTAACGGCAATAAAATCCGGCCTCCAGAAATATTACGAGTTTTGTTATTCTAGAAAAGGTGTCAAACAAATGTGGATCCTGAAGAATTCGAAAGAACTGATGGAGATTCTTTACTCTAAATCAGTTTCATGTTGTAACAGCATCAAAACATTCGATTTCTCCACACTTTACACTTCTATTCCACATGAAAACGCAGCTTTTTCAAAAAGAATGGAAAATGCAGTTACAAATATCTAGTAGTCGATTATACTTCGACTTACTTTGTCATCAATGAGTCTAAGGAAAAGAACAAATTTACAGAAGACCAAATAATCGACATGCTCAACTTTCTTATTGACAACATATTTGTTCAGTTTGGTGGACGTGTTTTTCAGCAAACAATAGGGATTCCAATGGGCACTAATTGTGCACCTTTGCTTGCTGATTTGTTTCTTCATTCATATGAAGCAGACTTCTTACAATCTCTTTTAGACAAAAAATGATCGTAGACTGGCTCTCTCTTTCAACCTCACGTTCCGTTATATTGATGATGTCCTTTCACTAAACAATTCTCGATTTTGTGACTTTCTCCATCTCATATATCCCCAGGAGCTTGAGAAAAAGGACACAACGGATTCTAGGAAATCTGCTTCATGTTTAGATCTACATCTCGAAAATGATTATCAAGGAAGACTTTCAACAAGGCTCAATGAAAAACGTGATGACTTCAACTTTCCCTTCTTGTGTAGCAACATTCCGTCCGCTCCACCTTATGGAGTTTATGTATCTCAATAAATTCGTTACTCCATCGCATGCGGGACTTACATCGATTTCCTTAGCATAGCGACACATCTGACGCAAAAATTGCTCACACAGGGTAATGTTGCTCCTCAGTTGCTGTCTTCACTCAAGAAATTTCACGAAATACATCATGCACTTATAGACAAATATGGGATTTCGATCTCTCAGATGAGAGCAGATGTTGGTTTGTCATAGGGTTTTGTTTTGTCTTCCTTTACCGGCTTTGACACGCTGAATGGACTATTGGCAACGCGACGGGTGTGCTAGAGCAAGCAGGATTTAACTGCTTACTCTTCCGGAGCGCCTGAGTTCACTCTTGTTTCGACTGGAGTTTGCGTTGTTGATTGATATTCAGTTATTTTGTGTTTCCATGTTTTACATGTTGTCTGGTTTTGTCCCGTTCTTGTTGGTGTTAACTGGTTTTGTCTATTGTTACATTAAAGTTACTGTCGGAAACAGCAAAGCCACACTTATCAAATGATGCAAAGACATTTCATTAATGTAAAAACCTTTTGCTATGAAGTGCCAGGAAGCACATCGATGGTATGAGATATAAACTATATTTTACGTCTTAAAAGTTTACAGAAATTTATTCGAATTGTATTTACTAGTATGGCTGTTCTTGTTCTTTAACATGTAGAATTTTACATATACATGGCCAGAGGGTAACATGACTCTGACTGTTATGTAAGGACACCAAAACTAACCCTTCAATAACCACTGTTTTGTTAAACACATGCTGTACATTTGAGACTAACTCAAAGGCATTCAAGATGTACCTCCTTAACGTAAATTTTATGTTTAAACAAAAGGCAAGGTAATCCCCAAAAAGATTATTTCTACTAATTGAACAGTTTATATTATATTTTTTAAATCTAAGATTGTATATAACAATAGATCATTTCACATTCTAGTAAACTTACTATTGAAAACGGAAAGCTTAGGACAAGAAAACATGTGCGTCTTACATTTATGTTATTGATGCCGAGATACAACAAACTTTTCCCCAACAAGTACAAGATTTAACGCTTTTGCAACATATGTCCTAAATGATTTCTGTAGTGACGGCTTTAATATGTTGATGCATTTCATTACCTCCATAAAAAGGTAGTTTTCAAACAATACACTTCTAGATTAGCCCCCCTTTTTTCGACAATGTAATTATTGAAATAAAAAAAAAACCTATACCGATTTACATCAAACGGTTATTGTTTTATTGATGGAGGAAAATACTTTCATTTAGTGACATTTCTTTAAAATGGGATGTAGCTTATTCGTCTTAGAACTAACGAATACATATACTCAAATTTTGTAATTTGCACATCAAATATTTTATGAAAGGATATGGAAATAACAAAGTAAACAAGAAAAATAATCAATTATATATTGTACATATATTCAATTATACTATATTTTTACATGTTTGAACCGTTTTGTGCAAATCATTTTTGGTATCAGAGAACAAAACATTGTCTTAGTAATTATTTCAGAAGCATGTACAAAGACCCCCCTTTTACTGAAAAAGCGTTGTGCAAATTTGGTTCTTGATGAGTATATCGATGTGTATTTGTATAACACCACACATTTGAAATAAAAACATATTTTTAATCGATTAGATATCATGTGACAGAATGTTAAATGCATCGTTTCTGTACAAAGGTTTTAGCTCAAATATGCATAGGAAGTATTGAGGCTCTATTATCTGCCCATTGGTGTAACTTTCCAAATAACCATCGACTGTTATGATAAGAATACATATCAATGAACGATTTATGGTCATTGAAAGCAAACATACATTGTAAATATGACTACAGCGACGAAAAAATGACAAAAATTAACCGAGAAAAGCCACGTATACAGAGTGTTTTAAAGAGCCCCGATATCGGTACTTCATCGATACTTATCGATAAGTATCATGTGCTATAGTTTTATTTATATTATACTGATTACATAACACCTTACAAAATTACATTTCATCGCATTGTAAAAATTTGACAGCAATATGAATTCAAGGCTTTCAAAATGAGTTGTGTCTGTCAAAATGGGTGCATTCAAAATGGCGCATGTTATACCCTGTTTGGACACTTTTTGTCCGGTATAACAAGGTAAATTTGAAAGTAAAGATGTTAAACTATACCAAACCACCAAAAAACTGCTGTACCCCGGGGTAGACATTCATCTCGAAAACTAGAGGCTTTTTTCGATTTGGCTGATAGACTAGTATGTTCTATTTTCCCTTAATCAAGCTCAAGCTTCTTTTATAACGAGCCTCGTCCAGGTACCGACACACCGCTTCTTCTTTCTAAAAAGAAGCAGAAAGATACCAACGAGTCATTCTAATGTTAAAAGTAAAAAATAGGAGACAAAATCAGGATACACAAATGAGAAGAATGGGAAGTAACAAACAACATATAAGCAACCGAAAGGCAATCAGCAACGTGCACTTAGGTGCCCTGGAAGGGTTATCAGTCCTACTTGTTGCAACACATCCAACACGCCCGACAAACGGTCAAATAAGCCTTTCAAATCCGTTAGAAGAGGAAAAACAAATGGTCTTAAAAAAAGTTTTGAAACTGTGATAAGTAGCACCTCTAAACCCGAGTTCTATGCCCAAAATATGTACACCACGGAAGATTCATATCTTAATTTCAAAACAGTATTACTGAGACAGTCCGCTCGTTAGTTAAGAATAAGGATGTTTGCTGGTCAATTTTTAAAGCGAAGCGCTTTATGTAGAGCGTAAAACGACCCTACCCATTTTATATCCCTATAAAATGACCAACTATTAAAGTCATTCCTTATAATTTAATTTCGTAAGATTTATATTACCTATCGAATATTCAACAACAAAAAATCATAGGGACTATTTCGAAAATTCCGTGGCGGATGAAGATGTTAGTGACGTCACAAGACCAAACCATATTATACAAAATAACATGGGTTGGTCCAACCAATCAAATTGAGCGTTACATGCCAAATTGAATTATATACTTTTGTCAGGTTTTCGGAATTCTCGGGATTTCATTTTTTGCCCGGTATCCTAATTCTTTTAATGTTATAAGTTCCTATTTAAAACAATCATTAGTATTGAGGACAGGGGACTCTTAATAAAATACTTGCAAAGCCTATATTGCATTGTTCACGTAAAATATCATGTATTATACGTTAATTATGTATTTCTACTGTTTTGTTATATTATTTGTTTTTGTCACAAACTCTGTCTAGATGTTTATATGACAATAAATTTGATTGATTGATTGATTGATTTAATAAAAGGTTTTATTGGGGCAATAGGTGCTGGTTTACAAAGTTGTATAATTTTTTTGCTGGTTTTTATGTTATTACACTAAACAAGTTTAATGCTAAACATTTAAATAAGGAAGAAAATACAACTAAATGCTTAATTTGGTAGGTAACCGGGGAAAACAAGCTATAAAGTAAAGCGACACAAAAAGCAAATAACTATTATAGTTTCAGATTAAAATACTTATAAAATCTTATAACTAAAATCATTTAACCACGAATTTATCTAAAAAGGGTCTCCAATGTTATTTAAGCAAAGTTCAAATAATAAATCCATTACATGACTCTATGCTTGAAAAAAAAGAAGAATTGCACCAATGAAGCAAAGATTAATTATGCGTAAACATAAGGGTGACATTCAAATGACATTTTAGGTTGAAACTCTGGAGTTGAAAAAATGCATATTTAACATGGCTGCATCCGGTAAATCTTTGTATGTTAGGTGAGATTCCGTCGTCAGGACATATTTAAAACTCTTGTTCTAGGGAGCCTGATTTGCCCACACTACTTCAAGTAATGACTGATGGAATATAATATTTGGACAATCAGAAGCGACAAACTCTAATAAAAGATTCACCTATGGCGGCTTTTGTAGAGCAAATCTATAGCCGAACAAAAGCAAGAAAAAAAGAAAATTTAATATCTTATAGGTTTAAATTGCAAGTAATCCAAAACTTAACAGTTAAGACCTATAATTTTTATAAGGGGACATCTTACAGCTTTATCCTTATTGATATTTTTAAGGATTTTAATGGACGTAAGTTAAGCAAACAACATCTTTTTTCTATCACAGTTTTCATTCTATAGACATACAACACCAAAAAAAGCTATGTCCCCCTTTAAAGGGTCATGATACCATAGCACCTAGCTATAAGGGATCATCTTTGATTACGACGGACGACGGACGATGACAACGAGACGTCAAAGGATGACAATAGATCACCTAAAGGATCAGGTGAGCTGCCTACACCCGGTAAACACTTCCATTTGCATATTCAGTTCCGGCGTCAGATCACGTTACTATTTCAGGAAATTTATCTTAAGCCTTTGATAAGCTATGCATCTAATAATTCGGAATAGTAGAAAATTTGACCTTGTTCTCCAGTCTAATATTCTATTTTTAAAGAGGCTGTTTTATTTAGAACAATATGGAACCAGGAACATTGACTGACACTTAGCTTTGAACAATTAAGTTTTGGTACACAGCTATACCATTAACGCAGGGAGTTGAATAATAATGAATTTAAACAACGCTTTGAGAAACTCTTTCTTCGAAATCTCATAGTAATAGCTAATTTTTAAAAACATTATTTTTCACTTAGGTATAACGATGTTTAGTTTAAAGGCAAGGACAACTTTTAGTGATCAGTAGCTATTCTAAATGTCGATTCTTTATTTATCTCTGTAAAATTATTATGCGCTTCAATTACATGCGATTGTATTCTTAATTCTTTTAATAGACCTTTCAGAAACGATTTGCATTGCATACTGTGGACATTTTAAGATGCAAATCTGCTAGTCACGTGTTTTCATCCTATTTAATGAGCGGCATCGATCGCCGGAAGCTGATGAAAGCAGCTCAGCAGTGAAATTAATATAAGTTAATTGGAACAAAATGTTCTTTGGAAAAGTTTTTCTCATCTTAGGTAAGTTTTATTATGATCCTTTAAAATCAAAAATGTAATTTTTAAATGTCTTCAAGTTGAAAATAAAGTAAAAGTAAACTGTAGAAAAAATCCTTACTTTAATTATTGCTTTGATTTGCTTTAAGAAATAGCACCCCCCCCCCAAAAAAAAAAAATAGAAAAAAGAACAGAAGGAAAGACAAAGCCTGAAAGTTCATTCTGATATATTGAAAAATTAAGTATGAACTAAATGAAGCATGGTTAAATAACGTATTCTTTTTTTATTTCTTGCACGTCAAATAGTGTGAATTGACGGTGCTGTAGATATTGAAATACTAAAATTTCTAGCAACTATTTAGGAATTTAATACAGGACTTTTAAGTCTTACCGGAAAATAAAAATACCTTTTAAATTATGGGCGTTTTTTTACCTAGATTAAACACGACCGTAATAATTGTTCGAGGTCATTCATGTAGTTGGTAATTTTTGCGAGTCGTCTAAAAAAGACAGATATGTTCAAGACAGAAGTTGTAGGGCTAAGGACCGTTTAACTTGAAGGGGGTCTTGGATTTTTTATAAGCATTATTTCATATAGCGGAATTCCTACTTCAAAATATTTTCTCACCCTCTGCTGCTAATTTAGTTTTTCATCAAATATCATTTTCAAAATATATTTTAGGTAAAGTAACAAGCCCCCTTTTTCAAGTTATATGGTCAGTCCACTATTTATCTATATACTATACCTGTAATCGGAATGATGTAATGGTTCTAATAAACAAAGTAAGAAAGTTCAATTGAAAAAAAAATAGACTCGAAATGGTCGTTTCTAACAGGAAAATGTTTGTGCCGACCGACCTTAACTTGAAGCACAGGGACTTGCTCCCCTCTATCAATATTTTGTTAGAGTCAATGTGCGGTACACACACATTGACTTTAACAAACTATTGATAGAGGGGAGCAAGTCCCTGTGCTTGAAGGGGAGGGGCATGTTTTTTTCCTAAAAATTATTCTGAAAACTATTTTTGATGAAAAAAATATTTTGGCAGTAGAGGGTAAGAAAATAAATATTCTGAAAAAGGATTTCTGCCATTTAAAATAATGATAACAAGGAAAAAAAATATTCTATCGCGACGCCATAGAAAAGTTTCTGACCAAAACAAAAAAAAAACAAGGCCCGTCCGTCCCTTAGCGGGTTATCCTTGGGAATAAGATGAGACATATTACCAGCAGAACGTTATATCCAGCTGACCTTGAGACAAAATCACAAAAAATTCCCAGTAGATAATATTTTTAAAACTTTGACGCTATGCTCAAAGTTAAAAAACTTAAATAACAAAAGTAAAAAAAATATTGTATGAGGTAAATTAAATGTGATAATAATGTTATACGTCTATGTTATCCCTTTAACCCATGTTGTCAAAATGTGCATTTGATCTGATCTAAAACCTAACAACTTCAGTAAATTAGGATTAAGACTGCTGCTCCTCCATATGTCCCCGAGGGTAATCACAAGTCTGGTCGACAGACTTGTTTAAAAATTCTAATATTTTTGTCGCTGAATTTTCCGATTGTTAAATTAAAAATTGATTACACACCAGGGGCCTGTTTAACAAAACTATCTAAAGATATGTCTAAAGACGTGCATAAGAGATGGAATTGAGATGGTCTTTTGACTATCTTATTACGTGTCTAAAACCACACAACAAAGCTGTCTTAGTGGGTATCTTAGTTAAGATGGTCTTTTGATGGTCATAATTTAATGTTAGCATCGGTTATACTTTTATTCATTGACAAGAATTGATTGTAACTCTTTCCGCTATGTTATATTATATCAAAAATAAAAATAAATATTTTCTCTGTTTCATTTATAGCATTTTATATCGATATGATGGCAAATAAACATAATTTTATAAATGGAAAATTAATAAAGCTTCAAACTTCAACTTATCGTTGAAATAATTCACAAAACAACATATTCTCTTCAAAAAGAAAACTATCTAGTAAACAACTTAGATACAATAGGATCAACAAAGATCAAGTTGGCCAATACATTTGCATGTTTTAAATACTTACGAATAAAGAAATAATAACGTTACACTAGTGTTATTCACGTGCAAAAATAAGTATTGCGTTCAGCTGGGCGGTGTTCTCGAAGCTATCTTAGGACTAAGACGTGTCAATAGACCATCTAAAGACTCGTCATAGTCTTAAGTCGTGTTCTCGAAGCAGTCCTATTTTAAGCTCTTGTCTTATTTTAGGATAAAAACTAAGACACCAAATTTGATGTCTTTAGACCATCCAATCTTAAATTTTACTTATTCACCCCTAGTAAGGTGGATTCACGACGATCAGGAAAGTCCAGTGAAGGATTCACGTAAAGTTGTATTTGGTAAGACGATTCAGTTTTGTCGGGTTAAATAAAAAAGTAAACAACTTTGTTTTGTTGCAAAATTAATGTCTTTCGAAAGGTAAATGATCAATTTAACACCGTCTCTTTATTTGTACCACAAAAAACTAAAAAGTCGTAAAAGCATATACAAATCTGTTTTGAAATAAAGTTACAGTTCACGAAAAACGTCAAGGTTGAATTATGTTCATGACGAATACTATAACATCAGATAGTTGTGTTTTTGTTTGCATAAAGTGTCTATATTTTTCATCAAAGCAAGACTATAATACGTACTAGAGACAAGTTGAAAATTTGTATTGAAAAAAATTAGTATACCTTAAAAAAACAGATGTAAAATTGGCGGATAATGTTCTGGTAATAAGCGGATTCTGTTCTGGTAATGCACGGAGTTCGGTTCAGTATCGATTGAAAAAAACATTTAAATTTATATGTATTAATATCTGTGGGCAAATGCTGTATAACTTAAGATAATCATAGTCATACTTAAAATATTAAGTTAAAAATCCACATTAAGAAACTAAGATATTGTTAAAAGACTCATTAGTGACAAAATATAGTGTGACAAAATTGAATAAGACAAGACCAATTAAAGGTTTGTGTTAAACATAAGATGCTTATTATTAGCGAAAATAATACAATCAAAATGTACATCAATCAAGGCTTTGCAAATTTGGTTGAATTTCTAGATATGCTCGAAAGCGAAAAAGATCATTAAGAGTTTATTATCCCTATACCAACGGTTATAGAAAATTTTAGAAATTCTACCATTTCATCTTAAAATTTATTATCTTACAAGCGAATGCAAAATGATTTTTTTATACATTTCTCATCTCTTTTGAGTTTCTCTTACTCATATCCATCTGAAATAGAAATTACAGCTAAGTTCCAGAAAAATAAATTTTGCTACGCCTGACAAGGAATGAGATACAAATTTCTGGAAACCTTAAGGTTTTGTAAGTTTTTAAAAAAATGTTTCATAAGCGCTTTTGTAGTTTATGGACGGTCCTAAATAACCCGGTCAACTAGTCGAACGGACAGAAAGAATCTTTCTTTGTTTTGAGGATAAATGTGTTTCAAGTAAACCCGATCTTGTGCAAGAACTTCTATTAAATTTTAAAACAAAACCAAAGCTACTTTACTGGGGCATATGCATTCGTCAACATTAGGTGCTCATATAACTCAAACATTGAAAAATTGATAGCATTAAATGACGTCGTCGTCGCCACCGCTTGCAAAGTAACACTTATTGCCCGCCCTGCCACGCAGGCCAAACCCCTCCCCCGAAAAAAAATGCACCTCAGATATCAAGCATGGGTCTCAAATTACGGAAGCACCAACTCATTTATCTAGAAATAAATCCCCCATCCCGTTTTTTAATTCGTTAGTAAGTTAGTAAGTTTTGCCTTTACTCCGAACTCTCGGGAGATGTACATAAAAAGGGTGATACAATGAACATGAAATGATGATGAATTAGACAATGGGGACATCAGGCCAATCAGCGAGGATAGTTTTTGACTGCCGGAGGTTTTGCAATTCGAAAATAGTAAATACTGTAACGAAATGAAATCTGACAGTCTGTTTGCAGGAATATAAGGGCAACCAATTCACAGTTATTGGTAATGCAGGTTCGTTTCAAAAATGAGACTGCATGTAGATGCATCCCCTTCCAGATCTAGAAAAATCTGAGATTAGGCATTTAATTCCATTTGATTCAAACATTAAATTAAGATACGTTTTAGGAGGATTTTAAGATATTTTAGGGTCATATTAATTTAATTCTTACTTATAAGTATTTGCAAAAACTCAAAGTATTTTGACAAAAATTAAGTAGGGCATTCGAGTGTTAAAAGTAAAAAAGGGCAATGGCAAAATCAGAAAACATGAACGTGAACAGCACGAAGAAACACAAAACATAAAACAAACACAAAATCAACAAAACAGTTATCAACGACGCAAACTTAAGTCGTACGAAAGTGAACTCATGCGCTCCGGAAAAGTAAGCAGTTCCTGTATGCATGCTAATTAACATTCGTTGCACTGCCAATTTCAAATTCAGCGTGTCGATTCCGGTAAATGAAGATTAAACAAAACCCTATGACAAACCAACATCTGTACTCATCTGAAAGAAAGAAATCCCATATTTGTTTTTGAGCTCATGATGTCTTCCGTAAATTTCTTGAGTCAAGACAGCAATCAAGGAGCAACATAACCCTGTGTTAGCACTTTTTGTGTCATATGTGTGACGCTCTGCCAAGGAAATCGATGTTATATTACCGCAAGCTCTCGAGTAATGAATCAATTGTGGAACTTAAACTCCATGTGCTGGAGCAAATGGAATTTTGCTACACAAGGAGTATAAAAGTTGACGATTTGAATTTTATTGAAGTCATCACGTTTTTTCAAGAGTTATGTTAAAAGTTTTCCATTGGAGTTTATTTCGAGATTTAGATCTTAATATGAAGCACACTTTTTAGAATCCGTTGTGTCCTTTATCTCAAATTTCTGACGATAAATGAGCATTGAGAATCGTTCAGTGAAAGGACATCATCAATGTAACTGAAAGTGAAGTTAAAAGAGAGAGCTAGTCTACGATCCTTTTTTGTCTAGAAGTGATTGTAAGAAGTCTGCTTCATATGAATGAAGAAATTAGTCTATTATAGCTTTATTAAATGCAAATTTTACCCAAAAGGTTGTAAGCATATAACAAGTACAAAATTTGGAATGTAAGCATGCATGATATCCGAATTAACTAATTCTGTTAGTTCCTGGATAACACGAAATGAGTTACAGTAAAATTGGTCAATTATGCTACTTATAATAACGCAATCTTATGTAAATAACCATAAAAATGTATGATATAACCCGACAAAACAGTATCCACAATTTACCAAAACAGAAGTCTATAACTGAACAAAACTGAATCCTCTAAAATGGTGAGACAAAATACCGGTTTGATGTGTTTACTAATTTGATTTTCTTAAACAGTTGGCAGTACTCTCGTTGCATGTTTTAATTTAAAACGATTTAAAAAGAACGTGGGTACACATTGCATGCTTTATCATAAGTTTGAAATGCGTTGTTTACTTTTAATTTAGAGTTATAAAATGTATAACCTTTTTAGTCATAACTTTTAAACCATTATTCATAGATTAACCAAACTTTCACATTTTATTGAAATCAATACAAAAATGTAAATCATAAAGAAATATAAATAATACATAGGTTTATGTTTATTAACAATGCTCAGGTGTGCATTGTATGTGTGTTTTGTAAACAATATTGATCGAAAAAGGGACGAATTTAACCCACCAAATACAACATTACGTGAATCCTTCACTGGACTTTCCTGATCGTCGTGAATTCACCTTACTAGGGGTGTTATTTTATACACTATAACTCACTATATTTTATCCAGGTGTTCACTTAATGACATTTAATCATTGATTAACTTGTATTCAAGGCATCATGCATGATTTTAAACTTTGAACTTATTTTCACATACTTCGATGACCATGTATGTTGTTTTAATTATTTTAGGACAACGTGGTTATGAATTTAAGATAAAAACTGCAGCTTATAAAGTGTTGACTTTTAGCTTTAGCATTCAAATCGTAGCCCTATTGGTGTACATACAGAGGAATATATTCTTTAAAAAAAGTAAATTATTAAATTTTGTTTGAATAAAAATTGTATTAAATCTATATTGAGACGTCCTAACAAAAGACGCGTCTAAGATAGTTTCGAGAAACAGATTAGGATGGTCTAAAGATGGTCCAAACTAGGTCTCAAAATTTGACTTTAGACGCGTCTTTAGACAGATTTTAGGATACTTTCGAGAACACCGCTCCAGGAGTCTTTATTTACTTGAATATTATACACCTCCTTCACTCGGCTAACTGAGAACTCAGTCAGTTGGTTTTATTTAACATGGAGGCTATATATGGGTCTGTTGGAGAGTCGGCTAAAGTCTGTTGGTCAAGTACTATCGAGAAAAACATAGCAAGGTCAGTATATTTTACTAAATATTTCTTTTCTACTATAATAAAAAAACAATTTATGTTGAGCAAAACAATATAGAATACTGAACGTATTCATATATTGTTTTCCTCGGTAGCTTACATTGGTGAGCTACAAAATGGAAAGGTGTGTTACTCATCGAGATATTTCTACCAATTTTGTCATACAAAAATGTAAACATTATAGCGTTTTGCTAGAATTAAGTCGAAAGCCTTACAAAAAACGCAACTTGAATTGTATATCATGTATGTCTGACATATATCTGTACGTATAAGGGGAAAAAAAAACGACAGACATACGTTTTTGTGGCATTTATTATGTTTTTGCCTAAAATTGGATCTGTTGGAGAGTCGGCTATAATGAACTCGGTCTGTTGGTCAGTCTGTTGAGAGTAAATTCATCAACTGATATCATACTATATATTTGTGGCATAACATACATTTTAACAAATAGAAATAATCTTACACGGTGATATAAAGCGTATATATTCGTAGTGATGGTTGTTTAGTCACAGAAAAGACGTAAAATTAATATTAATCGCGTTATAACAAGCACATCGGTTTGATTGATCAAGCTTACTATTAATTTTTCATTATGAAAAGAAAAAGAATGAACTATTCCAACAGAAAGTATATATGAAAAAATGAATAAAGAAAAAATCAAAGATGAAGACGTTAAACAAGAGACGCTTATCCCTAAAATACTGAAAAAAAATAAAACACCGATCTTAGAAGGAAAGTTAAGAACAATATAACTAATTAGTAACTATGCCAACTGACTTTGTATTGCAAACATGGTCAAAAACCATTCCAACCTCCAAAGTATAATGTATTATATGGCAATTGTCTTAAAGCATACATGATACGTGCATAGAAAAAACCAGAACAGTCTGTTACTACCCAAGCGGGTGGGTGGGGATGTTCGTTCGGTCTGTTTATTCCCATATGATAATCTATGATTGACCAGATTTGTTCTAATTTAGGCATGTTTTAGCCCTTATAATACTGTATAAATATGTACAAGTAAAAAATACAAATTTAAAATCATTAATTTTAGCCATGCTATAAAATACTTAATACTTATAATTATAACCTCGCTTTAAAGAAGAGGGGTATACTGTTTAACCTTAATCCAATTGTCCGTCCGTTCGTTCGTTCGTTCGTACGTAACATAATCTCCGTCGCAGTTTTTCAAGCAACTACATAAGGTAGAGGTCTGATATTTTGTATACCTCTTTGTCTTAAAGTGCCATATAGTGTATTTCGATTTTACGTTCCTAGGTCTACTTCTTGTTATTCGAAAACTTCGGTTTTTACACATATTGTACATTCATGCAAAATTTTCCTCACAGTTTTATCAGCACTTCATGGCATAGAGGTTGGGGTGTTATATCTTGTTTGCAGCTTTATCCTTTATTACCCTATGGTGTTTACCGATTTCATGCTTCTAAGTTTCTATTTCCTGTTGACCGAATACATAATCGACATACACGCAAAATTTCGGTCAGTGTTTTCTCATCAACTACATGATATAGAGTTCTAATATTTTGTATACAGTTTCATCCTATAGCATCACAAGATGTTTACCGATCTTATCCTCATACAAATGTAGGTCTTCTACTTCCTTTTTAACAAAACTCAGGTTTAACGCAAAGCATAATTTTGTGAGCTCGGTAATCAGCATATGCTCACAGATTGATATGAAAAATGTAGATTTTACATTTCTAAAATACATTATTATCAAGATGTATGCAAATATGTTTCTATGGTATTCTACTAACCAACAAAATTAAATTACCTTTTTATATTTTTATCAGTTGTGCAAACCAATTCCTAACAAAAAAATAAATCTTTCTTTGCCAAAAATAAAACCAAGACACCTTGAAATTCTTTTAAAAAGGTGTTAAACTTAGGGGAGCAACCCTTTGATTTTTAGGGGGGCTATGGATAATTTCTTTGTCCTACCTTTTTATTTTCGGAAAAAGCTGAGACTGGATTTTTTTTTGCGCGCTTGCGCGCCCCGATTTTTTTTTTTATTTATAAAGCTTTTATAAAATTTTCAGCCAAAACTGGCATCCTGCCCTTTTTTATTCAAAGCACTGTCCTGCCTTTTTATTTCTGGATTTGCAAACTTGCCTTTTCATTCCAAATTTCACCATAGCCCCCCATAAAAATCAAATGGTCGGTTCCTAAAAACACATATCTTGTTCATAATTGCAAAACATTAAACCCCGAAATTACAAATTCTTTCACACTTAAATTAATACAATATAAAATTGAAATCCTAAAATTTGTTAAAAATTAAAAATATACGTCACTTGAAATCATTCTATCTCGGCTAATTAACTCTCAACAGACTTAAATTTAATTGGCCGACTCACCAACAGACTTTAGCCGGTACCTTTTTAAGAAAAAACTCATTTTTTATAACATTATAACATAAAATCACTTTTTGTTGTTTGAATGTTTTATTTTTACACTGAAGAAAACGTTTCGAATCGCTATTTATATTTAAAAAGTGTAAAAATGTGTTTATTTGTAAAAAACAACATTCATGGTTACCATATTTGAGCATACCACCACCTCGCCTTTTCGTTTTATCGAACACTGGTATAACAAATTGACTCTGTGGCAAGTTGAAAATGTGGTCAAATGAATATCATTTTGGTTGAAATATTTTGTTTTTTGACAATTAATTGATATTTTACCAAAACAAATTCTTTTTCACTAAATTTTATGTTCATCCATTGGATTTTACTCTCAACAGACCTATAGCCGACTCTCCAACAGACCCATTTCCCATATAGCCTCCATAGTAAATAAAACCAACAGACCGAGTTCTCAGTTAGCCGAGTGAAGGAGGTGATTATAGCAGACTAACCTGTACTATGTAAAAATGAACCAAAGACAAAAATACGGAATAAATATTAAGGATTTATTTATTCTTTTAAAATATTAAAATCATTTTTTGGTCTAAAGACCACCATAAGACAACTAATTCGTAGTCTTAATTTTAAGATTAAAAATTTGCTATGTCTAAAAATAAGATGTCTTCGATAAACCGATTTAGGACAAAGATTTGTCTATAGACCATCTTTAGACACGTCTTAGTCATAAGACACTTTTGTTAAACATGCCCCAGGTTTCTTTCCTTGTCATGCACATGATCAAAACCATCGGTGCTGGATTTGGCTTCCATGTTCCAACGTTTTGGTTTTGAGTACTTTTCGTTTTCAACAGTTTTGGAATTTGACCTTCCAATGTTTTGATTTAAATGCTACTGATGAGAGGTTACTCCTTGAAATATCGATATATAAGATACCCAAATTAATTAACCGTTTATATCCGCGTATTGGATTTGTAATTTCTTTAAAAGCGTAAAATACGTAGAGAAGTAAAGTCTCAGAGCATGAAGTTATGCATCAAAAAGGGCGCGTGTCCCTATCAAACTTAATTAATGAAACACTTTGATAAAATGGTGATAATTTGCAGCCATTGTTCAAATAACAGTTTCACTATGAGCTCATGTTCGTGAAATATTTAGTAAGATGAATTTGTAATTTTGGCAAAATTAATGCAATCCATGTTTCCCACGAGAAGAAGGCGCAGTTAAAAATGCATGTATCCAATCCAATTTTATTCTCATGAGATTACAGTATGATTAAGAATGACGCTCTAGATGCAGTTCAAAATACCGTATATTAATTTTGACTTGCGATAACAGTTACTTCGTTTAAAAATTAAAATTTAATATTAAATTTTGCACGTTTACGAATCGGAGCATATAAAAGATAACACTAGAAAAATATCGTTAAAAGGAACATCGCTTAAAATCTTGAATAAATTTTAATTATTGATCAACGAATAGTTTGCTCTCCTAGTAAAGTTTTCCGCCGATGTATAACACTCTCCGACTAAAATACATTTGTGTTTTAGACATTACATTTTAAGTTGTTTACATTCTGTTTAAAACCTTTATATTTCTATTTCAAGGCATTGGCTTTAGCCTTTTTTTGAAATCATCCCATTTCCCCTTTATCAGCAATCCATGTTCACGCCTATCGCTTCGTGTCTATCACCCCTTTCATCTCCATCTCCCTGATGAAGCAACATTTGCGCTTCTTTAGAGTAAAGCAATAACTAGTATGTTCAACACCTTGTACTATACTAAAGTTTCAAGCTAAGCTCTTTTAAATATAGTCTATTTTAACTTTACTTTTTGCTTATCAAAATTTTGCGCTTTGAAAGTGGCTTTGGAAAGCGAAAATCATACCTATCGATTTTTAAAAAAGCCTCAAATTCTTGATGTAAACCTTTTTGTTTCTACTAGATTTCGAAACAAGCCATAATCCGCATGCGATGTGAATCCATTTATAGTATGCAGTGTTCGAGTTCGACCTTCAAGGTAACCCATGGTCATACTCCTTTAAACCCACAACTTGCATTGGGATATGCACTTCCTATATAGGGGAAAACCATTTTTGTCCCATACGAAGAATTAGCATCTTTCTTGAAACCATACTCTCAATTGATGTCAGGCGAGATTCGATTGATGAAATGTCCATCCTGGTGGGGGTTGAACCATGGACTTCATGTAATAACCGCTACAACACTATTGTATTGCATATATTTACATTGTAGGTGAGTTGTGTTAAAAAGTTAAACTCGCTTATCCTCCATATTAAAATTGTACTGTTACGTTATTTTCACAGCTTTTACTACAGTGATCACAACAGCCTTAAATATAGAACTACTATGGCCATTTGACAACAACACATATGCCCATGAAGTTTTCAAAAACTCGCCGACTCAGAATGATTCCGCAGGATGCCTTATGACGTTTGCAAACGTTTTTCCAACAGGATTTTCATATCCAACCGTTATTTTTGATGGAACAAGCTTCTTTGATCTACCTTTAGAGAATATATTAGTACCGGATGACCATGCATTTGCTGGTTGGTTCTACACAACACAGTCAAACGGGGCATTTTTCCACTACGTGCAGGACGGTGTTAATGGAATGCTGAAGGAGATTAAGATATGGTTTGAAAACCAACAGATCCATTTTCTGAAAGTCTTGCAGGTACAAACAGAGCAAGCAGTCGTTACGTTTATGCTGGTACCGCTAAACACGTGGTTCTTTATGTCTTTTGGAATAGACTATAGTAATGGCAAAGTGTTCATATATATTGATGATACAAAAGTTTACGATGTTGACGACAACTACTACAACAGCGTTGACTTTCCACTCCCCGGTACGCTTCGTGTCGGAGGAACATTTAACGATTCGGCACCACCATTGACCGGGTTTGCAACTGGTATAAGTTTTTTCGTCGAACCGGAACCCAAACTATCGGATATACAATTGCTATGCACAACGAACTACAATTTCGGACACTGTAAGTAAATCGATAAATACTACAGCAAATTATATTCTCATTAAAACCCACCATTTTAAGCTTTAATTTCTCTGAAACTGCAATACGGATACAAAGCAACCTGAAGACAATTTAACAACGAAACTGACGGTGTAATTGTAGGTCTGTCAAAAACAAAGGTGAGGTTTTTAAAAGAATAGAACATGGAATCAAAAAGCGGTTATTTTTGAAATAGCTAAAAAAAAAAAAACAGTCACTGGGCAGGGGTTCAAAGAGATCACCACCTAAATATCTACTTTATACCTTTTTTTTAAAGGTTCGTCAACTGAGGTACGAGCTATTTATAATTGCTCCTTTTCTGAATTTCTTATGCTCTTCTATATTTTGCTTATATCGAACTAGTTTTAAAATCTGAAATTCGCCATAAAATTATTTTTCTTTTTGAAGCTCTTATTGAAATTGAGTTTTTTGTGATGCTTATCTTTATAAGCTTTTTTTTCAAATTATATGAAATCATTTCATCAAAGTCAAGTTGCTTGATAATTGCTCTGTAATGGAAAATCAGTAAAACAAATTGAAACCACCGTTGTTATTAAAAACATTAGTTTTTATTCGTTTTTTCCCCCGATTTAAATTGACTATCGTCAGTTTTCACAAGTTATCGTTTAATCTGTTAAAACTCCTCAAAGGAATAAAAAATAGACTAATGAAAGAAACTATTTACATGCATTTTAAATGCTTTTTAAAATGAATGAAATCAACGAGTTTAATTATCAAACGGATCCGAGAATGGTTTTACTTCTAATACCTGATCTTAAAGCCTTTTAAGTTGGACAATTGAAAAATATAGAATCAGTAAAAAAAAAACGGAATAGCGTGCATTTGATTCTGCTAAAAGTTGCCAACATTTTTGTACGCTGATAGATAAATGTTACAAATAAAAAAAATATGATATGACAAAAACGTACAAATATGTTAGCAACATTTAGCAGAATCAAATGCACCCATTGCGTGTTTTTTTAATGAAGAAAAGCAATGTACAGTACTGTTTTTTCCTATACTGTTTACTTATTTTTTTATGCTACTCTCAAGGAAATTGCTTATCATTTATAAAAATTCAAATCTGTTTACTGAAATATACGGAAATTGGAATAAACATTAGATTTTTTTGCGCTTTTCTCTTCAGCTGTTATGAAATAGATTTTTCTGCCATTCCAAGCAAAACATTCCAGTTAGTACTAAAGATAAGTTAAGACACGCATCCCTTGAAAGCATCATATTGTTATAAAAGTGATGATAAAGCAATAAGGGCGTAACCTTTTACCAGAATTAACAATGACCTTAAATTTAAGATCTCGTGTCAGGCAATATACTTTTGTTTCTTTTTTTACGATTGCACGAAAAACAGGCAGATTAACATGTCTCGATTTAACGGAGATCCAATGGAACATTCGAATGTCGATAGTCTTAAAAGATCAAGACAAACTCAGGAAAAGACAACACAAAAACAAAAGCACAAAACATAAACAAAGGCAAAAAATACAATAACAACTACTAAACTGCAGTCGAAACTAACGTTAATTTCCGGAAGAGAGAGCATTAATACATGGTCGATATATCCTCAGTGCTGGATGTTGCTTCTCTTTTTTAAACGCTAAAGGGTTTGAGTACAATTCCTTCAATATTTTTTTTGTTTTTGGCCTTTCAGTGTTTTGATTATAATGCTGTTGATAATCCATTACCAGATTAACCCGTTTATATCGCTTTGGTATTTTGTATATTAGAAAACGTTTACATTTACCTTCAATTACCTAATAGTACATGCATGATGTGTCATAATAGAAGCCTTTATTTGACTGAAGCAATATTTTAAGAACAATTAAAATTTTCAGAGAGTCTTTATCATACAATGTCTTTTAAATGTTAAAAAATTGTTTTTACAGCTTTCGTTTGAAAAATAAAAACATATCTGTATTTAAAGCTCAATTTGTCTGTTACAGTTCCACCTAATTGCACATATACAACAGAGCAGACAACGACTCCTATTGCCGTGACAAGTACGGTAACACCAGTGCCATCCAGCGCAATCCCAACTGTGCCAGCTGGATTAATTACTGGACATAACACCTCTGGAGTGGCACAGTTTATCAAGTTTCTTGGCTCTACTGGGTCACTGGAAGAATTCACATCGAGGAACAAATGCTCTGTTGTGTCTTGTGCTGCCTTCTGTGCAAGAATGGACGGATGTAGGTACTTCCAGTACGATGCTCTTACCGCAGGATGTTTGTCTTGTAGGTTGCTTAAAGATGGGACTGGCAATACCGTCTTGAGCAATGGACAGTATTTTATCATAACATCGTGGGAGCAAATATTGTAATGGTCAATGTTCGCCATATCCTGTGGTAACACAATGCTTCAGTGTCTAGAAGAATCATGCTTCATGCCCGAGCCATTAAGGAATTTAAATACTGTATATAAACGTAATAATTTTCACGGTTTACATTTTTATCCCAATTCACTGGTATTTAATTTCCGTTTTCTATTCCCGTATTTTACTAACTTATAAATTTTACAGTTAATATGTGTAATCAGCAAATTAAGTGAATTAATACCTGGATTTACTAAAAATGGTCAAAAAATACATGAATTTCCTAAACTTTTGAAGAGATTTTAGTGATTCTTCTTTTGGGGGTTCAAAAATGTTATAAAGTATGCAAAAGCAATTTTAAAACCATTTTGTGCCCTTATTCACAAATTCTACATGTTTGTGGATTTCTTTTTAAGCATTTTAAATTGTAAATAGCTTTTTGGTTAATATCGTATAAATTAAATTCGTCCGTACGAATTTCCGCCAAGCTTTTCTCAGAAACCACACATGAGAATGATTTGAAACTTGGTAAGATGGTTCAGTATGACAAATGGTACGTACTAATCGACTGGGCTTTTAGATTTGTCGGACTTCTGCTTCCTGTTTTAGACTGGGTGGGATGACAATTTACGTAAAAATTTCCGTCAAGCTTTTCTCAGTTACCGTATATGAGAATGATTTGAAACTTGGTAGGATGGTACAGTTTGACAAACTGTAAGTCCTTAGTGACTTTCAGACCTGTCGGACTTCTACTTCCTGTTGAGACTGGGTTGGCGTCCGTCGTCCGTCGTCCGTCGTCCGTCGTCCGTAAACTTTTTAAAACGTTAACTCCTCTGACACCATAAGTCCAATTGCAACCAAACTTGGTATGGTTGTTCATTAGCATTCGGTGCTTAGAACTGATGTGGGGATTTTTGATTCGTCGTAAAACATGGCTGCCATGGCTAAAAATAGAACATAGGGGTAAAATGCAGTTTTTTGCAAATAACTCAAAAACGGCTACAGATATCAAAATTCTGGCAAGGGTAAAAGTGATCAGCACCTCAAGATCTACCTACCCTGAAATTTTGAAGAAAATCCAAATACCCATGTAGGAGTTATTGCCCTTTTTGTGGATTTTTTGCAAATTTTGCACCTGTTTAGCTCAATATCTTGAAAACTATACTAGATATTTGAGAAATTTAAATTGCATATTGTTAAGCACATCAAGATCTACAAAATATGTAACAGAGTCAACGTTGTAGGACCTTTCCTTTTAGGAGTTATTGCCCTTAGAACGTCAAAATTTAGCATTTTAACAGCATATCCTCATTACATTGAAAACGTTAACTCCTCTGACACTTTAAGTCCAAATGGAACCAAACTTGGTATAGTTGTTTATTAGCATTAGCTGTATAGAACTGAAGTGGGGATTTTTGGTTGGTTGTAAAACATGGCCGCTGTGGCTAAAAATAGAACATAGAGGTAATTGGCAGTTTTTTGCAAATAACTCTAAAACGGTGACAGATTTCAAAATTTTGATAGGAACAAAAGTGATCAGCACCTCAAGATCTACCAGCTCTGAAATTTTGAAGAAAATCCAACAACCAATGTAGGAGTTATTGCCCTTTTTGTGGATTTTTTGCAAATTTTGCACCTGTTTAGCTCAATATCTTGAAAACTATATTAGATATTTGAGAAATTTAAATTGCATATTGTTAAGCACATCAAGATCTACAAAATATGTAATAGGGTCAACGTTGTAGGACCTTTCCTTTTAGGAGTTATTGCCCTTAGAACGTCAAAATTTAGCATTTTAACAGCATTTCCTCATTACATTAAAAACGTTAACTCCTCTGACACTTTAAGTCCAAATGGAACCAAACTTGGTATAGTTGTTTATTAGCATTAGGTGTATAAAACTGATGTGGGGATTTTTGATTGGTCGTAAAACATGGCCGCTGTGGCTAAAAATAGAACATAGGGGTAATTGGCAGTTTTTTTTGCAAATAACTCTAAAACAGTGACAGATTTCAAAATTTTGATTGGGTACAAAAGTGATCAGCACCTCAAGATCTACCAGCTCTGAAATTTTGAAGAAAATCCAACAACCCATGTAGGAGTTATTGCCCTTTTTGTGGATTTTTTTGCAAATTTTGCACCTGTTTAGCTCAATATCTTGAAAACTATACAAGATATTTGAGAAATTTAAATTGCATATTGTTAAGCGCATCAAGATCTACAAAATTTGTAACAGGGTCAACGTTGTAGGACCTTTCCTTTGAGGAGTTATTGCCCTTGGAACGTCAAAATTGAGCATTTTAACTGCATTTCCTTATATTGAAAATGTTAACTCCTCTGACACTTTAAGTCCAAATGGAACCAAACTTGGTATTATTGTTTATTATTATTAGGTGTATAGAACTGTTGTGGGGATTTTTGATTGGTTGTAAAATATGGCCGCTGTGGCTAAAAATAGAACATTAGGTTAAACTGCATTTTTTTGCAAATAACTCAAAAAGGGTGACAGATTTTTAGATTTTGATTGAGAACAAAAGTGATCAGCACCTTTAGATCCACCATATTGTCAGATGACCCCCTTATTAATCTTATGGCCCTTTCAACGTTAAATCGATTTTGCCTTATAACCTTTACTTCAGGCACATATGTCAGGTGAGCGATTCAGGCTCCTGGGAGCCTCTTGTTAGTAGAGTAGACGACACTTTGATTTGAAAAGTTAATTTTCCCACCGAACATACTCAAATAATTTTATATATCATTTAAAAGAACAGGACCTAAGCTATCGAAATATGCATGTCGTAAAAATCGGAATTGTTTGAATTTAAAGAAATTCGACAAGGTCGGAGATAAAAAGGCAAAAAAAAAGAACATTAAAAAAAACTCAATACTGTTTAGTTCGCATTTATTTATGCTCAACATTAAAAAGACTTATCAAAAATGTACGACATATTCTCTAAACAATATTTCAAACAGAATAAATTTCGAAAGAACCGTCAATATATCATTAATAATTTATTAGATTTACATCAAGGTCGAATGTCCCCCCTTTTCAGTTCGATTTTGCTTTAAAGTCAAATCTTATTTACTGCATTTTTTCAGTTTGCCTTATGGTAAACTTGTCAAAAAATGTGTTCTAAAATAGTTTCTAATCATTTTATCATTTATGAATGTGTTTTTAAGGGGGCCGATTAAAACCTAGGTTTGAAACTTATTTTACATATTGCCAACGGTACAAATGTTTGAAAGCGTTTAGCTCAAAACGGTTAGGACATGTAATGAAGGTTGTAGACCTACACCTTACTTTCTCATGCAAGTTGGTGGAATGACAATACATGTAGTATTGCCTTTATAATTAAACCTATACCTTGGCAATAGAGATTTATTAATGTTAATATTTTTTTTGGAAAGGGTTGAAATCGATGTATAATAAAGGTGACGTTCCTTTTAAAATTGAGTTTTTTTTTCTCAAACTAGATAAATTCTTGTCCTGTGTTTGGAATAGAATGAACAATCGAATTACGAAAAATAAATTTATTCTGAAACATTTTCACCAACATCTCAAACACAAAATGTCAATATCAACACTGATATACCATCTATAATAGGGATTGAGTATTATATACAAAAATCCTAGGTGGCACGATGATTGAAACATTGAAATAAATCTTGAACGGTAACAATACATCAAATATCATATTATTACGAGTGTTGCGACAACATGCTTTTGTCAAATATTAACAATATTTCATATGGCAGAAATCCTTCTTTAAAATATTTTATTTCTTCACCTTTGCTGCCAATTTTTTTTTTCATCAAAAATATGATCCATAATTTTTTTTAGGATAGTGCATCGTTTGCAGTCCACTCCAAACAAAATCATATACAGATAATCACATTAAACAAAACAAAGGATATTTGAAAGTCATTTGAATTTTAGTTCTTAGTACCAATACAAGATAATCTGATCACAGCAAGTTCAGCTAAAAATGTAGCAGCGTTTATAATAAGTGGAATTATTTGCTAAATCTCAATCATGCTACATTTATTAATTGAAGTTCATAATGTTGGTATTTACACGTGTGTATCAAAAACTTTTATAACATTATCAACATTTTTCGTCATGTTTCAAGGACCATCTAAAGTACAAATAAAATGGTATGAAAATGTATCATCAGCATTATTATTAGAAAATATGACTGTGTTCAATAATCGATGATAATACCCCAAAACAATTAACGTTGGTTTGTAACATCTAACGACTTTGAAATTATCACAAGCATCACATCATTCAAAGCTTTATATGTTTATATCAATACATTCTTAAGATAAAAGAAGCATTTGTTGAAGAATTACACGATTTCGAAAGGTATAATTAGGCTTCTAATACGGCTTAATGTAAGTATTAAGAGCATTGTGAGCACGGGGCTTTGATGTTTATATCCTCGAGAGGAAAAGGGGTTTCTATAACATCCAATGGTATTGTGCTAGACAAACCACAGGGGGTATTTCATAAAAAGTAAATAAACAAAAATAATATTAAAACAAAAAACAAACAAAAAAAACATAAAAAAAAAACAATCAACCAACCAAACAATTCATAGCTAACAATTAACATAGCTATAGTGTTGTGTATCATGATGATTAAAGTCAGATGTAAAAAGAGCGTTACCGTGGTAAATATATGACAAAACCCAAAAATCCAACTACGATAAAAAAAAATCTGTAAAGGCAAACAGTAATTCGCCAAAATTGACCAAATGTCGCTGCTCGCCATCTTGTAGTGCCTCTAGATAAAAGTTATAATGAAAACCCAATATTTGGGCTTGGCTTACTTGTTTTTTCATAAAAGTTAAGCTACGTCCGGTTCTCCATTTTGTTTCTAGGAAAATTTTTACTGAACACACTACTGTCAAGGATTCTTTTTGATATAGAAACATCGTTCTGTTGGCAAAACATTTTGGATATTAACAAAAAAAAAAAAAAAAAAGAAAAGAATGTTGTTTGGAAAGGACAACAGAAAACAACCTTAGGAGGTTTGTGTTAATCTCTAGAGATTGTAATTTTCAAATCAAAAGATTTAATTTCATAAATTCTTAAGTTAGGATAAAGAACTCTGGATGAAAATATCTTTCGCTTTCAAATGATAACCTCACAATGAAAAGGTTAATTGATCAAATGAATACGTCAAACTGGTCTTTCTATTTACATCTTTCGTCCTATATTGAGGATGTTCTTCTCTGTTTGTCTTTGTTAAAAACGCAGAGTTCTTCAATTTCCCCTTGTTCCATGATGGTATCCGTCCTCGGTTTGTATGTTTTGTATCTGGAATGAGGGATTTTAATGGATAAAGATCCAGAGAGAACTGTATGCTTTTGTCTTTCTGATCTCAAAGGACGCTAAAAAGAAAAAAAAAAGAGTCATTGACTTGAATGGCAGGATATGACGTCAAAGATACATGCAACACTAACTTCGAAATCGTCTAGTTATAAAGCGGCCAAAAACTTCAAACTACTACTTTTGAATATGGTCGATTTATATCAATATTATTGAAACAGTAAAGTTGGCAATACTGTCTTATTTTTTAGTGAGATTTATTTAAACAATACAAAATTCCATATTGTATCTATCATGCACGCAATTAGTTGCATTGTTAAGGATGTATTTTGGTCAGATTTCAGTCTTGTTGAAATCTCGTTTAGAAATATTAAAAATTTATGGACAATGGCAATGCATTTTTAAAATATATGTACACCATAAAATTGTTTAAAACAATTATGAAAATCTATCAAGTAGTTAATTAAGAATTTATGCCCTAAATTGCTGGTGAATTCAGGCTAGATTTTCTGAAAATAGGGGTTGGGCTTAAAAAGTCATCTCATGAAAGAAATATTCACTAGTCATTCATTTTTGCTTTCCTAAAACATTTGATTAGATATTTTGCGCATTAAGAAACCACAAATCAAATGAGTTTTAACCATCAGCTGCAAGAAAAATCAGCATTTTATGGAAATTTGGAACGGCAAAAAATGCCCCTAAAATACATGAAAATGGGACAAAACTTTCTTATATCCACACGTATTCAATTTTACCAGATTCAACTTATCAGAAAGTATAAGAAAAAGTTTAATACTTTAAGTTGATTTTTTTCCATGAAAATAGTCAAAATTTGGGCAAAAATGTTATTGACTAAAAATGAACAAAATCGTCAAAATTTGTCATCTTTAAACGTATCTAGCAAAGAAAAATGCACAGCTACCTATGAATTTTTTAAATATATTGCCTTTGCAGTGTCAGAAAATTGCATAAATCAAGTAAATCTTTAAGAACAAAATTTGTTTCGATCAGACATTTCAGAGTTTTAAAATGTAGGTATCTTCAAAAGATAAGTAAATTTGCATTTTTTATTTTACTGCCAACAATAGAAAAAAATAATTACCATTTCAAAAGCATAGTGCAGAATTGTTTACGATCGTCGAAAGAGGTGTGAATTTTCTATATATAAACAATGTCCTTTTGGGTGAATATTGAATTTAATTGTGAAGAATAACAAACATTCACATGGAAACAAGACTATTCCTAACGCCGCCCATGATTACATTACTATATGTATGGATATAGACATGAAATCAAAATTACAAATTCCAGGCAATACATTTTGCTATGTCTGATGCGTGTTTTGTCTATAAAAGACCGTCACAGTTTACACAAAAGATTATAAATAACAAACATTATATCAATATGAATAGAAAGTAGAACGACAAAATCCAAAACAAAGAGCATTTAACCCCTGTGGTTTCCGGGTGGCGAATAGGCCATCAGCAGCGCTAAACCTGTCAGTAAAAGTCCCTTTAAAGAGCACTCAGAAACCTGCATGACATCGGGTCAGGCCGTTTTGCCCTCAAAGGGACTGGGATGTGTACCCCAAAATGGTTGAATGAGGCAGTCCTGCCATAATGAATGCCGGGATCGTCAGGCTATAATGCCGTAAACCTGACCGCAAACCATAATGGTGCACCATGTTAGAAAAGACGTCATGTTCTTCGCACATTAAAGAACCCTGCTGCAGGTCTTGGTAAGAGTAAGAACCGTAGGAGGCTAAATTACTCGTCCCTACCCAACATTTCTTTTTCCAGTATCAGTAAAAACTCTCCTTCCCGATCCTTTCCTCCACTTCATAATCATTTCATTTTCATTGTAACCCGTCTTTAATGTTCATCTTCTAGTTAAATCGCGCTGCTTGGGAGTAAAGATATAAAAAAAAAACTAACTAACTAAACGAATTATGCCGAATTGGATCTCAAACTATAATTATTAGAAGCAAAGATGTTCCAAAGGGGAAAGCGGATGTAGAAATTCCGAAAAGGCAAAGACAAAATCGATAGAAAAAAATGGCACAAAAACTAAACACATACATTTCAATGAAATTGCAATCAGCAACATGAACACTAGAAGAACATATTACTACTGGAACGGAAAAAAAATCTACGTAATATCACGTGATCACGTTTTCCCTTCCTCCACGTTAAAAACCGATCGAACTCGGAAAGGACGTATTACTGAAACACTCTCAATGTGTCTAGTATTTTAAGAAATTCAGTATAGATTCAAAATATTTTCCTTGCAGTCAATTAAGTAAAATTAAGATCGTGATTAGTAAATTCAAGAGATAATACACTTGACACTACAGGATCGGCCTCGAAGATTAAGACGATTGAAATTTTCAACTCTTAACAACACAAATTAATTAAAATGTTAAGAAGATTATGTCCGACCGAGAGATTTTTGGCTTTACTAGAGGAACTGAAGTTGCAACTTCAACTTATACTTGAAGCAGGTAGAATCTTTAGGTAGAGTTGTGACCAATCTGAAAATTGCACGGATAATTTTATAGCTTTTATGTGTTCTTTAGCCGTGGAAATTCAAACTCTATTACCAATGCTTACACCAGCCAAGTTTCATGCAAATAATTGTGCTACGTCTGATGCGCATTTTGTCTGATATTCGAACTAGACTCATTCATGTCATTAGAGGCACTCTACACAAAAAAAAATAATTTGTCAACACTGTATGATTACGAAAAGCATAAAACAATAAAAACCAAAATATACCGAACTGGAACTTGTTTCTCAATGTTCTATATAGCAACTGTTACATTATTTTTACAGAGCACAATTTGCATGCATATGAAACTATCATATTTTCGTGTTTGCACCTCTTTGCATGGGCTTTTCTATTTATTTCGTCAGTTTTCAGTTTTGTTGTTTCTTTCATTTAAAGCTATCTATATTACCATGTTGACTGAGGATTGTGACATCGTCCTGTCGTAGGAGTACGAGATGTTTTCAGTGTGTTTCCGTCGACAGCAGCAAAACAGGAGGGTGCATGTAAGCATGATAGAGGTACAACAGCAGACCACAGCTATTACCAGGAAGTTAGAGTGGAACTGAATTGTGATCTCCGGAACTGGTCCTGATAAAGTCGTTGTTACAGGCGTGGTTGATTCGTGGAATATATGACCTAGAGCAAAAAATCACAGACAGATATATTGAGCAACGATCAATGTGTATACACGAAATGATAAAACATGCTTTATAAAACAAAATCGTCACAGGAACAAAGGGGTACAAGTGTAACATTTGATTAAATCATTAGCTTTACTTTTTCCAAAGGATCCACATTTTTATAATCTAATCATTGGCTTAATTTACTTTTTCAAAAGTTTGATAATTCAACCCTTAACTTTACTTGTCCTAACGTTTGATTCTCTGATTTTCTAATTTAATTGTCAATATTACCCCTTGGTAAAAATTGGCTAAAGGTATGCAAATTGATTATATTAATAAACATTATATTATTACTTTAAGTTAATGGAGCATTCGCTGTACACATTGTGGTGATTAGACAGGTCTGGTTTTCAAAGTGGTGAACCTTTGTACTCATAAACAATAATGAATAATTCTGTTTCTTCTACGCACAAATTACGCACAATGTCAGGCCTAGAGTTTTTAGGTCGCAAGTCCTTAGATTACTTTATTGTATGAATGATGACGGGTTGTAAAGTAAGTTTTCGGATGACAGCGTTTTAAGTATTAAAGTCAGCTCAGCCCTTAAATTATGTGTACATATTCATTATATCTAAATTGCATTTTATAGTCAGAACGATTGAAGTTTCCTGGTTCCAGTTATTTATTTAAAGGTTATACATAAAAAAGTCACGTCGTATACATGTTTTTTTTTTTGAATTATGGCGATGGATAATTATGTAGTTGTTAAATCATGTTATAAATCTAGGACCATAGTTTGATTAATTAAGCGTTTGCTGTTGCATGATTAAAAGACAAAAATATCTGTTAGTGTTTAAATTTTATATGACAACTTTATCTTGTCATGTGTCAATAGATGACGACAATAACGGTCATAACAAACAGAGGACAGAACAAGTCTGCGATCCTACGTGACTGTAAGGAAGTCCGCTTCTTATGAAGGATGAAACAGGTGCAAATTAGTGCCAGTAGTTAGATGAAAAAAAAAAACAAAAAAAAAAAAAACAAAAACAAAAACAAACAACAAACAAACAGTACAAATAATATTATGTTGTCTATAACTAAGCTTTATTGATATTTCGATGATTAACTTTGCTCTTCTGCGTTCGGTTTACTAGCCTCATAAATATCAAAATAAGTTATAGCATAATCGACTTTAAACAGTTCATTGGAATTTTTTATGATCTGCATTTGAATTTTATAGAAATGATACAACGTATATATTACATGTTAGCATAACTTTCTGTCTTTGTTACAGGGAATGTTTGTAATCAGGGATAATGTGCATTCCTTGGAAAAATTGGGATCGATTTCATGGAATCACTTGCCATTTCGGGAAAAAACATTTACCCCTAAAAAAAACTAGGGATTATACGTTATCCGTAAAATGAAAATTGAATATAAAAGGGTTTATCACTTCATAACCATTAGTGTTATTCAACTAAACAAACTCAATAACGGAATCGGAACTTTTAATTAGTACCTGATACGACATTTCACCAGATTATAATATGAATCTGGAATATAATCATTCAATTGACCCTATGTTTTTTGCTCACTTTTTACGATTCAGTTATTTCCGTTGATTTTCTAGAAATTATAGCATCATTGCTAAATTATTAGCTCTTTTTTAACAGTTTAGCAGCTTGGGGGGAACGCCTTTTTCCGTTTCACCTATCTACCCCATGTTTGTTCAATACCGTTTATAGTAGTTCCGAACACAGTAATGTATCCGTTTGAAGTAGCTGTATAGCTGTAGCTTCCTGCTTATGTATTAGATATATGAGGGGTTTTTAAGTAAAAAAAAACAAGAATGATATCGTCTTATCTTTGCATACTTGAGACATCTATCCTGACATCTTTTGTCATTTCAAGATATTTTTTCTTTTTGTTAATGATTTTATTTAGGTACACTACCGTTGTCTGGATCTAAACTTAGGTGCAAAGCTTTATACAAGCAGGTGCATCTATGAGAACATCATATTAAGGTGTTCACACTGGAATTCGAAATTACAACAAAGTTCCAGACAACAAATTTGCTACGCCTGACGCATGTTAATCTATTCAAGACTCATAAGAGGCGCTTTATCCAAAGATTGAATATGCCAAACACTATATACGAATTCTAAGAACATGCATATAGAACAATAGAACCAAAAATGCCGAATTAAACCAAATATATTACTAAGATCAAACCATGTATATGTGTACCTTAGGGTTTTGAAAATTTACAAATTTAAACGGGTAATTCACACGTAAACCCTGAAAACTATATATATGAACCAATTCAACGACTCTATAAACTTTCTTTGGATAAAAAATTAAGCTGTACAAAATGTAAGTTTACTTTCTTTTTGACCCTCAACATCAAAATACTTGAAAGGAACACTGGAAAAACTTTTCCCCTGATTTTGAGTTTTTTTCTCCTTCATGTCAGATACGCAAATTAACAGAGTTACAATTTTTATGTCGCCTGCAACGTGTTGCAGAAGCGATATATAAGGGTTGTTACTTTGGCACTATCTGTCGTCTTGCGTCGTCCTGCGGCGTCACAAAAATTTACGTCGCAGTTTTCCAGGCAACTACATGCCACAGCCTCTTGATATTTGGTATGTTGCTTCATCGCATAGTACTATAAGGTTTAAAGCGATTTTATGCCTGAACAATAACTACTTCTTGTATGACGAATACTTAACATTTTATATATAATGGACATAAATGCCAGATTTTCGTCGCAGTTTTCTGGGTTACTACATGCCACAGCTTTTTGATATTTGGCATGTAGCTTCATCGCATAGTACTATTAGGTGTAAAGCGATTTTATGCCCACAAATTTGCTACTTCCCGTTCACTGAATACTTAAGTATTTATCTATTATGACCATATATATATACAAAATTTTTCGTCGCAGTTTTCTGGGTAACTGCATGCCACAGCTTCTTGATACTAGTATTTGGCATGTAGCTTCATCCCATAGTACTTTAAAGTGTAAAGCGATTTTATGCCCGAAATTTGCTACTTCCTGTTTATGGATACTTAAGTTTTTATGTAGTATGACCATGAATAGGTTTCTGGGTAACTGCATGGGCTACAGCTTCTTGATATTTGGCATTTAGCTTCATCCCATAGTACTTACTATAAAGTGTAAACAATTTTATGCCGGAAACATTGCTACTTTCTGTATACCAAATGTTTTAAGACGCAGGCGAAATACGTCTTCCATTCTAGTTTTCGATAAAGATAATAATATCCCCCCAGTAATTACAAATATTTAATTTAAACCCCAATATTTTGAAACATTATTTGACAAACCTGCCGTGTCCATCCTTCCATCTATCAGATGTAAATATAAATTGTTTACAATCATATTTATTTAAGAAAGGCGATTTTCACACCTACTGTACGAAACAAACAACTACAAAACAACAACAAAGCGATTGTTCTGGAAATGCCAACATACGCTAATAGATTTAAAAAAAAAGAAATTCTACAATAAAGTCGTTCAAGTTTTCGCAGGTAAAACATATCTTAAAATTATAAATCCTTGATTCCTTGAAGGAAAGCAAGTAAATCATGGAAGTAACAAAATTACCGAACTTGGAGGATCAATCCCAAATGTCGAAGAGAAAAAAAATGATACACCAGAGTATCGCAATAGTCCTGATTTGGTACGGGCATTTCAAAATAAATGATGGGTTAAACCATGTTTTATGGCGCGTCAAAACATCTCCCTTCCATTGCGGTTTAAATAAGTTTAAGTATAATACTCCTAGAAAAAAGAAACTGTGCATGTCTATTGGAAAATTGTACCCCAATTTCTTTTAATCAGAAAATCGTAAAAAAAATGCAGTTATCGAGTTGAATTTTTTTATGAATGTCGAGGGGACCATGCAGATCATTTTTTAGGTAAAAATCCGAAAAATTTAGAATTCAAGTTTCTGAGATTTTTTCCTTTTACACTTTTTTACCTCAAAAATACAAAATCAAAATTTTAACCCAAAATGTAAGCTGTTAACTTTCCACCACTAAAAGGAGAAACGTTTTAGGTGAAAATCAGTTTAGAAAACTTAATTTAAAAAAATGTGTGTTGTTTGAAAATGTGATTTTGTGAATTCCAAATTGACACTACCTGCAAACAAAACATCTCTTAGGCGCTTAAAAATGAAAATTTTTGTCAAGGTCATTTAGGAAAATGATTTTGCAATTCTTTTGTAATAAAATGAATCAAATACTAAATAAAATGATGAATTTGTGATTTTATGGCGCGTTAAAACCTTTCCCTTCCATTGCGGCTTTAAATAAGTTTAAGTATACTCCTGGAAAAAAAAACTGTGCATGTCTTTTGAAAAATTGTACCCAAATTTCACTTGTCTTGTGACCCTTGTCTTAAATAATAGAGAATTTGTGATTTTTCAAAGTGATTAACAGTTTCTTTTGTCAATTAGTATAATATATAGTTATAAATCTTAATTTTCTATGGCCAAGGAATGTTTTTAAGATTGTTTATCTGTAAGAATATATTGGAAATATACCAACTGCGAGATGATCTCTGGTCCACGTTGGTAACTGTTTTTTCTCTATTCTAATGTCACAAAGTGTAAATTGTGATTAAACTAATTCCACCTTTTAAATGATATTTAAATTGTAGATGACACTTATTTTCCCCCATCTTATAATCTCGCTGGTGTCTCATTAAAACAAAACAACAACAGATAACTACCCTTTGTTTATTGTATAAAAGAAACAGAAAAGTATCTTTCTTAAGGCACAGGTGAAGGCAGAGTGTCGCCTTTGTATCCTGCTACGGCATTTTTCGCGCACATAGTTGCCATTAGATTTCTAGTTTGGATTGTGGCACTGCCAAGATGAGGAAAGACAGTACAATTTTTTAAAGTTTTCAGAGGATGGTCTACCGGAAGCGGTTCAGGGGATGTCACATCAAGCCCCGCAGCCATAATTGTACCTGTCTTTAAGGCATCGTACAGGTCTTCTTGATTTACAAGCACACCACGAGATGAGTTGATAAAAATAGCATCATTTTTCATTTGCTCGAATGCAATTTTGTTGAAAAGACCCTTGTTTCCATCGTTCATCGAACAGCAAGCGATGACAAAATCAGAGTTTCTAAGAAGGTGTTCAAAAGGTACAAATTCTGCTCCTACTTCTGCTGCCCAGGGTTTCTCTGAATTTCCCGAATACAAGATCTTTGATACACCAAAAGGTTGTATTCTCTTGGCAACAGCAAGCCCGATTCTACCGAGTCCGACGATCCCTACGGTGCTCCCACTGATTTGTTTACCACCTAGCCATGTTCCGTTTTCCCATCTTACAATGCCTTGTTGTACAGCTTCAAAGCCTGCAACGAAAAGAATATTACATGTATACAGTATTCAAATCTGCCGAACAAGCTATCCTCCTTTTATTTTGTTTTGCGCAGAAATAATTTCTGCTGCATTGGTATTTAACAGGCAGTTGTTAAAACAAGTTTCAAGAAGTTCTCTATATCCTTCGATGGTTTCACAATGCATTGTCCAAATGTGGTGAATGGTCAACCACTAAGCCATATCAGTAGAAAGATTGAAACTGAGGACACTGGAGATCAGAAAAAAATATTGAAAACAATACAACAAAACACAATTAAAGTGCAATGTTCAAGGACGAGAACTCCCTATTAAAATGGAAACAAGCTTAAACTCAAAAGCTGAAGAAAGGTATTAAGCAGTTCATGCAAATAAAACAAAAATTTCTTATTGGTGTACATCCAACTTCAACCTCAGCTGTATATGTATATGGTTAAAGATTTCTTGAATAAGTGCACGACAAATCTGCACAAAAAATAAAAGAACAAACGTTAGTGTGCTTCAACCGAAACGCATCAGACGAGTTACCTTCCTTGATCCTCCTTGAGGTTGCTAGAAGGAGAGTAATGGTCAGTTCTGCCGTCGCCTCTGTAAGGACTCCCGGGGTGTAACCTATGGCTATACCTCTTCGTCGACATTCCGGTATGTCAATATGCTCAAGGCCGACTGACATCGTGGAAACAACTTTCAACTGATTGCCTTGAAAGATAATAATGTAATACTTAAATAATATCAACAGAATGTTCCTATAACCAACAATAAACCAAATTAACATGTAATAGAAAATTAAAATTACGAGATGCGGAATGAGGGTACGCGACACGCCAGCTCACACGACAGGCGGCAAAGTAAAAAAAAACACAATGGACAACCGCAAGCAGCCTTCAACGCATGGCATTGAAAAGAAAGCAAATTATGTAGATGCGTCATAAGTCTAACCTACAACCAATAGCTAATGAAATAATTCAGTATAAAGTGAAAACTTAATTTATAGGCTAAATTCCGCCCCTACCAACCTCTCTCCTTTTCCTGTGGATTTTAAAAATTTACCGGTCCTTTGTGTCCCACCCCACCCCAATATTTCATTCATCATCATCATTTCATGTTCATTTAATCATCCTTTTCATGTTCATCGCCTGTAGATAACTGTATAGCGTTGCACGGGCGTAAAACACCAACTCACTTACTCACTCACCCACTCAAATGTTAATTACATACATGTGGCAAACTTCGCCGCCTCCGTCGTCGGAAAGTTATTCTAAAAAATTCGCCTTTCGATACTTTTCGTAGCAAGCGAAAAAAAAACTAACTAACGCGGGACCCCAGCGCGGGACAAACGTTTCAAGGTATGTATCTCTCTTTCATAAATTGTCAGTTATCTCCACTGAATTCTGCTTTATATTTAGAGCTACATCTCGAAATTGACTCTCAAGGAAGACTTTCAACAAAGCTCTATGACTTCAACTTTCCAAACGTAAACTTTCCCTTTTTGTGTAGCAACATTCCGTCCGCTCCTGCTTATGGAGTCTTCGTATCACAGTTGATTCGTTACTCCAGAGCTTGCGGGAATTTAATATCGATTTCCTTGGCAGAGCGTCACGTTTGACACAGAAATGGCTGACAGAGGGTTATGTTGCTCCACGGTTGCTGTCTTCACTAAAGAAATTTTACGGTAGACACCGTGCACTTGTAGACAAATATATGGGATTTCTATCTGTCAAATGAGTGCAGATGTTGGTTTGTCGTAGAAATTTGTTTTGTCTTCCTTTACCGGATTGGACACACTGAATTGAAAATTAGCAACACGACGAGTGTACTATAGCAGGCAGCAACTCTGCCGGAGCACCTTAGATCACTCTTGTTACGACTTGAGTTCGCGTTGTTGGTTTCCGTTCGATTCATTTTGTGTTTGTTTCTTCGTGCTGTTCTTGTTCGTGTTATCCGGTTTCGTCGTTGCCTATTCAGACTTTTGACACTTGAATGACTCATTAGTGCCTCTTTGCTTCTTTCACAAGGCAGTCGGTATAATTCTCTGAATATATCATTTTACATGGTTAACACTGTTTTTTTTTTGTGTTTTTTTTTATATAAATTATTTGAAAGGCTTGTTGGGTCCTTCTACGCCTGATACGAAAACAAGTTGATCATAAGTATGATTGCGATTTTTTTTACCAAATAAAAACATAGAACTGAAGAAAAAACGATCCCCCACCCATAGTTACTAGTTTTAACAGTTCTGGTTCAAAAAGAATTTAACTTTATGCAAATAATGAGATTACTTACTTATGTGTATTATATTCAATCGGTTAGTAATTATATTTTAGCAGTGAAAAACATGTTTTCACTTCATGTGGCCTACCTGCAGCATCAAGGACTGCCTGGTCTACTCGGTCCGGTGGGTGAACAACTACAGCATCCGCCCCTTTAACGCCCTGTAACAAGGCTTCCCTGGTGATGAACCCATCTCCTGTCCACTCTTTGATTGCAAAAGTTTCTTCCAAGATTTGGCGACCCGCGGCGGGCACAGTTCTGGACAAAAATATTGTCGGTTTCGACATGATGAAAGTGTTGAATCAAATAGGTCAAAAGCTAGGACAAACTGATAATTTTCTGATCGGCATACATTTGTATCTATGTGCTACAGATATTCAAATAAGTGTACATGTAAATGCACCTGGGAAATGCACGTTAGTTCATGTAGCATTTTCTCACCCACTTTTTCGGAAAATTATATATGATAGACATTGGCTAACTTGATATGGTGTTACCTAAGTTCTTTTACAATGTTTATTATTCGTATTATCTAGATACAATTTAAGATAAATTAATGTAAAATATATATATATAAAAAGAGCTTGCATCCATGAATAATGTCAGACTACACCCGATCAATATTTGTTTATTCCGGAAATTTGATTTGAAGTCAAAATCTAGAACAAACGCATGTTTATTGGTCTTAGTGTCAACATTTAGTACATAGTCTCGATCATCCAGACGCTTTTAATGGCTGCGCCATAATGGTCTGGATTCATTCAACCAAATTTCTGTTACATACATAGTGATACATAGTGATTATTCCTGTAACAGGTGTCCCACAGACTCCTCTTCTACAGGCTCTTCTATTTCCTCTAAGTTTCTTGATGCGTGACTTCCGCAATATTTTATTTCCGCTCTATAATCATATACAATGTCTTGATCTTTCCAGTATTTATCCAATCTATTTTTAAACGTGTTTATAGTTGGTGCATTAACTACGCTTTCTGGCAATTTGTTCCAAATTTTTGAAGCCCTTATGCTGAAAAAGTTTCTCCTGGTTTCTAGTCTTCCCATGTAGCACGAACCCTTTTCAAAACATTTTTATTTGGTTATTTCTTAGGTCCGAAGAAACCGTTTTTAAAAAACATTTTTAAAACATTTTTAAAATGTTTTGATTTTTTAAGAATGATTTAAAACGGGTAATTAACGTTTCCTTAAAACAGATGGAAAATAGTTTTCTGAACTGTTTTTTGAAATGTTTAAAAAATGTTTTTCTAACATTTTATTCTACGTCTTTTTATAACAATTTTAAAACATTATTTTGAAATGTTATAATAACATTTAGAAAGCAGTTCCATATTATCTTTTCATAACGATTTAAAAACATATAATAAGAATGTTATAAAAATGTTTTTAAAACATTCAAAGCTTACATCTTTTCATAACAGTTTTAAAACATGTTTTAGAATGGCATAGAAATGTTTTTAAATAACAATTTAAAACCTTTTTAGAAGCATGTTTTTGATATGTTCTTGTCACATCTTACCTCTAACAAATAAGACAAGTTATAACGTTATGAATTCTATATAAAATTATTAATGAGTATGAACAGATTACAGTGATAAATATACTGAAATATCAGAAAAAAACTAAATTTTTATCTTATTTTAAAGTCCTTTTTTTTTATTGTTTGAAGTAATGTTTTTTTTTTACTTTTACTGATTTAAATTTATTCTTAATGTTTTGTTCTTGTTTTTTCTTCTTATTAGTATTTAAGGTTTTTTTTAAGATAAAGAATGATGGTAAATATTAAAACACACACATCTCTTTCCATTGTTAATTATCTTCGATGGCATGTTAGTTGTATAACACGAGCGATACTGTGACTAATTTTCTCAAGATGTCTGATAAGCAATTATCCTGAATCGTTATCAGTAAGATCACCATGGTAACCAGCTATTTGTAAGTTTAGTGGTTTGCCACACGCTGTGTGTTGGAGTCTTTATCAGTATAGATTTAACATTTCAAGAGAGAGGAAACACATCTTGATACACAGCTCTAAAAAATGTAAGTAGAATGATTTGTGTTATAAAAGATAGACTGATGTTAATTTTTATCATTCTAAATTTGCACATGATTCATCTTTAACCATTAGTTCGAGATTAGACTTTAATCCAATATCATGCTAATGGTTACTCTATGTTTACTATGTTTATTATATTGTACATTTATAAAGATACTTGTACTTTTGGTATATAAATCGGCATTTATTTATTTTTCAGAACAATGAAAACAACTATAAAATGTATACAGAACACCACAAGACTTGACAGATGATATTTTCCTGAAATTCCTATAAAAGTTATAATATGGATAACTCGTTGGCTTTTTTAAAGAACATCATATTCTTGTGGACTAAATTTGCGTTTTATTTCTTAATGAAGTTGCTTGTTGTGTAGTTTTCTCATTGTTCTATAAAGAATATGGCAGTTTGTTGTTTGATATGGTGATGTGACACGCAGAAGGTTCGATTAATCAGCTTTTTCGGGGACACCTCTAATTGGAATTCCCTTTATTATGCATATGCACTTTTGCATAGTTTGCTCAAATGTTTGTCCCTCATTCCTTTGTGGACTTTAATTTCTTGGGTTTTATGTTCTTTTGTCAAGTCACTATCCAAAACCCTTAAGGATAATATGGTAAAAATACAGGATAAAAACATGCCTTAACAACAGTTTAAAAACAGTACAAAATATGTTTATAAAATGTTTCGAAAAAACAAGTAAAACACATTTAGTACAAACATTTCTGTAACGATTTAAAATTATGTTATTTTTATATTTATTAAAAATGTTTTAGAAAAACATTTTTAAAACATTTTAAGAAACAGTTTTTACAAACGTTATAAAAACATTTCTGGCACTCCACAAATTTATGTTTTTAAAACATTTCTTAAAAATGTTTTCAGTCCTTTTAAGAAAATGTTTTAATAACATTTTTATAATGTTTTTGTGTTAGCTGGGTTGGTCTCTGTTGTATTATTTTATGTTGGTTTGTTCTTGTACTGTGACGGATGTTGGTGGTTTTTAGCATTTTGACACAGTTACACACCTCCGGGTCGTATATTCCGTGTGTGATTTTAAAGAGCTCTATCATGTCGCCTCTAACTCTCCTGTAGCTTAGCGTTGGTAGTTTTAGCTTTTTGAGCCTTTCTGCGTAAGAGAGATTTCCGAGGCCTGGGAGCTGTTTCGTAGCTCTTCTTTGGACCTGCTCAATTTTGTCTATCAGTTTCTTTTGGTGTGGTGACCATACTGCGCAGGCATAGTCCAGTTGTGATCTTACCATTGCTTTATATAGAGGAATAAAAGTTTCAATGGTTAGATTTTTGAAAGACCTTCTAATGATTGCAAAGATTGAATTTGCTTTGTTGACTTTCTCACTGATGTGTTTCTCAAATGTTAGCTTATCATCCACTATTACCCCTATATCTTTCTCTTCATGAGTTTTGCTGACATTCTTCTCCATTAGTGTATAGTTGAAGTTTTCCTGTACTGTATTTGCTCTTCCAATTTCCATATGTTTGCATTTGTCAGGGTGAAACTTCAAAAGCCAGGTATTACTCCACTCTTCTAACTTATTTAAATCCTGTTGTAGGGTTTCTCTATCTGATGTTTTATGAATTTCTCTATATATTTTTGTATCGTCTGCAAAGAGATACGTTGGTGAGTCAACAATGTCTGGAAGGTCATTAATATAGATCACAAATAGTAGAGGGCCTAAGACAGAACCTTGCGGTATCCCTGATGTCACATCTTTCCAGTCTGATTCTTTTCCATTTACTATCACTTTCTGTTTTCTCTCAATTAGAAAGCTCTTGACCCATTCTGTTAAGTTCTCACTAATGCCATAGCTTTTGAGTTTACCAATTAGCCTGTTATGTGGGACTTTATCAAAAGCTTTTTGAAAATCCATATAAATACAGTCTATATTTGTTCCCTTAGTTTCTAAAGCTTCTGTCCACTTGTCCAGTACTTCTAGTAGTTGCAAGGAGGTTGATCTCCCAGAGATAAATCCATATTGTTGACTAGAGAAGAAATGGTTTTCCTTCATATGTTCTATTATGTGATTCCTTATAATTTTCTCTAGTAACTTGCAAACTACTGAGGTCAGGCTAACTGGACGGTAGTTTCCAGCTAATGATTTGCTCCCTTTCTTGAATATGGCACTGACTCCTGCTAATTTCCAATCATTTGGTACGGTTTTCCCATCCAGTGAGCATTCAAAAATGAGTTTTAAAGGAGTAGCTATAGATGATGCTAGTTCCTTAAGTAGCCTAGGGTGTAGCTCGTCAAGTCCTGGGGATTTGTCTATTTTAAGGTTCTCTAACAGTTTTACAATCATATCCTCAGTTATAGACAAGTTTGGCATTGGCCGCTTTGGGATTTTATTAGGCAATTGGGGTATTTCTCCCTCTGGCTCATTAGTAAAGACACTGGTGAAGAAATTTGCTAGTATATTTGCCTTCTCCTCATCTGAGCTCGTTTTGGGTGACTTTGTATTTTCAGGGTCTATATGTAGGTCTCCTATTCCATCCCGTGTTTTTAGTTTAGACTTGATGTAGCTCCAGATAACCTTTGGATTTTGCTTGGCTTGTCTACTTAGATCCCTTTCATATTTCTTTCTTTCTTTGTTTACATCGGATTTGACTTTATTCCTTATTCTGTTGTATTCTTGTCTTAGCATAGGGTCTTTGTTTCTTGTTATCCTCCTGGCTAGATTATTTTTCTTTCTAATTTTCTCTCTCGTTGATTGATCAATAGGAAAGGTATTCAGTTTTTTGCCGTTACTAGTTACCTTTCTCTTGGGTATATATGTGTCCTCCATCTTCTTTAATTCCTCTATGAATGAATTCCAATTTTCATCTATGTTTTTGGTAGACTTGATTATGTCTTTGAATTTCTTTGTTGAACTCTTTATATTTTCCCTTGTTGAATTGTCGCTTCTCTTTTGTTTCATTTTTGAGGTTGGCATAGCAATTAAAGTTGAATGTGATAACACAGTGGTCACTTTTGCCCAATGGACTAGAGTATTCCAGATCGGATACCATGCCCTCCTCGTTTGTTATAATCAGGTCTAGTATCGAGGGTATATCCTGTCCTCTCCATCTTGTTTCTTTCTTAATGTTCTTTCTGGATTTGGGAAAGATTTTGATTGGTCGGAATTGGGAAGGAAATGACGCTAAAAATGTGTCGGAGAAATTTGGAAAATCTAAATTTAGGAACACAGACATAGGAAAGCCCATTGAAAATAATATGGCTGCGCCCATGCCACAGTCGCCTCAGGTAAGAAATGTTTGAGAAATGCTCATTAATTTATGTAAACGATTGTTTTAAAGTGTGAAAAGTTCTTTACAAATATTTAAACATTGAAATGCTTGTATTTTATGAATGAACCGGTAACTAAATACTCTGAAATTACTATCTCAATTTGTAAACAAACATAAAAATTTTGGCATGCTCATGCAAATTATAATATTGTTCCATTGACAGTAAAGTTATAAATAACATGTTTTTTAGTTGTCAGATGAAGAGATGGAGGTGGCATCGCACCCTAAGACTAAGAACAGAAATATTGTGCCCATCACTCATTGAAAATGTACTTTGATAATGACCCAGTGCAAAACTTATGTACATTTTTACATGTACATGATGTTCATACAGAACTTAGAGTCGAGGCTTGAAACATTTCATTTGCCATCAGATTTGGACGCAGTTGCCAGCACCACTTAGATTATTTGCCAATGGTTTGGTTATTTTAGAAGATAATTAGATGTGAAATAAGTGTATAAAATACATGTACAGCCTGCCTACATGTACATGTACATGCAATGTATTAACTGAGCTTTAATACTGAAAAAAAAAGAAAGAAAAAGAAAAAATAACAAAAAATTGGTCAGACTTAAATGAACATTTACATTCAAATTAACTAATTGCATGACATAGGTAAATGTGTGATGATTTTAGAAACAAAGACAATGAAAGAAAAAATATATAGACATAATTTATTTTCCAAAATTTTATGGTCCCTCAAAGGGCAGCATCATTCCAATGGAGAATTAGATATATGTTTGCAAACGAGTTTCCAATAAAACTTATCTGTTAAGACACTTAATTCATATGTATATTCCAACATGATGATCTTCATTGCTAAGTATCTTCAATTTGTAAAACTTTTTTTTGCAGGATGCACTGATTAGCTGTGAATTTACAGTCACTGTGGTAGATGCAGATGGTGCCAAACAAATGTGCCTCTGACAAAACTGAGAATTTTTAATGAAATGAATTTACTTTTTTCTACCGCCTGAAAATTTTCCTAGATTCGTCCTGAGAATCATTCATGATGACACATAAAAAAAGAAAATTTTGCCTCACTTTAAAGTTTTTGCTTAAGCCACTTTTATGGTTTTCCAAGACAAAGACAAGCTGACCAATGTACCCATCCCTCCAATTTGATAAACCACAGCCTAGTCTTCAGACTTATCTCTTATATACATATATTTTATCTATTTTAATTTAAAAGAATTAACAAAACACATAATCTTCTCTTTGTGCTCACCACTCTACAATACATTTTGTATTAGGTATTGGGATTGGCTTTCTTTTCATGCTCAATGAAAGAAGAGGGGCAAAAAGTGTTTGGATCAGTTAATTGGTAAAAATCAGGTTTACCTTCAAGTTACAGCTTCTTGACCATGAAGGAAGTATGGTATCATTATGAAACTTTATACATAATCATCAGGATATAAACTAACAGAAAGCACTATATCATTGTACCTGACTCAGACAGCTTCACATTGTTTATTAATCACAGAAAAAGAGTGTTTGCTTAGGTTTTCATTCTATGACAGAAATATGTTATCATCATTAAACTTGTACATATATACATCTGGATTTAAGCATACAAAAGTCTGAAATTGTAAATTTATACCCTTGCCATCTTTTTCATGGTTCAGTGTTAGCAGAAACAGACTCTAATCCAAGTTAATCATTCATTAAAATGGTCTACATCTCTTAAAACCAAATAAAAAATAATAATATTTGGAATAAGTGTACACGACACAGCCCACAATCAAGCGGCAATTCAGAAAAACCACAATGTACAACCACCACCAGCCTTCAAATAGGCAGTTCAAAATGAAGGTTGAAGCACCATAAAGTTGTTTTTAATTGAAATAAAAATTACAACAACGTTCCTGACAATAATTTGTTGTACATCTGGCATGTGTATCGTCTATTCAAGACTCATCATCGTGATCATAGGCGCAGGTAGGTCGAGTTCAGTCTTAATAAACGTTGTTGTAAGAATGCAAACTAAAAAGATCATTGAAAAATTACTGATACACATATGTGTTGTTTTGCATATTGAAGTACTTCACAAGTGAATGACAAAATGCGTTTAATTTGAAAGGGGATGACCCATGATGGTATTTTCCTTAGAAAAAATATTTTGATTTTAGCAGCAAAGATAGAACAACAAATTCTGAAGAGGTATTTCTGCTATGTATACATGAATATTGCTAATAATGAAACAATATATAACGTTCTGTCCTGGTGTCTTTCAAACTAAAACCCCACTTAACCATTTAGAAAATAGGAAGCAGAGGCTTGACTGACATGAAAAGGGGAGGCATGTTACAACTCGTGATAAAAAGGCTCACGGGGGGGGGGGGGTTACTTCCATTATAAAGTTAGGTCCATTTGTGTGGCCCAAAAGGGTCTACTTTTTGGGGTGTTCAATATGTGGAAATTTCAGATGTTGCATAAATGATAAGGTGTACTTTTCGCAAATGTCGCATATCAATTGAAAAAGAGTAGCCTACAACCAACTTTTGCCTCCTTAATGTAACCCTAACTGTACGTGCATTTGATAACTTTTGCCATTCAAACTTTGGTTTTAATAGAATATCTACATTGTACAAAATATGTCAAGTTAAAGCATATTCTGTGTAATTTTAAAGGCATTAAAATATATGAATGGGTGATTTTTTTTTAAGCAGGCGTATATATGAATGGGGTGGGTGTAAAATTTCTGGGCCGCACATCTCTACCCAAAAATACTTGGATTCCCCCCCCCCCCCGGTGGAAAAGCTATGAAATCAATCCCTTCAGTAGAAGCTGAGAAATCTGTTACAAAAGATAGTTACGGACAGACAGACAGACAAGGTGATTGCAATAAAGTCCTTCATTTATAACTAGTTAATTTGAGCAGCTGCTCTCAAATAAATACCCCCTAACAAAAACAGATCATTTTTTAAAATAGTAGGTGCATATATATTTACATTATGTTACAAATAGTGTGTGAAAGTTTAATGAAAATGCATTAGGGGGTTTAGGAGGAGTTGAGGATAAGTGATTGGTACCTTTTGTTGTGGAATGGCTAAGTCAATGGTTTGCTCTGGGAAACCCTAAAAATCGATCCGATCAAATTTGAAAATAAAAGGTGCACCTCTAGATTGTGTGAAAGTTTCATGAAAATCCATTGAGGGGTTTAGGAGGAGATGCAGATGAAGGGTACCCTATGGTATAACGGAAAGAAAGAAGGGCAAATACCCATATCACTATGTAACCCCCCCCCCCCACACACACACACTTTTCAAGCGGGGGTAACGTATAATAGTGTAGAAATAAATGATCACTTTGTTTAAATGATGGACCACAGCTAGGCATGCACAGATGCATTTATATTCACAATCAACAAAGATTTTAACTCCAGACAGTAATAAACAAAACAGAAAAATCTATAGCTTTCTACCCTCGGGGGGGGGGGGGGGGGGTACTTGAATTTTTTTTGGTGGGGTTCGGATAGAGGTCTTGAACCCCGACCCCATCGTTGACTACTTTTTCCTGAATATTAAACCCCATTGTAGACCAACATTCAAAATCATTCACCCCTTTGTTTGTTCCAGATGTTATTTCCTGCTATGCAATACTTAAATATTGTGACTAACGATGTTATTTATATAAGGATTATTAGGTAATCTTGAAAATGACAGGGAACCCTTATAATCCAATAAAGATGCTGACCAGCTTAATTAAGATTCAATTAAAACCCCATGGTAGAATTATCTTTACTCATTATAACCCCATTAGAGACTGAATTTTACACACCCCTTCAGAGACACAGTAAAAATTCAGTACATACCCCATTGTAGACAAAAATATGAAAAAAGTACCCCGTTTGTCAGAACCTCCCCACCACCCAATATATAGTGAGGGACACCCCCCCCCCCCGGGCATTTTACCCACATTCGTTTTTATTTTGTTTTCTGATACATTACTTTTACATATAGTGTTTGGTATTTTCAATATTTTTTGTAGAGCGCCTCTGATGAGTCTTAAATAGACGAAACGCGCGTCGGCATAGCAAAATTTATTGTCTAGAACTTTGTTGTAATTTTAATTTTACATATCAGAATTACGAACTGGGGGTTATTAATAAATTTATTCATATAAGACATGACAAATTACGACTTTCTATGAAAGAAAAATACCAATAAATATAACATGTAACTATATTGTTATTCAAAGTATAAAATTCCAACTCGATAACCATGTTCTCACGATATTTGTTTACATGTGTGGGACGTCCTATTTTCTGATCTACCGATCATGGTATCCCAATCTAATTATAGCTTATATTTTCCGAAGCAGCGCCCCTAGCGAACCAAGTTTTCTTTCATTGAGACCAGGCTATATATTTATATATAGACTGGGTTCGAGGCTATTTAGTACATTGGTATATTCAGGCGGCTTATTTACAACGACGCAAATATGAGCAAGAAAGTTGCAATTGTGAGTCCAATTTCTATCTTTTCATTGTTTGTATGTTTGTATTTTATAATCAAAATTATGTGAATAATCAATTGTGTGCTTATATTCCCACCACTAGCTAACAAAGTACGACAAATAGATGATATACCATCTCTTTGTACTTCTTACGTACTTGTTACGTGTACAGCTATGAGGGCGATTTCGATTTGAAATTCCATTTCCGCCTAGGACCAAGTGGAATTCCACCATACTCTGGATTTATTCCAGGGTTAGGGCGATCGGAATTTTTCTTTCCAAAAGATTAATCAAAGTACTAAAAGTACTGGTAGCCGCCGGGATACTCTACAAAACTTAAGGTCGTTCCTAACACCATTTTGACTTAGATATCGCCGCCAAATAAAAAGTTTAATTTTGATAAAACTTGTTAGTGTTTTATAGTATATTGTTAAAATAATAATTTTATTGCGAGCGTGTTGATACATGTATGTGAATTGATATGTTATAAAGCAACTCGACCATCAGCTAGCTTTTAATTGGCCAGTGACTGAAAGGTTGTCGTTCCTATGGCAAGGCTATCGTACATCCCTATTGCTGTGGCTAACCCGGCTAAATTTAATAGGAGAATTCGGGATATCGCGTATCGTGTTAAGGCGGTTTTCCGAATCTTTACCCTCATGACACAACATTTCGTTTTATTTACAGGTTACTGGAGCCAACAAAGGCATCGGATATGCCATTGTCCAGGGACTATGTAAGCAGTTTCAAGGAGATGTCTATCTAACAGGTAAAGACACTCAGTCTGTTACTGGGTTAGGTCAAAGAACGCCAATTTTAATTTTGATCCATGTTTACCCTCTTAAACATGCTTCAGTGATGATTCTCTTTTAGTACATTAAATAGATTTAAATCTGTTTGAACTAGTCTTTGTTTGCTAGTAACTTTCGCCAATATAACATATATATAAAGCAAACACGAGATATTATGTTTATATGATTAAACGTTCATGCAAAGTAGTAATTGAAACACAAACATGACCAACGCCAACCACAAACTCACGTCTTGGAACTTAACACAGGTGCCAAATACTTGCATCAGACCTACTTTGGAAGCTGCAGGGAAAACTAATGTAACCTTATCATCCCACTGACAAAATTGACCTGGGGGGAATACCATCATTCGAAGAGAATCTTTTGTCTGACCATTTTTTTCAATATACATCACACGTATGCAAGTCAAGTACCAACCAAATTTTTCACATTTTTTAAACGATTTAACATCAAGGATCAGTATATGTACATACAACAGACATTCAAATCGTTCAAGTAAAGATTTTTGCTCAATACACTCGAGTGTATGTGAGTCCTCTAAAATAAAGGAAGTAATACCAGACTATGCAGGCTATACTAGATTATTCATAAAGAAGTAGGCAACTCAAAATCAAAAGTTTAAAACCACCAAATAAAAAAAACCGAGGAACATGCACAATCTGTATTACTAATATCCATCTTGAAGTAGAGACTACACTTCAGGAAATACATATTGAGGTTTATTATCTTTACTGTCAGGATATGTCTGAAAGTTGTACAGTTTAGAACTACTTTGGCATTATTTTATTGTGAAAAAAGTCAATTGTTACCATAAACACGGCGCATATCAGTTTTTTGTCTCGCCTGCGACGAATAGTCGCGGAAGGCGAGACATAGGTATTACTTTCCGGCGGCGGCGTCGTCGTAAACTTTTTTGTAAGACTTTTGTGGACAATGAATTGCTTGAAAAGTATAATAACTAGGCATCTGATATTTGGTATACAGACAGTTCAGGTTATGGTCTACGCAACTGTCACCATGCCATGTGACCCTGACCCCATTTTCACGCTCTAGTGACTCTGTGAACTTAGGTCTTTTTTCAGGCCGTAAACTTTTTTGTAAGACTTTTGTGGACGATGAATTGCTGGAAAAGTATATTAGCTAGGCATCTGATATTTGGTATACAGACACTTCAGGTTATGGTCTACACAACTATCACCATGTTTCGTAACCCTGACCCCATTTTCACGCTCCAGTGACTCTGTGAACTTAGGTCTTTTTTCAGGCCGTAAACATTTTTGTAAGACTTTTGTGGACGATGAATTGATGGAAAAGTATATTAGCTAGGCATCTGATATTTGGTATACAGACAGTTCAGGTTATGGTCTACGCAACTGTCACCATGCCATGTGACCCTAACCCCATTTTCACGCTCCAGTGACTCTGTGAACTTAGGTAATTTTTCAGGCCGTAAACTTTTTTGTAAGACTTGTGGACGATGAATTGCTGGAAAAGTATATTAGCTAGGCATCTGATATTAGGTATACAGACAGTTTAGGTTATGGTCTACGCAACTGTTACCATGCCATGTGACCCTGACCCCATTTTCATGCTCCAGTGACTCTTTGAACTTAGGTAATTTTTCAGGCCGTAAACTTTTTTGTAAGACTTTTGTGGACAATGAATTGCTTGAAAAGTATAATAGCTAGGCATCTGATATTTGGTATACAGACAGTTCAGGTTATGGTCTACGCAACTGTCACCATGCCATGTGACCCTGACCCCATTTTCACGCTCCAGTGACTCTGTGAACTTTGGTCTTTTTTCAGGCCGTAAACATTTTTGTCAGACTTTTGTGGACGATGAATTGATGGAAAAGTATATTAGCTAGGCATCTGATATTTGGTATACAGACAGTTCAGGTTATGGTCTACGCAACTGTCACCATGCCATGTGACCCTGACCCCATTTTCACGCTCCAGTGACTCTGTGAACTTAGGTCTTTTTTCAGGCCGTAAACTTTTTTTGTAAGACTTTTGTGGACAATGAATTGCTGGAAAAGTATATTAGCTAGGCATCTGATATGAGGTTTACAGACAGTTTAGGTTATAGTCTACGCAACTGTCACCATGCCATGTGACCATGCTCCCATTTTCACGCTTTAGTGACTGTGAACTTAGGTCTTTTTTCAGGCCAAAAACCTTTTTTGTAAGACTTTTATGGACGATGAATTGCTGGAAAGTTATAATAGCTAGACATCTGATATTGGGTAAACAGACAGTTGCCGTTATGGACAACGCAACTGTCACCATGCCATGTGACCATGACCTCATTTTTACGCTCCAGTGACTCTGTGAACTTAGGTCTTTTTTTCAGACAGAAAACTTTTTGTAATACTTGTGTGGACAATGGATTGCTTGAATAGTATAATAACTAGGCATCTGTTTTTAGGTATACAGACACTTTTTGTGTTTATATCAAGAAATGAAAGCTTAGGTAGTTGATTTTAGTGATGGTGCCGGCAGGCGAGACATACTTTTAGTGGCCACACTTGTTTTTAAACTGTCAGGATATGGAGCAGATGATCAACAAGTCAACTGTCTGATTGAAAACAGTTAAGAACTGTCGAGTGTTGAACCAGGGCTTGTCAACTGTCAACAGAACAGTTTTTTTTCTATAGAACTGACAACAACTGTTCTGTTTCTTTCCTCGGGTACTGTCTACCCAAGGAAGTCGTCAAAAAAGAGAAAGATTGCTTACAAAATGCAAATGCTTTAATTGTTAATAGATTACTTTACATGCTTAGAAGTGAGATTTTAGTTTTCTTCCGTAAATGACTCTTTTCAGTGTGAGATGACCAGGTTGAGATGCGAGCACGTGCAGCGATCTCACACTGGTCAATTAACCAATAATAACCACCGGTACTGATATTGATCGATGATGTCGACCAATGCAATACAATGTTATTTTTTAACTTTCGATTTTTAGAATGAAGTCACCTAAGGTTTCAGAATGTAAAAATTTAATTTCTCGCGGAAGAAATAGGTACTTACACGCGTTCTTGGAAAACCGGCAATGATCTTTCACTCGTGATAGAATTTTTTTGGTTTTTGACTCGTTCCGCTGCGCTCCACTCGCAAAAAGACTGACAAATTCTATCACTCGTGAAAGATCAGCCGGTATTTTCCAAGAACTTATGTAAGAACCTATAAAATATTGGTTAATTATGGGTTTTCATTTTTCGTTCACATGCCAATACTTTAATTTCATATTACACTACATGCTTCGAGGTGAGATGTTGGGTAATATTTGTTTTAAATATTATGGCTTTTCATAAACAAGACCGTCACTAAGCTCAATTTGTTTGCAGGTCGAAGCGAAGAAAGATGCAAAGAAGCAGTAGCCAGTTTACAAAAAGAGGGGCTATCTCCCAAATGGCACACATGTGACCTTGATGACCAAAGTACCATGGTTAAATTAAGGGACCATATCAAAGCTGAATATGGGGGTATTGATATCTTAGTTAACAACGCAGGCATTGCGTATAAGGTATATTTGGATTATGTTTGATTTTCTAATATGAATATTTCACATCTTGATAAAAACCACCAGGAAAAGCTCACGCTGCTGGAGCACCAGAGTTATCTCGTTAGCTTAACGCAAGTTTGCAATGCTGATTACTAACAGTTTGGTTGTTTTTTTGTGTGTGTTTTGTGTGTTGTATGCTTCTTTGTATTATTGTTGTAGTTTTCGATGCATAATTCTAGGATCTTTGCTGCTTATATCAATTTAATTAAAGAACTTTTCATCAGATTGTGTGATATTTAGAAACCTTCTCCTTTAAGCACTGACATCTTGACTTCACTAGCCAAGGGTTAAAATTCGCTATCTCTCATCTTCACCCTTGGCAGATCTGGCCATGAAGATGAGCAACAGCGGATCATAACCCTTGGCTAGCGAAGATGAAGCACTGATTGCTTTACAATTAACTTCATAGACCAGCAAATATAAACACTTGGCGTTTATAGATAAACAATTTTTGTTCCAACAAAAAGAAGAAACTTTATTTTATCTAATGTTAAAAAAAGCGTAGAAAAATATTAAAGAATTTAATATTGTACAATCATGCTAACATGTTTGATATCTTTTAGAACGCCTCCCCTGCACCTTTCAGTGAACAGGCGGAAGTTACAGTAAAGACCAATTTCAACGGTACACTTAACGTTTGTGAGGCGTTGTTTCCTCTTCTCCGACCACATGCCAGGTGGGTTATGCAAGGTTCTTGTAAAAAGTTAGATTTGTGTATAAGACTATAGAAATGTTTCCTGCTTTTAAATAAATCAGTACATGTCAGAAAAAGCACGCACAGGTTGTATTATTTAATCATTATATGTTCTTATGGTTGAAAACTGTAACTTTGTCATTTGAATTATTTAAAATCACTATTTTAATTATATTTTATGTAATATTTCAGGGTTGTAAATGTATCAAGCATGGCTTCAGAGATGTCCATTGCTAAGTGCAGCCCTGAGGTCAAGGCAAAGTTCTGCCGAGGGAACTTAAGTATGGATGAACTTAAATCTTTGATGAACGAGTTCATAGCGTAAGAAGTTTTATTAAAATGTACCTAACGCAGGTTCAGTGTGTAGGACCCGTAAAACTCCTTGCAAGTAGGCTAAACTATCCGGCCTTTCCCACCCCTTTCTCAGTAGAGGTTAAAGTTCCCATTCTCATTAGCTTCTGTCCCCATTCCACTTCGGTCTTTATCCTTCCATGTTCATTTTCCTGATATTGCCAAATTCTGTGTGACAGTAAAGCAATCTTCATCTTAACCAAACTTTTATGAAAGCTTGTCGTAAGAGGGCAACCCAAGGGTTGGAAAGAGGAGTTGATATTTACGTGAAATAAAAAAAATGTTTGGGTACTTTTATCTTCATGCAATTGCAAAACACAGTCATACTGTTTCTTTTGCCTATCTTTAATTCAATGAAACTGTGTTTACCTTAAATTACAGAGCGGCAAAGGATGGAAGCCACCAGAAGAAAGGATTCTCTAATTCTGCTTACGGGATGTCAAAAGTGGGTGTGTCAGTGATGACATTTATACAACAAAGACAACTAAACGGCGATTCTAGGGAGGACATCGTCATCAATGCTGTAAGTCTAAGTGACGTGTTGGACTATCTATTCAGCGTATTGTTTCTTTGTTTGTGAGAAAAAAAGGGTTGCTTATTAGTTAATGGATTTTTTTCTTTGGGATGGAACATTAATTATAATAATTTGGTATGAATTAAGTTTTTAATGTATTGAAAGTAATACTTTCTTTCCGGTAAACTTCTTTAATACAGCCGATCTTAAATGTACCCATACAAACTCATCTTTAAGGTTTACTTTTTTAAAGTTGCATTACTTTAATGGTAGTTGATGTTCAATGTGTTCTGAATGAATTTGCATTTAACTGTTCATGGATAAAAACCCTATTTTCCTAGTTTTAACATGGATAACTATGACTTTATTCTTTATTGTAGTGCTGCCCTGGATATGTTGATACAGACATGTCTTCGCACAAGGGAACTAAAACTATACAACAGGGTAGGTTTTACTGTGTACACATGTAAATAACTCTCATTGTATTGCAAAGTGTCAATATCCTTGTACTTGAGTTTACTTCCTTTTCAATTGTATTATATTTAGTTACAAGAAAATCTTCCTGGAAGCTTTGGTTTCCTCCAACAAATTGCTTAGTTCAAATAACGCTGACGAGGGGGGATTATACACCATACATTAATTAACCGTTAAATTGACTTCTTAATCCTAAGTGTTTGAAGTATTTAACAATTTTGCTTTATATAAAACATAAATTGAGTTGCAATTAAGCATATTAGAGTTAAAAAAATTATAAGAATGATAAATATAACAAATTTTCATAGAAGTTCAACATAAAATATTTATCAGATCAATTTTGAAAAATATAATCCAAAATATACCATCCCACTAAAATTTAACATGCAGCTACTCATGGGGACAAATTAAGGGTTAGGATAGTTTTTATAAATATTTACACAACAAACTCTAATAGTTAAATGATAGCTCCATGGTTCCACAGTAATATTTTAAAATTGATGTTTAGCTCTGTCCCTCCTTCTGTCCGTCAACTTTTATGCACCCACTACTCCTACATGGCTTGATGGATTCTTTTTATTTGTTGTAGGTGCTGACACGCCCCTCTACTTGGCTCTACTACCACCAGGTACAACCAGCCCTAAAGGCAACTTTGTATCAGAGCGGAAAATCAAGAATTGGGGATCATGACTTCTACAGAATCAATTATAACATTATTTTCTACACAATATATAATCATTTTAGTTTTGTTTCATAAGAATTTCTCTGATGCGATTCCTCTGTCTTTCTTAAAAAAATATTATTCACATTCACTTTCAGTTTTTGTATTCGGTTCGAATTTTGATTGACTAAGAACTTTGTATGCTTTTACAGATACAGATAAAGTAGCATCTACATTAATAAATTGGTTGTTTTATAATGTATGCCTGTACATACTCCAAATGTTTTATTGCCGTCCTGTTACCTGTTTAGTCTTTTTGTTTAGTAGAATGCTATATTCGTGCATATTCATAACCAATATTACTTTTTCTGATGAGATCGTTGAGAAGCTAGGTATCAATGAAAGGTAATAACAAAATTACCAAAATGATAAAATCAATCTCAAATGTCCAAGAGAAAAGACAAAACAAGGAAGACATACCAGAGAAATTGAAAATCGCAATGGTCATGACTTGATACAGGCATTTCAATAGAAATTGTGGGTTAAACCAGGTTTTATGGCTCGCCAAACCCCCCTCTTCCATTGCGATCTTTGGGTCTGGTAGTTACATATAACACACATTCCCTGTAATATATGCTTTTAAGTTGTTTTCCTGTAATCATTTTTGACACGATCTAAGCAGTAACAAAGAAATAACGCATTTTTGGCCCAAAAAGGAAGCTTAAAGTGAAACTAACGCTATATACATTTGAAAAATATCACCGGAAAACCACTTGTGAAAACGTGAGAATATAAAGACGAGATCTTATATATAAAGTATGAGAAAACATATCTAAATGCCAAGTATTGTTGATTGAGTACAATGCTGTTTTTCAAGCATGTTTTCACACGATTAAGGTTGACTTCAACATTGATCTGAGAAAATGAACTTGTTCAACCTTTTTCTCAGCTTTTAAGCTTATAAATGTTTATTGTAGACTATTTAAGTAGGAAGACATACTGTTTTTGCCATGTCCGTCCGTCTGTCCGTCACAAAGTTTGTCAGCGCAACTCTTCTGAAACTACTGAACCGAAACCAACGAAACTCGGCATAGAAGAAAGACAACATGCCTTTTTGTTTAGTTGTGCATATTACCGGTAACAGGACATGAAGATCACTCACTGTTGATGAAAATGAAATATCTGGTTGGCGATTATATCACCGAGATAATTATGCAAAAAAGCAATCAATCAGATCAGCATACAATCTAAATGGTCAACTAAATGCAACTCATTGCTTATTTGTTCTTCAATGCGTAAAATAAATGTTACAACAGAGCAACCGAACTGGGATGATCGAGAGAAAAAAAAACAAGGCAAACATACCGGAGAAATCGAGGATCGCAATGGTCCTGACTTGGTACTGACATTTAATTTTTTTTTGGTAAAACCGGGTTTTATGGCATCAAACCTCACTATTCTATTGCAATCTTAGGGTCCAGTAACACAAAGTACAACACGGTTGTGAAATAGAGAAAGTGAGGCGATATCATCTCAGTACAACATACAGCCAAGACTCTATGACTTCTTGCTATCAATTTTAGTCGCACACTTGTCCAACGTCCGCTGTATTTTTGATGTTCTTGATTTTCGATTTGGTGAGGGTTTTTTCATCTCGCTCGTATATAAGATTACAACAGATACTAGGATGTATGTTTTATTTTTGTACGACCGTATAAAGGTATGTTCCTGTAGTTAGTGTCGTCATCGTCGGAATCGATGTCTGTTTTCTTTGGTGTATACTCAATAACTTAAGATTTATTGCTCTGAAATTTTTCAGCGATGTTCTTTACCATAAAAGGCAAAGACAGAATTAGTTAACATTAAAGTCAAGATTGCTTTTTAAAAGGGAGGAGGAACGCACAACAAACACACAACAAAAATACATACACAACAACCAATTGAAACGGCAATCTGCAGCATGAACTCTGGGCAAAAGGCTAACCGAAAAAAAAAAAACCCAAAAGAGGTAAGCCCACTCCAATATCAGGACTAGTGTTGAAGGACACACAAAAGCTGCGAAATTATCTATTTAAATCTCCGGTTCTTCCTTCCCCATTCCCAAGGTATAGGTCGATTTTAGTTATAGTTTGGTTTTCATTTCGGCATATTTTGGTTTTGTTGTACTATGCTCTTCATTTTCATGTAGTGTGCGACATTTTCAACCTTTTCGGTAGAGCGCCTCTAATGACACTTGATCAGACGAATCGTACGTTAAAACTGTATCAAAATTATTTTCTTCATGGGAGTTTGTTGTGATTTTGATTTCGAGGCATAACAGACCGAAGACTTACTCTATCCTTTTTAAATTGATGATGTCCTCTTTAATTTAAACAATTTCCTCATCATCTCGTATATGCCCAATACATACTAGTATATTTAAGGAGGTCTGCTTCAGACAATTGGTTTCCCAATGGGCACTAATCATGTGATTTATCATTGATTGATATTATTTTTTTTTGCTCTTCATGATAATCCCGTTTTTATATCGTCTTACTGACTTACTTACTTACACAGTCAAATAATTCATTGAAACCCCTTTGTTTTTCATAAAACATTATTATCACTAATGTTGCTCTAAAACACGCTCTTAGAACCGCTGACGAAAAGTAAGATTTAAGTTTGCACCTTCAGAATTTCTCAGAAAATTGTGCTAAGAGGTTTTCCTAATAGGCTTAGGTTAGATAATGATTAGGCATAAAATTAGAATTGGAAAACAAAGCACTCAAAAAGAAACAAGCAAAGGAAAAATACATTAGATTATCAAAGTGGAGGTGAGAGAGAAACGTATTGTCAGGCCTCGTGATTTTTCTAGCAAACATGATGTGCGCCAAAACCAGACATGCGGATAGCATTTAAAGCTCTCGCTCGTGGCCCATAGATATACAAATCCTCATATAAAGACCATTTATAAACCATTGATAACGGACTAGAACCACACTTAAACATTGCAGGTTTTTTTTCTTTAGATGATTTTTTTTCTATGCAGGAACAGGATTTGAAAATTTACTGCATATTCGTAATGTATGAGAATGTGTATTGCAAAAATGAAAACAACCCCGAAAAGTAAACAACCAAACAACTATATATTATAAGTAAATATAAACTTTTGCCAAAACTTGGACGTACTTGATTCCACTCGCTTTGATTTATTAAGTCGATCTCTTTCCGTCGATCGCCATTTTAGATCATTATAAATATAACCTAAAATATTTGTACAATGTTAAATAAGTGACCTGGAGATATTGTATGTGTCCTATTTTAAACGTTTAAACATGATTAAAGTGACTGGCACTTTATCAAATTAACTAGACTATGAAAGATTTATTTTTAGAAAAGCTTTTAATACTAAAAATAGAATAATGTCATAGAAAAATAAAGCTGCTCAATGAATACTTCCTTGCATGGTGTTGTAAATTCCTAGTAATTATGAAAACAATATTCCTTAATGATGTTTATTTTGGCATTTAGAGTTTGTGGAACATATTTTGTAGGAATGCTCTTCTGTATTAGTGGAAAAGAAACTGATGATATGGTAAGAAAAGTATATCTACTTTCGATATCTAACAATGTCAATAGTGGCCGCCAACAATGGCCCTCAATATTTACTAGCAACGCACACTCCAAAGTTAACCTTGGCTCCTGTTTAACGCATGCATCTGGCCACAGGCGCTGCATGCAGTTCAGAGCAATGGCCATCACTTGGAATCCGTCGTTTGTCTGTCGTCCATTCGTCCGTCCGCTCGTTCAACTTTTCAAAAATCCCTTTCTCGAGCACAACTATATTATAAGTCCTAGGTTGATGAAACTTGGTATTCATATGCCCCAATAGTAGCTTAGCACAGTTGCATCCCCCATCTTTTGACCTTGACATTGATTTTCCGGTTGAGTAACAATTTTCAATACATATAATTTAGCAATGGAAAAGTTTTGCGAGCACCTCAATATCTCAAGAACTATGGTCAACTATAAGTCCAAGGTTGATGAAACTTGATATGCATATGCCCAAGTACTGAGTAGTAGCTTAGCACAGTTGCATCCCCATCTTTTGACCTTGACCGTGATTTTCCGGTTGAGTGACTTTGTCAATTTTCAATACATATTACATGAAATAGCAATGTGAAAGTTTTGCAAGCTCCTCCATATCTGAAGTATTATTGGTCCTAGCATGGAAGTATTAAATTTTTTATACTTCCATGGTCCTAGGTTGATGAAACTTGGAATGCATATGCCCTAGTAATAGCTTAGCACAGTTGCATCCCCATCTTTTGACATTGCATGATCTTGATACTTTGATTATTTTTATTGCATATACATGTATTAGCAATAATTAAGTTCTATCACCATCCTTTTATCTCAGAAACTGAAAATTCTTTTCAATTTAAAATATAGTGGAAGTAAGAAAAAAAGAATTATTGTTTCTGATGGTGCCGGCAGGTGAGACATACTTATAAGTGTTAACTCTTGTTTTCATTAAGGGATATAAAATTCCGAATTAACTCTTAGTTAAACTATTGAACACTGAGTTGAAGTCATCACGTTTGTCATAGGCTTTTTGAAAGGTCTTCTTTGAGTATCTACGTATATTTCGAAAGGTAAATCTAAATATGAAGCAGACTTCCCAGATTTTTTGTCTTTTATCTCAAGTTCTTGGGGATATATGAGATGGAGAAGGACCAAATCGAGAATTGGTCAGTGAAAGGACATCATCAATATACTGGGAAGTAAAGTTGAAAAGGGGAGCTGGTCTTCGATTTTTATTCACCCCTCCAACGACATGTCTTGGGCATTAACTTTTACTCATGTCCGTCCGTACGTCCTTACGTACGTACGTACGTCCGTCTGTCCGTACGAATTTCCGTCAAGCTTTTGGCAGGAACCTTACATGAGAATGATTTGAAACTTGGTAGGATGGTTCAGTATGACAAACTATACGTCCTTAGCCATTGTGAGACCTGTAGGACATCTACTTCCTGTTTTGGACTTAGGCCAATGTGAAAATATGTGAACATGACTATGAAAATTTCATTCAAGCTTTTCTCAGGAACCATACATCAGAATGATTTGAAACTTGGTAGGATTGTTCAGTATAACAAATTATTAGTCCTAAGCGATTTTGAGACCTGTCAGACATCTACTTCCTGTTAAGGACTTAGGCCTATGTGAAAATATGTGAACATGACTTTGAAAATTTCCGTAAAGCTTTTCTCAGGAACCGTACATAAGAATGATTTTCAACTTTTTAGGATTGTTCAGTATGACAAACTATACGTTTTGAGCAATTTTTAGACCTGTCGGACATCTACTTCCTGTTTTGGACTAGGGCGATATAAAAATCAACTTGAAAATTCCCGTCAAACTTTTCTCAGAAATTGTACATGGGTATAATTTGAAACTTGGTAGGATGGTTCAGTATGACAAACTGTACGTCCTAAGCTACTTTCAGGGACATCTACTTCCTGTTTGGCGCCTAGTGGAGGCATCCGTGTCCCATGGACACATTCCTTCTTTACTTTTTTGTCAGGAAAAGCTTTTGCTTGCTTTCATGTTCAGCTTATAAAAATCTTAATATTAAAGTGTTCACATGAGCTTTCACAGAGGTGGTATATACAGGTATGATAAATGTAAAGCATTCTTCATGAACTGCTTAAGGGTTTAGAAAAAAGCTCTGATGTGTTAAATCTCCCTCAAAATGTATTTACATACATATATCCATACAAACCCACATGAATGAGGAATATTTATACATACAAGGAAGTACTTACACATAAAAATTTGACTAGTTTTTCTGACTTAAATGATCCAAGGTCGAAAAATTCAGTTCAAAGTTCTAAATTTCTCTTTCCTGGAGTCATTATTACGACGATTTGATAAACCGTTCTAACGGATTATTGTATCATACATCGTTCTAACGGATTATTAAATCGTTCAAACGGTTCAAGTTAATAAATCGTACAAACGATTCAATAAACCGTTCTAACGGATTATTAAATCGTACAAACGGATTATTTAATCGTACAAACGGATTATTTAATCGTACAAACGATTTAATAAACGGTTCTAACGGATTAATAAATCGTACAAACGATTAAGTAAATTGTACAAACGGATTAATAAAGCGTACAAACGAAAGGAAAAAATTAATTTCTTTTTGTTGTTTGGCACGAATAAGCCGTCGTACATTATTCATGATGCTTGATTGGTTGGCGTAATATTTGCGAAATAATGATAAAGGTTACGTTGCACTAATTTAGCGTTTCGTCTGAAGAAGCAAAAATAAATAAATAAAAAAAAAGACACATCTCATATTATTGTGGAACTCCGAAGACACTTACATGTATAAATAAAAATGCAAAGTCTAATAACATATATCAAACATGTAAATTTCTTTTGATATTGTAGTGTTAGGGTTTTTCTTCTATTTTTTTAGGAAAGAAAATTAATTACTTTTTGCCATTTGAAATTTAATTTGTCTTTTTTAGATATCGTTTACAGCTATGTCTATTTGCCCGAAGACGACACACTTCATTGAAATTGTAAACGAGACAATAGTTTGCAGGCGGTGTTCAAAATGTGATGCTGGTCATGGAGTCAAAAAGAAATGCACCCATAAAACAGACACAGTTTGTAAAAAATGTCCGTCGGGTTATTTTTCGTCAGAGGGATCAAATCAATGTAGGAAGTGCAAAAGTTGTGAACCACCATTTCACACCGTTCGAACTTGTTCAAAGCAGAAGAACACGAAATGTAGCATATGTAAACACCATAGATTCTACTCGACCGGAAAGCAGAAGTGTGTTAAGTGCAAAGCTTGTCCACCCGGTTATTACGTCAATGTCACGTGTTCGTATCATTCAGATACAGTCTGTGCAGAATGTCCAACGGGAACTTACAGTGAGAGCTATAACATGGATGCCCAATGTACACCGTGCAGACCTTGTGATGTCAATAGTGACGTGGTTAGAAATTGTACTACAACAAAAAACAGTATCTGTGGATATTGTAAAGAAGGTTTGTGTGGTTTCAATAAGAACACATTGAAAATAAATTCGATTCCGCTTAAAAAGAAGTCTGTCTCCGTTTAAATCTTAATATTATTGCTCGTAAACTAACATCCAATCTCCTGCGCAGACATCTTATTCACTCCTTAACTACTTTCGCATTACTTCGCTACTAAGATCGTGTAGCGATTGGAGTCTGTGAAGGAGATTGACTAACATCATCATTATAAAAAGTTGTATTGCATGACATTAAGAAACACCATATTACCAATTAAAAGAAAAAAGGCGATGAAAAGTAAAAAACGTTTCCGAACCGTCGTTGTACGAAGAGTAAACGTTTTGAACATTTTTAGAGTTTTTTGTGCTTTATGATCATGATGATGTGATATCCGTATTTTTCTGTTCGCTTTAATTATTCATTTTTTTAGTCAATTTTATCATTTAGGTTACTTCCGGAAAAGAACCGGTAGTTGTGCGCAATGTTCTCCATGCTACAAGGAGTTTCCTGGGTACACTTACGAGGTTGATGAATGTAAAAATGGTAGGAACACAACTGAGAATGTGTGTGCACCTACACCATATTCCGAAATATTGTATAATCTAACAAAAGGTAAGTAAATAATTATTCAAATAAATAAAATATGTTGCACTGTGGCCTGTGTATAAGTAAAATAGGTAAATAAATGGTAGGTGAAGCCACATTTAAAAGGTAAAACAAAATATGAAATATAAATAAATAAAACCTTTAAAACAAATAAAAACTAAATTGCCCAAATTTTCGGACATAAAGTCCTTCTTCAGGGGCTAAAAAGTAAAAAGATGTTATCACATCGACTGACGAGGACAGAATGACACAAAACGACCCGAAGAACATGACGTAATGTCTTAATCCTGAACTTGATGACTACATAATGAATATTAAGAAAAGGTCTGTCTTTTAACATTAATACCCAAGGGTTGAAAAGTGCCTAAAAAACTGATTATTCTTTGCTCAAGAAACTGTCTTTGTTTTTCGCCGGTGCATGTTTCAAGGAGAACGGTCACCTGCATATCCTGGACGCTATGGTTTGGCAATGAAAAGTGCTGGCCGACTGGGCAGTCGTCGCATTTGAGAACACTTCTCCTGTGTTCAGCAAATCTGTCACCCAGTCGACGATAGGTTTCTCCTACGTAGATTTTTAGGCACTTAGCACAGCGGATTGCGTAAATGACATTTTCGGAGATGCAGGTAAAACCGTTCTTCAACTTGAAAGTATTGGAGGGTCCAATTATCTCCTCAGTCTCCCAGGTAAAGGCACATGTGACACAGACGGATCGACCACAACCCCTGGTGCCAGAAAAGTCAGAGCGAGGACGTCTCTTGGATTTGTCAAATGAACTAGAGACAAGATGTTGCCTCAAACTCTTACCTTTGCGGAAAGCAGTCATTACGTCATGTTCTTCGGGTCGTTTTGTGTCATTCTGTCCTCGTCAGTCGATGTGATAACATCTTTTTACTTTTTAGCCCCTGAAGAAGGACTTTATGTCCGAAAATTTGGGCAATTTAGTTTTTATTTGTTTTAAAGGTTTTATTTATTTATATTTCATATTTTGTTTTACCTTTTAAATGTGGCTTCACCTACCATTTATTTACCTAATTATTCAAATAGCCCTACACAGCTTTCATGTTAATGTTTAAACATTTGTTACCTTTCACAATAGTTTTTTTTCTCACCCGAAGATCGATTCAATTCATACACGTCATAAGACAGCTATTTTAAGATTTCACAGTAGCTAACCAAAACCAACTTGATAAATAATTGCGTGGAATATATGTCTACAAACAACAACAACAACAACAACAACAGAACCACAACTCTCATAAAAATTAAATAATGTTTTTTACTATAGCTTTTATATTGGCTTTTCAAGGCTGCAGGATCACCAATGTACATGCTGTGAATGTCTTTTGATTTTCACGTGTTCTTCAGAATTCATGATGTTTTTGCTTTCAATAAATTAAATGAGATGCTTTGTTGAAAGATACATTTTGCTATTTTTTTCTATTATTTCATCTGTTAAGCATATAGAAATTTGTTGTTTTTACTTTGGCGTTTCTGAAATACATCTTTGTTTGCTGTAGGTACAAAATCCAATGAAGATAAAGAGCTAATGTCGGCATTCATCAAGTTTGTCATCGGAGGATCCGGACTCATTGTTATAGTAGTGCTAACGGCGATCTTAATAATGTGTATAGCTCATTATCGAAATATGAAAATAGCAACAAACCTAAAGACTCGAATGAAAATAACAAATAAAAATTATTTTATGGATGATTGGATACGGAAAAGTACATATAACTTCGCTAGCACTGGTGTTATATCTAGCAGTGCACCATATCTTTATCCAACAGAAGAGCCATTTACTAAAGGACATTCCCTAGAAAAGTGCTCTAGTGAATACGAGTATCCAAATTACTATAAGTCCAGGTTTGATTCAAAGTCGAATCATATTTACTACAGTTACGATAGTTTTAATCCGTTTAAGAGAACTTGTTCATGATTTCATTATGGGTTTATGTATAGAACATGATTGTATTATAGTATGCTAAGATGTATAGGTTTCCAAGACTACGATGGTAAACATTAGCATAGTATAGCTTATCTTTTTGACATCTATTTTACTGAAATAATGTAAATATTAAATGTATTTACCTGCACAATATAAAAATAAATCAATGACGAGATCGTTATTTATGACCAGCATAGTATAGAAAATCTCCAATTATTTGGCTCGTGATGATACATCTAACATGCAAAATATAATGTACATGTACTTTTGTCAAAGGATAAAAAACAAGCCACACAATGTCTGGCATCAAAGTATAATTTAAAGCTACACAAAGTCCAGCATAATACGACCACATGTTAAAAACCCGTACGTGACAGGCCCAATATGTTAGTTATCATACAATTATATGTACCTCCTGGACAAATATCATCCCTCTTACCATAGATTAGGTAGTAAAACACATTTCTAGGTAAAACCTCAGAAACGTTCATAGCTTTGCAGTTTGCAGCACATATGCTTCTACCAATAGCTATTCTAAAACTATATTTAACCTTAATATGATACAGGTTAAACCTGAAAAGCTAACTTTCTTGTATATGGTTCCTCATAAATTAATTAAAGCAAGAACTCATTATCTTTCAATAAAAGCAAGAAACGCAAGCTTTTGCGTGATTTTTAATTAAAAAAAAGGAACGCGACTGCAAACAGAACAAGGAAGTGAATTTGTGCGGACCTCGCAGAGAATACCCTTAGAATTTCTACTTTCGTTTTCGAATTCAAAGCCGGCTAGAGAGATATTAACAAAAACAAATATGTTTACTGGGGACAAAGTAAATGTAACGACTGCAGGAAATGAAATTTGTCTGCTGAAACATTCAAGTTATTTGTTTTGTTGACAATGCACCTTTTTTAGGAGGGTCTTGTTTCGCGCATCTTCGCTAGCCAAGGGTAACGATCCGCTATCTCTCATCTTCACCCTTGGCAGATCCAGAAGGTTTTTGTAATCTCAACATTTTAATTATCTTCCTTGAAGCAATATCTATTCCAAGTTAAAAAAATTATTTTCATCCAGATATGTGCAAATATAGGAGATATTTCATTCTATTAACGACAAACATTTATCTAAAGAAAAAATAAAGGTAATTTTGGTAAGATTTGATCAAAATTGCTAATATTTTTTGCAAAAATAATAATTATTTATCACCTTTGTAAACCCATATGTTTGTTAACAAATTGTTTAAAAATGGAAATGAAGCTATTTGATTGGATGCAGCGAACTTTCACTGCATCCAATCAGATGAGAGAATGTATGACCACAAATATACTTCTATATCTGCCAAGGGTGAAGATGAGAGATAGCGGATCGTAACCCTTGGCTACCGAAGATGTGTTTCGCGAAAATTAGAATGACAGGTTCCCGCGCTTCTGTCATTTTGTTATGATGGGCGCGACCTCTAGTGATAAGCATGGACGCCAAAATAGTAGTAATATATATTTTTTCAATTCTTTATATTTAAAACATTTCATAGCTGGAAATACTTGAAAAAAATATTTTAATACAATAACTATGTTTATTATTTTTTAAAATTGAAAATTACAAAAAAGGAATTTAATTTTGCATTCCGTGTTATTGGGTGCGGATTTCTGACTAGCTTATACGTCTTCCGGTTTGAGGCATCATACTCAGTCAATTTAGCTCCCGCTGAGCGGGAGCTTATAAAAAACTAATCATTCATCTTTTAAATCTTTACATTCCATAGATTATCTTCCAGTTAGTTGTTACTTGCAAAAATCAGATCTTTATATTACAAACCTATAACTCCGAAAACAAATAATACACGAAAAAACACTAAAATTTACACATTTTTACCATAATTCAAGCCTAGATTAGACTCAAACCTGCACTAAATCCACTATATAGGGTCTATATAGTGCTATACATGCTCTGAAAGTACATAAAGCAGGCTGTTTATTAATAGTAAAAAACCTATACATCGACCAGCTTATTTTTTCAAGAAATGACGTCTCATTTTTTACATTAAAAACAAGCATTAATAAAACGTTCAAAAGATCGGTAAAATAACAAGAGGCTCCCAGGAGCCTGAATCGCTCACCTGACATATGTGCCTGAAGTAAAGGTTATAAGGCAAAATCTATTTAACGTTGAAAGGGTCATAAGATTAATAAGGGGGTCATCTGACAATATGGTGGATCTAAAGGTGCTGATCACTTTTGTTGTCAGTCAAAATCTAAAAATCTGTCACCCTTTTTGAGTTATTTGCAAAAAAATGCAGTTTAACCTAATGTTCTATTTTTAGCCACAGCGGCCATGTTTTACAACCAATCAAAAATCCCAACAACAGTTCTATACACCTAATAATAATAAACAATAATACCAAGTTTGGTTCCATTTGGACTTAAAGTGTCAGAAGAGTTAACATTTTCAATATAAGGAAATGCAGTTAAAATGCTCAATTTTGACCTTCCAAGGGCAATAACTCCTCAAAGGAAAGGTCCTACAACGTTGACCCTGTTACATATTTTGTAGATCTTGATGCGCTTAACAATATGCAATTTAAATTTCTCAAATATCTTGTATAGTTTTCAAGATATTGAGCTAAACAGGTGCAAAATTTGCAAAAAATCCACAAAAAGGGCAATAACTCCTACATGGATTGTTGGATTTTCTTCAAAATTGCAGAGCTGGTAGATCTTGAGGTGCTGATCACTTTTGTTCCCAATCAAAATTTTGAAAACTGTCACCGTATAAGAGTTATTTGCAAAAAATCTGCCATTTACCCCTATGTTCTATTTTTAGCCACAGCGGCCATGTTTTATGACCAATCAAAAATCCCCACACCAGTTCTATTCACCTAATGCTAATAAACAACTATACCAAGTTTGGTTCCATTTGGACTTAAAGTGTCAGAGGAGTTAACGTTTTTAATGTAATGAGGAAATGTTGTTAAAATGCTAAATTTTGACGTTCTAAGGGCAATAACTCCTAAAAGGAAAGGTCCTACAACGTTGACACTGTTACATATTTTGTAGATCTTGATGTGCTTAACAATATGCAATTTAAATTTCTCAAATATCTAGTATAGTTTTCAAGATATTGAGCTAAACAGGTGCAAAATTTGCAAAAAATCCACAAAAAGGGCAATAACTCCTACATGGGTTGTTGGATTTTCTTCAAAATTTCAGAGCTGGTAGATCTTGAGGTGCTGATCACTTTTGTTCCCAATCAAAATTTTGAAATCTGTCACCGTTTTAGAGTTATTTGCAAAAAACTGCCATTTACCTCTATGTTCTATTTTTAGCCACAGCGGCCATGTTTTACGACCAATCAAAAATCCCCACGTCAGTTCTATTCACCTAATGCTAATAAACAACTATACCAAGTTTGGTTTCATTTGGACTTAAAGTGTCAGAGGAGTTAACGTTTTCAATGTAATGAGGAAATGCTGTTAAAATGTTAAATTTTGACGTTCTAAGGGCAATAACTCCTAAAAGGAAAGGTCCTACAACGTTGACCCTGTTACAAATTTTGTAGATCTTGATGTGCTTAACAATATGCAATTTAAATTTCTCAAATATCTAGTATAGTTTTCAAGATATTGAGTTAAACAGGTGCAAAATTTGCAAAAAATCCACAAAAAGGGCAATAACTCCTACATGGGTCGTTGAATTTTCTTCAAAATTACAGGGTAGGTAGATCTTGAGGTGCTGATCACTTTTACCCTGCCAGAATTTTGATATCTGTAGCCGTTTTTGAGTTATTTGCAAAAAACTGCATTTTACCCCTATGTTCTATTTTAAGCCACGGCGGCCATGTTTTACGACGAATCAAAAATCCCCACATGAGTTCTAAGCACCGAATGCTAATAAACAACCATACCAAGTTTGGTTGCAATTGGACTTATGGTGTCAGAGGAGTTAACGTTTTAAAAAAGTTTACGGACGGACGACGGACGCCAAGTGATGACAATAGCTCACCTGACCCTTCGGGTCAGGTGAGCTAAAAATGACACCATGCCGGAAAAGGGACACTAAACTTCCGTTTTTTCGAAATTTTTTATATTTTGTCAAAAATATTATCTCTGAAAGATTCCCAATCAGTTGAGCACACTTTCGTCACTAAGTTAAGGCATTCTTAATTTGTAGCTACTTAAATTCGACCTTCGTATTTTACTAAAAATTCTAGGATGTCACTCTCCGAAACTAACTTGTAAACAAAACCGAACTGTGTCTTACTACCTTAGCAGTTGCATAGACCTGTATATAAATGTAATATACAGGTCTATGGCAGTTGTTTAGACATGGACATAAACCAAAACTGTAAGCTGAATCATTTGTGCGGAGAATGTAGGACGAGGAGCCCAATTTCTGTAACTGATGATGTTTACTATACAGGATGTACACACTGACAAAATATCACCCCTTAGCCACTTGAAGTTGCTGCGATATGGACCTTAACCAAATTTTTAACCAGAGTCATTCATTTCATTCATGCCAACGATGTAGGTCAAAGTGACTTAATTATCGTACGGATGCTGATAACTTTCCAAGTAGAGACCACCAACCAAATATTTCATCCCTCTACCACTTGCAGTTGCTGCAATATAAATAACAACAAAGTTCCAGACAATAAATTTTGCTACGCCTGACGCGCGTTTCGTCTATTCAAGACTCACCAGAGGCGCTCTACCAACAGTTGAAAATGCCAAACACTATATGACTATTAATAGCAAAGAATAATACCAAAAATGTCGAACTAGAAACCAAATAATGACTAGACCAACCTATGTCTGGGGTAGGAAGAACCTTAGGGTTTTGACTATTTAGAAATTTAGACGGATAATTTATAGCTTTAATTTATTGATGTGTTCGTCAACGCAAAAGTGTTAATGCCGGAGCGGGCTAACCTCGGGGGATTAAAACTCCACCAGCAGGCAGCGCTAACCGTCACGGATAAATAACAAAGTTCCAGACAATAAATTTTGCTACGCCTGACGCGCGTTTCGTCTATTCAGTTGCTGCAAAATGGACCTTAAACACTTTCACAAGAGTCATTCGTGCGGTACATTTGGGGTCATAATTACTTGATTTTTGTATGGATGCTTTTGGTTATCCAAGTTGTAACCACTAGCCATATCTTTTTAAATTTCATCACTAACATCCCTCTACCACTTGCAGTTGTTGATATAAATATCTTAACAGCAACTTTAACCAGAGGCATTTATGCGGAAAGTGAAGGTCATTGTTACTTAATTTTGGGACGGATTTTGATTACTGAACCAAAACTTATACCTAATGCAAACAATGTAAATCATAGTGACTTATATTTGGAATGGTTAATAATAATAAATATCCACGTTGTAACCACTACCCAATCATCATCCCTCTACCACTTGCAGTTGCTGAGATATGTATATACATTGACAAAAACTTTAGCCAGAGTTTTTGTCTTGCCTGCGACTTTACTGTCGCTGAAGGCGAGACATAGGTATTACTTTCCGGCGGCGGTGACGGCGTAAACTTTTTTGTAAGATTTTGTGGAAAATGAATTACTAGAAAAGTATAATAGCTAGGCATCTGATATTTGGTTTACAGACAGGTGAGGTTATGGTCTACGCAACTGGCACCATGCCGTTTGACCCTGACCCTAATATATCATGGGTTCAGCGGTTCTGTGAACTTAAATGTTTTTTTTTCGGGCCAAAAAACCCCTTTGTAAGACTTATGTTGAAAATGAATTAAGTAAAAAGTATAATAGCTAGGCATCTCATAGCTGGTATACAGACAGTTTGGGTTATGGTCTATGCAACTGGTGTCATGCCGTTTGACCCTGACCCAATTTCCATGGTTCAGTGACTCTGTGGACTTAGATGATTTTTTGGGGCAAAAAAACTCTTTATAAGACTTTTGTGGAAAATTGATTAAGTGAAAAATATAATAGCTAGGCATCTGATATCTGGTATACAAACACCTGGAGTTATGGTCTATGCAACAAAAAACAATGTCCTGTGACCATGACACAATTTTCATGGTTCAGTGACTCTGATTTTTGGAACAATTAAAATTTTCTGGAAAATAAATTAAGTAATAAGTATAATACCTGCGCATCTGATATTTGGTATACAGACAGTTCAGGTGTACGCAACTGTCACCATCCCATGTGACCCTGACCCCATTTTCATGCTACAGTGACTATGTGAACTTTGGTCTTTTTTCAGGTCATAAACTTTTTTTGTAAGATTTTTGTGGACGATGGATTGCTGGAAAGGTATGATAGCTAGGCATCTGATATTAGGTATACAGACAGTTTAGGTTATGGTCTACGCAACTGTCACCATGCCGTTTGACCCTGACCCAATTTTTACGCTCTAGTGACTCTGTGAACTTAGATTATTTTTAGGCCAAAAACTTTTTTGTAAGACTTTTATGGACGAAGAATTGCTAGAAAAGTATAATAGCTAGGCATCTGATATTGAGTAAACAGACAATTGAGGTCAGGGTCATGGTCACCATGCCATGTGACCATGACCCATTTTCAAGCTCCAGTGGCTCTGTGAACTTACGTTTTTTTTTAGGCAGAACACTTTTTGTAATACTTGTGTGGACAATGAATTGGTTGAAAAGTATAATAGCTAGGCATCTGATGTTGGGTATACGGACAGTTCAGGTTATGGACAACGCAACTGTTACCATGCCATGTGACCATTATCCCCTTTTTACGCTCCAGTGACTCTGTGAACTTAGGTCTTTTTTTCAGACAGAAAACTTTATGTAATACTTGTGTGGACAATGAATTGCTTGAAAAAATATGATTACTAGGCATCTGATATTTGGTATACAGACAGTTCAGGTTATGGTCACGCAACTGTTACCATGTCGTGTGACCCTGTCCCCATTTTCATGCTCCAGTGACTTTGTCAACTTAGGTCTTTTTTTCAGAAGATTTTTGTGGACGATGGATTGCTGGAAAGGTATGATAGCTAGGCATCTGATATTGGGTAAACAGACACTTTTTGTGTTTATAACAAGAAATAAAAGCTTAGGTAGTTGATTTTAGTGATGGTGCCGGCAGGCGAGACGTACTTTTAGTGGCCACACTTGTTTTAATGATCATTGTAACTTGAGTTTGGATGTTGGTTTGTCATAAGGTTTTTTTCCGTCATTCTGTACCGACTTTGACACTCTGAAATAACAATTGATAGCGCGACAGGTGTACTATAAAAAGCAGGAACTGCTTACTCTCCCGGAACAAGTTGTAACCACAAGGCAAATATCACTCCTCTTCCACTTGCAGTTGCTTAGATACATTAACAAACACTTTGACCAGAGTCATTCATGCCAACGATGTAGGTCATAGTGAGTAAAATTATGGTATGGATGCTAATAACTAACCATGGGGTAACCACTTATATAGACCATGAGCCAATTACAGAACCGCGAGCAGCGCCTACTGGCCTCGTTGAAGGCTGTTGGCGGTTGTCCATTGTGGTTTTTGTCTCGCCTGCGAAGCAGAGCGGGACATAGGTGTTACTTTACCGGCGGCGGCGACGGCGGCGTTAACTTTTTGAAAAAGTTTTATGAGCACCTCCATATCTAAAGAACTATAGGTCCTGGGTTGATGAAACTTGGTATGCATATCCCCCAGTAGTAGCTTAGCACAGTTGCATCCCCATCTTTTGACCTTGACCTTGATTTTCCGGTTGAGTGACTTTGACAATTTTCAATACATATAATAGCAATGAAAAAGTTTTGCGAGCACCTCCATATCTCAAGAACTATAGGTCCTAGGTTGATGAAACTTGGTATGCATATGCCTCAGTAGAAGCTTAGCACAGTTGCATCCCCATTTTCTGACCTTGATCTTGATTTTCTGGTTGAGTGACTTTGACAATTTTCAATACATATAATAGCAATGGAAAAGTTTTGCGAGCACCTCCATATCTCAAATACTATAGGTCCTAGGTTGATGAAACTTGGTATGCATATGCCCAAGTAGTAGCTTAGTACAGTTGCATCCCCATCTTTTGACCTTGACCTTGATTTTCCGGTTGAGTGACTTTGACAATTTTCAATACATATAATAGCAATGGAAAAGTTTTGCGAGCACCTCCATATCTCAAATACTATAGGTCCTAGGTTGATGAAACTTGGTATGCATATGCCCCAGTAGTAGCTTAGTACAGTTGCATCTCCATCTTTTGACCTTGACCTTGATTTTCCGGTTGAGTGATTTTGATTATTTTTATTGCATATATTTGCAATGTTTAAGTTCTATAAACATCTTTTGATCTCAGAAACTGAAAATCCAATTGTACATGTACACACTATCTAAGTTTTGTAGCCTTTGTACACGTACAGACTAAATAAGTTTTGTAGCCTTTGTACACGTACAGACTAAATAAGTTTTTTTTACCTTTGTTGATGTACAGACAACAAGTCTATAGACTTGGTTATTTTTTTGACTTTTCAAAACATACAAATTGTATAAGTTTTATGACCTTTGTTCACGTACAGACTTTAAAAGTTTTGTGACTTTTGTACACGATAAGACAGGTACAAACTGTAAAAGTTTTGTGACCTTTGTGCATGTACAGACAATGTAAGATTGTGATCTTTGTTCACTTACAGACTACAAAAGTTTTGTAACCTTTGTACACATACAAGCCTTAAAAGTGTTGTTAACTTTGTACACGTCGTACAGACAGGTACAAACTATTAAAGCTTTGTAAGAAGCAGAGGTACCAATGGGGTATCCGAATATCAAAAGTCCGAAAGGGCAGAGACAAAACCAGTTCACACCAACAAGAACGGGACAAAAACAGACAACATGTAAAACATGGAAACACAAAACAACTGAATATCAATCAACAACGCGAACTCCAGTCGAAACAAGAGTGAACTCAGGTGCTCCGGAAGAGTAAGCAGTTCCTGCTTGCTATAGCACACCCGTCGCGTTGCCAATAGACCATTCAGCGTGTCAAATCCGGTAAAGGAAGACAAAACAAAACCCTATGACAAACCAACATCTGCACTCATCTGAGAGATCGAAATCCCATATTTGTCTACAAGTGCATGATGTCTTCCGTAAAATTTCTTGAGTGAAGACAGCAACCGAGGAGCAACATAACCCTGTGTGAGCAATTTTTGCGTCAGACGTGTCGCTCTGCTAAGGAAATCGATGTAAGTCCCGCACGCTCTGGAGTAACGAATCAATTGAGATACGTAAACTCCATAAGCTGGAGCGGACGGAATGTTGCTACACAAGAAGGGGAAGTTGACGATTGGAAAGTTGAAGTCATCACGTTTGTCATAGAGCCTTGTTGAAAGTCTTCCTTGAGAGTCAATTTCGAGATGTAGATCTAAATATGAAGCAGACTTCCTAGAATCCGTTGTGTCCTTTATCTCAAGCTCCTGTGGATATATGAGATGGAGAAAGTTACCAAATCGAGAATTGTTTAGTGAAAGGACATTATCAATATAACGGAACGTGAGGTTGAAAGAGAGAGCTAGTCTATCGCGGGTATGTTAATGTAGTTCCGAGAATTTTTTCCAGGAAAAGATAACTCTTCCATCCTGATGAATATTTATTAGCTGTATTGGTTGCCCCTGACGACGCGATATTTTTCTTCCGTGTTATTCCATCACAATCTGCATTATTCCACACTAGGTAAACGCTGTCCGCGAGAGAAATGATATTTCGCGTTTTTTCTGTACTGATATTTCATGTTGTCTTGTCTACTGGCATGGATGGCTCATCAAACATGTTATTAAGTTATTTCCGTGAGTTTTTACCTTTTTAATACTGCTTGTTGTAAGAATTTAAATCATTGAATATGCATCTTGGACAAATTGGGTTAATCTTTAAAAACATCCGCATAAAACAAAAGTAAAATAACCAATAAAGCATAATTACTAGAAAAACAGTGGAAACACAGCTAAAACATATGAAAAATATACGGTTTGAAAGAAAAGCTAGTGCAAATGCTTTTTGATAAAATCTTTAGTCAGTATAATTCATAAAATTAGTAATTTAATAGATTATTAACTGAAATTCAGCAATCTTAAAAATATTGACTGTACTGTTATTCTGTGTTCATGAAATCATTCTGTACTGTTACTTCGTGTATTAATCTATCAACACTGTACTGTTATTTCGGGTATTAAAATATTTTTAGAAGTAGAATACAGATCCCTCTTATAAAATCAAGAGTTATGTTAAATCCAAATTCAAAGTAATAGGTAATTAATCTAAAAGTATCGAAAACTATTACCTTTGAATTAAAAAAGTTCACCTGAAAATGTTAGGAAGTCAGCCACAAATAAAGCCATACTTATTGTTTAACTATGTAATAAATAGTATAACTAATTTAAGATATATTCAACTTGTGACCGAACAACCTTTACAATTCACTCATGCGCTAAGCGCACTCGTGAGTTATTGGAAGTTTGGTCACTCGTTCAATATTACCTCATTTTAGGAACCATTAGTTAGTTACACCATGTAGATATGATATAGCATATATATCATATCTCCACGGTTATACTTTAAATACAGGTTTCACAACTACAAGTGATGAGATACAGATTTCTATTACATCGAGTTAGATATTTGTCAAGTTAGGAAACGAGCATTTGCGAGTTTCCTTTGACAAATATCTAACGAGTGTGATAAAAATTCGTATCTCATCACTTGTAGTTGTGAAACCTTTTTTCTCTAACTGTCTAACGTGAAAGTATAGGCCCAAAATTACTTATTTAATTAAAACTCATAGAAAAATAAACCTATATGTATATCGTTTAGCAAACATGTGAAAAAAGTAGTCAAACAAAAAAGTACCACCTTTTTAAAATCAATTTTAATTAAAAGTTGGCATTTCATTATCGTCTATTTATAATAAAACAAACGTTTTAGTGCATTTTGGATATATTTTGTTTGTCTTTTTCTATCAAGCGAGATCAACAGGTGTTCAAATTAAAGTAAGCACGCTTTTCACGAGATGCGTATCTAACTGTGGTGTCTTGCGCGGACAGCCAATCAAATGACTTGAAATTGAATATCACATCGTGCAGAGTGTGATACGCAAAATAGTGTCATCTCGCGAGAACCAGATAATATTGCACAACAGTTAGATAAATAAGAAGTAACGACGCACAGAATGATACAACCGTGTTTAACCCTGTACGGAAACAAAATGTCTACAGACAAAATATCGCCACAACATTATACGACCACTATTTTTAAGGTCGTATAAGAAATG